>OX454421.1:35309594-38113469 GCA_949715475.1 Microchrysa polita
AAATTTAAAACTCCGTTCTGAAAGGATTTGTGAAATTTAAAAATATTTTTAAACGCTGACCTATTTTGCTGTAATATGTATTGTGTGAAGATATATTAAACAACTTTCGAGACAGAAATATTCCTTACAATTTCACAATTTACGGCGGACGAACTTTCACGTTCACAGTAAAGTATGAACTTCAAAAATGTATAACAAGGTCAATAACTGTATGGTAGTTAAGAGGACAAACACTTCTTCACTTCTCTAAACAAAAAACAAATAATTTACGTTACGGCGCCCCTTTGGGACACGGCGCCCGGGGCGAGTGCCCCCTTCGCCCCCCTCTTCGCACGCCCTGGACTTCACCATCAACACGAGCTCGGCAGAGGAAGGAGACAAAGCCATTCCGGCGTTTCCCGATGCAGGTTGGCTATGGCTGACTGGCATTCCACCCCGGCTCCGGGCCTCAAAAGAGCTAGCTGTTTAAACGAAAAAGTGCTAATTCCTCTGCTTGAAGTCATGCCTATGGTAGTAATACCTGATGTGAACGGACACAAATCGGGAAAGCAGTTTCCAACCGATCCTGATAGTCAACGGGCAATCGATCCCGCGGAATGCACTTTGAACAATGTGATGACTTCATAATATTTCCGTAAAAGCAGCTAACAATTTATGCGCGCAGAACTAATTAGATTTTATTTTGGGCACTAAATTCAAGCGGAAGGCATTTTCAATGTATTCCAACTATAGGCGAAACTATGCTGATGTCGTTTCCAAAAGTTTTGGAGTTGAGGAGGATAAGGTCATCGATCTGTTCACTAAAGAAAATAGAGGATTCAAAGCAAGTAATGCGTTGATTTGTAAATATTTTACATGCCACTTATAAGTTTTCTTGATTTATATTTCATATCCATCAAATTACTGCACTATTTATCCAGTGTGGATATTTTCACCAGATACAATACAAGTTGGTCGTATCGATTTTTTCATTCGACAACTGACCGCTGTGCATAGTGTCCCTTATAGGGGACGGCTTTTTAATCTACTACTACTTATTTTTTCGACCAAAATCTTTCAAAAAGTACTTCCTTGTCGCTACTTCAATTCATAATAATTGACAAAAGTAAAAAAATGTTGTCAGGGACCTTCATGCACTAATGGGTTAATGTGTCTTTATCAAAGCAACTAAAAAGGTCAAAATAAATGGAATCGTACTATGGGGCCATGCTCCCGCATCCCACAATAAATCTTTCTGAGTAAATATTTTTATTTGCCCACTTATTCCAACCAAACCCCACACAAATATTGTTTTGCCGACGCATCGAAACTTTTGTGAAGACAGAAGGAAAAGAAATACAAGCCGTAGGTGCGCCCGAAAAAACTTAGCCCGACGGGAGCGAAGGGTATCCAAATTTCGGCCGAGCCCGAAATTAGACTCGGTCTCGTTTAAGTGGAATTTTTTATATCTCTCATGACATCTGCGAATTTCACCTTGTTGGAAGTTCTTTTGATGCTTGCTATTTTTTTCCATACTCAATTCCAAAATTCCAAGTTCAACAATTTATAAAAAGGAACATTCCGCTTCAGGTCTTCTTCAAGTTTCTTCAGCTCCTGAACGACTAATACTTCTACAGCGCCATCTCCGTCGAGTTGTTGCGGAGCTATACGTTCGCGAATAATTTTAGAAATACAATACTCTCGCCAAATTGTAATAGATGTAAGTAGGCCTGTTCGGTACCGAGATTTCAGTACCGGGTTTCGGTTTTTTTCAATACCCGGTACCACAAGCGGTTTCCCTGAACTCAGGTTTTTTTTCAGTACCGACGGTTTTTTTTAACCATAAGCCGGTTTTTTTGAGTACCGGGTTAAAAACCGGTACCAAAAAACCTGAAAAACCGGCTCATGGTTGAAATGAATCGTTCTTTTTAACTCGTTTTTATTTAGCTCGGTACCAAAAAAAACCGGGATATCGGTACTTTAGAATATCGGGTCCGGTACCAAGTGAACACCGATTTTGTACCGGGATCCCGGTTTTTGGAACAGGCCTAGATGTAAGAACTATTCCATAAGCAAATAAAGATCTAGTACAGGGGTGTCAAACTCAAAACCTGTCCCGGGCCAAATAAGACTCTCCTCAGGTTTAGGTGGGCCGCAGGAGAAAAATGTTAAAAACTTTTATATAATCGTATTACGAGAGTTGATTACAGAATATTACTTTTAAAATGTGACAGAAAGTCTGGATCACTTTAGCGTAGTGGTGATCCAGTTTGTGCCCCCTTGCGAGATCTGCTGATCTTGCCCCCCCCCATGCATGGGCAAGGAATGCTTTAATTTTGGAAATAAGATTAATCGAGGAATCCATTGCCGCAATTTAAATTGTTTGAACATTTGTTTGCTAATGCAGCCCATATTTTGGAACTACTGAATTTTATGAAGTATTATCTAAATTTCATGATTTCCGTATCCTGAATTTCGTCATAAGCAAAATTGATATTTTTCTTACTGGAGCGACTAAATTCCGTAAATTTTATTTAAAAAAAAAACATTTAAAGACTATAAATGTTATTTTTTTAAATAAAATTTACGGATTTTGGTCGCTCCAGTAATATTAATATCAATTTTGCTCATAACGAAATTCAGAGATTTTTTTATTTTTTTCTCGACTTAAAATATTCTCAGCGGTGTTCATCAAATGGATTTTGTAGCGGCGAATTAATCGACGAAAATATAATTTTTGCCATTTTGCAAAGCTTTGCAACAACCGATTACCTCCTGGTGTACATATTTTGAAAGAAGTTCGGAAGAAAACCATAATTAATTATGGCAAGCAAGCCCTAATTTATTAATGGTATGGTATTAATATTAGAGTTGTGCCCGCGCCCCCCTTCCCTAGCCGCCACGCTTCCCCCCTAGGGGGGCGCGCCCGCGTTTGGGAATCACTGTTAGCGGCTTCGGGATTATCCGTGAGAACTTCCTACTTCGGAAAATGTACTTCAAGAACAATAAACAATTAAGAGAAGAAAGCGAAAACATGAAAATATGATTGAGCTTCAAGTAACCACTTTTTGTGAATAACATGATTTGCGTCAAATTTGGGAGAGATGATTAAAAAATATTAGCACCAGTCATCCAGGTCACTCAAAATAAAAAATAGTCAGATTAAATTAATTTAAGCAGAATGGTGGCTAAAAGAGACAATAATTTGTTTGTGATATGGTAGAAACTCAGGCACCAATACAGCTTGATAAGTATAGGTCTAAAAATCACGCACTTGGGCTGTGACTATTATGTTGTAATTTCACATCCAGGTGATTTAGTTAAAAATTCCAAGATATCTGTAGTTTTTAGAGCTTTGCCATTTTTCCAAATAAATCTCAATTCATGTTCGGTAAAGCCAACCAATTTTTTATTAACTGCATTTCGGGACAGAACAGTTTCATGAAGAGACTTAGTATTGTCCTGTACGAAAAAGATGAGCTGTCTTATAAAATCAAATAACCGACCTCAAATTGTTGGTAGTATTTGGTGCGAAAAATCCTAAAATAATCTTGCTTAAGCTACTGACGAGTTTTAGTAATTTTTGTAGACTTGAGTTCAACGGCTTAATTTGTTCACCTTACCAATTTACACATTTTTGTATTGATACACTTTGTGCTGCTTCGACATGGCCGCGGGCCGCACAGAACTGCAAGGCGGGCCGCATGTGGCCCGCGGGCCGCGAGTTTGACACGTCTGATCTAGTACATAAGAAATACATCATTGTAACTGTTACGCTACTGTTCAGTGGACACAAAGTGACAGCAAGCGGCGGCATTGAGATAGTCTCCCGAACATGGAATAGAGAGCTAAAAAGGAATGGTAAATCAGCTGTCACCCATACAAACTGCATGGCCCGATTTTAAAAAGCGATTGTCCCTATCTGTCAAGTGTTATTGTGAAGTTTTTACGAAGTAAGTGGGGGGAAAGATTGTTGCTGGAGGAAGTCAGGAAGTGTATCTATAAAATGTAATAGTCATATCGCAGTTTCAGTGCGACACAAAAGTAAAAAAGACGAATTGTCCCCACCTGTCAGCTCCAGTCTGATATGAACAATTGAACCATTTATCGTTTCTACGGGGCATTCCTTTAGTTTTCTTTATTCAATGCTCCCGAACATTAATCACGTGAAGCCTTTGTACTCGTATAAACTAAAATATACCAATAAAGTGAAAGTGCATTATAATAATAAAAGTTATTACTATTAACCAACACACCACCAAATTGTCTTCTCTATTAAACTCATTGGTTTTACTGACTTCCGATATATAGGTACTTAAATCGTAAGTTTAGGGATTCATTACTCCTCACAAAAATTGTCCTTTCATTATATGTCTTCTGGAATGGAAGTATTTGGCATGCTGCAGTCAGCTAGAAAATCAATATTCGGCTTAACATTCTAATTAGGTTGTAGAAAATCAGGATTTTTCGCTGCTTTTCCGCTTCGCTTTCTTTAATGAGCGTGTTTTAATTTTATGTTTCCCTACTTCTTCATAATGTTATTGCAAGCACTACAATCAATAGATCTCGGGGTCTATAGAGCGACCATTGCAAAATTTATTAGTACAAAACCAAAAACCGTACTCTGTGGCCTTGATCGTTCGGTCGGCACTCTGTGATATAGAGAAACGAATTTTCGATACTCGGTAAGGTCTGTCGCACGTTGGCAATTACACATGGTAGTCGTCAGCGCACCATGCTCCTCAGGAATTTGAGCCAAACAAGAAAACTTCCACATTATGCTCGCATTGTTTTAATTACTTGATTCTATTTCCGATTATGTATGCTGACAAAATTGTCTTTGTACACAGGGAAAACCTATACCTCACGCTTATACTAGTTATTCTGGTGTGATAAAACTATAATAAGCAAATTTAAAACCAAAAAACTGGGAATCGGACATTGGCAAGCTTTTCGATAATTTCCGACAATGTTGAGCAAAAAGTTATATTTATTATCGCAATCGTTATTACGCTTTGTATTAGCTGCAAGTCTTATTGCATGGAGGCTAGGGATGTCAAAAACCGGACGGTTAGTCCAAAAACCGGTACTTTCAGAACGGTTAACCGTTTTTTTTTTCGGTTTTTTCCTCCTCCCACTATTAACTCGGACTGTTGTTGGTCCATCCGGTTAAAAACGGAAAAAAAATCTTTCAACATTCATACAATTTTTTATGTTTTCTTGATTTTGCAGTATGCAATTCTATACTTATCCTCTATGGAACATTTCGTTTTCAAATTTCAGCCCTTTAACAATTGCCGAACACTATTCTTTTTGCTATTTATTTTATTTATTTCAAGTACTGTTGAAGGCATTGCCTTATTACAGGGGTTCTGGTTCACATTATCTTTATGTTCATATTACTTTAAATTCTCAGGTTACATTATAATTAAAAACATGTTAAAGTTAAAGTTCTACTTAATAATCTACTGAAATTTTTTATATTTAAACAAAACGCAATATTCGCAATTCATTCATTAAGACAGAAGCTTCTAAGTTTCAACGATTCTAATGTAAAAATGTAAATTTTATTTATAGTTGGCAAATCTCTTGTATTTAAAATTTCAGTTAGCATTTGTAATGAGTTAATACCTCGTAGATAGTGCTGCCGGATCGATTTGTTAATGGGACATCTTAATATGAAATGCTCGATTGTGTCACGTTCGCAGAAGTTGCACAAGGGACAATTGTCGTTTAATTTAAATTTGTAGGTATTGCCAGCAATATGAATGCGTTGATTGTATTGGTTACACATACGGATCTGCGCCATGCAGCGACGAAGATGACCAGGAATAGCTTGTTGAAGATACCAAGCAGGTTTCATTCTTGATTCGTTGATGAATTGATACCAACAAGATGATCGGCTTCCAGCAACTCCAGACTCGTCATTACTAATGGAACTCGCAGTGAGGATAATCTCTATTTCCTTGATGTTTTCTTCTTCATAGCAGTTGTTGACAAGATTCGGAAAGTCTGATAACTCCTTTATAAGGTTCTCTCTGATTTTGCCAAGCCAGTTCGAAAAGTCACCAGTCTCTATTTGTTGTTGTTGATACTCGAGGCACACTTTAGGGTAACGGTCATTTGGCAGTTTTGACACTGTGTTCAGCCATTTTAGAGTTTTGCATGCGACTTTCACTTTCATATGGTTACGTCCGCATTCTTTTCTCACTGAGTGCGCTGCAGTATTTCTGGTTAGATTAAGTACTCTTTTTAAAAAGTCCTGTTGGATTCTCTCTATAATCTGGGTTCCTTCCATTGCCCATATTTCAGCTCCATATAACGCAGTGGTTTCTATTGTAGCATCAAAAACCTTAATTTGAGCATCTAAACCTAATTTGTTGTTGTAAAATATATTATTGAGGTTGGCTAGTGCTGCTGCTGCTGAACTCCGTCGTTGTTCAATATCTTTTCGCCATGAACCTGTCCTATATACTGTGGATCCAAGGTACTTGAAGTCAGGTGTTATTTTTATTTGCTCTCCTTTATAGCTAAAATGTCTTCTTCTTTTCTTGTTGATACGATTTTCAAATATGACAATTTTTGTTTTCTGTGCATTGACTATAAGCTCTTTCTTATCGCAATACATTTCAAGGGCATTCAGTTTGTCTTGTAGGTCCGTAGCCGAATTAGCGAAAATTACTATGTCATCTGCATATGCAAGCATCATTATATCCATTACTTTTGTTAGCCCAATACCTTTGAATCCAAGGTTTCGAAAGAATAATTCAATATAATTTATATAAAGATTGAAAAGTAACGCGCTCAACGGATCCCCTTGAAGTACCCCTTTCGTCACTTTTACAGTGTCCGAATATTCTCCGTTTCCAACTTTCACAGCAACTGTTGCATAATTGTATATCCGACAAATTAAGTTAATAGCGCATGTACTTATTCCATTAAATGCTAGATGCTGCCACAGCAAGTGGTGTTCAATACAATCGAAGGCACTTTTAAAATCAATAAATATTGCGTACATAGGGGTTTTGTTGATTCTTTTTGCTATTACTCGTAGAACAATCGCTTCTTCAAATTACCTCTGCTTGTATCATCATCATCGTGTCGCTAAAAGATTTCGTATTCCGCAAGAGAAATTAGGGTGGCCCCTGTTGTAAATGTTTGGATTTTTTTTTTCAAAAACTTATAAAATAATTAAATCACATCTGACAATTTTATTTGATTGTCTTTTTTGTTCAACATGTTTCTCTTTTAAATTAGCTGTCTTACTACATCATGTACGTGCATTTTAAGTTGATTTTGCATACGATACGAACACCAGCAATACGAGTGTGTAAGCATTTTTTTACTAAAATTCTAGGCAAATCAATGAAAACACCCGGTTAACCGGAAAACCGGTACTTGGAGCCCGGTTAAAACCGGTCGGTCTAACCGGTTTTGCAAAAAAACCTAAAAAACCGACAACCGGGTTATGGGACGGTTTTTGACATCCCTAATGGAGGCCCCTCGAGAAAAATGCGCTTTCCGATCGGTGGCCCCCGGAATGTAAACATTCCTGGAGAGTGGTGGCCCCTTCAAAGTGCTGGCCCTGGGCGACCGCCCAGTTCGCCCACCCCTAAGGCGGGCCCTGGGCATTTATAACTGTAAACTGAACCAATAATGACAATTAATAACTGTCCAATGAGGTTCCTACAACATGTCCATGTTGTATTTTACAAGCATTTCCACCTCACTTTGTTAACCGTAACTTTTGACGGTAAGGTAATGTAGTTAATATACCAGATATGCATACCTTAAGATATCAACAACGGCCATGCTTTACTTAATTATAATTAACTCAACTCCTAATTTCATATTGTATAGCCTTCCATTTAATATCCTTTTGTAACAAATACCTAAACATGCAAACACATGCAATTATCCATATAAGCACTCATTCTCTCTGTGGGCAATGTCCAAACATTATGAGCGTTTAATTTCCGCACCATATTTTATCCATCTAATTCCACCAAATGATAACGTTCCAACAAATGTCTACTGAGCCATAAACACCAGAAATAATTATCTGGCCTTGAAGAAATATTCAGGTTGTGCTGTTCCGCTAGTAATTTGAGTCCTTTTCGATGTTGATATTTTTCTTATTAATTCGGGTTTCGCCTCCGGGGATATAGCACGAAGACGGATGGATGGTACGGTTGGACTTCGACGAAAAATTCTGACGACAATAATATCCTTCAAATACTTGGGAACCAAAAGAGCTGAGCGTAAGTAAACAAATTTGTATGTAGTTATATAAAAATCTATCGGAATTTATTAATTAACATTTTGGATACGCATTTCAATGAATAAAGTTTTTGTATTGATTTATGATCGGAAGGATAGAAAAGTAAAAGTAGCTTGAAAAATTGATGGTTGTTTAATTAAAAAATCCCTTTACGATACAATATCATTAATGTATGTATCAGTATCTATCAGTATGATTTTTATGTATTTATCGGTTTATTTGTAAAATTGTATGGTTTTATTGAAGGCTTCGTTTAATTTCATTATTTTCTTCAAAAGATAATACATAATGGCTTAAAATTTGCCGTAGGCGTCCACTTAATTTAAAAAAAATATGTTCTCATTTGAAAATACATTGCATGTTGGTATGCACTTGATAAGTATCCATTACCAATCAATGTTGATTTGGGCAACTTCGTATAAAATGATTCTAATAACAAATCATTTATTAATTTTGGTAATATAACAACAAAGGTTAAGGTTAATTTATTTGTTTCAACAGAAATATGTACATACAAAAAAAAAACACTTATTTCTCGCACAATGAGTGCATTCAGCGAGCACATATTGGAAAAAACAACTGGAAAGTGTTCTCTCCCCCGTTCCACTCACCCGCTAATCGGTCCACATGCGATGTATCGAAAATTTCCCCTATGAAGCGTTGAATTGGAATGCTACATTTAGATGTGTAGCTGCTACTTGGACTGCTCGGTCTACTGTCATGCACAGCTGCTCGACCATCAATACTGGAAATTGTTTATTTACAGTTCAGCTGGAAAAAATGTCATTTCTGAGCCAGGTTTTAGTGAACGTTATAAAATTGTGCGATGAGAGTACGTATTTTGAAAGGAAAGTTCCAGTTTTAGGTTTTTTGAATGTTTGATTGCCGCAATGTCTGCGGATGCATCAGCTGATTAGAGAGAACTGACATTTCGTGTAGCAAGTCCATTAAGCGAACACAAACTTAGCAGTTTTCTAATTTCTTTTGGTGGGGATATGTAGCACATCCCAATATGTGCTCGCTGAATGCACTCAATATGTTTGTTACACATGCTTAATTGAATTAAACACATAAACTAAACTATAATTTGATTAAGAATATCAGAATCCGTCTGCTTTAAATCACTCGGAATGCCGTTTATTTTTAGTTTTTCATATCATTTATATTAGTACGAGCAGTGTTGCCAATTTAGCCGTTTTCCGGTCAAATTTAGCCGGAAACCGTGCTGTTTAGCCGGAAGAAATTTATAATTCCGGCCGGCCGGACTTTTAGCCGGAATTGATTTCCTTCGGATGTTTTTCCGGCTAAAATTATTTTATGATTTTTTTTACTTTGAAACTAGAATCAAACACGTTTAGTGCACGTGTAAAAATTTAAATAGAATGAATCGAGTAGGCTTGATGATATGACTAGAAATTTGAATAGAAATATGTATGTCTGTGTCATGGAGCCCTTATTATCGTCTATTAGGGTAAGTAACTACTATGTCCACCCAGAGGAAAACATTTATGTCTCCTGTGAAAAATTTGCCGTGGAGACTTCCTTTTTTCAATAAATTTAGGGTAATGGGTTACACGTAAAGTGACGATATTAGAACCTAGTCTAAGCATGTAATTAACTAACCACCAATATGCTGAATAATTTGCAAAATGGAAGACAGTTTCTTAGATAAAATTCTTTGTTGAGCAATTCTCCGAGGATGGGGGTACCTGAACATTTTTCCATTTTTCAAAGTGTCAATTCTTTACCACAGATTACGTTATCATGCCAGATTAAGTACAAGGGTGAAAACCTTTTATAGACCTTATAACCTTTTTCATAGATATTGATAATATCGCCGGAACTTTGTAGTGTTCTACACTAACGTTGTGCAAGTAGCTTGCCCAGCAAATTACAAAAATTAAATTTAAGTGTGTATATATTTCGGGGGCAACTTACCCCCTTCTTCAGCACAAAAGCTAAGTGCTGAAGAAGGGGGTAAGTTGCCCCCGATATATATACTCACTTAAATCTATTTTTTGTAGTTTACTGGGCAAGCTACTTGCACAACGTCTGACGATTCATAGAAACTACACATTTTCGTAGATGCATTACATTTAGTTGTTGGGTTTGTAGTAACAAAAAATTATCAAAAATCTATATCATTTCCCGGCCAAGCTCATAATTTTGGAACATCGACATTTCGTATCTTTGGAGCTTCAAATTCGTAATTGCGGAACATCAACAATGGAACAATGGAACATTGATTTCTTAACTATGGAAAATAAAATAAAATTTGGAGGGCTCAATTTCGAAAATGAATAACAAGCTTGACACACATATTTTCGAATGACGCAAATTGATCATCATTAGCACGAGTTCCATATTACGCATTTGGACCATCATTTGCTCAATAATGACTGGGGACGCAATCTGTTGTAAAATTTAAGAACAAGAATGTTAATAAAAATATTAAATTTGTTATCAATCTTTACACATTTCTATTCATCAAATTCTTTAAGAAAAGTGTGTCCTCAAATTATTGAATTGAATATTCATCAAAATATCGCAATTGTGAGGGACATTTTCACCATTTAGACAAACATCAAAAGCAAATGACGAATTCTAATGACGAAAGCATATGTGTCACTCCAATTTCGAACTTTCATCATCATGATGGATTATCGTCATGATGATTTGGTTATGCGTCTTGGGACTAAAATGGTGCCCTTGCACATTGGACTTTCCTTTTACGAATTTTATGTTCGGTAATTTCGAACCTAATAGGGTTATGGACTTGACCGAGAAATTGTACATTGTTGTGTATACAACAGTTGAGCTATCTAACTCCGAACAAAGTAAATTTTGAATGTACCTAATGCCAGTTATTGGAGCATATATCTAATAAAACTAAGATATCTGCCTAAAGCATAGTTTACGGGTAGTACTCCAGAAAAGAAATAAAATTATTAAAATCAGTTTTTTTACTATATTTTTTCGCAATGTGACTGTTTTGTATGATTTAGCTGGTTTTTTGGCCGTTTTTCTCGCTGAAATTTATTTAGCCGGATTTTTAGCCGTTTTTGAAAAAAATATAGCCGGTTTTCCGGCTAAATTTAGCCGTTTTCTAAATTTCCAGTTGGCAACACTGAGTACGAGTACATTCGTTCAATTCGGACAGTCATTGAAACTTTCCACTCGACCATATCATTTGATGAATTGCATAGTGCGAAAAAGGCAAACTGATGAAAATTCTTGTTCAAATATTTATATAGCCGCAATATGTAATGAATTCCTTTCATCAATTCGGTTGTTTTCAATTATTTTCACGTATACTTATTTGCATTTGCTCCACCCATACTAGCTTTATATGGCCGGTCAAATAGATCGATGATTTCTACCTCCATAATGAAATATATTTATTAAAAATAAATATGGAATGGTAAAGAGCTGTCCATGAATACTCCATTCAGGTAAAAAAAATGCCAGTAGGCAAACATTTGGGATAAATAAATCGAAAAAAAAGTGTTTTAATCAGGAGGCATATTTGAATTTATGATTACATGGCAAATTTAAAGTTTCAGGGATTTTAAGTTGTTCCTTGTTTGTTGTTTTAATTCCATGCGTATACGAGTTGCCTAATTACTTTCTGCACAGGTCAAAATAAAACATTAGATTAGATTAGATTTATAGAGGGCAAGAGCAACGAGGTTGCCCTAGGCACCACGACCGGTCTATTGTACCATTGCCCATACTATGGATTTTATTAAAGCTTGAAATACATTTGACGCGTCAGCATCGGCAGCAGCAGAAAAATTTCAATTTAGAACACACGCATTTGACTTTCATAACCGACATTGACAGCAGAAGCAGAAAAAATGCTTCTGCCGATGCTATCAATGTGGGTCATCAAAGGCAAATGCGTGTGTTCTAAATATAAATTTTTCTGCTGATGCCGATGCCGATGCTGACGCATCCAGTGGCGTAGATAAGGGGAGGATCAAGGGGATCAATCCCCCCCTTCGGTCACACATTTTTATTATTACTTTAGGTACGTAAAACAAAGCAAACGTGGGTAGTGTTTCATAAAAACGTGAAACCATTTTCAGAACAGTAATAGAAAATTTAGCTTTTCCTCAAATTTCAATTGTATTATAAAATCCTATCGACAGAATAGTAACACTACAGCACAGAGCTTTACGTTAATTTACTTTTTCACATTGGAGTTTTGCATAGGCAAGCCCTACTGAAGTAATCTAGATAGCGGCCGCTCCAGCATTTACGTCGCCCCGGGCAAGATAACAAATTGCCGCCTCTTAGGTACTGTACCAGGCAGATTGATGGTATGACACTATCGATGGACATCTTTGTTGTAGAATCGATTCAAAGATTTTTTTCTTCATAAACCGAGTGAATGGTCCTTCATGGTCGTTGCTCCGAAACGATTTATATAGTGGAACCAGCTGATGTAGCGACAACACAAAAATTCATGCTCACAATTGGATTCAAACTTCAGCTATCATTCATATACGTAGTCTTAAGCGCAATTCACCATAATTCAGCAATACCTTATGGAGTTTGTTTGGAATTTCAAATTTCAATTTTTTCAAGCTTGATGAAAGAAATCGTAAATTAATGCGTAAAATTCCCTAAAACACTCAACACATTTTAGAAAACTCTGCCCTCAAAAATGTTAATTCAACAAATTGTGCTGACTTTCATTACTAACCTCCTGCAGTTGGTCGGATTTCTGCAGGGTTTTCAACGTACATGGCTTATTTTTATAAATGCACCATCTCGACAGTTTTTATAGAGAATATTGGTCAGAGCTAGTTAAATCGGCGGAACCTAGCCAAATTCCAATACATATTAGCCTTTCCGAGAGAGGGAGCTCTGGCAATGTGTTATGTCGTTCGATCTCTCGTCCTGCTGAAATCCAAACCACCTTGTTCGTAGTTTGCCCTCCAATACTAGTTGAATCAATGCAATCGAAACCAACTGAAGAAATCCATCCAGGCAAAGATTTGGCGAATTGAAGTTCCATTGAAATTATGGAAAACGACTCAAAAATAATGGACATAACATTTCCCACAAAACGCCGTTATGCGGTCAGTGTTTATGCGACTCCTTATGTCTCATATCATATGAATTTCTTCGGGAGCTCACTATTTATTCCTGGCACTCATCAGATCTCATCTTCCGGTAATCAAAGCACGGCATATCGCATATAAATGAAACAAAATAATTGCATGCTTCGACCTCTATTTGAAAATTAGATAGCTCCCTTATTGGCAAAAATTATGCATCATGCAATGTCCTTCTGGTGAAAAGGAGAGGCGGAGAGGAGTAATTCTCCAATTACCATCTTTTTTTAAGAATGACCTAATTAGCACATTTGCTTTTCGAAAGTAGGGCGAGTGGTAACATCACATACGTTAAATTTACGCATGGCCTCCAAATTTATAGCAAATATAGCTAGCTACTACAGTGTCCTAAAAGTTTGGAAATTTTTGAAAGAGTTATTTTACATATTATATACTTAGGGGATATTCAAAAGAGAAATAATTCCACAAAAAAAATCCTTTTATTTCAAACCGTTATTCTTCTATAAAGAAAAATCTAAATTTCAGGTCCGTCATTACTATAGCCGCAGTTGGAATCAGTATGGTAAAAACTGATTAAAAACCCGAAATTGAAGAAATTAATAACGGGAAAAATCTTTTTAAATAAAATTGACTCTGCGGGATTATTTTGTTTATTTCTCTTTGAATCATTATAACGGGTTTTCAAGATTTTGGCTTATTGACTTTTCAGTATCGATAACCGTTTCTTTTGCATAGAAAACTCTGTGAAATTGTATTTATTTTATGAATTTCGCGTAATAATGTTTCCTAAAGATTTCCTGTCTAATTTTGATGAAGGAGGGACGACCTTCGTAACATTTGTTACATTGGAACCTTGTTGAAGTGCAATGATTGACGAGAGATGATGTAATCTCTTGCTAGAAAATCCGTTATGTACCATGTCTTCTGTGTTAAAACAAAAACAGTTTATCGTTAGGATATTCCAGAGAAGTTTTTACTGTATTTGAGGTTGTTACATCAACTTTTAAACACATAAACAACCCTGCTTAACACTATTAAGGAACTCTGTTCACAATTTGTATTGAGATCTATGAAAATCCTGCAAGTGTGAATTAAATGCATTGGACAGGATAATCTACCTATAGAATACTTGATTTCGTCATTTCCAGCATAAGAAAAATTTCATAGGATTGTTCTGACGATAAACTGCTTCCATCTTATACAGTAGATAGAACACATAACGGTTTTTGAAGCAAAATACTGCATCATCTCTCACCAGTCGTAGAACTTCAAGTTGGTTGCATTGTTGCAGGGAACCTCCCATTGATCCAAATTTGATAGGAAACCTTCGAGAAACATTATTACGTATAATTTAGTAAAAAAAAAAACACGAATTCAGAGAGTTTTCTATGTAAAAGCAGCGGTTGTCGATGCTAACAAGCTATATTATTTATTTCTGAGTTAACGGAAAGTTTCGATTTTGCTTTTTCCACATATACTGGGCATTCCCAACGAGCTCTCGTGTTCACAATTTCCCTTTTCTAGACATATAACTGCGTTGAGGTGTTCCGGCCAGAAAAGCGGCGATGCTAGGTCTTCCGTGACTCCGAAAAGTTTGGGGACCACTGATCTAACCCAATATAAAGCTCTAATACTCCAAGCACAGTATCGATAATTTGTATAAAAATTGGAATACTGTAGATTCACTCACCGAAGTAAAAAAGCCAAAATTGTTTCAGGACTCAGTTTTTTCGTATATGGCAAAATTGATCTATTTTGCACCAAAATTTGCTGAAAAACGGCTAATTTGAAGTGTAATAAATAATAAATATTCTGAAATTCAACATTTGATACCATTAAAAGTATAAGCAATCTTGCAAAATGATCCCTCCCCCCCTCTCCGAAAAGCTATCTACGCCACTGTACGCATCCAATCTATTTCAACTATGAGGCGACCAACTTTTGGGAATGCCAATCCGGGACATTTTAAGTATGATGTGTACTTCAGGGTATATGACGTTAATAGATTTTTTTTTCATTGGGCGTATACTGTCAAATAGCAACAACATTTCGAAGATTACCAAACGTGGAATTTTATAGCGCCTTTAAAATCGCAGTTTTCATGTTGAGCTACGAATTTAGAAAGGGATTCATCCTAAGAAAATTCACAAGTGCGATATAATAGACACTCGTATGAGTCGATTATAGCTCGAAGCGTTTCGATTTTTAAAGATGTTTCTGAAGATGTCCAGTACGAATTTATAATTGAAAATAGACGTTCTGTTGGCGCGTTAGTACCTGGACCATGGCGGAAGATTCTTTCCGCCATGGTGCAGGTACTATAAGACATCGTTTTGCTTCAATGTTTGAATAATTTCCATCCAGCGGACTTACATGAGCTCCTCCCATTTTTGTGCACTTCATTCGATATCCCAATGTTCCCATGTCCCAATATCCCAATGTTCCAATGTGCTAATATCCCGATGTCCCAATATCGAGATGTCCCAGTGGCCCAATGTCCCCACATCGCAGTTTCCTCAGTGTGCCTAATATCCCAATGTCGAAATGTCCCATTGTCCCAATTTCTCAAGGTTCCAATGTCCTAATGTCCCAATATCCCTATGTTCCAATATCGTTATATCGCAGTGCCCCAATGTACAATATCCCGATGTCTCAGTGGTCCAATGTCCCTATGTGCCAGTGTCCCAATGTCCGATTGTCCTATTATCCCAAGGTCATAATGTCCCAATGTCCTAATATCTCAGTGCCCCCATATCCCTGTATCTCAGTACCCTAATGTCCCAGTATCCCAATGTTCCAATATCCCAATGAGCCAATATCCCAATGTCCCAATGTTCTAATATCCCGATGTCCCAGTGGCCCAATGTTCCCACGTCCGAGTTTCCCCAGTGTACCTAATGTCCTAATGTGTTGATGTCCTAATATCCCAATGTCATAATGACCCTAATGTCCGTATATCCCAGTGTCCCAATGTCCCGGTGTCCCAATGTCACAACATCCCGATGTCTCAGTGGCCCAATGTTCCTATGTACCAGTTTTCCAATGTCCCAATCTCCGATTGTCCTATTGTCCCAAGGTCATAATAATGTCCCAATATCCTAATATCTCAGTGCCCCAATGTCCCAGTCTCCCAGTGTCCTAATGTCCCAATATCCCAATGTCCCAATATCCCAATGTTCCAATGTCCCATTGTCCCAATATCCCTCTGCCCCAAGATCCTAATGTTCCAATGTCGCAGTGTGTTTTAAAAATTTATCAATGCGATGAGCCGAAAGACGCAATTGTTGGAAATATTTTGCTAACTTTTACTATTAATTTACCGTTATTTTATCCACTTATCTAAAAAAAAGATTCTTCTTCTTTAAAAGGACCACCAGAGGATCATTCACTCCAAATCTCATAAAAATCCCATCACGGAGAGAGACAGTAGAAGCAAATCTTTCAGCAACTGTAGACTCCAGTCTGAAATTGGGTTACTCGCTTAAGTCGGTCAGGGTGAAAATTTCACCGTTTATTGCATATATCTTACCCGTTAGTGTGCCGATTGAAGATTTTTTGGAAAGGCACTAGAACATGATGTGGAATAATTTGGAAAAAATATTTTTTTGGGGGATGTTGCCTGGAAGGCTGTAGCCCTGTCTATGAAAAAAAAACAAGTTGTGTTCGGTAATCATACACTAGTTCGCTTTCGTTTTTTTTCCTTTGGCGGGCGATACGCTCTCGCGTCTCTTGATATATGTGACGTTATATTGCATTGGGATGTAACTCCTGCTCATTGCCTTCAACACCGGAATACCCAGAAGAGGATAAGACTGTTATGAGTGCCTACCTGTTGGAGAATTTCCTGACAGACCCACACGATCTTCGATGTGACAGTGCAGCTCGTTAGAGCTTTCATTGCTGCTTGGCTGTCAGTAAATATTGCAATTTTCTTGCTAGTATAGCCTTTTTCGAAGCATAATCTAGCACACACTTCAATTGCGTGTACTTCTGTCTGAAACACGGTCGCATATATACTTATATATATATTAGTGTCCGGACCATTAATTCCTACGCCAGAGCCCGTATCAGTCTTTGAACCGTCCGTATAAAATATAATGGTACTGGGGTGGAGTAATCTGAACTTGCCAGTCCAATCCTCCCTTTCCCAAATCACTATGAGGGATAAAAATGTAAGGTTTTGACCAGATGGTCTGATGGCATATCTATAGTAACTTACTGCTACTTATCCATCCTTGTTGAACTGAGTTCAGTGAAGACGCCGCATCACATGCCTTAAGCCTGAGGGCGGCTAATCTGGCCTCTACCTCTATGTGTATGTGGAGCGGCGGCAGGTTCAGCAGAACCTCCAGGGCGGCGGTGGGGCTGGATATGAAGGCTCCAGTAACAGCTAGACAGGCCAGTCTTTGAACTTTCTCAAGACTTAGCTTCCCGTCTGTGATGGATGCCCTTCTCCTCTACACTATCGCTCTGTATTCCACAATGAGTCTAACGATTGGCTTGTTCATCCACAGAACTATGTAAGGCCTGATACACCATGCCTTCCCCGCATAGCTTCTGCTGATCCACAAGGCTTTTACAGCTTTCTCTGTTACCAAGCAAAGATCCTTTTTCCAGAGTAATTTCTTGTCAAGCGTGAGTAGGGTGGTCAGATGCCGAAAGTCCAAAAACCCGTAATCCAAAAAATAAGGGTGAAACAATGGATAATTTAAGAAAAAAACTCCATCAAAGAGTTAGAGACATTTTTTTGTATTAAAGTCAACCAAATACTCCGAACTTTTCCGGGACGCGAAAGTGACGTAATCAAGCTAACACTCTTAACATGGTACATGAATGCATTGCAGTATTTGGAATCAGGATTTGATGTTGCCGAACACACTTACCTGTACTGTCTGCAACCCTTAAATTTGTAGCACGAACTGAAATTTGAGCAACTGGGAGAGAATAGTCGGATGTCTATACATAACTACAGTCAACTTGGATGAAATTTATGAGGAATTTTTCTACACAGAACATTGGTACTACAGCGTGGCCCATTAAAAGTGAACTAGTGTAAACCATGTCGTGCTCTGTGGCCGTGATCGTTCGGTCGCCACTCTGTGAAATAGACACTCATAGAGAAACGAGTTTCCAAACTCGGCACGACTCGTCGCAAGTTTATTATTCAGAAGAAGATGATAAGAAATATTCTTATCGTAGAATAATAAACTAAGAATGCGACAATGCTGACAACCAAAGTCATGGCCACCTATATTAGAAAGCCGGGAACCAACAATACATGCACACAAATCAAGCCTATGAACATGTCGTATATACGTTGCACGATGCACTAAAACAAGCACAGCGCATATAAAAAAACGTGTTTGCTCTGATCTTAGAAAAAGCATAGTAACCCATGCCATGCGTTAGTCCAGAATGGCTATGTGATCACACAACCCATATGTGTTTGACTCCAAATTTATTACACTACACTCCACGAAATAATTCAAACGTCAAAATATTGTCGATGCAATTATTACCCCTTCTGTCGTCGCCTACGAGCTATTATGCCTAAGGTGTAGCTGAATTTTCTGTGAAATCAATCTTAATTTTTGCAGAGGTTTAATTTTGGATCTTGAAACTAGAGATGTAACGGATGTCCGCATCCGCATCCGCAATCGCGGATTATCCGCATAAAAATTAAACTCCGCATCCGCATTCTCATCCTCATCTTATAAATAATTACATCCGCATCCTCATCCGCAATCCTCATTTTTGAATGCAGACAATTAGCGGATATATGCGACCCACGTGCTACTTTGTAACTATAAAGAAATGCATTGAGACAAATTGTATTCTGTATTCTGTATATATGTAGTCTGGCTGGTCTAGCGGTTAGTGCGCGCACCTTCGGTGCACAGGGTCATGAGTTCGAATCTCACCATCATCCATGGTGTTTTTCGAACTCACGAGCTTGTGACGGACTATGATCTCACTCAGATGTTAAACGAGAACCCATTTATGGGGATAAATAACACTGCTGAGCGTGATGCTGATCTCATTACCTCAACAAAAAGCAGATAGGATCTTGGAAATAGGATGTCACTAACACATCCTGCGGCCTTAGTCCAATGCTGGATTGTCGCGCCTGTTATTTATTTATTTTTATCGTATACACAACTGAGCTTCAGTTTGTCGGTCAGCACAGCAGGAGCGCGTTCCATTTATATGATCTGAGTAGTCAGCGATGACTACAGCTACGACTACGAGTGAATTAAGGAACGCACTCCGGTTCGCATTTTTGTGACTAGTGTTTGAGTGGTTTTGTTTTAAATGAATTGAACTGAGGCGGGCGAAGTGCGTTTTTTTAAGGTGAAGCGAAGTAAGGAAGTATGCAACTTTTTAATTTTTAACCACATTCATCAGAGGAATTTCAACTTTTTTTCATCTTCATGAAAAGTGTGAAACCTAAATATTTTTGTCTACATATTCGATCATATCCTCATCCGCACCCTCATCCGCATCCTCAAAAATTTCTCCATTAATATCCGCATCCGCAACCGCATCCTCAATGTTATACTATTTTGCATCCGCATCCGCATTCTCATCCGCTAAACAAGATCCGTTACATCTCTACTTGAAACAGTTTACATACTATGTCTTATGATGAGCGTTTTCTTAGACATAGTTTACATTTCGCCGAACGTTTGATCGCATTTGTGGCCGTCGGTTCCTTTGAAATATATATGGAAAGGGGTGGAAAATATTGTCGAACGATATTTTTCATCAAGATATAGTACCAATGGTCTGTCTGGATCTATACGCCTACAGAAGGGTTAAATATAACGTTGGCATTTTAAGAGAGTAATAAATATTATGCGGATTTTATATTCTCAATTGTAAACAAAAAATTGACGTTTGAATAAAATTTTCACGCATACTATGAACTGCAATAGTGTGAAAACGGTGCCATTTTTATTTTCTGATGGACATTCAGTTAACGACACATTGCACTTTTCGCGACGAAAATCGACCGGGAACCAATACTTTTTGTGTAAAGTTTGCCGCGACCCAACCCGATTTGCCTTTACCGCAATGTAAATTTTCCATCTGTTTAAGCCTATGATTTGACGTTTAAGGCTAAGACCGTGTTCTGCTTCCGGGCTTGTATTAAGGCGGCTTTGCTGACAACCGTATCCAAAGCCATCTTTATACAAAGCCCGGAAGCAGAACACGTTCATATACTTAAGCGCCAAATCATAGGCCTGTTCAGATCGAAAATTTACATTGCGGTAAAGGCAAATCGGGTTGGGTCGCGACAAACTTTACACGAAAAGTATTGGTTCCCGGTCGATTTTCGTCGCGAAAAGTGGAATGTGTCGTGAATTAAAGTGTCTAGAATGCAGTGAAAGAACAAAATCCCGACAAAAAGTGAATTTTCCACATGTTTTCGCGATTTTTATCAGAGCAGACACGGTTTTTTTACATGCGCTGTGCTTGTGTTAGTGCATCGTGCAACGTATATACGACATGTTCATAGGCTCGTTTTGTGTGCATGTATTGCTGCTTCCCGGCTTCTAGTGAAGGTGGCTTTGACCGTATCACACTCCGAATTCAGTTGTCTTTGTAACGTTAATGACTACACACGGTAGTCATCAACGCACCATGCTCCTCTAGGAGTTACGGTAATCAAGAAAGTGTAAAACATGAATAACTTTTTTATTTCTAAACCGATTTTTTTGAAATTTGCGCACAAAAAAAAAGACACTTGAGAGATATGTTTACACTATGTTCGAAGAATTATATCCTTTAGATGACCGCCCCGGGCGGCTTCGCAAAGACGGGATCGTTCTACGGTATGTTCCATTACCTTTCGCAATATTTCTGGCTGCAAACCTCGGATCTCCGCTATAATATTTTGCTTCAATTCCTGAATTGTCCTTTACTTCATTCAGAGAGTTGAAAGAGCTGCAACGGTTTTTTTTGCCAGTACCTTGTGCAATCTAGCCGCTTTTGTGGTACTGTTGATGCTGTCACAAAAGTTTTCCCAGCTTTGTCTTTTACCGTCTCTGATCTTTTTGTTGTATTCCGTGCGGGTGGAGCAATATAGAACCCATTCCCCGTTGCGCTTGGCCCTGTTGAACAACTGCCTCACTTGTTTCCTGAGGCGAGCAATCTCCTGATTCCACCACGAAACACACTTATTTCCTTTGATGACCCTCAAGGGGTAGTTTTCTTCATAGGAGGACACAATTGCCTTGGTGGTCTCCACGAGTCTTTTGAGACTGAGTCACCCTGTATTTCTCTTGTCGATCTACTATAGATGTTCCCTCAACGTCTCGATATAACCAGACCAGTTAGTGTTTTGTGGAACTCTATGCTCAATGTCTGCAGCAACCGCGAAATTTCGTCTGCCTCCACCATAAGCTCCGGCGGGTCGGAGGGGGCGAGGTGCTTTGGCGCTATCTCCATCGGTTCCGGTGAGTGAAAGAGGTCAAGTTGAAGTGGTGCCTCCTCACTAGAGCTTATAGACTCAGCTGCTTTGCGGCGAATCGCTGACGGCGGCGGTCGAGCCAGTGCTGCTCCCTATCGCGTTGCCCTTGTTGGTGGTAGTTGGCTTCGTTGTTAGTAAGTACCCCTGCTCCTGCTGGTTGGTTCCAGAGGGGCGACAGCTGACCTTGAAGGGCCTGCCGATGCCGCCGGATGTACATTTTGGCCGCCAGTATTAGCCTTTTGTGGAAGAGTACTCCTGCTCCTAGCGACTCCAGGTTAAGGGGTAGCACTTGATGCTAGCAGAGATCCTTACGGTCACTCTTGTTCCTGCACGTCGTAGGGGTGGACACTGGTCTAGATGAGCCAGCAGAGGTCACCGGAGGTACCCTGAATCCACAGGGTTCCGCTTAGGGATCTCTACCGTCCTTTACTTTTGGTGGAAGCGGCTTGCTTCCCAGAATTGGGAGCACCATCGTCCTCCGATCGTTGGCTCTTGGGAGAGGGGGGGATTTCGATTGGAGTTGATAGCAAGTGCCCTCCAAGTCCTCTACGAAGAGGATCCCGAAGACCTCCCGGAGAATATTTAGGTTGAAGCCAAGTTTTCTGCTTCCCCTCTTTTACGGTACGCTTCCGTGCAGGAAGTCTTCCGTACAGGTCGGTGAGACTCATTCACATCCGACAAATAGAGTTCCGCTGAGGCGAATGTATCTTGATCCGAGTCTGAGACTACCTCAGTCGGATCGGTGTTGGGGTTTTTGTTTTGTTTGTTGTTCTGACTCATGTGATTCCCACGAGTAGCTGGGGAAAGGAGAGTCCGCCACACCAGAGCCACGCTTGATGTGGTAAGGCTTGATAGCACCGGAGGTCGCCTGGTATCCGGCTACTATTTCCACGTATACTTATTTGCATTTCGCTCCACTCATACTCGCTTTATATGGCCGGTAAAATAGATCGACAATATTTCTACCTCCATAATGAAATATATTTATTAACGAGAGCGAGGCTAATTTCGGACGCGGCCGAAATTTGGATACCCTTCGCTCCCCTAGGGCTAAAAGTTTTTTTTCGGGCGTAAATATGACTTGTGTTCAGTCCTCCCCGCTTCCATGCTTTTCCTTGAATTTTGACATAAGTGCGGGGGCGACGATTTATTGGGGGAAGCGGGGGACGTGGGTTTCTTAGATTAACCGAAGGAGGGGGGGGGGGGTTTACGGCAACCCAATGAACGCATGGGCTTTCCATCAATTTTTACGTATGTTTGAGGCAATAAAAAAGTTTTTCTTTGAAGAACCTAATTTGGGGGTTGGGTTTATATGCCAGCCCCATGACCCCATGGTCCGATTTAATTCATTTTTGCATATGTTTTGTAACATCAATAAAAATACATTTCCATGAGGTTTGATTGAAATTGATTTGGGGGCTAGTTTTGTATGGTGGCCCCATGACCACATGGTCCGACTCCATCTATTCATACGTATGTCTTGTGTCATGAATAGAAACACATTTGTGTGAAGTTTGGTTGAAATTAGGGTATAAATAAAAAAAATCTTAGAAGAACTTAATTTGGGGAGCTAGGTTTGTATGACAGCCCCATGACCCCATGGTCCGATTTGGTCCATTTTTACATATCTTTTGTGATATCACTAGAAACACATTTGTGCAAAACTTGATTGAAATCGATGAGAAAATAAAAAAGTTTTTCTTAGAATAACCTAATTCGGGGGACTAAGTTTGTATGGCAGCCCCACGACCCCATTGTTCGATTTAGTCGATTTTTACACATGTTGTGTGTGAGCAATGAAAACACATTTGTGCGAAATTTTATCGAAATTGGTACATAAATAAAAAAGTTTTTCTAAGAAGAACCTAATTTTGGGGGGTAGGTTTGTATGGCAGCCCCATGACCCCCTTGTCGGATTTTAGCGATTCAAACATACAAACTGCCTGCAACAAAAAGAAGCATGTGTACCAAATTTCAGCTCCATAGCTTTTAAGCTGGCCGAGCAAAACGCGTCGCAACAGACGGACAGACTTACATCGTTCAATCTACTCAGCTCGCCACGCTGATCATATATGTATATACATATTTTATATGGTCGGAGATGCCTCTTTCAATGCGTTACAAACTTCATGACAAAGTTAATATACCCTTTTCGCTTAATAAGCGAAGCTTCTATATATAAAAATGCTAACTTCGGAAATGGAAAAATCTGATGAATGTTCTGATTGGCTACGATGAATCCCGAATGTCGATAAGTATAGCATGCAAGAACGAAAAGCAGTCAGTCAGTGCTGCGAGCGCGCAGCGCGAGCACGCCAGCTCGACGTTGGCTGTGGCAGGGCAGGGACAGGGGTGGAGGGGGGGGGGTGACGAGCGTAGCGAGCTGGGGGCGAAGCCCCCTAGTGTAGGTAAAAAAAATTGCCAGTAGGCATTTGGGATAAATAAATCGAATAAAAAGTGTTTTAATCAGGACGCATATTTGCATTTAAGGTTACATGGCAAATTTAAATTTTAAGGGATTTTAAGTTGTTCCTTTTTTGTTGTTTTATTTCTATGCGTATACGAGTTGCCCAATTACTTTCTTCACAGTTTAAAACAAAACTCTTCCAATCAATCATGCTGCGATAGGATGATACCCGACATACGCAGAGAAACTCTGCATAAAAAAATAACATTTCACTTGCTAATGACTCTTTTTGTATATTTAGGCATGCTGAAACTTTTTATGGACATATGACAGCCGCTCTCGCGCTGAAAATTAATTAAGGATCTCTTGACAGTTTGAAACATAATACATAATTTCAAATTTCACATAACCCTAGCAAATATCCAGTCATTTCCAGAATAACAAAACCCGAAGAAATCAATAAAAAGCCTTCGTAAGCCAAAAGATGTCTCTGTCAATTTACAAGAAAGTTCTGCATAACATTACTCTCTATTGTCTCTCTATAACAGTTTCTAACTTTTCCACAACAATTGCGTAATGTCTTACAGGACAAAGTACAAAATCGAAGATTGAAATCACGTGGCAGATTTCAGAGGATATTCTCTTCGTGGAGCGTGTAACGGGATTTAAATGCGATAGAAGACATGATGGCATTTTATATACAATTTGAAATTATTGGACAGATGACATCCGCTAGCTCCTAGATTTAGTCTCTAGAAAAAGGCATTGAAAGCCAATAAGCGCAATAACTCCACAGTGAAAAGAATCATTTTGTGTGTAAATCGGATTGTTGGTGAAAGTTGATGTTTTTAAGTTTAAAGTAGCCGTGAACGCTAAAGAATACGTGATGGCTTTTCAAACGTGTTTCGCGTTTCATTTCATCCCCACAAAGAAGCTAAGAATTGGCATTCAGGCGCATTCTATGTGTATGTGAAGATTGGCAATGAAGCGAGCCTTGACAATAATAGACATATCATATGAGCTTTCTATCGTTATTTACAGGTGGGTGTAATATGATATATTTTGAAACGTTATTTCTCCAAGGATACGTGGTATTTCTGTAATTTGACTGAGCATGTTGTTAATGGTAGGGAATCTTCTAGTTGATTCTGTGAGTGTTATTTATTTAGGTTAGTGTTGTGTTTTTTATATCGTTAAATAAGTACATACTTATTTTTTTTTAATCTATTTAGTATATAACCAATCTTTTATTAACTGACGTTTTTACATAATTCATTTTACATGATGATATGATATTTTTTATAAGCTCCCGTGGACGGACACTGACGCTTCCAGCATTTTTGCCCGATCACGGGGGTCGTCCGCTTGCGGGAGTGGGTTAAAAAATATTGCTTCTATGTGCGAATTAATGTATACACAATAATTCAAAGGAACATTAAAACAATGGCCGTGTTTTTTTTACATCGGGGACAGGTTTGCTCACCCAGACGCGCAAAAAAAACTATCGAGGGTAGCATCCAGGTTAAATTTCAAATTGTCACGTAGGCATTGCCATTAATTTCAAAACATTGCTCATAAATATTAAAGCCCCGTTTGCACTTTACAAACGCAAACGTTCAAATGTATTTTTTTTAATGAAAACATATTTTTATGTATGAATCATAATTTTGTTAGAATAACAATTCGACGAACATTTTTAACATGAATTTACAGACAAAAACTATTTTTTTGCACGTGTTGCATGTAAACTATACCATAGAACTTTCAATTTAAAATTTAATTTTAGATAGTCATTGGAAAACGTACTAGAAAACAATTGGGATTGCATACATTTAGGCGAGTTTTGGAAAGCTCATTAAAACTGGATAGCAAATAGCAATATCATTTATAACCTGAATAAAGTCACAGGTTAGCGTTTGTATGAAAATTACCCCGTATAGTGTAGGTTAGCTGTTTAAAAAACACGGCCAATAAAATTGCTGTTCCTATATGCATGTGTTTAAATTCATTTTGACATGTATATGTCTTTGCGGAGGCTACCTGAGAAATACTGGGTGTCGTTCCGTGAAAAAGCGTGACGAAAAAGCGTTACGAAAACGCTCAGTAGAGCCGTGCACCGCCACGAATGGCATTACCGGGAATGACCAGGCAGCTGGAGGATCCACTCTTATATCATAGACTAAGAATTATAATAGACTTACTACTGCCTATAAAATAAGAAAACGGGTTGCTCGGAGGCTTAGTGCTTATGTATGGGATTTTTGTCGTCCGTGTGCATCGAAATTTTCAGGAAAGAGATGCCGCCCGAACTGCAATGAGCAACATGAGCTAAAACGAGACAACAATATATGACCAAGAAAGCAAACTTGACGAATTTTCGTTAAGACGTTTTCATTGGTCGACATCGTTTGACAGTTGTCAAAAAATTGTCAATCATTTGTTTGTTGACTTGTAAAACGACGCGATCGTCGCGACCGTCCTGTGAAAAAGGACGATTTTATCATCCGTAAGTGGTATAATTGCAATATTTTTTTACGTGGAGTGAGTCGTGATGTACATTTTGTTTATTTAAGGTGCAACAAGTGCAAGAACGTTTATTTCGAGCGGCCACCGCGCGCGTGTTCGGGAATTGCTGAAGAATGGATCGCGGACAAAGATAAATCGGAATTATTTATCGTGTCTCGCAAAAGCGATTAGTCCATAACTGGCCAAGTGGTATAGCGATAAATCGGCGAAAGAAATGGAAAAAGTTGTGGATTAGTGATTAGTACGCCCGGATGGATAGTGGAACACGTACACTCCACCGAGGGGCTTGATTTGAAATCATTGGGTGAGGTTATAAAACACAACGTTCGCGCAACGTTTCCTTTAATTTCAAATTAACCGGCCGTTACAGATCAGAAACTTCTCCCTACAAACAGATCCCCTAAGCGATCCTTGGGTGCAATAGGACATTTTCTCTACAATAGTCTTGCATTTAAATATTCCACTTCTGATAATATTGAGATTACCATGTCAAACAAATCCGAAACTAAATTCCTGTCATTAAAGAATAGTGTTCGGTTGAGATTCATTTCCAGCCGAAGTGGTCTACAAAGATTTGCTATGGTTGGGATCCCCGGCTCTAGAATCTAGATGATGGTAACGACGACAATGCAGGCCCGTGCGCAGGAATCATCCAAGGGGGGGGTTTAACTTATATATTCAAATTTTTCATTGAAAGGTATATTTAAAGTTTAAAATATACAGGTTATAACAAGGTGACCAGACTCCCAAAAGCCCAATGCTGTACACAAACTAGCGGAATTCGGTTGTCAAGCAAATCCAGAGTCATATATCCAGGTTCCAGGTCCGAGGTCTATGTCGCAAACATGTTGGCTGTTTTTCTAATGCACGACAGACAGAGTGTGAGCGCGCAGAGTATTCTGGGCTACAGGTTATACGGACGAGTCCTAGGTTTAAATTTCACGAAATGGCGTCCATTGGCTTACCGATCGCCGCGCTTGCAACTCGCCTTATCATTCTTAGCACCGCACTGCGTCGCAAATTTAGGCGAATTTTGAAAAGCGCAAAAGGCATGGCGAGGTCTGGATGAAGCGAAGGGCAAGGCACAGGATTTAGGTAAACTTAAGGACGAGCCAGAGGTCTAAATTGTACGAATTGTCATCCATTGGCTTACCGCTCGGTTACCTTGTTCCGCAACAGCACTACGTCGCGAATACTAAATAGCGAGACAGATAAAGCGAGGTCTGAGCGAAGGGCGAGGCGAGGCGAGGTGCAGGGTCTGAGTATATGTATGGACGAGTCAGAAATATAAAGCTTACGAATTGCCTGACATTAACTCACCGCTTGTTGCGCTCGCTTCATCCTATTTCCAAGCAGCGCTACGTATCAACTTTTTGGCGAATTGTGAAAAGGGCGACAGACAGCGAGATCTTAGTTAACAGACGAGCTATAGGATTTGAGTAAATGCGTCCAGCCAGAGATCTAAATCCAACAAATTGCCTTCCATTAGCTCACTGCTCGCTGCGCTTGCACTTCGTCAAATCCTATTTCGCAACAGCGCTGCTTCGCAAAAATATTGGCGAATTCTCTAAAGGTACGTGTTCGTAGAGACGACTCATGTGATGATCGCTCAGCGATCGCAGTTAAACCATCGGTTCTGACCACTACACTCAGAAAAATGGACCCAGTAAACTTAAAAGTTTTTGTACCATTATTTTAATTGGAGTGCGATTTACCAGATTTCTTCACATAAGTAAAAAGATGAAATAAATAATATAACTGGATGAATCCTATTGAGATATTTTGTATGGAATGAAATCTGTCCCATAAATCCAATGGGGCATCAGATTACATTATTATCAGTTTGTCCCATTAAATTAACAAGATCTGATATGATTAACTAATAATAGGATGGATCCCATTAAAACAAATACAAAACTAATAAAATCAACTATATCGCTCAGAAAAATGCATCCCGTAAAGTTAATAATTTCTGTCTTATAAATTTAACAGGGCGGCAAAAGTCAAGACTTCTTCCGAAAATAGACCAGCTGCTTTGTTTTATATAACGCCCTATTGCATTAATGGGATACCCTTTTAATTGAATTTCAAGCATATAGATGTATTTTGCAAGATAACCAACATCATGCTCCGTAGCCGAGATCGTTCGGTTGTCTCCCCGTGACTTGGTAAGTTTTAAAGAATACTAGCAAATCGGATGTTCAATACTCGGCCTGGCCAAATATCGTGATTCTTAAAAAAAAATCCACAATGACGTAGCGTGGATGATAAAATAATATGAGAAAAAAATAGTTCAATCCGATTACGAGTGAACCGAATTTATTTTTTTTCATAGTATTGGTCCAACAAGATATATCCTATTGGAAAATAACCAGACCATGTGTTTATTTTTAAATGAGAACACTATTAAAACAAAGGGATATTTATCGAGTGAATGTAATGGTTTCTATATTATTAAAGTAATCTGGTTTTTCCTATTGACTAAAAATAATGGGACAAAATGATTAGTTTAATGGGATTTCCCATTGAAATTTTTCTGAGTGTATACGCGCATATTTTCTATACAGACATGTTATGGTCGACACATGGAAAGTAACACCATTACAAAAATATGCAAATATGGCTCGGAATTGGATGCAAAACTACTATCGCTGAGCGATCATGCCAAGAGTCGTCTCTACGAACACGTACCTTAATGCGAGACTGACAGTGTGAGATCTGAGCGGAGCGAGGGGTGAGTCACCGAATTATAGTAAACCAAATACCAAAGGACGAGCCTGAGGTATAAATCTTATCTAAACCTGGTGGTAATATTTCACGAGGAGAATAAAGATTTCTTCATAGTTACGATAGGGATGCCATGTCGTTCCCCTAGGCTTTTACCTACCTTGATTTACCCTAACTCCTAGTGGAGGATGGTGCGTTGACGACTACCGTGTGGCATGTGTAATCGTCAACGTTACAAAGACAACAAAATTCGGAGTGTGATACGGTTGTCAGCCATACCACTTATTAGTCGCATTGTTAGTTTATTATTCTACAATAAGAATGTTTCTTATCATCTTCTTCTGAATAATAAATTTGCGGCGGGTCATGACGAGTTTAGAAACTCTCTCTCTCTATGAATCTCTATATCACAGAGTAGTGACCGAACAATCATGGCCACAGAGCACGGCTTGTAACGTCGTTTTAAATGGATTTTAATGAAATTTGGGAAAAAACTACCTAAAACCCATGCTGAGTCATTTCATTAGTATGCATTTTCCTATACCTAGAGGCTGATAAAGGAATCGGAATAGAGTACAATGGCTGATTTTTTCATCTTAAAATCTCATCTTTTGACGGATGTAACCTCTAAACCTTGGCAGCTAGAGCCTTGAAATGTCGCAATCAACAACAAATCCCCTGCAATGCCCTACAATAGTTCACCCACTACAATCTACACATGCCGCGCGGTTACATTTATCTTTGAATTACAATACGTTCGGTATAGGGAAAATACCGCTTTTCGGATTGCATACCAACACTTATGAGTTTCTACCACGAATGTGCTTGAACTGTCCGGAACTGGATGGTGTCTAGCGGCGAGAGAAAATTCTTTTGGCAAGGTATAAATTAACAACGCCAGTTTACATTTTTATGAAGTTAAATTTTTGCCTTATGAGAACAATAGTATTTAATAAGAAATTCTGGCAACATTTGCCAATGGGGGGGGGGGGTTTCAACCAACAAACCCCCCCCCCCTGCGCACGGGCCTGCGACAATGACATTGTCCTTTTATTTCTTAGCCTTTCTCGTTTAGGCATTTATGTGCGAGTATATCGCGACGAATAAAATCGTGTACACTTGTTACCATAGTTATGTCTACTTCTATACGCGCCGTTACAAGCAACACAATAACTACTCTTGTACATACAGAGTGGATAGTGGATTAAATTGAAGTGCTGAAGCGTAGTTGTATTCTTGAAAGAAAACAAAAATATTAGAAGTTAGAGCACTTTGTACGAAGAACTGGTGAAATGAGTTTTTCTTGTGTTGCAGCAGAATAAGGTGGAATTAATTTGATTGTCAATAGTGGAATAAATGTTGGAATGTTTACGCTTTGTGAGTGTTGAACTACATACATTTATAAGGAGGAACTAAAATATTAGAACAGAACTCCGGATAGATACAGTCGAGAACGCATAACTGCAAAACGCTTAAGTGCAAAAAACGCATTTCTGCAATACTTTTGAAAGCCCCATGATTTTTCACATGGTTTTCATATAAAATTGTCTTGATAAGTGCAAAACGCATAAGTGCAAATTTCGCTTAAGTGCAACGCAAATGTATGAAAGGTAATGCATACGCACACGTAAACTGCAACGGATAAGTGCAAGTTACGAATTTCGATGTCGTGCATTCGTTTTGTACTTAAAAATCCAGTTTGTTTGTCATGAATATTGATGCGATTTTTGTTGTTGAAGGTGCTGTGTACTTAAGAGTTAAAGAATGCGGATCACTGTAAATTTAACAAGCAATTTAAAATCGAAACGCGCCTTTTGACTGGGTCAAACATGATACATACTATGAGTGGCAAATTTATTAACACAAGGAAACCCCAAAATAACTAAATCCGAACGAGTGACAAGATAATAGAAGTATACGGCGCCCAATTTTGATTATCATTGATGATGACAATTCATTGACTTAAATTGGACATTGGGGCCTTTCTGACTCGATTTTGATATTGAATCAATTGCATTCTAATGAAAATTACGCTCTGATTTATCCAGGATTGCTTGGCTATTAAACTTAATTAGTTTTGCACGTTAATACGTTTTGGCATTTCATATAAAAACATCTTGGACAATTTGTTAAATATTCTATTCTCGTGGGGCTAATCAAAATTAAAACGGATTTTTTTCCATTAATTTGTTTTACTAAGTCACGAAAACTGAAATATATTTCTTTTCCAATGAAATTACTGAACCATCCTCGTGGAAAAATCAAAATTTGACATACTGAATATCTGGAAAACTCCTATGGTTTCGCTTAAAGGCATGTTTGATTATTTCAGGTTAACATTAATAAAATGCCATGATCAAAATTTGAGGACTCCGGGAGGTCTATTTCAAGTCTTTCTGATTTATTTCGATTGAAAGGTTGTAATCTGCTAAGGTGAATATATCAGCACTTTATCCTGTTTTGTAGACGAAATTAATACTGATAACTTCTGATACGGTGTGGCGATCGGTGGACATCATTTGTATTATAGGAGAATCTTACATGTGGATTTGCATAATATGCAATCACATATTGGCAGGGTTTCTGATAGCTCTTATTCAGTACCTGTCGGCTGATTAGTCTTATCGCGTAGAGAAGACACACACCATATTTAGAAAGCTTTTCCATTGTATTGAATGGAATATTTGTTTATTTTGCATAGCTACGCCATATTTTGCTTGTTTAAGCCATCATCTTAGATTGAGAAAATCATTGCGCACTTTCATCCAACAGCGTAAATAAGCAAAAGATAACATAACTATGCAAAATTAACAAAAAATCAATTCAATATAATGGAGAAGCTTTTTGAATATTGTGTGTGTCTTCTCTGGGCGATAAGACTAACCATTCTATAAGATCTACGAGAGAATGGGCCAGTATCTTTACTATCATTACCTTTCGATACACAGGCGAATGTATTTTTTTGTTGATGGTTAACCTACTTTGTAAGAACCTTTTAATAATCCTGTTGTTTAGCTCTGCCAGTATCTCCGATGCCTAATTTTAACATTGTTCTTCTTGCAACGAAACCATTATTTATTTATATTTTCTTCTTTCACACTCCTATTACAATTGTCCTTTTCCAATTATGTGGCATCTCCAGTATTTATGCTTTGGAATTAAAAGGCGACAAAAAGAATATATTCCATTGTGTCGATAAATTTAGCACATATAGTATGGGGAACCTAATTTAATTAAGTAAAACTGGGACGCTGGGAGCAATTTAGATATTGATAATGTTTGAAGAGAGCAATTTACTAAATGATTAAGAACTACTCAGCCTAACACACACTTTAATACACTTTTTGCAAGCCTAATATCCTTTAATCTGAAATTATGTTTTTTTTTGTAAATCTGTCCGAAACGGATAAGTGAAAAAACCGGATAAGTGCAATTTTTCTTGTTGCCGGAGACAATTGCACTTATCCGTTCTCGACTGTAGTTGACTGGAGTATTTTTTGAGTTTTTAGCGATTATTTCAAAAACGGCACAAGATACAGAAAAATGGTCTGAGGACCGACTAAATAAAATTTCCTTTGCAATGATATAATATAATACTTTAGAATTTTATTGAAAAATTAGGCTAAAAAATGAATTAGAATATTTTAATTTTAGACCTTTGAGACACTCCGATTAAGGGCCCCCATTATCCCCCCTCTTTGAATTTGGCAAAACTGCATGTACAAATTGGAGCAGAAAGCTACACTGAAAAAATCATCATAATATTAATGAACTAGGAGTATAGACTTTTTTTCATTACCATGATGAATTAGTTCATAATAAATAAACCTTCACTTCCTTAAAATAATACAGAGTTCATCTATTTTACGAAACACCGGTCGTTAGTACAACGAAAACAAAATTTCAACTTAATGTAAAGCGATCATGAACACAATGAACTTCCAGTAGAATCGTATGCATTGTACATTCCGGCTATTAACCCATATTAGCCGCGGTAGTACCTAAAACAAAATAATTGATGATATTGTTCACTAATTACATGACATCGATCATAGTAGTACATATTGATCTCACTACCACTTTATGTATATTTTATAAACCTTCGTCACGTATAGTCTGCGTGGTGTAGTAGGTAGAGCGTCTGTCTTCAAATCATAGGGTCCCGGGATCGATTCCCACTGTAGGTAGGTATAGGTAATTTTTGATGGCTTTTCAGAGCAGAGGTAAAATGTAAAATGAATGTCGTCACCAGTTATGAAGCTGGATGCCGACCTGCGCCAGTTTTTTTTTAATTAATGACTCAGTAATTATATCAATGAACAAGTTGTTAATTTTATGAATTAGTTCATAGTTTTAATGAAATTTTTGTTCGTTGTTTTGATAAAATCAGATTCATTAGACTGATGAAAGCCGTCTTCGGTGGGATATCGGTGTAAATATTGATTACTTTAATGAACAAATTCATTGCTTCAGGGTACCTTTTTTTCAGTGTAAATTTTGGTGTATTGCCATTGGAGGGCACCATTATACCACCCACCGAAAATCAGCTCAATCGGATAAAAACTAAGAAGCTATTCACACTTAAACTTAATCTGGCCAGATTACCTACTTAATTTGCGGTGTGGTGAATATAAAATGGTATGGAATTTGATAGCTCAAGTTTATAAAAACTGATCCAATACAACTTGGTTCTACTGTCCTCGTCGTTTTTTTTTTCACAATTCTTTATTTAAACATTTAACACAGTTGTGGTTTATTCCTATTCTAGACTAAGGAGGTTTTCACACTTACGGCCAGATTACGTAATTTGTGCAAACTACTTAATGTGAGCAGCGCATCAAACCTGATGAAGAAGTCGTACGCACCGCAAAACTATCTACGTTTATTCTTGAAGTGGGATTGCGACGATTAAAAATTAGAGAAACTTCGAATCAGTGACGCCACGACACAACGAAAATTAATTGTCGAGATACGCCCCTATGCATTGCTGCTTGGCCAGCGACGTTTTTTCTAATTTTGAGTCATTGAAATCGCACTTCAATTAAAAATTAAATTTTTTCACACTTGTAATCTGGCCAGATTACGTAATCTGCGGTGTGGTGAGTTAAAAAATATATGGAGTTTGACAGCTCAAATTAAGTAATTTGCACAGATTACGTAATCTGGCCGTAAGTGTAAAAACATCCTTAGATACAGTCGTTTTGGCTACTTAATTTACAATATGCAGATTACGTAACCTGCAGCTTAATTAGGGCTCAGATTACCTAATTTGCCCCAGATTACGTAATCTCACGTAAGTGTGAAAACCTCCCAGCTTTGTCTCTTCTGCTATGGCATTATTTGAGTTATTTTTATCTTATCTAATAATCATATATAGGGTGTCCGGAAACTGCCGCATAATCGCACCAGATTCTGATTCCTCATGCTATTTCCAGCAAAAAAAAAGTTGTACGGAACATACCCCCAATTCTTAACCCTTTAGCTGCCACAAGCATTTGAATATTTAAAAAAAATCGTATATATATCGTACGACTAAAACCTCAATATCCCTTAATACCAAAATAAGATGATTATTCCAGCCAACAAATTTACCTAAAAAATGAAACTAACCGCACTAAAATCGGATAAGAGCTTTGGTATTTGCAGAGCTTTAAAGTGAAATTTTTGTGATTTGATTTTGCGCATAGTCTAACGATCATTCCTTTTTTACATCATTTTATTCTAGCTTTGTTATTTCTAACAGTTTGAATGCCTTAAATGCAGAACACTAGGGTTAATTTTGGGTCGATTTTGATATGATTTGAATAAATTTTACTATCTTGCAGATCTTTAGGGGCAGTTTGAATTGAATTGAAATCGAGCTAAAATTAACACTAGTTTTCTGCACTTAAGGCTTTAAAACTGTTAGAAATAACGAAGCTATTTATAATAAAACGAGGATAATTTCGGGCGCGGCCGAAATTTGGATACCCTTCGCTCTCCCCGGGCTAAAAGTTTTTTCGGACGTACCTTTGACTTGTATTTAACCCCCCCCCCCCATTACTTTTTTTTCCGTCTTCACAAAAGTTCCATTGTGTGGGGTTTGTTTGGAATAAGCGGGCAAATAAAAATATTTGCTCAGAAAATGCTATTGGGGGACGCGGGAGCATGGTCCCACAGTACGATTCCATTTGTTTTGACCTTTTTTTGTTGCTAAAGACACATTAATTCAAGTTTTTCTTCTTTTCGTCACTGCTATTTTTTGGTCAATTTATTGTTACTTTTTCATTTTTCCTTGCAGCTTTCTTTATTTCTCCTTTTATAACGACGTTTCGCCTACTTTACTTTGGCATCATCAGGTTTTATGTTCTAAAAACAGAACATAAAACCTGATGATGCCGAAGTAAAGTAGGCGAAACGTCGTTATAAAAGGAGAAATAAAGAGAGCTGCAAGGAAAAATGAAAAAGTAACAATCAATTGACATTAGTTAGTAGTTCTTAGTCTATGCTGCCACTTGCAGTTCTACTGATCCGCCACTCAAAACATACACATTTTCGCTTTTACAGCAATGGTGCATTCAAAACGAATGCTGTGTGACACAGCCACCGCACACCACAAAACAAAACAATTTTGAATTTTTTAGCGTGATATCCACACTATGGATAGAAGTGACGACAGCGTGAGTGGCCCCATACAAGTTGTGTGGTGTGCGGTGGCTGTGTCACACAGCATTCGTTTTGAATGCACCATTGCTGTAAAAGCGAAAATGTGTATGTTTTGAGTGGCGGATCAGTAGAACTGCAAGTGGCAGCTCACACTTTAATGATTCGCCAGCAGAGAGGTTCGGCCACGCTATATAAGAGTGGATCCTCCAGCTGCCTAGTCATTCCCGGTAATGCCATTCGTGGCGGTGCACGGCTCTACTGAGATGGCATCTGATGAGAAGAGCCGTGCACCGCCAGTCGAAACCGGTCGAATCAACTTTTTTTGCACTCCCTGAAAAGGGAGAAAATTATTCTCAAAACAATTTTGAATTTTTTGGAGTATGGGCATTATGGGTGTCGATCGAAAGGTGATATTTGAGACACTGTATGCAATCGGTTTCAAAATATTTAAAAAAAAAATCTGTTGTTCCAGGGGGGGGTTCGAACCATGGTCTAAACCGTCGTCAATACCTTCCAAAAAGTCAACAACGACCACCAAACCGCCTTGACCACACCGCGCCTTGTCAGTACGAATAACTTAGTGATCATCATCATCTGGTCTATAGTCATCAGTAGAGACCGGATTATATGCAAATGCATAACTGCATATTCATTTGCATATATTGCCTATTTTACTGGGTTTTTGCATATTATATTGATAATGCATTGATGATGCAAATTTTTTAGTATAATTCTCCATTTGCACATTCGAAAATAGAGAAAAAGAAAGCATTACCATCAACTATGAGTACTGAATTCTATGCCAACCTTGAGAATGTAGCATCTCCTAGTTAAAGGACTCCACCCAACTAATGAAAAATGTAAAAACATTGAACGCTAAGCTACCCGATATATTCCCAGAAAACTCAAGGAAAAGTTTGACAAAATCCTTAATAACAACCCTGGATACAAAGAAATATGTGAAATTGACAATTATATCAGCGGTACCGACAAAACTTTACCTGGCAAAATATCTGCTAATATGGCGCCTAATTTAAATATTGTCCAGTGACATCGGCTGATGTTGAACGTTCCTTCTCAAATTATAAGAGAATTTTAAATGACAGGAGACAAAATCTTACTACGGGGCATTTAGAAGAATATATAATCGTTAATTGCTATAAAAACTGGAACCAACTAAAACGTTTTTTCGGTGCTCTAAAGTGCTAGCAACGACTTAATAATAATTTTTTTCTTTCATTTTATGTTGCATATTTTTTTCATTTAGTTGCATATTTCAAAGGTTTTTTATGCATATTTGCATGCTTATTTTAGCCTTTTTAAGTTGCATATAATCCGGTCTCTAGTCATCAGCATCACACAGTGCAGTATAGTTACGTACGTACAATTGCAAATGGCGAGCAGGTATAAATTGAATTTCGATTGCATATGCGTGTAAAACGCGCGTAAGAAAGAGGCATCTAAAATGCATAATGATTTGGGAACCATACGAAATCCCCAATCACAAAATCCCCAAACGTAGAAAAATACCCAAAATCAAAATCCCCATATTCAAAATCCCCATAATCATAATACCCATATACAAAATCCCCAATCATAAAATCCCCAAGCACCCGAAATATGCTGGTAAATGGTAAATGAATGGTAGTAAAAAATGGTAGATGGCTGGTAGATGGTAAATGGTTGATGAAAGACTGTAAATTGTTGATGGTTGATGGTAGATGGAAGGTGTTAAATGGTAGATGCCACTAGGAGGGTCGTAAATCGATACTAACTTTTTTTTTGATTAGCACAAACAAAATGTTCGAGTACATTATATTGAATAAACGTTTGCATATATCGTTCTAAACATATTAGGTTTTCTTTAACATCGTCGAGACATGTCCTCATCCGAACGAATATTCGCGGAAAACTTGGTTGGCTTATTGTTGGAACCGATTCGCCTGCACATTATCTGATTTTGTTCTGTGTCACTTCAAAGAGTTTGCCGTTGATTAGCATATATGTATATCAGTCCACGACGGTGATTTTTTTATTGCATAGTAGGACTATTACAATTACAATAGTCTAAATCACCTACCATTTACCATCTACTATTTGCTATTTACCATCCACCATTTGCAATTTACAATCTACCATTTACCATCTGCCATCAACCATTTACAAGCTACCATCCGTCTACCATTAAGCACCTACCATCTACCATTTATCATCTGCCATTTAACATCTATCATTTACCATCTACAATAGCCTGAAGAAATTCCCCATTCCCCATTTGAGGTGTGATCTTAGAACGCGCGCGCGTTCTTAGATCACACCTCAAATGGGGAATGGGGAATTTCGTTTGGGGATTTTGGTTTTGGGTATTTTGATTTCGGGGATTTTGATTTCGGGGATTTTAATTTCGGGGATTTTGATTACGGGGATTTTGATTTTGGGATTTCGGTTTGGGGATTTTGTGACTGGGGATATCGTATCCAACCCTAATGATTTATCACGTAAATTTACGAAGAGTAGAAAATAAAAAAAAAAACTCAAAATATCAATATATTTTCAGTATGATGGTCGCCAAAATCAAAAGAATGTTCAGGTAACTGAATAGAAAAAAAAATTAACGCCCCTGTTGCGACTCGAAAACGTCACCCCATGCACCAACCTGCTCCGCTATGACGACCTCGATGATGACAAGTAAATCTAGCGATCATCACAGATTATCTCGCACAGGTCGGTGCACGCAGGCAGAACATAATTGCCATTGTCGTCGTCATTGTCATCGTTAGTTGAAGTGCTTCTGGGCAACGGAAGAATGATATTAGGTGTGTTTTTTTGGTTATCCCGTGCAGGTTTGGGTAACGAAACTCCATATAAAAAAAATGACAGCTGACGCACCTGTCATTTTTTTTATATGAAGTTTCGTTACCCAAACCTGCACGGGATAACCAAAAAAACACACCTACTGTGTGTTCGGAACATTGTGGGACAAAACCATCTTTATACAAAGCCCGGAAGCAGAACACGTTCATATACTTAAGCGCCAAATCATAGGCCTGTTCAGATCGAAAATTTACATTGCGGTAAAGGCAAATCGGGTTGGGTCGCGACAAACTTTACACGAAAAGTATTGGTTCCCGGTCGATTTCCGTCGCGAAAAGTGGAATGTGTCGTGAATTAAAGTGTCTAGAATGCAGTGAAAGAACAAAATCCCGACAAAAAGTGAATTTTCCACATGTTTTCGCGATTTTTATCAGAGCAGACACGGTTTTTTTACATGCGCTGTGCTTGTGTTAGTGCATCGTGCAACGTATATACGACATGTTCATAGGCTCGTTTTGTGTGCATGTATTGCTGCTTCCCGGCTTCTAGTGAAGGTGGTTTTGTTGTGGGACGTTGGTTGACAGTATTTGTACAGCCACTGAACGTTGAATGTTCAAATGAAACAGTACGTAACAGTGGTTGTACAGTACGTACAATGGTTTTGGAGCCACTGTACCTTGAATTGAATCTTGAAAAGAAACAGTGTGAAGAGTTTGCACATGAACATTTTTAGGAGTGAAATTTAATCCAACCAATAATGTCCGTCACCGCACTGCAAAACATTGATTCGTTGGACATTTCTTTCTCTCCATAAACGCTCTGCAAAATGTTCGAACAAGATCATGTGACTATTGGTAGATTTATCGGGCCAATCTGTAGTCGATGTAGCCTGGTTGGGTATCCGCCAGGTTTGGTGCGTAGGGCAATGCGTTTTTTTTCTTTTATTATTGTCCAAAACAATTTTTTAGCTTGGTGATAATTTTTTGGAACATAGTAAAACACGTGTGATTTATTTTAGGGAAATTAGGATGTGTACGTTGGGTTGTTCCGTGACAAAATGTGACATTGTAAAACATAGCGAAAACCTAACGAAGCTATAAGTCAACCTTTCAGTGGTTTGATCATTGTTAAATTTGGTTGACATTTAGGGTCGATCCTTTGATCGCCCTTACAAAGAATCGACAGTCGCTAATGAGTTGCGGGAATAGCGGTAAATTCGCCGTTGAAGCGAATGAAAAGTTATCTTTCAATTGGTTCTCTTGGCTCCCCCTGTGGAGCGATTTGGATGAAACTCGGATGGAAGTTAAGTGGGGCTATTCTTATTATATTGGTGTCGGCACTTGTTATGAGAAAGATGTCCTTGGACAAAAAAGGTCCCTTTTTCTATAGGAATGCATTATAGTCGATATGCATATAAAAATACAGTATTCGGTGAGTTGAGCCCTTTAAAAGCACCACAAGCTCATTTTGGGTTTTCAAAGGATATTATGTACATATGTACCACCAAGAAGGACACTTCTCTAAGGAAACTGAGAATGGGCATTATGGTTGTCGTTTGTAAGTCGACAATTGGGGTACTGTATGTAATCGGTTTTAAAGGATTTTCGGGCTTCTGGAGTGACAAGATAACGGCTGATGCAATGTGGATTATTTTGTAAGCAATAACGTAGACATATACATGAACTAAGAATTTTCCCCTAAGGGAAAACTTCTCGGTGTAAGGATGATTTATTAGGAATTATTTCCAGCTATATTTGTTTATTCTTTACATGTTACACAACGTTTCGCCCTTTGCGGGCATCTTCAGGTGTCTTCTTCGAATTTTATTATGTTTTAAAAATCATCCTTACAACAATACAGCAAAAAATAGACATGCAAAACTTCTCGGTGTTTTTGGTTTACAAACCGCCACAATAGTAGCGTTTTCTTGCTATCGAGGTTAAAATCTGACTCAAAAAACGATTGCGTTTAACTTCCCGGCTTTAGCCTAGTACTGACACCGAGAGTGAAATTTTTCTCCGCTGCGATTTTTTCAATGAAAATGTATTATTACTGTCGTGGAATATGTGGGGAATGCTAAGCTACAATCCGAAAACAGTTCCATAATTTTTCTCGGCCATTTTATGTATTTTTTTTACGATTCCCAGGTTATTTCATCGTGAAATGTCAAACGACCGGGGAATTGAAAAATAATACATAAACTGGCCGAGGAGAATTATGGAACCGGTCTTGGATTGTAGCTTATGGAATTCCCCACCGTTTGCGACATATTCCACGACAGTAAGTATGCATTTTTATTGATAAAATCGCAGCGGGAAGAATTTCACTCTCGATCTTAATTGAGCCCTTAAGACCGAACAGCTGACACCTGGCAGTTCTTGTACATCTTTAAGTCACTCTCATCGTCTTTTTTTAGAGTTGGCGGATTTAATCACAAAACATGATTATTTATTTGCAAAATCTAAAACCACCATGAGAAAGACTCTCACATTTGGTTTGAATTTTGTTTCCCTATGCATTAGCCATCTATATTATTTGATATCTCTAAATTCTATCGCGTGCAGGTTAGTGGCACGCATACCTGGGTAAGTGTCATTTTTTTATATGGAGTTCGCTACCCAAACCTACATGGGATGTATCAATGCAACAAGCCTAATGTACAATGCGCAAATGAACGTTTACCAAGAAACTGTTCCAACCAAGCTTTCATAGGGAAAACAAGTAGAAAAATATTAGCTTTAATTAGGGATATCAAAAACTACCCAACGGTGAGATGCTCCTTTTAAAGTTGTGTCTTACCCAGAGTGACCACTGGACCCAGTCTGGCATTGTTGTAAGACACTCGAGCGTTCGTAATTACTTCTTTCCACTAAAAAAAAAAAATGTTTTTTTTCTCAATTTTGTATAGTTTTGCCTAAACTTGTAATAAAATTTAATTTGGAGTAGAGAGTGAGTTGCAATATTTGGCGCATTAGGATCCTGTGCAATACATGCTCTGCTCCAGAAGCATTGCTTCGCGTAAAAAAAACTCAGATGATCAGTTTTGGCATCGACATTAACGTGGAATTTCTGATGAACCTATACGATCAACAATGAGCCGACCATAAAGGAATCGAATTATATTTGTGTAATCTCCAGACGATGATAAGTCCTTTATTAAAGTAAATTTTGTTTGCCAATAAACAGTTTTAAGATGAACATATTAACACAAAAATAATAAATGATTCGCCGATTTCAAAGGCCCATTTGTACGTTCTTACACACAAAGATTTTCTTCTAGTAGACAGAACAGTTGACACGTTGTCCGCAATTATGAAAGGAAACTCAAATTCCGGTTAACCGAAAAGTTGAACATCCAACCATGTTAAAAACCGGAAGACAAAAAAGGCGAAAATAACCCGGTCGTCCGTTATGGAATGGAAGTATGGGTTTTGGGTCTAACCGTCCTGTTTCTGTATCCCTATTTCAATACACAAATGCATGGTAACCGTGGAGCCAAAAATCTTCAAAAACAAATCCTGTTGCGCATAAAAGCATTTTTGTGATCCTATCCAGTTTTCATTAATTTCAGTAAACAATTTGTGTCTGCTTACGGGAGATGATTTATGAGAAATGTATGTAGGAATAGTGTCCGTGTCCGGCTAGTGGAATGGATTTTGTTGTAAAATATGAAGGAAAGAGTTGGGACTAAGAAAATTGTCCGGCTACAGGAGATGTCCGCCTGCGAGAGCATTCCGCGAACGGAGCTTTCACTAGGTATGTTTTTTTTTGGTTATCTCGTGTAGGTTTGGGTAACGAAACTTCATACAGGTGGGTCAGCTGGCTTTTTTTTTATATGACGTTTCGTTACCCAAACCTACACGGAATAACTAAAAAAACACACCTACTATATAATTTACACAGTAGTCGAATATCTCAACATTTTCCTGTTTTTAAAGTTGATTTGTGCATGCAGTTACAATCCCGGTTTCAGTAGATACTTTTTACATGGATGTAAACTTAGCCCGGACGCCTTCGCAGTCTACGTTAATGATATCCTAGATGGCATACCTGGTGGTGCGGAAGCCTTTGGTTTTAGCTTGAAGGGCTTACTTTATGCTGATGATATGGTTTTCTTTGCCCGATCACCACGAGAACTACAAAAAATGATCAATCATATAGAATCCTACTGCAAGCAATGGAAACTTACCCTTAATCTGCAAAAATCAAAGATCATGATCTTTAAAAAACGCTTCCGACTAGCGAGAACTGAGAAATGGACATACAACGGACACGACATCGAAGTGGTTAGAGAATACCCGTATCTGGGAATGCTAATAACAAGTAATCTCTCTATGGAAGCGCATCTTAATCAGAAGGTAAAGGAAGCGAAATGGGCAATATGCACAGTATGGAAAAATTGCTTCAACAACGCAGACCTTTCTCATACCAGAAGTACAAAATATTTCAAGCTGCAGCCAAGTCAGTACTTTTATACGGTGCCCAAGTATGGGGCGGAGAGCAATACGAAGAGGCAGAAAAACTGCTGCGGTTTTATTTAAAACGTATGTTCCAACTTCCAGTAACCACACCCAACTATATGCTGCTCCAGGAAACAGGGCTTAGACCATTGTTCGTCGATACTCTAAAACTACACATAAATTATCTAATTAAAATATCTGCAATGAGCGATGAACGACTCCCGAAAAGGATTTTGATGCACGAAGTAGAGACAAGGACTGAAACATATGCGAATTTGCTGGAACTGGCGAGTCAAAATGGGACGCATATGTTTTGGGACGGAAAAGAAGAATCGGCATACAAACTCAGGAAACTCCTAAGCGACGTCGAACAAGCAATAAAATCTTCAACTGCGGAAAGGGCGACCATGTCACAGCATCGCGAATCATACCCCGGCCTAAACCACAACCTGGGCAATAGCACATATTTTAGAAATGAATATTCAAGGAGGAAAATATCCCTTATATTCCAAGCGCGCGGAGAGTTGCTTCCATTGAATTACAGGCCACACCGCCCGGACTTACCCGTCTACTGCAGTCTATGTAATTGGAGAGCAAGAGAAGATACACGACATTTCCTGGGTAAATGTCCAGTTCTGAAGGAAGTTAGAAGATCGTGTTTTGGAATGGACATATTGAGCGACGAGGAAATCGAGGCTTCTTTGAACGGTCGTGATTGGGATAAGCTTTACGAATTCTGTAATATAGCACTAAGCTATAGACAGCGAATTATTAATGAAAGCATCTAAAAATACAAAATAATAAAAATAACTGAATTAAACAAATCGTCTAATGTTAAGGGGAGATCTGGGTAGGTGAACACGCAGAATCTGAAGTTGTGTGAACTTCACCACCTAGCTCTCTCCAAACACTAATATGAGAATGCGGTTAACAGGCTAAAAACATAAAAATATATAAAAGTACTAACTAAAATATATATGTATATATAAATAAACTTAATAAAATAATTTATATAATTTAATTGAAAATTAAAACTCGCGAAATAAATCTATATAAATTGAATTTAATGTAATATAATGTAAAAGAAAATCAACCAATTTCGGGCAGACGGCTTTAAGCCACGCCAATTTCTGTTTTTTTCCACACTATGTATACTGCATTGTAATTTTTATAATGAAATATTAATAAAACATCTATCTATCTATCTCTCATCTACTTTTTACATGACATTTCCTTGTTTCAACAAAATAATTCCAGGTCTCCAATTTCATTTATTGTCTTGACGAATCTGAATATAAACTGGATCACCAATATCGAAGTTCTGTCTTGATGTTACGACCCGTTTAGAACTTCCTTCTTCTTCCAATTTTTTTAAAAGCTCGTTTGAATGTACCTACATATCTACAAATCGTTCTACTTGTCCGTTTGACTGAATGGTGAAGGTAGATGATTAATGCCACCAGAGATGAACTGCGTGCCATTATCTGATACTATGGCAGATGGATTGCCAAATCGACTAAAGATTTCATTAAGAATGTCTATTGTTGCAGTTGCTGAAATTGGGTTTGTTGCAATAATTTCGTGTCATTTAGAATACGCACCAACTACAATTAAATGGTATGTATGTTTTCAATTGGCCCAGCGTAGTCGATGTATTATATACGTTCCCATTCATAGAATGGAGTTGGTCAAGAATGCAGGTAATGACAGGTAATTTGGGTGCTTTTGCACAATTTTCACATGATTTAATTAAATTTTCAATATCTTGATCAATATTGGGCCAGTACACGTAACTTCGTGCCAAAATCTTTGTCCGTTGAATACAAGTATATTCCATGCTAAAATCGTAGGCCATCATAATTCAATTCAATTCATGACGTCCGTAAACCATTTTAAGAAATTTTTGCACTGTAGAAAATATTCCCAAGTCCTCCTTTTCTATTTGACTATATGACTTCTCCTCAGCCGATGTCAGTGATCTGGATGCATGATGCATGCCAAACAGAAATGGTCTTACCATCGGGCAAGCGGTGCATTACTTGATTGAGTCGCACTCTACGATGCTAGTAATCTAGAGGTCCGGAGATCGAATCTCGGCGTGGTCCAAAATTTCCGTACATGTGCGGATAGGAAATATATAGTGCTTGCAACATTATATACACTCCGATATGATATGCAATGTGACGTTGACTCGAAATTGCCTATGAACGGCTGAGTTAGCGCACCATGGCCTATACGGTACTGAGAAGAATGAAAAAGCGTACATTAAAGCATCGGCATATGACTAATAGGCCAGTGATTTTATGATTTTAGGTCGCAAAAAATAACTTGGGTCTGGTTTTTTGGGATATTGTTAGGGTTGATACCAGAAGTGTACCACCAAGTTTGCAACTTCGAAAAACCTGTGCTAACCCCGTGACCCTCAAAAAACTTCAAAATGTTCGGACTTTTTCATATTTTGGCTTGTAATTTCCAAAAGGTGCTTCCTACAAGAAAGTCGTCTACTGGATTTTTAAAGCTAACAAAACCTTCTTTCATTTGAGTCCACTTTCAGCTTTGTAGGTGCAAAGGATCCCAAGATACAGCACTTTAAACATTGTTTTTTGTAAGAAAGTTCGAAATTGTAATTATGAAAAAAAGAAAAATAAAACATCGCATGATCGAGAATCAATCTTGCGACCGCCATGTATTGCGCGTGAAGTATTTCAGATTTAGAGAACATGAGAAGTATTTCCCTTCTGGCGCAATGGCAATGGTGGCAGACTAGCACGCAAGAGTACCAGGTTCGATTCCAGCTTGAGACAAATAGATAAAACGGTAATTTCCTTGGATAAAAACGTATAAAATATTATAATATGTCTGAGATAAAAAGTGTCTAAGATAAATAAAATTGTCAATTCTGAAAAAGAAAAAGTGTGAAATTTTTAATTTTTTAGCATACGAAATTGTAGTTATATTCACAACGATTTTACAACAATAATGTCTGAAAGACAACGACATTACAACAATAATGTTACGTTTATAGCCAGTCAAAAACCTCTTTTTTACGGTTTAGCAAACGTTTTTAAAACGTTTTTAGAACCATTTTCCTAACAATATTGTCATATAAACATGGTTGGATTTCGGTTATATAATCGTTTTACAACTCGTTTGTGCTACTTGGGTAGGGCTACCACTGAAAATTAGTTTCTTCTAAGAAAATTTTTTTTCTTTATGTACCAATATTAACCAAACTTCACCCAAGTATGTTCCTGGTTAAGCCTCAAAAAATATCTAGGAACGGATGAAATCGGAACACTACGTCATAGGGCTGTCACCAGTGGCGTAACGTACGGTGTTCCATGTGTGCGGTCGAACACAGGCCCCCAGTGACCAGGGGCCCCAAAACGTAATGGTGAGGAATGGCAAATTTCGAACAGTGATTTAAAAATAACTTTTATAGATTTCTGTGTCACTGGAATATTGAAGCTTAATTTGCGATGGATGCTGCAGTGCTCTACGGCTAAACTTTCTTTTTCCTACGACCAATTTGAAGCGAGAACTTCGAGGAGCATTTTACTGTTGCGCTGAAGAACTGCATTTCTTTTACGATGTCATTAACTTTTGCGAAGCCCCGAGAGAAAAAATATCCGATTGCCAATTGACTGTCTAATTGACCTCTTATTCCGCACAAGATACATCAAATTTCAAAATAATGCCAGAAAAATATAGTTCAATTATTGCGCCATTTTTATTTTATTTATTCTTATGTTGTTAATTTATACCACATACTAATAACTACCATATCTCTCACGCCATACAAAATATTAACCCCGGACGCATACCGCAAAATATCCAATATTGGATATTTCGTGATTCAAACCAAAGTCTCTTTCAAAGCTCTTCAGCAAAGACCCTTTCCACTTTATTTGTAATCCAAATACTCAATCCACTTACTACCCTGACATCTTCCGGTGCTATATCATCTTTTAATGGTAAATGTATGGCGGGGATTTAGTTTGAAATTCAAATCTACGTTCATCCCAATCGGAAAAATTGGAAGCACTTCGCCCAGAAACAGTTTTTCAGCGCTTTCTCTTTATTCATAATTGTGCTTCTGGGGAAGCGCTCCCACTGTATCAGCTTTGCTTCGCTTTCTTTTAATTTGCAATGACGCTTATAGAGACGTGCCATTCGCGATTGCGCTTCTTGGAAAGCAGTTCCGTAAAAAAAAACATGTTTACCGCTTCTTGAGAAGCGCTTACCTCTGCGGACATGCAGAGGCCTTCTAGAGCGCTTATTTTCCCATCGGGATGTTTTGAAGTCATTAGTGCATCTTTCTCAGCAGGCATGTAATACCGCGTGGCTTACGCAAACCTATCCATGCGGTAGATGTGCCTGCGAAAACTTCATATAGAAAAAACATGAAAGATGACGCAGGCTGCCGCTGAGGCCGCTCCGGATCAGGATGTCGTGCGTGCATTGCCTATGCCACGTGGCTTATGCAAATGCAATGAAGTGGCGGTACGCGGTATCTGCGCAAAAAAAACTGCATATAGAAAAAACACGCAAGATGACCCAGGTAGCCGCTGATATCGTGCGCGTGCGGTTTGTTGATATGTTTTTGAGATCTTATGAGACTAAGAAATAATCGCTCTGTTGTATTGGAAGATATTCCCATACAATTTTCGTACAATCTGGCATATGATTGATTGACAATTATTCGTTATTCTTCGTTGAAAGTAGCGATGGCTATACCCTGGGGTCACCTTGAGTTATCGAGGTCGCAAAATATCTCTCTGTAACCGATTACACAAACATGAGAATTTAGACAGAATATGCCTTATTGGTCCTACAATTTCTATACATATAATATGTTGAAATTTTAATTTACATGTATTTGCCGGAATCGAATGGATAGATGGATCACAATAAGAGCAACACAAAACATCCAACAAAGTCCTCGAACTACGCTAACAGTGAGTTCTAGAGATCGCGGGATTTACTTGAGTTTTTATTCTTCCTTTTCGTATCTTGCAGCTACATAGTGAATTGTAGTGGTCACATCTAACGGACCAGGATGGATCTTACGCAAAGCTTTCCGATCGGTCCCTTTTATTTGGGAAGTAGGACAAATCACCGAATTCAAGAAAATTTATTCCTGCACTACCTGCAAAACAAAGCGATAAGTAAACCGACCTCTGAGAGAATGTAGTGCCGTTAGTCTTATAGTCTAGAACCTAGATATACACTATCCGTTTTTTTTTTTGCTTTTTTTGTCGTGGTCGAACGGATGCGCGTGGAGGGTCGAAGACATTCAATTGCGAGCGCATGTTTACGACAGCATCCCCCTCCAAGTAAGCAATATGCGTGAAAAAATTCCAATCTAAATTGTATTGGATATAAATCCAACAATTTTTAGGGTTTCTTAGAATTTTTGGAAAAAACACTTATGAAATCGATTTTGTCTGTCCGTCTGTTCACTAAATAGCTTCTCGAACGGCTCAACCGATCGTTATGAAATTTGGTAGGAATGTGTTGAATGATAACAGTCTTTGACATGAATACTTTAAAACAGAGGTTCCCAACCTTTTTTATGCTGCGACTCCCTTTACAGCTTAACATTTTTCGCGACGCACCTCTAGTAAGACATTTTGTTTTCTGTGTGGTTATAGTTGGCTTTACTATCTGAGGAAGGAGGGAGTGCGTTGTTTGGTGAAAATTACAGACATTTCAAACACAACAAATTTGTCATAATGAAATCAATTCATTATAGAAAATAAACAGAAGAGTTAGGGATGAAGTGAGCATGCATAAATATTCAGTTTGAAAGAAAATTGACATAGAAAAATATAAATTTGCAGCCAAAGATTTATTTCAAGAAGGCCATAAGCACTCTACTGCATCAAATGTGCCAGTAATACGGTGCTTACTGCTCAATGTGTCATTCCAAGCATAAGCCTTCTCAGTGTACTTTGACTTCATAGAAAAAAGAAACGATAAAACAAATATTTTTCATTTAATTCAAATCTTGCGTTAATTCAATAAAAATAAAAAATTAAATTTTTCGTGTAATTCAAATAAAAATAACACAATTTTCATTTAATTCAAAGCTTCGCTTATAATAAAAATATTAAAATCAAAATTGTTCATTCAAATTTTTTCGTAAATTATTACTTTAGTTTTTTTTTATAACTGTAAAAATATAATTTCAAAAATGCCGATGAGTGAAATTTAATCAGTGCGATAGTTGAGCCTGCTTCTGTGAGCACATCTTTTCAAACCTGGGCTGAAGTTTCGAAATTGCTACTCTTACCTCTTTTTCTAAATTAAGTTTTGACGTGTACTTTGATTTAATGGCTGCATTGGCAGAAAAACCAGTTTCACACAAATATGATGTTGCGCATGGCAAAAGAATATTCAAAGCAGTCGAGCTGAGCCCAGGGTATTCTTACGATACGTTGGCCCAAAATTCAAAAAGCTTGTGTTTGTCGAACCGTAACTTTAAGCTGGTATCACCATGATAGCTCTAACAGTAGTTACTCTTCTTCGGCAGTAGGAAGTGAAGATGGAGGTGGAGTCGATTGAAATGGATCTCTAACCCAATTGTATTCTTCAAACTTATCACGAAAATACTGTTCAAAATGCCTTTATAAAGTCACCAAATGTCGCATAAATGTAAACTTTAAGTTTGGACTTAAATTACTAAAAGAGGTTTCCTGCAGCGAGCCTTGTAAAACTGGGAAACAATTTACCTGTCCCTCCTCCAGTTTTCCTTTCCAAAAAAGCAGCTTCTTTTGAAAAATGTTGAAACTTTATCTGAAAGTTGAAGAATATGTGTTTCGTTTCCTTGCAATGACTTATTAGTAGCATTTAATTTCTCAAATATATCACACAGATATGCGAGTTTTATTAAGAAGTCAGTGTCTTGAAACTTTTCAGCATCATTATGGGATTCCGTCAGTAAAAACTCATAAATTCTTTTTTTAATGCGTATACCCGTACCCGTGATAGAACATTTGCTCTTGGCACCCAATAATACAGTAAGCATGTGTGCTCAGCTCCCAAGTCCTGACAAAGCTGACGAAAGAACCTTACCTTCACGGGTCTTGATTAAATGAAGTTTACAACTGTAATAGTAATGTCTATCACTAGGCTTAATTCTGGTGATATGTTTTTAGCAGCAGGTATTGAAATATTTAACAGAATGAGTGTGTCTCTGTCTTTACTTTGTACCGGTAAATACAAGTGTGGTTTCAAATTCTGAGAATATGGGGGTCTCGTTCCTGTTTCTACCTTTTTCACACCAAATCAACGACAAAGTTTTCACTACAAACTCGTCATAAATGCTGTTGTGGCGGTACAACCTAAAGGTCCCTCTAGACGTGTCGCCAAATGGCGACGCGTCCAAAAACTGGCATCGCGTGCAGCCATTTGGCTGCTACTTAGCATCCACACGAGCAGCCAAAAAATGACATAACCAAAATTTCATTTTGGTGATTTTTTTAAATTTAATTATCAAAATCGGACTCTGCGCGTTTGAATTATTACACGGCCATTCAAGAATTATTCAATTTCACACAAAAGAACGAAGAAAAGTTGCAAAATTGTCACTATGAATTTGACAAGCGGTTGTCAAAGCGGTTGGTTGAGTTGCCATATTGAATATCAAAACTGGACGCATAGCCAAATGGCGACACGTTTGGATGGAATGACAACATCCATTTGGCTGCGCGTGTCGCCATTTGGCGACACGTCTAGATGGACCTTAATAAGCAGTGTCTTATCTTTTTATCGCGAAGGGATTTTAGTAAATATAATTTGTCTTTGGGTACGATACTCAGCAATTTGGTGTGTGAAGGCGACCGGTGTGGTGGGCGTCCCACGACGCTCCTAAGATTTCCTCGCGACGCCCCAGGGAGTCGCGACGCACAGGTTGGGAGCTCCTGCTTTAGAAGTTGATAAAGAAAAGATAACAGGATGTCCCGAAGAGTTGAAAAAAGTCGACTTTTTAGTTTTGATCGGCGATGAACATATGGGTACTCAAATCAAAGGACTCGACGAGCACGCATTGCAACAGACAGACAGACGCACAATCGTCCAATCGACTTCCTTCGTCATACTGATCAATTTATATACCCTTTTATATAGTCTGAAACTGCGTTACAAACTCCATGACAAAGTATCGTAATATACCCTTTCACTTAGAAATCGAACGGTATAAAAATGTTAGAGTATGGGTATTAGCAAAATTAAAAATAAATAAAATTAAAAAACGGATTTCGAATCTATAAATTTTGATTCTATAAATCTATGACTGATTTCATTATTCCCGAATTTATTATATGCAAACAACAACATTCCTCCAATTTCCATTTTAAATAAGTATGTACAATTAATTAAATCAAAAGATACAACAATTAAAAAAATAGTTCTCTGTAATAGATATCTCTAACAGAAAATTGTTCTCGATCCTTTTGGGTAATCATTTGCTCGGACTCCGCCGCCGCCCTGTTGCGCCTACCGTGGTTCGGTGCATGCATCATTTCCTAAATCTCTAACTGCTATGCATACATGCACACTACACACATATCGTTCTCTTCTAAAACACTGCTCGAACATTTTTCAAAGATACGCTTCGACCTTCTACTTATGGTCTTGAGATGGTTCGTCACATTCGACATTCGATCTACATGTGTTGCTGGATGCGGACTGGTGTGTTCTACTCGCGCATCCAAGTGCAGCGCATTTGAATACATATAGGTAGGTACATGCGACAAAACACAAATTTCAGAAAGAGGTTAGCTCGTAAAGGCTCTATGTCGTCCATCTGTTGGCTGCTTTTGATGTGGATAGTATGGTTTGTAGACACGAACCATTGCTTTAAACGAGCTTTTGGACTTTAATTGAATTGTTCCAACTTAGATGGCACTGCTGAAGAATTTTAAGCTCCAAAATACCGATAAGACATCTGGTAGTTTTTCTTATCTGTGTTTATACTAAAGATTGAGGGCGGTGACAAAATTACGAGATTTCTTATAAAACCGTACAACCCCAGCTGAATTTTCGCGGAAAGCCTTTATACCAAAGACTGAGAGCGGTGACAAAATTACGAGATTTCTTATAAAACCGTACAACCCCAGCTGAATTTTCGCGGAAAGCCTTTGTACCACTGCAAGAAGACCGATTGAAAACACTCATATTTTTTTAAGCGCGAATTTAATTTCACTCTAAAGTAATTAAAGTGAGTCCATGAAAATGCAATTGTTTCCAAATTATTGTTATGTTGTATTTTGTATTCTCACCAAAATTTACGTTATTTTTTACAAGGACTTAAAGATTCTAATTCTAAGAAATGTATAGAAGCATTTTGACACATGTTCCATTGTAATTTTTTCACATATCGTATTGAGTTCAATGAAAATATAAATTTTATTTGTTTTTGTCATCTATGGTGTTGTGTTCTGAATATTGTTACAAATGCAGCGTTAAAAATTTTAAATAATTGTTCACAATAAATTAAAATGAAGATCATTTCCGAAAAGTGAAATGGATTTCACATACATTTTCAGTTAAATGAAGGCGATTTCAACCAAAATCTCGACCAAATCTATACGAAATCGTGGTAAAGTGCAATACACATCTTTGAAAATAAATGTCACGTTTAAAGTAGAGGCCTCCGTTTTCACAATCGGCTCGTTTAATCATCCTGTCTATGTTATCAACCTGTAAGTGTAATTTTTCACTTTTTTCCAAACACAAATCTTCGACGTGGATTTTTGTAAGTTAGATTGCAGTTCTTGTTGCAAACAAAAAACGTATTAATCATGCATCAAATGGTCAGAATATAATTTTAGAATAACTCTACTGTACTGTCAAATTGTTTAACCAAATTAGGACGAAAGTGTCAGAATTTGAATAACTAAAGCCTAGATCTCTTTGTCAAGTGTGAATCGCGTTTTGCCAGGCCCTTTGCTGTCGCTGTTGAACAGCAACATGACATCACCCATTTAAAATGCATTGGCGCTGCTTTCGTCACTGTTTTGCTGTATCATATCTATTTCAAGCAAGACAGCTGTCTACAAACAAATCCTGGTTTTGAACTAAATAAATTCAGCCAAACCCATTTAATCGTTTGAATCGTTTTAGGTTTTAATAAATCTTGTCGATAGTGTAAATACCCTCCCCTATCAATATAGTTCTGGACTCACTTGAAATTTTAAAATAGGTCCAACTCTAAGGTCAAGAAAATATAAGGATAGAGTCATAGACAAAAAAATGGGTAACAAAGAAAAATTGATTTTACGCAATCTTTCATATTCATAATTTCATGTTCATAATTTCATACAAAATGAGCCCCTTCAATCATACTTTAACCTACTCCTTTGTGCGACACTAAAATGCAACACAACCAATGTACTGAGATGACAACTAGACTAAAAAACATTTGTTCGGATAGAAAGAGAAGGAGAACCGAAATAGGATACCTTTTCAATAGTCCATTTGTACGGTAGTGCTCTATCCTGGTATATTTTCTTGATCTTAGGTCCAACTATACTACAGTGTGTAGAAATCATTTTCAACAATTTTGTTTAATAAATTAATTACATTGTGTGGGGGCCCCACTTCGATCTCGAACACAAGATATTTTAGAAACGTTACGCCACTGGCTGTCACACAAACCAACCTCTGGAAAGTATGTTCTTCTAAGAAAACTTTTTTCTTTATGAACCAGTCTTAACTAAACCTCACCCAAATATGTTCCTAGTAAGGCCTCAAAACATATCTAGGAATGGATGGAATCGGAACATTACGTCATAGGGCTGTCATACAAACCAACGCCTAAATATTAGGTTCTTGTAAGAAATACTTTTTTTCTTTTTGAATCTTAAAATCTTAACCAAAATTCATGCAACTATGTTCCTGATTTAGCCTCAACGCATCCAGGAACAGATGGAATCGGAACACGTCATAGAGTACGTCGTATTACAACTTCAAAATTTTTACAAAAAAAATCTTTTAAAATGCTGTATCTTGGGATCCTTTATACCTACAAAGTTGGGGTTGCACTCAAATCGAAGAAGATTTTGTTAGCTTTTAAACCTCTTTTTTACGGTTTAGCAAACGTTTTTAAAACGTTTTTAGAACCATTTTCCTAACAATATTGTCATATATAACCATGGTTGGATTTCGGTTATCTAATCGTTTTACAACTCGTTTGTGCTACTTGGGTAGGGCTACCACTGAAAATTAGTTTCTTATAAGAAATTTTTTTTCTTTATGTACCAATATTAACCAAACTTCACCCAAGTATGTTCCTGGTTAAGCCTCAAAAAATATCTAGGAACGGATGAAATCGGAACACTACGTCATAGGGCTGTCACACAAACCAACCTCTGGAAAGTATGTTCTTCTAAGAAAACTTTTTTCTTTATGAACCAGTCTTAACTAAACCTCACCCAAATGTGTTCCTAGTAAGGCCTCAAAACATATCTAGGAATGAATGGAATCGGAACATTACGTCATAGGGCTGTCATACAAACCGACGCCTAAATATTAGGTTCTTGTAAGAAAAACTTTTTTCTTTTCGAATCTTATTCATCCAACTATGTTCCTGGATTAGCCTCAACGCATCCAGGAACAGATGGAATCGGAACACGTCATAGAGTATGTCGTATTACAACTTCAAAATTTTTACAAAAAAAAATCTTTTAAAATGCTGTATCTTGGGATCCTTTATACCTACAAAGTTGGGGTTGCACTCAAATCGAAGAAGATTTTGTTAGCTTTAAGTGCAGTGGACGACTTTCTTGTAGGAAGCACCTTTTAAAAATTACAGACCAAAATATGAAAAAAGTCCGAAAATTTTGAGGTTTTTTGAGGGTCACGGGGCTAGCACAGGTTTTTTGAAGTTGCAAACCTGGTGGTACACTACTGGTATCTATCCTAGCAATATCCCAAAAAAACCAGAGCCGAGCTATTTTTTGCGACCTAACGCGTTATATACTACTAAAAACAAAATAAGGGCCACTAATGACCATTGACTTTAACAACGTCTTTTGGCGAATTTTTAGGGCGGAATTCATAGTTCCCACTTAAGTAATAAGGATTCCCTTAAGGAATAAGGGGTTTCTCTATATAAGAGCCCTTAAGGGAGCTTCGTATTCATAGTCATCACTTATTAGGGCGTTGCCTCATTATATAAACGATTCACTTATTTGTCATATCTATTGAAAATGACAAATTAAATATAAAATAATATCAAGTAGTTAAAAATTCAAAATTTTTAAAAAAGGTCAAAGTGTTTGAATGAGGATATGTCAACAAATATATGAGTTCATATAAGGTTACTAGATATGAACCTTAACGAATAAGGGAACCCTTTAGGAAAACCTTAAGCGTTTGCTTATTGAGTGACTATGAATAGCGACAGTCCCTTAAAGGTTCCCTTAAGTATAAGTGAGGACTATGAACTCCGCCCTTAGTGTGATAATTAATTTCAAAAATGTCATTCCGTACCTGAATGTGATGTGCGTTATCACAGTATGATTCCTCAACATTAGCTTTAACGGAACTGGCTTAAACAGTTCTTTTGGGGTCACGAGTCATAAATTGGGAAGTTTTGCTTATTTCTCACTTTGATTTAGAATTAGTTTTCGCCAAGTTCTTAAACAGCAACATTAGTTGTTGCACTTTTAAAGATAAGGAGAATCTTTAAAATACAAAATGCTATCAATTCGGCGCCATTTGAATTTAAGTGCTTCGTCCAGAGCCTTAGAAATGTTGGAGGAAGGTCGTTCGCAACGTTCTGTGGCCCTGCAATTAAGGTATTCGCCAAGAGCCATTCAAAATCTTTGGAATGGTTACCAGGAGATAGGAAGTGTCTCCCGTCGTCATAGTTCAGGCCGAGTTCGAAAAACCAGCCCCGCAGAAGATGGATATGTGAGACTTTGTGAGCGACGGGATCGTACCATTAGTGCTCGTGGACTACAAAGCAGGCTATTAAGGACGACTGGGACCATTGTTAGCGCCCAAACAATAAGAAATCGTTTGCACGAAAACCAACAACGGTCAAGGAGACGTGTTACTAGGACACAACTGACCAGGACGCATCGTACGAATCGTTTATGATTTGTTCGTCGACATGTCCAATGGGACATGCAACAATGGCGCAAGGTGCTCTTCTCAGATAAGTACAAAGTAAAATTTTTTAGTGACGACCGACGCAAAGGAGTCTGGTGGAGAACCGGAGAAGCATTTTTGGATCCTTGTGTTAATCAAATTCGGAGGACCAGTGTGATGGTCTGGGCCGGAATTAGCTTGCAAGGTGAAACTGAGCTTGTTTTCCTAAATAACGGAACAATTACGTCCGAAAGTTATATTGAAAGAATTATTAGGCCACGTACCATTCCTTTTTCACAAAAGGCGTTGGATCGTTTTATCCTAATGCAGGATAATACACAACCACATACTGCCCGGGCGACAATGTCTGTTTTCGAGGACACCAATATTGAGGTCATGGAGTGGCCTGCCAACACTCCGGACCTAAATCCGATAGAATATCTTTGGGATCAATTAAAACGTCGGACAGCTGAAGAGGACATACACAATCAGCAACAGCTGATTCAATTGCTAAAAATTTGTTGGGACGAGATATCAAAAGAAAGTGTCGATCTGCTTATTGAAAGCGTTCCGTCCAGGCTTCGAGACTGCATATCAAAAAGTGGAGGCCATACTTGATACTAAAAAACAATGAGTAATTTTTTATTTTAGATTAGACATACAAAATAAATTTTTTTAGAATGAATTCAAGGTTACAAAATAATTGTTATTGTTACGATTATATGACCGAAAAAAGTAAGCAATCCGAAAAAATGCGAAAAAAAGTTTAACTTTTGGTCAACATTCAATAAAATTCATTATATTTAATGAAAAACATATTGTTTTATTAAATTAGACCAACAAAACTAGGATACAAGTCGTAGGTACGCCCGAAAAAACTTTTAGCCCGAGGGGAGCGAAGGGTATTTAAATTTCGGCCACGTCCGAAATTAGCCTCGGTCTCGTTTTTACATGTCATACGCAGATTAACACCTTTTGCTGTTATATAGAATAGTGTATTGAGCTAAAAGTTTAACTGTAAACAAATTTTTAAATTACAGTAGAAATTGACAAAATCGGACATTGACATTTTAACATTCTCCGCCCGGGCATGAATCCTCGATTTCTAAAGGATATACGTATTGAACAGATCGTCATAAAAGGTAAGTATTCTTTCATAAATCGCGCGCGCGATTTATGAAAGAATACTTACCTTTAATGACGGTACTATAGATTTTCCGCTAAAATGTTTTTGCAACAAGGCAGATTTGTCAGTAAATGATAGTTAGTTAGTATTTACTTATCAGTGAACTGTGATCAGTAAGATTGAACATAATATCGCAGTTAAAATACTTATAAAGTGAGTTTTTACAATTAGATGTGAAAAAACGAAAATAACTATTATTTTCACAGGATATCATGAGTGGAAATATTAATGTCGAAGTCGTGAAATATAATAAAGGTGGTGACAATCCTGTGGTGGACGGGTTTCATTGCCATCTTGAACGGAAACAAAAGGAAACATTTCGATGGGTTTGTGCCAAGAGAAACTTATTTGCAAAGCGAGAGTGCAAACAAAATTATCTGCTGAAAAACATATCATCATGAAAAACCCTACAGCTCATAAACATGAATTAATAAATTTGTACAAAACTGAACATTTTATTTATCGACAATTGAAATAAATTTTTTGACGGGATTTTGACGGGATTTTTTTTATTATACATTAGCGGGATTTTGATATAGCGGGATTTTAAGATGGCGGGATTTTGAGATGGCGGGATTTTGAGAAGGCGGGATTTTGAAGAGTCGGGATTTTTAATGGGCGGGAAATTGAAATGGCGGGATTTTGTAGGACGGGAATTTTCAGAAAAAGCGGGATTTTAAACAGGCGGGATTTTGTTTTTCGGGAAAACGTAGCTATCCCGAGTGCTAAAACCTCTGAATATTAAGTATAAATTCTGGCGCTCGGAAGTTTGTATACATCTTCTACAGCATTGAACGAATTGAGAAAGTTCCATTAAAAGTTTCAAAAGCTATAAAGAAGTAAAATTGTTTGTGCGAGAATGGGTCCGTGAAAAGCCGCGAGATTTTTACGAAAAAGATATCCAAAACCTTGCCGGGAGGTGGTGAAAATGCATACAGTGGTGTAAGGGAGACTAATTAGAAAAACTAATTTTTAACATTTGTATCTTTAAAATTGTTTTGCTTCGGTAAAACTTGAGCGTTTGGTCATAAAAAAAGGCTTAACTACATAACTATTACTTGCACAGACTATTAAAGCAGGCTTATATATTCCGTTTTTCAATAAAAGTAAAAGATGCAAACTCTCACTTCATTCTTTATCTACGGGCTTCATGTACCTTTATATCTCCGCGGTTAGCTTAGGCGAACGAGAGCTAAGTTTCCGTTTAGTCCAACAATCGCCAGGCGCAAAATATTTGGGACCTTATCTTTCACTCGACCCAAAGGGCCGATAATAGCACGTAATTATTTTTGTTTTTATAAAAAAAACACAAGTCATCCGATTGATATTAGTCAAAATTTTCAAAGAAATTGTTTCCTTGACAAAAAAAAGCTCTATTTAAAGACTATTTTATCACATTCTCTATTTTTGTAGTAATGCTCACAACCTGCGCAGCGGAAAGTTTAAAGTTCCAAGCTCGCATGAAAACACGTCCATACGTCCAATAAATAAAATCAGAGTTAATAATAATTTTCGACAACAGACATTTTTTGCATAAATTCCGCGCAATTTATTTTTAAGGGTTGTGTTCAGAGAAGTGTGTATTGATATTCGGATTTATCTAGTTTTGAAAAGAAAGCCTCCCTTAAACCAATAAATTTTCCATGTCGGATATTTTTTATGATGTTCAGTCACACAGAATTTAGAGAAAAATATGTTACCTCCTGAATATTTTGATATTTTATACTGTAATCACTAGAAATTCCGTTATAATTGAAAACATTTCGGGAGGGGTCCGGACCCCATGGACCCCTCCCCTGGCTACGTGCCTGGCTTACGATGTACCTACTCCCCTTCTAATAAGTAGGTTTGCAATTGTTCCATAGTTAGTACTTCTCTTCGTATGGATGCATTTAGCAAGTCTTTAACTATCTTTACTATTCTTTCCCAGAAACCTCCCCACCCAGGGACGCGCTCAACTATGAACTTGCAAGATATTCGGTGAGGCGTCGATAATTCCTGAATTTCTTGTTTCGATAATTTATAATTTTTATGGCAGATTAGCTGATTTTCAGTGAGTTCTTGTGAACAATGCTTATTTAATTTTGGCATTACCGATCACGTTATGATCGGGCTGCTAGTGGATCTTGGCATAAAAAAACATTCTAGTCCTACGACTAAAGAGGCTATTTTTATGAAGAAAATTGATTTCTTAAAACTAAAAAATAAATTAATTTTTGAGTCCTGGCATGATGCGTTCATAGAAAATGATGCTTTAGAAGCATACTCAATTTTTATCAATTCTCTTTGTGGTCATATTTCAGATTGTACTTTTACTTTGCCTGTTGATACTAATTCAAAGAAACTAAAACCTTGGATTTCTAATGCACTTTTGAAAAAGTTAGACTAAAAAACAAACTACGACATAAACTGACTAAACATCCTAACAATCGACGGTTAAAAGCTAAGGTGAAAAAATTATGTCTTGAACTCAAAAAAGCTATACCTAAATGTCGTGATAACTACTTCATGAACCGTCTTAATAATGTTAAAGGAAATTTAAAAGGAGAATGGCATTTTATCAACGGCATTTTGAACCAACCGGTACGTACCAATAAACCTTATGAGCTACGACTCGATGGGTCTAGAATCTTAGACAAGTACAATATCGCTAATGCATTCATTCAATGATTACTTTACTGCTTTATCAGGAATGACTACATCTGGCTGCAGCTCATGTTCGACACTGTTAAGTGGTTCTAATAACCAAGGTTATAGTTTCGCCTTTGAACTAATTACTTCCTTTGCAGTCTTGGAAGTAATAGGATCCCTAAAAAAATCGGATGCTTGTGGCTTTGATGGAGTTTCAAATATCGTTTTAAAACAGATCGGATGCTTCATTGTGGATATTTTGGCAGTTATATTCAATCGCAGCGTTTTTTCGGGGAATTTTCCAGATGCTTTCAAATGTGCTAATGTGGTACCACTGTACAAAAAGGGTTCGGCTTACCATATGTGTAACTATCGTCCATTTTCACTTCTTCCGGCTATAAGTAAAGTTTTTGAAAAACTCATTAAAAAACGTATAGTATCTTTTCTCGCTTTTACCAAGTTCGTCAGTCCGTTACAGTTTGGGTTTCAAGAAGGGAAATCCACAGTCCACAGAAGATGCTCTATTACTCTTCCGCTCTAGAGTGTTTTCAAATGTTGACAAAAACCATCTCATCGCAGGTTTATTTGTCGATATCACGAAAGCTTTTGATATGGTTAACCATAGCATTCTTCTGAAAAAACTTGAACAAACAGGATTCCGTGGTTTCTTTCTAAACTGGTTTAAGTCATATTTGTCAAATAGATCGTCATCATCATCAATGTGGCACGATAGCCCGACGTCGCGCCTTGGCCGCCTGAATCGTTGACCTCCAATTGTCGCGGTTACGCGACCTTGTCCTCCAGTTTCGGAAGCCCAGCAGCTGGTGGGCGTCTTCACCTACGGAGTACTCCCAGCGAGCTCTCGGTCGTCCACGCAACCTCGCTCCGTCAATTCGTTGAGCGTTCATCACTTTCTTTGGCATGCGATTATCGTCCATCCGTTGTACATGCCCCGCCCATTGCAAACGTTGAAGCTTCACGATTTTCGATACTTCCAGCTCATCGTACAATTGATACAACTCATGGTTGTACCGGATACGCCATTGGTCTCGCTCGCGAACGGCCCCGAAAATTCGCCGAAGGACCTTTCTTTCGAATCGGTCTAGCAAAATTTCGGAGGCTTGGGTGAGGGCCCATGTTTCGCAGCCATAACATAGCACGGGTCGGATGATCGTTTTGTACACGCGGATCTTCGTGTTCCTGTGCGCAAGTTTCGAATTAATTATAGGGAGGACCGAGAAATATGTCTTATTGGCTAGTTGTATCCGTCGCTTAATTTCGTCGGTTTCGTTGGCGTCCTTTGATAAGTTACAACCCAGATAGTTGAAGTTGTCTACATACTCGATACTAAGGTCCCCCACTATGATGCTTGAATTTGCTGGCGTCCTTGTTTTCGATTGCTTCATGGCCTTTGATTTGCTTTCGTTGATATGTAGTATAACTTCCTTTGCGGCGTTATTGAGGTTATGCAGAAGGCTTTCTGCATCACCCAACCCTCGAGACATGATGTTGATATCGTCGGCGTACGCTACTAATTGAGTCGACTTGATGAGTAGCGTTCCGCTGCTGTCCATATTCATGGCTCGAATTACATACTCCAAAGCCAGGTTGAAGAGCGTCGGCGCCAGCCCGTCGCCCTGCTTGAGTCCAGTACGAGTTTCAAATAGGTCAGTGAGTCGATTCTGCACTCTGACCTGCGAGACGGTATTAGTCATCGTCATCCTTGTGAGTCGCACTAACTTTGCCGGTATACCAAAATTCAGCATAATGTTGTACAGTACACTTCGATCGATACTGTCGTATGCCTGCTTGAAGTCGACAAAGATTTGGTATACGTCGATGTTATATTCCCAGCACTTTTGGAGTAGTAGCTTCACTGTGAAAAGCTGATCGGTCGTTTAGCGACCAGGTCTGAAGCCGCCTTGATACTCGCCAATGATTCGTTCTGCGTACGGATTAATTCTCTTTTCAAGAATTTTAGATAATATCTTATAGGCCGTACAAACTAATGATATGCCTCTGTAATTCTCACACTTCAGCTTGTCACCCTTTTTGTGGATTGGGCAGATTATGCTTTTGCGCCAATCTTCGGGGATTTCCTCGTCGGTCCATATTTTCAGCAGTAGCACATGTATAGCGTTGGTCAGGCACGTTCCACCATGCTTCAGCAGTTCTGCTGGGATCTCGTCAGCGCCGGGCGCTTTATTATTTTGAAGCGACTGTATGGCAAGACTCACCTCCTCTACTGTTGGGGGTAGAACGTGAGGGCTTGGTTGGGCTAACTGCTCAAGAGCTGGCGCAGCGGGGGATGTTGATGGTGCATTGAGGAGCTCTTCAAAATGCGAGGTCCATCGTTTGTTGACGCTTTCGATGTCGCTGATGATCAGGGCAACCAAAGTATGCAAAATGCATATTTTTTTTGGGATGTGCTATCAAGATATGGTTGAGATATAAATCCGTTTATGTAAAAAGAAATCGATAGAGATATATTTGATAGTGCATATTTTTTCATATTTTGTCCATAAATGCATATTTTGCATATAAATGCATAAAAGCATATTTTTCATATTTTTTTTGCATATTCTTGCATAATATTTGCATATTTCTATGATTCTACGAAAAAAAAATAATTCTTTCCAACATTTAAGGCACGGAACCCAATTAAATACCCTATGTTGTCATTCTTGCCATAAGTGTGCAAGTGTAAAGTAAATAGAAAAATTCAAAAATTATTAAGTGGTGCTCACACCAACGCGGCACGAATTTTTCAGATTTTTGGTGTTCACATCCGCGCCTCGCGAATAATTCGCTGGTTACTGTCAGTTCACAGCTAATATCATAGTGTTGCCTTAGAAAACATATTAGAATACAGTAGACGCTCGAAAATTAGAAGTTCAGTTTTGGCCAATTCTAATTTCTAAGAATTTTTAATTTTAAAGCGTGTTTAAGTAGAGGCGAAAAGGTGCTCTGTGAGATATTGTAAAACTGATCGTGTTAAGGTTTTATACAAATTCGTTTATCTATTATTTTCCTGATAGAGGAAAAGAATATTGAAACTGGACCGCAATACAGATTCAGACACGGAATCCTGTGTTAATTTCAATAATAGAATCGCTTACCAAAAGTGAGATTTTCTGGTAGCAAATTTTCGACGACATTATTTACCTTATGTAACGGGATTAAAATATAAGAATTGTTAATCAAACTTCTTAAGCTTGTAAATTAGAACAGTTTATTCCAATTTTAGAGCGGCCAGTGTTTCTAATTTTAATTTCCACGTGTTCTAATTTTCGAGCAGATACTGTATAAGGAAAGGACTAAGACATGATAGAAAATATCGGCAGCCACAACAACAATATCAGAAACAGAACTCCTTATGAGTACGGATAGCAGAACAAGCCAAATTTTTCGCAGTAATACATTTTAGTTTGTTTTGTCGATCAAGAGGTCCATCTAGATTGATCGCCAAATGTTGTCACGTGCAACCAAATGGCTATTGTGATTGCATCCAAACTGATCGTCATTTGGGTGTGCGTCCAGTTTTGATATTCAATATGGCAACTCAACTAACCGCTTGTCAAATTCAAAGTTAAAATTTTGCAACTTTTGTTCGTTCTTTTGAGTGATAATTCTTGAATGGCCGCGTATTAATTCAAACGCGAAGAGTCCGATTTTGATAATTAAATTTACAAAAAAAAAACACCAAAATGAAATTTTGGTTATGTCATTTTCTGTCTCCATTTGGTTGCTAGTGTAGATGCTAAGTATCAACCAAATGGCTGTTCGTGATGCCAGTTTTTGGACTCCATTTGGCGATCAATCTAGATGGACCTAAAGATTCTGTTAGTAAAAATATTTTTTTATTGAAAAAACAGTTATCTATAAGAGCATGTTTTTTAATTTTAAGGTCATATTTTACTATTTTAAGGGCATATTTTTCAATTTTAAGAGCATATTTTAGGCGCCTAAAATGAAGTTTTTTATGGCATATTTTGGTTGCCCTACTGATGATGTTAGCATCCTTGTCCTTACATAGGCTTGTCCTGGGTTGATATCCGTTCTTAACATTATTTATAAGTTTGTACGCCTGTTTAGTGTTCTTACTGGCTAATCTTTGGTTTATTTGCTGTAACTGCTCGTCAAAATGTTTGCGTTTCTTACGTCTAATTAACCTATTAGATACTCGCCGAAGTTCGTTGTATTTTTCTTTCTTGGCTCGGGATGCACGTTGTGTGTATTGGCGATAGGCTTCGTTTTTCGCCTCAATCGAGGCCCTGCATTCGTCGTCGAACCAGTCTGCTCGTCTGCGCGGGCCTTTATAGCCCACGACCTCTTCTGCGACCCCCTTGATGCTGTCTTTGAGCTCCTCCCAGAACTCATGGATGCCTAAATTGTTGATGTCATCAAGCATGGGCGACAGTTTTTCCTCTAGTGCTGTAGTATACGTAGCCGCCGTGGCATCATCAATCAAATTGTCTACCTCGAAGATCTTGGCAGGGTTGATTCTCGTTAGGTGCACCGAAGAGATTCTGCACCTGTAGGTCGTCTTCGCCAAATAGTGATCGGTGTCGCAGTTGGCTCCTCGATAGGATCGAACATCTAGGGCATTAGAAGCCCATCTCTTGCTGATCAGTACGTGGTCGATCTGGTTCACGGTGTATTCATCTGGAGACTTCCAGGTCTGCTTATGGATTCGTCGATGAGGGAAGCATGTAGAGCTTATTACCAGGTTTCTGCCGCTCGCGAAGTCGATAAGTCGCTGACCGTTGTTGTTGTTTTCGTCGTGGAGGCTATGACCTCCAGTAGTTCCCCTATGCCAGCTTTCATTTCCGACTTTGGCGTTAAAGTCTCCTAGCAGCAGCTTGACGTCGTTTGATGGAAGTGAGTCGAAGAGTGTTTCTAGGTCGTTGTAGAACTCGTCCTTAATCGCGTCTTCTTTTACTTATGTAGGGGCATGCGCATTAAGGAGCCAGAGATTAGCGAAACGGGTCTTAATGCGGATCGCACATAGATCACAAAGATTTAAAATTGGTCAAACATAAAGTGAGTTGAATCCGTTGGTCTTGGGTGTTCCGCAGGGCTCTGTTTTAGGGCCGATTTTATTCCTTGTATACATAAATTCTTTATTTTTCCAAAACTTCAAGGGTTCACTAACTGCCTTCGCTGATGATGTAGGTTGTACTTACGGATCGAAAAGTGCCCTTAACTTAACAGCCGATATATTTAGTGATCTTAATTTATTTAGAAAGTGGTTTGCTGAGCACGGGTTAACCATCAGTTCCAAAACTAAAATTATGTTTTTCAGCTTATCGTCTTCATCCCTAATGAATGCTCAGTTTTGGTTCCATGCTCCAGATTGTCAACGATTTAAATTAAATGATTGCTCGTGTGAGTACGCCACCCAGCTTCTTCTTCTTTATGGCACGATAGCCCGACGTCGGGCCTTGGCCGGCTGGATTAAAAACCTCCAATTGTCGCGGTCACGCGACCTTGTCCTCCAGTTCCGAAAGCCTAGCATCTGGTGAGCGTCCTCACATACAGAATGCTCCCATCGGGCTCTCGGTCGCAATCTGGCTCCGTCCACTCGTTGCGCGTTCATCACCTTTTTAGGCATGCGATCGTCGTTCATCCTTTGTATATGACCGGCCCATTGCAATCGCTGCAATTTCACGATCTTCGACACCTGTATCATACAGCTGATACAACTCAAGGTTGTACCGGATGCGCCATTCACCTCGTTCACGAACGGCCCCGAAGATTCTTCGGAGAGCCTTTCGCTCGAATGTGTCCAACAGGTGTTCAGAGTTTTGGGTTAGGGTCCATGCCTCGCAGCCATAGCATAGCACAGGTCGGATTATGGTTTTATACACGTGGAGCTTCGTGTTCCTGTGCACCACCTTCGAATTCATAATTTGGAGGACCGCAGAGTAACACTTATCAGCTAGTTGCATCCGTCGCTATATCTCATCTGTTTCGTTGGCGTCCTTTGACAAATTGCATCCCAGGTAAGTGAAGTTGTCTACATATTCTATATTGAGGTCCCCCACTGTGATGCTTGAATTTACTGGCGTTCTAGTTTTTGATTGCATCAAGACCTTGGTTTTAGACTCGTTGATGTGTAGCCCAACTTCTTTGGCGGCGTTATTGAGATTATGCAGAAGGCTTTCTGCATCACCCAATCTTCGAGACATGATGTTGATGTCGTCGGCGTAGGCGACTAGTTGAGTCGATTTAATGAGTAGCGTTCCGCTGCTGTCCAAATTTATGGCTCGAATCACATACTCCAGAGCCAGGTTGAAGAGCGTCGGCGCCAGCCCGTCGCCTTGCTTGAGTCCAATACGAGTTTCAAATAGGTCAGTGAGTCTGTTCTGAACTCTGACCTGCGAGACGGTATTAGTCATCGTCATCCTTATGAGTCGCACTAGCTTAGCCGGTATTCCAAAATGCAGCAAAATGTGGTACAGTACGCTTCGATCGATACTGTCGTATGCCTGCATGAAGTCAACAAATATTTGGTATACGTCGATGTTGTATTCCCAGCACTTCTGGAGTAAAAGCTTCACTGTAAAAAGCTGATCTGTCGTCGAACGAGCAGTTCTAAAGCCGCCTTGGTACTCGCCAATGATTTCTTCTGCGTACGGATTAATTCTATTTTCCAGAATCTTAGATAAAATCTTATAAGTCGTACAAACTAATGAGATGCCTCTGTAGTTCTTACATTTCAACTTATCCCCTTTTTTGTGGATTGGGCAAATGACACTTTTACGCCAATCTTTCGGGATTATTTCGTCGTTCCATACTTTAACGATAAGTGTGTGTATAGCCTTAACAAGGCTCTCCCCAGCAGTTCAGCTGGAATCTCGTTAGCGCTCGGGGCTTTATTATGTTTAAGTGCTTGCATGGCGAGATCAACTTCTTCTACTGTTGGGGGTTGAACGGGAGGGCCTGTTTCAGCCATCAGCTCCGGAGCTTCCTGTGTGGGGTTGTTCGGTTGAACATTGAGGAGCTCTTCAAAATGTGAGGCCCAGCGTTTATCAACGCTATCGGTGTCGCTAATGATATTGCCATCCTTATCCTTACAGAGGCTGGTCCTGGGTTGGTATCCACTTTTAATTGAATTAATCAGCTTGTACGCTTGTCTACTGTTCCTACTAGCTAGTCTTTGGCTTATTTGCATCAACTGCTCGTCAAGATGCTTACGTTTCGTACGCCTAATTAACCTATTCGAAAATCGTCGAAGCTCGTCATATTTTGTTTTTTTTTTTTTTGGCTCTAGTTGCGCGTTCAGTCCATTGGCGATATGCCTCGTTTTTAGCATCTACCGCATTTTGACATTCTTCATCAAACCAATCATTTCGGGCTCGCCGGGCTTTGTATCCCACATCCTCCTCTGCGCCCCTTTGATGGTGTCTTTGAGTGTATCCCAGATCTCAAGGGCGCCTTTGCTGCTGATGTTATTTAGCAAGGGCGTCAGCTTCTCCTCAAGGGCTGTCATATAAGTGACCACCGTGGCATCATCCAACAATTTGTCAACCGCAAACATTTTTGCCGGGTTGAACCTCGAATGATGCACCGAAGAAATTCTGCACCTATAAGTCGCCTTCACAATATAGTGGTCAGAGTCAATATTTGCTCCACGATAAGACCGAACATCCATTATGCTCGATGACCATCTCTTGCAGACAAGGACGTGGTCAATTTGGTTGACGGTATGTTGATCTGGAGGTCTCCAGGTCTGCCTGTGAATGCGACGATGCGGAAAACAGGTAGAGCTAATGACCATATTTCTGCTGGTCGTTCGGAAGTCTATTAGTCGTTGGCCATTGTCGTTACAGTCTTCATGGAGGCTGTACCCTCCAGTAATCCCCCTATGCCAACTTTCGTTTCCGACTTTGGAGTTAAAATCCCCCAGCAGCAATTTGATATCGTTTGATTGAAGTGAATCGAAGAGACTTTCTAGGCGGTGATAAAACTCTTCTTTAACCGCGTCTTCACTGATTTCGGTGGGGGCATGCGCGTTTATGAGCCAGAGATTGAAGAACCGGGTTTTAATGCGAATCGCACACAGCCGCTCGTTTATGGGTTTGAAGTCGATAACATGCGGCTTAAGTTGATTGTTTACAATGAACGCCACTCCAAACTCCCTATGGCCCGAAGGTTTTCCACTTGTGAACATTTTGTACGAATTTCGGTCATCAATCTCGCTACTAAGCCGTTTTGTCTCCTGGTGTGCAAGAATGCTCAGCTTATATTTTTCGACCTGATCCAAGAGGGCCCTTAAGGCCCCTGGCCTATTCAGGGAGCGTACATTCCAGGTTCCGGAAGAGTAATCAGTTGTTCGTTTGCGATGTCGTCGTTGGTTTGTATCCGTCCAATCCGAGGCTTTCATTCCAGGTTTCTTGACGTAGAATTTTTTCCAAGGATGGGTTGTCGGCCCATCGCTTAACCATGATAGTATTCGTAAAACGAAAGAGGTCCGTCATGGAGAGGCATCAGAGGTGCTGCTTCGATGATTGACTATTTGTTTTTTGTCACCCTATTACATTCAGTAACCTGAGACGCTGAAGTTGTTAATACAGCACTCAGGCGCAGCGGTTACTCGCCACCCAGCTACATTTAGTTAATAGTGCACTTATTTGCAGTGATAAATGCTTTGAAATCGAAATTGTAAATACATTCAAGTATTTGGGATTAACACTCGATTCAAGATTATGCTTTGCGGACCACACAGAAGAGTTAGGAAAATATTTTCGTTGTTCTCTCAGGTATTTTTATTACTTGAAAAAACTATGTTGTGAAGAACTATACTTAAGAGAATTTATTTTGGAATTTTTCACTCCAAATTGCAATATGGTATTGTGTGTTGGGGTGGTGCTTATTTTAATAAAATCAGACCACTTCTTATATTGCAAAAAAAGGTGATAAGAATTATATGTAAGCAACCCCATATAGGTATCCTAGTTTTTCATTGTTCCAAAATTTGAAAATTCTTCCAGTGCGTCATTTGTACTGTTTCAAAGTCTTATTGTCAATGGACTTTGTCCGTATATCTTAAATAAATAAATATTCTTTGCAAGATCTGGTAATCTGAATTTCAGGCTTGTATCCGATTATAATCTCCGTAGAAACTTGCAGTATATTGTAGCGATTCCGTTTTCACGTACCACTGCATTCGGAAACTATTTTCTTGTATCCTCCTGCCGACTTTTCAATAAGCTTCCTCAGTCTGTTAGATCATTGACGTCAACTGGAAAGTTTCTAAAATGTGTTAAGAATTGGCTGTTTGAATTCGATTTTGCTCACCTAGAATTAATGTTCTCTCACATTCTGGTGTGAAAAAAAGAACACTTGGTTTAGTTAGTAATAATAGCTTTTATATTGATTTTTTCTTTACCTCGAATTACTCTTAATTTTTTATTTAATTTTTGAATTTCACCCCACATATTTAATTTTGTAGTCAATCCTATTTGAAGTGACATTTATCACTATTCTAATTTCTGTTTATTTAGAATTAAAATATAAAATGTTTCATTATTTCATATTATTCGTTAAGCACATATATGTATTTGTAAATAATATTGTAAATTCTATTTAAAATTATGAAACTTATCTATCTATCTATCTATCTATCTATCTATCTATCTATCTATCTATCTATCTATTCTGGAGTTTCAGCTCTTTGGATGTTCGCTTGAATGGTTTTGCATTGTACGACAATTTAGTTGATATGTCTGCAACAAGTTCCAAATGCACAGCGCGGGTTACTACACAAGTAGCGAGCAAAATGTATGCTTTCTTGGTAGAATCGCTCGAAGCAGTCTTCTTGACAAGAAGAGGTCCGCCAAAGTAGATTTTCAAATGGTTTCGCGCCACATAGTCTTTCGTTAGTCAACAGTAGGTGTGTTTTTTTGGTTATCCCGTGCAGGTTTGGGTAACGAAACTCCATATAAAAAAAATGACAGCTGACGCACCTGTCATTTTTTTTATATGAAGTTTCGTTACCCAAACCTGCACGGGATAACCAAAAAAACACACCTAGTGTGAATGATTGAGATATATGGGCTTACATCGCAGGAACCGACCAATCGTTGGTTTCACTAACTGGCGAGCTTTTATTATCCAAAATCTTTCTAGCAGTTTTGACAAGGTTGTGTTTTGCACCGCTATGAAACGCTCGTTTGTGAATGTCCAATACGATAACTAAAGATAAATGGGAGTTTTTCGGTAGAAAAATTGGGATAATTTCTTCTCAACTGAATTGTGATTCGGATAAACGACTGGTGACTCTCAATATACTGTCTTCATCGATACATGGAGATAATAATAAAATTGAAAATGAATTACCCATATTTTTTCCCTTGCGCAATGCGTCTATCTCTCGGCTGAATTCGTTAAGTTAAGTATGTTTGATCCAGTATATTTCGGCAGCTTTTATTTCCTTTGCGGTAATAATGTTGGTTTCATTGGCAAAGCGTAGTAGGCTGTGACACCTGACACGTAGCATTTTTTTTATATATGCTGAATTTATTCAGGTCCAAAACAGGTTCCCGTTTGTGTAACTTGGTTGAATCCTCCTCAATCGTCAAAGTCATGGAGTCATCAGGTATATCCAAGTTCGGTGTTGAATTGAGAATCCAGCTGAATTGAGAATCCAGCTGAGGGTAATTTGTCAGTCTATCCATTGGTAAGCCTTATCGATAGTCGTGTTTGCTGCAGTGAGCTCCATTTTGGGAAGCGGAAGTTTGGGCTTTGTATTCGATGGTAATGAGGCCAAACGATTTCACGATCAAATAAAAGTCCACTCATTCGCACCTTTCGCTGAATTAACTCGGGAGTATGCTACTGCTCCAAACGCAGAGGGACTAGCATCGCAAAATACGTGAACTTGAATCGTTGAAGGGTAGGCGACAATCTGGATACAGCGTTGAAGAGTGATCAGCAGCGAGACGTTCGTTTCTTTTGAACTACATAGATGATTTCTAGTACCTTTCGTACATGTTATGACGTTGCCGACGCTTCCAAATTCTTGACATATTCGTTCGTTGTTCGAATTACACTTCCGAATATTCATACCCCCAGCATACAATAATCTATTGAGCTAAAAGTATAAATGTAAGCAAAGTTTTAAATTACAGTAGAAATCAACAAAATCGGACATTGCTATTTTTAACAGGTGCGTTCGAAATGAATTCGGTCTGTTGGTCTCCGTCTGACAAAGAACATTTCGTTCTCAAATGTCAACTCGAATATTCGATTTTTTTCCAGTTCAAGTATTTTTGACAGTATGAACTAATGAAAAATTGACGTCTCACCCGTGTCACTGCACGGGGCGGGCATTTGGCGAAAAGCGTGAAACCATTTTCTATCTGTGAACATTTTGCACACATGCATTCACAGTGGGCATGGGCGTAGGTAATTGAGAAATTTGGGGGCTTGGATTTGGCGGGAGATTTTTTGAAATTAGTTGTTACAAATTTTGGTACATTACGCTTTCAGGTCCCCAAGGGAAATTTTCGATGTTTCCGATATTTTCCGCTATGTGTCCGCTATATGGCGGACGGTAAGATAAGTGTCGCTAGTGTCGATAAGAAACAACAAAAACAAGAAAAATTTCCCTTGGGGACCTGAAAGCCTAATATACCCAAATGGTAATTTTTATAGCACTACCAACTTCTTCATGAATTAATGAAAATAGTGAAATTTATAAATGGAATTTGGATTTTTTATGAATAAAATTAATATAGAAACAAAAAAAAGCCGAACAAGGCTGTTTTTTTATACTGATTAATAAATTAGCATTCTTGGTTTTAGTTGAAAAAAACATCCAAACAATAAATTGGGGGTATTTTTATTACATATTGATGCGAATCAATAAGACTGCACCGAAGCTAACATTTTCAATTTCATTGGCCCCCCTGTCTAGCAAATTTTACAATTCTTGCTCGCAAGTATATTTCGACATTTTATATTCTAAACATCTTTGCCAAATTGGTGAAACTTACTATTCTAGTGGGGCTGATTAAAATTAAAACGCCAATAAGACTGCACCGAAGCTAACATTTTCAATTTCATTGGCCCCCCTGTCTAGCAAATTTTACAATTCTTGCTCGCAAGTATATTTCGACATTTTATATTCTAAACATCTTTGCCAAATTGGTGAAACTTACTATTCTAGTGGGGCTGATTAAAATTAAAACGCCAATTTGACGGCATCGAACACTTTCCCCAATGTGTAAAGCAGAAATATCCCCTTTTTCTTATCAAATTACGTAACTGGCATTAATAAAATGGCATCATCAAAATGTTGCGCCACAGATACTGAAATCCCTACGTGTCATTTGTTGTGGTTGGTTCCGAATAATTTCTTTTAAAAAAACCGCAACCGGAGTTTTCGCGATTATTTGTTGAGCCCAGTTGGGCCTAAAACAACATAATATTGTTCGAGTGACGGTGCTTATTGTGTATAGACTATTATCTTTCTGTGCGCGGCAGACTGTCCAAAAATGAAGTGTGTAGTGTATGGTTGCGAAAACGACTAGAGGGAAAGAAGACTGGAGTATCTTTTCACCTGTGAGTAACTATAAAGTGTTCACTTATGTCTACTGTCGGTGATAGGATAGAAACTTTTATTAAAATCCACTCGTTGATTGGAAAATTTTAAATTGTTGTTTGCAAATACCAAAACGCGACAATTGTGTTGTTTGCTTCCATGTGTCACTGAGAGTGGACACGTTCTTCTTCTTAATTGAGGGTAAAAATTGCTCAGATTTCCGCTAGCCAACCGTAGAGGTGAAGAATGCATTGAGATCCGATGAAATCAAAACAATGTTAAAACATCCAGCCAGGAACTAGGAAAAGCCAATAAAGCTCTTTCTAACTTATGCAAAATAATAGCCACAAAAAAACGATTGCCACTTTATTCTCGCTAAAGCAAAGCATTGTAGAAGGGGGGAGGGGGAGAGGCGCTAATACATAAACCATGTACTCTTCTCAACCGCACTCTTCGCACTCAGACTAGGTACTAAGATCGTCAGTTCACGTGAAATCTAAGCTAATACTGATGATCGTGAAATCGAATTCGCTTGGTGGTGCTCACTTCAGACGAAAGTCTCCACACCGCAATTTTGCATTTCGCTAGCGAAAACAATGCAGTTGCACTTTATTTCGCAGGGAAAATGTGTCATCGGCAACCAATCAGGCCGCTAGTGCATGTTTATCTTCAATTTAGTGGAATAACAGGCAAGTCTCCACAGCACTTTTTTCACTGTTGACATATGTAAATGCAATTTTTTCGCTCGGTGAACATAGTGCATACATACCTTCATGCAAAATTGTATGTCACGGGGAGCTGACTAACACATAAATGCAATTCTAGTTCCCGGCCGTGAGAAACGATGGTTTTGGATGAAATCCAGAGTGAGACCGGATTTCAGACCGACTAACACATCTCTATTGCAACGAACGAGGTTACTATTTCAATTGAATATTCGGAAAAAATTAAAATTTTTTCTGCACTTGGCAACATGTTTTGTATCATGGGATAACAAATACGCAGAAATTGTAGAAGGACACGCTTCATATTGTTGATCTGACAAAATTCAATACTCGTGTATGTAACCTACATAGTTACGTCGGAATATTAAAAGGATTGAGACAGTTTTCGTACCGTATACTGAGTTAGTACTTACTGATTCGTAACAAATTTATGGTAATCTGTTCTACATGGTGTAGTTCTATTGAGTGTTGAGTCCATTAATGGCTTTCTTAGTGCTGGCCTTTGAGTAGTTTTTTACTGTTGAATGAATAAATATTACTACTACTCAATCTGTTCTCAGAATAATTCCAAAGAAAATCCTGCAACAAATTTCATTTAACAAACAATAGAACTAAAATCATTCAGACAATCATCAATCAACCGCACCGGAAAATTCACGGCACATTTTTTTGGTGCCCACACCGGCGCGGCGCGAATAATTCGCTGGGTACTGTCACTCACAGCCAGTGTTGCCAACTGGAAATTTAGAAAACGGCTAAATTTAGCCGGAAAACCGGCTATAGTTTTTTCAAAAACGGCTAAAAATCCGGCTAAATTAATTTCAGTGAGCAAAACGGCCAAAAGACCGGCTGAATCATACAAAACAGTCACATTACGAAAAAATATAGTAAAAACCTGATTTTAATAATTTTATTTCTTTTCTTTTCCCGTAAACTATGCTTTAGGCAGATTTCTTAGTTTTATTATGCTTCAATCGCTGGCATTACAGTAAAAATTTACTTTGTTCGGGGATAGCTAAACTACATAGTCAAAATTGTTGTATAGGTACAATTTCTCGGTCAAGTCCATAACCACATTAGGTTCGAAATTGTGGAACATAAAATTCGTAAAAGGAACGTCCAATGCGTAACTATGGGCAAGGACAACAGCATTTATGTATGGATATCTTACCATCATCGCACCCGAACAATCTTATATTTTGATCAAAATTTAAACATTTTAGGCCCAAGACATATCCAAATCATCATGACAATAATCCATCATGATGCTGTTGAAAGTTCGTAATTGGACACATATGCTTTCGTCATTAGAATTCGTTTTTTTACTTTTGACGTTAGTGTAAATGGGGAAAATGTCCCTCGCAATTGCGATATTTTGATGAATATTCAGTTCAATAATTTGAGGACACACTTTTCTTAGAGAATCTGAATAGAAATGTGAAAAGATCGATAACAAATTTAATATTTTTGTAAACATTCTTGTTCTTCAATTTTACAACAGAAGGCGTCCCCAGTAATTATTGAGCAAATGATGGTCCAAATGCGTAATTTGGAACTCGTGCTAATGATGGCGTCATTCGAAAATATGTGTGTCAAGCTTGTTATTCATTTTCGAATTTGAGCCCTCCAAATTATATTTTATTTTCCATAGTTACGAAATTGATGATCCATTGCTGATGTTCCGCAATTATGAATTTAACGCTCCAAAGATACGAAATTGATGTTCCAAAATTATGAGCTTGCCCGGGAAATGGTATAGATTTTTGATAAATTTGTTGCTACAAACCCAACAATAAAATGTAATGCATGTGCAATGTGTAGTTTCTACGAATCGTCAGACGTTGTGCAAGTAGCTTGCCCAGTAAACTCCAAAAATTAGATTTAAGTGAGTATATATTTCGGGGCAACTTACCCCCTTCTTCAGCACTTAGCTTTTGTGCTGAAGATGGGGGCAAGTTGCCCCCGAAATATATACACACTTAAATTTAATTTCTGTAGTTTACTGGGCAAGCTACTTGCACAACGTTAGTGTTGAGCACTACAAAGTTCCGGCGATATTATCAATATCTATGAATCGCGCTAAAAGGTTTTCACCCTTGTACTTAATTTGGCATGATTACGTTATATCCCAACAGGAAAAAGTGCGCTCCAGAAGGGCAAAAGGAGCGCTTCTCGGGAAGCAGAGAAGCGCTTCCCAATCCATTCCTCCTCATGTACTTTTTAGCATTGCATGTCCGCGGCGGCAAGCAGTTCCTTAAGATGCGCTCCAGAAGCGCTTGTAGAGAAGTGAGTGGTAAGCGCTTCTGGAGCAGCTACAAAGAGTCTATAATTTTCTATTACTACCTTGAAGTGCTCCCTCACCATTCGTAATTATACTTCTGTGGAAGCACTTCCTCCGAAGCACATTTGGAAATTATGAGGAAGCGCTTCTATCGGAAGCGCTTCTATTTTTCCTATTGGGATGTGGTAAAGAATTCACACTTTGAAAAATGGACCAATGTTCAGGTACCCCCATGCTCCAAGAATTGCTCAGCCAAAGAATTTTATCAAATTATTCAGCATATTGGTGGTTAGTAAATTACATGCTTGGACTAGTTACTAATAACGTCAGTTTACGTAAATCCCATTACCCTAAATATATTTAAAAAAAAAAGGCTAGTCTCCGCGGCAAATTTTTCCCAGGAGACATAAATGCAAGTTTTCCTTTAGGTGGACATAGTAGGTACTTACCCTAATATACGATAATAAGTGTATGTAGAAATAATTTCACGGCGATTAATTATTTTGTTTGTGAATATTGAAAAATTGATTCTAGTTTCAAAAAAAATTCATAAAATAATTTTTGCCGGAAAAACGGCCGAAGAAAAACAATTCCGGCTAAAAATCCGGCCGGCCGGAATTATAAATTTCTTCCGGCTAAACCGCACAGTTTCCGGCTAAATTTGGCCGGAAAACGGCTAAATTGGCAACACTGTCACAGCTGATATCATGTTGTTGCCTGAGAAAAAATATTAGACTTATGTAAGGAAGGGACTTAGACATGATAGAGAATAACTGCAAGAACTGGCCAAATACGATTATTTTATCATTTATAATCATGCTGCAATTTTCGTGCACTATATCAAAATATCGCGGCATCTTTACTTATTTTGTAAAAGCGTAAGCGGAAGAAATCAACGTGAAATTTTACATTTTACCTCTCCCTGTCTATACTTATTCTAAGGATAAAATCATTGACATGCGCAAATTGATGGAAATATGCAGTGCAGTACAACCTTGTTATACCGTACCCTAAAACAAGTTGCGGCAGTGTTCGATTTGATTGTTTGAATTGACTATCGCGTACCCGAAAACTCTTACATATTATCTTGTGCCGGTATGAAATTGCATAATAACTTATAGTAGAATCCTTACGTGATTCCTTATGTTGTCGTAACCAAGCAAAATATGGCGTAACTATGCAAAGTAAACATTCAATTGAATAGAATATTCAAGCTTGTATGTAACTACTTAGGGGCAAACGGATCCTCATTTCCTATCGTATACTATTCATGAATGAAACGATTGACCTTGTATTCATTCGGATATCCGTCGATATCTATACAATCCTTTGGTGTGGCAGAACGACCGAGGTGGCGTTAGACTCACCATAAAATTGCCGAAAGGGTAATCGGATCCTGTTTTTTTCTGGTCAGTGCACAGGGTGGTAAGAGATAACCGTCAACCTGGATGTTGACCACAGCAATTTCACAATCAGCTTCGTACTACTTCGATAATCCGTCGATATCTTTGCAATCCTTGAGTCCAGCGAAACGATCAAGGTTTCGCTGGACTTGCAACAAAATTCTCTAAGGTGGCGTTGGAGCATCTTTCCTGCGCAGCTCACAAGGGGATAATCGAGATAAGTACAATAATTCACAAAATGTATGATGTTGTTAGTTGTCAACCTAGATGTCGATCACAGCAAATTTCACGATCAACTTCGTACTATGCACTTTAGAAAATCGTCGTCGCAATATATTTGTGTAAGTCCAAACAACGAGTAAAAACCTTCCTTCCTTGGAATTCATGTATCCAAAAATGTTACTTCTTTTAATCATCCACTGATACCATAAAACATTCAAAACTTAAATGCTCGGTCAATACCTAAACAACTCATTCCAAATCTACATCTTTTCGGGTACACCAACATCAAGTTATACTACACTGCACCTGTCAAATAAATTATTTGAATAAACTGCCATTAGGTAGCAAATATTCGAACAGGAAAAAATACTGCCAAACTGGCGAATATTCGCGTTGGTGTGGGGGCACGCAGTGTGTTACAATTTTGACGCCGCGGAAAAATTCGCCGCGAATATTCGCTGACGCCCCGGTATGGGCATCACTAAAAGCTAACAACTATTTTTTATTATGAGGTAATCTTCGTTCCATTCTATTCAAAATGAATCCACTTCACAGTGTCGTAGTTATAGAAGGGACACATTCCACCCCAGAACCGAAAAAGTTTTTTTTACGTATATACAATTCACTTGTATGATGTATAGCAACAACTGCCAGAGAATTTGAAAATCGAAATAACTTCCACCTAGGTATTCCTAAGGTGTTATTAGTTATTATGCCATCGAGGGGCTGAACCTCATTCTAGTCCTGCGTTTGCAGGACCCAGAGGGTGGTCCCAATGGACGACTGGTTTACACTTAAAGCTGAGGATCTACATAGGAATACGGCATAGTGTTATATGATCCTCATTAACGACGAGTGTCTTACAGACTTTTGCCTACGCAACACCAAGATAAAAGTTTTGCTGTCAAATTCAATTGTCGTATAAAACATATAAAACGGTCCCTTACCAACCTTATCATTTTTGGGCAGAGCTACGCGGAGAGAAAAATGTAGTGAAAAGGTATCAAAACTGTAATAAAAACTATTGAGTTGTAATGATTTTTGAACCTACTGCAACTGATGGTAAAACTTATTATGTACATATATAATGGAAAATGTCATTGGGCTGTAATAACATTAACAATTTGTTTGTGAAATTTTGATAGTACAATTTGGTGATAATAGAAAAAAAAATACAAAAAGTGAAATTTTCTTTTTTTAATCTTTTTTTATTTTTTGCTTCTATTTTATACTTAACTTCTTTTTCCCTATTTTAACTTTACCTTTTTACAATTTGCTTCTACTGGGAGGGAATTGATCCGCGGGAACCGATCGTTTCGTAGTCCTACGTCCCACACATAAGATATCTAAGATTACAAATTGTGCGAATGGATTAGTCGTTTTATTTTTTGACAGTTTCATAATTATTACGCGCTCTTGTTAATTTCATGTACGAAAGGATGAAAACTATTACACCATGCAATAATAATTATTACAGATCCCTGTAAATTTCAGTAATTGTTATATATTGATTAGACAGTGGTGAAAATTACCACACAATAAATGTCACTATCCATGCAAATATCATGCAATGATTTATGTCATTACACTGCAATCATTTTTACAATAGGGCAAAAGCAGTCAAAATAACAACAATGTAATCAATTTCACTACATTTTAATAATTTTCACCACAAATTTAGTGAAATTGCGTGTTGTAAATTTCATTGTATGATTTTGTTGAATTCATTGCACATTTTTCTCTCCGTTTACTGTGTTACTCAGTGTTTTTCCTGATATACAGACGGACTCTTGATACTGGAAAGATTTGTTTCGGATTGCCATTATAGAACTAATGTAAACGAGGCTAATTTCGGGCGCGGCCGAAATTTGGATACCCTTCGCTCCTCTCGGGCTAAAAGTTTTTTTCGGGCGTACCTACGACTTGTATTTAATCCCCCACCCATTCTTTTCCTTCTGTCTTCACAAAAGTTCCGTTGCGTCGGCAAAATAATATTTGTGTGGGGTTTGGTTGGAATAAGGGGGCAAATAAAAATTCGGAACCAGCGACCAAAATTTACCTAGTGTTTCTGGCACGCCGATTGAACGAGTAACAGGGGTGCAGTTTTGGGCGGGCAACTCTAAATTTTTTTGCTTGTTTTTGAGCTAAAATTCGGAATCAGCGAGCCAAATTTACCTAATGTTTCTGCCACGCCGATTGGACGAGTATTTTCCCGAGAAAACAGGGTTACCATTTTAGGGCGGGCAACCCCTATTTTTTTTCTTATTTTTGACCGCAACTTCGGAATCAGCGGCCCATAAATTCTTTTAGTGTTTCCTCCCACGCCGATTGGACGAATATATCTCCGAAGAAACAAGGGTACCATTCTGGGCGGCATCCCCAACATTTTTTTTTTCTTTTTTTAAATTTGGAATCGGTGCCTCAAATTTACCTTAGTGTTTCTGCCACGCCGATCGGACGCGTATTTCCCCGAGAAAACAGGGATGCCATTTTGGGGTCCGGCAGCCTCAAAAGAGTGCGCGTTCGCTGCAAACTGAGTTTCATTGCACTGCATGTTTTCATAAATTACTTTCATACTTCACCCATTCATATATATATGAACAACAATTAACACCAAACCCAAATTCCGCCCGAATATTGTTTTGAAACGCACAAGCTAACACCGCAAACCAGAAAGGTTAGCTACCTCATTCAGTCATTCATCATTATTCATAACATTACCTACCTAATTATCTACAACACTTCATAGACATACCGACAAGTAGGTATGTATGTACATAAATAGAAAATACCAATGGTACTACATAACATTACCTACGATAATCCATTCATTAATACCCACAATTATCTACAACACTACATAAATATACCAACACGTTTGTTTGTATATTAAAAATATCAATGGTAGAACATACAGCAAGCAAATCGCACGAGATAGCGCCGGTATAAAATCCCATTTGAAAATCAGGTTTTCTTGTCGTTGAAAAGAAAGCTTCGTCTCGCAACAAATCTCATCGCATCGCGTCGCATCGCATCACATCGCCCGGCCCGGCAAAGCTCGGCAACGCACTGTATGTGTACGCGGCCTTACGTATGTTTTGTGTCATCAATAGAAATACATTTGTGTGAAATTTAGTTGAAATTGGTACACAAATAAAAAAGTTGTTCTTAGAAGAACCTACTTTGGGGCGTTGGGTTTGTATGGCAGCCCCATGATGCCATGGTCCGATTTGATCCATTCTTACATGTTCTGTGCCATCAATAGAAATACATTTGTGTGAAATTTAGTTGAAATTGGTACACAAATGAAAAACTTTTTCTTAGAAGAACGTACTCTGGGGCATTGGGTTTGTATGGCAGCCCCATGACCCCATTGTTCGATTTTACCGATTAAAACTGCCTGCAGCAAAAAGAAGCATTTGTGCAAAATTTCAGCTCTGTAGCTATAATAGCGGCCGAGTAAAACGCGTCGCAACAGACGGACAGACAGACAGACGGTCATATATGTATACTTTTTATATGGTCGGAGATGCTTCCTTCAATGCGTTACAAACTTCATGACTGAGTTAATATACCCTTTTACTCTATGAGCGAATATAAAAATTACAAGCATATCTGCTTTGTTCATACATAAGAGATAAATGTACATATGTACTGCTAAACTGTGTATTGTGATATCCCACGACTCTGATTACCAGGTGTGGCGGCTATATTTATCTTAAAATCATTCTTTAATTAATTTAATTAATAACACAGGAGAACTATTTCGACAATTTTTTCTGTTTTCTTGAATTTTGCATCTAATTTATAGTAAAACGGCCTCGCTGATTCCAAAAATGCAATCCATTTTTTCCCTATACGTCAGGTTTTTGAATTATCGTTTTTTTTTAATGTTACGAAAAATTACAAAAGGCCCCATTAAAAAAACAACTTTTTTTAAAAGCTACGGGGATGCATCCTTGTACAAGACCTTCTAGTACCTGTATACAATGAAATTAAAAACAATAAAAGAAAGTAATTTGTCGCTAACTGGATTTTTTGTTAAAAGTTGTAAAATTCTTCGGCCATTTTTAAGGCTCTTTTATGCAAAAAATGCATTTAAATTATTTTATTGGCAAAACAGTTATTTTGTGTAGAATTTTGTGGAGTTTCAGAAAGTAAAGTCAAACCTCGGATCAAATATTCGGGAGTGTGGCAAATAGTGATTTTGCTCAGCAAGTCGAGGTTTCTGACACTATTAACAAAAAATGCTATAACTTTATAACGGTTAAAGATAGAGGGGTCATGTAGAACATTAATTGTACCCAAATGAGCTGTACTATCACCTATTATCGTAGGAACCAAGAGTCGCGGGACACCCTGTATAATTAACTTAAATTAATTTAAATCGTAGCAAGTGCACACATGGTTATTCAATTCAATTCAATTCAATTCAGCCTTTATTACTAATGTTAATTCACAAAAACAGTTATTTACAATTATTATTTGCAATTAAAGATTTGATATTCTATTCCATTTATTCGTTATTGTTACGAGTGCATTTTTATCTTAATTTTTATTATTATTTATTATTCTACTGTATTATTTCATTTTTCTTTAATATTATGTGATTTTCGTTATGTTTTTCGTTTTTAAATACGTATTTATGGTTTTATTTCATTGGTAAACATTAGTTTGTCTTCCAAGTTGCTCCAGCTATCTTTCGAATATTATCTATCCATCTTCGTTTTTGTCGGCCTCTTCTTCTTTTCGCATCTCTTGGGTACCAGTCCGTTATGTATTTGTCGCTTTTACTTCTTGTCATATGTCCTGTCCAGCGCCATTTTGATTGTCTCGCTCTTCGTGCCACATCAAGAACTTTCGTTTTTCCCCTTATAGTCGAATTTCTTTGTTTGTCTTCTTTCTACTTCTCTCCATTCGTCGTTGGCATACTTGAAGTCTTTGACAGTTTTTCTTGGTGAGTGTCCATGTCTCGCAACCATATGTCAGTGTAGGCAAGATGCAAGTGTTGAAGAGTTTGCTTTTCTGCTGCAGGCTAAAGTCTCCACTTTTGAATATTTCTTTTAGAGACCAACACCTTTTCCAGCCCCAACTAATTCGTTGGTCTATTTCCTTCTCCATTTGATTAGTCGGTGAGATTATCTGGCCAAGATATACATACTCGTGTACGTATTAAATTTCTTTGTGATCAACCACAATTCTTCTCTGCGTGCCATTAGTCATTATCTTCGTCTTATCCATGTTCATTGTAAGTCCGACAATTTTACTTTGAGACGCTAGCTCCTGAATCATATCTTGTAATTCATTTGCACTTTCAGCGAAGAGTGCAATGTCATCCGCGAATCTTAAGTGGTGAAGACGGGTTCCATTGATATTGACACCGTACTTGTCCCAATCAAGGTTTCTGAATACATGTTCCAGTACAGCACAGAAAATCTTTGGTGACAACGGATCTCCCTGACGCACTCCTTTCTCTATTTTAAACGCGTCTCCAGTCTTTTCTAATCGAATTTTTGCTGTACTTGTTTCGTAAATTCGGCGGATAATCGATATGTATTTCAGCGGTATTCCCTGTAGTCGCAAGGCTTCCCAGATATGGTAATGTTTAAGAGAATCGAAAGCTTTACTGTAGTCTACGAATGCAATATACATTGGCTTAGGATACTCATTGCATTTCTCAATCAGCTGTCGGACTACGAGAATGTGATCTAAAGTTGAAAAATCCTTACGAAATCCTGCTTGATCTTTTGGTTGGTTTTCGTCTATAGTTTTCGTTATCCGATTTAGTAGGACCTTTGAAAATATTTTGTACACTGTAGAGATCAGACTAATGGGTCGATAGTTTTCGATCAGAGCAGGGTCACCTTTTTTGTATAGCAAAGTAATCGTTGCCTGTGTCCATTGGTCTGGAATATTTTCTGACGTTAGTATTTCGTTAAAGAGGTTGACAAAAGTGTCTGAAATGACTTCTTTGATCGCTTTTATGACTTCATTGGTTATTTTGTCGTTTCCGGGTGATTTATCGTCTTTGAGTGTCTTGATTGCAGCCTCGACTTCGCTGTTCAATATTGGTGGTACGTCATTTTGGGTCTCTCCGGTTTGCGTTACTGTTGTTTGTCTACTTGCCCCATCTTCCTTGTCCAGTTGTTGGTAGAAGGTCGTGGCTGTCTGTAATATGTCGTTTCTATTTGTTGCTTGCGCCCCATTTTTCGTGATTTTGGTTAACCACTGTTTGGTTTCTCTTAGTTTTCGGTAAGCTTTTTTCACTCCACCTGTTTTCTCTACATGCTCGTTGATAACCTTTGTCCTAGTGGCCTGTCTATGCTTTCTTATGTTTTCATTAATTTTTTTGCTTATGTCTGCTATTCTAGGTGCGTTCCGCTACACCCCCCACTTTGGAAAATTACTAAAAAAATCATTGCACCGTTACGTGCTCATTATGTGCTAATTATGTACCACATTTAAACATTTTGTGCTAGTCAACTTTTAGAGATATTAGCAATTCAAAGGGGGGGTGTAGCGGAACGTTCTTCTACACCCCCCCACCAAAAAAAATCAGCTTACGGACTTCGAACCTATATTTTCGTAATTGTTGAGTTATGTGCTAATTATGTACCGAAATTAAACATTTTGTGCTAGTCAACTTTAGAAGAAATGGGGGGGTGTAGAAGAACGTTCTTCTACACCCCCCCAAACAGAAAAAATCAACTTACGGGCTTCAAATCTATATTTTCGTAATTGTTGAGTTATGTGCTAATTATGTACCGAAATTAAACATTTTGTGCTAGTCAACTTTAGAAGATATTAACAATTGAAAATGGCGTGTTTAGTCCAGTCAAATTAGGGCTCTGAATTGAAAAAATAGGTGACGGCTAATTTTTGTTGTTTTTAAATCAGTTAGCTTCCAGGAATCTAAAGCTCATTTTACCGAAAAAAAAATTGATGGGCAATGTCCCAAAAGGACGAAAAAGGATTATATTTAATACTTCTCCGGAGGTCGGCATGCGGGGTATCAGTGCAAAGGGTAGGTCGAGTACATTATATATCCGATGATTTTTTTTTGTTTCAAGATCTTCAACGGAGTAAACCGTGCTTAAATGGAAAATTATCGCTCGCTCAAGTCAAGTTGAATGTACTTCTTACATGGGAAGAGAATAGTAAAAACACGTCGCGAAAACTCCGAAAATCTGCAAATTCGTCGTACTTAATTGCGGTGCGTACAGGTTCAATTAACGCCCTCGGGACGTATGAAAATTGGCCAGATACATGACGTGAAATTGTGCGTTCCGTATTCCCCCACTTCCATAAATTACGTAAACAATCATTGTTATGTACCGCATTTAAACATTATGCGCTAGTCAACTTTGACGAATATTATTAATACTTGTTCCAAACTGATTAGTAAAAAAAACTGCAGTACATAATAACTAGCACACAACCAGGCCGTTATATTAATATAGGTTTGAAACCCGCAAGTTGATTTATTTTATTTGGTGGTGTAAAAAAACTCCGTCTACACCCCCACTGCTATTATTTTTATCAAATGTCAAGTAACAAAAAAAAAACGAGACCGAGGCTAATTTCGGGCGCGGCCGAAATTTGAATACCCTTCACTCTGCTTGGGCTAAAAGTTTTTTTTTTGGGCGAACATATGACTTGTGTTCAATCCTTCCCCATTCTTTTCCTTCTGTGGCGTCGATAAAACAATATTTGTGTGTTTTTGGTTGAGTGGGAAAATAAAAATATTTACTCAGAAAACTTTATTGGGGGTATGCGGGAGCATGGTCCCATAGTATGATTCCATTCGTTTTACTTTTTTTTGTTTTGAAATTGGTGTGGAAAAAATGTTTCTTAGAAGATCTAAAATGGGGGGTTGGGTTTGTATGGTAGCCCCATGACCCCATAGACCGATTCCATTCATTTTTACACATGTCTTATGGCATCGATAGAGATACACTTTTACGAGTTTTGGTTGAAAGTGATGCACAAATAAAAAAGTTTTTCGTAGAAAAACTCAATTTGGGGGGTTGGGTTTGTATGACAGCCCCATGACCCCATTGTCCGCTTCCATTCATTTTTACATATGTTTTGTGGCATCAATTAAAATGCACTTTTATGAGGTTTGATTGAAATTGGTGCACAAATCAAAAAGTTTTTCTTAGAAAAACTCAATTTGGGGGGTTGGGTTTGTATGACAGCCCCATGACCCCATAGTCCGATGTGATCCATTCTTACATATGTTTTGTCTTATCAATAGAAACACATTTGTGTGAAATTTGGTTGAAATTGGCGCACGCATGAAAAAGTTTTTCTTAGAAAAACCAAATTGGGGGGTTTGGTTTGTATGGCAGCCCCATGACCCCACGGTCCGATTTTAGCGATTCAAACATACAAACTGCCTGCAATAAAAAGAAGCATGTGTGCAAAATTTCAGCTCGATAGCTTTTAAACTGGCCGAGTAAAACGCGTAGCAACAGACGGACAGACGGACAGACAGACAGACGGACATCGCCCAATCGACTCAGCTCGTCATGCTGATCATATATATACATATTTTATATGGTCGGAGATGCTTCCTTCAATGCGTTACAAACTTCATGACAAAGTTAATATAGGTACCCTTTACTCTACGAGTGAAGGGTATAAAAAATTCCATACATAATTACCACATAACCAGACTGTTACAAAAACATAGGTCCGAAAAGCGTAAATTGATTTTTTCTGTTTAAATTGCTAATATTCGTCAAAGTTGACTAGCGCATAATGTTTAAATGCGGTACATAACAATGATTGTTTACGTAATTTATGGAAGTGGGGGAATACGGAACGCACAATTTCACGTCACGTATCTGGCCAATTTTCATACGTCCCGAGGGCGTTAATTGAACCTGTACGCACCGCAATTAAGTACGACGAATTTGCAGATTTTCGGAGTTTTCGCGACGTGTTTTTACTATTCTCTTCCCATGTAAGAAGTACATTCAACTTGACTTGAGCGAGCGATAATTTTCCATTTAAACACGGTTTACTCCGTTGAAGGTCTTTGAAACAAAAAAAAATCATCGGATATATAATGTACTCGACCTACCCTTTGCACTGATACCCCGCATGCCGACCTCCGGAGAAGTATTAAATATAATCCTTTTTCGTCCTTTTGGGACCTTGCCCATCAATTTTTTTTTTCGGTAAAATGAGCTTTAGATTCCTGGAAGCTAACTGATTTAAAAACAACAAAAATGAGCCGTCACCTATTTTTTCAATTCAGAGCCCTAATTTGACTGGACTAAACACGCCATTTTCAATTGTTAATATCTTCTAAAGTTGACTAGCACAAAATGTTTAATTTCGGTACATAATTAGCACATAACTCAACAATTACGAAAATATAGATTTGAAGCCCGTAAGTTGATTTTTTCTGTTTGGGGGGGTGTAGAAGAACGTTCTTCTACACCCCCCCATTTCAATTGCTAATATCTTCTAAAGTCGACTAGCACAAAATGTTTAATTTCGGTACATAATTAGCACATAACTCAACAATTACGAAAATATAGGTTCGAAGTCCGTAAGCTGTTTTTTTTTGGTGGGGGGGGGGGGGGGTGTAGAAGAACGTTCCGCTACACCCCCCCCCCCCCCCCTTTGAATTGCTAATATCTCTAAAAGTTGACTAGCACAAAATGTTTAAATGTGGTACATAATTAGCACATAATGAGCACGTAACGGTGCAATGATTTTTTTAGTAATTTTCCAAAGTGGGGGGTGTAGCGGAACGCACCTTGCTATTCTTCTATAGTTTGCCTTTTTGTCCTTGAAGAGCTGTCTGCGTTCGTTAATTAATGATCTCGCCACCGAACCAATTTTATCTATTTTTGCAGGGCTAGTTGATATCTGATTCGCAATATCGATTATGACTCTTTCCAGTTTGTTATACTTGTGCTGTATTGAATTACTGGTCTCGGTCATCGTTAAAGTTCTTTTAAAATTTTCCAATAATGTTTCGCTTACCGGCACTTCTGGCTGCATCCGAGGCGGTAATATGTTTCTCCTTGACTTCTTGGGCTTTTTCGTCCGCACAACAGATCGTACCATTCTATGGTTTGTGTTGAAATTCAAAGTCTTAACCACCGAAGTGTTTTGAAAATAGCTTACTTTGTTGGTCAGAATAAAGTCGATTTCGTTGCGGTATTTGCCATCTGGTGAGATCCAAGTCCATCTCTTATTTTCGCTTTGTTTAAAGAAGGTGTTGCTTATATACAGTTGGTTTTCCGTTGCGAAGTCTACTAGCCTTTTTCCGTTTTTGTTTCGTCTTCCGATGCTGTATTGGCCTACTGCGAACTCTCCTGATCGCTTTTTGCCGATTTTGCTATTGAAATCGCCCATTATAATTATATTTTTATTAACGGTATGTATGCTTTCTGTTAGTTGTTTGTAGAATGCATCCTTTGCCTCTTCGCTAGCTTGTTCCGTTGGGGCATAGACTTGTATGATTGACCATTTGTCTTCGTATCCTGGCAATGTTATATTCAGGACTGCAATTCTTTCAGACACTCCAATGAACTCCTCGATGGCTTCCCTCAAGTACTTCTTCACCATGAAGCCAATTCCATGCAATCCGGGCGTTTCGCCTTTATAATAGAGAATGTACTCATTTTCTTCCTCGATTTTCTCGCCTTGCCTTCTTACTTCACTTGCTTTTTCCAGTTCCAGTTGGCTTTCTTTGGTTCTCAGAGTTCTCACGTTTAATGTTGCTACACAAATATTTGCTTTCGATTCATTTTTGCTTTCTTCTTGTTGATTCCTGTGTTGCACCTGTTTTCGATGTTTAGTTGATTTTTTATATTTTGAATTCGATGCTTGATCTAGAGGGTGTTCGTCGCAAACCCCACGGTGACGAGCCGGATTGGGGTGATTATTGTAAGGTTTTTGTTTTCTAGTTTTACGTGTTGTTTGCTTTATTAGTGGTGTCGATGTTAATGCATTTTTTGATGTTGTTGCGATTGTCGTTGTCGTCTGCGTTTTCAAAGTTTTGTTATTACCAATACACTGTGGTTGCTAACAGTTATTGCTTCTCGATTCCGAGTCAGATCTTCCTCTGTATATAAATGAATCCAGTTTAGTTAGTTTTCTGGGAGCATTTGCTCGATCATTTGACCCGCTATATTCTGGTCCCGATTTTGGCGACTTAGATGGCGATATGCGTCTCTTTTCTTCTTTCGCTTTTTCTTTGATTACGATCTTATCATATTTTATGTATGCATCCTTTCCGTTTTGGATTTCAGCTTTCAGTTCCGATTGCAGAAGTCTTCGTTTTTCTAAAGTTTCTCTAGAGAAATCTTCCGTGAGGTAGATGCCTCCCTGCAGTTTATTCTTTTTACGCAGAACTTCCATTTTCTTCCATCCATTAACAAAGGAGATTAGGATTGGTGGGATTTTCTTTTGGTTGGCACTCTTTTTGCCTAATCTGTGCATTCGATTTATTTCCGATTTTTTCACTTCGATACCTATTTGTGTCGTAAATATTCCTATGATAAGTTCCATCAGCTGATCATTGTTCTTCTCTGTCTCGTTCACGCCATGTACTAAAATGTGATTTTTCTTGATAAAGCTCTCTACGCTGTTCAGCTTTGTGCTGAGTTTTTCAACCTCCGCTTTGAGTTTTTCATTTTCTTTCATGAGGGGATCTAGTTTGCTGTCAATCTGTTTCTCCATTCTTGTCAGTAATGTCTCAGTTATCGTCTCTGTCTGTTTGTCAAATTCGGCCTTCATCTTGCTCAATAATACTTGCATACTTTGTTCGTCCATTTCGACTTTTTCGTTCTCTGCTTTTGTTCCCGCTAGCCCGATGCTTGATGACAGTTCCGTAAGAAGATGACACTGCACCGCTTCACAAAAGTGATGAATTTGCAAATTGTGTATAGTTATACTCATGGCTAATAATTCCTTCACCAACATTTTCTCAGGTGAAGGGAAGGATTGGTAAAAAGGAACAAACTAACAAGCAATCAACTTTTATCACAACATGTCAAGGAATCCACAGAAATACAATACACATTAAATTAAGCGAATAAATTGCAATACATATATATTAAATTTCACTTTCATCCATATAACAACAACACAAATCTATTTATATATCGTTAAATGCGTGTGTGTTTGTGCTTGTGTATAGCGCGTAATTGCGCTTCTATTGTACAGTATAAATTCAATATCCTTTTCAATGGAAAACACGCAAAGAATTCCGAAATGTGAAGCGCTTTCTAACAAGTTGTTTGGCCTAGGTGAACAAAATAGATCAACCAATCTCCTCCAACAGGTGGTTGTGGATATAATTTAATTTCCGAAATACAATAAAAGGACATGATGATACAATGTGGAAGTGTGATTGAAACAAGAATTTGTTTCATTTTGTTTTCTTTCTTATACTCGTCACTATGTTAAAGAGTATGTAAACTTTGTCATAAAGTTTGCAACATACAGAAGGACGCACCTCCGACTATATATATTATTATTGATCAATGTGGCGAGAGAAATCGATTGAGCGATGTCCGTATGTCTGTCTGGCTGTCGGTCCGTCTTTTTCAAAGCAAACCGCAGTTTTGAAGCTATCGGACTGAAGTTTTGGATAAAAGTTTCTTTATTGTGTACACTGTATATAGCGAATGGAATCGGACCCTGGCGTCATGGGAGTGCCATAGAAACCAACCCAAAATTCAAAATTAGGTTCTTCGATAAAAACTTTTTTCTTTGTGAACCAATCTTAACCGAACTTCACCCAAGTGTGTCCCTAGTAAGACTTCAAAACATTTTGAGGAACGGATGGAATCGGAACAATACGGGATAGGGGTGTCAGATAAACCAACCCCAAATAAAAGTTAAAAAAAAAACCTTTTTTTTGATTAACCAATTTTTACGAAATTGTATACATAAAGCCTGAGCACATCCATTAACAGACAGAATCGGAATACTCCGCGTCATAGGCTGCGGTAGAAAGTTTTACCACAAAATAAGCTTAAGCTTCATTAAAATGTGACGGGTATTCAAATTTCAACCGCGCCTGAAATAAGCTGCAATGTGTTGTAAATTATCATCTAGAGATGACTTTTGATGCCAAATTGTTCTATGGCCCGACCGCATTACGCAGTAAAAAGTTAGTCTATTTTGCGCGTCACATTTGGTGGGGAGGGGGTGGCAAAGGGGTGAAATTATGATTTTTCGCCAATATCTTGTTAACTGTAATATTTACAGCAAAATATTCTGAGGACGATTTAAACTACACAAAATTTCCTTCCTAATGATATATTATATCATATACTTCTTTTGGCAGATTATATACTAGACCTAAAAACATTCGGTGTAATTTCGATTTTTTGATAGTTACATTTGGCGCTCTAGCTCCTGAAGTAATTTAATTGGAGCCATGGTAATTGGGATAACTATTCCCAACAATATATAGCTGTCCCACACGGAGACTCAGGCTGCCCCAACAAAGCATTCTCCTATATCCCCTATTAACATTTAAAAAAAAGACATGCCTGTAACTTATCGCCGAATCACAGCAGGCGGGAAAAATTTTGGTAAACGTTAAGCTTAAGTCCCATTAGACCCTCCACCAAATACCACTTCGATCTGATTAAAACAAAGGGTACCTTCCATACAAAATGACCTGAAAATTGCCTATGAGCAAAACTTTAATTTTGGTTGACTTGTTCCCTTATTTCTTAATAAACTAGTGGCATTGAATTTGAATAATTTGTATGGGAGGTACTCTTTGTTTTAATCCGATCGAAGTAATATTTGGTGGAGGGTCTAATGGGACCTAGCCTTAACGTTTACCAAAATGTTTCCCGCCTGCTGTGATTCGGCCATAAGTTACAGGCATGCCTTTTTTTAAATGTTAATAGGGGAATGCTTTGACGGGGCAGCCTGAGTCTCCGTGTGGAACAGCTATATATTGTTGGGAATAGTTATTCCAATTACCATGGCTCCAATTAAATTACTTCAGGAGCTAGAGCGCCAAATGTAACTATCAAAAAATCGAAAAAACACCGATTGTTTTTAGGTCTAGTATATAATCTGCCAAAAGAAGGTATTTGATATAATATATCATTTGCCACCCCCTCCCCCCCAAATGTGACGCGCAAAAAAATCTAACTTTTAACTGCGTAATGCGGTCAAGCCACAGAACAATTTGGCATCAAAAGTCAGCTCTTTTTTTGGATGTTTGGGTCTAGAGCTAGTTATAGCATAGGTCATAAACAAGTGACTCAACACATATGATGCTGAGTCATCTTGTCCACGTCCACGTAATGATCCTTTTACGACCCTTTTCTCGGATCAGGATCATTACACATGTTGTGTGCATCTGTAGCATACATGTTTGTTATGATAGGATATTATTTTATGACTACTCGTATTTGGGATATTTCCGAGATTTGTTTATTGCAACATTTTACTAATGTACTAGCTCTTAAGGTATAAATATGATGTTTAGCACGTAAGATCTTCAGTTTATTTTATAAGATGTATTCGTAATAAATGCATACCAAAACTCCAACACAAAAGTGTTGTTACTTAACTGAGCTAAAGTCACTATACTATATACCTACTGAGAATTTTCGGCAATTACGAACCTTTGTCAACGTTCTTGTTGAATTTCGAGAAACTATTTTGTTTGCTTACGTTCACACTCGTACACAACATTTAAACATTATGTATCTACGAGGACAAAGGACAATTCCAACAACAACGATGTCATTGACAGCAGTTTCAAATTCACCGAATTTGAAATTAATTGTCAAGTCAAACATTTTGTGACAAACAAATGAATTCTTAAAAGACTTTCTAACAGATACAGATATAATATATGTACCTACATACTTCATGCTTGGGGTTGACATGAACATAAATGAGAAATAAATTGTGGGGAAATAGGTTGACACCCGAAATGTCTTATAGGGAAAGTTTAGAGGTTTTGAAATAAAATTAGAAGTAGAGAGGTACGGAAGTTTCGCAAATAAAAACAAGAATTTCGCATAAACTAATTTTGGAGATTAGAAATTTCGCTGAGATTCACAAGAAAACGTAATTTTGTTGTTTTAATTGAGGTTAAACTGAAAATTCTATAAATCACAGTGAAACGAATGTTCAAAACTCACGACTGAAAAAAAAAAACGAATTTATTATTAGTTGCAATAAAAAGCAAAAATTACGTTAAGAAGTAGTGTGACTGTCAACTGAATCACACTTCGGGTTCAGGTTCAGTTGTAGAGAGATGTTTTCGACAACGCAAATAGTCGACAGCGTTCCTCAAGAAGTAACTGTAAAAGTAAGACTGCTGAGGCAGAAGCAACACCAATATTTTTACGTGTTTCTATTTTTTTGTATAGTTCATTTCAATTTTGCGGTTCACCGAACCACGATGAAGCTTTTCCGATGAAAATCTCATTGCAGAAAACAAAGTTCATTCATCCAACCTCCGACTAAACACCTTGCTCGATGTTTAGCAAGTTATTGTGCTCGTGATTCTACGAACACCATGCACTTATAGTCTAAGAAAATTGGACCAAAATATGGCCATCGATCGGCAAAATTCCTACATCGGATTTTTTTTTTTGGAGTATGGTTGGGGATGGTCCCTAGATTATGGCAGTAAAAGTCCCAACCGATTGGGGGTCCGCAACCTTAAAAATCATCAAAAACATACTCAAAACTTCAACCGATTTTTTTAATTTTTTGCAAAATGCTTCTAAACATATTATTCTAGGATATCATGAAATATGAAGTCGCTGCGATTTCATCTTCTATACTTTTTTGACCAAAATATAGTGCCAAAGGTCTGGCCAGACCTTTGTGCCGACAGAAGGGTTAATTGCAAGGTTTTGCCAAAACACTTGAAATGATCATACGCGGAAATAACTTTCATAATTTATTTAGGTAGGTTCCCTAACGAAATTCCTGTCCCGGGCCCGAAATTTCTGTCGACGGGCCTGCTGAAATGTGATACACTGAACCAAATGTTTACATAACATACTGGAAACACATTAGACGCGTCGAATGTGTTTCAACCTACTTACTACACCAACCAGACTATACGTGATGACTGATGAGGGTTTCGATGATCCACATAAAATATTTGTCGGTGTTACGAATGGCGTTCATTAATGTTATGAGCAGTTTCTCAATATCGATACTTATTAAGCTTTGGTAGGGACTTCTGAACAGAAAATTCCAAGATCATAAAATTTGTTTCGAATAGGTACATGAAAAATTCATTGGTCCACTGCATTTTCATTGATATTGTGCTGATTCAAATAAAATTTCATTGATCATTTTTTGCGTTATATATTTTCCGATTGTTTCATTGATTTTTAATGTAAATTAACTGTTAGGACAAAGTTTACCGTGTATGCAACTTTACGAAATTCATAGTTTCTGATAAATATTGCACTAAATATAATGAATCCATTTCATTACATCATGTAAAAATAAACTGCTTCACGAACTATATGGATATTTTACCGAACACGGAAACTTCTTTCCAATGAAAATTCTTTCATTAAATAAAAGAAACCCTTCATTTCCATGCCGAAAATCTCAATGAAAACATCATAATATCAACAATGTATGCACATACATAAAATGAATATTTGTTAATGAATGGCATTCATTAATATTATGAAGAGCATTTTTTGTAGACTCACCGGATTTAAGTGCCAATTAATTTGCCCATTGAAAAAATGCCTCGCTGGATTATCCAAACAACTGTCTAACGTAGTTTCCTTCAATAAAAATCGGAACACAATACCTAAGACAATATTAAACAATTGTGCCTCCACTATCTTATACAGAATCAGACACAAAATCCTTGCGAAAGATTACAATCGTATCATATTGCATAAGTACATCTATATTGTATTAATTCAATGGATGCCAATATTGCAAGTCAATCCTTTAAAACATGCTGTGCAATACCACAATATTGATCAGGCTGATTCGTCAATTGCAGCATTTCCTAATGGAAACAGAGAGATGTATATGTACGTATAAACTCTTCAAAACCAGAAAAGACCGCAAGTGAAAATACACGTAAAACGTACGTAAATCGTAAAGGCAATGACCAATGAGTAAGTTTATGGATGAGATGATTTTGTATTCTCTTTGGATGCTGAGAAGATTGATTATACTAATCGTATAAGTTTCTTCATGGAGAAACACTCCTGTGGTGTGGGTGGACTCATGAAGAAAAGCACAATATCGGACGACTGAAGGTTAATAATTGCGGAGCAGTTTAATCTAAGAAAAGTTTTTTGTTGGGATTAAAGGTAGATAGACTCATTCGTGATCAAGACTATAAGAATTTTTCTTTTCTGCATTCGTGATCATCTGCATTCAATTTAATGAGCAATAATAAGATGGAACCATATATACTATGCACATGGTATTGATTTTCAAAATGGCTAAGTAATGGACAAAAACAGGAATACATGACAATAGTAATGTTGGGATCGTGCAGTAACATTTTAAAGTTGTCTTTGAATCGAGGACAAACTTCGATGTTGGACTTTTCCGCCACATTTATCATGCACGCGTTCTAGAGCGCCGCATCCAAATACCTTAGAACATAGTAGAATAAAGATAACAGAGTATCCCCGAATGGGTGAAAGGGGTGAAAAAAGTAGACTTTTTTATTTTTTATCAGAGATGGGCGTGTGGGTACTCAAATCAAAGGGCACGACGAGTACACAGAGAAAAATACTTTTGTAAAATCATAGAATTAGCAATGTTTGCCGTATCATTCGTCAATTTTACGAAAGAATTGTTTGAATTTCAAAAAAGTTGTTTCGAAATCAAATATTCATATTATTTATTATTGCTAAACAAAAATCAATAGTTTTCATGATTCAAAATTGTATGGTAAATAGAAAGTTATGTTAAATGCCATACACTTTTTTCTATAAATCCCATCATTTTTTTGTATAAACCTATTCTGCAAATCATTAAATTACTTTTATTCTCTTATATGAATATATTCTTTCGAATTACATGTGAAGTATCATTATCAAAGAAAATGATTATTTATTGCATATAATTGGTTTCTATAATCTAATTATTGATATCTTAATATTTCCTGATTCAAAGAATTGAATTCAATGTCTCAAAAAATTATTTTCAATTTCAACATCATTCACCGTTATTTTCACAAGCTTTGAGTCAGTCAGGCTTGTTGGTTCTGTCAATTTAGTGCAAGTGAAACGTGTTTTGTTTTCTATGAAAAAATGTCGAGTGGGAATACAGGTGATAATGTCCTCGTGTTAAATAATGATTCAAGTTTAGAAATTGTGCAAGGAATATTGGCGGAGTGAGGCTTTCATAGCCTAATGGATGATTTCCGAAACAAGAAGAGACATTTAGAATGCCTTCAAGTGATGAACAGTGATGATATTATTAATTTGATTCCTAGCGAAAAACTTGGTGTACGAATTAATTTTAGAACGCGTCTTTTTGAGTGAATTATGTATAAATTGATGTAACATGTTTAAAAAATAAAAACAATTAAGAGTGAGTTTATGGCTTTTATTTATTGGTTTTAATTTTCAGCGTAGTGAAAATTGGAATTGAATTGGATTCCTTTCTTGGGCTCGATATATTCTACTACTCATATGATCTCTTTCTCTAAGTTAAGGAAATAGGTTTGTATGAAAGTGATATTGCATTTAAGCATATCATAAGAAATAGTGTTCATTTTAAATAAATTAATTCCATGAACAATAAAATATAATTATTGATTTCTTCAATGGCTTTCATTGTTGTGTCAAAATCATTTAATTACAATGTATGGTTCTATGAAACGCGCTATATACATTCTACAATTTAATTCATTAATAGTTGGAATTACATTATTTGGCATATAAAATTATTTCATTGCTTTGACGAAAACCAATTTAACTGAATCAAAGAATTGTGTTTGGTATTTTTATGGACTTTCGAGGTATGACTGAAAATCATATAAAACATTTGAACAAAACATAGACGACATTCTATGAATTTATATAATCTTTTTTTTCTGTGTAGACAGGGCCGGATTTACCCTCTATGGCGCTCCTGAGCAGTAGTCGAATTGCCACCCTCCGTCACCGGATTTACCCTCTATGGCGCTCCTGAGCAGTAGTCGAATTGCCATCCTCCGTCACTGGTTATGCCTGGAAGTAGGACACTCGTATTCACATGGATGGCTTAACAGAGTGTATGTGATGTGAAAATCTTAATGGATTTATGCGAAATATCCATCTGCTATTCTTCGGAATGTTTGTATTAATTTTCATTTTAATTTCATTTTATGTGATTTTAAGTAGCAGGGTTTGAGTGAAAATTGCGATTAATTCACTTCTTATTAGTCAAAGAAAAATACGATATTTGGTGGGCAAAAATCATACGTCTCTGGATATTTGCAGGATGTTTGGGGATGACCTCCTGATCGTGTTATTTAAGAAGATGAAAAGTGACCGTCGGGAGAATGGAAAGAAAAGTGTGGGTTCGTGAATATTAGAAACAGAAAATGGGTGCACGGAGAGCTTAGGGAAAATTAAAGAAGCAGCCAGCTCTTTTCACAAATTTTCTGTGTGTTTCATACAAGAAAATATTTCGAAAGGGATTTTAGGAGTAAGGTTGACGGTGCTCATATTTTATAACTGCTCAGTGTATCCAAATCACTGAGTTTTTACTAAAGAGCACTGACAAATTATCTTGAGAGTTCGGAACCATCAGATCTTCAAATCTAAAAAAAAATCTCTGCCTTCTCGTTTGTAGCATAAAAAAATTGGTCCTCTTTTATTTCTAAAAAAATATTTGTTATTGATAAGTAAAGCGAATGTTTTACTAAACTTACATACTAGCAACTAATATAGGTAAAGGTCAAAATCAAGTGTTACGTGTTCCCAGATCCTCGAAATTATAATAAGTATTCCATTTTCTTTTAGTTTAATTTGTATTGGAGTTTTTTTCTGTAATGTCCAATTCACTGCTCTATACGGTAGTAAGGAGGGCGAAAGTGCTCCAAAGCTTCATCGTAGTTGGACGACGACTTGGAGGTTCAGGTTCTAATCAGGTTCTTTCTCTCCTCCCATCTAAAAATATCGAAAGACAAAATTCAATTTTAACTGCGGATCTTACTCTCAAGCTAGTGGAAAATTTCGGAAACACCGGGGATAAGTTTCAGTTATCCTACTTCTAACCTGATAGATCATACAATCAATCTTTGTGCAGTAATCCCCATACCACACTAGCATCGTAGAGTGCGACTCAACCAAGTGAGAGAGCGGGTCAGTAATCAGTAATCAGCCTGGGTTCATAATAAAATTCTGAAAGTAATTACGTTTTGGCGAAAGAAGAAGAAGCACCTTTGAAACTTTATTGTGAGCCCTTTCGACTATTAAAAAAACAAGCTAGCTTTCTGAGTGAAATAATTTTAGCCTCTGTTCTCGATTTATTGCTAATATCTGGTAACAAAAATATAGGTACATTATCTAACAGTTACCATAGAAACTTTTAGAACCAGAAAAAGTCGAGAAAAAGTTTGAAGCGTGTACTGAACATGCAGAGTGTTCCGTGAGTTAAATTTTACCATCAAAAACATTTTCTTCGATGTAACGTAATTCCATGGATTAATGTTAATTTTGAATTTTCCACTATTTCATGCCCACATTTTGCAAAAAAGTATAAAATTTATGTTAATTTTTATATTGATCATTAAATTCACCCAATCGAATCATTTCGTTTGAGCACTTTGGGCCACACAAAAAATTGGTAATTTTTGAATGACCGAATGACCAAAAACTGCAAAGTAAATCTGACCACAGATGTGTTTTGTTATTACACTAAGGTCATATGTTTGACCAGAAATGAATGACCACGATGGTCCTTCATTTTTGGTCAAACACATTTTTGGTCATTTATTTTGCTATTACACTAGTGGGACAAACTTTTTGCGTCATTATTCAAACTTTATTTGATAAGTTAATACTTCCTTTACAATTTAAACCACAATAAAAAAAAACAATTATTTTTGGTAGCATTTATTCAATGCAGCAGTTTTTTATGCATATTTTTTACTTATTGCCCAAAAAGGATTGTTTAAAACCGGTACAACGTACGCATTAAAATTATCAAAAACCATCGTATTGCGGGCCCAGCCCTCTGGACGCTAGGTATTTTGAACCCTCGGATGGTTCAGGTAGTTTTTACATACGTAAATGGTTGGGTGTTCAGATTACGTCATCGGTGCAAATTACTTAATTTGAGCTGTCAATTTCCATACATTTTTAAACACACCACACCGCAGATTACGTAATCTGGCCAGATTAAGTACACTGAACCAAATCGCCTGCTAAAGTAAAAAATATGGCTAAAATCAAGAAAAAAAGACAACAAAAACAGCCAAGCAATATTTGTCTTTATTGGAGAATTAGTCCCATTGATCCAAGACAAATGCAATAATATCGCTTTAAGGAAAAGTAACATTAAATCAAGCAAACTTTATGAAAAAGTCAAGAGAATCTAAGCCTTGTAAATAGCATCATTTCAAAAACAAATTTTTAAATTTTCCCTAGTTTTGAGAATTTTGCAAACATGAAAGCTATTTCTTCATTTTAGACAGCTTTATTTTTTCCGTGTACAAACGTGAAAACCTACTTACCAAATTTGTGGGTAATTTAACCTCATCACCAATTAATCAATGAACTAGGGGGCTTCGCCCCCTGCTCGCTTCGCTCGCCATCCCCGGGGCCGTGGCTAATTTCGGGCGCGGCGGAAATTTGGATGCCCTTCGCTTGGGCTAAAAGCTTTTTCGGGCGTACCTATGACTTGTATTTAATCCCCCTCCTCATTCTTTTTGTTCCGTCTTGACAAAAGTTTTGGGCTTGGTTGAAATAAGTGGGCAAATAAAAATATTTACTCGGAAAATTTTATTGGGGTTGCCGGAGCATGACCCCACAGTACGATTCCATTCGTTTTAAACTTTTTAGTTGCTTTGATAAAGACACATTAATTCAAGGTTTTGTGAAATTGGTGTAAAAAATGTTTCTTAGAAGAACCAATATGGGGGGTCTGGTTTTTATGTGGCAGCCCCATGACCCCATGGTCCAATTTGATTCAATCTTACATATGTTTTGTGTCAAAAATAGAAATACATTTGTGTGAAATTTGGTTGAAATTGGTGCGCAAATAAAAAAGTTTTTCTTAGAAGAACATAACAGTTTCCTAACAATCAGACACTTTCCGTATAATAATCGCCGTAATGCAAGAACTGACTTTGGATATCACAGAAATCCACTAAATCGTTTCCAAATCTGCCACCTAAAGTTATTTGTAAATGTTAATGTATTCCGTGTAACTTTGTCTAAGCTCAAAACAAATATTTTAAAAATTTTGACTAGTAATTCTGACGTTAATTTTATACTGAATGAATAATTCATTTATGTTAGAGGCCAATGATAATGATAATAATAGTAAGGTTGATACATAACGTAATAGCTGACTTTTCTAATTACTAGAGTTATTAACTTAAATTGAATGGATATTTTTTTTTCTTTTTAAATTATAATTTATACCATATATGTTAAAAAAATGTTATTTACAGTAATTGTTATTTACTTTGTACCATCTGGTGAGAAATGTAATTGGGGTAACCTGTTTATCTTCACCATTAAATTTGTAATAAAATAAAATAAAAAAATAAAAATAATTTGGGGGGTTAAGTTTGTATGGCAGCCCTTTGACCCCATGGTCCGATTTGATCCATTCTTGCATATATTTTGTGTTATCTATAGAAACACATTTGTGTGAAATTTGGTTGAAATTAGTACACAAATAAAAAAGTTTTTCTTAGAAGAACTCAAATTGGGGAGATGCTTCCTTTAATGCGTTACAAACTTCATGACAAAGTTAATATACCCTTTCACTCTATGAGCGAAGGGTATAAAAACACAAATTTTCATATTTGAATATAATAATCATATCCGACCACTACTGTTAGGAGGTTTTCACACTTACGCCAGATTACGTAATCTGCGGCAAATTACGTAATCTGGGACCTGATTTTAGGAGGTTTTCACACTTAATCTGCGGCAAATTACGTGATCTGGGACCTTATTAAGTTGCAGATTACGTAATCTGTCTATTGCAAATCAAGTAGCCAGAACGTTCATATAATTCACCATACAGTCGAGGTGAATTTTACTTTATTTTTATGTCAAAAATGTCACTTTTAAATCATGAAATGTCGTTTTTAATGTCAAAGATGTAATTTTTTATGTCAAAAATCGTATCCTGCCAAAACAATTCACGATTTGCTGTTTCCGCTCATTCACATGCAAAGATAAGCCGTAGATTCCATTTCTAATTTTTAAAAAGTGTACCCTGGACGCATGTATGTACATGAAGTGCGTTTTCACCGACTCAAAATTGTTAAAATGTCGCGAGTGGGTCCGATAGGGAGTCCTGTCCATGCAGCAATACACGGCGGCATCAAATGCTAATTGATTTTGGTTGTATAGAGTTTCGTTACTGTTTCGACGTTTTTCCAATGTTTAGTCGTCGCAATCCCACTTCAAGGATAACGTACGTAGTTTTGCGGTGCGTGCAACTTTACTGCACTGCGAGATGACTGGCTATTTCCGAAACACCACTCCAGATAACTCCGATGTGCTATAAATCGCAAGATTGAAAAAGTTTTCATTTATTTCAAACATTGTATAAATTTCTTTATTGTGAACACTACGTATATGTACATAAGTATAGCTGCAAAAAAACAATACATTCCACTAATTAAATTAATTAAATAGAAAGACTATTTAAATAAAATTGTCCGACTTGAAAATTGTATAAATGTTATTTGACATATCGCACTAAAAAATATTTTTTTAACGTCAAAATGACTTGACTTTGATCAAGTAGGGATAGTGTGAACACTAAATTCCCCACAGCTTGATTTGCCTGATTAGGTGCCGCAGATTACGTAATCTGGCGTAAGTGTGAAAACCTCCTTAGTTGCAGATTACGTAATATGTCTATTGCAAATGAAGTAGCCAGAACGACTTCATATAATCCACCATACAGTCGAGGTGAATTTTATTATATTTTTATGTAAAAATTCGCCTTGGGTCACCTCTTTGAACGGCCGTAACTTTCGAACGAAGACAGCTAGGACTCTGAAATCTGCAGAAAAGCTTGCGTACAAGTCCGCAACTCAGTGGGACATTTTCATGTTTTCAACAAATGCTAATGTACAGTACTGATGCAACCTCGAAATCATTTATACATTATTTCGTGACGATTTGCTTTTCGAATTTAACTCTTTTTCGGTCGTTCAACAAAAGTTTAACGAAAGTTGAAAATGAGTTGAACCTAAGTTGAAAGTTACACTTTTTAGGTCATTCAACAAAAGTTGAACGTGAGTTGAGCCTAAGTTGAAAGTTACACTTTTTGGGTCGTTCAACAAAAGTGTAACGAAAGTTGAACGTGAGTTGAACCTAAGCTGAAAGTAACACTTTTTGGGTCGTTCAACAAAAGTTGAACGAAAGTTGAACCTAAGTTGAAAGTTACACTTTTTGGGTCGTTCAACAAAAGTTGAACGAAAGTTGAACGTGAGTTGAACCTAAGTTGAAAGTTACACTTTTTGGATCATTCATCATAAGTTGAACGAAAGTTGAACGTGAGTTGAACCTAAGTTGAAAGTTACTTTTTGGGTCGTTCAACAAAAGTTGAACGTGAGTTGAACCTAAGTTGCAAGTAACACTTTTTGGGTCGTTCAACAAAAGTTGAACGTGAGTTGAACCTAAGTTGACAGTTACACTTTTTGGGTCGTTCCACAAAAGTTGAACGAAAGTTGAACGTGAGTTGAACCTAAGTTGAAAGTAACACTTTTTGGGTCGTTCAACAAAAGTTGAACGAAAGTTGAACGTGAGTTGAACCTACGCTGAAAGTAACACTTTTTGGGTCGTTCAACAAAAGTTGAACGAAAGTTGAACGTGAGTTGAACCTAAGTTGAAAGTTACACTTTTTGGGTCGTTCAACAAAAGTTGAACGAAAGTTGAACGTGAGTTGAACCTAAGTTGAAAGTTACACTTTTTGGATCATTCAACATAAGTTGAACGAAAGTTGAACGTGAGTTGAACCTAAGTTGAAAGTTACTTTTTGGGTCGTTCAACAAAAGTTGAACGTGAGTTGAACCTAAGTTGCAAGTAACACTTTTTGGGTCGTTCAACAAAAGTTGAACGAAAGTTGAACGTGAGTTGAACGTGAGTTGAACCTAAGTTGACAGTTACACTTTTTGGGTCGCTCCACAAAAGTTGAACGAAAGTTGAACGTGATTTGAACCTAAGTTGAAAGTAACACTTTTTGGGTCGTTCAACAAAAGTTGAACGAAAGTTGAACGTGAGTTGAACCTACGCTGAAAGTAACACTTTTTGGGTCGTTCATCAAAAGTTGAACGAAAGTTGAACGTGAGTTGAACCTAAGTTGAAAGTTACACTTTTTGGGTCGTTCAACAAAAGTTGAACGAAAGTTGAACGTGGGTTGAACCTAAGTTGAAAGTTACCCTTTTTGGGTCGTTCGACAAATGTTGAACGAAAGTTGAACGTGAGTTGAACCTAAGTTGAAAGTAACACTTTTTGGGTCGTTCAACAAAAGTTGAACGAAAGTTGAACGAAAGTTGAACGAAAGTTGAACGTGAGTTGAACCTAAGTTGAAAGTAACACTTTTTGGGTCGTTCAACAAAAGTTGAACGAAAGTTGAACGTGAGTTGAACCTAAGCTGAAAGTTGAATTTGAGTTGAATTCGAGTTGAATTCGAGTTGAATTCAAGTTGAACCCAAGTTGAACCCAAGTTGAACCCAAGTTGAACCCAAGTTGAACCCAAGTTGAACTCAAGTTGAACGTAAATTGAACCCAAGCCCAACCTCTGTTGAACCTTGAATGGCACCCAACACTCACAGAGTAGCACCTAGCCCAACTTCCGTTGAAACCTTGAATGGCACCCAAAACTCACAGGGTACTACCTGTAATGCCAAAAACGTAACGCTTTTTCGTTGCAATTTTCGTGACGATTTTCGATTTATGTGCCAGAGTCAAGACATAAAAATGTCAAAATGTCACTTTTAAATCATGAAATGTCGTTTTTAATGTCAAAGATGTAATTTTTCGTGTCAAAAATCGTATCCTGTCAAATCAATTACACGGCTGATCAACGGAAAGGAAATACATTGGGAAACAAAAGCACAGAGAAGTGCTTCGAGACCGGGGCTTAAAATGCAGAAACAATACACGATTTGCTTTTTTTCGCTCATTCGCATGCAAAGATAAGCCGTAGATTCCATTTCTAATTTTTAAAAAGTGAACCCTGGACGTATGTATGTTCATGAAGTGCGTTTTCACCGACTCAAAATTAGAAAAACGTCGCGAGTGGGTCCGCTAGGGAGTCCTATCCAAGCAGCAATACACGGCGGCATCAAATGCTAATTGATTTTGGTTGTGTAGTTTCGTCACTGTTTCGCGGTTTTTCCAATGTTTAGTCGTCGCAATCCCACTTCAAGAATAACGTACGTAGTTTTGCGGTGCGTGCAACTTCACTGCGCTGCGGGCTGACTGGCTATTTCCGAAACGCCACTCTAGAACTCCAATGCGCTATAAATCGCAAGGGGTATTGATCAAGTAGGGATAGTGTGAACACTAAATTCACCACAGCTTGATTTGCCGGATTAGGTTCCGCAGATTACGTAATCTGGCGTAAGTGTGAAAACCTCCTAACAGTAGTGGTCGGATATGATTATTATATTCAAATATGAAAATTTGTGTTTTTATACCCTTCGCTCATAGAGTGAAAGGGTATATTAACTTTGTCATGAAGTTTGTAACGCATTAAAGGAAGCATCTCCCCAATTTGAGTTCTTCAAAAATACAAAACAAAAGTATTTTGGTGAAAAACACATACATACGTAAATGTTGGGCGGAACTACCACATTGATTTTCTAGGAGAATAGAATGCGCATACAATATGAAAATGTTACCATAAAGTGGCTCCAATATCTGGGTAAACTTTTTGAATATTTATACCAGATTTTCAAACGTTACTATAGTTACTGAGTTGTTTAATGTCACTCATCGAACTGTCACTATCAGAAATTTTTCAGATTTAATGTCATTTGTCATATAGCGCCATTTACTAGCATTTCCTGTTCATGGTTTTATGGGCAATTTAATGGTGAAAAGTTGAGCAATTACCCTGTTAGCCACAATCGGTGAACGATAAATCCAAAGAGACGGGGGAATGCAAAAAATGTCGTAGTATTCGTGAGCACTGTCTCCTCCACACGCGTTGGCTTATGTACTTCGACTGAATCTCCATCACCCGATGACTGTCTCGATGAAGAATCGGTGCCAATTCATCGAGAGATATTTTCTTGAAATTTCGGTCAGTTTCGCTTCCTTGTCATCATTTTGCGCCGATGCGATGGGTTATATTTTTCTTTGTATAGCGGAACCTTTTTCACTTTAAAGTTGACTTTCGTAGTGTGTGCCTCTGCATCGAGTAATTTGAATAAATGAATAAATTCTTCTTCTTCTTCCCTGTACCGAAACCCGTTGTGAGGCATGGTGCGCTCACTCAGCCGTTTATAGGCTATTTCGAGTCAACGTTACATTGCTTCGGAGTGCTTGTTGCAGGCACTATATATTTCCTATCCGCACATGTACGGAAATTTTGGAACACGCCGAGATTCGACCTCCGGACGTCTAAATTACTAGCGGCGTAGAGTGCGACCCAACTAAGTGAGCCACAGAGCGTGCTAAATGAACAATTTACTCATGAAATAATTTAATGAAAATAATCGACCTTTTCGTATGTTAAGAACGCATGAATGAAATTCAACGATTACTTCATTAGGGCGAACTTGATGAACTCTTCGGGGAAATTCATTAAATTTGTCATCAGTTCCAGCATGATGAATTCGCCAGTGAAACTCACCGTAGTTTTCATCAGTTCCTTTCTGATGAATTCATTGATGATCCGCTCCGCATCTATCATCAGTACCTCTCTAATGAAATCATGAGGGAAAGTCATGTTTGGGTTCACGTGGTCTTCATGCAGTCGTTCACCATATCTTTGAAAAATATATAAGGGAATTTAGTCCCTCGGCTAGAACAAATGGAATGATTCGGTTCATCCAGAGATTCATGATGCCGGCATCGATGCATTCCTTATGCCATGGCTAGTAGGGTAGCGATGACGGTCACACATCAGTGTGTGATATGTAAAATTTCGATGAATAGTGAAAAAGTTTGATTTCAGGCACGGCCCTACTAGCCATGGCATAAGGAATGCATCGATGCCGGCATCATGAATCTCTAGATGAACCGAATCATTCCATTTGTTCTAGCCTCGGGACTAAATTCCCTTATATATTTTTCAAAGATATGGTGAACGACTGCATGAAGACCACGTGAACCCAAACATGACTTTCCCTCATGATTTCATTAGAGAGGTACTGATGATAGATGCGGTGCGGATCATCAATGAATTCATTAGAAAGGAACTGATGAAAAGTACGATGAGTTTCACTGGCGAATTCATCATGCTGGGACTGATGACAAATTTAATGAATTTCCCCGAAGAGTTCATCAAGTTCGCCCTAATGAAATAACCGGTAAATTTCATTCATGCGTTCTTAGATGAACAACGTACGAAATAATCGATTAGTTTCATTAATTATTTGATCAGTAATTTATTCATTTAGCGCGCTCTGTGGATCACTTGGTTGAGTCACACTCTACGACTCTAGGAATTTAGACGTCCGGAGATCGAATCTCGGCGTTTTCCAAAATTTCCGTACATGAGCGGATAGGATATATGTATATGCTAAAAGCACTCCGAAGCTATATGCAATGTAACGTTGACTCGATATAGCCTATAAACGGCTGAGTGAACGCACCATGCCCCACAAGGGGTTACGGTACAGAGAAGAAGAAGAATTTATTAATTTAATCAAGTTACTCGATGCACACACTACGAAGGTCAACTTTAAAGTGAAAAAGGTTCCGCTATACAAAGAAAAATATTACCCATCGGCGCAAAATGACGACAAGGAAGCGAAACTGACCGAAATTTCAAGAAAATGTCTCTCGATGAATTGGCACCGATTCTTCATCGAGACAGTCATCGGGTGATGGAGATTCAGTCGAAGTACATAAGCCACCGCGTGTGGATGAGAGAGTGTTCACGAATACTACGACAATTTTTGCATTCCCCCGTCTCTTTGGATTTATCGTTCACCGATTGTGGCTAGCAGGGGGGACTCGCAAGTTCCGAAGGAGATTACTCAACAACAATTTCGGCATGTAGGGCTGTTTGGCGGCCGGAATTCGTTTCCGTTTTATGAGATTAGGTGCGAATAGAGTCCTCTTAGCGCCCCCACCCCCCATACCGCCTGAAGAGACTATAGGCTCCCAAGAGCCACAAGAGCGACACTAGCCCAGCTTAGGTCGGATTTTTGTTCGTGCCTCAATTCCTACCTATGTACATACATATCTCTAATATACCCGGGCATTCAGAATATTTGTCCGGGCTGCGTTGGTGCGCCTTGCAATGTGGACCACCTGTTTCGATGCCTCGCTGCACCCACTATCCACACTCCGAGGCCGTTATGGGACAACCCTATTGCAGCTGCAACGTTCTTGTCGCTTGAGACTATAGGGATGAGTAGATCTCGCGAGGAAAATTTTTGCCCACTGCGATTTTCTCAGTGAAAACGACTTACTGTCGTGGAATATGTGGAAAATGCTGGGGAATCGGAATTTCAGAAGCTACCATCTGAAAACGTTTCACTTCATCGTGGAAAATATCTAATGACCGGGGAATCAAAAAAGAATACATAAAATGGCCAAGAAAAACTACGGAACCGTTTTCGAATTGATGCTTATGGAGTTTCCTAGCAATTGATACATAACTAATAGAAATATGTTTTTTGAACGCAGCCACCGCACACCACGACACTTGCGTGGGGCCCTACACGCTGCCGTCTACTTTTCCCTTTTAAGTGCGGGTCACTCAAATTATGGAATAATTTGGATTTTTTGTTGGTATGAACTTGTCCCCTCAAGGGGGAACTGGTGTGCGGTGGCTGCGTCCAAAAACATGTTTCTATTAGTTAAACATGCCATTGGGGCTGTGCCAAAAACTGTTGCGGATGATGGATGGATCATAAGTAATAGCAAGTGGCTATTCGGCTAAATATGATCCGACACCTCAACACGTTGTCATTGCTATATAAAGAGCAAAGTGACACCGATCGTTGTATTCTCGATCATGCCGTCCCCGGCAGTACATGGCACAACACTTAGCGACGGCATCTGATGAGAGGTGTCGTGCCATGTACTGCTGGTCGAAATCCTAATGCCAGCTTTTTGAGTTCCCCCTTGAGGGGACAAGTTCATTCCAACAAAAAATCAAAATTATTCCATAATTGATACATATTCCACGACAGTAAGTATACATTATCATTGAGAAAATCGCAGCGGACAAAAATTTCACTCGCGAGGTCTATCCATCCCTTAAGGTACGTGTTCGTAGAGACGACCCACGTGAGAATCGCTCAGCGATCGTAGTTTTGCATCCAATTCCGAGCCGTATTTGAATATTTTTTGAATGGTGGTACTTTCCTTGTGTCGACTATGACCCAAGGGAACATGTCTGTATAGAAAATATCAGCATATAGTGCTCAGAACCGGTGGTTTAACAGCGATCGCTGAACGATCATCGCATGAGTCGTCTCTACGAACAGAAACCTTTATAGGCGAGAACGACGACGAAACGCGAGCCGCGACTACGACCAATACCAAAAACATTTCGAAAATTTCACTGACAGCCCGGAAATGTCAATTTTGCAACTCGGATATTTAGACTAGTAAATGACATAAGGTGGGTTTTTTGGTTATCCCGTGTAGGTTTGGGTAACGAAACTTCATATGAAAAAAAATTACAGGTGGATCAGCTGGCATTTTTTTATATGGAGTTTCGTTATCCAAACCTACAGGGGATAACCAAAAAACACACCTATAGTTTCATTGAACTTTCATTGATTGGACATTGCACTGTAGAATTTAGACCAAAAAAGTTTAACCAGATGATGGGACACTTTTTTAATGGTCTAAGCGTATTCCATAGTCTAAAAGTTCGATGAACTACCTAGACCCCAGAGCCAATTTAAACTGCTATAATAATCATATGCGTTCTTAAAACTTTGTATGTGACACGTACTAAACTGCATATTCATGAAAATAGAGAATTTTAGCATATCGTTAAAAACAACGATACTTCGAATAGGCTTTAACATTTTCTGAACAATTCGCTTACCTGCCGTACGCAAAACACAATTTTTCATGTCCCAAGTATAGGCATAGGTGTAATTTCCGTGAATTTGACTTTCTATAAACAGCTGGAATTGTTGGGTATTATTTGTCGTGATTGCTCGGCTATGCCTACCCAACTTGGAACATGCAAAATTGTGGTACAGTGAAACCTGTCTAAAAGACCACTTGTATTAAGCCACCACCTCTCATAAAGACCGATTTTTTCGGGAACGGAATTCGATTGCATACAACTCCATACATTTGTTCCCCAGATTAAGCGACCATCTGTTTGTCGGACCAACGACCACTACATCACTCATTTGTCCATACAAATTTTACCCTTCTTAAACGACCATCTCTATTAGCAACCATAAAAAATGCGATGTGCCCGTATAAAGCGACCATAGGCAAGTACACATGTGCTTATCTTTTGGGTTTTGTATGCTTTTTTTGCACGTTTTCTTAATAAATTCAACAATTAACGGTATTAATTCATAAAAAAGCATAAGGCCGCAGAAAATGTAAAGTTCCATCTAGATTAGTCGCCAAATGGCTGCGCGTCCAAAAACTGGCATCGCGTACAGCCATTTGGCTGCTTCTTAGCATCCACACTATAGCAACCAAAGACCAACCAGAGACAGAAAATGACATAACCAAAATTTCATTTTAGTGATTTTTTTAAATTGAATTATCAAAATCGGACTCTGCGCGTTTGAATTATTACACGGCCATTCAAGAATGCATATGCTCTGTGGCCGTGATCGTTCGGTCGCCACTCTGTGAAATAGACACTCATAGAGAAACGAGTTTCCAAACTCGGCACGACTCGTCGCAAGTTTATTATTCAGAAGAAGATGATAAGAAATATTCTTATCGTAGAATAATAAACTAACAATGCGGCTAGGAAGTGGTATGGCTGACAACCGTATCATACTCCGAATTCAGTTGTCTTAGTCTTTGTAACGTTGATGACTACACACGGTAGTCATCAACGCACCATGCTCCACTAGGAGTTACGGTAATGAAGAGAGAGAGAGATTCAAGAATTATTTAATTTCACACAAAAGAACGAACAAAAATTGTCACTTTGAAATTGACAAGCGGTTGGTTGAGTGGACGCACAGCCAAATGGCGACTAGTTTGCATGGAATGACAACAGTCATTTGGCTGCACGTGACGCCATTTGGCGACTAATCTAGATGGACCTTTAGTGGTTACGTTACGCGAATAATAGATTATGGGCAGTAAGCAGCAACAGCAAAAATGTCCAATCAGATTTAGTTTTAGCTTTTTAGTTTTTGTAGCCATCATTCGGTGGTGATACAGCTGCTGATTTCATTATTGTTCATCAAAGACTAATAGTATAGTCATTAGGAGATATCATATTGCAAAATGTGGTGGAGAAAATTTTCTTTTTGTTTCTTATGTTTTTTTTTTGCTGAGCTTCCCACCAAAATTTCGTTGCGGAACAGGACCAAAACCGAAAAAACCTGTACGTTTTGGGAGTTTTTCTGTTTTTGGCTTATAACTGCAGTACATTTCTCCAAAAACTAGTCCATAAACATATTAGAGAAAACATGATTGCAGGTCCAACGCGATAGTAATCTTTAAAATGCGTTAAGCGGTATTGCTACAATTGATAGTCATTTTTTGGCGATTTTGACTCTGTTTCGAAACGAAATGCAGGTGGGAAGATACGGATTCGGGCTGAGCCCCCAACATACACAAAGAACAAGAAAAATGCAACTTTTGCGACCAAAAATGAAAAACAGTTCAATCTCAAAATTTGACTCATAATATGGAACTATGCTAAAAAATAAATTATAAATTGTAGTAATACCGCTCAACGGATTTATAATATTTATGTCTTTTTGGAAGCGTAATCATGTTCTCTCTAACATATTCCTGGAGAGTTTTTCGCAGAAATTAAGTTTCGGAGTTAAGAGTCAAAAAACGGAAAACAACGAAAATTTTGGGGTTTTTCGCGATTTTGACACTGTTTTGCAATTTTACTGTTAATGCGATCCGCGTTTGACCTATTTTCAAGTTTAAATGCTGAGTAACTAGGGTATGTCACATGTAAAATGTATGTAACATCTTTCTAGCGGGAACTTTCGAACCTTTGAAAAATGTTCAGTTTTCGTGGAAAAGATTTCGTTTTCGAATTCATTCTATAAAGGTTGTTGCATTTTCTTGTTAAGAAAAACTAGCAATTGAAAACGCAAAAACGCATTCCTATTACCATTGGTAGAACTCAAAGATTATTTCATTATTTTATAAAAGAACTTAATTGAGTTTTTATTGTGCGTGAGCAGAATAGAATTCTTGAATGGAATATGCAACAGATGCATCTTCACATGTTCAAATGTTCTCCTTTTTAACATGAGTGGTTGTTTTGCAAAGCATTGGCCAATTCGGCGTAATTCTGTGAATTTCGTCAAGCTACGGTGAAGTATGCAAGCCTTTCAAAATGTTTCTATTTAAACAATCGACAGCTCTTGCATTCCACAAAGCACAGGTATGAACAGCAAATTTGCGCTATTCACTCTGTGGTCCAGAGCCACCTAATATCTTTACTAAATGCACCAGCAAAAAATGGATCCAGGACACCTCCTGTCAATGAAGTTAAGTTGCTCTGTCCAATTCTGGATGGAAATTTAGGTCGTGGATATCTTGAGAAGATAATAGCTTTGAAATCTCTCACGTTAGCTTTAATTTAGGAAAAAAGTTGCACATTGCCTGTAAATTGATGAATTTTTTCCCTAAGTTCATTACCCTTTTTATGCTAAAACTCTCTAATAACTCGCAAAAAGTTTTACTAAAAAATCTTTAATATTTAAATTTTCTCAGGGGTCTTTCAGACCCACCCAACCAAGCGAGGGTTAAGTATAAGCATGGCAGAAATAAATTATGCATGGATCTATTAACTAAATCAAGGATATGAACTTGTGTTTGTTTTTCCTTAAATTCCTGCTGCGTCCAACATGCGACCAAATGATTCTGTAATACATAATGTACCTACTCTGAAATTTATCTGTTCAGCTCTGTTTTTCATGCTCGAGTTTACGAGTTCTTGATTACACAAAATTTATAATGTTAACCAGCTGCTTCCAATGGTGAAACTTTACTTAAATCTCCGAGTTTGTAGCTATAATCACTGTAAGAATGCATTAAAATGCTAAGCGACGGACGAAAGGTATTTAATTAGGAAGCTGTCGGTGATTTTGTGTTCGCGTAGTTTTAGATTCGTTTCCACCGGGAGTTGGAGGAAAATTGTCAGGATAATGAAGCAGGTATCAGAAGTAATTAAGTTGGAATCGTTTGTACAGAAGTGTTAGCAAAAATATTTATATAATTGTGATAAGGTAGCAACTTAGAAAAATCATAGTATAATCCATTGCATGCATGTCTCCAGAGTGGCTACCCATATAGCACAATACTGATGTTTTGTTGATTCTGTACTGAAGCTTATATGCAGTGTATTTATCCTCTCAGTATACCATTATTGATACTTTTATATGGACGATGTCCGGTTTTAAAGCATTTTGATTAGTCGTCGTCATTGAATTTCTAGTACATGGAATGCGCATACAATATGCAGGTTTTCACACTTGTACTTAATCTAGCCAGATTACGTAATCTGCGGTGTGGTGAATTTAAAAATATATGGAATTTGACAGGCCAAATTAAGTAATTTGCACAGATTACGTAAACTGGTCGTAAGTGTGAAAACCTCCTATGAAAATGTCATCAAAAAGTGGCTCCAACTTCTGGGTAAACTTTTTGAATATTTAGACCAGATTTTCAAATATATACTAGTAGATGACGGTTTTTAATGTCACTTTTCGTACTAAAACAGCATCCACACGGGCTGCCAAATGCCAGCCGGAAAATGATGCAATCAAAATTTCATTTTGAAAGTTTTCATACATTTATTTATCGAAATCGGACACTGTGCTTGTGTTAATGTTAGGTTAATCGGTAATTTTATACTTTCAAACAATAAACGAACAAAAGTTACAAAATTGTCACTATGTATTCGATAAATGGTGTACCGCTGTACAATTGACAACTGAATGATACACAACTGCATATATAAATTGGATATCTAAATTTCGCAGCGAGTGTGATTGTTGCTGGTGTTGAAGCGATGACTGCTTCCAATTGACTTCACGAGCTACCAATTGGCAGTCCGTGTGGATACCACAGACAGCTGAAACTGTCAAATTTGACGGTTCGACCAGCGAATGCTATGATTTATAGATTTTAGACCAACAAATTTAACCCAGATGCTGGGACACTTTTTAATTGGTCTAAGCATATTCCATTGTCTTTGTTGTCAAACTGAATAAATTGAATAGAAGTTCGATGGTCATCGTTTTCGAAAAGGCGGAATGTTGTTGATGATTGCCACCAATATTGTATCAAAATAATATCGAACCAGCAGAATAAAAAGAAACGAATTGATACCGATATATCATTGATATAATATTGAATATGTCATCGTTACCCCGTATTGCGTCGTCAATTCTTAGCTGGAAAATTTTGAAATGAGTGCAAAAATCGTAAAACGATCTAAGCAAAGGCGAATCTATTCTGGTGGAAAAGCTATCGAAGTAGGAAAAGCCTTAGGTTGGTTTTAAAATTAGGCACTAACGAATAAATAGATATTTATTGTGGTTTTTCGTACTAAAATTAGGACTGCCGCCTACAGCCATTCGCACCATTCTTAGCAGAGATGCCTAAAAAATCCGCGAAAATGCCAGGAATGTAGCTTGGAGCACAGAGAATATATCAAGGTGCAAAAGCCGAATCATGGTAAAAATGGAGTCCCTTTTAAATCTATGGATACAAGAGCTCGGAAGAAAATGCCACTAGACAAATGTGTTTATTAAGTCCAAGGCTAAGGCCCATATTTATGAACACACCTTAACTCAAGGAGACATTGAGTCAAGGATGCCGAAATTCAATAAATTAAATGTCATTTTCCAAATTATGTCATTTTTCAAATTACTTATATTCAGGAGTCAATGCATCCTTGATTTAAGGAGAAACTCAAGGAAACCTTGAAATGTTCTATAGTCAACCTCAATTGAAGTCATGGTAGCTACGCACCTTCCTTGAAATATAATATTTCAAGTCTATTGAAAATTTAAGGTCTCCTTGAGTTTCGCCTTAAATCAAGGATGCATTAACTCCTGAATATAAATGATTTCTATGAAAAAGTACGGGAAATGAGATTTAATTTATTGAATTTCGGCATCCTTGACTCAAAGTCTCCTTGAGTTAACGAATGTTCATACGGGCCTAAGAGTTTATTCGAAAACATCAAAACCGAACCCGTATTTTAGAAGATACGATAGAGACATTTGAAGCGGGCAACGAGCGTTTTATTGCTCTGAAGTGAAGATTAGCAATCGCGGGGACACAGCACCAGCCGATGAATTAAAAAAAAAACTCTTAAGGGTCTAATTGAGTTCAGTTGTTATAATTCAAAATAAATACATATTCAACGTCAATGCGACGGGTTTGTTTTGGAAAAGATTGCCTGGTTGAATATTTATTTCGACAGAAGGGAAGACAGCTTTCGGCTACATCTGAGGGGGCAGGAAGGGGCGGTCGCCTCCCCCCTGGTCGTCGAAGATGGTAAGAAAATCCTTATCGATGTAGTAAAAAAAATCGCGTCACTATACAACATTTTCAAAAAATGCAATGCCTTTTTCACCACTCCAAGTGCTGCTGGAAGCCATGATCGGGACAGTTTGCAGTCAGGAGGCGCATACAAATAGATGACAGCGAGTGGCCTCTCGTAACTGACGGAGGCTGCGTACCAGCACACACCTTTCACTGTGAGTGTGCTAGTGTGGCTGTGTGGATCCCATATTTCCTGTTTCATTTCATGGCTTCTGAGCTGGAGTACACAATTTAAATTGTTAGGTCCCTTCGGGAAGTTAGTGGGATTCAGCTTATTTTCATCTGAAAGGATGACAAAGAGTATACAGCTTAGCTTTGTTAGGGACCTTGTAAAGAGCGGGTCCCATATTTCAGTGTTTTTCAAGTTATTTAATCAAAATTTATTTTCTAGCTGAATCATACCAGCAATAAAATTTAGCCACTGTTAATACTTTGATAAATTTAGAGGAAATCTTATTAAAACCGTTAACCATATTTCAATCAATAAAGGATGTAAAAATATTCTGACGATGCTACTTTCCTAAGATGAAAGTGACAAGAATACCATCTACGGGGTTTACTGTCTAAGGGTCACCTAGCCTTACGGCTTTATACCCCGGTCCTTGCGAAAGCGGTTTGGACCTCCAGTTATTTACTGGCACGGATCTTGTTGCCAGTTGGGGATTTCTCCATCCGGTGAATGCACTCACCATCAGGAACCCAACCCCGGGGCTGCATCACCAGCTCGATGTCTTGCTTAACAACCGACAGCCCCCTCGAGACCAACTCCAAGATGGGAAGGGACCATGGTCCCCTGGGCTCACCCATCCCCGAGGTACACTATTCGCTAAAGACTTCTCTTTAGCAGGTGTGATCAACCTTCGGTCCCCTAGTGGTTAGACCTAACGTTAAATTCAGATGTGCACATCCCAGGTTCGTTGGACCTGTGACTACTCGTCTGCTTAAAGCAGACTCGTAGCGCTACCGTTCACATGGGGGCGGCCCCCGTCCGTTTACTAAGCAGCAATTTGACTCAGGACGTGTGGCCATCAATCCACAAACTAGTTAGATATAGGCGCGTAGGCATTTTCGCCAAGGCCATTCTCCCTAACTAGTCCCTTCGTGGCTTGGGTTATGCGAAGCCGCCAACTCCGAAGCTCTACACGACCGCTTATAATGGACTCCTCCCCTACGAGGAGACACTGCGTATCGTGTTCGACTTGTATGACTGCCTTTCCGAACGAATAGGGAAAAAGGTCAGCCATGTCGTGAGCTACCCATACATGACTCGGGAGCACGGGAGCGTCATCGCCCGAATGGTCTTTACACAGATCCACGCCATGGCGTATCAACTATGCAAGGGGCCTCCCTGCGCTGCTCGGGTACGTGGTGTCGCAACCCACCAAAGATCTGTGTCCAACTACAAACAGCCTTCCAAGCTGAGTGTCACATGGACACAAACCCCCCTGCGGGGAGATGAAAGTGACAGACGAAATTAACTCATTTCGCAAGTGGAATATGCAGTGCGAGATCCAAAAATAGCACTGAAAATAGACAAACTAAGCTCTAAAAGCCAGATATTGGAGGCCAGTTGAATGTAATCAGAATGCAGAAGAAAATCATTCTCATCTCCATTTTTAAAATTTGACTCGAAAATTAGCAAAAAAAACGAGACCGAGGCTAATTTCGGGCGCGGCCGGAATTTGGATACCCTTCGCTCCCCTCGGGCTAAAAGTTTTTTTTCGGGTGTACCTACGACATGTATTTAACCCCCCCCCCCCCTATTCTTTTCCTTCTGTCTTCACAAAAGTTCGGTTGCGTTGACAAATCAATATATTTGTGTGGGGTTTGGTTCGAATAAGTGGGCAAATAAAAATATTTACTCAGAAAATTTTATTGGGGGATGCGGGAGCATGGCCCTATAGTACGATTCCATTGGTTTCAACCTTTTTTGTTGCTTTGATAAAGACACATTAATTCAAGGTTTTGTGAAATTGGCGTAGAAAATGTTTCTTAGAAGAACGACAATGGGGGTTGGGTTTGTATGGCCGCCCTATGACCCCATGCTCCGATTTGATTCATTCTTACATATGTTTTGTGTCATCAATAGAAACACATTTGTGTGAAATTTGGTGGAAATTGGTACACAAACAAACAGTTTTTCTTAGAAGAACCTACTTTGAGGGGTTAGGTTTGTATGGCAGCCCCATGACCCCATGGTCGGATTTGATCCATTCTTACATATGTTTTGTGTTATCAATAGAAACACATTTGTGTGAAATTTGGTACAAATGCACGAAAAAAAAGTTTTTCTTAGAAGAACCTAATTTAGGGAGTTGGCTTTGTATGGGAGCCCCATGACCCCTTTGTCCGATTTTACCGATTCAAACATAAAAACTGCCTGCAGCAGAAAGCATTTGTGCGAAATTTCAGGTTCACAGCTTTTAAATTGGCCGAGTAAAACGCGTCGCAACAGACAGACAGACGGACAGAGTCACATGGCCCAATCGACTCCCCTAGTCATGCTGATCATATAGGTATACTTTTTATATGGTCGGAGATGCTTTCTTCAATGCGTAACAAGCTTCATGACAATGTTAATATACCCTTTCACTCTATGAGCGAAGGGTATGAAAAAAGAAATAACATGGGGGCAGTCCACTAGTAAACTAGCGTCGCAGATGTGTGAGTGACATCTAATTTCCAAGATCTAAATTGCTGTTTTGTTGAGGTGTTGAGATCAACAGCACGCCCAGCAATGTTATTTATCCCCATAAATGGATACTTGTTTACAATCTGAGTCCGTCACGTAGGTCGTGAGTTCAAAAACAACTTTCTTCTTCCTTGCCTCGTTCTTTATACCGCTCCACGGTTTCGCGTTGCTCGACCTGCGGTGTAGGCACATCGCCCGTTTTGGCGATAATTTCTCAGCATATTTCTACAGGCAGCTCTATCTTGGATCGTGTCATCGCCGAGACCATTGCGTTGTTGTTGCTTTTCCATTTGACATATCCAGGTGTTCTTCGGTCTGCCTCTGGCCTTGGGTCCATCAAGTGGAACTTCCATTGATATCGCTTTCTTTGCGGGGTTCTCAGGCGGACGCCTTTGAACATGGCAATACCAATCCATTTGTCGGTCTTCGAGCTTTTCGGTGATTGGTTGGTCTATGCTCTATGGACAAGCTGCCTCGGATGTAGCTACTCTTGATGTGGTCCCTTTCGGTTACACCAACTGACATGCGTAACATTTTCATTTCAGTCGCTTTCATTTCTTTCGCGTAACCTTCATACATGGTTGTTCAGCATTCTGATCCATACATGAGTGCGGGACGTACAACCGTTTTGTACAACTTGCCCTTTAGCTTCAGTGGCATTTTCTTAACAGTTCAGAAACACCATAAAATGAATTTGTTCAAGGTGAGTCTGGAATCCATGAGCCTTTGCACCAATCCAACCACAAGCCCGGCTACTCTAAACTTTGCTTGCAATATTTCTGCGACCGGAAATTCCAACTCCTAAGAAAATCATGATGTTGAAAAAATTTTGGGCTTGCTCGTACTTACTTCGATTTACGCTGTAGAAAGCACTCTAAAGTTGTTTTTTTTTTCGTAATAGAACTGTAGATTGACGTTTTGTATGCCGTTTATGGTTTACTGCTTAATTGATTGAAGTCAATAATTCAATACTAATACATATCTAAAATGGTTTGGAAGAAAAGAAAATCCAATTTGTGTCACTGGTGGCACGATATTATGGTGAATAATTTAATACATTGTTAATTTGCTTTCTTCTGGTGTTTTTAATGGGCTTTACTTCATATTTTAACTTAGAAAGAGAAATGATTTCAGTTTAAAGAATCAGATATACTAGAAAGACGCAACGCAAACTAAATTTGTGTGTCAAACACTACGTTCATTTGTTGTAAAACAGGCATTCCAATGTGTCACCGGTGAACACACGTTGAATTTGAGTTGAAACTACGCCATTTTCATCAGTAAACACACCAAAAAATATTCCATTAAAGTCTGCTGAAAACTTGAAAAAAATTGCTTGGCCTGGGAGGAATAATTGTGTGGTGTTCACTGGTGACACATTGGCCTGTGAGGAATCGAGTTTAATGTATTCACCGGTGACACATCGTCTCTGCATCGGTCATCGGTTTCTCGTTGTATACCAAGGAGAAGCAACCGAATCAATGGTTGCTTCTCCTTGGTTCAATCCCACTTCACTAACCTCCTCATTCTTCTATATCCAGAAGTAAGGCACACAACTTCTGGCGAAAACATTTTTTTTCGGTATTCTATGGTAGAATGCGGTGGGGGAAACTACAACCTCCTAGCTATTACAGAGGGGGATCAGCTCCGGAACGGAGCACTGCGCCTCTACTCACATTTCAGAGAGGGGAAACACCACAACCTCTCAAACACACAACCTGAAGAGGGGAGACGCCACCACCTCTACAAAACAATAACTCAACATGGAGAGGGGAGACACCACAACCTCTCAAACGCACAACCTGAATAGGGCAGACACCACAACCTCTTCAAAACATGAACTCAACATGGAGAGGGGAGACACCATAACCTCTCCGAAATGTACACTCGGTGCAAAGAGGGGGAACACCGCAACCTCTCGAGCTTACCGCAAATAGAAAGGGGAGACACCACAACCTTTCTACAAACACAACGCTGAGAGCGGGACAATTACAGCCTCTCAACAACTCAATCGGAGGGGACTAGCTCCGAGGTGGAGCCCACACGGCTCTAAGCAGCTCACTTAGAGAGGAGACACCACAACCTCTCAAACCATCACACACTTTCCGGAAAGGGAGAAACCAAAACCTTTCCATACAACACTCAGTACGGAATATTAGAATACCTGTAACTGTTGGTGCTGTACAGACAGCACAACCTAGTCCCAACCATCAATTGTAAACTCTTAAAATTCTCACACAATAGTTTTGATATAACTAATATCTACAACGCAAACAACTACAGACTCAGTGTACTCACCCACGCACAACGTCCTTCTCGACCGATTTCTTGTTGTCACCGCAAAAGACGAAAAGAAAACGATGGGACACCTTACCAGCCATCAGCAATCGAATGTGTCGTGATATCTTGGAATGGATTTTCTCGCGGCACACTTCACAAACACCCCGGAAACACTAAGGGTATCTCCCATACAAAGTGACCCATCAGGAGTTTGTTCTACGTACTATCATTTTATAAACTGTAGAACAAAGTTGTCATGGGTCACTTTGTATGGGAGGTACCCTTAGTTTTTATCCGAATAAGCTGATTTTTTATGGGTGGGGTGACTATGACCTCCAATCGCAACAAACCAAAATTTAGCACTCTGCTGCAATTTTGGGGGGAGTTGTGGACATGCCGTTTTGACAAATCTAAATGGGGGGGGGGGGGGATAATGGGGGTCCCCTGACCGGAGCGACTCAGCGTTTACGTTAAAATTATCTTAAACTTGTTGTTAATACTTGTACAACATTTTACGGCTGAACTAACATTCTTTCAAAAGTTATAGAGCTTTTAAAAAAGGTCTAAAATGAAAATATTCTAATTTATGTTCTATTCTAACGCCGAAATATTCAATTAAACTCTAATGTGTGATATATCATTGCAAAGATGATTTTATGTAGTTTTTTTCGTCCTCAGACCATTTTTCTGTATCTCTTACCGTTTTTGAAATAATTGCAAAAAAACGAAAAAATGCCCCCCTTTTTTAAAGGTTGCGGCACTTTTTTTAGGGTGAAAAGTTCATATTCGGAATCAGCGCCCCATTATACATAAAGAAAGAGTGAGAAAAAAACTTCCGTATTTTTTTTTCACGGATTGGTACTAAATCGACACGATATTACTGAACTAATAGACCATAAGCTTTATAACCAACCGAACGGTGCAAGATTTTAATTGGCTTTAAAAAACTTTTAAGGATTTTGTAGATATCCTACTAGAACGAATATTTTATTAGGTTATTTCCATAATAAGAAGCGGTTTCAAATTTAACCGAAATATACTTGTACAAAAAAGTATGCTCATACTGTCGTTTCCACACTTCCACACTTTACAACGACGTCCGGAAAATAAGCGTATTTTATTGAAAATTTTTCTTTGAAGTAGCAAAATGAAAGGTTTAAACGTACTTGAATTTAAATACAAGTATTGGAGAATCTCATAAGGTATTTCCATTATTTTCATATTAATTGACTTTCACGTGGGGCTAAAATCCTTTGATATGCATATAAACGACTAACGAAAATGTCAGATGATAATAATTTGGCCAATACCAGAAATTTGGGTTTTCAGTAACTTGATCCTCGATGTTATATGATATATGAAAAAAGGTTCATTCTGGAAACCGAAAGGTATTTTGGAAACAAGTTGTTACTGGAATAGGCAAATAAGTCTCTAAGAAGATAATTAGGGCAAAATTTATTATTATGTATTTTAATCTGATTGGTTTTAAGTTTAAGTTTACAAAAGAGATAACATTTTTCGTATTCGAAAGAGCAACCTTCGGGAGCACTTCGATAGAAGCACTAGAGCGCTTCCATCTCCCAGTCTGCTTCATTTCGCTATAGGCGTACAGCAAAATTATCAACTGTAAAAGCGAATAATCCGCCAGCGAAATTTACAAATTGTCCGGAATACTTGACCAATCAGTCAAAAATCCTTTTGTCGTGAAAGTTATTCATAGGCGGAAGTCGTTCGTATCCCGGAGCAGAAAACGCTCGCAAAAAATCATTATTTAGCGAATTTTAGCATGTCGTAGAAAATATTACGATAGTACGAATAAGCTTTGATACTCTCTATGAAAAATTCGCTTACGCAAAACAGTATACCAAAATCACATAAGCGGATAATCACGACAAATCGAAAATCATTACTCTCAATTTCGACATTGGAATAATAAAATAAATGGAATGGACACAGCTGTTCAAATGTGTCTCCAATTATTATACACAACGCTACATATGCTATATATACGAAAAAAAAAACATTAGCGTGTTGGGGATAATAGAGAGTTTTAGCAAGTCGTATGGAATAAAACGACATAATTTGACATTCCATATAAAAATTCGCTTGCTTACCGTATACGAAACAAAATATTTTAATTTTGCATATCCTAAGTAGGCATAGGTGTAAAAAACGACAAATTATTTCGCCAATTTCGACTGTTTCCAGAGGATCAAATATACGGAAATACACCCATGCCTACTTGGGACATGCAAAATTAAGATATTTCGTTTCGTATACGGTAAGCAAGCGAATTTTTATATGGAATGTCAAATTATGTCGTTTTATTCCATACGACTTGCTAAAACTCTCTAATATTTCAGGGGGCATCGAATTTGCGTTTTATTTTATTTAAAAGAGAAACGTGTATCCAGTACTTAAATCTTAGGACCTTCCTACTCATTGGCTGTATTGTTGGATCGTAAAATAATTGGAATTTCGGGAATGAATACACAATTTGCAAACTATTAATGCCTGAACAATCAATATACATACACAGTGGCGTGGCGTGAGTGTGGAATGTAGGGAAGCATTTCCAAGCAAATTATTCTAGAACTTAATTTAAAAATAAAGACAACTCGAAAACTGTATTAAATACAGTAAAACGTCGATTATCCGAACTAATGTTGACAAGGTGGTCGTTCGAATTATCGAAAGGTCGGTTAATTGAGTTTTCATAGAAAAATTGAAGGATTGCCTACAAGTTAATATAAGTGATAGCCTGAAAATGTGCCAAGCGACTAGCAGTAAATAAAATAAAATAATAATAAATAAGAAACATCTCTTTCTGCAGTCATTTGAATTTTTCGGTTTTTTGCGGTTACTCGACTCTCTACTGTATGTACTATTTTGTACTATATTATATTCATACTATTATTTAATTAAAATAAAAAAAAAATCAGTCGAAACTGAAAGATTTTTGCCGACACTATTCGCATTTTAAATCAGCGCATATTTTTCTTTATTAATCATTTAATTCAATGACTCCTTGATTTGTTAAAATTCCTCCGTCAAAATACATACGAATATTTTTGTTTTCCAGGCACGTAAGTCACACTAATTTCTTCAAAATCATGAGGAACTACATATATTACACCTCATCAGTTAAACATAATAGTTTGCAGTACATACCGCTTACATAAATAAATAACAGGCGCGACAATCCAACATTGGACTAAGGCCGCAGGATGTGTTAGTGACATCCCATTTCCAAGATCTTATCTGCTTTTTGTTGAGGTAATGAGATCAGCATCACGCTCAGCAGTGTTATTTATCCCCATAAATGGGTACTCGTTTAACATCTGAGTGAGATCATAGTCCGTCACAAGCTCGTGAGTTCGAAAAACACCATGATCCACGGTGGGATTCGAACTCATGACCCTGTGCACCGAAGGTGCGCGCACTAACCGCTAGACCAGCCAGACTACCGCTTACATAAAGGTATAAAAAAAAATAAAAACGCGATCATAAATCACTACAACTTTTACTCTAACAGAACAGAAGAACATTTTTTATCATTCATTAGGTACTTGGTTTTGGTGCGAACTGTACTCGCAATTCGATAATTGCAACGAAAGGTCGAAAATAAATCCACCTCCAATCGAGAATGAATTCTAGCACCCCGCATCTCTCCGTAGATCATTTTCCCGACGAATCATAACTAAAAACTGTGGATGTCATGCTTCGCCCATATAAGCAGTAACTCCAGTTGCTTCCGCAGTACAATAGAGTCGCGTCGATCGTTATTCATTCTCATAGATACAGAAGAAATTCATATCAAAGTTCATTCTGTTGCGTGTTTTGAAATGGGTGGGTTGGATCATGGGCTGGGTGTGTGGCTTGTGCGCATGCTAAGAGAGCTTTTCTGTGTACATTGCGATGGAAAAGTGAACGAATCTGATTTTGATTACTTGGTAATGGATTCGACGTCCGGAAAATTTATATCGGGCTTATTTACTCTTAGCATTTATTCATCCCAGAAGAAAGGAAGCATTGCTTCCCTTGCTTCTAAAGACACCACGCCACTGTACATACATACTTTTTTATCAAATTGAATAACAAACTACCAACAAAAAGGTGAAAAGAGAAAGCGACTTTAATTCATACCTTTTTAGATAAACCCCACGATTGCCCTTTATATGATACGCCTATGAGTCGGTACCAATAAACAAATCGCACGCATGCGCACATGCAATGGCATGTTACCGATGACGAACTTCGTGCTATCTTCGTGGGTTTTCGACGCGAGGCCAATTGACAGTTGATATACGCTCCAAAATTGGACCCACATATGAACAAGCGTTTGTAAGAAGTAAGCCGTTCCATTTATCTCCTTGTTCCAATATTTCGACTGTTTAAAGACAGTAAAATTCACGGAAATACCGCTATGCCTACTTGGGACATGCAACATTTTGGTATACTATTTTGCGCACGGTAGGCAAGCGAATTTTTCGTAGAGAATGTCAAAGCCTATTCGTACTATGGAAGATTCCCGCGAATAGTTGGACAGTGTCCTTGTATCGTGCTGGGGACAATAACCCGCCCTTAATACACCTGTAGAACAAATTTCAAAGGCGAATCAGCAAAAACCCCAGAGCTTCGTCATTTTACAATCAAGAGAAATGCAATTGGATTAAATAAATAAATAAAATAAATAATCTAGGCATCCATGAGTTCTGGGAGGAGCTCAAAGACAGCATCAAGGGGGTCGCAGAAGAGGTCGTGGGCTATAAAGGCCGGCACAGACGGGCAGACTGGTTCGACGACGAATGCAGGGCCTCGATTGAGGCGAAAAATGAAGCCTATCGCCAATACACACAAGGCGCATCCCGAGCCAAGAAAGAAAGATACAACGAACTTCGGCGAGTATCTAATAGGTTAAGAAACGCAAACATTTTGCCGAGCAGTTACAGCAAATAAACCAAAGATTAGCCAGTAAGAACATTAGACAGGTGTACAAACTTATAAATAATATCAAGAACGGATTTCAACCCAGGACAAGCCTATGTAAGGACAAGGATGGTAACATCATAAGCGACATCGAAAGCGTCAACAAACGATGGGCCTCGCATTTTGAAGAGCTCCTCAATGCATCATCAACATCCCCCGCGGAGCCAGCTCTTGAGCAGTTAGCCGAACCAGACCTTCCCGTTCTACTCCCAACAGTAGAGGAGGTGAGTCTTGCCATACAGTCGCTCCAAAATAATAAAGCGCCCGGCGCTGGCAAGATCCCAGCAGAACTGAAGCATGGTGGAACGTGCCTGACCAACGCTATACATGTGCTACTGCTGAAAATATGGAACGACGAGGTAATCCCCGAAGATTGGCGCAAAAGCATAATCTGCCCAATCCACAAAAAGGGTGACAAGCTGAAGTGTGAGAATTACAGGGGCAAATCATTAGTTTGTACGGCCTATAAGATATTATCGAAAATTCTTGAAAAGAGAATTAATCCGTACGCGAATCATTGGCGAGTATTAAGGCGGCCTCAGACCTGGTTGCTCAACGACCGATCAGCTTTTCACAGTGAAGCTACTACTCCAAAAGTGCTGGGAATATAACATCGACGTATACCAAATCTTTGTCGACTTCAGGCAGGCATATACGACAGTATCGATCAAAGTGTACTGTACACCATTATGCTGAATTTTGGTATACCGGAAAAGTTAGTGCGACTCACAAGGATGACGATGACTAATACCGTCTCGCAGGTCAAAGTGCAGAACCGACTCACTGACCTATTTGAAACTGGTACTGGCGCCGACGCTCTTCAACCTGGCTTTGGAGTATGTAATTCGAGCCATGAATATGGACAGCAGCGGAACGCTACTCATCAACTCGACTCAATTAGTAGCCTACGCCGACGATATCAACATCATGTCTCGAAGTTTGGGTGATGCAGAAAGCCTTCTGCATAACCTCAATAACGCCGCAAAGGAAGTTGGACTACATATCAACGAAAGCAAAACAAAGGCCATGGTGCAATCGAAAACAAGGACGATCGCAAATTCAAGCATCACAGTGGGGGACCTTAATATCGAGTATGTAGACAACTTCAACTATCTGGGTTGTAACTTATCAAAGGACGCCAACGAAACCGACGAAATTAGGCGACGGATACAACTAGCCAATAAGACATATTTCTCGGTCCTCCCTTTAATTAATTCGAAACTTGCGCACAGGAACACGAAGCTCCGCGTGTACAAAACGATCATCCGACCCGCTGCTGGGCTTCCAGCTGCTGGGCTTCCAAAACTGGAGAACAAGGTCACGTAACCGAGACAATTGGAGGTCAACGATTCAGGCGGCCAAGGTCCGACGTCGGGCTATCGAGCCACATTGATGATAATGATGATGATGAGGTTCGCAAAAAAGAATCAAACATTTTAAGAGTGCTTTCATTACCATTTTCCAACTGGCATCTTGAGAAGGTGTTGCATCCCCGTACGACAGCTATATGGCCGACGCACGAGACACTGCGAAATCGCCCCACCGCACCGTGTCACATCCCTGTACAAAAGTCAGTCGAGCCGGCAGCGTCAAGAAGCGGTAGTTGACAATGCCCCATAGTACGAATATGTATTTGTTTTTACATATTCTTTTCTGTAGTTTCGATAAAGACACATTGATATGAGGCGCACTGAAATAAGGCGCACCATGATCCATTCATCTTTACATGAATGTTTTGTGCCATCAGTAGAAACACATTTATATGAAATCTGGTTGAAATTGTTGCACACAAGAAAGTTATTCGAATAAGAACCTTATTTTGGGGGTAGGGTTTGCATGGCGGCCCCATAACCCCATGGTCCGATTCCATCGATTTTTATATAGGTAAATGTTTTGTGTCATCGATAGAAACATGTTTGTATAAAGTTTGGTTGTGAAATTGGTGCACAAATAAAAAAGGTTTTCTTAGAACCTAATTGTGGGGGTTGAGTTTGTAAGGCAACTCCATTATCGAATTTCTCTAGAAGCGCTTCTAAAACATTTCATAAGGACTTGACTTTGCCGAAACCCAGATCCAATGTGAAAAAGTAAATGCACCGTAGATTCGATGTTACAATCGAAATTTGAGACCTTAAGGAAGTGGTAGATTACCACCATTACTAAATCCTGCTATATTAAAATCCCGCCCACTAAACATCCCGCCGCGCCGTTTTAAATTCCCTCTACTGGATAGTGAAATAATCCCGTCAAAATATCGCCAACAATTATTTTCATTGTTATTAAAAATCAATAATTATGTTTTGTGATTCCCAGCAGCTGATCCGATACTTTCTCTTAGCATAAATCTGTCGGAATAGTTGCTTATTTCTTCGATGAAAATGATAATTTAGCCCCTACAGAACAAGTCTATCATACAGGGGATACTTTTTTTTCAAATTAATTCACCCGGTCCGTGGGTCTCCGAGAATTAAGTATTCCCATGCGAGGAGACCCATTATTTTAACGGTAACTATGGTGGTATGGTATTGTTGAAAAGTGGTATTTTGAATCAGCGGATTATTGAAATGGCGGGATTTTGATTAGACGGGTTTTCAATTAAGCCGGATTTTAAACTGACTGGTTAATGAATGTCGGGATTTTGAAAAACGGGAATATGATGGGCGGGATGTCGTATCCAGCGGTTCAATTCTGAGTTAATTTAGTTTTAACACAAAAATGGAACCATTAATTAAATGTTTTTTTTTTCAATGTGCTTACATACACCTAACAGGTTGCCAAATGGAAGTAAAATAATTAAATTTCATCTTTCCGTCCAGGCTTAGATGAGTACGGCAAATTCGGATATATTGAATAATAAGGTTGGCAACAAACTGTCTTAAAAAACTAGGGGGCTTCGCCCCCTGCTCGCTACGCTCGCCAACCCCCGGGGGCCGAGACTAATTTCGGGCGTGGCCGAAATTTGGATACCCCTAAAAGTTTTTTTGGGCGTACCTATGACTTGTATTTAATCCCCCTCCTCATTCTTTTTCTTCCGTTTTGACAAAAGTTTTGGGCTTGGTTGAAATAAAAGGGCAAATAAAAATATTTACTCGGAAAATTTTATTGGGGTTGCAGGGAGCATGACTCCACAGTACGATTCCATTCGTTTTTAACTATTTTTTTTGTGGTTTGGTAAAGACACATTAAATCAAGGTTTTGTGAAATTGGTGCAAAAAATGTTTCTTAGAAGAACCAAAATGGGGGTTTGGTTTATATGATCACCCCATGACCCCATCGTCCGATTTGATTGATTCTCACATATGTTGTGTGTCATCAATAGAAACACGTTTGTGTGTAATTTGTTGAAATTGGTGCACAAATAAAAAAATTTTTCTTAAAACAACCTTATTTGGGGGGTTAGGTTTGTATGGCAGCCCAATGACCCCATTACCCAATTTGATCAATTCTTAAATATGTTTTGTGTCATCAAAAGAAAAACCTTTGTGTGAAATTTGGTTGAAATCGGTGCACAAATAAAAAAGTTTTTCTTAGAAGAACCTAATTTGGGGGTTAGGTTTGTATGGCAGCCCCATGACCCCATGGTCCGATTTTACCAATTCAAACATACAAACTGCCTGCATCAAAAAGAAGCATTTGTGCAAAATTTCAGCTTCATAGTTTTAAATTGGCCGAGTAAAACGCGTAGCAACAGACGAACAGACGGACAGACAAGCTAACCATCTACAGGTATACCGTCAGGGGAGCACCTAGCCTTTCGGCCTTTATCTCCCGGTCCCGCTAAAAAGTTTGGACCTTCGGCTTTTTACTGACAAGGTGTTGTTGTCAGACGGAGATTTCTCCATCAGGCGCATGCACACACCATCCGGAATCCAACCCCGGGATTGCATCACTAGCTGGATGACTTGGGTAACAACCTCCAGCCACTACGAGTCCAACACCTTGATGGGCAAGGACCATGGTCCCCTGGGCACACCCATCCCCGTAGTACACTATTCGCAATAGACTTCTCTATAGCAGGTGTGATCCTCCTTCGGCCCCCTATTGGTGAAGCCTTACGTCGAATTCGGACATGCACATCCCAGGCTCGTTGGACCTGTGACTATGTGCCTGTGCAGACACGTAGCGCTGCTTTTCACATCCAGGTGGCCCGTTCAGTTTACTAGTCAGCAATGCGACTCGGGCAGTGTGGTCATCAATCCACAAACTAGCTAGATATAGGCGCGTAGGCATTTTCCACCAAGGCCGTTCTCCCTAGCTAGCCCCTTCTGGACTCGGGTTATGCGAAGCCGTCAACCCCGAGGCTCACACGATTTCCATAAGATGCACTCCCCCACCAGAGAACATCACAATCGTGCTTGGCATTTAGTGCTTCCCTCCCGCAAACTATGGGAGGAGGTAGGCACGCCGAGAGCCACCCGTACATAACTCAGGAGCACGGGACCGTTACCGCCCGAATGGTCTTTGTACAGATCCTCGCCATGGCGTATCAACTGTACCAGGGGCCCCCTTGCGCTACTAGGTCCGTGGTGTCGTAACTCACCAAAGATCTCTGTCCAACTACAAACAGCCTTCCAAGCTGAGTGTCACATGGACACAAACCCCCCTGCGGGGCAGACGGACAGACAGACGGACATCGCCCAATCGACTCCCCATGTTATGCTGATCATATATGTATACTTATTATATGGTCGGAGATGCTTCCTTCGATGCGTTAAAAACTTCATGACAAAATTAATATACCCTTCGTTGACTCTACGAGCGAAGGGTATAAAAAAAACTTATAAAGAAGTTCATTTCCTTTAGTTTATACGTCAAAATACTAAAGTAAACCAATTCAATATTTAAATATGAGCTGATTGCATTTGCTCCTTCTGTGGCATTATATTGATGCTTTTCTGAATCTCATATACTATACATATTTGCCGGTACCAATATCCTGAAGCTTTACAAAGATTCGAAATGCATTTATTGCATACAAATTGAATTTATGGTAATTGTCAAATGTCAAAGGTCAAAGAATATTGAAACTTATATAAGATTTCTGTTTATAGAGAAATGTAAAGGGTGTTTTTTTTGTGAAAGATTTTTTATTGAAATAAAGCCCGGAGAAACGTCCTTAATGCACACGATATGGCATTCATTGGAAAGATGAGGTTTTATAATTTACATATGTCTTATTACGTTTTTTTTTTAAAGTGGCGGGCTTTCGCAAATAAGCCGTTTTTTAGAGGCCACTATTTCGTACAGGTACAAGCTGCTTTTTTCTCGGGAATGCGTCAATTTTTATTTTTAACATCTTGATGTGATTTTATTTTATGTTAACTATCTTAACATTTGATTTAACATTTACTAAAAAAAATATACATACATATGTATATTTGAACTGTGAAAACAGACAAACGAGTTGACAAGGTAGCTCAAATAGTTCGCACACATTGTGGGCATCCTTTCAATGAAATGGGGGGAAAAGTAAATCGAGTTCGATAGAAATTTTGATTCCTGTTATTAAAATATTTAATTAAATTTAGAATTTTTTTGTCAAATATAGTATATATAGTATAGTGTGACGTAGTTAGTAGGACACTACTACTATGCCCCACAAGGAGCTAAGGCAATTTAGTAAATAACGGTGTGTACGCGCAAGCGTTGGCACCACCTGCCGAAAAATTATGATCTAAGATAAATCTCAAAACTTCCTCATTTTGATAAATTTAATTCGGTGTGCATTAAGGCTATTTCATTTTTCTATGCTTTATTTCAATTTGAAGTTTTATCACGGGGAAAAACACCCTGATGTATCATTGACCGCTTATATACCGCAGCAAAGATAAAAAGTTTTAGACAAATTTAAATTATTTTTGGACGGCATATACGGGCTGCACTAACTAATCGAAACTAAATTTAGTCTCGCTCGCAACATATGGCGAGGTGCTTGCCAATCCATAATGCCTAGACAAGCGACTGTCTCTGAAATTTATCCAGGAAGAGCGAAGTCGTCTTGTTACTGGAATGATATCATTTTCGATTTTCGTTTCGCTACAAAGTTTATGTGAAATTCCTGGTTAGAAAAAAACGCGAGATTAACAAATTCCAATCATAATATTGTCCAAATAATCGAAGTGTCAGATAAACCATTTCTAAACATCTGCACATTCCACAACCAATTCGAATAAAAAGAAGAAGAAGAAAGTTAATACGCGAACTAGACTAGGACAGTATATTCACCCTATGGAAAAGGAACTATCTCCAAAAATGCTTTAAGATAGTTTAAATTAAGAGACGGTATATAAGCGCTCTTTGTCTACGAATAACTTAGTCTAGAGAGATTTACTTCAAACGTGCATTCTACTCGTATAATTGTATGTACCAATGGAGATCCTTTAGAAGCACACTTCAAGCAACCATAGGTACATTGGTTGGGATTGTTAGCCAATAAGGTGCGATGGTTTATTGCATAATCTAGGGACGCGGGAGCGTCCCGCACGCCAAAGAAAAACGAAGAAATTTGAACAAATCAAAAGTGAGAAGCGACTAAGACTATGTTTACACAACGGAACAAGTATGGGTTTTCGGACCTCTGTAGCTCGGACCCTGGTTGGTCCTGAGTCTTCAAATTCGGTAAGCGTTGTCGTTCGCGCCGTCTTACAAAGTGTAGAAAATTTCAAGAAGATACGATGAAAAAGACCAGAGATATAAGAGTTTGAAAATCGCATTTTTTCGAAAATCTTGTTCTCGTTGTTCTCGTTGTTCTTGTTGTTCATTGACAGGGCTACAGCCTTGCAGAAGGCATCTCGGGATTTGGTCTCTTTTCCCATTGATAGAGTCTGTCGTGAAGGTGTGCATAGGCTATCGTTTGCTCCGATCCGTGGAGTAGAAAAAAAGATACAGCGGAAAATGTGAAAAAATACGTAGAGTTTCTCGCTTAAATCTTTTTATATGTTTTAAAGGAAGCATTTTGCAAAAGTCGGGGATAGGCCCGAAAAATGCCTAGAAAAGAATGGTATAGTTTTGTGATTTGGCAGGACTGTTTCGAACAATCCCTTGTATATGTTCTCTAAAGTTTTCAGTTGTAAAGCGTCTGCAAGATCGGCGACAAGTGCTCAAAGATCCAGTTTTGGTACGTCTCTTATACGAGTACGTACACATTATTATAATATTGGATGAACAAATAACATCCCGATGATCCTAAAGCTTCCATCAAACGGTAGAGGTTCGCAAAACACACCTCAGGTTACGAAGGACGCAAAGGTTATCAAAGAGCACAAAGGTTACCAAGAGGGTTATTATTGTTATTATGTTCTCAAACATGGTCGTGATAAAAGGACAGTGAATATCGTCTTCATTCAAGAAAATAAACGCATTCATTTATTGTTATGTTAAGTAGATTTTGTCAATTGAAAACTGCAAAAAAAATATGATATCTCACAAAAACAACTCTGTTGTAAAAAGTTTCCGCCAAAGAAAAAGTTGTCAGCCGCAAAAAGGATTGATATAATACAATCCCGCCAAAATGCTCGCAAGGATATGCATTCAAAAGTGATTGACTTAGTTTATAGTTTCCACGAAAACAGCGTGGTGCGGTATGCGTCAGAATTTGTGAAATAATTTCCGCCGCGATAGACCACGCTGAATTTGCCAATTCGTGTGGAGTTTGTGTTGTGTGTACCGCGTACCGCACCCGCGCTGGTTTGGTGGTAGCTAATTTCTTGCAATGCTGTTTGGCGGGGAGGGGTAATTGCAGGATAAAACCAATCTTATGAAAATTACGAAAGAACTTTATTGTATACGAATTATTTCACAAATTCTGACGCATACCGCACCACGCTGTTTTCGTGGAAACTATAAACTAAGTCAATCACTTTTGAATGCATATCCTTGCGAGCATTTTGGCGGGATTGTATTATATCAATCCTTTTTGCGGCTGACAACTTTTTCTTTGGCGGAAACTTTTTACAACAGAGTTGTTTTTGTGAGATTCAGGTTACGGATAGCCATAGAGGCACGGGTGAGCTTGATATTTTGTTTGCATTTGTTGCAGTAAAATTTGTGCAATAGACCTCATATTTCATTCATATTTCTCAATTTGACTGAAAAAAAGAAATTACATACAACCAAATCTGTTGATTGAAAATGAAGCTTCCATCAAATTAAAAATAGTTCTCTACTCATAACATAACTAATGTATCGTGAAGCAATGAGAATAACACATCTCATGGTTGATAGGTATAAAATCTGAAGACGCAATAAAATCAGTAAAGCAATTTAATATCATACAGACAGACAGGTAATATGCTGCCACTGCCACATATTCGTCAAACTTCATATCATGATATGTGAGAATCTTGCCCTCAAGCATCAGGATATAGAAAAGCGTCGCGATAAGGAAAGAGGAAAGCATGCAAGCGTGAACGCTGGCATTCTTGTTTGCCACGACGGCACATAAACTTTAAATGTTACTTATTTGATTTAGGTACACCATAAAATTGAACATTATGTATGTAGGTATGTATGTATATCCTTTGGCGTAAGAAGTTCATATTTCTCTTACTTTTCCATACTTTATGAATACCTACATACATATGTGAGTACACAATATTCATGTTATACATTGTGTGTTTGCGACTGACTGACATGGTATATTAAGACCTACATAAAATTGTGACGAAGTGGCATATTGATGATGATGATGGTTGTGGTGCGGGTGGCGCAGTCAGGGCCGGCTTTAGGGTGGGGCGACCGGGGCGGTCGCCCCGGGCGCCAGGTTTAGAGGCGCCGAAACCCGTACTTTTAATTTAATTTGTTTTTACAAATTTGATTGTTGCCTCAGAAGGTCGTGTTATTATCCATAGTAAAAAGCCGTTTCTACCGGTAATCATTAGCAGAAATGAGATATTAATTCAGATTTGTTGCATTATGTGATCGTCTTCAAGACATTTAGTTTATCATTTTAAATTCGATCATTGTTAAAAACCGGTTGGTTTGTGGCTAACTTACTCACAGGTTACATTATATGCGTTTCGTTTTCAAATCAGCAACATTTAAACATTAGTAAAGTTACAAATTTTATTTTATTTTTTAAAGAAGAACCACCTTTCCCTTCGCGATTCACATTCTATCATTTTTTTAAGTTTAAATGTTTTCTATTTGTTAAGAGATTCTTTTGAAGTTTTTAAATTGGCCCAATGGCAACAAACGGCAATATTTCCATTAGCTTAACTAAAACATAGTAATATATTAACCAGAAAATCTCTATATAAAAATAGACGAAAGGCTAATGAAGCCAAAAGCAACATTCTTTAATAAAAAAAAATAGAAAAAATACAAAATGGGTTAATGAAGTTAGTTCTTTACATATTTTGGAAAAATCAGTTGCACTTGTTTGCATCAGTAGTGTACCACCAATTTAGGATGTCACGAGCCGCCACTGACATGTATATTTATAGGAAAGGAAAGAATTTAGTTGGGAACTCATAATATCAGATTTTCACTTGAGGAATTGACTGCGTTCCAAAGATACATGTACCTTTAATTAAGAAAAAGGAATTCTAATAAGCACATTCGTTTTGGAACCACCAATATCAATATTAAAATATATCAATTTCAGGATCATGTTTATGCTTTCGGCTTTATTGGACTTTTGTTTATTAATATTTATGTGTGTAGACATTTTTTTGATTTTTGTTAATACATATGTAGGGATTACATTTTAGGATAAAAAGTGTCTTTTCTCGCTCAATTAAATTTACAGAAACTACTTGAAGAATAGAAAAGTTGACAAAGATATTTGTAAAAATATTTACTTAATGAACATTTAAATGTTGGTGGTTCAAAAACAAAACGGTGGTCGGCACCTACATAGTGTAATCTGTAGAAATACAAAGTAGCCAGGTTTTCCGAACAAAACCTTTTCAAACCACGGTAGAAATTATAAAATGAAATGAATTGATGTTAGAAATATTTGGACTAAACATAAAATCGATACTGACTGAAACCGTTAGCATCAAATTCAACCGTATTAAGAACCATGGCAAGTGCGTTTTTACAGGGACCAGAGTATGGGGGTCAGGAACGCAGTCATTGGAACCACCTTTCCCCAATTTTCGTCTTCTTCGTCAATTCAACAATTGAAGATAGCAGTGTAATCTTGAAAATGATAACCAATATGAAAAATATTAACATCGAAAAGGATGAATGGAAAATAGCCACCTTTTTAGGTGGGGTTTGCAATCGTCTTCCCATTCAACATAATGAATGTTTGTGAGCTCGAATGTATGGTTCCTTATGTTTCTGCGAAGTGAGATTGCCTGTTTTAATTTTTTAACGATTATAAAACTGGCAAAGTTTTTAATTATTTGATTTCACAATTGAAAAATGAACACTTGTATTGCAGGACCTACTCCTGCTTACACAAAACACCTCGCTTTTTCATATACAGTCGATTGTCGATTATCCGAACGCCGATTATCCGAACATTCGAATGATCTAAGCTGTGGCCTATCTGAAGACGAATCATGAACAATCAATGCAATTAGGTAATGACAGGGGAAAATGGCAATTGAAGAAATGAGTACATGGCCATTGATTTAAACTTGCTTATTCATAAAAGTGACCACCAAGCTTTCAGGAGCTCCTAATTAGAAAAGAAAAGCTGCGGTTGAGTCTGATTTAAAAAAAAAAACAGTCGCGAAGTATGAAGAAATTCCATTCAATTACTAAAAAAATAGACTCAAATTGAGGTTTAGAAGATGGAAGCCGAACAGTTAAACGGGATAGTTTCAACGGCGGGCGAATGGAGAAAAATTTTTCCGAAGAACGTTCAAGTTGTATCAATGAGACTGTACTGTAGGTGATTAAATTAGTACGGTTTTAGCCGCCCCACTGATTTCGTATTCGTCGCCTCGTGTATCGTAACTTGAACGATCTTACCATACCGAACTTGAATCGGTGCTGATCCAGCACAATGGCTGATAATTCTAGGCCTTCAGTTTTAAGAAGCTTTCGCGAAAACTAAACCAATGGTCAGAACAGACACTTTTCCCTAAAATTAACTAAGAGAAAACCAGGAAGAAATCAAAAGGAGGTGGCTAGTTTGCTAAAAAGGCGTTTTGCTTTCGGCGGAAGCGAAGTCCGCATTTTCAGCAACGATCTACCAGGACTGGAAGCATGCATACATACATTACATGAATTATGTCATTACTTATATGTCAATAATTTTTTTTTTTTAATTTTCGTTACTTTTATTCTATTACAATTTTTTCGTGAATAGAAACTGTAAGGGGGCGCTTCCTTCAAGTTCGCCCCGGGCGCCATTTCACCTAAAGCCGGCCCTGGGCGCAGTACTTAATTATTTTCTGAATAACACGTACCTACCTACTTCCATGGAGAAATATTGCTTTTTTTTGCTAAGAAGTTGAGATTGTGGTTAAATTACGCAAATATCGTTGAAAGGATACCATATACAGGGTGGACCAATTACAAGTTCGTTTTTAAAAATGCAATAAAATGAACAAAATTAAATTTGTTTGCATGCCATGGCTTTATTAGAAAGTAAGTAAGCTCCCATTAATGATGGAACACAACTTCATTCAAGTGGCTGCCCCGGCTGGCGTCGCAGTATCGCATTCTGTCTCACCAATTTTCCAAGACCCTGTCGATAGTTTCAGGCTGTAGCTAACCGATTGCTTGGATGATATTGGCCGTAAGTACTTGAATCGTTTCTGGATTGTTGGCATAACATCGGTCCTTCACGGTTCCCCACAAAAAAAAAGTCCAAAGGAGTCAAATCGCAGCTCCGAGCCGGCCAATTGCTATCGCCAAGACGGCTGATAACACGATTTGGGAATTTGGTGCGTAAAATATCGATTGTGGCATGGCGCGCCATCCTGCATGAACCAGAGGTCGGCCAAATCCATGTCTTAAATTTCAGTAAAAAAAAAGTCGGATAACATGGCTCGGTAGCGCGCACCGTTGACCGAAACGTTATTACCAGCCTTATTTTGGGGGAAAAAAATGGTCCAATGATGCCACCACTCCACAATCCGCACCAAACTTTCAGTCTCTGTGGATGCATTGGCTTCTCGACAACAACGTGCGGGTTTTCCGAGCCCCAGATGCGGCAATTTTGTTTTTTAACGTAGCCGCCGAGATGAAAATACACCTCATCAAAAAATAATTTTTCCAAAATCGTTGTCCAATTTAAGCTGCTCTAAGGCCCAAACTGCGAAGCGATAACGAAGTGGATGGTCGGGCGACTTTAATTGCTGAAACAATTGGACCTTGTAAGGGAATAATCCGAGATCTTTGTGCAGAATTTTTCTCAGGCTAGTGCGTGAAATGTTTAACTGTTGAGATCGATGGCGATAGTGATGTTCGTGGATAGAGTCTCACACTCAGGGCTACAGCAGCCACATTTTCATCTGTGCGCACCGTACAACGACGGGGACCGTGAGTGTTGTCCACTAGCATGCCAGACTCAAGAACTTTTTGCACAAACTTGCGTACGTGACGCTCGGTGGGTGCTTCATTTCGGCCAAAACTTCTTTTCAATAAACGCACTGTTTGGGTTAGACAGCACTAACTTTAAAAAAAAAGTTTTCAATATTTCCCAACGTTGTTCAAGCATAAAGCGGCTCATTTCATTCCGCGGAGGTATGATACAAACTTTCTATCCAGATTTCGAGCGATAAACAGCTGTCAGTGTCAAACTAACCTATGATTTAAAAACGAACTTGTAATTGGCTCACCCGTTAGTCACTTTTCAAAAGAAATTCCCCAGCGTGTCTCTACGAGTCGTATTATATGCATTGTTGGCGCTTTCTGTTCTCTCTCTTAGTTCTTTCTCAGACTTAATTAGATTGTTGCTTGCGAGTGTCTAATCCAATTATTATTTTGGCGGTAGGTTCCTGAATGTTTCAGTAAGTAGGTAATGTACACTCGTCGGCGTAAATATTTGGACATCTCATGTACTTTCGGGCCCCGACACTAAGTTTGTTTAGCTAAAGCAAATAACGGTAACGGTGTGCGATCCAAGACGGATTACTTTAAGAAGTGAAATTGAAACCAATTTATGCTAAAACGAGTTCGAGTTTAATTTCGGGCGAGGTTGAAATTTGAATTTCCGTCACATTTGAATGAAACTTAAGCTTCTTTTGTGTTAATAATTTCTACCGCATTCCATCTGGATGTGCTGAGGATTCGCTAGGAACAAGCTTGGATGAAATTTCGTTAAGATCGGGGCATAAAGAATAACAATTTTCTTAGAAGAACCGAATTTTAGATTTTTGGTTGGTTTCTATGGCAGTTCCACGACGAAATAGTTCGATTCCATATACATACATATATACATATACGTTCCGACATATATACCGCGTACACTAAAAAAAATATATCTATCACAGATATAAAAGGCGAACATATAATATTTATCTCTAGGAGATATATTAATTTATATGAGGCCAACACAGATATAGTATAGGTAATGCAGATATAATAAATATTAGTATAGACATAATTTAGCTTGACCACCAACATCTTATTTCTGTGGAGGATAGTAAAAAGAAACTTGTATATAAAATTTTAGCCCGATAACCTTAACTGAGGGAATAGTTTGCATTGAAACAGATAGACAGACGGACATTGCTCAATCGATTTTTCGTGTCACACAGATCAATAATACCCGTACATACAGGGTGTCCGGGTGTCAGGGTACCGTATAAAAGCACCGGAAAATAATTCCTCACGTGATTTCCAGCAAAAAAGTTGCAAGGAACCTACCTCCAATTCATAACCCTTTAGCTGTCAAAGACGTTTGAAAATTTTCGAAAAAAATAATTTTCTTGCAAGACTTAATCGCCAATATCCCAAAAACTGTACTAGCTATACTAGCAAAATAAGATGATTTTCTCAGCAAGCAAATTTATCTAAAACATAAAACTAGCAGCATTAAAATCACATAAGTGGTTTTTGTTTTAAGCTAGCTTAAAAGTAAAAAAAAAAATTTTACCCAAAAATTTTTTTTTTTTATTTTCTCTAACTTTTACCAAGGTGAGGTGCTTGTACGATTCTTTAAAAAATTGGCGCATAGTCTCCCAATCATATCTCTCTTACATCATTTTATTCTAACTCCATTATTTCCCTTAAGTGTAGAAAACTAGGGTTGATTTGTGCTCGATTTTATTCAAATTTTTCCTGATATTCTGCAGTTTGTGTAAGATTTAAGCAAATTATGCCAAAATCTTGCAAAAATTAACCTTGGTTTTCTGCACTTAAGACATTAAAACTGAAAAACCCTTTCACATTGTAACGGGTATAAAAATGCAATAAGACTAACCATTAGCTAAGACAAACGAGAAACTGGGGTGATTCATTGACGGTCAGGAAAATTTTAGCCATGAAAACAGTGATCCGCAAATAAGTAACGTAGCCCATTGTATGCAATATCCTACATCATCATGACACAGACTCCATTGTGGCTTTCTTTTTAATAATCAGGTGTCCGTTTTTTCCTAAACAAAACGGTTTAACGCAGTGGTGTAACGTTTCCCAATTTTCTTGTGTTCAAAATCCAAATGGGGGCCCCTCACGATCGATTATTTTCACAAATTTAGATAACATGACACCCATTTAAAGCAACGAACATTTTGTCCTTAAAGCTGTCTAATTTTTTTAGACAAAACTGTAATTGGCATATTTATACGGTAGAACCCGTATAAGATCATCTATTTACCTATTACAAAATCTAAGAGATGCGGCGAAAAGACCACCTTGAAGAGTTCTCTTAAATAAATAAATAAATAACAGGCGCGACAATCCAGCATTGGACTAAGGCCGCAGGATGTGTTAGTGACATCCTATTTCCAAGATCTTATCTGCTTTTTGTTGAGGTAATGAGATCAGCATCACTCTCAGCAGTGTTATTTATATAAGTGGGTACTCGTTTAACATCTGAGTGAGATCATAGTTCGTCACAAGCTCGTGAGTTCGAAAAACACCATGATCCAAGGTGAGATTCGAACTCATGACCCTGTGCACCGAAGGTGCGCGCACTAAACGCTAGACCAGCCAGACTACTGAGGAGTGCTCTTACATACCTATAAAAAAAGAAACAGATGCCTGTTGATAAACTAGTGAGTGCAGATAATACATCCCTCTATACGTAATGAATTTGTCTTTGGAGGACCTCTATCATAAATTTTATTTCAGTGGATTTAGTTTTCCTTGGACATGGATGTGATCCTCCTATCTAGGGTAATCAATTCTATTCTTATTCTATTCTAGCATCAACAATTTTTATAGGTATGTAAGAGGAGTGCTCGGGGGTTGGGTTTGTATGGCAGCCCCATGATCCCATGGTCCGATTTGATCCATTCTTACATATGTTTTGTATCATCAATAGAAGTACATTTGCGCGAAATTCGGTTGAAATTACTCCACAAATAAAAAAGTTTTTCTTAGAATAACCTAATTTGGCGGGCTGGATTTGTATGGCAGCCGCATGACCCCATTGTCCGATTTTACCGATTCAAACATACAAACTGTCTGCAGCAAAGAGAAGCAAATCCAAATCCCTTAAGCGTTTGCTTTTTGAGTGACAATGAATAGCGTCAGTCCCTTAAGGGTTCCCTTATGTATAAGTGGGGACTATGAATTGTGCCCTTAGGTACGCCCGAAAAAACTTTTAGCCCGAGGAGAGCGAATGGTATCCAAATTTCGGCCGCGCCCGAAATTAGCTTCGGTCTCGTTCAGATTATAATTTTTATATTAAAAACTTAGGATTTTGCGTGGTGGCACTGATTTCTTGAAAGTTGCTTTAGGGATTGCATAAAGAGAGACGCATGGTACTGAATAGAAATTAGCTAATCAAGTCAATGATTAGGATTGGTGGAGCGAGTGCATGATAAGTGAAAATTGATAGCGAGATTTTATAACGCATCAGGGGAACGTTGGCGATATTGTGAAGCAAGGAAGTAGAAAACGATTTTGGCTTGTCTAATATAAGCATGAGAAATTTATTTTGTTTGTTTGAAGTTCTTTGATGTAAGATGGCGCGCAAGAGCCCCATGCGCCAGCACCGTATGTTAGTGAAGGCTGAAGGATCACTGAACGAAAACAATAGTACCATTAACTATTTTCCATGTTAACCTAACCCCATGATTCTCAGCCTATCATGTCATAGTCAGTACAACTATGAAACCTGGTTCATTTTTCACTTAATTGCAAAAAAAATAAAAAAAAAATTTCGCGAGCTCGCGTAACTTATAAATCATATAAACTCATTGAACTCTTCTATATTTCATTAACCTCTTCACGTTTTAAATTGCATAATAAATCACCTACCTACAGTGGGATTCGATCCCGAGAACCTATGATTTGTAGACTAACGCCCTACCTACTAGACCAACCAGACTCTATGAATGATGAAGTTTGTAATTTATACCATACATTGTAGGCCAGTCATTTAACGATTTTAGGTCGCAAAAAATTGCTCGGCTCTGTTGTTTTGGGATATTGTTAGGATAGATACCAGAAGTGTACCACCAAGTTTGCAACTTCGGAAAACCTGTGCTAACCCCGTAAGCCTAAAAAAAAACACAAAATTTTCGGACTTTTTTCATATTTTTGTTTGTAATTTCTAAAAGGTGCTTCCTACAAGTAAGTCGTCCACTGCACTTTTAAAGCTAAGAAAATCTTCTTTAATTTGAGTGTAACCCCAGCTTTGTAGGTGCAAAGGCTCCCAATATACAGCACAAAGCAAAAAATGTTTTTTTTTGTAAATAAGTCCGAAATTGTATTTTAGGAAGTTTGTATGACAGCCCTATGAAGTAATGTTCCGATTCCATCCATTCCTAGATATGTTTTGAGGCTTTATTAGGAACACATTTGGGTGAGGTTTGGTTAAGATTGGTTCATAAAGAAAAAAGTTTTTCTTAGAAGAACCTTATTATCAGGGGTTGGTTTGTATGACAGCCCTATGACCTAGTGTTCCGATTTCATCCGTTTCTAGATATGTTTTGAAGCTTTACTAAAAAACACATTTGGGAAAAGGGTGGTTAAGATTGATTCATAAAGAAAAAAGTTTTTCTTAGAAGAACCTAATTTCCAGAGGTTGGTTTGTATGACAGCCCTATAACGCAACGTAGTGTTCCGATTTCATCCGTTCCTAGATATTTGTTGAGGCTTAACCAGGAACATACTTGGGTGAATAACCATTGCCATGGTGTTAGTAGAATGAAGACGACGACCTTAAGTGAGATAGAAAAACATGTGGTATGTTTAATAAATAATATTTGTGTGGGCCGGGCTCACCTGGCCCACTGTGACGTGCCGCCCCTGAAACACAATAAAACGCACCTATTATGTTTTGTCCATCAATATTTCCGAAAAAATACTATCTTCATAATGCGTATGCCGCAACAGAATTTTACCCCCATCTTTTCTCTTCTTGATAGCATGAGAGTCTGAAAAAGAAGCAGAACAAGTATTGAGCCTATTTATTGCTGTTTATGTGATTTCATTAAGAAATTTTCCCTTATTTGCTCTAGCTAAACAAAATTAGTTTCGGGGTTCCAAAGTACGAGATGTCAAAATACATACACCGACGAGTGTAGCCGAGCGCCTTTGCTTGGGAATAAAATACTTTTCGTGTATGTGCCATCAATTTTCTCTTGGTTTGACAGATGAGGTTAATCGAAATTACATAGGTAGGTGGGTGGGCTATTTAGGAACAATTCAGTATTAAATTAATAAACGTGAGGGTATAATTACACTATATATGTACAGTGAAAGCTCTCTCACGGTCTCCGTATTTTTGTCCGCTTAAGAGAGATATCCGGTTATTGAATAGATTGAAAAAAATATTGCCGGATAAAAAAAAATAAAAAAAACAAACTTAATTCATTTGTATATACATATACAGGGTTATTGGCTAAGTCGACCTATTCCCTGCAACACGTTATAATAGGTTCAAAATGCAACAAAATGAGGCCATAAATGTTAGGCCGATTTTCAACGGTCACTGAGATATACGAACTTTTAGTTTTTTTTTTAAATAACCTAGAATTTTGCCATTTAAAGTAAGAAATAAAAAAAACTACTAAGGTAATGGGCTTAAACTTATTTTTGGATTTTAGTCAACACTATAGCAGACATTTCTTAATCATTTAAAATTTCAAAAACCCACCACAATTCGAAATTTTTAATTTTAAATAAAAAAAAAATTTCTTAAATTTTTTTAAAGATATTTTTTAATGTAGTATTACTAAAAAATTATATGACATGGAGTCTGCAGACCACAGCTTTCCAAAAAGGTGTCAATGTCAATACAAGTATTTGAAATAATTGAAACAGCTAGCTGCAACTTGTTCGGGGACCATCATTTCCTTTGATAAAAAATGAAATAAATGTCATTAAATTCAAAATGCATCGTATAATGTACCGCTTTATTTCATTTTTTATCAAAGGAAATGATGGTCCCCAAACAAGTTGCAGCTAGCTGTTTCAATTATTTCAAATATTTGTATTGACATTGACACCTTTTTGGAAAGCTGACAACACGCGTATGTTTTTACAGTGGTCTGCAGACTCCATGTCATATAATTTTATTAGTAATACTACATTATAAAATATCTTTAAAAAAATTTAAGAAAATATTTTTTATTTAAATTTAAAAATTTCGAATTGGGATGGGTTTTTGAAATTTTAAATGATTAAGAAATGTCTGCTATAGTGTTGACTAAAGTCCAAAAATAAGCCCATTACCTTAGTAGTTTTTCTTAATTCTTACTTGAAATGGCAAAATTCTAGGTTATTTCAAAAAAACCTAAAAATTCATATATCTCAGTGACCATTGAAAATCGGCCTAACATTTATGGCCTCATTTTGTTGCATTTTGACCCTATTATAACGTGTTGCAGGGGTCGACTTAACCAATAACCCTGTGTACATATGTATATGTATTCGCTAATTTTTGAAAAGTTAATCATGTGTGTTATTTGAAAAAATCGAGGACAGTAGTTTGGCGCAATTTTACCCTTTTTTGCTCTATTAGACAGTTTTGGAAATGGGTCTTTAAATTTTTCAAATGGTCAAATGCAATGTAATCGTTACTTCAAATTTTTTTATGTTCCGTATTTGGCTGCTTCAAAACAAATTATTCCATGAGCATCCGAAGCTCCTCATCTTCTCAAGCAACTTCTTCACTATTATCACATTATTCGCCAAATCCCAGTTCAACACTGCTATTATCCGTTTGCAAATTACTGCCGGTATTTATAAATGACCTAATATTTTGGTCGCAATCGGTAACTTTCTTTTGTTTGGTGCAATCTTGAATGATTTTCAAAACATGCACCCTTATGAAACCAAACCTAAACTTAAAATTTACAAGAAAATGCAAGGGCTTAGCCTTTTTTCAATCGAAAACGTCTGCCAGTAGAACAATTTCTTGGGAACATCTCCAACAAGCGGACGCGAGCTCCCATTAAGGGACATTTCTGAGAATATCAACGTCCGTATGAAACAAATTTGTCCGTATATGAGAGCGTCGCCTCCGTTTATTTGAGATGTGTCGACGAAATGTTCCACAAACTACTGTCCGTGTCCGTTCTTTGGAGTGTCCGCTTATTAGAATGAAAGTTACACACAAATCACTGGAAAAACCTATGTTCCAAATAATTTGTCCGTTTATTAGAGATGTCCGCTTATCGGAGCTGTCCGCAAAGAGAGCTTTCACTGTACATATACATATATATGTATGTATGCATTCCTTTTTTTCTGATGTTGGCTCGTCGTCGTCAACCATTTTTGTATTTTACGTTGTTTTCAAAGTACCTACTTTTTTTTTGTAAAAATTCGATGGTAGGAAATTAAATTTAAAGTCACGTTCAAATCATTCTTACGGGAACTCAAAGGCTATCAGAAGATTTTTGGAAAAGTTAAAAAAAAACTCCGAGAATTTTTCTTTTTCTGGGGGAAAAATCTTAGATTATGTCTACATTATCATATTCAACTTGAATTTTGTGTAGATATTGCATCTCATTTTCGCCCTGTGGCGCGGGTCAAGAATAGTGCCTCCGTCTTTCCCCACGTGTCGTAAGAGGCGACTTAAGGGACAGGAGAGAATATAAGTCTCATGAGTTTCGAACATATCTCTACAATTGTGCGCGCAGCGACTCTGTTTTGTGCGCTCAAAGGTTCAGATATGTACGAAACTTAACAAAAAATTTACCCCTGTGGCTTTTGGGGTTAGAATTATGCCACAGCATTCCCGGCTTGTCGTAAAAGGCGTTTCCGACCGCATTATCACCGCCCGATTCAAATCCGGAGTACGAAATATCACGATAATTCAGTGTTACGCACCAACCGAACCGGCTGATCAAGCTGATAAAGACGTCATCTACCAACGACTTGGCGACACCTTTGATAGGGCTCCCAGAGGTGACATTAAAATCATAATGGGGGATCTCAACGCTAAAGTCGGGTCAGATAACCAAGGATTCGAACATCTTATGGGAAATCTCTCTCGTCAGCTCGTCATTGGTGGAACTCTGTTTAAACACAAATATTGCTGCTTATCAACCTGGACTTCTCCAAATGGCAGAACTGAGAACCAGATAGACCATATTGCTGTTTCCAAAACGTGGAGAAACTGTGTCCTGGACGTTAGGGCGAAACGCTGATATTGGCAGTGACTACCATCTTGTCATCGCAAAAATGCGCTTACGAACGGTAGCAATCCAGCGTCCTAACCGTTTAAATATTTGCCCTAGGTATAATGTGCAGATGCTCAAAACTCCATCAACCTAGCGTGCGTTCTCCACCAGGGGATTATGGGGCCGCCATACATACCCAACCCCCCATTTTAGTTCTTCTAAGGAACATTTTTTACACCAATTTTACAAAACCTTGAATTAATGTGTCTTTATCAAAGCAACTAAAAAGGTCAAAACAAATCGAATCGTACTATGGCCATGCTCCCGAATCACCTAATAAAATTTTTTGAGTAATTTTTTTTATTTGCCCACTTATTCCAACCAAACCCCACTCAAATAAATTAGCCTCGGTCTCGTTTCAATTTGAAGCTCTACTGTTCTTAAAAAACACCCTTTAAAACTGCCTTCACAATTTTCCTCGTAGTCAATGTTAAAGATGCTTGAAAAGGTATTGCGCTGTTTAGCGTGGAAGTCATGCTGATGAGGGCAGAAATAAATTAGGCGAGAGATGGAATTCACTAAAATCCGCTTATCGGTTCTGCTGTTCGAGTTAGAGATCAATCCGGTGAAATCCACTTTTATATTCAGAAAAAAACTATATGTAGAAAACAGTCTTCATAATTTTATTCATTGTGAATTTTCTGCTTGTTTTGATACTTAATTAAGCTATTCGGGGAAGATTCCAATCCAGTGATCCAAAAAATTTGCTCAAATCCGGCGATTCGGCCAGGAGATATAGATAAACGTGTTTGAAAATTAACTGTTCACATAATTTTGATCATTGTGAATTTTTGGCATGTGTCAATGTTTATTCTGGGTGTAGACCGATTCGGTGGAATTAATTTGCTGAAATCCAACAAATCGTTCAGGACATACCGCAAGAAATATGTGAAAGAGAACTGTTGTTTAGCTTTTCTCATTGTGAATTTGTTTGCGTATTTCAGTAGTTACTCTGCTATTAATGGAAAATTTTTAAATAATCCGTTGGACGTTTAAAAAATATAGGCAAAAGCAGGGCCGGCTTTAGGTGAAATGGCGCCCGGGGCGAACTTGAAGAAAGCGCCCCCTTATAGTTTCTATACACGAAAAAATTGTAATGGAATATAAATAACGATAATTAATAAAAAGTAAAATTTATTGACATAAGTAATTACAAAATACATAATATATAGGTACATGCTTCCAGTCCTGGTAGTCCGTTGTTGAAAATGCGGACTTAATTTCCACCGAAAGCAAAACGCCTTATTTGTGCTTTTTTAGCAAACTAGCATCCTTCTTTTGATTTCTTTTCTGGTTTTCTCTTAGTGATTTTAAGGAAAATTGTCTGTTCTGGCTGTCAAGTGGAACTGACATTTCTTCTATTTCCGTTGGTTTAGTTTTCGCGACAGCTTCTAAAAACTTAAGGCCTAGAATTTTCAGCCATTGTGCGATTCGGCCATTGTGCGATTCAAGTTCGTTATGGTAAGATCGTTCAAGTTACGAGACACGAGGCGACGAAATCAGTAGGGTGACTAGAACCGTACTATACTAATTTCATCGCCTCCAGTCCCATTGGGTGCGGTTCCGAAACGCACCGGTCGCATATGTTCCGACAACATGTTGTCCATTATGATCCTCTAACTGTGATTTTACGAATAATGATTTGCGGAACTTTTCGTTTACATATTTCACATAGGCAGACATACGGAAAATACCGAAAGTTATTGCTGATCCGCAAATTCGGAGTTATAGGATCAGAATGGACATTATGTTGTAGGAACATATGCGACCGGTGCGTTTCAGAACCGCACCCATTGACGCAACTTGAACGTTCTCCGGAAATATATTTCTCCATTGGCCCGCCGGCCGTTAAAACTATCCCCTTTAACTGTTTGGCTTCCATCTTCTAAACTTCAATGTTAGTCTATTATTTTATTAATTTAATGGAATTTCTCCATACTTCGCGACTGTTTTTTTTTTTAAATCGGATTCAACCGCAGCTTTTCTTTTCTAATTAGTAGCTCCTGAAAGCTTGGTCGTCATTTTCAAGTCTATAGCTTTTATTCGTAATTACAACCTGCAACGGCGTACTTTTTTATGAATAAGCAAGTTTAAATCAATGGCCATGTACTCATTTCTTCAACTGTGATTTTCCCCTGTCATTAATTGCATTGATTGTTCATGATTCGTCTGCCACGCCTTAGATCAAAGCGAGAGATTGGATATTATTTTCATTAATGTTATGAAAAAGCGAGGTGTTTTGTGTAAGCAGGAGTAGGTCCTGCAATACTAGCGCACATTTTTCAATTATGAAATCAAACAATAAAAAACTTTGCGAGTTTTATAATCGTTAAAAAATTAAAACAGGCAGTCTCACTTCGCAGAAAAATAAGGAAGCATACATTTTTTGAATGGAAGACGATAGCAAACCCTGCATAGGTAGCGATTTTCCATTCTTCCTTTTCGATGTTAAAATTGTTCATATTGGAAATCATTTTCAAGAGGACACTGCTATCTTCAATTGTTGAATTGACGAAGAAGACGAAAATTTGGGAATGGTAAACAGTTCCAATGACTGCGTTCCTGACCCCCATACTCTGGTCACTTTAAAACCGTACTTGCCATGGTTCTTAATACGGTTGAATTTGATGCTAACGATTTCAGTCAGTATCGATTTAACGTTTAGTCCAAATATATATTTCTAACATCAATTCATTTCATTTTGTTATTTCTACCGTAATTTGAAAAGGTTTTGTTCGGGAAACCTGGCTACTTTGCAGTTCGACACTATGTAGGTACCGAGCACCGCTTCGTTTTTAAACCACCAACATTTAAATGTTCATTAAGTAAATAATTTTACAAATATCTTTGCCAACTTTTATATTTTTGAAGTATTTTTTGTAAATTTAATTGAGCGAGAAAAGACACTTTTTATCATAAAATGTAATACCTACATATTAACAAAAATAAAAAAATAAAATCTACACGCATAAATATTAATAAACAAAAGTCTAATAAAGCCGGAAGCATAGGCGGCTAGTGACATCCTAAATTGGGGGTACACTACTGGTGCAAACAAGTGCAACTGAAGAATGTTGTTTATGGCTTCATTAGCTTTTCGGAAATGTTGTTTTTCTATTAAAAATAAAAATTATTAAAATGAAATAAAATTTGTAGCTTTACGAATGTTTAAATGTTGCTGATTTGAAAACGAAACGCATAATGTAACCTGTGAGTAAGTTAGCCACGAACCAACCAGTTTTTAACAATGATCGAATTTAAGATGGTAAACTAAATGTCTTGAAGACGATCACATAAATTATACATCACAAATTATTTTTTTAAGGATTTGTAATCAGAGGAGTTTTAAAAAGAATGCATACTAAGGATATATCTCTAAAAATGTATGCAATTCTTCCAATGATCACACATACATACTTGGTTTTCTTAAGCAACAATCAAATTTGTAAAAAAAAAATACATTAAAAGTTCGGGTTTCGGCGCCCCTAAACCTGGAGGCAGTTAAAAATAAAAATGAAATCTCTTAAGCAACAATCAAATTTGTAAAAACAAATACATTAAAAGTTCGGGTTTCGGCGCCCCTAAACCTGGCCCTGGGCAAAAGTATGGTAAAAAAAGTCATTGTAAATTGTTGCTCATTGTGAATTGTCTGCTTATTTCAATTGTTATACTGTTATTCTGACCGGAGCCTTGTGTAGACCCGTCTGGTGGGGTAAACAAACCGACATCATCCTGTAATTCGTTCAAGAAATACATACAAAAGTATGTGGAAAAAAATTGTCTTCATAATTGTGCCCATTGTGAATGTTTCATATGTCTCGTAAGTTAGTTAGTTAGTTAGTCCTGTTACTTTGGGTAGAGAATCCTATGGAGGAAATTTACCGAAATCCGCTCATATGCTGAAAAAATACACGCAGAAATAGGCTAAAAAGAACCCATTGTGAATTTTAGCTCATTGTGAATTTTTTGCATGTTTCAAAAGCTATTATGCTATTCTGCCCAGAGCCTAGTCCAACACCCCCCAGAATCATGAAAATCTGTCCAGCCATTCTCGAGTTATAAATGGTGTAACTAACACGACTTTCTTTTATATACAGGGTGTCCCGTTCATGGTGGAGAATCTTTTAATGGTAGATAGTGTGGCTCATTTGGGGAAAATTAATGTTCTACGAGACACCTCTATTTTGAACCGTTACAATGTAAAAGCACTTTTTGTAAATTGTGTCAAAATACCTGACTTGCCGAACTAAATCAAAATTTGCCAAACCACCAAACATTTCATCCGAGATATGACTTCACTTTCCGAAACTACATAAAATTTCCTATAAAACGACACCTCGTCCGTTACGAAGTTGCTCGTATCTTCCGAGATACACCAGTTCAAACTTTGAAGAAATTTCAAAATCGGTTTTTCATGCAAAATTCAAATGATAAAATCGTAACGGTAATTTGAACTGACAAATCTGCAAAGTTGAAAAAAGTTGCCTCATTATGTTAGCTCTCGAACGACATATAAAAATAAGGGCTCACGATTTGAAAATTTGCGAATTTAACGTTTCAAAGGTAAAAAAATGTGGTTTTCGTGTAATGCAAATCATCTGATATGATGAAGATAAATTTGTACGATCAACACAGTTCATTTTGTTGGGCGAAAAAACTTTACATTGAAACATGCCATACAAACTTAACCCTCCAATTTAGGTTCTTCTGAGAAAAACTTTTTTATTTGTGTACCAATTTCAACCTGACTTCGCTCAAATGTGTTTCTATTAATGACAGACAACATATGTAAAACTGGATCAAATCCGACCATGGGGTCATGGGGTTGCCATACAAACCTAGCCCCCCAATTTGAATTCTTCTAAGAAAAACTTTTTTATTTGTGTACCAATTTCAACCAAATTTCACACAAATGTGTTTCCAAAGATAACACAAAATATATGCGAGAATGGATCAAATCGGACCATGGGGTCATGGGGCTGCCATACAAACTTAACCCCCCAAATTAGGTTCTTCTAAGAAAAACTTTTTTATTTGTGCACCAATTTCAACCAAATTTCACACAAATGCATTTCTATTGTTGACACAAAACATATGTAAGAATGGATTAAATCGGATCATGGGGTCATGGGGCTGCCATACAAATCCAACCCCCCAAATTAGGTTCTTCTAAGAAAAAGTTTTTCATTTGTGCACCAAAATCAACCAAATTTCACACAAATGTATTTCTATTGATGACACAAAACATATGTAAGATCGAATCAAATCGGAAAGTGGGGTCATGGGGCTGCCATACAAACCAAACCCCCCATATTGGTTCTTCTAAGAAAATTTTTTTTACACCAATTTCACAAAACCTTGAATTAATGTGTCTTTATCAAAGCAACTAAAAAGTTCAAAACGAATGGAATCGTACTGTGGGGTCATCCTCCGGCAACCCCAATAAAATTTTCCGAGTAAATATTTTTATTTGCCCACTTATTTCAACCAAGCCCAAAACTTTTGTCAAGACGGAAGAAAAAGAATGAGGAGGGGATTAAATACAAGTCATAGGTACGCCCGAAAAAACTTTTAGCCCAAGCGAAGGGTATCCGAATCTCGGCCGCGGCCGAAATTAGCCTCGGCCCCGGGGGGTTGGCGAGCGCAGCGAGCAGGGGGCGAAGCCCCCTAGTTTTTTTCATAACAAAAGATAAATATAGGATAATAAATAATAAAACTAAAGTGTATAAGAAAACATCAATGTCATTCAATAACTTTATTTCCATTTTAATCAGTTTTTTGCGAAAAAAACTTCAACATTGCAACTTTTATACTTAGGAACTACAAAATCGTAACTTAAACATTTTTTTCCTTTTAGAAAACAAAAATATTCTTTCTTCTCGCATAAACACACGATGTGTACTAAAGTAGAATCAAAGGATGACTCTAAGAACACTAAACAAAAAATTAACACAATAATTTTACACTTACACAAAAAGTCTCACAGACAATTCTTGCCAAATGTACCAATACGCCCGTCTCGCGTAATCACAAGACATGCACTAAAATAAAGTCAGGAACAAATCCGGCAGCTAGCAAAAAACTCGACCTGCTACCTTTTCATGTAAGCTAAAAAAATTGAAAAAAGTGTTTTGTCGGTCTGACAGACCAACACGCGGGTATAGGAATAGGAAGGGTTACTGCAACATTAGTTGTTACACTTTTAAAGATAAGGAGAATCTGTAAAATGCAAAATGCCAGCAATTCGGCACCATTTAAATTTAAATGCTTCGTCCAGAGCCTTAGAAATGTTGGAGGAAGGTCATTCGCAAAGTTCTGTGGCCCTGCATTTAGTGTATTCGCGAAGATCCATTCAAAATCTTTGGAACCGTTACCACGAGACAGGAAGTGTCTCCCATCGTCATGGTTCAGGCCGAGTTCGAATAACTACCCTCGCAGAAGACCGAGATGTGAGACTTTGTGCGCGACGGGATCGTACCATTAGTACTCGTGGACTACAAAGTAGGCTATTAAGGACGACTGGGACCATTGTTAGCCCTCAAACAATCAGAAATCGTTTGCACGAAGACCAACAACGGTCAAGGAGACGTGTTACCTGAACACAATTGACCAGGACCACAGATAAGAAAAACTACCAGATGTCTTATCGGTATTTTGGAGCTTAAAATTCTTCAGCAGTGCCATCTAAGTTGGAACAATTCAATTAAAGTCCAAAAGCTCGTTTAAAGCAATGGTTCGTGTCTACAAACCATACTATCCACATCAAAAGCAGCCAACAGATGGACGACATAGAGCCTTTACGAGCTAACCTCTTTCTGAAATTTGTGTTTTGTCGCATGTACCTACCTATATGTATTCAAATGCGCTGCACTTGGATGCGCGAGTAGAACACACCAGTCCGCATCCAGCAACACATGTAGATCGAATGTCGAATGTGACGAACCATCTCAAGACCATAAGTAGAAGGTCGAAGCGTATCTTTGAAAAATGTTCGAGCAGTGTTTTAGAAGAGAACGATATGTGTGTAGTGTGCATGTATGCATAGCAGTTAGAGATTTAGGAAATGATGCATGCACCGAACCACGGTAGGCGCAACAGGGCGGCGGCGGAGTCCGAGCAAATGATTACCCAAAAGGATCGAGAACAATTTTCTGTTAGAGATATCTATTACAGAGAACTATTTTTTTAATTGTTGTATCTTTTGATTTAATTAATTGTACATACTTATTTAAAATGGAAATTGGAGGAATGTTGTTGTTTGCATATAATAAATTCGGGAATAATGAAATCAGTCATAGATTTATAGAATCAAAATTTATAGATTCGAAATCCGTTTTTTAATTTTATTTATTTTTAATTTTGCTAATACCCATACTCTAACATTTTTATACCGTTCGATTTCTAAGTGAAAGGGTATATTACGATACTTTGTCATGGAGTTTGTAACGCAGTTTCAGACTATATAAAAGGGTATATAAATTGATCAGTATGACGAAGGAAGTCGATTGGACGATTGTGCGTCTGTCTGTCTGTTGCAATGCGTGCTTATTTCTATTGCAGACTGTTGTTGTTGTATTTTTGGATCACCAAAATCGGACAATAGGGTCATGGGCACGCAATACAAAACCCAACTCCAAAAAGCATTTTTTATAAGAAAACCTTTTTCATTTATACACGATTTTCAACCTAAGTTTACACGCATATGTATGTATTTCTAAATAAACATCGAAACAAATAAAAATGGATGGAATAGGACCATGACATCCAAGCCTATCCCCTCGAAATTATGTTCTTCTAAGTCATTTTGTTATTTGTTCACAAATTCTAATCAAACCTTACATCGAAACTACAAAAACAAACAGAATCCTACTGTGGAGTCAAGGTAATCAAGGGCCATACAGACCCAATCTCCCCAATCTGAGATTTTTTGTTACCTGTGTACCTATCCTAACAAAGCTTCACACAAATATTGTCCTACCGACGTCACCGATACTATAGAAAAGATGGAAGATGGAGCTGTCATTGAAACCACACCCACAAAGCAAGTTACAATAATTGCTTAAGAACGGACGGAATCCGAATTTAATCCATTAGAAGACAGTTTATCTTTTTGGCGTATGAATGTACTCGTCGAGTCCTTTGATTTGAGTACCCATATGTTCATCGCCGATCAAAACTAAAAAGTCGACTTTTTTCAACTCTTCGTGTTTCGTACTAGCATTTCTAGCACTAGCATTTCTAGCATCATTTGGGATTATTATCTCTAGCATTATCACTACTATCATTTCTAGCATTCGCATTACTAGCACTTTGTATTAGATTCAATAGATTTTCATGTAAAACAAGTACATACCGCTATACATTTTTTGCTAGCATGTAATAGAGAAATTTTAAGTCACTTGGATTACGACCAGCAAGCGGTAAGGGTCATTAGAATAATTTAACTAATATTGTAATTCTTCATAGATTTGAATATTCTACTGGAATTTGGAATTGGATATGGATTTGCATTAAGTATACGAATGGAAAACTACAAAACGCCTTTTTTTCAATTTACGGGTTCAAGGATATTTCGTGATCCGCTACACTTCGGGACATCCTGTTATCTTTTCTTTATCAACTTCTAAAGCAGGAGCTCCCAACCTGTGCGTCGCGACTCCCTGGGGCGTCGCGAGGAAATCTTAGGAGCGTCGTGGGACGCCCACCACACCGGTCGCCTTCACACACCAAATTGCTGAGTATCGTACCCAAAGACAAATTATATTTACTAAAATCCCTTCGCGATAAAAAGATAAGACACTGCTTATTAAGGTCCATCTAGACGTGTCGCCAAATGGCGACACGCGCAGCCAAATGGATGTTGTCATTCCATCCAAACGTGTCGCCATTTGGCTATGCGTCCAGTTTTGATATTCAATATGGCAACTCAACCAACCGCTTTGACAACCGCTTGTCAAATTCATAGTGACAATTTTGCAACTTTTCTTCGTTCTTTTGTGTGAAATTGAATAATTCTTGAATGGCCGTGTAATAATTCAAACGCGCAGAGTCCGATTTTGATAATTAAATTTAAAAAAATCACCAAAATGAAATTTTGGTTATGTCATTTTTTGGCTGCTCGTGTGGATGCTAAGTAGCAGCCAAATGGCTGCACGCGATGCCAGTTTTTGGACGCGTCGCCATTTGGCGACACGTCTAGAGGGACCTTTAGGTTGTACCGCCACAACAGCATTTATGACGAGTTTGTAGTGAAAACTTTGTCGTTGATTTGGTGTGAAAAAGGTAGAAACAGGAACGAGACCCCCATATTCTCAGAATTTGAAACCACACTTGTATTCACCGGTACAAAGTAAAGACAGAGACACACTCATTCTGTGAAATATTTCAACACCTGCTGCTAAAAACATATCACCAGAATTAAGCCTAGTGATAGACATTACTATTACAGTTGTAAACTTCATTTAATCAAGACCCGTGAAGGTAAGGTTCTTTCGTCAGCTTTGTCAGGACTTGGGAGCTGAGCACACATGCTTACTGTATTATTGGGTGCCAAGAGCAAATGTTCTATCACGGGTACGGGTATACGCATTAAAAAAAGAATTTATGAGTTTTTACTGACGGAATCCCATAATGATGCTGAAAAGTTTCAAGACACTGACTTCTTAATAAAACTCGCATATCTGTGTGATATATTTGAGAAATTAAATGCTCCTAATAAGTCATTGCAAGGAAACGAAACACATATTCTTCAACTTTCAGATAAAGTTTCAACATTTTTCAAAAGAAGCTGCTTTTTTGGAAAGGAAAACTGGAGGAGGGACAGGTAAATTGTTTCCCAGTTTTACAAGGCTCGCTGCAGGAAACATCTTTTAGTAATTTAAGTCCAAACTTAAAGTTTACATTTATGCGACATTTGGTGACTTTATAAAGGCATTTTGAACAGTATTTTCCTGATAAGTTTGAAGAATACAATTGGGTTAGAGATCCATTTCAATCGACTCCACCTCCATCTTCACTTCCTACTGCCGAAGAAGAGTAACTACTGTTAGAGCTATCATGGTGATACCAGCTTAAAGTTACGGTTCGACAAACACAAGCTTTTTGAATTTTGGGCCAACGTATCGTAAGAATACCCTGGGCTCAGCTCGACTGCTTTGAATATTCTTTTGCCATGCGCAACATCATATTTGTGTGAAACTGGTTTTTCTGCCAATGCAGCCATTAAATCAAAGTAGGGGAGACCGGGGCTGGTTCTAACAGGGGCAGGTATTAACAGGCTGTTAGACGCCAAACTATCAGACTGAGAGACAAACAAATAATGATTGTCCTGTTTGTACACAATGCTAAACGTGTCGAGACTCGTCAGTTTAGTCTGCGCCGTCGCAGTAACGAGTTGTGTGTGGTGTGCCCATATGAACAGGTAAACGATCTTTTTTGCGTTTTTATTTTCTTGATTTTCAATCTTAATATAAATTTCAAAGATGTGAAACTTTAACTTATATAAAAAGTGTTTATTCAGCTATAGATGCACTCTAATTTCTTGCTGCTAAATTACGTACTTATTATAGTGCAATGTGATTTCTGAAAAATTGGGCTTTGGGGTTAGTTTTAACAGAACACACGGGGTAAGTTCTAACATGTTAACACTTACCCAAATCGCGAGTTAAGTTCCTGTGCTAGGATATTAAGGCTAGAGTTCCATTTTTTTTTAATTACCTGTGATTGTTTTTCAAAGAAGATGTTTATTAAATTTTTTGAGTTTAAGAAAACTGCTATAAAAGCTAAAGTTTTGTTATTTAATTATCTTTAGCATTAAAATATCACTCAGTACTGAATATGATGATACTGATCGTTGTATTTAATTAATATGAGACTGAAAAAAAATAAAGCTTGATTTTGTAGATTAACTGGTGTTTAATTATTTGCAAAAAGTTCAAATTCGATGATTATCCTTCCTGTTAAAACTTACCCCAGGGCTGTTAGAACCAACCCCAGGCTGGGGTAAGTTTTAACATGTGAGTTTCTTAGGAAAAAAGCCTTATTATTCAGAATGTAATACGTTTACAATAATTTTAATAATTACTATTTAAAGTCCTATTAATGATGCATTATATGGCAGAAAGTCATGTCTCTAACGCAAAAGGTTGGGTAGCTAAGAAGTTTTGTTTAAAATTTGTTAGAACCAGCCCCAGTCTCCCCTACACGTCAAAACTTAATTTAGAAAAAGAGGTAAGAGTAGCAATTTCGAAACTTCAGCCCAGGTTTGAAAAGATGTGCTCACAGAAGCAGGCTCAACTATCGCACTGATTAAATTTCACTCATCGGCATTTTTGAAATTATATTTTTACAGTTATAAAAAAAAACTAAAGTAATAATTTACGAAAAAATTTGAATGAACAGTTTTGATTTTAATATTTTTATTATAAGCGAAGCTTTGAATTAAATGAAAATTGTGTTATTTTTATTTGAATTACACGAAAAATTTAATTTTTTATTTTTATTGAATTAACGCAAGATTTGAATTAAATGAAAAATATTTGTTTTATCGTTTCTTTTTTCTATGAAGTCAAAGTACACTGAGAAGGCTTATGCTTGGAATGACACATTGAGCAGTAAGCACCGTATTACTGGCACATTTGATGCAGTAGAGTGCTTATGGCCTTCTTGAAATAAATCTTTGGCTGCAAATTTATATTTTTCTATGTCAATTTTCTTTCAAACTGAATATTTATGCATGCTCACTTCATCCCTAACTCTTCTGTTTATTTTCTATAATGAATTGATTTCATTATGACAAATTTGTTGTGTTTGAAATGTCTGTAATTTTCACCAAACAACGCACTCCCTCCTTCCTCAGATAGTAAAGCCAACTATAACCACACAGAAAACAAAATGTCTTACTAGAGGTGCGTCGCGAAAAATGTTAAGCTGTAAAGGGAGTCGCAGCATAAAAAAGGTTGGGAACCTCTGTTTTAAAGTATTCATGTCAAAGACTGTTATCATTCAACACATTCCTACCAAATTTCATAACGATCGGTTGAGCCGTTCGAGAAGCTATTTAGTGAACAGACGGACAGACAAAATCGATTTCATAAGTGTTTTTTCCAAAAATTCTAAGAAACCCTAAAAATTGTTGGATTTATATCCAATACAATTTAGATTGGAATTTTTTCACGCATATTGCTTACTTGGAGGGGGATGCTGTCGTAAACATGCGCTCGCAATTGAATGTCTTCGACCCTCCACGCGCATCCGTTCGACCACGACAAAAAAAGCAAAAAAAAACGGATAGTGTATATCTAGGTTCTAGACTAAAGGACTAACGGCACTACATTCTCTCAGAGGTCGGTTTACTTATCGCTTTGTTTTGCAGGTAGTGCAGGAATAAATTTTCTTGAATTCGGTGATTTGTCCTACTTCCCAAATAAAAGGGACCGATCGGAAAGCTTTGCGTAAGATCCATCCTGGTCCGTTAGATGTGACCACTACAATTCACTATGTAGCTGCAAGATACGAAAAGGAAGAATAAAAACTCAAGTAAATCCCGCGATCTCTAGAACTCACTGTTAGCGTAGTTCGAGGACTTTGTTGGATGTTTTGTGTTGCTCTTATTGTGATCCATCTATCCATTCGATTCCGGCAAATACATGTAAATTAAAATTTCAACATATTATATGTATAGAAATTGTAGGACCAATAAGGCATATTCTGTCTAAATTCTCATGTTTGTGTAATCGGTTACAGAGAGATATTTTGCGACCTCGATAACTCAAGGTGACCCCAGGGTATAGCCATCGCTACTTTCAACGAAGAATAACGAATAATTGTCAATCAATCATATGCCAGATTGTACGAAAATTGTATGGGAATATCTTCCAATACAACAGAGCGATTATTTCTTAGTCTCATAAGATCTCAAAAACATATCAACAAACCGCACGCGCACGATATCAGCGGCTACCTGGGTCATCTTGCGTGTTTTTTCTATATGCAGTTTTTTTTGCGCAGATACCGCGTACCGCCACTTCATTGCATTTGCATAAGCCACGTGGCATAGGCAATGCACGCACGACATCCTGATCCGGAGCGGCCTCAGCGGCAGCCTGCGTCATCTTTCATGTTTTTTCTATATGAAGTTTTCGCAGGCACATCTACCGCATGGATAGGTTTGCGTAAGCCACGCGGTATTACATGTCTGCTGAGAAAGATGCACTAATGACTTCAAAACATCCCGATGGGAAAATAAGCGCTCTAGAAGGCCTCTGCATGTCCGCAGAGGTAAGCGCTTCTCAAGAAGCGGTAAACATGTTTTTTTTTTACGGAACTGCTTTCCAAGAAGCGCAATCGCGAATGGCACGTCTCTATAAGCGTCATTGCAAATTAAAAGAAAGCGAAGCAAAGCTGATACAGTGGGAGCGCTTCCCCAGAAGCACAATTATGAATAAAGAGAAAGCGCTGAAAAACTGTTTCTGGGCGAAGTGCTTCCAATTTTTCCGATTGGGATGAACGTAGATTTGAATTTCAAACTGAATCCCCGCCATACATTTACCATTAAAAGATGATATAGCACCGGAAGATGTCAGGGTAGTAAGTGGATTGAGTATTTGGATTACAAATAAAGTGGAAAGGGTCTTTGCTGAAGAGCTTTGAAAGAGACTTTGGTTTGAATCACGAAATATCCAATATTGGATATTTTGCGGTATGCGTCCGGGGTTAATATTTTGTATGGCGTGAGAGATATGGTAGTTATTAGTATGTGGTTGTATGCAATGAGGAAGGCTGTGTGAAGTTAGCCAGTCATGTTTTTGAAATTAGGTCCTTTTGCTCGGTGAACCGTTTGTTCTACAGCGGCTACGTTTGTTCTTGATTGTTAACCAATTAATATCGTTTGTGCTTCTCTAATAATTTAATTATAGCAACTTTAAAATTGTGAGTGTGAAGTTAGCCAGTCATTTTTAAATATGGGTCGGAAAGGTATAGGTTTGGTATCAATCGAAAGCCAGACGTTTGTTCATTTTGTAGGGCGTTTGTTAATCCTGGAAAAGGAAGGATACAGGAATTATTAAGGAAAAAGAGATTAGTTGTGACGTCATCTTCACTCAACCAACGCCATCTACTCAGCTCAGCTGTACAATGATGGTGTGGATCTTGCATAAATTGTTCGCGGGACACGGGTTGCCCGTACAGCTGAGCTGAGTAGATGGCGTTGGTTGAGTGAAAATGACGTCACAACTAATCTCTTTTTCCTTAATAATTCCTGTATCCTTCCGTTTCCAGGATGAACAAACGCCCTACAAAATGAACAAACGTCTGGCTTTCGATTGATACCAAACCTATACCTTTCCGACCCATATTTAAAAATGACTGGCTAACTTCACACTCACAATTTTAAAGTTGCTATAATTAAATTATTAGAGAAGCACAAACGATATTAATTGGTTAACAATCAAGAACAAACGTAGCCGCTGTAGAACAAACGGTTCACCGAGCAAAAGGACCTAATTTCAAAAAAATGACTGGCTAACTTCACACAGCCAATGAGGAAGGTGTTGCGTGGGTTTACATAATAAAATACAGTTATTATTAAATTTTATATTTATTTTCTGTTTTAAGGGTTTTTTAGAAAATTTTCCGGAAAACACTTATCTGTCCGTCCGTCTGTCCTTTTGTCCGTCCGCTCGTCTGTTCACTGGAGCGACATGGAGAATACGCGAACGTCTCAATGGTTCGACTTGAAATTTGGTAGGTATGTGAAGAATGGTACGAATACCTTAGAACTTGGTAGGACGAAGATAACAGGGTGTCCCCGAAGGTACGAAAAAAGCAGACTTTTTCCTTTTTATCGTAGGTTGGCGTGTGTGTACTCAAATCAAAGAGTACGACGAGTAAATTTCATATCGGTTTCTTTTTTCCGGTTTCGAGTAACAGTATCGGAATTATTGGTGGTTGAAGTTGATTTTGCGGTACCTTCCCCCTCCGTTTTTCTAAATAAAGCGAATCTACTATTTGCCAAGGGCGTTTCACATTGCCAGGCTAGCTACTTTCCACCTGTTTACTAAACATCTCGCTATTGGCTCAACCAATCGACATGAAATTTGGTAGAAATGCATAAAATGCAAATTCTACTTGTTACGATTAGTTTTAAAATTTGTAGCGCCAAGTCAACAGGGTGTCCCGGAACAGGTGAAAACAGTTAAATTATTTATTATTCATCGGAGAGAGGTGTGTGGGTACTCATATGAAAGGTTATTGTTATGCTTTCGTACCATATTGGTGTCTATGAAATTCCACGAATTCAATACAGCATTAGGATTTAGGCCTCAATTTCTGAGAATTTGCAGCAATAATTACATCCGAGTATAATAATCCAAACAACAGAACTCATAGGTATTATGTTCACTGATTATTCGAATCACTATACCATTCACTTCACGTCTAAATAATGTAGACACTGGCAAGCAGACTGATAGTCGGCAATACGAGTACGTAACAACATTTAGATACACTATGTACCAGCGGTTCGTTTTCGAATCACCCAAATTTAGAAGCTCATAAACTAAAAACTTCTTGTTATTCTTTTCAAATTATAATTTCAAAAGAAAAATACATGCTTTTACTTATTGAATGCAATCATTTCAATAAATTTCATGGATTTTATAGATACTTTTTTTAATTTTGAAAAATGGTCGAAAAAAGACCAGAGAGATTTGATGTCGGAAATAGTCTCGGCAGAGAAAATATATTTTTTTAAATGCTTCGATGAGTTACATTTAGGTTTTCAAGATGGATATTAAATGTTCCTCCCCAGACAGCTATACAGTATTGTAGCGATAACTGAATCAAAGCAAAATAAATGTTTCTCAATTGTCTGAGCGTTAGTAGTTTACTAAGTGTATTCCAAATTACGAAGGTCTGTCTAATTTTCAGTGACAATTTCAGTGACAAATTTTATGTCTTCCTGATTTTGATTAGGTTCAAAATGGCTTGGGATGTTAGAATGAATAAGTTGGATAGACTCAAAAGATGGTTGGGTTGCAGAAGTCAATGAAAATGCAATTGCCTTGGTTTTTTGTATGTTAAGTTTCAGACGATGTTTGTATAACCACTTCTTTATTTTCATCATTGCAGATTGCACTGTGCTTAGAGTTTGATTCCAAGAGGAAGATGAACTTAATAGTACTGTATCGTCAGCGTAAGAAACGATTGTACATTTGTCGTGGGAAAAAGTTGGGTCTGGAAGGAAATTGCAGGGCAGTATATCATGAAGACATCTAATTGCGGTTAAGATCTACTAATCCGACTAAAGGGAACATGAAGACTTCCATGATGGAGGTACAGAGTGATAAACTACCGAAAAGTTCTTCACGAACAATACAAGAAGCAAAGAAAGCTTCAAACATAAGAATCCAAGTACCAACACGGTTAACTAGATAAAAAACAAAGAAATTTGTTAGGATAAATAAGAGAGAATAATGACTAATGTTTGCCTGATTCCATTGTAATACTTTTACATTGGAATAAAAATCAGGTTAAATGGACCAATACTAGCGATGTAAATGGTACAACAACTACGCGGAGTGTGGTTCCCACCTAGATTGTCTGATAATTACTACATCATTACAGCTAGATTGAGATTCATAAAACAAGTGCCGATGGTACATGTAGATACACCTAAATGTATTCTACCGTAGGAGGATTCTTTCTAAAAAACTAAAATCAAATTAGGGTAAAAACTAGCCAGTTAGGATAAGATAGAAAACACGGACATGAACCACACGCAATGAGTCCAAACATATTTTAATAAAAAAAAAAAAAAAAAAAAATTTTATAGAATAGATGCTATCAACTAGATTAATAGAGAAGTGGATGTAAATAAGAAAATTTGGCTATGAATTACTGAAGTATAACGTAAATTAGAAGGAGGAAATGGTAGGGTGGAGATTCAGGATTTTGACTAATTGCAGTCTAAAGTTCTGGTTAAATTCGGAACTTTGCTGTGATGGGCCTAGGAATGGTATCCACCAAAAAGGTTCTTCACGAACATGACATGAGGAGATGGTAGGGTGGAGAATCAGGATTTTTGACTAATTGCAGTCTAAAGTACTAGCTCAATCTAGAGCAAGAACTTGCTGTGATGGGCCTAGGAATGTTATCCACCAAAACAGTTCTTCACGAACATGACATGAAGAAATCTAAGTACCAATAGGAGATTCTAGAATGGAAATGTGGTGGGGTGGAGAATCAGGATTTTGCCTAATCACAGTGCAAAGATCTGGTTAAATTAGGAGCTTTGCTGTGATAGGCCTAGGAATGGTATCCACCAAAGCACTAACATGAGATTCTAGAATAAAAATATATTTTATAGTACGGAAGAAAATTTCGGAACGTAGTAATTTTTAGCCAAGAAATTAGAATATAACGTAAATCGGAAGGAGGAGGTGGTAGGGTGGAGACTCAGGATTTTGACTAATTGCAGTCTAGAGTTCTGGTTAAATTAGGAACTTTGCTGTGATGGGCCTAGGAATGGTATCCACCAAAAAGGTTCTTCACGAACATGACATGAGGAGATGGTAGGGTGGAGAATCAGGATTTTTGACTAATTGCAGTCTAAAGTACTAGCTCAATCTAGAGCAAGAACTTGCTGTGATGGGCCTAGGAATGTTATCCACCAAAACAGTTCTTCACGAACATGACATGAAGAAATCTAAGTACCAATAGGAGATTCTAGAATGGAAATGTGGTGGGGTGGAGAATCAGGATTTTGCCTAATCACAGTGCAAAGATCTGGTTAAATTAGGAGCTTTGCTGTGATAGGCCTAGGAATGGTATCCACCAAAGCACTAACATGCGATTCTAGAATAAAAATATATTTTATAGTACGGAAGAAAATTTCGGAACGTAGTAATTTTTAGCCAAGAAACTAGAATATAACGTAAATCGGAAGGAGGAGGTGGTAGGGTGGACACTCAGGATTTTGACTAATTGCAGTCTAAAGTTCTGGTTAGGAACTTTGCTGTGATGGGCCTAGGAATGGTATCCACCAAAAAGGTTCTTCACGAACATGACATGAGGAGATGGTAGGGTGGAGAATCAGGATTTTTGACTAATTGCAGTCTAAAGTACTAGCTCAATCTAGAGCAAGAACTTGCTGTGATGGGCCTAGGAATGTTATCCACCAAAACAGTTCTTCACGAACATGACATGAAGAAATCTAAGTACCAATAGGAGATTCTAGAATGGAAATGTGGTGGGGTGGAGAATCAGGATTTTGCCTAATCACAGTGCAAAGATCTGGTTAAATTAGGAGCTTTGCTGTGATAGGCCTAGGAATGGTATCCACCAAAGCACTAACATGAGATTCTAGAATAAAAATATATTTTATAGTACGGAAGAAAATTTCGGAACGTAGTAATTTTTAGCCAAGAAATTAGAATATAACGTAAATCGGAAGGAGGAGGTGGTAGGGTGGAGACTCAGGATTTTGACTAATTGCAGTCTAGAGTTCTGGTTAAATTAGGAACTTTGCTGTGATGGGCCTAGGAATGGTATCCACCAAAAAGGTTCTTCACGAACATGACATGAGGAGATGGTAGGGTGGAGAATCAGGATTTTTGACTAATTGCAGTCTAAAGTACTAGCTCAATCTAGAGCAAGAACTTGCTGTGATGGGCCTAGGAATGTTATCCACCAAAACAGTTCTTCACGAACATGACATGAAGAAATCTAAGTACCAATAGGAGATTCTAGAATGGAAATGTGGTGGGGTGGAGAATCAGGATTTTGCCTAATCACAGTGCAAAGATCTGGTTAAATTAGGAGCTTTGCTGTGATAGGCCTAGGAATGGTATCCACCAAAGCACTAACATGCGATTCTAGAATAAAAATATATTTTATAGTACGGAAGAAAATTTCGGAACGTAGTAATTTTTAGCCAAGAAACTAGAATATAACGTAAATCGGAAGGAGGAGGTGGTAGGGTGGACACTCAGGATTTTGACTAATTGCAGTCTAAAGTTCTGGTTAGGAACTTTGCTGTGATGGGCCTAGGAATGGTATCCACCAAAAAGGTTCTTCACGAACATGACATGAGGAGATGGTAGGGTGGAGAATCAGGATTTTTGACTAATTGCAGTCTAAAGTACTAGCTCAATCTAGAGCAAGAACTTGCTGTGATGGGCCTAGGAATGTTATCCACCAAAACAGTTCTTCACGAACATGACATGAAGAAATCTAAGTACCAATAGGAGATTCTAGAATGGAAATGTGGTGGGGTGGAGAATCAGGATTTTGCCTAATCACAGTGCAAAGATCTGGTTAAATTAGGAGCTTTGCTGTGATAGGCCTAGGAATGGTATCCACCAAAGCACTAACATGAGATTCTAGAATAAAAATAAAAATATATTTTATAGTACGGAAGAAAATGTCGAAATTTAGTAAAGAAATTAGAATCATAATTATATATGAAAAAGTTAGCTAGGAAATTAGAAAGGATTTTTATAAAAAAATCTCCTTAATGAAATAGCTAGCTAGGAAATTAGAAAGAATTTTTCTAAAAATTATACTCTAGAAATTAAGTTAGTCATGATAGCCATGAGATTTCATGTTGAAGTGGCCATGAAATTTCATGTCAAATTATATAAAAAATAATAAAAAATTGTTTGGAGAAATAAAAAGTGTTATACAAAATAAGTATAAGTTGAGAAAAAAGAAAAATATAGTGTAGTGAAGTGGAGTTTATATAGTGTAGTTCATATAATTAAATTAAATTAAAAGTGTCACACAAAATAGGTAAAAGTGGAGACAAAATAGGTAAAAGTTGAGAAAAAAGAAAATATAGTGTAGTGAAGTGTAGTTTATATAGTGTCACACAAAATAGGTAAAATTTGGAATAAAAAAGAAAATATAGTGTAGTGAAGTGTAGTTTATATAGTGTAGTGAAGTGTAGTTCATATAATGAAGAAAATAGTGCAGTTAACACGGGAGACGAATGGATGAACGGGGTAAGTCTGAATAAGTTTCTTTATTTTATGTATATGGGATTAAAGATTAAATTCGCCCTATGATAAATTTTAAATGAAATATGGATCTTTAGCTTCTCCTTAAAGAATTTTATTCTGGGGGGATTAGGGATTCATATCTCATGAAAGTTCTTATAAAAGAAAATTTTTGAGTGACTTTGTGTAAAGAATTTCTAAAAGCCTACTGATGAGTCCATAGGGGTATGGACGAAACCGGTCTAGGCACCCATCTAATTAATATCTAGATTTTGTTGTATATAGGGTGAAATTGGAGGAATTGTGGTGGGACACATGCAGTTTTTCAGTGCACTTTTGTTGCGGTATTACACATGTGTCTTATTACAATTTCGCATAAATTGGTTATATATATTTCATATATTGTTCATATATTGTACATATATTGTATTATATTGCATAAATAGAATTTTTTATTGTATCATATAGGTATAATTTTCATATAAATTGGTTTTTTTTTTTTGTACAGTGTGAACACAGATTGGCCTCGGTCGTCCAGCGTCGTCACTCGTCATAGATTACTATTTTAGGATAAATAGTTCTAGAATACATCTTTAGGATAAATAGAAAGATAGGAAATCTAATTATTAAATAATATAGACTCCAACATGCTTAGCTAGATAAAAAGAAAAACAATAGCGGCAATGGAGTCAAACAATAGGTATTTAATAAGTGTAATGATTGTGTTAAATGATTACTCAGCAGAAGACACTTGCTGAGTGGTCGGAACCTTCACAATCATACACGCAAGAAATTTCCTCAAGTATTAGGATATGAAAAAGAATAGGTAGGGCTTAGGGCACTAAACGTGCAAAAAGAGGAAATTGCAGGGCAGTATATCATGAAGACATCTAATTGCGGTTAAGATCTACTAATCCGACTAAAGGGAACATGAAGACTTCCATGATGGAGGTACAGAGTGATAAACTACCGAAAAGTTCTTCACGAACAATACAAGAAGCAAAGAAAGCTTCAAACATAAGAATCCAAGTACCAACACGGTTAACTAGATAAAAAACAAAGAAATTTGTTAGGATAAATAAGAGAGAATAATGACTAATGTTTGCCTGATTCCATTGTAATACTTTTACATTGGAATAAAAATCAGGTTAAATGGACCAATACTAGCGATGTAAATGGTACAACAACTACGCGGAGTGTGGTTCCCACCTAGATTGTCTGATAATTACTACATCATTACAGCTAGATTGAGATTCATAAAACAAGTGCCGATGGTACATGTAGATACACCTAAATGTATTCTACCGTAGGAGGATTCTTTCTAAAAAACTAAAATCAAATTAGGGTAAAAACTAGCCAGTTAGGATAAGATAGAAAACACGGACATGAACCACACGCAATGAGTCCAAACATATTTTAATAAAAAAAAAAAAAAAAAAAAAAATTTTATAGAATAGATGCTATCAACTAGATTAATAGAGAAGTGGATGTAAATAAGAAAATTTGGCTATGAATTACTGAAGTATAACGTAAATTAGAAGGAGGAAATGGTAGGGTGGAGATTCAGGATTTTGACTAATTGCAGTCTAAAGTTCTGGTTAAATTCGGAACTTTGCTGTGATGGGCCTAGGAATGGTATCCACCAAAAAGGTTCTTCACGAACATGACATGAGGAGATGGTAGGGTGGAGAATCAGGATTTTTGACTAATTGCAGTCTAAAGTACTAGCTCAATCTAGAGCAAGAACTTGCTGTGATGGGCCTAGGAATGTTATCCACCAAAACAGTTCTTCACGAACATGACATGAAGAAATCTAAGTACCAATAGGAGATTCTAGAATGGAAATGTGGTGGGGTGGAGAATCAGGATTTTGCCTAATCACAGTGCAAAGATCTGGTTAAATTAGGAGCTTTGCTGTGATAGGCCTAGGAATGGTATCCACCAAAGCACTAACATGAGATTCTAGAATAAAAATATATTTTATAGTACGGAAGAAAATTTCGGAACGTAGTAATTTTTAGCCAAGAAATTAGAATATAACGTAAATCGGAAGGAGGAGGTGGTAGGGTGGAGACTCAGGATTTTGACTAATTGCAGTCTAGAGTTCTGGTTAAATTAGGAACTTTGCTGTGATGGGCCTAGGAATGGTATCCACCAAAAAGGTTCTTCACGAACATGACATGAGGAGATGGTAGGGTGGAGAATCAGGATTTTTGACTAATTGCAGTCTAAAGTACTAGCTCAATCTAGAGCAAGAACTTGCTGTGATGGGCCTAGGAATGTTATCCACCAAAACAGTTCTTCACGAACATGACATGAAGAAATCTAAGTACCAATAGGAGATTCTAGAATGGAAATGTGGTGGGGTGGAGAATCAGGATTTTGCCTAATCACAGTGCAAAGATCTGGTTAAATTAGGAGCTTTGCTGTGATAGGCCTAGGAATGGTATCCACCAAAGCACTAACATGCGATTCTAGAATAAAAATATATTTTATAGTACGGAAGAAAATTTCGGAACGTAGTAATTTTTAGCCAAGAAACTAGAATATAACGTAAATCGGAAGGAGGAGGTGGTAGGGTGGACACTCAGGATTTTGACTAATTGCAGTCTAAAGTTCTGGTTAGGAACTTTGCTGTGATGGGCCTAGGAATGGTATCCACCAAAAAGGTTCTTCACGAACATGACATGAGGAGATGGTAGGGTGGAGAATCAGGATTTTTGACTAATTGCAGTCTAAAGTACTAGCTCAATCTAGAGCAAGAACTTGCTGTGATGGGCCTAGGAATGTTATCCACCAAAACAGTTCTTCACGAACATGACATGAAGAAATCTAAGTACCAATAGGAGATTCTAGAATGGAAATGTGGTGGGGTGGAGAATCAGGATTTTGCCTAATCACAGTGCAAAGATCTGGTTAAATTAGGAGCTTTGCTGTGATAGGCCTAGGAATGGTATCCACCAAAGCACTAACATGAGATTCTAGAATAAAAATAAAAATATATTTTATAGTACGGAAGAAAATGTCGAAATTTAGTAAAGAAATTAGAATCATAATTATATATGAAAAAGTTAGCTAGGAAATTAGAAAGGATTTTTATAAAAAAATCTCCTTAATGAAATAGCTAGCTAGGAAATTAGAAAGAATTTTTCTAAAAATTATACTCTAGAAATTAAGTTAGTCATGATAGCCATGAGATTTCATGTTGAAGTGGCCATGAAATTTCATGTCAAATTATATAAAAAATAATAAAAAATTGTTTGGAGAAATAAAAAGTGTTATACAAAATAAGTATAAGTTGAGAAAAAAGAAAAATATAGTGTAGTGAAGTGGAGTTTATATAGTGTAGTTCATATAATTAAATTAAATTAAAAGTGTCACACAAAATAGGTAAAAGTGGAGACAAAATAGGTAAAAGTTGAGAAAAAAGAAAATATAGTGTAGTGAAGTGTAGTTTATATAGTGTCACACAAAATAGGTAAAATTTGGAATAAAAAAGAAAATATAGTGTAGTGAAGTGTAGTTTATATAGTGTAGTGAAGTGTAGTTCATATAATGAAGAAAATAGTGCAGTTAACACGGGAGACGAATGGATGAACGGGGTAAGTCTGAATAAGTTTCTTTATTTTATGTATATGGGATTAAAGATTAAATTCGCCCTATGATAAATTTTAAATGAAATATGGATCTTTAGCTTCTCCTTAAAGAATTTTATTCTGGGGGGATTAGGGATTCATATCTCATGAAAGTTCTTATAAAAGAAAATTTTTGAGTGACTTTGTGTAAAGAATTTCTAAAAGCCTACTGATGAGTCCATAGGGGTATGGACGAAACCGGTCTAGGCACCCATCTAATTAATATCTAGATTTTGTTGTATATAGGGTGAAATTGGAGGAATTGTGGTGGGACACATGCAGTTTTTCAGTGCACTTTTGTTGCGGTATTACACATGTGTCTTATTACAATTTCGCATAAATTGGTTATATATATTTCATATATTGTTCATATATTGTACATATATTGTATTATATTGCATAAATAGAATTTTTTATTGTATCATATAGGTATAATTTTCATATAAATTGGTTTTTTTTTTTTGTACAGTGTGAACACAGATTGGCCTCGGTCGTCCAGCGTCGTCACTCGTCATAGATTACTATTTTAGGATAAATAGTTCTAGAATACATCTTTAGGATAAATAGAAAGATAGGAAATCTAATTATTAAATAATATAGACTCCAACATGCTTAGCTAGATAAAAAGAAAAACAATAGCGGCAATGGAGTCAAACAATAGGTATTTAATAAGTGTAATGATTGTGTTAAATGATTACTCAGCAGAAGACACTTGCTGAGTGGTCGGAACCTTCACAATCATACACGCAAGAAATTTCCTCAAGTATTAGGATATGAAAAAGAATAGGTAGGGCTTAGGGCACTAAACGTGCAAAAAGAGGAAATTGCAGGGCAGTATATCATGAAGACATCTAATTGCGGTTAAGATCTACTAATCCGACTAAAGGGAACATGAAGACTTCCATGATGGAGGTACAGAGTGATAAACTACCGAAAAGTTCTTCACGAACAATACAAGAAGCAAAGAAAGCTTCAAACATAAGAATCCAAGTACCAACACGGTTAACTAGATAAAAAACAAAGAAATTTGTTAGGATAAATAAGAGAGAATAATGACTAATGTTTGCCTGATTCCATTGTAATACTTTTACATTGGAATAAAAATCAGGTTAAATGGACCAATACTAGCGATGTAAATGGTACAACAACTACGCGGAGTGTGGTTCCCACCTAGATTGTCTGATAATTACTACATCATTACAGCTAGATTGAGATTCATAAAACAAGTGCCGATGGTACATGTAGATACACCTAAATGTATTCTACCGTAGGAGGATTCTTTCTAAAAAACTAAAATCAAATTAGGGTAAAAACTAGCCAGTTAGGATAAGATAGAAAACACGGACATGAACCACACGCAATGAGTCCAAACATATTTTAATAAAAAAAAAAAAAAAAAAAAAATTTTATAGAATAGATGCTATCAACTAGATTAATAGAGAAGTGGATGTAAATAAGAAAATTTGGCTATGAATTACTGAAGTATAACGTAAATTAGAAGGAGGAAATGGTAGGGTGGAGATTCAGGATTTTGACTAATTGCAGTCTAAAGTTCTGGTTAAATTCGGAACTTTGCTGTGATGGGCCTAGGAATGGTATCCACCAAAAAGGTTCTTCACGAACATGACATGAGGAGATGGTAGGGTGGAGAATCAGGATTTTTGACTAATTGCAGTCTAAAGTACTAGCTCAATCTAGAGCAAGAACTTGCTGTGATGGGCCTAGGAATGTTATCCACCAAAACAGTTCTTCACGAACATGACATGAAGAAATCTAAGTACCAATAGGAGATTCTAGAATGGAAATGTGGTGGGGTGGAGAATCAGGATTTTGCCTAATCACAGTGCAAAGATCTGGTTAAATTAGGAGCTTTGCTGTGATAGGCCTAGGAATGGTATCCACCAAAGCACTAACATGAGATTCTAGAATAAAAATATATTTTATAGTACGGAAGAAAATTTCGGAACGTAGTAATTTTTAGCCAAGAAATTAGAATATAACGTAAATCGGAAGGAGGAGGTGGTAGGGTGGAGACTCAGGATTTTGACTAATTGCAGTCTAGAGTTCTGGTTAAATTAGGAACTTTGCTGTGATGGGCCTAGGAATGGTATCCACCAAAAAGGTTCTTCACGAACATGACATGAGGAGATGGTAGGGTGGAGAATCAGGATTTTTGACTAATTGCAGTCTAAAGTACTAGCTCAATCTAGAGCAAGAACTTGCTGTGATGGGCCTAGGAATGTTATCCACCAAAACAGTTCTTCACGAACATGACATGAAGAAATCTAAGTACCAATAGGAGATTCTAGAATGGAAATGTGGTGGGGTGGAGAATCAGGATTTTGCCTAATCACAGTGCAAAGATCTGGTTAAATTAGGAGCTTTGCTGTGATAGGCCTAGGAATGGTATCCACCAAAGCACTAACATGCGATTCTAGAATAAAAATATATTTTATAGTACGGAAGAAAATTTCGGAACGTAGTAATTTTTAGCCAAGAAACTAGAATATAACGTAAATCGGAAGGAGGAGGTGGTAGGGTGGACACTCAGGATTTTGACTAATTGCAGTCTAAAGTTCTGGTTAGGAACTTTGCTGTGATGGGCCTAGGAATGGTATCCACCAAAAAGGTTCTTCACGAACATGACATGAGGAGATGGTAGGGTGGAGAATCAGGATTTTTGACTAATTGCAGTCTAAAGTACTAGCTCAATCTAGAGCAAGAACTTGCTGTGATGGGCCTAGGAATGTTATCCACCAAAACAGTTCTTCACGAACATGACATGAAGAAATCTAAGTACCAATAGGAGATTCTAGAATGGAAATGTGGTGGGGTGGAGAATCAGGATTTTGCCTAATCACAGTGCAAAGATCTGGTTAAATTAGGAGCTTTGCTGTGATAGGCCTAGGAATGGTATCCACCAAAGCACTAACATGAGATTCTAGAATAAAAATAAAAATATATTTTATAGTACGGAAGAAAATGTCGAAATTTAGTAAAGAAATTAGAATCATAATTATATATGAAAAAGTTAGCTAGGAAATTAGAAAGGATTTTTATAAAAAAAATCTCCTTAATGAAATAGCTAGCTAGGAAATTAGAAAGAATTTTTCTAAAAATTATACTCTAGAAATTAAGTTAGTCATGATAGCCATGAGATTTCATGTTGAAGTGGCCATGAAATTTCATGTCAAATTATATAAAAAATAATAAAAAATTGTTTGGAGAAATAAAAAGTGTTATACAAAATAAGTATAAGTTGAGAAAAAAGAAAAATATAGTGTAGTGAAGTGGAGTTTATATAGTGTAGTTCATATAATTAAATTAAATTAAAAGTGTCACACAAAATAGGTAAAAGTGGAGACAAAATAGGTAAAAGTTGAGAAAAAAGAAAATATAGTGTAGTGAAGTGTAGTTTATATAGTGTCACACAAAATAGGTAAAATTTGGAATAAAAAAGAAAATATAGTGTAGTGAAGTGTAGTTTATATAGTGTAGTGAAGTGTAGTTCATATAATGAAGAAAATAGTGCAGTTAACACGGGAGACGAATGGATGAACGGGGTAAGTCTGAATAAGTTTCTTTATTTTATGTATATGGGATTAAAGATTAAATTCGCCCTATGATAAATTTTAAATGAAATATGGATCTTTAGCTTCTCCTTAAAGAATTTTATTCTGGGGGGATTAGGGATTCATATCTCATGAAAGTTCTTATAAAAGAAAATTTTTGAGTGACTTTGTGTAAAGAATTTCTAAAAGCCTACTGATGAGTCCATAGGGGTATGGACGAAACCGGTCTAGGCACCCATCTAATTAATATCTAGATTTTGTTGTATATAGGGTGAAATTGGAGGAATTGTGGTGGGACACATGCAGTTTTTCAGTGCACTTTTGTTGCGGTATTACACATGTGTCTTATTACAATTTCGCATAAATTGGTTATATATATTTCATATATTGTTCATATATTGTACATATATTGTATTATATTGCATAAATAGAATTTTTTATTGTATCATATAGGTATAATTTTCATATAAATTGGTTTTTTTTTTTGTACAGTGTGAACACAGATTGGCCTCGGTCGTCCAGCGTCGTCACTCGTCATAGATTACTATTTTAGGATAAATAGTTCTAGAATACATCTTTAGGATAAATAGAAAGATAGGAAATCTAATTATTAAATAATATAGACTCCAACATGCTTAGCTAGATAAAAAGAAAAACAATAGCGGCAATGGAGTCAAACAATAGGTATTTAATAAGTGTAATGATTGTGTTAAATGATTACTCAGCAGAAGACACTTGCTGAGTGGTCGGAACCTTCACAATCATACACGCAAGAAATTTCCTCAAGTATTAGGATATGAAAAAGAATAGGTAGGGCTTAGGGCACTAAACGTGCAAAAAGAGGAAATTGCAGGGCAGTATATCATGAAGACATCTAATTGCGGTTAAGATCTACTAATCCGACTAAAGGGAACATGAAGACTTCCATGATGGAGGTACAGAGTGATAAACTACCGAAAAGTTCTTCACGAACAATACAAGAAGCAAAGAAAGCTTCAAACATAAGAATCCAAGTACCAACACGGTTAACTAGATAAAAAACAAAGAAATTTGTTAGGATAAATAAGAGAGAATAATGACTAATGTTTGCCTGATTCCATTGTAATACTTTTACATTGGAATAAAAATCAGGTTAAATGGACCAATACTAGCGATGTAAATGGTACAACAACTACGCGGAGTGTGGTTCCCACCTAGATTGTCTGATAATTACTACATCATTACAGCTAGATTGAGATTCATAAAACAAGTGCCGATGGTACATGTAGATACACCTAAATGTATTCTACCGTAGGAGGATTCTTTCTAAAAAACTAAAATCAAATTAGGGTAAAAACTAGCCAGTTAGGATAAGATAGAAAACACGGACATGAACCACACGCAATGAGTCCAAACATATTTTAATAAAAAAAAAAAAAAAAAAAAAATTTTATAGAATAGATGCTATCAACTAGATTAATAGAGAAGTGGATGTAAATAAGAAAATTTGGCTATGAATTACTGAAGTATAACGTAAATTAGAAGGAGGAAATGGTAGGGTGGAGATTCAGGATTTTGACTAATTGCAGTCTAAAGTTCTGGTTAAATTCGGAACTTTGCTGTGATGGGCCTAGGAATGGTATCCACCAAAAAGGTTCTTCACGAACATGACATGAGGAGATGGTAGGGTGGAGAATCAGGATTTTTGACTAATTGCAGTCTAAAGTACTAGCTCAATCTAGAGCAAGAACTTGCTGTGATGGGCCTAGGAATGTTATCCACCAAAACAGTTCTTCACGAACATGACATGAAGAAATCTAAGTACCAATAGGAGATTCTAGAATGGAAATGTGGTGGGGTGGAGAATCAGGATTTTGCCTAATCACAGTGCAAAGATCTGGTTAAATTAGGAGCTTTGCTGTGATAGGCCTAGGAATGGTATCCACCAAAGCACTAACATGAGATTCTAGAATAAAAATATATTTTATAGTACGGAAGAAAATTTCGGAACGTAGTAATTTTTAGCCAAGAAATTAGAATATAACGTAAATCGGAAGGAGGAGGTGGTAGGGTGGAGACTCAGGATTTTGACTAATTGCAGTCTAGAGTTCTGGTTAAATTAGGAACTTTGCTGTGATGGGCCTAGGAATGGTATCCACCAAAAAGGTTCTTCACGAACATGACATGAGGAGATGGTAGGGTGGAGAATCAGGATTTTTGACTAATTGCAGTCTAAAGTACTAGCTCAATCTAGAGCAAGAACTTGCTGTGATGGGCCTAGGAATGTTATCCACCAAAACAGTTCTTCACGAACATGACATGAAGAAATCTAAGTACCAATAGGAGATTCTAGAATGGAAATGTGGTGGGGTGGAGAATCAGGATTTTGCCTAATCACAGTGCAAAGATCTGGTTAAATTAGGAGCTTTGCTGTGATAGGCCTAGGAATGGTATCCACCAAAGCACTAACATGAGATTCTAGAATAAAAATATATTTTATAGTACGGAAGAAAATTTCGGAACGTAGTAATTTTTAGCCAAGAAATTAGAATATAACGTAAATCGGAAGGAGGAGGTGGTAGGGTGGAGACTCAGGATTTTGACTAATTGCAGTCTAGAGTTCTGGTTAAATTAGGAACTTTGCTGTGATGGGCCTAGGAATGGTATCCACCAAAAAGGTTCTTCACGAACATGACATGAGGAGATGGTAGGGTGGAGAATCAGGATTTTTGACTAATTGCAGTCTAAAGTACTAGCTCAATCTAGAGCAAGAACTTGCTGTGATGGGCCTAGGAATGTTATCCACCAAAACAGTTCTTCACGAACATGACATGAAGAAATCTAAGTACCAATAGGAGATTCTAGAATGGAAATGTGGTGGGGTGGAGAATCAGGATTTTGCCTAATCACAGTGCAAAGATCTGGTTAAATTAGGAGCTTTGCTGTGATAGGCCTAGGAATGGTATCCACCAAAGCACTAACATGAGATTCTAGAATAAAAATAAAAATATATTTTATAGTACGGAAGAAAATGTCGAAATTTAGTAAAGAAATTAGAATCATAATTATATATGAAAAAGTTAGCTAGGAAATTAGAAAGGATTTTTATAAAAAAATCTCCTTAATGAAATAGCTAGCTAGGAAATTAGAAAGAATTTTTCTAAAAATTATACTCTAGAAATTAAGTTAGTCATGATAGCCATGAGATTTCATGTTGAAGTGGCCATGAAATTTCATGTCAAATTATATAAAAAATAATAAAAAATTGTTTGGAGAAATAAAAAGTGTTATACAAAATAAGTATAAGTTGAGAAAAAAGAAAAATATAGTGTAGTGAAGTGGAGTTTATATAGTGTAGTTCATATAATTAAATTAAATTAAAAGTGTCACACAAAATAGGTAAAAGTGGAGACAAAATAGGTAAAAGTTGAGAAAAAAGAAAATATAGTGTAGTGAAGTGTAGTTTATATAGTGTCACACAAAATAGGTAAAATTTGGAATAAAAAAGAAAATATAGTGTAGTGAAGTGTAGTTTATATAGTGTAGTGAAGTGTAGTTCATATAATGAAGAAAATAGTGCAGTTAACACGGGAGACGAATGGATGAACGGGGTAAGTCTGAATAAGTTTCTTTATTTTATGTATATGGGATTAAAGATTAAATTCGCCCTATGATAAATTTTAAATGAAATATGGATCTTTAGCTTCTCCTTAAAGAATTTTATTCTGGGGGGATTAGGGATTCATATCTCATGAAAGTTCTTATAAAAGAAAATTTTTGAGTGACTTTGTGTAAAGAATTTCTAAAAGCCTACTGATGAGTCCATAGGGGTATGGACGAAACCGGTCTAGGCACCCATCTAATTAATATCTAGATTTTGTTGTATATAGGGTGAAATTGGAGGAATTGTGGTGGGACACATGCAGTTTTTCAGTGCACTTTTGTTGCGGTATTACACATGTGTCTTATTACAATTTCGCATAAATTGGTTATATATATTTCATATATTGTTCATATATTGTACATATATTGTATTATATTGCATAAATAGAATTTTTTATTGTATCATATAGGTATAATTTTCGGGATAGCTACGTTTTCCCGAAAAACAAAATCCCGCCTGTTTAAAATCCCGCTTTTTCTGAAAATTCCCGTCCTACAAAATCCCGCCATTTCAATTTCCCGCCCATTAAAAATCCCGACTCTTCAAAATCCCGCCTTCTCAAAATCCCGCCATCTCAAAATCCCGCCATCTTAAAATCCCGCTATATCAAAATCCCGCTAATGTATAATAAAAAAATCCCGTCAAAATCCCGTCAAAAAATTTATTTCAATTGTCGATAAATAAAATGTTCAGTTTTGTACAAATTTATTAATTCATGTTTATGAGCTGTAGGGTTTTTCATGATGATATGTTTTTCAGCAGATAATTTTGTTTGCACTCTCGCTTTGCAAATAAGTTTCTCTTGGCACAAACCCATCGAAATGTTTCCTTTTGTTTCCGTTCAAGATGGCAATGAAATCCGTCCACCACAGGAGTGTCACCACCTTTATTATTTTTCACGACTTCGACATTAATATTTCCACTCATGATATCCTGTGAAAATAATAGTTATTTTCGTTTTTTCACATCTAATTGTAAAAACTCACTTTATACGTATTTTAACTGCGATATTATGTTCAATCTTACTGATCACAGTTCACTGATAAGTAAATACTAACTAACTATCATTTACTGACAAATCTGCCTTGTTGCAAAAACATTTTAGCGGAAAATGTATAGTACCGTCATTGAAGGTAAGTATTCTTTCATAAATCGCGCGCGCGATTTATGAAAGAATACTTACCTTCAATGACGGGATATTAAAAAACGGGATTTTGAAAAGCGGGAATTCAAATTTCGGGATTTTGAAATGGCGGGATATTAAGTTGGCGGGCTTATGATTAGGCGGGATTTCAATCGAGCGGGATTTTAAAGTGGCGGGATATTAAAGTGGCGGGATTATGAAAGTCGGGATTTTGAAAAGCGGGAATTTGAACTTCGGGATATCGTACCTAACCCATAATTTTCATATAAATTGGTTTTTTTTTTTGTACAGTGTGAACACAGATTGGCCTCGGTCGTCCAGCGTCGTCACTCGTCATAGATTACTATTTTAGGATAAATAGTTCTAGAATACATCTTTAGGATAAATAGAAAGATAGGAAATCTAATTATTAAATAATATAGACTCCAACATGCTTAGCTAGATAAAAAGAAAAACAATAGCGGCAATGGAGTCAAACAATAGGTATTTAATAAGTGTAATGATTGTGTTAAATGATTACTCAGCAGAAGACACTTGCTGAGTGGTCGGAACCTTCACAATCATACACGCAAGAAATTTCCTCAAGTATTAGGATATGAAAAAGAATAGGTAGGGCTTAGGGCACTAAACGTGCAAAAAGAGGAAATTGCAGGGCAGTATATCATGAAGACATCTAATTGCGGTTAAGATCTACTAATCCGACTAAAGGGAACATGAAGACTTCCATGATGGAGGTACAGAGTGATAAACTACCGAAAAGTTCTTCACGAACAATACAAGAAGCAAAGAAAGCTTCAAACATAAGAATCCAAGTACCAACACGGTTAACTAGATAAAAAACAAAGAAATTTGTTAGGATAAATAAGAGAGAAAATTTGGAATAAAAAAGAAAATATAGTGTAGTGAAGTGTAGTTTATATAGTGTAGTGAAGTGTAGTTCATATAATGAAGAAAATAGTGCAGTTAACACGGGAGACGAATGGATGAACGGGGTAAGTCTGAATAAGTTTCTTTATTTTATGTATATGGGATTAAAGATTAAATTCGCCCTATGATAAATTTTAAATGAAATATGGATTTTTAGCTTCTCCTTAAAGAATTTTATTCTGGGGGGATTAGGGATTCATATCTCATGAAAGTTCTTATAAAAGAAAATTTTTGAGTGACTTTGTGTAAAGAATTTCTAAAAGCCTACTGATGAGTCCATAGGGGTATGGACGAAACCGGTCTAGGCACCCATCTAATTAATATCTAGATTTTGTTGTATATAGGGTGAAATTGGAGGAATTGTGGTGGGACACATGCAGTTTTTCAGTGCACTTTTGTTGCGGTATTACACATGTGTCTTATTACAATTTCGCATAAATTGGTTATATATATTTCATATATTGTTCATATATTGTACATATATTGTATTATATTGCATAAATAGAATTTTTTATTGTATCATATAGGTATAATTTTCATATAAATTGGTTTTTTTTTTTTGTACAGTGTGAACACAGATTGGCCTCGGTCGTCCAACGTCGTCACTCGTCATAGATTACTATTTTAGGATAAATAGTTCTAGAATACATCTTTAGGATAAATAGAAAGATAGGAAATCTAATTATTAAATAATATAGACTCCAACATGCTTAGCTAGATAAAAAGAAAAACAATAGCGGCAATGGAGTCAAACAATAGGTATTTAATAAGTGTAATGATTGTGTTAAATGATTACTCAGCAGAAGACACTTGCTGAGTGGTCGGAACCTTCACAATCATAAACGCAAGAAATTTCCTCAAGTATTAGGATATGAAAAAGAATAGGTAGGGCTTAGGGCACTAAACGTGCAAAAAGAGGAAATTGCAGGGCAGTATATCATGAAGACATCTAATTGCGGTTAAGATCTACTAATCCGACTAAAGGGAACATGAAGACTTCCATGATGGAGGTACAGAGTGATAAACTACCGAAAAGTTCTTCACGAACAATACAAGAAGCAAAGAAAGCTTCAAACATAAGAATCCAAGTACCAACACGGTTAACTAGATAAAAAACAAAGAAATTTGTTAGGATAAATAAGAGAGAATAATGACTAATGTTTGCCTGATTCCATTGTAATACTTTTACATTGGAATAAAAATCAGGTTAAATGGACCAATACTAGCGATGTAAATGGTACAACAACTACGCGGAGTGTGGTTCCCACCTAGATTGTCTGATAATTACTACATCATTACAGCTAGATTGAGATTCATAAAACAAGTGCCGATGGTACATGTAGATACACCTAAATGTATTCTACCGTAGGAGGATTCTTTCTAAAAAACTAAAATCAAATTAGGGTAAAAACTAGCCAGTTAGGATAAGATAGAAAACACGGACATGAACCACACGCAATGAGTCCAAACATATTTTAATAAAAAAAAAAAAAAAAAAAATTTTATAGAATAGATGCTATCAACTAGATTAATAGAGAAGTGGATGTAAATAAGAAAATTTGGCTATGAATTACTGAAGTATAACGTAAATTAGAAGGAGGAAATGGTAGGGTGGAGATTCAGGATTTTGACTAATTGCAGTCTAAAGTTCTGGTTAAATTCGGAACTTTGCTGTGATGGGCCTAGGAATGGTATCCACCAAAAAGGTTCTTCACGAACATGACATGAGGAGATGGTAGGGTGGAGAATCAGGATTTTTGACTAATTGCAGTCTAAAGTACTAGCTCAATCTAGAGCAAGAACTTGCTGTGATGGGCCTAGGAATGTTATCCACCAAAACAGTTCTTCACGAACATGACATGAAGAAATCTAAGTACCAATAGGAGATTCTAGAATGGAAATGTGGTGGGGTGGAGAATCAGGATTTTGCCTAATCACAGTGCAAAGATCTGGTTAAATTAGGAGCTTTGCTGTGATAGGCCTAGGAATGGTATCCACCAAAGCACTAACATGAGATTCTAGAATAAAAATATATTTTATAGTACGGAAGAAAATTTCGGAACGTAGTAATTTTTAGCCAAGAAATTAGAATATAACGTAAATCGGAAGGAGGAGGTGGTAGGGTGGAGACTCAGGATTTTGACTAATTGCAGTCTAGAGTTCTGGTTAAATTAGGAACTTTGCTGTGATGGGCCTAGGAATGGTATCCACCAAAAAGGTTCTTCACGAACATGACATGAGGAGATGGTAGGGTGGAGAATCAGGATTTTTGACTAATTGCAGTCTAAAGTACTAGCTCAATCTAGAGCAAGAACTTGCTGTGATGGGCCTAGGAATGTTATCCACCAAAACAGTTCTTCACGAACATGACATGAAGAAATCTAAGTACCAATAGGAGATTCTAGAATGGAAATGTGGTGGGGTGGAGAATCAGGATTTTGCCTAATCACAGTGCAAAGATCTGGTTAAATTAGGAGCTTTGCTGTGATAGGCCTAGGAATGGTATCCACCAAAGCACTAACATGCGATTCTAGAATAAAAATATATTTTATAGTACGGAAGAAAATTTCGGAACGTAGTAATTTTTAGCCAAGAAACTAGAATATAACGTAAATCGGAAGGAGGAGGTGGTAGGGTGGACACTCAGGATTTTGACTAATTGCAGTCTAAAGTTCTGGTTAGGAACTTTGCTGTGATGGGCCTAGGAATGGTATCCACCAAAAAGGTTCTTCACGAACATGACATGAGGAGATGGTAGGGTGGAGAATCAGGATTTTTGACTAATTGCAGTCTAAAGTACTAGCTCAATCTAGAGCAAGAACTTGCTGTGATGGGCCTAGGAATGTTATCCACCAAAACAGTTCTTCACGAACATGACATGAAGAAATCTAAGTACCAATAGGAGATTCTAGAATGGAAATGTGGTGGGGTGGAGAATCAGGATTTTGCCTAATCACAGTGCAAAGATCTGGTTAAATTAGGAGCTTTGCTGTGATAGGCCTAGGAATGGTATCCACCAAAGCACTAACATGAGATTCTAGAATAAAAATAAAAATATATTTTATAGTACGGAAGAAAATGTCGAAATTTAGTAAAGAAATTAGAATCATAATTATATATGAAAAAGTTAGCTAGGAAATTAGAAAGGATTTTTATAAAAAAATCTCCTTAATGAAATAGCTAGCTAGGAAATTAGAAAGAATTTTTCTAAAAATTATACTCTAGAAATTAAGTTAGTCATGATCAGTGTTGCCAACTGGAAATTCAGAAAACGGCTAAATTTAGCCGGAAAACCGGCTATGGTTTTTTCAAAAACGGCTAAAAATCCGGCTAAATAAATTTCTGCCAGAAAAACGGCCAAAAAATCGGCTAAATCATACAAAACAGCCACATTACGAAAAAAAATATAATTCGTAAAAGGATCGTCCAATGCGTAACTATGGGCAAGGGCAACCGCATTTATGTTTGGATATCTTACAATCATCGCACCTGAATAATTTTATATTTTGCTTAAAATTTAACCATGTTAGGCCCAGGACACATATCCAAATTATGATGAGAGCTCGAAATTGGGGCGATACATATGCTTTCGTCATTAGAATTCGTCATTTACTTTTGACGTTTGTGTAAAATGTCTCTCACAATTGCGATATTTTGATGAATATTCAGTTCAATATTTGAGGACACACTTTTCTTAAAGAATTTGAATAGAAATGAAAAGTCATTATTGACCAAATGATAGTCCAAATGCGTAATCTGGAACTCGTGCTAATGATGATACGTTTGCGTCATTCGAAAATATGTGTGTCAAGCTTGTTATTCATTTTTGAATTTGAGCCCTCCAAATTTTATTTTATTTTCCATAGTTACGAAATTGATGTTCCATTGTTGATATTCCACCAATTACGAGTTTGAAGCTCCAAAGATACGAAATTGATGTGCCAAAATTGAGCTTGGCCGAAAAATGGTATAGATTTTTGATAAAATTGTTGCTACAAACCCCACAACAAAATGTAATGCATCTACGAAAATGTTCGTCAGACGTTGTGCAAGTAGCTTGACCAGTAAACTACAAAAATTAGATTTAAGTGAGTATATATTTCGGGGGCAAAACTTACCTCTTTCTTCAGCACTTAGCTTTTGTGCTGAAGAAATATAGACACACTTAAATTTAATTTTTGTAGTTTACTGGGCAAGCTACTTGCCCAACGTTAGTGTTGAAAACTACAAAGTTCCGGCCATATTATCAATATCTATGAATCGCGCTAAAAGGTTTTCACTCTTGCACTTAATCTGGCATGATTACGTTATCTGTGGTGAAGAATTGAGGAGACTTTGAGTCAACACTGAAAAAAATGTTTTAGACTTTTTATCTAAAGTGAAGTAGTTGACTTAAATTTAGATAGTTTTACCAAAGAAATAGCTGATTTCTCTAATCTTCGTAGCTGAAAATACTATTAAATTCGTTCATTTAACCACGCAAGATTAGAAGAAAAAGTTTAGTCAATTCTTCCACAAAAGTTGTTGATTGTACTATTCAAATATAAAATTTAACTACAAACAATCGTTCTTTTTTCTGCAACACAATTTAGCTATCCAACATTTAACAATTTATAGATAATGAATAGCTGTCTTTACAAATGAATTAATTTAATTTGCAAATATAGTAGATGTTTCAACTAATGACGAATAGAAAAATTATCCATATCTTCGTAACTGTTTCAACTACATAGAATCATAAGCTGAAAATCAACGCGAACTTTAGATGAATTCGACTATTTCTTTAGATAACCATTCTATTTTTTTTTTCTCTGTGAAGGATGCTTAAATTAAAAAACTTAAATGTAATGTTCCATACTTTTTCATAGAAATCACTTATATTCACCAGTCAAAGCATCCTTGATTTAAGGAGAAACTCAAGGAGACCTTGAAATTTTCTATAGTCAACCTCACTTGAAGTCAAGGTAGCTACCCTCTTACCTTGAAATATTATATTTCAAGTCTATGGAAAACTTAAGGTCTCCTTGAGTTTCGCCTTAAATCAAGGATGCATTGACTCCTTCATATATATGATTTCTATGAAAATGTATGGGAAATGACATTTTATTTTTTGAATTTCGGCATCCTTGACTCAAGGATAAATAAAATAATGAATAATTTCACGGCGATTAATTATTTTGTTTGTGAATATTGAAAAATTGATTCTAGTTTAAAAAAAAAATCACAAAATAATTTTAGCCGGAAAAACGGTCGAAGAAAATCAATTCCGGCTAAAAATCCGGCCGGCCGGAATTAGAAATTTCTTCCGGCTAAACAGCACGGTTTCCGGCTAAATTTGGCCGGAAAACGGCTAAATTGGCAACACTGGTCATGATAGCCATGAGATTTCATGTTGAAGTGGCCATGAAATTTCATGTCAAATTATATAAAAAATAATAAAAAATTGTTTGGAGAAATAAAAAGTGTTATACAAAATAAGTATAAGTTGAGAAAAAAGAAAAATATAGTGTAGTGAAGTGGAGTTTATATAGTGTAGTTCATATAATTAAATTAAATTAAAAGTGTCACACAAAATAGGTAAAAGTGGAGACAAAATAGGTAAAAGTTGAGAAAAAAGAAAATATAGTGTAGTGAAGTGTAGTTTATATAGTGTCACACAAAATAGGTAAAATTTGGAATAAAAAAGAAAATATAGTGTAGTGAAGTGTAGTTTATATAGTGTAGTGAAGTGTAGTTCATATAATGAAGAAAATAGTGCAGTTAACACGGGAGACGAATGGATGAACGGGGTAAGTCTGAATAAGTTTCTTTATTTTATGTATATGGGATTAAAGATTAAATTCGCCCTATGATAAATTTTAAATGAAATATGGATCTTTAGCTTCTCCTTAAAGAATTTTATTCTGGGGGGATTAGGGATTCATATCTCATGAAAGTTCTTATAAAAGAAAATTTTTGAGTGACTTTGTGTAAAGAATTTCTAAAAGCCTACTGATGAGTCCATAGGGGTATGGACGAAACCGGTCTAGGCACCCATCTAATTAATATCTAGATTTTGTTGTATATAGGGTGAAATTGGAGGAATTGTGGTGGGACACATGCAGTTTTTCAGTGCACTTTTGTTGCGGTATTACACATGTGTCTTATTACAATTTCGCATAAATTGGTTATATATATTTCATATATTGTTCATATATTGTACATATATTGTATTATATTGCATAAATAGAATTTTTTATTGTATCATATAGGTATAATTTTCATATAAATTGGTTTTTTTTTTTTGTACAGTGTGAACACAGATTGGCCTCGGTCGTCCAGCGTCGTCACTCGTCATAGATTACTATTTTAGGATAAATAGTTCTAGAATACATCTTTAGGATAAATAGAAAGATAGGAAATCTAATTATTAAATAATATAGACTCCAACATGCTTAGCTAGATAAAAAGAAAAACAATAGCGGCAATGGAGTCAAACAATAGGTATTTAATAAGTGTAATGATTGTGTTAAATGATTACTCAGCAGAAGACACTTGCTGAGTGGTCGGAACCTTCACAATCATACACGCAAGAAATTTCCTCAAGTATTAGGATATGAAAAAGAATAGGTAGGGCTTAGGGCACTAAACGTGCAAAAAGAGGAAATTGCAGGGCAGTATATCATGAAGACATCTAATTGCGGTTAAGATCTACTAATCCGACTAAAGGGAACATGAAGACTTCCATGATGGAGGTACAGAGTGATAAACTACCGAAAAGTTCTTCACGAACAATACAAGAAGCAAAGAAAGCTTCAAACATAAGAATCCAAGTACCAACACGGTTAACTAGATAAAAAACAAAGAAATTTGTTAGGATAAATAAGAGAGAATAATGACTAATGTTTGCCTGATTCCATTGTAATACTTTTACATTGGAATAAAAATCAGGTTAAATGGACCAATACTAGCGATGTAAATGGTACAACAACTACGCGGAGTGTGGTTCCCACCTAGATTGTCTGATAATTACTACATCATTACAGCTAGATTGAGATTCATAAAACAAGTGCCGATGGTACATGTAGATACACCTAAATGTATTCTACCGTAGGAGGATTCTTTCTAAAAAACTAAAATCAAATTAGGGTAAAAACTAGCCAGTTAGGATAAGATAGAAAACACGGACATGAACCACACGCAATGAGTCCAAACATATTTTAATAAAAAAAAAAAAAAAAAAAAAATTTTATAGAATAGATGCTATCAACTAGATTAATAGAGAAGTGGATGTAAATAAGAAAATTTGGCTATGAATTACTGAAGTATAACGTAAATTAGAAGGAGGAAATGGTAGGGTGGAGATTCAGGATTTTGACTAATTGCAGTCTAAAGTTCTGGTTAAATTCGGAACTTTGCTGTGATGGGCCTAGGAATGGTATCCACCAAAAAGGTTCTTCACGAACATGACATGAGGAGATGGTAGGGTGGAGAATCAGGATTTTTGACTAATTGCAGTCTAAAGTACTAGCTCAATCTAGAGCAAGAACTTGCTGTGATGGGCCTAGGAATGTTATCCACCAAAACAGTTCTTCACGAACATGACATGAAGAAATCTAAGTACCAATAGGAGATTCTAGAATGGAAATGTGGTGGGGTGGAGAATCAGGATTTTGCCTAATCACAGTGCAAAGATCTGGTTAAATTAGGAGCTTTGCTGTGATAGGCCTAGGAATGGTATCCACCAAAGCACTAACATGAGATTCTAGAATAAAAATATATTTTATAGTACGGAAGAAAATTTCGGAACGTAGTAATTTTTAGCCAAGAAATTAGAATATAACGTAAATCGGAAGGAGGAGGTGGTAGGGTGGAGACTCAGGATTTTGACTAATTGCAGTCTAGAGTTCTGGTTAAATTAGGAACTTTGCTGTGATGGGCCTAGGAATGGTATCCACCAAAAAGGTTCTTCACGAACATGACATGAGGAGATGGTAGGGTGGAGAATCAGGATTTTTGACTAATTGCAGTCTAAAGTACTAGCTCAATCTAGAGCAAGAACTTGCTGTGATGGGCCTAGGAATGTTATCCACCAAAACAGTTCTTCACGAACATGACATGAAGAAATCTAAGTACCAATAGGAGATTCTAGAATGGAAATGTGGTGGGGTGGAGAATCAGGATTTTGCCTAATCACAGTGCAAAGATCTGGTTAAATTAGGAGCTTTGCTGTGATAGGCCTAGGAATGGTATCCACCAAAGCACTAACATGCGATTCTAGAATAAAAATATATTTTATAGTACGGAAGAAAATTTCGGAACGTAGTAATTTTTAGCCAAGAAACTAGAATATAACGTAAATCGGAAGGAGGAGGTGGTAGGGTGGACACTCAGGATTTTGACTAATTGCAGTCTAAAGTTCTGGTTAGGAACTTTGCTGTGATGGGCCTAGGAATGGTATCCACCAAAAAGGTTCTTCACGAACATGACATGAGGAGATGGTAGGGTGGAGAATCAGGATTTTTGACTAATTGCAGTCTAAAGTACTAGCTCAATCTAGAGCAAGAACTTGCTGTGATGGGCCTAGGAATGTTATCCACCAAAACAGTTCTTCACGAACATGACATGAAGAAATCTAAGTACCAATAGGAGATTCTAGAATGGAAATGTGGTGGGGTGGAGAATCAGGATTTTGCCTAATCACAGTGCAAAGATCTGGTTAAATTAGGAGCTTTGCTGTGATAGGCCTAGGAATGGTATCCACCAAAGCACTAACATGAGATTCTAGAATAAAAATAAAAATATATTTTATAGTACGGAAGAAAATGTCGAAATTTAGTAAAGAAATTAGAATCATAATTATATATGAAAAAGTTAGCTAGGAAATTAGAAAGGATTTTTATAAAAAAATCTCCTTAATGAAATAGCTAGCTAGGAAATTAGAAAGAATTTTTCTAAAAATTATACTCTAGAAATTAAGTTAGTCATGATAGCCATGAGATTTCATGTTGAAGTGGCCATGAAATTTCATGTCAAATTATATAAAAAATAATAAAAAATTGTTTGGAGAAATAAAAAGTGTTATACAAAATAAGTATAAGTTGAGAAAAAAGAAAAATATAGTGTAGTGAAGTGTAGTTTATATAGTGTAGTGAAGTGTAGTTCATATAATGAAGAAAATAGTGCAGTTAACACGGGAGACGAATGGATGAACGGGGTAAGTCTGAATAAGTTTCTTTATTTTATGTATATGGGATTAAAGATTAAATTCGCCCTATGATAAATTTTAAATGAAATATGGATCTTTAGCTTCTCCTTAAAGAATTTTATTCTGGGGGGATTAGGGATTCATATCTCATGAAAGTTCTTATAAAAGAAAATTTTTGAGTGACTTTGTGTAAAGAATTTCTAAAAGCCTACTGATGAGTCCATAGGGGTATGGACGAAACCGGTCTAGGCACCCATCTAATTAATATCTAGATTTTGTTGTATATAGGGTGAAATTGGAGGAATTGTGGTGGGACACATGCAGTTTTTCAGTGCACTTTTGTTGCGGTATTACACATGTGTCTTATTACAATTTCGCATAAATTGGTTATATATATTTCATATATTGTTCATATATTGTACATATATTGTATTATATTGCATAAATAGAATTTTTTATTGTATCATATAGGTATAATTTTCATATAAATTGGTTTTTTTTTTTTGTACAGTGTGAACACAGATTGGCCTCGGTCGTCCAGCGTCGTCACTCGTCATAGATTACTATTTTAGGATAAATAGTTCTAGAATACATCTTTAGGATAAATAGAAAGATAGGAAATCTAATTATTAAATAATATAGACTCCAACATGCTTAGCTAGATAAAAAGAAAAACAATAGCGGCAATGGAGTCAAACAATAGGTATTTAATAAGTGTAATGATTGTGTTAAATGATTACTCAGCAGAAGACACTTGCTGAGTGGTCGGAACCTTCACAATCATACACGCAAGAAATTTCCTCAAGTATTAGGATATGAAAAAGAATAGGTAGGGCTTAGGGCACTAAACGTGCAAAAAGAGGAAATTGCAGGGCAGTATATCATGAAGACATCTAATTGCGGTTAAGATCTACTAATCCGACTAAAGGGAACATGAAGACTTCCATGATGGAGGTACAGAGTGATAAACTACCGAAAAGTTCTTCACGAACAATACAAGAAGCAAAGAAAGCTTCAAACATAAGAATCCAAGTACCAACACGGTTAACTAGATAAAAAACAAAGAAATTTGTTAGGATAAATAAGAGAGAATAACTACAAAATCGTAACTTAAACATTTTTTTCCTTTTAGAAAACAAAAATATTCTTTCTTCTCGCATAAACACACGATGTGTACTAAAGTAGAATCAAAGGATGACTCTAAGAACACTAAACAAAAAATTAACACAATAATTTTACACTTACACAAAAAGTCTCACAGACAATTCTTGCCAAATGTACCAATACGCCCGTCTCGCGTAATCACAAGACATGCACTAAAATAAAGTCAGGAACAAATCCGGCAGCTAGCAAAAAACTCGACCTGATACCTTTTCATGTAAGCTAAAAAAATTGAAAAAAGTGTTTTGTCGGTCTGACAGACCAACACGCGGGTATAGGAATAGGAAGGGTTACTGCAACATTAGTTGTTACACTTTTAAAGATAAGGAGAATCTGTAAAATGCAAAATGCCAGCAATTCGGCACCATTTAAATTTAAATGCTTCGTCCAGAGCCTTAGAAATGTTGGAGGAAGGTCATTCGCAAAGTTCTGTGGCCCTGCATTTAGTGTATTCGCGAAGATCCATTCAAAATCTTTGGAACCGTTACCACGAGACAGGAAGTGTCTCCCATCGTCATGGTTCAGGCCGAGTTCGAATAACTACCCTCGCAGAAGACCGAGATGTGAGACTTTGTGCGCGACGGGATCGTACCATTAGTACTCGTGGACTACAAAGTAGGCTATTAAGGACGACTGGGACCATTGTTAGCCCTCAAACAATCAGAAATCGTTTGCACGAAGACCAACAACGGTCAAGGAGACGTGTTACCTGAACACAATTGACCAGGACCACAGATAAGAAAAACTACCAGATGTCTTATCGGTATTTTGGAGCTTAAAATTCTTCAGCAGTGCCATCTAAGTTGGAACAATTCAATTAAAGTCCAAAAGCTCGTTTAAAGCAATGGTTCGTGTCTACAAACCATACTATCCACATCAAAAGCAGCCAACAGATGGACGACATAGAGCCTTTACGAGCTAACCTCTTTCTGAAATTTGTGTTTTGTCGCATGTACCTACCTATATGTATTCAAATGCGCTGCACTTGGATGCGCGAGTAGAACACACCAGTCCGCATCCAGCAACACATGTAGATCGAATGTCGAATGTGACGAACCATCTCAAGACCATAAGTAGAAGGTCGAAGCGTATCTTTGAAAAATGTTCGAGCAGTGTTTTAGAAGAGAACGATATGTGTGTAGTGTGCATGTATGCATAGCAGTTAGAGATTTAGGAAATGATGCATGCACCGAACCACGGTAGGCGCAACAGGGCGGCGGCGGAGTCCGAGCAAATGATTACCCAAAAGGATCGAGAACAATTTTCTGTTAGAGATATCTATTACAGAGAACTATTTTTTTAATTGTTGTATCTTTTGATTTAATTAATTGTACATACTTATTTAAAATGGAAATTGGAGGAATGTTGTTGTTTGCATATAATAAATTCGGGAATAATGAAATCAGTCATAGATTTATAGAATCAAAATTTATAGATTCGAAATCCGTTTTTTAATTTTATTTATTTTTAATTTTGCTAATACCCATACTCTAACATTTTTATACCGTTCGATTTCTAAGTGAAAGGGTATATTACGATACTTTGTCATGGAGTTTGTAACGCAGTTTCAGACTATATAAAAGGGTATATAAATTGATCAGTATGACGAAGGAAGTCGATTGGACGATTGTGCGTCTGTCTGTCTGTTGCAATGCGTGCTTATTTCTATTGCAGACTGTTGTTGTTGTATTTTTGGATCACCAAAATCGGACAATAGGGTCATGGGCACGCAATACAAAACCCAACTCCAAAAAGCATTTTTTATAAGAAAACCTTTTTCATTTATACACGATTTTCAACCTAAGTTTACACGCATATGTATGTATTTCTAAATAAACATCGAAACAAATAAAAATGGATGGAATAGGACCATGACATCCAAGCCTATCCCCTCGAAATTATGTTCTTCTAAGTCATTTTGTTATTTGTTCACAAATTCTAATCAAACCTTACATCGAAACTACAAAAACAAACAGAATCCTACTGTGGAGTCAAGGTAATCAAGGGCCATACAGACCCAATCTCCCCAATCTGAGATTTTTTGTTACCTGTGTACCTATCCTAACAAAGCTTCACACAAATATTGTCCTACCGACGTCACCGATACTATAGAAAAGATGGAAGATGGAGCTGTCATTGAAACCACACCCACAAAGCAAGTTACAATAATTGCTTAAGAACGGACGGAATCCGAATTTAATCCATTAGAAGACAGTTTATCTTTTTGGCGTATGAATGTACTCGTCGAGTCCTTTGATTTGAGTACCCATATGTTCATCGCCGATCAAAACTAAAAAGTCGACTTTTTTCAACTCTTCGTGTTTCGTACTAGCATTTCTAGCACTAGCATTTCTAGCATCATTTGGGATTATTATCTCTAGCATTATCACTACTATCATTTCTAGCATTCGCATTACTAGCACTTTGTATTAGATTCAATAGATTTTCATGTAAAACAAGTACATACCGCTATACATTTTTTGCTAGCATGTAATAGAGAAATTTTAAGTCACTTGGATTACGACCAGCAAGCGGTAAGGGTCATTAGAATAATTTAACTAATATTGTAATTCTTCATAGATTTGAATATTCTACTGGAATTTGGAATTGGATATGGATTTGCATTAAGTATACGAATGGAAAACTACAAAACGCCTTTTTTTCAATTTACGGGTTCAAGGATATTTCGTGATCCGCTACACTTCGGGACATCCTGTTATCTTTTCTTTATCAACTTCTAAAGCAGGAGCTCCCAACCTGTGCGTCGCGACTCCCTGGGGCGTCGCGAGGAAATCTTAGGAGCGTCGTGGGACGCCCACCACACCGGTCGCCTTCACACACCAAATTGCTGAGTATCGTACCCAAAGACAAATTATATTTACTAAAATCCCTTCGCGATAAAAAGATAAGACACTGCTTATTAAGGTCCATCTAGACGTGTCGCCAAATGGCGACACGCGCAGCCAAATGGATGTTGTCATTCCATCCAAACGTGTCGCCATTTGGCTATGCGTCCAGTTTTGATATTCAATATGGCAACTCAACCAACCGCTTTGACAACCGCTTGTCAAATTCATAGTGACAATTTTGCAACTTTTCTTCGTTCTTTTGTGTGAAATTGAATAATTCTTGAATGGCCGTGTAATAATTCAAACGCGCAGAGTCCGATTTTGATAATTAAATTTAAAAAAATCACCAAAATGAAATTTTGGTTATGTCATTTTTTGGCTGCTCGTGTGGATGCTAAGTAGCAGCCAAATGGCTGCACGCGATGCCAGTTTTTGGACGCGTCGCCATTTGGCGACACGTCTAGAGGGACCTTTAGGTTGTACCGCCACAACAGCATTTATGACGAGTTTGTAGTGAAAACTTTGTCGTTGATTTGGTGTGAAAAAGGTAGAAACAGGAACGAGACCCCCATATTCTCAGAATTTGAAACCACACTTGTATTCACCGGTACAAAGTAAAGACAGAGACACACTCATTCTGTGAAATATTTCAACACCTGCTGCTAAAAACATATCACCAGAATTAAGCCTAGTGATAGACATTACTATTACAGTTGTAAACTTCATTTAATCAAGACCCGTGAAGGTAAGGTTCTTTCGTCAGCTTTGTCAGGACTTGGGAGCTGAGCACACATGCTTACTGTATTATTGGGTGCCAAGAGCAAATGTTCTATCACGGGTACGGGTATACGCATTAAAAAAAGAATTTATGAGTTTTTACTGACGGAATCCCATAATGATGCTGAAAAGTTTCAAGACACTGACTTCTTAATAAAACTCGCATATCTGTGTGATATATTTGAGAAATTAAATGCTCCTAATAAGTCATTGCAAGGAAACGAAACACATATTCTTCAACTTTCAGATAAAGTTTCAACATTTTTCAAAAGAAGCTGCTTTTTTGGAAAGGAAAACTGGAGGAGGGACAGGTAAATTGTTTCCCAGTTTTACAAGGCTCGCTGCAGGAAACATCTTTTAGTAATTTAAGTCCAAACTTAAAGTTTACATTTATGCGACATTTGGTGACTTTATAAAGGCATTTTGAACAGTATTTTCCTGATAAGTTTGAAGAATACAATTGGGTTAGAGATCCATTTCAATCGACTCCACCTCCATCTTCACTTCCTACTGCCGAAGAAGAGTAACTACTGTTAGAGCTATCATGGTGATACCAGCTTAAAGTTACGGTTCGACAAACACAAGCTTTTTGAATTTTGGGCCAACGTATCGTAAGAATACCCTGGGCTCAGCTCGACTGCTTTGAATATTCTTTTGCCATGCGCAACATCATATTTGTGTGAAACTGGTTTTTCTGCCAATGCAGCCATTAAATCAAAGTAGGGGAGACCGGGGCTGGTTCTAACAGGGGCAGGTATTAACAGGCTGTTAGACGCCAAACTATCAGACTGAGAGACAAACAAATAATGATTGTCCTGTTTGTACACAATGCTAAACGTGTCGAGACTCGTCAGTTTAGTCTGCGCCGTCGCAGTAACGAGTTGTGTGTGGTGTGCCCATATGAACAGGTAAACGATCTTTTTTGCGTTTTTATTTTCTTGATTTTCAATCTTAATATAAATTTCAAAGATGTGAAACTTTAACTTATATAAAAAGTGTTTATTCAGCTATAGATGCACTCTAATTTCTTGCTGCTAAATTACGTACTTATTATAGTGCAATGTGATTTCTGAAAAATTGGGCTTTGGGGTTAGTTTTAACAGAACACACGGGGTAAGTTCTAACATGTTAACACTTACCCAAATCGCGAGTTAAGTTCCTGTGCTAGGATATTAAGGCTAGAGTTCCATTTTTTTTTAATTACCTGTGATTGTTTTTCAAAGAAGATGTTTATTAAATTTTTTGAGTTTAAGAAAACTGCTATAAAAGCTAAAGTTTTGTTATTTAATTATCTTTAGCATTAAAATATCACTCAGTACTGAATATGATGATACTGATCGTTGTATTTAATTAATATGAGACTGAAAAAAAATAAAGCTTGATTTTGTAGATTAACTGGTGTTTAATTATTTGCAAAAAGTTCAAATTCGATGATTATCCTTCCTGTTAAAACTTACCCCAGGGCTGTTAGAACCAACCCCAGGCTGGGGTAAGTTTTAACATGTGAGTTTCTTAGGAAAAAAGCCTTATTATTCAGAATGTAATACGTTTACAATAATTTTAATAATTACTATTTAAAGTCCTATTAATGATGCATTATATGGCAGAAAGTCATGTCTCTAACGCAAAAGGTTGGGTAGCTAAGAAGTTTTGTTTAAAATTTGTTAGAACCAGCCCCAGTCTCCCCTACACGTCAAAACTTAATTTAGAAAAAGAGGTAAGAGTAGCAATTTCGAAACTTCAGCCCAGGTTTGAAAAGATGTGCTCACAGAAGCAGGCTCAACTATCGCACTGATTAAATTTCACTCATCGGCATTTTTGAAATTATATTTTTACAGTTATAAAAAAAAACTAAAGTAATAATTTACGAAAAAATTTGAATGAACAGTTTTGATTTTAATATTTTTATTATAAGCGAAGCTTTGAATTAAATGAAAATTGTGTTATTTTTATTTGAATTACACGAAAAATTTAATTTTTTATTTTTATTGAATTAACGCAAGATTTGAATTAAATGAAAAATATTTGTTTTATCGTTTCTTTTTTCTATGAAGTCAAAGTACACTGAGAAGGCTTATGCTTGGAATGACACATTGAGCAGTAAGCACCGTATTACTGGCACATTTGATGCAGTAGAGTGCTTATGGCCTTCTTGAAATAAATCTTTGGCTGCAAATTTATATTTTTCTATGTCAATTTTCTTTCAAACTGAATATTTATGCATGCTCACTTCATCCCTAACTCTTCTGTTTATTTTCTATAATGAATTGATTTCATTATGACAAATTTGTTGTGTTTGAAATGTCTGTAATTTTCACCAAACAACGCACTCCCTCCTTCCTCAGATAGTAAAGCCAACTATAACCACACAGAAAACAAAATGTCTTACTAGAGGTGCGTCGCGAAAAATGTTAAGCTGTAAAGGGAGTCGCAGCATAAAAAAGGTTGGGAACCTCTGTTTTAAAGTATTCATGTCAAAGACTGTTATCATTCAACACATTCCTACCAAATTTCATAACGATCGGTTGAGCCGTTCGAGAAGCTATTTAGTGAACAGACGGACAGACAAAATCGATTTCATAAGTGTTTTTTCCAAAAATTCTAAGAAACCCTAAAAATTGTTGGATTTATATCCAATACAATTTAGATTGGAATTTTTTCACGCATATTGCTTACTTGGAGGGGGATGCTGTCGTAAACATGCGCTCGCAATTGAATGTCTTCGACCCTCCACGCGCATCCGTTCGACCACGACAAAAAAAGCAAAAAAAAACGGATAGTGTATATCTAGGTTCTAGACTAAAGGACTAACGGCACTACATTCTCTCAGAGGTCGGTTTACTTATCGCTTTGTTTTGCAGGTAGTGCAGGAATAAATTTTCTTGAATTCGGTGATTTGTCCTACTTCCCAAATAAAAGGGACCGATCGGAAAGCTTTGCGTAAGATCCATCCTGGTCCGTTAGATGTGACCACTACAATTCACTATGTAGCTGCAAGATACGAAAAGGAAGAATAAAAACTCAAGTAAATCCCGCGATCTCTAGAACTCACTGTTAGCGTAGTTCGAGGACTTTGTTGGATGTTTTGTGTTGCTCTTATTGTGATCCATCTATCCATTCGATTCCGGCAAATACATGTAAATTAAAATTTCAACATATTATATGTATAGAAATTGTAGGACCAATAAGGCATATTCTGTCTAAATTCTCATGTTTGTGTAATCGGTTACAGAGAGATATTTTGCGACCTCGATAACTCAAGGTGACCCCAGGGTATAGCCATCGCTACTTTCAACGAAGAATAACGAATAATTGTCAATCAATCATATGCCAGATTGTACGAAAATTGTATGGGAATATCTTCCAATACAACAGAGCGATTATTTCTTAGTCTCATAAGATCTCAAAAACATATCAACAAACCGCACGCGCACGATATCAGCGGCTACCTGGGTCATCTTGCGTGTTTTTTCTATATGCAGTTTTTTTTGCGCAGATACCGCGTACCGCCACTTCATTGCATTTGCATAAGCCACGTGGCATAGGCAATGCACGCACGACATCCTGATCCGGAGCGGCCTCAGCGGCAGCCTGCGTCATCTTTCATGTTTTTTCTATATGAAGTTTTCGCAGGCACATCTACCGCATGGATAGGTTTGCGTAAGCCACGCGGTATTACATGTCTGCTGAGAAAGATGCACTAATGACTTCAAAACATCCCGATGGGAAAATAAGCGCTCTAGAAGGCCTCTGCATGTCCGCAGAGGTAAGCGCTTCTCAAGAAGCGGTAAACATGTTTTTTTTTTACGGAACTGCTTTCCAAGAAGCGCAATCGCGAATGGCACGTCTCTATAAGCGTCATTGCAAATTAAAAGAAAGCGAAGCAAAGCTGATACAGTGGGAGCGCTTCCCCAGAAGCACAATTATGAATAAAGAGAAAGCGCTGAAAAACTGTTTCTGGGCGAAGTGCTTCCAATTTTTCCGATTGGGATGAACGTAGATTTGAATTTCAAACTGAATCCCCGCCATACATTTACCATTAAAAGATGATATAGCACCGGAAGATGTCAGGGTAGTAAGTGGATTGAGTATTTGGATTACAAATAAAGTGGAAAGGGTCTTTGCTGAAGAGCTTTGAAAGAGACTTTGGTTTGAATCACGAAATATCCAATATTGGATATTTTGCGGTATGCGTCCGGGGTTAATATTTTGTATGGCGTGAGAGATATGGTAGTTATTAGTATGTGGTTGTATGCAATGAGGAAGGCTGTGTGAAGTTAGCCAGTCATGTTTTTGAAATTAGGTCCTTTTGCTCGGTGAACCGTTTGTTCTACAGCGGCTACGTTTGTTCTTGATTGTTAACCAATTAATATCGTTTGTGCTTCTCTAATAATTTAATTATAGCAACTTTAAAATTGTGAGTGTGAAGTTAGCCAGTCATTTTTAAATATGGGTCGGAAAGGTATAGGTTTGGTATCAATCGAAAGCCAGACGTTTGTTCATTTTGTAGGGCGTTTGTTAATCCTGGAAAAGGAAGGATACAGGAATTATTAAGGAAAAAGAGATTAGTTGTGACGTCATCTTCACTCAACCAACGCCATCTACTCAGCTCAGCTGTACAATGATGGTGTGGATCTTGCATAAATTGTTCGCGGGACACGGGTTGCCCGTACAGCTGAGCTGAGTAGATGGCGTTGGTTGAGTGAAAATGACGTCACAACTAATCTCTTTTTCCTTAATAATTCCTGTATCCTTCCGTTTCCAGGATGAACAAACGCCCTACAAAATGAACAAACGTCTGGCTTTCGATTGATACCAAACCTATACCTTTCCGACCCATATTTAAAAATGACTGGCTAACTTCACACTCACAATTTTAAAGTTGCTATAATTAAATTATTAGAGAAGCACAAACGATATTAATTGGTTAACAATCAAGAACAAACGTAGCCGCTGTAGAACAAACGGTTCACCGAGCAAAAGGACCTAATTTCAAAAAAATGACTGGCTAACTTCACACAGCCAATGAGGAAGGTGTTGCGTGGGTTTACATAATAAAATACAGTTATTATTAAATTTTATATTTATTTTCTGTTTTAAGGGTTTTTTAGAAAATTTTCCGGAAAACACTTATCTGTCCGTCCGTCTGTCCTTTTGTCCGTCCGCTCGTCTGTTCACTGGAGCGACATGGAGAATACGCGAACGTCTCAATGGTTCGACTTGAAATTTGGTAGGTATGTGAAGAATGGTACGAATACCTTAGAACTTGGTAGGACGAAGATAACAGGGTGTCCCCGAAGGTACGAAAAAAGCAGACTTTTTCCTTTTTATCGTAGGTTGGCGTGTGTGTACTCAAATCAAAGAGTACGACGAGTAAATTTCATATCGGTTTCTTTTTTCCGGTTTCGAGTAACAGTATCGGAATTATTGGTGGTTGAAGTTGATTTTGCGGTACCTTCCCCCTCCGTTTTTCTAAATAAAGCGAATCTACTATTTGCCAAGGGCGTTTCACATTGCCAGGCTAGCTACTTTCCACCTGTTTACTAAACATCTCGCTATTGGCTCAACCAATCGACATGAAATTTGGTAGAAATGCATAAAATGCAAATTCTACTTGTTACGATTAGTTTTAAAATTTGTAGCGCCAAGTCAACAGGGTGTCCCGGAACAGGTGAAAACAGTTAAATTATTTATTATTCATCGGAGAGAGGTGTGTGGGTACTCATATGAAAGGTTATTGTTATGCTTTCGTACCATATTGGTGTCTATGAAATTCCACGAATTCAATACAGCATTAGGATTTAGGCCTCAATTTCTGAGAATTTGCAGCAATAATTACATCCGAGTATAATAATCCAAACAACAGAACTCATAGGTATTATGTTCACTGATTATTCGAATCACTATACCATTCACTTCACGTCTAAATAATGTAGACACTGGCAAGCAGACTGATAGTCGGCAATACGAGTACGTAACAACATTTAGATACACTATGTACCAGCGGTTCGTTTTCGAATCACCCAAATTTAGAAGCTCATAAACTAAAAACTTCTTGTTATTCTTTTCAAATTATAATTTCAAAAGAAAAATACATGCTTTTACTTATTGAATGCAATCATTTCAATAAATTTCATGGATTTTATAGATACTTTTTTTAATTTTGAAAAATGGTCGAAAAAAGACCAGAGAGATTTGATGTCGGAAATAGTCTCGGCAGAGAAAATATATTTTTTTAAATGCTTCGATGAGTTACATTTAGGTTTTCAAGATGGATATTAAATGTTCCTCCCCAGACAGCTATACAGTATTGTAGCGATAACTGAATCAAAGCAAAATAAATGTTTCTCAATTGTCTGAGCGTTAGTAGTTTACTAAGTGTATTCCAAATTACGAAGGTCTGTCTAATTTTCAGTGACAATTTCAGTGACAAATTTTATGTCTTCCTGATTTTGATTAGGTTCAAAATGGCTTGGGATGTTAGAATGAATAAGTTGGATAGACTCAAAAGATGGTTGGGTTGCAGAAGTCAATGAAAATGCAATTGCCTTGGTTTTTTGTATGTTAAGTTTCAGACGATGTTTGTATAACCACTTCTTTATTTTCATCATTGCAGATTGCACTGTGCTTAGAGTTTGATTCCAAGAGGAAGATGAACTTAATAGTACTGTATCGTCAGCGTAAGAAACGATTGTACATTTGTCGTGGGAAAAAGTTGGGTCTGGAAGGAAACGTTGCCGACAATTGGAAAAGTTTTTCCGAGAATTTTGAGGTGTTTGAAATTGCAGCCGAATTAAGTGAAAAGCCCAAAGCAGTTCAGGTGGCAATTTTTCTCAATGCGGCCGGCAAAGCAGCGATCGAGTTGTTCAAGACGTTTGATCTATCCGAGGAGAGCAAAAAAGATATTGTGGCCGTTAAAAATGCATTTAAGGAGCATTGTATTCCGAAGAAAAATGAGGTATTTGATTAATTTCTATTTCACACGCGACATCAGAAGCCTGCAATTTTCATGATGAGCAAAGAATGTTACGGGACCGCATCGTACTGGGCATAGAAAACAAGAATCTACAGAAGGAATTGCTGAGGACCGAAGCATTGACTGCTGAGAAGGCTGTTCAAATAGCAATTTGAAGCAGCTAGGAAACAGTTTAATGAGATGCGAGTTGATAGAAATACGATGACAATCGATGAGGTGAGCTGGAAGAATCGTCAACATAATGCGAGTAAGAGTGAAAAGCAACATGGTATTGGTAAGAACCGGAGTATTGAAAAGAAAAATGCAAATGTAACTACTAATACTGAGGAAATTAAGTGTAAGTATTGTAATAGAAGTCATCCGAAGTCAAGAGAAAAATGTCCGGCATATGGGAGCAAGTGTCGTGTTTGCAATAAATTTAATCACTGGGCAATTGTTTGTAAAAATAAATCGAAAAATTCAGTGCATAATATTGAAAGTGTAAAAAAATGTTCAAGAGAATATGAAGATAGTGATTTTTATATAGATTCAGTTGATTTGCATCAAGAAAATTGGTATGAAATTTTGCAAATTCAGTCCGTGAAGATAAAATTTAAATTAGATACTGGTGCTGATATAAATATTATTCCATTTAAATACATTTTAACAATGAAAAATATAAAAATTAACGATGATAACTCGAAATTAAAAGCATATAACGGATCGTGTATTAATACATTAGATGTTGTTGATTTAGAAATCATACACAAGCATACAAAATTAAAATTGAAATTTTTTGTTGTTGATAATGAGCGTGCCGTTCCGATATTAGGTTTGAGAGTCTGCATAGATTTGCGATTGATTAAGAAAGTTGATTTAGTGGAAGTTAGTGATGAGCAGCAATTATTTTCGCAATATAAAGATGTTTTTGAAGGGACTGGTAGTTTTCTAAGAGATCTCAAAATCCAGCTGAAAGACAGCTCGACGTGTTCCGCAAACATTAAAAAAGCCTTTATATAATGAGTTAGAACGCCTTTGTAAAAATAACGTTATTGAGAAAGTTAATGAGTCTTCGGAATGGATATCAAACATAGTGATTGTAGAAAAGCCTAATGGGAAAATACGTGTTTGCCTAGACCCCCAAGATCTTAATAAAAACATTAAGGAAGAATTCTACGAAATACCCTCATTTAAAGATATTAAATCCAGATTTTGCCATAAAAGTTTGTTTTCAGTGTTTTTGAACAAAGAAAAGTTGCAATATAGAAAAAGAGAAATTAATTTTCTAGGGCACACAATAAATTTAAAGGGGATATCTTGTGAAAAAAATCGTATGAAGGCGATTGAAAATTTGAAAAATCCTACAACAAAAAAAGAATTACAAAAACTTTTAGGTTTCATAAATTACGTTCGAAGTTACATACCGAATTTAGCTGAAATATCAACACCGCTGAGGTCACTACTAAAAAATAATATTTTTTTTAAATGGGGACCTAATGAAAGTGAATGTTTGGACAAGATAAAAAATGCAATTAAAAATTCGTCAATCTTAGCTCACTTTAATAAGAATGAACCTATTTCCCTACAAACCGATGCTTCCAAAAATGGCTTAGGGGCATGTCTGATGCAAGGAGGAAAGCCTGTGTGTTTCGCTTCGCGAAGTCTCACAGAAACAGAAATAAATTATCCTCAAATTGATAAGGAATTTCTAGCAGTGTACTATGCATGCAGAAAATTCCATTACTACATTTATGGTAGAGAAATTGAGATCATAACTGACCATAAACCTTTGTTGGGTATCATGTCAAAAAAATATTCTAGCATTCCATCTGCAAGGCTGCAGCGATTAAAATTAAAATTAGAAAAATATAAACTAAAATTCAGATACTTGCCAGGGAAGTTTATGTATGTCGCAGACCTGTTGTCTAGAAATTTTCCGATTGAAAAGTCTAATTGTGAAGAAATTGAAGGACTAAAAGACGTAGTTCACACTATCAGTGTAAGTGATAGTAGGAAGAAAATACTACAAACCGAAACTAGAAAAGATCAGATATTAAGTAAACTCTATGATGTCATTCATGAAGGATGGCCTGTTAATAAGAATTGTTTACCAGATAATTTGAGATTCTGTTGGAAACATAGAAATGATCTTTTCGTTGAGGATGATTTAATATTTTTAAATAATCGGATCTTCATACCTAGCATTCTTAGAAATGAAATATTAGAGAAACTTCACATACCGCATTTGGGAATTGAGAAGAGAAAAAATAGGGCTAGATCATTAGTTTATTGGCCATCAATAAATAGTGACATTGAAGAAATGATTTCAAAATGCACTGTCTGTGCAAAACATAAGCCTTCTGAATGTAGAGAACCCTTGATAAATCACCCGATTCCAGAATTTCCATTCAGAAAACTAGGAATGGACGTAATGGAAGTTTCTGCCAAATCATACTTGGTGTTAGGTGACTATTTCTCCAAATACTTGGATATTATTCCATTAGTTAGTAAAACAGCAAATGCAATCATTGAAAAGCTTAAAGTTGTATTTTCCGTTCATGGGATACCTTTGGAAATTGTTGCAGACAACATGCCATTTAATTCCTATGCATTTCAGGAGTTTGCAAAAACTTGGGATTTTAAAATATTGAATAGTAGCCCTTTGTATCCAAAATCTAATGGATTTGCAGAAAAAATGGTAGGGATTGCTAAAAAAATGGTTACTAAAGCACAAAAATCAAAAACAAATCTGTGGCTAGCTTTACTTGAGTATAGGAACGCACCAATAAAAAATTCAAAACTATCGCCAGTTGAAATTTTAATGGGTCGTCGTACACGATCGTTATTACCATGCAAAGACACGTTTATGAAAAATGAAAATGTTAACAAGGAATTATACCCAGTTTTACTAAAGAACAACAGCACTAATAAATTTTATCATAATCGATGCAGTAGAATTAAAAATGAATTTAAAAATGGGGATAAAGTATGGGTTAGACATAATAAAATTTGGATACCAGCAATAATTAAAAACGAAGATGAAAATCCAAGATCATATTTAATTGAATTTACTGACGGCAAAATTGTAAGAAGGAATTCAAACTTTATAAGAATTAGAAAGTAGATTAATAAGAATTTGAACTGAATATGCATTGTAGAATTAAATTACATATGGAGAAAGTAAATTAATTAAAATGAAATATAAAATCAAACTGAAATCATTGAAGTAAAAAAAAATATATATATAATTTATCTCATAAATTACAAGGGGAGATGTACTGTAGATATGTATATAGTTCTCTATTGTAAATATGTAGTTCTCATTAGAATGTAAGTATCCTTTCATTGTATATGTAGAATAAGAGACCACTCTCAATAAAGTCTTAGAAGTGTAAAGACGTTGTTTCGAGTCATACTATAATCATTACAGCATGTACTAAAAAAGTGCTTTATAATTTAAATTCTACGATGCATTTGGAATTTAATGACATACGATTCGTTCTAGTCTCCATGGTTTTGACTATATTAATTATAATCAACTCGAGGATTTGTTGGTAGTCTGTATCGTACCGGCTATTATATCCTGATTGCTATGTTACTATTCTTAACCTAGATGACAATTCCTTATACACACATTCATATTTCACTTGAATATCTGTCAACTCATAAAATCCAAAAGTTCAATGCCAGCTCCCTATTTACGACCATACCGCATGTGCTCTACCCCTACCAAACGCTCAAGAATAAAAATGATTTATGATTATTAAAATCAAAAGGAGAGCTCTAGCTAGTAACAATAATAATACAATTTTTCTCAAATCTAAAATCTAAATCGGAAAAGAGATTTTCACACAATCATCGAAAATGACGAAGTTCTTTTATATCACAGTAAATACGTGCTTATGGTAGAGCGCATGTTGTACAACGAAAAAAACTTTATCGTAGGTACTTTGTCAGATGCCGGAAAGTAATAAATAAAGAACAGGAAATTTCATAAAACTTTTCACGTTCAAATGGAGAAAGCTCGTAATATGCCCTTCAGGCAGGGACTTGTTTTGATTCGTTGGAAAGGAAGTATGGCATTGAAATTGCATTAAAAATAACTTAATGTCACTCTATAGTTCTATGCATTTAATAAGTAGGTATGTAGGCAAATATGCAAGTGCGTGTAATGCCGCAGACACACGGAGAATCCCTTTGTTTTTTTATTTTCGCTCTTTCAAAATCCAAAAAGAATCCACAAAAAGGGATTCGTTTCTTCGTATGTTTGCGGCAGAGTATTCACCTAGATTTATGATTTTATAATTATTTATTTGAACTGCAATAGATTTAAAAATTAACTTTTTCATCATTTCAATGTCAGAAATAAGAGCACAGCATCAGCTTAATTCAGGAACGTAATCATAATTATGCTTGAAACTGATTAGACGCGTTGAATGCTGCCCAAGAAAGCAGCACAATTCATTTAACCCTTGGTTTGCATGGTGGTGAAAACTACCTTAACCCTTGTGTTGCCACCCAAAAAAACTTACACTATCTGCCACCCGGGTACCTGGGTACCCCCCTATGAAACTCTTGCTAAAAGTCCATTGTAGCTGAAAATAATTGTTTGTATTTTTACCAGGAAAGTTAAGAATATATTGTAGTTTTGTTTAGAGAACTTAGCGTATCCAAAACATGCACTGAATTATTGCCGTTGAAGAAGCCAGGCATTCAGTCACTCCTGAAAGAGTTTCGATGGACGAATAAAAGAAAACGATGACGACAAAAGAAACGCTGAGGAGGAGAGTAGCAATGAAAATTTTTGTCACGGAATCTCACTATCGTCGGTATTTTGAAAAAAAAAATGCATTCCTCAAGAAATGAAACTGACGAACTGTTGACCGTTATTGTCGACGCTTTTGGATTTGACGAGGAGGTACCATCTGTTTGTATGTTCCGAAGAAGAAAAAAGCGGTGATTCTTCCCATTACGATATCACCGGTACCACGTACGTTACTTACTATGAAAACAATGATATGCTTGCAAAAAAAAACTAACGGGCGCAGAATTTTTCTACACCAGCTCTCGGAAGAATTAGCTATGCTAATGATAGGAGAGTGATTTTCTAACCAGCAAGTCATGCGAAATCATCGAACGAAAACCACAATCAAAAGGTACTAAGGAAGGCCACTAATAGAAGTGGTTACTTACAGCAACGATCAAAGAAACGCTAGAGGTAGAAAAGTTGACGCGTTTTTACGATATACTCGAAATATGTATACGATATTCTATACGAAAATCATTCTTTTTATATCGGGGTACCCGGGTACCCGGGTGGCTTATACGTGTTGTTTTTTTCAAATGCTAAATTTTTTAAGTTAAAATATTTCTATAAATACGTAGAATGCAAATTTCGATACAAATTCGATCAAATCATGGAGATTCGAGAAGGTTTTGAACAATCTTTCCCGAGAAAAAAATTATTTAGCAAAACGTATCAAGATGGGTACCCGGGTACCCGGGTGGCAACACAAGGGTTAAAGTGTATGGTGGAGTCCCAGGGACTCCTTACTTAAATCTTAAAAAAAGCAAAACCAATGTTGTTTTCGGAAAATTATTTATAAATATAGTTAATAGGCCTTAGTCCAATGTTGGATTGTCGCGCCTGTTATTTTATAGTTAATATTGTCCATCATCAATAGATTTTAACTTACATTAGGAACTTTTAATGAGTTTACTTTCTAGAACTTCCAGGTAATTTACAGTCTCAAAAATCGCATAAAAGAATGCTCACTCCTTAAAAATAGTAAAATTTAAACTTTCAATAAAAATAATTTCCCATTTTTACTAATTTTGAATAGATAAATATATCCAATTATAAAATAAACATAAATCTTCTCGAATAGCATCTAAATAAAAAAACGTGCGTGGCTTCAATTCAGATAATGTTCTGGGAATTTTCTTCATACTTTTTTGATCATGACGTGAATATTGGTTTGTAATAAGAGTTGCGAATATAAATTGTCTTCCTCCATTGTTTCAGCATAAGAAACAGTATATTCTCTGATTCCGAGGAATTTATCACAACTCTATTATCAATTTCATCAGTTACAAGGTTTACCTTTAGGGTTTCTAATGCTGTGAGCCTGTTGTTCTGGGCAACATTGTATGTATTGTACATACGTGAAGTCAGGATAGCTTTTTTCAGTTGTGTAATTAATTGTGTCAGGAACTAAAGTCTTTCTAGTTTTGGGCATACATTTTAAGATTAATTGAAAACATAGGGATTGATTCCACAAATGTCGAAAATAAGAAACATAACTACTATAGGTCATCGAAGAGTACGACGGCTACATGAAAAAACAGTGTACATTTCGATTGCATCTACTTCACCCTTGGTGTAATTATAATATACATAATTATAATTTCTGGTTAATTTGTCTCAGAAACAAAAGTGTGGTCATGGTGTACCAAAGAACAAAAAAAGACAGCCTTTCTCTATTCGGAAACATAACTAACCAGTGTGCTATCCAAATAATGACTTCTTCCAACCACTGTGTTGGAACACTTGCAGGATTTTATTTCAGAACAGGGTAAAATTACATCGGTTGGAAGCCATGAGAATAGCTTATTACATTAAAAAAGCTTGATAGAGCACGATACAAAAATCGACAATTGCTCTCATTGCATAACACAAAGTGCATGGTGGAGTCCCACGAACTCCTTCTACCGTTATTACTCACCGAAGAAAATAGCGCACACGTCGGCTTCTGTCCAAGTCTACTGGAGGAAGGAAACGCACTGAAACGTATTTGCCTTATTATAAAAGTTATTGATAAAAGTAATCTGAGGAGGAGTCCCTGGGACTCACCATGCAAATTAAGGGTTAAAATGGGTGACGTAATGTTGGTAGCTAAAACTTTTTTGTAGTTTTTGCTGCCACCTCTTTGGGTGGGCCGCTGCTGCTGCTTCCATTCTATTTCTACCATTATACTTGTAATCGACTCAGCGAGTATGTCAGCAAAGAAAACAAGCTCAAAAAAACGGCTTTATAAGAACAATTAATATATGCTTGCCTTGCTCTTCACTGCATTTTGTCGACAGGCACATACATTTTCATGTTATTATATTAATGTTATTCTTAATAAATTTTAACGTCGGATGCTTCGATGACAAGACTATAAGGCCGCGTACACATACAGAGCGACGCCGAGCTTTTCCGGGCCGGGCGATGCGATGCGACGCGATGCGATGCGATGTGTGCACACTCCTTGCGGTGTCGGGCTGGGCGATGCGATGCGATGAGATTTGTTGCGAGCTGATGCTTTTTCTTCCACGACAAGAAAACCTGATTTTCGAATGGGATTTTATACCGGCGCTATTTCGTGCGATTTGCTGCTGTATGTACGAAGGTATGATTTCATATCGACTTCGTGGCATGGCGCTTCGGTTGTAGATAAATTGTAGGTAGGTCATGTAATGATGAATGACTGAAAGAGGTAGGTAACCTTTCTGGAAGTGTTAGCTTACGCGTTTCAAAACAATTTTCGGGCGGCATTTGGATTTGGAGTTAATTGTTGTTCAAATACGTATGAATGGTAGGTAATTTTTGGAAACATGTAGTGCAATAAAACCCAGTTTCTAGCGTACGCGCACTTTTATGAGCCTGCCGGCCAAAAATGGCATCCCCATTTCTCGGAGAAATAGGTCAGAAACAAAAAAAAAATTTTGAGGTTGTCCGCCCCCAAAATTGTACCCCTGTTTTCTCGGGGAAATACTCGTCCAATCGGCGTGGCAGAAACACTAAGGTAAATTTGGGTCGCTGATTCCGAATTCGAGGTCAAAAACAAAAAATTTTTTTTTGGGGTTGCCCGCCCCCAAAGTTGTACCCCTGTTTTCTCGGGGAAATACTCGTCCAATCGGCGTGGCAGAAACACTAGGTAAATTTGGGTCGCTGACTCCGAATTTGAGGTCAAAATAAAAAAAAAAAAATTTTGGGGTTGCCCGCCCCTCAAATTGTACCCCTGTTTTCTCGGGGAAATACTCGTCCAATCGGCGTGGCAGAAACACTAGGTAAATTTGGGTCGCTGATTCCGAATTTGAGGTCAAAAACAAAAAAAAAAATGTTGGTGTTGCCCGCCCCCAAAATGGTACCCCTGTTTTTTCGGGGAAATACTCGTCCAATCGGCGTGGCAGAAACACTAAGGTAAATTTGGGTCGCTGATTCCGAGTTCGAGGTCAAAAACAAAATTTTTTTTTGGGGTTGCCCGCCCCCCAAAGTTGTACCCCTGTTTTCTCGGGGAAGTACTCGTCCAATCGGCGTGGCAGAAGCACTAGGTAAATTTGGGTCGTTGATTCCGAATTTGATGTCAAAAACAAGGAAATTTTTTTAGGGTTGCCCGCATCAAAACGGCACCCCTGTTCCCGTGCAATCTGCGTGGGAAGAAACACTAAAAGAATTATGGACCGCTGATTCTAAATTTGAGGTCAAAAACAGAAAATAAAATTTTTGGGTTGCCCGACCCAAAATGGTACCCCGGTTTTCTTGTCACCGTATGTTCCCACAACTCACTTATCTACCACTACTTTCAATAATTCATTGCAAATACATGCGCAGTCCGAAATGTTCTTACACGTAAGTATACGCAGCAACCCGGGTTGTGCTGCACTGCATATTTCCACAAATGTTATTTCTTTGACCCATTCACAGATTTATACAACAACAACTGTCAAATCCGAATGCCCTTTTTTGGGGGTACGCGTACGCTACGAACTGGGTTGGACAGCACTGTAAATTTCCAAAAAGGCTTTTTAGTAGACCGATCCATTATTACATTACATACATACGGCTATCCATTCATTTAATATGTACAAATCTATAACATTATACAGCATCCGACATGTATGTATGTACATATATATAAATATCCCCAATGGTAATGCAACCCGATCTGCACAAAGCATGCCTCTCATATCGATATCAGCATCAAACAGCACGAAACCAGCCTCTCTATGTACATACATACAATACACCATGCCACTACGAAACCGATCTAAACACAAATCGTATCGTCCATGTCGCTCCCTTCGGCGACAAGGCACCTTACAGCTGCTCAAAGCACGATGATTCGACATAGAAAAGTTCTCCATCTTACAACAACATGCCACTACGAACCCGATCCAAACACAAATCACATCCCCCATGTCGCTGGTAGAAGATTCCGGCCGCCGCAATGCGCATTGCCTCTTCAAAACAGCACGGTGAATCGACATGGAAAAGTTCTCCATCGTACAACCGTACAACTCCGTGCTACTACAAACCCGATCCAAACACAAATCACATCCCCCATGTCGCTGGTAGAAGATTCCGGCCGCCGCAATGCGCATTGCCTCTTCAAAACAGCACGGTGAATCGACATGGAAAAGTTCTCCATCGTACAACCGTACAACTCCGTGCTACTACGAACCCGATCCAAACACAAATCACATCCCCCATGTCGCTGGTAGAAGATTCCAGCCGCCGCAATGCGCATTGCCTCTTCAAAACAGCGCGCTGATTCGACATGGAAAAGTTCTCCATCGTACAACCCGACGTCGCATCGCAAGCAGTCTGAATGGTACAGGCAGGTTCGCGCTGGTTCCTATCTAAATGCTAAGAAATTTTTTTTCTTGCGATAGGAAGCTTATCGCATCGCATCGCATCGCCGGCAATGTGAATGGGCTGTAATGCTATTAATTCGGCGTCGTCATTGCAGCTAGCCTTATGCCGCATCCATGGATTCTTTGTTCTGTCAAACTCCATATAAAGAAATGACAACTTGCCCAGCATTTTTTTTATGTGGAGTTTGACAGAACGAAGAATCAATTAATTCTCCATGCGTGTGCTGTATTGTGTTGCCTTTGATTTTGCATGTTTTTTTTTGTCGGTACGTTGCCTGCGAGGCTGCGAGACTGTGTATGTTGTCGATGATATAAGAAGCTTTGTCACACTATAAATCTTCAATGATTTTTAAAACTGTTTTGAAAAGCGTGACGACCCCCTTCTGGGTCTCTGGCATAAACTAATGTGATTGTCCTTTCAATTAATCGCCCTGATGTTCATTCATCTTAGTTCATTCATCCTATCTTAAGTCTATCACATTGTAAACAATGTCTTGTAAGATTAGTTTCGGTCAATGAATGCTGGGAAAAAATAAAAAGAGAAATCGATAGTGTCATCTACCCGAATCTGTTTTTATTTTATGCTAATTTTCAATTCCAATTACAAATTCTCGTACGTATTTTTAAAGAGCTGATTGCAACAGAATGTGTAACAAAATTAAAGAGAATTGTGTATTTCATAAGCTGAAAAACAGATTCCCACACGTTCAACAGCAGACAGATTAAATGTCCTTGATACACTACGTAACCAACAATCAGGGATTTTCGGATTAGTCGAAATAATACGCCCGGATTTTACTACCACACAACATTTTGAAGTGAACATCACCTATACCTGCTAGAAGACGAAAATAAAATGAGACGATATTCTCTTCGGTCCGCTTCGCAGAAATGAAGGACTCCTCACTCTGACTGCTGAAATGGTGGAGACCGTGGAGATTAAGAACGATTGTAACTTCCATTGCGGCATTTCCACCGCCTCAATAGAAATTAAATTAAATATTATTTCGCATGAAATGACATCTTATTTCTCTAATTTTCTTCTTATTTCAATTTATCGGAATTCGTGTATAGGTATAATGTCTTTAATGTTGAATTCTGTTCGTGTCCGTTACAAATCTATTTTGACGCCTATAAATCCTTGAAAAATACCGACGACTGCGTTCGTATTATAGCGATGGATGTCATCGATTTTTAAAGGACGTTATAATCTCACGAGTTTTCAAAAGCGGAACGAATACATTTCACAACGATTATCGCATTCAGAGAATGCGTTCCAGAATCCAACAGAAACGAACGCATCTATTTACTATTATGGTCTGCCCACATTTGCCCAATTTTCCACAGAATTGGCATGTCATTCAAATCAACCATTCTTCAACTGAAGGACGGAAAGAATGAGAAGAATGTTTCACATCACTCTACTCATTTCGGGTGTAATGCACTCATCGTTAAGAGATTTTCACAATAGGAAAAAGAAGAAAAGAAAAAAATCCTTTTACCATACAGAAAGGACATGAAATGGAGGTCATCAGACAACTCGGCACCAGCACGGATTTTTTTCCGTTAGTTGTTTGTTTTTTTTTCAAAATGGATCAAAAATTAAATGCGCCATAATGGCGATGAAATTACGAGTCATTTATATCCCACGGGAAGAGGAAGTGATGTGATGTTATTATACCCTATACCAGAGATGGGCAAACTTTCTAAGGGGAGGGCCAGATAAAATCACAAATTATCTAGGCGGGCCGGAAAAATTAGAAAAAAAAAACATATTTTTATAAACTGCAAAACTCACATTCCCCATATAAATAAATGGCTTAGCCTCAACGTATCTAGGAACAGTATAAGAAATGCATTACGTTTAGATAGTTAAAATTTTCTACAAGCTGACATAGAAGGCTTGTAGGGAATTTTAATATAAGTTAGAAATTAATATATTTTTTATATTCTGACATATCAGAGTTCGCTATTTATATTTTTTATAGATTTTTATATTTGTGGTGTGGATTTTTAAATTATGTACTTTCATTTGGAACATTCTGTAAGTAGTCTTACGAGGAATTTATGTTTGTGCATTGTTATTTTGTTGTACTGTGATTTGATCAAGTGATTCAAGAAAAAAATGTTTTAAAATGTATTTTAAGGGATGGTTAGTCCCTCGTGTTTTTAAGCCATGACTGATCCTCAAAGAGGTTATCCTTGGGTGAGGTCCGAGGTTGGCGTTGGTTTACAACCTCGTAGGGACGTGTACTCCCTGGTCATTTCGGGGTCGTGAGGAGGTTATCCTCACGGTGGTTGAGAGGAGGTTATCCTCTCAATCCAGACCAGTGACCGACAGTTTCCACAGGGACGTAGCCAGGAATTTGTTTCGGGAGGGGTCCAAATTTCGATTTCAGAAATTTAATTCTAAATCAATTTTTTTTTGTGTTGCTAGTGAAGAACTGTTTTACTGTGTTTTTGATGATACAGAAAAAATACATTACTAAAAAATTTTGTTGACATTCATGCCTTTTTATTCGATATATACCGATTGATTTCATCCGCTTGCAAACAAAAGTGGATCAACGTATATGATCCCTGAGGAATGCCTGATGTTGGTGGAAATTGATTTGAATTAGTTAAAGTTATGGTTACAATCACGGAGCGGTATTATCTGGTTATTCTGTTAATGAGGGGCCACAGAAGTGAACGTTTTTTAGTTTAACTATAGTAAAAGGTTAGATTTAAATTTATGAATCGGTTTGGTAAAGTGGGACCAATTTTTGAGAGATTTTAAGGTGTAATTTTAATATAAGATTTGTAGTAGTAGGTTTACCTCTGAAAAACCAAAATTATTAGTGGCCGAACTAGAGGTGTAAAGGATGTAACCCTGGTCATCCTCCAGTTCAAATAATTGAAGGATTGCTAGTTCGTAGAAAATTTTCAGTCTCAGCTTTGTCGCCATTTTTAAGTGTTGGCACGAGGCAAGACATAGCTTAAATTCCAGTGATAAGAATAGAGTGATTGGTTAAATAAGCATTGAAAGTGGATACCTTATTTTTTTTCTGCGCAAATTCCTTTAAACAAATCGGAGAAAAATCATCTGGGCTGGTGTTATTAAAGATGTCAAATTAATTTATATATGTTTTTAGAATCTTGGTCTTTTTTCAATTAATCAGAGGGAAAAAACTTGGAGACTTGAGAACTAAACAAATTGGAGGAAAATTAACATACATAACGTTTTCATTTCAGTTGGTTAGAAAAAACAGCGGTCGATCAAACACCTCGAGTGATAATGAAGCTGTTCTTGAAAACCAATACTTTCAGCAAAATCGGATTCAATGTAGGTTTTCTCGGTTTTGTCCTCCGGGCATTGTAGAAATTTAACAAAATTTATCACTGACAAAGGAACAACTTTAGAATATCTAAATTAAATTAGCTGTGAGAGAACTGAGAGAAGAGGTTACTTTCCAAAACGGGGTAATTTATTGATAGAGCCAAATAGGCCAAGAAAATCTAATGTTAACTGCGCGGTGACTCAAATAAACTCATTCCTAATTTCTAACACACGTTGACTTCTTTGCAGCTATCGCTTCTAACGTGATTCATAGCCAATATCCCTTAGAAAAAGTATTTCCAGCTACACGAACTTTTTGACATGTTCATTATAACAGTTTTTATGTTATCATCACTAAAATTTCAAAGTCCATTGAAAACATTTCGGGAGGGGTCCGGACCCCATGGACCCCTCCCCTGGCTACGTCCCTGGTTTCCATGTATGGAAACTGGCTTTTTCGTTTTCTTATATTGAATAATACTTGATCAACACCAGGTGTTTTTTTTTTTATTTACATACGCCGCCGGCCGCCCGAATACAATGATGGAAAAGATAAAGATAATAAATACATATTATGTATTTTTTTTGCTATTTTTACAACAGGTGGAATCGGAATACGTTACATGCGGTAGAAATTAGGTGTGACGGGTATTCAAATTTCGGCAGCACCCGAAATAAACCTCGATCTGGTTTTTATACCCGTCACTATGTGAAAGGGTATATTAACTTTGTCATGAAGTTTGCAACGCACAGAAGGAAGCACCTCCGACTATATAAAGTATATATATTGTTGATCAGTGGGACGAGAGAAATCGATTGAGCGATGTCCGTCTGTCTGTCTGTCTGTCTGTCTGTCCGTCTGTCTGTCTGTCTGTCTGTCTGTCTGTCCGTCTGTTGCAACGCAAACTAGTCCCTCAGTTTTGAAGCTATTAGACTGAAATTTGGTATACAAGTTTCTTTTTAGTGTACGCTGTATATATGTCGGAACGAATGGAATCGGACCATGGGGTCATGGGGCTGCCCCTGAAAATTAGGTTTTTCTAAGAAAAACTTTTTTTATGTACCAATCTTAACCAAACTTCACCCGAGTGTGTTACTAGTAAAGCCTCAAAACATATCTAGGAACCGATGGAATCGGAACATTACGTCATAGGGCTGCCATACAAACCAACATCTGGAAAATAAGTTCTTCTAAGAAAAACTTTTTCCTTTGTAATCCGACCATAACCAAACTTCATCCAAATGTGTTCCTAGCAAAGCCTCAAACAATATCTAGGAACGGATGAATTCGGAACACTACGTCATAGGGCTGTCATACCAACCAACCACTGGAAATTAGGTTCTTGTATTCTTCGTGAATAAATCTTAACCAAACTTCACCCAAATGTGTTTCTAGTAAAGCCTCAAAACATATCTAGGAATGGATGGAATCGGAGCATTACGTCATAGGGCTGTCATACAAACAAACCCCAAATATTAAATTCTTGTAAGAAAAACTTTTTTCTTTTTGAATCCTAAAATACATCCAAGTGTGTTCCTGCACAGTAAAAAAGACCATGTAAATATTCACCATGCTTGGATTAGTAACATTTTAGCTATTTTTTTTGTTTTTGTTTTTTATTGTGGGGTTTAAAAAAGTCAATCACCAAGTGCTGTATTTGGAATATATAATTTCCATCTGGTGAATAATATAGAAATTCTAATTAATTTTTCAGATGAGCATTACCAAAAACACAAAAAATGCAATAGACGAACATATTTGATGAAGTATCCATGGGCGTAGCCAGGGGCAGGGAGGGTCGGTTGCCCCCACCTGGCCTATGGTTATGGTAAAAAAAATTACCAATGTAGTAAAAAAATCACTACACTACGAGTTTGATTCCAGGCACTACGTAAAATGTTCTGCTACTGAGACTGTAGTCTGGAAAACTAACCAGATGTCTTCTTTGCCGCTCCATATGCTGCCGCGGAATGCATGACCGTGATAGTTTCCAGCCAGGTGGCACGGACAAATGGACAGCAGCAAGTGGCCACTCGTAACTGACGGGGGCGCGTAGGCACGCAGCCAATACGTAACTCGTGGAAAACTAAAATATTTGTAGTTTTCAAGTCCTTGATATCCACAACAGGGATACCTACGTGTAAGTATCACGAATCGATAACATAAGTAGATCAGAAATTTTTCCCTGTAGGGAGACTCGTTTTTCTTTTGCGAAGTTCACATAAAGTTGCTCCGGGAAGGTAGTGGAATTTATCAACATTTCATCTCAAAGGGATTTTAGTGAGAAATGGTATACAGCTTTGGCCAGTTAGGGATCGTGTAGCTATATCATACCAGCAATGAAATTTAGATCTCACAAGTTGAATATGCAGTCCGAGAGACAAAATATAGACGAACTACGGTCTTAAACGCAGAAATTGGAGGCCAGTTGAATGTAATCGGAATCATCAGTGAATGTCTAACCACACGCAGGGTCATCTTTCGTTAGTCCTGAAGTCCTGGCGACGCCCATGCAAGTATCAATAAATTATCCGATTGGGGTTTTTTAAACACCCTAGCCTATAAACGGCTGAGTGAACGCACCATTTTTTACTCCAAAAGGGAAATTTAGAAACTCCCAACTACGGTTTTTGAAAAACATCAACCGGAAAACAATTAATGACTTTTTCAAATAATAAAATATTTCGCTTCTGGCGTAATAATTAAACACCGATCTTTTGAAATGAAACACCAGTCGAGGGCGGACTCCATAGAACACCGGATTGGGGTTTTAAGCACCACTTTTGTTATAGTTTTAGACTAACCCCAACGCATCAAGGAACAAATGGAATCGGAACACGTCATAGGGCTGCGGTAGAAATTTTTAACACAAAAGAAGCTTAAGTTTCATTCAAATGTGACGGGTATTCAAATTTCGGCCGCGCCCGAAATTAGCCTCGGTCTCGTTTTTTAATTTAATTTTCTTTCCTTGTTGAGCAAACATGAATTCTGGAGTTCAGAATTTTTCCATTTGATATTGAAAATTTCTTCTCAATCTCTAATTTTTGTGTGAAAATAAAATAATAAACGCTGTTTTTCAATCTTTACATAAGCCAGGCTTATACAGCGTATAACAGTAAGATTCTAAAAGTTGTTCGTAATCTGGTTCAAACGATGATGAACTGATTCGCAGCAGGGAAGCTAAATGATCGTCAGTCAATCGGTTTCTAAAGCTGTTCTATCGAAGCTTCATGGGAAAAAACACCAGTTCACAAATGTAGGAAGAAGCAAACGTTACAATTATTTTCTGAGCGTGACTGGAGCGTAAGGCTGGAGATAGAATTCCGGCAGCAACGGCAGCAGTGGTAAATGTCAAGCCCAATACATTTTATATCGCTGACAAAATGTGCGTATTTGTCAGCCATGCAATGCTGCTGCTATTGCTGCCGGTTTTATATCTGAAGCCTTACTTTGCAACTAAAGGGCCCAATAGACTCAGCGATTTATCGGCCAATCGAAGCTCATTTCTGTGGAGAAAGCACATTTTTTAGGTTCTACCACCGAATTCGCAAGAGAAAATGAGCTTTTTCCACAGAAAATGTGCTTTCTCCACAGAAATGAGCTTTGATTGGCCGATAAATCGCTGAGTCTATGGGGCCCTTAATTGATTCACAATCCACATTAAATGGCATTCTATAAATGTCGAGATTCCTTTCAACAACTTTCGTAACTCTTAAGTTTGTCTTCCCTGACTGCAATAGTTTTTAGTCATGTGAAATGAGTCTTGAGGTCTTTCTTGAATAGTTGTTTCAAAAATAAATTCAATCGCATTACTCCTGATGTCATTGATTAATTGACTTGTTCCCTGGAGTTTAAAGTTCAATTTGTTAATGTTACTGAGAAGATCTGTAAAAAAAAGTCTTAAGGTCGTATACTACTACTACTCTGATGTTTGTGATGTTGCAAGACGCAATGAATAGGAAACTGTTATCCTGTTCTACTGTTCTAGCTCCACAGAAATTAAATTTTGCACTGTGTGTAATTTTAAGGGTTTCTTTAAAACGATGTCGCGGGCAGGATTGAATAGCCCAAAGGGCCGAATTTGGCCCGCGGGCCGTACTTTGCCCATGACTGCCCTATACCCATAAGATGGTATAGGGTATATTGGTTTTGTTACGCCGATATTATGTAACACGTCAAAGGAGCCACCGGAGGTATGGCAAAGTATATATATATGAATGATCAGGGTCGGTCCCTGAATCGAATAAGCCATGTCTGTCTGTTAGCACGATAACTCCCGAAATAATAAAGCTAGCGATTTGAAATTTTGGTTAAATGTTTGTTTTGCAAAAATTTTGGACGGTATTGAAAATGGGCCAAATCGGACAACGGGTTCCCCTACCTCCCATACAAACTACCACTCCTTGATATTTTAACTCGGTCATAACTTTCGGTACAATATCGCCATCGACTTGAAATTTTGATCAATGTCTCATTTTGACATATACTTTGAGTTGATCGAAAGTGGAGTAGGTCCGACTACCCCTACTTCCCCTACAAAGTTATATTCAGTGATATCTTTTGATAGAATACCACAAAAAACTTCAAATTAGTATCAAATGGTAGCCGTGGGATGCCTGACAAGGTAATAAAGATGTGTCAGGTCCGACCCTTCTAGCTCTCCCTCCCCCATAAAAAATATGAAATTGAATATTCTGCGTTTTGCGTGCCTTCTAGGTCTGTACATGGGTATAGTAAACTTCTTGTAAGGTATACCCTTAGCTCATAGAGTGAGTACATCAAATGCATAAACACGGTGTTCAATGCTCTACTGGTTTATCTTACAAGCTCAAACGCTTTTAACCAGAAACCAGGAATAAAATGCCTACCACGCTTCTCTCCTTCCTGGATGACCGTCGTCGGACCGAATAGAAATTGAAAAAATTGAATTGCTGGAAAGATTTTCGGGCAACTTCGGAAAACGACTCCAAAAATTAGTAATGAAAATGGCCAACATTCCTTGCATACATTTTTTCAATTCCGCAATTGTCCTGAGTGTTTTGATGGCAAAAAAATACACTGTTAATAGTCTATTCAATTCTAAGTTAATTAAAACAAGAAGTATTGTTTTTATATTTTTTAATATTGTTATATATGTAATTGTTTTTCGGAAAAGAACACACAAAATAGCGCCTTTTAATTTGTCATCAGGAAATTTCTTTTTCGTCTATCTTGTACAATTGAAGACGTAGGACCCCAATTTTTTTGTTATTGTTTGAGTAATATATTAGCTTTAATATACATAAGGGAAAATTATTATCTGCGGAACAGGGATCAAAATTTAAGGCTTGCAAGGAGTCAAGGCGGTTAAAAAAGGGAAATTTCGATTAAAAATTAATAAAAGTCAATAAGTTTAGGAGTTTTTCACACTTAAGGCCAGGGGCCTGTTGCACAAAAAACTACAAGTGAAAATTACTAGTGAATTTACTAATAACTTGTAATTTCTGTTGCACAATCAGAAACTACAAGTACTAATAATATTAGTAAAATTCCTTATATTATCTACTGAAAATATTAGTTTCTGTTGCATAGTTGAATGTTATTTACTTGCGATTACAAAAATATTGGTAAATAGTAACACTATTTGAGCCGCTCATCTCAAAACCCACCAAAAAGTACTTTTTTCTGGGAACTTTTGTACAATCGACTAATATTATTAGTCAAATTTACAAATTATTAGTCCTAATAATATTAAAACTAATAATTTCTAACTAATTGTGACTTATCGTTCCATTCTATACACCAACTGCGGTGCATGTCTGTAGTAATTATGGAAAATATTAGTCGACACGGCTGAGCGGTAAGTTTTTCACTTTGGCGGGACAAATGCTCACTAAAAGGCACCATTTTTTACTGCACAATGCACTTTCACACGCGACGTACGAAACTTTACAATAAACGCGAAATCGTCGAAAAAATGCAAATTATTTCTCGGAAAATCGCAGTCGATTGTGCAACAGAAACTAAGATTACTAGTGGATAATACGAGCAAATTCACTAATATTAATAGTACTTGTAGTTTTAGATTGTGCAACAGAAATTACAAGTTATTAGTAAATTACTATAGTAACAAAATAACAAACATAAAAACATTGAAATTCATCAAACGAGAGTAAATCGAGTATGTGTCGACTAATAATTTTCATACAAAGTACACTAATAATATTAGTGAATTGTGCAACAGAAATTACTAGTACTAATATTACTAGGACTTGTAACTTGTAAGTTCGACTAGTAATATTAGTCCATTGTGCAATAGGCCCCAGATTACGTAATCTGTGCAAATTACTTAATTTGAGCTGTCAAATTCCATATATTTTTAAATTCACCACACCGCAGATAACGTAATCTGGCCAGTTTAAGTACAAGTGTGAAAACCTCCTTAATCTAAATTCGTGTTTAATAAGTAGCGTTAAGGTAAAAACGAGACCGAGGCTAATTCCGGGCGCCGAAATTTGAATACCCGTCACATTTGAATAAAACTTAAGATTCTTTTGTGTTAAAAACTTCTACCGCAGCCCTATGACGTGTTCCGATTCCATCTGCTCATGGGTGCGTTGGGGTTAATCCAGAAACACACTTGGGTGTGTTGAACGAAAGTTGAACGTGAGTTGAACCTAAGTTGAAAGTTACATTTTTTGGGTCGTTCAACAAATGTTGAACGAAAGTTGAACGTGACTTGAACCTAAGTTGAAAGTAACACTTTTTGGGTCGTTCATCAAAAGTTGAACGAAAGTTGAACGTGAGTTGAACCTAAGTTGAAAGTTACACTTTTTGGGTCGTTCACCAAAAGTTGAACGAAAGTTGAACGTGAGTTGAACCTAAGTTGAAAGTAACACTTTTTGGGTCGTTCAACAAAAGTCGAACGAAAGTTGAACGTGAGTGGAACCTAAGTGTAAAGTGACACTTTTTGGGTCGTTCAACAAAAGTTGAACGAAAGTTGAACATGAGTTGAACCTAAGTTAAAAGTTACACTTTTTGAGTCGTTCAAGAAAAGTTGAACGAAAGTTGAACGTGAGTTCTCTGTTGAACGTGAGTTGAACCTAAGTTGAAAGTTGAATTCGAGTTGAATTCGAGTTGAATTCGAGTTGAATTCGAGTTGAATTCAAGTTGAACCCAAGTTGAACCCAAGTTGAACCCAAGTTGAACTCAAGTTGAACGTAAATTGAAGCCAATCCCAACCTCTGAACCACCCAACACTCACAGGGTACCACCTAGCCCAACTCACAGGGTTATGCCAAAAACGTAACGCTTTTTCGTTATGATTTTCGTGACGCTTTTCGAATTTATGTGCCAGAGTCAAGACATAAAAATGTCAAAATCAGCAACTGAAAACACATGATTGTCATGACAGCTTGTACGAAAAATTGCATTGACAATACGTTCCACACGTCATATCAAAAAATTGAATGCGATGGTCCCATACACCTTCCCATTTATCTTGCAACTTTCGTCCCGGGTGCCAGAATTGCTTCACACAGCCCTGTGTGCCAATTTATAACGAAATTGAGATATGTATACGTACTCGTATATGGAAAAGTTAAAAGGAAAACGTGAATGAAATATTCAAATAGGAATAGGCGAAAAGAATATGAATTTCACTTTTTATTTAATTTGTCCTTCTAAGTTTAAATTCTTAAGAATGACAAGAATATGAGTCCAAATGTATCGTGTGCGAAGGCCGCGTTATTAAAGTAGGTGTATGGAATCCTAGCAAAACAAATATTTGTAATCCAATCCGTAAAAGACTCAATTTCTAAGAACATACATCATCAGCTGCGAATATGTAGCTGAATTCTTAAAAGGCTCATTTGCACATGAAAGCCGTTTTTATACCCAGTGACGGGTGAAAGGGTATATTAATTTTGTCATAAAGTTTGCAACGCACAGAAGGAAGCACCTACGACTATACAGGGTGTCCGGAAACTGCCGCATAAACGCACCGGATTGCGATTCCTCGGTTGATTTCCAGCAAAAAAGTTGTACGGAACATACCCCCTCAGCTTAACCCTTTAGCTGCCACAGGCATTTAAAGATTTTTGAAAAAATCATTTTCTTGCACGACTTAAAGCCTAATTTCTCCAAAGCTAGATCAGCTAGAATAGTGAAATAAAATGATTATTACAGCCAACAAATTTACCTATAAAATAAAACTAACCACACTAAAATCGGATAAGAGCTTTGGTTTTTACAGAGCTTCAAAGTCAAATTTTTGTGATATGACCCAAAAACAATCTTTTTTTCCATCTCAATTTTCTCCAACTTCTACCAAGGTGAGGTGCTTGTACGATTCTTTTAAAAATTGGCGCAGTCTTATAATCATATCTTTCTTACATCATTTTAATCTAGCTCCATTACTTCTAATAGTTTTTATACGTTAATCGTAGAAAACTAGGGTTAATTTAAGCTCGAATTCAATACAATTCAATTCACACTTCCCCTATTAAAAAATCTATTCAAAGTTTGTCGAAATCGAGCCAAAATTAACCCTAGTTTTCTGCACTTAAGGTACTAAAACTGTTAGAAAGAATGGAGCTAGAATAAAATGATGTAAGAAACATATGATCAGAAGACTATGCGCCAATTTTTAAAAGAATCGTACAAGCACCTCACCTTGGCAGAAGTTTGAGAAAATTGAGATGGAAAAAAAGATTGTTTTTTGGTCAAATCACGCAAATTTGACATTGAAGCTCTGTAAAAACCAAACCTCTTATCCGCTTTTAGTGTGGTTACTTTTATTTTATAGGTAAATTTGTTGGCTGTAATAATCATTTTATTTCACTATCCTAGCTGATCTAGCTTTGGAGATATTAGGCTTTAAGTCGTGCAAGAAAATGATTTTTTCAAAAATCTTTAAATGCCTGTGGCAGCTAGAGGGTTAAGCTGAGGGGGTATGTTCCATACAACTTTTTTGCCGGAAATCAACTGAGGAATCGCAATCCGGTGCGTTTATGCGGCAGTTTTCGGACACCCTGTATATACATATATATATATATACAGGGTGTCCCGCATTGGGTGGTCAATACTGTAAGGGTTGATAGCGCAACTTGTTTCAGCAAGAAAATTACCAATACAATTGGAATTTTTTTTACCGTTACCTTGTTATCGCTCTTTTTGTGAAAGTCATCGAAAATCGTGACTTGTCAAGCAAAATCGTAATTTGCATCACTCTTGATGACTTAATCCAAGATTTGATTTCAGTTTCAGAAACTACATAAAATTTCACAAAAACTGAAGTTTTTCCTGTTGCCAACATTATCGGCATTTTCAAGATACAGTTACTCAAACTTAATAGAAATTTTAAAATAGATTTTCCATCGAAAATTCAAAGAGTAATTTCATAACGGTGCTTTATACGTACAACTTTGCAAAGTTGATAAAAGTTGCTTCAACATGTTGATTTTCCAACGGTATATCACTTTTCATATTTACATTGCGGGATTTTAGAATTACACATATTGGATGTAAAAAGACAAGGTAATTATTTTCTTATAGGATTATTTAAACTGAAATTTTATTCATTTATTTTTTATATTTTACTATCGCAATTTTCAAAATTTGTTAAATAAAAATGAAAATAAAGTTTTGAATATGAGAAAGAACCGATAACCTAAAAATATTAACTAATGATTAAATGGGTCTGTTTGATGAATTGGAATAATGCTGCTGGAATTGGCCTCCTCCATTTTGTATGCAGTCTCGACACCTTCGGCCCATGGAAGAAACGTCCCGAAGGATTTCAGGAGGGGTTTCCTTAATGTTGTCACAAGCATCATTAATTCAGGAGGGGTTTCCTTAATGTTGTCACAAGCATCATTAATTTATTTGCTGCAGCAGCTGTTCCCGGGAGGTAATCGGCTCGGAATAGACATTGCTTTTAAGTTACCCCATAAATAAAAATCTGGGGGAGTAAGGTCGGGACTTCTCGCAGGTCACGCAACTGTCCCAAAACTGCCTCTTTCCGGGAAATTCGTTTTCAAAATATTCTTTGATAGGTCTCGCATTATAAGCGGGTAACCGTCTATCTGCCATAAATAGCAAATATTAAATTTTAACTGTTATAAGTACCGTTGCATTTGCCAAACAATACACCAACTTTCAAATATCGTACAGTTCTGGTCAAAATAATGTAGCGAGATTCTATCCCGAATTATAATTGCCTTTGTATGTCTTTTTTCGAGTCAATGGAAAATTTTTAACGATTCCACTGAAGCCATGATTTTTACCATTCAATGCGTGTTTACCTGAAATTCTGCAATGTAAATAAGAAAAGTGATATACCGTTGGAAAGCCAACATGTTGAAGCAACTTTTATCAACATTGCAGAATTGTGCGTATAAAGCACCGTTATGCAATTACAGTTTGAATTTTCGATGAAAAATCGATTTTAAAATTTCTGTTAAGTTTGAGTAACTGTATCTTGAAAGTGACGATAATGTTGGCAACAGGAAAAACTTCAGTTTTTGTGAAATTTTATGTAGTTTCTGAAACTGAAATCAAATCTCAGATTAAGTCATCAGGAGAGCTGCAAATCATGATTTTGCATGACAAGTCACGATTTTCGATGACTTTCACAAAAAGAGCGATAACAAGGTAACGGTAAAAAAATTCCGATTGTATTGGTAATTTTCTTGCTGAAGCAAGTTGCGCTATCAACCCTTACAGTATTGACCACCCAATGCGGGACACCCTGTATATATATATATCTTCTTCTTCCTTGCCTCGTTCTTTATACCGCTCCATGGTTCCGCGTTGCTCGACCTGCGGTGTAGGCACATCGCCCGTTTTGGCGATAATTTCTCAGCATATTTCTACAGGCAGCTCTATCTTGGATCGTGTCATCGCCGAGACCAATGCGTTGTTGTTGCTTTTTCATTTGACACATCCAGGTGTTCTTCGGTCTGCCTCTGGCCTTGGGTCCATCAAGTGGAACTTCCATTGATATCGCTCTCTTTGCGGGGTTCTCAGGCGGACGCCTTTGAACATGGCAATACCAATCCATTCGTCGGTCTTCGAGCTTTTCGGTGATTGGTTGGTCTATGGACAAGCTGCCTCGGATGTATATATATATATATATATATATTTGATCAGTGTGACGAGAGAAATCGATTGAGCGATGTCCGTTTGTCTGCCTGTCCGTCTGTTGCAATGCAAACTAGTCCCTCAGCTTTGAAGCTATCTGGCTGAAATTTTCTATGCAAGTTTTTTTTAGTGTACGCTGTATATATGTCGGAACGAATGGAATCGGATCATGGCTTGATGGAGTTGCCATAGGAACCAACCCTTTCTTCTTCTTCTTCTAAGAAAACTGTTTTCTTTATGAACCAATCTCAACTAAACTTCATCCAAGTGTATTCCTAGTAAAGCCTCAGAACATATCTAGGGACGGGTGGAATCGAAACATTATGTCATAGGGCTGCCATACAAACCAACCCCTGAAAAATAAGTTCTTCTAAGAAAAACTTTTCTTTGTAATCCGACTTTAACCATCCAAGTATGTGAGCATACTTGGATGAAGTTTGTAGCATACTTGGAAGTGGGCACTTGGGTGGGTACTTGGCATGTGGGCATACTTGGATGAAGTTTGGTTGTGCGTAGTAAAGCCTCAAAACATATCCGGATTACATCCGTGATTACGTGATAGGTCTGTCATACAAACCGACTCCAAAATATTAGGTTATTCCAAGATTTTTTTTTCCTTTTTGAATCATAACAAAAATTAATCCAAGCGTGTTCCTGGCTTAGCCTCAGCGCATCCAGGAACAGATAAAATCGGAACACGTCATAAGGCTGTGGTAAAAATTATTTACATAAAAGAAGCTTAAGCTTCATTAAAATGTGACGGGTATTCAAATATCGGCCGCGCCCGAGATTAGCCTCAGTATCGTTTTTTTCTATGTTTGTAGTGGAGTTTTCTCCACCCAGCAAAAAATGGAAGGTTTTTTTAAGGTTGTGTATTCATACACTGTACCCCTTTGCGTTAAGGAAAATCATCGGAAAATCATCGGTCAGGAATTATTTTTGCAAGGGCTATTGCCTGATAGATGGCTTACCTCAACAATAATGCTATCATAATAATTATTATAAGGCCCAAGTTACAATTGTTTCCCTTACTTATTCCTTTAATCTGATAAGGCTGACCAAATTTTTTGCTGGTCATACATTTATGCCCAGCCAGCATCGGCGTCATGTACCGTGAACATAGCCACAAATAAGCTTTACTTCATGAATCACGAATCGGCATTATGTATCGATAGGACGCATTGAAAGTTAGATACATGATGGTCAGCTGAAGGAATGTCGACGGATCATGCATATCGGAAAAATATAATGGTTTTCTCCTCAACCTGATTTTTGTTGCTGTGGTGATTAGAATCACGAATAAAACATGATCATTCGTATAGTCTGGCTGGAATAGTGGTTAGGGCGCGCACCTTCGGTGCATAGGATTATGCGTTCGAGACTTTTAAATTATTCATTGATGCAGTGAATATATATGATATTTAACTATTACATAATTTTTACGAATAACGATTTTGTAAGAGTTCGCGCTTACCGTGTGGCCCGGTTTCATTGAAGCTCAGTGTAGATGAAATAGGGGGACATCGTCACGTTTTCATACAAGCAGTTAAACTGCTTGTATGCTGAGATACCTTTGTCATTTATCATGTTTTCATACAAACAGTATATGACCATGTCCCCCTATATCATCTATACATGCCTTTGCGCCTTATTACGGATAATGATTACAAAATCGTTACTCATAAAGATAGTGTAATATTTATGTATCATACATATGCATCGCTTCTAAAAAATATTCACGACTTAAGGGCAAACCAGAACGTTTACGTTACGTTCCGTTCCTTTCCGTTTACGTGCCGTTCCTTTCCGTGCCGAGACAATTATTAGATGGTCACATACGTTCCGTTCCGAAACGTCAAAATTTAAAAAGGTAATCAAAATGGAAGGAATCGAGTTTTTATGAGTATTTTCAGCATTACGAATGATACGAAAGACGTAAAACAGAAATAAATTGGTATAAATAACATTACCGTAAGTATGACAAGCAAACTGACATTGGGTGCGGTTCTGAAACGTACCGGTTGGGTACCGGTCGACAACATGTTCCGTTCTCTTTCAAATCCACGGATCAGAAACTTCTCCTAACAAACAGATCCCCTTAGCGCCACCATGCGAAGTATAGTTTGGTTGATTGACAGAAATTTACAATCTGCCGTGGAACCGTGCATTTCCGGCCTCATTTATTTATTAAACAATTTATAATCAAAGTAAAATATATCTGCATCTCGTTTAAAATTGGAAATTTTAATTTTCGAGCAAAACGTATCAGCTGTGATGTGTCAATTGTCACATTTGCCACTTTCCGAGAGATGGCAGTGAGACGACCAAATGTGATCCAGATATATGCGTTTACAGAACAAAATAGCGAACGGTTCGGAAAACGCGGTGCGGTACACGGAGAGAAAAATGTGCATTGAATTCAACAAAATCATACAATGAAATTCACAAGATACAATTTCACTAAATTTGTAGTGAAAGTTATTAAAATGTAGTGAAATTGATTACAATTCAGTTGTTTTTACTGGTGCTGGCATATTGTAAAAATGATTGCAGTGTAATAACAAAAATCATTGCATGATATTTGTATGGACAGTAACATTTATTGTGTTTATGGTAATTTTCACCACTGTCTGTAATAATAATTATTGCATGGTGTAATAGTTTTCATCCTTTCGTACATGAAATTAAGAAGAGCGCGTAATAATTATGAAACTGTCAAAAAATAAGACGACAAATTTATTCGCATGACTTGTAATCTTAGATAGCTTAGGTGTAGGACGTAGGACTACGAACCTATAGGTCCCCGGTTCAATTCCCAGTAGAAGCAAATTGCAAAAAGGTAAAGTTGAAATAGGGGAAAAGAAGTTAAGGATAAAATAGAAGTAAAAAATAAAAAAAAAAGTAAAAATAAAAAAAGGAAAAAATAAAAAAATCACTTTTTGTATTTTTTTCTATTATCGTCAAATTATCTTCCTAGCAAATTTTATTACCAACCAATTGTTAATTTTATTACAGCGCAATGACATTTTTCATTACAGATGGAATAACTTTTACATCAGTTGCAATAGGGTCAAAAATCATTACAAATGCAATAGTTTTTATTACAGTTTTAATGCCATTCACTACATTTTTTCTCTCCGATTTGATTTCCGTGGAATTTGACATTTCAAATAGATTTCCGAAAGCTTCCGTTCCGTTACGTTCGTTCTGTGCAGTTGCATACAAACTCCATTGACTCATCTTTGACAGGTGTTCGGCACGTAACGTAACGTAAGCGTTCTGTTTTGCCTTTTACGCGAAATCAATGAATGATTTATTAGAAAAAAATCAACGGCACGCTCTGCATTGTTGCTTATCCCCATAAATGGGTTCTCGTTTAACATCTGAGTGAGATCATTCATAGTCCATCGCATGCATCGTGAGTTAAACTGAACTCATAACCCTGTGCACCGAAGGTGCGCGCACTAACCGCTACACCAGCCAGACTATATTTAATTCGTAAAAACATTCACGCCAAGAACAAAAATATGTAAAAAATCAATTTTGCGTTCGTATTATACAGGGTGTCCGGAAACTGCCGCATAAACGCACCGGATTGTGATTTCTCATATGATTTACAGGAAAAAAGTTGTATGAACATACCCCTTAGCTGCCACAGGCATTTGAAGATTTTTGAAAAAATAATTTTCTTGCACGGCTTAAAGCTCAATATGTCCAAAGCTAGACTAGCCCTAGAGAGATAATCATATTTTTTACCCCTGAAAAGATAATCATACGTCGATTCGACGTGTTGCGAGTTAACATCCTTATAACTTCTTTGTTAAGAGTAACATGTTGTTAAAAGGTAGATATATAATCATTTGTATTTAATATTAATCTGTTAAACTCATGGTTTTGCAAAATTATCATTTGTTTGTGGATATAATATTAATTTTAAAAAAGTGGTTCTAGTAGAAAGTGGGCTGTCCTTTCAATAGATTAAAATAAAGGATATCTTTATCGAAACAGGCTTTTAGTGGTTATATCCAAGTAAATACACATCCACATTATGAAGATTTATAAAAATGTCAATTGGGGGGAAATAAAATATTTTTCAGTACAAATTTGTTCTACAGTTTTTACTGACGTTAAAGATAATCATACGTCGATTCGACGTATATTTGACTTATGACCCCCCAATATCTTAGGCTGTGTGGCACCCAAGCTAATTATTTTGCCACGTAATTACGCCTACAGACATGAATTGAGTTAAATCTTGGAACCAACAAATTATGAAGCTTCACTTATGAGATATAATAAAAAGAAAAATTTCTGTACGTCGATTCGACGTAGATTATCTCTCTAGGGCTAGTGAAACACAATGATTATTACAGCCAACAAATTTTGCCTATAAAATAAAATTAACCACACTTAAATCCGATAAGAGGTATGAATTTGACAAAGCTTCAAAGTCAAATTTGTGTGATTTGACCCAAAAACAATCTATTTTGTCATCCCAATTTTCTCCAACTTCTGCCCAGGAGAAGTGCTTGTACGATTCCTTTAAAAGTTGGCGCATAGTCTAACGATCATTTCTTTCTTACATCATTTTATTCTAGCTTCATTATTTCATGGGGCTGCCATAGAAACCCAAAATCCAAAATTAGGTTCTTCTAAGAAAAACTTTTTTCTTTATGAACCAATCTTAACCAAACTTTACCCAAATGTGTTTATAGTAAAACCTCCAAACATATCTAGGAACATATTAAATCTGAACACTACGTCATAGGGCTGTCATACAAACAAACCTCTAAAAATTAGGTTTTTCTGAACAAATTTGTTTTCTTTATGAACCAATCTTAATCAAATTTAACCCAAATGTGTTTCTAGTAAAGCCTCAAAACATATCTAGGAACGGATGAAATGGGAATACTACGTCATGGAGCTGTCATACAAACAAACCTCTAAAAATTAGGTTCTTCTAAAAAAATTGTTTTCTTTATGAACCAATCTTAATCGAACTTTACCCAAATGTGTTTCTAGTAAAGCCTCAAAACATATCTAGGAACGGATGAAATCGGAACACTACGTCATAGGGCTGCCATACAAAGCAACCCCCAAATATTAGGTTCTTGTAAGAAAAACTTTTTTCTTTTTGAATCTTAACTAACATTCATCCCAGTGTTCCTGGATTAGCCTCAACGCATCCAGGAACAGATGGAATCCGACCACGTCATAGGGCTATGGTAAAAATTGCTAACACAAAAGAAGCTTAAGTTTCTTTCAAATGTGGCCGGTATTCAAATTTCGGTCGCGCCCGAAATTAGCCTCGCTCTCGTTTAAATAAATATTTGTCCAAGATACTCTTGTCCCATAATCTGAACGAATTATGTTGCAAAGGTAGCAAATGACTATCGGTTTCAGCAGACCCAATACCATTTTCTGAACTGAATCTCAGGACAAAACCACTTCACCCCGGAGATATTTTGCCTGCACAAAAATATATATTTGTAAAATATATATTTTAATCTTGCATAATAATATGTTCACAGTGGTTGAAAACCGATTGATTTCGCCGTTCGTTTTCAGAAATCACCGAAAATTGTTCACAGTGCACTATTCGCGATTTCATATGACAACCAACATTATTATTTTGCCTATAAATCGTTCTAAGTTAAAAAAAAATGCGCTAGTAACTTCAAACAGACCGTCCAAATAAGATTTTGGGAAAATTAAGAAAAGTGGCAACACCAAACTGAACATTTTTTATCGGGTGTCAGTTAAAATATCGGAGTGAGCCGAAATGTGCTGAATAGGGGAATCAAGTTTGGGACCTGAGTTTTTACACATTTTCATTGGAAAAAATCAATTTTTGAATGTTGGCCCAAATCACATGTTTTCGTGCACTCTGAACATATTATTAGCCACCTATTTTACAAGTTTTTGTAAATTTGTAGACTTGAGTTCAACATTCCATTTCTTTCATTTTGATGCATTTTTGCTGATTTTGAGTTTTTTTATTGCTTCGAGTACAGGACAGAACAGCTCACCTTCCATACAAATTTTACAAACATATTGACAAGATCAACTCCAAATGTAATGACAAAACTTCAAATCCCTTTTTGAAACTGCTTGAAATTCGGCATAAACCGTTTTTTTTTTTCAATTTCAAGTACTTTTCTATCAACGTCACTTCTGAAATACAGTTTTAAATTTCATGTTCATTGTTTGATCCAGTCACAAGATAATGAAAAAAATGCTTAAGGCGATGGCCTGTGCTGTGAAACGCCCTTACCAGATATTAGATTCGCTATTTTTCCGGCACAGCAAAAAATCCGGTGTGAATTTAACTCCGAAAATTGTCGAATAGGGTCCCTCCCTTTGGATAGAATATTGTTTTATCCAAATGGATGAACACAAAAGTGTACTTCCAATTACACCAAAAGGAGTAATACTCGATATTTTTGGGATAAAAATAAAACACAAGTTTCACAGAACATTTAACTCATAAATGAGTTTTGTATAACTAGCATTTACCTCTCTATAGGTGTTGGCGACATTTCATTTACCTCTTTACGCTCTAAAAATGCATAATAAATTACCTGCCTACAGCGGGATTCGATCCAGCGACCCTATGATTTGAAGACTAACGCCCTACCTACTACACCACACAGACTATACGGGATGACGTTCGTAATTTGCAACATATATTACGTGCGGAATTGACTTCATTTTAAGTAAATTTTAACACCATATAAACAAAAACTGATATAATTTCGAATAAAAGTTATTATTTATCCAAATGAATTTTATTTTGAGTGTTTTATCCTAATGGATAAAAGGAAAATGTTATACTCGGGACGGAGTGAAATAAATGTATTTAACTCCATAGGTATAAAAAAATTAAACCTTTTTGGATAAATTTTGGTTCACACCGCCTGATTTGTTGCTGTGGGTTTGAATAAAGTTATTCGAATGAAAATTTGCAGACATATTCCTCATGTCATTTCCTAAGAACCCTCATCAAAATTTTCATATTTGCAGACCTAAGAGGGGCTACACACGCAGAAATTGAAATTTCAAAAATTTACTGTCATTTGCTTTTTCTTAGCAAATGTGGACAGACTTACTATTTAACGTGTATCAGCTCATATTAACTTTGTGTAAAGTTTCATATCGGTACCCCCATAACTGTTTAGAAAAACCGAGGTGATATCATAAGCTTGACTTCAAACGCCCATAACTTCGTTACCGTTAGTTTAAACTGAAAAAAGGAACAGATATAAATCAAATCAAAGGACTCGATGAGTGCGATTATCCATAAGTCCATCTCCGATTAGAAATAAAAAAGTCACCTCTTCGGAACACCCTGTTATCTTTGCCCTACCAACTTCTAAGGTATTTGTGCTGAAGACTGTTACCATTCTACACATTCCTACCAAATATTAAGTGAACTGGCGGACGGACAGATGGATGGACCAAATCGATTTCATAAGGGTTTTTCGAAAAAAAAATCTAAAAAACCCTACGAACGAGCTTTATTTCGAATTTTAGCCTGCAAGCAAATTATAAGAGGCCTTTTCGCTTTTCGTCTTTAATAATAAATCGTTTCGTTGTTTGTTTGAAGCTCTGAGTTAACGGTGACAAATAGTTCTTCACTTACGTGTCTCACTGAAGTACAAACACACTTCACGAGAAGAATAAGTGGTATATGGTATATGGCATGGCGTTGAAATTCGTTATTTGCTCCAAATTTGTCGCCCCCGTAAAATCTGCCGCCCTAGGCTCCAGCCTACTGGTAAATCCGCCACTGTATGAATGCTTTAGTTTACGAATCATCTCGAATGATTTTCTTTTTCTCTCAGAAACATTTAAGGTTCTATGTAAAGACTAGGAAATATTACACATATAATGCTCGTAATTTCATCGTGTGTTAGATATCATATTAGCAGATACATACTTGTTGAAAGTGGGTTTATATGTAATAAGAATAAGGAACGGGACATAAAGGTCTAATATATTGCTTCATATTTATTAGAGTCTGAAGGGTTCGGACGCTAGAAGGTAAGTTTCTATACAATTCGTAAACATTCCTTCTCTCTTAGGTCTTACGTGAAGCATAAATTTATTTTTAAGGATTCCATCATCATTTGTATACGTTGTAGTGTTGATAAATTGTTATTTGTTTGGATAAGAGGAAGATGTAAAGAACGTAGTTTTTCAAAATGAGTTTTACTATAAGAGAAGAATGTAACAGTGAATCACGGTGAAAAATAATCAACCCCCACTATAACTTGTTCTTTATAAATAAATATTTTCTTTAATAATTTTATAAATTATAAACGTTCAAGAGTGTTTCTTCTTTTATTTGCAGCATGAATCGTCATTGTTGGCCCAAAATCAAATGATATGAAAAAGTAACAAATGCAGGATTTAAAGTGACAATTACAGTAAGCAACCACATTTAACGTCAAAATATTTAAATAGTTTTACTCCTCGACCCTCTCTCTGGTTCCTGTTAACCCCTTGTGGGACATAGGGCATCAACTACGCTTACTATCCACCTCGTTATGTTCTGTCTCTGGTATGTTTAGCGTATTTTTATAGTGCATACATATAAATTGAACAACCGCCTCTCAAATTATTCAATTATAACATCGAGTACCATACTATCTAAAACTCGGCTTAGTTCGGTTAATCGAAACCAAGTCAATTTACAAATATAGGTACTAACACATCTGTAAGAAATTATTGCAAAACTTTTTCAATTTCCATATCTCAGCATTTTTCAATCCTCTTATTCATATTTTGTCTTTTGTCGAAAGTATTATATAAGTTCCAAAAAGAACGAAACGTGCCTATTTGTCTTTTTTTTTGCAACATATCGAAAAACAAATATGTACAAAAGTATATTTGCGTACTATGAGTTAGGATAGATATAGAATCCACCTTATTTACATAGGCAAAAAAAAACTTTTCGTCTGTTACATTTCACTTGGAATCAATGGACGGTTGGCGCGAAGCAGCTCATCGCCTTTCGTATTTATTTGTCCTCTATTTTTGCTTTGTAACAATAATTGTCCCTATTTACTTGTTCCTATTCCACTCGTATATACGTATACCCTCAAGCCTGGATGTTATGTTCTTTGTTCTATTATATTGTGTACGATAAGCGTTGCAGACGTCTCTATATTTTACTGGTCTTCTATGAAAGGTTAAAGGTTGTTTATCGAGAGGGGTCAAATTAAATGAGAGAGAAAGAGCAAGAGTAAACACAATTTCTCGAGGATTGATATGGGAAATTGAGGGAGACTAAGGACAATCAATTAGAAATATAATGTTTAATCGAATCGTAATTGTTTAGTGTATTGTGGAAATAAACGAAACGGATGTTTGCTTGTAATAAAATAGTAATGTGTTGTAATGACAAGTATCTGTTTGTATGTTTTACGCCGAATTTTGCAAGGATAATTTTATAGAAGAATGAATTGTTTTATGTCAAATTGAAACGAGTACATAAAGAAACTCTTCAGCACTATAAAATTGTCCTTGAACAATACATATAGAAATTAGAAGCAATGTTATGAGTTTTAGAGGATTCACACTCGCTTCATATGCATTTAACCTTCCGGCGGGCGCAATACTAATCCTAACACGATCGGGCGCAATGCATCTGACAGATTAAGTGCAGAAAAAGGGATGAAACTAAGTTTCTGTATATTTTAGACTCTTATTTATTGTTGCATTGTCTTTTTGAAACAGTTCTACGTAATTTTAGAAACAAAAACTGGCTCACAAAGTTTGGTACCCTTCACATTTTAAATTTTCTAAGAATATTCCGCTTTCAATAGCTTCAATATTTAAAAAACCTCCAACAACTCGACCGCTTAAAAAATGTGAGCTTATTTTACTAAAAACACACTATTGAACGATTTGGTGAACCTAAGAGTCAACACAACGTTATTACGCAATGTGAAGAGTATAACATGTGGAAATTTTCATAGAAAAAGAGAAAATAGCACAATCGGGTGCAATACATCTGAGAGATTATTTCATCCCATCCCGCCCCTCAGACATATGGTAGATTGAAACTGAAAACTGCTTTGGATAGTTGATCGATAAAGGTTAAGCTACTGTGAGTTTCAGATCTCTCCCTTTTCGCATCGCTGATTGTCGCAACAAAAACTGGCCACTTAATCTGTCAGATGCATTGCGCCCGCCCGAAGGTTAAGTTAATTGCTAGTTTGATAAAATTTACGATGAGTATTACGATTTACGACAGAGATTAGGAATTCCATACTGTTGTAAAGTAGGCTTTCTAGCTGTATTGTGCATATCTAGGGAGCGTCCCGCCCGCCAAAGAGAGAGGAAAAAATTTGAACAAATGCAAAGTGAGAAGCGACCAAGACTATGTTTACACGACGGAACAAGTACGGGTTTTCGGACCTCTGTAGCTCGGACTCTGGTTGGCCCTGAGTGTTCAAATTTGGTAGGCGTTGTCACTCGCGCCGTCTTACGAAGTGTAGCAGATTTCATGAAGATGCGATGAAAAATACCGTAGTTATAAGAGTTTGAAAATCGCATTTTTTCGAAAATCTTGTTCTCGTTGTTCTTGTGGTTCTTGTTGTTCATTGACAGGGCTACAGCCTTGTAGAGAGCATCTCGGGATACGCTCTCTTTTCCCATAGATAGAGTATGTCGCGAGGGTGTGCATAGGCTATCATTTGCTCCGATCCGTGCAGTAGAAAAAAAGATACAGCAAAAAATGTGGAACTGGATAGGGTTTCTGGCTTGACTTTTCATATGTTTCAAAGGAAATATTTTGCAGAAGTCGGGGATGGGTACGAAAAATGCTTGGAATAGAATCGTAAAGTATTGTGATTTGGTAGCATTGTTTAGAACCATCCCTTGTATATGTGCTCCAAAGTTTTCAAGGGTAGAGCGTCTGGAAGAGTAGGAGCAAGAGGTAACAGTTCCTGTTTTGGTTCGTTTTATATACGAGCACGTATACATTCGATATTAATAAGCGTGTTTTTTTGTTTTAAAAAGTGCAGGTTGGGGTATATAAGCATAAAGAAACGATTTGGGTTAAAAGCGGTTTATATCTATTGCACTAACCATGAACTTTGTAAAAGGCTGAAGTTTCAAAGTTGTGATAAATAAATAGCCACTTAATTAACCTGTCTTACAAAAACAACAATGAACATTGCGGTCGGTTTATCGCAACACTCAGGGCCATTTTTTCGTACATCTTATAGGCTGGTTAGTCTTATTGCCTAGAGAAGACACACACAATATTTAGAAAGCTTTTCCATTTTATTGAATGAAATTTTAGTTTATTTTGCATAGTTCTCCCATATTTTGATGGTTACACCATCATCTTAGATTAAAAAAGTCATTGCACGGTTTCATGCAACAGCGTAAATAAGCAAAAGATAACATAACTATGCAAAATAAACAAAAATGTCATTCAGTACAATGGAAAAGCTTTCTAAATATTGTTTGTGTCTTCACTAGGCAATAAGACTAACCAGCCTATAAAATGTACGAAAAAATGGCCCTCAACCTCCCACAGTTAACTTTAACCAATGGTTTTGGTATTAGCTCATGCTTTTTCGTGTTAGAGCGCCTCTGGTTGTCACATCTGTAACAATTCTTCCGAGTTAACTTTGGTCAGAGTACGTACCCCCGATACATTACTGGGTTTATCTGGGTTATGTTGTTATTGTAACCCCATGTAGTTACCCTAAACTAACCTACACCCGAGCACAATAAAACACTCCTAATATAATATTGCATGAGCATATAGTGCGGTGCATACATTGCGTTTTTTCTTGTAAGTACCACTCGGTTTGATCCTGCAGTGGTGGTGGAACCATGGGCGTAGCCAGGATTTCGGTCAGGGGGGGGGGGGGGGGGGGTAAGCCCAAAATTTTTTCAACATCATGATTTTCTTAGGAGCTGAAATTTCCGGTCGCAGAAATATCTTAGCAAATTTTAGAGTAGCCTGGCTTGTGGTTGGATTGGTGCACAGGGTCATGGATTCCAGACTCACCGTGAACGAATTCATTTTATGGTGTTTTTCGAACTCACGACCTACGTGAGGGACTATGATGTCGCTCAGATTGTAAACAAGTATCCATTTATGGGGATAAATAACATTGCTGGGCGTGCTGTTCCCAAGCAACAATTCGTTTGTTTTAAAGAAACACTTCACACTTTAGCAATCATATAGCACAACGAAATCAATTTATCGTGTGACATCGCTTAAAGAAATATTTTGATCCGATAAAACACCCTTAAAGCATTTTCCGGAAAGCTTCTATCATCATTATGAAATAAATTTAAAGATGGTTGTATAAGACTTCGATAAAACTGTCTCTAAACGTTAAAAAGATACTTCTTTAAATACTCGACTCTTGTGTTTATTGGATGATACAGCACACGTATGCAATAGTCTCTCTAAGTTAACTCACGACATGCATATATTTTTCTATAGCACAATCGGTTTCATTTTTATAGTTGTGACATTCGTATGGTCATCCAATAAATTGTTCACCGTAGTTTTATAGAAGGATTGACTTTGTGATTTTTTAATGAATTGACACATATGAAATTTTCTGAAATACACAATTTCTGCATTAGAAATCCTTGAAATCTTGCATGAAACCCACACGTATGCACTCATTGTTATCTTCGAAATTAATTAAGGTGATCTCTGCGCAGAAATTCACTCTATTTTATTGATAAATGTATGGTAGGGTGCATTGCAGAAGAGTCGATAAAGAATTGTCAAGCATTTATATAGTAGCAACAACCATTTGTAGTGTTTCCGAGCAATGCCGACCATATGTGAGGTAAGCTGAGTGGTAGCGTGTAGGACGTAAATCAACAGACATTGGTTCGATGCTAGCTGCGGAAATTTTGTTTTTCTATTTTTTTTTTGCAAATTCGTTCAATGGCAGAAAATGATGATATAAAGCAAATGACGTTCTCCTTTTTTGAAGCATAATTTAGTGCCACAATAAGGTTCTATTGGATTAAAAAACGGCGCCAAATGCCATTATTGGACTATTATTCAGTGGTTATATCCTGTAAAGTGCCCCTATTATTGTTAGAAGAGAGTATTTTACGAAGGGATGAAATTGTTACTTGGGTTGATCTCAACACCTCAACATAACAACAGTTTAGATCTTGGAAATTGGATGTCACTCACACATCTGCGGCCCTAGTTTACTGGTGGACTGCCACGTATGTTATTTTTTTTTTTAAATTTAAGAGTCAAATATTTAAAATGGAGATGAGAATGATATTCTTCTGCATTCAACTGGCCTCGAATGTCTGCCTTTTAGAGCGTAGTTTGTCTATTTTCAGTGCATTTTTTGAATCTCGGACTGCAAATTCCACTTGCGAAATCAGTTTGTTTCGTCTGTCACTTTCATCTTAGCAAAGTAGCATCGTCAGAATATTTATAAATCCTTTATTGATTGAACGGTTTTAATAAGATTTCCTCTAAATTTATCAAAGTATGTATGTATTAACAGTGGCTAAATTTTACTGCTGGTATGATTCAGATAGAAAATAAATTTTGATTTAATAACTTGAAAGATCCGCTCTGTGGCTCACTTGGCTGAGTCGCACTCTACGATGCTAGTATTCTAGAGGTCCGGAGATCGAATCTCGGCGTGGTCCAAAATTTGCGTACATGTGAATGGAAATATATAATGCTTACAAGATTATATACACTCCGAAATGATATGCAATGTATCGTTGACTCGAAATTGCCTATAAACGGCTAAGTTAACGCACCATGGCCCCACAAGGGGCTATACGGTACTGAGAAGAAAAGAAGAACTTGAAAGACACTGAAATATGAGACCCGTTCTGTACAAGGTCCTTAACCATGGAAGGTCATGTCATATTTTTAGTACGGAAAGGTGCATGCTTCGTCGATTCGACGACGCTAAACTTTGACGCCTCATACAAATCACCCTTTCTCAAAATGTTTATAAAATTTGACAGATTTTCAATCATTAGTTTATTTAGAATGGAAAAAAACGATTTTGGAGCCGATTTTTATTCGAAATGCAATCTTCCTAAAATGAGGAAGAATTTTGAGCCATTCTCCTGATTTGTCCTATTTTTGTCCGAGCAAATATTTTTTCCATAATTTAAAAAAAAATAGGTCCCACATTTCAAAAATAAATATATTTGTTACAAGCTAGTTGTATGGACACAGACTTATCGTCGAATCGAAAACCAGCCATAAGAAATACTGGAGTTCTAAAAGTTACACAAAGTTCATCCTTCATCATTTCGACGACGCCAATTTCCAAAAATCCAACTTACCCTGCTTACTTCGTCTAGCCGCAATGTACCCGGCAAGTACATCGGCACGGTAAGTGCTGTACGAAAACTTAGCTCCAAATAATGAGAACTGCAACGAAAAATCGGAGAAATTTGATGATGCGTAGTCGATTCGACGAAGCATGACCTTCCAGGGCTAACAAAGCAAAGCTGTATACCATTTGTCATCCTTTCAGATGAAAATAAGTTGAATTCCACTAACTTCCCGAAAGGATCTAACGGTTGAAATTGTGTACTCCACTTGTTAATAAAGTGCCAGACAAAACACCGTTAGAATTAATTTGTGGTTGCATCGGGTTCATTTAGTAGTCTACTGCAGTGCGAAAATACATTTTTTAGTATTAACATGTCGGAACACTCGCGTCGCATGGTCCAATTGACCAAAGAAAAGGAGGAAAAAAAATAAAAAAAAACCCTTATAATTATTTGGAATCGGCTCCAAAGACGGGTTTGTAGCTAAGGAAGTATTTTATCTAGTTTTTGATTGATTAAAATTAAATTCCGGGATGTGAGAGCCCATTTACTGTTGCAGTAGCCACATGCCCTCGGGGGCATGTGCCGCACATGAATAAAAACGGCTTACAGTCTCCGAGGGCATGTGCCGCACAGAAAAGAATAACCGAAAATGCAGTAGCCAACGTATTATTCATACCAGTGGCGTAGAAAGCTTTTCGGAGAGGGAGGGGATCATTTTGCATGATTACTTATACTTTTTCGGTTATCAAATATTAAATTTCAGAATAACAATTTCTGTATTTATTACACTTCAAATTAGCAGTTTTTTCTAGCAAATGTTGGTGCAATTTTGCCATACGAAAAAAAAACTGATTCCTGAAAATATTGCATCGATAATTTTGGATTTTTTACTATGGCGAGTGAATCCACAGTATTACAATTTTCGTATAAATTTTCGCTATTGTGGTTGGAGTATCAGAGGTTTATTATATTGGGTTAGATCAGTGGTTCCCAAACTTTTCGGAGTTACGGAATACCTAGCATCGCAGCTTTTCTGGCCGGAACAACTTAAAACAGTTATAGTATAGTTATATAAAGGGAAATAGTGAAGACGAGAGCTCGTTGGGAATGCCCAGTATTTGTAGATAAAGTGCAGCTTTTGTTTTTAAATCAAAATTTTGCGATAACTCAGAAATTTGCGAGTAGATATGTATGTATTTCGAAAATTTTCAAATTTATAGCAGACCGTAGCGGCTACATACCTATATTCGAATTCGAGGCCTTATAGCTATCAGCCAATTGTTTGAAGAAAAAAAGGATACCAAAAATGTAGCTTAATATTTGAACTGTTCGTTTAAAATAAAATTGTAGAAAATTTTTGATTAACTGAAATTTAATCCTCTAATTTTTAGCGCCTTAATTTAAATCCCCAAAAACCTCGTCACAAACACTGTGTTTTATTTTTTGTTAGACGCTACCTGCTTTTCCATCTCAAATAGTAGAAAGTTGTAAAAGAAAATCGCTCGAGCCTCTGATGCTGGTCACATATTTTACAAATAAGTTGATTACCGGTACAGTGCAGCAGACTAAGCTTCAGAATTTTAAAATTTACAAACATTTTTCCGTATAGATTGTTTGCTTTTTATTGTCAAAAACTCTTCCTACATTTTTCTTATTTTGGGATATCTTCGCGAAACCCCCAAGAGATCTGCACAGAACCCTAGGGTACTGCGGAACTCTGTTTGTTTCTTAATTTATTTTTGAATTACATAAATTTTCAAATTTTCTACAAGTTTTTTTTTATAGAAGATTTAGTAAAAAAAATATCCTGGTTATAGCCTTGAGAGTTCTTTGTATTTAAATCAATAAAATTGCGAATTAGAGAGTCAAGACTTGCTGCGCCCTGCCGTATACGATAAAACCTTTCGTCAAAATTTAACTTTAAAAAGAATGTTAATAAACTCAAACAATGAAGGATGCACAAAAATTGTTTTGCCGTATTTTCTCTTCATTTGCATTAGCTGTCCACTCTCCTGAAGAAATCTTTATAATCTTACATACATATGTATGTATACTATATTCTTTCCCCATTGGAAATTGCGTTTCTGTGGAAGAGCACTCGTGATCCACATTAGTTTTAAATTTTTGAATCAAACATTAAAATTTTCCGGCAACAAATTTTCAATCAGTGCTTACATTTAATTTTTCTTGCAACAATTCTAGATTATTTCAGTAGGGATTGCCTGTGCAAAACTCCAGATCAAATGTGAAAACGTAGATGAACATAAGGTCCTTCAGTGTTTCTATTCTATCGATACGCTTCTAATAATATCTACAATTGAAATTTGAGGAAGTGCTAAATTTTCTACTGGTTTCACGTTTGTATGAAACACTTCACACGTTAATTCCAGCAAAAAGTTTACTTTTGCTTTGTTTCGCGTACCTAAAGTAAAAATAAAAATGTGCGACTGAAAGAGGGGGAGGGGGTTGATCCCCTTGAACCCCCCTTATCTACGCCACTGATTCATACATTACATTAATAATGTCTTATTAAGTATTTCGTGATTTTGTCTTTTGTTGTTTTCGACAATTTGACATATTGCCTTTTCTCTTAACCCGGGAACACTAATGTGAGTCATTTTGACGCATATTCCACATATTTCCATTTTTCGTAGAAAGGGCGGTTAGCCAATTGGGTTCCGCTACCCATGTATTCTTTAAGAAATATGTTTTCTTATGAATGTTCGAGTAAGCAAACGTTTCCGATTTTATGGTAAGCAGCTATTTCTGTTTTTCTGTGACGGGGTTAGTACTAAACGAACGTTTCTTGTGAGTCAAAATGACTCACGTTAGTAACAACCGTCTACATTCTTTAGTTGGCATATTTGGTTTCTTGGTTGTTTCTACAGTTTATTCGGATATAATGCACAAACTCTAAATATAGCTTGTATAAAATAATTATTCCGAAGAATTCTGGCACAAGTTTTCATACTCTTCCATTTTAAATACAGCAATTTCCATAGTGAGTCAAAATGACTCATGGTTAGTAACAAGCGCCTGAAATTAAGGTTAGTGTTCCCGGGTTAAACGCCGGAGTACAGACATGTCACTGAAACTTATCATTTCGATCTCGACCCATTGCAATACGGTGTTAAGGTTCTCGACGATTTACTCAGGTTTAAGTTTTTTAACCGATATATTTTAAATTTCGATGGATTCTTCATCCGAGGAAATGGATATATTTTTGGAACTACTTCGTCGGTGACTGGATCCTCATTCCACACTCTTACATCTTCAACTATGTAAATAGTCTGCAGACATTAACCCTTAATTACATTCATGGGGTAGTTTTCTACCCCAGTCGTAAAGTTTTTGCACATAACTAAGTTCGTATTGCGCCGTGTTCGTGCAAACTTCATGTAATCTCAGTTGACGTTGTGCTTTCGCTGAGTGCAGAAGTGGGTCCTTTCCTTAGACTTGCAATAGTAGCCTCGATAAATGCACGGTGAGTAGAAAAATACCCCACGAATGTAGTTATGTTACTCTTTTGATCATCGTTTACCTTGATTATTAATTTTTTTTTTACAAAATGGCGCGATATTTATTGGAAGAAGATATTGCACAAAATTTGGAAGAAGATTTGTCAGATTTCCTAATCGAACAGAGGAAGTAATGCCACCATATATATACACGAAATTCTGTGAAGCGATTCCACTACATATGCGGTGGTAAGAGAGATACACACCCTCTACTGCACTCCACCCGCCCGGTCCATATGCTCGTTATATCATTGCACCGACTTGTCAATCTGAAATTTCCCCTCGAACATTGACCGGGGATTTTTGCACCAGCACATCAAATTAATTGTCCAAAATAAGTTGTATATGCATTGGCGCCGATGAAACGGGGGATATAGTTTCATTTATTTTTTTTTTTTTTGTTCATAGGTTACACTTTTTTATTTGCGCATCAATTTTGACCAAACTTGGCACAAGTGTGTTTCTATGGAAAACACCAAAACTATCAGCGAAAAAATGGAATCGGACCATGGGGTAATGGGGCTGCCATGCAAACCCAAACCCCAAAGTTAAGCTCTTCTAAGAAAAATTTTTTTTATTTCAGCACCAATTTCGACCAAAGTTCGCACAAATGTGTTTCTATTTGTGCGCTAGTTCAAACCAAAACTCCCAGAAATGTGTTTCTTTGCAAGCTACAAAATATATGTCGTAAGTCGATGGAATCGGACCATTGGATCATTATGCGCCAACCACCCATAACCCCTAAAATTAGGTTCCCCTAAGATTTTTTTAGCTTAAATTCTACTCAAACCTTATATCAGTGTGTCTTTATCGACACTACAAAAAATAAAGGGGGGTTTCGGCCGACTCGAGAGCTGTTACTGCTTTGAATAGCAGCAGCAGCGGCAGCATTTCATAGCTTACACATATGCTGGTTACGTTCGCAATTTTTTCACTGCATAGTTCTTGCTTTTAATGACGTCATATGATCGTTTTTGTTGTTTGTTCACACTTTAGTAGGCAGCTTTGACGTAATTGATCAGCTATTGGGCGGCATACAGATAATATCATTGTGATCATAACCTCTGTTTATATCCATCTCTTTAGCGTTCAATGTGGGAACAAATATAGACAAGATCACAACTTTCAGATAGACGCGAGGATGTAAGACTTGGAGAGTGCATCTATCTGGACGGAGCTAGGAGCAGATATTCAGGTTTACTCCACATCATTTCTATTCCAAAAATTGAAGATAACTTTACAGACATACATACATTCATATTTCTTTATTTTATTTTTTTTCAACATCAGACATATATCATTAGTGTTTTATTTTCTATTTATTATTAACAATATATGTACATGCAAATTATTCATCATCGTCAATGTGGCACGATAGCCCGACGTCGGGCTTTGACGTTTGACCACCTAATGCAAATTAATCTCACATTTTAAATTTCCCCCCAAGCACCTCCTCATAAGGCACTCAGATTTATACGGCGCCTATGCATAATTTCCCCTGTACTAACACTAACCAAACTCTTCAGGCAAAATTGCTTCAATTCTCTCGCACGATATTACTTCCTTATTCTCTTTGTTCTGATGATTTCCTCAAATAAAATGCTAACGCCCGATAGGGAACTTCCTTACGTTACTTTTTTCACGAATAATAATAATCATAGAAAGACCTCATGTCAATATTTTTATGTAAGGTAAAATAATTTAAAAAAATAAATATAAATAAAATTGTTTTTGGTAATTTATTAATTCTAATTTGCCTTGTATTGAAAACACTATAAAAAATTAAAAATAATTAGTTTTATTGTTTTTCAAATAACGGAAAATACTCCATTTTCACGCAAAAGTTGTGAATGGCTTGAAGAAACGCAATGTTCTTTGAAGTAATAATGTGTTTTGAAACGATAAAGAAATAATTTGAGTTAAAATGAAAGACGTGTTGTATTTCACCCAAAAACTGTTTAAAGTACACAGTATCCGTATTTTGAAAATATGTATACCAAAATATTTATTGGGGTAGAAACCCACCCCACGATTGCACACCCAAGCAACAATTCGTTTGCTTTAAAGCAGCACTCCATACTGTAGCAATCATATAGTACCACGAAATTCATTTATCGTGTGACATCGCTTAAAGTAATATTTTGATCCGATAAAACATACTTAAAGTATTTCCCGGAAAGCTTATATCATCATTATGGAATAAATTTAAAGATGGTGGTATAAAACTTTGATAAAAGTGTCTCTAAACGTTAACATTAAAACGTTCTCCTTTAAATACTCCACTCTTGTGTTTATTGGATGATACAGCACACAAATGCAATAGTCTCTCTAAGTTAACTCACACACATGCATATATTCTTCTATAGCACAGTCGGTGTCATTTTTATCGTGTGACATTCGTATGGTCATCCAATAAATTGTTCACCGTAGTTTTATACAAGGATGGACTTTGTGATTTTTTAATGAATTGACACTTGACATAGTTTTCTGAAATACACAATTTCTGCAATAGAAATCCTTAAAATCTTGCATGAAACCCACACGTATGCACTCATTGTTATCTTCGAAATTAATTAGGGTGATCTCTGCGCAGAAATTCGCTCTATTTTATTGATAAATGTATGATAGGGTGCAGTGCAAAAGAGTCGATAAATAATTGTCAAGCATTTCTATAGTAGCAACAACCATGTAGTGTTTCCGAGCAATGCCGACCATATGTGAGGATAGCTGAGTGGGTAGCGTGTAGGACACGCAATCAACAGACATTGGTTCAAAGCCAGCTGCGGAAATTTTGTTTTTCTATTTTTTTTTTTTGCAAATTCGTTCAATGACAGAAAATGATGATATAAAGCAAATGACGTACGCCTTTCTAAAGCATAATTTAGTGCTACAATAAGGTTCTATTGGATAAAAAAACGGCGCCAAATGCCATTATTGGACTGTTATTCAGTGGTTATACCCTGTAAAGTGCCCCTATTAATGCTAGAAAGGAATATTTTACGAAGTATTATAGGAATGAAATTGTTACTTGGGGTGAAAACCTCCTAAGATAATCTCAGCGCAGAAAATGTCTGTATTTTAGGAGGTTTTCACACTTGTACTTAATATGGGCAGATTACGTAATCTGCGGTGTGGTGAATTTAAAAATAAATGGAATTTGACAGCTCAAATTAAGTAATTTGCACAGATTACGTAATCTGGCCGTAAGTGTGATTTAATTAGCTTCAACTGATTGACATATAAAGAAGAAGGTACATAGGAGAAGGGTCGATAAAGAAGTGTCGAGCACTTGTAGTGTTTGCGAGCAATGTTATCTATATGTGAGGATGGCCGAGTGGTTAGGGCGTCGGACTGGCGCACGACGACAGTCGCTGGTTCGACGCTGGCTGCGGGAATTATTTTTTTCTCTTTTTTTTGCAATCGCGAGAAAATGACAGAAAATGATGACATAACACATGATGTATGTCTTTCTCGAAGCATAATTCAGTGCTACAATAAGGATCAATTGGATCAAAAAACTGCGCCAAATGCCATTATTGGACTATTATTCAGTGTTTATACCCTGTAAAGTGCCCCTATTATCGTTTGAAGAAAATATTCTACGAAGAATTATAGGGATGAAATTGTTACTTGGGCATACATACGTTGATAAAAATAACGAATGTAGTTCAGGGCTAATAGGGAAAATAAATTAAAGGAATTGAAAAGTTTCAAAATAATAAAACCTGTGGATTTATGATGTTTAGAAATTCTGTCGAACTTTCCGTTTGTCGGTTTAGGTCAGAATTCACCCTATCCCTTAGCAAGCTTTACGAAATGTTGTCCTCGGGGTCATCTCTCTCCTCGGGTAAAATATTGTTCCAACATTTTGCAATATTCTTTGTTACGAGACGGCTCCAATATGTTTTTCATGGCTTGGATAATGTCAGATCCTTCCGCTACAACTGATGCTAGAGGGCTGTTTCTATAATACTGTTTGGTAATTTGTATGACATTTTGGTGCAGTGGCGTCATATTCGGTGGCGAGAACATGCAGCATACGGTCCCTTCGTTTGTTTTTGAATCTGTTTCGGGCGGATGACATGGGGCGTTGTCAATTAGCAATAAAGCCTTTATATGTAATCCTTGGTTTTTATGAAATTGAACCTTAAGAAATATAAAAGAGGAGAAAGAAACTTGATGTCGGTAATTGTAGGAAAAGTGATGATTCGTGCCATCAGAAGTATGTATGTAGCAGCATGAATTGTACATTGAGTCATTGAAAGCAGGAGCAGCACCATATTGATGGCAATGTTTAAATTTTAAATTACTTTGGATTCTTAGTTTTCGTGATCCGTGATTGTTTGGCGCCCCGAGAGAATTACTGCGTTTATAAGAAAATTTCCTGTTCGATTATAAAACAAAGTATCAAAACAAGTAGCATTTTAAATTTAATGTGCGAATTCCATCACTGTCAGAACCAAGACTATGACGTAAGTTCGGTCTAATGTACTTTTTAGTATATTGTAACCGCAATGACAATTTTACCAACAAATATGAAAATGGGTGTTTGGTACACAAAACTCATTAGCTGTAACTCACTCGTAACTACGCGTCTTCCTTCGCCTTGCCAATGGAATTCACAGAAGGGACAACGAATATTGCCGCTGTCTTCTGATGGCAATTAAATTTACCTATGAATGTTACCTGTGGTACAAATGAATTGTGGAACCAAATCAGTCGCTGTCATCCATGCTGATTTCGAGTTTTTATATTCAATCGGATTATCAAAATTTAAAAATTTTTACTTTATGCAGGCCACTTCCATTTGCGCACGCCAGAAATATGATTCTTTGCTTTTCAGTTTTCCTTCCTGGTGCTCTTTTTTCCAGCGATGATACATAAGTTTTGTTTGGCAGGAGCTTCCAAAACAATGCGGATTGATCCGCGCTATATAAATCTGATGCTTTGTCAAGATCATTTCGTGAAATTCTTCTTGCAATTTATTTTTGAAAGGAGCAGCAAGCTGCGGTTGCGATGATATAGCTTCTCTCCTGTTACTTTTATAGGATACGGACACCATATCGACGTTCGAACCTTTGAAGCCAACGGTCGCTTGAGTTGAATCCTTGGTTGTTTTCGTTCAGCTTCATGTGCAATTGTTTTACCTTTTCTTTGATTATGACTCCAGTTTTTGGGTTATTTTTTTTCGCGATGTGGCAGAAACCAACGCTTCCGTGTTAACTCCAAACGACGTATCTACATGAAGTATAGTTTTGAGCAAAAATGCGTTTTTGTGTTTTGGCTTGGATTTTCTTTATTTTTATCCGAAATTCTTCAATTTTTCGAACATGTAATGTGTAATATAATACACTTTTTGTAATTACAAATATTTGTTATATGTTGAACAGTTCATGGGGTTCTGTAGATACGTAAAATTTTCTAACAAATTGTTCTTGTTCTTTCCCTGTAGTTACGGCATTTCTTTTAGTCAAATAGTATACACGTAGAATTCAATGTTTTTGTAGCAAAAAAAAATGCAGCATATTAAGAATAAAAAAAATCTTCAATTCAACATTATAATTAACAAAAATATAGTGGTACACATAAGTATGGTCGCACCATACGTTTTTCAATTATTTCAGAAACAACGAGACCGAGGCTAATTTTGGGCGCGGCCGAAATTTGGATACCCTTCACTCCCCACGGGCTTCAAGTTTTTTCGGACGTACCTATGACATGTGCTAAATCCTCCCCCTGCGTTCTTTGCCTTCCGTTTTTACATAAGTTCCGTGGCGCCGATAAAACAATATTTGTGTGGGGTTTGGTTGGAATAAGTGGGCAAATAAATATATTTAATCAGAAAATTTTATTGGGCGATGCGGTAGCATGGCCCCATAGTACTTTTCCATTAGCTTGGACCTTTTTTATTGCTTTGATAAAGACACATTAATTCAAGGTTATGTGAAATTGGTATAAAAAAGGTTTCTTAGGAGAACCAAAAAAGAGGGGGGGGGGTGCATGGTAGTCCCATGAACCCATGGTCCGATTGATACATTATTACATATGTTTTGAGTCGTCAATAGAAACACATTTATGTGGAATTTGGTTGAAATTGGTGCACAAATAAAAAAGTTTTTCTTAGAAGAACCTAATTTGGGGGGTTAGGTTTGTATGGCAGCCCCATGATCCCATGGTCCGATTTTATCCATTCTTCCATGGGTTTTGTGTTGTCAATAAAGACACATTTGTGGAAAATTTGGTTGAAATAGATCCACAAATAAAAAAGTTTTTCTTAGAAGAACTTAAATTGGGGGGTTAGGTTTGTATTGCAGCCCCATGACCCCATGGTCTGATTTGATCCATTCTTACATATGTTTTGTGTTATCAACAGAAACACATTTGTGCGAAATTTGGTTGAAATTTGTGCACAAATAAAAAAGTTTTTCTTAGAAGAACTTAATTTGGGGGATTAGGTTTGTATGGCAGCCCCATGACCCCATGGTTCGATTTGATCCATTCTTACATATCTTTTGGGCTATCAATAGAAACGCATTTGTGTGAAATTTAGTTGAAATTGGTGCACAAATAAAAAAGTTTTTCTTAGAAGAACCTAATTTGGGGGGTTAGGTTTGTATGGCAGCCCCATGACCCCATGGTCCGATTTTAGCGATTCAAACATACAAACTGCCTGCAATGAAAAGAAGCATGTGTGCAAAATTTCAGCTCGATAGCTTTTAAACTGGCCGAGTAAAACGCGTAGCAACAGACGGACAGACGGACAGACAGACAGACAGACAGACGGACATCGCCCAATCGACTCAGCTCGTCATGCTGATCATATATATACATATTTTATATGGTCGGAGATGCTTCCTTCAATGCGTTACAAACTTCATGACAAAGTTAATATACCCTTTACTCTACGAGTGAAGGGTATAAAAAGAACTACGATATTCACTTCAATGTAGTTTTATTCTATTACGAAATATTTATTACTTATAGTATACAAAAATTAATAAATTTAATTCTTTTTAATGTATTTTCTTAATTTTTCCTGAAATAGGGTAAATATACGATAGGGCGCACTAAAAAAAATGGCTTTTCATTAACGGTTATCAAGGAAGAAGAAAAATGTGAATTAGTATTTTGTAGCACCTCCACTGTTCACTGTTACTTGAAACAACTTTCTGGGCATTTATCTAACTAATGACTCCAAGGTTGAAACTTCAATTTGGTCCCAATAACGACGAATCGAAATTTTACGTTCAATGTTTAGCGATTTAAATTTAAAAATATTATTTTTTTTCTATTTTACTATTTTATTTTAATCCCCAAAAAGTTTGTAAATATTTCTTAAACGTTGATTTCACACGCGTTTCGACGTTGCGCCCATACGTACATTTAGAGGGAAATGCAATTGAAATGTCAAAAGTCCCGTTAGAAATTATGAAACTTAAAAATAATCGTAAATTATGCTTTTCCCATATATTACCTTTGCTGCACGAAACAGGAAAGTAGAGCATTTTGCACTATTATTTAGTGAAAAGTGCACTGCAACCATACGTACATTATGTATATGCACCACTGTATATCATTCCTCAAAAAATAATAGTATGTAACGTATCCAAACAACAAGAGAAACAAAAATGTTATATTATTCTAATAATAAAGAATAAATGCAATAATAAATAATAAAAGTAATAATAACGAAAATATTTCATAGGGCGATTTGTTCAACTGCTCCTAATACAAAATGCCGGATCTGTGAAAATTTGTTTAGCAATATTAACACTAAATGACGTATCTGCCAAAAATTATGAAGATACGTCCGTTTTTCTTAAAAATATACACATACGTCATTTTTAGTTAAAATTGTCCCCCTTTCAGTAGATATGTCATAACATAACTCATAGGCGATTTTCCCCGTTAAAAAATGAGAAAATAGTGTCTTTCTCTTGGTGATTAGATGGAAACTGTTGTAAATATGCTGAAAGTCACCTTAACTCAAAATTGACCAAAAGTGTAGATACGTCATTTGGAGTTAACACGGCAGAACGATACAATGCTCTCTCCATTCTAGACATTTCTGATTTCCTGAGGGATTTTCGCTTACCTCGTCCAGAAAATGTGTCATTTACACATTTTAAAATGCTTTCACTTTTTAGGGTTTTTTAGAAATTTTGTTTGAAAAAAACCTTATGAAATCGATTTTGTCCGTCCGTTCGTCTGTCGGTCTGTCCAGTGCCGGATTAAGACCCTTTGGGGCCCCTAGGCATAAAAAAGTTGAGGGCCCTTTTTTGTGAACTGTCTTCAAATAAAACTCATAAATTATGTGTATGAAATACTTTCGTAAATCAAATAGCTTACGAAATAAGAAAAATATTTTTTATTTCGCAAAAATTTTAAAGAATATATTGTGGTACAAAATCTTATTACATTTAATATTGACATTTCTTGTTTTTTTTTCAATTGCAAACTTGTGAATTATATCTCTGAAATTTAATGTTTTGGCAATGTCACTTTCAGTATTAATTAAACTTATCAGCCTCCGCTCTAGCGCGCTTGTTTTCAGTCCACCAAGACTGAAATTTGGAATTAAGAAATGAAAGCTTACTATTTAATTCCCGGAGCGACATCTTTTTCGCCTTCAGCAAAAAAATATACAGATGGCACACGGGAACCTGGCGGCTTTAAAACGTAAGACATAAAAAATTATTGCGAAAATATTTTGTTCACTAAAGGCCTGAATAGACCTCGGGCGGAATGAAAATGAAATTTTTGTCCGCTGCGATTTTCTCAATGAAAATGCATGCTTACTGTCGTGGAACATGTCGGTAATGATGGGGAATTCCTTAAGCTACGATCCGAATATGGTTCCAAAATTTTTCTCGGCCATTTTATGTATTATTTTTCGATTCCCCCGTCATTAGATATTTTCCACGGTGAAATGACCGGGGAATCGAAAAATAATACATAAAATGGCCGAGAAAAATTTTGTAACCATATTCGGATTGTAGCTTATGGAATTCCCCATCATTTCCGACATGTTCCACGACAGTAAGCATGCATTTTAATTGAAAAAATCGCAGCGGACAAAAATTTCATTTTCATTCCGCCCGAGGTCTATACTGCGCTTAAGGCCTCAAACCATTTTCGAAAACTTTGCTCTGGAAAATTTTCTGCCAAAGAATGGTGCTCGTTGTCACACACACTGCGCAGCAAATAAACTTCAACTAGCCGGATCTCTTCGCGGGCCAATTTCCAAATGGTTTCAACGTTTGTGCCTTATTTTCATAAATACGAAGAGTTCTTAGACAAAAAATCAGAGCTAGTAAAATTCGAAAAACCTAGCTTAATCCCGTAATTAGCATAAGAACAGAATAAAATTAGGGAGTACTCTGCGGCACACTGCCAAGTCCACCGTGGTCGCATACCTCATCTTGACAAAACCCAAACTACCTTGTGCGAAATTTGCCCTCTCAATGCTAAGAGAGTCAATACAATTTCAACCACCTGTAGGAAAAGAAGTTGAATTGATGCGAAAATGCGGGTGGAAGTTACCGAAAAGGATTACACAAAATTAGTGATGAAAATGGTGCTGTTTGGGCATGATATTTATCACAGGATTCGTTTTAACGCTTTTATGTGCTAAGTGTTCATGCAATTCCTTTTCAAATGATATTCTTCGGGTCAATATTTACTCGTCCTGTGATTCAACAGACTAAACAAAATTTTGATCTTCCAAAAATCAAATTGGGAGACATCGCACACGTTTCCTTAACCCTTGAAGGTCATGCTTCGTCGAATCGACGACGCATACCGTTTTTCTTGACAGTTTTCATTATTTTTAGCTGATTTTTCGTACAGCACTTACTTTGTCGATGTACTTGCCGGGTACATTGAGGCTAATCGAAGTAAGCAGGGTAAGTTGGATTTTTAGAAATTGGCGTCGTCGAAACGACGAAGGATGAACTTTGTGTAACTTTTAGAACTCCAGAATTTCTTATAGCTTGTTGTCGATTCGACGATAAGTCTGTGTCCATACAACTAGCTCGTAACAAATATGTTTCTTTTTGAAATGTGGGACCTAGTTTTCCAAAAATTATGAAAAAAAAACTACTGGGACAAAAATAGGACAAATAAGGAAAATGGCGCGAAATTGTTACTCATTTTAGAAAGATTGCATTTCGAACTCTTAAAAATCGCCTCCAAGGCACTCAATGTCAAAACCAGACATCCTACATAGAATAAGAATCAATCAAGGGAACTCAGGGAGAAGAAATTCCTAAATTTATTGCAAATAATTCTAAAATCTACTCTAAAAACTGAAATAGGCGAAGTGGAAAAAACCCGTGTTGGAACCCCAAAATGAATCGCTGTGCCTCTTGTATATAAAAGGGCTTCCCATTCATTAAACCCAACTTCCTATTAAGTTTAGAATATATATTTTGTGATTCAAGCACATTTTTTTAATTATGTCCACGTTAAGTTTTTATTTATTTCATTTTTAAATGCAATGTTTCATATTTTGGTCCAAATAACATTAAATCAGGGATTTGGAGCGGAGCGGAGCGGAGCGATGGAGCGGAGCGGAGCGACCTTAAATTTCGGAGCGAAAGAGCGGAGCGTGGAGCGAGTTTTTGCAGGCTGGAGGGGAGCGAATTTTGCTTTGAAGATCGCTCCGCTCCGCTCCGATGTAAAAAATCAAAAAATTCCGAGAAAAAAAAAGGATTTTTTTCGACGAAATTTTTTATTTTAAGGAACGAATTGATGATTTTGGGCTATTTAAAGGCGAAGAATTCGCTGAGAGACTTGCAAAATTTCGTATTATTGTGAAATTCATTGTGATAAAAGAGGTTTTGCATTTAGTCATAATCATCACTCTTCATTATTAAGAAATTCAAGATCATCCAAGACAGAAAAGTCCTGTCCTGTACTCGATAAATGAAACGCCCTTTTTAATTTAAATTAGTTATTAGGTGCGTTTTATTGGATGGAGTACAGCGCAGCTTCCATAACCATTTGAGAGATCTCGTTCTATACGGGATGTCCGGAAACTATCGCATAAAAGCACCCAAATATGACTCCTCGTGATATTTCCAGCAAAAAGGAGTATAAAAAAATTATTAACTCTTCAGCTTCCACAGACATTTAAAGATTTTTCAAAAATTTAACATTTTACATATATGTACATATTTTCTTTCGGTTGGGCCCAACAATTTTTCCTAAGAATAAAGCCCATAAAAATTGGATAAGAAGTTTAGTTTTTACAGTTTTACACAGCTTCAAAGACAAAATTTTGTGATCTTACTGCATATACATTTTTTTCCCACGGAGTTGTTAGTGGTAGCATTTTTGGAAAATCTTTAAATGCTAAGGAGTTAAGAATTCAGCACCTATTTTGCTGGAAATGACATTAATAACACAGGGGAACAGCATTTTGTTTATTTAGATTTGATATTCATTTCTAGCTAATTTTTGGTCGTAGAATCCGGAAATGCTAACCGTTTTTCTCCTATACGTCCAGTTTTTGAGATACAGGGGGCTCAAATTTTGGCCCCCATACAAACCTTCCCTTCATTGAAATCAAAACAAACGAAACTCACTAAAAATTTTTTGTTTGTAAATATTGATTTTATATCTTAACAACATTACCTTAGAATTAAAAAAAAAATTATGGCAAAAAATTTCGTTTGTAGCTTTTTCTGGAGTGTTCAATTTCCAGACAGTCCCGTTTTATGCCCCATCAATAGTCCGCCATCATATTCGCATCCCATCTGCCTTGATATCGACTTTCCATGATTTTGAAATCTTGATGAAATCGCCTCCTTGCTCATTACTCACAGCTCCAAGATTTTCCGGAAATTCATCTAAATGACTGTGTAAAAAGTGAACTTTGATGCTCATGTTGCAGCTAAGCCTTTGAAAACTGTCCAATAGTTGCTCGACTACTATCGCATAATTCGATGCACTTATATTGCCTAGAAAGTTGTTGACTATATTCTCAAATGCCAGCCATGCTGTCTTTTCATTTTCTTTCATTGATTCCATAAAATTTGTATCGCTGAGAAGCTGCCGAATTTGTGGACCGTCAAATTCTCCAGCCTTTATTTTCTCATATGATAGCGCAGAAAGGGCCGACAGCATATATTTAAAATAATTTCCTTCTGTTGGTAAGGCTTTTACAAATTGTTTCACCAGGCCTAGTTTTACATGCAACAGCGGGAAAATGTTTTTTGTCGATCCACAAGCGGTTCATGAACAATATTTTGATCAACAGCCTTCAGATCAGATCTCGGGGGCCAATTCCTTTGTATCCAATGATTATCGCGAGTTCTGCTATCCCACATACACAAAAAGCACGGATATTTTGTATATCCACGTTTCTAACCGAGAAGGAAGAACCATCTTGAGGTCTACACATATGATATGCCTGGTGGACAAAGGGGCCTATTTTTTGCCCTTTGACTTAGAAATGTATAACTGCCACATATATAGCAAATTGACTCCGGCTGTTGAGACACTTTCGACAAGGGATAGTAGAGGCTTCCATTACACAAGTTAAGAGCACAAAAATAGGGTTATATACTCGAACGGAGGCTTTTAAATACATTTTTTTGATTAAAAAAGACTTAAAAATGGCCGAAGAATTTCACAACTTTTAACAAAAAATCCAGGTCGCGACAAATTACTTTCATTTATTTATTTAATTTTATTGTATACAAGTACTAGAAGGTCCTGCACAAGGATGCAACCCCGTAGCTTTTAAGAAAAGTTGTTATTTAAGGGGGCCTATTGTAATTTTCCGTAAAATTCAAAAAACCCCGTTATCTCAAAAACCTGACGTATAGGGGAAAAACGGACTGCATTTTTGGAATCAGCGAGGCCGTTTTACTATAAATTAGGTGCAAGATCCAAAAAAACAGAAAAAAGTGTTAAAATTGTTCTCCCGTGTAATCAGTCTTGACTCGGTAATCCGGATTTCCTTTAATCCGGATATCACGCTAATCCGGACGACTAAATATTTCCACTATGTCTTCTATAGTCCGGATTTCGGCAGCAATGTTGACTCTAAAATCCGGATATTTGAGATTTTCAGTGTGAAATGGTAGATTTGGTCTCGTACTTTTTTACGGGACTGTTTAGCAATTACATGATGCTGGCTAATTTCTAACAAATAAAACATTTATCGACTTTTGTTCCGCCTTTTTATTTGTTTGGATTGTTTTTCCTAGAAAAAAGTGATTGCGCTAATCCGGATGTTCCAATGATCCGGATTACCCCTTGCAATAATTGATCCGGATTACGAAATTGGTGCTATCCTGTTCTGTACTTGATCGAATAAAACGCACCTGTTAAGTCATATTCTATAATACGTGAGTAGATATACGTTAAATTGAATAATTCGCGGAAAATAATAAATATTTACTAAGAACAATAAGGTTTTGTTGTATTTTTGTAATGGAGGGGAGCGGAGCGTGGAGCGGAGCGGAGCGAAAAAATTTTAGTCGGAGCGGAGCGCTGGAGCGGAGCGGTTTCAAACTGGTCGGAGCGGGAGCGGAGCGGAGCGAAAAAATGTATCGCTCCAAATCCCTGCATTAAATTATAATAATTTGGTTCGTAAATCAATTTACTTACAAAATTGCTCAAAATTTATGTTTTTCCATTCTTAATAAACTAAGGATTGAAAACCAGCCAAAATTTATACATATATTGCGAAAGGACGATTTTTATGAGTCGTCAAAGTTGAGCGTCGTCGATTTCACGAAGCATGATATTTCCGTACTAAAAATAAGCATGACCTTCCAGTGTTAACTATAGAAGGAGTTATGGATCATACCAGCAGATCCAATTAAAATACGTGATTCTAGCAGGGCATATTCTCTCTTTTCACGGCTATTTGCCTTGCGTAAGTGGGAACATGGTTTTGTAAGAAAAGTTTTGGCTTCTGAATGTAAATCTTCAAATTTCATAATTATAAAATTATTTCACTAGATCGCTCAAGTGAAGGGTAACATACCTACGGTTTAGCTTGTTTTACTTTCCTTTTTCGTTGCGAGAGCTTATCAAAGAACAAAAGACTTTATTTATTATGTATATAAAGGAAAGATTAAAAAAAGGAAAATATAAAATCTCGCGGAGTCACTGTCAGTGTGAGTGCGGGGCCTTTGTGAGTGCGGGGCCTCTAGGCACGTGCCTTATGTGCCTTAAGGATAATCCGGCACTGGGTCTGTCCCTCTGTTCAGTAAATGACTCGCCAACGGTTCAACCGATTGTCATGAAATTTGGTAGGAATGTGTAGAATAATTACAGTCCTTGGCACACATACCTTAGAAGTTGGTAGGAAGAAGATAACAGGGTGTCCCGAACGTTTGAAACTTTTTTAGTTTTTATCGGAGATTGACGTATGGGTATTTAAATCAAAGATATAAACGAGTACATATCATATCAGTTTAAATTTTCCAGTTTCGGGTAACGGTAAAAAAGTTATTGGCGTTTAAAGTTAAACTTCATTTTCGACCTCCATTTTTCTAAACCGTTATAGAGATCGATATGAAACTTTACACAAAGATTGGTCAGTATGGCCTTAAATACGGTAAATATTAAGACTGTTGACTATTGCCAAGGAAAGGTAAATAACAGTAAATTTGTAAAATTTTAATTTGTTCGTGTGGTTTCCAAATATGAAAATTCTGCTAAAGGCTTGTTCAGACTATATGGCAACATACCATATATTTGCTGCCATATGATTGCCATACTCGTGCGAACACTCTCCATATGCTCTGCCATACGAAAAAAAAATTCGTATGGTAACTGCATACCATATCGTGCCATATAGATGTTACCGTACAGTGTGAACACCTGTTGCCAGATATCTAGCCCCACTCTGCCATATGATTTCATATGATAAGCATGTCCATCATATGAAAAGCATCTGGCACTTGTTTTTCGTGGGTTTATCACATTGTGCTCAGCATTTACAGTACTTTATGCCAATTTATTAATTTTCGTTGTTCAGTAAATCAGTTCTGATTTGACTGTTCACTAAATTGTCGTTGTATGTACACCCAGAAGAATTTGTAAATATATTACAATAAAATAATGCGTGGGAATATACATTGCGTAAGCTCACTTTTTCAAATTTCCATTTTTATACCCGTCACCATATGAAAGGGTATATTAACTTTGTCATGAAGTTTGCAACGCTAAGTAGGAAGCATCTCCCACTATACATCCAGTAGAAGTATATATATTATTGATCAGTGTGACAAGAGAAATCGATTGAGCGATGTCCGTCTGTCCGTCTGGCTGAAATGGTGTATACTAGTTTCTTTTTAGTGTATGTTGGAACGAATGGAATCGGGCCATGGGGTCATAGGGCTGCCATACAAACCAACCCTTGAGAATTAGGTTCTTCTAAGAAAAACTTTTTTTCTTTTTGTACCAATCTCAACCAAACTTCACCCAAATGTGTGCCTAGTAAAGCGTCAAAATATATCTAGGAGCGGATGAAATCGAAACATTACTTCATAAGGCTGCCATACAAACCAACCTCTGAAAATTAAGTTTTGCTAAGAAAAACTTTTCCTTTTGAATCCTAAACCAAACTTGACCCAAATGTGTTCCTAGTAAAGCCTTAAAACATATCTAGGAATGGATGGAAACGGAACATCATGTAATAGGGCTGTCATACAAACCAACTCCCAAATATATGGTTCATGTAAGAGAAACTTTTTTTCTTTTTGAATCTTAACCAAAATTCATCCAATTCATCCTGGACTAGCCTTAACACATGTAGGAACAGATGGGATTGGAACACGCCATAGGGTTGCGGTAAAAATTGTTAACACAAAAGAAGCTTAAGTTTCATTCAAATGTTACGAGTATTCAAATTTCGGCCGCGCCCGAAATTAGCCTTTAATTACAATTTACATATTTAGATTGCAAGCGAAGAAAGGTGGTCGAAAACCGAGAAAAGCGGAGAAAGAATGGGATGACTCCGATACGAATCTACTGATTCACTTTGTTGAAGGAGACCACATCTTTGGGATCCATCAAGCGAATATTATAAGAATACTCGGAAACGAGAGTCGACATTCGAAGATATTGGCATCATTTTAAACAGATAACAGATGGGATAACCTTCGAGTTCAATTCAGAACTTATTCTGTGAAAGAGAGATCCCATAAAAACGGTCTGCAGACCACTGGAAAAACTTACGCGTGTTGTCAGCTTTCCAAAAAAGTGTCAATGTCAATATAAATATTTGAAATAATTGAAACAGCTAGCTGCAACTTGTTCGGGGACCATCATTTCGTTTGATAAAAAATGAAATAAAGCAGTACATTATACGTACTCGTACGATGCATTTTGAATTTAATAACATTTATTTCATTTTTTATCAAACAAAATGATGGTCCCCGAACAAGTTGCAGCTAGCTGTTTCAATTATTTCAAATATTTCTATTGACATTGACACCTTTTTGGAAAGCTGACAACACTCGTAAGTTTTCCCAGTGGTCTGCAGACTCCATGTCATAAAATTTTTTTTAGTAATACTACATTAAAAAATATCTTTAAAAAAATTTAAGAATTTTTTTTTTAATTAAAATTAAAAATTTCGAATTGTGATGGGTTTTTGAAATTTTAAATGATTAAGAAATGTCTGCTATAGTGTTGACTAAAATCCAAAAATAAGTTTAAGCCCATTACCTTAGTAGTTTTTTTTAATTCTTACTTTAAATAGCAAAATTCTAGGTTATTTCAAAAAAACCTAAAAATGCATATATCTCAGTGACCATTGAAAATCGGCCTAGCATTTATGGCCTCATTTTGTTGCATTTTGACCCTATTATAACGTGTTGCAGGGAATAGGTCGACTTAACCAATAACCCTGTATATGTTACATTTGCAACTGGTAACGAAGCTGCCATACCAAAAACTGTCATTTGTGGCAATCAGTGTGAACACCCTGCCATACGTATGGCAGCAAATATATGGTAGGTTGCCATATAGTCTGAACACGCCTTAAGGGTTTTTAGAAAATTACGTAGGGAATATGTCTATGAATTTTCATTTGAATAACTGTATCCAGACTGGAAATATAGCCAAGTAAGTATTTAGTAAGGGCCTTTCACAATGCAAGGGAAGCCTCTTAAGCATTTCTTCAATGCATATCTTTCAACTTGATGAAACAATGAACATGCAATTTGGTGGAAATGCATAGAATGGTAATACTGTTTGCCAAAATTTTTTTCAAGTTTGTAGGACCAAGATAACAGGGTGTCCCTGAATTGCGGCAAAAGTATACTTGTTCAATACTCATAGGAAAGCTTGGGTGGGCTCTTATGTCGAGGAACACAATGAAATCATTTCATATAAGTTGCTTTTCCTTGATTAAAAAAAACAGTAACAGTAGATTTACAGCTAATATTTCAGTTCATATATAAAGCCAAGCAATCCTTACGTTTGCATAAGGTTTTTTTTGCTCAAAGGCCATCAGAAACCTTAACCCTTTCAGCCCTAGTGGTTTCACTATGAGACCGCCTACTAAAACTATTGAGTACGTTAAGCCCGAGTGGTTACGGCACACAACCACCGCAAACATTCATCATTCTTATCATAATCTATCAAATGAAACTGGTTGTTTTTGAAATTTAGTGTCTATATATCATTCAAGCCGTTTAGAATAGAGTCATTCGAGTGAAAAACGTAAAACTGGCGACAAGCTCATTGTTTCTTTTTGTATTTGGTAAAATACTAAGAAAATTTCAGGTAGCAGAAACTAGGGATGTCAAAAACCGGCCCATAACCCGGTTTTCGGTTTTTTCGTTTTTTTTTTGCAAAGCCGGTTAGACCGTCCGGTTTTAACCGGGCTCAAAGTACCGGTTTTCGGTTAACCGGTTTTTCATTGAATTGCTTAGAATTTTAGCAAAATAATGCATACACACTTGTTAAGCTGATGATCGTATAGAAATATGACTGTGTAATGGAGCCCTAAAATATGTAGAAACATGTTGAACTAAAAAGATAATCAAATAAAATTGTCAGAAGTATTCATAATGTTTCAAAATTAGTTAACTGAGTTTTATTGCTAGACAATGTATATAGTGCAGGCAAAATATCCCATTTCAGGCCTCCAAATAGAAAAAAATAGAATAAGCCTTTTTTTTGTGGTTTCTGAATCAGCGTGCTCCGAGGAATCTAAAACTCATTTTGCTAAAAAAAATTTTGATCGGAAAGGTCCCAAAAAGGACAAAAACGATACTCTTTAATCCTTGACCGGAGGTCGGCACACGGTTAAAAAAAATGTTATAAACTTTATAAATTTTGGTATACAATAGTTCCATAGACTTTTCTGTATAAAAATTATACCAAGCTTCTTTATTAATCGAAGTTATCAGTTGAAGCTATACAGTTCATGCTAATCGCGTATAAAATAGTTTTATAAGCTAACAATATAAAAATAATCCGAATAAGGTGTAAATAGTATTTATCCAGATATATGATAAAAACTATACAATTTTTTTATTCAAAATTTAAAAAAAACGACATTCATTTAGATCTGAAGGATAATGTATGCCTGCAGAAAACCCCTTCTGGGACATACTGTTGCAGGCACTATACTCGTATATTTCCTATCCGCACATACAGAAATTTTTGACAACGCCGAGATTCGATCTCCGCACCTCTAGATTACTAGCATGCACTCTCAACCAGGTGCGCCACAGCGACGCACGAAGTCCACCTTTTCAAATGCGAATGCAATGATTTTTTTCAGAAATGTACAATTTAGGATAAACTTGACCTCACTTTGGTATAACATTTTTCTATCAGTTCAATATTATTAAACGAATTCTCGATTGGTATGCAAGTTGTAATTTATAGTATAAAATCAATAACACGTTCTAATAAAAGATTCATATAAATGCTGCATAATTTTCAATAGTATTTTTGGATTAATTTTGTAACAGCTTCGTATAATTTTTATACGAACATCTCGAATTCAATATTTTAATACAAGCTTCGGATAAATTTTATAAAAATTAATATGAACAAAATTTATACTTCGCTGTTTATTAAAATTTATACTAAAAAATGTATGAATGAGCTTTATACCATCAGTTGGTATAAAAAATACACCAGAATTTTTAACCGTGCATGTGGGGTATCAAATCAAAGGGGACGTCAAGTGCATTACATATCCGGTGTTTGTTCCATGTTTCAAGGACCCTGAACGGAATAAATCGAGATTAAATGGAGAATTATTGTGTTTCCCGTGTATCTTTCCGAAGCCCTAATTACGAGAGTAATTCAAATTGTCACTACGTTTCTCACTTTTCCGAATCTATAATAGCTAAAGATTCTACCATTAAATTTGCTAAGAAAAAAAAATTATCGGAAAGCCCTGAAAAAGGACATTAAAGGACACTAATTACAAACCTTGATTGAAAGTGAGCATGCGGGGTGTCATGTCAAAAAGGACGTCGAGTGCATTACATATCCGGTGTTTGTTTGCTGTTTCAAGGACACTAAATGGAAAAATTCGGACTAAAACGAAAAATTACGGCTTTGGAAAGATACATAATACGAGAAACATGAAAATTTTCCATTGGATCCCAATTTTCTCCTGTGAGGGTCCTTGAAACAAGTAATAAACGCCAGATATGAAATGTACTCGACGCCCTCTTTGATATGAAACCCCACATGCCCACGTTCGATCAAGGTTTGTAATTAGTGTCTTTTTTGAGAGCTTTCCGATCATTTTTTTTTCTTAGCAAATTTAATGGTAGAATCTTTAGCTATTATAGATTCGGAAAAGTGAGAAACGTAGTGACAATTTGAATTACTCTCGTAATTAGGGCTTCGGAAAGATACACGGGAAACGCAATAATTCTCCATTTAATCTCGATTTATTCCGTTGAGGGTCCTTGAAACATGGAACAAACACCGGATATGTAATGCACTTGACGTCCCCTTTGATTTGATACCCCACATGCCGACCTCCGGTCAAGGATTAAAGAGTATCCTTTTTTGTCCTTTTTGGGACCTTTCCGATCAAAATTTTTTTTAGCAAAATGAGTTTTAGATTCCTGGGAGCCCACTGATTCAAAAACCACAAGAATTAACCTTACTCTATTTTTTTCTATTTGAAATGCTAATATGACTGCACTATGATGTAGATGTTGAAGTCTTTGTGGACACGACGGATGTTGAAGTGGACGCGGACGTCGGTCGTAGCAACTGCCTATTCGCCTTCCTATAACAATTAACTCTAAATGGACTGATCTGATCACTGATCCTAAGAACTAAGAGGATTGCCCCGTAGAAACGATAAATGATTGAATTTTTCATATCAGACTGGATCTGACAGGTGGGGACAATTCGTCTTTTTTACCTTTGTGTCGCACTGAAACTGCGATATGACTATTACATTTTATAGATACACTTCCTGACTTCCTCCAGCAACAATCTTTCCCCCCACTTACTTCGTAAAAACTTCACAATAACACTTGACAGATGGGGACAACCGCTTTTTAAAATCGTGCCATGCAGTTTGTATGGGTGACAGTTGATTTAGCATTCCTTTTTATTTCTCTATTCCATGGATCTGATACACATATACATTCACGACGCACAAAAGATACACGTGTGACACGCAACGTAAACAATATCTGCCTAGGAAAGGAAAAATGCAAGGAGCGGTGGTTTGACGAAGCGATGGTTCTTGGAATAATAGAACTAAGGAGAGTGTTCGGAAATACGAAAATTTTCATAGAAGACAAGCAATAGAATTACAGACTGACAAATCATGAAAATATAAAAATTTTATGAATTTGGAAAGTTTTTTTTTTTTCGGTTTTAACCGGATGGGCAAACAACCGTCCGGGTTAAAACCGGGAGGATGAAAAAACCGGTTAACCGTTTTGAAAGCACCGGTTTTCGGACTAACCGTCCAATTTTTGACATCCCTAGCAGAAACCCATCCATAGAAAATAATAAAAAAATTGAAAGTCGTCGAAGTTGCGAAGCATTAGTTTTGTTCACGCCGGAAGTTGGTGGTTTCACTGTGTAACCACTCGGACTACAGAGCCCTTTTTGTTGTTCTAGGCGCAAGTACGTCGTGCAAATTTTCCGCAATAAAAATTATGTCTTCAGGAGAGTTTCGACAATTCATTCAGGACATACCTTCCGACAACGAATCATTCACCTCTGCTGTCTCAAATGGCAAGAATTATGAGGAAGATAACTATGAGAATCCTTTAGCGCCCAATTTGGATGAAAACGTTCTGAAGCCCCAAATCCAAGAAATTGAATGGGACAGCGAAGAGTATGAAATCTTTTAGGCTAGCCGTGATATCCGGATTGGTGGGCGCAGAGTCGGGCACCCGAACTAGCCGTAAGAGTGTCAGAAGAATGTCCAATTTTCGACGAAATGTGTCTCAGGAAAAGAGGCTTGACTAATATTAATGAAATAGCATCATCAAAATTTGGCGCCACATATACTGAAATCGTGCCAACTGAATGTTCATGTTTTAGCGCTTTCATGCATTGTTCATGTTTTAGAGTAGTCAATGGAATGAAAAATGTGTTAATTTATTCGGGCGTTCATGTTTCGCGCAGTTTTTGTTTTCGCGAATCTACTGTATTTCAAAATTAAGATTTTTTCTGTCTCTAAGATCAAGAACCATATACTTACCGAACAGATTGGAACTTTCCACAATTGCTGCACAGTAAACCTCACTATCCTGTAAATTTCCAAAAAACACATCCATTAAAAAACCCCAACTCTATAATCAGTATACTCGTAGTTCAGCAAACGATTAATGGTATCAATCGCTTTTCCAGTCCGTCGAATAAATGTTTATCGGCTAACGTGCAATATTTCAATAAAATTAATTATTTATGTTTAATAATTTCAATCCGTTTGAATATATTTACAAATCGAATAAACAACAAAAATTCCATACATCATTAAACTACTAATTGAATTCACCGTGCGAGTACATCCGGAACAAAGGAGATCCTCGTAACGTTTACAATTATGTACATGTCGTTCGCGCGATAAAATCTGTACAACATGTTCGACAAAGTTGGCTGATGTTTTGTGACATTTAATTTTTGCACTATTGCTGATGCACTGCTCGTATGCATATCTCGTGCTAAATTGTAAATATGAGAGTTCATAAAAGAGTTAATTAAAAATTCATAGCAAAATTAATACATATATTCTGTTATGCGTGCTATATTCGACATTAAAGCTGAACATTTTGTGATATGTTAATACTGTACTTTGGTAGAAGAGAAAAAAAGTTTAATTTCAAAATATTCTTTGTTCGTATGTGAATGTCCTTTTTTTTTCAAAATTAGACAATGTCCTTCAGGATGTTTTTCTACTCGTACTACTCGAACAAACATATTTTCCGCTGAAAAACAAAATCATTTTTTTTGCCTTCCAGTTCAATATCAACAATTGGTTTCCTTGACGTTTCACAACCTCAAGGATATATTGGCATCATTAGGTTTTTCTCATGTCGTTTCTATTCCTCTTCTTCCTTGTTTACTTGCATGTTTTTTTGCTGTTAGTGAAGCAGGTTGATTCAAATTTTTTCACAGAGCTGTTTGTCATAATTTTTGAAATTCAACGCAATAATATGACCTTGTGATAACAACATTTTGACTAGTGGCATCCTGCACTGCACTACTCGAAATTTCGGTCGGTGGCTTTGTAGGTGAAAAGTGAAAAAAATGTGTGTAGTTTGAATAAATGATAATATTATTCTAAAGCCGGCCCCACACCGACCGCACAAACCGCACAAAAGACAGGTTCCAAGAATGATACCTTGGAGTCGCCCAACCACACTGCTGCACTGCTGCTGCACGATTTTTCGTATCAATCTTTTGTGCGGTGTTTGCCACACTCCGGTCGGTGTGGGGCCGGCTTTATACTATTTAGAAGTTGGTACATTCCAAATATTGTCTTTTTCATTTCAAATCACATGTAACGTATATTTCGTATAGTGAAAACCCTTATAAAATTTTTTGTCAATCCCATTTAATCCTACTCTATCCTGTCACCACTCCCATTGATGGAAATTCTCATGGTTTTTGGTATGCAAGTCAGTTTCTGTGTGCTCTGTATTCAACCCTAATCCTATACATTTTTCACATCAAAGGAAAAAACTTATTAGATAAAATTAGTAGCATTCATGGCATGCGTACATAGTGTGAATTTTATAACTTTATAACTTAAACGTCAACGTATCATTTCAAAGGAAATGTCGAGTATTTTCGATTTCTGGTATTTGTTTAATACATATATTGAACGTACATAATGAGAAGAGCGTAAGGTGGTGCTCACACCGGCGTGGTAGCCGATTTTGCACGGCGGATTTTTGGTGTTCACACCAGCGCGGCCTGGGTACTGTCAGTTCAGAGCTGATATAATGCAGTTTCCCTAATGAAGGTATTAGATTAGATGGATATGCTCTCACATGTAAGGAATGGAACGAGAAATAAAGGAAAATAACGGCAACGACTGGCCAAAGACAACTTCACATTTTGACATACCTTATTTTTTCTGCCACAGCGATTGGACGAGTTTTTCCCCGAGAAAAAAGAGGTGCCGGTCTGGGACAAGCAGCCTTAACATTCTTTTCGTGTTTTTACTAGGATAGGATAAGCAATCACAGGAACTGTTACTTGTTATCAGTTTCTGGAACGCTTTGCTGAAGCAAATCGCCATATGAGGTTCTTAAACCTGTAACGAACCGATTTCGACACATAAGTGTCTATTTTTTGGAATTTGAGCATTTTCAGAAATATTGATGATTTAATAAATTTAAAATCATTAATATTTTTGAAAATCCCGCCAGATCCAAAAATGGACATCTATGTGTCGGAATCATTGAGCAGTCAGAACAGCTGGACGAAAATGGCGTGATCGGAATGAGACACGGCCAACTTCGGGAAGTTGGGTGACGGCTGTCAAGAGAGGAGCATACGGGTTTTTGCGAGATGTCCCCCGGACATAAAATAAAACGTGAAAAAAAAAGAAAACGAAGTGCCGGACGACACGCGTTTTTTGACGAGGGACGTGTTTTGAACAAAGTGGAGGAGAATAAGTGAGATAAGTGCCTTTGTTTTGTTGACTGTCTATTGTGATGTCTGTGGTGTCTTTTTTTCGTTTTTTCTCCAAAAATACAATAATATAACGCCGTGTAGTACTCCGCACAATTACAACCCCCCCTCCTTCCAGAGGCGAATAATGGGGTGAAGTGCTGATTCTCACCCCCGGTTTTTGTGTAAAGGGAGGCGCCCTATATTTTTCTTTCGGCCGCGGGCGCCTCAGGACGGGTAAATATATATTTTAGTGGGTTTAGTTTGGCCGGGACCCGTCGTTGTAGAAGGACAGGGGCAACGAGTGGCACAAACCCCACCCGTAACTCCCGAACTGAGCTACAGCAAGTGCATGCCGCTGCTCGCTCGTTGAGGAGCCCTATCGTCGTTGCCTAACCTGCACGGTTTTAGAGGCATTGGCTCCGTCCCCTGGACATCTTCGGATGGCCAAGTCCTTTCATTACAAAACGTAAAACTGAATCTCAACCATTGCAAAGCAGCACAGGATCTTCTGTTGCAAACGGTGAATGTGAAAGCTATCGATGTGACAATAATATGTGGTGATTATAAGAACTTGGGGTCGCAGATAAGGAGGAACAAAGCCATCTCAACGTGTGGAAAATTCCCCTTCCAGCAAGGAATGTCGGGAGAACTAAGAGGAGTTATAGATAAGAGCAAAGGTCAACACAATACACATTTACAGCTGTAAATGATCGAATGAGAACGAATTCGAACAATTTTTGAATGGATTGGTGCGCAATGCGTGTATAAACGGCCCCGTGGTGATTGCGGGGGACTTCAACGCGTGGGCCACATAATGGCGTAGCCGGGAGACAAATAGGCGAGGGAGAGTACTTGGATGTGATGTTTTTCTAATGAACTCAGTAATACCTTTAGGAGGGGAGGGGGAGGATAAAGGTTGAAAGGCTCCGGCCGATTCCTATATCGTTTTCAGTTGTGGCATAACTGCGGACCCTTAGCTATGCAGGAGGAGTTTCATAGGGTGAACGGCTCCGGCCAATTCCTATGTTTCTCTACGGGGCGGGCGTTACTTTCCCGCATTATCCGAGTAACCGCTGCGCCTGAGTGCTGTATTAACAACTTCAGCGTCTCAGGTTACTAACCGTAATAGGGTGACATAAACCGAATAGTCAATCACCGAAGCAGCACCTTCCGTAGGGGGAGGATAAAGGTTGAAAGGCTCCGGCCGATCCCTCTCTTCAGTTGTGGCATAACTGCGGACCCAAAGTTATGCAGGAGGAGCTTCATAGGATGAACGGCTCCAGCCAATTCCTATGTTTCTCTACGGGGCGTTACTTTCCCGCATTATCCGAGTAACCGCTGCGCCTGAGTGCTGTATTAACAACTTCAGCGTCTCAGGTTACTAAACGTAATAGGGTGACAAAAACCGAACAGTCAATCACCGAAGCAGCACCTCCGAGGCCTCTCCATGATGGACCTCTTTCGTTTTACGAATACTATCATGGTTAAGCGATGGGCCGACAACCCATCCTTGGAAAAAATTCTACGTCAAGAAACCTGGAATGAAAGCCTCGGATTGGACGGATACAACCCAACGACGACATCGCAAACGAACAACTGATTACTCTTTCGGAACCTGGAATGTACGCTCCCTGAATAGGCCAGGGGCCTTAAGGGCCCTCTTGGATCAGGTCGAAAAATATAAGCTGAGCATTGTTGCACTCCAGGAAACTAAATGGCTTAGTAGCGAGATTGATGAGCGAAATTCGTACACAATTTTCACAAGTGGAAAACCTTCGCGCCACAGGGAGTTTGGAGTGGCATTCATTGAAAACAATCAACTTAAGCCGCATGTTATCGACTTCAAACCCATAAACGAGCGGCTGTGTGCGATTCGCATTAAAACCCGGTTCTTCAATCTCTGGCTCATAAACGCGCATGCCCCCACCGAAGTCAGTGAAGACGCGGTTAAGGACGAGTTCTATCACCGCCTAGAAAATCTCTTCGATTCACTTCAATCAAATGATGTCAAATTGCTGCTAGGGGATTTTAACTCCAAAGTCGGAAGCGAAAGTTGGCATAGGGGGATCACCGGAGGGTACAGCCTCCATGAAGACTGTAACGACAATGGCCAACGACTAATAGACTTCGCGGCCAGCAGAAATATGGTCATTAGCTCTACCTGTTTTCCGCATCGTCGCATTCACAGGCAGACCTGGAGATCTCCAGATCAACATACCGTCAACCAAATTGACCACGTCCTTGTCTGCAAGAGATGGGCATCGAGCATAATGGATGTTCGGTCCTATCGTGGAGCAAATATTGACTCTGACCACTATATGGTGAAGGCGACTTATAGGTGCAGAATTTCTTCGGTGCATCATTCGAGGTTCAACCCGGCAAAAATTTTTGCGGTTGACAAATTGTTGGATGATGCCACGGTGGTCACTTATACGACTGCCCTTGAGGAGAAGCTGACGCCCTTGCTAAATAACATCAGCAACAAATGCGCCCTTGAGATCTGGGATACACTCAAAGACACCATCAAGGGGGTCGCAGAGGAGGTTGTGGGATACAAAGCCCGGCGAGCCCGAAATGATTGGTTTGATGAAGAATGTCAAAATGCGGTAGATGCTAAAAAAGAGGCATATCGCCAATGGACTGAACGCGCAACTAGAGGTTAATTAGGCGTAAGAAACGTAAGCATCTTGACGAGCAGTTGATGCAAATAAACCAAAGACTAGCTAGTAGGAACACTAGACAAGCGTACAAGCTGATTAATTCAATTAAAAGTGGATACCAACCCAGGACCAGCCTCTATAAGGATAAGGATGGCAATATCATTAGCGACACCGATAGCGTTGATAAACGCTGGGCCTCATATTTTGAAGAGCTCCTCAATGTTCAACCGAACAACCCCACACAAGAAGCTCTGGAGCTTATGGCTGACTCAGGCCCTCCCGTTCAACCCCCAACAGTAGAAGAAGTTGATCTCGCCATGCAAGCACTAAAACATAATAAAGCCCCGGGCGCTGACGAGATTCCAGCTGAACTGCTGAAGCATGGTAGGGAGAGCCTTGTTAAGGCTATACACACACTTATCGTTAAAGTATGGAACGACGAAATAATCACGGAAGATTGGCGTAAAAGTATCATTTGCCCAATCCACAAAAAAGGGGATAAGTTGAAATGTGAGAACTACAGAGGCATCTCATTAGTTTGTACGACTTATAAGATTTTATCTAAGATTCTGGAAAATAGAATTAATCCGTACGCAGAAGAAATCATTGGCGAGTACCAAGGCGGCTTTAGACCTGGTCGTTCGACGAAAGATCAGCTTTTTACAGTGAAGCTTTTACTCCAGAAGTGCTGGGAATACAACATCGACGTATACCAAATATTTGTTTACTTCAAGCAGGCATACGACAGTATCGATCGAAGCGTACTGTACAACATTTTGCTGCATTTTGGAATACCGGCTAAGCTAGTGCGACTCATAAGGATGACGATGACTAATACCGTCTCGCAGGGCAGAGTTCAGCACAGACTCACTGACCTATTTGAAACTCGTACTGGACTCAAGCAAGGCGACGGGCTGGCACCGACTCTGGAGGCGAGGCATGGACGCTAACCCAACACTCTGAACACCTGTTGGACACATTCGAGCGAAAGGTTTTCCGAAGAATCTTCGGGGCCGTTCGTGAACGAGGTGAATGGCGCATCCGGTACAACCTTGAGTTGTATCAGCTGTATGATGAGCTACATGTGTCGAAGATCGTGAAATCGCAGCGATTGCAATGGGCGGGTCATGTACAAAGGATGAACGACGATCGCATGCCCAAAAAGGTGATGAACACGCAACGAGTAGACGGAGCCAGATTGCGTGGACGACCGAGAGCCCGATGGGAGCATTCTGTATGTGAGGACGCCCACCAGATGCTAGGCTCTGGGAATTGGAGAACAAGGTCGCGTGACCGCGACAATTGGAGGTTTTCAATCCAGGCGGCCAAGGCCCGACGTCGGGCTATCGTGCCATAAAGAAGAAGAAGAGGAAATGTCGGATCCATTATTGATCTCACATTTGTTAGCAGTTCGTTTCCCTTGTTTACGGAGTGGCACGTCAGTGAGCTCTATTCTCATAGCGATCACCAAGGAACTTCGTACACGGTAACAAACAGAGTACATCGGACAAAGATCCAAGCAGGGACCATTGCATGGTCCGCAAAGAGATTTGACGAGGCTCTCTTCAGCGGAGACCTGCTTCAAAGTGATCCAGTCGAAGGTTCTGCAGAAAGCAGGTCAGTACAGATACAGATCACAAGCCATGAAATTCCCGAGCAATGCTGATTTTTAGTGAACATTTTCAATAGAGCATAAAACGAACATCAGTGAAGAATAACACCCAAATTAAGATGATGATGGCCTGCGATGCATCTATGCCACGGAAGAAGGCGTTAAGTTAAAGAAATGAGAACTACTGGTTTGTGAAAATTTCGGGTCTCTAAAGCAATTGCCTGAAAGCGCGTCGTCTGTGTTTTTTTTTAAATATGGTAAAAAAGTTAAATATACAACAAATAAAAAATAAATAAAAACATTGCCCGATTTTACCGATTCAAACATACAAACTGCCTGCAGCAAAAAGAAGCATTTGTGCAAAATTTCAGCTTCATAGCTTTTAAATTGGCCGAATAAAACGCGTCGCAACAGACAGACAGACGGACGGACGGACATCGCCCAATCGACTCCCCAAGTCATGCTGATCATATGTGTATACTTTTTATATGGTCGGAGATGCTTCCTCCAATGCGTTACAAGCTTCATGACAAAGTTAGTATACCCTTTCACTCTATGAGCGAAGGGTATAAAAAGGAAAAAAAAAATTTTTCACTTTTTTAACCTTACAATCAAAACATTTTAAATTTAAAGTGAAATCACTTTTCAAATAAAGTGAAATCACTTTGAAAATGAAGTGATATTCCCTTTTGATTTGACATGTAGCAATTTTAAAAGTACAAGAATCACTTTAATATTTCCACTATTGATTCAAAATGAAACATTTTTGAATTAAAAGTAAACGTATGTATATGGAGCCAAATTATATTTAAAAATTTTTGAATCATATCTACACGGAGAGAAAAAATGTAGTGAAAGGTATTAAAACTGTAATAAAAACTGTTGCATTTGTAATGATTTTTGACCCTATTGCAACTGATGTAAAAGTTATTACTTTTGTAATGAAAAATGTCATTGCGCTGTAATAAAATTAACAATTGGTTGGTAATAAAATTTGCCAGGAAGATAATTTGGCGATAATACAAAAAAATACAGAAAGTGATATTTTTATTTTTTCCTTTTTTTTATTTTTCCCTTTTTTTTTATTTTTTACTTCTATTTTATCCTTAACTTCTTTTTCCCTATTTTAACTTTACCTTTTTACAATTTGCTTCTACTGGGAATTGAACCGGGGACCTATCGTTTCGTAGTCCTACGTCCTACACCTAAGCTATCTAAGATTACAAGTTATGCGAATAAATTGGGCGTCTTATTTTTTGACAGTTTCACAATTATTACGCGCTCTTGTTAATTTCATGTACACCATGCAATAATTATTATTACAGACAGTGATGAAAATTACCATAAACACAATAAATGTTACTACCCATACAAATATCATGCAATGATTTTTGTCATTACAGTGCAATCATTTTTACAATAGGCCAGCACCAGTAAAAACAACTGAATTGTAATCAATTTCACTACATTTTAATAACTTTCACTACAAATTTAGTGAAATTGTATGTTGTGAATTTCATTGCATGATTTTGTTGAATTCATTGCACATTTTTCTCTCCGTTTATAATTTTTGATTTTATAACGATTTTTTTCTGAGTGTAGGGTGAAAAGCGCCATAAATAAAGTGTCCAACGCTGGGGACACGTGGGGCTAGGTTCGTCAGAGCAGATGGTTCACATTCCTGCTATAACACACGAGGAACTTGGTCAAGCTGCTTCAAATTGGAGGAAGGCAAAGCTGCAAGGTCAGATGGAATCCCTAATAAAGCTTTGAAGGCTGCAACCCGTGCTGCCTCGCAAAAGTTCGTAAAAGTCTTCGAAACGTGCTTGTCAGAACGCACCTTTCCAATATCATGGAAGCGGCAAACGCTGGTGTTTCTTCCCAAACCAAATAACACCGCCTGGAGAGCCAAGCTCATATCGCCCAAACTGTTTGAGAGAATTATTTTTAACAGACTGTTATCGGTAGTGGAAGAAAAATGCTGCCTGTCGTACAGTACGGTTTTACACGGGCAAGGTCTACTGTGGATGCAATTGAAATGGTCACCAATGTAGGAAGGGAATCACTTCAAATAGGCACATGTTTTTCTGTGGTAACGCTCGACGTCAAGAATGCTTTTAATTCTGCAAACTGGTCCTCCATTCATGCCACTTTACAAAGAATGGATGTGCCAGACTATCTTGCACCTACGGAGTATAGGGTCACAGCGGAAGTTCCACAGGGTTCAGTGCATTCTGGAGCTTCCCATGCCTAGAGGTGTAACTGGGGTAGGCTTTGCGAACGACATTGCAGTTGTGGTGGTGGCAAATAGGCTGGAGTGCGTCGAAGTCTACACCAACAAAGCTATTACAACAATAAAGCTCTGCATATTAAGGGTTGGCCTCTAATATGCTGAGCAAAAAACGTAGGTTTTTATCAGAAACACAGGAAAAGGTTCTCTCTAAAAATCAAATTAGGAAGCAATATCATAACCTCCGAAAAAGCCATTCGGTATTTGAGGATTATGATAGATTCGAAACTGAACTTTGGAGAGCATTTGAAGTTTGTATGTGAAAAAGCGGCGATAGCCACTGTGGCTTTAGCAGGGATTATGCCGAATGTAGGCGGTCGAAGAGCTAGCAGGAGATTATTGCTGGCGAAGGCTGTTATTTCCACACTAATGTATGCGTCATCAGTTTGGGCTATTTGACTAAACTCCTCTGGGAACGCCCAGAAATTAAGCTAAATTAGAGTGTGCTCTGCGTACCGAATAACTTCGCACGAAGCTGCTTATGTGAATGTGGAATTTGGACAAACGTTAAGCCCACATAATTTGGAGTGGAGTGTCAGAATTGGGAGGCAGTGAGTGAATTTGTGTGCAGTATTCACAAGGAACTTCGAAAAGAAGAAGCTAGTCGGAAGTCAGCAACAGCATGATGGCTAATTAGCCGAAATCGCCCCTGCGGAATATTACCGAGAGGTGGTCCCGCAGGAGGCAAGGCGACGGAGGTGGTCTGGTTTTAGCCGGTAGAAATCCGGAATAACTGCATCAGCTGCATCTTCCGAATATTTCCCCAACTTGTTAAAAAAGGAACAGTTTCTCAAATTATATTGCCCATATCTAAGCTGCCACCACTTTTACACTCCTGGGTGACACCGTTTACGGTATTTAAATAATTATTTGGTGCAGCTTCTTCTGCCGTAGCTAGAAGAGAGTTTGCGTACACTCTTTGGTCACGACGTACACAGCGGCGGACTTCCCGAGCATTCGAACTATACAGGAGCTCAGTGTTGTGACGTTTGTTGCTGACGCTAGACTCACCCTAAGTCCTTTCCGTTCGACAATCTGCGGTCATATTACGTTCGGCATCCAAGGCCTTAGCCGGGATGCGGGATTCGCGCCAACCTTAGCATTTAAAACTCCTATGACCATTACAATGTCGCCTTTAGGTGTAACCTCTTCGTCATCTGTGGTGGATCCCTGAGTTTCGAGCAAATTTCCACAGCAACCCAAACTTCGCGATGTAGTCATCATTCGGGACTCGAAGTGTCGACCTGAAATCTGCGTGAGAGGTAGGCAATCAGCCGCGACGCCCCCTTCTTCCCTTGGTCTTATGACTAGCCGATGGCCTTTTTGATATCGCTTTTATACAGCCGAAGTTTTAATTTGTTGAAGACGAGTCTTAGAGTTCCATCTGACTCACTTAACAGCGCTAGTTTATTTGTTGTTGATGAGTAAACATCTGCGATTACTATTGTCTCCTCCATCTTGACAATTTACCAGTAATCGCTTGGTTGTCTAAAGTTGGTCGTTGTAGGATGCAAATGGTAGTAACCATACACAGGCCCGAGGTCGCGATATTTTATCCTTTTTAACGACTTTCAATTTAGAAGCAGGCCAAACCTCTACCGCGACCGCCTTACTAATGGTATACAACCTGTAGGCTGTTCTGTAATTGCCGAAGTTCATCGTTTTAATGCCGTTCCTAAACATGGGTAGTTCCTCCCTTTTAACCCGAGAGAAATCCCTTTACGGGACCTCATTGCAACTTTCGCCAGGTGTCGTAGCTCCTGGCAAGACAAGACTTCTATTGGCAGCTTCAAACCGCACTTTTGTGTCTTTCTGTCAAAAATATTTGATAACTAAGAAATTCGTCTGCACTCCCCTTTTTATTTTTTATGCTCTAGGGTCGCATGAAAAATTGACCCCGTTTGCCCTCGGTCCCCATTTACAACAATTTTTTTTTGTTCGCATCTTTCGACGTACGTTCTGACCGTACATATGTAGCTAGGACTCTCGTTGCAACACACGAATCCATCGTCCAATGGACTCCTCCTCCTTCGTTATTCGCCGATAAACGAAAAGCTAATAGCAGAGTGACTCCATGATGCGGCAAACGTTTGCTTTAATTAAATAAATACAAAGAGAAGGATTCAATAAAACAAGCACCCATATCAATATGTGCTTGTGCACTGAAAGACATTTTATTGACTTGAACTTTGATCTCAATGCGAACGTTTCCTTTGAATTACCATGGATAACATAAATGTCAACAGAGATAGAAAACGCGGGTATCCTTAATTCGCCATTAAAAGCACATCATTCATTGCCATTCTATTTCATTCCACTTAAACTATCGAAATCCCTCTTATATGTATCATCATGTATGTTTACATAAATCTGAATCCCTTTTCTTGTCATAGGCATTTTAGAGGCAATCAATCATTGCTGTCCTTTTCTATGTGCTAACTAAAAGACAGGGACGTAGCCAGGATTTTGTTTCGGATGGGTCCAACGCACTAAATTTTAACGTTATTAGATATTAAAATTTTTGTTGTTGATTGTAAAAACATATATTGCGTTTTTGCCATAAGTATCCGATGGTACAGAAAAGCCGGAGCAGTGGTGCACGGGGAGTGCATGCCCCTTTCATTTCCTTGACGTAAACCTACCGCAGAGTAGGAGCGTTCGTCGTTCTTTTTAACCTTTGAGAGATTCACAAGCACGCTATAGCAGCTGATACTTGTTTGTTTGCTCCTTATACAGAGGGACAGAATTCAGAGAAACGTTTTTACAAGTAGTGAGTTCAAGACCAGTTGGCCTAGGTTTCCGAGTGTCCTGGATAGCTAGTTAATGAAAGAAATCCATCTGAATCTGATCTGTAAATTTTATAGAGGCTAAGTATCGGGTCTCGTTGCATCTAGATCTAATTTATGATCGAAGGAACGACGAGGAGACGGACTTATATAATATGACCTCATAATGCTTGTCGCACGGTAGTACCATGCTCAGTAAAGGCATAACATTGTCACCTAGCGGTTGCCCCTTGAATTGTTCCATTGTTATTGCAGCAAACTCATTTCTTTTGCAAAGAGAGGCACGCGTACTCGTATACTTAACTGTCCACGTAATCAGAAGCAGACAGTACCACTTGTATAATACCGAAGGCCTTTTTCATGTACAATTATCGAAGGGTCGTGCATTATAGTATCAGCAAAACTTATATCTACAATCCGATACATATACAGTAGAGCGTCGATTATCCGAACGTCGATTATCCGAACATTCGATTAACCGAACCAGGCAATCAACTTTTTATCATATGACAGACATCGAATTTACTGAAAAATCAAGTGTTCGACGGAAGCAATCTCTCATCTGCATCGCTTAATTACTGCGAATTTTTTATTTTTGTTCAGTTTTTGGCGTTTTAAATGTTTTCAGTTTGCCGCTTAATATCATATTTGGGCTATTTTCTAATTGTTCTATAGAATTTGGATTAACCGAACTTTCTGAACCACCCTTGTCGACATTAGTTCGGATAATCGACGCTCTACTGTACTATATTTTCCACTTTAGAGATTTAACGAAACTCATTATCATTACGAATATGAAAAAATTTACCTTACCTAATAAATGAAAGTATTATGAATAATAAGGGCGGAATTCATAGTCCCCACTTAAGTTATAAGGATTCCCTTAAGGAATAAGGGGTTTCTCTATATAAGTGAGCCCTTAAGGGGGCTTCGTATTCATAGACATCACTTATTAGAGCGTTGCCTCATTAAATAAACGATTCACTTATTTGCCATATCAATTGAAAGTGACAAATAAAATATAAAAAAATATCAAGTAGTTAAAAATTCAAAATTTTTAAAAAAATTCAAAATTTTTAAAAAAATTCAAAGTGTTTAAATAGGGATATGTCAACAAATATATGAGCTCATATAAGGTTACTAGATATGAACCTTAACGAATAACGGAACCCTTTAGATAACCCTTAAGCGTTTGCTTATTGAGTGACTATGAATAGCGTCAGTCCCTTAAGGGTTCCCTTAAGTATAAGTGAGGACTATGAATTCCGCCCTTAATGTTATAATAAATGTTGTTTGTTGAAGGTCGATCTACAGTCGATGCGATTCAGTGCATTCGTATTGCGATGGAAAAGTATAGAGCAGCACGAAAGGACTTGCACTTTGTGTTCATCGATTTAGAAAAGGCGTGATCTGATATGGTTGGCCTTGAGAGCACTTAATGTCCCTGAGGCATACGTAAGGATAATACGAGACATGTATGATGGAGGTACGACTAAGGTTAGATGCACAGCCGGTGAATCAGAAGAATTTCCGGTGAATGTCGGATTAAACCAGGGCAGTGTATTGAGTCCGTTGCTCTTCAACATCATCATGTGCTACTTATTAACACGTATATCCGACGGCCTAGAAATATCTCTTCTTTTTGCCGATGATATAGTCCTCAGTAGCCCAAACATCCTTGCCTTGCAAGCTGCCCTTACAAAATGGTGTGACATTCTGGAGGAGCATGGACTGAGGGTAAGTATAACAAAGACTGAGTTCTTATGCTGCCCATTCTCAGACCCAGATGCACCGATACCAGATATGTACGTCAAAGGAGAGCAGCTTAAGTCTTATACCAAGTTCAAGTACCTTGGCTCGATGGTGAACAGCGGAGCTACATGCGATGATGACATCAAACACCGCACAAAGGTTGGGTGGATGACGTGGCGAGAAAACTCAGGAGTTTTCTGCGATAAGAAAATGCCACTGAAGCTAAAGGGCAAGTTGTACAAAACGGTTGTACGTCCCGCAGTCATGTATGGATCAGAATGCTGGACCATGTATAAAAGTTACGCGAAAGAAATAACAGCGACTGAAATGAAAATGTTACGCATGTCAGTTGGTGTAACGAAAAGGGACCACATCAAGAGTAGCTACATCCGAGGCAGCTTGTCTATAGACCAACCAATCACCGAAAAGCTCGAAGACCGACAAATGGATTGGTATTGCCATGTTCAAAGGCGTCCGCCTGAGAACCCCGCAAAGAAAGCGATATCAGTGGAAGTTCCACTTGATGGACCCAAGGCCAGAGGCAGACCGAAGAACACCTGGATATGTCAAATGAAAAAGCAACAACAACGCATTGGTCTCGGCGATGACACGATCCAAGATAGAGCTGCCTGTAGAAATATGCTGAGAAATTCGAGGTGCCTACACCGCAGGTCGAGCAACGCGAAACCGTGGAGCGGTATAAAGAACGGGGCAAGGAAGAAGAAAGAAAGAAAGTATTATGAACAAGAATAAACAACCTTACGCCCCTCCCTTCGAATGACTTTCAGAGAAACCACTTCATTCCCTACTAGGATTAAAAGATTTCAAATTTTGTGAACTTTGACCAGTTTTCATTCTAAACACGACTATCATGATATTGGTTTACCAGAGTTTAACATTTTTTAATTTGTTTATTATGTATTTGCTGTTAATTCCACTTTCGCCCAGATGACACTCTGACACTCATTGCAAATTTAGATACCCAAAATATACATAGCTTTGACAGCATTCTATGGAAATTAATAATTTGTACGCACTTTCAGAACCGTTTACCTAATATTTATGATTCATGCGAAAAATAAGTACCGTCAATAAATTTCGCGTTGACACCATAATGATCTCACGTCAACGGTTACGGTTTAAAAAATGTATAGTTACAGCCGATTGAGAAACAGGCCTCAATTCGGCCCAGCCGATTATCACTATTTTACTCGGTTCGCGTTATTTGCCCTTGAAAGTGAAGGGTGTAGAAAAAAAAGACGAGACCGAGGCTAATTTCGGGCGCGGCCGAAACTTCGCTCTCCTCGGGTTAAAAGTTTTTTTCGGGCGTACCTTCTTCTTTATGGCACGATAGCCCGACGTCGGGCCTTGGCCGCCTGGATTGAAGACCTCCAATTGTCGCGGTCACGCGACCTTGTCCTCCAGTTTCGAGAGCCTAGCATCTGGTGGGCGTCCTCACATACAGAATGCTCCCATCGGGCTCTCGGTCGTCCACGCAATCTGGCTCCGTCCACTCGTTGCGCGTTCATCACCTTTTTGGGCATGCGATCGTCGTTCATCCTTTGTACATGTCCCGCCCATTGCAATCGCTGCAACTTCACGAACTTCGACACCTGTAGCTCATCATACAGCTGATACAACTCAAGGTTGTTCACCTCGTTCACGAATGGCCCCGAAGATTCTTCGGAGAACCTTTCGCTCGAATGTGTCCAATAGGTGTTCAGAGTTTTGGGTTAGGGTCCATGCCTCGCAGCCATAGCATAGCACAGGTCGGATTATGGTTTTATACACGTGGAGCTTCGTGTTCCTGTGCACCAGCTTCGAATTCATAATTTGGAGGACCGCAAAATAGCACTTATTAGCTATTTGTATCCGTCGCTTTATCTCATCTGTTTCGTTAGCGTCCTTTGACAAATTGCAACCCAAGTAAGTGAAGTTGTCTACATATTCTGTATTGAGGTCCCCCACTGTGATGCTTGAATTTACTGGCGTTCTTGTTTTTGATTGCATCAAGACCTTGGTTTTAGATTCGTTGATATGTAGCCCAACTTCATTGGCGGCGTTATTGAGATTATGCAGAAGGCTTTCTGCATCACTCAATCTTCGAGACATGAAGTTGATGTCGTCGGCGTACGCTACTAGTTGAGTCGACTTAATGAGTAGCGTTCCACTGCTGTTCAAATTCATGGCTCGAATCACATGCTCCAGAGCCAGGTTGAAGAGCGTCGGCGCCAGCCCGTCGCCTTGCTTGAGTCCAGTACGAGTTTCAAATAGGTCAGTGAGTCTGTTCTGAACTCTGACCTGCGAGACGGTATTAGTCATCGTCATCCTTATGAGTCGCACTAGCTTAGCCGGTATACCCAAATGCAGCAGAATGTTGTACAGTACGCTTCGATCGATACTGTCGTATGCCTGCTTGAAGTCGAAAAATATTTGGTACACGTCGATGTTATATTCCCAGCACACTGGAGTAAAAGCTTCACTGTAAAAAGCTGATCTGTCTCGTCGAACGACCAGGTCTAAAGCCGCCTTGGTACTCGCCAATGATTTCCTCTGCGTACGGATTAATTCTATTTTCTAGAATCTTAGATAAAATCTTATAAGTCGTACAAACTAATGAGATGCCTCTGTAGTTCTCACATTTTAACTTATCCCCTTTTTTGTGGATTGGGCAAATTATACTTTTGCGCCAATCTTCCGGGATTACTTCGTCGCTCCATATTTTAACGATAAGTGTGTGTATAGTAGGGATGTCAAAAACCGGACGGTTAGTCCGAAAACCGGTACTTTCAAAACGGTTAACCGGTTTTTTTCGGTTTTTTCATCCTCCCGGTTTTAACCCGGACGGTTGTTTGCCCATCCGGTTAAAACCGAAAAAAAAATTTCCAAATTCATAAAATTTGTATATTTTCTTGATTTGTCAGTCTGTAATTGTATTGCTTGTCTTCTATGAAAAATTTCGTATTTCCGAACACTCTCCTTAGTGCTAATATTCCAAGAGCCATCGCTTCGTAAAACTACCGCTCCTTGCATTTTTCCTTTCCAAGGCAGATATTGTTTACGTTGCGTGTCACACGTGTATCTTTTGTGCGTCGTGAATGGATGAGGTTATAAAACACAACGTTCGCGTAACGTGTCGCGTTTTCCGAAACGTTTCCTATTGTGTTCTGTAAACGCATAGATCCAGATCAGACTTGGTGTTACCATCGCCATCTCTCGGAAAGTGACAAATGTGACAATTGACACATCACAGCTGATAGGTTTTGCTCGAAAATTAAAATTTCCAGTTTTAAACGAGATGCAGATACATTTTATTTTGATTATAAATAGTTTAATAAATAAATGAGGGCGGAAATGCACGGTTCGACGGCAGATTGTACATTTCTGTCAATCAATCAAGCTATGCCTCGCAAGGGGGCGCTTAGGGGATCTGTTTGTAGGGAGAAGTTTCTGATCCGTAACGGCCGGTTGATTCGAAACGTTGCGCGAAACGTTGCGCGAACGTTGTGTTTTATAACCTCACCCTATGTAAATGTGTATCAGATCAGTGCAATTAGGGTTCATTGTTATAGGAAGACGAATCGGCAGTTGCTACCACGTCCGCGTCCACATCGATATCCGCGTCCACTTCAACATCCGTCGTGTCCACAAAAACTTCAACTAGTGCAGTCATATTAGCATTTCAAATAGAAAAAATAGAGTAAGGTTAATTCTTGTGGTTTTTGAATCAGTGGGCTCCCAGGAATCTAAAACTCATTTTGCTAAAAAAAATTTGATCGGAAAGGTCCCAAAAGGGACAAAAAAGGATACTCTTATCTCTTATAGATCGGAAAGCTCTCAAAAAGGACACTAATTACAAACCTTGATCGAACGTGGGCATGCGGGGTGTCATATCAAATAGGACGCCGAGTACATTCCATATCTGTCGTTTATTACTTGTTTCAAGGACCCTCACAGGAGAAAATTGGGATTCAATGGAAAGTTTTCATGTTTCTCGTATATGTATCTTTCCAAAGCCGTAATTTTTCGTTTTAGCCCGAATTTTTCCATTTAGTGTCCTTGAAACAGGAAACAAACACCGGATATGCAATGCACTCGACGTCCTCTTTGACATGACACCCCGCATGCTCACTTTCAATCAAGGTTTGTAATTAGTGTCCTTTAATGTCCTTTTTCAGAGCTTTCCGATAATTTTTTTCTTAGCAAATTTAATGGTAGAATCTTAACCTATCATAGATTCGGAAAAGTGAGAAACGTAGTGACAACTTGGATTATTCTCGTAGTTATGGCTTTGGAAAGATACACGGAAAACACAATAATTTTCGATTTAATCTCGATTTATTCCGTTGAGGGTCCTTGAAACAGGAAACAAACACCGGATATGTAATGTACTTGACGTCCCCTTTGATTTGATACCCCATATGCTGATCTCTGGCCAAGGATTAAAGAGTATCATTTTTTTTCCTTTTTGGGACCTTTCCGATAAAATTTTTTTTAGCAAAATGAGTTTTAGATTCCTGGGAGCTCGCTGATTCAAAAACCACAAAAAATAGCCTTACTCTATTTTTTTTTCTATATGGAGGCCTGAAATGGGATATTTTGACTGCACTATATACATTGTCTGGCAATAAAACTCAGTTAACTAATTTTGAAACATTATGAATACTTCTGACAATTTTATTTGATTGATTTGATCTTTTTTGTTCAACGTGTTTCTCTTTTAGGGCTCCATTACACAGTCATATTTCTATACGAATATCAGCTTAACGAGTGTGTATGCATTATTTTGCTAAAATTCTAAGCAATTCAATGAAAAACCGGTTAACCGAAAACCGGTACTTTGAGCCCGGTTAAAACCGGACGGTCTAACCGGCTTTGCGAAAAAACCGAAAACCGGGTTATGGGCCGGTTTTTGACATCCCTAGTGTATAGCCTTAACAAGGCTCTCCCCACCATGCTTCAGCAGTTCAGCTGGAATCTCGTCAGCGCCCGGGGCTTTATTATGTTTTAGTGATTGCATGACGAGATCAACTTCTTCTACTGTTGGGGGTTGAACGGGAGGGCCTGTTTCAGCCGTTAGCTCCAGCGTTTCTTGTGTGGCGTTGTTCGGTTGAACATTAAGGAGCTCTTCAAAATGTGAGGCCCAGCGTTTATCAACGCTATCGGTGTCGCTAATTATATTGCCATCCTTATCCTTACAGACAGGGCCGGATTTAGCCAGTCTGGGGCCCGGGGCTAATATTTTCAAGAGGCCCCCTCTCTAACATATGAATGTCATTCGCTCGTTTATATATATATATATATATATATATACATATATAAACATGCAAAAAGTTTTGCAATTTTTATTTATTAAATTCTTAAGGTAATAACTTATATTCTAGATAGACCGAAATTAGCCAGTTTCGCGCTAATTTTTCACCGTTCATCAACGTACGTGAAAAGGCCTTTATTGATAGTGATCTATTTTGATCATTATACTGTCTAATGGACGCATGGAAATCTTTATCGTTTTTTTCTGAAAATATGCATAGCCTTTTTCAACATACATTTGCTTTAATGCATTCTTCATTTCCGTAGGCCATAAAGCAGGGTCTTTAATAACTGGGTCTGCAAATAGAAATGTAAAATAAAATAAACTAAAATACCTATATGTAATTAATGTGGAATGGATACCAATGCTTTACCGTCCGGTTTCAACCGGGCTCAAAGTACCGGTTTTCCGGTTAACCGAGTCTTTTTATTCATTTGCTTAGAATGTTAGTAAAAACATGCATACACACTCGTATTGCTATTGTTTATATCGTATGCAAAATTAAATCAAAGATACAAGGAGAAGTAATTTGACGAAGCGATGGTTCTACGAGTAATAGCAATAAGGAGAGTGAGAGTGAGTGAGACCATTACACCCTCCATCCGAGAATGACGGCGATCCGAATGGTGTCTTTCCTAGCGAAGATCATGGAAGTTTACATTATAACCGTTTTAGTGTTCTAAAGTGCACTTCTTTTTATTTTTTTTTCTCGTGCCTTATTTAATGGCATTTTCCTTCGGGCAAAGTTAAGGTGGCGTTTTTTCTTTAGTGTTAGTTCATTTAAATGTGGAGCACTTCTAATCATTGTTTGAAGAATAGATAAGGTCAAAATTAACCCTAATTTTTTAGACCGACTCATGAGGGCTCGATGCATCATCAAGTCATCAAACGTTCGGGGATGGTATATTTTGGTACTCGTATATACATAGTTAGTCTGGCTGGTCTAGTGTGCGCACCTTCGGTGCACAGGGTCATAAGTTCGAATCTCACCGTGGATCATGGTGTTTTTCGAACTCACGAGCTTGTGACGGACTATGATCTCACTCAGATGTTAAACGAGTACCCATTTATGGGGATAAATAACACTGCTGAGCGAGATGCTGATCTCATTACCTCAACAAAAAGCAGATAAGATCTTGGAAATAGGATGTCACTAACACATCCTGCGGCCTTAGTCCAATGCTGGATTGTCGCGCCTGTTATTTATTTTATAAACATATTTGTGTTCAAAATGTGTGTGCTCTGTGTAATATCGATGAAGTGATGCTTCGCTAAAAACGCAGAAATTGTTTTATTGTGCACCAGATAATAGTTTTTATGATGATAACTTATTTGGGACATGCTCTTCTTTCAATTTACCATAATTATGAGAATGGGTGAATTCACATTGTAAGACGAAACCGAAACCGAAAGCTCTCGCCGTCCGTTTATTAGCACAAACAAACGCCTACGTCCACGCTTGAAGGTTAACCTTTACTAATTACACACGAATTCGGATCCGATTTATCGACTGTTATTGAGTGGTGGTTATTGGTGATCATCAGCTAGTTCATGAGCTGATGCATTTATCGACATATGCTCGAAGCTTACATGCTCACAGGAGTAGGATCAACGTGTACGTTATACTTTTCAAACAACGTACGTATTCTTTCAAAACCGAAATATTTTTCTGCGTACGCCCCTGCATATGAGTTTGAAGTGTCCATGTCGTTTAAGAATATCTCAAAGTGTTGCTAACATAAAATTAATATCTTACTACATAAGCATATACGAATTAAGGAGGCAACCTCAACGCTCAACCCACATAAGAAAAATCGGTGATTGCGCATTATGCAAACACTATGCTTCATTTTGTAAAGTTTTATTCAATTTATTTTTTGTTGAAATCTTCATAAATCCGGGTCCAGGTCGTCTTTATGGATCTTACTTTGCATAATTCTTAGTACTTTCTTCTATAGTCTTATGCATAATTTTTCAAAGGTTTGCCTTAATGCTTTGTTTGGAGTACGGCTGCTTTTTTAACAAGGTTATAAGACGATATAACTCTTAGTTTTTTTATTCCAACAGGGAAGCATTAATTGTCTTTTATAGTTTGTTCCTATTGAAGGGCTGCTTGAGATGAAGTTAAAAGAGATATAAAGTTCTTCTTTCGCTTCTCTTCCATGTTATTATGTTGAATAATGCTTGTTAACGAGATATCTTTAAAATGTTAAAATTTCATAAATTATCGTGTGACGCTCTAAAAACCGTCAACAATTTAATAAATTTCAGTTCTAACGTAGGTCCAAGAACAATACAGAATCAGTCAAGCTTTTTTAAAAAAAATTTATGCTTATAGATAAACTCGTAATATTCGAACTATGCAAATGCAATGCTGCATCCTACACCACATCATGGTCATAATTTATGCATCCAACAAGAATATTGGCCAAAGCCCTGAACACTTCCAATGGCAACATATTGCATGCAAACAATATCTCATCTGTCATCTCATAGTATGATATGAATCCGCGAAAGTGCCAAGATTTAAATTGGAGCTTTACCATATAAATGTGAAGCACTATACATACTCTGTACATATAGGATGGTGACAAAGATAAGAAGATTTTGTGCCAGGATCTAGGGCCAAAAATTTTCCAGATTCACATTAGTTTGAATCATAAAACTCGATTGAGGTTATCTCAATTGCATTCGCGGAAATTTGTTGAAATTAGGACAATGCGATATATGGGAAAGTAATGAAATGAGTATAGTGAGAAGGGAAATTAATGGATGCATGGTTCCAGATAATAAATAGTTCACGGCATCCGACCTTCTGTGAATATTTCGTCGATGTGAAACAAAACCGGCATATCTGCAAAATCCATATTTTACACCAGAGGGTTTTGAAGTTTTTGCCAAAGGTATTTTAATATTAACGCCCGATCGATGCACCACAAAGTCACACAAAATTGGATTAAGTTTAGATGCATATACTGTTATTATTACAGTAGTAGTTACAAATAAATTAAAAATTGCTTAATTTATATGAAATCTGCAGATATGCCAGTTTGGTCTTAAAATCATAGCAAAATTCTGCAGTTAGGTCAGTTTGATTTTAAAAAAGGGGCAAATTTGCATTGTTGCACATAGTATTCTATGAGGAATATTGTAATTAAGATAATTCGGTTTTACTTACAATTATGAACTGTTTTTCCTCGGTAATTTTTGAAGCGATTGGCGTATTGCTCGATAGATCTGTACTAAATTGAAGGGCAATTTGCGCCGAAATGAACACCGGCACTACCCCATTTGATGTATTTTTACTCAACTATACCATGTGCCGGTATGACAGAAAAATAGAGAAAAACAAAAACAATTTTTTTGATATCAAAAACTAAAAAACGAAATTTTTGCGCTTATGCCGGTTTTGTTTCACAGCGACGATTTATTGAAGCAATCGTAATTAGTATGTATGTGTGCAATAATTAACTCTATTGTTAATGCATCATCAACATCCCCCGCGGAGCCAGCTCTTGAGCAGTTAGCCGAACCAGGTCCTCCCGTTCTACCTCCAAAAGTAGAGGAGGTGAGTCTTGCCATACAGTCGCTCCAAAATAATAAAGCGCCCGGCGCTGACGAGATCCCAGCATGGTGGAACTGCTGAAGCATGGTGGAACGTGCCTGACCAACGCTGTACATGTGCTACTGCTGAAAATATGGAACGACGAGGTAATCCCCGAAGATTGGCGCAAAACCATAATCTGCCCAATCCACAAAAAGGGTGACAAGCTGAAGTGTGAGAATTACAGGGGCATATCATTAGTTTGTACGGCGTATAAGATAGTATCGAAAATTCTTGAAAAGAGAATTAATCCGTACGCAGAACGAATCATTGGCGAGTATCAAGGCGGCTTCAGACCTGGTCCCTCAACGACCGATCAGCTTTTCACAGTGAAGCTACTACTCCAAAAGTGCTGGGAATATAAAGGCGCGTTTAGATGGCATTAAACTTGTTTGCATCCAACTTTTCCCACAAACTTATCCAAGTTGGAAGGCTGTTTACACGTACGATATTCTCTCAAACAAATCCTATCCAACTTGTTGGCCGTGTAAACAGTAGTTGAAAGTTGGAGCGGTCGTAAAACGTTATCAGTTTTTGCAATACGTATTAGTACAGGAAAAAAATATTTGTTTTTATACCCTTCACTCGTAGAGTAAAGGGTATATTAACTTTGTCATGAAGTTTGTAACGCATTGAAGGAAGCATCTCCGACCATATAAAATATGTATATATATGATCAGCATGACGAGCTGAGTCGATTGGGCGATGTCCGTCTGTCTGTCTGTCCGTCTGTCCGTCTGTCCGTCTGTCCGTCTGTTGCTACGCGTTTTACTCGGCCAGTTTAAAAGCTATCGAGCTGAAATTTTGCACAAATGCTTCTTTTTATTGCAGGCAGTTTGTATATTCGAATCGCTAAAATCGGACCGTGGGGTCATGGGGCTGCCATACAAACCTAACCCCCCCAATTTGGTCTTTCTAAGAAAAATTTTTTCATGCGTGCACCAATTTCAACCAATTTTCACACAAATGTGTTTCTATTGATAAGACAAAACATATGTAAGAATGGATCAAATCGGACTATGGGGTCATGGGGCTGCCATACAAACCCAAACTCCCAAATTGAGTTTTTCTAAGAAAAAACTTTTTGATTTGTGCACCAATTTCAATCAAACCACATAAAAGTGCATTTCAATTGATGCCACAAAACATATGTAAAAATGAATGGAATCGGACAATGGGGTCATGGGGCTGTAATACAAACCCAACCCCCCAAATTGAGTTCTTCTACGAAAAACTTTTTTATTTGTGCATCACTTTTAACCAAAACTCGTAAAAGTGCATTTCTATTGATGCCATAAGACATGTGTAAAAATGAATGGAATCGGTCTATAGGGTCATGGGGCTACCATACAAACCCAACCCCCCATTTTAGATCTTCTAAGAAACATTTTTTCCACACCAATTTCAAAAAAACTTAATGCGTCCTTGTCAAAACAAAAAAAAAATAAAACGAATGGAATCATACTATGGGACCATGCTCCCGCATCCCCCCAATAAAGTTTTCTGAGTAAATATTTTTATTTTCCTTTTAGCCCGAGAAGAGTGAAGGGTATTCAAATTTCGGCCGCGCCCGAAATTAGCCTCGGTCTCGTTTCTTTTATTTTTTCGTGAATATTTTAAACATTGAAGGAAACATGCCCGAATTAGTATATAGCGTGCCCCAAAAGTCAAGGAACGCCAGAATTGGATGATAGCGCACAGATATTGGTAATCAGGCGCATTAATTCTTTATTATTAGAAAGTATATTTATATTTCGATTGGACTATAATCAATGCATCTCAAAGAAGTTGTCCAACTTCTGTTTTCACGGTGGATTTGTTTGAATGCTCGTTCCACTTCAAACTTGTTGTCCTACTTCTGTTTACACGATGGATTTGGTGTCCAACTTGTTTGAATGCTCAAAAGTTGGACGACAAATCCACCGTGAAAACAGCGCTCAACATCGACGTATACCAAATCTTTGTCGACTTCAAGCAGGCATACGACAGTATCGATCGAAGTGTACTGTACAACATTATGCTGAATTTTGGTATACCGGCAAAGTTAGTGCGACTTACAAGGATGACGATGACTAATACCGTCTCGCAGATCAAAGTGCATAACCGACTCACTGACCTATTTGAAACGTGTACTGGACTCAAGCATGGCGACGGGCTGGCGCTGACGCTCTTCAACCTTGCTTTGGAGTATGTAATTCGAACCATGAATATGGACAGCAGCGGAACGCTACTCATCAAGTCGACTCAATTAGTAGCGTACGCCGACGATATCAACATCATGTGTCGAAGGTTGGGTGATGCAGAAAGCCTTCTGCATAACCTCAATAACGCCGTAAAGGAAGTTGGACTACATATCAACGAAAGCAAAACAAAGGCCATGATGCAATCGAAAACAAGGCCGCCAGTAAATTCAAGCATCACAGTGGGGGACCTTAACCCTCGGATGGTTCAGTGGGGTCTGAGAGACCCCAGAGAAATTTAAATCTTAAAATGATCAAAGAAAAACTTGTTGAATGGTATGTATTTTGATGCATATGTAATTTAAGTATGTGTCACATACGTTCATTTAAGCATGAATTTGTTTGAATTTGTGATTTTGTTAATAAGTTATAGCACTTTGAAGTGCTCTGGGGTCTGTCAGACCCCACGAACCATTTACGTATGTCTTTTTTTCAAAAGTGAATTTTTCGTTTTGTGGGAGATTTTCAAAGTAAGTTATTTGGAAAACGATAAAATGTAATAATAATGGTGGGGAACGGTTGAAAATTTGTAATTAGAGTACATTTGGGAAACTAGATATGGTAATTTTCAAAGAAATGGAAAATTTAGGGTGTTTTGAATTAGGGGTTTTAAAATTGTTCACTCAATTCATTCAAAATTATGCCGTGTTTTATCTGGTTTTCATTTATGACGATCTCCTTTCACTATTGTGTCATTATTTTATGTTTTTTAAGTCAAGACATAAATTAATGACTTTTATGAGCGTAATAATTAGGCGGGTATTTTACATAATACATAAAGCTTCCTCAGCGAACTTGGCTATACACTTGTCGAACCTCTTCTAAGAAGGAGGAACTCAACGGGCAATATTCGCCGAAGCACAGTGCAAAATATTGAAGACATTTTGTGCAATGTACAGCTTGCCCCCCCCCCAGGCCCCCAATGTGGTCAGATGGTCCCCCAAAGAGGTAAAAATGTTTTATATGCCCACGAGCAAATGATCGGAAGACAAAATACAATTGCAACGAGTGCAAAAAGCCAATCTGCGAAGACTATCGAGGAAAAAGCTGTGAAGCAGAATGCTCTAAATATTGACTAACTTTGGATCCCGATTTAATTTAAGAAAAAATATTAACCTTAGCTAAAAAAAATGTTGATGTACTTATCTTTGTTAATTAGTACGTTAAATACGTTTTGACTAATAAAAATAAAATTTTGTTAAAATATTAGTTTTTATATTGATTTATTTGTGATAAGTTCAAATTACCCTCAAATTTGACACCACCTAATTTTTTCATCCACATACTAAAAGCTACTGTCCTAATTCCACTTTTTTTTATGTACCACTTAATCAAAAAGGTAGTCTGGCTGGTCTAGCGGTTAGTGCGCGCACCTTCGGTGCACAGGGTCATGAGTTCGAATCTCACCGTGTTCCATGGTGTTTTTCGAACTCACGAGCTTGTGACGGACTATGATCTCACTCAGATGTTAAACGAGTACCCATTTATGGGGATAAATAACACTGCTGAGCGTGATGCTGATCTCATTACCTCAACAAAAAGCAGATAAGATCTTGGAAATAGGATGTCACTAACACGTCCTGCGGCCTTAGTCCAATGTTGGATTGTCGCGCCTGTTATTTATTTATTTTATTTACTTAATCAAAAGGCTTCACAGTTACTTCTAGTTCAAACAAATGTACCAAAAAAGCAAAAATTTAAGTTTTAGAGCGATTTTTGCCTTGGAGTCTGTCAGACCCCACTGAACCATTTACGTATGTAAAATTTACCTGAACCATCCGAGGGTTAATATCGAGTATGTAGACAACTTCAACTATCTGGGTTGTAACTTATCAAAGGACGCCAACGAAACCGACGAAATTAAGCGACGGATACAACTAGCCAATAACACATATTTCTCGGTCCTCCCTATAATTAATTAGAAACTTGCGCACAGGAACACGAAGCTCCGCGTGTACAAAACGATCATCCGACCCGTGCTATGTTATGGCTGCGAAACATGGACCCTTACCCAAGCCTCCGAAATTTTGTTAGACCGATTGGAACGAAAGGTCCTTCGGCGAATTTTCGGGGCCGTTCGCGAGCGAGACCAATGGCGTATCCGATGAGCTGGAAGTATCGAAAATCGTGAAGCTTCAACGTCTGCAATGGGCGGGGCATGTACAACGGATGGACGACAATCGCATGCCAAAGAACGTTATGAACGCACAACGAATTGACGGAGCTAGGTTGCGTGGACGACCGAGAGCTCGCTGGGAGAACTCCGTAGGTGAAGACGCCCACCAGCTGCTGGGCTTCCGAAACTGGAGGACAAGGTCACGTAACCGCGACAATTGGAGGTCAACGATTCAGGCGGCCAAGACCCGACGTCGGGCTATCGTACCACATTGATGATGATGTTATGCGATAGATACCCGTTAAGAGCCACAATCCATAGTAGCCAAAATTCGAAAGAGAAATTATTTGGAATCTTCATGGACTCTATATTAACAATTGCCATATAGTCCGACAGACTTACGCAATTTGGTCAAAAAAGCGTTGCACGAGGAACTAAAATTGAAATGGTCCGAATTTAACCACCATTACAGTCGTGTAAATCCCTCGAGAAACGCTGTAGTTTACCCAACCTCACTGAAACTTCACCTAATGACTAAGGTTAGCGGACTTCGTATGGGTCACACTTTTGCAACGCACGGCCATTTAATGGAACGTAAGCCAAAACCAACCTGCCACCTCTGCAATAACGGAACAGTTATCTCAGTGGCTCACATCCTAAACGAATGTCGCTACATCACCCAATTAAAACCTAACCTGAACTTGCCGATTAATATTATTCCGCTACTAAGTGAGCCTTCCGACGTCCAAAATGTTACCAATATAATTAAACTTCTAAATACGGCCAATATTAAAATCTTATATTGAATTTTGTTTTCATTACTTTAATTTAACCTAAAATGTGAATCTTCATTTGCTTTTTTGAACTGATCTAAACTAACTTCTAACTAAATTACATAACATAAGTATAATGTAGATATGTATAAGTTAATGATAAGTTAGCCTAAGGCCTTAGTTGCTAGTGCTGCAATTCAAACATAGTCTGTAGCATTCATGTTATTTACTATTTTTTAAATAAAATAAATAAATAAGTTTTTAATCTGATATATGTACAGTCAAACACGGATAAGTGCACATCGATAATGCACGATTTGTTCATGCGGTTATCAGTGTTCCGTACAAAGTTTCTAATTTACGTAGAAAAATGAAAACTATAGTGATATTAACTGATTTCGTGCGAATTTTTAACTTTGGGGAATTAAAAGAAAGTTGAAAATTTTTAAATAATAACAAAGAAAATTTCCAATTTATGCAAGAACAAGCCGTGATTATACTCATTGCGTTCGTTTTTTTTGGTCACTGGTTAACCTGCACAAGTTGCATCTCATCAATCGGTTCTAATTAGGGATGTCAAAAACCGGCCCATAATCCGGTTGTCGGTTTTTCGGTTTTTTTGCAAAGCCGGTTAGTCCGTCCGGTTTTAACCGGGCTCCAAGTACCGGTTTTCCGGTTAACCGGTTTTTTTCATTGATTTGTTTAGAATTTTACTAAAAAAAATGCTTACACACTTCCTGGTGTTCGTATCGTATGCAAAATCAACTTAAAATGCACGTACATGATGTAGTAAGACAGCTAATTTAAAAGAGAAACATTTTGAACAAAAAAAGACACTCAAATAAAATTGTGAGATGTGATTTCATTATTTTATTAGTTTTTGAAAAAAAAAATTCCAAACATTTACAACAGGGGCCATTCTAATTTCTCTTGCGTAATACGAAGCGACACGATGATACTCGAAATGCACTGATATACTATACACGAATATCAATACACATTCAAGATACAGTCGAGAGCGGATAAGTGCAATCGTCTCCGGCAGCAAGAAAAATTGCGCTTGTTTTTTTCACTTATCCGTTTTCGGACAGATTAAAAAAAAACAAATTTTTAAGATTAAAGGATATTAAGAGTGCAAAAATTCTGTTAAAGTGTGTGTTATGCTGACTAGTTCTTAATCTTCAAACATTTTCAATATCTAAATTGCTTCCAGCGTCCCAGTTTTGCTTAACCCTAGAGAGATAATCTACACTTCGAATCGACGTACAGAAATTTTTCTTTTTATTATATCTCATAAGTGAAGCTTTATAATTTGTTGGTTCCAAGATTTAACTCAATTCATGTCTGCAGGCGTAATTACGTGGCCAAATTATTGGCTTGGGTGACACACAGCCTAAGATATTTGGGGGTCATAAGTCAAATATACGTCGAATCGACGTATGATTATCTTTAATGTCAGTAAAAACTGTTGAACAAATTTGTACTGAAAAATATTTTAATTGCCCCGAATTGACATTTTTATAAATCTTCATAATGTGGATGTGTATTTACTTGGATATAACCACTAAAAGCCTGTTTCGATAAAGATATCCTTTATTTGATTCTATTGAAAGGACAGCCCACTTTCTCCTAGAACCACTTTTTTCAAATTAATATTATATAAACAAACAAATGATAATTTTGCAAAACCATGAGTTTAACAGATTAACATTAAATACAAATGATTATATATCTACCTTTTAACAACATGTTACTCTTAACAAAGAAGTTATAAGGATGTTAACTAGTAACACGTCGAATCGACGTATGACTATCTTTTCATGGGTAAAAAATATGATTATCTCTCTAGGGTTAATTACATTAGTTACTATGAGTGGTAAATTTATCGACACAATGAAAAATTTTCTTTTTGTCGCTTTTTAATTCCAAAGTATAAGTCAACGCCCTATAAGTGATAACGTCTAATGATGTCTATGAATACGACGCTCCTTTAAGGGCTCACTTTTATAGAAAAAAACCCTTAGGCCCGTATTTATGAACATTCCTTAACTCAAGGAGACCTTGAGTCAAGGATGCCGAAATTGAATAAATTAAATGTCATTTTCCATACTTTTTCATAGAAATCACTTATATTCACGAGTCAATGCATCCTTTATTTAAGGAGAAACTCAAGGAGACCTTGAAATTTTCTATAGTTAACCTCACTTGAAGTCAAGGTAGCTACCCACCTTCCTTGAAATATAATATTTCAAGTATATTGAAAACGTAAGGTCTCCTTGAGTTTCGCCTTAAATCAGTTGACTCCTGAATATAAATGATTTCTATGAAATGGTATGGTTATGGTTATGACATTTAATTTATTGAATTTCGGCATCTTTGACTTAAGGTCTCCTTGAGTTAGGGAATGTTCATAAATACGGGCCTTATTCCTTAAGGGAATGCTTATTACTTAAGTGGGGAGTATGAATTCCGCCCTAAGTTTATTTCAGTCGATTTTATTCATATGCATTTCGGCTTCCAAATATGGTAATACTTCACCATATTTGCTGATGACGGCTTCACCATTGTTGGAAGCCGAAATGGATGGGAATACAATTTACTGAAATTGTATGTTTTTAAACTTCGTCCGCTTATTTCAGTTTCGAGAGCTGCGGTGCATAAGGATAAAAAAGAGACTATTTTCTGCCAAAGATATTTCAGTTTTGTTGATTTAGTAAAAAAATGTAATGCAATAAAATTCCCTTTTAATTTTAATTAGCCTCACGAGAATATTAAATTCTACAAATTGTCCAAGATGTTTGTATATGAAATGCCACAATGAATTAACGGGCACAAATAATTAACAAAGTTGAAAAAATCAGAACGTAATTTTTATTAGAATGCAATTGATTCATTGTCAAAATCTAGGTGGAAAAGGCCCCACTTTCCAATTAAGTCAATGAATTGCCATCATCAATGATAATTTGAAAATTTGGCGCCGCATACTGAAACCTGAAGAATTAAAAACAAAAGTAACTGCTTAAACTTTGACAATATTTCCATTTTCATTTCAAATAGGCAAATGCAAGTAACTATTTACCAGGTTTTCTTCCATTTCCTTGAATTGAATTTACTTATTTTAGGGGTGTCTTTGTGTCAATAAATTTGCCACTCATTAGTATGTATCATGTCTTATCCAGCCGAAAGCCATTAGTATTTGCGCGTTTCCGTCTTAAATTTATTGCTTGTTAAATTTACAGGGGTCCGCATTTCACACTCTTAAGTGCACAGAACCTTCAGAAAAAAATCTTATCAATTTTCGTGAGAAAAAAAACTGAATCGTATTCTTAAGTGCAAAACGAATGCACGACATCGAAATTCGCAACTTGCACTTATCCGTTGCAGTTTACGTGTGCGTATGCATCACCTTTCATGCAGTTTCCTTGCACTTAAGCGAAATTTGCACTTATGCGTTTTGCACTTATCGAGACAATTTTATATGAAAACCATGAAAAAAAGTCATGGGGCTTTTAAATATTATGCAGAAATGCGTTTTTTTGCACTTAAGCGTTTTGCAGTTATGCGTTCTCGACTGTACATGTGAAACGCAGTGTAAACATAAACAATATCTGCCTTGGAAGAGATAAGATACAAGCAGAGGTAATTTAACGAAGCGATTTTTCTACGAGTAATAGCAGAAAGAAGAGTGTTCGACAATTTATTAAAGGGCTGAAATTAGCTGACGAAATTTTCCATAAGAATTGCAGACTGAAAAATCAAGAAAACATAAAAAATTGTATGAATTTTGAAAGATTTTTTTTTCGGTTTTAACCGGATGGACCAACAACCGTCCGGGTTAAAACCGGGAGGAGGAAAAAACCGGAAAAAACCGGTTAACCGTTTTGAAAGTACCGGTTTTCGGACTAACCGTCCGGTTTTTGACATCCCTAGTTCTAATCATTTTATTAACAAAAATCAGGTCTCATCAAAAACGCTCAGAATATCCATCCTACAGCTGCTACTGCAATGGAAATCAAAATTCGATACCCAACGCGAAACGTTTCGTTTTTTTTTTAGAAATAAGACAAAAAAATGCTTTTCGAAAAAGAAACGAAAATTCAAAATTTTCCTTCTGCCAAGCTGATGATTATCTTAATGAGGCAGTTCTTCCATCCGCTTTATCGCCAAATGGAAACATGTTATAGCCACGACTTGTTAACATGAACGCTATACAATCACAAAAATACTGTCGCTTTTGCTATGCTATCTACTTGAAAGTAAACGTTTCCTAAATTTTCAGAATTTTAAATAATATATACTGCTAACAACAAAATAAGGGCCACTAATGTCCGTTGACTGTTACAACGTCTTTTGGCGATTTTTTAGTGTGATAATGAATTTCAAAGATGCCATTCTGTACGTGAATGTGATGTGTGTTATCACAGTATGATTCGTTAACATTACCTTTAACGAACGGAACTGGCTAAACAGTTCTTTTGGAGTCACGAGTCATACATTGGGAAGTTTTTTTTTATCTCTCATTTTGATTTAGAATTAGTGTTCTTTAACTGCAACATTAGTTGTTGCACTTTTAAAGATAAGGGGAATCTGTAAAATACAAAATGCCAGCGATTCGGCGCCCTTTTAAATTCAAGTGCTTCGTCCAGAGCCTTAGAAATGTTGGAGGAAGGTCGATCGCAACGTTCTGTGGCCCTGCAATTAGGGTATTCGTGAAGAGCCATTCCAAATCTTTGGAACCGTTACCAGGAGACAGGAAGTGTCTTTCGTCGTCATGGTTCAGGCCGAGTTCGAATAACCACCCCCGCAGAAGACCGATATGTGAGACTTTGTGCGCTACGGGATCGTACCATTAGTGCTCGTGGACTACAAAGTAGGCCATTAGGGACGACTGTGACCATTGTTAGCGCCCAAACAATCAGAAATCGTTTGCCCGAAGCCCAACAACGGTCAAGACGTGTTACCAGAACACAACTCACCAGGACGCATCGTACGAATCGTTTAAGATTTGCTCGTCGACATATAAATCGGACATACATTAACGGCGCAAGGTGCTCTTCTCGGATGAGTGCTAAGTAAAATTGCTTAGTGACGACCGAAGCATAAGAGGCTGGCAGAGAACCGGAGAAGCATTTTTGGATCCTTCCATTAATCAAATTCAGAGACAGCGGTCCCAGTGTGATGGTCTGGGCCGGAAATAGCTTGCAAGGTAAAACTGACATTGTTATCCTAAATAACGGAACAATTACGTCTGAAAGTTATATTGAAAGGATTGTTAGGCCATATCATTCCTTTTTCGCAACAGGCGTTGGATGGTTTTATCCTCATGCAGGATAATGCACGACCACATACCCCCCGGGCGACAATGTCTGTTTTCGAGGAGGCCAGTATTGAGGTCATGGAGTGGCCTGCCAACAGTTCGGACCTAAATCCGATCGAAAATCTTTGTGATCAGTTAAAACGCTGGATGCGGACAGCTGAAAGAGAACATACACAATCAGAAACAATTGCTAAACGATTCAATCGCTAAAAATGTGTTGGGACGAGATATCAAAAGAAAGCGTCGTTCGGCTTATTGAAAGCCATCCGTCCAGGCTTCGAGACTGCATATCAAAAAGTGAAGGCCATACTCGATACTAAAAAAAAACAAAGAATCATTTTTTTTACAGATTAGACATACAAATTAATTGTTATTTTACGATTACATGACCGCAAAAAGTAATAGCAATCCGAAAAAATGCAAAAGAATTAGGCTTGGAACGCGTGAATTCGTAAACACGTTTGCTCTAATGAACTCTTGAAATGAAAATGCGTGCTCTTAAGCGTATTATGCACATATCCGTAGTGCACTTATCCGTTTTGAAATGTATAGCAAATCGAAGTGAATGGAGGGTGCATGAAAATTGTGTGCACTTATCCGAGTCTTGTACTTAAGTGCGTTGCACTTATCCATGTTTTTCTGTATTTCTATTGAGCAAATTGAGGCACTGCCAGTAGTCTGGCTGGTCTAGCGGTTAGTGCGCGCACCTTCGGTGCACAATGTAATGAGTTCGAATCTCACCGTAGATCATAGTGTTTTTCGAAGTCACGAGCTTGTGACGGACTATGATCTCACTCAGATGTTAAACGAGTACCCATTTATGAGGATAAAGAACACTGCTGAGCGTGATGCTGATCTCCATTACCTCAACAAAAAACATATAAGATCTTGGAAATAGGATGTCACTAACACATCCTGCAGCCATAGTCCAATGTTTGTCGCGCCTGTTATGTATGTGCGTATTAACGCACTACAAATACGTTAAATATGAGCACACTACAGAACCAAAATGGCTGTGATATATACCGAGAACGGGAACGGTTTCAGTAACCGCAAATTACAAAGTTCTGCATGCATCATAGTATACTGCATAGTTTTCATACTGTTTCATATCAATTTCCGTTATGTAATTAGAAAATGATTGAAATAATAAAACATAATCATCTAGGGACCTCGTTTTAGCTAACATGTTAATTGGGAAATTTTATTGGCTCCAACATAGTAACATAGACCAACGATAGAAATGATAGACATTCGTGCTATTAGTCTGTCTGTCGTAGAACAAGTCATTCGTAAATATTTCCTTACTTTTGGAAAACGTATTATGGGAAATTCTTAATTAGAGATGCACGAAAATTATGTTCTGCCACTCGATCTGTGGAGCTAAAGGGGTGGCAGATCACGTTTGCCCAATGTTGGGCATTGCCTTGAATACTTAGCATTCATTAAATGAAAACCGTCAAAGTTATAAAACGAATTGTTTTCAATGCGTAGTTCGGAACCTTATGCCTTAGTCCAATATTGGACTATCGCCCCAGTTATTTATTTTTTGATTTTTCTATCGGATTTAACCAGATCACCTCCGCCGCCACGTTTCCTGCGGGTCCACCTCTCGATATTACTTCATAGAGGCGGCTTCGGCTAATTAACCCTCAAGCGGATTTATTGACTTCCGTCTGGCTACTTCTCTTTGCAGATCTTTAAGAATTCTGCATACAAACTCATTCACTGTTGGCACTCCAACATACGATTTACAATATCTGCAGGCTTAGTGTTTCTTCTAATTCATCGGTTAAAGGCTTACGACACGCGGCATATCTGGAGCAGCCATGAATTGACTCTAGAGAATCTACTAGGCCTATGCCACCATTGGACTTCACAATCACAGAAGAGGCAAGACTCACAGCGTATAGACTACAATCATCGAGCTTGTGGGCACCACAAAGGGTAGGAAACTGCACGATCACAGAAATCATTGCAAACCCAATTCTAGATATGGGCATCGATTATACCCCGGCCATGTACACTTTCGACTTCTAGTAAATGGAACGACAACCATCTATCAAAACATATCGCCTGTCGGCATGAATAGTGACACAACTCAAAATCATCAATTTTTACAGTAGAGCAAAAACAAATTTCGCATGATTTTAAAGTGTGAAAAACGGGTTAAGTGTGAGTTTGAACTTATTTATTGTTTTTACAAAGTTCTTACAAATAACATTAACTACTAATTACTTGAGAGAAAAATAAAAAAAAATGTCGGTAAATTATAGTTAGTGTTACATGTGTCGTTTTTTTTTTTGCTTAAAAAGAATCAGTTTTTGATATTGTGTCGTTTTTGCATAGGAACCACGACGAGTAAAAATTTATTCAGAATTTAAAGGGAATCAAAAAATATTTATAATGATGAGAGATTATTCCCGAGTTAACTAAAGACAGACAGTCATCTTTTTTCCTTTCATTAATAAGTAATTTACTGTTGTACGCTTTCGTTAAATTGAAATTTCTTCCCTGATACGCGTACATTGTCGGACAATAACTTGCCTGAAGTTTTCTTCATTATATGAATATTTATAATGAAATGTTAATCTAAGAAAATTGGGCCAAAATATTACCATCGAACGGTAAAAATCCTAATTCGGATTTTTTTTTGATTATGGTTGGGGATGGTCACCAGATGAGGGCATCAAAAGTCCCAACCGATTGGGGGTCCGCAACCTTCTAAGGTAAACATTGAAATAGTTTTTATCCGAATGAACTGATTTTTGGTGGGTGGGATGACTATGACCTCCAATCGCAACAAACCAAAATTTAGCACTCTGCTCTAGTTTTGGGGGAGTTATGGACATGCCGTTTTGACAAATTTAAATGGAGGGATAATGGGGGTCCTTGACCGGAGCGACTCAATTTTTACCTTAAAATGATCTTGAACTTATTGTGAATACTTATACAAAATTTTACGGCTGAAGTAGTATTCTTTCAAAAGTTATGGAGCTTTTAGAAAAAGTCTAAAATGAAAATATTCTAATTTCTTTTCTAGTCTAACGCCGAAATATTCAATTAGACTATAATGTGTTATATATCACTGCAAAGATAATTTTATGTAGTTTTTTTTCGCCCTCAGACCATTTTTCTGTATCTCTTACCGTTTTTGAAATAATCGCAAAAAAAAACGAAAAAATGCCCCCGTTCCCCTTTTTTTAAAGGTTGTGGACCACCAATCGGTTGGGACTTTTAATGTCATCATCTGGGGACCATCCCCAAGCATAATTAAAAAAAATCCGAAGTAGGATTTTTGCCGACCAAAATTGCCATTTTTCTTAGACTATGTGAAGGGTTTTTCTTTTTCGTATTTTATTATTTGTTTTGCTGAGTTGGATTTTGTTACCCTCGCTGTCCTTAGTAAAAGATCCGAGTTAGTCACTCAAGTTCTTTAAATCATAAAAGTCTTGATGTGACATTTCATTTACATTATAGGGTGATCCTCGTTTCTTGGCACTTTTTCACTTTCACTAGAAGGATTTTTTTCGTATTCAGGGTCAGCTTCCGAATCGTCGAATTCCATTCATTTCATGAATGGAAGAACTGGGCTGACCTCGAGACATCTGCAATTGATTATCATTATAATATCACCGAAGAACAAACTACGTTACAAAAGCAATTTCATAAGGAGCTGCGTGGTTTATAATAAATTTGAACCCATTCATACCGCATTTACTTTCATTAACTTTAAAACAATCAAAAATAAAAGAAAAGCGCTTAGCGTGAGATGGTGACAGAAAAATACACAAAAAATACAAGGAAAATAATATGAAATATAACTGTAACATTTTGATGCCCAGAATCGTTTTTATTATACAATGTAACGGCCACACAACTCATTTTTATGATATTTCATACTATTAATAATAAAAAATCCCTCACCTTTGGCAAAATTATCGAAAAAGACCTGAAATACTACAGATAAACTAAATAGATTTTCGGATTCGGCGTGAAATATTTAGGTACTGTTTTTCAAGTAAAATGACAATTCTTTAACGATCGCACATTGAGGACAACAAAGATGTGACACTATTCCCGCTTAATGATATTCATTCATAGTGGTGTTAATAGTGTCACCTATTGTTTTCTAGTAAAAACTATATAAACCATTTGTTCGTGAGTTTTAGGGATTAAAATTCATGAATTTTGAAGTGAATCTATGAATGAATATCATTGAGCGGGAATAGTGTCACATCTTTGTTATCCTCAATCTGCGATCGTTAAAGAATCGAATTGTTTTGCTTGCGAAACAGTAAATATTTCACGGCAAATCTAGAAATAATAATTAAGTTGTGTGACCGTGTATAATAAAGACGATTCTGGGCGTCAAAATGTATTTTTTTTTTTGTATTTTTTTGTGAATTTTGTTGTCACATTGTCACGCTGAGCGATTTTCTTTTATTTTTGATGGTTTTAAAGTTCATGCAAGTAAATGCGGTGATAATGGGTTCGAATTGATTAAAAACCACGCAGCTCTTTATTATATTGCAATTGTAAGTAATTTGGTCTTCGGTGATATTATAATGATAATAATCAATTGCAGATGTTTCGAGGTCAGTCCAGCTCTTCCATTCCTGAAACGGTCTTCCGCATCGTCTTCACAATCAGGTTTGGAAGACTCTTTTGAGTTTTTATCAAATTGGCCAACTTCACCATTCGACGATACAGAAGCCGACCCTGAATACTAAGAAAATCCTTCTAGTTAAAGTGACGATGAGGTTTTTTGACGATTTTTGATCGGATCAGGGAGATAACTTCTCTTCAAGTAACCTGGAGGATAGTTATGAAAGTGACTGCATCATCATGGTAGGAAAAGATTACTTCAAACTTGCGAAATGAAATGATAAGAGTTAGTAAATTGTTTTTGAAGAACACTTTTGGAAATAACGATAGGCATATTCGCACTGTTATTGAAAAGGAAACGAATGGTTTTACTCCAGAAGATAAGAGAGGAAAACATGAGCACCACAAAAAAGTAGACGAAAATATGAAAATCGCTGTACGTGAGCATACTAAGTCCATTCCTAGAATAGAAAGTTATTACACTCGCGCCAACTCCTCTCGATAGCATATTTTAGGCGAAAAGTGCTTCTCTGATCTGTTCAGGGACTACAAAAAATGCAAGAAGTGAGAAATGAACCAGTTGCGGATTTCACGATGTAGCTATAGCCGAACTTTTCGCAATTTACTCAACATTTCCTTTTTCTCCCCAAAAAAAGGATTTATGCATTTTATGTCAGCAATTTATAAATTTATTTAGATAATGGAGAATTAAAAAAAAGTTGGATAAACAAATTTAAGTAGACTATCAAAAGACGAAGAAAAAATTTTCGGAGAAATTTTTTCGTTGCAAAGTCTTTCGAGGGATATATTTTTGACAAAGTGACAGAAAAATAGTAAAAAATGCAAAAGACATAATTGCCCTATTCGACTGACTGGATAATTGATCCTGTCCAAGTCGAATGAAATCGGATCAAAATTTCCCAAGTCGGTAACAGCTGACTATCATGTCATCTGACCCAAACGCGATATTCTAAATTATTAATTGCATTTGTAATTATGCACCGTGCGAGATACAATTAAAAGGATAAGTAGCAAGAAATATTAAAATGATTAACTCTGAATAAAGTTTACAAACCGAAAATACTGAATTACAATATGACATACGGGAAATTTTAGGGAATTGTTCGCGGAAACATCTAGGGAATTAGTTTGGCAGATGATCCAAGTCAGACCCTGGATCAACTTCCAGGATTATCATTTTGTATGGGAATTCCAATAAATCTGGAAATGATCCAGTGAGTGAATAGGGCTAATATGAAATATAAGTGTACTGTACATTTTGAGATAGATTTCCAGATTCGACGCAAATAAATATTGTTTTTCCGGTAAAACGACAACTTTGTATCGACCGCACGTTGAGTACAAAAAGATGTGACACTATTCACGCTCAATGATATTCATTCATTCGGCATCAATAGTGTCACATGTCGGTTTCTAGCGAAAACTATACTAAATATTTATTCCTGAGTTTTACAGGATAAAATTCATGAATTTTGCTATCTGTTAGTACCATAATCTCAAAAGTGAAAAATGTTGAGTTATGTCACTATTCTTGCCGGAAGACGATATAGTGTGGTACACGGATGGGTCGAAGACAGACGAAGGAACAGGGGCAGGAGCTTATACTAAAACCAACAATTTCAGTATCTCCACACCCCAATACACAACTGTCTTCCAAGCAGAACTTATAGCCATAAACCTTGCAGCAGGGGAGAGTACTCGAAAGGCATATACAAACAAGACCATCTGTATTCTCTTCGACAGTCAAGCTGCCATAAAGGCCATTGTAAGTCCCAAAACAACCTTGCAACCCTTGCAAGAGAGGGTTCCGAGCTACCCTTCACTGGTCCCGAACCTGCAATCGGAATCAAACTACCAGAATGGATGCACCCAAAGTAAACCTGGTTAGCTTTCTTCTGTGGAGTGAATTAAGTAGGCGTTAATTATAGAATTATTGAAGTAGGCTAATTATTATTGTGACGTTCAACAGAAAAACACTAAAATAAAATAATAAATAAAAGATTGTGAGTTTGAGTCAAGAAATAATTTATACTTTAAATCAGAAGTGGGATCGAAGATTTCAAATGTGCGACAGCTTTTACTCTTGTGCCAATTATTGTTGATAAAGATTCCTTTCCATACGAAACGACGACGATTAGGTAAAGTTGTATGTCGATTGCAACGATTCGCTAATCGACAACGAAACGGTTCGATTACAACGATTCGCTAATCGACACCGAAACGATTCACACAGAACGAAAAACATCTATCGCCGAATCGACGGAACGACGACGTATAGACGTTCTGATTCGGAAAACGATAGAAGTATATGTGTGAAAACTACGACGCCAACGAACCTGCGAGTGCGAGACATTCTTATTTTCAATATCCAAAGAAAGGATAAAACGGAATGTCTCAGCTAAAAACGATGAAATTGGACGAGTTACGACGGTTGTGCGTGGAACATGAACTTCCAATGGACGGGAGAAAGAAAACTTTAATAAAACGGCTTCAACAAGTACTCGGAAATTCGTCCATACAGTGTGAAAATTTAGACTCCGATGAAGAGGACGACTCGGTAGTAGTGCAACGTGGAGAGTACCAATCACTACTAAGTACGATTGAAAAATTGCGCGAGTCAGTTGAAGGACTAATGAAAGTGCAAACAAACGTGCCGATTAACAGAGTGAATAATACTAATGAATACGTTCCTCGTTTCGTGATGAACCCAAAAGAAATACGTGATATAATACCGTCGTTTGATCCATCGGATCCTACATCAACAACAAGCGAACATTTTGTGAAGAAAATCCGAAGATTATCTTCAAACTATCGATGGGACGATACATCGGTTTTATTAGCGGCACAAATGAATTTGAAAGGAGCTGCAAAAATTTGGAACGAAGGCCTAACAGACGTGTTTACGAATTTTGAAGATTTCGCAAGACGTTTATGTGAAGATTTTCCATCGGAGAAACTCGAAGCAGATATTCATTTAGAAATGAGTAAGAGAGAACGTATGCCCAATGAATCCATCATGGATTACGTTTTTAAAATGACGGCAATGGGCCGAAAATACAATATGTCCGATGGTAATATTATAAAATACATTCGGAACGGAATACGAGATACTGAACTACAACAGGCAACCGCTAGTCAACATTTCGCCACGGTCAACGATTGCCAGCAAGCCATCATTAGATATCTAAGTAATCGACCGAAAGAAACGGGAACACCAAAACCAGACTCAACGCTAGCTACCACGATACCATCTAATTCGACATTCAAAAGTAAAATTCCATCAAAAATAAAATGTTTCAACTGTAACGCAGACGGACACATCTCAGTCAATTGCACGCAGCCACAACGAAAACCACGATGCGAATTATGCAAACGGATGGGACACACGACAATTCAGTGTTCAAAGCAAACAGTGAATCATATTGGTACTCAGGATGTATTGTTAAATTGTACAATGCATTTTGCAAATGGATCAGTTAATGCCTCAACTCTTATAGATACTGGTTGTGGTATTAATAATAAAACTTTCGTCGATCATTGGTCCATTTAAATTTAACGTGGATACTAGTAGTTACAAAGGCATTAACGGTTCCGCTTTAACTATATTAGGAACAATTGATTGTGATATTGAAATAAATAAATATATTTTCAGAATAGCTTTGCAAGTTGTGCCGGACGACAGCATGGGACCCGAACTGATCCTCGGACGAGAGTTTCTACAAATTAGCGGTGTACAAATTAAAATCAACGAGTCTGGTTCAACGCAGCTCTTAATGCCAAGTAACGAAACCAAATGGGATGAAATTTTAAATATAGATTATGTTACAGGTGAGAATAGCGATCGTTTTTCCCCACCCGATATTTCCGATATACCATTTTCTGTGCAACAAAAATTTCATGATATTTTTGAAAAATACGCAAATTGTCCAAAACCGGTAAAGCCTAATATTGACTATACGATGAGTATACAATTAACTTCGCAAGAACCTATAGCGAATAGACAACGTAAATTTTCTAAAGTAGAGCAAGATTATGTTGAAGCAACGATTTCGGATTTGTTAAAACGCGGTATTATACGTGAAAGCAATTCGCCCTACGCGAGTAAAATCGTTATGGTAAAAAAGAAGGATGGACGTTTCCGTATGTGCATAGACTATCGACAACTAAATTTAATAACAGTTCGTGACTGTTTCCCTTTGCCTCACATCGAACAACTTCTTGATCGGCTTAGGAATAAATCCGTTTTTAGTTTAATAGATTTACGTGATGGGTTTTTCCATATAGGCTTAGATGCTGAATCTCAAAAGTATACAGCATTCATTTCTCCATCAGGTCAATACGAATACACCAAGCTTCCATTTGGTCTGAAAAACGGTCCTTCTGTGTTTTCACGTTTTGTTCGCAAGATTTTCCATGATCTTATAGATGATGGAAGTGTAACAGTTTATATGGACGATATTCTTTGTGCAACCGATACATTTGAGGAGCATCTGATTGTGTTGGACAAAGTGTTTTCAAAATTACACGAAAACTTACTTGAGATGAATATCTCTAAGTGCCATTTTCTAAGAGATAAGATAGATTATTTGGGTTATGAAGTTGATCAAGGAGGCATAAAGCCAAAAGAGGATCATATTAAGGCAATCAAACTGTACCCTCTGCCTAGAAATATACATGAATTACAGCGTTTTATAGGTTTGTGCAGTTTCTTTAGGCGCTTCATTAAAGATTTTGCTTCAATAAATGCCCCTTTGCAGAACATGCTGCGTAAGGGTGAAGTTTTTAAATTGGGAAGCGAACAAATCCAAGCTTTTAATTTGTTGAAGGAACGACTCTGTGAAAAACCTTTGCTTAAAATATATAATCCTGAATATGACACCGAAGTTCATTGCGACGCGTCAAAGCATGGGTTTGGCGCTGTATTGTTCCAACGGCAACCAGATGGGAGATTGCACCCTGTTATGTTCTATAGCAGTCGCTCAACGCCAAGTGAAGAAAAGTATCATTCATTTGAACTAGAAACCTTAGCCGTAGTTAAGGCACTAAGGAGGTTTCATCCTTACCTATACGGAACGAAATTTAAAATATTAACTGATTGTAATTCTCTGATGCTTACAATGAAAAAAAAAGATGTTAATGCAAGAATCTCCAGGTGGGTTTTGGAATTACAAAATTACGATTTTAGTATGGAACATCGCAAAGCTGAAAAAATGGCTCACGTCGACGCATTGAGTAGAATGCATGAATGCTTGGAATGCTATCTTATCGAAGAATGCCCTTTTACACGAACTCTTATTCTTCAACAAGGTAGAGACTTAAAGATTCAGGAAATAAAACGCAATTTATCTAGCAACGGAAATTCTGATTTTGAGATTCATAACGGTTTATTATATAAACGTATTGCAAAATCTTTATTTTTTTATGTGCCGGAAGACATGGTGAAAAATATTTTATTTAAATACCACGATGAAATGGGTCACCTTGGAATTAATAAAACATTAAGCATCATAAAAAAATCGTACTATTTTCCCAACATGACGTCAAAAGTGCAAAATCACATCAATAACTGTCTCCATTGCATTGTCCATTCACCTAAATATGGAAGACAGGAGGGTTTCCTTCAAAATATTGAAAAAGGTGATTTACCCTTTCATACATTACACATTGACCATTTTGGTCCTTTAGAAGAGACACGACGGAGAAAAAAATATATTTTACTTGTTATCGACGGGTTTACGAAATTCATAAAACTATTTCCCTGTAAAACGACGAATACCAGAGAAGTTATAAAGAATCTTACGAATTATTTCAGTTGTTATAGTAGGCCTCAACGCATTATATCTGACAGAGGATCTTGTTTTACTTCTAAGGATTTTAAGACGTTTGTAAAAGAAAATAATATTCAGCACGTCCTAAATGCAACTGCTACGCCACGAGCTAATGGACAAGCAGAACGTTATAACAGGACAATGAGGCCTATGATCGCAAAGCTTGCTAATGAAAAACTACAATGGGATCAAGTGTTGCAAAAATGTGAATTTGCCATTAATAATTCAGAAAACAGATCTACAAAACAATTTCCAAGTATTGCACTATTCGGAACAGCGCAAAAGGGTGAAACTATTGACGCGGTAGCTGAGTTAACTTGCTTACTTAACGATAATGTACGGGATTTAACGCAAATTTGAAAACAAATGTCCGAAAACATAAAACTGGCTCAATCTGAAAATCGAAATCAATATAATCAATCGCGAAAACCGGTATATAATTATAAGGAAGGGGATTATGTTGCTTTAAAACAACATTGCCACGAGCCCGGTGTTAATAATAAATTGCGTCCAAAATTTAAAGGTCCTTTTATAATCAACAAATTGTTGCCAAACGATCGTTATTTAATCACTGACATTAATCAATGTAAGTTTTCCCAGAAGCCTTTTAGCGCGATTGCGGAGCCTAACCATTTAAAACTTTGGATCTGTTCGGGGACTCACAAAAGTCAGGACGGCCGAATTGTGGAGTGAATTAAGTAGGCGTTAATTATAGAATTATTGAAGTAGGCTAATTATTATTGTGACGTTCAACAGAAAAACACTAAAATAAAATAATAAATAAAAGATTGTGAGTTTGAGTCAAGAAATAATTTATACTTTACTTCTAAGCCTTTTACGAAGGGTAGAGCTAATAACCTGAAACATTTTCGCTTTAATGGGAAATACAATAAGCCAACAGGCTGCAGTATTGGGCGTAACCAGCCCAACGCATCATAGCGCGCGCTGTACCATCCATCATGAAATGCGCCTGTTGCGACTCCTTTGTAGCACCGACATTATGGCGAGTCATTTAGCTTGAAACGGCGCAAGTATTGCCGGTATCCATAATGACCCGTTGGGAATTGAGTCAAAAAGTTGTTCACTTCGCTGTGTTTCTGTTTTAACCCATTCTGCAATATCAGGGATGAGCGAATGAGTCCATCTACTCGTTACAGCTTCATTGCATCGTTGTTTCCTCATGCTTTCCTGTTTTTCGATACACAGAGCTAACTCTCAATGCGCACCTACGGTAAATCGTGCTTAATTTCTGGCCATTCCCAGAGGTATCTAATGAAATAGCCCAAATTGGCGAGGCATGAAGTAGTCTGGAGGTAACAACTTCTGCCAACAACAAGGTCAAGATTGGTAATGGGCCGGCTATATTCGGCATAAGCCTCGCTTAAGCCACTGAAGCCTTTTCGCATACATACTTCACATGCTTTCGAAAGTTCAGTTTCGAATCAATCATAACCCCCAAATAATGTTTTTTTTTCTGCGATTAATGATAAAAACCGCCTCCATGATTTGCTCCGTAAGTTCAAGGCCAATCGTGCAACAGCCAAAGCTTTATGGTTGCAATCGCCTCGTTCGCATAAACTTCGACGCACTCTAGTTTCTTTGCTACAACTACCTACAGTCTACCACAGTCACTCTCTCCTCGGAAGTTCCTAAATACTGTTCTACATTTATGATCCATACCAGACTTGGAAAGAAATTAATTTAAATTACATTCAAAACCTATACAATATTATGGAAAGACCTTTTGAGCTCATATATCATTAAACGGAAATTCAACTCATTACCAGCCATATTTCCGAAAGAAAATTACCGTTATTTTGTGTTTTATTTGCTTTTGAACTATAACGTTCATGTTTGTTCTGGATTTAAGAATTGTCGTAAGAAAATCATAACGGGACCCCGGATTTAATATCTTTTGTTATTAAAAGAACAAGCAGGATACTGATAATTTTGTCACCAAGTTTGAAGAAACCGTTATCACTCTCCGACATGCAGCCATTGTTCAAGTAGAACTATCCTATTGACTAGGAGTGTATACCGACTAGTATATGTATGTACTTCAATTTCTTTACCCCTTAAACGTCGTACCATCTTGGTACCCCACAGATTGAGTGGCAGAACTTCATAATTCGTGCATCTCTAATCAAGTATTTTCCCGTAATATGCATTCCAAATGTGAGAAAATACTTGCGAATAACTTGTTCAATGGTCTATATGTACGAGTTTGTGTTGAGATTGAGATGAATCCAATAACACTTAAGTGATCTTGACAAGGATACAGTTCACCGCTATGCTACTAGTGGGGCACAAGTTAATTTTGAAGTGCATTACTTGAGAGTTGGGAATACAGTCGCCTCTCGTTAATTCGAACCTCGTTAATACGAATTTTTCGATAATCCGAACTAATTCACCTGTCCCTTCGATAAATCGAAAAAAAGAACCAAGTTTGTATGGAGTTGTGTACACTCGATAAAGCGAAATCGTTTTGTGCAACTGATTTATCGCTAACATTTTATAATTCGAAATTCGTAATTAGAAACTCTTTATAATTCGAATTTTTCCTAAAATGTTTCTGTTGCTTTCCTTTTACCGCTAATTGTGAACAGATTACACATTTTCTTTAGTTTCTTGTTCACTTTAAAGTGTAAATTAGTTCGAAAAAGTATACGTGCCTCTCCGTAGATGCGAAAAGACAAATTATCGTGGCAGTGGAAAATGGTGAAAAAAAGATGTGACAAGGAATTTAAAGATTCCAGCATCTACTCTTTCTACCATTATAAAACAATAAAATTGGACACCTCATTAAAAACGCAAAAGAGTGCGATAAGGTATTCTATTTACTTATTAAATTAGGTGTATCTCCAGTCGATCACAAGACCAAAATTGTTTCGGTACTTTTTCATAAATTAACTGTGGTTTGACTATTGAATCCCATGATACGTTTAGGATCTACCCAGTGTTGAAAAATAGTTTTCCCTTCATTTTGAAACAAAATTTAATTTACAGGTTAATGCCCACTATTAAAGAAAAGCTTTTAAAATGGTTGAGGCAGTGCTGAGGAAAAAAAACTGTCCGGTTGAAAGAGCTTTGCTAAATCGTGAAATAAATTATTTTATTTACACAGTTTTTTTTTATTCGATAATTCGAACACTCAATAATTCGAAATTTTTTCGTTGTCCCTTGGGCTTCGAATTATCAAGAGTCGACTGTAATTGGAATTGACTTCGAACATACAACAGACAAAACGTTCGTTACCACATCAACCACAGACACGTACGAGTATTTTCAAATGTATCCATTTCCTTTTCCTGTGCACTAGGAAATTTCCCCGTACTGGAAAATGTTAGAAACAGGTGAAGTTCATTTTAATGGCATGCATCCGTCAGAGTCGTCAATTGCATTTTGTATTGGCAGGAAAGAGCCTTTAAGCTTTAAATTCTCGTGAAACGTTTAGACATAGACATGAGTTCTTTGGGTTTTGATACTTCCGTTAATTTGTATGCACTATGCATGTAGTCCTGCAATATTCCAAACAATTAATATACAGTAAGACACGGTTATAACGAATTTGAAGGGTCCAGACAAAATAAGCGTTATATGCGCGAAAGCGCTATAAAATTTACCCACTAATATGCACATATGCGTACATACAGATATATCTAAGAACAATATCAGCCAAAATCTCACTTATTCAGACATTATCCTTTAATTTGAAAAGAAAAAATTGAAACAAAAAATATTTTCCTAAAAATTGACTGTGCTTAAAAATATGGACTTTCACTCGAAACAGAATGGACATCCTTAACCGAATCAGGGAAATAGGCCACTTTCATCTATTGACTTTATCAAATAAAACAAATCTGTTCGTTTCCAATGGGCTCCTTGAATAGACGAGAAATACTGCTATTTATGCTAAAGGAAATTTCATATTTCTATCAGGGAAGGGATGAGAATTTTCCTGGTTATATTTGACAATCCTCCGTTTTTCGTTCCCCTTCATAAACAATTTTAATCCGCAATTCCGCAAAAATATTCGAGAACCAAAAAATGCACTTCTACGTAGACACTCACTAAAGTCTTATAAAAGTGTATAACCATAAAAAACGCGTTATAAAGGTACGTTGTGCTCGACACGACTGCATCGGCTCTAGCGACAGCGACTCGCTCATTTCATATAAAAACTCATTTTTCTCTCGTTCTAAAAACGAGTTTTTATATGAAATGAGCGAGTCGCTGTCGCTAGAGCCGATGCAGTCGTGTCGAGCACAACGTACCTTAAGCGTTCAATATTTGAACTTCTTCTTCTCTGTACCATTATCCCTTGTGGGGCATGGTGCGTTCACTCAGCCGTTTATTCGCTACTTCGAGTCAACGATACATTGCATATAATTTCGGAGTCTATATAATGTTGCAAGCACTATACATATATTTCCTATCCGCACATGTACGGACAATTTGGACCACGCCGAGATTTGATCTCCGGACCTCTAGATTACTAGCATCGTAGAGTGCGACTCAACCAAGTGAGCCACAGAGAGTGAAATTGTTATATGCGTGAGTGTTATAACCGCGTGTTTCACTGTATGTAATTTTTTGGAAAGGAAACCCATTTTCAAAGTTCAGACGCGATTTGATTCATTAAGGATTGTGTTGCTAGAGGCGACTCATGGGATCAACCAATTATGTGCCCTATTTGAATATAACTTTTGAATTTGGCTAAATTTCTAGCTTCCATTACCACAGAGTTTTCTCCAGCGTAGAGATGACTCGTGTGATGATTATTCAGCGATGCCACCCTGTAATACACTTTATTTTTGCGCTGCCTTTACAATTGTACATGTACAGTGCTACTCATTCTGTTGTTTTGTATTTATATTATGGTAAATGTAAATGTTTATAAATTCCACCATCAATTCTACAATAAACATGCAAATAAGAAACATTCAAAACAGATTCTGACCAACAAGCAGAGGAAAGTTTGGAAGATAAGACATTTTCTCCAGATGAGGTGATACAGTCATTATAACACTAAATAATACAATTGAATGTATTGAAGTCAAGATTTCCTTGTTTATTTAAATTCGATTTTCTTTTTCTTGTTGTCGATTTTAGGGTGCTATTTTTCGAATAAAAATTATCTTAGAACGACTCCATACAATTGTAATTAAATTAGTAATTGCGTTAATTGAGTCAACGAAATCGCATTTTCTTCATCTTGATATTTTTTTTGTGGTGGTGTCGCGATCAACATCACGCTCTGCCGAGTTATTTACCCTATAAATAGTAGAAATGTACTCATTGTCAACTGCATTTAGAAGCTAATGTGTCACGGTGATTAAACATTAACCTATGTAACGAAGTAAAAGTAAATATTACCTCGGCTAATTGGTAAGAAAAATCTTCTCAATATTTGTATTCTGTGTTAGAGACAGTACCAGATTCGCTATTATTATGATAGAGATATGAGCCGCTTATTTTGAAAGTGGCATATCATGTCTTTGACGGTTTCTTTCTATGAGAAAAAAATCAAACAAATATTTCAAAAATGTACTGTTGTTTTCATAGACACAAATTTTGCTACTTAACAAAAACTTCAAAGTGTTTATTTTGAAACTGGCGTAAATCCACCCGTGCGACTCACTCCACTTTCAAAATTAAAATGCTTAGGGCAACAATAAATTTTCTTCTGATCAGAAATGTATTTTTTCTTTGTAAATTATTTGTAATGTGCTGTTTAAAATTTTATTATATTTTTTCAGTAAAATTAAATGGGATTTTTCTGAGAAATTTTATATCAGAGGAAAATGAAAATGTAAATATTGTGATGTGTCTAGACTATACGTCAACCCAAGTTGTATTTCCGTACTTGGTACCAGATGGCGCTAGTGTCGCTAGCGAGAATATGCCGACCGATAAGACAACAACAACGACTTTCTGGAAGTTTCCGGAAAGTGCGTCACCGAAGTTTCTGGAACAGTGGAAACAAGTATATAAGGGCGTCGACTAGTGTCGACGAGTCAGTATAGTTTTACTCGTGGACTATGTCGGATCAATAACTAGTCAGTAAGTAGTGACATTGTAAACCGTGTATATATCCGTGTGTGTTGTAATAAATTGTGTAACAGTAACGCGAGTGTTATTCATTATTGTGTACGCAAAAATCTATCGAAGCAAGGATCGTCTAGAAAATGACGAGAAAAATATAACAATATCAGTGAATATGTCTTGGAGTCGGCCAGTTGCACAACTTGTTAAATCTAAAATTGTAAAAAATTTAGTTAATGATGCCATTTTATTCGGCTTTTGATGCTCTATAGGATTAAAAATATGCTAACTAATTTTAATAATAACGGCGTAATAAGGCGTTGAAAACTGTAAGCAGTGGCAAAACTCTTTACATTGACTAGCTGTACAGTTGCAAAATACGTTATACGACGAATTATAGATGCGTACCGTGCAGAGGCAGCTTGTCCATAGACCAACCAATCACCGAAAAGCTCGAAGACCGACAAATGGATTGGTATTGCCATGTTCAAAGGCAAAGAAAGCGATATCAATGGAAGTTCCACTTAATGGACCCAAGGCCAGAGGCAGACCGACGAACACCTGGATGTGTGAAATGAAAAAGCAACAAGAACGTATTGGTTTCGGCGATGACACGATCCAAGATAGAGCTGCCTGTAGTAATATGCTGAGATATTACCGCCAAAACGGGCGATATGCCTACACCGCAGGTTGTAACCAAGGAGCGGTATAAAGAACTTCAATTCGATGTCATATTGCAGCTATTTGATGTCCCTGAACTTTCTTATTTTTATAATGTGGAAAGGCGTGATTTTTAAAAAGACTATTGGGCGTCAATCAAGTGTTGAATGATAGTTTCAATATTGGCTGCACTCCGCGAGTTAGAATTTGAAAAAGCATACACAACTTGCAATTGAGACGTTCGTGTCGCTTAGTTTGGCAGCTTATACTTTCTGAAAGGTATTGATTTGTGCTAGTCCTTATCTTCTGAACAGCTGAACCGACAGCAAACAAAAAATTTACTCAATGACAAGACCCCTTGAGGTTTTCGCTGTGATTTTACAGAGAGTTGATGAAAGACAATCTTGTGAAACTGGAGGGTTAGTAGTTGGTACGACCCGATGTAATGAAAAGAAGGTTGAAGTTTACGTAATCGTCGAAGGTGCGAAAGGCACTATGGCCCAGAAGATATGATCACAAATGCTAAGTGTCCGTTGCATACGAGATAAGCATGGTCTCGCGGTCTCCGCATAATTGCGTATTCGCACAAGGTTCGCAATAGGTTTTTTAAAAACGATATGTTGACGTTTAATGAAATTAGCCAGTGGAAAAAAAATCCTTGATCGATTTAGCAATGTGTATCATGATATATGTACTTATCATGTATAAGCATGGCGGATTGTTTACTGATCGTCTCGAGCTGTAGAACCTGTCGTTTGGAAGTCGATTTTGAGGGACGATCGCGTATCTAAACAGTAAGAGTAACTGACTAACAAAAACTGTATAAAGCAGACGCACAAAAAAAAACATGCCTGTCAAAAAAATGGATGCGCCCTTATAAAAAAAACTCTTAATTAGATAATCCTGGAATTAAATCAGATCCACATCATCTAACGTTATTTTTCGTTAACGTCGGACTTATCAGCAAATCGAATTCGGGGTATGCGGTTTCATTAAGAAGCATTTCTCCAAAACAGGGCAGCAGACCACCTTCTGCCTAGAAAACCCTCAAAGCAGGCGATATAAATGGATGTTACACTTGAGGGATGTGTTTGTACAACGCGATGCCGTCCGTAGGTCAGTATATGGAGACGAGGAAAAAGTAAGGTATAGAACACTGTATATGTCACTTTGTACGGAAGGTACAATTAATTTTGATCTGACTGAGCGGATATTTGGTATGAAGTGTAATGAGGCTCTGCCTTACAGAAAAACCGAAATGTTCCTCCTTAATGTAATTTGGAAGAGTTTGCCTGTGTACATTTTTGTTTTTTTAATTTTAAATAAGGACCCTTGTGGTCATCAACATGTGACACGAAATTATAAACTAGTCACGCTATATATATGTCGGAACGAATGGAATCGGACCATGGGGTCATATGCCTGCGCGCTGCCCCTGAAAATAAGGTTCTTCCAAGATTTTTTTTTTTCTTTATGTACCAATATTAACCAAACTTCACCCAAGTGTGTTCCTGGTTAAGCCTCAAAAAATATCTAGGAACAGATGAAATCGGAACACTACGTCATAGAGCTCTCATGCAAACCAACCTCTGGAAATTAGATTCTTCTAAAGCAGGCCCCACCGGAGTGTGGCAAACACCTCACAAAAGATTGATACGAAAAATCGTGCAGCAGCAGTGTGGTTGGGCGACTCCAAGGCATCATTCTTGGAACCGGTCTTTTGTGCGGTGTGTGCCACACTCTGGTCGGTGTGGGGCCGACTTAAGAAAAACTTTTCTTTTATGAACCAATCTTAACTAAACCTCACCCAAATGTGTTCCTACACTCAAAGGAAACTTATTGTAACATTAACTATGCAACCAAGTTAATACTTCTATCTCAAATTTACCATGAACATGGTTGATTTGTACTAAGAAATAGTTCTTTCAGCCAATTAAATGATCGTTTACATGTCATATTTTGCACATGTGAAAACAACTACGGCATACATAGTTGTTTTTGAATATTAGCTGTGTTGTTTCTTTTATGCGATATCTCACAATGTGTGGTATAAATTACAAACTTCATCACTTATAGAGTCTGGTTAGTCTAGTTGGCAGGGCGTTCGTCTCCAAATCATAGGGTTTCGGGATCGAATCCCACTGTAGGTAGGTAGAATTTTTCTTATGCAATTTAGAGCGTAAAGAGGTTAATGAAATATAGAAGAGGTCAATGATTTATGTGATTTATGAGTTATATGTTCCTTCCCTGGGAAAATTATGTTTTTTTATCATAAAAATATCGAGGATTACTCCCTTTGGTGTAATTGGAATTACTCTTTAGTGATCATCAATTTGGATAAAAACATATTTTATTAAAATCCTCCGTTTTTCTGTGGGGTCATAGATAAAACATTAACATGATCCATATCAACGCAGCATTTTTAGAGTTTTTTAGATTTTTTTTTCCAAAAAACCCTTATGAAATCGATTTTGTGCGTCCGTCCGTCTGTCCGTCTGTTCACTAAATAACTCGTGAACGGCTCAACCGATTGTCATGAAATTTGGTAGGAATGTGTAGAACGATTACAGTCTTTGGCACAAATACCTTAGAAGTTGGTAGGATGAAGATAACAGGGTGTCCCGAACGTTTGAAAAAAGTCGATTTTTTTAGTTTTTATCGGAGATTGACGTTTGGGTATTTAAATCAAAGATCTAAACGAGTGCATCTCATATCAGTTAAAATTTTCCAGTTTCAGTTATAGGCGTTTAAAGTTAAACTTCCTTTTCGAGCTCGGTTTTTCTAAACCGTTATAGGGATCGATATGAAACTTTGCACAAAGATTCCAACTAGCGCCTTTCATTCTGGAACGCGTTTATTTAGACCAATCCAAAAATAGATTTACAGGAAGCATTTTATTAATGTTGTGCACAATTCTTATTTATTGCATATAAAATATATGTTCAAAAAATATTCACTATGCATTAAAATTCTAAAAAACCCTCGTATTGCGGGCGCAGCCCTCTGTACGCCGGTATTTTTTGATGATGCAAATATGAATACGCGTTGATTTTCAATGGGGGACATTTAATTACGGGCATAGTTGGAATTATTGTACTCCAAGTAAATTTAACTATTTCTATGGTTGATTATAACTGAAAAATATGAAAGTAGGTAATCAAGTGAAAAAATCAACCAGGTTTCATAGTTGTACTGACTATGACATGATAGGCTCAGAATCATGGGGTAAAATAGTTAGATTAACATGGAAATAGTTAATGGTACTATTGTTTTCGTTCAGTGTAGTAAAGCCTCAAAACATATATAGGAATGGATGGAATCGGTACATTACGTCATAGGGCTGTCATACAAACGAACCCCTAAATATTAGGTTCTTGTAAGAAAAACTTTTTTCTTTTTTAATTTTAACCAAAATTCATCCAACTGTGTTCCTGGATTAGCCTCAGCGCATCCAGGAACAGATGGAATCGGAACACGTCATAGAGTACGTCGTATTACAATTTCGGACTTTTAAAAATTTTTAAAATGCTGTATCTCAAATTAAAGAAGATTTTGTTACCTTTAAAAGTGCAGTGGACGACTTTCTTGTAGGAAGCACCTTTTAAAAATTACAAACCAAAATATGAAAAAAGTCCGAACATTTTGAGGTTTTTTGAGGGTCACGAGGTTAGCACAGGTTTCTCGAAGATGCAAACTTGGTGGTACACTACTGGTATCTATCCTAGCAATATCCTAAAAAAAAAAACAGAGCCGAGCTATTTTTTGCGACCAGACGCCTTATATTTTGGTTTATTGACTGGCCTAGTTTGTCACGTACTAACTACACTATAACGAGTTTTGCAACTGGACAACTCAAATATGTATGTATAGTAAAGTGATTAGCCCTTCACATTTTCAATTAAAATGACTGAAATTATGAGTTGAATGAATGACTTGTTTGGGTAGCATTATACGAGAAATATGTGCCTAACGAAAAAATAATTTCTATCCGCTCCGATTTCGACAATTTTTTCGGCTATTGAAAATCGCAATTTGTCTAGGTGGATATATATATTCGCTTGGGCTAATATTTGATAATGATGCGTGGAAGAAATTCGAAGCACATTGGGTCGTTAAGTCCTCAAATGCTTTGGGAAATGATATTAGGCTATCCGACTTTACAGCAATTCGGCTTGGTTTTTATGACAAGCGCCATCAAAAGAAAATAGAAAATGCAAACCTTGCTGATATTTTTAATGCAATGTAACTGTAAATCTTAATATTTCTAAAAAATTTGTTTTCACAAAAATTGTTTTGGTTTTTAGATAAATGTGTTACACGTTCAAATATGTAACTACTATAAAATTTTGTAAATTTGAGTTCGTACTCGAAGTCAAGTGACCAAGTGTGAACTTTACGGACTTCCAGAGACCTATAGTTCCATTTTGAATGTTGGAACTTTTTTCCAAAAAATAAAAATAAAACGAGACCGAGGCTAATTCCGGGCGCGGCCGAAATTTGGATCCTCTTCGCTCCCCTCGGGCTAAAACTTTTTTCGGGCGTACCTACCTACGACTTAACGCCCTCCCCCATTCTTTTCCTTCTATCTTCACAAAAATTCTGTTGCGTCGACAAAACAATATTTGTGTGTAGTTTGGTTGAAATAAGTGGGCAAATAAAAATATTTAATCATAAAATTTTATTGGGGAGTGCGGGAGCATGGCCCCACAGTACAATTCCATTTGTTTTGGCCTCTTTAGTTGCTTTGATAAAGACACATTAATGCAAGGTTTTGTGAAATTGGCGTAAAAAATGTTTCTTAGCAGAACCAAAATGGGGGGTTGGGGTTGGGTTTGTATGGCAGCCTCATTGTATGATTTTACCGATTCAAACATACAAACTGCCTGCAGCAAAAAGAAGCATTTGTGCAAGATTTCAGCTTCATAGCTTTTAAATTGGCCGAGTAAAACGCGTCGCAATAGACAGACAGACGGACAGACAGATAGACGGGCAGACGGACATCGCCCAATCGACTCCCCAAGTCATGTTGATTGTATATGTATACTTTTTATATGGTCGGAGGTCGGAGATGCTTCCTTCCATGCGTTACAAACTTCATGACAAAGTTAATATACCCTTTCACTCTATGAGCGCAGGGTATCAAAATATATTCTCACTAAAATTAGTAATAATGAAGCAAATATTATACCGCAATGCGTTGAGGGATGTTTTTTTCAGGCCGCTCATACATGGATTCCATGGATTCTCGGACACTCCATATAAAAAATCACAGCTTGGCAACTTGCCCATTTTGGTTATGGAGTCTGACAGAACGAAGAATCCAAAAAATGCATCCGGACGCTTCATGTGTGGCCGCCCTTAGAGTACAGTAATTCAAACTTGAAAAAAATGAGATTTGTTTTCTCGGTTCCACAAAGAAGGTGACATTTTTCTTAAACCCAAAACCATATTTCTTTTATTTTAAATCAAACTTGAGAAATATCACATCGCACAGCAAGCTATTAATTGCAACTTTCTTTTGATTGCATATAACTGCAAAAATACTTAATTATCGCTAGTATCGGTTATCGTTTTGATTTTGTATTTTTCTTATTGATACTAGCAGTTTGAAATTTTCTTGTCTCTTTTTTCGGTCCAGTGGCGTAACGTACGGTGTTCCATGTGTTCGGTGGAACACGGGCCCCCAGCCGGTAGGGGCCCCCAACGCCGCAACGTCCTTTTCCCTTTTTTAAAGTCACCGAAATAAACAAACCTGGCAAAGGCAACTGCTACATAACAGTTCTATCCAGTCTCGTCGTACTTAGAGATGAGGAGTAGTGGCAATTTTCGGATTGTGATTGAAAATTAACTCTTTGTGGATTATTGAAGTATTGAATATACATAGATACATTTTAAAGAAGTCAGGAGGAGGAGTGATCTTGTGCAAAATGTTTAGCTGGCTTCGGAGTCGCTTTAAGTCAGAGCTTCGAAGAATATAGTCTTGTACTGAAACAAACTGCATATCTTTTAAATGTTAAAAAGGATACATTTAGTGTTACAAATACAGCTTTGTCTAAATAAAATACTCATTTACAAAAAAAATGCAAAACGTAGTAGCTGTATCACTGCCTGCACTGAATAAAATAAGAATTCTTTTGGCCGTAATTCTGCCCTCGGAACAATATTGAAAGCAATTGATTATTGAAATTTAAATAAATTGAACCGGAGGTATGGTTTCACACATTTAGCAAACGTGTCTGGTACAAAAGTAGAAATCCATATCCAAAAGATACCAATCCACTCAGTCAAAATATACCTGTCAAAACCACCCATTATTTTCGTCTTAATTCTTCTTCTTTATGGCACGATAGCCCGACGTCGGGCCTTGGCCGCCTGGATTGAAAACCTCCAATTGTCGCGGTCACGCGACCTTGTCCTCCAGTTCCGAAAGCCTAGCATCTGGTGGGCGTCCTCACATACAGAATGCTCCCATCGGGCTCTCGGTCGTCCATGCAATCTGGCTCCGTCCACTCGTTGCGCGTTCATCACCTTTTTGGGCATGCGATCGTCGTTACGATCGTCGTTGCAATTTCACGATTTTCGACACCTGTAGCTCATCATACAGCTGATACAACTCAAGGTTGTACCGGATGCGCCATTCACCTCGTTCACGAACGGCCCCGAAGATTCTTCGGAGAACCTTTCGCTCGAATGTGTCCAACAGGTGTTCAGAGTTTTGGGTTAGGGTCCATGCCTCGTAGCCATAGCATATCACGGGTCGGATTATGGTTTTATTCACGTGGAGCTTGGTGTTCCTGTGCGTGCACCAGCTTCGATTTCATAATTGGGATGACCGAAAAATAACACTTATTAGCTAGTTGTACCCGTCGCTTTATCTCACCGTTTTCGTTGGCGTCCTTTGACAAATTGCAACCCAGGTAGTGGAGTTATCTACTTGAATTTACTGGCGTTCTAGTTTTTGATTGCATCATGACCTAGGTTTTAGATTCGTTGATATGTAGCCCAACTTCGTCTTAATTAAAGCGGAAATTAAAACGGGAGTCTGGAAAAATACAGTGGAGTTCTCAACATTATTCTGATGCACGACTGAAATTAGTTTTTACTCTGCTTTTTGCAATAACAAGTGGATTCTTACTTGTAAAAATTAATGTTAATTTGTACTCGAAGCAACGGTAAACAGTACAAGGGCGATTGGAATTTTAGTTCAATTCGGGGTATTAATCCTTTAAATTTAATTCTAGATTTACTTAAATCTCATCATTTTTTCAATTTTTCTACGGTGTGTAGTAGCAAATTCGATCAAACCACTCTCGAACAAAACTAGTGTACTGTGTAGGGGCCCCCATTTCGATTTCGAACACAAGATATTTTAGAAACGTTACGCCACTGTTTCGGTCACATCGTTTCGCCCAACTTCTATCTTCAGGCCTATTTAAGTTGCTTATTACAAAAAAAAAATATTTTGTTTGTGCGTCAATGTGGAAAATACAATATCAGGAAATGTAAAAATAATTAACCAATTAAATTTTAATACAATTAAATAAATTTGACAACACTGGAATGCCCTCGACGCTCCTTTTATTATGATACCCTATCTATCTTCAGTCTAAGCTGTTGTCCTTTTTTTTGCCACAATAGGACCTTTTTCGCTTAAATATTTTTTTCTAGTAAAATAAGTTTTATATTCCCAGGACTTCGAGACATTCAAATATAAACAAAGTTAAGTTAAAAGAATAAAAAGTCCCTTTTTTTATTATTATACAAAATTTTTAACATAGATAAGAAATTGAAAATCCGAAGATTTATAAATACAAACAAATCAAATCAAATGAACTTACCCATATTTTTGAACGGATTGAAATGCAAACCTTTCAATATCTCGATTCAACCCTGGAAGGTCATGCTTATTTTTAGTACGGAAAGGTCATGCTTCGTCGAATCGACGACGCTCAACTTTCCGGCCTCATACAATTACCCCTTCGCAAAATATTTATAAAATTTGACAGATTTTCAATCCTTAGTTTATTTAGAATGGGAAAACACCGATTTTGAGTAATTTTGTAAGGAAATTGATTTACAAATAAAATTTTCTCAATTTAATATTATTTGGCCGGAAATATAAAACACTAAATTTAAAAATGAAATAAATAAAAACTAAACGTTGATAATTTAAAAAATGTGCTCGAATCAGAAAATATATATTCTAAACTTAATAGAAAGTTGGGTTTAATGAATTAGAAGCTCTTTTATATACATATGTACAAGAGGCACAGTATTCTATTTTGGGTCCCAACACGGGTTATCTTTCACTTCGCCTACTTCAGTTTTTGTATATTTTAGAATTATAAACAATAAATTTAGGAATTTCATCTCCCCGAGTTCCCTAGATTAATTCTAATTCTATGTATGATGTCAGGTTATGAAATTGAGTGCCTTGGAGGCGATTTATATGAGTTCGAAAGGCAATCTTTCTAAAACGGGGAACAATTTTGAGCCATTTTCCAGATTTTCCCTATTTTTGTCCTAGTAAATATTGTTTTCATAATTTTTTAAAAAATTGGTCCCACATTTCAAGAAGAATCATATTTGATATGACCTCCTAGTTGAATGGACACAGATTTATTGTTGAATCGACAACCAGCCATAATAAATACTGGAGTTCTAAAAGTTACACAAAGTTCATCCTTCGTCGTTTCGACGACGCCAATTTCCAAAAATCCAACTTGTCCTGCTTACTTCGACTAGCTGCAAGGTACCAGGCAAGTTCATCAGCACCGTAAGTGCTGTACGAAAAATCAGCACAAAATAATGAAAATTGCCAAGAAAAACGGGATAAATGTGATGATGCGTAGTCGATTCGACGAAGGATGAACTTCCAGGGTTAAGAGTTGGACTTACGCCACTTCCAAAATAAGCGTGTCCCGTTACCGGTTCGCCATAGATTCTACGATTTGTTACTGGAAAATGATTTTAAATTGTTCCTCTAACTTTTACCGATATGGTAAAAAAAAATTTTAGTGATTCTTCTCAAAAACCATAGCGTCTTCTGAAAACCTTTGATTTTCTACCTTTGGACTAGCTTGATTAGTATTGTGAAACTATTTTACATAAAATTTCTTAAAAAAAGGAACGTTAGTGTACAATGTAAATACTTTTAGAAGATGATGTTACTTATTGAATTTAAACAAATCAGAAGATTGAAAATTACAGCTTATCGACAAGAATTGCAAAGAAGGCAATTACTCCGTAACGGTAAAAGAGAAATAATTCCGGCGATATTTTTCCGATAAAAAAAAAAACAGTAGAATCTACCGTATGTTTAGGTATGGCGTGCGGTTACGTGACACTGTATAAAGTGCCATTATTGATTAATTCAATTATAGTAGGAAAGAAATTACTGCCAACCAATGCTCGTTGACAGTAATTTCCTTCCATCTTCTCGCAAAATTATCCTGTTAAAAATGTCCAAGCTTCAAGTCGAATATAGCACTCATTCGTTAATTTCATATATTTACCAACAAAACTGCATAAACTTGGAACTAATATTTTTGGATTTGTTATCCATACTATGCAATTCCTCCTTGAGAATTGTCAAGAATTGCGAAGAGCATCGTTGCCAGTCGTCTTCAATAAATACTAAACATTCCTTATGTCTCAAATAATCTGAAATTCATAGAAAATCCAACTCTTCAATACTGTTTTGATTTGATAATATGTGAGCTCTGTGAGCATTTCTATTCGGACCATTTTTTGCTAAATCCCTTTATTTCAATGAGACATTTACATTTACCTAATATGAAAAAAGTCCGAAATCGAATGACTTACCACTTTGAAATCGACTATCGTAACATAACCTCTTCAGGAAACTTTTGGCGCCAAAAACTGTACTATCGAAAACCTTGCGTTTTTCCGAATCAATGCACTTCCTCGTATAGTCGTCGATACATTTCATTCCTTGTTGGAAAGCACTAAATTCATGACACACAATTAAAACAAAAATTTTATTAAATATTGATCAACATTTTTTCACTTAAACTACGACTTAAGATTTATCAAAAATATTTTCACTAAAAACTCTAACAAATCACTTACTCGCATTTGCCTTCAATTTCACTTTTTGTAACGGGTATTTTTGAGATCGATAGAAATTTCAAAAGATCCGGTGGCAGATTATTTAGACATTCGTTGAGCACTTTTCGGGCATTACCACAAACAACTAATGTGGAATTTTGTGAAATTTCAGTTGTAAAATCACTAGATACAATAGGAATTATGCACAAAGTGTATATCGCAAATTTCATATCTTTTACTCGCAGATACATTTTGAAGGTATGGTTTTGTAAGGAAACAAATAAATTCACTCAAATGTCGAGTTAATACTATGCACTTTAGTGAACGGACTAAATTACATCCTGCCGGTATTTTACCGTATTTGGAGGAAGCACCCGAAGGAAGCAATAGTCGGAATACTACTGAACGTACAGAAGATATGAATGAAAGATTTCAGACATTTGAGATTAAAGCTTGTTTACATCCACAAAAGCTTTGAGGGGGATAAGCTTCCATTTGGATGTTGTTTAGTACTGTTGTACTCTGTACGCATAAAAAAACGGATTCCTACCGTAGATTTTGCTTATAGCAACGGCGAAGGGTGCAGGTATCGACGAAAAGTGGTCGTTATAACCGAATGCGGACTTAATTTTTTTTAGATAAGGGTTGCCTTTGATATTTCGAGAAATATTAATCATCGAAAATCGCTTTATTGTTTTTCAAAATATTCCCCATGGAGATCTATACACTTTTGCATGAGTTTGAACCAATTGTCGAAGCACGTTTGCCACTCTGATTGAGGTATCTCCAAAACATGCATTCTGAACGCAGCAACCGCTTCTTCAGGTGTTGAAAAACGTAGACCTCTCAGTTTGTTTTTTACGTATACCTACGGGAATAAAAAGAAGCCATTGGCTATGTCCACACATGTGCGCTTTCGTCTTCACTATCGTCTTCAAGCTCCGTATTCACTTTCAATATTGAACGTGTCGTTGATTGCGTCAAGTGAACAGAAGAGATCAATGCCTCATTCTATCCACATCTGTTCATTATTTATCGGGAAATATGTGTCGCGGCTTTGGTCAGGACGGGTAAATGATAAATTCTTTCATGAATAGTATGAATAGATGATGAGTTGTTTATATTTAACATTAGCAATCGCGTTCAAGAATGAATGCGTTTCTTCAATAGCGCAGGCATCTCAAGTTTCAATTGTCAAAATGATGAAGAAGAACGAAAATTGAAACTGTCTAGACAGGCACATTCGGCGCCAAGTCAGGGCTATACGGCGGATGACCCATCAAATCGATGTTTTGAGTGCTCAAAAATGCAGTTGTTGGAGCTGATGTGTGAGAGCTCGCATTGTCGTGGTGAAGAGTGATCCGTCTTCGGCGGTTGGTTTTCCTGATTTCGTGGAAGATAACTGGCAAACAAATGGGTGTGTACCACTCATAATTGACTGTTCTGCGTTGTTCTAGAGGTACGGTTGCGATATGTCCAGTTTTTCCGAAAAAACAGGCGACCATTTGCTTAGAAGTGCTTCGTGCGAGAACAATTTTTGTTGGATTTGGCTCATCTTGAAACATCCATACAGTCGACTGCTGTTTACTTTCCGGCTCATACGCGTAAATCCACGATTCATCACCTGTCACGATGTCATAGACGTGTTTCGAAGCACCGCGATCGTATTTTTTGAACATTTCTTTCGACCAATCGACACGAGCCTTTTTTTGAGCGATTGACAAATTTTGTGGGATCCAACGCGAACAAATTTTTTTGACAGTCAAATGTTCATGCAATATTGAATGTATGCTGGTCCCACTAATGCCTAAGGTTGTCTCAATCTCACGATAGGTCACATGACGATCCTGCAATATCAGTTCGCGCACAGCATCAATGGTTTCCGGAACAACAACTGATTTTGGACGATCTTCACGAAATTCGTCTTGGAGTGAACTACGATCGCGATTGAATTCACCATACCATCGATAAACACTGGTCTTGATGGAGCTTCATCGCCAAAAATTGAGTACAGTTCATCCATGCACTGTTGCTGAGTTAATCCACGTCGAAAGTTGTAAAAAATAATCGCACGAAAATGTTCACGATTTAATTCCATAATTTGGCGAGATGAATCTTTTAAGTTACTATAAAAAACACAAATAGCACTCGTATGTCAAAACGTTCTGAGCACGTATAACCTCAAAAATGTCAAACTTTACGATAGAGCTGTCAGTTGCTAGATTGCAACACTAGGGTTGTCCGATCCCAATATAAAAGGCAACCTCCGTAAAACGAAAGTGCAGTAATTTAGTTGTTTTTACATTTCGGGTGAGTTTCTCGTACATAATAGCTAATGGCTAGCTTAGTCTTATCATATAGAGAAGACGCACACATTTTTCGACCCCATTTTTTTTAAAGCTTTTACATTATTTTGAATTGAAATTTTGTTTAGTTTGCAAATGGCCAATTTCTCGTAGCTTTTATCTAATGGTTAGTCTTATCGTATAGAGAAGACTCATATAATTTTCAGAAAGCTTTTACATTATAGTGGAAGAGATTTTTTATTTATTTTGCATAGTTAGGCCATATTTTTCTTGGTTACGCCATTATCTGGAATTGAAAAATCATTACGGAATTTCATTACCAAACAAAATATGGCATAACTATGCAAAATAATCCAAAATTCAGTTTAATTTCTCGTACATCTTATCGGCTGGTATAGACAAGACGCACCCCATTTTTTGGAAGCTTTTACATTATTTTGAATTGAATTTTGTTTAGTTTGCATAATATCGCCATAATTTGCTTGGTTACGCCATTGGGCCGTTTCACATTGTAAGACAAAACCGTACGGCTAACAAGCGTACGACGAGAGCTTTTATAGTGACTGGCAGACAAGCATTGTGCATTTCACATTGTGAGAACACGTCTTACGAAACAAAAACAAAAAAACAATCGTACTAGGTACCACGATTGTTTTTCGGTCGTAAGAGTCTTACGACCGATTTACAACCGGACGTACGATAGCATCTTCCGATCGTCAACGTTCTTCTTGCGACGATAATAAACCCATAATGCGGCTAGTTTTTTCACTTTCATTTTTAATGTTTTGACACACACTTTCATTGTCATTCTACACTAACTTTGAAGCGTGCATGGTAACATTTGCTTTATTATTATTATTTGCTTGTCCGTGTTTTGACCAGATAGTGTAAAATATGTACGTTAGGTTCTTGTCGTGCAAGTTTGTCCGTACGGTCGTTTTCGTATTCGGGCCATTGGACCATTTCAGACTATCATGCTTTTACAAAAACAAACAGCATCGTACGTACGTTACGCTTCATACGACTGTAAAACAATTGTACGTACGCTGATTGTTTTTGTAAAAGCTTGATCGTACGGTCCTTTTCGTATAGTCTGAAATGGCCCATTGAATGAAATTGCGGACCAAAATATGGCGTAACAAAAGAAAGTAAGCAAACATTCAATTCAATATAATGGACAAGCTTTCGGAAATTGGTGTGCGTCTTGTCTATACGATAAGACTAACCAGCCGATAAGATGAACGAGAAATCAGCCCAATATAATGTAAATGGCCGGTTTCTCATAACTCTAATCAAAAGTTTAGTCTTATCGTATTGAGAAGGTGCACACAATTTTCAGAAAGATTTCCCATTATATTGACTTGAATTTTTGTTTATTTCGCATAGTTATGTCATATTTTCCTTCGTTACGCCATTTTCTGAAATTGAAAAAATCGTTCGGAATTTCATACAATGCAAAATAAACAAAAATTCCTTTCAATATAATGGAAAAAATTGTGCGCGTCTTCTCTATACGATAAGACTAACCATTTGATAACAGTTATGCGAAACAGGCCAAATCTTTGTGAAAATTGTGTGCGTCTTCTCTATAAGATAACGCTAACCATTAGAGAAGATGTACGAAAAACTGGCACTTCATTTAATAGCAATATAAACCATAATAAATTTATGCATATATGGCACGGCACGGATGTTTTTAAAAGAAATACTAAAATTGTAAAATTGACGTTAAATGTTGTAATTATAAAGCTAACAAAAAAACTGTATTGTAGAAGGTTTCCGCCAAAGAAAAAGTCGTCAGCAGCAAAAAGGATTGACATAAATACAATCAAAAGTGATCGCCTCGTCAGGCGACAATTTATAATGGTATTTACGTGTCTATGAAAGATATAGCTACTACTACTCAGAGGTCGAAAAGCGACTGAGTTTTTTTTTCTGGAATCATTTAAGGCAGAGGTTCTTAACTGGTCTTTACTGTTGTAGTCTGACAATTCGATATGAAGACTTTTGATTTTCTCAAAACTTAACCATAGTTTAATAAAAAAAAATAACTGGAGCATTTCGAAAACATAAATTGGAACAAAAATTACTTCGTTTGTTGTCAACATCAAAATACACATTACAAATGTAGCTCCACAAATGTAATGGCGATGTGCAGTCTCTTCTCTATTTCGATTGATTGTCCTCTAATGGTGAAAAGTTTTGGTATCATCCGTTACTTAGGTTACTAGTTATTCAAACTTTTGGCACGAAAAGTCCTGTAGTAGGAGGACTCGATTATCAAACATGATAAAAATGAAGAGAAGGGTTGAATTTTTTTATTGTGTGTACATTTTTCAGAAATATTCTTGTATTCTTGATTTTCCTACAATATTTTCAAATAATTGTTATAGTTGAAATAGATTACGCGCGTCAGCAGCAGCATCGACAGAATTTCATAGCTGACAAATATGCTGAATGCCATGTGTTCTGCTCAACATTTTTGTCAGCAATTTTACATTTACAAAGTGACCCATGACAACTTTGTTCTACAGTTTATAAATTGAGTAGTACGTAGAACAAACTCCTGATGGGTCACTTTGTTTGGGAGATACCCTTAGTTTTTGTCTGAATGAGCTGATTTTTGGTGGGTGGGGTGACTATGACCTCCAATCTTAACAAACCAAAATTTAGCACTCTGCTCCAATTTTGGGGGGAGTTATGGACATGCCTTTTTGAAAAATTTAAATGGGGGGATAATGGGGGTCCTTGACCGGAGCAACTCAGCGTTTACGTTAAAATTATCTTAAACTTGTTGTTAATACTAGTACAAAATTTTACGGCTGAACTAACATTCCTTCAAAAGTTATGGAGCTTTTAAAAAAGGTCTAAAATGAAAATATTCTAATTTATGTTCCATTCTAACGCCGAAATATTAATTTAAACTCTAATGTGTTATATATCATTGCAAAGATAATTTGATGTAGTTTTTTTTTCGTCCTCACACCATTTATCTTTATCTCTTACCGTTTTTGAAATAATCGCAAAAAACCGAAAAAATGCCCGCCTTTCCCCCTTTTTTTAAGGTTGCGGACCCCCGATCGGTTGGGACTTTTAATGCCATAATATGGGGACCATTCCCAACCATAATCCAAAAAAATTTCCGATGTAGGATTTTTGCCGACCAAATATGCCATTTTTCATAGACTATATACATACTTGCAAAATATGAAGGAAATCCTCTCGCTTGTATTCATAAAAATTCGAAGCAAAATCTTATACTTTTAGAGTAAATGCGTATCTTTCTACTAATTTAAAAGTAAATGGGTACTCCGTATTCATAATCTTGACCTTTTACTCGACACAAAAAGCATATCTTCTAAAAATTGTGAGTCTGGTCAGTAGCAGACTCATCTCTGAAGTAAAAGGTTCCTTCGTCTATAATATAGGTGTGCATTATCATCTGAATTTGCGCATATAAGAGGTGTAAAACAATATAAACCCCGCTTACCAACACTTGGAAGTATTTTTAAACCATTTTATAACCTTTAAAGAAGAAAATGTACAGAGGATTGTGGACAGATTTTTAGGTTCAATTAAAGAAACTCGCTCAGGTGCATTAACATCTGTTCAAAAAATAAAGGTGTGTTTACGTTATCTCAGTGATCCGGACTATCAAAAAGAGATCGGCGAAGTTTCCGTTCATGACGCCAGGATATGGAAAAATTGTCCAGTGTGTTTACAACTAAAAGGATGGGTTGACCTGGATAGTGAAAATTTTTCCGCTGCTATTTTCTGAATAAAATTAAAACTTACTGTCGTGGAATATGTATATAGCAACTGCTGGGGAATTCCGTAAGCTACAATCCGAAACGATTCAATAATTTTTCTCGGCCATTATACCTATTATTTTTCGGTCATTAAGAAATACATTTTCATTGAGGAAATCGCAGCGACAAAAATTTCACTCTCGAGGTCTATCCATCCCTCAAGAAACAAAAGCAATGTGGTTCTTTTTGGAGATGATAGATATGGAATAGAACCATGCCTGATGACTCTGTTTAGGAACCCTTTCCCTCGTACTGTAGGTACTGGGATAAAATACAACAAACTTTAAAAAGAGAGAGTAATAATTGAACGAGTTTTTGGTCAATTGAAACTATGGTTTCCTATTTTGTGATACGTTTGTCGCGTGAAATGTATCCAAAATAACAATTTTCTGGATTGTGGTACATCATTTTGCAAAAATATTACGCGTTCTAGATTTCGAACCAACTGACGAGTAAACCGGAAGATGTTGTAGCACGTTCCGATTTATCGTTCAGGTCTCAGTCGAGCCAACCTTTTACTCGTACTTGAAGGAAATCCTCGTAAGTATAAGGTAGTCTGGCTGGTCTAGCGGTTAGTGCGCGCACCTTCGATGCACAGGGTCATGAGTTCAAATCTCACCGTGTTCCATGGTGTGTTTCGAACTCACGAGCTTGTGACGGACTATGATCTCACTCAGATGTTAAACGAGTACCCATAAATAACACTGCTGAGCGTGATGCTGATCTCATTACCTCATCAAAAAGCAGATAAGATCTTGGAAATAGGATGTCACTAACACATCCTGCGGCCTTAGTCCAATGTTGGATTGTCGCGCCTGTTATTTTTTTTTTTTTATAAGGTAATGGTTATGAATACGAAAAAAAGGAAATGCTCATACTCTTACCTTTTACTTCAGATTATAACCTTATGCTTCTACCTTATGCTTGGGAGGATATCCTTCGTTTTTTTGAATACGGCCCATTGTTGCAGAATTTCCACTGGATCTACACTGCGTTGAAATAGTAAAATAGCTAAAATACGCCACCATAAAAAAGCAAAAGAAAAACATTTGGTGTTGTACTGTTTCTGTGAATAAGATTGGCAGAGAACATTTCACCCTGTGGACAATTTTGCTTGAATTTCCTCAGCTTCGAAAATGTGCCTAGAAGTTAAGTGAAGATTGATGATTGATTGCGTATCGGGGAGATATGTAGTTGGTAATCCGCGGCTGCGTATACTACAGCTCTAGAGGAAAAACTGTCGCCCATGCTTGATAACATCAACAATTTAGGCATTCAGGAGTTCTGGGAGGAGCTCAAAGACAGCATCAAAGGAGTTGCAGAAGAGGTCGTGGGCTATAAAGGCCGGCGCAGACGAACAGACTGGATCGATGACGAATGCAGGGCCCCGATTGCGGCGAAAAATGAAGCCTTTCGCCACACACAACACGCATCCCGAGCCAAGAAAGAAAGATACAACGAACTTCAACGAGTACAGCCACCGAAATGAATATAAGTTCACACACAAATTCTACAATTTTTCGCTTTTAATAATTCCTGGACCGTTATAAATTTCGAAAAGGATTTTAATTATGTTGTTTACAAACTTCCGGTTCGAAATACTGTTATTTTGGAGAAATCATTACCGTCAGTTTCACTGAAGACTCAATAGTGTCCGAATCGTGCGTTAAGTGTTGCGAAATATTTATAAGTTCACGCCCGTTATTTTTCAATTTCTCGCACCGGAAGTATTTTTTTTCGTCGTTTTTTTTTGTGGGAAACGGTCTGGTAACATCTAAACGAAACTTAACGAAGACATTTTTTTAATTACTGGTTGTTTCAGATTGTTTTTTTTTTTGTTGTGGCAACATGCCACGTGGCGTTTTCCTTACAGTGGAACAACAAGGTACAATAATACCGTATAATCTATCTATGTATATCTGGACGGCGACCAGCAGTTACTGCGAGAAAAAAAAAGACTTATTGTCCGAGGAAAAAAAGGTCGCATCAGAAATCCGGAGCGAATAGAGTTTACCTGTAAGTGTGCGTCGTGTCCAGCAGATTCTACACTCCAACAAGGACTTCAAATTCATCAAAAGGCAGAAAAAACCACATTTGACCCAATATCATAAGGCCAAGCGTCTTCAATAGGGCCAACAACATATGGATTTCGGCGAAAAGTGGAAAGCATTATTTTCAGTGACGCAAAGAAGTTTAATCTGGATGGCCCGATGGTGTTCAATATTAGGCACCATTTAGGACGAGAAAAAGGAGTTGCCATGAGCCGAGACTTTGGTGGTGGCTTTGTGATGATTTGGGGTGCATTTGCATTTGCAGGGAAATTACCTTTCGCCTGGGTTAAACCGAAAATGACCGTGAGTGATTATGTGGAGATATTAGAGACATCGCTCATTGACCATGCAGAGTCAATTACTGGACCGGAATTTATTTTCCAACAGGATAATGTCATTTTCCATCGGGCGCAAACGACAACAGAATGGTTCCAAGGGAAAAACATTACAGTTTTAGATTGGCCAACCCGTAGCCCCGACCTCAACCCCATTGAAAATTTATGGTGATTAAGAACGGATATCAACCCAGGACAAGCCTATGTAAGGAGAAGGATGGTAACATCATCATAGCGACATCGAAAGCGTCAACACACGATGGGCCTCGCATTTTGAAGAGCTCCTCAATGCACCATCAACATCCCCCGCGGAGCCAGCTCTTGAGCAGTTAGCCGAACCAGGCCCTCCCGTCCTGTCGCCAACAGTAGAGGAGGTCAGTCTTGCCATACAGTAGCTTCTTTTCTTCCAAGGGAAAAACATTACAGTTTTAGATTGGCCAACCCGTAGCCCCGACCTCAACCCCATTGAAAATTTATGGTGAATACTTGTTAGGAAGGTTTACGCCCATGGAAAACAATTTTAGACCGTATCGGAACTCAGATCCGCCAAGCTTGGGAAGAAATTGACCAAAATATCCTGGAAAACCTGGAAAATTCAATCCCAAGATGAGTTTTCCAGGTAATTAGAAACAATGGAGGACCGACAGTATATTAATTTAAATCAAATGGTTCAATTTTTAAAAATTATAAGCTAAAGCAATAATTAAACTAACAAAATTTATAATTATTTCGCACTAAAATTTAAGAAGTTTTCTATTTTCTTTAACTGGATGAACATTTTTTTTAAATCTTATAACCTATGAGAAGTACTATTTCCCAAATAAATAATTTGTAGTCGATCGATTTAATATTTAATTTGTTTTTATTGATTTTTAAAGCTTTTTATGGGTGAACTTATAATTATTTCGGTGGCTCTATCTAATAGGTTATTTAGACGTAAGAAACGCGAACATTTTGACGAACAGTTACAGCAAATAAACCAAAGATTAGCCAGTAAGAACATTAGACAGGCGTACAAACTTATAAACAATATTAAGAACGGATATCAACCCAGGACAAGCCTATGTAAGGAGAAGGATGGTAACATCATCAGCGACATCGAAAGCGTCAACACACGATGGGCCTCGCATTTTGAAGAGCTCCTCAATGCACCATCAACATCCACCGCGGAGCCAGCTCTTGAGCAGTTAGCCGAACCAGGCCCTCCCGTCCTGTCGCCAACAGTAGAGGGGGTCAGTCTTGCCATACAGTCGCTTCAAAGTAATAAAGCGCCCGGCGCTGACGAGATCCCAGCAGAACTGCTGAAGCATGGTGGAACGTGCCTGACCAACGCTATTTGTATGCTACTGCTGAAAATATGGAACGACGAGGTAATCCCCGAAGATTGGCGCAAAAGCATAATCTACCCAATCCATAAAAAGGGTGACAAGCTGAAGTGTGAGAATTACATGGGCATATCATTAGTTTGTACGGTCTATTAAACGACGGATACCACTAGCTAAAAATACCTATTTCTCGGTCCTCCCTATAATTAATTCGAAACTTGCGCACAGGAACACGAAGCTCCGCGTGTACAAAACGATCATCCGACCCGTGCTATGTTATGGCTGCGAAACATGGACCCTTACCAAAGCCTCCGAAATTTTGCTACACCGATTCGAACGAAAGGTCCTTCGGCGAATTTTCGGGGCCGTTCGCGAGAGAGACCAATGGCGTATCCGGTACAACCATGAGTTGTATCAATTGTACGATGAGCTGGAAGTATCGAAAATCGTGAAGCTTCAACGTTTGCAATGGGCGGGGCATGCACAACGGATGGACGATAATCGCATGCCAAAGAAAGTGATGAACGGACAACGAATTGACGGAGCGAGGTTGCGTGGACGGCCGAGAGCTCGCTGGGAGAACTCCGTAGGTGAAGACGCCCACCAGCTGCTGGGCCTCCGAAACTGGAGGACAAGGTCACGTAACCGCTTGAAATCAACGATCTCACAAATGAAATCAACGGTCTCACAAATGAAAACAACGATCTCACAAATGAAATTAACGGTCTCCCAAATGAAATTAACGGTCTCACAAATGAAAACAACGCTCTCACAAATGAAAACAACACTATCACAACACAAATTAAGCATTGTTCAACACAAAATTTCGATCTACCAAGTCAAAACAACGGTATAAAAAATCGAAATAACGATTTTACAAGTGATGTTAAGCACTTTAATATTAACATTGATATTTTTGTATTAATTGCTGATTTTTACATTAATGTCAGTATTATAAGAAGGATATGTTAACAAAATCATGCAATCGAGGATAATTGTCAATGTACAACAAAAAAAGGTTGCATTACACACTCTATAGTCCGTATTTTGAAAGTTTGCTTAATGTAAATACTGCAACAAGAACTCCTAGGACCATTAACTAGTACTAAAGCAACGCGAAAACATTGCTTAATTAATTTAATTTGTCCCGAATACGGAGAATAGGCCATACATACTACCAACAAATCCTAGGTATAGATTATGATTAATACAGTCGAAATCCTGGATACAAAATCGAATCGTATGTCACTAAATTTAAAACACACCGTATAATGTATTTACATACATTATTCAAAGTACGCAGTATAATACAATCGTGATCAAATCCAGATTTTAATAAATCCTCTCGGAAGTGTGAATTTTCTCTTATGCCATAGGTACACAAGGAGAATCCGAATTCATTTTTTTTGAATTTCGTTCTATCAAAATAAAATAAATTTTATGATATGTCTGTATCGGGTATTACGCTCTATACTTTAACAATAAAAGCTGTTGGTAGAATCTCAATATTAATTTTATGGTTATCACTTGTACCTCAATACCGTAAAATCTTACTAACTTCTTATCAACAAACAAGTACAGACAGGTACCTACTTAATAGTTGTTATAAGAAATATTCTCCAAATTTGTTTATTGTGTCACAAAATTTCTAGTTTGAACGGCCACGGCAACATTTTTTTAGCCAAAATTTGTACGAAAAAAAAACGATTTTTTCAAAAATCTTCAAATGCATGTGGTAGCTAAAGGGTTAAGAATTGGGGTATGTTCCGTACAACTTTTTTGCTGAAAATCACAAGAGGAATCACAACCCGGTGCGTTTATGCGGTAGTTTGCGGACACCCTGTATATCGTCTCTAAAAGTCGGTTCCTTGCAAATACCACCCATTGTTTGCTGCATAGGTAGCTTTACTTTAGAGAAACCCTTCCCGAATTTGGGGGCGAACATGTAAACATATGAGCAAATCGCTTAAACTTATGGATTCTTCCATTGCCCATAATTACTTATTCGTCTTGCGAAGGTTTCCCAAGCATTTCTATTAAGTACTGCATGGAACGGACTTTTTCAGCATTGTAACTAAAGTTTGCTACTACTTTGATACTTCTGATTAGTCCATAGTTATATTTATGTAGTTAAGCAATGAATATTTAATATTATAATCTAATCATATATGGTTATATTAATCGGAATATTAATGTTTTTATTAATAATTACACATTTTTAATATTTCCTAGATGATGTTTAATTCGACTTGCAAAATCGTTATTTCGATTTGTTATACCGTTGTTTTGACTTAGTAGATCGGAATTTTGTGTTTAACAATGCTTAATTTGTGTTGTGATAGTGTTGTTTTCATTTGTGAGACCGTTGATTTCATTTGTGAGAGCGTTGTTTTCATTTGTGAGACCGTTAATTTCATTTGGGAGACCGTTAATTTCATTTGTGAGATCGTTGATTTCATTTGTGAAAGCGTTGTTTTCATTTGTGAGACCGTTGATTTCATTTGTGAGACCGTTGATTTCATTTGTGAGAGCGTTGTTTTCATTTGTGATACCGATAATTTCATTTTGTGAATCGTGAATTTGTGTTGAGATATCGAAAATTTGTCTTGAAAAAGGTATATATACTCAAGACAACGTCGCCTTACGGCTTACGCCATATAGGATAAAATATTGACCCTGAATTCAATACCTTGCTCCATTATACAATACACAAGGTGTTAATGTGGTCGACGCAAGAAAAACCAGATCGAAATCCAGCCTGCTCCTCATCGATTTTGCTTTCTAAGTGGTGGTAATCCTATCCACAGGGGCGGCGTATAAGGGCACGCGTGGCGAAAGGCCCACGATATTTAGGGGCCCAAAAGCCACATGAAAGATTTCTCGAACCGTAAAAACAGCACGACTGCAAAAAACATCACTCCGGCGTAGATATTTTTTGTAGACAAGAAGTGATATACACTTTTCGAAGTTAAAGCAAATGGTGAATTTATTGCTCCTCTTTCACCAATTTAATATTGACTTATAATCTTTGAAAGTTAATAAAGACATCCTCACAAAAAAATTGCTTTGAATGGCTGCGCTATTTGCTGAAAGTGTAGCCGCGGTTTGTAGTCCGACCCACCCTTTTCCTTGCCAAAAAGGCAGGGCAAAAGATTCTTTAGGTCCTTCTGCAAATATATCTACATTTTTGGTGAAAGTACCGTTTCCACTTTTCCACGATCAAAACAGTTTGAGAGTAGTCCTAAACTTAGTTCAAACTTGTTAGTACGGCCTGTATATGTCGTTGAAGATAAAATATTGTATCTTGCTTTCGGTATATACACGGTCATTAGGGCTGTGGTGCAGAGGCCACATTTGGTAAGTACAAACGTTCTTAAAATTGATGGATTTAAATTAGAGCACACTTAAATTTAATGCTGAAACAAGAAATAGGCCGCCCACATACGATACGTTGCAATCCATTTTCTGAATTCTTCGTTCTGACAAATTCATACATTTTCTTCGATTTTGACAGAAGGAAAATAGAAAAAAAAGGATTAGGATTGGCCGTGTGTGCGTCATTAGGGTAGATAGGGCACTCGTCTTCAAATCATAGGTTCGCGGGATCGAATCCCATTTTAGGCGCAGCTAATTTACTATGCTTAAATATAACCAACACCTATATATGTCAATGCTGCGGTGCGCGTGCGTTTTTGTTTTAGATTAAAAAAAAAGCTATAGACGAAATCATTAATTTAATAAATGTTACAACAAGGACGCTATTCTCAATATAAGAATGCAAAGAGTCAAAGTAGCTCTTAGCAAAGTTATTTTAAGTACAATCTACTTAATTTTAGTAGAAACACTGTAACGTCAAAATCATGTTTCAATAGAGTTGGTTTAAGGTGGATCCACACTTTTTAGTCATATAAGTCACAGTCATTTCCCATAAAAATTGACAGATTGTCAGTCAATCAATTGATGACTGAAAAGTGTTACCTTCAATAGCGTTTTCGATTGATTTAACCCTCTAACCGTAAAATTTGATTGCGTGTAAATTTTTTTATGGGAATTTTTTGTTTGATTCATTTTGCATTGCAGAGTACACATTCAAAAACCGCAAAGCGATATCTTTGTTAGTTTAGGTGCTATGCGGAAAAGAAAAATGTCGTCCTCAGGGACGACTTACCGGTTTAAGCGAAAACAAATGCAACATGGTTATTTTCGTATAAATTCATTTTATTTAGTTTTTTTTCATATTACAAGAGAAAAGATGGAGAAATATAAAAGTAAAAGTGAAGTATGATTATCTAGTTTTGGTTATGATAAAGAAAGAAGCAATTTTTTTTAACTGGAACAGCATAAACGTAGATTGCACTTTGAGCAAACACACTGTGTCACGGAGGACTTGCAGTATTTACATTTCATTCGGCCTCCTTCTTTATTCAACCAAATTGGAAAATGGTTAAATTTATCATATCTAACATCGGAAACTGGATGTTGGGTTTTTTTATCATAGCTAGAAAAAGTAGGCTCTTCAGTGCGGCCAACAGATGTCTCCTTTGCTGATAACTAGTAAGACCAGCAGCTAACTCTTCCCTAAATTCAGGCAATTGGTACATATTTCCTTCTAAAGCTAGTTTTTCGGCGGATTTCTGGGCTTGAACTCTTCGATAGAGAATGTACGAGTTCGTCACAGTCATATCAATCAGATGGTAAAAGATACGCAACATTGCATTACGAGTCTTCAGTTTGATGTGGTAGCGCCCGATAAGTCCATCCATTAGATCGACGCCACCCATATGGCTGTTGTATTCCCGTATTATTTGAGGGCAGTCGACTTCAACAAACTGCTTGGATTTTCGATCATAACGTGAAATTTTAGGTGGTGGTCCATCTTGAGCGTCATTTCTTTCAAAGGGCTCGGTTCCAACGTAGGTAGAAGCCAATTTTACATTTTTATTATCCTTCCATTGGACTGTGTTCAGTTGAATACCATACTCTGAACCCATATATTCTACAGATTCGCCTCTTGCGGCTTTTTTAAATGATGCTTCGCTGTCAGTAGGCAGTTTGCAATTTGGTATTCGATTGGTTCTTATAGTACCTAGCGTGCTGTTTTTGGGATAGAATCAAACTTTTCGTTTAGTTTATTAGTCAGGTTTCGGATGCGAAAAAGCCTATCATAACCATAGGTTCGCCCTTTCTATGGATTCCTCATCCTCCGGTGAAATCTCATCATGAACATAATCCGGGTAGGGACTGTCATTATCAGAAATTTCACTGCTCTCTTCATCTGAAGATGTTATAATGGAGGTCATAAACTGATGACGTTCTTCATCAGTCATAGTAGATATATTGTACCTCCTATTTCTTTCAATTTCGGTAAAATCTGACCACTTTTTTTTGGCGAAAAAAATCGTTCTGTCATTTTTTACTCTTCAAAAATAAACAATACGAAAAATTAGGTCAAGATACAGAAATGAAACTTCCACCAAACATGTAAATATAACCTAAATATTTCACTCACAAAAATACAATAGCCCGCCAAATGCTCATATATTTGGTCAGATTTTTTCAAATTAAACATTTTCTTCAATTCTACACACAAAACTCAGTAAATTACAACAATTTATATGAAGTAAAATCCCTATCACTTTTCACAATAAAATCAAATACGAAGAAAGCACAATATACCACATATACAATAAAACTTCACGTAAACCGTTTTGTCATCCCTGAGGATGCCTTCGAATTTCAGCCATAAATCCACAACTGGCACATATTCCACTAAACAAATAAAATAATCCGAAAATAGGGAAGTGTATTCACTTACAAAAAAATTCCGATTAAAATCCGATAATTAGAAAGCTTTGTTTTTGTTGTGTTCTTTTGTGTTACGCACTTTAGTTGTCTTTCGGACAAAATCTCTCGATACTAATTTTCAAACGTCAATAACATTCAAATGACACAAGATAACTCGTTCGAACTAAAACTAGCTGTTCATGAATTATGTACTTAACGATATAAAAGCGGTTGGGTCAGTGAAAAAGTTTTGGTGAATTATATAATTACATTTTAGTGAAGGCATCCTCAGGGATGCCTTACCGGTTAGAGGGTTAACTTTGCCTTTTTCTCAGTGTAGGGGGGCCCACTCAAGAAGTTGGCGGGAGGGCGGGCCCCGAGTGAAGTTGATCCGTCACTGCCTATCCAAGACTATTCTAGCTATTATTTTGGTACGCGCGGGAAGCACACAAATAAGCCCTCCAATTATTGCATTCTGTCAAGCTATGCCTTTCTTGGGAAGTTTGATTATCAAACCTTTCTTCCACTCAGTGGAAAAAGATTCTTTGTCCCACGTTCTTGCAATTAGTGGATGTAGCAACTCGGCTGTAAGGTCTGATGCTGCTTGTTAAAGTTCAGGGACACAGTAGCCTTACCACGTTTTAGAGCAATAATTGCATTGATTATTTCGGTTTTGGGTGGGCAGTAAACCGTATATTTAAGTTTCGTTGGACAGCTACGATATCCGCATGAGGGGGAACCTCGCCATTTGACATACGGTTTAAAACCGCAGCGAAATATTCCTATTCTTCATGGATAAGTAGCCTTCTATCGGTATCCTTTACGGGATGTTGATAGGAGCTTCGACCACTTTTGAACTCTATCTGAAACGGGTTCCTAGCTAATCAGGCAGCTATGCGCTGCTCTGGTTAAAAGAAGCCCAACTCCGAATTCACTACAAGAAGCTTTTCCGGAGTGCAATAAGACCGTGGTACGTATTGGAGAAATATATTCCCCATTGTTCCACCATCTAATTTCGCTGAGCCCCAGGATGTTTAGCTTGTACCGCTCGAATTCACTCTGCAATTGCAGAAATCGTGTGTTTTGTGGGCCTTCCGAAGCATTGTCCAGTAGGGTGCGAACATTCCCGAATCCAATCTTTGTCATTGTACGATAGCCAAAAGTCATAAGCGGTAAATCAGTCTTAATCAGAGGTCTAGTAGACGTTTCGTTAGCATAATTAAAATTTCAGATACGCAATTGGCTGGCGTACATATCCTATCCTTTTTGTCGCCTTATACGACATGCCGGGAAAACTGTGCTGAATATACATACTGTGACATGTCCGAACGGAAAGCTCTCGTGTGAGTCAATTGGGTGTTGACGATCGCGAGAGGCGAGTAAACCCTGTTAAAAGTTTGGCTGAATAAAGATATATCGAAAAACTAAATTCGTGTTTGTTTTCCTTTCAATAAATCCAGGTCAACTCGGTACGAATGTAACAATGGTGTCAGAAGTGGAATCCTGGTAGAAAGGACAAATCACGAAATTTTCGCGGCGCAAGCTTGGAAAGGTCGGGAATCGCGTAAAGTGTACACTGCGTGGAGAAAGAAATCGTTAGCGTGGGGGACAGTGCACGATGATACACATTGGGCGTTCAAGGACAGAAACCCACCGATTGAGATTTCGAAGAAAAATGTAATTGTGACGCTTTGCGGAAGAACGAATCAAAAGTCGCGGTGGAAGCGTGGAAAGTTCAACAATTGCGCAAAGTGTACTGTGTGTGAAGAAACAAATCGTTAGAATGGAAGACAGTGCACGATGATACACACTGCGAATTGCGGAAAATTGCATAATTGTGACGTTTCGTGGAAGAACAAAAACATTAGCGTAGGGGACAGTACTACAGACTACACACACATTGTGAGTTTGTGAAAAGAAAAAGGCATAAGTGTGACGCTTTGCGAAGAAACGAATTATTAGTCGGGTGGCCAGTGCGCGATAAACCAATTTAAAAAAAAAGTACAGTTTCAGAAAAAAAAGAAGACATTGTCTCAATAAGTGTGCGGCGCATTCTGAATGGTATTCGCCTAAATTCAGTGCGCGTGTAATAGTGCAAACTACATAAAGTAAAATGCCGACTATAAACGAGCTTAAGGTCGTTGAAATCAAAGCGAAGTTGGAGAAGAGAGGTCTTCCCACGTGCGGAAATCGGACGGCTCTTTTGGGCCGATTGAGCGAAGCCCTTGAAGGAGGAGGACACAAGGTGAAGAGTTTCCAGTTCGTAATTGAGGCTGAAGAGGAAGGCGACAACAGCAATCCGGTAATGGTTGTCCTACAGGAAGTTCAGTCGAAAATGGACCAACAACGGCGGGACATTGAAGCGATTTCGACTAGTCTACGGGCCGAAACGGAGACCCGTATCGAACAATTGGAAATTCGTATGAGCAGTAAGCTGGAGGATCTGCGAAAAGATATGGAAACTAGCACGGCCCAAATGGCCCAACCCATCGAACCAATAACAATGCTGGAGGTCACTGAAATGCCAACAGCAGCTACTCCCATCGGGTCTCGAAGTCTGAAGGCCCCAATTTTTGATGGCCAGTCGTCCTGGGCTATTTATAAAACCCAATTTCAAGCGGCAGCCGAAAGTAATCATTGGACAGAAGAACAACGTGCGACGGCTCTTATAGTAAGCCTACGAGGAGCCGCCTCAGAAGTACTCCAGAAGGTCCCATCTGGAACTCCGTTAACTTACATTCAGCTGGTAAATGCATTGGATACGCATTATAGCGAAGATCATATGAAGCCAGTGTACCGGGCTCAATTGCGTAACAGAGTCCAGCGAGTGGGAGAGAACCTCTAAGAACTAGCACAGGACATTGATAGGTTGGCGTTAATGTCCTACCCGACTTCAGGCTCGGAACATAGGGACGATACGGCACTGGAAATGTTCATTAGAGCGATTCGGGACCCTGATCTCCGACATGCGCTCCACCTTGCCGACCGGAGGACTTAACGAGACGCATTGGCTCATGGTCTATCATATGAGGCCGCCAAGCATGCTTCACGGAACGAGAATAAAGTACGGGAACTAGTCGAGGAATGCACGTGCTACCGAGCAAGACTTGATGGTGAATCTGCGTTTCCCCCCTGCAGGGTACTTAAGTGCTGGAACTGCGGGGAGAAGGGACACCTAAAACGTGACTGTCGAAAGCCTTCCCGATTATCGTATTGCTCCGGTTGCGCTGAGAGGACACACCAAAAATATCTTTCCGCTAATGATGCGGGAAACGAGTAGGAGCCAACTTCGCGGGGCAGAGGTTGGCTAGTGAAGTGGACGACCCCGGAATCACCATCAATGTCTTCGAACAACGACTCTTGAAGTGGAGGAATGTTGGAATATTGATGGGAGTATCTGACAATGAAAACCTGAAACTGAGGTTCGTAGCCAGTGTAGACACGAAAATTCCTTCAACGTCTAAGACGGTACGCGATCGCATACATTTTAACTCAAGCCGAATGAAAACTCGATACGACCAAGGGGCAAATTCATCAGGTTTCCAGGTGGGCAATTTAGTGTGGCTGTCCAACCCGCGTCGAAAAAAGAGACTTTCTCCGAAACTGCAGCCTCATTGGGAGTTGTGGACCGTATCAACAATGTGGTTTACCGGGTCCCGAGGAATGGAAGGCCGCGAGTAAAAATGAAGGTAGGCCATCTTAACTGTCCCGCGCGATATCGTGGTAACGAACGGAATTACGGCAATGGCGAATTGTCTGTCCGAGACGAACAGAACTAAGGAGGAGATAATGTGACATGTCCGAACGGAAAGCTCTCGTGTGGTGTGAGTCAGTTGGGTGTCGACGATCGCGAGAGACGAGTCGGGAGTTAACCCTGTTAAAAGTTTGGCTGAATAAAGATATATCGAAAGTCTAAAATCGTGTTTGTGTTCCTTTCAACAAATCCAGGTCAACTCGGTACGAATGGAACAATACTATCACCTCACCATAGGGGCAAATCCCATGAACCCCTTCAAAATTAAATAAAATCTTAGAGGTGGTAATTCGTGGTCTTGCCCGAGGCGTTGTCATAAGTGCTAGAGCGGGCACTGGATGTCGTTACAAATAGGGATGTCAAAAACCGGGCCATAACCCGGTTATCGGTTTTTCTCGGTTTTTTGCAAAGTCGGTTAGACCGTCCGGTTTTAACCGGGCTCAAAGTACCGGTTTTTCTGTTAACCGAGTTTTTTCATTGATATCGTATGCAATATCAAATCAAAATGCATGCACAGGGTGCGCCAGAGAAACTTACTTATTTGAAAAAAAAACTTCTGAGCGGTGAGTTGGGCGGATAGATGCGTGAGCGGGTGCGCATCTATAGGGGGAAGTTCCCAAGTTTGTTTCCCATTCTACTCAGTCGCCATTATGCTCTGGTGTAGTAGAGAGCAGCGGCCCTCGTCGAGAAGTTCTTTTCTAACGATCGCTCACTAGGGACACCTAGAAACCTTTCATTCGCCGATTGATATGCTGCAAAGAGTGGATATGAACTTCAACAATCGACTTAATCAGTGTATGCACAAAGGGGATCGCCATTTAACCGATGTCATTTTCATGACTGTATGAAAAAATAACTTGGAATATTGAATTCTCTAATAGAAAGAATTAAAACAATAAATATGAAGTACCTACTTTTGTTTTTATTGACCCTTCTAATAAGTAAGTTTCTCTGGCGTCCTCTATAGCCATAAGGAGAGTGTTCGAAAATATGTTTAAGGGCTGAAATTTGCAAACGCAATTTTTATAAGGGACAAGTAATATAATTGCTGACTGAAAAATAAAAAAATATGAAAAATTGTATGAATTTATAAGAATTTTCTTTCCGCTTTCAACCGGATGAACAAATAACCGTCCGGTTTAAAACCGGAGGAAGAAAAACCTGAAAATAAACCGGTAAACCGTTTTTAAAGTACCGGTTTTCGGTCCGTCTGGTTTTTGACATCCCTAGTACAAATCTGTTCCAAGTAGCAGGGGTGGGTCAAATTTTCCCGAATTTTCAGTTCAGAGTTCACATATTTTGGATTAAATTAGTTCTTGTTTTTTGAGTACCAAATGAGTAAACTTCCTAAAAATTTGTAACATAAATTAACTTTTGCAAAAGAAACGTTTCATCTGCATAGGGAGATTTATAAAAAGAAGTCAAAATAATTGTCGCTAAAAAATACTTTTTGAGTTTTTTTTCGACTTCTTCCACTAAAATTATACTTTTTTTAATTTCAAAAAGATTCTCTCAACACAATTTTCGATAGACAAAAAGTACAGCCTATTTTCAAAAAAAAAGTTGAGTAAAGATTGTATGAAAAAAAACCAGCAAGCATTGCACGAAATAGTTTTCTGGACTAGGCCGATATGGATCAAATTTACCTTTTCTCGACTGATGTGTATATCAAAGAATCTTTGAAAGATGTGTATATCGGCAGCTATGCAGCATGTCGCCGGGTTAAAGGGTTATCCCCTGCATCCTTAGCGATGTCAAAAAATAGGCATGACCTAATTTGTATATAACAGTACAATTTGAAATCGGTAAAATGAATGAGTAAAGTTTGAAACGAAATCATTCAGGGCGAAGTACAGGAATCCATTCCCATTCCACCACGAATAAAGCGGAAACCCCTTATCTGCGTATGATCAAAGTCCATTTGCACTTTTGAAACTGAACTTTGGCTAGGCGATTCTTATATGTAGTTTGGATGGACTTTGCACCAGACCCAATTTGAGTAGAGTCCGCTTGGAACCGAATACATAAAAGTACATTTCAGTCCGCGGCACGCGAGGGATGATTCAGCCTGAGCGCGTGTAGGACGAAGAGATTATTGAATGTAAGCGGTTAGGTATCGGGTAATAACAAAAATCTTTCAGTAATAAATAACAATTCAATAGAAGTCTTAAAAGTTATTTATTGAATATTTTTCTAATATGTAGTGATAAAATATTTTTTTTTATGTTTTTGTATATTAGGATACATTGTAGTAATTTATTCATGAAATTATGTGTTTGCGCATAATAGTTAATACATTGCTTGAAATTTATTTTAAATCTAATTAAAATCATATAATGCTCTATAATTTTTCCTTTTTCCCCTATTTTTTATATATTCAAAATTAGCTCATATGATTCACAATATGTTATAATCAGCTCATTTCTGCTAATCAGTAAGTTCATCCCTCAAATTCGATGCCATCAACTGAAAATAAAAAAAAAATATTTCGAATAAAACACTGGAATCCTTTACAAATTTTCAAATACACTGTTTCAATACATGCCTCTTTCTTTTCCTCAAAGGTCAAATTATGCTGCCCCAAAACATACGCCAACTTCGTATAGGCTGCCGGAATGGTCATATCCTTGCCGTTAACAACTCCAAATTGATTCAAAACCGATCCTGCTTCATAATTACCCACAGCTGTACCGCAAACACATTGTGTCACGTTCACAATGAGCACTTTATTCGCAGCCGCCGCTTTCAATACGTCCAAAATATCCTGACGATTTGACGGTATATTTCCATTACCAAACGATACCAAAACGGCACCCTTTACGCCTCCCGACAAGGATTCGCGGAACACTTCAATTCTCATACCCGGCACAAGATAGATAAGAGACAACTGCGTTTCTAACGAGGTATTCACAATAAGGTTCTCGCCACGATTTCGATTATTGTTCAAATTTCGATTTACAAAGTTCTCCATTGCAGAAATTTTATTTTGAGTATCAACCAAAGGATCGGCATTGGGCGATTCGAATGCATTGAACGAGACATTATCCAATTTGACGACACGATTTCCCCGAAGCACTTTACCGTTGAAAACAACCAAAACTTCCGAGCATGTCGGAAAACTGCTTACAAAATGAAGGGAGCACATGATATTGGAAATGGCATCGGTTCCAATATCGAAAATTGGCAATTGTGATCCAGTTACTATCACAGGTTTCCGTAGGTTTTCCAGCATGTATGAAAGTGCCGAAGACGTGTAGGCAAGCGTGTCGGTACCTTGCATAATTACGAAGCCAGCGTAATCGTCGTAATAATTCTGAAAACATTCACAATATTAAATTTGTAACTGAACTTTATCCTGGTGCATCACACTCACCTTAATGTCTTCGGCAATCCTGATCCAATCTTCCGGACCCATGTTACTCGAGTCCAACAAATGCTCGTACTGAAGGACCGTAACCACGGCAATTTTATTTCGAAAACGAGTCACAAATTGATTGTCGCTTAAACCCAATTGATTGTGCAGCCCCCGATCGTGTAGCTGGGGCGTACTACGGATGTAACGTAACATCAAACCGTTGGTGTCAGGGGATAGAACACCTGTCCGGAAATTAATTATGTAAGGAATTTGCTTTCAAGTAATATGAAGTGTGAACGTACCGTTTTTTTCGACCATTCCTATGGTACCACCCGTGTAAATAGTTAGAATTTTTACGATGACTCTTTCGCTGCGATCCATTATGATAGAATTGTGAATTTAATATGAAAACTAACGAAAATCAAAGAGAGTCCAAGTACAGTAAATATCATTAATATGCTAAAAGTACGAAAAAGCAACAAAAATCAACAAATTAAATCACAGATAAACAATATTCATATTTTACAGTTACAGGGGAATCCCCAATTATGCTTCATATTAGCTTAGATCGTAAACGGGACAGTGCAGAACAATACTTCCATACAAATTTGACAGGATAGTGTCGTTGTTAGAACAGCACCGCTCAAATTTTTATGAAAGTAGTGCTGTGTACTGGCTTGCACCCGATCGAAAAACAACGCTGCTATAAAATTAGTAATGCAAAAGCATCCAATAGGATAAGTACTAACAATTTTCAGCCCACCTTTTAAATGTGTTGGCTGTAAAAATAATGATATGATCTAATTGGAATAATTTTATCAGAATTTCATCCAAAACACAAAATCGAATCCTTGATAGATAGTGCGCGTAGTTTACAGAAATAGACACGTTCACTTTGTATGCAACTCTTCGCGAATAATTAATTTATCTATTTAATTTATATTCTCAAAATGCAACACTCAACGGCCCTTCTAAACACTGCTTGATTTCCCTCGAACGAAAATTCTTAATTGACTGTTGAGCATTGTGCTGTTGCATTCCCCTTATAAACACTTCTTAACCGGGGAAACACATGATTTGAAGTTACGGCATAGAACGAAAATATATTTTCGCATTGTTGTGAATATAACGTGCATATGTATGAGATGATTAATTTCACAACTCTCTGAAGTACTCGTTGTTTTGATAGTGTAGGCTTCACATTGTATGTTACACTTTTAATGTACACACATAATTTTCCGGAAAACCTCTTACTAATTTAGGAACTATCAACCAGATTTTTATCATAAGGGCCAACAAAAAAAGTAAAAAGTTAAATTAGCAGAACAAGGCGGGGAGTCCCAAAAATGTATTTGGGACTTTTGACGCGCCATCTATTGGCGAGATGTGGAATGAGTAATTTGATTTAATTTTCGGAACACACCCACGTTTATATACAGAGTGGTATATATTAATGGCTGTGTGAAGTTAGCCAGTCATTTTTTTGAAATTAGGTCCTTTTGCTCGGTGAAGCGTTTGTTCTACAGCGGCTACGTTTGTTCTTGATTGTTCGCCAATTAATATCGTTTGTTCTTCTCTAATTATTTAATTATAGCAACTTTAAAATTGTGAGTGTGAACTTAGCCAGTCACTTTTAAATATGGGTCGGAAAGGTATAGGTTTGGTATCAATCGAAAGCCAGACTTTTGTTCATTTTGTAGGGCGTTTGTTCATCCTGGAAACGGAAGGATACAGGAATTATTAAGGAAAAAGAGATTAGTTGTGACGTCATCTTCACTCAACCAACGCCATCTACTCAGCTCAGCTGTACGGGCAACCCGTGTCCCGCGAACAATTTATGCAAGATCCACACCATCATCGTACAGCTGAGCTGAGTAGATGGCGTTGGTTGAGTCAAGATGACGTCACAACTAATCTCTTTTTCCTTAATAATTCCTGTATCCTTCCGTTTCCAGGATGAACAAACGCCCTACAAAATGAACAAACGTCTGGCTTTCGATTGATACCAAACCTATACCTTTCCGACCCATATTTAAAAGTGACTGGCTAAGTTCACACTCACAATTTTAAAGTTGCTATAATTAAATAATTAGAGAAGAACAAACGATATTAATTGGCGTACAATCAAGAACAAACGTAGCCGCTGTAGAACAAACGGTTCACCGAGCAAAAGGACCTAATTTCAAAAAAATGACTGGCTAACTTCACACAGCCATTATATATACCACTCTGTATATAAACGTGGGTGTGTTCCGAAAATTAAATCAAATTACTCATTCCACATCTCGCCAATAGATGGCGCGTCAAAAGTCCCAAATACATTTTTGGGACTCCCCGCCTTGTTCTGCTAATTTAACTTTTTACTTTTTTTGTTGGCCCTTATGATAAAAATCTGGTTGATAGTTCCTAAATTAGTAAGAGGTTTTCCGGAAAATTATGTGTGTACATTAAAAGTGTAACATACAATGTGAAGCCTACACTATCAAAACAACGAGTACTTCAGAGAGTTGTGAAATTAATCATCTCATACATATGCACGTTATATTCACAACAATGCGAAAATATATTTTCGTTCTATGCCGTAACTTCAAATCATGTGTTTCCCCGGTTAAGAAGTGTTTATAAGGGGAATGCAACAGCACAATGCTCAACAGTCAATTAAGAATTTTCGTTCGAGGGAAATCAAGCAGTGTTTAGAAGGGCCGTTGAGTGTTGCATTTTGAGAATATAAATTAAATAGATAAATTAATTATTCGCGAAGAGTTGCATACAAAGTGAACGTGTCTATTTCTGTAAACTACGCGCACTATCTATCAAGGATTCGATTTTGTGTTTTGGATGAAATTCTGATAAAATTATTCCAATTAGATCATATCATTATTTTTACAGCCAACACATTTAAAAGGTGGGCTGAAAATTGTTAGTACTTATCCTATTGGATGCTTTTGCATTACTAATTTTATAGCAGCGTTGTTTTTCGATCGGGTGCAAGCCAGTACACAGCACTACTTTCATAAAAATTTGAGCGGTGCTGTTCTAACAACGACACTATCCTGTCAAATTTGTATGGAAGTATTGTTCTGCACTGTCCCGTTTACGATCTAAGCTAATATGAAGCATAATTGGGGATTCCCCTGTAACTGTAAAATATGAATATTGTTTATCTGTGATTTAATTTGTTGATTTTTGTTGCTTTTTCGTACTTTTAGCATATTAATGATATTTACTGTACTTGGACTCTCTTTGATTTTCGTTAGTTTTCATATTAAATTCACAATTCTATCATAATGGATCGCAGCGAAAGAGTCATCGTAAAAATTCTAACTATTTACACGGGTGGTACCATAGGAATGGTCGAAAAAAACGGTACGTTCACACTTCATATTACTTGAGAGCAAATTCCTTACATAATTAATTTCCGGACAGGTGTTCTATCCCCTGACACCAACGGTTTGATGTTACGTTACATCCGTAGTACGCCCCAGCTACACGATCGGGGGCTGCACAATCAATTGGGTTTAAGCGACAATCAATTTGTGACTCGTTTTCGAAATAAAATTGCCGTGGTTACGGTCCTTCAGTACGAGCATTTGTTGGACTCGAGTAACATGGGTCCGGAAGATTGGATCAGGATTGCCGAAGACATTAAGGTGAGTGTGATGCACCAGGATAAAGTTCAGTTACAAATTTAATATTGTGAATGTTTTCAGAATTATTACGACGATTACGCTGGCTTCGTAATTATGCAAGGTACCGACACGCTTGCCTACACGTCTTCGGCACTTTCATACATGCTGGAAAACCTACGGAAACCTGTGATAGTAACTGGATCACAATTGCCAATTTTCGATATTGGAACCGATGCCATTTCCAATATCATGTGCTCCCTTCATTTTGTAAGCAGTTTTCCGACATGCTCGGAAGTTTTGGTTGTTTTCAACGGTAAAGTGCTTCGGGGAAATCGTGTCGTCAAATTGGATAATGTCTCGTTCAATGCATTCGAATCGCCCAATGCCGATCCTTTGGTTGATACTCAAAATAAAATTTCTGCAATGGAGAACTTTGTAAATCGAAATTTGAACAATAATCGAAATCGTGGCGAGAACCTTATTGTGAATACCTCGTTAGAAACGCAGTTGTCTCTTATCTATCTTGTGCCGGGTATGAGAATTGAAGTGTTCCGCGAATCCTTGTCGGGAGGCGTAAAGGGTGCCGTTTTGGTATCGTTTGGTAATGGAAATATACCGTCAAATCGTCAGGATATTTTGGACGTATTGAAAGCGGCGGCTGCGAATAAAGTGCTCATTGTGAACGTGACACAATGTGTTTGCGGTACAGCTGTGGGTAATTATGAAGCAGGATCGGTTTTGAATCAATTTGGAGTTGTTAACGGCAAGGATATGACCATTCCGGCAGCCTATACGAAGTTGGCGTATGTTTTGGGGCAGCATAATTTGACCTTTGAGGAAAAGAAAGAGGCATGTATTGAAACAGTGTATTTGAAAATTTGTAAAGGATTCCAGTGTTTTATTCGAAATATTTTTTTTTTATTTTCAGTTGATGGCATCGAATTTGAGGGATGAACTTACTGATTAGCAGAAATGAGCTGATTATAACATATTGTGAATCATATGAGCTAATTTTGAATATATAAAAAATAGGGGAAAAAGGAAAAATTATAGAGCATTATATGATTTTAATTAGATTTAAAATAAATTTCAAGCAATGTATTAACTATTATGCGCAAACACATAATTTCATGAATAAATTACTACAATGTATCCTAATATACAAAAACATAAAAAAAAATATTTTATCACTACATATTAGAAAAATATTCAATAAATAACTTTTAAGACTTCTATTGAATTGTTATTTATTACTGAAAGATTTTTGTTATTACCCGATACCTAACCGCTTACATTCAATAATCTCTTCGTCCTACACGCGCTCAGGCTGAATCATCCCTCGCGTGCCGCGGACTGAAATGTACTTTTATGTATTCGGTTCCAAGCGGACTCTACTCAAATTGGGTCTGGTGCAAAGTCCATCCAAACTACATATAAGAATCGCCTAGCCAAAGTTCAGTTTCAAAAGTGCAAATGGACTTTGATCATACGCAGATAAGGGGTTTCCGCTTTATTCGTGGTGGAATGGGAATGGATTCCTGTACTTCGCCCTGAATGATTTCGTTTCAAACTTTACTCATTCATTTTACCGATTTCAAATTGTACTGTTATATACAAATTAGGTCATGCCTATTTTTTGACATCGCTAAGGATGCAGGGGATAACCCTTTAACCCGGCGACATGCTGCATAGCTGCCGATATACACATCTTTCAAAGATTCTTTGATATACACATCAGTCGAGAAAAGGTAAATTTGATCCATATCGGCCTAGTCCAGAAAACTATTTCGTGCAATGCTTGCTGGTTTTTTTTCATACAATCTTTACTCAACTTTTTTTTTGAAAATAGGCTGTACTTTTTGTCTATCGAAAATTGTGTTGAGAGAATCTTTTTGAAATTAAAAAAAGTATAATTTTAGTGGAAGAAGTCGAAAAAAAACTCAAAAAGTATTTTTTAGCGACAATTATTTTGACTTCTTTTTATAAATCTCCCTATGCAGATGAAACGTTTCTTTTGCAAAAGTTAATTTATGTTACAAATTTTTAGGAAGTTTACTCATTTGGTACTCAAAAAACAAGAACTAATTTAATCCAAAATATGTGAACTCTGAACTGAAAATTCGGGAAAATTTGACCCACCCCTGCTACTTGGAACAGATTTGTACTAGGGATGTCAAAAACCAGACGGACCGAAAACCGGTACTTTAAAAACGGTTTACCGGTTTATTTTCAGGTTTTTCTTCCTCCGGTTTTAAACCGGACGGTTGTTTGTTCATCCGGTTAAAACCGGAAAGAAATTTCTTATAAATTCATACAATTTTTCATATTTTTTTATTTTTCAGTCAGCAATTATATTACTTGTCCCTTATAAAGATTGCGTTTGCAAATTTCAGCCCTTAAACATATTTTCGAACACTCTCCTTATGGCTATAGAGGACGCCAGAGAAACTTACTTATTAGAAGGGTCAATAAAAACAAAAGTAGGTACTTTGTATTTATTGTTTTAATTCTTTCTATTAGAGAATTCAATATTCCAAGTTATTTTTTCATACAGTCATGAAAATGACATCGGTTAAATGGCGATCCCCTTTGTGCATACACAGATTAAGTCGATTTTTGAAGTTCATATCCACTCTTTGCAGCATATCAATCGGTGAATGAAAGGTTTTTAGGTGTCCCTAGTGAGCGATCGTTAGAAAAGAACTTCTCGACGACGGAGGACCGCTGCTCTCTACACCAGAGCATAATGGCGACTGACTAGAATGGGAAACAAACTTGGGAACTTCCCCCTCTAGATGCGCACCTTCTAACGCATCTATCCGCCCAACTCACCGCTCAGAAGTTTTTTTTTTTCAAATAAGTAAGTTTCTCTGGCGCACCCTGTGCATGCATTTTGATTTGATATTGCATACGATATCAATGAAAAGACTCGGTTAACAGAAAAACCGGTACTTTGAGCCCGGTTAACACCGGACGGTCTAACCGACTTTGCAAAAAACCGAGAAAAACCGATAACCGGGTTATGGCCCGGTTTTTGACATCCCTATTTGTAACCACATCCAGTGCCCGCTCTAGCACTTATGACGACGCCCCGGAAGACCACGAATTACCACCTCTAAGCTCTATTTTAATTTTGAAGGGGTTCATGTTCATGGGATTTGCCCCTATGGTGAGGTGATAGTATTGTTACATTCGTACCGAGTTGACCTGAGGGTACATTCTGTAAGGGGATAATCGCCATCGCCAATGGCGATAATCGAAAGTGATGGCCTCGTCGGGCGACAATTTATTAATGGGTTTTTACGTGTGTATGAAAGAGATAGCTACTACTACCCAGAGGTCGAAAATCGACAGAGCTTTTTTTGGGATCATCTAAGGCGATAATCACCCATAACTGTCGCCAATGGGTGAATTCACATTGTAAGACGAAACCGGACGGGTAAACTTGCAAGACAAGAACCATCGTTCTTACAATGTGAAATGCACAATGCTTGTCTGCTGGGCACTACAAAAGCTCTCGCCGTCCGTTTGTTTGTGCCGTCCGGTTTCGTCTTACAATTTGAATTCACCCAATAGCGATGACTTTCTAGCGACAGCATTGTTACTGTCGCTATCATACGAAATTCGAAAAATAACGGAAATGGCTTGAGAGTTCATATAATTTCGACATTTTTTAAGTTGTTGGTGTGAAGGAATAAACAAAAGGGCGCTTTTGGAGGATTTGTGGAATTATGTATGATGTAATAACTTAATATTTTACTACAAAATTGAGGGAATGAACTAGTTAAAGAGGACAGGAGCGCTGCACTACACCGGATAAATGACTCAGTTTTGCGGCTACAATCTATGATCATGTAATATAGATACATACATACATTTTATGCCTAGTTGCGGGTATAGATACGTGGATGATGCTAGTCATTTATACATAATGATTGCTATATGTATCTTTTGGTGCGTGAAATTGGCGTTGGCGTGAGGATGTACATTTTTTTAAAGGACATAGATGCGATAGTGGGTCTAGAATACTGAAATATTTAGTGAGGGTTAATTGTATTTACATTAGAGTAAATGTTAGTAAATTACGATTTTTCTTGACAGGGTGTGGGCATTGTATAGATTTGACACTATGGCTCGACAACCCTGTCGAAGGAAAATAATATTTTCGTGTGGGCAATTGTCACTTGCTTGTTCGATGTCGACTTTTAGTTTTTTTCCCCGTTTCATTTATTTGCTGCTGTCATTGTGGGTCATCAAAGGCAAATGCGTGTGTTCTAAATTGAAATTTTTCTGCTGATGCCGATGCCTCTGTCGATGCTGATGCTGACGCATCCAATCTATTTCAACTAGATATCAGAGCTTTCAATGGAATGAGTAGAATATGGAACGGCTATCTTCATATAAATCGGTTGTTCCGTATTCGTTCGCGGGTCCAATTTGTACCAACCCAAGTAACAATTTCATCCCTATAATATTTCATAGAATATTTTCTTCTAACGATATTAGGGGCACTTTACAGGGTATAAACTCTGAATAATAGTCCAATAATGGCGTTTGGCGCCGTTTTTTGATCCAATTGCACCTTATTGTAGCACTGAACTAAGCTTTGAAAAAGACAAATATCAATGTGTTATGTCATCATTTTCTCGTGAAAAAAAGAAAAAAAAATAATTCCCCCAGCCGGCGTCGAACCAGCGACTGTCGTACGCCAGTCCGACGCCCTAACCACTCGGCCAACCTCACATATAGCTAACATTGCTCGTAAACACTACAAGTGCTTAACACTTCTTTATCGACTCTTCTCCATTGCACCTTCTAGTTCAGTAATATCGTGTCGATTTAGTACCAATCCGTGAAAAAAATACAGAAGTTTTTTTCTCACTCTTTCTTTATGTATTATGGGGCGCTGATTCCGATTATGAACTTTGCACCCTAAAAAAAGTGCCGCAACCTTTAAAAAAGGGGGGAAAGGGGGGCATTTTTTCGGTTTTTTGCGATTATTCCAAAAACGGTAAGAGATACAGAAAAATGGTCTGAGGACGAAAAAAACTACATAAAATTATCTTTGCAATGATATATAACACATTAGAGTTTAATTGAATATTTCGGCGTTAGAATAGAACATAAATTAGAATATTTTCATTTTAGACCTTTTTTAAAAGCTCCATAACTTTTGAAAGAATGTTAGTTCAGCCGTAAAATTTTGTACCAGTATTAACAACAAGTTTAAAATAATTTTAACGTAAACGCTGAGTCGCTCCGGTCAAGGACCCCCATTATCCCCCCATTTAAATTTGTCATAACGGCATGTCCACAACTCCCCCCAAAATTGCAGCAGAGTGCAAAATTTTGGTTTGTTGCGATTGGAGGTCATAGTCACCACACCCACCAAAAATCAGCTCATTCGCATAAAAACTAAGGGTACCTCCCATACAAAGTGACCCATGACAACTTTGTTCTACAGTTTATAAAATGAGTAGTACGTACAAGCATATACAAATAATACATATATCTCCAAAGCTCACTCAAAATCGGGTACACATTTTTTTGGCCATGTAGTCCGATCGGCACCCAATGTCACAAATACGACAATACAGATACACGTATACAGGCTTTGCTCTTTTGCTACACAGTTCAAGTTGAAGAGAGTTAAGATACTCTGCCAGAGCAGGTTTTCGTGCATTTGTCGACTTCATGAGTGTATCTTCTTCCACTGTCCCATGCCATGGGTCGGGGTGGCTTACGCAAAAGTATCTGCGCCTGCGAAAACTGCGTATTGAAAAAAGATGAAAGATGATTTGATCACAATGCATTTCTTGAGGTTGCGGAACAGGTAGCCATGCGTTCATTGACCTCATTAGTGCATTTCGTAAGTTGCATGCCGCGCTGTTAATGCAATGTGGTGGTAGCATGCGGTAGAGTGAGTGGATTTAGTGCAGGAGAAGGTAACACAACTTCCATACACATTTGAAAAGAGTTATATTTCTATACAGAACATCAACTGAAAATTTGTATGCAGGTTGTTCTGTCTGGTTCTGTACTCGATTCAATTAGAGGGATATGAGAACGAGAATGAGTTGAGTATTGATCAAATAAAAATACGATATTTGATCGGCAAAAATCGTATATCGCTGTATTTTTGCAGGATGGTTGGTGATGCTGATGGCGTCCTGATTATGGAAAAAAAAACTCCCCAACGATTGGAGGGCTCCAACCTTGGAAAAAGGGGATAGGGGAGTATTTTTTTACTTTTTAGCAAACATTTCAAAACCGACAAAATACATATACAGAAAAATGGTCTGAGAACGAAAAAAATCACATAAAATTACCCTTGCGATTGTATATAATACATCAGGATTTTAGTGAAAAATTTGTCGCTAGACTAAAAAATAAATTAGAATATTTTCATTTTAGACTCTTTTAAAAACCTCCAACCTCTGAAAACGCAAGTACGCCTCCCTCCTTTTCAAGGCTGCAAACCTATAATCTGTTGGGACTCCCCATAATCAGGAGGCCATCCCCAAAAATCCATCAATGTAAGATTTTTGTCGTTCGACGTCCATATTTTTTTTTCTTCGGCTATAATAAGATCATATTGATTAAATTGTTTGAAACAAATCAGAATGCCCACTTTAGTATGAAAGTTTGTTAACGAAATTTGTATCAGAAGTCTGAAAACGCAAAAGTCTCTATTGGAGAGTAAGGAATATATGAGTTTCAATTTTGGATTGATTTTGATATAATTTGAATAAATTTTACCAAATTGCAGATCTTTAGGGGCAGTTTCAATTGAATTGAAATAGAGCTAAAATTAACCCTAGTTTTCTGCACTTAAAGGTCCATCTAGATTAGTCGCCAAATGGCGACACGTACAGCCAAATGGCTGTTGTAATTCCATCCAAGCTAGTCGCCATTTGGCTATGCGTCCAGTTTTGATATTCAATATGGCAACTCAACCAACCGCTTGTCAATTTCAAAGTGACAATTTTACAACTTTTGTTCGATCTTTTGTGTGAAATTGAATAATTATTGAATGGCCATGTAATAATTCAAACGCGCAGAGTCCGATTTTGATAATTAAATTTTAAAAAATCACCAAAATGAAATTTTGGCATTAAAACTGTTAGAAATAACAAAGTTAAAATAAAATGATGTAAGAAAGAAATGATCTTTAGACTATGCGCCAATTTTTAAAAGAATCGTACAAGCACCTCACCTTGGCAGAAGTTGGAGAAAATTGAGATGTAAATATATTTTGTTATTGGGTCAAATCACAAAAATTTGACTTTGAAGTTCCGTAAAAACCAAACCTCTTATCCGATTTTAGTGCGGTTAGTTTCATTTTTTGGGTAATAATCATCTGTACCTAATAATCATCTTATTTTGCTATGCTACCTAGTCTAGCTTTTGAGATAATGACGTTTTAGTCGTAAAAGAAAATGATTTTTTCAAAAATCTTCAAATGCCTGTGGCAGCTAAAGGGTTAAGCTAAGAGGGTATGTTCCGTACAACTTTTTTGCTGGAAATCACAAGAGGAAGCACAATCCGGTTCGTTTATGCGGCAGTTTCCGGGCACCCTGTATATTTTCTTAACTTACAACTAATAAAAAAAAAGCTATCGGAAAATTGGTTTTGATACCGAAATTTATACTTTTAGGCCCGTATTTATAGACATATGTATGTCCCTTAACTCAAGGCGACCTTTAGTCAAGTATGCCAAAATTCAAAAATTAGATGTCATTTCAATGCAAGTCAATGCATCCTTGATTTAAGGCGAAACTCAAGGAGACCTTAAGCTTTTAATACCAGTGTAATATAATAATAACTCAAGGTAGGTAACTAGCTACATTGACTTCAAGTGAGGTTGACTATTGCAAAATTTCAAAGTGTCCTTGAAATCGCCTTAAGTCAAGAATGCATTGTCTCGAGAAAATAAATTATTTCAATGAAAACTAATGGAAATGGCATTTATTTTAAGGTAAGGTATGTTTATAAATACGGGCTTTCGTTTTGGCTAATTCTTGCTATGCTTGTTGCGGCCGGCATATCAAGAAACAATACTATGTATACTATAAATTGAAAAATCTAGAGCTGTCTAGACGGGATCGCATAAATGCAAATTTAGAAAAGGTATTGAATAAAGTGGTCGCAACATGTAGGAACAGCTTCTTCCAAAAATAATATGTGCAAAATTTGAACTTCCTTTATTCTGTCACAAGTCATGGAGTGAGTAAAATGCCCGAAGGGACTAACAAAGAAGGTATTTTTTCAGAAACTCCATGTCTTTGACCCTAAAACTCACCTACATTTATATTAATTATCGTCTCCAATAGAGGCTTTTCATTTTGACATCGGCTCAGATAATCTGAACCTCAAAATATAGATGCACGTGCCACAGACGAATTTTAAATGGTCCACTTATCTTGCGCGCGCCGCGCCGCGGTGCCATACATCGCACACCACACAAGACGCGGGCGGGACGTGGCAGTGAATGAATTTCATAATCATTTCTGTGTTCATAACATAACATATTGTCCGCAACGGCAAGTTGCTCTCTTCCTCGGACCCACTCGGTCCACTTGTCATGCGTCACGGAGTACGGAGATATCCATCACACACCACGGAAGTCGCAGGCAATGGCAAGCGATGAGTGATTCTTAAAAGATACTATAAAAAGAGTCTCTTATTGACTCTCTTGAACTGGAAAACGTTATCTCAAATTCACACGCACACAGGCTCATGCGATTCACTTGAAAGCTCTAGGAAATTTCAGATACATTTTCATAGGAACAACATTTTGTACCAATTTGGACATATATGTATGTATTATTTGTATATGGTACAAGCATATACAAATAATACATATATGTCCAAAGCTCACTCAAAATCGGGTACACATTTTTTTGGCCATGTCGTCTGATCTTGCACCCAATGTCACAAATACGACCATACAGATACACGTACAGGCTATTAAAGCTATTTGCTCTTTTGCTACACAGTTCAAGTTGAAGAGAGTTTAGATTAGGGATGTCAAAAACCGGACGGTTAGTCCGAAAACCGGTACTTTCAAAACGGTTAACCGGTTTTTTTCGGTTTTTTCATCCTCCCGGTTTTAACCCGGACGGTTGTTTGCCCATCCGGTTAAAACCGAAAAAAAAACTTTCCAAATTCATCATCATCATTCAGTCTGTAATTCTATTGCTTGTCTTCTATGACAAATTTCGTATTTCCGAACACTCTCCTTAGTGCTATTATTCCAAGAACCATCGCTTCGTCAAACTACCGCTCTTTGTATTTTTCCTTTCCAAGGCAGATATTGTTTACGTTGCGTGTCACACGTGTATCTTTTGTGCGTCGTGAATGTATACATGTGTATCAGATCAGTGCATTTAGAGTTCATTGATATAGGAAGGCGAATCGGCAGTTGCTACGACGTCCGCGTCCACATCGATATCCGCGTCCACTTCAACATCCGTCGTGTCCACAAAGACTTCAACATCTACATCATCTATTAGTGGTCATATTAGCATTTCAAATAGAAAAAAATAGAGTAAGGTTAATTCTTGTGGTTTTTGAATCAGTGGGCTTCCAGAAATCTAAAACTCATTTTGCTAAAAAAAAATTGATCGGAAAGGTCCCAAAAAGGACAAAAAAGGATACTCTTTAATCCTTGACCGGAGGTCGGCATGTGGGGTATCAAATCAAAGGGGACGTCAAGTACATTACATATCCGGTGTTTGTTCCATGTTTCATGGACCCTCAACGGAATAAATCGATATTAAATGGAGAATTATTGTGTTTCCCGTGTATCTTTCCGAAGCCCTAATTACCAGAGTAATTCAAATTGCCACTACGTTTCTCACTTTTCCGAATCTATAGTAGCTAAAGATTCTACCATTAAATTTGCTAAGAAAAAAATGATCGGAAAGCTCTCAAAAAGGAATTACAAACCTTGATCGAACGTGGGCATGCGGGGTGTCATATCAAAGAGGACGTCAAGTACATTCCATATCTGGCGTTTATTACTTGTTTCAAGGACCCTCACAGGAGGAAATTGGGATCCAATGGAAAATTTTCATGTTTCTCGTATATGTATCTTTCCAAAGCCGTAATTTTTCGTTTTAGCCCGAATTTTTCCATTTAGTGTCCTCCAAAGAGGAAAAAAAAAACACGAAAAATAGCCTTACTCCATTTTTTTTCTATTTGGAGGCCTGAAATGGGATATTTTGACTGTACTATATACATTGTCTAGCAATAAAACTCAGTAAACTATTTTTGAAACATTATGAATACTTCTGACAATTTTATTTGATTATCTTTTTTGTTCAACATGTTTCTCTTTTAGGGCTCCATTACACAGTCATATTTCTATACGAACATCAGCTTAACGAGTGTGTATGCATTATTTTGCTAAAATTCTAACCAATTCAATGAAAAACCGGTTAACCGAAAACCGGTACTTTGAGCCCGGTTAAAACCGGACGGTCTAACCGGCTTTGCAAAAAAACCGAAAAAACCGAAAACCGGGTTATGGGCCGGTTTTTGACATCCCTAGTTTAGATACTCTGCCAGAGCAGGTTTTCGTGCATTTGTCGACTTCATGAGTGTATCTTCTTCCACTGTCCCATGCCATGGGTCGGGGTGGCTTACGCAAAAGTATCTGCGCCTGCGAAAACTGCGTATTGAAAAAACATGAAAGATGATTTGATCACAATGCATTTCTTGAGGTTGCGGAACAGGTAGCCATGCGTTCATTGACCTCATTAGTGCATTTCGTAAGTTGCATGCCGCGCTGTTAATGCAATGTGGTGGTAGCATGCGGTAGAGTGAGTGGATTTAGTGCAGGAGAAGGTAACACAACTTCCATACACATTTGAAAAGAGTTATATTTCTATACAGAACATCAACTGAAAATTTGTATGCAGGTTGTTCTGTCTGGTTCTGTACTCGATTCAATTAGAGGGATATGAGAACGAGAATGAGTTGAGTATTGATCAAATAAAAATACGATATTTGATCGGCAAAAATCGTATATCGCTGGATTTTTGCAGGATGGTTGGTGATGCTGATGGCGTCCTGATTATGGAAAAAAAACTCCCCAACGATTGGAGGGCTCCAACCTTGGAAAAAGGGGATAGGGGAGTATTTTTTTTACTTTTTAGCAAACATTTCAAAACCGACAAAATACATATATGTACAGAAAAATGGTCTGAGAACGAAAAAAACACATAAAATTACCCTTGCAATTGTATATACATAATACATTAGGATTTTTTTGAAAAATTGGTCGCTAGACTAAAAAATAAATTAGAATATTTTCATTTTAGACTCTTTTAAAAACCTCCATAGCTCTGAAAATGCAAGTACGCCTCCCTCCTTTTCAAGGCTGCAAACCTATAATCTGTTGGGACTCCCCATAATCAGGAGGCCATCCCCAAAAATCCATCAATGTAAGATTTTTGTCGTTCGACGTCCATATTTTTTTTCTTCGGCTATAATAAGATCATATTGATTAAATTGTTTGAAACAAATCAGAATGCCCACTTTAGTATGAAAGTTTGTTAACGAAATTTGTATCAGAAGTCTGAAAACGCAAAAGTCTCTATTGGAGAGTAAGGAATATATGAGTTTCAATTTTGGATTGATTTTGATATAATTTGAATAAATTTTACCAAATTGCAGATCTTTAGGGGCAGTTTTAGTTGAATTGAATTGAAATAGAGCTAAAATTAACCACAGTTTTCTGTACTTAAGGCATTAAAACTGTTAGAAATACGGAAGATAGAATAAAATGATGAAAGAAAGAAATGACCTTTGGACTATGCGCCAATTTCGTAAAGAATCGTACGAACACCTCACCTTGGCAGAAGTTGCAGAAAATTGAGATGAAAAAATATTTTGTTCACAAAAATTCCGATTTTAGTGCGGTTAATTTTATTTTTTGGATAAATTTGTTGGCTTTAATAATCATGTTGTTTTGCTATTCTAGCTAGTAGAGCTTTTGAGATAATGACGTTTTAGTCGTCAAAGAAAATTATTTTTTTTTAAATCTTCAAATGCCTGTGGCAGCTAAAGGGTTAAGCTAAGGGGGTATGTTCGATACAACTTTTTTACTGAAAATCAATGAGGAATCACAATCCGGTGCGTTTATGCGGCAGACACCCTGTATATTTTCCTAACGTACGACTAATGAAAAAAAAAAACTATCGGAAAATTGGTTTTGATACCGAAATTTATACTTTTAGGCCCGTATTTATAAACATAGCTTAACTCAAGGCGACCTTTAGTCAAGTATACCGAAATTCAAAAAAATAGATGTCATTTCCAGTAGTTTATATTACAAGTCAATTAAGTCATTTAAGGCGAAACTCAAGGAGACCTTAAGCTGTTAACACAATTGTAATATAATAATAACTCAAGGTAGGTAACTAGCTACATTGACTTCAAGTGAGGTGGACTATTGCAAAATTTCAAGGTTTCCTTGAAATCGCCTTAAGTCAAGGATGCATTGACTCGTGAAATTAAATTATTTCAATAAAAAACTACTGGAAATGGCATTTATATTTGAAGGTAAGGTATGTTTAAAAATACGGGCGTTAGTTTTGGCTAATTTTTGCTATGATTGTTGCCACGGCCGGTCAAGAAACAATACTATGTATACTATAAATTAAAAAATCTACAGCTGTCTAGACGGGAATGCATAAATGCAAATTTAGAGAAAGTTTTGAATAAATTGGTCGCAACATGCAGGAAGAGCTTCTTACAAAAATCATATGTGCAAAATTTTAACTTCCTTTATTCTGTCAGAAGTTATGGAGTGAGTAAAATGCCCGAACGGAATAACAAAGAAGGTATTTTTTCAGAAACTCTATGTCTATGACCCTAAAACTCATACCTACATTTATATTAATTATTATCGTCTCCATTAGAGACTTTTCTTTTTGACACCAAAGCCTTCATAGCCTGCTAAATATCTCCCTTTTCTGATTATATAAAAAATATTGATAATACTATGTATGTGCTAATATTTTTGTAATTTCTGATTATTTACTTTTTATTTTAATAGTTTATTGAACAGAGTTAAATGTAATAATTAATGCATATGTATTTCACTAAAATAAGGTAAATTTAAGAATAGACTTCTCCTCACGCAGTGTATAAAAAGAGGAGAAGGCAGACCATTTTTCTGTATCTCTTACCTTTTTTTAAATAATCGCAAAAAAAACGAAAAGAGTCCCCCTTTCCCCCTTTTTTTAAGGTTGCGGATCACTAATTGGTTGGGACTTTTATTGCCATAATCTGGGGACCATCTCCACCCATAATTCAAAAAAATTTCCGATGTAGGATTTTTGCCGACCAAATATGCCATTTTTCTTAAACTTGTCGCATCGCTTGGGTTGCTTGGAATTGACTCTCAAATATCATATTTAAATATCGGCTCAGATAATCTGAACCTCAAAATATAGATACACACGCCACAGACGAATTATAAATTTCGTAGGCGCATGCACAACGTGTTCTCGTGTCGTTTCCTTCTCTACCCTTTGTCTTTGTCCACTTCTCATGCGCCGCGGTGCAATACATTGCACACCACACAAGACGCGGGCGGTACGTGGCAGTGAATGAAATTCATAATCATTTCTGTGTTCATAACATAACATATGGTCCGCAACGGCAACTTGCACTCTTTCTCGGACCCACTTGGTCCACTTGTCATGCATCACGGAGATATCCATCTCACACCACGGAAGTCGCAGGCAATGGCAAGCGATGAGTGATTCTTAAAAGATACTATAAAAAGAGTCTCTTGACTCTCTTGAACTGGAAAACGTTCTCTCAAAATTGACACGCACACAGGCTCATGCGATTCGCTTGAAAGCTCTAGGAAATTTCAGATACATTTTCATAGGAACAACATTTTGTACCAATTTGGACATATATGTCTTATTTGTATATGGTACAAGTATGTACGTAGAACAAACTCCTGATGGGTCACTTTGTATGGGAGATACCATTAGTTTTTATTCGAATGAGCTGATTTTTGGTGGGTGGGGTGACTATGACCTCCAATCGCAACAAACCAAAATTTAGCACTCTGCTCCAATTTTGGGGGGAGTTATGGACATGAAGTTTTGACAAATTTAAATGGGGGGATAATGGGGGTCCTTGACCGGAGCGACTCAGCGTTTACGTTAAAGTTATCTTAAACTTGCTGTTAATACTTGTACAAAATTTTACGGCTGAACTAACATTCTTTCAAAAGTTATGGAGCTTTTAAAAAAGGTCTAAAATGAAAATATTCTAATTTATGTTCTATTCTAACGCCGAAATATGCAATTAAACTCTAATGTGTTATATATCATTGCAAAGATAATTTTATGTAGTTTTTTTCGTCCTCAGACCATTTTTCTGTATCTCTTACCGTTTTTGAAATAATCGCAAAAAACCGAAAAAATGCCCCCCTTTCCCCCTTTTTTAAAGGTTGCGGCACGTTTTTTAGGGTGCAAAGTTGATATTCGGAATCAGCGCCCCAAAATACGTATACATATAACAAAATTGAGAAATAAACTTCTGTATTTTTTTCCTGACGAAAATACGATATTATTGGACTATTCTTCTTTATATGTCAATCAATTGAAGTTGAATAAATCCACACATTCATCAATAAAGTGCAGACATTTTCTGCGCTGAGATTATCTTAATTGATTTGTAAGTTAACAAGGAGTGAGGAAATGTTTCATGCAATATTTCAATGAATTCAATTCGAGAAACGTGATATTCCAGAGCACTTCATAAGTGTCAATTCTTAAAAAATCACAAAGTCCATCCTTCTATAAAACTACGCTGAACAATTTATAGAATGGCCATACGAATGTCACACGATTAAAATGACACCGACTGTGCTATAGAAGAAAATATGCATGTGTGTGTGTTAACTTAGAGAAACTATTGCATGTGTGTGCTGTATCATCCAATAAAGACAAGAGTGGAGTATTTAAAGGAATGACTTTTTTAGGTTGACGTTTAGAGACAGTTTTATCGAAGTTTTATACCACAATCTTTGAATTTATTCCATAATGATGACAGAAGCTTTCCAGAAAATACTTTAAGGATGGTTTATCGGATCAAAATATTGCTTTAAGCGATGTCACACGATAAATGAATTCCGTGGTACTATATGGTTGCTACAGTGTGAAGTGCTTCTTTAAAGCAAACGAATTGTTGCTTGGGAACCCAGCCAGCATTTGCGTCATGTACAGCGTGTCCGGAAATTGCCGCATAAATGCATCGGATTGTGATTCCTCATGCGATTTCGAGCAAAAAAATTATACTGAACATACCAACAATTCTTAACCCTTAAGCTGCCACAGGCATTTGAAGATTTTTGAAAAAAAAAATCACTTTCTTTCACGACTTAAAGCTCAATATCTCCAAAGCTAGAATAGTGAAACAAATTGATTATTACAGCCAACAAATAAAAATTAAACCAACCACACTAAAATCGGATAAGAGGTTTGGTCTTTACAGAGCTTCAAAGTCAAATTTGTGTGATTTTACCCAAAAACAATCTGTTTTTCCATCTCAACTTTCTCCAACTTCTGCCAAGGCGAGGTGCTTGTACGATTCTTTTAAAAATTGACGCATAGCCTTACAATCATATCTTTCTTACATAATTTTATTCTAACTCCATTATTTCCAGCATTTTTAATGCCATAAGTGCAGAAACCTATGGTTAATTTTGGCTCGATTTTAATGTACAGTCAACCGATCGAAAATCCCCGTTTGAATTTTACCACTTTTCATACAAAAAATATTGGTTATAGTGAACTCGGATATAACGAACTTTCGTATATAGCGAACCCAATTTTAACAGTTAATTGAATTCTGGTATCATAATAGGATATAACGAACTTTCAAAATCAAAAAAGGGGGAATACCTGCATTGGGTGTTAATTTGTTTTGAGCAGGTCGATACATGGTGCAAACATTTTCCCCATTTTCTGGAAAGAGCAGAATGTATCCAATATATTGGTGAGTTTGGTATTTTATGCGAATACAGTTGTTAAATTTGGACAAAAGCATGAGTGAAAATAAGGATAAGCGTATAAGGTCTTCTCCCTATAAGACAAGTGTGAAAAACGGAAAGAAACAAAGTGAAATATGTCATGATAGAAGACTTAGTAAATCCACAGTGGCAACAATTTGGAAAATCGGAACGAATTGCTTGTAGCTTTTGAAAACGCGGATGCAGCTTCAAAAAAGATGCGGAAATCATCACATGATGATGTTGACAAGCTGCTTCCTCAAATTGTTTACGCACCAAAGAATGGGCGATGTCACAATCACTGGTGCTGTGTTGAAGCTGTGATGGGGAGTTTGGGAGGACATTAAATAACGAGTTTCAATGCAGCGATGGATGGATAGACGGATGGAAGACTCGCCATAATGTTTGCCGTGGCAATATTGTTGGTGAGTCCGGTTCCGTAGAAAACACTAGGGTTTTATTGTGTTTATCCCGTGCAGGTTTGGATAGAACTTCATATAAAAACGAGACCGAGGCTAATTTCGGGCGTGGCCGAAATTTGGATACCCTTCGCTCCCCTCGGGCGTATCTATGACTTGTGTTTAGTCCTCCCCGCTTCCATGCTTTTCCTTGAATTTTCACATAAGTGCCGTGGCGAAGATTTAATGGGGGAAGCGGGGGATGTGAGTTTCTTAGAAGAACCAAAGGGGGGGAGGGTTGTACGGCAGCCCTATGAACGAATGGCCTTTCCATCAATTTTTACGTATGTTTGTGGCATCAATTAAAACAAATTTCTATGAGATTTGGTCGAAATTTTCTGAGGTTTGATTGAAATTTGTGTGCAAATAAAAACGTTTTTTTTTTTGAAAAATTTGATTTGGAGGGCTAGGTTTGTATGGTAGCCCCATGACCACATGGTCCGACTCCATCTATTCATACATATGTTTTGTGTCATCAATAGAAACACATTTGTGTGAAGTTTTGTTGCAATTGGTGTATAAATAAAAAAAAAATATCTTAGAACTTAATTTGGGGAGCTAGGTTTGTATGACAGCCCCATGACCCCATAGTCCGATTTGGTCAATTTTGACATACGTTTTTTGATATAACTAGAAACACATTTGTGCGAAATTTGATTGAAATCGATGAGAAAATAAAAAAGTTTTTCTTAGAAGAACCTAATTTGGGAATCTAGGTTTGTATGGTAGCTCCACGACCCCATTGTCCGATTTGATCGATTTTTACATATATTATGTGTCAGCAATGAAAACACATTTGTGTGAAATTTTATTGAAATTGATGCCTAAATAAAAAAGTTTTTCTAAGAAAAACCTAATTTTGGGGGGTAGGTTTGTATGGCAGCCCCACGACCCCCTTGTCGGATTTCAGCGATTCAAACATACAAACTGCCTGCAACAAAAAGAAGCATGTGTGCGAAGTTTCAGCTCCATAGCTTTTAAACTGGCCGAGCAAAACGCGTCGCAACAGACAGACAGACGGACAGACGGACATCGTCCAATCGACTCAGCTCGTCACGCTGATCATATATATACATATTTTATATAGTCGGAGATGCTTCCTTCAATGCGTTACAAACTTCATGACCAAGTTAATATACCCTTTCACTCTATGAGCGAAGGGTATAAAAAATGACACTTACCCAGGTAAAGTTCACGCGTGCAACTACCCTACACGGGATAGAGCTTAGAGGAATCAAATCTAGATGGCGGACGCTTAGAGTAAATATGAGGGTGTGGGTGTTCGCGGTAGAAAAGTCCGACAACAAACAGAAGAAAAACACTTCGCTTTTAAATCACAAGAAACTATACAGGGTGTCCCGTTCATGGTGGAGAATCTTTTAATGGTAGATAGTGTGGCTCATTTGGGGAAAATTAATGTTCTACGAGACACCTCTATTTTGAACCGTTACAATGTAAAAGCACTTTTTGTAAATTGTGTCAAAATACCTGACTTGCCGAGCTAAATCAAAATTTGCCAAACCACCAAACATGTCATCCGAGATATGACTTCACTTTCCGAAACTACATAAAATTTCCTATAAAACGACACCTCGTCCGTTACGAATTTGCTCGTATCTTCCCAGATACACCAGTTCAAACTTTGAAAAAATTTTAAAATCGGTTTTTCATGCAAAATTCAAATGATAAAATCGTAACGGTACTTTGAACTGACAAATCTGCAAAGTTGAAAAAAGTTGCCTCATTATGTAAGCTCTCGAACGACATATAAAAATTAAGGGCTCACGATTTGAAAATTTGCGAATTTAACGTTTCAAAGGTAAAAAAATGTGGCTTTCAATGTAAAGTTTTTTCGCCCAACAAAATGAACTGTGTTGATCGTACTTTATCTTCATCATGTCATATGATTTGCATTACACCAAAACCACATTTTTTTACCTTTGAAACGTTAAATTCGCAAATTTTCAAATCGTGAGCCCTTAATTTTTATATGTCGTTCGAGAGCTAACATAATGAGGCAACTTTTTTCAACTTCGCAGATTTGTCAGTTCAAAGTACCGTTACGATTTTATCATTTGAATTTTGCATGAAAAACCGATTTTAAAATTTCTTCAAAGTTTGAACTGGTGTATCTGGGAAGATACGAGCAACTTCGTAACGGACGAGGTGTCGTTTTATAGGAAATTTTATGTAGTTTCGGAAAGTGAAGTCATATCTCGGATGACATGTTTGGTGGTTTGGCAAATTTTGATTTAGCTCGGCAAGTCAGGTATTTTGACACAATTTACAAAAAGTGCTTTTACATTGTAACGGTTCAAAATAGAGGTGTCTCGTAGAACATTAATTTTCCCCAAATGAGCCACACTATCTACCATTAAAAGATTCTCCACCATGAACGGGACACCCTGTATAAACTTTATTCGGTCTTAAAACACGTCTGAACAAGAAGGCTGCGCGAATAGGAAGAAAAGTACAGTTTTGAATTTAACATGACGTTTGGTTTTTCTGTGATGCGATAGATGCGCCTCTAGCGGGGAACGCCAGTACCCAACAAGGGAATTTGTTTTTTTTTTTCAAACTAAATGTGAGAGGTTTTCCCATCACGAGAAAAGATTTTGCAAAGAAATAATCATATTTTGTGATCAAATCCACCAAATCTAGAAAATTAGCCAACAAGTGTGAGTCAAAGATGCTGAAAAACTGACTTATATCAAGTTGGCTAAGCACTATCTGAAAAACCATTACGCTATTGTATTGATCGGCTGCAAATCGTTAGCTCGCATTTGCTCGGCACTAAAAAAGACTTGATCTATCCTTTTTATTTAATTATAGTAAGTTAACCATTCGGAGTATCAAGTTGGCTAAGCATGTTGAAAACAGATCGTATGGGTATAAATGTGGTATCAATAGAAAGGGAATGATAGCTATATTCATTTTTGGAGTTGAGCGAACGAAAAACGCGACAATTCATTAGTAATTAACCGTTAAAAATTCGGCTCGAGTCCTGACCTTGACTACCAGATGGCGAAGCGGACGTTTTCATAGACTCGAACCAGATCAAGCATTAACTGAATTAAGTGATGCCCAGACCAACGCGTCACGAATTTTCCGTCGCGAATCCGCGTGGGTGCCCACACCGGCGCGGCGCGAATAATTCGCTGGGTACTGTTATTCACAGCTGATATCATGTTGTTGCCTTAGAAAAGGTATTAGATTTATGTATGGAAGGGACTTACACATGATAGAGAATAACTGCAAGAGCTGGCCAAATACAATTATTATAACATTTATAATCATGCTGCAATTTTCGTGCACTACATCAAAATGTCGCGGCATCTTTACTTATTATGTAAAAGCATAAGCGGAAGCAATCAACGTGAAATTCGACATTTTACCTCTCCATGTCTATACTTATTCTAAGGATAAAATCATTGACATGCGCAAATTGATGGAAATATGCAGCGCAGTACAACCTTGTTAAACCGTACCCTAAAAAAAGTTGCGGGAGTGTTCGATTTGATTGTTTGAATTGACTATCGCGTAACCGAAAACTCCTACATCTTATCTTGTGCCCGTCGAATGGTTAGTCTTATCGTATAGAGAAGACACAAAGCTTGAACATTGTTTTGTGGCTGATTTGAATAATTGAATATGTATCTGTTTACTTAGCATGGTTACGCAAAATGCGTAGTTACATACAAGCTTGAATATTCTATTGAATTCAATGTTTACTTTGCATAGTTACGCCATATTTTGCTTTGTTACGCCATCGTATAAAATGTAACAATAATTTTTAGTAGAATCCTTACGTGATTCCTTACGATGGCGTAACCAAGCAAAATATGGCGTAACTATGCAAATTGAATATTCAATTCAATAGAATATGCAAGCGTGTATGTAACTACTTAGGGACAAATGCAAGTACCGAACCACCAGGATCCGTATTTCCTATCGTATACTATTCATGAATGAAACGATTGACCTTGTATTCTCTCGGCAATGCGTCGATATCTCTGCATGCCTTTGGTGTGGCGGATCGACCGAGGTGGCGCTAGACTCACCATAAAATTGCCGAAAGGGTCATCGGATCCTCTTTATTCTTCCGATCAGTGCATAGGGTGGTCAGAGATTACCGTCAACCCGGATGTTGGCCACAGCAATTTCACAATCAACTTCGTACTACTTCGATAATCCGTCGATATCTTTGGAATCCTTGAGTCCAACGAAACGATCACGCTTTCGCTGGACTCGCAACAAAATTCTCTAAGGTGGCGTTTGAGCATCTTTCCTGTTAAGCTTACAAGGGGATAACCCAGATACGTACAATAATTCACAAAATTAGTTGCCAACCTAGATGCACTTGGTAAAGAGTTGATTTGGAAAATAGTCGATATCTCTGCAATTCTTCGGCCGAGCGATACGATCGGGGTGTCGCCGGACATGCCACAATAGGGCAATTTATTTGTGTAAGTCCAAACAACGGGTAAAAACCTTCCTTCCTTGGAATTCATGTTTCCGAAAAGGTTACTTCTTTTACTCATCCACTTATACCATAAAACATTCAAAACTTAAATGCTCGGTCAATACCTAAACAACTCATTCCAAATCTACATCTTTTTCGGGTACACCAACATCAAGTTGTACTACACTGCACCTGTCAAATAAATTATTTGAATAAAATGACATTAGGTAGCAAATATTCGAACCGGAAAAAATACTGCAAAACTAGCGAATATTCGCGTTGGTGTGGGCATCTCCATACAACGCAGTGTGTTACAATTTTGACGCCGCGAATATTCGCTGACGCGCCGGTGTGGGCATCACTTTAAAATATTGCGGCGAATTCGGAGTGTGATATTGGTTAAGTAAAGGTCCATCCAGACTGATCCCCAAATAGTTGCGCGTCCAAAAACTGGCATCACGAACAGCAATTTGGTTGCTACTTAGCATCTACACTAGCAACCAAATGGAGACAGAAAATGACAAAACCAAAATTTCATTTTGGTGATTTTTTTTAAATTTAATTACCAAAATCGGACTCTGCGCGTTTGAATTATTACACGGCCATTCAAAAATTATTCAATGAGTGTATTCACGCACAAGTGAAATATATTGTTGAAATAATGTAACGCAGAGTATGCTCATCTACATATTTGTTTATCATTTTTGTCATAATAATGAATGGCGTTTGACATTAGTGTTACATTGCCCAGCCAGCATTGGCATCATATATCGTAAACATAGACCAAAATAATCTTTACTTCATGTATCACAAATCGACGTTCTGTATCGATAGACGACGCTGTTGAAGTGCAACACATGATGGCCAGCTGAAGGAATGCCCACGCATCAGCTATTCACTACAATGTATAGCTATTTTTTTTTTTCATTTGAAACCCACTATTTGGATATTGGATGGGCTTAGTTTTCGTGATTTCTTTCGTTCGTTGAGACTGCGTACCTAAGTTCGCAACAACCGGATGAAAAACAAACTTTTTTTTAAAACGAAAGTGTTTAAAAAGTGTGCACGTCGCGATTGCAGTGAAGAAATTATTTATTTTTTATGTACTTTTGCTCAGTGTTATTGTGTTTAAAATGTTTCTTTTTTGTGCGTCTGAAATCATAACGTTGCAAGTAAGTGATAGTTTATTTACCTAGTTCCAAAAGGACCATGGTCTCGGTTTGTTCAAAACTCAACAGATTTTTTTATACACATTACTCTTGTAAATAATCTAATGACTAAAAAAAAACTTTAGATAAAACATTTACTTACAATCCTTCTACATTCGGAAATCGTAAGCCAGGTGATTTATAGATAACGTTGAAATAACTAGTGATTCACTGTGGGCGCAGCGCATAGTGTCCCATTGGTTTTCATTTTGATACCTCGCAAAAACTAATTTTTATACTCTTCGCTTATTAAGCGAAAAGGGTATATTAACTTTGTCATAAAGTTTGTAACGCATTGAAGGAAGCATCTCCGACCATATAAAATATGTATATATATGATCAGCGTGACGAGCTGAGTCGATTGGACGATGTCCGTCTGTCCGTCTGTTGCGACGCGTTTTACTAGGCTAGTTTCTTGTTAATTTACATATATACAGGGTGTCCGGAAACTGCCGTATAAACGCACCGGATTGTGATTCCTCATGTTGTATTTTCCAGCATAAAGTTGTATGGAACATACCCTCTTAGCTTAACCCTTTAGCTGCCACAGGCATTTGAAGATTTTTGAAAAAATAATTTTCTTGTACGACTAAAACTTCAATATCTCAAAAGCTAGACTAGCCAGAATAGCAGAATAGGATGATTACTACAGCCAATAAATTTGCCTAAAAAATAAAACTAACGGCACTAAAATCCGATAAGAGGTTCGGTTTTTACAGAACTTCAAAATCAAATTTTTGTGATTTGACCCAAAAACAATATAATTATTTTTCCATCTCAATTTTCTCCAACTTCTGCCAAGGTGCACCTCACCTCGTACGATTCTTTTAAAAATTGGCGCATAGTCTAACGATAATTTCTTTCTTACATCATTTTATCCTATCTTCATTATTTCTAACAGTTTGAATGCCTTAAATGCAAAAAACTACGGGTTAATTTTAGCTCGATTTCGACATACTTTGAATAGATTTTATCAATTGCAGATCTTTAGGAGCAGTGTGAATTGAATTGTATTGAATTCGAGCTAAAATTAACCCTAGTTTTTTACACTTAACGTATAAAAACTGTTAGAAATAATGGAGCTACAATAAAATTATGTAAGAAAGAAATGATCGTAAGAGTATGAGCCAATTTTTAAAAGAATCGTACAGACACCTCTCCTTGGCAGAAGTTGGAGAAAACTGAGATGAAAAATTGACTGTTTTTGGGTCAAATCACACAAATTTGACTTTGAAACTCTGTGAAAACCAAACCTCTTAGGTTAGGTATAGTAGCAAAAACTATGCGAATGAATACTAAAATTTCCTTCAAGAAGCTTTGTTTAATTAAAAAAAAAACTTAGAGTTACACTGTTTTCATACAAGTACCTATAATCCTATTTTCGGTCGGTTTTTTGTCTCCGGCCGATTCTCTCCATAAATCATCAGTAAGCTTTGATAAAATTGGTACAAAATAAAGATGAGACATCAAGCTTTAATATGATATGCGACTTCAAGGTAACCAAGGCCAACTTGTAAAATATACTTGAACACATTTAATTTGATTCAAGTGTTCATATATTTTCAATTCCATTGAAGAATATCGTCTTAAAAACTCTATCTCTCAAAAAATATATCATTCATTCCATAATATTCAGTAATCATATAAACCATTATAAATACATGTAGCATAATTCATTTTTAATCTCCACGAATCATGCATTATTGATCCATTTCGTATAAGCCATTAAAATTCTTTACGAGCAATGCATTAAAAATATATGTTACATAAGTATTGCGTAATCTTTATGACTAAGGATTATGTAGTCTTTACGATTGATGCATTAAAAATGCATGCAACGTAACTATTACATAATGCTTACGAATAACGATTTTATAATGATTATCCGTAATAAGGCGCAAATGCGTATATACATGAAATAGGGGGACATCGTCATATACTGCTTGTATGAAAACGTGATGAATGAATAAGCAATATGTGCTTACGCGTGTTGCATGAAATAATGATTACAAATGTGTTAAATGCTGGCTGGGTGCATTCACACACTACATTCACCACTCATTTGCGTGTGCCTTCTGGTGGAGGAAAATTCATGTAGAATTTGTGTCAAAATTTTAGTCCGCTCACTTGTGCATGAATACACTCATTTTCACGCAAAAGAACGAACAAAAGTTGCAAAATTGTCACTTTGAATTTGACAAGCTGTTGTCAAAGTGGTTGGTTGAGTTGCCATATTGAAAATCTAAACTGGACGCACACCTAAATGGCGATCAGTTTGGATGCAATGACAACTGCCAGTTGGTTGCGCGTGCAATCATTTGGCGATCAATCTGGGTGGACCTTAATGGTAGGAGCTTTAGAGCGGCGAAATTGTGAAATCACGGCGAACTATGAATGCGTGTGACACGCACACATAAACAATCCCGTCTGCAAAACGTCAATTCAATTGCTCGCGCGGTCATTGTTAATCATATGAAATGTCGAAAAATGTTTTCGAGAAAAAATTGAAATATTTACTAGACCGCCAATTAAATTTAAAATGGAGTGCTATTGATTCACATGAAACTGTGGTAAAAAATACCTCTAACTGTGGCAGCTAAAGGGTTAAGCTAAGGGGGTATGTTCAATACAACTTTTTTGCTGAAAATCATATGAGGAGTCGCAATCCGGTGCGTTTATGCGGCAGTTTCCGGACACCCTGTATGGTTAGAAGATAATCACGAAACACACTCATTTACTCAGTCTTAGCCAAGAATTGGAAAAATATAGCTTCTTCTTCTTCTTCTTCTTCTTGTTGTTTGAGTACAAAATGAGTAAACTTCCTCAAAATTTGTAAAACTAATACTAAACTAAAAAATACCGGCGTACAGAGGGCTGCGCCCGCAATACGAGGGTTTTTTAGAATTTTAATGCATAGTGAATATTTTTTCTACATATATTTTATATAAGCAATAAATAAGTATTGTGCACAACATTAATGAAATGTTTGTATAAAAGTACTCCAAGGCAAATCTAAAGCCAACGATTTATGATTTCTGGTGGCCTTTGACCAAAAAGAAACTCAGGCAAACGTAAGGATGGCTTGGCTTTATATATGAACTGAATTATTAGCTGTAAATCTACTGTTACTGTTTTCTAATCAAGGAAAAGCAAGCTTATATAAAATGATTCCATTGTGTTCCCTGTCATAAGAGCCAACGCAAGCTTTCCTATAAGTATTGAATATAAGTATACTTTTGCAGCTATTCAAAGACACCCTGTTAACTTGGTTCTACTAACTTCAAAAAATGTTGTGGCAAACACTATTAATATTCTATGCATTTCCACCAAATTTCATGTTCATTGTTTCATCAAGTTAAAAGATATACATTGAAGAAATGCTTAAGAGGCTTGCATTGTGAAAGGCCCTTACTAAATACTTATTTGGCTATATTTCCGGTTTAGATACAGTTATTCGAATGAAAATTCGTAGACATATTCTGTATGTAATTTTCTAAAAACCCTTAGCAGCATTTTTATATTTGGAAACCTAAGAGGGGCTACACACGAACAAATTGAAATTTTACAAATTTACTGTTATTTACTTTTCCTTTGCAAAAGTCAACAGTCTTAATATTTAACGTATATAAGGCCCTAACGACAAATCTTTGTGCAAAGTTTCATATCGATCCCTATAACGGTTTAGAAAAACGGAGCTCGAAAAGGAAGTTTAACTTTAAACGCCAATAACTTTTTTACCGTTACTCGAAACTGGAAAATTTTAACTGATATGAGGTGGACTCGTTTAGATCTTTGATTTAAATACCCATACTTCAATCTCCGATAAAAACTAAAAAGGTCGAGTTTTTTCAAACGTTCGGGACACCCTGTTGTCTTCTTCCTACCAACTTCTACGGTATATGTGCCAAAGACTGTAACCATTCTACACATTCCTACCAAATTTCATGACAATCGGTTGAGCCGTTCGCGAGTTATTTAGTGAACAGACGGACAGACGGACAGACGGACAGACGGATGGACGGACGGACGGACGGACAAAATCGATTTCATAAGGGTTTTTTGAAAAAAAATTTCTAAAAAACCCTAAAAATTGAAGAAAAATTGTATGAAAAAACAACAGTAGGCATTGCACGAAATAGTTACATATATGCACGGCGATGGGTCAAATTTACCCAATTCTCAATTCGAACTCATCTAAAATTCTCTCGAACCTTTTCTCGACTGATGTGTATAACAATAAGAATCTTTAGAAGACGTGTTTGTATATCCACAGCTATACGGCATGTCGCCGGGTTAAAGGGTTATCCCCTGAAGCTTTAACGATGACATAAAAATAGGCATGACATAATTTGTATATTGCAGTACAATTTTAAACCGGTAGAATGAATGAGTAAAGTTTGAAACGAAATCATTCAGGGCAAAGCTCACGAATCCATTACTACGCATGATTAAAGCGGAAATCACCTTGTCTGCGTATAACTAAAGTCCATTTGCACTTTTGAAACTGGTAGGTAAATAGTTTGGATGGACTTTGTACCAGACCCAATGTGAGTGTAGAGTCCGCTTGGTACCGAATACATAAAAATAAATTTCAGTCAGCGACACGTGAGGGATGATTCAGCCAGAGCGCGTATAGGACAAAGAGCTAAAGAGCTTGTTGAATGTAAGCGGTTAAGTACCGGATTCCAGAAAAAATATCCCAATTCAGGCCTCCAAATAGAAAAAATGGAACATTACGCTATCAGCTTCGCAAGAAGAATTTTCTTGTCCTTGTTATCGACACTAGCGACACTTATCTTACCGTCCGCCATATAGCGGACATATAGCGGAAAATATCGGAAACACAAAAGTTCCCCCTATGAGAACGGATAGCAGAACAAGCCGCGGAGTATCATATCAAATGGGACGTCGAGTACACTACACATCTGGTGTTTGTTTCCTGTTTCAAGGACCCTCAATGGAATAAATCGAGCTTAAATGGAAAATTTTCGTGTTTCCAACTTGATAACTTGAATTATTCTTGGAAAGATACACGGGAAACACGAAAATTTCAATTTAAGCTCGATTTATTCCGTTGAGGGAGGGTCCCCTTTGATATGATACCCCGACCACCGGTCAAGGATTAAAGAGTATCCTTTTTTGTCCTTTTTTGGAACTTTCAGATCAAATTTTTTTTTTAGGAAAATGATATTTAGATTCCTGGGAGGCCCCTGATTCAAAAACAACAAAAATTAGTCTTACTCCATTTTTTTATATTTGAAATGCTAATATGACTGGACTAATAGCAAAATAACAATTCAATAGAAGTGTTAAAAGCTCTTTATTGCATATTTTTCTACGAGTGATACAATATTTTTTTTTATGTTTTTGTATAATTAGGATACATTTAGTAATTTATTCATAAAATTATGTATTTGCGCATAATAGTTAATACATTACTTGAAATTTAGTGTAAATCTAATAAAATAATTTAATGCTGTATAATTTTTCCCATAACATATTGTGATTCATATGAGCTAATTTTGAATATATAAAAAAATAGGGGAAACATTTTTTTATATATTCCAAATTAGCTCATATGAATCACAATATGTTATAATCAGCTCACTTCTGCTAATCAGTAAGTTCATCCCTCAAATTCGATGCCATCAACTGAAAATAAAAAAAAAAAAAATATTTCGAATAAAATACTGAAATCCTTTACAAAGTTTCAAGTACATTGTTTCAATACATACCTCTCTCTTTTCCTCAAAAGACAAATTATGCTGTCCCAAAACATACGCCAACTTCGTATAGGCTGCCGGAATGGTCATATCCCTGCCGTTAATAACCCCAAATTGATTCAAAACCGATCCTGCTTCATAATTACCCACAGCTGTACCGCAAACACATTGTGTCACGTTCACAATGAGCACTTTATTCGCAGCCGCCGCTTTCAATACGTCCAAAATATCCTGACGATTTGACGGTATATTTCCATTACCAAACGATACCAAAACGGCACCCTTTACGCCTCCCGACAAGGATTCGCGAAACACTTCAATTCTCATACCCGGCACGAGATAGATAAGAGACAACTGCTTTTCTAACGAGGTATTCACAATCAGGCTCTCGCCACGATTTTGATTATTGTTCAAATTTCGATTTACAAAGTTCTCCATTGCAAAAATTTTATTTTGAGTATCAACCAAAGGATCGGCATTGGGCGACTCGAATGCATTGAACGAGACATTATCCAGTTTGACGACACGATTTCCCCGAAACACTTTACCGTTGAAAACAACCAAAACTTCCGAGTATGTCGGAAAACTGCTTGCAAAATGAAGGGAGCACATGATATTGGAAATGGCATCGGTTCCAATATCGAAAATTGGCAATTGTGATCCGGTTACTATCACAGGTTTCCGTAGGTTTTCCAGCATGTATGAAAGTGCCGAAGACGTGTAGGCAAGCGTGTCGGTACCTTGCATAATTACGAAGCCATTGTAATCGTCGTAATAACGCTGGAAGCATTCACAATATGAAATTTGTAACTTAACTTTATCCTAGTGCATCACACTCACCTTAATGTCTTTGGAAATCCTATTCCAATCATTATGATCCATGTTACTCGAGTCCAACAAATGCTCGTACTGAAGGAACGTAACCACGGCAATTTTATTTCGAAACTGAGTCACAAATTGATTGTCGCGTAAACCCAATCGGTTGTGCAGTTCCGGATCGTGTAACTGTGGTGTACTACGGATGTAAGGTAACATCAAACCATTGGTGTCAGGGGATAGAACGCCTGTCCGCAAATTATTAGTGTAAATTAATTGCTTTAAATAGGTAAAACTGTTAACGTACCGTTTTGTTCGATCATTCCTATGGTACCACCCGTGTAAATAGCAAGAATTTGTACGATGTGCTCCATTATGACAGAATTTTGAATTTAATATGAAAACTAACGAAAATCAAAGAGAATTATGGTTGAAATACATTTCCCGCGTCAGCATCAGCATCGGCAGAGGCATCGGCATCAGCAGAAAAATTTCAATTTAGAACACACGCATTTGCCTTTGATGACACACATTGACAGCAGCGACAGAAGCTTCGGCAGAAGCATTTTTCTGCTTCTGTCGCTGCTGTCATTGTGGGTCATCAAAGGCGTGTGTTCTAAATTGAAATTTTTCTGCTGATGCCTATGTCTCTGCCGATGCTGATGCTGGCGCATCCAATCTATTTCAACTATTAAAGTAAATATCATAAATATGCTAAAAGTACAAGGATAAAGCAACAAAAATCAACCAATTAAATCACAGATGAACAATATTCAAATTCAAAAACACCGTATCTGCATGCACTTTGGAATTAAACATATTTTACAGTTACGGGGGAATGCCTAATTATGTTGGTTGTAAAATAAAGATAAATATGATCGTAATTGGAATAATTTTATCAGAATTTCACCGTAACACAAAATCTAATCGTTGATAGATAGTGCGCGTAGTTTACAAGAAAAGACACGTTCACTTTGTATGCACGTCCTCACTAATAAATTAATTTATCTATTTAATTTATATTCTCAAAATTCAAAACTTATCAACGGCAATTCTAAACACTTTGTTCTCACTCGAGCCACAATTATCGATTGACTGTTGAGCGTTGTGCAGTTGCAATCCAATTATATACGCTTCTAATCGGGGAAGCACATAAACGCAATTTGAAATTTCAGTACAGAACCGAATTTTGCATTATGTTGTGAATATAAGAACATTATCCAATCGATGGAACAATCCAAGCTCTTTTCTGTGGGGAAAGTACATTTTCTGTGGAGAAAGCTCATTTTCTCTGGCGAACTCGGTAGTGGAACCTAAAAATTGGCTTTCTCCATACAGAAATGAGCTTTGATTGTTCAATCGATTCGATAATGTATGCCGACTTTAATATGCATGTGTTAATGTTAATTTCACAACTGTCTGAAGTACTCGTCGTTTTAATAGAAGGTATATGCTTCACATTAGATGTGTTTTTTTGGTTATCCCGTGTAGGTTTGGGTAACGAAACTTCATATAAAAAATACCGGCATATAGAGGGCTGCGCCCGCAATACGAGGGTTTTTTAGATTTTGGATACATACATAATGAATAATTTTGCACATATATTTATAGGCAATAAATAAGAATTATGCACAATGTTAATTAAATGCTTCTCGTAAATATATTTTTGGATTGGTCTAAATAACGCCTTTCATTCTGTAACACTTTTTAGTTAGACCAATCCAAAAATAGATTTACTATGTATCATGGCTCCACATATAAACTGGATTTATTAGCAGTAACGCCGTTACCATGACTCCAAACTAGAAAAAAAGCGACTGATATGACATGTACCCATCGAGTTCTTTGAATTGATAAAAACTAAAAAAGTCGACTTTTTCAAATCTCCGGGACACCCTGTTTGCTTTGTCCTACCAACGTCTAAGTATTTCGCGCTAAAGATTACGATTCTACACATTCCTACCAAATTTCATAACGATCGGTTAGAGAACAAATTTGTAAATGTCCGGGACACCCTTTTATCTTGGCCATACCAATTTTTAAGTATTGCATGCCAAAGACTGTTCCCATTCTACACATTCCTACCAAATTTCATGACGATCCGTTAAGCCGTTCGCGAGTTATTTAGTGAACAAATTTGCAAATGTCCGGGACACCCTGTTATTTTTGTCCTACCAACTTTTAAGTATTTCGTGCCAAAGACTGTTACCATTCTACACATTCCTACCAAATTTCATGACGATCGGTTGAGCCGTTCGCGAGTTATTTAGTGAACAAATGGACGGACAGACGGACGGACAAAATCGATTTCATAAGGGTTTTTTGTAAAATCTAAAAAACCCTAAGAAAATGACAGGTGGATCAGCTGGCATTTTTTTATATGGAGCTTCGTTACCCAAACATACACGGGATAACCAAAAAAAAACACACCTATATTGTATGTTACACTTTTAATGTACGCACATAATTTTCCGGAAAATCTCGGACTGATTTAGGAACTATCAACCAGTTTGTTATCATAAGGGCCAACAAAAAAGGTCTAAAAAGCTTAACTAACAAAACCAGGCGGGGACTCCCAAAAAATATATTCGGGACTTTTCGAGCGCCTTCTGTCGGTGAGCTATGATACGAGTATTTTAAATTTCGGAACACACCCACTATTATGTACAGGGTGGGCTATCTGAAAGTGAGATCGTTTTTTTCCTCATCGCAGTTAGTTCTGACTCAAAAAAGCTATCGCGGTTGCCTTTCTGGTTAAGACCGGCATCTCCGTCAAACAGCTAACAGTTTATTTTAATGTTAGACCTTTTTAAAAAAATCTTGAAAAAACGTTTGGCCGAGAAATTTTGTGGTATTCACATTAAGTTGAAGATAATTTTTGCCTTTGATGACCCACAATGACAGCAGCGCCAGTAGCAGAAAAATGCTTCTGCCGATGTTTTTCTAAATTGAAATTTTTCTGCTGATGCCGATGCCTCTGCCGATGGTGATGCTGACGCGGGATATGTAATTCAACCATAACTCCCCCTGTATCTCTCGCTGTTTTCGAGAAAACAAAACAGAGGCACGAGGCTAATTTGTGCGGCCGAAATTCGAATACCCGTCACATTTGAATGAAACTGAAGCGTCTTTATGTGTTAAAAATTTCTACCATAGCTCTATATCGTGTTCCGATTTCATTCGTTCCTGGGTATCTTTTGAGGCTTTACTACGAAACACACTTGGGTGTAGTTTGCTTAACCCTTCTGTCGGCACATAGGTCTGGCCAGACCTTTGGCACTATATTTTGGTCATAAAAGTATAGAAGATGAAATCGCAGCGACTTCATATTTCATGATATCCTAGAATAATATGTTTAGAAGCATTTTGCAAAAATTTAAAAAAATCGGTTGAAGTTTTGAGCATGTTTTTGATGATTTTCAATTTATAGTGCTTTTTGATACCCAATAGGTCTGGCCAGACCTATAGTTTTTCCCCCCATTTTCGTCTTGAGGTAAAAAATTAAAACATTAAATTCTCTTAAAAATCTCCTATTTATAATGTAATAAAGTCATTAAAATTAAATTTGTACGATAAACGATAAAATTTTCCGAGATGTTGCTTTAAAAAGCCGTGAAGTTCGCAAATTGGGTACGCCTAATTTTATTCCGTCTTATAACATCACCTAATCACCTGAGATTTGATTCTAGGAAAATCAAAAGACTTTTATTTCCTTTGTAATAGTATGAACTAAGTATTAGTGACTTACGATGTTGTTTCTTAATAGATTTTATTGAGATATTTACGGAAAATTTAGAATGAAATGATTTTTGGGGTTGAAAATTCCCTATTTCTATCTATCGATTTTCCCAAATCTGCAGACTAATATCGCGATAAAATCTACCAACAGAGTGCCAAATATTTCCTTAAAGATATTGGACTTGGAAAATTTGATCAAACTTTCTGTACGGATACGCAATGAAAAAAGAGAAGCAAAAATAGAAGAAAAAAGGGAGAAACATGTTTGTACAAATACCACCTCAAAATATGTCTTCTTAAAAACGCTTCTAGTATATCTACAAAAAAGATTTTCATGCTTTTCTGTTTATAAATGGCTGTAAAGAATGGGTAGAATGATTATACCGATAAAAATTTAACTTTTTATAAAAAATAAAAAATTTTTCTCAGTAGGTCCAGCCAGACCTATTGGGTATAGAATATGCATATTGTAGTAGGTGCCGACAGAAGGGTTAAGATTGGTTTAAAAATAGAAAAGTTTTTCTTAGAAGAACCTAATTTTCAGGGGTTGGTTGTGTAACGTAGTGTTCCGATTTCATCCGTTCCTAGATATGTTTTGAGACTGTGCTACGAACACATTTGGGTAAAGTTTGGTTAAGATTGGTTCATGAAGAAAAGTTTTTTTTAGAAGAAACTGATTTTGGATTGGTTTCTTTGGCAACCCCATGACGCCATGGTCCGATTCCATTCGTTCCCACATATATACAGGGTGCGCCAGAGAATGTAAGGAAGGTTTTCACACTTACGGCAGATTACGTAATCTGCTGCAAATTACGTGATCTGGGGTCTGATTAAGCTACAGATTACGTAATCTACCTACTGCAAATTAAGTACCCAGAACGACTTGATCTTATTCACCATTCAGTCGAGGTGAATTTTAAATATCGAAAATGTCACTTTTAACGTCATACTTGTCTTATTTAATACCAAAAATGTGATTTGTAATGTCAGAAATTATATTCTGCCGAAAACTCAATTGACATTACATACATAAGCTATATCTATAAACTTTGAAGTATTTCTTTTGGCTATCAATACTAAAAACAGCTTTTTTTTTAATCACGTCACTTTATTTGTAGATGTTTTGCTACTAATCAATTTGTTTGTTCTTCTTAACATGACTTGTCACTCGAGTTGAGGCGTTACTTAATGAGTTTTAACATCGGAATTTTAAACAAAATTTTAGCTATTTACAAGGTATTGCCTTGAGTTCTTATTGCACTCCTTTATATCCTTCATTGATTTCCTACTCGACTCAATATCTTAGGAGGTTTTCACACTTAAGGCCAGATTACGTAATCTGTGCAAATTACTTAATTTGAGCTGTCAAATTCCATACATTTTTAAATTCACCACACCTCAGATTACGTAATCTGGCCAAATTAAGTACAAGTGTCCTTTTTTAGAAGCTCTTTCTAATATTTTTTTCATCCATAACGCAATCGGTGGCTCTGCCGTATTATCGATCACTATATTCTGATTTTCTTCATTACTTTCATTCATATCCACATCAGCATTTCTGTCTTCAAGAGCCAGTGTCATTCTTTTTTCATTCTGTAATGATGAATCTTTATAGGACAAATTTCCAGTCATCTGGTTTTACTTCCAATTTTATTTGGAAAAGTATAAATATTACGTTTCGGCAATAGAAATAGAAAATTAATTTATGCGATATTTAGTGTCTATACAATACAAAATTAAAAAAAAAAAAAAATCAGCTAAAAAAATTGTTCTTGTGATGAAATTTGACAAATAACTAAAAAATAATATAATTTGTCAAAGTCAAAATGACTAGATCAAGTAAAGATATGGTGTGAACACCAAATTCACCACAGCTTGATTTTCCAGATTAAGTTCCGCAGATTACTTAATCTGGCGTAAGTGTGAAAACCTCCTAGGCCTCCATTACACAGTCATATTTATATTATAATATGTATCTCATATGCCTAAGCCTACTCGATTCATTCAGTATAAAAATTTTAGACGTGCAGTAAGCGAAATCAAGTAGGCTTAAGCATATTATAATAGAAATATAACCGAATATGACTGTGTACTGGAGCCCTTACTTATTTGCAAAAAAAAAACAAGTTTGTTTCAATTCTATTCAGTTGCCATCATGCTCCGGTCTAGAGGGCAGCGGGCCTTCGCAGTCGGGAGCTTCTTTTCGCTTTCAACTTAGTAATTTCGGAAGTGTGGCAGTGTCGCTAAACCGACCCGATCGACAACCGTGTATCGGCCGAATGAGTACGATAATTGTGCGAAGAATATTCACTACCCCAACCAGCCGGCCTCCGAAGCCTACACACAAGCGAGTGCACCACGTTCACCACTCATGCGGACCTTATTTACAACATGAGTCGCGCGATTCATTCGACGATAATCTTCATTGTGGACCTATGCTAAGCGATTATCATCTAAAATTGAGTTTTTATATGTCGCTCTCGCTAGAGCCGCTGGGGTCGCTGGGGAGGAAAATAAACCTTTAAGTCAATTGACCACGGTCCATAACTCACCCCAAGAATAACATTCACGACGCCATTGCCAACATACCGATTGATATGCTGCAAAACTTGGGATATTGTGTTCTCAAATAAAAAAAGAATTAAAAGAATAATAGTGTAGTTACTACGTGATAAACCTAGTACATCAGATTGCAAAATGTGGTGGAGACAAATTTTTTTTTGTTTCTTATGTTTTTTGGGGTGCAGAGCACGAATCCGGAGCTTCCCACCAACATTTCGTTGCGGACCAGGATCAAAATCGGGAAAAACCCTAAAATTTTTGCTGTTTTTTCGTTATTTGGCCCCTAACTCTGAAACTATTTATTTCTGCGAAAAACTCACCATTAATATTTTAGAGAGCACATAATTGCGCGTCCAAAGAGATATCAATATTATAAATCCTTAGAGCGGTATTACTGCAATGGATAATTTAAATTTGCCATTTTTAACATAGTTCCATTTTATGAATAAAATTTTGAGGTTGAACGGTTTTTCATTTTTGGTTGCAAAAGTTGCATTTTTCTTGTACATTATGTATTTTGGAGTGCAGAACCTGAATTTGTAACTTCCCACCAAAATTTTGTTGCAAAACAGGGTCAAAATTGCAAAAAACGCAAAAAAAATGACTATCAATTGTAGCAACACCGCTTAACACATTTTAATGATTAATGGACCCGCAATTATGTTTTCTAAAATTTTTTTTTAATGGACAGGTTTTTGGAGAAATGTACAATTTCGGAGTAATAAACAAAAAAACGGGAAAACTCCGAAAATTTTGGGTTTTTTCGCCGTTTTGACCCTGTTCCGCAACGAAATTTTGGTGGGAAGCTCCGGATTTGAGCTCAGCACCCCAAAAAACATAAGAAACCAAAAAGAAATTTTCTCCACCACACTTTGCAATCTGAAATCACCTAGGAACTACACTATAACTGAAGTACTTTTGCCTTTGTTGACCTTTCAAATAAGTAAATTTCTCCGCCGCACCCTGTAGAACTAAAAAGAAACTTGTACACAGAATTTCAGGCCAATAGCTTAAAAAATTAGGGACTAGTTTGCATTGAAACAGACAGACAGACGGAAATTGCTCAATCGATTTCTTGCGTCACACTGACCAATTATAAATCACAGAGAAGAAGAAAGGAGAGGGTATACGTAAAATGAGACGGGACAAGTTTGCTTGTTCAATGGGAGAGGAAAACAACGGTACATTAATTGATAAGTGAATCATAAACAACCCGTCGATAACACACTACGTTTGTCTTTTATGATATGAAACAGCACCTAACAACCACAAATTACCCGAGCAACGTAATATTATAGTCAATAACGTAACTATTTCGCTCAATCGAATTAAATCAAACGAGATTCGCGGCGAGGATCGTTTACCGCGGTTACCGACTTTGACAATATAGAATTCGCACGTCAGTGTTGCCAGGTAGACTGCGTAACTTCCCCCTAAATGAAACGCAATTTCCCCCTAAAATGATAATCTTTCCCCTAAATTGGAAAAATGGCGGAAAATTTAAAAGGACCCCACGCTGGGCGCCAAATGTGATCTGTTGACGAGGGTATCAGGCCTAATTGTATCCCGAAGATTATAGTGACAGTGTAGCGAAGACATCGATTTAGTCGGGTTAATCGGAAAAGGAATTTACCGCCCATAGCCTATTAAAAAAAAAACTGTTTGAAGTTATCTCATCCTTTTATTGCTCCTATAAAATGTTGTTGGAAAATAACTCTGATCCGGTGAACATGGAATCAGAACTACATCAAGTTAACTATACCCGTCAAGTGGCATGCTATGTTTTATTTATAATACAGATGTCACTTAAAACACACAATTTGGGGACATGGGGTTTCGAATATTTGTTTATTTACACGTAGGCGCTATCCTCCAGGCAGTGCCCCTCTTATCTTATCTTAATCCACTTAACGTCACAATTTCACTTGATTTTTTTTCAAACATATTCTTCGCAACTTATTAATAAGTAATCGAAAAAAACGTGTACAAGCCCTTTCAGAAAAGATGTTGGATTCCCCCAAAATGTATGTGTACTATATCTCTCACCGATCCCAACAGATTCACACACACAGACACAAATTTTCATGGAATTTGCTGATTTATGTTAGAAAACAAACCCCCAAAATTCTCTTAAGGTGTTTTAGATTCCCCCTAAAAGTTTCCCTAAAAAAATCTCCCCCTAAAATTCTCCCTAGGAGGTGCAAAAAACCCTAAATTTAGGGAACTTTCCCCTAAATTGGTAACACTGTCGCACGTGCTACAGAACTAGCAGAACCGGATGACTTTGTGGTTGTGTTTATTGATGTGAGTGGCTGAACTAGCCGATTTTGTCGCTGTGTGCGCCAAAACCAGTCGCATTTGACCTTTGATATGAAGTATGGATTGGCCCACTTCACGTAGATGAGCGTACGTGTGTGACCAGAAAAGTTCTCCCCTCATCTTCAGCGCCACCTCTCCTACACCTCTCGAGCAACCAACAAGATGGCCGGCTCGGTCGCGTCGCTGTCAACCTTTGACAACCATCCAGTTGGAATCCAATTGGAGGCAAATGGCGGCAAGTGAACGTGAGTGCACGAAATAGTTTGCGTGAGTGAAATATCGAGTTTTTCGATGTGATTTGTGATAAATTCACCAAAACAGTGTAGGCCGTAGTCTCGCGAAAGTGTTTTAATTTGAAAAATATGCGACACATGTTGTTTTTCCGAATTTCAAGTCCTTTGTTGTCGGGTGATCAAGTGAACAACGCAAATACATAATCGGTGTATCTTCTCAAAGGTAATCGCGTGTGTACCTAGATTTTAGTAGTGCTATGTAAATGTCGGTCTGAAAATGATAGTTTAACGCGTTTTTATTGAGATTTTATATGAAACATGTGCGCGATTTTGTGGTTGACAGCCAAGCAATTCGTTCGTAAGCGTTCGTACCTCGTTCGTAAGCTTTCGTACACGTTTTGTACGAAGCAAGCACGAACGCTTACGACGGAAATTCGTCTCGTTAATGTGCACACAGGCGTTTCAAATTTCTCTCTGTTTCGGGGGCTACACATATTTTGTTGTTGCTAGCACAGCCATTACGCGATGTGGTCGAGAATTTGTTTGTTTCATATGGTTTTTGTCGGTTTTAAAAGTAGATCGGCAGCCGATGACATTGCTAGTGGAAAAAAATGTTCGAAACTACCCAAGCCAATGGCATGAAGTCAGGCGGTCAGTGTTTTGGGTAAGTACATACACAAATCTCGTTCAATTTATGGGTACCAAATAATCTGTTTACACTTTAATCTACAGGCTGGGACGACTCGTACATTATCGGTATCGTGTTGAAATGTTGATTGCGGGTAAGTGACTTGCAATTTCTAACTGTACATAAAATGAATTAAAGCTTCAATATCATTTGTAATTAATAATCAGAGAAATTATTCTCTAGTTTTGCCTTTGCTTCAGCTCAACCAATGGCATTTGGAAGAACCGGAGTAAACGCTCAAAAAATATTTCAAGTTTGGTGAATTCACAATTCAATCTCAAACAAAAGGACAGCACAAGCCAGCCTTGGAGTTGCTCCGTTCGCAGGCCAACGTATTTATGATAATCAAATTTACTGTACAGACTCATGTTTGAAATACATTTGACGCGTCAGCATTGGCATCGGCATCAGCAGAAAAATTTCAATTATGAACACACGCATTTGCCTTTGATGACCCACATTGACAGCAGCAACAGAAGCAGAAAAAATGCTTCTGCTCCTGCTGTCAATGTGGGTCATCGAAGGCAAATGCGTGTGTTCTGAATTAAAATTTTTCGGCTGATGCCGATGCTGACGCGTCTAATCTATTTGAAGCTTCAGCATATGTTTTCCTCCCATAATACAGGTTCCCAGCTCCAGTCTCAACGAACGCAAACATACCACATACCACATCTTCAACACTTATGAACACTGAGCACAAACATTTGATATTCGAATTTTTGGATTTGGTGCTCAAACAACATCCGGACGATGGTCTGCGAATTTTCATTGAAGACATTCAAGAGGTCAAACTATTTATAATCAACACAAGCCAAACTTCTCGAATTGCTGCGCACATCCGACCATTACACTCCCGAATCAGTGCCTAAAGACTTTCCAAGCGACAGTCTCTTCGAAAAGCACAAACACGAACAAGTTCTGACCATTTACGTGCAAATCTTGTAGGAAATGAAGCAACGGACTTTTGTGAAACGGACTATGCAAAAGTTCCTGATATCTTTGTATTTCCTTATAACATTGTTAAAGCCGCCATCTTGCCTCCATATACGGGTGTCGGGTTGCATCCAAAATGTTTGAGTGTTGATATGGAAACGATTTTCGAAAATCTGAATAGCTATGCATCCAAGATGTATCCATCGAAAATTTCACCTGTATGTATAGAATGGCCGTAATATGCTTAAACTATTATATGTGTAATAATAAATTTATGCTTTTGCAGCACCTGCCCGATGACATTCCATTACACCGCTTAAAACCCTTCATGGAATCGGCATTTTGCAATCAGCTGGACCGGACGCGACAGAAACAAATTCTTAAGGGATTGCCGAGGACTTACAAATTTAAAAGTAACGAATGCACCACGAAACGAAGAGCATTATGATAACTGATTTCATCGTTCGTCCGGTGTTTAAGAAATGTTTTACGAATCAAAGTGCATTCGTGCGATATACAGAAGGGGAGATTGTACACTATTCGTGTCAGAAAAACGAACACAAATAAATATACTCTTGCGTATTTGTACCAAATATAATATACATACATACCTATTATTAAATAGAAGTATGATTTGAAGATGGGACAATAACAATGGATGCGGTTCTGAAACGCTCCGATCGCATATGTTTCCACAACATGTTGTCCATTCTGATCCTATAACTGCGGTTTTGCGGATCAGCAATAACTGTCGGTGTTTTCTGCCTATGTGGAATATGTAAACGAAAAGTTCCGGAGAATATTTCTTATTCGTAAAATCGCAGTTAGAGGATCAGAATGGACAACATGTTGTCGGAACATATGCGACCGGTGCGTTTAGGAACCGTACCCATTGATACTCTAGTCTTTACACTCGGCGAGTGTGGTCGTCGAGTCGGTTCATTAGCATAAACAGAAACTTAGATTAGACAGCAGCCATCGATCCTCGCATCGCTTAAATATCCCCCGAGTCCGGAGCTTCCCACTAACATTTTGTTGTGGAACATGGCCAAAATCGCCAAAAACACAAACATTTTAGAAGTTTTTTCCATTTTTTGGCTTATAACCCTGAAACTGTGCATTTATGCGATAAGCTATCATAAGGGCCCAACGCGACATAATTCTTCAAAATGCGTTAAGCGGATCGCTATAGTTGACAAAATTTTCTGTTTTTTTTTTGCTATTTTGATCTTGTTTCACAAAGAAATTCGGATTCGTGTTCAGCACCCCAAAATGTATAAAGAACAATAAAAGTGAATCTGGAATATGTATAAAATATAAAAGCTAAAAACATCGCATGAACTCCGCCGAAGCCAGCCCCAAGGCTAGTTAAAAAAGGGAGAGAGAGGTGAGTAACAAAGTATAATTTTTCTTCAGTCAAACTGTGATAAATAATAAAATACATGCATAAGTATAATATTTCCCTTGGAGCAAATTAGTAGGTCCGTTTTATTGGGTCAGAACAGAACAACTTACATTCAAGTTTGACAGGAGTTGTTCTATATACCCCATCGTTTGGAAGTTGTGCTTTTCTGTCCTGTACTCGACCCAAATAAAACATACCTACACATATTCCCATTACACCAAAATGAAAATCATAGGAAAACTTAAATGTAATTTGCAGAAAACAAGATTATTTTTTTTTATTGCTTGGTTCCAAAATTATTTGCATTAAAGCATGCAATCAGTTAAAAAAATTAAATTGGTAATTCAAATTTTTCCGCCAAATGTATGCCCCCATCATATGAAAAACTAACGGCGCCTATGGTGCGGTTGATAGTATGTGTGTTTTTTGTGATTGTGTTATAAAAACCTAGACAAAATTTCCCCTTCAGGGCCTATCTAGAATTTCTTCTGTATCTATGCATTTGACGTGATGGAACCGTGAACCGCTGAACGAGAGAGCCCATGGACAAGATTTTTCGTCCCATGTTGTGTTCTTGTTTTTATATGAAGTTTCATCATTAGGGCTACTCCATAGTACTCTATGTTATAAATGTACTTTTCATAGTCGGAGGTGCTTCCTTCTGTGCGTTGCAAGCTTGACAAAGTTGATATGACCCTTCCCAACGCAGTCTATATAGTAAGGCCACAATGCAGGATCTTAGACGTCAAAATCAGCTCATCACTGTTTGGTTTTTGCTTTTAAAATTGAAAGTTTTGGTAACCATTTGCTTACATGTGGTCGTCTTTACTAACATATTGACATCAACCAGTGGATTAGAGGCATTATTTGAATTTTGGGGGCTGCCACCCATTGAAATTATAGAACATGGAATACGCTTAGACCAATTAACAAGGGTCGCAACATCTGGGTAAACTTTTTTGGTCTAAATTATACAGTGCAATGTCCAATCAATGAAAGTTCAATGAAACTATGTCATTTACTAGTCTAAATATCCGAGCTTTCAAATTGACGATTCCAGGCTGTCAGTGAAATTTTTGAAATGTTTTTGGTTTTGGACGTAGTCGCGGCTCGCGTTTCGTCGCCGTTCTCGCCTATAAGGGATGGATGGACCTCGCGAGTGAAATTTTGTCCGCTGCGATTTTCGCAATGAAAATGTATACTAAGTGTCGTGGAATATGTATAGGAATTTTGTTTTTTTTTTTGTTTTTCAACTGTTCAACTGGATTACTTCAATTTATTTTCCCCTGTAAAATATAATTGAAACACGTTTCAAAATTATTCGTTCAGGCGTTGAAACCTTTGATTTGTTGGATAATTTTAAATTGTTTGCAACGCTTCGAATTCGTTGAACGTTAGAAATGATGGAAATGTCAAACCACTGATCCTAAGAACTAAGAGGATTGCCCCGTAGAAACGATAAATGATTGAATTTTTCATATCAGACTGGATCTGACAGGTGGGGACAATTCGTCTTTTTTACCTTTGTGTCGCACTGAAACTGCGATATGACTATTACATTTAATAGATACAACTCCTGACTTCCTCCAGCAACAATCTTTCCCCCCACTTACTTCGTAAAAACTTCACAATAACACTTGACAGATGGGGACAACCGCTTTTTAAAATCGTGCCATGCAGTTTGTATGGGTGACAGCTGATTTAGCATTCCTTTTTATTTCTCTATTCCATGTGTCAAACCAAGTCAAACCGCTGATTAAAAAAGAAAACAACAACAGTTTGGTTACCGGTTACCCCATGGAATAGAGAGGGAGGTTTAGAAAAGCAATAAGTATAAATAAAAATAAAATCAATTTATGCATGAAAATTAAGTAAAATATTTCTTATACCAACTTAAGAATCCCATAAATTACACCATCAACTATGCAAAAAAACATATACGTTTAACTGCAACTCAAATCAAACTTCATTCCTCATGTCTCGGTTTCAAGTACAGTTTTATTGGAACTTCTGGTACTATGCCACTTGGTACCTTCTTCAATTTCATCGGTACTTGGGTTTCAGGACAAACTTCAAATGTGAATTTCTGAAGCATGTGATACATGGCCACCTTCATTTCCATTAGAGCAAAACGTGATCCTGGGGATAAGAAATAGAGCAAACGTGAATTTCTCAATAAACTATAAAAAAATCGCGTTTGAGATCTTACCAATACAATTTCTTGGACCAATTCCAAACGGCAAATATGCATTGAAATTAATATTCTTTCTGTTCTCCTCACTGAATCGTTCCGGATCAAATTTCTCTGGATCTGGGTAGTATTTAGGATCCATATGCAAGCCATAAATTGGCACCCAAATAGGCATTTTATCTTCAATCTTGAATTCCAGTCCATTATCACCTTTGTAGACAAAGTCCTTGTTACACTGACGGTCGGTCATAAATGCCGCCGGCCATTTACGCAACGTTTCCGATATAACCATATCTAGATACTTGATTGACTGAACTTTCTCATAGGTCAAATGTTTTCCGTCCAAACTTTCACGAACTTCATCTATTTCGGCCACAAGTTTTTCCTGCACGTCAGCATTAATGGCCAACTCATAGGCCATAAATCGCAGTGTTGCCGAACTAGTTTCAAATCCGGCCAGGAAGAAGAGGAAACACTGTGCAATAATTTCAAGATCGGTCCAATTACGCTTCACAATTTCCTTGCCGTGACCAGTGGACACTTCATTGACGGCCGCAATAGAATCGTTTTCATCGACCTTCTCCTCGTTGTTTTTCAACTCACCCTTTCTCATTTGCATGAGCATGTTAATCATATCGGGTCGATGAATATTATCGCGTTCTCGAATTCTCATATTTTCGATAATCATTTGGTAAAACATGTCCTTCAATTTTGTAGAGAATATGGTCAGTCCTAGATATCTGGCTGCTCGTGGACAGTACATAATGAGGAAAGCTTTCATCATTTGCCACGGATTGGCCATTCGAATAAAAGACTGTCCGATGGCATAGAACTCATTGCATTTATCCCGAAACGAGTCCACCTTTACGCCAAACGCACAAGTGGCTATTACATCGTTAGTGAACCGCGAAAATAAGTCTTTGACATCGTAAGCAACGGGACCGTTTTGTGAATATTCCTCGCCAATGAATTTAGTCATTTCGGCACCAACGTCCGACATCAGCTCAAACATCATTCGCATTTTACTACTGGTGAAAATGGGACTTAGCGTATTTCGCATTTCTTTCCATTTTTTGTCGCGCAAAGCTGTCAGCATACTGCCAAAGAACTCATCGTGTGATATGTCAACTGCTTGTCGATGATTGGGGAAATTTTCAAATTCCTTGACGGCCAACTGTTTAATTAAGTCCGGATCGCGTATCAGGTAATATGGATTGCCGAAGTCGAATAATCCGATGACCCTAAAACAAAAAGAATATGATTATGACTTTATGTCTTTTATGTAATAGTTCAGTAACAACTACAACTAGAAGTGGAACTCCATAAAAATATTTTTTTCTGAACAAAAAAATGCAAGAGATTCCCATATGGGCAACCTGGACGACTGCCCAGGGCGGCATCTTTCTGAAACTTTCATACCTTCCATTCATTCGGTGAAATGAGCATTTCGAGATATCAAGAGGCAATTTACATAATTAGCAAACAAATTAAGTTGCAAAAAGGGTTACTTTGGTCAAACTTTGCTGCCCTAGATATATCTAGTCTAGAAATACATCTCTCTTATTTGTACAATCAGACTATTCATCGATTGATCTTGATTTCTCAAATTGATCACTAACACTTCTTCTAAAATCGGAGTAAAATCCGGCTGAAAAGTAAAATGTTCATAAACTCATTAAATCAATATTTCAGAAGTAATAAATTCACGATATAAGAAATTCAGCGAAAACTTCGACTCTGACGCGAAATAGAACCATTAATCAAACGATTAGCTGAAATTAATCACTAAGTGTCTCGAGCCATAACACGAGAGGGACGATCAGAGGCCAAACTACTTGACTCAGGGCGGTCCCGCGAGCTTCTTGAGTGGGCCCCCTAATAAAAGCCGTTCTGTCCATATTTTTAGGTTTTTATACCCTATACCCATAAGATGGTATAGGGTATATTGTTTTTGTTACGACGATTTATGTAACACCTCAAAGGAGCCACCGGAGGTATGGTAAAGTATATATATAAATGATCAGGGTCGGTCCCTGATTCGAATAAGCCATGTCCGTCTGTCTGTCTGTCTGTCCGTCCGTGTGTCTGTCAGTCCGCACGATAACTCCCGAAATAATGAAGCTAGCGTTTTGAAATTTTGGTCAGATGATTGTTTTGATAAAAGCTTGGGTGGTATTGAAAATGGGCCAAATCGGACCAAGGGTTCCCCTACCTCCCATACAAATGACCCCTCCGTGATAGATTAATTCGGTCATATTTTTCGACAGAATATCGCTTGCGACCTGAAATTTTCATCAATGCCTAATTGTGACATATGCTTGAAGTTGGTAGAAAGTGGGGAAGGTGTGACTACCCCTACCCCTACATCTCCTACAAAGCAATATTCCGCCATATCTTTTGATAGAATGCCGCGAAAAACTTCAAACTAGTATCAAATGGTATCCCTTGGATGCCTTGATAAGATAATAAAGATGTGCCAGGTCCGGCCCATCTACCCCTCCTTCCCCTACAAAAAATATGAAATTGAATATTTTGGGTTTTTGCGCGCCTTCTAGGTCTGTACATGGGTATAGGGTATATACTCATCGTGCTATTCGCACGATTAGAACTCGGTCTCGTTAATTGTCTGATTTTGATTACGGGTACTGCAATATCAAGGAAGACACTAGTTTTCTACGATGCTAAAAAAAGCGTTGCGGAACAAACTTCTACAGTATGAGTACAATAGGCATCGACAATTGCTTATGACAAAGAGAGACAGTAAAGATAAAGACGAAATTGATCGTTCGGAGGCCAAGATCTTCGCGTCACATCTCATCTATCGGCACAAAGGGGTCACCAAACCATGGATCTATGTGTATACATATTTGAATTTTTCGCATAATTTGACATACTTTTTATATGAAATATGATTTCAAATACTGAATTGGCCCTACTTAAATAGTGCCTGAGCTCAGTCGATGATTTCATTTTATTGAATAAAAAATGTCTAATATCTATGAATTTGACAAAGAAGGACGATAAATTCAACATTTATTTAAACTTCTCGAATCTTTTCTTTTTGTTTGCCAGGTTCTTCAAAACTGCCTTCTTTTTCTAGATTTTTAAATGTTTAAATCAGTATAGGTGCTTATAGCGTTGTTTGTTGCCATACTATTCCTATAATAATTTTTAAAGTTTCAAACAAAAAACGCAATTAAAACCTGACATAATTAGTATGAATTAATATTTTTACCTTATAAAATTTTCATTATCTAAATTTTACATGGCTCGAAAATTCCTATTGGCTCATGGGCCCCTTCCACGAAAATTTTAAGGCGACAAGTTTAGTTAGTATGAGGGAGGGCAAGTTAGTTGCTGCCCAGGGGCGCCATAGAAGATAAATCTGGCTCTGACACTATGCAAATCTATTATATAAAAATGGAGCGAAAAAAATGTATGGTAATTCATCAATTGAGAACGGCTGGCCGATTTTGTTCAATTTTTTTCAGTTGTTTTGCAATTGCCAGGAGAAGGTTTTTACGAAAGAAAATTTTGGAAAACCCCTCCGGAAAAGTCGGAAAATTGAAAAAACCAATGTAATTCATCAATTGAGAACGGCTGGACCGATTTGGTTCAAATTTTCTTTCAGATGTTTGCAATTACAAGGAGAAGGTTTTTACGAAAGAAAATTTTGGAAAACCCATTCTGGAAAAGGTTTGAAAAATCGAAGTAATTTATCAATTGGGAACGACTGGACCGATTTGGTTCAAATTTTTTTTTCTGTTGTTTGCAATTGCCAGGAGAAGGTTTTTACGAAAGAAAATTTTGTAAAAACCCACCGGAAATGTCGGAAAGTTGGAAAAATCGAAGTAATTTATCAATTGAGAACGGCTGGACCGATTTCATTAAAAAATTTTTTCAGTTGTTTGCAATTACCAGCAGAAGGTTTTTACGAAAGAAAATGTTGGGAAAACTCTCCGAAAAAGTCGGAAAATTGGAAAAATCGAAAAATTCATCAATAGAGAACGGCTGGGCCGATTTAGTTCAAATGTTTTTGTCCGTTGTTTGCAATTGCCAGGAGAAGGTTTTTACGAAATAAAATTTTGGAAAAACCCACCGGAAATGTCGGAAAATTGGAAAAATCGAAGTAATTCATCAGTTGAGAACGGCTGGACCGATTTGGTTCAATTTTTTTTTCAGTTGTATGCAATTACCACACGGTTAAAAATTCTGGTGTATTTTTTATACCAACTGATGGTATAAAGCTCATTCATACATTTCTTAGTATGAATTGAAATAAACCGCGATGTTTAAATTTTGTTTATATTCTTCTTCTTTATGGCACGATAGCCCGCGACGTCGGGCCTTGGCCGCCTGGATTGAAAACCACCAATTGTCGCGGTCACGCGTCCTTGTCCTCCAGTTCCGAAAGCCAAGCATCTGGTGGGCGTCCTCAATACAGATTGCTCTCATCGGGCTCTCGGTCGTCCACGCAATCTGGCTCCGTCCACTCGTTGCGCGTTCATCACCTTTTTGGGCATGCGATCGTCGTTCATCCTTTGTACATGTCCCGCCCATTGCAGTCGCTGCAATGTCATGATCTTCGACACCTGTAGCTCATCATACAGCTGATACAACTCAAGGTTGTACCGGATGCGCCATTCACCTCGTTCACGAACGGCCCCGAAGATTCTTCGGAGAACCTTTCGCTCGAATGTGTCCAACAGGTGTTCAGAGTTTTGGGTTAGGGTACATGCCTCGCAGCCATAGCATAGCACAGGTTGGATGATGGTTTTATAAACGTGGAGTTTCGTGTTCCTGTGCACCAGCTTCGAATTCATAATTTGGAGGACCGCAAAGTAACACTTATTAGCTAGTTGTATCCGGCGCTTTATCTCATCTGTTTCGTTGGCGTCCTTTGAAATTGCAACCCAGGAAAGTGAAGTTGTCACATTTTCTATATTGAGGTCCAACACTATGATGCTTGAATTTACTGGCGTTCTAGTTTTTGATTGCATCATGACCTTGGTTTTAGATTCGTTGATATGTAGCCCAACTTCCTTGGCGGCGTTATTGAGATTATGCAGAAGGCTTTCTGCATCACCCAATCTTCGAGACATGATGTTGATGTCGTCGGCGTAGGCTACTAGTTGAGCCGATTTAATGAGTAGTGTTCCGCTGCTGTCCAAATTCATGGCACGAATCACATACTCCAGAGCCAGGTTGAAGAGCGTCGGCGCCAGTCCGTGTCGCGTCGCCTTGCTTGAGTCCAGTACGAGTTTCAAATAGGCCCGTGAGTCTGTTCTGAACTCTGACCTGCGAGACGGTATTAGTCATCGTCATCCTTATGAGTCGCACTAGCTTAGCCGGTATTCCAAAATGCAGCAAAATGTTGTATAGTACGCTTCGATCGATACTGTCGTATGCCTGCTCGAAGTCAACAAATATTTGGTATACGTCGATGTTGTATTCCCAGCACTTCTGGGGTAAAAGCTTCACTGTAAAAAGCTGATCTGTCGTCGAACGACCAGGTCTAAAGCCGCTTTGGTACTCGCCAATGATTTCTTCTGCGTACGGATTAATTCTATTTTCTAGAATCTTAGATAAAGTTTTATAAGTCGTACAAACTAATGAGATGCCCCTGTAGTTCTCACATTTCAACTTATCCCCTTTTTTGTGGATTGGGCAAATTATACTTTTGCGCCAATCTTCCGGGATTATTTCGTCGTTCCATATTTTATCGAATAGTGTGTGTATAGCCTTAACAAGGCTCTCCCCACCATGCTTCAGCAATTTAGCTGGAATCTCGTCAGTGCCCGGGGCTTTATTGTGGTTTAGTGATTGCGTGACGAGATCAACTTTTTCTACTATTGGGGGTTAAACGGGAGGGCCTGTTTCAGCCGTCAGCTCCAGCGCTTCTTGTGTGGGGTTGTTCGGTTGAACATTAAGGAACTCTTCGAAATGTGAGGCCCAGCGTTTATCAACGCTATCGGTGTCGCTAATTATATTGCCATCCTTATACTTACAGAGGCTGGTCCTGGGTTGGTATCCACTTCTAATTGAATTAATTAGCTTGTACGCTTGTCTACTGTTCCTACTAGCTAGTCTTTATTTGCATCAACTGCTCGTCAAGATGCTTACGTTTCTTACGCCTAATTAACATTTTCGAAAATCGTCGAACCTCGTCATATTTGTTTTTTTTTTGGCTCTAGTTGCGCGTTCGGTCCATTGGCGATATGCTTCATTTTTCGCATCTACCGCAATTTGACATTCCTCGTCAAACCAATCATTTCGGTCTCGCCGGGCTTTGTATCCCACAACCTCCTCTGCGACCCCTTTGGTGGTATCTTTGAGTGTATCCTAGATCTCAAGGGCGCCTTTGTTGCTGATGTTATTTAGCAAGGGTGTCAGCTTCTCCTCAAGGGCATTCGTATAAGTAACCACCGTGGCATCATCCAACAATTTGTCAACAATTTTGTTGACAGTATGTTGATCAGGAGATCTCCAGGTCTGTCTGTGAATACGACGATGCGGAAAACACGTTGAGCTAATGACCATGTTTCTGCTGGTCGCGAGGTCTATTAGTCGTTGGCCGTTGTCGTTACATTCTTCATGGAGGCTGTAACCTCCAGTAATCCACCTATGCCAACTTTCGTTTCCGACTTTGGCGTTGAAGTCCCCCAGCAGCAATTTGACATCGTTTGGCTGAAGTGAATCGAAGAGATTTTTAGGCGGTGGTAGAACCCGTCGTGTCGTGCTCTGTGGCCGTGAACGTTCGGTCACCATTCTGTGAAATAGACTCTCATAGAGAAACGAGTTTCCAAACTCGGCACGACTCGTCGCAAGTTTATTATTCAGAAGAAGATGATAAGAAATATTCTTATCGTAGAATAATAAACTAACAATGCGACTAGGAAGTGGTATGGCTGACAACCATATCACACTCCGAATTCAGTTGTCTTTGTAACGTTGATGACTACACACGGTAGTCATCAACGCACCATGCTCCACTAGGAGTTACGGTAATTAAGAGAGAGAACCCGTTTTGGCCGCGTCTTCACTGACTTCGGTGGGGGCATGCGCGTTTATGAGCCAGAGATTGAAGAACCGAGTTTTAATGCGAATCGCACACAGCCGCTCGTTTATGGGTTTAAAGTCGATAACATTCGGCTTAAGTTGATTGTTTACAATAAACGCCACTCAAAACTCCTTGTGGCCCGAAGGTTTTCCACTTGTGAAAATTGTGTACGAATTTCGATCGTCAATGTCGCTATCCTAAGCCATTTTGTTTCCTGGAGTGCAACTATGCTCAGCTTATAGTTTTCAACCTGATCCAATAGGGCCCTTAAGGCCCCTGCCCTATTCAGGGAGCGTACATTCCAGGTTCCGAAAGAGTAATCCGTTGTTCGTTTGCGTGGTCGTCGTTGAGTTGTATCCGTCCAATCCGAGGCTTTCGTTCCAGGTTTCTTGACGTCGATTTTTTTACAATGATGAGTTGTCGGCCCATCGCTTAACCATGATAGTATTCGTAAACGAAAGAGGTCCATCATGGAGGGGCCTCGGAGGTGCTGCTTCCGTGATTGACTGTTCGGTTTTTGTCACCCTATTACGTTTAGTAACCTGAGACGCTGAAGATGTTAATACAGCACTCAGGCGCAGCTGTTACTCGGATAATGCGGGAAAGTAACGCCCCGTAGATAAACATAGGATATGGCCGGAGCCGTTCACCCTATGAAACTCGTCCTGCATAGCTAAGGGTCCGCAGTTATGCCACAACTGAAAAGGATATAGGAATCGGCCGGAGCCTTTCAACCTTTATCCTTCCCCTTACGGTAACATTACAAGAGATCAATAAATTGTTATAAAGTGAGGAAAAGCATAACCGAGTGTGGTGTAGTGCTAACCGCGCTCGGTGCGAAACTGGGCTACGATAAGTTTTTTGAGTTATAGGTTCAACTCTGGGCTGCATCGACAATATTTTTTTTTTGTTTTAAGTAAAAAAGTTTTAATTGTAATTCGTAAGTTTACAAATAGTTTAATACACTGCGGGTTAAAACGTAATAACTAGTTAGGGCACACTTTTTAAGTACATACATACATATATGCATTGCCTAAAATTCAAGTCAAATTTGGTGTGGTCATAAATGTAACCCAAATTAGATTAGGTTTTAATCTAAAATGTTTAACAGTGTAGAGAATATTCCATCGCACGTTTCTCTACAAAGTTGAGGCTCCTAGCACTTTTAAATCAATACCATAACCACAAGTCAAGTCACAGTCAAAGTAAGCCACCTCAGTATAAGCTAAGCTCTTCATTATATACATTTTCTTTAATGATTTTTGGAAATACTAATTTTTACACTATGGAAACGTCAGGAAAGCCTCCTTTTTTAAACGCTGACAATCTAAAAATTACTATCTCTCGAATTTATCAATAGTCTAAGAAAATTGGGCCAAAATATGGCCATCGAACGTCAAAAATGCTACATCGGAATTTTTTTTAGATTATGGTTGGGGATGGTCCTCAGATTATGGCAATAAAAGTCCCAACCGATTGGGGGTCCGCAACCTTAAAAAATGGGGGAAAGGGGGCAATTTTTCGGTTTTTTGCGATTATTTTAAAAATGGTAAGAGATACAGAAAAATGGACTGAGGACGAAAAAAACTACATAAAATTACCTTTGCAATGATATATAACAGAGAGAGAGTTTAGAGTTTAATTGAATATTTCGGCGTTAGACTAGAAAATAAATTAGAATATTTTCATTTCTGACCTTTTTAAAAGCTCCAAAAATTTGGAAAGAATGCTAGTTCAGCCGTAAAATTTTATATAAGTATTCACAATAAGTTCAAGATGAATCGCAAAAAAATTGAAAAAATTACCCCCTCTCCCCCCTTTTTTTAAGGTTGCGGGCCCCCAATCGGTTGGGACTTTTAATGCCATAATCTGGGGACCATCCTCAACCATAATCCAAAAAAATTTCCGATATAGGATTTTTGCCGACCAAATATGCCATTTTTCTTAGACTATAAAGGAACTATGTATGTTAAAAGAAATGCTGAAGGGGTGGCTCACTTCGACTGTAACTCACTATGTGTAAAATTGAAGGGAAATAAATTATGAAGTCATGGGCTCGCATGTAAACTCCACCTTAATTGTAAATTCTTCCTATAATAATTTAGTTCTTCATACAATGTTATAAAACCAATTATATTATAAAATATTTTTTTAGCGCTCATGTAAACATCGAAAAATACTGCAATATCTAGTCTATACGCCAACCCAAATTGTATTTCCGTACTTGGCACCCCAGATGTCGCTAGTGCCTCTAGCGAGGCATATCAGGCCTTAGCATAACGACTTGCTGGCCGTTGCTGGAAAGTGGATCACCGAATTTTCTGGAACAGTGGAAATGGGTATATAAGGGCGTCGACTAGAGTCAGTGAGTCAGTATAGTTTTACCCGTGGAATAGGTCGTATTAGTGACTAGTTAAGTAAGTAACCGTGTGTATATTAGTGTGTGTTGTAATAAATAGTGTTGCAGTAAAGCGAGTGTTATTCCTGATCGTGTAAGCGAAAATCTATCACACCCACTGGAACGTCGAGAAAAGACGAGAAAAATATAACAATTGGTGTCATAAGTGGGATTTTCCAGTACGGTGTAGTGTGACTCGTGCGCGGAATATACGACGTGAAACTGCGAGTGTCGAGAATATTCGAGAACTCTACGAGAATTTTCGGTATAGTTCGCGACGGGAAAGTTCTAGAAAGTGAACGCAATCGTGTCCGACTAGTGTGAGAAGATCCGGGGAACGTGAAATTGCGTGTGTCGAGTTAACATTCGAGAAGACGACGAAAATTTTCTGGAAAATTCGCGACAGAAAATTCGGTAAAGTGAACGCAATTGTGTCGGACTAGTGTAAAGAGATCCAGTGAACGTGAAATTGCATGTGTAGTGAACATTTGAGAACTCGACGAGAATTTTCGGAAAAGTTCGTGACGGAAAGTTCTGGGAAGTGAACTTACGAACTTCGAGTCGGACTATTGTGGACAGAAAAACTTCTCGAAAGTGAATTAGTGCCGTAACGTGTAGAATTCGAAAACATTCTAGAAAGTTCGATTCGCGTAAAAGTGAACTGTGGACAGTTTTTAGTTAAGAAACAAAATGCCGCGTAATATCTCGCAATTAACAACGGCCGAATTGAAACGTTACCTAGCAAAACCGAATCTTTCGACTTCAGGAAACAAAAGCGCGTTGCTTGCACGGCTGATGAACGCACTGATCCCGTATCCCGATACGGTAGAGTTTCTGGAGGAACAAGACATCTGCGAGCCAAGTGCAGAACAAGTCTTGGACCCTATGATGCAATTTCTAATATCAATGGAGGCGAAGCTAAACCAGCGAGCAGCAGAACAGAATGAACGGTCAGCCAAGTCCGATGAGGTAATGAGAAAGATGGTGCAATCGATAAAGTCCGAACTGAAGGAACAGAGTGAACGATCGGCCAAGATAGAGGAAGGACTCATCGAACAAATTGCGGGTTCGGAAAGGTCGATAACGGCAAAGCAGGAAGAAGCAATGAGCCATTTAAAGAACAATTGAAATTAATCGACGAGAAGTCGCGAGAAAATTCTGAGAAAATCAAGACAGTGGCCGAAGAGGTTTTGAAATTGAAAAGCGATGTTACCGAAGAGGTGTGTAAGTTCAAGAGTGATCTATCCTAAGAAATCCGTAAGTTAAAGGACGATCTGGAACGCTTGAAAACAGCCAATAGCAACCAACACCCGCAGAGTGCCATGCCGTAGTAGTCGAAACAATCCAAAAGTCGAATAGTGACTGCAAAACATCGAGAAAAAGTGAAATACATTTATCTAAAACTGACTCGAATATTAAAAGTCTGAAAGCGCCGACTTTTGATGGACAAATGTCTTGGAAGATCTACAAAACACAATTTGAGGGTGCTGCAGTGGTAAATGGTTGATCGGACAGTGAGCGTGCCACGGCTCTTGTTCTAGCGTTCAGAGGACCTGCTGCTAAAATCCTGCAATCGATTCCTGCTCCACTTCAGACATCTTATGTAGAGCTTTTAAAGGCGATGGATGTGCGATACGGAGATGAGCACATGAAGTAAATTTATCGATCGCAGCTTCGAAACCGAATACAGGAGAAACTCTGCAGCAATTGGCACAAGACATTGAACGGTTGCCTCTTTTGTCATACCCGACCTCGGAACCTGAGTATCGTAACGAGACAGCAGTTGATGTGTTTACTACGGCAACCTGGACCGTGAATTACAGCGGGCTTTAAGGCTAGCTGACAAGCGAACGATCAAGGACGCAGTAGCATACAGCCTGGAACTGCGGTGAACAGGGACATGTGCGAAGGAATTATCAACAGCCGAGGAAGACCGGAACATTCTGCGAAAGGTGTGCCCAGCAAGCAAGAAAAACAAGTCACCAATATCAAGGGGCAGAGGTTGGCTTGTGGAAATGGTCCTCCCAGAACTACCACCACTGTTTCACGTATTCACCGAGGCGAAAACGATCTATGTCTAGTCGGCTGAATTGGAGATAAACAGTGTATCATCACCATCGAGACTGGCGCAACAAAATCAATTCTAAAGCCCCGGATAGAGTTCGAGCGGAATGAAAATGAAACGGTAATGAACCGGCATAAAAACCGTGGTGACGGTAATGAACCGGCATAAAAACCGTGGTGAATTTAAAATTTTAGCTTCGAAAATTGCTGCAAAGGCGTTTTACGTCCTAAATCATCTTAAAAATAACTAAAAAAATAATTTCCCCCTTGTCCGAATGCATTTTCAACGTGAAAATGAGTCGACTCTGTAGCATATTCTCCGTCGGGCGTGGTGAGTTTTGCAAACGTCAAACCGATTCACTGTCCACGACGAGTTCATCGCGGAAATTATCTAATGACCGGGGAATCGAAAAATAACACATAAAATGGCAGAGACAAATTGTGAAACCATTCTCGGATTTTAGTTTATGGAATTACCCATCATTTACCACATATTCCACGACAGTAAGTATGCATTTTCATTGAGAAAATCGCCGCGGACAAAAATTTCATTTTCATTCCGCCCGATGTCTATTCAGGGCTTAAGACCGGACATCGTGAAAGGAATGAAGCTTGTGAACGATAGAAAATTCATGCTTCTAACAGCGACCGGAGGAGAAATGGGTACACATGGCGAGGTTACCAAACGAATACGACTGGGAGATGTTACGTTCCGCCACAAGTTTTTAGTTGCCGATATAACCGATGAATGCATCCTGGGAATGGACTTTCTGAAGGCAAACGGATTAATGTTGGACTTGGGACGAAGGATACTGAGATGGCGCAACATCGAGATTGTCGCAGAAGTACCACGAATGGAAACGCGGCGGTCCTCCGAGTATTGGCTAGATATGTTTTGATGCTTTACTAGGAACACACTTGGGTTAAGTTTGCTTAAGATTGGTACATGGAAAAAAGTTTTTCTTAGAAAAATCTCATATTCAGAGACAACCCCATGACCCCATGGTCCGATTCCATTCGTTCCGTATACTTAAAAGAAACTTGTATACACAATTTTCAGCCCGATAGCTTCAAAACTGAGGGCCTAGTTTGCGTTGCAACAGACGGACGGACAGACAGACAGACAGACAGACCGACAGACAGACAGAAGGACATGGCTCTATCGATTTCTCTCGTCACGCTGATCAATAATATATATACTTTATATAGTCGTAGGTGCTTCCTTCTGTGAGTTGCAAACTTCATGACGAAGTTAATATATACCCTTTCACATAGTGACGGGTATAATAAGTTTCGATCGCTGCAGCTACAGAGATTATCTTGCAATTTTTCCTATCGACCGGAATTTAAAAGATGTCTTGAAATGGTTGGAGCAGTTTGGCTATATTTTTTCCAATTCTTCTGTGGACTTTGAGATAAAAGCGTCAAGAAGGGTTTTGAGCTCTTTTCGATAAAATGTTGCAAAGTCTATTTCGGCTGTAGTTTGAAATGATTCGTCCAATTTCGGTGATGTTTTTCTTAGTCCGATTCACGGTCAATATCTAATTTTCTTGCGAAAATCATCATGGAGCTTTGCACTTACGCATTGATTAGGCTATCGTTGTTAATGTCTTTAAAAGACTTTATTGTACTGGGAATGAGTTTCATGGAGTCGATAATGTGCTTCTAAATTTTCTGTTAAATTTTTAAATTTAAACATTAGTTTTATGTTTTTATGCCGAATTGTTCTGTTAATAAGTATGTACATACATACAATTATGTACATACTTTTAATGTTGCAACTTTTAAATGTTTATATCCTTAAACTGCGATAGGTATTCTTTTTGTAAATTTAATAATGCCGAAAATCACAATCCTACATATTCCCACTGAGGTCAAATTTGCCGACTGCAGATGAAAATTGAAAATGTTTGGGGGGGGTTGAGACACTCGTATTATGTAAGTATGGCTATGTAGCAGTGGCGCCGGAACGAATTTTTTATTTGGGGGGGGGGCAAGATTTTTTTTCTCAAATTCATATTAAATTAAGCGGTTATATACCGGACCTCTATCCAGGACCGGCTCTACTATATTTGCAGAATGTGCATTTAAACAGGGCGCCTCATTAAGTAAGGCAAACAAACAATTTCAATTTTTGATTAATTTTAAATCAAAATTTTGTAATTTTTTATGCTCTTTAATCGGAAGTTTTGAAAACGTTGCCTTTTTTATATTTTAAATTAACATTTCCAAAAATTTTAAAAATCGCGATTATAAAAAAATAAGGCAAAAATTTGCACTTTTTGTGAAATTTTTGGGCGGTTTTAATTTTTAAATTGTGATTGTTAGGACTTCCGCTATAATAACCTCTACATTAGGTCTCAAACTCAAATTTTCGAAAGTTTCGGTTTAAACAAATTTAAAATTCGAAATTATTGAAAAATTTGATTTTAAAATATAAAAATGCGAAACTACAAAATGTGCAAATTTTGATTCTTAAGTTCTCAAATGGAAAGTTTGGGGTTTGAAACCTTATTTAGAGAATATTCAATCGCAAATTTCTTTACAAAGCTGAGGGTCCTGTATATAATACTGTATATACCACAAGCCAAGCCCCAGTGAAAGTGAGCCGCTCAGTATAAGCTCTTCATTAGATATATTGCGCTGATAGTGTAGTTAGCACATGATAAACCTAGTAGATTGCAAAATCTGAGGAAAATTTGTTTTTTGTTTCCTATGGTGTTTTGGGGCGCTCAGGACAAAAATTTCGTTGCGAAACAGGGTCAAAATTGTATAAAAAACACCAAAAAACCGTTTTTTCTTAAATGACGATAATCTAAAAATGAATATCTCTCGAATTCATTAGAGGATTTATGTATGTTAAAAGAATAGCTCATACTGAGGTGAGGGGTGGCTCACTTTAACTGTCACTACGGATATATCTAACATTGAAGAGAAATGGAGTATGACAGACAGATAAAAAAGCGGCCATAATACCTAGGACCGTCGCTGCCTCTAGCACTTTAATATCCTGTGAAACGATACCAAAAAGTAATTATGAAAAATATTAGAGAACAACAGCGATCAGAAACCACCTAGAATAGTCTTCAATATGAGACTAACCTTTAAGTTTCTGTTTGTTACCCATTTTAATCCCATTGTAATTCCGAAGTGTTGAAGATTATATTCTTTATTTTATATAGCTTTATAAAATTAAAGACTAAACGATTTTCCCAAATGTTGTTTTCCGGTTTCCTCGGGAAACGAATTCTTCCATGATTTTGAGGAGTCTAAATTCCCTGTTCGATCCCTGTGAACATGGAGAAGGATTAAATGTGTCAGACGTTTTTGTGTCATTGTTGAATGTAGCCATGTTAAAGACGTCGTAAAGCACTGAGCGACCTTTCTGAAGATGCCGCTGATGCTGGAACTTGTGCTCTATATGCTTCAAAAATGATCAGCAATTTCGGCGCAACATGTAAGTGAAGCTCTACCCTTCAAAAGAGTTAACTGTGAGCGAAGATCAACAATATCGAAATCGAGCATAGCAGCCCAATCTTACTGTGAGATTCTCTACCATCGGCACGGTTTTCTGACAAGGAGAATGAAAAACTTCCTCGTGTTCGTTAATCAACCGTCAATAGTTTCGCTATGGTTGGCCTTGTCGTTAATTCGAGGTACTCTTGTTATTGAAGAAGAAATGAAAATGGAATGATCATGTACATACTCGTAGTATACATCATGGAAAAAAATATCCACTTCTAGAATAATACATTGGATATGTACATTGTACATACATATATGTATGTATAAAAATGTAAAATAAATTATTCTTCATTTTTAATATAGTGCAATATATGTAGTATTAATTGCCCCTTTAGCCAAAATATTGAGGGGGCAGTTGCCCCCGCTGCCCCCCCCCCCTGTTCAGGCGCCATTGCTATGTAGTAAAATCATCTAATATATAAAATTCATTGATATGGCTATGCAGTAAAATCATCTAATATATAAAATTCTCCTCCGAAACGGCTGGACCGATTTTTATGAAAATTTTGGTGTATTCTCGCTAGGTATGTATCGGTTGTAAACTATATTTCATTTCCCTCCTTCTCTTTGTCTTTAATTTAGTATTTTGTACAGTAAGTGATTAAGCCTACTCCATTCATCCGCTTTAAATTTTTATACGTGTACTAAATGAAATCGAACCGGCTTAAGGATATGATATAGAAATATGATGATATGACGTAGTGTAATGGATCATAATTATATATTAAAATTAAATACTTACGTTTATTGACATAAGTCATATGGATTTCAAGGCGATTTTCTATGTACGCTGCCTGTCATGGGTTAACAAAGATAGGTATTTCCATATTGTTGAAGAATTAGTTGCTTTTGTTTTTTTCGGTTGTGAACCCCCAATTTAGGAAGTCACGAGCCGCCACTGCCTAGAAGGCACACAAAATCCAAAATATTCAATTTCAAGTTTTTGGTATGGAAGAAAAGGGTACAGAGTCGGATCTGTCACACCTTTCATATTGTTATATTTTTCTCGTCTTTTCTAGACGTTCTAGTGGGTTCGACCGATTTTCGCGTACACAATAATGAATAACACTCGGTTTACTGTAACACTATTTATTACAACACACACGGATATATACACGATTTACAATTTCACTAATTACTGACTAGTTATTGATCCGATATAATCCACGAGTAAAACTATACTGACTGACTCTAGTCGACGCCCTTATATACCCATTTTCACTGTTCTGGAAACTTCGGTGCTGCACTTTCTAGCAACGGCCAGTAAGTTGTCTCGCTAGTGATACTAGCGCCATCTGTTGCCAAGTACCGAAAATCCTTTTGGGTTGACGTATAGACTAGGCGCATTACAATATGTTATAAGGACATCCAACAGCTATCATTTGACACGAATTTGAAGTTTTGCGCGAGATTCAATCTAAAGATATGACTGAAGATGGCTGGCTTTGTAGAAGGGGTACACTACTCATCAAATCATGATCAAAATATCAGGTTGCTAGCGATATCCTTTTGAAAAACAAGTTTGAATTAAACTATCATGGAGGGGTGAATACCATACAAAGTTCTAGCAAAACGAAACATCTGACCGAAATTTCAAGACGCTAGTTTCATTATTTATTTACCGTTCGAGCAGACAGTCACATGGTCGGACAGACAGACAGACGAACATGGCTTATTCAAATCAGGAACCGATACTGATAATTTCTATCTATTTCTATCCCTACATCCGGTGGCTCCTTCCAGGTGTTACATAATATCGGCGTAACAAATAACAATAACAATACATATACCATTTTATACGTGTAGTCCATAAACGCGAAAAGTCGGTGTCGACACCGTCAAAATTCGTTAAAAGTATTATCGTGGCAATTGATAGTCAAATTATTATTATCGCTTTTGAACAATCAAACCAAGCCTTTTTGGTCATATGTTCGCTTTTTAAAGTCATCCTTAACTCATCCTATAAAGTGTGCCTAAATGATACTATTGCAGAGACTCCCCAACAGGCATGCGACCTCTTCGCTAGATATTTTTCGTCAATTTTCTCTCCTTTGACAGTTCCTCATGCGTCTGACTTTAATTTCGAGGCCCTCGATTCACTTGACTTGATTTCTGCTTCTCCATCCGATGTTTATGAAATCATTGACGCTTTGGATGATAATGGTAGTTGTGGTTTGGATGGGCTTCCTAACTTTTTTGTCAAGTCCCTATCATCTGCCCTCAGTCTTCCTTTATCTATCCTTTTTAATCTAAGCCTTGCCACTGGTTCCTTTCCTTCTGCGTGGAAAGTTGCGAACGTTCTTCCTATTCCTAAATCCTCGTGTTCCTCTTCTGTCACGAATTATCGTCCTATAGCCTTATTGTCCTGTTTTTCCAAGATCCTTGAGCGCCTTGTTCACAAGTTTTTTTACCCTACCTTATCCTCTCTGTTCTCCAATAGTCAGCATCGATTTGTCAAAGGTCGCTCTACAATGACAAACCTTGCTAAGTTTCAGCACACGGTCGCGAAAGCCTTGGATAACCATGAACAAGTTGACACGGTTTACACAGATTTCTCCAAGGCTTTTGACTCCGTCAGCCATCATGTATTGCTTCGAAAACTCCATGCAAATGGAGTCTCCGGTTGCTTGCTGTCATGGTTTTCCTCCTACTTATCCCAACGTGAATGTCGTGTTATTTTCAACAATTGTGTCTCGTCTGCTTTCTGCCCCACCTCCGGTGTTCCCCAGGGTTCTATTTTAGGTCCTCTCCTTTTCAATGTTTTTATAAACGACCTTCCCTGTAATTTTTCCTCTTCTTCCCTCCTGTATGCTGATGATCTGAAGCTATTCAGAGTAATTCGTTCTCCTGATGACTGTGTTTGTCTTCAGGCTGACCATGTTGCCCTGAATAGCTGGTGTTCCTCCAACTCCCTTCAACTTAATGTTAGCAAATGTTTTTCAATATCCTTTTCCCTTAAACCTAATCCCATTTCCTTTGTATACACTATCGATAACTTTCCCCTCGTAAAAGCCGATCAGCTTAAAGACCTGGGTGTTGCGTTTGATTACAAATTAAAATTTGACAAGCACATTTTTGAAATTTCTGCGAAAGCTTCCCGTCTAACTGGTTTTGTGTTGCGTTGCTCTAAGGCGTTTACCGACTCCTCGATTGGCCTCACCCTCTTCAACACGCTAGTACGTAGCAAGCTGGAATACTGCGCTCCTATCTGGTCGCCTCACTACGTGTATCTCAAGTCTCATATTGAATCTATCCAACGGAAGTTTACACGAATTTTAATTTTCAACAGTCACTTTCCCTATTGCGAATATCCTCAACGACTTGCCCACCTTAAAATTCTCTCTCTCGAACTACGCAGAGTGTACCTGGATGAGTGTCTTCTGTACAGCATTTGCCAAGGAATTCTTTCTACAGATTTATCGGAAGAGATTCCTCTAAGAGTACCCAACCGTGCAACCCGTTCCTTGTCACTTTTTTTCCATTCCATTTGCTAGGACAGAACTATACTATCATTCTACCTTGCTTCGACTTCCGCGGAAACATGACTTCCTTCAGCTCGGGCCTTTTCCGCAATCATTTCCAGTTTTCAAACACTCTGTCAAAAGTATTCTTTTTGAAAGCGTTTAATAATTTGAATTCTTTTTATGTTATTATAATAATTATTTTTCTATTTTTTCATTTCTCCTCTTCTTTTTAATTAACTTTGCTGTTTCTTGAATTAGATTTTAATTTTTTTCTGTACTTTTAACTAATTTTTGTTTTGTAATTGGGACACTCATTCTGTAAAACAAAATTTAAATAAAAATAAAATAAAATAAAATAAATAAGTAATTTTTTTGTCGAGCATATTCTTCCCTAAATGCTTCGATTTCCCTGCTTCGGATATTTCCTACCGACACGATAGTGACTCGCGGATCACTGGTGTAGAACCGCTTCCGTGTTCCGTGCAATCTTTTTGTTTATACATAGTAGGTACATATATCTTAAAACAATGAATGAAATCACAAGCCAAACACCAGACTTGTGACTGTTTTCGCGATAGGCGTCAAATTATTTTTGATAGATAATACACACTACACATATATTATTGAACTTGAAGATTATACAGACGTGACTATCAAGCCATATACATACATATTTCGACAGATTACACAATCACATTTTAAACTTACTTTTCATTTGGATATTGATTGTAGTAGCGTTTTACAATCAACGCAATATTATCTCGCATTAAAAACCAGGTGTTTGTACCCAGCAACGGATACGGTTTGATGAATTTGATTCCTTGCTTCTCGAAGAAATCCGATCTTCGCATTGACCATTTCACCAACAAATAGATACATCCGCCGATTAGAAATAATATTAGCCACATTTTTACGTCTGTGCCGGTAAACTGGAGAACAAAAATCACTAAACTGCGGCCATGGACGTTACACTTCTTTCTAGATCGGCGCGGCTCTTCAACTGAAGCTTTTTATGAAATCACGGCCGAATCGAATATCATTTCATTCTCTATCTATAATATTGCTAGATACTTTTTTTCTGTGCAGATAAAAGATGACGTCACAATCCAATGAAAACAAACTGACGCCGGCGAAGCGTGAATAATGAAATTCAAAAAGCTTTTGCATGGCAAGCAATTTTTAAATGATCTGGTAATCTTCACAATACATATTAAATTTTCTAATGCAGTGGCATGAGGCATGGTCTTTGCTGGGTATGGACAAGGGACCATTATTTTTACGCGCTAGTAAAAAAATTATAAATACAGTGATACTCGCATACACTTGCGAGCAAAAATACTGACTCAAAGCTAAGACACGTACATATGTACGTACGTATGTACGTGTATTTAAAAAAATGCGCAATTTGTTCTCTTAAATTGCTTGTCATGTCAATATTTGATACCGATCTTGTCAAAATTTACTGAGCGATTGTGAGGAGAATCGGGCCGAGACAAAAAAGGGTCGAAAATAGTGATATCTGAAAACAGTGTATGGTTAGGCTTTTTGGAAAATTTAACAAAACCTCTTGAAGAAAAGTTAAGTATATTCACTTGAATAAATTTGGTTACTACCTATTTTAGGATCATTAGCAGTAATATAGAACAAAAATGGGTTTGATAACGTTGTATTTTGAGGACTACCGTACAGGCCCGTCGAGAGAAATGCCGGGCCCGGGACTGGAATTTCATTAGGGCCCCTACCTAAATGAGTTATGAATGTTATTTCCGCGTATAATAATTTAAAATTTTTTCGGCAACTCCTTGCAATTATTAATGCGTTACAAAAAAAATAACGCCTAGCTTCAGTGCAAGCTTATTCCTAATCAATATTATTACAGATATTGGTCTTGTACAATCTAGGATTCCATTTCTTCATATTGTCAACTAATCAAACAAAGTATAAAACATTATAACGAGTTATGCGTGTTGGAACGCAGCCTCCGCATCCCACGAAACAGCAGTGGGGCCCTCCGCTGCCATTCCGGTTCCCATTCAGTGCGGGTACACAATCATATACACAAATACGACATTGTTCAGAATGTTGATCTCCGAGCGATTTCCCGATTTACGGGCATATCGACTCGGAGATTGCAAAAATTGACATTCGTCGGTTTCGATCGAATGCATATGACACGGAACTCTCATCAGGTGCCGTCGCTAGTTCCGTGTCATATGCATTCGAGGACGGCACGACCGAGAATGCACTGGCTGGTTGTTGTTCAACCGTATATAAACCGAAAAAAACCATTCGTTGCTACGGATCACATTTGAAGCGAATAACTACTTGCTATTTCTGCGACTAGCGACGGCACCTGATGAGAGTTCCGTGTCATATGCATTCGATCGAAACCGACGAATGTCAATTTTTTGCAATCTCCGAGTCGATATGCCCGTAAATCGGGAAATCGCTCGGAGATCAACATTCTGAACAATGTCGTATTTGTGTATATAATTGTGTACCCGCACTGAATGGGAACCGGAATGGCAGCGGAGGGCCCCACGGCTGTTTCGTGGGATGCGGAGGCTGCGTTCCAACACGCATAACTCGTTATTGTGTGAACTAGGCCTGTTCCTAACACCGGTACATCGGTTTAAAACCGGTGTTTACTTAGTACCGGTACCAATATTTCGAAGTACCGATATCCCGGTTTTTTCAACCATGGGCCGGTCCCGGTTTTTTTTTTCTCCAACACCGGTCCCGGTGCACCGGTTCTTTTATCCGGTTATTTCAACCATGTGCCGGTCCCGGTGCACCGGTTCTTTCATCCGGTTGTTTCAACCATGAGCCGGTCCCGGTGCACCGGTTCTTTCATCCGGTTTTTTCAACCATGAGCCGGTCCCGGTGCACCGGTTCTTTTATCCGGTTTTTTCAACCATGAGCCGGTCCCGGTGCACCGGTTCTTTTATCCGTTTTTTTTTTTAACCATTGGCCGGTCCCGTTGCACCGTTTTTTTTTTTAGATTTTGTAGCACCTGTTCAGTACCGTGTTTTTTTTTGATAACCTGTTCAGCATCAGGTTTTTTAGCACTGGTGTTTTCAAGTTGTCTTGTTGTTGGGTAGGTGCTTGCCAGCAACGATTTATTCGAGTTTTTGTTGTAGCGTAGCACTTTTTAGTACGGTGTTTTTATTGGATAGCCATGGTTCAATATTTATGTACATTATATGATTTTTTAGCTTCTATGAAATTTATATAAGGTAATTGTCGCGATGAGAAAAAAATTATAAAGAATTTCTGTTGAGAAAATTATAAAGATGTAAATTACACATTCTAAAAGACTTAATAGAGAGTTTTAGCATATCTTATTATATAGTCAAATAAGAATACGGCAAAAATCCTACTTCACTGAATTTTGGCAGGATGGCTGGGGATGGCCCTCCGAATATGTGAAAAAAGTCCCCACCGATTGGAGGTCAGCCACCTTAAAAAGGAGAGGAAGGTATTTTTTCCGTTTTTTTTTGCAATTATTTCAAAAACGGCAATAGATACAGAAAAATGGTCTGAGGACGAAACTGCATCAAATTTCCTTTGAGATGATATATGTATGTATATGTAACACATTAGTATTTTATTGAAAGTTTAGTTGCTCCGATTAAAGACGATCCCTCCATTTGAATTTGGCAAAACGGCATGTCCATAACTCCCCCCAAAATTGGAGCAGAGACCTAATTTTCGGTTTAATATCAGTGAAGGGCATCATCACTCTATCTCTACTCACCAAAAATCACTTCAATCAGATAAAAACTAAGGGTACTACCTCCCATACAAAGTGAAGTGACCCAAGACAACTTTACTCTACAGTTTATAAAATGAGTTGTGAAACATTGTAAGAGGGTACCCTTAGTTTTTATCCTATTGAGCTGATTTTTGGTGGGTGCTCCCCATTGGCAATAAATCATTATTTTTTTTTAGTCTATCGGCAAATTTGTCTGTATCTTTTGCCGTTTTTGAAATAATTGCAAAAAACGGAAAAAAAACCCCTTAAGGTCGCGGACTTCCATTCGGTAGGGACTTTTTTCCCATTATCGGGGGGCCATCCCCAACCATTTTGTCAAAATCCAGTGATGTGGGATTTTTGCCGAACAAATATCGTATTCTCCTTTGACTATATAACCCCGAAAGTTATATTTTGAAAGAGATGCTAAAACTCTCTATTAAGTCTTTTAGAATGTGTAATTTACATATCTTTAAAATTTTCTCAACATTAGAAATTCTTTATAATTTTTTTCTCATCGCGACAATTACCTTATATAAATCTCATAGCAGCTAAAAAAATCATTTACATAAATATTGAATCATGGCTATCCAATGAAAACATCGTACTAAAAAGTGCTACGCTACAACAAAAAACCGGATAAAAGAACCGGTGCACCGGGACCGGCTCGTGGTTGAAAAAACCGGATGAAAGAACCGGTGCACCGGGACCGGCTCATGGTTAAAAAAAACCGGATGAAAGAACCGGTGCACCGGGACCGGCTCATGGTTGAAATAACCGGATAAAAGAACCGGTGCACCGGGACCGGCTCATGGTTGAAAAAACCGGATGAAAGAACCGGTACTGAAAAAAACCGGCTCTTGGTTGAAAAAACCGGGTGTTTAAAAAAAACCGGCGGGTGCCGGTGCACCGGGTGTAGTACCGGGTACTGAAAAAAACCGGTATCCGATACTGAAATCTGAGTACCGAACAGGCCTAGTGTGAACCATTGGCGTTTTAGCCAAAACAGTGGGATGTTGAGCGGATCACAGAAATAGCAAGTAGCTATTCGCTTCAAATGTGATCCGTAGCAACGAATGTTTTTTTACGTTTATATACGGTTGAACAACAACCAGCCAGTGCATTCTCGGTCGTGCCGTCCTCGAATGCATATGACACGGAACTAGCGACGGCACCTGATGAGAGTTCCGTGTCATATGCATTCGATCGAAACCGACGAATGTAAATTTTTTGCAATCTCCGAGTCGATATGCCCGTAAATCGGGAAATCGCTCGGAGATCAACATTCTGAACAATGTCGTATTTGTGTATATAAAACATTAATTTTCCTTGCCTTCTGGGCAGCAAATTCACTGATAACATTATCGAAATTTAGTGTCTGGCTAACGACACTTCGATACATAGAGTAGCAATAAATAAGATCTCTGATCAGTTGTAAATCAGACAGTAAGCTTTCTAGATTCATAGCTTCAATGTGAATTGTAACACCTTTGGCTTGGATGCTTCGCCCACTAAGCATATTCGCACGAATTGAAGCCATCGAAACACATTAAAATTTCCCTATATATATTTTAAAACGCCGTTGCCATATCACTTTGGATTTCAGTGGTCAATATGTCTTCGGCTAGACTTGCTAGTGCTCTCAGTAATTTATATGTTTCGAGAAGGCTTTTACTGCGTCTATTCAAGCAGACAATCTTGTGTCGAAAATTTGTGCAGAGAACTCGGTATATTATCTCTCAAAATTTTGCAGCATTGTAGGCTGCCGCTGAATATTTGTAGGTCTTCTGAACTACTCGGCAAAATCTTATTTCGATTGGACAACATTCTGCGGGGTCTACACCAGAGTGTAAGCTGGGCAAGGCGAGTAAACAGCATTAGATTTTTTTTTTTTGGAGTATGTGTCTTTGAAGTCCCTTGTATCGGCCTTCATATTACTTCCGTTGTTGTATCCTTGTGCCCGATAGTCGTCCAGGGACCTTTTCTAGCCACCAGCCAGCCACCTTCTCTATGGTATCAAGGAAGTAATCGCATGAACTCGGGTTTAATAGAATACAAAGGAAGTTTTATTGTCACGGTCATTAAATATGTATTACAAATACATATAAACCTGGGCCCGGGGCGTTTCGCCCCTTCCGCCCCCTCTCTCGACGGCCCTGCTACCGTAAAATTTTCGCAAGTTAACCCCTCTGAATTTATCAAAAGAGTGAGGATTTTTGTCTCCAAACTTCTCTTTTTTCCACGTTCTAAGCGTCCTCAATCAAATTCATGTCAGGACTGAGTATAAGCCAAGTCAATTCGGGGTACCCATCTTTCAAAAAGGGGCCGCTGAGTGAGATTTGATGAATACTAACGAGCATTGTTAAAGGTTTGTGTTCTTAGAGACGACTCAGGTGATGATCGCTCAGCGATCGTAGTTAAACCACCGGTTCTGAGCACTATACTCGCATATTTTCTATACAGACATGTTCCTCTAGGTCATAGTAGACACAAGGAAAGTAGAAAAATTCAAAAAATATGCAAATATGTCTTGAAATTTGATGCAAAACTACGATCGCTAAGCGATCATCCCATGGGTCGTCTCTAGGAACACGTACCTTAAAGGTTTGTGTTCGTAGAGACGACTCATGGGATCATCGCTCAGCGATCGAAGTTAAACCACCGGTTTTTAGCACTATATGAGTATATTTTCTATGCAGATATGTTCCTTTAGTCTATAGTCGATACTAGGCAAGTAGAAAAATTCAAAAAAATTTTAAATACGGCTCGAAATTGGATTGAAAACTACGATCGCTGAGCGATGATCCCATGAGTCGTCTCTACGAACACAAACCTTAAGCGCCAAAGTCATCGTCAAACTCATTATTGCTGCATAGGGAACCACAAGACCACTCAGAATTACGGAAAAATAACGATTAGTCGAAATGTCTCCTCTTTGATGTCAGATGATGTCAGAGAGGACAAGCAGTAACTTGAGGTTCTCTTCCACGAGAGTCCGGGACCAGCATGCTACAATTGTTGCGAATTGGCTCTAATCAAATGGCTCACCTGAACGTTAATAGACTAGGCATGATGTGTCACATCATAAAAGATGCAATGTAGGCTCATTGGTAGGCAATATTAAACACCATTGTGTGGGCCCTGAATTTGGCGCTTTTGATGATGTGAAAGGCTGGTTTTGTGGGATCCCATTGCTAATTTGGAACTCGGCACAGGTAATCACAGATGTGATTTACGTGTTTAAATCTCTCTTAAATTGTAATGAGTGTATCTCCCAGATGAGGAGTAGGCTTTCGACCTGCACCGGAGGATGGGCAGCTCAGCTGTAGATTTTTCCGGGTCGGATTGGTCGTATGGGACCATGACTAACGGCCGTCATTACATTATTTTTTTTTTTGTGAAAAAATGTTCATTACTACTATAGGGTGCCTTAACCACTTGTGAAAAATAAAGTATCGACTGCACTTACGTCCCATAACGTATACGGTTTCTCGCAATATCTCCTAATTTGACCACCGTTTTTCAGTCGAACACTAGTCATGCAAAGATCTAGCGTGAAATTTTTTCGGCCTGTTTGCATCGACCAGTAATGCAGGTACGTAATGAATGATCGATCCACTGTTACTTTCGATTGCGATTTAATTCGCTAGCTTAGCTAAGATCTTAAGTCTTGAGGATTGATTGCTGATTTCCTGTAGTCGCAGCTTTCCAAGTACTGCTCCTTTGAACCAGCTTTGGTTTTTACAATCTGGTTTGAAAAATGTTGGATAACAACTGGGCTGTAGAATGCTCTTGATACTGCCATCAACGACAACAATACTGTCTAAATATATAAATTAATATTTATGGAAGGAGTTGAATTTCCACTCATACTAAAGGTACGTGTTCGTAGAGACAATTCATGTGATGATCGCTAAGCGATCGTAGTTCTACTTCCAATTTCGCGCCATGTTTGGATATTTTTTGAATACTGCTACTTTCCTAGTATCGAATATGAGCTAAAGGATTATGTCTACATAGAAAATATACACATAAAGTGCTCAAATCCGGTGGTTTAACTTCGATCGCTGAGCGACCATCACATGAGTAGTCTCTACGAACACAAACCTTAAGCACTTGCTCTTGTTTAATTTTTTCTTTAACCCGACTGCATTTGACCCCTTCTCGAGATCCAGAGCTATATCGCTTAGATCGTTGATTTTGTGCAAGAGTAGGGTTGTTGCGGATATCCGCATCCGCACCGCAACTGCGGATAATCCTTTTACTTCTAACATGTCGAATATTCCTGAAAACTGAATAGTATCTGATTTTCGGTATTAGTAAAATTAATTTCATATATTTTTTGAACTAATCCGCATCCGCATTTGCAATTTTTTGAAATCCGTATCCGCATTCGCATCCGCAAATTTACATTTTCATTGATCCGCATCCGCATCCGTTAAACCACATCCGTTACATCCCTATAGCAAGAGTACACGGTTGAAATTTGCGGAGTATCAGAGTATTTTTTTTTATAAATTTTGTTTTATATTTCTCTTTTACACTAATTTTCTTATCGATTCAACTAAATATTATTGCGTGAATGATATTTACGATTGAAAAGTATTAATTGTATACCCAATAATAACTAAAAGATGATTTTTATCTTCTTTTTTTTACACAATGTACTAAATTAAATGATGAAATTGGCATTTTACTCCAATGAATTATTTAATTTATAAATACAACTTATAGTTATCAATAGAATACATTATATTGAAAATACCCAAAACTTGATAAAACATAAACCTATACATCACAGAATTCGTATTATACATATATTGAGAGTTTTGCTTTCGAAAGTCTTATTTAATAAAGGAAATGCGTAAAATTCATTACCACTTACACCCATCCTGGTTTAAATGTATATACATCTTGGAGTATTTTTTTTAAACTTACACATTGCAAGTGTAAGGGAGAAACCTTTAATTGCTATTTCTTGAACTGACTCTCTACATAGTTAAAAAGTATAGGCGGTCATGGATAAATTCCACTTTGTTATAAAGTTCAAGAGTATATTTAATATAGAAAATGAGTAACCCTAACTACGCGTTAACTAATTTACCGCTGCGGCTGCTTGAAACATACATTTTTTCAAGGCAAAGGTTCCCCATTTGTGAATTTTATATTATACGAAATGCAGTATGAATTTATGTTTTGGCAGAGAAACATATACATATGTTTCTATGGAGTGTTAATGTATGTACATATGTATGTACATATAAATGTCAACACTCCAATCAATAAAATAATTTAAAAAATTCTTTATTAAGTAATAATATTTTTTGTATTTATTTAATCCTTTTCTGTATTGTATATACAGAAAGGGGTTCAATAAATACAAAAAATATTAAATAAATAACAGGCGCGACAATCCAACATTGGACTAAGGCCGCAGGATGTGTTAGTGACATCCTATTTCCAAGATCTTATCTGCTTTTTTGTTGAGGTAATGAGATCAGCATCACGCTCAGCAGTGTTATTTATCCCCACAAATGGGTACTCGTTTAACATCTGAGTGAGATCATAGTCCGTCACAAGCTCGTGAGTTCGAAAAACACCATGGAACACGGTGAGATTCGAACTCATGACCCTGTGCACTGAAGGTGCGCGCACTAACCGCTAGACCAGCCAGACTACCACAAAAAATATTACTATATTTATTAAATTATAAATTAATTGATATGCTTTATCTTAAAAACTGTATAGAAATATTTTAATCAAGGAAGTGTACATTCGATAACAAACGTTTATCAAATCGAATTACTCCAAATATTTATTATTTTTATTCTTTTGTGTGTAGAATTATTCAACACATAGAATGTGTTGTTTTTACACCCTTTAAGTATTAAACGAACTTTTATACAGTTGCTTTCTATAAATTCTATACAATATTTTGCATGGACCTATATGTATATATTTTTTTATCAAATTTACTCATAAATTTCCAACCGTGTATAAATGTCGAAACTTCATCATACCAGTTTCACGGCGTCCCGACAAATAAAGTGGAATGAGCAAAAAACTACAATCGGAAATAGGATTCAATCCTGCCCAACTTCGTTATAAACTTTACTGTGGGATTTCGTTCTGAGGAGGGTTAGCTAGGACTCCCGATGTTATCGTAGAAGCGTAGAGGAGCCACAACAACGCATTGGTCTCGGCGATGACACGATCCAAGATAGAGCTGTAGAAATATGCTGTGATATTACCGCCAAAACGGGCGATGTGCCTACACCGCAGGTCGAGCAACGCGAAACCATGGAGCGGTATAAAGAACGAGGCAAGGAAGAGAAGAGGAGCAACTGGGTTCAGCAGCCAAAGAGATTAGGCGCTTGGGCTCCTATTTGGAAGAGGAAAAACAGCTTAAGAACTTGGGCTGCTATTTTAAGGAAGAGGAAAAGCAGGTATCCTTAAATGTCTCCAGCCGACTGTCGGATAATGTTTCTTTCTATTGATGCTGTGGATGTGAGATAAGAGGCTTCTCGGTATGTTTCGGCAGGAGATGCGATCCTGTAGAACCAAGCAATTTAAAACGGGCATTGATCTCGCAAATGGAATATGCAGTCCAAAAGCGGAATGTGGAATGTAATCAGAATCACAAGTAAAAGTCTAAGCGCGTTCAGGGGAATTTTTCGTTAACTGGTGTGGAAAATCATTCTCGACTGCCCTTTCCTAAAATTTAGCTCTAAAATTAAATGTTAATTATTAATCCATAAATGGGTACTCGTTTAACATCTGAGTGATATCATATCGGAAATTTAGTATCCAATCATGTGGATTTGTTTAATACTGAAAAATATATATTGCGAATAATTATATATGAATTATTCAAGTGAATTTTTGTTGAATTTTGTCTGAGATTTTATTTGGTAATGAATTATGTTTAAGAATTACTATATTATGATTTAAATTTTTTTTTCCTTTATTCTAATATTTTTTTTTTTTTTTGTTAGTTTTATATTTTAGTTTTGTTTTTATTAGTATACCTAATGTTAATAAGATAGTCGTAAGTTAAATAATCAATGACAGCAATTTTTATACATTTGTTATAAAAGGGACAATTTTGTCCGTTTAGAAATAAATAAAATAAAATAAAATAAAATAGTTCGTCAAAAGGGGCGTGAATTCGAAAAACACCATAAACTGAATTCGTTCATGGTGGGTCCCGAACTCTTGCACACCTGTGCACAGCAGGTGCGCAAACACCAGCTAGACTAACTCTAAATTTTGCCTAACAATATTTTCGTGACCAACGATTTCAACTCCTAAGAAAATCTTGATGTTTAAAAAATTCCGGGCTTTCCCGTTTCCGGAATTACACATGGCCAATTTCTACCGCGTAGTCTTTTATGGAGCCGTAATACAGACTCTCCGTCGTTATTTTTCAGGAATGACACGTGGCCGTTTCTACCGCCTTTCGCCGCGTAGTCCCGTAGTGAAGCCGAATACAGAGACTCTCCATTGTTCTTTTTCAGGAATCACATGCGCGGCCGACTTCCACCGCGTTTCGCAGCGAAGTCTGTGGAATCCACCCAGAAAATAAAATGCATTATGACAAAAATTATACAGGGTGTGCGGAAACTGTCGCATAAACGCAGTTGATTTCCAGCAAAAAAAGTTGTACGGAACATACCCCCTATTCTTAACCATTTAGCTGCCACAGTTTTCTACACTTAACGTATAAAAACTGTTAGAAATAGTAGAGCTAGAATAAAGTGATGTAAGAAAGAGATGATTGTAAGACTATGAGCCAATTTTTAAAAGAATCGTACAAGCACCTCTCCTTGGCAGAAGTTGGAGAAAATTGAGATGGAAAAATAGTTTGTTTTTGGGTCAAATTACACAAATTTGATTTTGAAGCTCTGTAAAAACCAAACCTCTTATCCGATTTTACTGTGGTTTGTTTTATTTTTTAGGTAAATTGGTTGGCCGTAATAATCATTTCGTTTCACTATTCTAGCTTGTGTAGCTTTGGAGATATTGAGCTTTAAGTCGTGCAAGAAAATGATTTTAACAAAACATATGCCTGTAGTTTCTAAAGGGTTAAGAATAGGGGGTTTGCTGGAAATTAACTTAGGAATCATAGTCCGGTGCATGTATAAGTGGTGGTATTAGGCTGACTTACCCAGTAGCCGCAATCCACTCTCTCGGTTTTTTAGCAGACACACGCGACCGACTTCGAACACGACTTTCACAAAAATGGCCGAATCCGTGGTGGTGAAACAAGACGTCAAAGTGACACAGCCGAACCGAACGACATTACTTTATTTTAGAATATGGGTCATGTTCGTAAGTAAACCTAAATGCAAAGGATAGATTTAAATGAAGATTTTTAATGAAAAAGAAAAAGAACGTCATAACTGAGAGTAAAGGGGACAATTTGTTTTTATAAATAGTTAGCAGTGGCGTAGGGAATTAAGTGATTGGGGCTGGTATGGTTTAATAATTTTTGGCTTTTTCATTGATTTGAGTACCCAGCCGCAATGCACCGGAATATACACTATTTAAAATGTTGTATTTTAACGAATTTATGCCACTCAATGCATTGCAATCCCATATCAATCGCAATAGTGTATATTTTTATGCTGCTAGTAGGAATAGGAATGTTGCTCATTAATTAATTTGGAGCAGCGAAATTTTTAAATTTTGTGTTCATTTTCCCCTTTTTCCTACGCCCCCACTACAAAGTTGCTGCATTGAGCTGCGCATGTGCATAAATTTGTTTACAATTAATTTTTCATATAAAATTCGTATTTGCGTATATGAGAAATGTTATTAAAAAGTTTTAGCATGTTGTTCAAATATAACAACATAGTTTACACGTTGGCGGACACTAAGCTAGAAACGAAGGGTTGTGTTGTGACACATACCGTTTTTTGCGTATCTGGATAGTGTGGGACCCTTCTATCAGTTCTAAAGTGTTTGTTTGTTACATATTTGTGTTTTTCAGGGATTTAATCGATAAAATCTCAGGACGTCTATCAACGTTGTGTCACGCTACATTTGTTTTGATAATGCGATGTGACAGAACGTCAATAGACGTTCGACGTCTATACACGTTCGTGTCAAATTATGGACGCCTTCAGATATGCTAGGTGACACAACGCCTATAGACGTCCTTCGCATACATCAAGTAAGTGTCATTGTAAACAAAAAAAAAGACCAAATTTTATTTAATCCACGTAAAAATGATTACATACTACATAAATCGGTACAGTGAAAACAATCAGATTCCATACATGACAGAAATAAAAATGAATAACAGTTTTCAAAAAAGACAACAAGAAATACATAATATAAATGCAATGTTCATGAACGCCTTATGATTATACTTGGCTGTGCCAAGCCTCGAAACAATCCGGACATAGTGGAAGATTGCCTGGACATCCTTTGCATCGGTAGCCTGTCTCCTTGCGTATTTTGTTTTTTGTGCACATTCTACACTTGAAAAATACTTTCTTCCGATTACTGTTTCCCGGTGAGGGATTTTTTTCCGGCCAGTGACCATTGGGCATATTAGGCGCTGGGTCAGACGCCGTTTGAGGTTCACTCCTCCTGTTATTATGGATATTTCCTCCCCTTATAAGGTCTTTGCCTCTAATTTCGGGGCCAACTCCAAGGAGATTTTTAATTATTTCATCGCGAAAATGTAAGAATTTATAGCTTTTATTATTATTTTGTATATATTTCCGATACAGAAAAAATGCATTCCATAATGCCACATCAAGCATATGGAAAAACACCTTTTTATACCACCTAATGGTTTTTCTCGGGGAAGAATAATATGAGGTCATCTGATCTGCCCTATCGATACCTGACATATTTTCATTGTAGATAGCAACTTCTTTGGGCTTTGGTTTTGTTTCCCCATACTTATTGGTAACTGGAATCACTTCCGGGTGATTTTTAGTAGTTATAACCAGAACATCTCGCTTATCTTTCCATTTAGAAACGTAAACATTCCGTAGTCTTGCCCACAAATGTTGTCCTTTTTTTATTTTCATCCCAATTATTTTCTTTGGGTTCCTTTTTCTATTACTACGCAAGGTCCCAACACTATGCGTTTTATATAGCAGTAATTTTTCCGAAAGTGAGACGCTATTGTAGTAGTTGTCCATGTACAAGGTATGTCCTCTCAAGAGGTAAGGCCTCATTAGCCGCATTACCAAGCTCTCAGTTTTAGAATTATTTGGACTTTCTTCTACACTTTTGCCATTATATATAGTTCCATATTCAAGATATATCCGTCAGATGTAGCCAACTCGTAAAATTTCATTCCATACTTATTTTTTTTTCCTTGATGTATTGCCTGAAATGAAGCCTTCCTCGGAAATGGAGGAGTGATTCATCTAGCGATAAGTTTTCATCCGGTGAATACGTGGCTTGGAACTTGTCGATTAGATTGTCCATGAACGGCTTTATCTTATCTATTCGTTGGGATCCTACGGGTGCAGTTGACAAGCACCGAAGGATCTGCTCGAACCTTCGGCCCGACATAATATAAGTGAATATTGGATGGAAATATAAAGGGTCCGAATAGGTGAACATTTTCCGCATGTTTGGTGAACGTATTTGGCCCTGCAAAAGGTAAAGTCCGAGAAATTGAAGCATTTCTTCTCTGGTGGTTTGCCGAAAAGACTTCTTTCGACTGTTCCTTGTTGTTGGGATGTTTGATTGGCATAAGTTTTTCCCTTAATCGTTCGTAGAAGATACAATGGAATCGATCACGTCGTGTGAAAGAAAATGGTAAAAGAAATCGATAGGAGTGGTGCTGCTTGTTATATCCATTTGCAATCCAACAGAGCTTTCATCGAAGGAGAATTCAGGAATATCTGCAAAATTATCCTCCCAATTATCCTCCTCATTATCCTCGCCTTCAACAACACCTCCGTGACTTTCTTCCTATCTTTGTATCAAAGAAATATTATTGGATTCGGAATCTAAAGAATAATTTTCAGAACTTTCAGAACTTTCTTTGTCATTTGTTGGATCGTAGTCCTGATCAGAACCGTAGAGTCCTTCGCTGTCGCTAAATGGATCATGCGAATCGTCCGATGCTTCCTCAAAAAGTTGCAAAATTCTTTGCTGTTCCTTTTCATAGGGATCTCCCATCTAAAAGCACATATATCCACATGTGATTTAGATTCAACTACCTAATATTCAAAATCATACTTGCCTTTCAGATTTCACAATGTTTATATGGAAAACCAAAACAAATATTTGTTGAATTATATATTATATCAGAAGACCGTCCTAACGTGACACATTCATAAGTACTTATGGCGTCGCAATACAAACCCGACGTCTATAGACGTCGCATCGCCACCAGACAGCACTACCGTTAGTTTCATAGTCTCTTTTGAAAATCGCTATATTTCAAGGTGCAGTGGCACTAGGGCCTCTCATTCCGAACCAATTGTGGCACATAATATATGCACTATATTGTGTTTAGTCTCTAACGAGAACGTCTATGGACGTTGTGCCACAATACACGAATTTCTTGGCGACGTCTATAGACGTTGTGCCACATCGCATCTATAGAAATTCGACGTCTATAGACGTTGTGTCCGCCAACGTGTTAACATTTCCATACAAAAATTCGCTTGCCGACAATACGTAAATTGGTAAACCACAATTTTGCATGTTCCAAGTAGGCATGTATTTCCCTATATTGGATATTCTGTAAAGTGTAAACAGTCGAAATTGAGGATATTATTTGTCGTGATTATAACCCCATGCCTACTTCGGACATGCAAAATTGTTTTGCGTATTGTCGGCAAGCGATATTTTTGTATGGAAATGTCAAACTATGTCGTTATATGTATTTATTTGCAACGACAATGTAAAACTCTCTATTAAAACTACAAAATCATAACCCAAATAGAAAATATTTTGGGCCCGAATAAAAATTCGTATATACAGTGTATTATGCGATTTTTCGCGGTTCCTTTTTGTATTTCCTTATTCATTGGATTTAATTGCCAAGTACAACTTCTTAAAATTAAATATGAACGAGACCGAGTTCTAATCGTGCGAATAGCACGATGAGTGTATACCCTATACCCATGTAGAGACCTAGAAGGCACGCAAAGCCCAAAAAATCAATTTCATATTTTTTGTAGGGGAGGGAGGGGTAGATGGTTGGGACCTGGCACATATTTAATATTATATCAAGGCTACCATTTGATACTAATTAGAAGTTTTTCGCGACATTCTAGCAAAAGATATGGCTGAATATAACTTTGTAGGGGAGGTAGAGGTAGGGGTAGTCGGACGTTCTCCACTTTGCACCAACTTCAAGCATATGTCACAATTAGGTATTGATGAAAATTTCAGGTCGCTAGCGATATTCTGTTGAAAAATATTGTCGAATTAAACTATCACGGAGGGGTCATTTGTACGGGAGGTAGGGGAACCCTTGGTCCGATTTGGCCCATTTTCAATACCATTCAAGCTTTTATCAAAACAATCATCTGACTTAAATTTCAAAAAGGCTAGCTTCATTATTTCGGGAGCTATCGTGCGAACTGACAGACACACGGACGGACAGACAGACAGACGGACATGGCTCATTCGAATCAGGGACCGACCCTGATCATTTATATATATACTTTGCCATACCTCCGGTGGCTCCTTTGAGGTGTTACATAAATCGTCGTAACAAAAACCATCTTATGGGTATAGGGTATAATAAAAAACAAAAACATTTATTAGAAAACACATATCTATTCAATCAATTATATTATCATCTTCTAGGTCTGAAATACATTTTAAATTTATTTTTGGGTCCCAATTGGAATTCCATCTTTGCTAAAGTGATTGGAATGCAAGTTTGCGGCGAAGGTTCCAGCGTGAATTCGGATAGTATGTGGAAGATAATAGCCTTAATTTTCATGAAGGCAAATCGGTAACCTTTGAATTAAAAACAAAACAAAAGTCAGTTTGAAAAGTAAAAAGCAAATCAAAATACACACTCACCAATACACTTTCTCGGTCCAGTTCCAAAAGCTAAATACGAAAGCGGCCTAATATTCTTTTTATTTTCATCGCTAAACCGGTCAGGATCAAATTTCTCTGGATTCGGATAAAAAGCAGCATCTCGATGAATTCCAGCAATAGGAATTACCAGTTTATCGCCAACATCAAATTTTACACTTTTTCCTCCAACATCATTCAAGACATATGGTTTGGTGCAAACTCGATCAACAGCCACCAGTGCTGGCCATTTTCTGAGCGTCTCGGTTACGACCATATCCATGTATTTCATGCTTGTTAGAGCATCATACGTTAGGGGATTTCCGGCGAGTTCTTCCCGACATTGATCGATTTCTGCAATTAACTTTGCCTGAATGTCAGGATTCTCCATCAACTCATGAGCCAGGAAGCCCATAGAGACCGAAGTTGTTTCGAAACCTGCTACGAAAAATAGAAAACATTGAGCTGCCAGTTCATCATCTGTCCATTGTTCGGGGCCGGGATCCTTCGTTCGTGCCTCGCGTAGGTGGTGTAAGAGGTTGATAATATCCGATCGGGTAATATCTTGTTTGATGCGCTTTGCCAATGTGTCCCAAATCAATTTGGAAAATTTGCAATCGAAAGATCTATCACTGAAGAACTGAATAAATTGTTCTTAAAGCCTAGTACTGACATCGAGAGTGAAATTTTTGTCCGCTGCGATTTGTTCTATGAATATGTATTCTTACTGTCGTGGAATATGTAGGGAATGCTAGGGAATTCCATAAGCAACAATCCGGAAACAGTTCCATAATTTTTCTCGGCCATTTTATGTATTTTTTTCGGATTCCACGGTTATTTCATTGTGAAATGTCAAATGACCGGGGAATCGAAAAATAATACACAAAATGGCCGAGGAGAGTTATGGAACCGGTCTCGGATTGTAGCTTATGGAATTCCCCACCGTTTGTGACATATTCCACGACAGTAAGTATCGATTTTTATTGATAAAATCCTTGGGCGAAAAATTTCACTCTCGATCCTAATTCAGCCCTTAAATCAGAAAATTGCTTCATAACTTATTATTTTCACATAACTTTTCCTAAGTTAATTTACTTGTATAGAAAATTAAGTTATCCTGTTCTATTCCTAACCCCCAAAAAAAAAAACGGCTAAATTTTACAAACTCACCTCCATAATTTTCGAACAATTGGACAACATTGAAACTTTGAAATATTCGAAACTAGTGAAATGGGTTCCTTTCTTTGTCATCTTATAAAAATCATCGTCCTCATCCAATTGTGAGTTCACCTGAATACCCAACACACAAATTGCTAGAGCATCTGTCGTGAATCGTGTAAATAAGTCTCTCATGTCAACTTCTAAATCTTTTGTTGTTTTCAATTGAGTTTTCAGTTTATCGATAGCAATCCTACAACATTCATCCACATAAGGAAACATTTCTCGCATTTTACTAGCTGTAAGCATAGGAGTTAGCATTGGACGCATATCTCTCCACTTTTGATCTTCCAGAGAGAAAAGTGAGTTTGCAAATAACTTGTGAATGTTCGGGTTAAAGAACAATTGGTGATTCGAGAAATGATCAAAGTCCTGTATGGTAATTCGCTTGATCAGATCAAGATCGGCTACGATGTAGGCCGGATTGCGCATCTCAAAGAATCCAAATAATCTATTGAAAAGTAAACACTGTATCAATATTGTACATAATTAGCAACATGTTAAGGCCTGAATAGAGATCGGGCGGAATGAAAATGAAATTTTTGTCCGCGGCGATTTTCTCAATGAAAATGCATACTTACTGTCGTGGAATATGTGGTAAATGATGGGGTATTCCATAAACTAAAATCCGAGAATGGTTTCACAATTTGTCTCTGCCATTTTATGTGTTATTTTTCGATTCCCCGGTCATTAGATAATTTCCGCGATGAACTCGTCGTGGACAGTGAATCGGTTTGACGTTTGCAAAACTCACCACGCCCGACGGAGAATATGCTACAGACTCGACTCATTTTCACGTTGAAAATGCATTCGGACAATGGGGAAATTATTTTTTTTAGTTATTTTTAAGATTATTTAGGACGTAAAACGCCTTTGTATCAATTTTCGAAGCTAAAATTTTAAATTCACCACGGTTTTTATGCCGGTTCATTTCCGTCACCACGGTTTTTATGCCGGTTCATTACCGTTTCATTTTCATTCCGCTCGAACTCTATCCGGGGCTTTACCAAGAACATAACATTTCACGGTTCAATAACACAATCACTCACTGATGCTCTTTGTAGCTCATATACAGTCTTTTGATGGTATCAAAAAACGGCTCCTGTGCCAACATCATCGCGCCAACACTTCCGAAAAATGGAAGCGGTTTGTCGTAAGGAACATTTCTTTGCCGGAAGAAATCGTACTTTAGCGTCATCCATTTATACAGCAAATAGAAAAGAACGATTAGGATTAGGAAAAAATTTCGCGATGTTAAATAATCTATGACGGAAAACATTTCAAATGCTGGAAACTGTTTTTTGTTTAAATTCAATTCACTAACTAATGAGTAGAATTATGTTTTCATACTGAACAAAGCTACAAACGATGTACGAATGCTTTTAACTTTTCTAGATTTTGAACCTCATAATTAAGTCTGGGAAAGATTATATTTCAAATTTATGTGGACAATTGTTAATATGTACACACTAACATTGTACATATATACAGCTTCTAAACGTATGAAGTAAATTTAGCTTAACTTTTTTTACATTTTAAAGTCGCCATGTACTGTCCAATCGATTGCACAATCTTCTTGATCGTCAGATGGATAGGATGGTGTATGCGACCAACTTGTGTGTGTTGTTGTATCGTGTGGATTGTCATTTTATATCGTACGATGAGTTGTATAGTGTATGTGCTGTACAGGCCTCAGATTGCAATCCACCGCAAATCGATTCGATTGTTCAATCGATCGGAAGGTGTATAGTGACTCTTAGAGGTAAAGGTTCTTCCACTCAATTCAGTACTTTAACATTATGTACGAGTGTGTTAATTTACGAACATAATAATATAATTACACGTTATGTATGTATGTATGCATGATTACCGTAAAGCAAAGTTCAAAACAGTAATGAAATTTTAAGGTAGAGTACAGCATGACTGAATCGTATCTGTGATGTATAGATGTGGATATCTACCTAAAATTTAACTGAGATTGAGCCGTTGGTTTTTATGCGTATGTACTCATATAGGTACATAAATTTATATTTAGCATATGTACATTATGTGTGTACAAATACCATGTATTACATGATGTATGTATGTATGTACATATAGTGTAGTTACTACGTGATAAACCTAGTACATAAGATTGCAAAATGTGGTGGAGACAAATTTTTTTTTGTTTCTTATGTTTTTTGGGGTGCTGAGCACGAATCCGGAGCTTCCCACCAAAATTTCGTTGCGGAACAGGGTCAAAATCGTGAAAAACCCTAAAATTTTTGCTGTTTTTCCGTTATTCGCCCCCTAATTCTGCAACTATTTATTTCTGCGAAAAACTCTCCATGAATATTTTAGAGAGCACATAATTGCGCGTCTAAAGAGACATAAATATTAAAAATCTGTTGAGCGGTATTACTACAGTGGATAATTTAAATTTGCCATTTTTAACATAGTTCCATTTTATGAAAAAAATTTTGAGATTGAACGGTTTTTCATTTTTGGTCGTAAAAGTTGCATTTATCTTGCAATCGAAAGATCTATCACTGAAGAACTGAATAAATTGTTCTTAAAGCCTAGTACTGACATCGAGAGTGAAATTTTTGTCCGCTGCGATTTGTTCTATGAATATGTATTCTTACTGTCGTGGAATATGTAGGGAATGCTAGGGAATTCCATAAGCAACAATCCGGAAACAGTTCCATAATTTTTCTCGGCCATTTTATGTATTTTTTTCGGATTCCACGGTTATTTCATTGTGAAATGTCAAATGACCGGGGAATCGAAAAATAATACACAAAATGGCCGAGGAGAGTTATGGAACCGGTCTCGGATTGTAGCTTATGGAATTCCCCACCGTTTGTGACATATTCCACGACAGTAAGTATCGATTTTTATTGATAAAATCCTTGGGCGAAAAATTTCACTCTCGATCCTAATTCAGCCCTTAAATCAGAAAATTGCTTCATAACTTATTATTTTCACATAACTTTTCCTAAGTTAATTTACTTGTATAGAAAATTAAGTTATCCTGTTCTATTCCTAACCCCCAAAAAAAAAAACGGCTAAATTTTACAAACTCACCTCCATAATTTTCGAACAATTGGACAACATTGAAACTTTGAAATATTCGAAACTAGTGAAATGGGTTCCTTTCTTTGTCATCTTATAAAAATCATCGTCCTCATCCAATTGTGAGTTCACCTGAATACCCAACACACAAATTGCTAGAGCATCTGTCGTGAATCGTGTAAATAAGTCTCTCATGTCAACTTCTAAATCTTTTGTTGTTTTCAATTGAGTTTTCAGTTTATCGATAGCAATCCTACAACATTCATCCACATAAGGAAACATTTCTCGCATTTTACTAGCTGTAAGCATAGGAGTTAGCATTGGACGCATATCTCTCCACTTTTGATCTTCCAGAGAGAAAAGTGAGTTTGCAAATAACTTGTGAATGTTCGGGTTAAAGAACAATTGGTGATTCGAGAAATGATCAAAGTCCTGTATGGTAATTCGCTTGATCAGATCAAGATCGGCTACGATGTAGGCCGGATTGCGCATCTCAAAGAATCCAAATAATCTATTGAAAAGTAAACACTGTATCAATATTGTACATAATTAGCAACATGTTAAGGCCTGAATAGAGATCGGGCGGAATGAAAATGAAATTTTTGTCCGCGGCGATTTTCTCAATGAAAATGCATACTTACTGTCGTGGAATATGTGGTAAATGATGGGGTATTCCATAAACTAAAATCCGAGAATGGTTTCACAATTTGTCTCTGCCATTTTATGTGTTATTTTTCGATTCCCCGGTCATTAGATAATTTCCGCGATGAACTCGTCGTGGACAGTGAATCGGTTTGACGTTTGCAAAACTCACCACGCCCGACGGAGAATATGCTACAGACTCGACTCATTTTCACGTTGAAAATGCATTCGGACAATGGGGAAATTATTTTTTTTAGTTATTTTTAAGATTATTTAGGACGTAAAACGCCTTTGTATCAATTTTCGAAGCTAAAATTTTAAATTCACCACGGTTTTTATGCCGGTTCATTTCCGTCACCACGGTTTTTATGCCGGTTCATTACCGTTTCATTTTCATTCCGCTCGAACTCTATCCGGGGCTTTACCAAGAACATAACATTTCACGGTTCAATAACACAATCACTCACTGATGCTCTTTGTAGCTCATATACAGTCTTTTGATGGTATCAAAAAACGGCTCCTGTGCCAACATCATCGCGCCAACACTTCCGAAAAATGGAAGCGGTTTGTCGTAAGGAACATTTCTTTGCCGGAAGAAATCGTACTTTAGCGTCATCCATTTATACAGCAAATAGAAAAGAACGATTAGGATTAGGAAAAAATTTCGCGATGTTAAATAATCTATGACGGAAAACATTTCAAATGCTGGAAACTGTTTTTTGTTTAAATTCAATTCACTAACTAATGAGTAGAATTATGTTTTCATACTGAACAAAGCTACAAACGATGTACGAATGCTTTTAACTTTTCTAGATTTTGAACCTCATAATTAAGTCTGGGAAAGATTATATTTCAAATTTATGTGGACAATTGTTAATATGTACACACTAACATTGTACATATATACAGCTTCTAAACGTATGAAGTAAATTTAGCTTAACTTTTTTTACATTTTAAAGTCGCCATGTACTGTCCAATCGATTGCACAATCTTCTTGATCGTCAGATGGATAGGATGGTGTATGCGACCAACTTGTGTGTGTTGTTGTATCGTGTGGATTGTCATTTTATATCGTACGATGAGTTGTATAGTGTATGTGCTGTACAGGCCTCAGATTGCAATCCACCGCAAATCGATTCGATTGTTCAATCGATCGGAAGGTGTATAGTGACTCTTAGAGGTAAAGGTTCTTCCACTCAATTCAGTACTTTAACATTATGTACGAGTGTGTTAATTTACGAACATAATAATATAATTACACGTTATGTATGTATGTATGCATGATTACCGTAAAGCAAAGTTCAAAACAGTAATGAAATTTTAAGGTAGAGTACAGCATGACTGAATCGTATCTGTGATGTATAGATGTGGATATCTACCTAAAATTTAACTGAGATTGAGCCGTTGGTTTTTATGCGTATGTACTCATATAGCAGGGACGTAGCCAGGATTTGGTTTCGGGAGGGGTCCAACGCTCAATACCAGGTAAAGATATTAAAGATAATTAGAGTTTTGGTATTGATTCTAGCGGATATAGTATTGTCGGATGGTAGAGGAAAAGTCACTACATTTATTAAGAAAAAAAATGGTTTTAAATTTTTGAGACTTTATGAAACTTTCCGTCATTTTCCAAAGAACCATGTATCCATCGATCTTCTAGATTTCGACGTATATCCTTTGACCAATATTCACGAATTACACTGACTTAATATTTAAGGAACGTTACGCTATCATAATTTCTTCTTCATTTTATCGACACTAGCGACACTTACCTTACCATCCGCCATATAACGGACAATAACGGAACCCCCAAAGTTTTCCTTATGAGAACGGATCGCATAACAAGCCATATTTAGATACCCAAATCGTTCGTTTTATAGCATTAATAATAATAATAAAATGTACGCTTTCAAACCCGCATGCCTAATAACGTTCATTCATTTTAAACTCTAAAAACGCATAGTTTGTGACAATTTTGAGTCACGAAAATCATGACGTTGACAAGTTTTTTCTGCCTATCGAGTGCAGGACAGAACGGCACAACTTCACATACAAGTTCGAACATGAAGTTGGTTACGAGTTTTTCTATACAGGGTGTCCCACGACTCTTGGTACATACGATAATGGGTGATAGTACAGCTCATTTGGGTACAATTAATGTTGTACATGACCCCTCTATCTTTAACCGTTATAAAGTTATAGCATTTTTTGTTAATAGTGTTAGAAACCTCGACTTGCCGAGCATAATCTTTATTTGCCACACTCCCGAATATTTCATCCGAGGTTTGACTTTACTTTCTGAAACTCCACAAAATTCTACATAAAATAACTGTTTTGCCAATAAAATAATTTGAAACCCTACCCAGATACAACCATTCAAACTTTTAAGAAATTCGAAAATTGATTTTTCATTGAAAATTCAAATTGTAAAATTGTAACGGTACTTTGCACTGACAAATGTGCAAAGTTGATAAAAGTTGCCTCATAATGTTAGCTTTCGAACGGCATATAAAAATAAGCCTTGGCAAAACAGTTATTTTATGTAGAATTTTGTGGAGTTTCAGAAAGTAAAGTCAAATCTCGGATAAAATATTTGGGAGTGTGGCAAATAGTGATTTTGCTCTGCAGGTCGAGGTTTCTGACACCATTAACAAAAAATGCTATAACTTTATAACGGTTAAAGATAGAGGGGTCATGTAGAACATTAATTGTACCCAAATGAGCTGTACTATTACCCATTATCGTATGTACCAAGAGTTGCGGGACACCCTGTATAGAACACAACTGTAATTTGTAAGAATGAAAAAAAAACGCACCTACCATAATGATCTCACGTATCAAGGGAACCTTTACACAGATTGAAAAGCGGAAGATTTGATTCTAAAATTTCATAAGAGAGATGCTGTCTTTTCATCAACGGAGGCGTTTTCGGGAATAACCCACAATTGTTTTTGCAGCTCATATACACATAACAACGGTAGCTCAATTTCATCAAACGAGAGAGAACCGGCTTAGAAGTAGAAGCCGCGTCACAGCCACAGCTGATTATGTTAACACTGGACTGTGTCGCCCCATATTTATGCTTATGCTCTTGCCACTTTGTATTTTCACTTTAGAAAAGAGGAAATTACGGGAAGGAATCATAGAAAAAAACCCAATGGAAACTTATTACAGTGTCCATGTTTCATGTCGTCACTGAAATTCAAAAGCCCATTCAAAACATTTCGGGAGGGGTCCGGACCCCCTGGACCCCTCCCCTGGCTACGTCCCTGCATATAGGTACATAAATTTATATTTAGCATATGTACATTATGTGTGTACAAATACCATGTATTACATGATGTATGTATGTATGTACATATAGTGTAGTTACTACGTGATAAACCTAGTACATAAGATTGCAAAATGTGGTGGAGACAAATTTTTTTTTGTTTCTTATGTTTTTTGGGGTGCTGAGCACGAATCCGGAGCTTCCCACCAAAATTTCGTTGCGGAACAGGGTCAAAATCGTGAAAAACCCTAAAATTTTTGCTGTTTTTCCGTTATTCGCCCCCTAATTCTGCAACTATTTATTTCTGCGAAAAACTCTCCATGAATATTTTAGAGAGCACATAATTGCGCGTCTAAAGAGACATAAATATTAAAAATCTGTTGAGCGGTATTACTACAGTGGATAATTTAAATTTGCCATTTTTAACATAGTTCCATTTTATGAAAAAAATTTTGAGATTGAACGGTTTTTCATTTTTGGTCGTAAAAGTTGCATTTATCTTGTACATTGTGTATTTTGGAGTGCAGAACCTGAATCTGTAAGTTCCCATCAAAATTTCGTTGCAAAACAGGGTCAAAATTGCAAAAAAACGCCAAAAAAATGACTATCAATTGTAGCAATACCGCTCATCACATTTTAATGATTAATGGCGCGTTGGACCCGCAGTTATGTTTTCTCTAATATTTTCATGGACAGGTTTTCGGAGAAATGTACACTTTCGGAGTTATAAACAAAAAAACGGGAAAACTCCGAAAGTTTTGGGCTTTTTCGTGGTTTTGATCCTGTTCCGCAACGAAATTTTGGTGGGAAGCTCCGGATTCGAGCTCAGCACCCCAAAAAACATAAAAAACAAAAAAAAAATTTCTCCACCACACTTTGCAATCTAAAATCACCTCGGAACTACACTAATATTAATTGACATTTTTATGAAAAAAGTGATATTACATATACGCCAGGAAATTTGAACAAAAATTTGGCCAAACTTTGGAAAAATTAGGGGAAAGCTGGATTTTTGCATGAGCCCTCCTTTCGAGGTCCTAAACAAGACCCTGAAAGTCCCCGTCTCTACGAGTGCCGCTAGCGGTGCTACATATGGTCAAAGACCCTCGAAAAGAGGTTTTTCGGAATATCTCGATAACGATAGCATATACAAAAAAGTGGTGTATGGCAAATTTAAAGCTCTTGTGCTTTTTCAATAAACGATGGAAATACCGAATACGTTCGGGCACTCCTAACGGTGCCAGGAGGTCTAACGGTATTTTTAACAATTTTTCACGAAAACCTTTATAACGGTAACACGCACTAAAAACTTTTGTATGAAAAATTTGTAGCCTATAGAGTTTTGAAGAAATCGGCAAAATTTCATATCAATACGTGCAGCCTTAAGGGCGCTATGGGCGTTCAAACCTTAAAAAATGGTGTTTTTTTTTCGGGTTTTTCGTGAATGGCGCTAAGACGGAGGAGTGTGCTCTATAGTCTTCTAGGAGAAATTTATGCTTTTGTGGCTGTTAGTCAGATGCCAAAAGTCCCTAAATATGGGAGCCCCCCTAACGAAGTTATGAGGGTTCAAACATTCAATCAAGCAGTTTTTGAGGAATATCTCTATAACGGTAACGTGCACCGAAAACGGTTATTTGCGAATGCAATGCTAAGGGCGCTATGAGGGTCCGAACCGTACAATAACGGTATTTTTCGGTTTTTCGTGTTTAACTTCATAACAAGAACGCATTCGGGAGGGAGGCCTGAAACAATTTTTTGCTTCTATAACCTCAACTTAAAATGCCAAAACAACTCATCTATGGGGGAACCCCCAAGGAAGCTATAAGGGGTCAAAGTAAAACAAAAAACCGCTTCTCGGACATTTTTTAATAACGGTGACCTGTTATTAAGGGGCCAAAAGTCCCCAACGATGAGGGTCCAAACATCCAAATAAGCAGTTTTTTGGGAATATCTCTGTAACGGTTATGTGCACCGAAAACTGTTATATGGCGAATTCGTAGCTTATACAACGCTTAATGCATTATAAAGTTTAAAATAACTAAGTTTTAAGGAAGGTATGTGTATTTAGTATATGTAGGTAGTATGTAGTGTATGTGTGCACGTATGGTTGCCTCAGGTGCATTCAAATCGGTTGAGCATTTTATTTGGAACCATGCAAACAACAAATTCTTACAGACTGCCTCCGGTATACGTTACCGTTACAGAGATTTTCAGGAAAATAACCAAAAATACCGAAATTGTATGGTTTGGAACGGGTTGAATACGATATCCCGCCCATCATATTCCCGTTTTTTAAAATCCCGACATTTAATATCCCGTTATTTCAAAATCCCGCCAATTAAAAATCCTGCTCAATTAGAATCCCGTCTAATCAAAATCCCACCAATCCAAAATCCCGCCATTTCAATAACCCGCTTATTCAAAATCCCGCTTTTCAATATCCCGTCACAAAAGGTAAGTATTCTTTCATAAATCGCGTGCGCGATTTTTGAAAGAATACTTACCTTTTGTGACGGGATATTTAAAAGCCGGGCAGAAAAGAATACTTACCTTCTTACTACATCACATTTGTCGTTAAATGATTGATACTGCTATACAGATTGGAAAGTGAAAGCTAGCTAGTATTCCCTTATCAGTGAGGCGGTGAGATTCAATTTCAATATTAGTGAAAATACCTATGTATTTCTCCGAATTGACACGAAGTTTGGAGGATGCAGATGCCAAAAAAATAGCAGATTGGTTTGGAATTAATTATATCCATGGGAAAAATACCTTTAGACGTAGCCAGCAGTGACTTTCACCTAAAGATGACTATGAAAAAACGGATTTTTTTAGAAACTTGTCGCATAAACTAATGTAAATAATTGATAAGTAGAACGCATATCTATATTTTTTTCGTTAACAATAAAAAAAATTAGCGGTATTTTGACGGGATTTTTTTAATATTTAATAGCGGGATATTGAAATGGCGGGATTTTGGAATGGCGGGATTTTGATATGGCGGGATTTTGTAATGTCGGGATAACGTAAAGCGGGATTTTTTTGAAAAAGCGGGATTATGATCGGGCAGGATTTTGTTTTTCGGGATTATGTAAAAAATAAATAACAGGCGCGACAATCCAACATTGGACTAAGGCCGCAGGATGTGTTAGTGACATCCTATTTCCAAGATCTTATCTGCTTTTTTTGTTGAGGTAATGAGATCAGTATCACGCTCAGCAGTGTTATTTATCCCCATAAATGGGTACTCGTTTAACATCTGAGTGAGATCATAGTCCGTCACAAGCTCTTGAGTTCGAAAAACACCATGGCTCACGGTGAGATTCGAACTCATGACCCTGTGCACCGAAGGTGCGCGCACTAACCGCTAGACCAGCCAGACTTTCGGGATTATGTAGCTATCCCATATTCAATTTCAATATTAGTGAAAATACCTATGTATTTTTCCGAATTGACACGAAGTTTAGAGGATGCAGATGCCAAAAAAATAGCAGATTGGTTTGGAATTAATTATATCCATTGGAAAAATACCAAGTCGGGAAAGCCAGGAAAACCAAGGTTGCCGCCTAAGTTTTGGAGTATTGCAGCAAATTTTCCAAGAACTCAAAATAATGTTGAGGCTTGATACAGCCAAATAAACTTTATCATATCGGTCTGTACCGGCTGGTGGAATTACTAGGTAAAGAATTGCTCCTAGCTAAAAACCGAGGGGAGCAGTCCCGATCCGAAGGACGCATCCAAAAGCAAACTAAGGTCTTTAGACGTAGCCTGCAGTTACTTTCAACTAAAGAGGACTATGAAAAAACGGATTTTTTTTAGAAACTTGTCGCATAAACTAATGTAAATAATTGATAAGTCGAACGCATATCTATATTTTTTTGCTAACAAAAAAAAAATTGGCGGTATTTTGACGGGATTTTTTAATTATTTAATAGCGGGAGATTGAAATGGCGGGATTTTGGAATGGCCGGATTTTGAGGTGGCGGGATTTTGAAATGGCGGGATTTTGAATTGGCGGGATTTTGATATGGCGGGATTTTGTAATGTCGGGATAACGTAAAGCGGGATTTTTTGGAAAAAGCCGGATTATGAACAGGCGGGATTTTGTTTTTCGGGATTATGTAGGTATCCCGTTCGGACCACATAGTGACGGGTATAAAAAAAGCTCCGCATCGCATCATCCCGTAAAAAAACGAAAGTTAAGAAAAACAGTGCTGTTCGTGTAACGTGGTAGACTTATTATATGTTTTATAAAAGAAAACAAAAATGTAACAATGATAATAATAATACGTGACATTGCCATATAATTGTATAATGTAAAGATAACAATAATTTATAACGAAATATATGTGTTATTAGCTAATTTGATAGTGTGTTGGTTTAACGTCAAGTTGGTACTTTAAAGCTTGGGGGATGGGGTTTCGGGCTGACAATATTAATCTACCGCTGACAAGTTCCGCTGTGTCGGAAGACGATATCGATATCCATCGTAATTAACTTATTTTGCTGCGTTGTCAGAATTGATGGAGCACCTGTGTAAAGAGTAGTGATCACTAAGTATGGAAGAACCGTATTTTCTTTTGTTATGAACCAATGCCGAAGTCCTCCCGAACGGATCCGGCCAGCACAGGTGTTCCTTGATTTTCAGTATTTTCGCTCTGAAAAGAAAAACGTGATCATAACATAACGCACCATAGCCCCACATGGGGCTATACGGTACTGAGAAAATGTTGAGCAGATTTCTTTTTGTTCTCTTTGCGAAAAATTAATCCAACAATTTGGTAATTTATAGATTTAGGATATTTTGCAGACATCTCCCCTCGTTTTGTTTTGCACGGATGGCATTCAAAATTTTACACTTCCCCTCTTCGGGCGTTGCTATCTTCCATCTTAGCCTTGTTTCATCCACTGAACCTTCTTGTGACAACAAAAATGAATTTACACTGTAGTTTTGTTTGAATTGCAGAAGCGATATTCTGTGTAAATTCATTTTTGTTTTAAAAGATCCTCGCCTTGTGGCTCAAAGGCTTTAAACCTCCTAGTTTGATCAATTACAGTCTTTTTGTACATTTTCAGTTTGTCAACAAATTAAATTTCCAATAGAGAGAAAATTAGAAACATGTACAAAAAGACACTGGTTAAAGCTTTTGATAGATGCAGGCCATTTTTATGATCAATGCATTTCATAATAAAAAAAAACTGAATTTTCATTTTAAATGAATATTGCATCTTAAGTAGAAAATTTTCTGAATTCTGTTTTACGTTAAAAAAAAACTAATGCCGTAACACCGAATTGGTTTTGCAGATTCACAACGTCATCTTAAATGACACCTAAATTTATTATTAAAAAATCCGGCACTTCAAAAATTCAAAAGGTTATTTTTGTATAAAACAATTGAAGCCTAAAATTTAGATTTTTTCAGCACAACTTGTTTCAGCAAGAAAATTACCAATACAATCGAATTTTTTTTCTACCGTTACCTTGTTATCGCTCTTTTTGTGAAAGTCATCGAAAAACGTGACTAATCCAAGATTTGATTTCAGTTTCAGAAACTACATAACATTTCACAAAAACTGAAGTTTTTCCTGTTGCCAACATTATCGCCACTTTCAAGATACAGTTACTCAAACTTAATAGAAACTTTAAAATAGATTTTTCATTTTAAATTCAAACAGTAATTTCATAACGGTCCTTTATACGTACAACTCTGCAAAGTTGATAAAAGTATATCACTTTTCATATTTACATTGCGGAATTATGGAATTACACATATTGGATGTAAAAACAAGGTAATTATTTTCTTATTGGATTATTCAAACTGAAATTTTATTTACTTATTTTTTATATTTTACTATCGCCATTTTGAAAATTTGTTAAATAAAAATGAAAATAAAGTTTTAAATATGAGAAAGAACCAATAAACTAAAAATATTAACTAATGATTAAATGGGTCTTTTTGATTTATTTGAATAATGCTGCTGGAATCGGCCTCCTCCATTTTGTATGCAGACTCGACACCTTCGGCGCATGGAAGAAACGGTCCGAAGGATTTCAGGAGGGTTCTCCTTTATGTTGTCACAAGCATCATTAATTCGCTGCAGCAACTGTTCCTGGGAGATAAAATTTACAAAATGTTATCCTCTGAGAGTCGCTCGGCAGTCATTCCTGAACTTGAGTAATACTCCAATCAATAGAGACGAAATAATAGGGCTTAGCGTGCAAAAATTGGGGATGTCTCAAATTTTTGATATGTTATAAAGATATGTGGGGTAAGTTAAAATCCAAGTTTGCGTTACTTTCCCCCGTGTGCTCTCGCCACCATCTTGAAAAAAATCATCTAAAATCGGCCCTTTCATCAGTTTTTGACCTGTAACTTCCAGTGGCGGCTCGTGCCTATGGAAATAGGTGAGGTGAAAAAACAAAAACATATTGGAAGGGGGTTATTACATTGGATGGGGTTCCAAAACGGAACAGTTGAGTATGTTCCGCAAACATGTTTAAGGCCAGTCAATTACCGATTTTAGGTCGCAAAAAATTGCTCGGGTCTGGTTTTTTGGGATATTGTTAGGATAGATACCAGAAGTGTACCACTAAGTTTGCAACTTCGAAAAACCTGTGCTGCCCCCGTGACCCTCAAAAAACCTCAAAATTTTCGGACTTTTTTTATATTTTTGTTTGTAATTTCTAATTCTAAAAGGTGCTTCCTACAAGTAAGTCGTCCACTGCACTTTCAAAGCTAAGAAAATCTTCTTTAATTTGAGTGTAACTCCAGCTTTGTAGGTGCAAAGGATCCCAAGATACAGCACTTTAAAAAATGTGATTTTTTGTAAAAAAAAGTGCGAAATTGTATTTTAGGAGGTTTGTATGACAGCCCTATGACGTAATGTTCCGATTCCTTCCATTCCTAGATATGTTTTGAGGCTTTACTAGGAACACATTTGGGTGAGGTTTGGTTAAGATTGGTTCATAAAGAAAAAAGTTTTTCTTAGAAGAACCTAATTTCCAGAGGTTGGTTTGTATGACAGCCCTATAACGTAGTGTTCCGATTTCATCCGTTCCTAGATATTTTTTTAGGCTTAACCAGCAACATACTTGGGTGAAGTTTGGTTAATATTTGTACATAAAGAAAAAAGTTTTTCTGAGAAGAACTTAATTTTCAGGGGCAGCCCGATGACCCCATGGTCTGATTCCATTCGTTCCGACATATATACAGCTAAGGAACTGGTTTATAACTTCATTTCACATGACTTTCTCTGTAAAATGCGCATTTAAGCCGATATTCAGCTCGGAACATGACTGAAATTACAATTTCGAACTTTTTTTCAAAAAACAATGTTTAAAGTGCTGTATCTTGGGATCCTTTGCACCTACAAAGCTGGGGTTACACTCAAATTAAAGAAGATTTTCTTAGCTTTAACAATGTAGTGGACAACTTACTTGTAGGAAGCACCTTTTAGAAATTACAAACAAAAATATGAAAAAAGTCCGAAAATTTTGAGGTTTTTTTAGGGTCATGGGGTTAGCACAGGTTTTTCGAAGTTGCAAACTTGGTGGTACACTTCTGGTATCTATCCTAACAATATCCAAAAAAAACCAGAGCCGAGCAATTTTTTGCGACCTAACGCCTTATTTTTCGGTTTATTGACTGGCCTATTTGCCATTCTGATCCCCTAACTGCCATTTTGCGGATCAGAAACCATCTCCAGTTCTTTTCGTTAACGTATTTCACAAAGGCAGACAAAGCAAAAGCACCGGAGATTATTCCTGATCTGCAAAATGGCAGTTAGAGGATCAGAATGGCAAACATGTTTGCGGAACATACGCAACTGTTCCTTTTTGGAACCCCATCCATTGATTGAGGATACTTTTACAATTACAACTTTATTCAACGCATCATAATATCCCATTTTAAATATTTGGCGTTTCGGCATAAATTAATAATCATTCAAAATCAATTTGAAAAGTTTGGGCGCCAAATATTAAAATGAAATAGAGTCGACTCTCGATAATTTAAAATTCAAGAGACAACTATTTTTATTCAATTTATCGAGAGATGTAATTATCAAAAGTTTTTTAGAAGTATGTTGAGAACGGTAGCGAAATAAGATATTAATATGCCTGAGTAAAGAATATTTGTTCTTCAAGTTTTTACGTGTATATTGAAAACAAAATATTACTATATTACTTATATTAATACAGTTTCGACTTTAAAGTACGTTTATAATATTGATTTGAGACCTTTAGGACAGAAAAAACATTTAATTTGACGATTTTATATAATCGGTAATTTTCTTTTGCTTGAGTTGATCAGCGTGCAATGTCCAATGAGATCTCCATGGCGGCCAACAATGTAATTTTTTTATTTTATAATAAGTTTAAGAGCGTGAAGGGCCATCTGCTTCTTTGAAGCTCCTGCTTCAACCGCTTGAATAAGCTTCTTTTTTCCCTGGATCGACAAGCACTTATTGACACGCGGAACCATATACGCTAATTTGAACTCAATCTTAAGTAGCTCATGGGAAACTAAATTCAAATCATTCAATAAATTTGAGTTCCGGGAAAAAATGGTACTTTCACTGGTAAAATCTTCAGTGCTCTCCTTCTGAATTCAGATTTGTAAAATTACTAAATTTCAATTTATAGAGCGGCAAACAAAATTTACTTCAATTTATAGAGCGCTGAATACGCCTTGAATTCAATTTACTGAGCACTGGATTCAACATATTTCAAATTATAAAACAATGAAAAATCATTGCCGCTTTTAAATTATCGAGAGTACATAAATACATATATGGAATTTTTTACATTTTTTTCAATTTAACGAGAATTATGGATGGCAACTTCAAATTATCGAGCAATTAAATTTATCGAATTTGTATTTATCGCGAGTCGACTGTAATGAACATTGATAAAAACCACACATTTATCGATTTTGCCTTTTTTGTGTACAAAAATTATTTTAGGGATTTGGTGATTGTGTAAAGTAACTTGTAAGTGAGTTTAAGGATATCTTTACGGTTTTTTATCATATTTGATGAATTATGTTTTGTGATAAATTAAAATGTATAACTCGAAGAAAATGAAGGTGAGGCGCCGCCTCAGTTGCCTCATCTGAGGAGCCGCCACTGGTAACTTCTTTACAGTTCATTTGAGCAGAAAATGTGCCAAGAGTATTTTGTAGAGCACAAATTTTTTTAAAAATTCAATCCAAAAATTTTTACTCTTCATTCGGAATTGACAGAGTTATTGCGCTAAGAAAGTTGGGGAAATATCGAAAACTATGCGAATTTCACAGTCTTTGTCCGTTTTATTTAATTTGTATTTCAAATAGAAATTAATAGAGTAAGGCTAAATTTTGTTGTTTTTGAATTAGTGGGGTCACAGGAATCTAAAACTCATTTTGCTTAATGAAAATTTTGATCAGAAAGGTCCAAAAAAGGACAAAAAAGGACACTATGTATTCCTTAACCGGAGGTCGACATGCGGGGCATCATATGAAAGGGGACGTCGAGTATATTAGATATCTGGTGTTTGTTTCCTATTTTAAGAAAGCTCGACGAAATAAACCGGGATTAAATGAAAAATTATCGTGTTTCCCGTGTATCTTTCCAAAGCCATAACTACGCGAATAATTCGATTTGCCACTGCCTTTTTCATTTTTTAGAATTCATAATAGCTGAACATTCTATCATTATATTTGCTAAGAAAAAATTCAAACATGGGGAGTATATGACACAAATTTCGTAGCACAGGAAGAGTAGGGAAGCGAGCCTAAACATGTGAAGACCCTGTCAAGTCGATAAAAGTCATTATACTCTCTTTGAATTTACTCTCTTCCTGTGCATCTTACAAACACAATTTATGATAAAATTTGATGACAATCAATATTCTCATAAAACATACTTGAAAGACTTTAAGCTACAATGCAGCGGTAATGAGTTATTGATATATAAATGCAAAAAACTGCAAAATTGTCATGATTTTTGGAATTTCCCGCATTTTTTGGTGCTATAACTCTGTCAGTTTTTATTTTAGAGTACAACTTCTTAGATTAAGTTTGTTGGAAATTTTGTCCTCTACAAAATTGTCTTGGGACGTTTTGTATTCAAATGGACTGTATAGAAGTTACAGGCTAAAAACTGATGAAAGGGCAGATTTCAGATGGTTTTTTCATGGCGGCGGGAGCACCGGGGGAAAAGTGACGCAAACTTGGATTCTAACTTACCCCACCTGTCTTTATAACATATCAAAAATTTGAGACATACCCAATTTTTGCAAGTTAAAATCTCCCCATTGATTGGAGTATAAGGTGGTACGGATACCGGTTGTCCGACTGAAGAGTCTTTTGGATCGCCATCCGAGGAATATCCAGCTGAAGTCCTGCTCTACGCGTGCTCAATTTTGGGTTAGTATCGATTATCGAAGATATTAAGAATCTCTTCTGACGCTAGTACGGCGAGCTCCTTCTCTACCGGTGTGGTTTGGTGTTCGACTTGTCTGTCCAAGAGACCGATACGTTCTTTCGAAGGTACGTCTGCCTGGAATTCGTCGCTGTGTGAATCGTCGACTATACTCTCGAACTGCTTCAAGCCCATTTCCATCTTCAACTCCATACACAAACATCATATCGGCAAACTCTCTATCGGAGAATTGGTTTTTCACCATCGCGATTTTATTTAATTGGTCTAAAAATGAGGGATATATTCGAAAAATAAATTGTATTATTAACAAAATTATACCTGAATTTCAGAACCGCCAAAAAGTAACAAAACAATCATGCTTGCGAAGTGAAAACATAAGAAAAATAACAGCTTTTCGATTAAAAATAGCAAATATTAAATTTTAACGGTTATAAGTACCGTTGTACGAGGGTGGTTCAAATATGATCGAGACAAACCCTGTAGATGGCGCGCATGTATGTTTTGAAGATCGTAGTTTGAGTATATGATAGCTTGGTCCCTTACGAACAGACTGGCATAGTTTTCGTCGCGAAGGGATATTTTACGCTCGTGCTACGACCATGAGTGAACATCAAGTGCCGACCGCCATCGCGCAAAGGAAATTTTTCTGCGTTTGCACAATCCGTTCGGTAGTGAGTGCCTGAGTAGGACTGCTGTGTTTAAAAGGGTCCAAACCAGTCAAGGATGGCCGTGAAACCGTCGAGAATGAGCCGCATGATTGTCGACCGCCAGCTAGCATTACACCAGACACCATTCGCCGCGTAGAACAACTCATTTCGGAGGACCGTAGGATGAATGTTAGAGACAATTCGGCTGAACTCGGCACTATCATTGGTAGTGTAGAGTCTCTCATCCACGAACACCTTCAATATCGCAAAATAACGGCGCGATGGATTCTCAAACTGTTGAAACTCTCCAGGATTACGCGCGTCTTACGCTCGATACAATATCGGAATTGGGGTGGGAGGTACTGGAGCACTCCCCCTACAGTCCGCATTTATCACCCTGCGATTACTATTTGTTTGAACCTCTGAAAGAAGCCCTCGGAGGTCAAAAATTCAACACCGACGATGAGGCAGAGGAGTTTGTGTGCACATGGATGTCCGAGTTGTCTAAGGATTTTTTCGATACCGGTATCGAAAAAATCCTTAGACAACTCGGACATCCATGTGCGCACAAACTCCTCTGTGTAACTAGTGAGGGGAAGTACCTAGAAAAACTGTAAATTTTTGTAATTTTTTTCTATATTAAATAAACGTGTCAGAGCATTTGTTTCCATAATATTTGAACCGCCCTCGTATTTGCCAAACAATGTTCAAAATTACAAAAAATATCTTACAGTTCTGGTCAAAATAATGTTCCGAGACTCTATTCCGAATTATAATAGGCTTTGTTTGTCTTTTTTCGAGTAAAGGGAAAATTGTTAGCGATTTCACTGAAGTCGTGATTTTTACCATTAAATGCGTGTTGTCCTAAAATGCAATGTAAATATGAAAAGTATGATATACCGTTGGAAAGCCAACATGTTGAAGCAACTTTTATCAACTTTGCAGAGTTGTACGTATAAAGTACCGTTAAGAAATTACTATTTGAATATTCGATGAAAAATCTATTTTAAAATTTCTATTAAGTTTGAGTAACTGTATCTTGAAAGTGGCGATAATGTTGGCAGCAGGAAAAACTTCGGTTCTTGTAAAATTTTATTTAGTTTCTGAAACTGACATCAAATTTTGAAATTAAGTGATCAGGAAAACTGCAAATTATGATTTTGCATGACAAGTCACGATTTTCGACGACTTTCACAAAAAGATGGATAACAAGGTAACGGTAAAAAAAATCTGATTGTATTGGTAATTTTCCTGATGAAACAAGTTGTGTTATCAACCCTTACAGTATTGACCACCTAATGCGGGACACCCTGTATATCATCAGCGTGACGAGCTGAGTCTATTGGACGATGTCTGTCTGTCTGTGTATTGCGACGCGTTTTGCTCGGCCAGTTTAAGGCTATGGAGCTGAAATTTTGCACACATGCTTCCTGTTGTTGCAGGCAGTTTGTATGTTTGAATCGGTAAAATCCGCCAAGGGGGTCGTGGGGCTGCTATACAAACCTACCCCCCAAAATAAAGTTCTTCTTAGAAAAACTTATTTATTTATGCACCAATTTCAATCAAATTTCACACAAATGTGTTTTCGTTGCATTCATTTCACACACAACATATGTACAAATCGAACAAATCGGACAATGGGGTCGTGGGGCTGCTATACAAACCTAGTCCCCCAAATTAGGTTCTTCTTCCATGGATTGCAATCAAATTTCGTGCAAATGTGTTTCTAGTGATACCACAAAACATATGTAAAAATGGACCAAATCGGACCATGGGGTCATGGGGCTGTCATACAACCCTAGCTCCCCAAATTAAGTTCTTCTAAGATTTTTTTTATTTATACACCAATTTCAACCAAACTTCACACAAATGTGTTTCTATTGATGACACAAAACATAGTGTGAATAGATAGAGTCGGACCATGTGGTCATGGGGCAACCAAACCTCATGGAAATGTATTTTTATTGATGTTTCAAAACATATGCAAAAATGAATTAAATCGGACCATTGGGGCCATGGGGCTGGCATATAAACCCAACCCCCAAATTAGGTTCTTTGAAGAAAAGCTTTTTATTTGTCAACCAATTTCAACCAAATCTCATAGAAATATGTTTTAATTGATGCCACATACATGCATACATGCCCCCCCCCCCCACCTTTTGGTTCTTCGAAGAAACTCACGTCCCTCGCTTCCCCCAATAAATCTTCGGCACGGCACTTATGTGAAAATTCAAGGAAAAACGTGGAAGCGGGGAGAATTGAACACAAGTCATAGGAACGCCCGAAAAAACTTTTAGCCCGAGAGGAGCGAAGGGTATCCAAATTTCGGCCGCGGCCGAAATTAGCCTCGGTCTCGTCCCATTTAAATTTGATCTCACTTACATTCCGAAAGTACAGAAAATGTAATTTCCGGATGATTTGATACATACACTAAGTACTTCCACACAAAATATCTTGCGAGGTAAAAATGACTAAGTGCGAAAATTGAAAATTTATCCATCTGTCTATAGCTTAAAATTTCCAATAAAACTATGGTTGTAGTGGTCCTCAGTTCTAAATCAAATTTCAATAGTCTTTAATTTTGAGTTTTCTAACCTCGATTTTAGAGACACGTTAATTTGTTTTTTTTTTGTCCTCCTGAACAATTTGAAGAATGTTAGTTGATCACTTTTACCTCTAAGCAGACGATATATTCTACTTGACTCTATCAACCCCATCAGGTTCACAATTTGCTTGTCCAGTTTTCCGAACATGCTAATTTCAGTCGAACCGAAAACTGGTACAATTGTTTGTTTTGTATTAAGGGAAATGTGATGTTAATGTGGTAGATTGAGTGTGGTCTTCCCTTCCCTAGATTGAGTGTGGCCTTCCGCCGCAATAATTTCGAATAAAAGGTCCGCGACTATTAGTAATCGTTTCTTCGGGTTGCTATCCCTCTTCGACCGAACTGCCAGCACTCATGTGCTGCTCCGCATATGAATTGATTGCCGTTACACGTGTCCTTTTTGGGACCTTCCAGACTCTTTAGCAAAATGAATGGCAGAATCTTCAGTTATTATAGGTTCTAAAAAGTTAAGGAAGTAGTGTCAGCTTCAAATATTTGCATAGTTATGGCTTCGAAAGATTCAAATTATAAATTACAGAAAACATGAAAACTTCATTAAAACGCACTTTACTCTGTTGAAGGTCCTTGAAACAAGGAAATACCGAATCGGTATAGTACTCGACTTTATCTTTGATCTAACACCCCGCATGTCCACGTTCGTTCAAGGATTAATCAGTGTCCTTTTAGGTCCTTTTTCTGAGCTTTCCGATCAAATACTTTCTCAGCAAAATTAATGGTGAAATCTTCAGTTATTATAGACTCTAAATTAGTTGGCAACTTTAAATATTCGCGTAGTTATGGCTTTGGAAAGATGCAGATGATAAGTTACGGGGAACATGAAAATATTACATTCAAACGCTATTTATTTCGTTGAGGGTTCTTGAAACAGGGATTTTTTCTTTGATATGATACCCAGCATGCCGACCTCCGATCAAAGATTAAAGAGTGTCGTTTTTGGGACCTTTCCCATCAACATTTTTTTTTCAGCAAAATCAGTTTTAGACTCTTGGGATGCCACTGATTCAAAAATGAACATTACTCAATTTTTTTTCTACTTCAATTCAATTCAATTTATTCAACCAAAAAATATAAGCTATAATTATGTACAACAATGTTAGTTTGTTTTTCTTAAGTGATTTGAGATGGCTCTTACAACTTTAATGAATGTATGATGTTTTATATAAATGTTATATTTTTGCATACATAAAAGTGCGGATGTATGAACAGAAAGATTATTTCTAAGAGGAAAACGGGTACAAAAGTCTCTTATTCATGTGATTTATAATAATAAAACTTAAACTACGTTCTAAACCTAACAAATTCTAAACTTATATACTAAACTTAACTATGTATCCACTTACATTTTAATTAGGGAGCTATTTTGAACAGTTCATTTTTTTTTTACAATTAATAAGATGTTGAGATGTTGGAGAGTTAGCACATGATATATCAAAATTAATAATAGTATTAGTAATATTAGATTAGATAAGGGGCATATTTGAAAGTGTGTGAAGTTCAATCGTAGAGAAAAAAAAAGCAAATTTAAAATAAGCTTCAAAATAATTTATTCTTTGTATGTTATTTTGTGCTGGTGTAGATCTGTTTTGTCGTACTAGTAAGATTATTCGGAATGATTCCAGCTTATATGTTTATTGTTTACAATCTCTTAACAACGACGTTTCGCCCCTTACGGGCATCTTCAGGTTTCTAAAAGTAATCATTAATTATTTATTGAGTTAGATTATAAATATTATTAGATATTTTATACCTTTGTATAAAATACCGAAATGACTGACAGTTGTCAAAAATATATTTCCCGCCATTAAAACCACAAGCTAACAAAGGTATAAAATATCTAATAATATTTATAATCTAACTCAATAAATAATAATTAATGATTACTTTTAGAAACCTGAAGATGCCCGTAAGAGGCGAAACGTCGTTGTTAAGAGATTGTAAACAATAAACATATAAGCTGGAATCATTCCGAATAATCTTACTAGTACGACAAATCAAAATAATTTAGTTTTGATTCACTTGAAGCGTATCTTTATGAGACATAACACATGAACCCCAATATTTTCTTTGATTCTAAAGTTCATTTTAATTCTTTTATATCTGGCAATGCTATTAAATTCAATTTTAATTTTCACCTCATATCCTACTGTTAACATATCCGTTATATTTTGCTTTCATTATACTAAAATTATATTCAATAAATACGAAATAGATGCGAATTTCAGCGAAATTTGCTCATTTTTGCGAATTGATGCGAAATATTCTAGTTTGTACTTTTCCCAAGAAAAGTTAATTTTTCTCCAATAAATTAACTATGGAAGATAAATCTTTATCTCAGATTGTTTTTTTTTTCAAAAGATTCCCAGTAATGAGAATAGAGAAATTTCTAAATGCAGTGAGTTCGCACAATGGCGAGCTTACCAAACACCGAGCAAGTTGTTTAGTCAGAGATTGGATGAATAAACTTTATTTTCTGCAATTTTTGTAAAGCGTTTCTCGTGATTCGACCCAACCTCAAAATTGAAATGAACTGAACATAAAAAAGCGAAACAATACTAGCGTGCCTCTGGCTCAGAAGTTACTCTTTTTACCGTAACTCCTTGAGAAGCGTTGTCGATTTTGTCGTATGTTTTGTGAAAAACATAACTGACAACTGAACTCGTATCAAATATTAGAAACATAAAGATCAACAACTTCATACAAATTAAGAAATGAAGTTGCTCGGAGGCTTTGTTTCTATGTGTTGAATCTGTCTCGTCCATGTACAGCAAAATTGCGGAAAAGAGACTTTTCGCCGATATTCAATAGCACATATGCACTAAAACGAGACAACCATATACCATTCAGAAAGCGTAGCTTAACGAATCTTCGATAAATGATTCTCATTGGCCATCATCATCTGACATTTAACAGTTCTCTGATAACATGATAAATATGGACAAGTAAAATGCCGTCGGGTGCTGTTTTTCATAAAAATACAGTGAATATGGTCGTCGCGTGTGGAATCAATCAAGAGAGAGAGATGCCCGACAAGATGGGCAGAACGACACGAAGCTGTGTCTACATTTATTCAGCTTCAACCAGCTGTCATTGATGCTCTTGAAGAGCTAAGGATTTGCGCGATCAAAACTTTGCTGTAACAGCTGTGCAACTTTTGTCGGCAATCTGTAATGCCAAATTTCAAATTGCTTGCGCAATCATGAAATCCGTACAGTTAATAGTCTTACCTCTCAGTCGGCAATTACAAAAGGAGAATATGGATTTAGGGGAAGCAATGAAATTTGCCGACAACACCTTAAACGAATTCAAGGATATCCGTCAAAACGCGGTCAAAGAATTCAACAAGATTGCAAAAGAAATATGTGGCCAGTACGGAATCGATATGAAAACTCCTCGAGTCTGCAAACGCCAAACAGCTCAATGTAACGTTGACACTGCAAACTTTGAGGATTATTATCGGATTGGCTACTATATCCCCTTTTTGGATGCTTATATTTGCCACATTGAGGAACGATTTGCACACCATCGCAACACATTCGAAAATTTCGGAGTACTTTTTTCCAGCAACAACTTCAAAGAAGGCAGTTGTAACAAATTTTACTAATTTTATGAAGCGGCACTGAAATGCACCAAGGATGAATTAACCTTCGGGCGGGCGCAATGCATCTGACAGATCAAGTGACCAGTTTTTGTTGCGCCAATCAGCGATATCAAAAGGGAGAGATCTGAAACTCACAGTAGCTTAATCTTTATCGATCAACTACCCAAAGCAATTTTCAGTTTCTATCTACAATATGTCTGAGGGGTGCGAGGGGATGTAATAACATAAAGTAAGAAATTGGAATAGAGATGGAACTCCATATAACATTAAAACCTACTGAACAACATTTTACCTTTGAGTGTGTGCTGTATGTAACGTGTACATACAGGAAGATATCTTCGTGTATATACACATTACATACATACAGCACACACTCAAAGGTAAAATGTTGTTCAGTAGGTTTTAATGTTATATGGAGTTCCATCTCTATTCCAATTTCTTACTTTATGGTAATAATCTCTCAGATGTATTGCGCCCGATTGTGTTATTTTGTCCTTTTCTATGAAAATGTCCACTTCTTATACTCGTCACATTGCGTAATAACGTTGTGTTGACTTTAAGGCTCACCAAATCGTTCAATAGTGTGTTTTTAGTCAAATAAGCTCACATTTTTTAAGTGGTCGAGATGTTGGAGGTTTTTTTTGAAGTATTGAAGCAATTGAAAGCGGAATATTCTTAGAAAATTCAAAATGTGAAGGGTATCAAACTTTGTAAACTAGTTATTGTTTCTAAAATTTCGTAGAACTGTTTCAAAAAGACAATGCAACAATAAATAAGTGTCGAAAATATACAGAAACATAGGTTCATAGGTTTTTTCACTTAATCTGTCAGATGCATTGCGCCCGATCGTGTTAGGATTAGTATTGCGCCCGCCGGAAGGTTAACTGATGAGGTGAAATTGTGGAAGCGAAGAATTGATGGTTTGACTATTAGCAATTCACTTGAGGCATTAAAGGTACCTACATACATATTTATCAATTCGCTTCTGTACATGGTGTCCGGAAACTGCCGCATAAGCGCACCGGATTATGATTCCTCAGTTGGTTTCCAGCAAAAAAGTTGCATCGAACATACCCCCTGTTCTTAACCCTTTAGCTGCCAGAGGCATTTGAAGATTTTTGAAAAAAACATTTTCTTGCACGACTTAAAACTTAATATCTCCAAAGCTGAACCAGTTAGAATAATGAAACAAAATGATTATTACAGTCAACAAATTTACCTAAAAAATAAAACGAACCACACCAAAATCCGATAAGAGGTCAAATTTGTTTGATTTTACCCAAAAACAATCTATTTTTCTATCTCAATTTTTTCCAATTTCTGCCAAAGTGAGCTGCTTGTCTTACGATCATATCTTTCTTACATCATTATACCCTTCGCTCATAGAGTCAAAGGGTATATTAACTTTGTCATGAAGTTTGTAACGCATTAAAGGAAGCATCTCCGACCATATAAAATGTATACATATATGATCAGCATGACTTGGGGAGTCGAGTGGAGCATGTCCGTCTGTCAGTCTGTCTGTCTGTTGCGACGCGTTTTACTCGGCGGGTATTGAAGCTAGCAAGCTGAAATTTTGCACATGTGCTTCTTATTGTTGCAGGCTGTTTGTATGTTTGATTCACCGCAATTGGATCCCTGCGTCATGGGGCTGCCATACAAACCTAGCTCCCCAATTTGAGTTCTTCTAAGAAAAACTTTTTTATTTGTGTACCAATTTCAACCAAATTTCACACAAATGTGTTTCTATAGATAACACAAAATAAATGCAAGAATGGATCAAATCTGACCATGGGGTCACGGGGCTGCCATACAAACTTAACCCCCCAAATAAGGTTATTCTAAGAAAAACTTTTTTATTTGTTCACCAATTTTAACCAAATTTCACAGAAATGTATTTCTATTGTTGACACAAAACATATGTAAGAATGGATAAAATCTGATCATGGGGTCATGGGGCTGCCATACAAATCCAACCCCCTAAATTAGGTTCTTCTCAGAAAAACTTTTTTATTTGTGCACCAATTTCAACCAAACTTCACAGAAATGTATTTCTATTGATGACACAAAACATATGTAAGATTGAATCAAATCGGACCATGGGGTCATGGGGCTGCCAGACAAAGCAAACCCCCCATATTGGTTCTTCTAAGAAACATTTTTTTACACCAATTTCACAAAACCTTGTATTAATGTGTCTTTATCAAAGCAATTAAAAAGTTCAAACCGAATGGAATCGTACTGTGGGGTCATGCTCCGGCAACCTCAATAAAATTTTCCGAGTAAATATTTTTATTTGCCCACTTATTTCAGCCAAGCCCAAAACTTTTGTCAAGACGGAAGAAAAAGAATGAGAAGGGGGATTAAATACAAGTCATAGGTACGCCCGAAAAACTTTTAGCCCAAGCGAAGGGTATCCAAATTTCGGCCGCGCCCGAAATTAGCCTCGGCCCCGTGGGTTGGCGAGCGAAGCGAGCGGGGGGCAAAGCCCCCTAGTTTTTTTCTAGCTCCATTATTTTATACGTTAAGTGTAAAAAACTAGGGTTAATTTTAGCTCGAATTCAATACAATTCCATTTAGACGGCCCCTAAAGATATGCAATTGGTAAAATCTATTTAAATTATGTCGAAATTCTGCACTTAGGCCCATTCTCTCGTATATCTTATAGAATGGTTAGTCTTATCGCCCAGAGAAGACACACACAATATTCGAAAAGCTTCTCCATTATATTGAATTGATTTTTTGTTAATTTTGCATAGTTATGTTATCTTTTGCTTATTTACGCTGTTGGATGAAAGTGCGCAATGATTTTCTCAATCTAAGATGATGGCTTAAACAAGCAAAATATGGCGTAGCTATGCAAAATAAACAAAAATTCCATTCAACACAATAAAAAAGCTTTCTAAATATGGTGTGTGTCTTCGCTACGCGATAAGACTAATCAGCCGACAGGTACTGAATAAGAGCTATCAGAAACCCGGCCTTAATGTATTAAAACTGTTAGAAATAATGGAGTTAGAATAAAATGTTGTAAGAAAGATATGATCGAAAGACTATGCGCCATTTTTTTAAAGAATCGTACAAGCACCTCTCCTTGGCAGAAGTTGGAGAAAATTAAGATGGAAAAATATATTGTTTTTGAGTAAAATCACACAACTTTTGTGCTGGAAATCAGCTGAGGAATCATAATCCGGTGCGTTTATACGGCAGTTTCCAGACACCCTGTATATAGCAACTCGCAATGTTTTACCTAACTTACAAATTTTGAAAAAAAAGCGAGTGTTATATTATTTGTCTCTTGTTTCAATTTACAACACATTCACAGGTGATTAAGCACGAAGTGTTCGAAAATGTATTCGTGATTTTAAAAGCCCTAGCAGTGTTATCCGTTTCCATATAAACACCAGAACGGTCTTTTTCAAGTTTAAAACGACTGAACATGTTTTTAAGGAATACAATGGGGCAAAATAGAGTGAATGGTCTCGCTTCATTATACATACATAATGACGTTCCATTATATGAGGATGAAGTTTTAGAAGAGTTTCTCAAAACACCGAGAAAATTTTTTTTTAAATGTTATTTATAATTAGAATGTATGGATATGGAGTGAAGTAAGCAAAATAAGCTTTATTAATAAACTTTTTTACACTTAATTATTAATTTTTGTCACATAGTAAACGGCTTAGAGAAAGCATAGCAAGCATTGCATGCTTTAGTCCAGAGTGGCAATGTGATCACACAACTCATATGTGTTTGACTCCAAATTTATTACACTGAACTCCACGAATTATTTCAAATGTCAAAATATTGTCGATGCAATTATTAACTCTTCTGTCGCCGCCTACGAGCTATTATGCCTGAAGTTTAGCTGAATCTTCTGTAAAATTAATTTTATTTTTTGAAGAGGTCTAATTTCAGTTCTAGACACAGCTTACATACTATGTCTTACTATGATACGCCGGTTTTTTATACCCTTCGCTCATAGAGTGAAAGGGTATATTAACTTTGTCATGAAGTTTGTAACGCATTGAAGGAGGCATCTCCGACCATATAAAAAGTATACATATATGATCAGCATGACTTGGGGAGTCGATTGGGCGATGTCCGTCTGTCTGTCTGTCTGTCCGTCTGTCCGTCTGTCCGTCTGTCCGTCTGTTGCAGTGCGTTTTTCTCGGCCGCTATAAAAGCTAGAGAGCTGAAATTTTGTACACATGCTTATTATTGTCGCAGGCTGTTTGTATGTTTGAATCGCTTAAATCGGACAAGGGGGTCATGGGGCTGCCATACAAACTTAACCCCCCAATTTAGGTTCTTCTGAGAAAAACTTTTTTATTTCAGTACCAATTTCAACCTAACTTCGGTCAAATGTGTTTCTATTAATGACACACAACATATGTAAAACTGGATCAAATCCGACTATTGGGTCATGGGGCTGCCATACAAACCTAGCCCCCCAATTTGAGTTCTTCTAAGAAAAACTTTTTTATTTGTGTACCAATTTCAACCAAATTTCACACAAACGTTTTTCTCTTGATGACACAAAACATATCTAAGAATTAGTCAAATTGGATAATGGGGTCATGGGGCTGCCATACAAATCCAACCCCCAAATTAGGTTCTTCTAAGAAAACGTTTTTCATTTGCGCACCAAAATCAACCAAATTTCACACAAATGTATTTCTATTGATGACACAAAACATATGTAAGATTGAATCAAGTCGGACCATGAGGTCATGGGGCTACCATACAAACCAAACTCCACATATTGGTTCTTCTAAATAAATAAATAAATATTTTTATTTGCCCACTTATTTCAACCAAGCCCAAAATTTTTGTCAAGACGGAAGAAAAAGAATGAGGAGGGGGATTAAATACAAGTCATAGGTACGCCCTTAAAAGCTTTTAGCCCAAGCGAAGGGTATCCGAATTTCGGCCGCGCCCGAAATTAGCCTCGGCCCCGGGGGTTGGCGAGCGTAGCGAGCAGGGGGCGAAGCCCCCTAGTTTTTCGTTTCTTTAGACATAGTTTACACTTCGCCGAACGTTTGATCGCATTTGTGGCCGTCAGTCCCTTTGAAATATGTATGTGGATAGGGGTGGAAAATATTATGGAACGATATTGTGATGGGGATGTTGTCGGGGTGTTCACGCAATTTGCCTAAAACAATTGATAATTAATATATTTTTGGTCCAGCACAACTCCTGGATGCCTCGGGACCCACAGGTAACTCTTGCTCAATCGAGGAGCTGAGTTGCTGTGTCGAAAAGGTTTGTGCCCGTCAGGCGCGCACTTACCATTTCTAAGATTCTCGCTCGTGCTCAGCCTGGCGATGCACTTGCGGATTGACAACACTTTAAGTAAAGTTAAATCAAGAATCCTAACTTTATTTTTCGACATAACATTTAGTATTATTGGTTTATTACTTATATGTGTATATACATATATATATATATTTTTTTTTTATTTACTTTTATTGCGCCTTTTGCGTAGTTCTTCCTCCAGTATCAAAAGTTGGGAGTGCATTCTCTGCCCGATTTCCCATGGTGGTGGGGGATCTGCATGTATGCTCCTGCGAATGTCAGCAATTCGCTTTCGTGTGTTGGCCTGAAAACCTCCGCGTTTCTTTTTTTGTTTTTTTGCTGTTTTGGGGATCTCTGTTAATTTTTCCTCCTTCTCTTTGTTGTTGACCTTAAGCCTTTGTCGATATCTCTCGATCGATAACGGCTTCGGTCCTATTCTTGCTGGCGTGTAAATTGGGGTATTTTTCGAAACTTCACCTGGTGAATACTCCTCATATGAGCGAGTTATATCCAGCGTCGTGTTTTTAGCAACATCGCTTATTAGTATCGCCCTTTTTTCCACTTTCTCGTCTCGCTTCCTCTTGATATTGTCCCTAATCCGGTCAATCTTCAAGTGGACGGCAGGATCGCCATGTGATGGGGATGTTGTCGGGGTGTTCACGCAATTTGCCTAAAACAATTGATAATTAATATATTTTTGGTCCAGCACAACTCCTGGATGCCTCGGGACCCACAGGTAACTCTTGCTCAATCGAGGAGCTGAGTTGCTGTGTCGAAAAGGTTTGTGCCCGTCAGGCGCGCACTTACCATTTCTAAGATTCTCGCTCGTGCTCAGCCTGGCGATGCACTTGCGGATTGACAACACTTTAAGTAAAGTTAAATCAAGAATCCTAACTTTATTTTTCGACATTCGTCCTTTTATACAAATTTATTCTTATGTACTAAAGAGTTCCTATATGCTAATGTATCTCATTTGAGTACAAGAAGGATACGCCCATTTCTCAATATATAAAATATCCCGACACATCTTATTGATCATGTATGAATATGCATGCATGATCTCGTCAAGGAGTCATATTACTCCTTTGACACGTGTGGTCAAAACACTGGGACTATTTTGGGAAAGATCCTTTTTGCTCTCAAGTGGTTGTGTGTACATGCATAGATGTAATTTATGACTCTACGGAAAAGGATCGTGTTGCGTGTCCTGTTCACTTTTATTGTTTTACATTTTATAATTTATGGGTTTAGGGTGACAGGACTCGCATTGCATAATCTCTTTCGTGGGAGGTCTGTATGTATGTACACTACAATATATTACACCAAGTTATAGTACCAATGGTCTGTCTAGATCTATACGCCAACAGAAGGGTTAATTATCACGTCGGCATTTTAAGAGAGTAATAAATATTAAATATTCTCAATTGTAAACAAAAAAATGACATTTGAATTAAATTTTCACACATACTATGAACTGCAATAGTGTGAAAACGGTGCCATTTTTATTTTCTGATGCCCACTCTGGACTAACGCATGCACATGGGTTGCTATGCTCGAAGGTAAAAGGTAACAGGTTTCTATATGGACAAAAATTAATTCGGTTGTCCGAACAAACAAGTAAACAGTAAAAAAGAGCAAGATATCCGCTTAGAAAGCAAGCATTCCACTTATAAGATAGTGTCAGTAGTAGTGACGAAAAGTGAACGAATTTCATTCTTCCATCGACCATGAGATTTCAAATGCGAATAACCCCCACCCCCTTGACAAAATCCTAGATCCACCACTGGAACACACAGAAGTTCGACAAATTAAAAACATTTAAAATATGTGCACAAATGTGAGTCATGGGAGACCGTAGTCTCCACCGATATAGTTAAGGGTCAAAACTGGCCCAATAAAACATGTTCCATGCCCCATTCTATAACAAAACGAGGCTAATTTCGGGCGCGGCCGAAATTTGGATACCCTTCGCTCCCCCCGAGCTAAAAGTTTTTTCGGGCGTTCCTATGACTTGTGTTCAATTCTCAATTCTCTACATACCATACAAAATGACTCGAAATTTGCCTACGAGCAAAACTTTAATTTTGGTTGACTTGTTCCCTTATTTCTTAATAAACTAGTGGCATTGAATTTGAATAACTTGTATGGGAGGTACCCTTTGTTTTAACCCATTAACGTCGAGACCCTAAAATCTTACCGATTGAGCTGAAATTTTCCACGTGGCTAAAAACATATTTTGTAGAAAAAAAATTTTTCCCCGGATGCCGGGTTCAGGCTTCCGACACTGTTACATATATGTAACATCAGGCACTCGAGGTACTCGAGGGTGTTACATATGTATATGTAACATCAGGCATGATACGGGGAAAGTGTATTCAAAGTATATTTTTGATTTTTTTTTTTCAAAAAGTAATTTTTTTTAATAAAGCGAAAAATATATGAAAGCCGATATTTTACATGAAGTTTGGAATGTAGATAAAGCAACAATAAGGTAGAAATAATACGAAATATGTGCGAAAAATGAACAGTCTTACAAAAATATTATGTCAAATATTGTATTATTTTATTTTATGACATTATGTGTTTTTGCATGTAGAGTTGTTTTTGTTTTATTGAGAAGTTTCTTGAACACCCACAGAACTAATAGATTTTACAGTTTGTGAATGGGAAAAAAGTTAATAGAGCTACAGTAGTTACCAATACAGATTTTGAGGATTATGGAAGATTTTCCAGTAAATTTTAAATTATTGTTTCATTTTTTTTTGTCAATTTGTCCATCCGCCCAATTTGTCTAAAAAGGACTAAATATAGAGCCTATAATTCCTCCTTGTCTACAATTTGGTCTACATTAGAAACCATTACTTCCTTCGTAGCTCAAAATATATCCTTTTAAATATTACATTAGCAGAATTCAATAGAATAACTAATCCTTGGCCTCATGAAAATAAAGCCTTGACTCCTTGCTCCGGATACCCTTGAATGCGGCTATCATTTTAATCCACATAGGACAACTATTGTATCCATATTCCGGATTTCTCTAGCAATTTTAATTCCGACTCTCAATATTTTTGGTCAAGAAAATCATGTGACATGACTAATTTTAAGGAAAAACCTAAGTAATAGCAATTTTTTCTTTTAAACTTTAACATTTATGAAGTTTATTTATGCTATTTTCCTATAGATAAAAATGTCTTCTTAAAATCCGGAATTTTCATTTAACCGGATTTTTTGGAAATCCGGACTTTTTTTTTATAATTAATCCGGACTATCGCGTCAAGAGTGTAAAAAATAATAAAATAAAAATAAATAAAAACAAAACACTAAAAAAGTACATACTCATATACCTCGTATACCAGGAGGGCATTTTCCCCATATCAGGACGGATGTTACATATATGTAACAGTGTTATAAAAGTACTTATAAAACGTAAGCTACTGACAATATTTATTTCAATAATTTTTTGTATTGTTTCAAAAAGACCATGTAATAACATACCATTAATTTTTTCCCAATTTTTTTCATACAATTAAATATAAAAATAAAATTCCTCTACTAAATTTGTCATCGTGACGATTTTCGTCAACATCGAAAAAACCATCAGAAAGAAACCTCTATAACTTCCACAATAGTGAATCAAATTGAGCTAAATTGATTTCTACACATTGCTAATAGTGTCCAGTACAGGATTTGACACTTTTGAGTGCCGTATTGAAATCCTATTCCTTTCGCAGCCGTTTGAAACGAAGGATGTCTTACTGTTACATATATGTAACATCAGTCATTAATGGGTTAATCTGATCGAAGTAATATTGAGTGGAGGGTTTAATGGGACTTAGCCTTAACGTTTACCACCAAAATTTTTCCCGCCTGCTGTGATTCGGCGATAAGTTACAGGCATGTCTTTTTTTTAAATGTTAATAGGGGATATAGGAGAATGCTTTGTCGGGGCAGCCTGAGTCTCCGTGTGGGACAGCTATACATTGTTAGGAATAGTTATCCCAATTACCATAGCTCCAATTAAATTACTTCAGGAGCTAGAGCGCCAAATGTAACTATCAAAAAATCGAAATTACACCGAATGTTTTTAGGTCTAGTATATAATCTGCCAAGAGAAGGTATATGATATAATATATCATTAGAAAGGAAATTTTGTGTAGTTTAAATCGTCCTCGGAACATTTTGCTGTAAATATTACAGTTAACAAGATATTGGCGAAAAATCATAATTTCACCCCTTTGCCACCCCCCCCCCCCAAATGTGACGCGCAAAAAGTCCGTCGGGCCATAGAACAATTTGGCCAGCTCTTTTTTTTTTATGTTTGGGTTTCATAATTTTTATACCCTTCGCTCATAGAGTCAAAGGGTATATTAACTTTGTCATGAAGTTTGTAACGCATTAAAGAAAGCATCTCCGACCATATAAAAAGTATACATATATGATCAGCATGACTTGGGGAGTCGATTGGAGCATGTTCGTCTGTCTGTCTGTCTGTCTGTTTGTTGCGACGCGTTTTACTCGGCGGGTATTGAAGCTAGAAAGCTGAAATTTTGCACATGTGCTTCTTATTGTTGCAGGCTGTTTGTATGTTTGATTCACCGCAATTGGATCCCTGCGTCATGGGGCTGCCATACAAACCTAGCTCCCCAATTTGAGTTCTTCTAAGAAAAACTTTTTTATTTGTGTACCAATTTCAACCAAATTTCACACAAATGTGTTTCTATAGATAACACAAAATAAATGCAAGAATGGATCAAATTGGACCATGGGGTCACGGGGCTGCCATACAAACTTAACCCCCCAAATAAGGTTATTCTAAGAAAAACTTTTTTATTTGTTCACCAATTTTAACCAAATTTCACAGAAATGTATTTCTATTGTTGACACAAAACATATGTAAGAATGGATAAAATCGGATCATGGGGTCATGGGGCTGCCATACAAATCCAACCCCCTAAATTAGGTTCTTCTCAGAAAAACTTTTTTATTTGTGCACCAATTTCAACCGAATTTCACACAAATGTATTTCTATTGATGACACAAAACATATGTAAGATTGAATCAAATCGGACCATGGTGTCATGGGGCTGCCATACAAACCAAACCCCCCATATTGGTTCTTCTAAGAAACATTTTTTTACACCAATTTCACAAAACCTTGAATTAATGTGCCTTTATCAAAGCAATTAAAAAGTTCAAACCGAATGGAATCGTACTGTGGGGTCATGCTCCGGCAACCCCAATAAAATTTTCCGAGTAAATATTTTTATTTGCCCACTTATTTCAACCAAGCCCAAAACTTTTGTCAAGACGGAAGAAAAAGAATGAGAAGGGGGATTAAATACAAGTCATAGGTACGCCCGAAAAACTTTTAGCCCAAGCGAAGGGTATCCAAATTTCGGCCGCGCCCGAAATTAGCCTCGACCCCGTGGGTTGGCGAGCGAAGCGAGCAGGGGGCGAAGCCCCCTAGTTTCAGCTAAAATCACTATACTATAATACAGAAATCAAATCGAAATAAATGAAAATGAGGGAATTTTGATGAGGTACGCCTCCAATGAACGATAAGTTGGACAATCTTGGCGGTCAACTTTTGCAAACAAGTAACCATTTCACAAGTTGACTAACTTAGCCAAATTGGGCCCGTCGCGATGAGTTGGACAACATGTGAAGTTTATATTGTTTATAAAAGTTTGGCGCCTAAGATCGCCCAACTTATCGTTACATGTAGACACGCCTTAGTCAGCCTCGTCGTTAGAGAACATATCAATTGACTATTAAACTTTGTTTTTGAAATGATTTTTCGCAAACCCCGATATGTTTAAGTACGTAAATATAAAAACACCGGATTTTTGGATTTGCAGGAAAATTAATTTTTATTAATATTAATTCGTATGCATTTCGGGTAGTTTTCCACCCATCCTCAGCAACACGATTGAAACATTTTTCTAAAGTAGTATGTGAAAAAGAGAGTAGCGGTATTTTAAAAATTATTAAATTTTATACGCATATGGCTTACACGGACACGAGTACATTGTATAAATAACAAAATTGTAAAAGGGACATTAAACGAAAAAATTAATTTTAAATATTGCACAAATTTTAAAGCGAAGTTTTTTGGAAGAGTCAAGAAAAGGTAAAAAAAAAATAAAATTAAGTTAACATATTAAAAACGCGAATACAAAAGGATAAATTAAATTTATAATAATATATCAATTCAAAAATAAAAATTAACAATTAATAACTTTACTGTTTAAATATTTCGATTATGTACTATAACAAATAAATGGGAATAATAAAGAGCGTTTGTAAACTGGTTATCATTTATAATCTAAGGGAGACTTGTTCATATTTTTATAAGAGGTTGAAAAGTTCGGATTCAATGTTGCCTTTGTCGAGATTTAATGCGTGGGCGTTCGTGTGTATGGAAATACTCTCGTACGCATCAAGCTTCCGATCGTCGTTTATCCATTTAACCAAACGTACTTCGCTGGTTGACACGGGTAGATGCTGTTGTTCAATGATATGGGAAGCGAACGCTGATTTCCTGGGTTCGTTATTGAATACATATTGCTTATGTTCTTCGAATCGTTTTTTGATGGATCGCTTGGTTTGTCCGTAGTATTTTTGTTGGCAGCTGCCGCACGATATTTCGTATATTCCTGGTTTGTCAAGCGGGTCGGTTTTGTCTTTTAAACTGCCAATGAAGTTTCTTAACTTTTGAGGATTGGAATGAACTATTTGCATGTTATGTCGATGAAAGCAAGTTTTTAGTCCATTTGTTATTTCTGGAGCAAAGGTTATTGCTACCCTTTTTTCATTAATTGACTTTTCCATGTTCTTGTTTTGTATGAAAAGGGTTGATAGACGTTGTTTCATTTGCTTTCTTGCATGGGTCTTGATAATTCTTTCGATTAATTTTTTACCATAGCCATTTATTTTTGCAACAATTACATTATGGAAGTTGCAAAAATAAATGGCTATGGTAAAAAATTAATCGAAAGAATTATCAAGACCCATGCAAGAAAGCAAATGAAACAACGTCTATCAACCCTTTTCATACAAAACAAGAACATGGAAAAGTCAATTAATGAAAAAAGGGTAGCAATAACCTTTGCTCCAGAAATAACAAATGGACTAAAAACTTGCTTTCATCGACATAACATGCAAATAGTTCATTCCAATCCTCAAAAGTTAAGAAACTTCATTGGCAGTTTAAAAGACAAAACCGACCCGCTTGACAAACCAGGAATATACGAAATATCGTGCGGCAGCTGCCAACAAAAATACTACGGACAAACCAAGCGATCCATCAAAAAACGATTCGAAGAACATAAGCAATATGTATTCAATAACGAACCCAGGAAATCAGCGTTCGCTTCCCATATCATTGAACAACAGCATCTACCCGTGTCAACCAGCGAAGTACGTTTGGTTAAATGGATAAACGACGATCGGAAGCTTGATGCGTACGAGAGTATTTCCATACACACGAACGCCCACGCATTAAATCTCGACAAAGGCAACATTGAATCCGAACTTTTCAACCTCTTATAAAAATATGAACAAGTCTCCCTTAGATTATAAATGATAACCAGTTTACAAACGCTCTTTATTATTCCCATTTATTTGTTATAGTACATAATCGAAATATTTAAACAGTAAAGTTATTAATTGTTAATTTTTATTTTTGAATTGATATATTATTATAAATTTAATTTATCCTTTTGTATTCGCGTTTTTAATATGTTAACTTAATTTTATTTTTTTTACCTTTTCTTGACTCTTCCAAAAAACTTCGCTTTAAAATTTGTGCAATATTTAAAATTATTTTTTTCGTTTAATGTCCCTTTTACAATTTTGTTATTTATACAATGTACTCGTGTCCGTGTAAGCCATATGCGTATAAAATTTAATAATTTTTAAAATACCGCTACTCTCTTTTTCACATACTACTTTAGAAAAATGTTTCAATCGTGTTGCTGAGGATGGGTGGAAAACTACCCGAAATGCATACGAATTAATATTAATAAAAATTAATTTTCCTGCAAATCCAAAAATCCGGTGTTTTTATATTTATATCAATTGACATTGCACCTGGACTCGATTCTTGTTGCTTGAAATCGTACTTCGCCTGACCGGAAATTGTTTTGGCTGTGTTTTAATGAAGTTAAATAGAAGTCAACACACGAACAATCTATATTGATTTTGACTGTCAACATGGAAAGACACTGTCTTTCACGAAAAGCAGCCAAAGTTTAGAAAAGGGCGATTGAAAAAAGTCCTCGATTATTTTTGGACACATCTTGAGATCCAACAAATATTCCTACAGTAGTTTGAAGATTTTTAAAATCGAGGCTATGGCAGGTCCCAAAGCTAAAAAACCCGTCTTGGCGTAACCTAGCAGTTTGGAATATTCTGCATTCTCGGAATCGGAGATTGATTTCAACTGTTTAACGCGAATTGTGTTTCTGTAAAAATGCGAGTAAATTTTCATGTCCACGCAAATTCAAAATATAACGAGACCGAGGCTAATTTCGGGCGCGGCCGAAATTTGAATACCCTTCACTCTTCTCGGGCCAAAAGTTTTTTTGGGCGAACATATGACTTGTGTTCAATCCTTCCCCATTCCATTCCTTCTGTGGCGTCGATAAACCAATATTTGTCTGTTTTTGGTTAAGTGGGAAAATAAAAATATTTACTCAGAAAACTTTATTGGGGGGATGCGGGAGCATGGTCCCATAGTATGATTCCATTCGTTTTAATTTTTTTTTTGTTTTGACAAGGACGCATTAAGTTTTTTTGAAATTGGCAGGGCCGGATTTACCCTCTGTGGCGCCCCTGGGCAGTAGTCGAGTTGCCGCCCTCCGTCATTAGTTAGTTTAAGCTGAAAGTAAATCAGTCGTATTCATGGGAGGTGTACAATTTTGTTCGTACATACGTTGGTTTCCGGCGTATTTGGAAGTATGTAGTAGAAATTAAGTGAAAATTTCAGAAGTATATGTATAGGTTAGGTACTACGTTGAAGGTGAAATTAAATGCTCATGGAGGAGCGAATACTCCTTAGAGCTCAAAAGAATATTTGTAAAAAATACGAATTTACGCATTGGATGCATATGCAACCCCTAAGACTGTCTCATGATGGAAAATACAGTGAAAACTAGATAAGTCGAAACTCTTTAACTCGAAAAACACGTTAAGTCGAAGAGGACCCGATTCCCAATTTCTTTTGAATACAAAACATAGAAAACTAAACTCTTTAACTCATAAATAAATAACAGGCGCGACAATCCAGCATTGGACTAAGGCCGCAGGATGTGTTAGTGACATCCTATTTCCAAGATCTTATCTGCTTTTTGTTGAGGTAATGAGATCAGCATCACGCTCAGCAGTGTTATTTATTCCCATAAATGGGTACTCGTTTAACATCTGAGTGAGATCATAGTCCGTCACAAGCTCGTGAGTTCGAAAAACACCATGATCCACGGTGGCAATAAGAATTTCGTTCTGGTAAAAAGAGCCGCAGGGTTCGCTAAATTAATTCCATAAACGATGATTCCTTGAATTCATACCCACAAAAAAATATACTGGAAATTTACTAATTAAACGTAGAGATCAGTTTGTTGTTGAGAAATGTTTTACTATTTCCATAGAAGTGATTCCTTGCATAAGTATTTATGAAAAGTAAATAACAAACGTTATGTCGAATTTTCTTTAAAATTTAACTCGTAAGCTCGATGCCTCGAAATCTCTGTAACTCAAAGTAAAGCACACAACCCTTCAATGTCGAGTTATCGACTTTCCACTGTAATTCGATTTATTAGGGCTGGCAGTCAGTGCCGGTACTGTTTAATTCGTTATTTATTATTTTAATATCGCGAAAGGTCTTGACGCCCTAGGGGCGGATCTGAACTCTTTTTCCCTGGGGTTACCCAGTTCTTCCGCTACATCTCACTAAATCTATTGTTTTCAGTACGTTAAATTGTAGTCGATCGAAAGGTTTCGACTCCCAAACAATGGATATTGAGTCCTTTTTCTCTTAACCGCAACCGTTCTCTAGCTGCAGCCCCAAGAAAGCTATAATGGTGAACTGGCAGGCTGAAACCTACGACAGAATTTTTTACGCCTCGTGAACAGACAAAACAATTATAGTTCAGCTATCAGACTTTATTCCAATTTTAAAAGTGTTTGCTTAATTCGTTAGCCAGCCATATTGGAATAATTTTGGAGTCAAGGATCAATCGATTAATCGTTGGATTGTAAAAATAAGGGGCTAGATCGGTAGGGCGGAAAAAGTCGAAACGCCCACTGACGTCAGATATGTAAGTCCGCCACTGACCAAGAGAACGACTTTTGCAGAGTTTTCTTTACTGTTTTTTCTAATTTACTCGTATTTAAACTGCCTCCTGAAATATCGAAATGTGTATATTTCACAGAACATTATTGATCAATGGAAGGATGAATGTTTCAGAAATATGCCGCCCATCAAAATTTGCCGCCCCGGGCAGTTGCCCAGGTTGCCCATATGGGAAATCCGGCCCTGGAAATTGGTGTGGAAAAAATGTTTCTTAGAAGATCTAAAATGGGGGGTTGGGTTTGTATGGTGGCCCCATGACCCCATAGACCGATTCCATTCATTTTTACACATGTCTTTTGGCATCAATAGAGATGCACTTTTACGAGTTTTGGTTGAAAGTGATGCACAAATAAAAAAGTTTTTCGTATAAGAACTCAATTTGGGGTGTTGGGTTTGTATGACAGCCCCAAGACCCCATTGTCCGATTCCAACCATTCTTACATATGTTTTGTGGCATCAATAGAAACATATTTGTATGAAATTTGGTTGAAATTGGTGCACAAATGAAAAAGTTTTTCTTAGAAGAACCTAATTTGGGGGGTTAAGTTTGTATGGCAGCCCCATGACCCCATAGTCCGATTTGATCCATTCTTACATATGTTTTGTCTTATCAACAGAAACACATTTGTGTGAAATTTGGTTGAAATTGGTGCACGCATGAAAAAGTTTTTCTTTCTTTTCTATGGCAGCCCCATGACCCCATGGTCCGATTTTAGCGATTCGAACATACAAAATGCCTGCAATAAAAAGAAGCATGTGTGTAAAATTTCAGCTTGATAGCTTTTAAAATGGCCGAGTAAAACGCGTAGCAACAGACGGACAGACGGACAGACGGACAGACAGACAGACGGACATCGCCCAATCGACTCAGCTCGTCATGCTGATCATATATATACATATTTTATATGGTCGGAGTTGCTTCCTTCAATGCGTTACAAACTTCATGACAAAGTTAATATACCCTTTACTCTACGAGTGAAGGGTATAAAAACACGTGCTGGGACCCCAAAATGGATCGCTGTGCCTCTTGTATATACATGAGCTTCTCATTCAACCCAATTTCCTAGTACGGTTAGAATATGTGTTTTATGATTCGAGCACATTTTTTTAATTATATCAATGTTAAGTTTTTATTTATCTCAGTTTTAAATTTAGTGTTTTATATTTCAGGCCAAATAACATTGAATTAAGAAAAATTGATTTGCAAATCAATTCCCTTACAAAATTACTCAAAATCTATGTTTTTCCATTCTAAATAAACTAACGATTGAAATCTGTCAAATTTTATAAATATTTTGAGAAAGGGTGATTTGTATGAGGCGTCAAAGTAGAGCGTCGTCGAATCAACGAAGCACCTTTCCGTACTAAAAATAAGCATGACCTTCCAGGGTTAAGGACCTTGTAAAGAACGGGTCTCATATTTCAGTGTCTTTCAAGTTCTTCTTTTTCTTCTCAGTACCATTGTGAAGTGCGTTAACTCAACCGTTTATAGGCAATTTCGAGTCAACGTTACATTGCATATAATTTCAGAGTGTATAAATATAATGTTGTAATAACTATATATTTCCATTCACATGTACGGAAATTTTGAGACAAACTACGCTCTAAAAGGCAGATATTGGAGGCCAGTTGAATGTAATCAGAATGCAGAAGAAAATCATTTTCATCTCCATTTTAAAAATTTTACTCTAAAATTATAAAAAAACTAGGGGGCTTCGCCCCCTGCTCGCTTCGCTCGCCAACCCCGGGGCCGAGGCTAATTTCGGGCGCGGCCGAAATTTGGATACCCTTCGCTTGGGCTAAAAGTTCTTTCGGGCGTACCTATGACGTGCATTTAATCCCCCTCCTCATTCTTTTTCTTCCGTCTTGACAAAAGTTTTGGGCTTGGTTGAAATTAGTGGCCAAATAAAAATATTTACTCGGAAAATTTTATTGGGGTTGCCGGAGCATGACCCCACAGTACGATTCCATTCGTTTTGAACTTTTTAGTTGCTTTGCTAAAGACACATTGATTCAAGGTTTTGTGAAATTGGTGTAAAAAATGTTTCTTAGAAGAACCAATATGGGGGGTCTGGATTGTATGGCAGCCCCATGACCCCATGGTCCGGTTTGATTCAATCTTACATATGTTTTGTGTCATCAATAGAAATACATTTGTGTGAAATTTGGTTGAAATTGGTGTACAAATAAAAAAGTTTTTCTTAGAATAACCTAATTTGCGGGGTTAAGTTTGTATGGCAGCCCCATGACCCCATGGTCCGATTTGATCCATTCTTGCATATATTTTGTGTTATCTATAGAAACATATTTGAGTGAATCAAACATACAAACAGCCTGCAACGATAAGAAGCACGTGTGCAAAATTTCAGCTTGCTAGCTTCAATACCCGCCGAGTAAAACGCGTCGCAACAGACAGACAGACAAACGGATATGCTCCAATCGACTCCCCAAGTCATGATCATATGTATATGTATACTTTTTGTATGGTCGGAGATGCTTCCTTTAATGCGTTACAAACTTAATGACAAAGTTACGAGACCGAGTTCTAATCGGGCGAATAGCACGATGAGTGTATACCCTATACCCATGTACAGACCTAGAAGGCACGCAAAACCCAAAATATTCCATTTCATATTTTTTGTTGGGGAGGGAGGGGTAGATGGGTCGGACCTGACACATCTTTATTACCTTGTCAAGACATCCAACGGCTACCATTTGATATTAATTTGAAGTTTTTCGTGACATTCTATCAAAAGATATGACTGAATATAACTTTGTAGGGGAAGTAGGGGTAGGGGTAGTCGGACCTAATCCACTTTCCATCAACTCAAAGTATATGTCAGAATGAGACATTGATCAAAATTTCAAGTCGATAGCGATATTCTACCGAAAGTTATGACCGAATTAAAATATCAAGGTGGGGTAGTTTGTATGGGAGGTAGGCGAACCCGTGGTCCGATTTGGCCCATTTTCAATACCGTCCAAGATTTTAGCAAAACAAACATTTGACCAAAATTTCAAACCGCTAGCTTCATTATTTCGGGAGTTATCGTGCTAACAGACAGACACACGGACAGACAGACAGACAGACAGACAGACATGGCTTATTCGATTCAGGGACCGACCCTGATCATTTATATATATACTTTGCCATACCTCCGGTGGCTCCTTTGAGGTGTTACATAATATCGGCGTAACAAAAACAATATACCCTTTCACTCTATGAGCGAAGGGTATAAAAAAACATTATTGCTTCCACCACGCTTACGTGAACCGAAATTAATGGGACAGCATGTCGCTACAGCACAGCAACCAACAACCTTTTCGGCGATTCCGTTTTACTCGGCAGTACGTTTTATTAATTCGGAAATGGTCTGTGCTGTCTCGCCTTTTTCCGAACAAAGCTCCAACATCTTCACACGTGCTCCGATATCGGACTTCATACGTATTTCCGTGATAGGATCAGTTGTAATGCAAAGAAAATTCCTTTCCGAAAATTCGTTTTATAGAACAGTCATTGCATACGGAGCTAGAACATTCGCGACAATTGCTAGAGTGTGTTCGATGCAGGTCGGTGTTTCGATTAAAATCATAATCTCAATTCAATAATAATGAACTTTTTTTCCTTTGTAAAAAAAGGTCGGATAAAGTATCAAAAAAAGGACAGAATTCTGAAAGGATCACAATAGTAAAAAAAAGGAGTATCCTTTTAAAAACAGTATAGTTGGTAGCATTACACCATATAATTATTGCGTGTTTTGCGTGCACGTGCAAAATATAAAAAAGGTTTTGGTGTAGGTACTTTCCAATGTTTGTACTTAATTACACTACACGCAGATATTTATCTTCGTGTAGTCTTTGGACTTAAGTATGTTTTTTTGTACCTTAGCATGTACGTATACATACTTGACAATGAAGATACAAGATACATTTTAGGTGGAGGGAGATACATCTCCACTAAAATTCTGAAGTTCGGAAAGAGCTCAGAAAAATTCAAATTACATGTTTACCAATTTATTCTTATATTGTCTGTGGATCGGTCATCTAAAACAGTTCGGTCAAATAAATTTTCAAAAATTTTTTTCTATCCTTTTAAACATTGAGTGAAAAAGTGAATAATGGTTTTGGTCGAAGATACTTTATCGTGGCGTAATTTGCTATTTGCTTTTGCCGTTGTGCTATTCTGGTTCTACAAACGGATATCATCTCATGGCAATTATTTCGAAAAATTGAACATAGCTCATGACCGGACATCGTTTTTTCAAACGTGGAAAGGAATGATGCAAATGCCCATGTTTGACTTACTTGCCCAAACTTATATGGCCAATAAGGGACACCAGTAAGTTAAGTTAGATTATGGAGATTTGTGGAAGTTGTACATACTTTACTGCTACTGCTACTCCTTTACATAAATTAGGTTTTTCGGAGTTTTTGAAGTATTGAAGCCCATTACTATGATCACAAGTCCTGAACTTATAAAAAGAATTACCATCACGGATTTCGATCACTTTTCGGATCATCAGTTGTTTGTTAATCCAAAAATCGACAAATTATTTGGAAATTCAGTGTTTGCAATGAACGGAGAAAAATGGAAGCGTATGCGGAAAACAGTTAGTCCGATTTTCACCAGTGGCAAAATGCGTCAAATTTTCCAATACATTACTGAATGCTGCCATATCGCCACCAACCACTATCGACAGCAAATGGAAAGTAATTCCGATCTGGAAGTTGACATAAAAGATCTGTTCACGCGATTCACGGCGGATGCTATGGGCATTTCTATTCTCGGAGTCCGGATAAATTCGATGTTAGAAAAGGACAATGAATTCTTCGCGTTGACATTGAAGGCAACACACTTTACAAATTGGCAATATGTAAAAATTTTTCTTTTTTCGAATTTTTATGGAATTATGAAGGTAGGTATTACGAAAAATTATGAAAAAAATATTATAGTCTCTGGATTACAGTTTCTCAATGTCCGCGTTTTCGATGCGAAATTTTCAAAGTACTTCCACACAATGGTCTGGGAAACAATTGAGAGGCGAATGAAAGAAGACGTCTCGCTTCCGGATCTGATCAATATTTTAGTCGAGCTGCGGAAACAATGGGACAACACCACCGCTGACGGGACTCATTCGACCATATGGACTGAAGACGAACTTGTGGCGCAATGTTTTATCTTCTTTACAGCTGGTTTTGAAACAACTTCCGTCACCATGGGATTTATGGCACACGAATTGATGGAAAATCCCGACATTCAGGCTAAATTGGTGGCAGAAATCGATTATTATCGCCAAGAATTGGCCGGCGAGCCTTTAAACTATGACACACTTAAGAAAATGAAATATATGGATATGGTTGTGAACGAGACGCTTAGAAAGTGGCCACCGTTGCCTTTCATAGAAAAAACGTGCTCCAAACCATATATTTTGACCGATGACGATGGACAGCGTTTAAAATTGAATGTGGGTGATAAAATTGTGTTGCCTGTCTCCGGGCTACAAAGAGATCCATCGTATTTTCCACATCCTAAAAAATTTGATCCGGAACGGTTTAGTAATGAAAATAAAATGAACATTGTGCCCTATACATTTATACCATTCGGCACTGGACCCAGATATTGTATAGGTAATAAAAATTTTTGTTTGCTTCCTATTAATTTGATAACAGAACTTTCTTTGCTTTTTTAGGTTCTCGTTACGCTATTTTGCAAATTAAAGCCATTATGTTCCACCTGTTATCTGAATTCACCTTTGAACCTTCGCCAAAAACCGCGATACCGATATCATTAGTTAAATCAAGCTTTCAAGTAGAGCCAAAAGCAGGATTCTGGATGCATTTCAGACCAAGGAACTAAAATTAAAAGTGCATTTTGTACAACTGTATTATAATGTATAATGTTTATTTCAATAGAAAGACAAGCCCTGACGCTTTCAGGAGAAGTTTTTTTTTCGAAAAGAAAATTATCCTTAACCCTTTGAGGACCATACATTTTTGGCCGAAGCGATTTTGTTTTTTGTTTTATTTTCGTGATCACTAGGTCAATAGTAATTATGTCAATAAAAATTGTGCCCCAAGCCCCCATATTTTACCCCTCATTTCGCATGGCAAATAAATTTGCCTGTGGGTTGAAAGGGAATTTATCACCTAAAAACGACTGAACATAATAACGGCATTGTGACGTGTAATTCATGTATTTTAAGAGTAAAGATCCTAATTAAAAACAATTAATGTTAGGTATGGTAAATATTGAAGCAATCTCGAGATGTTGTGGAGCAAAAGGACACATTATGTTGGGTACAAAGTACATCTGTGCAGTCATATTCATCCATAAAAGTACCACAAGCACAAACTTTCAAATTCTATCGGTTTCCCATTTTATGAAGAGTTATTTCCTGAACAGTCCAGTCCTCATCATCTCTGGAAAAGGGTGGACTCGGGGTCTACCAAAGTAGATGTCTTCCTCCGGCAAACCGGCTCGATATTCAGTGCGGATTTCTGTAAGATAGCTATAGGTTACGGTAGAGTATTGTAAATGCTTACGTATTTCGAAAAATATCCAAGAGCAAACTTGCCTTTTTGTATGTAGTAGCTGACAGCAAACAGGCACATTACGTATATTTTGCTAAATTATGCAGCGACAAATCGCGCCCGTTTAAGTTTAATTGTATCAGTCGGTCAGATGAAGATATTATGTCCCTTGCATTAATCTTTATGTCGATGTCAAGTCTTTACGGGATAACCCTTAAATTCAAGCATAGTCTTGGTGGAAGGAAAATTAGGGTAATTAGGGTAAAGGATCGAAAGGGGGACAACACAAACATCCATGGTCACAGTGTGACTTGAACCCACGCTCCAGAAACTTAGAGATGAGTGACTTCTCTTCCACTGAGCCGCCGAATGCTCACATATGCAGATATGTTCCCCACTGCATAGAAACCGAGGTACCCTCGCTTCATTATCTGCCAGAAATTGTCTACCTGCCATCTTAGAATGTTGCTAGAGAATGGGAAATTGATTGACCCTTACAAAAAACTGTCAACATAAATTTCAACCATTTTCTTTGCTGTCGATGGGCATTAATATAATACAGCAAACTCATCGAGGTTATAAATGTTTTTTTTTCAGTGTAGACGTCAAAGTTGTGTAGCTAGTTTCAGACACAGAGGCGCCAAATTACTTTGGGGGAGTAAATAAAGCTGGGCTTCTTTTTGAAACTGTCTATTAGGAGTAGATTAGGCGTTTTGGAGATACAGCGGATTTTGCTAAGTCAATGACAATTTTTAGACTAAGCCTTGATTTGTAAAATATTATTTCCAGAATATACCGTAGTAATATAATTTGACAACGTTTTCTTCGCCATAATCACTAGATTCGTAAAGCAGTAGTTTCTATATTTCGTTTGGTTACTGAAAAAAACAGCTGTCGTGAGGTAGAAGGTTTTTACATTTATGAACGCTATATACCGCAAATTATTTGACCTTTCAGATTTATAAAATTTTAAATTTACCCCATTACAAATTCGATAAACTCACCACAATTAAGTGCAAGTGCGAAAACCTTCTCACACTATTCATTTTCGCGACTCTAACTCTAAATGTTGCAAATGTAATAAAAAAAGACATACTGCGTTTTGTTCCGTTTCAGACCATAGGCAAATATATTTGCCCAACTTATTTTAGGCCTGTTCGAGTTCACTGAACTTCGAAAAACCTGGAACGTTGCAATTTTACAAAGAGAAGGGATAGACCAAATGCACTATTTGAGGCTCATCCACTTTTTCGATTTTACCGTTACATTACAGCCCCTTGAACTGTGACTACTTTTTACTAAACTTTGAGGGCCCCTCGGTGGCAAAGCGGGTCAGATAGGAAATTATACCCATAATAATGTTGTTGCCCCAACTCTCATTTATGAATTTCTTTCCGAGTATTTTGTTATATTTTTAACGTGAACAGTTTTAAATGTCAAAAACCTCCGGACAAACATATTTGCCTATAGTCGTCAAAGGGTTAAACTAAGAAAACCAACCAGATACTTGAGTGATCAAGTAAAAATACCGGCGTTCAAAGGGCTGCGCCCGCAATACGAGGGTTTTTAGATTTTGGATACATACATAGTGAATGATTTTGCACATATATTTCATAGGTAATAAATAAGAATTATGCACAATACTAATGAAATGCTTCTTATAAATCTATTTGTGGATTGGTTTTAATAAACGCGTTCCAGAATGATTTCTGTGACACTTTTAATTAGACCAATCCAAACATAGACTTACTATGTATCATGGCCAGGGCCGGCTTTAGGGTGGGGCGAGCGGGGCGGTCGCCCCGGGCGCCAGATTTAGGGGCGCCGAAACCCGTATTGTTCATTTAATTTATTTTGACAAATTTGTTTGTTGCTTGAGAAATTTTACTTTTTTTAACAGCTGAATTAGTATGCTGTAAGAATACTAATGCAGGCTACACGACCATCCATCAAGTATGAACACAGTAAGATTTTTTCAACTAGAATACAGTAAACCGCAACTAGATATGAGCTCCTAGATTTTCTAGTTGCAAAAACTATTAAAAACTGTTTTCTACTTAGAATTAATAGTACAGTCGACTCGCGATAATTACAAATTCGATAAATTGAATTGCTCGATAATTTGAAGTTCTCATCCAGAATTCTCGTTAAATTGAAAAAAAAAACAGAACTCCATATATTTATATACTCTCGATAAGTTAAAAAGCGGTAATGATTTTTCATTGCTTTATAATTTGAAACAAGTTGACGTCAGTGCTCGGTAAATTGAATTCAAGATGAATTCAACGTTCTATAAATTGAAGTAAACTTTGTTTGCCGCTCTATAAATTGAAATTTAGAAATTTTACAAGTCTGAATTCAGAGGAAGAAAATTAAAATTTTTACCGGTGCATGATGTGGTATACACTTAAACTACTGTTTCTTCTCGGAAATCAGATTTATTGTATGATTTGAATTTAGTTTCCCCTAAGCTACATGAAGAGTGTTCAAATAAGCGAATGTGGTTCCGCGTGTCAAAAGGTGCAATTGAATCCGATGGTTACAAAAACTACTTAAAAAATATAAAAGTTTATAAAGTTTTAAAACGTAAAATTATTCACTTAATGAACGTTTATGTTGGTGATTCAAAAATAAACCGGTGGTACCTACATAGTGTAACCTGTAGTAAGGCAAAAGCCAGGTTTCCCGAACAATCCATTTCTAACCACGGTCGAAATTACAAAATGAAATGAATTAATGTTTTGAAAAATATGGACGACTACTACACGTAAAATCGATACTGACTGAATTCGGTACCATAAAATTCAACCGTATTTAGAACCATTAACAAGTGCGTTTTCGAAAGGACCAGAGTATGTGAACCAGGAACGCAGTCATTGGAACTGTCCATCTTTCCTTTATTTTCATTTTCTTCGTGAATTCCGCAAATGAAGATAGCAGTGTACTCTTGAAAATGATTACTAATTTGTAACATTTTAATATCGAAAAAGATGAATGGAAAAGTGCAACCTACTTAAGTGGGATTTGCTATCGTCTTCTCATTCAACATAACGAATGCTTGTTAGCTAAGATGTATGGTTTTTATTTTTGAACGATTATAAAACTGGAAAAGTATTTTGTGGTTTGATTTAAAAATTTAAAAATGAACACTACCGTAGATCTTGCAATAGATCTACTACTTGCTTACACAAAACTCGCTTTTTTATAATATTAACGAAATAATAATTTTCTAGGACCAATTATGAACAAATGTTAATTGATATAGGCATACTTTTCTGTTCGCTTTAAGCAGTCATTTGATTGGGAAACAAGGAAAAAATAAAGTGAAGTTAAAAACAGATAGTTTCAATGGCGGCGGGGCAATGGAGAAAAATATTCCCAAAGTTCAAGTTTTATTGCTTTTTTTTCGTGTATTAGAAACTATAAGGGGCGCTTCTTTCAAGTTCGCCCCGGGCGCCGTTACACCTAAAGCCGGCCCTGATCATGGCTACACATTTTAACTGAATTTCTCTCTTCATTACCGTAACTCCTAATGGAGCATGGTACGTTGATGACTACCGTGTGTAGTTAGTCATCAACGTTACAAAGACAACTGAATTCGGAGTGTGATACGATTGTCAGCCATACCACTTCCTAGTCGCATTTTTAGTTTTTATTATTCTACGATAAGAATATTTCTTATCATCTTCTTCTGAATAATAAACTTGTGACGAGTCGTGCCGAGTTTGGAAACTCGTATCTCTATGAGTGTCTATTTCACAGAGTGGCGACCGAACGATGACGGCCACAGAGCACGATTGAATTTACTAGCTGTAAATCCGTTACCGTTTTTCCGAATCAAGAACCACGATCTTATAGGAAATGGCTTCGCTGAGCCCGCTGCCCACCCAAAGCTTTCTTATCAGTTTTGGGAAAGTAGACTTTTGAAGCTATTCAGAGACACCCTGTTAATTTGGTACTACAAACTTCATAAGTGTTTGCGACAAACACTATTACCATTCTATGTATTCCCACCAAATTTCACGTTCATTTTTTGGACCAGTCGCAAGATATGCAGTGCACAAATGCTTCAGACGCCGCCCTGGTATTGTGAAACGCCTTAGCTAAATATTTGATTCCCTATATTTCCGTTTAGGATAAAGATATTCGAATGAAAATTTTCAGGCATATTGCTTATGTAATTTTCTTAAAACCGTCATCACAATTTTCAAATTTGTAGACTTAACAGTGCACACGCACTAATATAAATTTTGCAAATTTACTGTTATTTTCTTTTTTCAGCAAAAGTCAACAGTCTTAGTATTTAACGTATATAAGCTCATGCAAACCAATATTTGTGCAAAGTTTCATATCGGTACTTTTACCGGTTTAGAAAAACGGATGTGAAAAAGAAAGCTTAGCATCACTTGCCCATAACTCCATTATCGTTTCTCTAAACTGGAAAAACAAAAGCATGATATGAAATGTACCCATCGTGTTCTTTGATACGTCCATGTCCGATAAAAACTAAAAAAGTCGACTTTTTCAAATCTCCGGGACACCCTGTTAACTTTACCCTGCCAACTTCTAAGTATTTCGTGTTAAAGACTGTTACGATTCTACCAATTCCTACCAAATTTCATTACGATCGGTTGAGCCGTTCGCGAGTTATTCAATGAACGAATTTTCAAATCTCCGGGACACCCTGTTATCTTTGCCCTACCAACTTCTAAGTATTTCGTGCCAAAGACTGTTACCATTCTACACATTCCTACCAAAATACATGACGATCGGTTAAGCCGTTCGCGAGTTATTTAGTGAACAAATTTTCAAATGTCCGAGACACCCTGTTATCTTTGCCCTACCAACTTTTAAGTATTTCGTGCCAAAGACTATTACCTTTCTACACATTTCTACAAAATTTCATGACGATCGGTTGAGCCGTTTGCGAGTGACTTAGTGAACCGTCCGTCTGTTCACAAAATCACTCGCGGACGGACGGACAAAATCGATTTCATAAGGGTTTTTTTTTTAAATCTGAAAAAACCCTTAAAACCAAGATACATAGAAATTAAGCGTGTGTTTTGAAAAGGTTATTTCAAAACTTATGAATAATCTTATTTTGGGAGTTTTAAGAGGAAACGATTGCAAATTGTAGGCACATGAGGATGATAGCCCAACCAGCAAAAAACACATGTTTGACTTACTCATGCACCACGCGTCAGTTGAGATACCTTTGTAATTTACCACGTTTCATACAAACAGTATATGACGATGTCCCCCTCCCTGGCAATAGCCATGAAGGGTTGTATATGTATGTGTATGTCTGTGGAAGTGTTCTATGTTCTTTTTTCGTCAAATTGAGAGCATTTCATTAATAGCGCGGTTGCTCTCAATTCTCTTAATCTGCGGTGGCATCGAAACTAATCTAGGTCCCGAAATTTACATTTGCTGTGTATGCAACCGACGCATCTTCGGGAATGCCAGGTTTTTTAGATGTACCTGCTGCAGAGAATCGTGTCATTTTTATTATTAGGCCTCAGCTCACAAGCTAATGGTTTACCACCATCTCCGGCCATCCACCACCCAAAGTCAACAATACAACAACAACAAGGCATATTCGCTCAAGTTTAACATTACGTTCACTACGACGAAGTTCGCTTGCTACCTACTCCAACAAACACCAGGGAACGCCGAAAAAATATAGGGAACGTCATTGTCAAAGCGGCAGCTCGCTTCATTCCGGCAGGACGTATCCCCAAAGTTCGGCCATATTTCCCAACTACTGCCGCGAACGGGACAACATAAGACACGCAAATCCGGCAGACCCCAGAATTCAGGAGCTAAACTCCGAAATAAATCGACAAGTGAACACCTATACGAAAGAAAACTGGAATGATCATCTTGAAAGCTGCGACCTCTCGAAAGGTGTCAGCAAACTTCGGGCTACAGTCCACATCTTGTCTCATCCAACCAAAGACAAGGGCAGTGTAGCTATCAGATTCGGTAAGAAAACCACCGCATATCCTAACCTTGGCGCGAGCTTGTTCAATAAACAGTTTATTGAACACCTCAAGATCAAGTCGCTCAACTGCAAAATAAAAAAAGGATACGCAACCGAACGGTTGACATCATCCCCACCTATACACCGGACCAAGTTTCAGCAGCGATCAAGAACGCTAAAAACTCTAAGGCCATTGGAACAGATGGCATTTCAATGGCCATGCTGAAACATCTAGATCTTCCGGCCATCGAATACCTCACGATGGCTTTTAACTTGTCAATATGTGTCATCTTGTCATCCCTGAATTTTGGAAAAAGGGTCGAATCACCCCCCTTCTAAAACCCGGTAAAAGCGCAAAATTCGCTGATTCCTATCGTCCAATCACAATCTTATCACCCGTTGCAAAGACGCTCGAAGCACTCATCCACCCCACCTTTGTATAACATGCTAGACTAGCTTCTCACCAGCATGGCTTCAGGAAGATGCATAGTACCACAACAGCTCTGGATCTGATCACTCATCACATCCATAATGGCCTCAACCAGAAACAGCCCTGTGACAGAACCGTCCTAGTGGCCCTTGACCTGTCGAAAGTCTTCGACACGGTCATCCACTCTGTGCTGTTAGCCGACCTTTTTAACTGGCCACAGGAGTTTTCGGAGGAGCTTAGGAGCCGCACTGGTAAGCATGATGACGACGTTGTTCCTACTGTAACCAACCCCAAGATCCTTGGTGTCTCTCTAGACAGCATGATGAAGTCGAAAAACCACATCAAAGACCTAGTCGACACAATGCACAGTAGAAACAACGTCCTGGGGGAAGGACAAGGAAACTATGTTGGTCACCTACAAAGCGATAGGTAGAGCAATTCCTAACTATGCAGCAACGGTGTGGTAACCAACCGTTTGCGACACAAACTGGAATAAGATCCTGGCATGCCAGAACGCTGCTCTACGTATCGCTACAGGTTATCAGCTAATGTCGTCCCAGGATCATCTTCATCAAGAAACCAGCATGTTACCAGTACGTGATCACAACCTTCTCCTGTCTTTACAATATCTGGTCGGTTACAATATCTGGTCGAGAGGATCAATCAAACCATCATCTCATGGACAATACTCCCACTCCGCGACATGTCAGGAGTGGAATCAGAGATCTCGAGAGAGACGTCCAGAGATACAAACGGGTACCTGCCGGCTGCCGATATGTTTGATGATACTGCATACCATGCGGCCATCGCAGATATTCACACAACCGTTGTGAATCGGTCAATAGGAAGATTAAGTACGAATAGAGTCCTCTCAGAACCCCCACCACCTCTATCACCTGAGGAGGCTAGGCTCCCGAGAGCCACAAGACCGACACCAGCCCAGTTTAGGTCAGGTTTTTGTTCGCGCCTCAATTCATACTTATCTCGAATAGAACCGGACCACCTGTTCCGATGCTCCGCTGCAGACACTAACCTTACTCCGAGGGCGTTATGGGACAACCCTATTGCAGCTGAGCTATTGTCGCTTGAGACAATAGGCGAGAACGACGACGAAACATAGAGCACTTCCACAAACATGCACAACGGCTGCACCGCTATGTGAAGTTTAAACTTTCTTGTCTATATTTTGCTTCTTTTATTGCTTTTTCCCAGAAAACTGTTGCGCTGCCTATCTTCTCTCTTTCATCACCCTCGACTTGACTCTACAGGGTGTCCCACGACTCTGGGTACATACGATAATGGGTGATAGTACAGCTCATTTGGGTACAATTAATGTTCTACATGACCCCTTTATCTTTAACCGTTATAAAGTTATAGCATTTTTTGTTAATAGTGTCAGAAACCTCGACTTGCCGAGCAAAATCACTATTTGCCACACTCCCGAGTATTTGATCCGAGGTTTGACTTTACTTTCTAAAACTCCACAAAATTCTACATAAAATAACTCTTTTGCCAATGAAATAATTTAAAACCCTACCCAGATACAACCATTCAAACTTTTAAGAAATTCGAAAATTGATTTTTATTTGAAAATTTAAATTGTAAAATCGTAACGGTACTTTGAACTGACAAATGTGCAAAAATTGATAAAAGTTGCCTCATAATGTTAGCTTTCGAACGACATATAAAAATGAGGGTCTTAGGATTTGAAAAATTGCATATTTTACGTGTTAAAGAGAAAAAAACGTGGTTCCAAGAGAAAACCAAAGGAAACATTTCCACAATTTTTATACGAGTTTTATTTAGTAAACAAGATTTTTTTTGGTAAAAAACGAAAAAAAAAAAGACGATACCGAGGTTAATTTCGGGCGCTGCCGAAATTTTGATACCCTTCACTCTTCTCGGGCTAATATTTTTTTTCCGGTGTACTTATGACTTATGTTTAATCCGCCCCATTCTTTCACATAGTTTCGTTACCTCGATAAAACATATTTGCGTGAGGTTTGGTTAGAATAACTGCACAAACGGAAAAAAAACTTTTTTTGGTGGGAGGGGGGATGCCCCTATAGTACGAATATATTTGTTTTTACATATTTTTGTACTTTCTATAAAGACACATTGCAAAAACAAATACATTTATTCGTATTATGGGGCCATGCCATCCCCCCTCCCACCAAAAAAAGTTTTTTTCTCCATTTGTGCAGTTATTCTAACCAAACCTCACGCAAATATGTTTTATCGAGGTAACGAAACTATGTGAAAACGGAAGTGAAAGAATGGGGCGGATTAAACATAAGTCATAAGTACACCGGAAAAAAAATATTCGCCCGAGAAGAGTGAAGGGTATCAAAATTTCGGCCGCGCCCGAAATTAACCTCGGTATCGTGTTTTTTTTTGTTTTTTACCAAAAAAAAATTTTGTTTACCAAATAAAACTCGTATAAATATTGTGGAAACGTTTACTTTGGTTTGCTCTTGGAACCTCGTTTTTTTCTCTTTAACACGTAAGATATGCAATTTTTCAAATCCTAAGACCCTAATTTTTATATGTTGTTCGAAAGCTAACATTATGAGGCAACTTTTATCAATTTTGCACATTTGTCAGTTCAAAGTACCGTTAAGATTTTACAATTTAAATTTTCAATGAAAAATCAATTTTCGAATTTCTTAAAAGTTTGAATGGTTGTATCTGGGTAGGGTTTTAAACTATTTAATTGGCAAAACAGTTATTTTATGTAGAATTTTGTGGAGTCTCAGAAAGTAAAGTCAAACATCGGATCAAATATTCGGGAGTGTGGCAAATAGTGATTTTGCTCGGCAAGTCGAGGTTTCTGACACTATTAACAAAAAATGCTATAACTCTATAACGGTTAAAGATAGAGGGGTCATGCCAAACATTAATTGTACCCAAATGAGCTGTACTATCACCTATTATCGTATGTACCAAGAGTCGCGGGACACCCTGTATAAACCCCACCAGGTTCACAATTTGCTTGTTCAGTTTTCCGAACAGTCGACACCCCGTCCACTTCCGCTTTAATCTTTTCTAAAACTGGTAAGGATTGTTGTTGAGCAAATCTATGGAGGAGATTTTTAAGCTCCTTTTAACCTTAAATTACTAACAATACGTAATATTGACGTTTTCGCTCACATTATAATGTGTATACGTAATTCCACGAGTCTATGGTTACCTACTCACTGCAGCAGTGCTTTTCTCAGTTAGTTGTTGTACGTTGATGTGAGAGGCAACATCCTGTTTGTGGCCTAATGCGGTAAGTTTTAGAAAATCTAACTACTATTGGACGTCCGAGGCGCAGGCATGTTCCTCCGGGAAAATCCATTCTCGAAACATTATTCACATACGACCAGGACCAACGGCTAAAACAACAGACTGCACAACTCCATCTGAATGTTTTGACCTTTTCATAAGTAACGAAATGGTGCAGATTATATTGACACACACCAATCATGAAATGGAGCTTCAAAATACGAATATGCGAATAGTTCGCCTTTAAAACCCACGTGTATTTTAGAGCTAAGGGCGTATTTTGGTCTACTAATTTTGTCTGGGGCTCTGAAAAATAATCACTTATCGGCTGAATAATTGTATGACTCGAAACTGGGTAAAAGATGCGAAAAAGATTGTAGGAAAATATGAACACGTCGAAATTACGTGTTGTTAGTATAATAACGCCGCGCCCTAACCAGTCATGTTAGTATTCCAGGGTTAAAGGGATTTTCGTCCGACGGTGTGCCTCCATCTATGTTTGTCTTAGCTTTGCCTGACTTTTAGCAACGCCATCTAGATACATCAAGGCCGTAACTCAGCTGTGTCATGCCGTCGTATTTTGCCTACTAAATTGTGGATTTACACGAACAAACAAGAACAACAAGCATATGACGTCATTAAAAGGAACAACAAAACAGTACAAATAGTAGGCGAAAAAATTCTACATTGCGGCCTTAATATGCAGACGGCGGTGCTTTTAGATGCATTTTCTAAAGCAAGCCAGAGGCACACAGCACAGCTGAGTCTGAAGCTGCTTGTTCAATTTCCAGAACTTTTCTAACAGTCACTGTGGCACGGCCTCGACAGGTGACTCGTGACTGAATGGCCTACACTACTTTCTCCAACAATTCATTATACCCTTCGCTCGTAGAGTCAACGAAGGGTATATTAACTTTGTCATGAAGTTTGTAACGCATTGAAGGAAGCATCTCCGACCATATAATAAGTATACATACAGCTATGGACGTATAAGTGGCACATTATTTTCTTTACACTTCTAAATGCTCCCTTATCGTACATATGACTAGGAAACATGAAAGATTTAATTTTTTGCAAAGATGTATATCTTATAAATAATAATAATAAAAATTCAAGTTATATTTCATAGATAAAAAAAAATAAAATAAGCGAAAATGTAAAAAAGGGATGAAATGAGCTGGGCGTATAAATGGCACAACCTGCAAATAGTTAAAAAAAATTGTCAAAGTAGCATTTATTGTAATTTTTTGCATATACAAACATTTTAATCCTTAATATTTTGTACTGTATCCTTTATTTTTGATGACAGCTTCACATCGGCGACCCATACTCTCTACCAGTTTATGGCATGTTGCCTTCGGTATGGCATACCAAGCTCTCTGTAAGGCAGCCCAAAGAACATCCATATTTTAATAATTTTTTTTTGCTACTTCCGCCTTAACTTCGTTCCAGAGGTTTTCTATAGGATTTAAATCAGGACTTTGTGCTGGCCAATCCAAAACGTCAATTTTCTCCGCGGCAAACCAATTCTTCACAAGTTTGGCTGTGTGCTTTGGGTCATTATCCTGCATAAACTTCCAGGTAATTGGCATGGTCTTACGGCAACTGCCTCTACGGGGCGGACCACACCCGTTTTGTCAATTCAAAACGGCCAAAAGCTGCCAATTTGCCTTCCTGGCAAGAGCCCCGGCAGGAGCCCTGAAGGTTCGATGCAGGAAGGTTGTGTTTGTCTGTGTATATGTGTGGGTACGATATATGTGTTTTTTCGTCATATTGGGAGCATTACATCTCGGCGCGGCTGCTCTCAATTTTACTAATTCGCTGAAACAAATCCAGGCCCAGAGGTATGGATTTGTAGTGTCTGCAACCAACGAATCGATTCGAATGCCAGATCAGTGCAGTGTAATTGCTGCAGGGAATGGGTTCACTTTAGGTGTTTGGGGTTACGAAGACAGGGTCAACACTCCTCAGCATATGTTGCGGCAGGTTGTATGAGTTCCGGGCAACCCAGGGCTGCTCCCAGCCCACCTTCTCCACCACTGCCCCCTACACCGCCAAACAATATGATAAGGAATGCCAAACCCAGTCTTACGCCTGGCCCTCCTCCTCCAGCAGTTTTCACTGCACTATCTATATTACAGTTTAACTGTAATGGCATTCACCGAAAAATCGCTGAGATCACACACTTCTTGAGTTCCAACAGAATTCTCATCGCCGCCATCCAAGAGACGTTGCTTCACGCAAACTCGTGTCTAAGCGTCCATAGCGAATATGTTATACTGCGGAAAGATCGACCGGCCGCCACGGATGATTCTCACCCTGGAGGTGGACTTGCCTTACTAATAAACAAGTCCGTACATCATTGTGTATTAGATGCAGTTGCTGACGGTACGGCGGAAATTCAAGCCATCTCAGTTCCATCAGGGAGTACTAATATCGAAATTTTTAATATTTATGTACCACCTCATTCTAGTTGCCCTTCAGGCTACCGTTTCGATATTGGTCCTCTCCTTTCCGGAGAGCACAGGGTCATCCTTGGCGACTTTAATGCGCACCATGAGCTCTGGCATTCGGACCTCAACAACAATGCCAGGGGTATAACTATCGCCGAATCACTTGACGCCTCAGAATTCTGTTCACTCAATGAAGACTCGCCGACGAGAGTCGTGGGCACTTGCAGTAGTTCTCCTGACATAACTATTGTCAGTGCCATAGCCTAATTGCTGCTTCCCGTTGGGAAGTACGTACCACCCTTAGATCAGATCACCTCCCAATCATTATAAAAATTGACAAACCAGCGAACATGACTAAGTCTGAGCAGCGCCCGCTCTAGCACTTACGCCGCCCCGGGCAAGAATGCAAATTGCCGCCCCTTAGGGGCTATCCCAGGCAGATTGATAGTAGATTATGTACGCCGTTGAAATATATAAATAGCTTTCCATAACATCCTGGTGCATCCGATAAACTTCAATTAGCTAGATTTCTTCAGTGTTTGAACGTCCGTGGCTTATTTTCATAAATGCGACATCTTGAGGAGGCAAGGCAGGGAGGGGCGCTTGAACCTCCCTCCCCCTACATTTTTGTCTTTCTGCTGTGCTACCTCATTCTGTTGGCATCTGAACTCAATCGCAATTTTAGGAAAGATTTCAGTCTGGTGGTCTCGTTTATTCAGAGACAGGGATTTGAAAAGTCTATCATCCGCACAATTCTGTTCTGTTCAGACTGCAGTTTTAGGCATTTGATATCCGAAACTTGAACACCCACATCTAGGTGTCATTAACATCCATATCCTATCCGCGTTTGCTTGACATAGACTTTTGAAACTTAAATTATTGCGTAAATGACATTCATTCTAACTTCTTTTTGTAAGGATACTAACTACCTGTGTTTTGCGATCATGTTGCCCAACCAACCTCATTCAAGAAAAACTTTCGCCGCCCAAAAGCCCATATTATCCGTGTTGACTTCTAGGCTTACCTTATAGAGTCATTGCTGTCCGCTATGTTTAACCGTTAGAATAAAGAATACGTCACACGAACTTTTCTTTGGGAAAAGTTCGTGTGACATTTCGTCTGAAAAGGATAAATTTTGTGACAAAGGTCATGTATTCAGGAGTAAAACCCATGCAGACGCCATTTATAGTTAAAAAAACAAAGGTCGCTTTGGATTTACCTTTCTCAAATTGTTAACCCTTTTTTTATATTTTTCTTGTCATAAAGTTTAATTATATACATTCGACCCCCTATACAAATTCCGGGCTAAGGGTATGATGTTTAATGTTTATGTCTTGGGGAAATCCAGCCTACGCCCATACTGGGAGTTTTTATAAAGAAGAAGGTCAAAGCTAGCTAAATAGGGGGAATTAGGCATATCCGAAAAAAAAAAACAATTAAGGTTTGTGTTCATAGAGACGACTCATGCAATGATCGCTCAGCCATCGCACTTAAACTATCGGTTCTTAGCATTTTATGCGTATATTTTCTATACTGATATATTCCTTTAGGCCATAGTTGATAAAAGGAATGTCGCCACATTCAAAAAATATGTAAATAGGGCTCGGAATTGGATGTTAAACTAAGATCGCTGAGCGATCATCCCATGAGTCGTCTCTACGGACACAAACCTTTAGGAAGTATTGCTACTGCGGCTCTGGTAATGTGTATTGTGATTACATCCCTCATCTTACTGAAACTCAAACAACTTTGTTCGAAATTTGTCATGAATGAATCGATGCGATTGGAATCAACTAAGGCGATCCATCCACGAGGAGATCGGGAGAATTGAAATTAAATTGCCGCAATATGCTCTCTTCCCATTCAATAGACTAAACTAAAGTTTTAGACCTTACTTACGGAAATGAAATTGCGACGATTCAATAATAAGATTACATTCTATAAATATTTCCTCTATTTAAAAATTAGGTGGCCCTCCCCTTTAGTAAGAACAAAGGATCATGTATAGAAGGTTCAAATATAATCCTTAATGCCGGTCAAGAGAGGTTCTAAATTTTCAAATGGAGGCCGAAATTAGCACATACATCTCCAATTATTGTTGTAAAGTAGAACGGACATAGGGCGCGAGATAGCATCACAGACGCACAATTTACGCAATTGTTACTCTTGCATTTTAGGATTCTAAATGCAGTCCCTTGTATTAGAAGTCTCGCAAGCACATCTTCAAAACACAGCTTGTAACTTTTTATTTCATCTGTAAGCTTCGTTTCCACTAAATGGAAGCTGATATTGAATTTTTTCTTTCTGGTTATTATTTCTTTTTTTATTCGAGTGCTAGCCAAAATGCCGCCCCTAAAATTTGGCGCCCGGGCGACCGCCCGGCTTGCCCCCCCTTAGAGCGGGCGCTGGTCTGAGAAGCGAACGTTTGTCAATCACAAGAAAACCGATTGGGATGGTTTCAAAGCTTACTCGTCGGCGAAGTTCATCGAGCTAATATCACCTACCAACATTCACGAGGCCGAGAAAAATATTAGGAACGTCATTACCACAGCCGCGGCACGTTTTATTCCGGCAGGACGTATCCCGAAAGTTCGGCCTAACTTCCCTACTAGTGCCGCCAGATTATCCGATGAACGTGATCAGATCAGAAGCGCTCACCCTGATGATCCCAGAATTCAGGAGCTTAACTCCGAAATTGATCGACAAGTTAAAGACTATAGGAGGGCGAAATGGAATCAGCACCTCGATGAATGTAACCTCAATGAAGGTGTCAGCAAATTATGGTCTACTGTCCGCGCCCTTTCCAATCCTCGGAAAGAAAAGGGCAACAGGAATGTTGACACCATACCATCTTTTACAGCGGACCAGGTTAAAAAAGTCATCGAGAATGCTAAAAACTCCAAGGCCCTCGGACCAGATGGCATTTCGATGACCATGTTGAAACATCTCGACCTTCCAGCCATTGAGTATCTCACGGCCGCCTTTAACTTGTCGATGTCCACGTTTGCCATCCCTGAAATCTGGAAAACAGGTCGAATTGTTCCCTGTCTCAAGCCAGGGAAGAGCGCAAATCTCGGGGAATCCTACCGCCCCATTACGATACTTTCTCCTGTCGCAAAGACGCTGGAGGCCCTTATTCACCCCACTCTTGTTGCACATGCGAAGCTAGAACCTCACCAGCATGGCTTCAGGAAGATGCATAGTACCACCACTGCCCTCGATGCGATCACTACACGCATTCGTGATGGGCTAAATCAACGCAGTCGTTGTCACAGAACTATTCTGGTGGCAATAGACCTATCAAGTGCGCAGTAGGAACAACATCCTAAAAGCTCTAGCTGGTGGCACCTGGGGCAAAGATAAAGAAACCATGCTAGCTACTTATAAAGCGGTGGCTCGAGCGGCCGCTGATTATGCAGCCCCAGTTTGGACACATAGCCTATGTAACACAAACTGGTCCAAAGTTCAGGTCTGCCAAAATGCCGCTCTACGCATCGCGACAGGTTGCCTTCTGATCTCTGCCCAGGATCACTTACATCAGGAGACAAAATTGATGCCAATACGTGATCACAATCTCCTACTCTCAAAACAGTATCTTGTTGGTTGCTACCGTGAGGATCATCCCAATAATCATCTCATGGACCGAATTCCTCCACCACGACATGTCAGGCGTGGTTTACGAGACCTTGAGAGAGAGGTTCAGGGATACAAACGGGACCCTTACGATGAAGTTACATACCGAGCCGCCATTGCAGCGATCCACACTAAAAAAGTGAATCGGTCTATCGCGAGTTTAGGTGCGAATAGAGTCCTCTCAGAGCGCCCACCACCAATTTCGCCTGAGGAGATTAGGCTCCCGAGAGCCACTAGAGTAACACTAGCTCAACTTCGGTCGGGCTTTTGTTCACGCCTTAATTCGTACCTTTCTCGCATAAACCCGGACATCCAAAACATCTGTCCAAACTGCAATGGTACTCCTCATGATGTGGGTCACTTGTTTCAATGCCCCGCTGCGCCCACTGATCTTACCCCTATATCGCTGTGGGAAAATCCTATCGCAGCAGCTATGTTTTTGTCCCTAGACCTCACGGACACAAACATTGACGAACCAAAAATCGTGCCCACATAGATGCACAGAGGTTTCACACCTTTCTGCACCGCTACAAGAAGAAGAAGAAGAAGAAGGTAATTGGCATGGAATTGAAAGCGTATGGTTCCATATGGTTTTTCAAAATATTTAAATACTGATATTTGTCCATTTTGCCATTAAAGAGGGCCTACGCCATGCCACGAAAATGCACCCCATACCATAATATTTCCGCCGCCATATTTTACCATCTTCTGGGTGTATCTGGGATTATATTCTTGGCATTTAGGACGAAAAACAAATGTTTTTCCATCTGGACCCAACCTATTTATTTTAGTTTCATCACTCCATAAAACATTTTTCCAGAAATTATTGTTTTTTTGAGGATTATGTGTATTTATCTCACACTTATTAACCACGTCTGCGATCATGTTAATTGATTTCAGTCTGGTGCGTCAAATCCCTTTATGGATCGCAGAAAATCACAATTTTTAGTTTATTAAACACAATTTTATTATAAAACAAAACGGAAATTTAATTAACTAAAAATTTTTTATTACAAATGCATTTCGGGTCAATTTATGACTCATCATCAGCATACGCGTTTTAATGACTTTAATGACTCAGTCATTAAAACGCGTATGCTGATGATGAGTCATAAATTGACCCGAAATGCATTTGTAATAAAAAATTTTTAGTTAATTAAATTTCCGTTTTGTTTTATAATAAAATTGTGTTTAATAAACTAAAAATTGTGATTTTCTGCGATCCATAAAGGGATTTGACGCACCAGACTGAAATCAATATTGTTTTTTTCATGAAGATTTTTAGTTGAAATATTTTAATATTTGTTAGAAATTTTATTTTGTGCCATCTATACGTCCATAGCTGTATATGATCATAACATAACATGGGGAGTCAATTGGGCGATATCCGTCTGTCTGTCTGTTCGTCTGTTGCTACGCGTTTTACTCGGCCAATTTAAAAGCTATGAAGCTGAAATTTTGCACAAATGCTTCTTTTTGCTGCAGGCAGTGTGTATGTTTGAATCGGTAAAATCGGACCATGGGGTCATGGGGCTGCCATACAAACCTAACCCCCCAAATTAGGTTCTTCTAAGAAAAACTTTTTTATTTGTGCATTGATTTCAACCAAATTCCACACAAATGTATTTCTATTGATGACACATAACATATCTAAGAATGGATCAAATCGGATAATGGGGTCATGGGGCTGCCATACAAACCTAACCCCGCAAATTAGGTTCTTCTACGAAAAACTTTTTTATTTGTGCACCAATTTCAACAAAATTACACACAAACGTGTTTCTCTTGATGACACAAAACATATCTGAGAATTGATCAAATCTAAGCATGGGGTCATGGGGTGGCCATACAAACCCCTCCCCCATTTTGGTTCTTCTAAGAATCATTTTTTGCACCAATTTCACAAATCCTTGAATTAATGTGTCTTTACCAAAGCAACATAAAAGCTAAAAACGAATGGAATCGCACTATGGAGTCATGCTCCCGCAACCCCAATAAAATTTTCCGAGTAAATATTTTTATTTGTCCATACTTATTTCAACCAAGCCCAAAACTTTTGTCAAGACGGAAGAAAAAGAATGAGGGGGGGATTAAATACAAGTCATAGGTACGCCCGAAAAAAACTTTTAGCCCAAGAAGAGCGAAAGGTATCCAAATTTTGACCGCGCCCGAAATTAGCCTCGGCCCCCGGGGGTTGGCGAGCGTAGCGAGCAGGGGGCGAAGCCCCCTAGTTTTAGATTGCCTTATTATATTTATTATATGTATATTATATTTCGTGAAGAAGCACCTGTAGACATTCTTGTCCTGGACCGGTTTAGTTTGTGATGTAAAGAGGAGGTAAATGGAGAGACTTGAAGAAACAATTAAAGGCAATTGCATCAGAAATAAATATATATTTTATAGCACTACAAATAAAAAACTTCTTTACTAAATGAGTTTTGTCCTGGGTGTCAAATACATCCAGAAACCGTGTTTGGGTTCTAATGTAAAACCGGATGGGACTAATGCCACTGGAATACGACTTTTCGGTGAGGGTTTAAACGTGAACTCTGACAAAAGGTTAAACACAATAGCTTTGATTTGCATCAACGCAAATCGAGAACCTAGAAGTAAAACGATACAATCAAATTCTATTGATATACGGACAAAAAAAAATGCATTTTCATACCTATACAATATCTAGGTCCAACTCCAAATGGAATATACGAGTACGGTACAATATCCCTTTTATTTGCATCACTAAATCGTTCCGGATCAAACCTAGCAGGATCTGGAAAGAAGTTTGGATCTCGATGAATTCCCGACACGGGTACTACAAGCGAATCTCCGACATTTAATTTGATACATTGTCCATTGTCGTCAGTTAGAGTGTAAGGCTTCGTACAAAGTCGATCTAAACCGTATATTGGCGGCCATTTCCTCAGAGTCTCTTCAACAACCATATTCATGTATTTCATTTTATTCAGCACGTCATAGGTGAGAGGGCTTCCAGCCAATTCCTTGCGACACTGATCAATTTCTGCAATCAATTTGTCCTGAATGTTGGGACTCTGCATCAATTCGTAAGCCAGAAATCCCATCGTCACGGACGTTGTCTCAAAACCTGCGGTAAACAATATGAAACATTGAGCCACTAATTCGTCTTCCGTCCATTGTATCGGGTGAGTCCGGCCGCTACCCGTCTTTTCACACTGTTTCCGTAAATCGACTAAAATGCTTATGAAATCCGGTAGAGGGATGTGATCTTTCGTTCGCCTCTCAATTGTATCCCAGACTAAATCATGCAAATATTGTGAGAATTTTGCATCGAAAACTCGAATATTGAGAAACTAGGAAAAAAAGAACTTCAAAAAATCAAATGATATATGCTAGGATGGTTGTCATAAAACAAACCTTCATTGTTTTGTAAAACGTGCCATAGAGGAAAACCTTAAAATATTGCCAATTCGTGAAATGTGTAGCCTTTAAAGTCAACCTGTAGAATTCATTGTCCTCATCCGTTTGAGAATTTATCCGGACACCAAGTATAGAAATGCCCATAACATCTGCTGTGTATCGTGTGAACAGATTTTGTACATTAACTTCCAAATTAGGATTAGTCTCCATTTGGCGCTTGTAATAGCCCGTGGTAATACAGCAGCATTCAATGGTGTACTGAAACATTTGACGCATCTTTCCACTGCTAAATGTCGGACTTATTGCCTTTCGCATATTTTTCCACTTCTCATCATGCATTGCAAAAAGGGAATTTCCAAATAATGTATCAATTTTGGGATTTACGAACAGCAGATGATTCGTAAAATGATCGAAATCTTGCGTGCACATTCGTTTTATTAGCTCCGGACTCGATACCATTATCGTTGGTCTGACAATGGAAAACATTCCAAAAAATCTGCAAAAGAAGAGAATCGTTTTCGTCAAATAATTTATTCCATATTTTATACAGAGTAACTTACTGGTGTCCTTTATTAGCCAAATATGCATCTTTAACAATATCAAACAACGACTGACTAAAACATCTAAAGAACTGAACATAAACCGGTAAACTATCTTGAGCGATATTTATTTTCTTAAAATGGTTAAAATGCGACTTGATCAACGTGTGGACACTAATTAATGCGATAGTAATAAGAAACACTGAACTACGCCACGACAGAATATCCACAACCGAAAACATTATTATTTGCATCGTTTCTGGTAGAAATGTGTATATGGTTTAGTTTTATATACGCGAATCGGTTATTGGACATGTGGGTGCTAGACACAGTGTAATGTAAGGATTCGCGTTATGATATCGATACATCGATATTATCCTCCGATATATCCATATTAAAATATCGATATTCCAATTACCAGAATATCGACATATTTCATTCCATATATCGAATGAAGGTCCATATGTGCAACGCACAAAAGCACTTCAAATGTTTGCATAAATATTCAGTTGAAACTCGATACCTTGAAAAACCCTTAAATCAAAGAATTCCCGATTCTTCAGCTCATTTGAACAAAAAACATTGAAAAATAAACTCGATAACTCAACGAACGACTCTATAACTCGAAGTTAAATTCTTTATTTGGCAGTTGGCGAGACTCGAAGCCCAAGCAGCATTTTAAGTAGCGAATAACAATGCTTTTGATTCCGCCACTTTATTAAGTTTCGGTTACGTTTTTGACACCAAAATTTTAACTTTATTGTAACAAATTCTGCAAAGAAGTTTTTGGGACGTTCCAGGATGGTGGTATTTGGAACTTTGGAAGTGCGTGGGTATGGTACAGCTCTGATACCCCACTTTGCTACTATACATAGGGAGTAACTCTAAAGTAATATTTTTAAGTATCAAAACCGTAGCCGTGTAATTTCTTTGTATATTTGACGGATTTGCTACTTTATAGTAAAATTTAGAACTATATAGTAGCTACCTTTACTACAAAGTCCTATTGGGAACTTTAAAGTACAATTTGGAACTGTCAAATACTTTTCGCCATATTTGCCAAGGTTTTACAATATCTTTTTAGACATTTCTTAAAAATTACCAAAGTTTTTGATGAAACATTTAGAACTTCTTTGTTTTAGGTAACTATTTGGTTTGCTGAATATTTAGAGCGGTAGAATTTAAAAATTGAATGAGTAGACTGACTTTAGTTAGGTTATGTTTTGACAATTTATTTAAGAAATCATTAGAAAAATGAGGGGGCATCACTTTTTTCTAGCTTAAAAGAGCTGGTAAGTGATAAAATAATGTAGTCACTCAATTAACTCCTTTCGGATTAAACGCTTTGATTGCTGAATAGGCTGAAAACACAAATGTGTAAAATTATATGTATGAACATGTAAATCCATTCAATTGATATTTACTAGAATTGAGTCGACTTTTACCTACACATATTCACAATTGTGATTGTGTGCGAAGACGGGGCCAATAAAGTCCCAATTGGGTGGTTGGACAAACAATGCCACTTGGTTGGTGCGTTGCAATACTGGTGGCAAAGAGACCCTGTAGGGCTCTTACCAAAGACTCTTTAAGTCGAATTTTCTCATAATAGCTTCCAATTAAATACATATTCAATTCGCTGAAACAATTACACAAAACGGTTATCCGAGTGACATTTAGTTGATTCGTGGAATCCATAGCCATAAAGAAATTTAACATAAAATGAATCGCCGATAAAGGGGCATTCGATATTTCGATTTTTATTTAGGTAGGCTCGATAATTCAAAAATTCGATACCTTTAAAACTCCATAACTAGAAGTAAAATATCCCACAAGTAAGTTTTTTTACTAAAAAAAAATATTTCCGCGAATTTAAATGCATTTTCACATAATCATGCATTCAACAAAAGAGATGACAAACTCCTATTTTGATATATACATATACTTTCACGGATCGACGACTCCTCCTCCTCCATTTTCCTTATAGAATTTCCGATATTGACGATTTGTGTGGTTTCTTGCCACCGCCATTTGGCTTTTACAATACTACAGGTACAGGATAGCGCAAAAATAATCATCCAACTTTGTTTTGGAATTTTTTTTAATAAATTAAAAAAATATATATTTTAAGTGATGGGAATTTTAATTTGGACCTCCACATTTTAAAAGGCAGTTCCTACTAATTTTTTTAACACGTTATCGTTGAAAAATTTACGCCAGGTTGTTAAAATTATATTGCATAAAAATACAGAAATGTTTCTTTCTAATTCATGATGGTATTCCCGTAAACGTTCATAGTGTTTCAGATTCACATTCCAACTGGTCATAAGATTTGTGAAGCTCCTGTTGGGAAATGTATTTGCACACCCGCTCTGTGGCTGTGAACGTTCGGTCGCCATTCTGTCATTTAAGTGTCTACGTTTTTCAAGATTTTTTATTTTAATTGGTAAAACCGAATAAATATAGAAGATATTAACGTAAATTTGGCCTTCTGGTATACGCTAAACGAGTGTCTTTATTATGGGCCTTTTCTTAGCTGTTTGGTTGTAACCTTTTATGAACCTGAGTAAACCTGAAAAAAGACAATTCAATTGAAAGCTATAGACAACACTGATAAAATAATATATTTTCCTATATTTTAGCAATTTTCGGAAAATGTGGAATTTTTAAATTTTCAGAGGTTGTCCAAAAAGGGACTTCTAAATAGTAAATTCTTCATTGTCAAATAAATATAATTTGTCTACAGAAATTCGCTTTTACTTATTAAAATGAAAAACTCTTGACAATCTTATCTTCTTGAAATCTTGAAAAACATATTTGTGAAACAATTTTCAATCATTTTCAAAACAAATAATTTTTAAGTTTTGTAGTGTACAAATATTTGGCAGGTAGCTTTCTAACCGGTTCAAAGAGAATTGATACAAAGGAACCGGTTGGAGAGGAGAAATAGATATAACAGTAATTTAAAGTAAGAAAGTATTATATAAGCACGACTTCTTAGAATAAAGGACAGAAACATTCAAGACTTCGTGTTGTTTGTTCCAGTACATCTTGAGGCGTTTGAAAAGGTGAGCGTCGAAGCGCTTATATAGTGCGCACATTGCCTTAACTGGTGGGCAATAGGTCGATGGCAATTACTGCCGACCAAATATAAAGATATTTAAATTTTTATTTAAAATGTAATATTTCATTAATTTCAGTTTCCTGTTAAAATAAATAACAGGCGCGACAATCCAACATTGGACTAAGGCCGCAGGATGTGTTAGTGACATCCTATTTCCAAGATCTTATCTGCTTTTTGTTGAGGTAATGAGATCAGCATCACGCTCAGCAGTGTTATTTATCCCCATAAATGGGTACTCGTTTAACATCTGAGTGAGATCATAGTCCGTCACAAGCTCGTGAGTTCGAAAAACACCGTGGAACACGGTGAGATTTGAACTCATGACCCTGTGCACCGAAGGTGCGCGCACTAACCGCTCGACCAGCCAGACTACCTGTTTCCTGTTAATGAGAATAAAAACATTGTAAATGCAGAGTGCGGCGAGTTTACAGAATCATGAGCACAATGGCTTACGAAACACCGTACCTCCAAATGTCATATTGCACATTGGTCGTATATTTCAAGGCTGATAAATCCTAACTGCTAGCCGCTTTCCTATGAAGTCGTCCGCTTCCAACGAACTGAACTTGTTAATTTTTAGGACCCCTTTATTAGTTTGGTTAATCATAGTTGCATAGGTCCCTCGCTCCTTATTTGCCACGGGCCCGCTCTTGTCTAATCCGGCACTGGATCATATTGCTTCCATTAGAAACATGCCAGTGCCAGCTAAATGCGATTCTCACTCGTAAAAGGTGTATTATCTGTAAATTTTCAGCATTGGGTTTTCTATGAAAATTCTGCCAATTAATCAATTTACATGGTATGTTCTTTAAACTGTACTGTTTTAAGTATTGTTGGCAAACGATTTTTTAAGTTTGTCGTTGCATATCCGACGACTTCCTAAAACTCTCTATTGTTTTAATTTGGATTTTACTTGAAAGTCACCCGCAATAGATGTACTCAAAATTCCTCCTTGTATTTGAGCTAAATAGATTTTGCTCCATTTTGCCACCCGTACTTTTTTGAAAACTGTTCGCATTCCTTTGGAATATCTATTCTTCTCAGTGGCATAACGTACAGTATTTTATGTGTTCAATGGAATTCGGGCCCCAAGCCGAAAGGGATCCAAAGCCCGAGAACCATACATATTTGTTTTAAACAATAATGTTAATTAGTCAAATGCACTAAAACGTAGTCAGAGGTACCTAACTACTACCGCCGATGTATCTCTCTTGATTACCGTAGTGGAGCATGGTGCGTTGATGACTTTCGTGTGTAGTCATCAACGTGACCAAGACAACTGAATTCGGAGTGTGATATGGTTGTCAGCCATACCACTTCCTAGTCGCATTGTTAGTTTTTATTATTCTACGATAAGAATATTTCTTATCATGCCGAGTTTTGAAACTCGTTTCTCTATCAGTGTCTATTTCACAGAGTGGCGACCGAACGATCACGGCCACAGAGCATGATGTATGCCTTAAAGATGAGAGCTATGAGCTTTTAAAATATTGACACAAACACATTCCGAATTGACGAATTTTTGATCATAAGACGAATTTTTAATCCAAATTGATCAATTTCAAAATCATTTCGATGAATTTCCATTTCTAAATACCGAAATTCCATGTCAAATTGACGAATTTTTAAATATTGTTGAGGAATTCCTGTTACAAATTAGTGAATTTTCATGGCAATTTGATGAATTTGCAAATCATGATGACGAATCTCCATTTAAAAATGATGAATTTCCAAATCATCACGAATTTCCATTACAAATCGACGAATTTTATCTGACGAATTTCCATATCAAAATTACGAGATTCCAGAAAAAAATTATTAATTAATTAATCAAGTTTACGAATATCCATATCAACTTTTCATGCCAAATTAATGAATTTCCAATTGATGTTGACGAATTTTTATTTCTAATTGGCAAATTTGAAAATCATGTGCACGAATTTCCATCTAAAATTTGCGAACTTTTATGTCAAATAATCGAATGTTTCAATAATTTTGACAAATTTTATATCAAATTTATGCATTTCCATTTTAAACTAGTCTTAACTTATCGGTTTTCCAGACATTATTACTCCAGAAATGTATGTTAACTGCCGGTACACGCAAAATGTCGCAAAATCGGAAAATTTTTATTTAAAATAATTAAAATTACAAGTACCTAGTCCTGGAAAGTTTACAGCTAGCAGGAGGCAGGCATTGTTGTTTCGATTTCAGATTTTTTTCTCTTGCAATGCAATGACTGTCTTTTTTAATGGACTAACACAAATATAGCTGTGAAGGCAGGGCGGCTTATTAAAAATTGATTGCAGAACTATAATTTCGTTTTGAAAAATATTTGTTGTAGCAACTCAAGAGATTTTTTTTCTTTTGAATTGAAGGGGATTTCGGGAGCTTTTGGCCGTTTTAACAACGGGTAGCTCCGGGACGATTAACATCGAAGAACCTGTTGCCGTAGGATCATTTTTACAGAAAACACTAACATCCATAGTCACAGTCGGATTCGAATCCACGCTCCTGCAACTCAGAGATAGAGTTGCATCTCTACCACTGAGCTACCGAATGCCCTTGCCATCTTGAAGAAAGATTGAAAATAGTGCCTGTCCAGACAGTTTCAATTTTCGTTCGTCTTCATCATTTTGACAATTGAAACTTGAGATGTATGCGCTATTGAAGAAACGCATTCATTCTTGAACGCAATTGCCAATGTTAAATATTAACAACACATCATCTATTCATACAATTCATGAAAGAATTTATCATTTACCCGTCCTGACCAAAGCCGTGACACATATTTAACGATAAATAATGAAAAGATCTGGATAGAATGAGACATTGATCTCTTCTGTTCACTTGACGCAATCAATGACATGTTCAATGTTGAAAGTGGATACGGAGCTTGAAGACGATAGGGAAGACGAAAGCGCACATGTGTGGACATAGCCATACATATTTAAAACAAAGTAGCGATTGAGGAACAGCATTATATAAATAACTAATTGAGTGACATACCAACCATGTCCAACATTGGACTAAGGCCGCAGATTCTATATAGTTTAGATATAAAATAAATCGAGAATTTGACTGTATAAAAATAGGGCCCCGCTTTAATTTCAAACACAACAAATTTGAAAAACGGCACGCCACTGATTCTCCTCAATGTTTCCGATTTTCAAGTAACAAAGAACGAAGTAGATGGTTAAATCGGGTGATCTCGGCCAAAATGTATCTTTCTATTCTGCAGCCGTCTAGTTTACAAGGAATAAAAAAAAATTATTCATTTTGCGCCACCTTGTACTAGAATCTAGAAATTAGTATCTCCCAAAACTAGTTAAGGAAAATACGTATTTTAAAAGAAAGATCCATGCTGATGGGTGGCTCACTTTGACTGTGACTTGTGTATTTATTAAGAAGAAAGGCATATTGCGTGAGGTATATTAATCAACAATATATTGACCTACATATATATCGATGTATTGACATATTTCAGCGATACATCAATAAAAAATATCAGAAGCCTGCGATATTATCGATAAAATACATATCGATATTTTTACTTTCGATACGCATCGCTAGTGTAATTCACATGTATATTCATTTTATTTCTAAAGCTTTGCAAAATAAAACTGTGCACAAATGCGATGGGAAAAGTATTAGGTGGCATAACTTAAATATTTTAATTATTTGAATTATATGTACGAATTATATGGTATTCCCACAAATTGTTTGGAGTGCATTTGATCCGTGGACTGTGCTCAGCAGATGAATTCATTCAATTTTCTCGTGAACTCTTAGTCAAATGACGTGATGGCGGCCATACATGACGTATTTACGAGTATTTGTTGAAAAAACTACCGTTTTCCAAACAAGCTCACTCAAATTAACTACATTATATGTACATAAAATAACATTTAACGATATAGCGGTTATGAACCACAACGATGAATTATTGATGTTGATGCAAATGTTTTCGAGTATATTAGACAAACAACTGAAAGATGTTGCATTCGAATTTGGAGACAAGAAGCCAATTCTCAAGCGAGGTTTTACGAATGAAGACAATCTACGAATCAAAATGAGCAACTGTAAAAAAAAAAATTACATAATGTAACCAATAAATTGTATAATTCTAATGTCTTAGATGTTCGATCCTATCGAGGGGCCAACTGCGACTCCGATCACTATTTGGTGAAGACGACCTATACAGGTGCAGAATCTCTTCCATGCACCTAACGAGAATCAACCCTGCCAAGATCTTCGGGGGTGACAATTTCATCGATGATGCCACGGCGCGGCTGTGTATACTACAGCACTTGAGGAAAAATTGTCGTCCATGCTTGATAACATCAATAATTTAGGCATTCATGAGTTCTGTGAGGAGCTCAAAGACTCAAAGCATCAAGGGAGTCGCAGAAGAGGTCGTGGGCTATAAAGGCTGGCGCAGACATCGATTGAGGCGAAAAATGAAGCCTATCGCCAATATACACAACGCGCATCCCGAGCCAAGAAAGAAAGATACAACGAACTTCGGCGAGTATCTAATAGGTTAATTAGACGTAAGAAACGCAAACATTTTGACGAGCAGTTACAGCAAACAAACCAAAGATCAGTTAGTAAGAACATTAGGCAGGCGTACAAACTTATAAATAATATCAAAAACGGATATCAACCCAGGACAAGCCTATGTAAGGGCGCAGGATGGTAACATCATCAGCGACATCGAAAGCGTCAACAACCGATGGGCCTCGCATTTTGAAGAGCTCCTCAATGCACCATCAACATCCTCCGCGAAGCCAGCTCTTGAGCAGTTTGCCGAACCAGGCCCTCCCGCTCTACCCGCAACAGTAGAGGAGGGGAGTCTTGCCACACAGTCGCTTCAAAATTATAAAGCGACCGGCGCTGACGAGATCCCAGCACAACTGCTGAAGCATGATGGAACGTGACTGACCAACGCTATACATGTGCTACTGCTGAAAATATGAAACGACGAGGTAATCCCCGAAGATAGGCGCAAAAGCATAATCTGCCCAATCCACAAAAAGGGTGACGAGCTGAAGTGTGTGAATTACAGGGGCATATCATAAGTTTGTACGGCCAATAAGATTTTATCGAAAATTCTTGAAAAGAGAATTAATCCGTACGCAGAACGAATTATTGGCGAGTATCAAGCCGGCTTCAGACCCGGTCGCTCAACCACCGATCAGCTTTTCACTGTGAAGCTACTACACCAAAAGTGCTGGGAATATAACATCGACGTATACCAAATCTTTGTCGACTTCAAACAGGTTTATGACAGTATCGATCGAAGTGTACTGTACAACATTATGCTGAATTTTGGTATACCGGCAAAGTTAGTGCGACTCACAAGGATGACAATGACTAATACCGTCTCGCAGGTCAGAGTGCAGAACGGACTCACTGACCTATTTGAAACTCGCACTGGACTCAAGCAGGGCGATGGGCTGGCGCGGCGCCGACGCTCTTCAACCTGGCTTTGGAGTATGTAATTCGAGCCATGAATATGGACAGCAGCGGAATGCCACTCATCAAGTCGACTCAATAAGTAGCTTACGCTGACGATATCAGCATCATGTCTCGAAGATTGGGTGATGCAGAAAGTCTACTAGCCAATAAGACCTATTTCTCTGTCCTCCCTATAATTAATTCAAAACTTGCGCACAGGAACACGAAGCTCCGCGTGTACAAAACGATCATCCGACCCGTGCTATGTTATGGCTGCGAAACATGGACCCTCACTCAAGCCTCCGAAATTTTGCTAGACCGATTCGAACGAAAGGTCCTTCGGCGAATTTTCGGGGCAGTTCGCGAGCGAGATCAATGGTGTATCCGGTACAACCATGAGTTGTATCAATTGTACGATGAGCTGGAAGTAACGAAAATCGCGAAGCTTCAACGTTTGCAATGGGCGGGGCATGTACAACTGATGGACGATAATCGCATGCCAAAGAAAGTAATGAACGCGCAACGAATTGACGGAGCGAAGTTGCTTGGACGACCGAGGGCTCGCTGGGAGAACTCCGTAGGTGGAGACGCCCACTAGCTGCTGGGCTTCCGAAACTGGAGGACAAGGTCACGTAACCGTGACAAAGGCCCGACATCGGACTATCGTGACACATTGATGATGAACCAATAAATTTATTTTGAAAGTTCCAGTTAATTAATAACGATCACAACGATCGATACCCTCAAAGACCTCTGTTCGAAAACATTGTTGTAGTGCCAACGACCAGAGGAGTAAGTACCGCGTAATCCTTCATAACAGGTAGCACCAGCCCAACGAAACGCAAAATTAGTAAGTTAACTCCCGAATGTTATTATGAGACGATGATATGCTAATCAATGGAACAAAATTCACCTGGAAACCTGAAGCAAATAAGTCCCTATGTGGAGATGATAACAGGCAAACAGCTACGGCAAAACTAATTTCACGGCTTCTGCTTAGTTCAGTGGCGGCTCGTGCTCTGCGAATCTGGGTGGGCCACTAAGAAAAGTATTCCCCCATACCGATTCCGCCTAAAAAAAACAGTAAAAAAATTAGCTCAAATATTGTTCGAAATATATCTCGAAATATTACTGTATACTATTGTAAGAATTAATACATTTGCGTCTTAAATTATCTTGCAAACTACAATAAGAATACGCATAAAAAAATAGTTGGAGTTGATTTTATTTGTGCTCTATGCCAGTATCTGCATACCAACTTGAATTTTAAAATTGTGAATAATTTTAAGCATTTCATGAGGCTAACAAATATTAAATTAAAAATTTAGGGTTATAATAAATACTTATGCACTGTCCAGAAAGAACCAACGCAGACGTCTAGAGCGTTTTTGCCATGAGGATGAGAATTGATCACTTTACTGATTTCTGTTATTTACTATTCACTCATGGCAAGTTACACGGTTGAGAAGCGCGTTCAAGTGACAAAACTTTATTATCAAAATCAGTTTTCGTTAAAACAAATTTTACGCCTATTTTGCGGGAATTGGCTCCCAAGATCATGTGGTTTGACCCCTTTAAACCATTTCTGTGGGGGTTTCTTTAGTTGCAATCGACCGATGCCCTTAAAGTCAATATCAATCAACCATTCGCTGAATTTCAGCAGGATCTATGCGGGAGAGTCACTCGGATCCCTGCCACCGTGACAAGCCACGGCGGACATTTGAATGATGTTAAATTCCCTACCCACACAATGGTACATATATGCATCTTTCAAATAAAATAAAAGAATCGTATATACCTCACACATAGCTTGTTTTAGTCCATTTCAATATCTACCCGCCCTTATTGGAAAACCCTATATGTTATTATTATAGAGTAGTTCAAAACATACAAAACACAAATTCAAAGGATAAACGGTCATGCATGACACTACAATGTACAGTGCGTACTCGATAATCCGGACCAATGAAAACCAGGGTCGATCCGGACTACAGAGGAATTCGGACTAGTGGAAACCTTTATTTGCTCTAAATTTCGAGGAAATGGACGAATTTAATCAAATTGTTCGAAGAATCTTTTTTATATTTTCGAAGAATTTCACTCTGTTATTCTAGATTTTGTTGTTTCCAAGAACAAAGAAAAATTTTGTTTTTATTTCGGACGATAATATCACTGTTATTATGAGAAAAAAGTCAGATTCGGATTAGAGAAGCTCTTGAAATTCGGACTACAGAGTGTACAATGCAATCTTTGAGGTGATCCGGATTACTGGAAATTCGAGGTTTCGAGGCTTCGGATTATCGAGTACGCACTGTATTTTCAATCCAGGAAATGCTAAAACAAATATTCAACAAAAGTTTCCCGTTCGTGCACTAGGCACAATATTTCGGAATGGCACAAAAACAGGCTAAAAACCAAACCTTCAAATTTAAAAACCGATTATGCACGACACTACAATCTGATTTCTTGCAAATTATTCAAAAGTTAAATCCGTGCACGACAATACAAAATGCTTGGGCGCCACAAGAATCAAAAAAGGGCTAAACACTACGATTCAATTTAATTTAACCGAAAACAGCGGCCAAAATTGAAATCCAAATCATCAAAGTCATTATTTTCAAAAAATGGGGTAAGAGTCATAAAATATTCCTTTCCAAATTTTTAGCAAGGAAAAAGTTCATCCACAATTTAACCCCATAATAATTGCATTTATTTTCCTATGAATGAAAAAACAGCTATGGATTTATTTTCATTCACTAACCTAAAAAAAAGTCCGATCTAACACACCTCTCTCTATTATTAATTCGAAAATCACAGAGTGCGAGTTTTGTATGCGAGAAAAAAGACAATGTACGAGATGACATTCTCATTTTTCTCGCATATAAAACTCGCACTCTATAAGTTCCACTGTGTTCTTGAGCTTTTGGGCCGGCCAAGAGGCGGTTTAATGTGGCATTTATTTGTCTAAAATCCCACCAACAATTTCCATGCAAAATTTCCCTTGCATCCAACAAATAGCATGCAAGCAGGTGGTCACTTGCAGTTAGTGTCCTTAATTTCATGCAACTCGAAGCTTTCAAAGTCAATGGATTTTGCGTATAACCATTGCCATCTAGATGGCGTTAGTAGAACGAAAAAGACGACCTTGGGTGAGATAGAAAAACGTAGGTTTTAACCCTATAAAAAATCAAACAATTTAAAGAGTGTTCTCGATAAAAAAAAGTAGAAAATTTCATGTTGACAAAAGAAGGATAAAAGCCGTGGAACGTTTTTTATATGGGATTTAATAGCAATTTAGAATGAATGAAGCATCCTGATTGATTTTTGAACAGTATGTGCTTTAAATATAGGTATGTGTTTTTTGGAATATATTTAGTGGTATGTTTAATAAATAATATTTGGGTGGGCCGGGCCCACCTGGCCCACTGTGACGAGCCGCCACTGGCTTAGTTCCGCTTTTTCGGAACATAGCACATAAAACATAGCTTTTATTTGCATCAACACAAAACGAGAATCCGAAAGGTTGAAAAAGAGAATATTTTCCATAATAGCGAAAATTATCCCCAAATACCTATACACTATCGAGGTCCAACTCCAAACGGAGTATTACCAATATGGCCCGATATTCGCTTTTTTTTGCATCACTAAACCGTTCCGGATCAAATCTATCAGGATCCGGATAGAAACGTGGATCTCTGAATTCCAGAAACAGATACGACAAGTGAGTCGCCATAGCTAACATTAAATATGCAACGTTGTCCATTGTCGTCAGTTAGGACATATGGTTTCGAGCAAGCTCGATTTCAATTCGTAGGCCATAAATCGCACAGTGACGGAAATCGTTCCAAAACCAACTGTAAACAGGATGAAGCATTGGGCTAAAAGCTCGTTTTCCGACCATTAATCCGAGTTGGTCTTGCTACTACTGGTTAACAACTCGAATACCTCAATATCTCGAAGAACACTTCCGGTCCCACGTATTTTCTATGTAAATCGCGGCATTCCAAACTCGATAATTCGATTAAATGTATACATAACTCGAATACAATTTGACCGAATCAATATGCATAAACCTCTGTTACTCGAAAAAAATGGTTTGGAAGCCTGTATAACTCGAAGTACAAAGCCAATTCAACATAAACACAAGGAAAAACAGAAAACCTCCACAACTCCAATTTTAATTGACAGTAAAATTTACTATTATTCACGTCTATGCGCGTTTATAAATATTTTTTATTTAGAATAAGAGAGAGATTCCATTGTCAACGGTTATTTCCGTGTATGCCAATATGGTGAACAATTTTGAAAGAGTCCATTGTTAATGGGAAATAACCGTTGACAATGGAATCTCTCTCTTATTCCAATTCCAACAATTATCATTTAATTGTTTTTGAGCTCTTACTACTCGAAGAATTTTACAAAAATAAAAATAAAATAAAATATAAATATGATTCGAGTTTTGAAACTGGTCTTTTCTATCCTGGCAGCGTATTTAGGAACCCTTGTTCAGTTCGTCCCCACTCAGGTGACGGAATCTATCAGCTTTTCTTGTGACTAAGTACAAAAAAAAACCTTATCAATTTCGTCCCCTGATAGGGGATAGCCAAAAACCTTTGTTCAGCTCGAACGAGGGTTTGGCTGTTTTCGACGTAAAATGTACTCGAGCTATGCGAGCTCGTCCACTATCAGGGAACGAACTCGATAAGGGTTTTGGGTAATTGTGACACTAGAAAAGAGGTGACGAATTGAACAGGTTTTCTAAATACGCGTCCCGGAAATTAAATTTTTACATTTATATTGCAAAATGAAGAGTTATTGGAGACTGTATCATCAAATAAGAAATATTGTTACAAAAAATAAATCACATATCGGCATAAAAATAGTTTTTTTTTAATTTTTGCCCCGTAAAAAAATCGAAAACCCGTATTTTGTACCCTAGTGACCCGTAAATCGAAGGCAGGCAGGTGGTCACCCTATATACGATGTTACATATATCATAATGTAAGTAATTGGAATAGAGATGGAACTCCATATAACATTAAAATCTACTGGAAAACATGTTACCTTTGAGTGTGTGCTGTAAGTAACATGTACATACAGGAAGATATCTTCGTGTATATACACGTTACTTACACCACACACTCAAAGGTAAAATATTTTAATGTTATATGGAGTTCCATCTCTATTCCAATTACTTACTTTATGGTTATATCGTATTTTGGTTGCCATTTAAAGTCAAAAGTCTGTTATTTCTCTCCGAATACGATTCCTGAAATAACATTTTGTGCTGCAGTGTTATTTCAATATCGTATTTGGCATAGTACGATATAAATAAAAGCTATAATTGTCTATTTGGGTTCTTGTGGAAACAAAATGTATCCTTTTCGACCTGTTTTATGTAGATGTTTTTTTAGGGTTTTTTTAGATTTTTCCAAAAAAAAACCCTTATGAAATCGATTTTGTCCGTCCGTCTGTCTGTCTGTCCGTCCGTCTGCTCACTAGATAACTCGCTAACGGCTCAACCAATCGTAATGAAATTTGGTAGGAATGTATAGAATGTTAACAGTCTTTGGCACGAAATACTTTGAAGTTGGTAAAGCAAAGATAACAAGGTGTCCCGGAGATTTGAAAAATTGTTCACTAAATAACTCGCGAACGGTTAAACCGATCGTAATGAAATTTGGAAGGAATGTGTAGAATGGTAACAGTCTTTGGCGCGAAATACTTAAAAGTTGGTAGAAGTTTCTTCAATAGAATTCTTGGAAATCTTGCATAAAACCAACATTTCTTCACACATTGTTAATTTATGGACCAATTAAAATGATCTCTGCACAGAAACTGATTGCATTTTATTGATCAATGTGTGGATTTAATTAACATATACTAATTGATATATCAAGAAAAAGGTTCATTGCAGAAGATTCCATAAAAAATTGTAAAGCATTTCTATAGAAGCAACTAGTAAGGGGGAGGATAAAGGTTGAAAGGCTCCGGCCGATTCCTATATCCTTTTCAGTTGTGGCATAATTGCGGACCCTTAGCTATGCAGGAGGAGTTTCATAGGGTGAACGGCTCCGGCCAATTCCTATGTTTCTCTACGTGGCGTTACCTTCCAGCATTATACTAGTAACCGCTGCGCCTGAGTGCTGTATTAACAACTTCAGCGTCTCAGGTTACTAAACGTAATAGGGTGACAAAAACCGAATAGTCCATCGCCGAAGCAGCACCTCCGAGGCCCCTCCATGATGGAACTCTTTCGTTTACGAATACTATCATGGTTAAGCGATGGGCCGACAACTCATCCTTGTAAAAAAATCGACGTCAAGAAACCTGGAACGAGAGCCTCGGATTGGACGGATACAACTCAACGACGACCTCGCAAACGAACAACGGATTACTCTTTCGGAACCTGGAATGTACGCTCTCTGAATAGGGCAGGGGCCTTAAGGGCCCTCTTGGATCAGGTTGAAAAATATAAGCTGAGCATAGTTGCACTCCAGGAAACAAAATGGCTTAGTAGCGAGATTGACGACCGAAATTCGTACACAATTTTCACAAGTGGAAAACCTTCGGGCCACAGGGAGTTTGGAGTGGCGTTTATTGTAAACAATCAACTTTAAGCCGCATGTTATCGACTTCAAACCCATAAACGAGCGGCTGTGTGCGATTCGCATTAAAACTCGGTTCATCAATCTCTGGCTCATAAACGCGCATGCCCCCACCGAAGTCAGTGAAGATGCGGCCAAAGACGAGTTCTACCACCGCCTAGAAAACCTCTTCGATTCACTTCAATCAAACGATGTCAAATTGCTGCTGGGGGACTTCAACACCAAAGTCGGAAACGAAAGGTGGCAAAGGGGGATTACTGGAGCTTACAGCCTCCATGAAGAATGTAACGACTAATAGACTTCGCGACCAGCAGAAACATGGTCATTAGCTCAACGTGTTTTCCGCATCTTCGAATTCACAGACAGACCTGGAAATCTCCAGATCAACATACCGTCAACCAATTTGACCACGTCCTTGTCTGCAAGAGATGGGCATCGAGCATGATGGATGTTCGGTCCTATCGTGGAGCAAATATTGACTCTGACCACTATATGGTGAAGGCGACTTATAGGTGCAGAATTTCTTTGGTGCATCATTCGAGATTTAACCCGGCAAAAATTTTTGCGGTTGACAAATTGTTGGATGTTTAATGTCACGGTGGTTACTTATACGACTGCCCTTGAGGAGAAGCTGACGCCCTTGCTAAATAACATCAGCAACAAAGGCGCCCTTGAGATCTGGGATACACTCAAAGACACCATCAAAGGGGTCGCAGAGGAGGTTGTGGGATACAAAGCCCGGCGAGCCCGAAATGATTGGTTTGACGAGGAATGTCAAAATGCGGTAGATGCGAAAAACAAAACATATCGCCAATGGACCGAACGCGCAACTAGAGCCAAAAAAACCAAATATGACGAGCTTTTATGAGTTTCGAATAGGTTAACTAGGCGTAAGAAACGTAAGCATCTTGACGAGCAGTTGATGCAAATAAACCAAAGACTAGCTAGTAGGAACAGTAGACAAGCGTAAAAGCTAATTAATTCAATTAAAAGTGGATACCAACCCAGGACCAGCCTCTGGTATGGTGGGACCAGGTTGGCGGTTCCAACATATTTCCGAAATATAATTTTCTTTAACTCACCATTGCATAAACATAATACCATTTCACCAAACTGAATATTTTATTTTGAAAGGTTTTCTTACCTTTACTAATTGCATTGTTTCTGTACTGAATAAATATTCCCGACCAAAGATACTCTCCTCTTCCGAAAATCTATCTACGCCACTGGTATGTAGGGTATCCTGGATGTATGGTATACATCAAGTTTTACTATATCAGATACGCATATACGTAAATCGCTATTTATTTGAATAATTTGCATTTTGAACTCTGTGTCTAGGGAATATTTCCATATGAAGTAAACATTTCATTACGCATTAGAACAAAGTGACAAATTTTAAGATGGTTTTCTTTGCAACGAAAAAAAAAACTCGTTAGTTAAAATTACCTTATGGCGTTGTCAGAATTGCAATGATCTTCTTCTTCCTTGCCTCGTTCTTTATACCGCTCCATGGTTCCGCGTTGCTCGACCTGCGGTGTAGGCACATCGCCCGTTTTGGCGATAATTTCTCAGCATATTTCTACAGGCAGCTCTATCTTGGATCGTGTCATCGCCGAGACCAATGCGTTGTTGTTGCTTTTTCATTTGACACATCCAGGTGTTCTTTGGTCTGCCTCTGGCCTTGGGTCCATCAAGTGGAACTTCCATTGATATCGCTCTCTTTGCGGGGTTCTCAGGCGGACGCCTTTGAACATGGCAATACCAATCCATTCGTCGGTCTTCGAGCTTTTCGGTGATTGGTTGGTCTATGGACAAGCTGCCTCGGATGTAGCTACTCTTGATGTGGTCCCTTTTGGTTACACCAACTGACATGCGTAACATTTTCATTTCAGTCGCTGTCATTTCTTTCGCGTAACCTTCATACATGGTCCAGCATTCTGATCCATACATGAGTGCGGGACGTACAACCGTTTTGTACAACTTGCCCCTTAGCTTCAGTGGCATTTTCTTATCGCAGAAAACTCCAGAGTTTTCTCGCCACCTCATCCACCCAACCTTTGTGCGATGTTTGATGTCATCATCGCATGTAGCTCCGCTGTTCACCATCGAGCCAAGGTACTTGAACTTGGTACAAGACTTAAGCTGCTCTCCTTTGACGTACATTTCTGGTATCGGTGCATTTGGGTCTGAGAATTGGCAGCATAAGAACTCAGTCTTTGTTATACTTACCCTCAGTCCATGCTCCTCCAGAATGTCACACCATTTTGTAAGCGCAGCTTGCAAGGCAACGATGTTTGGGCTACTGAGGACTATATCATCAGCAAAAAGAAGAGATATTTCTAGGCCGTCGGAGACACGTGTTAATAAGTAGCACATGATGATGTTGAAGAGCAACGGACTCAATACACTGCCCTGGTGTACTCCGACATTCACCGGAAATTCTTCTGATTCACCGGCTGTGCATCTAACCTTAGTCGTAGCTCCATCATACATGTCTCGTATCATCCTGACGTATGCCTCGGGGACATTAAGTGCTCTCAAGGCCAACCATATCAGATCACGAGGTACTCTATCGAATGCCTTCTCCAAATCGATGAACACAAAATACAAGTCCTTTCGTGCTGCTCTATACTTTTCCATCGCAATACGAATGCACTGAATCGCATCGACTGTAGATCGACCTTCAACAAAGCCGCATTGATTGTCATTCAACCGCACAATCTTTCTCAATCGGTTGCAGACAACTCGCTCGTAGATCTTCAGTGTATGAGGTGTTAACTTTATAGCCCTATAGTTGTTGAGTTTGCGTGAGTCTCCCTTGTTCTTATAGAAAGGAAGAAGAAAACTTTCCCTGAAAGCATCAGGCATCGGTTGCCCACCTTTGATTTTGTTGAAGAGAACTGTGAGCCAACTAAGCCCGACATTTTCCATTTTCAACCAAAATTCCGCGGGGATTTTGTCCGGGCCGACTGCCTTTCCGCGTTTCATCTGATGCATTGCCTCCATCACCTCTTCCTCTGAGATATCTTCAATATTTGTGGTATTTGGCTCAACATCTTGAAAAGCTGCCCGAGGAAATTCTTCATTTAGAAGTTCGTCAAAATACTCTCGCATCCTGCTACAAATTGCCGTATCGTCAATCAGCAACATTCCTTGCGAGTCCTCCACGTACTTTGGCGCCTGTATTTCCCGAGCGTTCCTTCTCCTTTGGGCTGCGACCCTAAATATCCTGGCGTCGTGCTTAGGTCTCTCGCGCAAAGACGGTCCTTCGGTCGCAGTCTGAGTTTCTAATTCTTGGTAGAATTTCTCAGCTGCCTTCGCCTTTGCTTGAGCTACCACGCGCTTTACTTTCTTCCGGCATTGCATATAATTTTCGCGAAGTTGAACCCGTTCGGCTTCACTGCTTGACTCACATTTCGTCCATGCCTTAAATGCGTTCGATTTGGCTTGCACTGCTTCCTTAGTTTCGGTGTTCCACCACCATGTTTCTTTCTTCGTGTGGAGTGGACCTTTCGAAACTCCAAGTGCCTTTTCCGCCTCACCTACTGACATTTCAGCGAAACTATTCCACATTTGTGTTGGACTGTGCTCGGTGCAGTTTACGTTGTTTTGAAACCACTCCGTCATTTTATCAATGAATGGAGTTACTACAGGTTCAAAGTTGTCGTTTGTGAGATTGTGCCACTTGATTTTTTCGACAGGCTTGGGAGTTCTTCTATTTCTTGCTCCTCCTGCTTTCAAAATAAATTCTGACAGGAGCAAACGATGTTGGCTGACGACAGATTCACCCAAGATCACCTTGCAGTCTCTTACCCACCTTCTCATAAAATCGAAACAGAGGTGGTAATCGATCTGCGTTTCGTGTTTCCTATCTCCGTGTCCACTACTGTAGGTGATTAGGTGTCTCTCGTTTTTCACAAACCATGTATTTAGGATGACCAAACCATGCGATCTGCACATGGTCAGAATAGCTTCACCTTCGTCATTTCTGACCGTTGAAGGGCTACCCTTTCCACCATGGCAATCCTCGTAATCATAATTTGATTCACCCACATGGCCATTTAAATCTCCTCCCAAGAACACCAATTCGGTATCTGGAATGGTCTGAATTAGGGTGTCAACGTCGTTCCAAAATGCCTCTTTTTCTTCTGGTGGCAATCCCACTTGGGGAGCGTAGGCACTTATTACGTTCCACACCCTTCCGCAGATAACCAATTTGATGCTGATCAAGCGGTCACTTCTCTTCGCGACACTTATTATACTGCCAAGTAAAGACGACGCCAGAATAATGCCAACTCCGTTTCTTTGGTTTGTAATTCCATAGTAGTACAATTTGTACTTCATGGAATTCGTAAGAAACCGGGCTCTGTCGATATGGGTATTTCGCCACTTTGTCTCTTGCACGCACATAATGTCTATCCCTCTCCGCTTCATGATATCCTCAATCTCCTCGCTCTTTGACGTCATGGAACCGACATTCCAGCTTGCAACCCTCAGCTTCTCCACAATGTAATTGGACTGCCTTATATTGCTCGCCCCCGGAAACCGTCGAGCTCTGGCGCGAACTAGGTTCGCCCCGGGATCACTCAACCGCATAGCAGAAGTAGTGCCCGGCGGGGTAGTGCTTGTATTTGCGTGAATTTCCATAAGGCCTTCCATTCTTTTACACCTTTTGGAGAAAGGTTGTGTTTTTGGCACTAGTGTGTGGAAATAAGTAAATTTATGGACTTTCCTTTTACGTCCGCCGGCTATCTCCAGACGCGGCAACCCATACACACACACACACTAACCTATGGGAGGTCTTGTTGATGTTAAAACGTGCCTCAGGCTTCAGATGTCATGGTTGCCTGCGACCTTCGCATACTAGCGGCCAAGCACCCTCTTGACCATGCATCCCTCGGCGCATGCTGATCCACCTTGGATTAGGTCCCTTTTTAGTCGCCTTCTACGACACGCCGGAAAAGGCGGTGGCATTATTCGCGACCCATGCCACAGGGCACTCAGAATTGCAATGATGATGGTAGCAAATAGTAAACACAATTATACATAGGCAAAGTATAAGACACGATTCATTTGAAATGTTCTCAACCGCAAATTTATCATGGCAATGGCTTGGCTATGTTACCAAAGGTTATATTAGAGGGGATTCACACAATCGACAAAATTTACTAAAACCACTAAATTAATAGAGTCGAAACCCGAAATTTAAAATGCATCGTAGAATGTACTTGCGTTATTCAAACTGCAGTACAATATCGTACAACTGTAAACTAAACCTAGGATTTAGTAAATCTTGTCGATAGTCTGAATCGCCTTTTAGGTGTGCTTTTAACTATCCAGTACAGGGCAGAACAGCAAAACTCCCTTACAAATTCGAACATGAAATTGGCTACGAGTTGTTCTACATGGAACACCAACTGTCAAATTTGTTTAGAAGTTGCGCTGTTCTGTCCTGTTCTGGATAGTTAAAACGCACCTATTATAAACGTCGTAATGTAAACTGCTAACATTGAAAAAAAAATATTTTTTTTTAATACAGAAATGCAACTATTTTTATTTTTAGTATCCTTATACCTAATATTGTGTGTTTCTTTCAGACTTAGATCTAGGCTTAAGCTTTAACCAAAATCCACCTTCCGGTATAATTTGGAAACCACTCTTGGCCAAGTGAAGTGGTCTGCGATGGGACAAAGGTGAAAGTTGATAGCAAATGAAAAATAATTGCCTTGCTTTCCATTAGAGCAAATCTCGACCCTACAATTTTATGAAATTTTATCAGTCGAGCTAAGGGCTTCTTTGAAATAACTAACCAATACAATTTCGTGGACCAACTCCAAACGGCATGTATGTGAACGATTTGATTTTATCTTTGTTCTCGTCGCTAAATCGCTCCGGATGTAACCTATCCGGATTGTATGTATTAAAGCAATCAAAACAAAACGTACATCACCCATTTCCAACTTCACATGTTCACCGTTTTTGTCGCCCAACAAGTATGGCTTAGTGCATACTCTATCGGTTCCCACACCCGGTGGCCATTTTCATTAAGTTTCATTCATAACCATGTTCATATATTTCATCTCCTCTATAACGTCGTAGGTGAGCGGCTTATCGCCAAGCTTCTCGCGAGTTTCATCTATTTCTCTGATAAGCTTGCGCTGAACGTCGGGATTCTCCATAAGCTCGTGCGCACAGAAGCAAATCAGCACCGATGAGGTCTCAAACCCGGCTATGAAGAAGAGAAAACATTGAGCCACCATTTCGTCATCGCTGGCTTGTACAGTTCCTCTGCGAGCCTCCATTAGCAAATGAATCATATCCGGACGGACTATGTCATGTGCGGCGGTAGAAGTACATAGTTGGATAATTTTTTGTCAAAATGCCGTACTTTCAGCATATGCGGTGTTGGAATTGGGTTGGATACGATATCCCCAGTCACAAAATCCCCAAACCAAAATCCCCAAATAAAAATCCCCCAAATCTAAATCCCCGAAATAAAAATCCCCGAAATCAAAATACCCAAAATCAGAATCCCCAAACGAAAATCTCCATTCCCCATTTGAGGTGTGATCTAAGAACACGCGCGCGTTCTAAGATCACACCTCAAATGGCGAATGGGGATTTTCTTTAGACTATTGTAAATGGTTGATTGTAAGTGGTTGATAGTTGATGGTAAATGGTAGATTGTAAATGGAAAATGGTAGATGGTAAATGACAAATGGTAGATGGTAAATGGTAGATAATAAATGGTAGATGGTAAATGCGGATTTTCTTTAGACTATTGTAATTGTAATAGTCATATTATTCCTACTCTGCAGGTGATTAAATCAGTTCCAACAATAAGCCGACTAAGTTTTCCGCGAATATTCGTATCGATAATGAGAAAACCCGATATGTTTATTCAATATAATGTACTCGATCATTATGTTTGTGTCAATCGAAAAGATAAATAAGTTCGGTATCGACCTACGACCCTCTTAATGTCATTTACCATCTGCCATCTACCATCTTCCATCCATCAACCATCTACCATTTTTTACCATCTACAATCAATTCCGCCCTGTGGCGCGGGTCAAGAATAGTGCCTCCGTCTTTCCCGACGTGTCGTAAGAGGCGACTAATAGTCCAATAATATCGTATTTTCGTCAGGAAAAAAATACAGAAGTTTATTTCTCAATTTTGTTATATGTATTTTGGGGCGTTGATTCCGAATATCAACTTTGCACCCTAAAAAACGTGCCGCAACCTTTAAAAAAAGGGGGAAAGGGGGGCATTTTTTCGTTTTTTGCGATTATTTCCAAAACGGTAAAAGATACAGAAAAATGGTCTGAGAACGGAAAAAACTACATAAAATTATCTTTGCAGTGATATATAACACATTAGAGTTTAATTGCATATTTCGGCGTTAGAATAGCACATAAATTAGAATATTTTCATTTTAGACCTTTTTTAAAAGCTCCATAACTTTTCAAAGAATGTTAGTTCAGCCGTAAAGTTTTGTACATGTATTCACAACAAGTTTAAGATAATTTTGACGTAAACATTGAGTCGCTCCGGTCAAGGACCCCCAGTATCCGTCCATTTAAATTTTTCAAAACGGCATATCCATAACTCCCCCCAAAATTAGAGCAGAGTGCTAAATTTTGGTTTGTTGAAATTGGAGCTCATAGTGACCCCACCCACCAAAAATCAGCTCATTCGGATAAAAACTAAGGGTACCTCCCATACAAAGTGACCCATCAGGAATTTGTTCTACGTACGAGTGGGTACTACTCATTTTATAAACTGTAGAACAAAGTTGTCTTGGGTCACTTTGTATGGGAGGTACCGTTAGTTTTCATCCGAATGAGCTGATTTTTGGTGAGTGGGGTGACTATGACCTCCAATCGCAGCAAACCAAAATTTAGCACTCTGCTCCAATTTTGGGGGGAGTTATGGACATGCCATTTTGAAAAATTTAAATGGGGGGATAATGGGGGTCCTTGACCGGAGCGACTCAATGTTTACCTTAAAATGATCTTGAACTTATTATGAGAACTTATACAAAATTTAACGGCTGAACTAACATTCTTTCAAAAGTTATGAAGCTTTTAAAAAAGGTCTAAAATGAAAATATTCTAATTTATGTTCTATTCTAACGCCGAAATATTCATTTAAACTCTAATGTGTTATATATCATTGCAAAGATAATTTTATGTAGTTTTTTTCGTCCTCATACCATTTTTCTGTATCTCTTACCGTTTTTGAAATAATCGCAAAAAACCGAAAAAATGCCCCCCCTTTCCCCCCTTTTTTAAAGGTTGCGGCACTTTTTTTAGGGTGCAAAGTTCATATTCGGAATCAGCGCCCCATAATACATAAAGAAACAGTGAGAAAAAAACTTCTGTATTTTTTTCACGGAATGGTACTAAATCGACACGATATTACTGAACTATAAAGGGACAGGAGAGAATAAAACTCTCCTGAGTTTCGAACATATCTCTACAATTGTGCGCGCAGCGACTCTGCTTTGTGTGCTCAACGGTTCAGATATGTACGAAACTTAACAAAAAATTGACCCCTGTGGTTTTTGGGGTTAGAATTATGCCACAGCGTTCCCGGCTTGTCGTAAAAGGCGACTTGAGGGATAGAGTACGTAGGCTTGTAACCCGCGTACTTGAAATTTTCTTTACACTCGAAACATTTAACGAGCCTCGGATACCTCGGACTGATTCATCGGCAACGACTTTTGGCTATAAACAACGGACCACGATTGGGTTTTGGAACGTTCGAACGATGTGGGGCGAGTGCAACAACATGAGACTCACTGAAGTCGAACGGGAAATGACCGCGTATAACATCGCTATATTAGGACTGAGCGAAACAAGATGGCTCGGATCAGGAGCGACTTTATCACCAAGCTCTCATACTGTTTTATTGTACTCTGGAAATGATGACCAAAATGCTCCTCAGCAGGCAGGCGTCGGAATCCTCTTGACAAGGGATGCACGTCGATCCCTTATCGATTGGAAACCAGTTTCCGACCGTATTATCACCGCCCGATTCAAATCCAGATTACGAAATATCACGATAATTCAGTGTTACGCACCAACCGAACCAGCTGATCAAGCTGATAAAGACGTCTTCTACCAACGACTTGGCGACACCTTTGATAGGGCTCCCAGAGGTGACATTAAAATCATAATGGGGGATCTCAACGCTAAAGTCGGGTCAGATAACCAAGGATTGGAACATCTTATGGGAAATCATGGGTTAGGCGACAGAAACCAGAATGGCGAGATGTTTATAGAGTTTTGTAACTCTCGTCAGCTCGTCATTGGTGGGACTCTGTTTAAACACAAAGATTGCCACTTATCAACCTGGACTTCTCCAAATGGCAGAACTGAGAACCAGATAGACCATATTGCTGTTTCCAAAACGTGGAGAAACTGTGTCCTGGACGTTAGGGCGAAACGTGGTGCTGATATTGGCAGTGACCACCATCTTGTCATCGCAAAAATGCGCTTACGAACGGCAGCAATCCAGCGTCCTAACCGTGCAAATATTTGCCCTAGGTATAATGTGCAGAAGCTCAAAATTCCATCAACCAAGCGTGCGTTCTCCACCGCTTTGCACGAAAAAGCTAATGCACCACCTCCAAATGAGAATCCGACAATTGAAGATAGATGGAAAGTCGCTAAGGATTCATTTATTGCATGTGGCGAAGAAATTTTAGGACGATTGGATCGCGGTAGGAGACCATTTATTAGCGACTCTACTTGGTCTCTTATCTCAGCACGCAAGAGAGTTAAGGAGCAGATTAACTCAGCTGCTGACGACTCAGCTAAAGAACGATACAGAGCTGAATACCGTTCGCTCCAAAAAGGCGTTCAGAGGAGTGTAAGACGTGATAAGCGTAACAATATCAACGCACTTGCGAAGGAGGCAGAGGATAAGATAATCTCCATCATTAAGGAATCCTACAATGGAGCCCAATGTCACGTCTTGCATAAGGGCAAGCTTTCAGATCCTTTTGAGGTGCACAGTGGAGTGAGACAAGGCTGCATTTTGTCACCTATTCTCTTCCTTATTGTCATTAGTGATGTACTCGGCTCTGCACTTCAATTACATCGTAACAAAGGTATCAGATGGAAATATTTTGATCACCTTCAACATCTTGACTACGCTGACGACATTTGTCTTCTATCAACTAATACGGATGATGTCGCTCAAATGACAGAAGCTCTAAATTGCGCAAGTCGTAATGCGGGGCTGAAAATCAATGCTGCCAAGACTACGTTCTTGAGCACATATCCAGGGGGCAAAGCGGAATTTGTATTTCGGGACAGGCAGTCGAAAAAGTTGATGAATTTTGCTATCTCGGGAGCGTAGTTACAGCAGATGGTGGAGCGGATGCTGATGTAAAATCACGGATAAACAAGGCTAGGGCGGCTTTCTTCAATTTGACTCCTTTCTGGCTAAACAACAATATTTCCAGACGCACCAAACTTCGAGTCTTCAATTCCAATGTGAAATCCGTGCTGCTATATGGCTGTTCAACCTGGAAGGTGACTAAAGAGATTACTGATAAGTTGCAAACTTTTGTAAATCAGTGTCTACGGCGCATCCTACATATTCGTTGGCCGGAGATAATTTCGAACGAGGATCTCCTCACTATAACTGGCCAAGAAAGGATAGGCACTTCGATCAAAAGACTTAAGTGGCAATGGATAGGTCACACCTTCCGAAGAGGGCCCAATAACATCGCAAAAAAGGCCCTGAACTGGAATCCACAGGATTCCGGAGCAAGACGCCGTGTTGGACGGCCAAGGAACACATGGAGAAGATCGGTAACAAGCGAGGCGAAAACGCTAAATCTTACATGGTCACAGCTAGCGCCGTTGGCGCAAAACAGAACGAGGTGGAGAGTAGGTGTTGTTAATGCCCTATGCCCCACAAGGGGTTGACAGGAACTAGAGAAGAGACTATCAATCTAACATTTAACCAGCACGCCGTCCAGCACGATATTTTATTAGAAAAAATGTGGCAAATTGGTATCTTAATTTGTTCAGATCCTACCTGGGAAATAGGAAACAATCGGTTCGGGTAAAGAACTGTACCAGCGCTGCTTTAGAGATCAATATTGGAGTTCCACAAGGGACAGTACTTGGCCCAATACTATTTTTAATATACATCAACGACTTATTGAATAGTAATATAGTAAACAGCACGATATATGCATTCGCTGACGATATGGTAGCACTCTTTCATGGAAACAGTTGGGAGGAAACATTTTGTTTTGCCAGTCAGGGAATGACAAACATAAAATGTTGGCTATGCCATCACAAGCTATGTTTCAATACAAATAAAACTGTAAGCATACTATTCTCTTTTAAATAATCTGGCGCACCTTCGGATAATCTTAGAATTCGTATCCATAGTAACAATTGTACTGAAACTTTTTGCAGTTGTCCTTCCTTGAATAATGTAGATAATACAAAATATTTGGGTATAAAGATAGATAAGCATTTACGTTGGCAAGAGCACATTACTTTCTTATGTAGCCGTCTTAGGAAAATAATTTACAAATTTGTGGAACTAAAATCGATGCTTGCAATTGAACGATTAAAAATGGTTTTCACTGCAATTATTCAATCGGTCATAGAATATGGAAACTTAGGTTGGGGTGGAATCGCGCCCACAAACCTGAAACCTTTGGTTTTATTGCATAAGAAAATTATTAAGATATGCATTAAAAAACCTATAACATATCCAACAATTCAGGCATATAATGACTTTGGTGTGCTATCAATATCCAAACTTTATGAATTCAAGTTGCTGAAATACACATACATAAATATTGACGAGTTTCCCTATCTTACCAATGCTAGTAGATATGAAACCAGAAGGCGTGGTAGAATATTAAGAAATGAACCTAGGTTCAATACAACAGCTGCAAGCAGCCATGCATTTTACGCAGCCCCAGGGCTATTCAATAAAATACCAATGGATATTTGAAATATTAATAATTATTATATCCCTTTACGGCTCAAAATCACGAAAATTGATTTCATAGTTGAAAATCGATGAATTATGTCATATAGAGCGATGAAAAAATAGTAAAAAAAATCCTTCTTGAGAATTCGTTGCTTAAGGGCCCAAAATTTGCTATGTTGCATATCTGCAACATTATGCTAATCCGTCATTTATTTTTTGCGTTCCAAGTGGAAAATGCCTACTGTCTTAATTCAACAAATTTAAAGAAATTATACATTATTCATCTAAAATACGGAACAAATTAAAGTTAAATAATATACATACTAATAATATAATTTAATATGATTCGAAAATTGAAGAAAATGCCGAATTAAATCTGTTTTAAAATTTAAGTAGTATTTGATTTCACAAAAAGCTAGATTTTATTCTAAAAAATTTTTAAGCAGAGAATTTAATGAGATATTCAACAAAGTAGCAGACGGGTTATTACCTTCTGCCTCTGTTGAGGCATGTTCTATCATTTTTACTAACGCTGAATTGTACCTGCGCAGCAAATATTTAAGCCATGCTTGCTGTGTTCTTATTCTCCAAAAAGTAGCTATATCAGTAATTTTCAGAGCAGAAACGCTTTTTTTCGGATCAGCTACATATTTCTTTCTAACAAAGACATCATAGTGATGCATGCATCTGCGCCTTTTATGCAAAAAAGGTCAAAATACCCTTTTTTGCTGATTTGTTCAAAGTGAACCATGAAACGAGCATCAAATCTTGGAGCTCCAAACGAATAGTTTTGAGCTCCAAAATTTTGTCGTTAGAAAACCACTGGCGCTACTACTTTATTTCATGGAATATTATCTTATGATGCTAGTAAGTTGCTAGCAAACCTAGTTATCGAACGTATTTACCCGGCTGAAAGAGGTCATCCAGGCGATCCTATTCTGGCTATGTGTAATGTAATTGTGGTAAGACCTGCAAATTCCACAAAACTCTCAAAATAGGTCGAAACCGATGAAAGACCTGCGTTCGAAAGTGGTCAATTGACTCTTCTCTGAATTTCTGAAGTTTTGCAGAAAAGGACGCAGGCATACTAAATGTTACTTACAAGTTACGTGAATGTTGATGGTTGCCGTCTAACCCTAGGCTTTCCTGTCAAAAATTAGTCAAATGTAATCTCTAGGAGATTGACTTTTGTGCAATCCGCGAAATCTTATCATAATATGAATAAATAATGGTCCAAATCGTAAGGGCATAATCCCGTTTTTATAGGAATCAGTGTTGGGCACTGCTTTTGTATTATATTTTTTGAGTCTATTTTTGTAACAAAAAGTGGCAATTACACCCAAATCCCTTACAAAAATTACCATTCTTCCTAATACCGAAAGAAAACGAAATTCTTGAATTTCCTTGAACACTAATATAACACATTGGACATAAAACAATATCAAATGTCTTCGAAATATAACCGGTTTTAGTAGGGAATTTACATAATGTTGCAGATATGCAACAAAGACAATTAGTTCGAAAAATCATTCGATATCCATACATTTTGAAAAATTCCTTCAGAAAAAGAAAATAGACACTTTTATCTAACGTTTTCTATATCCTCACAGGATTTGTTGAAAAATTATAGGGATAACTATTCAAATGAAAATTGCCTAACTGTGCAAAATGTTGTTGTAATGATCTACAAATATAAATTATTGAAAATTTATGTTCAAATGCAAGAAATATTTTCAAAGAAAAATTAAAACTACTTCTCACTTATTGCCCAACAAGAATAAGGCGTTTTAAAGCAACAAATTCTAATAGGTAATTTTCTAGGAACGATTTTCTGTTATGTTGCAGATATGCAACACTAAGCCGTAAAGGGATATATTATAAAAACATTTTTTATGTGAAATTGAAAGATAAATACGAACCGATCAAACGACAGAACCACTCAATCGACTAGACTAGATATTATAAACCAATAGCCAGAAATACCATAAACAAGTCGATCAGTCAGTCTCACAACACGAGCTCAGCTCTTTGTGAGACATTATTGAATTTTATAAAATATACTCTTCTCCTTTGATATAATTATACTCCAACGCACTCAAATTATACATAGCTACCAATTTTTGCCTTTTATTAGAATTGTACTAAAATTAAAATTAGAATTGTATTTTTATTTTTAATTAATATTTACAATATTTATAATTTAGTTAATATGGAAGGATTATATGAATGAATTATAAAATATAAATAAATAAATAAATAAATTTCCAACGAGCCCTCGTCTCCACAATTTCCCTTTTCTGGACATATTATTTATTTTAATCCCTGTTTTAAGGTGTTCCGGCCAGAAAACCGGCGATGCTAGGTGCTTCGAAAAGTGTGAGAACCACTGATCTATCCCAACATAAGACTCTGATCTCTTCTCTTTTATTACCCTAACTCCTAGTGGAGCATGGTGCGCTGACGACTACCGTGTGTAATCGTCAACGTTACAAAGACAACTGAATTCGGAGTGTGATTCGGTTGTCAGCCGTACCACTTCCTAGTCGTATTATTAGTTTATTATTCTATGATAAGAATATCTCTTATCATCTTCTTCTGAATAATAAACTTGCGACGAGTCGTGCCGAGTTTGGAAACTCGTTTCTCTATGAGTCTCTATATCACAGAGTGGCGACCGAGCGGTCACGGCCACAGAGCACGACTCTGATACTCCAGCGAAAATTAGTACGAAAATTCGAAATATGTACTGTGGATTCACTCACCGTAGTAAAAAACCAAAAATTATCGATGCAATAATTTTAGGACTCAGTTTTTTTTCGTATGGCAAAATTGGTATATATAATTTGCTAATTTGAAGTGTAATAAAAACAAAAATTGTTATTCTGAAATTAAACATTTGATAGCCGTTAAACGGTAACTAATCTTGTAAAATGATCCCCCTCCTCTCCGAAAAGCTATCTACGCCACTGGCCCAATCGACTCCCCAAGTTATGCTGATCATATATGTATACTTTTTATATGGTCGGAGATGCTTCCTTCAATGCGTTACAAACTTCATGACAAAGTTAATATACCCTTTTCCTCTATGAGCGAAGGGTATAAAAATTGCAAGCATATCTGATTTGTTCATACATAAGAGATAAATGTATGTACTGCTAAACTGTGTATTGTGATACCCCACGACTCTGATTACCGAGTGTGGCGGCTATATTTATCTTAAAATCATTCTTTAATTGATTTAATTAATAATAATCAATAATGTGTACCGCCTACCACAACAAATTTAAGATTGTCGTGTGTTAAGATTTCTGCCAGCGGAGACTCCACGGTACATGTTTAAATGCTCCGAGAGACTGGCATTCGACTTATCTCGCTGAGCACTTTATCTGCTCAGACTCAGATTGCCAAAATACGAAATCTGCACTACGATCCTGTTCCAATACATGTTTCATTTTCCAGTGGCTCCCATTTTTATAGTATGTAGTACACAATTTGTTCACTTGACTTATCAGCTAACCTCTTTTCGGATAATAAAGTGTTGTAACGTGTTCGCCGTTTGGGGATTTTGTATATGGGTATTTTGATTTTGGGGATTTTTCTGCATTTGGGGATTTTGTGATTGGGTATTTCGTATTGTTCCCGTTGGAATTGGAATTGAAATAATAAATGTTTTTAAAACATTCGTTAGGCATTAATAAACGCGCTAGTACATTCACTATTTTCTTGAAATTAGCAAATAGGAAAAACTTAGAAGCTGCAAACCCCGAAAAATTTGTCGCCTTCTTCGACATCTGATAAAACTCATTATCCTTCCACATTCATCAACTAACTGAAACATTACGCGCATCTTACTGCCATTAAACGAAGGACTTAGCGTTCCACGGATATCCTTCCACTTATCAGCCTTCAAAGCGAACACACAATTTTCAATAGGTGGTTCATCTTCGGCGTAGACAATGCTGCGACGATTCTAAAATGGTCAAAATCTTTGATCATCACTTGTTTAATGAGCTCCGGATCGTTGAATACCAGTATTGGATTGCGCATTTCAAACATACCGAAAAATCTAAATTTATATTTATTGAAATCTGCCTAGAAATTTATTTTCGACTAAATTGAGAACCTCCTTACTTACTTCAAACGTTTGTTTTCGAGATACAACCTTTTGAACATATCGAATAAGGACTCCTATTTCGTAACAAGTGGCGTGGAATTGCCAAATAAAACGTGAGGCTTTTCAAAGTGAACATTTTTCTTTTCGAAATAATCACGATTTGATGTCAGCCATTTAAATACGAAATAGGTGGCGACTCCCACGATAATAGTCCACGGAGCAGCGCCCGCTCTAGCACTCTCGCCGCCCCGGGCAAGATGGCAAATTCCCGCCCTAAGATTTTTTTTTAATTTAAAAAATACTTATTTCAGATAGCGGTAATACAATGGTCGGGACACTCTCTTAATGCCCGACGTGTGCAGATTCCCTGCCAGAAAAAAACACATGTGTGACCTATATCATTCATGCACCACACGTCAGCCGAGATACCTTTATCATTCATCACGTTTTCATACAAACAGTATATGACGATTTCCCCATATATCATCTATACGCGCATTTGCGCCTTATTACAGGTAAAGATTACAAAATCGTTACTCATAAAGATGATATTATAGCTGTGTTACAAATATGTTTAATGCATCGCTCGTCAAAAATATTCATGACTTACGCGAAATAATCGAATGATGTATCACTCGTGAAAAATGCACACCGCGAAATAAGTCAAATGTTGATAAAATTTTGAATTATAAGGAGAAATGTATTCAAAGCGGGCCAATTTCTGTTTTCGCGTTAACCTCAAACTTCTACAAATATTAAAAATGTGAAGCTATGCTTGTAAAGTTTTTGTTGTTTGCAAAAGTGCGGTGTGATGGTGAACTTGTCACAGCGCGTATATAAATACGTGAAGAAATAAACTTGCGTTTGCCTTATACATATAGTAAGAAGAACGCGACAAGTGTACGAATCATTTTCTAGGTAAAAAGAACCGTTGTATTTCCCCAATCTAACCACACATGCTGATTAATGGCATTTCCTTCAGCTGACCATAATGAGTTTCACTTTAAATGCGTCCTATAGATACAGCACGTCGACGATGCATGAATTGAAGTTTATTTGGACGATATATGACGCCAATGCTGGTTGGGTTGGTAGAAATTCGAACTGGTAATGGATGTTGCCTTTTCATCAAGATAAATTTTAAAAATTATAAAAAAAAACTTCAAAAAAATTTTCATTTATTTACAAGCATGTTACAAACTAAAACCACCGATTTAGACTGAAAGTCTGCAAGAAATTTCTGAGTATATTTAACTTTAAAATTGAGTGGGTTAAGCCATCATGTACGAATTGAGAGCTTGGTGTTTTCGGAGTGGTTAAGGCCTGGGATGGATCAGAGGTTTAACACAACCACAACAATTGTGCTAATGTTGCCCTCGGAAAATTTACAATTATGTATGTATTTAAAAAATGTTATACAAATGTTAACAATAAATTTACTCGGCAAAATCTATAATTGAAATTTTGGGGAAATGTTGGTTGTCCTACTACTAAGTCGTTAGTAGATACTGCCGATAGAATACTGGAATAATCTCCAAGGTAATTAAAGGGCTGCATACATCCTTATGAAAAAAACACCTTTCTTTCTATGAAATACCGGCCAAAATGCCGCCCCTAAAATTTGGCGCCCCGGGCGACCGCCCGGCTTGACCCCCCCCCCCCCCCCCCTAGAGCGGGCGCTGCACGGAGACAACAAAATCAACAACAACGTGACTAACATTTGTTTATTATTTGGGGAATACTATGTATAAAAATCAACAAAATTCAGCCGTGCCGGTCACTGTCTGTTGGTTAAATATTATCGGTTATCACATTCTTACGTCACAACTAAGTAAAGTACGTAAATGTGTAATTTAACTTTAGGTACTGTTTATTTTCGCTTACTAATTGCTAAAGAAAATATGGAATTAATTTTGTCTACTTAACCCTGCGGAAGGTCAACGCGATAGCTTCATTTTTAATGGATTGCTTGCATGAATGTGTCGAATGAGTGTTCTTATGCAAAGATAGTCCAAAGCTTTGGGTAAATGATAAAGTTACCTTCTATGGACTTAAACATTTTTTTCATTATCTGATTGGGCGCTATAGGAGTTTTGTCTTTTTTGATTAGATTGTGGACTAATTGCCAAAATATCGATAGTACAATACAACCGAATGCGACAGAAATATTTATGTACTTATTTATCTATACTTTTTTTTCAGAATTTCACAATATGATAAAATTATTTAAATTAAAGGTGAAATAATTAAAAATTTACTACTTTTCTACAGCCAAGGAAACTTATCTTCAATTGACAAATAACTTAGATTTAATAAAAAAAAAGAAATAATAAGAATGTAGAACATAATTTATAATTATTTATTTAATACAAAAAAGAAAAAATAATAGAAAAGGGCTCAGATATATGCAAAAAATAAATTCAAAAAATACCCCTTATCATGCTAAATTTAGCCGAAAGCTCGAAATCTTTTTTAAAAAGCCTGCTAAAACCCCGGCTAGATAGTTTCGAGCCATTAAACTGCCAAACCCGCCATAAAATATACAAAACAATGAAATTGCGTAAAAAATAAAACAAAACTGATAGAGAGAGATTTATTTCTTTTTGGAGCACCTACTAACCTACTTATCGTACGGCCTATGCTGGCTGCAGATCAGTTTTCAACATCGAGTTTAAAATGGCTTTTTTAATGAGCATTTAACTTCTTTATTTTAGAAGATTAATCCAAGAAGTATAGGATGTCATATTAGATGATTTGCACCAAAAGTTGTCACAGTTCGCAGTTCTATCACCGCATCTCTTGCTGAAAACTATGGAAAAGCAATAAAACGGGACAAATGTGTATTAACACTGGCGGGAAGCCACTTAACGGATACCACAGGTGCACCACAGAAAAAAATCATTGATGCTGTTCTTTAGTTCAAGAAAACCAGTATCGGGGCTCGAGAGTACGAAATGTCAAAATACATATGGCAACTACATAGTGTGAATCCTAAATGATATTAAAAACAACTAAAAAAATAATTTTTGCCTTGTCCGCATGCACTTTCAAGACGAAAATGAGTCGATTCGTAGCATATTCTTCATCAAAAGTGGTGAGTTTCGTAAACATCAAACTGTAAATATTAATTTTCATTGAGAAAATCGCTGCGAAGAAAATTTTAACTTTCATTTGGCCCGAGGTCTATCCAGGTCTTTACAACATGAATCCTTGTTATTTGATGTAGTGGCGTGACATTTCCAATATATTGTGTTCGAAATTGAAAAGGGGCCCATGGACAATATAATATTTAATAGCTGAAATCTATGCAACTACAAGCTTTCTCTGTTAGTTCAATGTTTTGCTTCTATAAAATTTACTAAAATTTACTAAAAACCGAGCAATGTGTCTATATTTTACGCAAAAGAAACGGGTGTAAGAGTAAAACGCATAAAAACAATTGGAAAATTGGGACCAATAACCATTACGAGAAGTCACGAAGTTTAGCTTTGCATCCAGTTTTTCGTTCAACACATTTCTAAGACTTTCAAAAAAGTTACATAATAGTATGAACTTACGCAAAGATGTTCAACAGCAGCCATTTAGATTGTTTAACTGCTCTCTAACTTCAATACTCCAATGACCCGGAATCCAGATGAACTAAATTTTCAAATACGCTGTCGAAACAAGTTGATTCCTCGTAAAAACACACGAGTTAGGAAATTATTTTAGACTCTCAAAAGTATGCTGTACCCTCTCAAAAGTACATATACTCTACACTTTTGAGGTGGCACGATTATCTGTTTCGTCGCATGCATCAAACTCAACTCGTATTAGGAATTCAGTTGTAAAGTGAAGTCATCCTAACAGTTTTCTCTTCAAACTTTATCAGAATCTAACAACGAATTTACTTCATGCCACTGAGCAAACCAACGAATTTGAAGTAACAATAATTCATATCTAGATACAAGTTTCAAAACAAGCCAAGCCACCCATATCTCTGAAAAAAAAATCCAATAAAAATGAAAATTAAACAAAATCTCTAAATTCGAATTTTATATATTTAAATATATTTACTCCTGCTTGATGAATTTAATACAGTTTGCTCCGAATAGAGCAGTACGTGAACAGCACATGCAGCCATTCTGGAACGTTTCCTGTAGTATCATAGCAGGAAGCACTTATAAGTTAATTAATTAAAGGCTTCAAATTTAATTGAAAATTGTCGCGGCCCAGTGTTCAACGTCGTCACTGCAACAAAAAATAATAATGGGAGCACTACTGGCAACGTGCCATTTTGGCTCGGCGAGGCCAGCGCGTATCGTAGATCTTTTGGTCAGCTCCCATCCTTGTCGAGCCACCATTAGAACAAAACACCAACTAAAAGGATACGGAAAGGAAGAAACGTGTCCATCCTTCGGGACACGGTTGATGAACCCAATGAAAAGAGAATTAGTTAAACATAATAATTTGAATCGTCGGAAGTCATATTCGAAATTTTCGCGGCACAATTTGGTTTAAATTTTACTTCTTTCTTAGAGATGTTCATCGTGGCTCATTCATCACTCCGGGTTGGCATTCGCTTTCTTTCAGACAGAGCTAAGATTTGTCTTTGATTCGTTTTATAACATTTTTTTGTTTGATAATAAACAGTTTACCGATTAAATAAAATTCATTAGTGAGTTTTACACTGACGTATAAAAAACCGTATACGTAATTCCCCATTTCCAAAGAAAAATTCCCGCGCAAATCGTACGTAAAACTTTTACGAGAGTTTTCAACTAATTTTACAACAACTAAAAATCGCGACCCGACAATTTTGACTGTTTAAAGACGTCAAATACACGGAAATATGTCCATGCCTCCTTAGGACATGCTAAATTGTGATATACTGTTTCGTATACGGTAAGCAAGCGAATTTTTATATGGAATGTCAAATTTGTCGTATTATTTCCAACGACTTGCTAAAACTCTCTAATAGTAGTAGTCAGTGGCGATCCTAGGTAGGGGTTTTGGGGGTTCAAACCCCCTCCGAAATGAATTGATGCTACAATGATGATTATTTTCTTAAAATAAGAGTACCTCCAGTACCTCCTGTATAACGGTGTTTTGACACATTGAGGGTTGCCGTAGTCGCGTTTTGGTTACATGTCATACAGCTAGAGCTCACCAGATAGTGTAATTAAAAATTAGGGATATCAGCGACTGACTTAGTTTTTTTTGAAGGTGTAAACAAACACTTTTGTTTCTTATCGCTGAAATCGACCACAGGCACGATGTTAACCTTGCCTCGACCTTGGATTCGACCTGTGCCGTGTTTTGCAAACTGTTATCCATTGTGTTCTGTGAAAGCCATATCTGAACTATTGTGTTCCATAACCTCACCAAATATATCTCTGCAATCTTTATATTTTACTGGGGTATTGCATTTTCTCGAATGTAAAATTTGAATACAATTTGTAGGTTTTTATGTATCAGGATAAAACCATATGCTGGCAGTTCAACCGCTCTCAAAAACCCCTCCCGAAATTTATTTCTGCGTACGCCCCTGGTAGTAGTAGTAGTATTCAATGTGTAAAGCAGGACTAAGGCTTGCTTCTATCGATGTGCAAACCAATCTTCTAAATTCTGATTTTTGTTTTTGTTTCGAGCCACTGGTGAAATTTTTTTATTCGAAAATTAAAATGAATAAGAATATATTTTGTGTATCAATTCTTGCGAAAAAATGGGTACAATCCAAGAATTAAATATTGTCAAAATACTTATGCCGCACCAGAATTACGCCCCCACCTTTCTCTTTTCTGTAGCATGAGAGTCCGGAAGAAGACAGGAAAACTATTAAGCATACTTATTGCTGGCGATATGTACTTTAATTTCCATAAAATAAATTTGCCGTTATTCGCTTCAGTTAAACAAAACCAGTGTCCGGGCTCGTGAGTATGAGATGTCAAAATACATTTGCCGACTAGTGTATACCTATTTTTTATCTAATTTCTAATTTCCAAAATGTATTTATGAACTTTAATACCTTTCATGAATTTATTATTCATTCTTTCTTTTTTTTTAATTTTTCTTATCTTCAATACTGGAATTATGTAAATTAGTATTACTGCGTTGGAATTGTTGAATATTGATCTTAATGTTACTTTTTCGGAAACATGATTCCTATTTGTAACAATTGAATTAAATAAATAAAAAACGAGACCGAGGCTAATTTCGGGCGCGGCCGAAATTTGAATACCCTTCACTCTCCTCGGCTGAAAGGTTTTTTTGGGCGAACATATGTGGGAAAATAAAAATATTTACTCAGAAAACTTTATTGGGGGGATGCGGAAGCATGGTCCCAAAGTATGATTCCATTCGTTTTAATTTTTTTTGTTTTGACAAGGACGCATTAAGTTTTTTTGAAATTGGTGTGGAAAAAATGTTTCTTAGAAGATCTAAAATGGGGGGTTGGGTTTGTATGGTAGCCCCATGACCCCATAGACCGATTCCATTCATTGTTACACATGTCTTATGGCATCAATAGAGATGCACTTTTACGAGTTTTGGTTGAAAGTGATGCACAAATAAAAAAGTTTTTGGTAGAAGAACTCAATTTGGGGGGTTGGGTTTGTATGACAGCCCCATGACCCCATTGTCCGATTCCATTCATTTTTACATATGTTTTGTGGCATCTATTGAAATGCACTTTTATGAGGTTTAATTGAAAATGGTGCACAAATCAAAAAGTTTTTCTTAGAAAAACTCAATTTGGGGGGTTGGGTTCAGGGATTTGGAGCGGAGCGGAGCAATGGAGCGGAGCGGAGCGACCTTAAATTTCGGAGCGAAAGAGCGGAGCGTGGAGCGGTTTTTGGCAGACTGGAGCGGATCGATTTTTGCTTTGAAAGTCGCTCCGCTCCAAAGTAAAAAATCAAATATATATATTCCGAGAAAAAAAATTAATTTTTTCGACGAAATTTTTCATTTTATGGCACGATTTGGTGATTTTGGACGATTTAAAGGCGAAGAATTCGTTGAGAGACTTACAAAATTTCGGAATATCGTGAAATTCATTATGATAAAAGAGGTTTTGCATTTATAATCATCACTCTTCATTATTAAGAAATTCAAGATCATCCATGACAGAAAAGTCCTGTCCTGTACTCGATGAATAAACGCCCTTTTTAATTTAAATTAGTTATTAGGTGCGTTTTATTGAATGTAGCACAAGACAATGCCATAACAATTTTACAGATCTCGTTCTATATACGGGGGGATGTCCGGAAACTATCGCATATTTCCAGCAAAAAGGAGTATAAAAAAGCCCAAATTATTAACTCTTCAGCTACCACAGACATTTAAAGATTTTTCAAAAATTTAATACTCATCCTACCTACATATTTTCTTTCGGTCGTGGCCAACAATTTTTCCTAAGAATAAACCCATTAAAAATCGGATAAGCAGCTTAAGCTGTGAAAAAAAGGTTCAAAGACAACATTTTGTGATCTAACTTCATATAAATTTTTTTCCCGACGGAGGTATTAGTGGTAACATTTTTGTAAAATCTTTAAATGCTTTTTGGCAGCTACGGAGTTAAGAATTCCCGGTACACCTATTTCGCTGGAAATGACATTAATAATATCATATTTCGGTGCGCTTATGCGATAGTTTAGTTTCCGGACACCCTATCTAGAACAACTCAATTTTATGTTCAAATTTGTACGAAATTGGTGCTATCCTGTTCTGTACTTGATCGAATGAAACGCACCTATTAAGTCATTTTCTAGAATACTTGAGTAGATATAAGTTGAATTGATGATTTCGCGGAAAATAATTAATATTTACTAAGAACAATGAAGTTTTGTTGTATTTTTGTAATGGAGCGGAGCGGAGCGTGGAGCGGAGCGTGGAGCGGAGCGGAACGAAAAAAATTTAGTCGGAGCGGAGCGCTGGAGCGGAGCGGATTCAAATTAGTCGGAGCGGAGCGGAGCGAAAAAAAGTGTCGCTCCAAATCCCTGGTTGGGTTTGTATGACAGCCCCATGACCCCACAGTCCGATTCGAACCATTCTTACATATCTTTTGTGGCATCAATAAAAACACATTTGTATGAAATTTGGTTGAAATTGGTGCACAAATAAAAAAGTTTTTCTTAGAAGAACCTAATTTGGGGGGTTAAGTTTGTATGGCAGCCCCATGACCCCATAGTCCGATTTGATCCATTCTTACATATGTTTTGTCTTATCAATAGAAACACATTTGTGTGAAATTTGGTTGAAATTGGTGTACGCATGAAAAAGTTTTTCCTAGAAAAACCAAATTGGGGGGGGGTTAGGTTTGTATGGCAGCCCCATGACCCCACGGTCCAATTTTAGCGATTCAAACATACAAACTGCCTGCAATAAAAAGAAGCATGTGTGCAAAATTTCAGCTCGATAGCTTTTAAACTGGCCGAGTAAAACGCGTAGCAACAGACGGACAGACGGACAGACAGACAGACAGACGGACATCGCCCAATCAACTCAGCTCGTCATGCTGATCATATATATACATATTTTATATGGTCGGAGATGCTTCCTTCAATGCGTTACAAACTTCATGACAAAGTTAATATACCCTTTACTCTACGAGTGAAGGGTATAATAAATAACAATAAACTTTTTACGTGTCCTTTTTGGCTGCATTCAAGAATTTGCTACGGATAAACACGAATAACGGATCAGTCGTACCGACTTGTATTATATAATATATCCATCATGAGAGAGCCTCCACCGTTGTATTCATTTTGATAACCGGGTATGTGTTTTTCTATACATAAAACGGGTATTTTCTTTAATGATTGATTTTTTTTTAAAAATGTAATAAAATAACGAATATTAGCTGAAAAAAAAAACTAAAAAAAAAACTTTTTCCGAAAGTTGCATTGGCTTGAACTTTTTCCTTAATAGAAGAGGTTTGCTTTTGATGGTTTTTAGGGTTTTTTAGAACAAATTTTTTTCAAAAAAACCCTTATGAAATCGATTTTGTCTGTCCGTCCGTCTGTTCACTAAATAACTCGCGAACGGCACAACCGATTGTCATGAAATTTGGTAGGAATGTGTAGAATGGTTACAGTCTTTGGCACATATACCTTAGAAGTTGGTAGGAAAAAGATAACAGGGTGTCCCGAACGTTTGAAAAGAGTCGACTTTTTTAGTTATTATCGGAGATTGACATATGGGTATTTAAATCAAAGAACTAAACGAGTACATCTCACATCAGTTAAAATTTTCAGTTTCGAGTAACGGTAAAAAAGTTATTGGCGTTCAAAGTTAAACTTCTTTTGCGACCTCCGTTTTTCTAAACCGTTATAGGGATCGATATGAAACTTTGCACAAAGATTGGTCAGTATGGCTTTATATACGTTAAATATTAAGACTGTTGACTTTTGCTAAGGAAAAGTAAATAACAGTAAATTTGTAAAATTTGAATTTGATCGTCTGTAGCCCCTTTTAGGTTTCCAAATATGAAAATTCTGCTAGGGTTTTTTAGAAAATTACATAGGGAATATGTATACGAATTTTCATTCGAATATCTGTATCCAAACCGGAAATATAGCCAAGTTAGTATTTAGTAAGGGCCTTTCACAATGCAAGGGAAGCCTTTTAAGCATTTCTTCAATGCATATCTTTTAATTTGATGAGACAATGAACATGAAATTTGGTGGATATGCATAGAATGGTAATAGTGTTTGCCACAAATATTTTTGAAGTTTGTAGGACCAAGTTAACAGGGTGTCCCTGAATAGCTGCAAAAGTATACTTGTTCAATACTCATAGGAAAGCTTGCATGGGCTCTTATGTCAGGGGACACAATGGAATCATTTCATATAAGTTGCTTTTCCTTGATTAAAAAAAGAGTAACAGTAGTTTTACAGCCAATAATTCAGTTCACATAAAGCCAAGCCGGCCTTACGTTTGCCTGAGTTTCTTTTTGCTCAAAGGCCATCAGAAATCTTAAATCGCAAAATGCCTGTAGATTTGCCTTGGAGTACCTACTTTTATCCAAACTGGGTAAATAGTAAATCTATTTTTGGATTGGTCTAATTAAAGGTGGTTCATTCTGCAACGCGTTTATTTAGACCAATCCAAAAATAGATTTACAGGAAGCATTCCATTAATGCTGTGCACAATTCTTATCTGTTGCTTATAAAATATATGTACAAAAAATATTCACTATGCATCAAAATTCTAAAAAACCCTCGTATTGCGGGCGCAGCCCTCTGTACGCCGGTATTTTTTAATCTTTCTTCGGTTTCATTTTATCTGCGTATGCATGCAATTTGCCTTTTTTTAGTTCTTGGTCGAAGGCGGTCGTTATTATCTTTGCCTCCGATGACAAATTCTTCATATCCATAATATCCGTTGGTTCAATTACGACATAAATATTTGGAAGATTTTTCGGTAATTATTTAATATTCACATTCCCTTTCTGTGATGCAGTGAATACTTTTCTATTTCTTTTCTATTAACCCTGCATGACCAATGTTAGTCGTTTCGACTACCATTGACATTTCCTTAGGTTGCTGCTTTTTGCTCTTCCACTCAATAGTTGTGTCCTTTCACATCCTAGGAGGCGAATCAGTTAAGTATCGATATCATCAACAATAGACCTATTTGCAGTTTTAGTGACGAGGTGTGTATCGTTAAACCAAAGGACTGCAGGTCGAAGCGACCAAATTTTGTACTGTGCAACTTATTTTGCTACAGTGATAAGGTCAAATGCCTTTAATAAGTAGGCAGTTAGTTTTCTTTAAAATAAAATAAAAAATTAAACACTGATACTTTTTGGTCTAAGGGCTCCATTACACAGTCATATTTATATTATAATATCTATTATGAAATAGAAATATTATCATATATATGACCGTGTAATGGCATTTCGAAATAGATATTATCATATGTACTATAAATAGAACCTATCATCATATCTAAACGTCAAAATAAAAATTCGTCACAATTCCGTGTTCTTCGCGTCTGGCGACCCAGGGACGTACCCAAAGAGGCTTTTTATACCTGTTCTTCTTTCTTAGAATCAAATAGAAAGTAATAAGCGACCCGAAAAACGCACAATTCGCCATTATTTGATGCATTTCCGCGACTAAAGGAATAGGCCAATCAAAGAAGACATTATAGAGAACATCGAAGGGTGTGACGATTTTTTTCTTCCGTATTTTGTTAGGAGTAGTTAGGAGGTACTAATTTTACTCGGAGCTGAGTGGTGCGCTAACGTGGGGAGTTAAAGGTGCAATTTTTTTGTGTTTTGGGCTATATCTCGAAAACGGTGAGTCGCAGAGAAAAAAGTTGTGAGTAAGCATTTAAGCTTTGTAAATGTCCTATTTATTTGTCCGTACTTGCTAACGGTTCTTCCAATATTGTTTATTAAAAGTCGAACATTTTCAATTTTCTCTATTTACAAGGATAAAGACAAACGCTGTGATAAAGAGGGAGGGGAAGGGTGGGGGGTGTAACTGTTTTTATTTCATGGATCCATAATGGATGGTTCGGAGTAAAACATACATAAACAATATTTGAAGAACCGTTAGGAGTTTTGCATATGTATGGGCAAATAAATAAGACATTTAGAAAGCTTTAATGTTTACTCAAAACTTTTTCTCTACGACTCACCGTTTTTGAGATATAGCCCAAAACACAAAAAATAGCACTAAATTGCACATTTAAACCCCCCTCCCCGCGTTAGCGCACCCCTCAGCTCCGAGTAAAATTAGTAGCCTTACCTCCTGTCAACTCCTAACAAAACACTGAAGAAAAAAATCGTCCTCCTTCGATGTTCTCTACACCCACTTTTTATGCGTTCATTGCTTGGCCTAGAAAACAAATTTTGTATTTGACACTTGAATAAACAATATATAATACATTCCGATCAATGAAATAAAATGAACGATTATATAAATTTTTAAAAGTTTATTATAAATTGGTAAACAAAATAGAAAAGTAAATACATTCGGTTTCTTTATTTGGTCACATGTTTCAAATGATTTTTATTTTTTACTGAAAAACAATAATATAATATAATAATTAAAATAAATAAATAAATAAAATAACGGCACTCCACTAAATAAGGAAAACATACACTTAAAGTCGTCCGTTAGTTCAAACAAACCCCACTCGCGAAGAAGAACTTCGGTGACACTATCACTGTCTAACAACACTGACTGGAGATCCATCGCGACGAAATCGAACTGACTTGAATTGAAATTGTTAATCATACCAAAACTAATAGTATACGTACATGTATAGCGAGTGCACATTGATAAATGTGCAGTTATTATATGGAGACTTTACCTAATTTACGTAGCTAAATTGCTGGCGTGTTAGAAAATCACCTACTTAAGATTAGGTACTTATACCACAGATCAGATATACATAGATCAGGAACTTAGAACAAAATAATTTTGCCAGAGGGAAACCACTACAAATAAACAATGTGAGACGAATAGAATTTCCATTAAACTGCCCATTGTATTGAGAAAGACAGCTATAGCTAATTTTTGTTTACCAGAGAGTCATAAAGTTTTACTTTTAAGTGTATGCGTGGTCGAAAACATTAATTGCAGTCGTGTGAGTTAACTTTTTCAATGAATTGCATTAGTGTGTAAATTTTCGTCGACATTTAGAGTTGCCGTGTAATATCAATTCCCTGACCGCAAATGGATTATCGTCAACACATAACATCAAATCATACTTCTTTACGTACAATAAATCGATTCACAATTTAAGAATGTTTTTCTATATAACTACCACTCTAAATAACACTTTTCAATTAACATTTTTAACAATTTGCGCACTACGCTATTGTACATACCGAAATGGTAACACCGAAAACGAAACGAAAATGACACAAACCCCGCCCCGGTGCCATTTTCGTTTAAAAACAATGGATGCTCGGTGTTACCATTTCGGTATGTACAATAGCGTAGTGTGCATAATCTTAAAAATTTCAATTGAGATTATTATTTTATTATTTAGAGTGGTTGTTATATAGAAAAGCGTTCTTAAATTGTCGATAATCGTTTTATTGTACGTAAAATAGTATGATTTGATGTTATGTGTTGAAGACAATCCATTTGTGGTCAGGAAAATAATATTACACGGCAACTCTAATGTAGACGAAAATTTACACGACCATTTCGTGAACAATACGACATTTTGCATGCATTTTTTTGTATGTTCCCTTGCGTGAAGAACCACTTGGAGACGAAAAATGTTGATAGTTTGTGTTTTTTACATAATTTTCTATAATACGTTAATATAACGAATATGATCTTCATCCTCAATAAACAAATATAAAGTGCTTGTTCACGGGGCATTTCCAGTTTTAGATGGAGACTCCACCCATCTCGACCCAATACTGAAAACGGTCGATTTGTGTGCCTGTAGCGGGAGAGTGGAGGTGGACTATTTAGGAGGAGATTTTTTTTTTACATTTAAGAAAGAGATCGAATCGTTAAGCTAGTTAGACTATTCATTCTTATGGATTTAAATGATGCTAAGGGGAAGGCTTCGATTATTCAGTATCGTCCTGTATGTACACGTTACATACAGTACACACTCAAAGGTAAAATGTTTTTCAGCCGATTTTAATTTTGTATGGAGTTCCAACTCTATTCCTACTCTATGCTTATACCATTGACTACATTTTGCTGAAATATTACCGAAAATAAATAGGCAATATATACCACAATCGACTGTACGGCATTATTCAGACCCCTTACCTAATTAAAGTCGGTAATAGACTCACTATTAGAAAATATTCACCTACAAATTTTAGGCAAATTTATCATTAACTAAATGTAAGTGAAATATCACCTAAATAAATAGGTAATTTTACCACTATTTTATCAACTATTCCTGTTTAGGCAAAACACCTAATCACGTAGGCAACAAAAGTAGAGAAAACACCTAAAATGTAGCCAATCCACCTATTAAACGTTTCCCTAATCTCCATTAGGTAAAAAATTCATTTTAATTTTCTCTGTGTATGATCATATCTATTATAATAGATATTATAATATAAATATGACTGTGTAATGGAGCCCTAACATTTAGTAAAAATAATGATAGTATTTCTAGTTAGGTTCAAAAAACGAGTATTAACCTTAAAGCGGGCACGCAATTTTTTTTACATAACCGGGCGCGCGGCGGTAATTTACCGCCCTCGTCTTCTCCCCTCCATTTGCGCTCAACCGTACAACCTCCATTCTCATAATTATGGTAAATTGAAAGAAGAGCATGTCCCAAATAAGTTATCATCATAAAAACTATTATCTGGTGAACAATAAAACAAGTTCTGCAGTTTTAGCGAAGCCCGTCACTTTAGTGATATTACACAGTGCACACACATTTTGAACAGAACTATATACCAAAATATACCATCCCCGAAGGTTTGATGACCGCTGGAAAGGTATGGAAGGTAAAATTTACCCAACATTTTATTGTGTCTTATGGATAACAGTATGACTTAAGAATACATGCTTCTCCCACCTCGATCCCGACATCGGAAAAAAAATTTTGCGTGTTTATATGATCAGGGCGGTAGATTACCGCCCGCGCGCCCGCTTGAAGTTTAATATGGTGTTAGGCGAATTGACTAACATCGGTTACAATCAAGAAAGAATAACGTTGGTTATCTAGGGCTAATCAAAATTGATTGAAATCAAAATTGGTGCTTAATAGTGAAAAGTCTGTCGTATGAAATTAAATTCAATTGTAGCGTCTCCAACCTTTAAACCAGGGTGGAAGTTTGCCTCTACGAAGGCTTAAACCAAACTTCGAATTTCTGATTTTTCCTCCAATGTTTCAAACCGCTGGACACATTTTCTACTTGGAATTCAAAATATAAAAATAAAATATGAATAAAATTATGTTTTGTCCATTTTTTCCAGAGAAATTGGTGTACAATCAAAGATTAAGATTGTCAAAATACTTATGCCGCACCAGAATTACGTCTTTTCTTTATAGCAAGAAAGTGTGAAAACGGACAGGGAAAATATTGAGCATATTTATTGCTGTTGATATGTACTTTGATTGATGAAATTTACCGTTATTCGCTCTAGTTAAACAAAATCAGAGTCTGGGGTCGAGAGTACCAGATGTCAAAATACATATGCCGACTAGTGTACAATCAACTTGTTAGGTTAGGCTGTCATAATAACGCATAAACCTTCCCAGCATACCACATAGCGAAGGTTCACCACAAGATGAATGATAGCGAAACTTGTTCTTTCACTTTTGATGAAGAAAATCGAAGATTTGTGATATCTGATTCGCTAGTAAATCACCCAAAAGGATAGTAAGCGAAGAATTCTACATGCGCTTTTTTTTATTATTTTCAATTCATTATACTTCGCTAAAAATTCGCTAAGGCTGAAGGTACGCGAAGATATAGTCGTTTGCTCAAATAACGTGACATTATTTCGCAGCAGTGTTCGCCAAAGGGGGATATTTCATTCGCTTGAGGTGAATTTGTTGTCTGGCTCCTAAAAGTCTCTGCATCGATCGTGTGCTCAGTTGCCATTTTCAAATAGAGTAGTGAAAGTGTTAAAGTGCATAATTAAAAGTTTACAATGGAATTAAATTTATATTATAAATTTACAAATAAATTTTGAAATGTTTAAAATAATAAAGTATTTTGCCATTAAAAAATTATCAGTTGTATTTCTGTATTGTACGCTGTATCTAAATTTTTTGCGCCGATTTTTTTACTTTTAAGTATTATTAATCCCATTATTAATTATTATCCAGGAACCCATTTTTTTAAACATAAGCAAAGACGCATTCGCAGGGCAACGCATTTTTCAGATGACCAGAATCCAAGGAGTATTTAGCTATTGCAAATATATAATTATTTGAAATGAATCGTGTAAGAGTAACTAGCAATTCACTTTTATCTTCTCTAGCGAATTCCCTAACGGCTCACTAGTAATACATCTGTCGCTCATTTTTTACATTCGCGACGAATACTGCACCTCAGGTCACTACCGAATCGAGAAATGTTCACCTCTAGTGAATATATAGAGCGTTTATATATTCGCTATAGGTGAATGATTCTCGATCTACTGGTAATTCGAGGAAACGATTCGTCGCGAATGTAAAAAATGAGCGACCGGTAATTTACCAACAGTTCGATAGCGAATTCACCAGTGAATGTTTTGTTCGCTAAAGTGGTTGGTTGGTGACTCGTCTGCGGTTTGTGTGGTATGCTGGGTTACCAGAGGCGAGTTCATATAAACAGAAAGTTGGCTGAAGGGATGCCCGAAAATGGCCAACGATCGTGTGTTGTACATAGATACTCGAAAATTGACGTCGTTGGAAAGAGATGAGGAAAGATGACTTCGCCAAATTTGAAACAAAATGCTAAAAAATCCAAGTATTTTCTTCTATATACCGCTCAAAGACAACAACTTTAGGAATTCCAATCGATCGGGGTAAGAACGGTACGGAATGTTAAGTTTAATGAACAACGACTTAGTGAATTTTTTTGCATGTCTACATTTTAATTGTTAAGATCGTGTTGTAGCATACGACAGTCACAAACGTTAGACACCGCTGAGAAAAGCTTGCAATCATCTGCGTATAGAAAACATTCACATTTTAACATATTGTTATATTTTTCTCGTCTTTTCTAGACGTTCCAGTGGGTTCGATAGATTTTCGCGTACACGATAATGAATAACACTCGCTTTACTGTAACACTATTTATTACAACACACACGGATATACATATACACGATTTACAATTTCACTAATTACTGACTAATTATTGATCCGACATAAATCACGAGTAAAACTATACTGACTCGTCGACACTAGTCGACGCCCTTATATACTTGTTTCCACTGTTCCAGAAACTTCGGTGACGCACTTTCCGGAGACTTCCGTCTTATCGGTCAACCCTATTCTCGCTAGCGCCACTAGCGCCATCTGGTGCCAAGTACGGGAATTAATTTGGGTTGGCGTGTAGTCTACACACATCACAATATTAAAGATATAAATTGCGCATAAAAACTAAATAAAAGAAGATTTCAATTTTTGTTAATCGCAGATTTAAGAGTCGAATGTTCTACATTATCGTTTATTATTTTTTTTTATTTATTTAATGCTTTAAAAAACGTAAACAATAAAAAAGTAACAAAAACAATATCACAGCTTATTTCAACCAAATACTTTACAGCTGTCAGATTACATCTTATGGTACCGTTTAACAGTTTTTTTGCATGTCTACCAATGTCTCCATGTGAATTATTATATTTGTAGTGTCTCTCTCTTGATTACCGTAACTCCCAGTGGAGCATGGTGCGTTGATGACTACCGTATGTAGTCATCAACGTTACAAAGACAATTGAATTCGGAGTGTGATACAGTTGTCAGCCATACCACTTCCTAGTCGCATTGTTAGTTTATTCTACGATAAGAATATTTCTTATCATCTTCTTCCGAATAATAAACTTGCGACGAGTCGTGCCGAGTTTGGAAACTCGTTTCTCTATGAGTGTCTATTTCACAGAGTGGCGACCGAACGATCACGGCCACAGAGCACGTAGTGTGCTTAAGTTAAATTTCTATCATTTTTTCAAAAAAAAATCAAACAAAAACTGTAAATTGTGTTGTCAGGTGAGTCCCAGTGCGAAGCCTTAACAATAAGGGCATGTTCTCAGTGATTTTGATCATGCAAAAATGCAAATCGGTGAAATTGTTGATTTAGTTGACCCTTTGCTTCTCAGAGCATTACTCACGGATTTGTCTACAAAGATAAAACCTCCGCGAAAATACACCGAATAAAATTTTCAATTCATCGAACAAACGCTATTTGGTCAGCGAAATACAAGGTAGCCCAAGACTAGAAGCTTTGAAAATTACCAGAGAATTCAAGGCTGGGTTGGGAAAAGCATGCCAGTCAAAAACCTTGAACCGTTTCCTACAACCGCATGGGTTTAATGACGCAATAGCGACGAAGAAGCCATATACAGGGTGTCCCACGACTCTTGGTACATACGATAATGGGTAATAGTACAGCTCATTTGGGTACAATTAATGTTGTACATGACCCCTCTATCTTTAACCGTTATAAAGTTATAGCATTTTTTGTTAATAGTGTTAGAAACCTCGACTTGCCGAGCAAAATCACTATTTGCCACACTCCCGAATATTTCATCCGAGGTTTGACTTTACTTTCTGAAACTCCACAAAATTCTACATAAAATAACTGTTTTGCCAATTAAATAATTTGAAACCCTACCCAGATACAACCATTCAAACTTTTAAGAAATTCGAAAATTGATTTTTCATTGAAAATTCAAATTGTAAAATCGTAACGGTACTTTGCACTGACAAATGTGCAAAGTTGATAAAAGTTGCCTCATAATGTTAGCTTTCGAACGACATATAAAAATTAGGGTCTTAGGATTTGAAAAATTGCACATCTTACGTGTTAAACGAGAAAAAAACGTGGTTCCAAGAGAAAACCAAAGTAAACATTTCCACAATTTTTATACGAGTTTTATTTAGTAAACAAGATTTTCTTTTAGTAAAAAATGAAAAAAAAAACACGACACCGACGTTAATTTCGGGCGCGGCCGAAATTTTGATACCCTTCACTCTTCTCGGGCTAATATTTTTTTTACGGTGTACTTATGACTTATGTTTAATCCGCCCCATTCTTTCACTTCCGTTTTCACCGTTTTCGTTACCTCGATAAAACATATTTGCGTGAGGTTTGGTTAGAATAACTGCACAAACGGAAAAAAAACTTTTTTTTTGTGGGAGGGGGGATGCGCCCATAGTACGAATATATTTGTTTTTACATATTTTTGTACTTTCTATAAAGACACATTGCAAAAACAAATACATATATTCGTATTATGGGGCCATCCCCCTCCACCAAAAAAAGTTTTTTTTTTCGTTTGTGCAGTTATTCTAACCAAACCTCACGCAAATATGTTTTATCGAGGTAATGAAACTATGAGAAAGCGAAAGAGAAAGAATGGGGGGGATTAAATATGAGTCATAAGTACACCGGGAAAAAAATATTAGCCCGAGAAGAGTGAAGGGTATCAAAATTTCGGCCGCGCCCGAAATTAACCTCGGTATCGTATTTTTTTTCGTTTTTTACTAAAAAAAATCTTGTTTACTTAATAAAAATTTACTTTGGTTTTCTCTTGGAACAACGTTTTTTTCTCTTTAACACGTAAGATATGCAATTTTTCAAAGCCTAGGACCCTAATTTTTATATGCCGTTCGAAAGCTAACATTATGAGGCAACTTTTATCAACTTTGCACATTTGTCAGTTCAAAGTACCGTTACGATTTTACAATTTAAATTTTCAATGAAAAATCAATTTTTGAATTTCTTAAAAGTTTGAATGGTTGTATCTGGGTAGGGTTTTAAATTATTTAATTGGCAAAACAGTTATTTTATGTAGAATTTTGTGGAGTTTCAGAAAGTAAAGTCAAATCTCGGATCAAATATTTGGGAGTGTGGCAAATAGTGATTTTGCTCTGCAGGTCGTGGTTTCTGACACAATTAACAAAAAATGCTATAACTTTATAACGGTTAAAGATAGAGGGGTCATGTAGAACATTAATTGTACCCAAATGAGCTGTACTATTACCCATTATCGTATGTACCAAGAGTCGTGGGACACCCTGTATAATTACTAGGAAACAAAAGTGTTGTTTAAAAGTTTACAAAAAGGACCGTTGGATAAACATTTTGCATTTTGAAACACCGTTATAATAATAATGAGTAAGCATCTAATATATTCGGTTTTGATGAAGCCTCATAAGTTCTGCATAGGCCACATACAAACACGCCAAAACATTCATTCGAAATCTACAGTCAAACACGGTGTTGGTAGCATCATTTTTGGCCTGTCCGTCCGCGTTTGGAAGTAAAAACCTTGGAGTTTATTGAGACTTCAATTTATAAGACAAATTATTCCGAAATTTGCTAATGCAAATTACTTGACAGCTCGGAGGAAGGGTTTTTGCGGAAAAAATGGCTCGAATAAAATATTATGTAATATACAGGCCATGACCATGACTTCAAATTTTCGGCACAACAAATAGCATTCGAAACTGTCGATTAACTTGTATGTTACTAAATATTTTGAATACAAACATCCGAAAACGGGAAAGATCCAACAAAACGGTTTAAGAACTGAACTATCTGAACCATGGACCAAAATAACTCTGTAAGGTACACCAATCAAGTCATTTTAATGCACAAACGGCATGAAATGGTCGGTAACCAAAAGAGCATTCATACTAACAAATAAATTTTTGTCCTTGTGCTCTTAAACCTAATTCAAATAATGGTTCGCGTGTCTGGTTGAAATAAGCTGTGACATAGTTTTTACTTACTTATCGTTTTTAATTCTTATAAATAATTTAAGATATTAAAATTTAAATAAAAAATCCTAATAAATGATAAAAATTAAGGCAAGGAGCAAAAACGTGAAAATATGATTGATCTTAAAGTAACCACAATTACATGATTTGCGCCAAATTTTGAACAGATGATAAAAAATGTTTAGCACCAGTCATCCGAGGTCGCCCAAAATAACATTGGGAGGCAAAATAGTCAGAATAACTAATTGTGAAAATCTTGACTTCTCGTTCCATTCTATACACCAACTGTGGTGCATGTCTGTCGTATTTATGGCATGGCAACTTACCAGCTCTATGGGAACTACGCGGAACTTTTGTCTGTTTGGAGGAGAAGAGCCCCAGCGGGAGAAATATCGAGTTATTCAATTTTCGGAAATGTCACATTGGAATTTTTGCATCAGGGCCTCTAAGCGTCTATAGCTCAGTAGGTAGAGTTGCTGACCTTGTGACTGAAGGTCGGAGGTTCGAATCCCGATTGGGACGAAACTTTTTCCTCATTCCAATGTGACATTTCCGAAAATTGAATAACTCGATATTTCTCCCGCTGGGGCTCTTCTCCTCCAAACAGACAAAAGTTCCGCGTAGTTCCCATAGAGCTGGTAAGTTGCCATGCCATAAATACTACAGACATGCACCGCAGTTGGTGTATAGAATGGAACGATAAGTCAAGATTTTCATAATTAGTTAAAACTCGCACTCACGAAATTGGGAACCAGAATTAATACAGTAATTGTAGTCAGAATAAATTAATTTCAGCAGAAAGGTGGCAAAAAGAGGCAAAACGTTGTTTGTGATATGGTTTTAAACCAACTCATGCATATATGTAGGTCTAAAAAGCAGGCTTTCTTCTTCTTCCTTGCCTCGTTCTTTATACCGCTCCATGGTTTCGCGTTGCTCGACCTGCGGTGTAGGCACATCGCCCGTGTTGGCGGTAATATCTCAGCATATTTCTACGTGCAGCTCTATCTTGGATCGTGTCATCGCCGAGACCAATGCGTTGTCTAAAAAGCAGGCACTTGGGCTCCAATAATTATGTTGGAATATCACATCCAGGTGATTTAGTCACCAATTCCAAGATTTGTTTTAAAGCTTTGTAATTTTTCCAAATAAATTTCATGTTCGGACAACCAATTTTTTATTAACTGCATTTTGGGGCAGAACAGTTTCATGAAAAGACTTAGTATCGTCCTGCACAAAAAAGCTGTCTTATAAAATAAAATTGTTGGTCGTATTTGGAGAAAAAAAAACCTAAAATAATCTTGCATAAGCCACTGACGAGTTTTATTAATTTTTGTAGACTTGAGTTCAATTTCTTAATTTGTTCACCTTTCCAATTTCACCATTTTTGTGTTGATACAGATTGTGCTGCTTCGACATGGCCGCGGGCCGCACAGAAATGCGAGGAGGGCCGCATGCGGCGAGTTTGACACACTAGACTATTAATCTGCGTTGAGAAAATTTCTTCAGTTTAGGTTTTACTTCTTCCTTGCCTCGTTCTTTATACCGCTCCATGGTTTCGCGTTGCTCGACCTGCAGTGTAGGCACATCGCCCGTTTTGGCGATAATATCTCAGCATATTTCTACAGGAAGCTCTATCTTGGATCGTGTCATCGCCGAGACCAATGCGTTGTTGTTGCTTTTTCATTTGACACATCCAGGTGTTTTTATTGACGTTTAAATTTTTTAATAGCAACTGGTTGAAATAGGCTGTGACTCACTGTATGTATAAACTTCCATCTATTTATTGAAAAATAATTAATTCGAATGACAGCAAACAAAGGAATGACTATGTAATGGACTTTGCAAAAATGTGTTGCTTGATCGAAATTACATTTGTTTACAACAATTCTCCCTAAATTTAATTGACCATAATATTTTAAGTTTTACATTTAATGACGAACGAAGTCCTTGAAATGTTGAGGCACCTTTTGTATCCTGGATGACACGCGTCGATTAAGCGTTGCATGGCCCCCTAGCGATACTCCTTCATTTGAGGGTGCTGTTGTCGTCGGCACATTGGTGGCTGAAGTTATAGTCGGCAATGGCGAACTGGAGTATGGAACACTTCGTGGACTGATAGCAATTGTTGAAGAAGCTCTTCATTGTGCCTGTCTAGACAGTTTCAATTTTCGTTCGTCTTCATCATTTTGACAATTGAAACTTGAGATGCCTGCGCTATTGAAGAAACGCATTCATTCTTGAACGCGATTGCTAATGACTAATGTTAAGTATAAACAACTCATCATCTATTCATACTATTCATGAAAGAATTTATCATTTACCCGTCCTGATCAAAGCCGCGACACATATTTCCCGATAAATAATCAACAGATGTGGATAGAATGAGGCATTGATCTCTTCTGTTCACTTGACGCGATCAACGACACGTTCAATATTGAAAGTGGATACGAAGCTTGAAGACGATAGTGAAGACGAAAGCGCACATGTGTGGACATAGCCATTGATATCTAGCCCCTTCGTTGGTACTGAGTCCGTTGGTCCTTGATGTTGCGTATCTATCGGTTGAGGACATTTAACTTCAGAAGAACGAAGTTGGTTTATGTGCCGTTTGAAAATAAATCCATTCAGCATCTATAGCAAATACTATAGGTCGTTCCTCATTATCGATAATAATATGCGACAACACTCTTGCTATATCTGTGGCCTGTGGGACTCGCATCACATGCTAACTGGACTTCTAAATCAGGGTTGAATGACATAAGGACACGATCACTGGCTATTTCCCGCTTAAGGTGGTTGAAAGCTTCCTGGCACTTCTGTTGTCTATTTGAAGGATGAATTTTTCCGCAATAGTTGAAGATGCATTTGGAATAGGTAAATCGGGCATAATATTTCACCATTCAAGAATCTGCGAACATCTTTTAAGCACTGTGGTTGCGGCATCTCTACGATCGCTTGGATCTTCGATGTTGACTTTTGTCCAGTATTATACTGAATACTATGTCCCAAGAATTCGATTTGCTTTTCGAAAAACATACATTTTGATGTATGTATTTAGATGAAGGTCATATTTATACCCTTCGCTTATTAAGCGAAAAGGGTATATCAACTTTGTCATGAAGTTTTTGACGCATTGAAGGTAGCATCTCCGACTATATAAAATATATATATATATGATCAGCGTGACGAGCTGAGTCGATTGGACGATGTCCGTCTGTCTGCCTGTTGCGACGCGTTTTGCTCGGCCAGTTTAAAAGCTATGGAGCTGGAATTTTGCAGACATGCTTCTTTTCGTTGCAGGCAGTTTGTATGTTTGAATCGGCAAAATCCGACAAAGGGGTCGTGGGGCTGCCATACAAACCTACCCCCCAAAATTAGGTTCTTCTTAGAAAAACTTTTTTATTTACAAACCAATTTCAATCAAATTTCACACAAATGTGTTTTCATTACTGACACATAACGTATGTAAAAATCGACCAATTCGAACAATGGAGTCGTGGGGCTGCCATACAAAATTAGTCCCCCAAATTAGGTTTTCCTAAGAAAAACTTTTTTATTTTCTCATCGATTGCAATCAAATTTCGTGCAAATATGTTTCTAGAGATACCACAATGTGTATGTGAAAATGGACCAAATCGGACCATGGGGTCATGGGGCTGTCATACAAACCTAGCTCCCCAAATTAAGGTCTTCTAAGAAATGTTTTTTTATTTATACACCAATTTCAACCAAACTTCACAAAAATGTGTTTCTATTGATGACACAAAGCATATGTAAGATTGGATCAAATCGGACTATGGGGTCATGGGGCTGCCATACACAGCCAACCCCCCCCCCCCCCCATTTTGGTTCTCTGAAGAAACACTTTTTTATTTGTCCACCAATTTCAACCAAATCTCATAGAAATATGTTTTAATTGATGCCACAAACATATGCAAAAATTTATGGAAAGGCCATGCGTTATTAGGGCTGCCGTACAACCCCCACCCCGGTTTTGGTTCTTTTAAGAAACCCCGCTTCCCCCAATAAATCTTCGTCACGGCACTTATGTGATAATTCAAGGAAAGCATGGATGCGGGGAGAATTGAACACAAGTCAGAGAGGAACGCCCGAAAAAACTTTTAGCCCGGGGGGAGCGAAGGGTATCCGCCCGTAATTATGCTTGGTCTAGTTTTGAAGTTGCGTTAGACACGCTTTTAAGTTGGCTTTGCACTCAGCCATTGATGCACCATGTACCACAATATTGTCGAAGTAAGCTTATGTTTTAGGTACACCGCGTAAAACTTGGTGGATTATTCGATTGAATTCGTCAGGGTCAGTTTTAATACCAAATGACTTTATGTGTTGATATTGTTTGAATCTTGCTGGACTGATCATCGACCGGAACGTGAACGTAAGCTTTATACAAGTCCAACCGTCAAAATTCTAAATAATTGAGGTTTATTTTCAGACGTCGAATCCAAGTGCCGCCAATTATAGCCGAGCATCCGTCTGGAATAATATATAGCTCATCATGCATAGATGAGTTATTGTACTTTCTTCTATTATTACCCTAACTCCTAGCGGAGCATGGTGCGCTGACGAATACCGTGTGTAATCGTCAACGTTACAAAGACAACTGAATTCGGAGTGTGATTCGGTTGTCAGCCGTACCACTTCCTAGTCGCATTATTAGTTTTTTTTTTATTATTCTATGATAAGAATATCTCTTATCATATTCTGAATAATAAACTTGCGACGAGTCGTGCCGAGTTTGGAAATTCGTTTCTCTATGAGTCTGTATATCACAGAGTGGCGACCGAACGATCACGGCCACAGAGCACAGAGTACTTTACTTCTACTTAAACCTTGCCGTAAGTCACAAATTTGTCTTGAATATATGATCTGAACACAATGTTTGTCGGTACTAATTTATTTTTCTGATCAAATTGACTTCTGGGTAAAAAGGAGTAACCCGAGCCTAAATCTACTTCGAATTTTACATTGTTGCCTTCAATTTGAATTCTTGCGTAATTCGGTCGCAATTTACTTCGATAAAGTCGTTTCTATACACGTCGACTACTTTGTAAATGCCATATTGTGAGTCATCGCTTTGAATTTGTTTTGTTGAGCCCGTCGGTGCACTTGGGATGCTATTTCGCCTGGGACAATTGTTCGCTGCTTCCAAAGCCAACGCTTTTGAATAAATATCTTCGAATTTTGAAGTACTTGCCTGCAAAATCTGTTCCCGTATGCTGTTGTCCAAAATTCCACGAATAAATTGAGCTGTCAAAAATATGTCAGCAATCGACACCTTGCACTCGCACGGTGACACGAATTCACATGAATTTATATTGTTCTGCAATGTAGCAACAAAATCCGCCAACGCTAATGTCGACGCCATGCTGAAATATTTAGCACCCATGGAATTGAGCAACAATTTTGCGCAATATTCTTTGTTTTGCTTGATGCCTTTCATTTTGATATAATTTGAGAACCGCATCATGTACATTTTGTACGATTCCCGCGTTGATTCGAAAGACTCAAAGTTCGGCACTAACGTGGTCGTAAAATTTGCACTGGAACTATACGTCGAATTTTGTTGAGCATATATGCATATATGTTAATTACTAAAATTGTATTTCATGTTGCAAAAATATAATACATAACATACGTACAAATTTACAAAATAACATTAGAAATATTTAGAGTATAACATAAGGCAATATTAAGATAAAAACTGTAATTTCTCAATGGCACAACTTATTTCCTTGGCTTAAAATTCAGCCAAAAACCACCCTCAGGCATTAATTGGAAACCATTTTTGCTTAATTTAAGAGGTCTCGTTGTTTTAGGCGACGCTTCAAATGTAAACTGCGATAACAAATGAAAAATAATTGCTTTGCCTTCCATTAATGCAAATCTAGATCCTGTAATAAACCAATGTAAAAATATGAATTAGAGTTCATTCTTAGTCTTCATTAAAAAAAAAACGATTAACTTACCGATGCAATTTCGTGGACCGATTCCGAATGGAAGATAACTGAATGGTTGAATTTTATGTTTATTCTCGTCGCTAAACCGTTCCGGATCAAATCTTTCCGGTTCGGGGAACAGATCCGAATCATAATGCAATCCGACTATGGGAATATTGATAATATCTCCGGGATATAATTTGACATTTCCATCGGTGCTTTCGATTTGATAGGGCTTATTACAAACGCGATCAGTTCCAATTGCAGCTGGCCACTTTCTCAGCGTTTCACTCATTACCATATCCATGTATTTCATCTTTTGAATTACTTCATAGGTTAATGGCTTATCGACGAACTCCTCGCGAACTTGATCGATTTCTTCAATCAATTTCTCTTGTACGTCCGGATTTTCCATCAGCTCATGAGCACAGAAGCACATCAGCACGGATGATGTTTCGAAACCAGCAATGAAGAAAAGGAAACATTGCGCAACCAGATCATCATCGGTCCAATCGCGTGTTGCTCCCTTTTGACCCACACTCGATTCTTGCACTGTGGCGAATCCTTCGGAACTGTCGGCTTGACCCAAGTCGTTAGCTTGCAGAACACCCTTTCGTGCTTCCATTAGTAAATGGATCATGTCTGGCCGCACGATTCCATGGGCTGATCTTTGTTGCATCGTGTCGAGTACTAGACGATAGAAATAGTCTGAAAATTTCTTATCGAATAGCCGAACTTTGAGCAACTGCAATAATAAAATTGTGTCAAGTTAAATGTTTTTTTATCTAAAATTAGTGTTAGCTACCTTCATAATTTGTTTAAAATTAGCAAACAAGAAGAATTTGACAGCAGCCAGTCCTGAAAAGTTAGTTGCCTTCCTGGACATATGATAGAACTCATTGTCCGTTTCGTTCAACGAATCTATCTTAATACCAAAAGCACACGTGGCAATGACATCATTTGTAAATCGTGTGAAGAAATCCTTCAGATCAACTTCAACATGCCCATTCTTCAATGCCTTTTCCTTCAAATGTTTTGCGGCATTCTTTCCACATTCATCCACAAATTGGAACATCATTCGCATTTTACTGCCCGTAAATGCAGGACTCAGTGTTGCACGCATATCTTTCCATTTTTGATCCTTCAGTGAAAAGAGAGAATTTCCAAACAATGGTTCATCTTCATTGTCCAGAATGACGCGATGATTGAGAAAAGAGTCGAAATCTTTGATTGCGATTTGTTTGATGATTTCACGATCATTGATGACAAGTACCGGATTGCGCATTTCAAACATGCCGAAAAATCTAAAAAGAAGTTTTAAATATAAATAAAAATTGGTCATATAAGGTCAAGAATGTTGAAATGAAGTTTACATTTGTTCTGTGGTAAAAATTGAGCGGTCTTTTAATGCTGATTTTTTTTTAAAGGATTCGAAGCGAAATCTGTACAATTTTTATAAGCAGTGATATTAAATGAAAAATAAAAATAAATAACAGGCGCGACAATCCAACATTGGATTAAGGCCGCAGTTGTGTGTTAGTGACATCCTAGTTCCAAGATCGTATCTGCTTTTTGATGAGGTAATGAGATCAGCATCACGCTCAGCAGTGTTATTTATCCCCATAAATGGGTACTCGTTTAACATCTGAGTGAGATCATAGTCCGTCACAAGCTCGTGAGTTCGAAAAACACCATGGAACACGGTGAGATTCGAACTCACGACCCCGTGCACCGAAGGTGCGCGCACTAACCGCTAGACCAGCCAGACTACTATTAAATGAGTTGATGATAAATAGTGACTGAGCTCTAATGGGTATAATTTAAAAATGCTCAAGCAACTGGGTCGCAATTGTTACTTTCCTACTTAAACGGCATGTCCAACCTATTGTGCAATTAGTTACCAAAAATTATAAGTTCGACTAATTTCGGGCGATACTCTTGGATACTCTTCACTCTCCTTGGGCCAAAAGTATCTATAACTTGTATGCGTCGCAACAGACAGACAGACGGACATAGCCCAATCGACTCCCCAAGTCAAGTCATACTGATCATACATGTATACTTTATATACGGTCGGAGATGCTTCGTTCAATGCGTTACTTACTTCATGCCAAAGTTAACCAGTTGCGTCACAGGCTATAAAAATTAACTGTGATCCCAGGTACGTCTGACAGACGTATATGAGGGGAAATGATACTATTTGTAATTTTTGTTTGCTTTATTCAGTGTTTTGTTCTAGCAAATGATTAACCATGGACCTTGGTCTTTTCATTATTTTATCACAGCAACATTTTTTAAACAATATTCACAAAAAACGAACGATTGCTACGTATATAAATATTTCAGAAATTCTTTTGACAAAAAATACTAGTTTTAGAACACAAACTTTTTTTTAATTATTATAAAATTTATGGTTTTTTGGATTTTATAAAAAAATTATTTTCATAAATATTTCGCTGTCGTATCTGCATTTTAGTTCAATAACTTTGAAATACAAAAGACTTTAGCATCTGTTTTTTTTTTCAAAAAATAGGTATTTACGCAATAATAAAAATTATATCACAAAGATATAATTTGTTTGTTGTTGTTGTCGTCTTATACCGTTACAAGAAAAATTTAAAGAAAATCAGATTTCAAAAATCGCCTTTATTAGTGCTTTTTAATATTTGTTATAAGTAACCAAAATAAAAAAAATGCAATTCCGGGTAAGAACAATCTTAGACGAACAGAAAACGAGACCCAGGCTCTCCTCGGGCTAAAAGTTTGTGACTTGTATTTTGTGACTCATTTTTGTGAAATTTGGTTGAAATTGGTGCACAAATAAAAGAGTTTTTCTTTGAAGAACCTAGTTTGGGGGGTTGGGTTTGTATGGCAGCCCCATGACCCCATGGTCAGGTTTCACGGATTGAAACATACAAACTGCCTGCAGCAAAAAAGAGCATTTGCCCAAAATTTCAGCTTCATAGCTTTTAAATTGGCCGAGTAAAACGCATCGCAACAGACAGACAGACTGACATCGCCCCCTAGTCATGCTGATCATATACATATACTTTTTATGTGGTCGGAGATGCTTCCTTCAATGCGTTACAAACTTCATGACAAAGTTAATATACCCTTTCAGGGTATAAAAAGAAATTTTCTGAAGATGCAATAAACTGCAAAACGTCGAAGCAAATGTTTCATTAAAACACCGGGCTAAAGCAAGAAACTGAACCAAAACCACACCACCTTAGTCTTAGCAAGAGTTTTTCACATTGAATATTACCAGTACTATAATTTATAAAGTAGTAGTCTGGCTGGTCTAGCGGTTAGACAATCCAGCATTCGACTAAGGCCGCAGGATGTGTTAGTGACATCCTATTTCCAAGATCTTATCTGCTTTTTGTTGAGGTAATGAGATCAGCATCACGCTCAGCAGTGTTATTTATCCCCATAAATGGGTACTCGTTTAACATCTGAGTGAGATCATAGTCCGTCACAAGCTCGTGAGTTCGAAAAACACCATGATCTACGGTGAGATGCGAACTCATGACCCTGTGCACCGAAGGTGCGCGCACTAACCGCTACACGGTTAAAAATTCTGGTGTATTTTTTATACCAACTGATGGTATAAAGCTCATTCATACATTTTTTAGTATAAATTTTAATAAACAGCGATGTATAAATTTTGTTTATATTAATTTTTATAAAATTTATCCGAAGCTTGTATTAAAATATTGAATTCGAGATGTTCGTATAAAAATTATACCAAGCTGTTACAAAATTAATCCAAAAATACTATTGAAAATTATACAGCATTTATATGAATCTTTTATCAGAACGTGTTATTGATTTTATACTATAAATTACAACTTGCATACCAATCGAGAATTCGTTTAATAATATTGAACTGAAAGAACAATTTTATACCAAAGTGAGGTAATGTTTATCCTTAATTGTACATTTCTGAAAAAAATCATTGCATTCGCATTTGGAAAGGTGGACTTCGTGCGTCGCTGTGGCGCACCTGGTTGAAAGTGCATGCTAGTAATCTAGAGGTGCGGAGATCTAATCTCGGCGTGGTCAAAAATTTCTGTATGTGCGGATAGGAAATATACGAGTATAGTGCCTGCAACAGTATGTCCCAGAAGGGGTTTTCTGCAGGCATACATTTATCCTTCAGATCTAAATAAATGTCGGTTTTTTTAAATTTTGAATAAAAAAATTGTATAGTTTTTATCATATATCTGGATAAATACTATTTACACCTTATTCGGATTATTTTTATATTGTTAGCTTATAAAAATATTTTATACGCAATTAGCATGAACTGTATAGCTTCAACTGATAACTTCGATTAATAAAGAAGCTTGGTATAATTTTTATACAGAAAAGTTTATGGAACTATATGTATACCAAAATTTATAAAGTTTATACCATTTTTTTTAACCGTGTAGACTAGCCAGACTACAGTATTTACACAATACTATTACTACAATACGAACTAATATTTGGATAATAAAGCTTTTAATAACTGGGTGCTGACTTTGGGTGAGACTCACTGTGTATACCATTTCTCGGTCAAGTTCATAACTTTGAAATATGAAATTGGTAACTATCGACAGCCAAAATTATATCTTTCCATTATGGAAGATAAATAATTTTATATTCTTATTAAAATTCAGAAAGTTCAGTTTTTAAATATGCTTTAAGCTCCCGAAAAATCGAATTTGATGTTTCAAACTTACGAACTTGATGCTCCAAAGCTATGAACTTGACCGAGAAGTGACATAGAATGTATGCATGTATGTACGTAGACATTTATTACAAATCTTTCTTCCCCGCCAATTTATATGTAGGTGTACTCTAAACTTCTATAAAAACGTCTGTTTTGGTTAGCAATTGCTTATCATGCACGCCTACACTTATCAGCACAGAACAATAGAAACGATAACATCCAGAGGTTACTGGTCTCAACCGAAATTGTAAAATAACATGTAAAAAAAATTGAAAACAAATCCGTGATAAAGAATACTACATGACTATTGAAAAAATAAACAGGAATATTTTATACGGAATATGGTATTTTGACTACAAATACGAGACGGGAAACGTAAAATAATTTTTCAAGAATAGCATGAATTTGAATTATTTTTGTGGAATTTAATCAATAGAATTGAAAATATTTTTTGTCATAGAGTTTTCTTTGTTTTACCGAGTCGCTTTTGATAGTATTATTCCGTAGTGACTTACCTACAACGCGGATAGCTTAGTGAAAAAAAAACACTCCTATACCTACATAACAGAGATTTTGGTTGAGTGATCAGCCTAATTGCAATAAAAATATTGGAAATAAAACGTAGTACCTATACTGAGCTTCAATGAAACCGGGCCACACAGTAAACGCGAACTCTAATCAAAACAGGCAAATCGTTTGTAATGAGAGTTAACGGTACTTCAGATAAAAATCATAGTCATTTGAATAGTCATTAAATGCACTTTCTGTAGATATAACTTTCATAGTTGTAAGTTTCATACTTTTTGAGAGAATTGAATTTGAGTCGCAAGTGGCGAGTGGCCCGATTTTTGTGAAGCCGAGTGTATACAGGGTGTCACGCATTAGGTGGTCAATACTGTAAGGGTTGATAGCAGAACTTGTTTCAGCAAGAAAAATACCAATACAATCGGAATTTTTTTAACCCTTACCTTGTTATCGCTTTTTTTGTGAAAGTCATCGAAAATCGTGACTTGCCATGCAAAATCATAATTTGCAGCCCTCCTGATTACTTAATGCAAGATTTTATTTCAGTTTCAGAAACTACATAAAATTTCACAAAAACTGAAGTTTTTTCTGTTGTCAACATTATCGCTACTTTCAAGATACAGTTACTCAAACTTAATAGAAATTTTCAAATAGATTTTTCATCGAAAATTCAAACAGTAGCTTCATAACGGTGCTTTATACGTACAACTCTGCAAAGTTGATAAAAGTTGCTTCAACATGTTGGCTTTCCAACGGTCTATTACTTTTTATATTTACATTGCAGAATTTTGGGGAAACACGCATTGAACAGTAAAAATCAAGGCTTCAGTGGAATCGGTAACAATTTTCCCTTTACTCGAAAAAAGACATCTCGCTACATTATTTTTACCAGAACTGTAAGATATTTGAAATTTTGTACATTGTTTGGCAAATGAAACGGTACTTATAACAGTTAAAATTTAATAGTTGCTATTTATGGCAGATAGACGGGCGCCTCGCTTAAATGCGAGATCTATCAAAGAATATTTGGGATACGAATTTCCCGGAAAGTGGATTGGCAGATTTGGGACAGTGGCCTGCGAGAAATTTTTTCAATATCAAGATTTTCTTAGGAGTTGAAATCGTTGGTCGCGAAAATATTGTTAGGCAAAATTTAGAGTATGTTGGCTGGTGTAATGGTGAGTGCGCGCACAGGGTCATGGGATTGAGACTCACCGTGAACTAATTCAGTTTATGGTGTTTTTAGAACTCACGTCCGTTGTGACGAACTATGATCTCAATCAGATGTTAAACGAGATAAATAACATTTCTAAGCGTGCTGTTAATCTCGACACCTTAACAAAAAAGCAGTTAAGATCTTGGGAATTGGATGTCACCAACACATCTGCGGCCTAAGTCCAATGTTGGACTGTCGCGCCTGTTTTTTTTTTTTATTTTAGAGCTAAATTTTAGGAAAGGACAGTCGAGAATGATTTTCAACACAATTTAGACGTGTTTAGACTTTTACTGGTGATTCTGATTACATTCAACTGGCCTCCGTTTCTGCTTTTTTAGACCGTAGCTCGTTTATATTCAGTGCTATTTTTGGCTTTTGGACTGCACATTCCACTTGCGAGATCAATGTCCGTTTTAAATTCTGGCTTTGTTTGGTTCTACAGGATTGCATCTCCTGCTGGAACGTACCGAGAAGCCTCTTATCTCACATCCACAGCATCCATATAGAAGGAAACATTATCCGACAGTCGGCCGGAGACATTTAGGGATACATGCTTTTCCTCTTCCTTAAAGTAGGAGCCCAAGCTATTACAATGCTTTACCTCTTCCAAATAGGAACCCAAGCGCCTCCGATGCTCCTCTATCTTCTTTATTCAACTGTGAGTCCGATCTCTTCAGCTGCTGAACCCAGCTGCTCCTCTACACTTCTACAATAACATCGGGAGTCCTAGCTAACCCTCCCCAGAACGAAATATCTTTTAATACTAATATTAATGCGATTAAACATGAATTTATCAATCTGTAATAACTTGTCTTTCTGCAATACTTTCCAGTTATATTTAATTTTTCTTAAAGCAGTTTATTTTCTTTGTTTTCTTATTTCCATAATTTTTGAATTACTTAGTTATGTAAGTTTTGAATATCTATTGTGTTAAATTATGTTATTATTTTAAATGTACCAAACGTCCGTATAAATGAAAATAAATAAATAAATAAATAAAGTTTAAACCGAAGTTAGGCAGGATTGCTTCCTATTTCCAATGGTAGTTTTTTGCTCATTCGAGTTGCCGGGACGCCTTGGAACTTTTATGATGAATTTTGGATATTAAACCCTCCGTCTGGCGCACCTCAAATCAAAACAAGATCGGGTGCACTCGGCCTGAGAGGCCACCCATCTATTTGGGTCCTTTTTTTTATTATTATGTTGCTATAAATTTCAGATAATTTTCGGAAATTAATTTATTAGTATCTAAGTGATGTAATTAAACTAAATATAGTACTAAGAAACATATTTACTAAACAGTATAATACAGAAATAAAAATATCGATTTACCAGAAAAAAACCTAGAGAGAAAATTTTTCTGAAAAATACTTCATCCATTGTTCGTTAGAAAAATTGAAATTAATAAAACGCAGGCAGTCTAATGATAATCGGTATTTGAAAAGGTTCTTAATGCTCCAAATTAAATGTATAAAAGCATCTTTTATGCAGCGCTTTCGCATAGTTTAGGCACATTCTAAAGTATGACGGGATCAGGCGCACCCGGCCTATGAAGCCAGAGTCCTTAACACACAACCGTCTAAAGGACCATGGAAAACTATAGGTATGGACCACGCCGAGATTCGATCTCCGGGTGTACATTCTCGTTTTCAATAATTTGAAGACAAATTTGTCTTCGCCCCCTGCTCGCTAGGCATCGTGTGAGATTCTTAAAGTTAGACGAGTGAACAGAGCTAAAAAGTTGTGGGTCCCTCTACTAGCGTGAAGCAGAGCAGAAACTCTTTTGCTGTACTGTTTTGATTAAGTACTCTCGCACGAAAGCAACGATCTGAGCGTTATAGCTATGGATCTCGAGAAGGAGTCAAATGCAGTCAAGATAAATAAAAAATTAATTAATTAGTCTGAGTGAAAATGCAACTCGCCCCATAAAAATAAATTTATCTATGTATTTATTAGACAGTATCGGTATCAAGAGCATTCCACAGCCAAGTTGTTGTCCAAAATTTTGCAAACCAGATTGTAAAAACCAAAGCTGTTGAAAGGGAGCAGTACCTGGAAAGCTGTAACTACAGAAAAGCAGCAAACAATCGCCAAGACTTAAGATCATAGCTAAGCTAGCGAATTAAATCGCAATCGAAAGTGACAGTGACAGATCATTCATTGCGTACCTACGTTACTGGTCGAAGCAAACAGGCCGAAAAAAATGCACGCTAGTTCTCTGAACGAATAGTGTTCGACTGAGCAACTGTGGTCAAATTAGGAGACATTGCGAGAAACCGTATATGTTATGGGACGTAAGTGCAGTCGATACTCTAGTTTCCACAAGTGGACCCTTTCATTCCCATTGTAAACTGCAGTTTACATCAACTTTAAAACACTTTTTCCATGTTTTGGTTTACTTTAAATAAAAATGAGTGACATACACTAAAACTTACATAAAACAGCATTCGAATAGTAAACATTTAGTTACTGCATATGGATTGACATTTTTATGAACGCATTTAGAATTAAGGCCGTCAGGGTGTTTTCGTCCATTGTGACAAGTGGTGAAGTACTCCCCTCCTTCATAATTCTAGATGCAAAATCCATCAGTGAAAACATATAGCCCTATTCGCTAAGAAGAAAAGATTCATTTGCCAGAATTTTCCGTGACAAAAATTGAATAGGGTGGCATTGGGAGACGTTGAAAGCTATGTAAACTGTGGTTTACATTGGGCATTTATGGAATAACATTGTCGCCGGAATTGGAATGAATCCGATATGAAAAAGATGAACTTGGCGGAAAAAAGTAGCATAAAAGCTTTCAGATGGTGGAGATTGGGCGATTTCAGCCTATTAGGGTATATTCCGCATTGGTTGAGACCAATGCCCGGATTATGGAATTGTCCGGATTTCCAAAATGCACCGATAAAGACTCCAGACTCGTCTATAATATATCATTTATGATAAAATTCAAACTAAATTTAAAAATTTAACAACAGTAGCTTCGATCAGAAGAGCTTATAGTTTTGCTAGTTTGCTCTAATTTAATTTTGAACTTTAGTGATAAATGGCCCTAAATCTGGATTATCAAACAAATAATCCGGATTTTGACGTCCGGATTGGCGGGTTTTACACTATTGGTTTCTAAACATAGCTTCAGTAAATGGGTGGGAGCTTAGTCTTACTCACCGAGAAAATTTCTTTCATCGTTTCCGTAATAAAAAAAATAACCCATATTGCTGTCAACTATTTGTATTTGAAAAAGTTTCCACTCAATCCCAATGTAAACTGCAGTTTACATACTATTATTTTCCAAACCCATAATTTTTTTTCCTTTTTTTTTTTTGAAAATGAATTTTTAGACACAAATAAAGACGAAATAATAGCAATATTATTTTTTTCCCCGAAGGAATTTAATTTGGGAATGAAAGGGTTAAGGCACCCTATAGTAGTATAATGAACATTTTTTCCGAATTTGCATTGCAAAAAATAAGTATTTTTCCAGACATTGAGAGCAAAATTAATAGTCCTTACTTATACTTAAAGAATCCCTTAATTTTATTTGTCAGTTACTTTAACTAGGCTTCTGAATTAAATCATTTTATTGAATGAGGTAATGCATTTATAAGTGACGTTTTGTCCCAATAAGCATACCTTTATACTTATTCCTTAAGAGGACTATGAATTCCCCCCTTAATGTTCATGTTTTACGGCTTTTAAGACTTGATCACGTTTCAGAGTAGTCTGCGCTCACACAAAATTGTTCACCTTCACGTTTGGCGCAGTTCAACTTTACACGAGTCTAGTATATATATACAGGGTTATTGGTTAAGTCGACCTATTCCCTGCAACACGTTATAATAGGGGAAAAATGCAACAAAATGAGGCCATAAATGTTAGGCCGATTTTCAACGGTCACTGAGATATTTGAATTTTTAGGTTTTTTTAAATAACCTCGAATTTTACCATTTAAAGTAAGAATTAAAAAAAACTACTAAGGTAATGGGTTAAAACTTATTTTTGGATTTTAGTTAACACTATAGCAGACATTTCTTAATCATTTAAAATTTCAAAAACCCATCACAATTTCGGAATTTTTAATTTTTAATAAAAAAAATTATCTTAAATTTTTTTAAAGTTGATTTTTAATATAGTATTACTAAAAACAATTATATGACACGGACTCTGCAGACCACTGGAAAAACATACTCGTGTTGTCAGCTTTCCAAAAAGGTGTCAATATCAATATAAATATTTGAAATAATTGAAACAGTTAGCTGCAACTTGTTCGGGGACCATAATTTCGTTTGATAAAAAACGACAAATCCATAAAACAATAAAAACAAGTCTGTCAAGTTAGCCCTACCACTTTAAAATTTCGACAAACGCTATAGTGCATTAAATGTCGCGATTTTGTCGTAATTCAATGGAAAAAGAAAAAAAAATGTCGCGCCCCTCCTTCCCCTTAAAAACTACCCTTAAGTGCATTTGAGCCTCAGTTAACCAAATTCGAGTTCCAAGAATCTCCCCAATGCTAAAGGTGTCCAGTAAGATATCACAGGGGCTGCTTAAGAGATTTCCACCCTGAAAAAAATTGTCGCGCCCCTCCTTCCCTTAAAACCTACCCCCGTCAAGTTAGCACTACCACCCCGGTAGCGGCCAATTCAAGCATTTCCGTAAAACAAAAAGTATCCAATTAATTGTCACAGGAACCGAAAGGCATATTGCACGCTTCAAAAAAATTTTCGCGCCCCTTCTACCCTTAAAAACTATCCTTAATTGCATTTCAGCCTTATTTCGCCAAACTCGAGTTCCAAGAATCGCCCCAATACTAAAAGTGTCCAGTAAACTCTCGCTACGGCTGCTTAAAAGATTTCGACCCTGAAAAAAATTGTCGCGCCCCTCCTTCCCTTAAAAACTACCCCCGTCAAGTTAGCACTACCACCCCTTTCGGTTCCTGCGACAATTAATTGGATACTTTTTGTTTTACGGAAATGCTTTAAGTGGCCGCTACCGGGGTGGTAGTGCTAACTTGACGGGGGTAGTTTTTAAGGCAAGGAGGGGCGCGACAAATTTTTTCAGGGTGGAAATCTCTTAAACTAGCTGTTTCAATTATTTCAAATATTTATATTGACATTGACACCTTTTTGGAAAGCTGACAACACGAGTATGTTTTTTCAGTGGTCTGCAGAGTCCGTGTCATATAATTTTTTTTAGTAATACTATATTAAAAATCAACTTTAAAAAAATTTAAGATAATTTTTATTTTATTAAAAATTAAAAATTTTGAATTGTGATGGGTTTTTTAAATTTTAAATGATTAAGAAATGTCTGCTATAGTGTTGACTTAAATCCAAAAATAATTTTTAACCCATTACCTTAGTAGTTTTTTTTAATTCTTACTTTAAATGGTAAAATTCGAGGTTATTTAAAAAAAACCTAAAAATTCAAATATCTCAGTGACCGTTGAAAATCAGCCGAACATTTATGGCCTCATTTTGTTGCATTTTTACCCTATTATAACGTGTTGCAGGGAATAGGTCGACTTAACCAATAACCCTGTAGACATTAAAAAGGGTCATCCATAGCCCTCAGGATTGCTGTAAATCTGGACGAAATAGAATAGAATTAGGTTTGTCCATATGTATCTATGTAGATTACTATGCAAGGCAGAAGAAAGGCTTGTGATAAATTGATATGGAAATGTTACTGTGTGGTTTTTAGAACATATAAACTGCAAACAAAAATGCGAAAAAGTGAATCGGAAAAAAATTATCTATGATAGAAATTTTTTTCTTTCAGTATTCTTAATATTCAATTCAATAAAAAAAAAAGTTTCACCGGGCAAGGGGGGCGGTCGCCCCCCCCCTGGCTACACCCATGCCGAAGTCACAATTTTCGATGACTCACAAAAAGAGCGATAACAAGGTAACAGTAAAAAAAATTCCGATTGTATTGGTAATTTTCTTGCTGAAACAAGTTGCGCTATTAACCCTTACAGTATTGACCATCTAATGCGGGACACCCTGTATATGTAGTTTTTTTTAATTTTATAAAACTACGCAAGTTTATTATTTTAGCTTTTGAGAAACACACTGATCTTGAGCGTATACAGTAACCCTGAAAAATTTGTATACATATGTGGTATGTATTATATTTATCTATAAATATGGTTTTCGGACAGAACAAATCTTTGAAATTGATATGAGTTGAATTGCAATTGGCAACAAAACAATTAATTCGCAACGGCAGTTAATCGTATCTACATCATGAATTCACAAGGATTATTGATTACATATTTGTTATTATTATAATTACAATATCTAATACATTTTCCTAACAGAAAGCTTTGCATTTCACAAGATAGTATACCTACACCTACAAACTTCCATGTATACATGTATCTATCTTCACAAGGGCCCTCATAGACTCAGCGATTAATTCGACAATCAAAGCTCACTTCTGTGGTGAAAGCACTTTTTTTAGGTTCCACTACCGAATTCGCAAGAGAAAATGAGCCTTTTCCACAGAAAATGTGCTTTCTCCACAGAAGTGAGCTTTGATTGTCCAATTAATCGCTGAGTCTATGGGCCTTCTAAGTGATTAAAGTTAGCATTATCTAGTTTAACATATTCAATTGGCAGCGATGCAATTAATAAGCAAAACCGGTTGTAGCTTTTTTCATTTTTAATTCTTGTCATCACGCAACTCACAAAAAGTTAACAAAAGCAACAAATTCTGATATGTTTCATGACCATCATGAAATCATGATCACTTCCATTAGCATCACTGGTGGTATGGTAATTGGTATAATAACATATTGTGTGGGAAAAAGTACAAAGTACATGCAATTAAGTTATCTTTCTCTTTTATTGAATAAAAAGGTAATACTTGTCCTATGTGTTTGGTAAATAAATAAAGTTAATGACTGTAATCTTATTTTAGTAGATTTTTAAAACGTCGTAAAAGATCGGAAATTCATTCTACACACTTTTTCGAATAAAAAACTAAGGACATTTGTGGAATTTAGATTGCACCCTTTTAAAAAACGCATGTAGGTAGGTATGCGTTAAAGCTTGTATGATAGACTTAAAGCGTAACAACCTTGATTTTATTACAATGAGATTTTCGCCGACCCTTCAATATTCAGGCGAATGCATCGATTCATCTGCATAAAACCATAAAAACTTCAAACAAGAGCACAGCACACACTCCGACAGCCTCAATATCAATCCTCCGCAATAGCGGCAGGGTCATTCATATCAAGATTTATCGAAATCCCAATCGGTCCCTCAACTTAATCAGGTCTGACTTAACTTTATTTGGGTTTCTGAAATGATTTTTTTTATTTGAAGTCAACCATACCCATAGGCTGAACAACTGAACTCACCCGCGAAGAGATCGGAGAATTTAAGCTCAGTCACGAAAATGAACAGAATTTTGAAGGATATTTTTTTTCAAAAGTGTGTCTTCTCAATTCTTCAACTGTCCTTAACCTTAGTGTTTAAGTTGCAAACACAATTCTGTAGCATGAATTTGAAATTGCACTGCACCCCCTTTACTTGACAAATAAAGCTAAGTCGTTAAAATTAACGAAAGTGCTCTGTATCTGAGTATAGGTACTGAGTGTCAAATATTTACAGAACACTTCACAATACTCATAAATAAATTAATTGATTGGTTTGTTGTCGCTATCGATTGTCTTGACTGTCTTTTGCTGGAAATAGATATGATGCAGCAACAGCAACTTAACTTGTTAACCTTTGCTGCAGCATATCTATTTGAAGCATTTTTTTTTATTTAGGCACCTTACACTTAATAGACAGTGTTTCACTGCATCAACTTACTTTCTATCCTTATATTTCAAGTACATCCGCTTGAACATATCAAACATACACTCGCGTCGCAACATTAATCCTTTAAAATTACCAAAAAATAATTCGGGTGTTTCATAGACGACATTTTTCTTTTCGAAAAAATCATATGATGCCGTCAGCCATTTATACGCAGCAAATAATGCAACACTTATAACGAGCGTCCATTGCGACCACAAAAGTGACACGATTGTATTAATCATTGTGCTTTATTAAAATTATATATTGTCATATGTGAAAAAAAACAAAACAGTTACTATTCTTCTATCACTTTTTTATTATTTTTATTTTATTCACTGCCGCGTAATGCTAATTTCAACATCTACAAAAGAATGATCTGTTCGCGTTCTACTGATCATTGACTGCTTGCCGGGTGTAGCTTTTATAATAACCTAAACTTGCTGTACACACTATGAAACGTTCTTATCTGGATAATGTTGATGTGTACGTTTGGTTTGGTACTTACTATCTTTAAAACATTTTTATAGATGAAACGCCACAAAAGCTTCCCAATTGAATTTATTTCGTAAGACAAATTAATAATTACAAACAATAAAAAAAGAAACAAACAAATAAATTGATAAACAAAATATAAAAGCTTTGCCTTTGAATGAATGAAGTGATATGGTTTTATTTATTGATATGTGAGTAAGTTCAATAAGTAAATGAAATCATCTAGGGGCGCGGGAGCGTCCCGCACGCCAAAGAAAAACGAAGAAATTTGAACAAATCAAAAGTGAGAAGCGACTAAGACTATGTTTACACGACGGAACAAGTACGGGTTTTCGGACCTCTGTAGCTCGGACTCTGGTTGGCCCTGAGTGTTCAAATTCGGTAAAGGTTGTCGTTCACGCCGTCTTACAAAGTGTAGAAAATTTCAAGAAGATACGATGAAAAACACTGGAGATATAAGAGTTTGAAAATCGCATTTTTTCTTGTTCTTGTCGTTCATTGACAGGGCTACAGCCTTGCAGAGGGCATTTCGGGATTTGGTCTCTTTTCCCATTGATAGAGTCTGTCGTGAAGGTGTGCATAGGCTATCGTTTGCTCCGATCTGTGGAGTAGAAAAAAAGATACAGCGGAAAATGTGAAAAAATACATAGAGTTTCTCGCTTAAATCTTTTTATATGTTTCAAAGGAAGCATTTTGCAAAAGTCGGGGATTGGCCCGAAAAATGCCTAGAAAAGAATCGTATAGTTTTGTTATTTGGCAAGACTGTTTCGAACAATCCCTTGTATATGTTCTCTAAAGTTTTTAGTTGTAAAGCGTCTGCAAGAGCGGCGGCAAGGGCTCAAAGTTCCAGATTTGGTTCGTCTCTTATACGAGTATGTACATATTACTATAATATTGAATGAACAAATAACATCCCGATGATCCTAAAGCTTCCAGCAAACGGTAGAGTTTCGCAAAACACACACACACCTCAGGTTACGAAGGACGCTAAGGTTACAAAGGTTACCAAGAGGGTTATTATTGTTATTATGTTCTCAAACATGGTCGTGATAAAAGGGCAGTGAATATCGTCTTCATTTCAAGAAAATAAACGCATTCATTTATTGTTATGTTAAGTTGGTTTTGTCAGTTGAAAACTGCAAAAAAATATGATATCTCACAAAAACAACTCTGTTGTAAAAAGTTTCCGCCAAAGAAAAAGTTGTCAGCCGCAAAAAGGATTGATATAATACAATCCCGCCAAAATGCTCGCAAGGATATGCATTCAAAAGTGATTGATTAAGTTAATAGTTTCCACCAAAACAGCGTGGTGCGGTATGCGTCAGAATTTGTGAAATAATTTCCGCCGCGATAGACCACGCTGAATTTGCCAATTCGTGTGGAGTCTGTGTTGTGTGTACCGCGTAACTCACCCGCCTTGCAATGCTGTTTGGCGGGGAGCTTTCATAGGGGTAATTGCAGGATAAAACCGATATTATGAAAATTTCGAGAGAACTTTATTGTATAAAAAAGGGAAAAGTCGTCTAAACGAAGGAAAGCAAAAAAAGTTTGTAAAACACAACAAAATAAAATTATTTACAAGGCTGGAAGATTCGAGATTAAAACTGATCAAGAAAAGAGCATAGCAGCAAATAGCACCCTCGTCAGCTCCCCGCCAATAAGCGTTGAAAGAAATTAGCTTCCACCAAACCAGCGCGGGTGCGTTACGCGGTACACACAACACAGACTCCACACGAATTGGCAAATTCAGCGTGGTCTATCGCGGCGGAAATTATTTCACAAATTCTGACGCATACCGCACCACGCTGTTTTGGTGGAAACTATTAACTTAATCAATCACTTTTGAATGCATATCCTTGCGAGCATTTTGGCGGGATTGTATTATATCAATCCTTTTTGCGGCTGACAACTTTTTCTTTGGCGGAAACTTTTTTCAACAGAGTTGTTTTTGTGAGATTCATTAATACCTTTTAAATTATGATGTGAAATTCATTGCTGAAATTGGGATACATATTAGGATTATATAGCTAAATGTTCATTTTCGTTTTTTTACATAGTTATGTAGTTTGAGAGAGGTTTTTGGAATCATACATACGGAAATATGGTGTCCGTATCCGTCCATTGGAGGGTCCGCTTATTGAAGGTAAATTTGTTCCAAAATAGATACCTAAATCGTATGTTTAAGTTAATTGTCCGGTTATGAGAAGTGTCCGCCAATGGAGGTTTCACTGTATTTTATGATTCGAGAACATTTTATGAATTATATCAACGTTTTTATTTATTTCCTTTTAAATATAATGTTTTATATTTCCGGCCAAATAACATGGATTTGAAAAAAAAAATTATTTGTAAATCAATTCACTAACAAAATACAGGAAATATATACATGTGATGGAATTGGTGCATGGCAAGTTTGTGTAGCTCTTATGTTTTCTGAATAAACTGTCAAAAGAAATTTCAAGAAGGTTTCATAAAAATCGCTATAACCGTTACTCTCGCTAATGTAATTCGTAGCCGAACGGTTCTGAAGAAACATCGATAGCGTCCTTAAGGGAACAAACATCAAAATTGACATTCGGCCGCGCCCAAAATTAGCCTCGTTTATTACCAAAACTTTTTTTGGAATTAACTTAATTTGTTTTTTAACCCTAGAGAGATAATCATATTTTTTACCCTTGAAAAGATAATCATACGACGATTCGACGTGTTGCTAGTTAACATCCTTATAACTTTTTTGTTAAGAGTAACATGTTGTTAAAAGGTAGATATATAATCATTTGTATTTAATATTAATCTGTTAAACTCATGGTTTTGCAAAATTTTTATTTGTTTTTTTTTTTTTATATAATATTAATTTTAGAAAAGTGGTTCTAGGAGAAAGTGGGCTGTCCTTTCAATAGATTAAAATAAAGGATATCTAGCAACAGGTTTTTAGTGGTTATATCCAAGTAAATACACCTCCACATTATGAAGGTTTATAAAAATGTCAATTCGGGGCAATTAAAATATTTTTCATTAAAAATTTGTTCTACAGTTTTTACTGACATTAAAGATAATCATACGTCGATTCGACGTATATTTGACTTATGACCCCCCCAATATTTTAGGCTGTGTGGCACCCAAGCCAATAATTATGCCACGTAGTTACGCCTACAGACATGAATTGATTTAAATCTTGGAACCAAGAAATTATAAAGCTTCACTTATGAGATATAATAAAAAGAAAAATTTCTATACGTCGATTCGACGTATCTATCTCTATCTCTATCTCTCTAAGGTTAATACATGCATAAATTTGCTTAAAAGAAAAGCACATTATTTAATAATCAAATTCTATTTATTTTAAATACTTCTTTCATACGAATTAGATCCAAATCATTTATTTGATTTGTAAATTTATTTTTTTGATTTGGGCATTCATTTATTTGTTTTGTAAGTTTATTTTTTGATTTGGACATTTACTTATTAGTATAGTGATTTTGGCTCCAGACCCAAACATCCAATTAAAGAGGAAAGTGTTGATGCCAAATTCTTGCACACCCTTCCCTCTATACGTATTAAAAAGTTACACTAATTTGAGCGTCACATTAAGGGGGGAGGGGGTGACGAAGAGCGGAAATTTTAGTTTATAGAAAATATCTGAAAAAGTGTTAGTCCTATCGCAAAATGTCCTAAGAACGAAATAAACTACATTGAATTTTCTTTGCAATGATATTTAATACTCTAGACCATTCTTGGAAAATTATACCCTAGACGCAATTACATTTTATGATATTTACATTTCGCACTGCAACTTTTAATAGAGTAAAGATAGAGTGATAAAAATTAGTGATGATGTTGCCAGTCAAATTTATTTAACTTAAACCAAAAATCAGCTTGCTCCCGCCACGGACACCTCCCACGCCCCAGTCAACATTTCTCAAAAAGGCATGCCTGTAATTTCTCTCTAAATTACGTCAGTCAATAAAGCACGGAGCAGCTTGAGTCTCCGTGTAAGCCAGCTATATGTTGATAGGAATAGTTCTCCCAATCACAATGGCTCCAATTGATTTACTTCAGAAGCTAGAGCGCCAAATGTAACTATCAAAAAATCGAAATTACACTGGATAATCTTCCAAGAGAAGGTATACGGTATAATATATCATTGGAAAGGGAATTTTGCGTAGTTTAAATCAGAAAATTTTGCTCAGTGGTAGCGTGTAGGACGGGCAATCAACAGACATGGGTTCGATGCTAGCTGTGGAAATTTTGTTTTTCTATTTTTTTTTTCAAATGCGTTCAATGCCAGAAAGTGATGATATAAGGCAAATGGAGTACGCCTTTATTGAAGCATAATTTAGTTCTACAATAAGATTCTATCGGATTAAAACACGGCGCCAAATGCCATTATTGGACTATTATTCAGTGGTTATACCCTATAAAGTTATTATTAAAGTTAGAAGAGAATATTTTACGAAGTATTATAGGAATGAAATTGTTACTTGGGGGATTACATATAGATATTGAAAATGAAATTTCAGCTCTTCTGAACATGTCGCCTTTTAAAGCTCATCCAGAAACCACCCTTGATAGATACAGGGAAAGCAGCTTTATCTAATTCTAATGGTGAAACCGTTTTCGTTGAACGTTCAAAAGTGAATTTGGTCAGCAAATGTACAATTATTGCTTTAGTTTCCATCAATGCAAATCTGGAACCTGCAATATAATACAAAAAGTTAAAAAATGTTTGAATACATAATTTGCATTGTAACATACCGATACAGTTTCTGGGTCCTATTCCAAAAGGTAGATATGCATATGGATCAATTTTATGTTTATTCTCATCGCTAAATCGTTCAGGATCAAATTTTTCCGGATCGGGATATAATTCAGGATCATAATGCAATCCCGCAATGGATATTCCAATAACATCGCCTGGATTAAGTTGAACAGTCCTCGTCCTTACTACCAATAATGTATGGCTTATTACAAACTCGATCTGTTACTATGGCTGATGGCCATTTGCGGAGTGTTTCACTCACAGTCATATCAAGATATTTCATCTTTTGAATTATATCATAAGTCAACGGTTCGTCACCTAATTCATCGCGAACCTTGTCAATTTCATCGATAAGCCGTTGTTGTACTACAGGATTTTCCACTATTTCGATAGCACAAAAACAAATTAGAAGGGCGGATGATTCAAAACCGGCCGTAAAGAAAAGAAAACACTGAGCTACCATATCGATATCTGGCATGTTGTACGATAGAGTTTTTCGTCCTGCGGATGATTCTTGCACTGCAGCAAATCCATCGGAAGGCTCGTTCGTTTCCATATCATTTGTCCCGAGTGTTCCTTTGCGTGCTTCCATAAGAAGGTGGATCATATCGGGCCGGACAATTTCCCAAGCAGCTCTCTCGCGCATCGTGTCTATTACTATATTGTAGAAGTAGTCTCCGAACTTTTTGTCCAGTAATCTGATCTTTAGTAACTAGAAGCAGAAGAAATAGTAAAATTAAATTAATTTCAGGCATTTATTGGGAGTACATACCCTCATAATTTTTTTGAAATTCGAGAATAAGAAAATCTTAATTGCCACCAATCCACTGGCTTTTGTCGATTCACTTGCCTTGCGATAGAATTCATTATCCCTATCCGATAACGAGTCAATCCGCAGACCAAATGCGCACGTGGCAATCACATCATTAGTAAAACGGGTGAACAAATCTTTGAGGTTTATATCTACTTCTGCATTATCCTTTGTTTGTTCTTTTAAATATTCTGCAGCCGTTCGGCCACATTCATTGACGAATTCAAACATTTGACGCATTTTCCTGCCTGTGAAAGCCGGGCTCAATGTCGCTCGCATATGTCGCCACTTTTCATCTCTTAATGCGAAGAGAGAGTTGCCAAACAAAGGTTCATCCTCTGCGTCGAAAATGACTCGATGATTGATAAAATGATCGAAATCCTTGATTGTTATTTGTTTGATAATTTCACGATCGTTGATCATGAGAACGGGATTACGCATTTCAAATAGGCCAAAGTATCTGGAAATAGTGAATAAATAGTTAATTTCAATTACAATGAAGCAAATTGGATGAAGTTTGTTTTTGCAAAAGCTCCACCAGGAGGTTTTTTCTCATTAAGCAGAGATTATATATCTGAGTCCTTTCCAAAATTCTGGGAATAATTGTACATTTTCTAAAATTGAAGAACCTAACCATTCCTCTAAAACATGTGGTTGCGACATCAACATTATGTTTAACATGTACAGCACAATACACCTATCTTCCACTTATAATGGGCCTTGAACTTTTGTGTCTGATTGAAAAATCTTGTCTCTGCCTTGAAACTGTTTATAAGTATGTATGTATCTAGCCAACATAGAGCATAGAATAAATTATTCTTAATTGAATTATTCCAACAATGTATGATTGAACTTGACAATGACTCGCTTGGTAGTCAAAACCAAACCATTACACCTTCTTGGGCAGCCAGCTCAGTGTCTTGTTAAATTAAAGTAATCTTTAACTATTATCAATACAATGTGTCAGTTAAGGAAGGCAGATTAGCACATATCATTAAAAATTAACGGATTTCTTTTTATAAATGTTATAACTGAATGACTAGACTAGTCTCAGTGAAATACGATATTTGGTCCTACATCGCTGGATTTTTGCAGGATGGTTGGTGACGGCCCCCGATTATAGGAAAATCCTTAAAAAGAAAGAGGGAAAGGGGGGCCCTTTTTCGGTTTATTGCGATTATTTCAAAAACGGCAAAAGCTACAGAAAAAAAGGTTTGAGGACGAAAAAAACCCTTTTTTTTAAGGTTGCGGACCCCAAATTGGTAGGGATTTTTTTCACATAATCTGGGGACCGTCCCTATCATGCCAAAAAATCAGCGATGTAGGATTTTTGCCGTTCGATGACCAGATTTTGGCTTAATTTTCATAGGCTAGACTAGACTACAATTTGTAATGTAAATAGCCGCCATACACTGTTCAATCGATTATACAATATTTTTGATCGTCTGATGGATTGGAGGGTGTATGTGATCATCCAAAAAAAAATTTCTAATGGGACGATCTGACGATATTTCCATGCAATTTTCGTACAATCTGTCATATGATTCATTGACAATCATGTGTTGTTAGTTGTTGATTTTTATTTTTTTTCATATAAACCGTCGGCCATTCTTTAAAAGTAGAGACCTTCCATCACCACAAAATATATTATTTTCCTCGTATCATTGTTGTGACAATTTCATTTTCATTTAATTCCATCGTCAGGTCGATCGTACGATCGATGGTGTATGGTGACTCTCAGACTGACTGACATGTGAGGATCGAATATATATTTTTGTGTGCTCTGTTAGTCATCTGAAACAATACTGTTTTTCTCCATCAGAAAAAAAAGGAAATAAGTAACTGGTGCGACATAGTCCAACATAGGCCGCAGATGTTTTAGTGTAATATTTATATTTACAGCATATGATCTTGTGTTTCAAACTATCCGCATAAAACGGTACTCGTTTGACTCATCAGTCATATATCATATGGTTCCTGAATTCCAAGACCCATCATAAATTGAATCCACCAACAGATTCGAACCCACGACAATGTGCATCGAAGTCGAGCACACTAACCACAATACCAACCAAACTACACAATATTACATTTAATAAAAAAAAACACACACAATTTAAAATAATTACATACCTGCAGTCTTTGTATTTCAAATAGAGCCTTTTGTACATATCCATCATAGGCTCGCGTCGCATTATCATGTTTTTAAAGCTACCGAAAAGTATGCTGGGTGGATCATAAGGGATGTTTTTCTTTTCGAAATAATCATGCTTGGCTGTAAGCAGGCGCGCACAGAGGGTGGGGCAAAAGGGGCAATTTGCCCCGGGCCCCGCGTTGGAGAGGGCCCCGCAGGGACAGTGGTCTCGTAGTGCGCATACGTCTGCCAAATTATTACACGAATTGATGTCAGATAAATTTTATTTAAATCTCTATTTATCTTGTTTTGCGTTATTCAAAGCATTTCTAGGACCTTATAGGGTTTCCCTTCACCTACTTTTTTAAATTAAAATTGCTAAATCTAAAATTGGCACTGATATATCTTAGGTGTTGAGATCAACAGCACACTCTGCCGAAATTTATCTAATTAATCGGTATTCTCTTAAAATCTGAGTGTCCTCGAACTATGTGTGTTTTATGGAGAAAGTGTTAACCAAGAAACTGAAAACGATGGATCCCCTTTAAATGACTATTTCTTATTTAGTTTCCATATAAACTTATATTTATTCAAGTCTCTCTCTGATTATTGTTAACTCATTGTAGTCTTATCTGTAACTATGCTCTCAAACTAGCAAAATTTCTCAACGTTTTTAGCCCAGGCAGAATAAGGAAAATAGCTGCAAAAAATCATATAGTTCTAATTCTTTCAGGAATGCATAGGAGCGGGTCCCATGAATAACCTGTAAAAAGTCCCAACGATTTAGAGCGCCGCCGGGGTCAGGAGGAGGGTTAAAAGGTCCTTTTTTTTGGTTTTTTGCTTAAAACTTCAAAACTATCAATTGTGTGCAAAAATTATATGAGACAAAGTGAAAGAAGACGAAATTCCCTATAAAATAGTACAATGCACTTTATATCTATCTTTAACCGTTTCCGAGATATTGATAAGTGAAAATCATCAATTTAAAAAAAAACCTCTTCTACCACGTGTTCACTGTAAAAATATTACCCCTCACGTGTCAGAATATTATTTTAAAGATCAACATTTATGTGAAGTATGTGGACACAATATTTCCAACGAGAATACGAGTTAACATGCTCATTTAACAATCGCTGGACGAGCGGTAGGGTTATATGAATTTATTAGGTGATTTAAAATTTTTATGGGAATTCCCCGTTTTGTAATTCGGGTCTATAAAAAAATGTAACGACTATTAGGTCAGCCGCGGACAAAATTAGTCGTCATCATAAATGTCATCATTTTGTGATGGTGCACTGTTCTTACACGATCCGTGGCATGAACCACAGATAGGCGAACAATAAATTCCACTTTTGCGACATCCACACCTTGAACCACATCCGGTGCCACAACTGCAAAATATGGAGTTTAACACATTATCTGGAGCTATTGGTGCACTTGTTTTCACGGGGCATAGTAATCCGTCTTCATCTCGACACCAACCCCAATGTTCGGGGTTAAGTGAGTGGTTACCAAGCCATTGTTGTACCTGAAAATAGACTCTAAATGCATGCTGTTGTGCTGCTGATGTGGTTGGTGGGAGTAACGATAGGTTAGCTTTCACCTTGCTTGTTGACCTTATGAATGACATATATCGATGATTATCCAAATCATGTTCAGCAGGTGGGGCGTGATATATAACTAGGAACATCCGCTCCCCAGCTTTGGATACATCCTTTGGTCTTGAATTGGGGTCGTAGAAAACTTTAGCAATCGTTTTCATATCATTTGGAGATCGCTTGAAGCATTTGAGGATAGTCGATTTGCTTTTGCTGTAAATGGCGGATGTGGTATCACATCCTGTAAAACTGTGAATGAACAGAATGGATCCACTATAATCAAGTAGTTGAAGCTGTTCGGTGCAGTACATCTTGTCCTGCACTTTTCCTCGTCCAGGTTTCAGGAAAAACACATTTCTATCTGGTGGCGCCAATGCTATTAGTAGAACGAGAAGGTCAACATCTTCCCCAACAATCACTACACTCCGAGAATCAGTAGCCTTCCTTAAACCACATTCAACAATATCACCATCAGCATCTCCTTTAGCAATACTCACCTGTATCCCTTTCGAAATAAGTGTCTTTGCCAACATCTTAATCAGCTTCGATTTGTTATTACGATTAAGAAGGAAGACGTCCTGTTGAATAGTAGCCACCGTATTGCCATCGAAGCTTATATCGACTGATATTTTTGACGATTCTCTTCGTTTCTGTTCAGTACGTTTAGTGGAGTTATTGTCTTCATACCCATCGAAAACTACAGCAGAGTTAATCCCATAGTGATTGATGATGTACGATGCACATTGCTCACAAATGGAAGCAAATCTAGAGCCAATATTCCACTTGACCCGATGAAGGAGGAAGCCTCCATCAATTACTGGAAAACAGGCCTTAAGATCGACATCACTGTCGCACAAAGGAAATGCATCGTACAATGCAGACTTTTTATTTTTCCGCATTAAACCATCAGTAAAAAGAGTCAGTGGAAATGGAGATAACTCATACTTTAACAGTTCAGCTACATCCTGATCTCCTTTTTTACTGATGAGTGTCCGCTGAAAAATTATTAGAGGGTCAACTGCTATTGTTTCGTTATTCAGCTTAATCGTACTGCTCATAGCGGCCAAAGGGAGCACTTTATTCTTTTTGGATTGCTTAATGTCTGCAAAGCTCGTTCTGTGGAAAGTTGCCATTGTGTTAGCTCCGATTTCTGCTGCTTTATAACAATTTATGGTGCTGTTTCCAACTACACCGGATGAAAGAGACATGATAGAATCATTAACAGGAAAAGGAGGGTGGTCGGCCAGCCACTGAGCAAGCTTACCTCTATCTTGTTTGTCTCTATTCATTCGTGAAACACGACAATCAACGTGTTGCTCTCCACTCTCGAATTGAAGATCAGCAAACCGCTCTAGCGACGAACAGATCGAAGTAGATGTGCGGGCTCCTGCAATCCACTTTGCAAGTACAGTGTCACTTAAACCTCTCCCTCGTGTAAGGCCTCCTTCGCTTTTCATGTCGCACATCAGCGTCTGCTCTATTGTCATGTCTGACCATACTCATGCCCACTTCTATTTACGCTGAAGTATCCAGAATCCATGTACTCTTTTTTAATACCTGGATGGCGATCTGTTAATGACAGCATATCCTGTACATAGAGCTGAGTACACTTTGCATAATGGAAATGGCCACTGGCATGGAAATATGGTATCATATATGCAATTCAATATAATGTGAAATCTTTCTGGCAATAGTTTCTGTGTGTTATCTATCTAATAAGACTAACGATTAGAAAAAATGTACGAGTAATCGACACAAATGTTAGTAAGAAACATGCGATAATGAAGATTTTTTCAAAAAGTTTTGATTTTGCGGGCTAATATCTCAGAAACTATTAAGGAGAGGTATACATTTTTATATATCATTTGATAGCAAATTTTGTCTTCTTTCACTTTGTCTTATATGGTTTTTGCGTAAATTTGACAGTTTTCGAGTTTTAAGCGGAAAACTAAAAAAAGGGACCTTTTAACCCTTCTCCTGACCCCGGCGGCGCTCCAAATCTTTGGGACTTTTTGCAGGATGTTCAGGGGACCTTCCTCTATGCATTTCTGAAACATTTGGGACTATATGATTTTTTGCATCTATTTCAGCTATTTTGGCTTATTCTGCCTGGGCTAAGAGCATAAAACTCATTTTGCTAAAAAAATTGTATCGGAAAAAAAGGACACTATTTAATCCTTGACCAGAGGTCGGCATGCCGGGTATCATATCAAAGGGGAATTCGAGTGCATTACATACCTGGTTTTCGTTTCCTGTTCAAGATTCTATCCTTTGAATAGCGAGTCAGTGACTGTCTCACCCTTAAAAATGATTCGTGGACATGGCTGATTTCCACTAATATATAAGTGCAAATCAACATCGACTGAATCATTCCCGGTCATGCCGTCCCCGGCGGTGTATGGTGTGGTACAAAGCGATGGCATCTGACGAGATGTACACCATGTCAGTCGAAACCGTGAAATCACCGTTTTTGATATCCCCCGTGAGGGGATCACTTGTTTCAACAAAATTTAGGAAACAAACGCTGGATATGTAATGTACTCGGCGTCCGCTTTGATATGACACTCCGCATGCCGACCTCTGATCAAGGATTAATTAGTGTCCTTTTCGGGACCTTTCCGATCAAAATTTTTCTTAGCAAAATGAGTTTTAGACTCCGTTCACCCTACTGAATCGAAACAAACAAAATCAGCCTTACTTTATTTTTTTTCTATTTGGAGACCTGGATTGGGATATTTTGACTGCACTATTTGCTTGGTGTAGCCATTTTTATTTAAATTTTAAACGAAATTACAAGCGCTATTTATAATGACTGTAACACTGGATAACGATCTATTAATGAATATAAACTTCATTTTCTAGCTCATTAATAAAAACAGCGCATTAACCCTTTCGCTCTCAATGATGCCATATGGCATCATGAAATTTAATGATTTTTCATAGAAAATGTAAGAAATAAATTTTAACTTTTTGTATGATATTAGACTCTCCCAATAGTGTACCTAATACCTATTTGATTTTTTCCAACGTGAAATTTTTGGTTTTGGGATGTTATTTTTAATTAAATTTTAGAGAAGGTTTGACGATTGTCGTAAAGCCGAAAAACTGATTTATCCATTTCCCCATATGTTTAAGCATTATCATTTGTTATTAATTACACACTATACAAAACCCTAATTGTATCTTATTAATTTTGCAAACAAACAAATTTATGTTGACAATGCATGTACGCATTTTTCCATTCAGTACAGAGTTCAATATATCGATATTCCGATATATTGATTAAGTAAGCAAAATTTTAGTATAAGTAGACTAGCATTATATGTAATTGTGAATATTCAAGCAATAAAGGTTTACAGGTAAAAACGATATTCTTGTTTCTTCATGCACTTGTCTTACGGACTTGTGCAATATCATAAAAGGTCTAAGCACCATACAATTGTCTTAAGGACTTTTGTTAAGCTGTAAAATTTCTGTTTATAGCCAACACCATATTTCCTGATAATAATCATTTTATGCAAATCATTTTAATGGTTTTATTTTGCAAAGAGGTTGTTGTAAGAGAAAATCAAAAGATTTTTCGATTTTTTTTAGGAAAACCCTATAAAGTGGTTTTGCATGAGCATGATGCCATATGGCAACATTGGGCGTCAAAGGCAAATCAGCAAGTCCCCTATTCAGATAAATGCTAATTGCTTGCTGTATGGAAGGCACCCTTAGTTTTTATCCGAATGAGCTAATTTTTGGTGGGTGGGGTGATTATGAGCTCCAATCGCAATAAACCAAAATCTAGCGCTCTGCTCTAATTTTGGGGGGAGTTATGGACATGTCCTTTCGCCAAATTCAAATGGGGGATAATAGGGGTCGTTGATCGGAGTGACTCAATGTTTCTCCCAAAATAATATTGAACTTATTGTGAATACTTGTACGAAATTTTACGGCTGAGCTAACATTCTTTCAAGAGTTATGGGGCATTTAAAAAAGGTATAAAATCAAAAAGTTCTAATTTATTTTTAAGCTAGCGCCGAATCATTGAATAGATCTCTAATGTGTTATATATCATTGCAAAGATAATTTTATGTAGTTTTTTCGGTTCTCAGACTATTTTTCTATATCTTTTGTCATTTTTGAAATACTCGCAAAAAAACGAAAAATTACCCCCATTTCCCCCTTTTTTAAGGTTGCGGACCCTCAATCGGTTGGGACTTTTTTTCCCATAATCTGGGGGTCACCAACCATTCTGCAAAAAATTTCCTATGAAGGATTTTTGCCGACCAAATATCTCATTTTTCACACGGAACTTGCTAAGTGCCCTTTCAGTCCCATAATGATGCCATATGGCATCATGCTCTAATTTGTTAACTATCGCGCTTAAAATTTTTTTTTCAAGAAAATATCATAAAAGATGCCTACTGAACGACATAATGTTGTTAGAAAAATTATCCGCTTAAAATTCATAATTTGGGCAAGAAAGGGTTTTAATATCCCAAACTATCCTTGGCTCTCTATTTTGAAAGGGAAGTTAAATTTTTTTTGAAGAATTTGAATATTGATTCCGAATTATATTACCACTCATTTCCCTTTTACAATATTTTCATTTTTAATTTACCGTTATGTTACCGTTGTAAACTTCTTAGTAAATTCCACATTCTAGTAGACGATAGCTTAATTTAGTTTAGCTTTCCTAATTGATGTACTTTAAGGCATCAATGAACCTCACATTTTCAGACAATTTACAACTCTTGGTTTTCCAACGACACGCATTGCTTCAGTAGCTTCATGAGATGTATCGCGGAAGTAGTTTGGCTAAAGCGTCCCTCACACCGGCGAGTCAGCCAGTATTCGCGGCGAATTTTTAGGGTCTATAAAAGAGCAATAATCGCTAGCAATCAACGCATGAGTCGTACCGAGAAACATATATGCCTTTATTTTCGTGACTAATAAGCCCGCGACGGGTCATGCCGATTTTCGAAAACTCTTTTCTGTATGAATCTCTATCACAAGGTGGTGACACCGAACGATGACGGTCACAGAGCAGTCGATTGACTCTTTCATTAATTAACCCTGTCCTCGTAAAATGTAACTGTATAAATAAATGTAATAGTGTAACGCCATCGTGATTTATGAAACTGTTTTGATTCAATTTATTAATTCAGCCAAATAACATTTAAACTGCTTGGGGCTGAATAAGTCCATATTGTATGTTATACCTACATATCAAATCTCAGTCTATATTTAGGAATCTCTTAGTACAATTTAGTTAGTTAAAGCAGTCCAACAATTGGAGATGAACTGCCCCGACGACGGGCAGTGGAATACATTTTTAGAAAAACTATCATCACAAGATATCGTACGTATATTAAACGACAGTGATGAAACTGGTGTAATATCAATTAAGTAATTAAAGAATCTTCGATAAAACCCTCCGCAAAATGTTACAAGTATTGTTTTCAATCGTATTTTCTCAATGGACACTGGTTTTATCCATCGTGCTATACATTGCTTATAAATGGCTTACAGCCAGGCGCGCACAGACGATTTACGGGGCCCGGGGCATATAAATAAAAGTGGCCCCTTTGGGAAAAAGAACATTTGTCCTTGGAAACTCTATAAATGTTGTTCCTACTACAGGATGCCAGGACGCTGGTACCTGAGAGAGCGGGTAGATAGATAGGGCGCTCGTCTTCGAATCATAGGTTCGCGGGATGGAATCTCATTGTAGGCGCAGGTAATTTTCTATGCTTAAACATCACTAACACCTATAGAGGTCAATGCTGCGCTGCGTGAGCATTTTTATATAAAAAAAAAACAATTGACGAAAACATTAATTTAATAAACGTTACAACAAGAACGCTATTCTCAATGGAAGAATGCAAAGAGTCAAAGTAGCTCTTAGCAAAGTTATTTTAAGTACGATGTTCTTAATTTTAGTAGAAAAACTGTAACGTCAAAATCATGTTTCAAAATACTTTGTTTAAGATCGATCCACAATTTTTAGTCATCAGTCGCAGTCACAGTAATTTCTCATACAAATTGACAAGTTGTCAGTCAATCAATTAACTTGTATGGAAAGTGACTGTGACTGATGACTGAAAAGTGTGGATCGACCTTCAAGAGTGTTTTCCATTGATTTCACTCTACTTTTTTTCTCAGTGTAGGGGGGCCACTCAAGATGTTGGCGGGAGGGCCCAGAGTGAAGTTGTTCCGTCACTGCTGATGGCATTGCAAAAAATCGAAATTCTTCCATAGGAGAACAAAATTCTAAAACCAAACCAGTAGAAATAGCCCAGGCAGAATAAGCCAAAATAGCTGAAATAGATGCAAAAAATCATATAGTCCCAAATGTTTCAGAAATGCATAGAGGAAGGTCCCCTGAACATCCTGCAAAAAGTCCCAAAGATTTGGAGCGCCGCCGGGGTCAGGAGAAGGGTTAAAAGGTCCCTTTTTTTAGTTTTCCGCTTAAAACTCGAAAACTGTCAAATTTACGCAAAAACCATATAAGACAAAGTGAAAGAAGACAAAATTTGCTATCAAATGATATATAAAAATGTATACCTCTCCTTAATAGTTTCTGAGATATTAGCCCGCAAAATCAAAACTTTTTGAAAAAATCTTCATTATCGCATGTTTCTTACTAACATTTGTGTCGATTACTCGTACATTTTTTCTAATCGTTAGTCTTATTAGATAGATAACACACAGAAACTATTGCCAGAAAGATTTCACATTATATTGAATTGCATATATGATACCATATTTCCATGCCAGTGGCCATTTCCATTATGCAAAGTGTACTCAGCTCTATGTACAGGATATGCTGTCATTAACAGATCGCCATCCAGGTATTAAAAAAGAGTACATGGATTCTGGATACTTCAGCGTAAATAGAAGTGGGCATGAGTATGGTCAGACATGACAATAGAGCAGACGCTGATGTGCGACATGAAAAGCGAAGGAGGCCTTACACGAGGGAGAGGTTTAAGTGACACTGTACTTGCAAAGTGGATTGCAGGAGCCCGCACATCTACTTCGATCTGTTCGTCGCTAGAGCGGTTTGCTGATCTTCAATTCGAGAGTGGAGAGCAACACGTTGATTGTCGTGTTTCACGAATGAATAGAGACAAACAAGATAGAGGTAAGCTTGCTCAGTGGCTGGCCGACCACCCTCCTTTTCCTGTTAATGATTCTATCATGTCTCTTTCATCCGGTGTAGTTGGAAACAGCACCATAAATTGTTATAAAGCAGCAGAAATCGGAGCTAACACAATGGCAACTTTCCACAGAACGAGCTTTGCAGACATTAAGCAATCCAAAAAGAATAAAGTGCTCCCTTTGGCCGCTATGAGCAGTACGATTAAGCTGAATAACGAAACAATAGCAGTTGACCCTCTAATAATTTTTCAGCGGACACTCATCAGTAAAAAAGGAGATCAGGATGTAGCTGAACTGTTAAAGTATGAGTTATCTCCATTTCCACTGACTCTTTTTACTGATGGTTTAATGCGGAAAAATAAAAAGTCTGCATTGTACGATGCATTTCCTTTGTGCGACAGTGATGTCGATCTTAAGGCCTGTTTTCCAGTAATTGATGGAGGCTTCCTCCTTCATCGGGTCAAGTGGAATATTGGCTCTAGATTTGCTTCCATTTGTGAGCAATGTGCATCGTACATCATCAATCACTATGGGATTAACTCTGCTGTAGTTTTCGATGGGTATGAAGACAATAACTCCACTAAACGTACTGAACAGAAACGAAGAGAATCGTCAAAAATATCAGTCGATATAAGCTTCGATGGCAATACGGTGGCTACTATTCAACAGGACGTCTTCCTTCTTAATCGTAATAACAAATCGAAGCTGATTAAGATGTTGGCAAAGACACTTATTTCGAAAGGGATACAGGTGAGTATTGCTAAAGGAGATGCTGATGGTGATATTGTTGAATGTGGTTTAAGGAAGGCTACTGATTCTCGGAGTGTAGTGATTGTTGGGGAAGATGTTGACCTTCTCGTTCTACTAATAGCATTGGCGCCACCAGATAGAAATGTGTTTTTCCTGAAACCTGGACGAGGAAAAGTGCAGGACAAGATGTACTGCACCGAACAGCTTCAACTACTTGATTATAGTGGATCCATTCTGTTCATTCACAGTTTTACAGGATGTGATACCACATCCGCCATTTACAGCAAAAGCAAATCGACTATCCTCAAATGCTTCAAGCGATCTCCAAATGATATGAAAACGATTGCTAAAGTTTTCTACGACCCCAATTCAAGACCAAAGGATGTATCCAAAGCTGGGGAGCGGATGTTCCTAGTTATATATCACGCCCCACCTGCTGAACATGATTTGGATAATCATCGATATATGTCATTCATAAGGTCAACAAGCAAGGTGAAAGCTAACCTATCGTTACTCCCACCAACCACATCAGCAGCACAACAGCATGCATTTAGAGTCTATTTTCAGGTACAACAATGGCTTGGTAACCACTCACTTAACCCCGAACATTGGGGTTGGTGTCGAGATGAAGACGGATTACTATGCCCCGTGAAAACAAGTGCACCAATAGCTCCAGATAATGTGTTAAACTCCATATTTTGCAGTTGTGGCACCGGATGTGGTTCAAGGTGTGGATGTCGCAAAAGTGGAATTTATTGTTCGCCTATCTGTGGTTCATGCCACGGATCGTGTAAGAACAGTGCACCATCACAAAATGATGACATTTATGATGACGACTAATTTTGTCCGCGGCTGACCTAATAGTCGTTACATTTTTTTATAGACCCGAATTACAAAACGGGGAATTCCCATAAAAATTTTAAATCACCTAATAAATTCATATAACCCTACCGCTCGTCCAGCGATTGTTAAATGAGCATGTTAACTCGTATTCTCGTTGGAAATATTGTGTCCACATACTTCACATAAATGTTGATCTTTAAAATAATATTCTGACACGTGAGGGGTAATATTTTTACAGTGAACACGTGGTAGAAGAGGTTTTTTTTTAAATTGATGATTTTCACTTATCAATATCTCGGAAACGGTTAAAGATAGATATAAAGTGCATTGTACTATTTTATAGGGAATTTCGTCTTCTTTCACTTTGTCTCATATAATTTTTGCACACAATTGATAGTTTTGAAGTTTTAAGCAAAAAACCAAAAAAAAGGACCTTTTAACCCTCCTCCTGACCCCGGCGGCGCTCTAAATCGTTGGGACTTTTTACAGGTTATTCATGGGACCCGCTCCTATGCATTCCTGAAAGAATTAGAACTATATGATTTTTTGCAGCTATTTTCCTTATTCTGCCTGGGCTATCTTGGGATCCCACTGATTCAAAAACAACAATAATAGCATTACTCAATTTTTTTCTATTTGAAATGCTAATGACGGGACTATCATAAGCTGACCAGACGTACATCATTTTGCTGTACAGTACAGCATTTTGACCTGTCGTACAGCATTGGGAAGTGGACAGCAAAATGTACAGCATTCTTCAAGCAACACAATTAAATCTGATTCACTAGATAATAGTTAATTTCGATAGCTCTGGAACACTTCCCGATCATTCTGAAATTTGGCATACTTACAGAGCTACTTGGCGCTCACATTACCTCCAAATTACATGGTCATAACCGTCGTAACCTATCTGCGTTTGGAAGTTACGGCTGCCCAAATTGCAATTTTGAGTTTTCTAATTGAAAATTGTCCATCACTCGCAAATTCGTGAGCGAAAATTTTGAAATTTAAAAATCTTGTAGAGCACTGTATTGTCCACATTAGGTGAAATTTTAAAGGCTCTAGCTATCGCAAGGTTCAGAAGTTACAGCCGTCGAAATTTGCGATTCAAGTTGTAAAGTTTAATCCATGGGAGATCGATATTATTATTATATGTATGCCAATCGTTCATTACCGATAACTCGGAAACCGATCGAAATTCCTGAAATTTGGCACACTTGAAGACCTACTTGGAGCACATTTCCTCCAAGTTTGAAGGTTCTACCTATCCGCGTTCCTAAGTTACAGCTGCCCCAATCTGACTTTTGTGTTTTCTAATTGCAAATTTTCCAAAACTTGGAAATTATTGAGCGGAATTTTGAAATTTGGTAGACTTGTAGAGTATTGCACTGTCCATATTTAGGGAACATTTCAATGCTCTCGCTACGAAGGTTCTAAAGATACAGCCGTCGAAAGATGCGATTTTTATTTATTTTTCCTGTCACCAAACGATGATAAATCAGCGACTGTAATTCATCTGATGCCTCTGATCTTCGATTAATGTTCAATTAGTGCCTTTTTGTACTCTACAGCTTTATTTCAAAGAAAAAATTTGTTTGCAAATCCTACGATCCAATGGTTTCCGAAATAAGAAAAATAGCCTTAGAAAACTCTTTTATAATTCCTTATATTAACCGTTCGCCAGGCACATCCCGCGATCAACGCGAACGGGCACGTGGGGTCTTTTCGGACCCCAAAATTTAATGAACTTGCATATTCTTGAACATGTATCAAATTGAAAAAAAAAATCAAATTTTAAAGTACTTTGTTATGTTCTTGAACATGTTTAAGACAATTATTTACAAAATTTGTTATACATACCGTAAGCTGTACACATTTAAAGCGCCTATGGCGATCAACGTTTTTCCTGTTTTGTCCCTCTGCCTTGAACTCAAGGAAAGCAACTTTCTTCCTAGAGTATAGTGAGGATAGTTTTTAGAACAAATTTCAAAAATATTAAATAGCCAATGCCTATAAACATGTTTTTAACTCTTTCTAGATGCCCCTGCGACTTTATTTGACATAGAATAAGCTGTGGTTAGAATTAGGGGAGGCCAAATTATAATCTAATTTTTTGAGATTTTCTACAATCAAGGTGTGTTTTTCGTCCTATATCAGAAGAATAAGTTATCGCAGCAATTGAAGAACAAAGCTAGCAGCTGTTATCGTGAATTTCTTAAGCCAGGATAATTTCTGACCAGTCGATCCATGGTAGGAAGAGATTACCTTTACTTTCATTGCAGCCAAGAATTATACGAAGGTTAGCTCGGCCTTCAGTGTGAAAAGACGCAATGAAACAACCGGGGAAGAATAGTAAAAAAATCGAGATAGTCGAGATAAAAAGTTCTCAACATAGAGTATGGCTCCGAGTTTCCTTTCCGGGATATTCAGGACAATTGAGGCCTTGGTATTCATGGGGTCTTTGAAGACCCCACGTCCCCGTTCCTGCAAATTTGCACTTTTGGCTATCAAACCTTTTTTTCTGGAAAGAATTGGGATTTTTTTTCAAGCATATTTCTGAGCAGAATTTTGGTGGCTTAGATGTCCTACAAGTTCACCTGGATGGGCTAAACCGCTCAAAAGTAATACAGAAAAAATACCCTCTGGGGTCTCAAAAGACCCCACGTGCTCGGTGGAGGGTTAACAGAAAAGGAATTATAACAATTCCGGTGAGTATAAAAATAAGGAGGTTCCTCGAAATTTCCTTGTTCAGGCCTGAATAGACCTCGGGCGGAATGAAAATGAAATTTTTGTCCGCTGCGATTTTCTCAATGAAAATGCATGCTTACTGTCGTGGAACATGTCGGTAATGATGGGGAATTCCATAAGCTACAATTCGAATATGGTTCCAAAATTTTTCTCTGCCATTTTATGTATTATTTTTCGATTCCGCCGTCATTAGATATTTTCCACGGTGAAATGACCGGGGAATCGAAAAATAATACATAAAATGGCCGAGAAAAATTTTGGAACCATATTCGGACTGTAGCTTATGGAATTCCCCATCATTTCCGACATGTTCCACGACAGTAAGGATGCATTTTCATTAAGAAAATCGCAGCGGACAAAAATTTCATTTTCATTCCGCCCGAGGTCTATACTGCGCTTTCCTCACTATTACCAATAATTTAATTGATATATCTGGCATGTTCCGTAATAAGTAACAAAAATAATGCAGAAAGAAAGTAACTTCAAAAAACGGCTAAATCCGAGCAATATGACTCACAATGAGTAACATCAATCAGAAAGAGATTTCTGGCTTGTATTGCGGTTTCTGTAAAAATACTGGCCAACAAGTATTATTTGAGTAAATCGTCAAACTTTCGCTAGGCCAACTTAGTTTACTTGCAACTTGCGAGTTAAAGGAAAATGCTGTAGAGAGCTGCACATAAATACGTAGATTTTCACGTTAAGCTCCTTTCCTACGGAAACCTAAGTGCCAGTATCAAGCGTAAATAATGAAATTGACATACCATGGTACCATGCCTGATAATCAAATTCAGCAAGTATGTGTACAGCATTGGGCCTTGGGGAGTCTAGTCACCTTAGACTATCAGCAAAGTTTGGAGAGCCGAGGCTCTCGTTTATGGTGTTTACCGGCATATCCTAAATTTCATTCAGGTGGTACCATTCTTAAGAAACTACATGCAGGTTGACCCACGTAAAAGTATACAATTTAACCACAGCATTACTTTTTTGCTCATCAATATTTTTTTTTTAAATTTAGGAAAAACAAACTAGAGACTTTGGAGATTTGTTGGCATATGGTGCCAAGTAGGTCAGTTTTAGTAAAAGAGTGATTTTTAGGTTTAGAAGAAAAAAGCGTCATTTTTGCGAGGTTCCCGATCTAAATTAACCCTAACTTTTTTGTTAAACAAAAAAATACCAAATTTTAGAAAAAAATAGATTTGTAGACAGTCTTTTGACCTTAAACACCAGGTAAGTCATTCTTACGGAAAACCTTGTTTTCGGGTATTGAAAAGTAGCAATATTCACACTTTCGCTTCAATTCATTCAATAGCAACATTGTCCATTCATTACCTAATAAATTCTAGGTGAGGGGAAATAAGCACAATTGGGGAGACATTAGCACAGATAATTGCATCAACGAGGTTTACATTCGGAAAAATAAACTGTTTGATGCGGGATCAGAGAAGATAATCGGACCGGTCTTTTTTGAAATTGCTAATAGTGAAGCACTGACAATTAATGGAGAGCGTTATCGAGAAATGTTGAACACTTGGGTCCGCCCCTTTGCCCAGAACAGGCCAAACATGTGGTTTCAGCAAGACGGAGCACCTCACCATACCGCTCAAACCACAATGGACATTTTATCTGAACTGTTCAAGATACGAATTATTTCAAGAGGAGCATCTATGAACTGACCTGCTCGATCTCCAGATTTAACATCTGCCGATTTCATTTTATGGGTTTAGCTAAAAAAGGGTTTATGGTAATAATCCCAGAACCATTGCGCAACCAAAAAATCCGATCGGAAATCAGGGCTATCCAGCCAGAGACATTGCGAAAAGTAATGGAGCATACGCTGCAAAGAACTCGACTATGCAAATCAAGTAATGGACGTGTCCTCAAAAAAATAGTCTTCCAAGCATATCTTAAAATTAAAAATTTTCCTGTAATATGTTCAAACATAAAAATAAAAATAAAATTTGTTCTTAACAAATTTTATTGAGTTTTGTTTGTGTTCCTTATACCAATTTAAATAATTCATGAAAAAAATGACTTTTCTTTAAACCTCCAAATGAAGACTCGGCTAAAATTACACAATCGTTGCATCTCTCGATTACCGTAACTCCTAGTGGAGCATGGTGCGTTGATGACTACCGTGTGTAGTCCATCAACGTTACAAAGACAATTGAATTCGGAGTGTGATACGGTTGTCAGCCATACCACTTCCTAGTCGCATTGTTAGTTTATTATTCTACGATAAGAATATTTCTTATCATCTTCTTCTGAATAATAAACTTGCGACGAGTCGTGCCGAGTTTGGAAACTCGTTTCTCTATGAGTGTCTATTTCACAGAGTGGCGACCGAACGATCACGGCCACAGAGCACGACACAATCGTTGCATAGTGCAAACAAATCTCCCAAATCACTAGTATGTATATTTGCACATAACTTAAAAAAAATGATAAACAAAAAAGTTATGCTATTCAAGTCGTATATTTTAGGTGGGCCACCCTGTCTATAGTAATGCCATGGTCATAACACCTTACCAGAGCTGTATTAATGTAAGGGTCCATTTTCTTCTTATTAGGGGGTACATTACGCTTTCAGGTCCCCAAGGGAAATTTTTGATGTTTCCGATATTTTCCGCCATAAAGCGGACACATAGCTTTATGGCGGACGGTGTCGCTAGTGTCGATAAGAAGAACAAGAAAAATTTCCCTTGGGGACCTAAAAGCGTAATATACCGATAGCCCTAACAACATGTAGAAAAATCATTCAACATTTCGACTCTAAAATGTATGCCTATGTAACTGTATGCATTGGTGTAATTCTTTGTATGGGATAGTACGCCAGTAAAACTTTACAAAAAAAGGCCTAACTTCAGAATAAATGAAATACTACCGTTTTTTCACTTATCTGTTTTAGAGTATTACTGGCTATATAATCCGCAGATTTGCAACCCTGGGGACCCTGTGCTAATTTTTTGGCGAGTGAAAAAGAGCCATTTTTTTGGTCTTTTTTTACATTTTCAACAATATTTTTTAAAATAATTGTCTCGGATAAAAACTGTGTTTGGCATTTTGAAAGTAGACAGAATTTCCAATCGAATGATATCCTACTAACCAATTTTATGGGTCAAATATTGACGGAATGACAGGTTTTTAAAAATAGGGTATTTTTTACCAAAAAATTGCGAATTTCAAGTAAATGTCGTTTCGGCCAACAACATAATCTTATAATTAGGATTTTTTTGTGGAAAATACACTATGTTCGAAAACTTGTATCTCCGTCAATATTTGACTTACAAAAGTTGTTAGGATTAGGCCTGTTCCAAAAACCGGGATCCCGGTACAAAACCGGTGTTCACTTGGTACCGGACCCGATATTCTAAAGTACCGATATCCCGGTTTTTTGGTACCGAGTTAAAAAGAACGATTCATTCAAACCATGAGCCGGTTTTTTTCAGGTTTTTTGGTACCGATTTTTAGCCCGGTACTCAAAAAACCGGCTTATGGTTAAAAAAAACCGTCGGTACTGAAAAAAAAACCTGAGTCGGCTTATGGTTAAAAAAACCGTCGGTACTGAAAAAAAACCTGAGTCAGGGAAACCGCTTGTGGTACCGGGTATTGAAAAAACCGAAACCCGGTACTGAAATCTCGGTACCGAAAAGGCCTAGTTAGGATATCATTGGATTGGAAATTTCGTCTACTTTCAAATTGCCGATCATGGTTTTTTCCAAGATAATTTTTATACCCGTCACTATATGAAAGGGTATATTAACTTTGTCATGAAGTTTGCAAGGCACAGAAGGAAGCACCTCCGACTATATAAAGTATATATATTATTGATCAGCGTGACGAGAGAAATCGATTGAGCCATGTCCGTCTGTCTGTCCGTCTGTTGCAACGCAAACTAGTCCCTCAGTTTTGAAGCTATCGGGCTGAAAATTTGTACACAAGTTTGTTTTTAGTGTACGCTGTATATATGTCGGAACGAATGGAATCGGACCATGGGGTCATTGGGCTGCCCCTGAAAATTAGGTTTTTCTTTTTTCTTTATGTACCAATCTTAACCAAACTTCACCCAAGTGTGTTTCTAGTAAAGCCCCAAAACATATCTAGGAACGAATGGAATTGGAACATTACGTCATAAGGCTGCCATACAAACGAACCATTGAAAATTAAATTCTTCTAAGAAAAACTTTTTCCTTGTTAAGCCGACCGTAACCAAACTTCATCCAAATGTGTTCCTAGTAAAGCCTCAAAAAATATCTAGGAGCAGAGGAAATCGGAACACTACGTCATAGGGCTGTCATACAAACCAACCGCTGGAAATTAGGTTCTTGCATGAACAACTTTTTTCTTTGTGAATCAATCTTAACCAAACTTCACCCCAATGTGTGGCTAGTATAAGCTGACCAGACGTACAGTATTTTGCTGTAGAGTACAGCATTTTGACTTGTCGTACAGCATTAGTAAATAAACAGCATTCCCAACGCCACACCAAAGAAACCTAAATGACTGCATAATAACTTCCTCGGTGAGGCCTGTAGTCAGTCTGTTAGGTGTTATTAGCACGGTAATCTCACTTTCATGTGGCAAACGTTCATTTTCGATAATATCGGAACTCTTTGGTCAATCGTTCTAAAATTTAATGTACGTAAATGTAAGCGCCAGGTAGCTCCACAACCTAGGGACTACATTTACTTTCATTTCTCCATATTTTGGGTCCCCCTATCTGCGTTCGACATTTACAGCTGCCCACTTTCCCTTTTTATACCCTTCGCTCATAGAGTGAAAGGGTATATTAACTTTGTCATGAAGTTTGTAACGCATTAAAGGAAGCATCTCCGACCATATAAAAAGTATACATATATGATCAGCATGACTTGGGGAGTCGATTGGAGCATGTCCGTCTGTCTGTCTGTCTGTCTGTCTGTCTGTCTGTCTGTCTGTCTGTTGCGACGCGTTTTACTCGGCGGGTATTAAAGCTAGCAAGCTGAAATTTTGCACACGTGCTTCTTATTGTTCCAGGCTGTTTGTATGTTTGATTCACCCAAATTCGATCACTGGGTCATGGGGCTGCCATACAAACCTAGCTCCCCAATTTGAGTTCTTCTAAGAAAAACTTTTTTATTTGTGTGCCAATTTCGACCAAATTTCACAAAAATGTGTTTCTATAGATAACACATAATATATGCAAGAATGGATCAAATCGGAACATGGGGTCATGGGGCTGCCATACAAACTTAACTCCCCAAATTAGGTTCGTCTAAGAAAAACTTTTTTATTTGTGCACCAAATTGAACCAAATTTCACACAAATGTATTTCTATTATTGACACAAAGCATATGTAAGAATGGATAAAATCGGACCATGGGGTCATGGGGCTGCCATACAAATCCAACCCCCCAAATAAGGTTCTTCTAAGAAAAACTTTTTTGTTTGTGCATCAATTTCAACCAAATTTCACACAAATGTATTGCTATTGATGACACAAAACATATGTAAGATTGAATCAAATCGGACCATGGGGTCATGGGGCTGCCATACAAACCAAACCCCCATATTGGTTCTTCTAAGAAAAATTTTTTTACACCAAGTTCACAAAACCTTGAATTAATGTGTCTTTATCAAAGCAACTAAAAAGTTCAAAACGAATGGAATCGTATTGTGGGGTCATGCTCCGGGAGGGGCGAACCCAGGAATTTATTTCGGGGGTGATTTGTATTTGCAAAGTGGCTCATGAAATCCAACGCTTTAAAAGTTCTTAGACCTTACCGTAAGACCGTAAGAGTTCCCATATACTGTCCGATCGACACACGGGACAACACAACATAGCGAAAATTATATATTTTGTGGCGATGGCAGATCCATTGCTACTTTCGATGGAGAATGGGCCTGTCTAGACACTAAATTTTCGTTCGTCTTCGTCATTATGACAATTGAAACTTGGGATGTCTGCGCCATTTAAGAAAGGTATTAATTCTTGAACGCGACTGCAAATGTTGAATATGTCAACAACGCATCTATTCATACTTTTAACGAAAAAATTGATCATTAATCTGTCCTGAACGAAGCCGCGACACACATCTAACAATAAATAATGAACAGATGTGGATAGAATGAAGCATTCATCTCTTCTGATTACTTGACGCAATCAGTTCAATGTTGAAAGTGGAAACGGAGCTTGAAGACGATAGGGAAGACAAAACCACGCATGTGTGGACATAGCCAATGACCGCCACACCCACAACATGAAGAATGACCACTGGTTTATATCAATAAATCAGCAACTGAAAACACATGATTATCATGACAGATTGTATGAAAAATTGCATGGCAAAATGTTCCACACGTCCAATCAAAAAAATGGATTAGTTGGTCACATATACCATCCAACTTATCGGGCAATCAAAAAATTGCTTCAATTGATTGGAAGGTCTATGGGCACTGTAAAACGATAGTCTGACGTCGGGCATAGTGAAAATCATCACTTAGGTCAGTACTTCCCAACCGGTGGGGCGCGCCCCCCTAGTGGGGCGTGACGGTCGGCAAAGGCGGCGTGGGCCCAACTTGAGTGTTGATGTGATCGATTATATTACAAAAGCAATAAGCTTGCAAAATTCTTCGATTCATGGACAATATTTATAAATTGCGGCAACCATAATAAAAAATATAAGCGAGGATATCTGTGCAAAGTCTGTATGATGATGATTGCTAAAATTGTTTTAGGAATAGAGACCGAGGGAAAAAAACTCGAAAGAAATTAAACGCCAATGACTTCAATTTGGCGTGTTGACGCACCGCTGAGCCAAAAAATGAGCCTTGCCAGTAAAAATGAGTTTTTGGTCGAAAATCGGATCTTAGGCAACATTTTCAGCGCGTAATTACCGTTTTATGATTATGCGGCCTCAATTCTTGACGTGATGTAGTAGGGATGTAGGGCCAAATGTAGCTCTCCGCAATGCCCAATTCCATTGTATACTGGCCGCTACGGCTTCTACGTTTTCCACTTCGTACAAGTCAAATTCAAACATTGCCATTCTGCATGCTAATTTTGAATTGCGAAAATGTAATCCAAGCTGATCTGATTAGTTCAAAATCTCTGTGAAATTGTTCCAAATTATGGCAAATTTTCTGTAATTATTTGCCAACGTGGCAAATTCTTAACAAAATAAACAGAATACGCTGTAAAATGATTCCTTCCGTTATAAAGCGAAATTTCTTCTGGGGGCGCCAGATTCTGCTTATCTTGCATTCACTGAAAATGGTTGGGAACCCTTGCTTAGGTATTTGATTTATCAATAAAGATATGTTGTGTGAATTTCATTCATACCTATAATTTTCATTTTAAAATTTCGGGGGGTGTTTCATCCCCCAAATCCCCCCTTGGGTTCGCCCCTGCTCCGGCAACCCCAATAAAATTTTCCGAGTAAATAGTTTTATTTGCCCACTTATTTCAACCAAGCCCAAAACTTTTGTCAAGACGGAAGAAAAAGAATGAGGAGGGGGATTAAATACAAGTCATAGGTACGCCCGAAAAAACTTTTAGCCCAAGCGAAGGGTATCCAAATTTCGGCCGCGCCCGAAATTAGCCTCGGCCCCGGGGGTTGGCGAGCGAAGCGAGCAGGGGGCGAAGCCCCCTTGTTTTCTAATCGAAAACTCCATAAAATTTGTCCAATAAATTTGAAAATTGGCAGACTTGTGAAAATTTCAAGGCTCTACCTCACACTTGTAGCTGTAGAGCTTGGCGCTCACCGCTCACATTGTCTCCAAATTTCAAGGTCCTATACCTATCTGCGTTCGGGATTTCAATCGTATCAATCGAAAATTGTCCCTAATTCGGAAATTTTGGAGCGGAAAATTTTGAAATTTAACAGCCATGTATAGAGGACCACACTGCCCGTATTAGGTAAAAATTTCAAGCATCTATAGGTATAGGTGCCAAGATTCAGAAGTAACAGTCATGTAAAGATGCGATTTGAATTTTTCACAAAACGATGGAAAATTTACTGTACTCCATCCGATTCCCCTATCAACCTCTTTAGGAAAAAGAAAATGCAAACTAAAGGACTCTGCAAGGATTAACCCTATATTTCGACTAAATCCAATAAATTAGCGATATATATCATCCCTAATATCATTTAAAATAAAGGTTAAATATTGGCTACTTAACTTAACGATTAATGAATTTTACCAAACTTTTGAAATATTTAGAAATTAATGGAATGCTTTATTTCGAATTATAACGATGATGATAATTAATTTATTTAAAAAGGATTAAAATTATTTTCAAGAATTTAAAATATGTCACTTAATTAATTTAGAAATATGTTTTATGATTTATTTTTACTTCTCACACAAGCCTAGCTTAAGAGAAGTATTTGCAAAATTAGTTTCTAAGGTAATATGTATATGTTGTTATCACTGCAATAAACTTTATTATTATTATTATTATTATTATAAAATCCCCAGAGGGTCGCCATCCGCTTAAGAATTATCTGCGCAATGAGGTATTAATTTACCTATTGTAATAAACAAAACGAAACTTTTAAATAGGTAGGTACAAGGAGGTGTAATTTTCGTACTTCAAATAAACAGTTTCATGATTTTTGTCTCAGGGTCACGGATAGTCATAGATAGGGAAAGGGCCATCATCATCCCTACAATGCTGCTGAGACTGCAGTTTCGAACACTGAAATTCAAAAGTTGAAAAATCACTGACTGTCTAGAAAGCGGAAATCGAATCCGTATTGAAACAAATTGGATTATAAATTGTCCTTTCTTGAAATATGGTTTTAAAAACAACCGACAATTTAAACTGACAAAAAGTCCTAATCTTTGTCGTACATTTGAATTAAATACCTATTCCTAACCCTAAAAAAATTCCGGGTTCATTGTGTTAAACAATTGTTGGGTTTGCCCCTTTTAAACGAGATCCTGGCTACACTTCTTCCATGCCTGTTATAACTTTGCGTGTTAGAACATACATTTGCACTTCACATGCTGATGATGTTTTGTCAATGAGAACATTTAGAAGGTGAGAGATCTTTTCTGGGTCCTGTTTAGTACCAACAGAACCTTGCAAGGACGTAGCCAGGATTTAGCTGGGCTTCAGAAGTTATGAAATTATTAGAATCATGTTGCTAATTGTAGACACTAGTTTCGGCGTTGCCCCAATGAATAATATGCCTCCTGTCCCACTGTTCCTGTGTCGAATTCAATTTTATCGCTTGACGATGCTGGACGAGCACGCACGATTACTTAATTGCTCGGCTATCATCGGAAGCAGACAGTGCCACGTCTACAACGCCAAAGACATCTTTTCTGTACAATTATTATAGAAGGGCTCGTGGGCCATGGTATATGCACGAAGCAGCAACTATGGAACTATGGAAAGTAAGATCGAGTATTCGGTGCCCGCGTCGTGCTGCTTTTGCCTTCCCTTCGCACAGCTAAAAAAAAATTACTTCATTCTCACAGGGAAATATTTTATTTCAAATTGTGTAGCCTGTATGAGGTCTTACGAAATTTTTTGAAGTTTCCATTATGAAAGACCATCCCAATTTTGGGTCACCAGATTTTTATGTGTTTCAAATTGTTTATTTGTAGTCAAAACTTTCGTCCAGATGACACAATTTGTCTGACCGCAAGCTTAATTTCGGCAGAGTTTTAGGAATGAATAAATTAGAAATACTGTGCGAAGTTAAGGACTCCTGGACCCCTCCGCTGGCTGCGTCCCTGGCTTTCCCAAGGTTCACCACACATTTCCCAGAATAAAGGCTACTAATCTTGCTGTATTCCGTTTAGGAAAATATCACTTATGAAACGATGAAGAATATGTGGTCGTTTTATGGCATCCATCATGGTGGTAGCCTCGTGACATACAGTTGACGCCGCTTAATGCGATCACATCGGGACCTTGCTGTTTTGATAACATTAAGCGAATGATCACAAATAATAAAATAGTACGATTGAGGCTTTGCCTGAAAACCGAATTCCGGAATGTGTACTGCATTGGGCCTTCGGGAATCTGGTCACCTTAGGCTAGTAAAGCCTCAGAAAAAAAATGCTCTTTTTCGATCGCCAAAAAATAAGCACAGGGTCCCCAGGGTTGCAAATCTGGATTTATGTAGCCAGTAATACTCTAAAACAGATAAGCGAAAGAACGGTAGTATTCCATTTATTCCGAGGTAAATGTCGATTTTGACTGGCCTATAGTAATTGTATAGCAATATATTTTCGACACTACACAGTACAGATACATTTCAAACGGTTTTTTGATTTATTAAGAAACAAAATGGGACATGGCATTGTGATAACCCTACACTCAGAAAAATTTCAATGGAAAATCCCATTAAACCAATAATTTTGTCCCATTATTTTTAGTCAATAGTCAAAAAATATTGGAACCATTGCTTTAACTTGATAAATATCCGTTTGTTTTAATAGTTGACACATTTAAAAATAAACGCATGGTCTAGTTATTTTCCAATAGGATATATCTTATTGAATTAATATGATCAATCCTATGAAAAAAAAATTCGTTTCACTCGTAATCTAATCGAACTATTTTTTTATAAGTCCCATATTATTATCATCCACACTACGTCATTGTGGATTTTTTAAGAATTACGATATTTGGCCAGGCCGAGTATTGAACATCCGATTTCCTTGTACTCTTGAAAATTTACCAAGTCACGGGGAGGTAACCGAACGGTCTCGGCTACGGAGCATGATGTTCGTTATCTTGCAAAATACATCTTGATACTTGAAATTCAATTAAAAGGTTTATCCCATTAATTCAATAGGGCGTTGTATAAAGCAATGCAGCTGGTCTATTTTTGGATGAAGTCTTATCTTTTGCCGTGCTGTTAAATTTATAAGACGCAAATTATTAACTATACGGGATGCATTTCTCTGAGTGATAGTTGATTTTATTAGTTTTGTAGTTGTTTTAATGGGATCCATCCTATTATTAGTTAATCATATCGGATCTTGTTAATTGAATGGGACAAACTGATTAAATTGTAATTTGATTGGATGTACGGGACTAATTTCATTCCATACAAAATATCTCAATAGAACTCGTCCAGTTATATTAATTATTGCATCTGTTTACCTTTGTGAAGAAATCTGGTAAATTTCCATCCAATTAAAATAATGGTACAAAAACTTTTAAGTTTACTGGGCCCATTTTTCTGAGTGTATACATAATGCAGTTGATTACAAGAAACTAAACTTGTTTAGGGTTGAATCCATTAATTACACTTTTTTTACTACCTTTGAAGTAAAATTAGCAGGTTTTCGTATGCTTCCAGAAAAAAACTGATAAAACGTCTGCATTATCGTTTGAAGAAGAAGCAAGCCATTCAGAAGACATAGAAATTGAACAATTTGAAATATGATTCCATCAATAAGTTTCAGAGGGGAAACCTAGTATGGCCAATGCTAAAAGATAAGAAACATTCTCGTAATTCGATAAGCGCATTATCAAACATATCAGACACAACAAAATACTTAACATTACTTGCAAGTTGTACTCCATGTAACGTACACCGTTTTATTCCATTTTAATCGCGAAATGTATTTATTTGATCTTTTTATTCCCAATTGGTTTGTCCTTTTAGCGATTATTGCTTTTCTGTTGTACAAATGGGCTGTTGCGAATTACCATCACTTTCTCAATCTCGGCGTTGATCACGATAAACCGATTCCGTTTTTTGGAAGTTTTCTCAAAGCGTTTTTAAGTTTTAACGGTCAACCCAAGACCTGGATAGAACAATATGAAAAATATAAACATAAAAGGTACAAAATATATAAAATTTGCATGCATTTAACTTATCCAGGGCGTATACTTTCAGCTTTTTCGGAGTATACGAACAACGAAAGCCAATATTAGTTGTCAACGATCCTAATCTAATCCGGCAGATATTTGTCATAGATTCCGATCATTTTATGCACAACGGTGGAATGTTTAATACAAAATACATTTTTAAACACTCAGTGGCGGAAATATCTTTTGAAAAGTGGATTGAAGTGCGTAAAATTTTAGAACAGTGTTTATCTCAAAAATCGATTAGTTATATGTTCAATTTGAAAGGCGAGTGTTCGATACAACTGATTAAGAATTTAAAGAAGCAAGCTCCGGGTGATAGTTCGGTTCGTGTAGATATTTTTTTGAATTTTGCGGAATTCTTTACGGATATGCTGACAACGATGACGTTTGGAATGCGATCCAACAATCTATCGAATAATGATAATATTTTTCTCAACAACACATTAAAGTCCTTCCCGAACCCATACTTATACTTGCTAACATATCTTCTGGATGGTAATTTTCCTTGGATCACAGAGGTGGGTTATAGATTTGCTCTGAACTATTTAAAACAATATGCCTCCCAAGGGTCCTTGAGATTTCAGTGACTAGCTTAGAGTCGCCATAGACTATGCGATTAATTGATCATTTCTGTGGAGAAAGCTCATTTTCTCTTGCGAATTCGGTAGTACAACAAAAAAATTAGTCCAGTAAACATAAATATTTTTGTCCTAATATTTTAATTGGAGGTCAATTTTCCAGATTTCTTCTCAAAAGTAAACGCAAAAATTATTATAACTAGAATTCTATTGAGATATTTTGTATGAAATGAAAGTGTCTCAGGAAAATGCATCCCGTAAAGTTAATAATTTCTGTGTTATAAATTTAACAGGACAGCAAATGACTAGATTTCTTCCGAATTGATTAGGTGCTTTGTGAAATTCATAAGAAATGTCATATTAGACAACAATTGGATCACCTGATTGTTTTTAAATAATGCAACTATTGGAACAAACGAATATCTGTAGTAATAGTAATGGTTCACATATTTTTCGAGTATATAATCGGATTTTTTCTATTGACTAAAAAAAATGGGACAAAATGATTGGTTTAATGGGATTTCAGATATGCAATGCTGAACTGTTGCGCGAATTTTTTTATTTACATACACTCAGAAAAATTTAAATGGGAAGTGGTATGGCTGACAACCGTATCACACTCCCAATTCAGCTGTCTTTGAATCGTTGACGACTATACAAGGAAGTCAACGCACCATGCTCCACTTGGAGTTAGGGTAAATCAAGAGAGAGAGAAAATCTGATTACAATTTTGAGAAACATGAAAATCATAATAAATATTACCAGGTGGGTCGCTTCATCTAATTTTTAAAAACCTTTACTGCTTTTCGTAGGGGTGTTGACATCAATAACATAATTTTTAAATGTTCATCTGCGTACAAGAAATCTAACTAAATTTCATTTAATTGTTATCAGCTACTGCGCATCCGTCTTATCAACAATAATTTCGTTTCTTATTTCAACACATTGGTAAGGGACATCATTGCCTATCGTCAGGAACACAATATCACACATACGGATATCGCAAATATTTTGCTAAACTACACTAGCGCCAGCCCTAACAATGATGATGACACCTCAAAAATATCCCTCACCGATGACGAAATAATTAGTCAATGCTTGATAATACTTTTTAGTGGTTTCGCAAAATGCTCAATCCTAGCCACAAGTGCAGCAGTGGAGCTAGCCGCCAATCCTGAAACACAAGCTAAATTGCAGAGAGAAATAGACAATATTTCTGAAAAAATGGATGGAAGTATACTGACCTACGATCTACTCGATAGTATGGAGTATCTCGACATGGTCATCAACGAGACTCTTCGAAAAAGGCCGGGAGCATTCACCATAGATAGAATATGTACGAAACGATATGAACTGGTGGATAATTCCAACAGACACTCTATCTGGTTACAGCCTGGCGATATTATTTGTATACCAATAATTGGCCTGTACCAAGATGCTGAAATTTTCCCTGAACCACATCGATTTGATCCGGAACGATTTAGCTGTAACCGGCGTGGCTTTATTAGGCCGTATACGTTTTTACCCTTCGGGCTGGGGGAGAGAAATTGTTTTGGTAAGTTGATCTCCATTTGCACCCTAATTTAGATATATGTATAATGTATAAATATTGTAAGTTTATTTGTTCTACTCTTTAGGTGCAAAGTTTGGGCGAATATTAGTAAAGGCTGCTCTCGTAACACTTTTCTCTGAATTTGATGTTAAACGTATGTCGGGTAAAGTCGGAGACATTCTTCCTGATGATTCTATACACAGTCCTTATGATGAGACTATTAGGATTTTAAAGCTAAAACGAAGAAAGAAAGAAAAATAAAAACAAAATGTTTCCGCACTCAACTTGTGAAAATTTTTGCATTAGGGCGCGTATCCATACAGTGCGACGCCGAGCTTTTCCGGGCCGGGCGATCCGATTTGTTTCCATGGCAAGAAAACCTAACTTTTCAATGGGATACCGGCGCTATCTCGTGCGGTTTGCCGCTGTTTGGTGCTGATATGGGCATGATTTCAGATTGGCTTCGTGACATGGCTCTTCGTGTGTAGTACCATCGGTATTTTCTACATACTACATACATACGTGTCGGTATGTCAATGTAGTGTTGTAGATAATTTTGGGTAGGCCTGTTCGATACACAGATTTCAGTATCGGATAGCGGTTTTCATCAACACCCGGTACTGCTTTCGGTGCACCGGCACCCAATGGTTTTTTTAACACCCAGTTTTTCAACCATGAGCCGGTTTTTTTTACCATGACCCGCTGCACCGGTGTTTGTAAATAAAAACCGGGCAAAAAACCGGTGCACCCTTGTTGAAAAAAAAACCGGTCCATAGTTTAAAAAAAACAGGTAAAAAGCCGGTGCACCAATGTTAGAAAAAAAAGCGGTCCATGGTTGAAAAAACCGGTGAACTGGTGTTAGGAAACCGGGACCGGTTCATGGTTGGAAAAACCGGACAAAAACCGGGATATCGGTACCGGTGCTGATTAAACACCGGTTTTAAACCGATATACCGGTGTTAGGAACAGGCCTAATTGTGGGTATTATTAATGAATGGAGTGTCGTAGGTAATGATGAATGGGTGAAAGAGGAGGAGGAAAGAGGACATTTGGATTTGGTGTAAATTGTTGTTAACATATACAGTGGAACCTGTCATAACGGACACCTCTCTAAACGGACAAGTCCAGATTGTAAGTTACAGGTAATTAAATGTAATTAAAACCTGTCTACAACGGAAACCTCGCTAAAGGACGCGGACAGCTTAAATTCCGTCTCCAAAAGATAGTTTTTACCTCTGTTGAACGGACACTTGCTACGACTTGTTGAATAGTATTCCATAGGAAAGCTTTTCATGCAAGCTTACACAATGATGTATTTTTTCATTTCTTACCGGTTCTTAAATTGCATTAACTTATCTATGTACCGTTACATCTTACAATGGCTGCATTCAGCGAACGAAAAACGTAGCAGAAAAGCTCTTTTCCAATTAGATTCTCATTTCACATGAGGGCTTTTCAGCGGAGTAAGAGGTCGGTAGCGAGCAGTGTTGCCAATTTAGCCGTTTTCCGGCCAAATTTAGCCGGAAACCATGCTGTTTAGCCGGAAGAAATTAATAATTCCGGCCGGCCGGATTTTTAGCCGGAATTGATTTTCTTCGCCCGTTTTTCCGGCTAAAAGTATTTAATGATTTTTTTACTTTGAAACTAGAATCTATTTTTCAATAATCACAAACAAAATAATTAATCGCCGTGAAATTATTTCTACATACACTTATTATCGTGTATTATTATTATTAGAGGAAAATTTGCATTTATGTCTCCTGGGAAAAATTTGCCGCGGAGACTTGCCTTTTTTCAATAAATTTAGGGTAATGGGTTTCACGTAAACTGACGATATTAGTACCTAGTCTAAGCATGTAATTTACTAACCACCAATATGCTGAATAATTTACAAAATGGAAGACAGTTTCTTAGATTAAATTCTTTGTTGAGCAATTATCGGAGCAGGGGGTAACTTAACATTTTTCCATTTTTCAAAGTATCAATTCTTTACCACAGATAATGTAATCATGCCAGATTAAGTACAAGGGTGAAAACCTTATAGCGCGATTCATAGATATTGATAATATCGCCGGAACTTTGTAGTGTTCAACACTAACGTTGTGCAAGTAGCTTGCCCAGTAAATTACAATAATTATATTTAAGTGTGTTTATATTTCGGGGGCAACTTACCCCCTTCTTCGGCACAAAAGCTAAGTGCTGAAGAAGGGGGTAAGTTGCCCCCGTATTATATAATTACTTAAATTATTTTTTTAGTTTACTGGGCAAGCTACTTGCACCACGTCTGACGATTCATAGAAACTACACATTTTTGTTTTGTTAGCAACAAATTTACCAAAAATCTATACCATTTCCCTGCCAAGCTCATAATTTTGGAACATCAATATCGTATCTTTGGAGCATCAATTTCGTAATTGCGGGACATCAACAATGGAACAATGGAACATCAATTTCGTAACTGGGGAAAATAAAATAAAATTTGGAGGGCTCAAATTCGAAAATGAATAACAAGCTTGACACACATATTTTCGAATGACGCAAATTTATCATCATTAACACGAGTTCCAAATTACGCGTTTGGACCATCATTTGCTCAATAGTGGCTGGGGACGCCATCTGTTGTAAAATTGAAGAACAAGAATGTTTACAAAAATATTAAATTAGTTATCAATCTTTACACATTTCTATTCAAATTCTTTATGAAAAGTGTGTCCTCAAATTATTGAACTGAATGTTCATCAAAATATCGCAATTGTGAGGGATATGTTCACCAAACGTCAAAAGTAAATGACGAAAGCATATGTGTCACTCCAATTTCAAACTTTGATCATCATGATGGATTATCGTCATAATGATATGGATATGTGTCTTGGGCCTAAAATGGTTAATTTTTTTTATCAAAATATAAGATTGTTCAGGTGCGATGATGGTAAGATATCCATACATAAATGCGGTTGCCATTGCCCATAGTTACGTATTAGACGTTCCTTTTACGAATTTTATGTTCCACAATTTCGAGCCTAATGTGGCTATGGACTTGAATGAGAAATTGTACCTGTATACAAAAATGTTGACTAGCTATCTATCTAACTCCGAACAAAAGTAAATTTTGACTGTAATGCCAGCAATTGGAGCATATATGTAATAAAACTAAGAAATCTGCCTAAAGCATAGTTTACGGGTAGTAGGTACTCCAGAAAAGAAATAAAATTATTAAAATCAGTTTTTTACTTAATTTTTTCGTAATGTGACTGTTTTGTATGATTTAGCCGGTTTTTTGGCCGTTTTTCTCGCTGAAATTTATTTACCCGGATTTTTAGCCGTTTTTGAAAAAAATATAGCCGGTTCCCGGCTAAATTTAGCCGTTTTTTAAATTTCCAGTTGGAAACACTGGTAGCGAATAATTCTTGTAGCATTACCAGTGTTTTTTCAGTGAATTTCATTCGCTGAATGCAGCCAATCATTCGCATTGTTTTGTGATAAAGGTGCATTGCGGAAGCTTTCAATTAGAAATGTCTCTGCGAAAATTCATTAGTTAAGAAAAAAGTTGAAATAATCAATTTCAATAAAATGAATAAATTATTATCAGTGCGGGCACTTGCGAAAAAGATCAAGGTCGGTAAGATGCAAAAACCGGAAATCTTAAAATATTAAAGGTATATCCTGAGCTATCGTTAACAAAATAATGAAGAAGGAACAAGTTGAATGTTCCGTGGAATTGGCGGTGGGTCCCTAATGGATCAAGTAGTTCTTGAGAGGTTTCGCCGCGTACGATTAGAAAAAATCACGACATCTGGTCCTCATGTTCAGGCGAAAGCTTTAGAAATCGCAAAGGAATTGGGCGATACAAGTTTTAAAGATTCTATTCTTCTGGAGTGTTTTAGGATCCGCCATCATATTAAATTCAAATCAAACTGTGGAGAGCCGGCGGCCGTAGACGAATCTACAGTTTCGGAATGGATTTCAAAAATCGGCGAGATTATAGAAGGATATTGATCACAAAATATTTTCAATGCGGATGAAACCGGGTTATTCTTTCGCGCGCTCCCTGACAGGACACTTTGCTTTAAAAATGAAAACTGTGCTGGAGGTAAGATTGGAAAGGATCGCTTAATCGGATCTACTCTGCGCCAGTATGACTGGGGAGAAGATGACACCACTCGTAATTGGAAAGGCTGCTATACCTAGGTGTTTTAAAAATATTGACAAAAATAAGCTTGAAGTCTTATGGAAGTTGAACGGGAAGGCGTGGATGCCTACAGCCATAATGACGGAGTGGTTCGAAACGTTTTATTGTAGGATGAGGATGAGCCCAAAGACGAAAAATTTTATTGCTTTTGGATAATACCACATCTCATCCACATCTATAGAGTCGGAAAACATCAGACTTGTCTTTTTTTTCCACCCAATGTCACGTCAACATCCCAGCCTTTGGACCAAGAGGTGATTCAAAACTTCAAAGTCAAGTTGTGCGATCTAGATAGCGCTTCTTCGGCGCAAGAATAAGCGAGAAGAATGAACGTGTTAATTTCATGAATAAAAAGCCGTTAAATGCGAAACAATTCAACATTGTTTTAATAAGGCTGATTTCCCTGAAGCCGAACGTGACCCAAGTTACACGTCCTCACGGAACAAAGAGATTGAATCTCTAAGCCAACTCATTCAGTCTTCCAATATGGATATGGGCGCCAATGTGTTCACTCAACATGACAATGAAATTTCCATCGAAAACGGCAGCTCCGGTGTTGGAAGTATAATGGAATCGATTGAAGAAAAAGGCGAGAAACAAGAAGATGAGGTTGAAGTTGAAGATATGTTCGTACGTAAGTTAACTTATCTACATAATTAGGGCAAGCGAAAAACATTAACATTTTCCAATGTTTTCTTTTTTTTTCAGTTAATACTTACATTAAAAATTATATTCACGGCTTAGACGCCATTAAGAAGCTAAAATACTTCTATGAACGGAAAGATGATTTGAAGGGATACAACCTGACAAATAAATTGATGGTCTATGATGAAAACTAAATCGCAAAATCAAAAACGACGAAGCAAAGATTGAAAAATATTTCAAAGTGAACTGAAATGACTTAATTACCATTTCTATTTCTTTATCTATTTTTTTATTACATAAACTATCCCGTGGAGGTAAGTGGCCCGCGTGAAACATACCTGTGAAGTGTCATTTTTTATATGGAGTTAGCTAATGTTTTTGTGTTTAACAAGGTTTAGTTTTGATGTTTTTGCAATGATTAATATCGATGTTTTTCTTTTGTTTCTTTTAAAATGACTTGCCTCAACGTCAGTACAGTACATACAGTAGAGTCTTGATAATCCGAACTCTAATAATCCGAGCTTTTATTAATACATAACATTTTTTTCGAGAAAAAATAAATTATAAACGAATGAAATGTAAAAACTCACAATATATTTTTACTGAACTGAAACTTTATTCTTTAGTCTTGGTTTCAAGTTCAATTTTATTGCCACTTCTGGCGTTAATCCACTTGGTACTTTCTTTAATTTAAGCGGTACTTGAGTTTCCGGGCAGACTTGAAATGTAAACTTTTCCAGGATGTGGTAAATCGCCACTTTCATTTCCATAAGCGCAAAACGTGATCCTGAGGACAAGACATGCACAAACATAAAAGTTCAAAGATAATTTCGAGGAACTATTCTGCCAGACTTACCTATACAATTCCTTGGTCCAATTCCAAACGGTAAATATGCATTAAAATTTATATTCTTTCTGTTCTCTTCACTGAATCGTTCCGGATAAAATTTCTCCGGATCTGGATAGTATTTTGGATCCATGTGCAAGCCATAAATTGGTATCCAAATTTGCATTTTATTTTCCAATTTAAACTGCAGGCCATCATCACCTTTGTAGACAAAATCCATATTGCATTGACGATCGGTCATGAATCCTGCTGGCCACTTGCGTAATGTTTCGGATATGACCATGTCCAGATACTTGATTGATTGAATTGTATCATAGGTTAAAGGTTTCCCGTCCAAACTTTCACGAACTTCGTCTATTTCCATCGTCAATCTTCCCTGCACATCTGGGTTAGTGGCCAACTCGTAGGCCATAAATCGAAGCGTCGCTGAACTCGTTTCGAACCCGGCCAAGAAGAATAGAAAACATTGAGCTATAATTTCGGTATCACTCCAATTAAGCTTGACTGATTCCTTCCCGTCCTGAGCAGTCAATATCTCATTGACCGCCGCAATAGAGTCGTTTTCTTCGCCATTTTCACGGTCGTGTTTCAGTTCACCTTTTCTGACCTGCATGAGTAAATTGATCAAATCAGGACGATGAATGTTATCCCGTTCGCGAGTTTTCATATTTTCTATAATCATTTTGTAAAACATTTTCTTATGATTCTCAGAGAAAATGGTCAGCTGTAGCTTTTTGGCTGTTTTCGGACAGTAGCTAATGAGGAAGGCTTTGAACAGTTGCCATAAACTGGACATTCGAACAAATGACTGACCAATAGTATAGAAATCATTGCACTGGTCACGAAACGAGTCCACCTTTAGGCCAAAGGCACATGTGGCTATTACATCATTAGTATATCGCGAAAATAAGTCTTTGACATCATAGGCGACCCGACCGTTCTTGGAATATTCTTCGGCGATGAATTTAGTCATTTCGGCTCCAACCTCCGACATAAGATCAAACATCATTCTCATTTTACTACTGGTGAAAATGGGACTCAGCGTATTTCGCATTTCTCTCCATTTCTTGTCGCGCAAGACCGATAGCATACTTCCGAAAAGTTCATCGTGTTTTATGTCAACCGTTCCTTTGTGATTAGGAAACTTTTCAAATTCTTTGATCGTCAACTGTTTGATTAGATCCGGGTCACGGATTAGATAATACGGTTTTCCAAAATCAAATAAGCCAATGACTCTAAAATGGAAAAGGCAAATATTATAAATCGTAATTATATATGATGGTGGATTGATTAGTGTGCTTAATGGGCAAGAAAGTTGGACAGCTTTCTGTTAATATTTTTCTACAAATCCTTTCACATACAAATGAAAATTATTAGAAATTGTTCAACTTTAAATAAAAAATATGAACCCCGTCGTAAAAAAATACCACTGCATTTTTTTCGGCGGGGAAAACATTTTAATGATGCATATAAAAGATTTAATTGAAAAGCTTACCTTTCATTCGGATATTGATTGTAGTAACGTTGTACAATCAGCGCAATATTATCTCGCATCAAAAACCAGATGTTCGTACCTAGCAACGGATATGGCTTGATGAATTTGATTCCTTGCTTTTCAAAGAAATCCGATTTTCCCATGGACCACTTTAACAATAAATAAGTACACACTACGACCAGAAATAGTATAAGCAACATTTTGTATGTTTTCTGCGGAGAAACTGGAACAAAAATTCACGAACACTTCTCTCTATACTAAAAATATTGACACTAAGCTTTTTGGAAGCGATGAATAGACAAATCGCAAATGTAGACAAGTACATTATTCATTGTTTATCTATTCTATCGCGTATTGCTAACTTTAAAGCTTAATCCAACTTTTATTAAGACTTCGTTTTTTTGTGGTTCGTTGGATTACCGAATTTTCCCAACGCACTTGATTGCAAATCTTCACGATAATGTGAATTGGCCGTCCAGATTATGAAATTTCGCGAAGTTCGATTTTTTTCTGTAAAACTACACGAAGGATAAGGTCAATGTGAATGATACTTGATACGACAACAAAATGAATAACAGTCCATTCTGGAGGCCATACCATAAAGTAAATAATTGGAATAGAGATGGAACTCCATATAACATTAAAGTCTACTGAAAAACATTTTACCTTTGAGTGTGTGTTGTAAGTAACGTGTACATACACGAAGATATCTTCCTGTATTTGCACGTTACTTACAGCACACACTCAAAGGTAAAATGCTTTTCAGTAGACTTTAATGTTATATGGAGTTCCATCTCTATTCCATTTACTTACTTTATGGCCATACTGTAAAAAGTTATCGAAAAAAATTTGATATCTACGGAATAGTACACGTATATGTAATCCTGTTGTGTCTTTCGAACGATTTTTTTTTAATTCCGAACGGTTTGCTTATTCAAAATTAAAGTACGACAGTCTTCATGGAACACCCTTTACCTTCATCATCATCATCAATGTGGCACGATAGCCCGACGTCGGGCCTTGGCCGCCTGAATCGTTGACCTCCAATTGTCGCGGTTACGTGACCTTGTCCTCCAGTTTCGGAAGCCCAGCAGCTGGTGGGCGTCTTCACCTACGGAGTTCTCCCAGCGATCTCTCGGTCGTCCACGCAATTTCGCTCCGTCAATTCGTTGTGCGTTCATCACTTTCCTTGGCATGCGATTATTGTCCATCCGTTGTACATGCCCCGCCCATTGCAAACGTTGAAGCTTCACGATTTTCGATACTTCCAGCTCATCGTACAATTGATACAACTCATGGTTGTACCGGATACGCCATCGATCTCGCTCGCGAACGGCCCCGAAAATTCGCCGAAGGACCTTTCGTTCGAATCGGTCTAGCAAAATTTCGGAGGCTTGGGTGAGGGTCCAGGTTTCGCAGCCATTACATAGCACGGGTCGGATGATCGTTTTGTACACGCGGAGCTTCGTGTTCCTGTGCGCAAGTTTCGAATTAATTATAGAGAGGACCGAGAAATATGTCTTATTGGCTAGTTGTATCCGTCGCTTAATTTCGTCGGTTTCGTTGGCGTCCTTTGATAAGTTACAACCCAGATAGTGTTGTCTACATACTCGATATTAAAGTCCCCCACTGAATTTGCTGGCGTCCTTGTTTTTGATTGCATCATGGCCTTTGTTTTGCTTTCGTTGATATGTAGTCCAACTTCCTTTGCGGCGTTATTGAGGTTATGCAGCCAATCTTCGAGACATGATGTTGATATGCGCTACTAATTGAGTCGGCTTGATGAGTAGCGTTCCGCTACTGTCCATATTCATGGCTCGAAGTATGTACATATTCCAAAACAAGTTGAAAAGCGTCGGCGCCCTGCTTAAGTCCAGTACGAGTTTCAAATAGGTCAGTGAGTCTGTTCTGCACTCTGACCAGCGAAACGCTATTAGTCATCGTCATCCTTATGAATCGCACTTGCTTCGCCGGTATACCAAAATGCAGCAATATGATGTACAGTACACTTCGATCGATACTGTCGTATGCCTGCTTGAAGTCGGCATAAAATTTGGTATAGGTCGATGTTATATTCCCAGCACTTCTGGACTAATAGCTTCACGGTAAATAGCTGATCGGTCGTTGAAAGACCAGGTCTGAAGCCGCCCTAGCACTCGCCAATGATTCGTTCTGCGTACGGATTAATTCTCTTTTCAAAACTTTTCGATAATATCTTATAGGCCGTCTAAACTAATGATATGCCCCTGTAATTCTCACAATTCAGCTTGTCACCCGCTTTTTGTGGATTGGGAAGATTATGCTTTTGCGCCAGTCTTCGGGAATTACCTCGTCGTTCCATATATTCAGCAGTAACACATGTATAGCGTTGGTTAGGCACTTTCCACCGTGCTTCAGCAGCTCTGCTGGAATCTCGTCAACGCCGGGCGCTTTGTTACGCAGAAGCGATTGTATGGTTGATGGTGCACTCCGTTGATGCTGTCTTTGAGCTCCTCCCAGAACTCATGGATGCCAAAATTGTTGATATTATCAAGCATGGGCCACAGTTTTTCCTCAAGTGCGGTAGTATACGCAGCCGCCGCCGTGTCATCATCGACCAAATTGTCAACCTCGGAGATCTTGGCAGGGTTGATTCTCGTTAGGTGCGCCGAAGAGATTCTGCACCTGTTGGTCGTCTTCACCAAAGTGATCGGAGTAGCAGTTGGCTCCTCGATAGGATCGAACATCTAAGACATTAGAAGCCCATCTCTTGCTGATCAGTACGTGGTCGTTCTGGTTCACGGTGTATTCATCTGGCGACTTCCAGGTCTGCTTATATGGATTCGTCGATGCGGGAAACATGTAGAGCTTATAACCAGGTTTCTGCCGCTCATGAAGTCGATAAGTCGCTGACCATTGTTAAATAAATGAATGAAATAAATATTGATGAAGATACCAATAGTGCCAATTGTTCGTACTTTACACTATTTCAACCACGAAAAACACCTAAAATCACTCGTATGTTGTTTTTTTTTCTCAAGTCTAGGACTTCAAGAGGATAATTTCGTGAAAATACCGGAAAAATCTGCGTTTTCCTAATATTCCAATTGTTTTTTTTTTCTCTATTTTACCATTTTTTCGACAGGCTAAAGTGATGCCCAGACCAACGCGTCACGAATTTTCCGTCGCGAATCCGCGCCGGAAAATTCGCGGCACATTTTTGGGTGCCCACACCGGCGCGGCGCGAATAATTCGCTGGGTACTGTCACTCACAGCTGATATCATGTTGTTGCCTCAGAAAAGGTATTAGATTTATGTAAGGAAGGGAGTTGACATGATAGAGAATAACTGCAAGAACTGGCCAAATACAATTATTATAACATTTATAATCATGCTGGAATTTTCGTGCACTACATCAAAATGTCGCGGCATCTGTACTTATTATGTAAAAGCTTAAGCGGAAGCAATCAACGTGAAATTCGACATTTTACCTCTCCATGTCTATACTTATTCCAAGGATAAAATCATTGACATGCGCAAATTGATGGAAATATGCAGTGCAGTACAACCTTGGTAAACCGTACCCTAAAAAAAGTTGCGGGAGTGTTCGATTTGATTGTTTGAATTGACTATCGCGTAACCGAAAACTCTTACATTTTATCTTGTGCCCGTCGAATGGTTAGTCTTATCGTATAGAGAAGACACAAAGCTTGAACATTGTTTTGTGGCTGTTTTGAATTGAATATATGTATGTATGTATCTGTTTACTTAGCACGGTTACGCAAAATGCGTAGTTACATACAAGCTAGAATATTATATTGAATTAAATGCTTACTTTGCATAGTTACGCCATATTTTGCTTGGTTACGCCATCGTATGAAATTGCATAATAATTTTTAGTAGAATCCTTACGTGATTCCTTACGATGGCGTAACTATGCAAAGTAAATATTCAATTCAATAGAATAGTCAAGCGTGTATGTAACTACTTAGGGACAAACGCAAGTACTGAACCACCAGGATCCTTATTTCCTATCGTATACTATTCATGAAAGAAACGATTGACCTTGTATTCTTTCGGCAATCCGTCGATATCTCTGCAATCCTTTGGTGTGGCGGATCTACCGAGGTGGCCCTAGACTCACCATAAAATTGCCGAATGGGTCATCGGATCCTCTTTATTTTTCCGGTCAGTGCACAGGGTGGTCAGAGATTACCGTCAACCCGGATGTTGGCCACAGCAATTTCACAATCAACTTCGTACTACTTCGATAATCCGTCGATATCTTTGGAATCCTTGAGTCCAACGAAACGATCAAGGTTTCGCTGGACTCGTAACAAAATTCTCTAAGGTGGCGTCGGAGCATCTTTCCTGCGAAGCTTACATGGAGATAACCCAGATAAGTACAATAATTCACAAAATGTATGGTTTTGTTAGTTGCCAACCTAGATGCACTTGGAAAATAGTTGATATCTCTGCAATTCTTCGGCCGAGCGATACGATCGGGGTGTCGACGGACTTGCCACAATTAGGAAATTTATTTGTGTAAGTCCAAACAACGGGTAAAAACCTTCCTTCCTTGGAATTCATGTTTCCGAAAAGGTTACTCCTTTTACCAATCCACTTATACCATAAAACATTCAAAACTTAAATGCTCGTTCAATACCTAAACAACTCATTCCAAATCTACATCTTTTTCGGGTACACGAACATCATGTTGTACTACACTGCACCTGTCAAATAAATTATTTGAATAAAATGACATTAGGTAGCAAATATTCGAACCGGAAAAAATACTGCAAAACTGGCGAATATTCGCCTTGGTGTGGGCATCTCCATACAACGCAGTGTGTTACAATTTTGACGCCGCGGAAAAATTCGCCGCGAATATTCGCTGACGCGCCGGTGTGGGCATGACTTAAAGCTCCCAGTAGCATACACCATAGACCCGATCCCAATCCATCCGAGAAACACTCCATTTCCCACGTGTGGAGACAAAACAATATCCAGACTCTTGCAATCCACATTCTCGTTTTACTACACCATATATGCAATCCACATTCCATCCGAGAAACACTCCATCACCTTATTCCCAGAATGGAGAGAAACGCAATCGTTTGGTGTGTGTAGAATTTCTCCGAACATCTGATTTTTTGACGTCTACGTTACGTAACAACATTCGTGTGCCGTTGACACTGACAAATTCGTTTCTTCTGATTTTAATTGGTTTCGTTCTAGATATTAGATCGTACCGTGTCGTATAACTCGGCCGTGATAGTGACCTTATCACAGTTTAATTTAACAATTTTTTCGCGCAGACAAATCGCCGTAAACACTCGAAAAATGGCACAACAAGTACCAAAAGCAACCGGCAATTTGGCCTCTAGATTTGTAAACAGCCTAAAAAGCAAAGAATTTCGTGATTATCTTATGAGGTTCGATACAATTCAGCACACTCATTACCTAAGAGCACGCGTTCATGCTATCTTTACTCCTTCCTTTACAGCACACATTTCTGGGGCCCGGTCGCCAATTGGGGTATTCCACTTGCTGCCTTGGCCGATATCAAGAAAGATCCGAAATTCATCAGTGGCAAAATGACATTCGGTAAATATTTACAGCAGTCCCGTAAATTTTGCACACTTTGCACGTGTGAGTTGTAAAATTAATTGTACGCGTTTTCGTGTCTCTATTTTTAGCCTTGACGCTCTATTCGGCAATATTCATGCGTTTCGCCTGGAAGGTACAGCCTCGCAACCTGTTGCTCTTCGCTTGCCATATAACCAATTTCACCGCGCAAAATATTCAGGGTGCACGTTTCGTCAATCATACGTATTTGAGTAAAAAGGAAAAGGCCTAGAGGATGATGAATTACAAATCGTGTCAAATAGAACATTATTGCAAAGTATATGGGGCAGCTAACGATATCGTTTCAAATCGGTACGTTTAAACATTTTATTGCTCTAATTTCTACTTTTATGATTAGTACAACATTGAAATGAATTTCCACAGGTTAAAATTTGTCTTATCATTTTGATGAACACACATTTTCGTATTCTTATCTGCGTGTTTGTTTTTTACATTATCTAATTGTATCCCACCAAGATAATTATGAATATTAGAACATGATTTTCTTTTCAATATTTAAAATCTTACTATACAGGGTGTCCCATTATTGGTAGCTAGTGTGGCTCATTTGGGGAAAAATATTGTACAACGGGATCCCTCTATTTTTAACCGTTATAATGTAATAGCATTTTTTGTAAATCGTGTCAAAATGGCCGACTAAATCAAACGCCGCCAAACATTGCATGCACTTGCCGTTAAACCCGGAATACCAATATCGAACTTATAAACATCTATATACCACCAGCAACCTGCTGTGGCTTTAATTATAAGTTCGATATTGGTCCACTCCTCACAGGACAGCATAGGATCCTATTTGGCGACTTTAGCGCCCGTCACGAACTCTGGCACTCTCTCCTCGACAACGATGCCAGAGGTATAGACATCGCGACCAAATTAGACCCATCAGATTTCAACGTATCCAATGGATTTTCGTCTACACGCGTCGCTGGCGCCTGACATAACTATTGTGAGCGCCAGTTTCATAAGTGTAACCCGTTGGGAGACATCCATGTCACTTCTTCTTCTTTTTTTTTAGCGGCACAGGAAGGTGTCACTTCAATCCGATCATCTCCCCATCAGTGGCGGCCCGTGCCTCCTTGCATAGGATGGGCACCTTCACGGAATAAAAATCTTTTGGAAACACCTAAAATTAACGACTTTCCACGTAAAGTTCGCATTGTATTAAATGGAACCATAAATTTGCGCTTCAATTTCACAGTTTTGCAACCATTTTTTAGATCAAGATATTATTTTTTAATTTAGGATCATTTTGTTTTTAAATGCAGTGTCCTAAATATATAATTATTAGACTATCAAATAGATTTTCGGGGACATGCGAATTAATGTTGTGCGCCTTTAGCATTTTCAATGTAAATGTACATAGTCTAAAACCAATCAAAAATGCGAAAAGTGCACAGCAATAACGTTCATGTTCCCGAAAGTTTATTTTACATTATAATACATAATACAATGAACACTTCAAAATTATTAATCTAATAATCATCATTACACAAGAAATCCTCCCGTGAAACATGTTTTCCTACATAGCATTGAGCCATCGTTGGTTTTTTATTCATTTTGACCAGCTCATGGTAACCCCGAAAATTGTACTTTTGAATTGTCTACGTCATCATCATTCTCATTCTTATTATACTGATTCCATTCGAGCTGCTATAGGCCAGCCTACCTTGTCGGTGTTGAATTCCATGCCACCGCTTCCAAAAGTTTCATAAATTTCGAATGATTTGTTGTTGTAATTTGGTCACCGGCGCAAGTGGCCCACTGTGAACCGGTTGCCTCGTCTTTATGTCGATGGTAAGTAGATTTTCAACAATACCTAAAGGTTTGAGTATGCGAGTTGAATATTGCATACACATAGGCAGTTTCGATTTTGATCAAACAAAAAAAAAGCCTAAAAGCAGTATAATTTGTTGATTAATAAAAACACCGGAAATGTTTTTGTGCAGTGGCTCCCAAACAGTAATTGATAGATTCGCGAGAGACTTGGTAGTGATGGGAAAAAACTATTAATATGAATGATGTTCACCTAATAGTCAAAGAAAAAATTTTGTTGTACATTTCTACTGATGTTAAAAGATGTGAATATACAATAAGTGTATTTATTTATAGGGCGGGCCGTGCCCACCTAGCCCACTATGACGAGCCGCCACTGCTCCCCATGTTAATAAATATTTAACCAGCCGAACTGACGACGTCAGAACGGCGTACGTTTATAAATCACAAAAAGGCAAATTGGGAGGGTTTCGCTATCACACACCCTTTTTTGAAAGGCATGTTTTCATTAAATAGGCAAACTGTACTTGATCCATTCCTTAAGGTAAACACTGAACTCACTACGACGAAGTTCGCCGCGCTTCCTATTCCAACAAACGCCAGGGAAGCCGAAAATAATATAAGGAACGTCATTATCAAAGCGGCAGCTCGCTTCATGCCGGCAGGACGTATCCCCAAAATTCGGCCATATTTCCCAATTACTGCCGCAAGGTAAGCCGACAAACGGAACAACATAAGACGCGCAGACCCCAGAATTCAGGAGCTAAACTCCGAAATAAATCGACAAGTCAACACCCATAAAAAAGTGAAATGGAATGAGCATGTGGAAAGCTGCGACCTTTCGAAAAGTGTCAGAAAACTTAGGCTTCAGTCTCGTCTCATCCAACCAAAGAGAAGGACAGTGTAGCCATCAGATTCGGTAAGAAAAGCACCGCAAATTCGAAACTTTGCTTGTTCAATAAGCAATCGAATATCTCACGATGGCTTTCAACTTGTCGATATCCACGCTTGTCATCCCTGAATTCTGGAAAAAGAATCAAAAGCGCGAAACTCGCCTAATCCTACCGTCCAATCACAATCTTGTCACCCGTTGAAAAGACGCTCGAAGCACTTATCCACCCCACCCTTGTATCACATGCTGAGCTAGCTTCTCACCAGCATGATTCCAGGAAGATGCGTAGTACCACAACAGCTCTGGATCTGATCACCCATCACATCCATAATGGCCTCAACCAGAAACAGTCCTGTGACAGAACCGTCCTAGTGGCCCTTGACCTGTCGAAAGCCTTCGATACTCTGCGTTGTTTGCCGACCTTCTAAACATGCACATTCCTGCACAAGAATTTAGGTGGATTGCCAACTAACTAGCTGGGAGGCAATCCTACACATAGTTTCGTGACAGCTGTTCAAAGCCTAGGCAAATTAAGCAAGAAGTTACACAAGGTAGCGTACTCTCTCCTACATTGTTCAACATCTACCTGGCGAGCCTTGCAATACACCCGGAAGGCATCGAACTTATTTCCTATGCAGACGATTGCACCGTACTCACCACAGGACTGATTTTGAATATTGAGAAGCTGTTGAAGTGTTTCAGTATCCGCGACCTAGTCAGATCGCCGTCTAAATGCACTGCAACACTTCTCACCGCCTAAACGCAGGAATTTTTGGAGGAGCTTAGGATCCGTACTGGTAAGCATGATGACGACGTTGTTCCTACTGTTACCAACCACAAGATCCTTGGTGTCTAGACACCATGATGAAGTCGAAAAGCCACGTCAAAGTCGTAGTCGACCAAATGCACAGTAGAAACAACGTCCAAAAGGCATTGGCAGGGAACTCCTGAGGCAAAGACAAAGAAACTATGTTGGTTACCTACAAAGCGATAGGTAGAGCAATTCCCAGCTATGCAGCACCGGTGTGAAAACTGAAATAAGATCCAGGCATGCCAGAACGCTTCTCTACGTATCGCTACAGGTTGTCACCTTACGTCGTCCCAGGATCATATAAGAAGCCTAGGTTCCCGAGAACCACAAAAGCGACAGTAGCCCAGCTTCGGTCGGGTTTTTGTTCGCGATGGACTATTTATCTTTGGAAAAGAATAAATGGGGCACTTCCCTGAAGTTCTTAATCCAGTAACATCTGGTGAAGTTCAATCCTATGTAGCACTCCATTTGCTTCCTTGGTATGTTTAGGAGCAGCTCTCTGTCGAAGTAAGAATGTCCACTAGGATCCAAACTAGATCCCTAGAACTAAATTATGATTAAACTCATAACATTAATATTGGCCGTGTTTTTTAAACAGCTAACCTATACTGTACGTGGTAATTTTCATACAAATGCTAACCCGTAGCCTTATTCAGGTTAGCAGTTCAAACCCGAACAGCATGCTATTCCGTTTTAATGAGCTTTTCAAAATTCGAAATGTATGCAATCCCAATTACTTCTAGTATGTTTTCCAATGACTAGCTAAAATTAAATTTTAAAATGAAAAGCTTCTATGTAAAGTATACCTTTTACAGATTGCATACAATTGTGTGCAAAAAATAGTTTTTATTTGTAAATTCCAAGAAAGTGCCGTTTACCAAATTCTTATTCTGGAAAAATTATAAAAATAACAGGCGCGACAATCCAGCATTGGACTAAGGCCGCAGGATGTGTTAGTGACATCCTATTTCCAAGATCTTATCTGCTTTTTGTTGAGGTAATGAGATCAGCATCACGCTCAGAAGTGTTATTTATCCCCATAAATGGGTACTCGTTTAACATCTGAGTGAGATCATAGTCCGTCACAAGCTCGTGAATTCGAAAAACACCATGATCCACGGTGAGATTCGAACTCATGACCCTGTGCACCGAAGGTGCGCGCACTAACCGCTAGACCAGCCAGACTACTACTGGAAAAATTATGGTTCATGCATAAAAATATGTTATCATTGAAAAAATAGCATTTAAACTTTTGCGTTTGTAATGTGGAAACGGGGCTTTAATATAAATAATCAATATTTTGAAATAAATTGCGTTGCCTACGTGACAATTTGAAATTTAACCTGGATGCTACCCTCGATATTTTTTTGCGCATCTGGGTCAGCACACCTGCCCCCGATGTTGAAAAAAACACGGCATACATAATTATAATCAACTTCCTTTCCAATAAGAGTACGATTTCTTTATTATTCAAGCTGAACCAAACAATCTTAACATTACACAAAATTGCAACTAATTTTTATATTTACATTTCAGATAGCAGTGCTCAATAATATCCCTCCTGTAAATCCTTTTATCGTCTCAAATCTACAGTATGAGCTAAAATAAATAAATTATATAAATACTTTCTATTGGTGCTACGAATTTCTCTTAACTGGGAATAAAATTAATATTTAAAAAATACAAACAACGCCGTTGTGTTCATCATGACAAGGTAAAATTAATTAATCGTGATAATTCTTATAGTAATACATAATATACGTACATACGTAAAAAAGCTCGTTAAAACTAGACCAAATATTTTTTACAATTCAATTGGTGCACATTTTTATACAAACGCTATACATACGGTTAAGGTTTAGACAAATTGTAACTGCACAATCTTTTTTGTTAGTAGTGACGAAATTTTATCTTGTTGTTCGGAAAAAATCCATTCAAATGTAGACTGTAATGTTAAATACGAATTTCCTCTGAAAATAATGTTAATAAAAAAAATGATAAATAGATAGTATAGTTTTATTCATCTTAATTTTTGCCATTTTCATATAGTCCAATAAACGAAGACATTGTAGAGAACATCGAAGGGGCCACAATTTTTTCTTCAGTTTTGTTTTTTGAGTAGTTACTTAATACTTAAAGTTCAGAGGTAAACATTCTAAAAGTACCCGGACCTGGGGGACTATTGCACAACTCCAAGTGTACTTATAACTTGTAAATTACATATACTAGTAGTTATAAAATCAGTGAAATTTCTTGTATGTAATTTGAACTAATAATATTAGTTTCTTTTGCATATAAAAATAAAAAAAATAACAGGCGCGACAATCCAACATTAGACTATGGCCGCAGGATGTGTTAGTGACATCCTATTTCCAAGATCTTATCTGCTTTTTGTTGAGGTAATGAGATCAGCATCACGCTCAGCAGTGTTATTTATCCCCATAAATGGGTACTCGTTTAACATCTGAGTGAGATCATAGTCCGTCACAAGCTCGTGAGTTCCAAAAACACCATGGCTCACGGTGAGATTCGAAATCATGACCCTGTGCACCGAAGGTGCGCGCACTAACCGCCAGACCAGCCAGACTACTTCTTTTTTTGCGTATACAGTCGAACTTCCCTAAACGGACACTTCTAATAACCGCACATTTCTCATAAACGGACACTTTTATTTTCTCCAACGTTTTTCCTTATATTTTACTAGAAAAATAACTTCCAATAGCCGGCACTCTCATAACCGGACACGGACAGTACTTTTATACCCTCTCTGAACAAGTAAGTCTTTTACTAATTCGCGCCGGTGTTGAAACAAAACCAGGCCCAATGGTATGGATTTGTAGTGTCTGCAACCAACGTATCGGTTCGAATGTCAGATCAGTGCAGTGTAATTGCTGTTTGGAATGGGTTCACTTTAGGTGCTCAGGTTTACGAAGACAAGGGCAACACTCCTTAGCCTATGTTGCGGCAGGTTGTATAAATTCTGGGCAACCCAGGGCTGCTCCCAGCCCACCCTCTCCACCACTGCCCCCTACACCGCCAAACAATATAATAATAAGGAATGCCAGACCCAGTCTTACGCCTGGCCCTCCTCCTCCAGCAGTTTTCACTGCACTATCTATATTACAGTTTAACTGTAATGGCATCCACCGAAAAATCGCTGAGATCACACACTTCTTGAGTTCCAACAGAATTCTCATCGCCGCCATCCAAGAGACGTTGCTTCACGCAAACTCGTCTCTAAGCGTCCATAGCGAATATGTTATACTGCGGAAAGATCGACCGGCCGCCACGGATGATTCTCACCCTGGAGGTGGACTTGCCTTCCTAATACAAGTCCGTACATTACTGTGTATTAGATGTAGTTGCTGACGGTACGGCGGAAATTCAAGCCATCTCAGTTCCATCAGGGAGTACTAATATCGAAATTTTTAATATACAGGGTTATTGGTTAAGTCGACCTATTCCCTGCAACACGTTATAATAGGGTCAAAATGCAACAAAATGAGGCCATAAATGTTAGGCCGATTTTCAATGGTCACTGAGATATTTGAATTTTTAGGTGTTTTTGAAATAACCTTGAATTTTACCATTTAAACTAAGAATTAAAGAAAACTACTAAGATAATGGGTTAAAACTTATTTGTAGATTTTAGTCAACACTATAGCAGACATTTCTTAATCATTTAAAATTTCAAAAACCCATCACAATTCGAAATTTTTAATTTTTAATAAAAAAAAATTTCTTAAATTTTTTTAAAGTTGATTTTTAATGTAGTATTACTAAAAAAATTATATGACACGGAGTCTGCAGACCACTGGAAAAACATACACGTGTTGTCAGCTTTCCAAAAAGGTATCAATGTCAATACAAATATTTGAAATAATTGAAACAGCTAGCTGCAACTTGTTCGGGGACCATCATTTTGTTTGATCTAAAATGAAATAAATGTTATTAAATTCAAAATGCATCGTACGAATACGTATAATGTACTGCTTTATTTCATTTTTTATCAAACGAAATGATGGTCTCCGAACAAGTTGCAGCTAGCTGATTCAATTATTTCAAATATTTATATTGACATTGACACCTTTTTGGAAGGCTGACACCACGAGTATGTGCTTTTCCAGTGATCTGCAGACTCCGTGTCATATAATTTTTTTTAGTAATACATACTACATTAAAAATCAACTTTAAAAAAATTTAAGAAATTTTTTTTTATTAAAAATTAAAAATTTCGAATTGTGATGGGTTTTTGAAATTTTAAATGCTTAAGAAATGTCTGCTATAGTGTTGACTAAAATCCAAAAATAAGTTTTAACCCATTATCTTAGTAGTTTTCTTTAATTCTTACTTTAAATGGTAAAATTCAAGGTTATTCCAAAAACACCTAAAAATTCAAATATCTCAGTGACCATTGAAAATCGGCCTAACATTTATGGCCTCATTTTGTTGCATTTTGACCCTATTATAACGTGTTGCAGGGAATAGGTCGACTTAACCAATAACCCTGTATATGTACCACCTCATTCCAGTTGCCCTTCAGGCTATCGTTTCGATATTGGTCCTCTCCTTTCCGGAGAGCACAGGGTCATCCTTGGCGACTTTAATGCACACCATGAGCTCTGGCACTCGGACCTCAACAACAATGCCAGGGGTATAACTATCGCCGAATCACTTGACGCCTTAGAATTCTGTTCACTCAATGAAGACTCGCCGACTAGAGTCGTGGGCACTTGCAATAGTTCTCCTGACATAACTATTGTCAGTGCCAGCCTAATCGCTGCTTCCCGATGGGAAGTACGTACCACCCTCAAATCAGATCACCTCCCAATCATTATAAAAATTGACAAACCAGCGAACATGACTAAGTCTGAGAAGCGAACGTTTGTCAATCACAAGAAAGCCGATTGGGATGGTTTCAAAGCTTACTCGTCGGCGAAGTTCATCGAGCTTCCATCACCTACCAACATTCATAAGGCCGAGAAAAAATATTAGGAACGTCATTACCACAGCCGCGGCACGTTTTATTCCTGCAGGACGTATCCCGAAAGTTCGGCCTAACTTCCCCACTAGTTCCGCCAGATTAGCCGATGAACGTGATCAGATCAGAAGCGCTCACCCTGATGATCCCAGAATTCAGGAGCTTCACTCCGAAATCGACCGACAAGTTAAAGACTATAGGAGGGCGAAATGGAATCAGCACCTCGATGAATGTAACCTCAATGAAGGTGTCAGCAAATTATGGTCTACCGTCCGCGCCCTTTCCAATCCTCGGAAAGAAAAGGGCAACAACGCCATTGAATTTGGCAACACAAAAACCTGCGATCCTCTTCAGTGTGCGAGCCTGTTCATTAAACAATTTATTGAACATCCCAAGTCTGACGGCCTCAAGTGCAAAATTTGAAGACGGATTCGCAGCCGGAATGTTGACACCATACCATCTTTTACCGCGGACCAGGTTAAAAAAGTCATCGAGAATGCTAAAAACTCCAAGGCCCTCGGACCAGATGGCATTTCGATGACCATGTTGAAACATCTCCACCTTCCAGCCATTGAGTATCTCACGGCCGCCTTTAACTTGTCGATGTCCACGCTTGCCATCCCTGAAATCTGGAAAACAGGTCGAATTGTTCCCTGTCTCAAGCCAGGGAAGAGCGCAAATCTCGGGGAATCCTACCGCCCCATTACGATACTTTCTCCTGTCGCAAAGACGCTGGAGGCCCTTATTCACCCCACTCTTGTTGCACATGCGAAGCTAGAACCTCACCAGCATGGCTTCAGGAAGATGCATAGTACCACCACTGCCCTCGATGCGATCACTACACGCATTCGTGATGGGCTAAATCAACGCAGTCGTTGTCACAGAACCATTTTGGTGGCAATAGACCTATCAAATGCATTCGATAAGGTCAATCATTCAATGCTCTTAGCAAACTTGTTGAATATGCATCTTCCTGCACAAGAGATTCGTTGGATTGCCAATTATTATCTAGCTGGTCGGCACTCCTTCACCGAGTTTCGAGGCAAACGTTCTAAGCTTAGGAAAATCAAATTAGGTGTTCCACAGGGAGGGGTACTCTCTCCCACTCTGTTTAACATCTACATGTCCGGCCTTCCCACACCACCTGAAGGAATCGAGGTGATTTCCTATGCTGACGATTGCACCGTACTCGCCACAGGGAATGATAAGGATGAAATGCGCCTCCGAATTAATCGCTATCTAGGACGATTACAGGCATTTTTCCAAAGCCGAAACCTAACCATCTCTGCGTCCAAATCCTCTGCGACTTTTCTAACCACTTGGTGGGAGGACATCAGATGGGAGATGGATATACGTATTGGCAACAATTCTGCGATCCATAAAGGGATTTAACGCACCAGACTGAAATCAATTAACATGATCGCAGACGTGGTTAATAAGTGTCAGATAAATACACATAATCCTCAACAATTCTGTTCCTACTGTTAAAAACCCCAAAATTCTCGGGCTTCACCTAGAGAACATGATGACGTCTGCGAATCATGCAGCTTCAGTCTGTGAAAAAATGCGCAGTAGGAACAACATCCTAAAAGCTCTAGCTTGTAGCACCTTGGGGCAAAGATAAAGAAACCATGCTAGCTACTTATAAAGCGGTGGGTCGAGCGGCCGCTGATTATGCAGCCCCAGTTTGGACACATAGTCTATGTGACACAAACTGGTCCAAAGTTCAGGTGTGCCAAAATGCCGCTCTACGCATCGCGACAGGTTGCCTTCTGATGTCTGCCCAGGATCACTTACATCAGGAGACAAAATTGATGCCAATACGTGACCACAATCTCCTACTCTCAAAACAGTATTTTGTTGGTTGCTACCGTGAGGATCATCCCAATAATCATCTCATGGACCAATTTCCTCCACCACGACATGTCAAGCGTGGTTTACGAGACCTTGAGAGAGAGGTTCAGGGATACAAACGGGACCCTTACGATGAAGTTACATACCGAGCCGCCATTGCAGCGATCCACACTGAAGAAGTGAATCGGTCTATCGCGAGTTTAGGTGCGAATAGAGTCCTCTCAGAGCGCCCACCACCAATTTCGCCTGAGGAGATTAGGCTCCCGAGAGCCACTAGAGTAACACTAGCTCAACTTCGGTCGGGCTTTTGTTCACACCTTAATTCGTACCTTTCTCGCATAAACCCGGACATCCAAAACATCTGTCCAAACTGCAATGGTACTCCTCATGATATGGGTCACGTGTTTCAATGTCCCGCTGCGCCCACTGATCTTACCCCTATATCGATGTGGGGAAACCCTACCGCAGCAGCTATGTTTTTGTCCTTAGACCTCACGGACACAAACATTGACGAACCATAAATCGTGCCCACATAGATGCACAGAGGTTTCACACCTTTCTGCACCGCTAAAAGAAGAAGAACAAGTAAGTCTCTAATAAACACACAGTCCCACAAATAAAATTCGAAATTCTTACATTACAGAATTGTATTTCGAGCAAAGAAGTTTTGAAATTACTGGAAAATCGGTCTTTTGTGTAAAGCAAAATTCACTTTCCGGAAATCGCTGCACAAATCTTGTTTATCTCTCCGTGTAGTTGGAATTTCTTAGAGAATCAGGAATTCAATTAATGTCGCGGCATTTAATCGTGCAGTTTTCTATTCTTTTAAAATATTAAAAAAAAAAATAAAAAAAAATTGCCTTTTGAAGAAAAAGCGCAAGAACAAGTCATTTTCGAATTCACGAAAAATTGTGTTGTCGATCTCGAAAAAAAAATTGGATTGGAAAAACACGGTTGAAATGAGACATCGTGGTTTTGAATGGATTCGCAGCGCACTCCAAATTAGTTTCATAAAATGTATTTGTGAAATATTCTCCTAAGCGGACAAAATCTCAATCCTCAATGGAACTTATGGGAAGTTCGACTGTAGTTGAATGTTATTTACTTGCGATTACAAAAATATAAACAACATGTTGAATCGTGCCTGCATTTACAGATACGCCTGGACAATGTTGTCCACATTATGGGCTAATGACCGACAGCGAGTGGTCCCTCATAACTAGCGGTAGTACGGAGGCTACGTCCGAAATAAACTTTTCATTTGTGATATGTTCAACGTTAAAAATTATACATACTAGATTTGCCGAATCTTTTCATAAATAAAAATATCAATATGTACATCAAGTACATACTACCTGTATCTACTAGTTGCACTTCTGGGGGCCTATCATGTAATTCGAAACGAAAACGAAAGTCCCGGCACTTTCGTATTCGATTCGAACGCAATTTGGTATCATGTAACTCGTTCGTTTCGAGTAATTGGTATTGCCTCATGAATTAGTCAAAATTCCCTTCATGTACTAGACTGAATCGACTAACGTAGTAGACCATGTCACATGATTCAAAGTCAAATTTAATATTTTTGTGTTTTAGATTATATTTTAGTGTTTCGGTGTGAAAAACAAATTAAATTAAAATATAAAACATAGTATTTTTGTAGTATTCGGTTAAAAAAAGTGAAATAGTGGCGGAGAAAAGACGTTAAATTGTTCGAGTCGCGATTGGGATTCGAACACACGCTCGAATTCAGTGTATCGGGTCAGACGGGAGACAACGGCGCCCCCCATCGTCACGACGAAAATTGGATAATTTCATTAAAGCAATTTTTATGTAGATGCGATTTTTTAAATTGCGGATTTTTGTATTATGTAATTTCAAACCAAAAATATAAAATTATGTATGTGTGTGTTAACTGTATGTGAATAAAGTGTAAATATTCATATACGAAAGTCTTTATTAAAAAAAATCCTTAAATTTCATTTGCATTCTGAAACGAAATCGATTTTTGTTAAACCGAAGTTATTCAATTCATCTTCCTGCTTGGTAGCATTCAAAAATACACGAAAATTCCTGGAATACAACATTTTTCTATTCGTGTTATAAATTCATTACTTTGAGGTAAACTTATAGTCTTTGTCTTAAGAAGTCCGTAACATTTGTGCTAAGACTTAATCTTCGCTTAAAACAAAACATATAAACGATTGCTTTTCGAGAGTACCCTACCTTTCGAATGAATTTTCGATTGAATAGTCCACATTCTCGAACGCTTTCGAATTACATGATAGGGGATTTTCGATTCGTATGGTCGAAAGTCGAAAGTCCTATTACTTTCGAATAGATGTTATTCGTTTTCGAGTTACATGATACCACTTTAGTCGTTTCGAAAGCAATTTCTTTCGAATCGAATTACATGATAGGGCCCCAGGTACGCCTGTCTATCACTGTGGGGAAAACCCTATCGCAGCAGCCACGTTCCTGGGGGCCTATCATGTAATTCGAAACGAAAACGAAAGTCTCGGCGCTTTCGTATTCGATTCGAAAGCAATTTGGTATCATGTAACTCGGTCGTTTCGAGTAATTGGTATTGCCTCATGAATTAGTCAAAATTCCCTTCATGTACTAGACTGAATCGACTAACGTAGTAGACCATGTCACATGATTCAAAGTCAAATTTAATATTTTTGTGTTTTAGATTATATTTTAGTATTTCGGTGTGAAAAACAAGTTAAATTCGAATATAAAATATAGCATTTTTGTAGTATTCGGTTAAAAAAAGTGAAATAGTGACGGAGAAAAGACGTTAAATTGTTCGAGTCGCGATTGGGATTCGAACACACGCTTGAATTCAGTGTATCGGGTCAGACGGGAGAAAACGCGCCCCCCATCGTCACGACGAAAATTTAGGATGTGCGAACAAATTGTATAATTTTAATAAAGCAATTTTTGATGTAGATGCTATTTTTTAAACTGTGGATTTTTGTAAAATATAAAATAATGTATGTGTGTGTTAACTATATTCAATTCATCTTGTCCTCCTAGCTTGTCTAGTTTTAAAAAATAAACGAAAATTCCCGGAATACAACATTTGTCTATACGTGTTATAAATTCATTATTTTGAGGAAAACTTATAGTCTTTGTCTTAAGAAGTCCGTTACACTAATTTTTGTGGTAAGACTCAATCTTCGCTTAAAACAAAACATATAAACGTTTGCTTTCGAGAGTACCCTACCTTTCGAATGAATTTTCGATAGAATAGTCCACATTCTCGCACGCTTTCGAATTACATGATAGGGGATTTTCGATTCGTATGGTCGAAAGACGAAAGTCCTATTACTTTCGAATAGATGTTATTCGTTTTCGAGTTACAGGATACCACTTTAGTCGTTTCGAAAGCAATTCCTTTCGAATCGAATTACATGATAGGGCCCCTGTTTTCTGGAGAACACGGACGAGAACGACGAAGAACCATAAATCGAATTCATATAGATGCACAGCGGCGCACACCTTTCTGTACCGCTAAAAACAGAAGAAGAAATGCCAGAGTTCGTAATGAATCCAGTAAGGAGAGGATAATTTGTATCGGGCCCTATCATGTAATTCGATTCGAAAGGAATTGCTTTCGAAACGACTAAAGTGGTATCATGTAACTCGAAAACGAATAACATCTATTCGAAAGTAATAGGACTTTCGACTTTCGACCATACGAATCGAAAATCCCCTATCATGTAATTCGAAAGCGTTCGAGAATGTGGACTATTCAATCGAAAATTCATTCGAAAGGTAGGGTACTCTCGAAAAGCAATCGTTTATATGTTTTGTTTTAAGCGAAGATTAAGTCTTAGCACAAATGTTACGGACTTCTTAAGACAAAGACTATAAGTTTACCTCAAAGTAATGAATTTATAACACGAATAGAAAAATGTTGTATTCCAGGAATTTTCGTGTATTTTTGAATGCTACCAAGCAGGAAGATGAATTGAATAACTTCGGTTTAACAAAAATCGATTTCGTTTCAGAATGCAAATGAAATTTAAGGATTTTTTTTAATAAAGACTTTCGTATATGAATATTTACACTTTATTCACATACAGTTAACACACACATACATAATTTTATATTTTTGGTTTGAAATTACATAATACAAAAATCCGCAATTTAAAAAATCGCATCTACATAAAAATTGCTTTAATGAAATTATCCAATTTTCGTCGTGACGATGGGGGGCGCCGTTGTCTCCCGTCTGACCCGATACACTGAATTCGAGCGTGTGTTCGAATCCCAATCGCGACTCGAACAATTTAACGTCTTTTCTCCGCCACTATTTCACTTTTTTTAACCGAATACTACAAAAATACTATGTTTTATATTTTAATTTAATTTGTTTTTCACACCGAAACACTAAAATATAATCTAAAACACAAAAATATTAAATTTGACTTTGAATCATGTGACATGGTCTACTACGTTAGTCGATTCAGTCTAGTACATGAAGGGAATTTTGACTAATTCATGAGGCAATACCAATTACTCGAAACGAACGAGTTACATGATACCAAATTGCGTTCGAATCGAATACGAAAGTGCCGGGACTTTCGTTTTCGTTTCGAATTACATGATAGGCCCCCTGGGTATTGAAACAAATAACCCACATCCTGAGGCATACCAGCTCAATTAGGCCATATGTTTTGTACGCTCGGGTCTATACGAGATAGATACGAATTAAGGCGTGAGCAGAAGCCTGACCGAAGTTGGGCTAAAGTCACTCTGGTAGATCTCGGGAGCCTAATCTCAGGTGAGTGGGATCGTTGAGAGGACTCTATTCGTACCTAAACTCGCAATAGACTCATTTCGTCGGTGTGAATCATTGCAATGGCGGCCCGGTATGCTCTTGCCAGGGACGCGTTTTGACAACACTTGGCCGTTTAATGAATAAACGGATATGGTCCACCCCGGAGAAGCTTGGAATTATCGTGAAGCAATGGTGAGTTCGAACCTCACCGTGGATCATGGTGTTTTTCGAACTCACGAGCTTGTGACGGACTATGATCTCACTCAGATGTTAAACGCGTACCCATTTATGGGGATAAATAACACTGCTGAGCGTGATGCTGATCTCATTACCTCAACAAAAAAGCAGATAAGATCTTGGAAATAGGATGTCACTAACACATCCTGCGGCCTTAGTCCAATGATGGATTGTCGCTCCTGTTATTTATTTATTAATGGTTCCCAATAGGACCACCTGGCATTCCTTCCTAGACAACGATGCCACAGATATAGATCGTAGGGAGGTCGCGTAAAATTCGACGTGGCTAGGACCTGCAGTGATATTTTGATAAGAGAAACCCGCTGGAAGGCAATCATGACTCTCTTTCTCTAAATACCTTAATCATCCTTCCTTGCGGGAACTCCATGTCGCTTCTCTCTTCCAAAAATAGATTTACAGGAAGCATTTCATTAATGTTGTGCACAATACTTATTTATTGCTTACAAAAAATATTCACTCTGCATTCAAATTCTAGAAAACCCTCGTATTGCGGGCGCAGCCCTCTGTACGCCGGTATTTTCTATATACATACGTACTTGTCGGTATGTCTATGTAGTATTGTAGATAAATTGTAGGTAGGTAATGTAATGATGAATGACTGAAAGAGGTAGGCAACCTTTCTGGAAATTTGCAGTGTTAGCTTACGCGTTTCAAAACAGCTTTCGAAAGGCATTTAGATGAGGTGTTAATTGTTGTTCAAATATGTATGAGGGTGAAATAGGTAATTTTTTGAAACATGCAGTGCAATGAAACCCAGTTTCTAGCGTACGCGCGCTCTTATGAGCCTGCCGGCCAAAAAATGGCATCCCCGTTTCTCGGGGAAATACACGTCCAATCGGCGTGCCAGAAACACTTAGGTAAATTTGGGTCGCCGATTCCGAATTTGAGGTCAACAGGAAAAAAATTTTGGGGTTGCCCGCCCCAAAATTGTACCCCTGTTTCCTCGGGGAAATACTCGTCCAATCGGCGTGGCAGAAACACTAGGGCAAATTTGGGTCGCTAATTCCAAATTCGATGTCAAAAACAAGAAAAAAAAATGTCGGGGTTGCCCGCCCCAAAATGGTACCCCGGTTTTCTCATCACTGTAGGTTCCCACAACTGACCTATCTACCGCTACCTTCAATAATTCATTGCAAATACATGCGCTGTACGAAAGTTTCTTATACGTAAGCGTACGCCACAAACTGGGTTGTGCTGCACTGCATATTACCACAAATCTTACTTCTTTGACCCATTCATAGATACAACCACAACTGTCAAAACCGAATACTGCCCTTTTTTAGGGGTACGGGTACGCTACGATCTGTGTTGGACAGCACTGTAAATTTCCACAAAGGATATTTAGTATGTATGTATGTATACAGGGTGTCCGGAAACTGCCGCATAAACGCACCGGATTATGATTCCTCAGTTGATTTCCAGCAAAAAAGTTGTACGGAACATACCCCCTCAGCTTAACCCTTTAGCTGCCACAGGCATTTAAAGATTTTTGAAAAAATCATTTTCTTGCACGACTTAAAGCCTAATATCTCCAAAGCTAGACCAGCTAGAATAGTGAAATAAAGTGATTATTACAGCCAACAAATTTACCTGTAAAATAAAACTAACCACACTAAAATCGGATAAAAGCTTTGGTTTTTACAGAGCTTCAAAGTCAAATTTGCGTGATTTGACCCAAAAACCATATTTTTTCCATCTCAATTTTCTCCAACTTCTGCCAAGGTGAGGTGCTTGTACGATTCTTTTAAAAATTGGCGCATAGTCTAACGATGATATCTTTTTTACATCATTTTATTCTAGCTCCATTATTTCTAACAGTTTTAGTACCTTAAGTGCAGAAAACTAGGGTTAATTTTGGCTCGATTTCGACATACTTTGAATAGATTTTACCAATTGCAGATCTTTAGGGGCAGTGTGAATTGAATTGTATTGAATTCGAGCTAAAATTAACCGTAGTTTTCTGCAAATAACGAATAAAAACTGTTAGAAGTAATGGAGCTAGATCAAAATGATGTAAGAAAGGGGAAGCTTTTCGCTTCTCATCGCATCGCATCGCCCGCGGTGTGAACGGGCTGTAATGCACACACTTTTTGTTTTGAAACATGATTTTAGGGAGTCTTCATAAATCAGGCTGAGTATTGGGGCATTCGGTGGCTCAGTGGGAGAGATATCACTCTATCTCTGAGTTGGCGGTGCGTGGGTTCGAATCCCACTGTGACCCATGGGATGTTTGTGTTGTCCATAAAATGCTCCTACGGCAGCCGGTTCTTCGATGTAAATCGTCCCGGAGCTACCCGTTGTTAAAACGGCCAAGTGCTGTCAAGACCCCCTTCCATTCAAGAGAAGAAAAATCTCTTGAATCGCTACAACAACAACAAGGCTGAGTATTCTGTGAGGTGGTAGGCGAGCCACTATTTTCTATTTGCTGGTATCCTCGAACGCCAAGTCTGGTAAGAGTATGAAATTGAAATGGGCAAGCATGACCTGCTGTAATGCAGGCCATTTAGAACCTAAAATAAATCGTATTCTAAAATTTATAGTAATAAAACATCAATACACAACAAATTGATTTTTTCTCGTTTTTATTTCAATTATTCTTTTCAGTTTTTCTCTCTCAATATACTCCGTACATACATGCAGACTATTTCAAATATGTATTAAAAAATTTACTTTTTTTAAAGATATTAATCGGTAATGTTATTTATGTTGTGTGTGTGTGTTGTTGTTGCTGTTGTATGTAACAATTTTATTTATTTACTTGATTCAATTTTTAATTCATCATTCTACTTTACTTTTTTTTACTTTAATCATTACTATATTTCTCCAAACTCGATTCTTGGGGTTTTTACGTTTTCATTTGTAATATAGGTTATGTTTTTTTTCTTTCTGTGTTTTGTCCTGATTCACACGGTTTCATTTCTCAAAAGTGTGGGGGTTTTGTTCTTGTTGTTACTATTTTTTCTTGTATTGAATTTTGTTAAAGCGACGTTACCCTAACGGACTGTACGGTTTCCAGTTTATAAATGTAGTTGTGTTTTTGTTTCTTTTATTCACTATGTATTTGTTAAAAGATATTTATTTCATCATAATCATTTCATCAATCTAATTAATAAAAAGTACAAATATGTGTAGTCTGGATCAGATTACTGTTATACAAAAAAAAATTATAGGAATATAAAACAAAGAACAAAAAACTAATAGAATTATTAATTAAAGAAATATTAGCTTAAGTGATTTATATTATTTTTCTTTATTTATTTTGCGAAAGAGAAATCTATAATGTATTATGTGGTTATTATTTGGGGTCGTGTGTGCGACTGTGTGTGGAATTGGGCTATTTACGTATGGGGTGGTGTCTATGCAGGAAGTTTATGCGATAAAAGTACATTTCATGAGAGTGGCCTTGATTTTAATTATGTATTATCAATTCTGCAATGCGAAAGGTTGTGAATGTGTGTACTTATTGATTTTACATTGTTTTTTTCTGTGAGCTAAATTGAGAAATTTTCTTTGTTGTTGTTTCACGTTGTTTGAAGAATTTCGAATTTCTTTCTTTAAATATTGTCTTTCATAATGTCTAATATAAAGTACAAATTACAATTATTCTTACTCTCTTCTCACTTCTCTCCTCGTCACTGCGTGGTTTCATTAAATTTTATTCCTTTTTTTATACCGATTTTGTTTTTTTTCTTACATTTTGCTTTCAATTAATCTTAAAAACTTCATTCTACACATGTATAAATATAAAAAATTTAGAAAACTTTTTTAAAATTTTCCATTTTTTTGATCACAATTTTGAGTCCAAAACAATATTAGAAATATATGTTAAGAGTTGTGGGGAGGAAAAATGGCATCATTTTGACCGAAATAAAAGTATACAACCTTGTGTGGCTTGCTGCTCCCTTCCTACATTTTCATAATGATGGTTCAATCATGGGGATGTCTGTGTGTGTGTTTGTGTGCGTCAAAAAGCCGCTTCATCTCCTCTACGCTTATTTTTTTTTACATTTTTTTCGCTTATTTTTTTTTTATTGTATTAAACAAAAGTTCTAAATTGTCCTTTATTATATATCTAAAAACTGGTTACACGTTTCATATAATTTGTTTTCGTTCTAAATAAATTACGACCAAATAATAATAAAAAAAAATTTCATAGAATATATTTTAATATATTTTTTTTCTTTGATAATTTTTTAAATTATAACCAATAACATTAAGATCACTATTATAATTTATTCCATCAGTACGTCGTGTAATGTGTGTATGTGTATATCAAACGAAAGTTTTCTTTGTTTCTTTGCTGTGTGTGTTTGCGTTTCCTTTTTTTGCGGCAATTCTCTGTACAAATTTGTTACAATCGTTTGGGTTTGTATGCGTGTATTGTGTTGAGTTTTTTGTTTTGTGTGTGTTTGTGTGTGTGTTTTTGAAATACAAACAAAAAAATGTCTAGTGGATTTCTTGTCAGTCGATGGAAATATAAATGTTATGCAATTAATAGATATACATAGAATAAATTGTTTGTGTTTTATAAAATAGTACAAAAAAAGTTAAATTTAGATAATTACTAAACTGACAGTTAAAATAAAAAATGGTGGTGAAAACATCGCGTATCTTAGTTTTGTTGGTTACAATTCAACCTAAAAAAAATCATCTAACTTAACCTTAAGATACAAGCATTCATTTCATATAAATTTTTTGCTTTTATTTTATACGGACAGCAGTTTTCAAATGACAATGGTTTTACCAAATTCTATTGCTAGATTCTCGCTCACTCACTCTCTCTCTCTTTTTCTCTCCTTTCCAACAGTAGTCGTACAACTTTTTTCTTTAGTATGTGTTATATGAATTTTTATCTGCTTTGTGTACGTAGAGAATGTGATGGCTAGCAGAAATACGATTCTATTACAGATTTTTCTTTTCTTTATTATCATAATGCATATAAAACGGTATCCTATTTATTTCAAATCGATTAATTAATGACAGCTTATGGCGAATATCAATGGGCTTCCGAATTCCTATATATTTGTTTCCTAGACGAATCTCTATAACCGAAATACATTTACAAAACGAACAAAAAAAGACTATTCCTAGAAAATTAAAACAACAAACAAAACTTCAAAAATTTCAAATTTTTTGGTACATTTTTGTTTAACGAATCTAAATCAAATTAAAAGAAAATGTTTTTTAATGGCAATTTTTATAAACAGATTTTTAATCGAACGAGGCTTTCATTATAACAAACACAATTAAAACCAAAATGGAAATACATACATTTTTTTGGAACAAAACATTACAGTACTCCACAAGTAATAATTTAATATAAACAAACTGAATATTTAACAAAATCACAAAACGCATTTTTCTTGAAACATTTTGCCTTCTTTTTCGATTTTATTTTCGATTGATAATTTCAATTTTAAAATCCTAATATATTTTTTATAATTAAGTTTGCCATTATAATTATACAGTTTTATTTTTTATTAATGTGTATTTTTTTTTAATTATAAGTCTAATTCAAAAAGAATAATCAAAAAATAATTTTAAATTTCAGTCATTTTCTTCCCATTTCATCACTTCGGATTATACATAGATTTGTATATTATTTATTTACATCCTATTTAAGAATACGTCGATGAAATTTGTTTTTAATTTTTTTTAGTATATTTTCATATTTTTCTCTCTCTAATTGTGAAGTAGAATCTCGAATCCTATCAAGTCGGTAATAATTGAAAAATTCTAATGTTCTCATTTGTTTTGAATATTATTTGTTTTCTTATTAAAAATTTCAATAAAGATGTAAATTAACCAAAAAAGATTACAGTTAAGTGTGGCTATTTTTCTGTATATTTATGTCAACGTGTGATTGAAAACAAAAAAATTTCCACAAGTTAGAAGGAAAAAGAGAACACACACTTAAGGAAGAAGAGTTCATTATTAATCTTGCACATGAAGGATTGATGTTTCTGCTGTTTTTTTTTCTTTTAATATTGCATTGATACGCACCATCTATTTGGATGATACATGACAGACAGTAGTCGTTAATGATGTTCACCGTAGGATCCTTTCATTATGTCAATGGACATATATGCGTGTGTGTTTGTTTGTTACCTTGTTTATTCATAATCGTATATAATATTCTTTCTCTCTTTCTATTTCATCCTTAACTCCATGTTGGATAAGTGTCGGTATACCATTGTTCGCCATTTGTGCCCAAAGGTTGTTGCGGTAATGGTTGACTGCCCCAGTTTCCACCACCATTTCCTATGATACCGCTTGCATAACGTCGCTTTGAATCGCCAGGATTTGGGTGTGCTCCATCGAATTTACGTTTACCGACTACTGCATTTTTATACACATAGACGCAACGATAATATTGTGACAGGACACACGAACGCACGCACATACAGGAATTTGAATACGAAAGAAGAAGAAAAAAATAGAATTTAAACATTAATTCAAATATTATAAAATATCAATAAACATTCGGAATATTTTTTAAGAATATACACAGCATTATAGGTATTGTGGAGCGAAGAAGATTAAATGGAAGAAATTTTGGCATCTGATGTTTCTAGTTTTGATATGTCTGTTAAATTTCTTTTTGAACAATAATAAGAGTAGATTTGTTTTAGTTTTAATAAGTGTGCCATAGACATTCAATTCCATTTTTGAATTTTAATCATTTAATAGCTAGGGAAACCTATTTCCCACGGTACTTGACAGTCAAAAGGTTGACAGGTCATCGTACCTTAGCCGCCTTCTATTATCGAGAATTATATCTACCCAGCAAACCAAAAAACGAGTTCAGAACCAAAATGAACAATTTGCGAATGCTACGTATGCAATGCTCATACTTCATACACAATATCGTAAAAATACTGTCAACAATTATTTTTATTATTGACACAAAAACAATAGTTATGTTAAGTTATTCCCAACAGTTAATGCGATACTTTCTCTTAGCACAGATCCGTCGAAATATTTGTTTAATTCTTTGATACAAAAGGATAATTGAGCCCCCACAGAACAAGACACACAGGAGATACTAAAGTCTCGGCTACCGAAAGACCACACCACTCTTTTTTTTTTCAAATTAAGTTACCTGGCCCATGGGTCTCCGAGACTTAAGTATCCCTCAGAACGGCGTACGTTTATCAACCACAAAAAGGCAAATTGGGAGGGTTTCACTGCGTTCACTTCGACGAAGTTCGCCGCGCTACCCACTCCAACAAATGCTAAGGAAGCCGAAAAGAATATTAGGAACGTCATTGTCAAAGCGGCAGCTCGCTTCATTCCGGCAGGGCGTATCCCAAAAGTTCGGCCATATTTTCCAACTGCTGCCGCAAGGTTAGCCGACGAACGGGACGATTTAAGACGCGCAAATCCGGCAGACCCCAGAATTCAGGAGCTAAACTCCGAAATAAATCGACTAGTTAACACCTACAAAAAAGAGAAATGGAACGAGCATCTAGATAGCTGCAACCTCTCACAAGGTGTCAGCCAACTATGGGCTAGGCTCCGCGCCCTGTCTCACCCAACGAAAGACAAAGGCAGTGTAGCCATCAGATTCGGCAAGAAAACCACCGAAAATCCAAAACTCTGCGCGAGCCTGTTCAATAAGCAATTTATTGAACACCCCAAGACCAAGATGCTCAATTGCAAGATAAGAAGAAGGATTCGCAACCGTACAGTTGACATCATTCCCACCTTTACAGCGGACCAAGTTACAGCAGCAATCAAGAATGCAAAAAAATCAAAGGCCATTGGACCAGATGGCATTTCAATGGTCATGCTGAAACACCTCAACCTTCCGGCCATCGAATACCTAACGATGGCTTTCAACTTGTCGATATCCACGCTTGTCATCCCCGAATTCTGGAAAAAGGGGCGGATTATCCCCCTTCTCAAACCCGGTAAAAGCGCGAAACTCGCCGAATCCTACCGTCCAATCACAATTCTATCACCCGTTGCGAAGACGCTCGAAGCACTCATCCACCCCACCCTTGTATCACATGCTGAGCTAGCTTCTCACCAGCATGGCTTCAGGAAGATGCATAGTACTACAACAGCTCTGGATCTGATCACCCATCATATCCATAATGGCCTCAACCAGAAACCGCCCTGTGACAGAACTGTCCTAGTAGCACTTGACCTGTCGAAAGCCTTCGACACGGTTATCCATTCCGCGCTGTTGGCCGATCTCCTCAATATGCATATTCCTGCACAAGTGGTTAGATGGATTGCCAACTATCTAGCTGGAAGGCAATCCTTCACAGAGTTTCGAGGCAGTTGTTCAAAGCATAGAAAAATTAAGCAGGGAGTTCCACAGGGTAGCGTACTCTCTCCTACATTGTTCAACATCTACCTGTCGAGCCTTCCAACACCACCGGAAGGTATGGATCTAATTTCCTATGCGGACGATTGCACCGTACTCACCTCGGGGAATGATTTAAACGGCATGTGTGCTCGACTAAATGACTATATTGAAAAACTGGTGGAGTTTTTCAGTATCCGCAACCTAGTCATTTCGCCGTCTAAATGTACTGCAACTCTTCTTACCACCTGGACGCAGGAATTTTCGGAGGTGCTTGCGATCCGTACTGGTAAGCATGCTGAAGACGTTGTTCCTACTGTTACCAACCCCAAGATCCTAGGTGTCTATCTAGATACCATGATGAAGTCGAAAGATCACGTCGAGAACGTAGTCGACAGAATGCACAGTAGAAACAACGTCCTAAAGGCACTAGCCGGGAGTTCCTGGGGCAAGGACAAAGAAACTATGTTGGTCACCTACAAAGCGATAGGTAGGGCAATACCTAGCTATGCAGCACCGGTGTGGTCGCAAACCGTTTGTGACACAAATTGGAATAAGATCCAGGCATGCCAGAACGCTGCTCTACGTATCGCTACAGGCTGCCATCTCATGTCGTCCCAGGATCATATTCATCAAGAAACCAACATGTTATCAGTGCGCGATCATAATCACCTCTTGTCTTTACACTATCTGGTCGGTTGCTATCGAGAGGATCATCCAAACCATCATCTCATGTACAACACTCCCCCTCCACGACATGTCAGGAAAGGACTCGAGAGAGACGTCCAGAGATACAAACGAGTACCTCCCGATATATTCGATAATACAGCATACCATGCGGCCATCGCAGATATTCACACAACCGCTGTGAATCGGTCAATAGGGAGTTTAGGTCCGAATAGAGTCCTCTCAGTGCCCCCGCCACCCATATCGCCTGAGGAGACTAGGCTTCCGAGAGCCACAAGAGTGACACTAGCCCAGCTTAGGTCGGGCTTTTGTTCACGCCTCAATTCCTACCTATCTCGAATAGACCCGGACATACAGAACATTTGTCCGAGCTGCGGTGGTGCGCCACACGATGTGGACCATCTGTTTCGATGCCCCGCTGCACCCACTAACCTCACTCCGAGGGCATTATGGGACAACCCTATTGCAGCTGCTACGTTCTTGTCGCTTGAGACAATAGGCGAGAACAACGACGAAACTTAGAACACATCCACAGACATGCACAGCGACTCACACCCTTCTGCACCGCTACAACAACAACTTAAGTATCCCCATGCGAGGAGACCCATTATTTGAACGTTAAATGTGGTGGCGCTTTTAAAAATCCCGTCATAGAAGATAGTATTCTTTCATAATTCGCTCCCGAAAGAATACTTACCTTATATGACAGGATATTAAAAGCGCTATTTTGAATTAGCGGGTTATTGAAATGGCGGAATATTAAATTGGCGGAATTTCAATTGGATGGAATTTCAATGTAGCAGGTATTTTTAACTGGCGGAATAACAAATTTCGGGATTTTGGAAAACAGGAATATGAGGGGCGGGAGATCGTAGCGAACCCAATTTTACAGTCGCAAAATCGCTATCCATTATAAAATTACACTCGTAAACGGTTCGAAGCAAAGAATCATTTGCGACTCTGAAAACCGATTCGTAACCGAATGCAATTTCAGACCGCTCGATGTATCAGAAATGAATCATTTATGAATTCAAAAACGATTCGGTCCACTCCGAACAAAAACACGGCGGGATGTTAGGATTGACGAACAATTGTGTGAAGATCGATGGATGCTGTCCAACTCAAAATGTCAATTCTATTTTGACTAGGCAGTTCCGCTACTGACATAACTGTATATTGTTGTCTCATGCTACTACTAAAATGGTAGCTATTTATACAGGAACACCTAGGAAAAACCTCTCTACAACTGACAACCACGAGATTGACACATTTATAGGTTATAGAGAGCGTCCCTCTGAAGGAGTATCCGAGTGAAAAGCAAAAATTCAGCTGCGGTATAAGTTTTGTAAATAGCCTTCGAGGACAGCTCTCATAAATTGGCAGGAGTTGCATAAAATTTCATAACTGTCTGTATGTCTACCTGTGGATAGGAAATTTCGAGAGTAATGGCTTAATCATTTTATGCAGACTATAAACATCTTTTAACCTTTACTGGTACTTTTTTGACTTATAGTAAATTTTGGGGGAATTTAGGATAGGTGCACACCAAATTCAGTCGTACGTAACATCTTTCGCAAGCAAATATCCCACGTGAAAATTCTTTGTAAAATTGTAAAAATTACGCTGTCCGCGTCCGAAAGAGCGGTTTCCGTTATATAGAGGTTGTATATAATTATAACCGTAGACTTACTAGGCGGCTACAATCTCTATGTAGCCGCCTAGTAAGTCTACTCTATCATTGACTTGGTGATGAGGTTATGACTCTCCTGACGATACAACGTACAACGTCCTGAAGATATGATATATATGATAAGATATATCACTTGCAGAATCAGCCAAAACCTGAAATAATGATAATCTTGCAGCATTTTTCTTGTATAACACCAAACTGTTGCGGCATAAGAAGGAAATTCTGTAAAAGGGTAAACGGAAAAAATCGTCGCGAAATTCGTCATATTACCTCTCCAGTTCTATACTTACTCTACTGATAAAAACATTTACATGGGTGAATTGATGGAAATATACAGCGCAGTGAAACCCGATTGTACTGTACCCAAAAAAGAGTTGCAGCCGATGTTCGAATTTAGATTGAATTTTAGGTATCGCTGGATGGGTGAAAGAAGACATGTTTCTGGTGTTATAGCAGGAGTTCCACATGGGTCAGTTTTCGGTCCGCTGCTGTCGATCATTATGTACAACGACATCCTAGAACAACCAATGCCCAGAGGAGTGACCGTAGTGGGGTTTGCAGACGACAACGCAGACGGTGGCAACTACGATGGGACCAAGCTACAACCAGAAAATGGACACACTGCCTCATCCCTGATATTGCAAGGTGGATTAGACGCAAACATGGAGAAGCAAATCACCTTTTAACGCGATTCCTAACGGGCCATGGAGAATACCGACAATACATGTATGATCGTTTCAAGTTGGATTACTCGCCCGATTGCCCTAGCTGCAAGGGAGTGGCTGAAGACGCAAGGCACGTATTTTTCGATTGTCCTAGATTTGCAACAGGGCGCAGGCACCTAAAGGCGGAAATGGGGGAAATATTAAGACCACAAAATGCAGATGAGCTTGGTTGGCAACGCAATTGGAATGCAGTGAGTGAGTTTGTCTGTAACATCCATAAAGACCTCCAGAGAGAAGAATCTAGACGGAAGTCTGAAAATCGAAATGAAGCTAATTAGCCATTGCCTGCCTTTACGAATCACAAATCGATTAGCGCGCACCCGGAACAGAGGCCGGCGTTTGGGCAAAATTCATCATCATCAAAGTGGCACGATAGCCCGACGTCGGGCCTTGGCCGCCTGAATCGTTGACCTCCAATTGTCGCGGTTACTTGACCTTGTCCTCCAGCTTCGGAAGCCCAGCAGCTGGTGGGCGTCTTCACATACGGAGTTCTCCCAGCGAGCTCTCGGTCGTCCACGCAACCTCGCTCCGTCAATTCGTTGTGCGTTCATAACTTTCTTTGGCATGCGATTGTCGTCCATCCGTTGTACATGCCCCGCCCGCCCATTGCAGACGTTGAAGCTTCACGATTTTCGATACTTCCAGCTCATCGTACAATTGATACAACTCATGGTTGTATCGGATACGCCATTGGTCTCGCTCGCGAACGGCCCCGAAAATTCGCCGAAGGACCTTTCGTTCGAATCGGTCTAGCAAAATTTCGGAGGCTTGGGTAAGGGTCCATGTTTCGCAGCCATAAAATGGGCAAAATTAATGACTAAGATTTGCCGTGGATTTGATGTTAATTGCTGTAAGTATAAATGAATGAGTGAAAGTACACCACAAAAGGCACCTTTCCTGCTCCCGTGTCGACTGCACCCAATAGGCCGTATGGATACAAATTTACACATACTCGCACTCTACGATCAAGAAAATCGCACTACGCAAAGAGAACCAGAGAGTTGTAAACCTTTTGAGTAGCTTGCTCGGGAAATACTCATCCAATCGGCGTGGTAGAAACACTAAAGTAATTTTGGGTCACTGATTGCTAATTGGAGGCCAATACTAAAACACTTTTTCGTGCCCAGGAACTTAACCCCTGTTTTGCCGGGAAATACACGTCGAATCGGCGCGGCAGAAACACTAAGTTAATTTTGGGCCGCTGTTTCCAAATTTGAGGTTGAAAACTGCAAGTTTCATCTATTTCCCCCATCCATCAATACCAACAATTCATTCTTAATGCGCCTGTCTAAACGCGAAGAAGAATAAGATGAAAAACCGTTTTTTAGAAGAGATTCGCGAGGAGCAAGGCAAGGAAAAATTCAATTTTCATATAAAAACCAGTTTTGTTCTCGCGTTTTTGTTTCCCGCGTAGACAGGCCCAATAACACAACTCTTTTGCCGTTGTGGCACCAACGAGTTGTACTGAATTGAATGTTTCCACAAATGTTACCTGTTTCACTCATCCACTGATACCTAGATCATTCGAAACTTAAATTGCACCATCCGTCAATACCTAAAGAATTAATTAAAAATCTAAATTTTGCCGGGACGCCAACATTGAATTTTACTACACTGCACCATTTATACAACTTGTTGAAATCAAATGACATGAGGCAGTGGATATTCGCGGCGGAACAAACGCTGCAAAACTGGCGAATATTCGCGTTAGTGTGAACATCTTCACACAACGCACTGTGTTACAATTTTGATGCCGCGAAAAAATCGTCGCGAATAATTCGCTGACGCGCCGGTGTGAGGGAAGCACAATACAAAATTGCATATTACTTGCGCATTCGAAAAGAGAAACGGCAGAAGCAATATTTTCATTTGTGTTGTGCTTCAAAAAAGTGTGTTTCATAATGGTGTAACGTCTTCCAATTCTTCTTCAATTCTTCTTCTTTTTAGTTTTCGAGTGAAGATTGCATTCAACACAAAGTTCTCCTTTTCGTGTTTTAGCCTCTGCGGGTGCTTTAACGACTTGTGGAAAAATTTTAAACGTCACAAACGAAAAGCGATTAGGATTTTACAGGATGACAGGACAGGATTTATTCTCAACGGAAATAATTTTTTCGTGAAAAATTTTCTGCACACTTATTGTCGCGTAAAAGTATCAAAGGGACGGTGAAATGTATGGTTAAAAATATGAGTTGAATAATTTAATTCAAGAAATGCTTTTCACTCTTTATGCTTGAAACAGATTAGACGCGAGATGCCGAAGAAAGCAGCACAATGCATTTTAAATGGCTGATAAGTTTGCTGCTGCTGTTCAACAGCAACAGCAAAAAAACATGTCAGCAATTTAAAATGCATTGAGCTCTCTTCTCGGCAGCATTCAACGCGTCTAATCTGTTTCCAGCATTAGGCTGCCTCAACAGCTTAATGATGTGGTCTTACGGCAACTGCCTCTACGGGGCGGACCACACCCGTTTAGTTGTTGCAAAACGGCCAAAAGTTGCCAATATGCCTTCCTGGCAAGAGCCCCGGCAGGAGCCCTGAAGGTTCGATGCAGGAAGGTTGTGTTTGTCTGTGTATATGTGTGGGTACGATATATGTGTTTTCGTCATATTGGCAGCATTACATCTCGGCGCGGCTTCTCTCAATCTTACTAATTCGCGCCGGTGTTGAAACAAATCCAGGCCCAAGGGTATGGATTTGTAGTGTCTGCAACCAACGAATCGGTTCGAAGCCAGATCAGTGCAGTGTAATTTCTGTTTGGAATGGGTTCACTTTAGGTGTTCGGGTTTACGAAGACAAGGGCAACACTCCTTAGCCTATGTTGCGGCAGGTTGTATAAACTCTGGGCAACCCAGGGCTGCTCCCAGCCCACCTTCTCCATCACTGCCCCCTACACCGCCCAACAATATGATAAGGAGTGCCAGACTCAGTCTTACGCCTGGCCCTCCTCCTCCAGCAGTTTTCACTGCACTATCTATATTACAGTTTAACTGTAATGGCATCCACCGAAAAATCGCTGAGATCACACACTTCTTGAGTTCCAACAGAATTCTCATCGCCGCCATCCAAGAGACGTTGCTTCAAGCAAACTTGTCTCTAAGCGTCCATAGCGAATATGTTATACTGCGGAAAGATCGACCGGCCGCCACGGATGATTCTCACCCTGGAGGTGGACTTGCCTTCCTAATACACAAGTCCGTACATTACTGTGTATTAGATGTAGTTGCTGACGGTACGGCGGAAATTCAAGCCATCTCAGTTCCATCAGGGAGTACTAATATCGAAATTTTTAATACATAATATATGTACCACCTCATTCCAGTTGCCCTTCAGGCTATCGTTTCGATATTGGTCCTCTCCTTTCCGGAGAGCACAGGGTCATCCTTGGCGACTTTAATGCGCACCTTGAGCTCTGGCATTCGGACCTCAACAACAATGTCAGGGGTATAACTATCGCCGAATCACTTGACGCCTCGGAATTCTGTTCACCCAATGAAGACTCGCCGACTAGAGTCGTGGGCACTTGCAGTAGTTCTCCTGACATAACTATTGTCAGTGCCAGCCTAGTCGCTGCTTCCCGATGGGAAGTACGTACCACCCTCAAATCAGATCACCTCCCAATCATTATAAAAATTGACAAACCAGCGAACATGACTAAGTCTGAGAAGCGAACGTTTGTCAATCACAAGAAAGCCGATTGGGATGGTTTCAAAGCTTACTCGTCGGCGAAGTTCATCGAGCTTCCATCACCTACCAACATTCATAAGGCCGAGAAAAATATTAGGAACGTCATTACCACAGCCGCGGCACGTTTTATTCCTGCAGGACGTATCCCGAAAGTTCGGCCTAACTTCCCCACTAGTGCCGCCAGATTAGCCGATGAACGTGATCAGATCAGAAGCGCTCACCCTGATGATCCCAGAATTCAGGAGCTTAACTCCGAAATCGACCGACAAGTTAAAGACTATAGGAGGGCGAAATGGAATCAGCACCTCGATGAATGTAACCTCAATGAAGGTGTCAGCAAATTATGGTCTACCGTCCGCGCCCTTTCCAATCCTCGGAAAGAAAAGGGCAACAACGCCATTGAATTTGGCAACACAAAAACCTGTGATCCTCTTCAGTGTGCGAGCCTGTTCAATAAACAATTTATTAAACATCCCAAGTCTGACGGCCTCAAGCGCAAAATTAGAAGACGGATTCGCAGCCGGAATGTTGACACCATACCATCTTTTACCACGGACCAGGTTAAAAAAGTCATCGAGAATGCTAAAAACTCCTCGGACCAGATGGCATTTCGATGACCATGTTGAAACATCTCCACCTTCCAGCCATTGAGTATCTCACGGCCGCCTTTAACTTGTCGATGTCCACGCTTGCCATCCCTGAAATCTGGAAAACAGGTCGAATTGTTCCCTGTCTCAAGCCAGGAAAGAGCGCAAATCTCGGGGAATCCTACCGCCCCATTACGATACTTTCTCCTGTCGCAAAGACGCTGGAGGCCGTTATTCACCCCACTCTTGTTGCACATGCGAAGCTAGAACCTCACCAGCATGGCTTCAGGAAAATGCATATTACCACCACTGCCCTCGATGCGATCACTACACGCATTCGTGATGGGCTAAATCAACGAAGTCGTTGTCACAGAACCATTCTGGTGGCAATAGACCTATCAAATGCATTCGATAAGGTCAATCATTCAATGCTCTTAGCAAACTTGTTGAATATGCATCTTCCTGCACAAGAGATTCGTTGGATTGCCAATTATCTAGCTGGTCGGCACTCATTCACCGAGTTTCGAGGCAAACGTTCTAAGCTTAGGAAAATCAAATTAGGTGTTCCACATGGAGGGGGTGGTACTCTCCCCCACTCCGTTTCACATCTACATGTCCGGCCTTCCCACACCACCTGAAGGAATCGAGGTGATTTCCTATGCTGACGATTGCACCGTACTCGCCACAGGGAACGATAAGGATGAAATGCGCCTCCGAATTAATCGCTATCTAGGACAATTACAGGCATTTTTCCAAAGCAGAAACCTAACCATCTCTGCGTCCAAATCCTCTGCGACTTTTCTAACCACTTGGTGGGAGGACATCAGATGGGAGATGGATATACGTATTGGCAGCAATTCTGTTCCTACTGTTAAAAATCCCAAAGTTCTCGGGCTTCACCTAGAGAACATGATGACGTCTGCAAATCATGCAGCTTGTGGTCCTACTGGCAACCATTGCATATTGCATTTTTTTGCAGTTGCAATACGCCTCTCCGGGGCGGACCACACCCGTTTGCTACAACAAACGGCCAAGAGTTGCCAAAACGCCTCCCTGGCAAGAGCCTCGAAGGTCTCGATGCAGGAAGGTTGTGTATGGCTGTGTATATGTATGGACTCGTTTTATATGTTTTTTCGTCATATTGGGAGCATCACATCTCGGCGCGGCTGCTCTCAATTCTTCTCTTACGCGCCGGCATTGAAGCAAATCCAGACCCTGTCTTGGTATGGATGTGTAGTGTCTGCAACCGACGTATCGGTTCTAATGTGCATGCCCGAATTCGCCGTAAGGCTTAACCAATAGGGGGCCGAAGGAGGATCACACCTGCTATGGAGAAGTCCATAGCGAATAGTGTACCTCGGGGATGGGCGAGCCCAGGGGACCATGGTCCCTTCCCATCTTGGCGTTGGTCTCGAGGGGGCTGTCGGTTGTTAAGCAAGACATCGAGCTGGTGATGCAGCCCCGGGGTTGGGTTCCTGAAGGTGAATGCATTCACCGGATGGAGAAATCCCCATCTGACTACAAGATCCTAGTCAGTAAACAAGCTGGAGGTCCAAACCGCTTTCGCAAGGACCAGGGTATAAAGCCACTAGGCTAGGTGACCCTTAGACAGTAACCTCGTAGATGGTATGCTTGTATCGGTTCTAATGCCAGGTCACTTCAGTGTAGTTGCTGTTCGGAGTGGGTGCATTTCAGATGCTCCGGTTTGAGAAGGATGGGCCATTACATAGAAGGTACATTTGTTGCTCCAGGCTGTAGGAATACTGGGCAGCCTCGGGTAATACCAGGCCCCTCCCCACCAACAACGCCCCTTACTCCCCCCAATAATGTTGCCTTGAACGTAAGACACAGCTTAACTCCCGCCCCTCCGCAATTTTTACACCGGTGTCCATATTGCAGTTCAACTGTAATGACATCCTAGGGAAATTTCCTGAAATCACAAGCTTCTTGAGAAAGTACAGAACTCTGATTGCAGCCATCCAAGAGACGAAACTCCACGCGAATTCACCATTCAACGCTGAAGGTGAATATATCATCATACGCAAGGACAGAGAAGGCGACACGAATGATTCTCACCCTGGAGGTGGACTTGCCTTCCTAATACACAGGTCCGTACATTACAGTGTATTAGATGTAGTTTCAGACGGTACGGCGGAATTGCAAGCCATCTCAGTTTTATCAGGGAGCACCAATATTGCAATTTTTAATATCTATATACCACCACATTCCAGCTGTACAAACTACCATTTCAATATTGGTCCTCTTCTTAATGGAGAGCACAGGATCATTCTTGGTGACTTCAATGCCCATCATGAACTCTGGCATTCCGCGCTTCACAACGATGCCAGGGGTCAAGCTATCGCCGAATCTCTGGACGCATCAGGTTTCTGTACCCTCAATGAAAACTCTCCAACCCGTGATGGAAACAATTGTATTAGCTCACCAGACATTACAATTGTCAGCGCTAGCCTAATTAGTGAGACATCCTGGGAAACACTTACTGGTCTTCCCTCTGATCACCTCCCAATCATAGTCAGAATTGACAAACCAGCTGACCTGACCAAGTCAGAGAAGCGAACTTTTGTCAATCACAAAAAAGCTGATTGGGAAGGTTTCAAAACATTCACGTCATTGAAGTTCTCCGTGCTTCCCCTCCCACCAATATACATAAGGCCGAACGGAACATTAGGAGCGTCATTGCCAAAGCTGCGGCACGGTTCATCCCTGCAGGGCGCATTCCAAAGGTTCGTCCAAACTTTCCAACAAGTGCCGCAAGGTTAGCCGATGAACGTGACAACATTAGGCGCGCTAACCCTGGTGACCCCAGAATTCGGGAGCTCAACATTCAAATACAGCGACAAGTTAAAGACTACAAGAAGGCCAAATGGAACGAGCACCTCAATGACTGTAACCTTAATGAAGGTGCCAGTAAGTTATGGTCCACTGTCCGTGCACTTTCGAACCCCACAAAAGATAAGGGCAATATAGGCATAACCTTCGGCAAAAAAGAAACAAGCAATCCTCTTCAGTGTGCGAGCCAGTTCAATAAACAATTTATTGAACATCCCAAGTCTGATGGCCTCAAGCGCAAAATCAGAAAACGGATTCGCAGCCGAATTGTTGACTCCGTACCAATTTATACTCCGGACCAGGTTAAAACAGTCATTGAGAATGCAAAAAATTCTAAGGCCCTTGGACCAGATGGCATTTCAATGTCCATGCTCAAACATCTTGATCTTCCTGCCATTGAGTATCTCACGGCAGTCTTTAACTTGTCAATGTCTACGCACGCCATCCCCGACATCTGGAAACAAGGTCGCATAGTCCCATGCCTTAAACCAGGGAAAAGTGCCAAACTAGGAACTTCCTACAGACCGATTACGATCCTGTCACCAGTAGCAAAGACGCTGGAAGCCCTCATCCACCCCACTCTCGTTTCACACGCAAAGCTAGATCCCCATCAGCACGGATTCAGACGCATGCATAGTACAACCACCGCTCTGGACGCGATCACTACACGTGTAAGAGACGGACTAAACCACAGTACACCTTGCCATAGAACCATCATGGTGGCGATTGACCTATCAAATGCGTTTGATAAGGTTAATCACTCCATGCTTCTGGCAAACCTCCTCAATATGCATGTTCCGACTCCAGAGATAAGATGGATTGCCAACTATCTAGCTGGTAGGCAATCCTTCACCGAGTTTCGAGGCAGTCGTTCCAAACTTAGAAAGATCAAATTAGGTGTTCCTCAGGGTGGGGTTCTCTCTCCCACCTTGTTTAACATCTACATGGCCGGTCTCCCAACACCTCCGGAAGGCATTGAAGTTATTTCTTATGCCGATGACTGCACTGTACTCGCCACGAGAGCGGATAGGGATGTCATGCGCGAAGATATCAATAGATATTTAGCGCGACTAGAAGCCTTTTTCCATAGCAGAAACCTAACCATCTCAGCGTCCAAATCGTCTGCGACCTTCCTTACCACATGGTCAGGTGATTGTCAGTGGCCGGTTGGGGTACGTATTGGCAACAAACCAGTTCCTGCTGTTGCAAATCCAAAAATTCTCGGGCTTCACTTTGAGAAAATGATGACTTCAGCTCATCGCGCGGAAGCGGTATGTGAAAAGATGCGCAGTAGGAACAAAATTCTGAAAGCACTGGCTGGTAGCACCTGGGGCAAAGATAAAGAGACTATGCTAGCCACTTACAAAGCGGTGGGTCGAGCAGCGGCTGATTTTGCGGCGCAAGTTTGGTCGCAAGGGTTCTGTAACACAAGCTGGAACAAAATCCAAGTCTGCCAAAATGCTGCTCTACGCACAGCTACAGGATGCCTTCTGATGTCTGCCCAGGACCACCTACATCAGGAGACACATTTGATGCCAATACGTGGTCACGTATCGACTACTTACAAAACAATATTTAGTAGGTTGTTATCGAGAGGATCATCCTAATCGTAACCTTATGGACAAAATTCCCCCTCCACGCAACATCAAACGTGGCCTTTGTGACCTTGAGAGAGAGGTCCAGTTACAAAAGGGATCCTTTCGATAAAGATTCATACCGGGCTGCCATTGCAATGATTCACACTGAGGAAGTGAGTAGTTCTATTGCGAGTTTAGGTACGAACAGAGTCCTCTCAGCGCTCCCACCACCTATTTCGCCTGAGGAGATTAGGCTCCCGAGAGCCACCAGAGTGACTTTAGCCCAACTTCGGTCAGGCTTCTGCTCACGCCTCAATTCGTATATATCTCGCATAGACCCAAATATACAAAACGTATGCCCAAATTGCGCTGGCACGCCCATTTGTTTCAATGCCCAGCTGCACCCACTAATCTCACCCCCCTCTCACTATGGGAAAACCCCATTGCAGCTGCCACGTTTTTGTCCCTGGAGATTGCGGACGAAAACGACGAAGAACTATAAAACGAGTCCATATAGATACACAGCGGTTCACACCTTTCTGTACCGCTAAAAGAAGAAGAAGAATCATGCAGCTTCAGTCTGTGAAAAAATGCGCAGTAGGAACAACATCCTAAAAGCTCTAGCTGGTAGCACCTGGGGCAAAGATAAAGAAACCATGCTAGCTACTTATAAAGCGGTGGGTCGAGCGGCCGCTGATTATGCTATGGTCCAAAGTTCAGGTCTGCCAAAATGCCGCTCTACGCATCGCGACAGGTTGCCTTCTGATGTCTGCCCAGGATCACTTACATCAGGAGACAAAATTTATACCAATGCGTGACCACAATCTCCTACTCTCAAAACAGTATCTTGTTGGTTGCTACCGTGAGGATCATCCCAATAATCATCTCATGGACCGAATTCCTCCACCACGACATGTCAGGCGTGGTTTACGAGACCTTGAGAGAGAGGTTCAGGGATACAAACGGGACCCTTACGACGAAGTTACATACCGAGCCGCCATTGCAGCGATCCACACTGAAGAATTGAATCGGTCTATCGCAAGTTTAGGTGCGAATAGAGTCCTCTCAGAGCGCCCACCACCAATTTCGACTGAGGAGATTAGGCTCCCGAGAGCCACTAGAGTAACACTAGCTCAACTTCGGTCGGGCTTTTGTTCACGCCTTAATTCGTACCTTTCTCGCATAAACCCGGACATCAAAAACATCTGTCCAAACTGCAATGGTACTCCTCATGATGTGGATCACTTGTTTCAATGCCCCGCTGCGCCCACTGATCTTACCCCTATATCGCTGTGGGAAAACCCTATCGCAGCAGCTATGTTTTTGTCCTTAGACCTCACGGACACAAACATTGACGAACCATAAATCGTACCCACATAGATGCACAGAGGTTTCACACCTTTCTGCACCGCTAAATGAAGAAGAAGAAGAAGTGTACTGTACAACATTATGCTGAATTTTGGTACACCGGCAAAGTTAGTGCGACTCACAAGGATGACGATGACTAATACCGTCTCGCAGGTCAGAGAGCAGAACCGACTCACTGACCTATTTGAAACTCGTACTGAACTCAAGGTGGGCGACGGGTATGGTATGGCTGGTATGGCTGACAACCGTATCACACTCCGAATTCAGTTGTCATTGTAACGTTGATGACTACACACGGTAGTCATCAACGCACCATGCTCCACTAGGAGTTACGGTAATCGAGAGAAAGAGATATGGACAGCAGCGGAACGCTACTCATCAAGTCGACTCAATTAGTAGCGTACGCCGACGATATCAACATCATGTCTCGAAGATTGGATGATGCAGGAAGCCTTCTGCATAACCTCAATAACGCCGCAAAGGAAGTTGGACTACATATAAAGGAAAGCAAAACAAAGGCCATGATGCAATCGAAAACAAGGACGCCAGCAAATTCAAGCATCACAGTGGGGGCACTTAATATAGAGTATGTAGACAACTTCAACTATCTGGGTTGTAACTTATCAAAGGACGCCAACGAACCCGGCGAAATTAAGCGACGGATACAACTAGCCAATAAGACATATTTCTCGGTCCTCCCTATAATTAATTCGAAACTTGCGCACATAAACACGACGCTCCGCGGGTACAAAACGCTCATCCGACCCGTGCTATGTTATGGCTGCGAAACATGGACCCTCACCCAAGCCTCCGAAATTTTGCTAGACCGATTCGAACGAAAGGTCCTTCGGCGAATTTTCGGGGTCGTTCGCGAGCGAGATCAATGGTGTATCCGGTACAACCATGAGTTGTATCAATTGTACGATGAGCTGGAAGTATCGAAAATCGTGAAGCTTCAACGTTTGCAATGGGCGGGACATGTACAACGGATGGACGATAATCGCATGCCAAAGAAAGTGATGAACGCACAACGAATTGACGGAGCGAGGTTGCGTGGACGACCGAGAGCTCGCTGCGAGAACTCCGTAGGTGAAGACGACCACCAGCTGCTGGGCGTCCGAAACTGGAGGACAAGGTCACGTAACCGCGACAATTGGAGGTCAACGATTCAGGCGGCCAAGGCCCGACGTCGGGCTATCGTGCCACATTGGTGATGATTTTTACTTTTGTAGGTACATTTGATGCAACGAAGCCCATGCGTATAATATATTGAACAACCTACACGAATAACCGGCTGGATATAAGCGAAACAGCAACCGAAAACGCCGCTCCCTACCATTGCAGTTCACATCCTGAAATAATGCACTAAATGCGCAAAGTGCGCTTATGACATGTGTACACAAACATTGTGAATACTTACACAAAATTTCACGGCTAAACTAGTATTTTTTCAAGAGTTATGGACCTTTTAAAAAAGGTTTAAAATGAGAATATTCGAATTGATTTTTTAGTCTAGCGCCGAATTTTACAATAAAATTCGAATGTGTTGTATATTATTGCAAAGGAAATTTTATGTTGTTTTTTTTTCGTCCTCATACCATTTTTCTGTATCTTTTGCCGTTTTTGAAATAATCGCAAAAAAAAACGAAAAAAACGCTTTTCCCCCTTTTTTTTAAGGTTCCGGACCACCAATCGGTTGGGACTTTTTTTCCATAATCTGGGGACCCCTCTCCAACCATCATGCAACAAAATCGGCGATGTAGGATTTTTGCCGTTTGGCAAATTTTTTTCAGGTTATATTCGGAGTGTGTCTTGGGCCATATCTGTATATATATAGATATCAAACGCGTAGTATGCCAATACATTGGTATATGCATAGTTAATTTCTGGTCTGAGGCCATGATGGATAAGAGTCCCCTTCCCGACCTATTTTAGGGGCCATAAGAGAATAAAATATTTGCCGCAATGGGGCTTTGAGGTTTCCTGTGTACTTATTTTTTTTTCTAGCAGGATGAGTACATATATGGCAGAATCGTAAACTACTTAAAAAATAAGAAAATCGGGGTTTGCCACACTCCGGTCGGTGTAGGGCCGGCTTTAGATTTCTTAGGCACTACCGATTCCAAAGATATACAAATTTTTTTTTTTTTTTCAACCAGAAACAATACACTTCGTACAACACATAAAAATATCCGCTGATTGAAAGAAAATCTAATTTTTATAATGAATGATGGAATGTACCAACACCATTAAACGCAATACATATCTTAGTATAGAACGATGAAGAAATCTTGAAGGAGTATAGACGCATGCTTACATATAAAACGCTGACGAAACAATATCGAAAGGGGCTCTCTCTATGACATGAAACATACATAAAACGCAGACAAACAGTCCTGATCCGGCCGATAAAACAATATATGAATGGAAAATATGAACATTTTGTAAAATATTTCAATTGACACAGTGCTGCAAAGAACCAAATCCACAATATAATGCCAAAATTTCGACCATCATTTCTTCTCCTCCTCTCACAGAATTTACGAATATGTACTATTTTATAAATATAATAAATCTACACAAAATATATGAAAACTGAAAAAAGGGATTATTTTATATACCTATCCATTAGTATTTTGATAAATCGAATTCAATAGTTTTCTATAGGTTCTTCAAAATTTTGATTGTTAAATATTCCAAATTTTTGCTCTTTTCCTTCTCTATCTCTCTCGCTTCAATATCTTGTTTTTTTTTTACGGATATATTTGATAAGTCTCAACAAATTTTTTCTTCTTCAATTTAAATTTGATATATGTTTCGGTGGAGAGAATATAATTTGTTTGTTTTTTGTTTCTATTTATGCATACACTGCAACTGATGCTGTAATTTAGGATTAAGATATTTTAGAACAAACACAAAAAAGTAAATAATTAATAAACGCCGATTTATCGATTTGTGTCAATTTTTATCTTCAATTAATTCCTCAATAATATTTTCGAAATTTTCGTTCCGCCGAGGATTCATTTTTTTCGAAAATGGGTTTTTGTTCTTTCTATTTTTTTGTTATTTTTTGTTTTTCTATTTGAATTAGAAGATGCAAACAACATTTGTATGCGTTTTGGTATGGTGTGCGGTGTTTTCAAAACAACAGTACTTAATAAATCGAAAGAAAATTGAATTCGAACTGAGTCGCGCAAAGTGTATATAAGGGCAAAAAAAACTATTGAGAAATTTTGTGATATATATATGTCAAAAAAGGATAATATATATGTATATTCTAATTATTTACATAAAATAATAGGAGATATATGTGTTTTATATAAATATATATATATAAATAAAAAAAACGAATCGATTAGTATTGAATAAACAAAAATAATAAAATATATATGTAAATATATTATGAAAAAGGACGATTTGTTAGCAAAGCAGGATATTCTATGTATTTATTTTTTGTTGGATATATATATTTTTAACATAATATATATAAATGAAAAATATATATATTCTTTAAAAAAAATGTAGCATGTGCAATCGCAATTTTCATTATTTCAATGTATGTGTGTGTGTGTGGAACAACAAATATCTCGAGATCATTTTTTGTCTTTTCTTTCCTCACTAGTGTTGTGTATATCTAGAATATATCACTATAAAAAACAAAACAACAACAACCAAAAATAAAGCCAATCAAATTCGAGGCCAAGTTAAAAACGTCTGTTCGAGCATCATTTGCTTCGTTTCTCTTTTTTCCCCTTCGGGTGTCTCTGTTTCTATTATACTAATTAGAATGTTGTTTTTCTAAATAAGGGTGTATTTATAGCCTTTTTCTTATGTGCCTGTCATTATACAAGAACAAAAATAAATAAGATGATAATGTTGTGATAATAATCTAAAAATTCGACTCTCTTTCAATTTTCTGTCATTTGCTTTTATTATGCACTTTTTACGAATACTTTTACACAATTATTAAAAATTATATAGAAAAAGTCTAATTAGAACAATAAACATGCTAGAATTAGTTTAATTTTGATAAAAATACGATTTTCTGCAAAAATAAATATCAGTGGTATGTGCTTATAAGATTAAAGGACAGTGATGGTGATTCATTTTTTTGTCAAAACCAAAAAAGAGAATAGTAAAATCATATTACATAGCAGAAAACAGCGATTATCTATTTTTATCAAAATTGCCTTCATTAAAAAACATTGAATAGTAAATTAGAATAAGAATATTAAAATATATATATATATTAGATCTCTTTACATACCCAAATACTAATCGATTCGATTTTCAAGAACTGATTTTTTTATTTTGTTAAACTTATTATTGATTCGTTCTGGGTGTTCAGTCTATGACAAAATTGTATGTAAACTACTTTGAACATGGAATTAGAATTTTTGACACTTTCACCAAAATTGTGTCACAGTCACTGAACGTCCGAACGATTGAGATAAAAAAGGTGTAAACATAAATTACTTGGTGCTCCCATACTGCTTTTCAAAGATACGGTATTCTTACTTATATGAAACGACTAACGGGAAAAAAACTTCCAATCGGTACACAATTGGCAAGTTTTTGTCAATGAATATCTGCTTTAATCTAGCGAGAACAGAAACGTCAACAACGTGAGTAGAACAAACACATTCATATGAACAACAAGTTTTATTTTCTTAAACATGTTTATGTATATTTTCATTATAAAAGACAGAAATAAGATTTCAATACATGCAAGCATTTATCTTTTAACAAAAAATTAGCAGACATTATATTTTTTTTAAACAAAATAATATTGAACATTAGATACAATTAACATCGAATGACTGAGCTATTTTTCAAATATTGTGCTCTACTTAAAACAATTTTAATACACTTAACGACAAGAATAATATTATATGTATAAAAAGAATAAAATTGGATCATCTATATAATTATGAATATGTGATTGTGATGCAACCGACTCGGGTGAACAAAAACCAACATCTCGTGTGGAAAGCAGTACGAGAACCCCAGCAGTTCGCATGATGGTTAAAGATATTATATCGGGTATTATCAACAACAACAAGGCTGCCTTAAATACAGACCGTCCTCCTGCTCACCTGGTAAATTTGTTAGCGGTTTGGCGCGCTGGGTGCCACGTGCGTTGAGACGAACTTGACCCGCCGCCGCCACCGCCCCACGGGCCACCGCGGATGCTGCCTGAGCCCCCACGGTGGCCACCGCCGCCGCCGCCACCACCGCCCCCCGTTGAACCGGAGGGACCACCCCCGGACGATTGGTGTTGCCACGGAGCCCAACGGCTCGGCCACGCGCTGTGATTCCACGACCATGGCCAACCCCCTATATAGTATGATTTTTTTTCGTATAGAGTTTCCGAAAATTTCGTTTTACAATACGGATTGCGAAAATGATTCCAAAAAATTTAGTGCCCAACGTAAATTTCAATATGTAAACGAAAACGTTTGTGAAATCAATTGTTTTTGAATCCGGATTTTTATGAACACAAACATTATAAATAACGGTAATTTTGACAATTTTTTTCAATTTATATTTTCGGTTCACGATGACGGGTATGTGTGTTTGATTTTATTCGTCCGAAAAAAAGAAGAGAAAAGAAAAGCGAAGAAAAAAACGCGTTAGATTCAAATCGTACAAATTATATTTTATATATAAATGTAAAAATATGTATATATATAGTAAAATCGAAAAAAGGTAGTAAAAAACAGAGCTAACAAAATTGTACTTATAAATGAAAAGTTTACTTGATTTTGTGGGTGCGTTCTGTTCGACCATTCACTTACCAAAAAAAAAGCGCAGTGCGAAAATGAAAATTGTCTAGGCTATTTGATAATATTTTTTTGCATTATGCATATTAATACATAAAAAAATGAAATGACTAGAATTTTTATATTTTGTTTCAATTAACATATTCCGAAAAACATAATGTACAAACAAAAGCAAATGTCAGAGAAGTTGTATGTGTTTTTGTTTCAAGAAGACAATCGAATTTAGAGATGGTTCTAGTAATGGTTTTGAATCATTTTTTGTTTTGCTAACGGGAAAACAAGTCTTCCTGCTAAATTTAGTTTAAAATTTGCATACTTTTCATGTATAATTACATAAATTGTATATAACAGATAGATATGTACTATTCAACTTAATTTAATATTAACTAAAATATAAAATATTTTTATATAAGAATAAAAACTATAAGTAAATTTATTTTTATCTAACTAAAGAAAATATTTTATATAACATTCATAAAGATTGAATATAAATATATAAAAATAAAACAAAGATCAAATCAAATCAATGAGTTATGGTGGCATTAATATATGTACCTCGAACATAGGTTCATACATGCCATACAGGCCATTTGGTCCATCCTGGCAAGATAACATACACAACACATAATTTAAAATACCATTATTTGAATAATTAATAAAATTTGGTCTAATTTATTTTATTTATTTATTTATTTTTTGTCTAAAAACAGAGCTCTCTAAATAAATACTTTTGTCATCATTGTCCATTCCAAAAGAAAATTTCAAAACATTCACAAATTCAAATAAAATTTGCAATCGATATAAATATGTAGATATAAAAAGCCAATAAAGTTGAATTAAAAATTTTGATTGTGTCATGGCCAACAAAATAAAACGGTCCAAAAGCCAATATAAATTGAAAAGTCTGTGTTGTGCGTGTGTTGGATTGATTTTTGATTTTCTATCTTTTTCCTATCTAACAACTTAAATTGTTATGTGTGTATTTCCACCTATCGGGTATAATATGCTTTATTTTCGGACATTTTTTATTTCTTCTATAGTCGTTAATCTACACAGATTTTCATATACATCATATGAATTTGAATTTTCTATCAACGGTAAATTTTGAAAATTTAAATGATACTCTCCGGTTATATCCCAAAATTGTTTTTTTTTGCATTTTTTCGATATATTTCTTTGCGATTGACATCTTAATTTTTTTGTGGATTAGTAATTTATAGCCGGTTAGCCAGTTAAGATGAGTATAGTGTGATGAATGAACGTTTGTGTGTTAAGATTAAAAGAATGAATTTGATCACGTGTCACACAAAAATGTAGAGAAGAGATTTTGCAAGAAGTATATTAAATAGAAGTACATATATGAATTTAAGCGCACAGGGTGAGGATTGTGTAATGCCGGCCCCACACTGTCCTGAGTTTGCAAAACCGTGCGGTGCAAAAGATCCAAGTTGTGAACAACACACGCTTGGAAGAGACAGAGACGATGGTGGAATTCAACAAACAAATAACGTTTGTTGAATTCCCCCACCGCCTCCGTCTCTACCAGGCGTATGTTGTCAACAACGTTGATCTTTTGTACCGCGTGGTTTGGCAAACCCCGTACAGTGTGGTTGCGGTCTAAAATGACGCTTATTTCTTACATATATAAAAACACACAAGCAGAGAGGGTGGTTGGTTGTTGCTTACAATATTAAAGAATTTTGTGCTTTATCCATGTGAAACATGGACGGAAAGTCTGATATACAGTTGAAAAAAATATGTCTAAAATCGCTAATGACCTTATCCCGCCTGGGTTGATGACGGGATAGGATGCTTTAAGATGGATTTAAAAATTTCAGTCATCAGCCATAATAACTTTCTAAACAATTTTTTATGTGTGTATGACTGAAAATGAGCCAATTTGCATACAATGACTGCGAATCGAACTGCAAATTATCATAATTTAAAGTTAAACGTAAACGTTTTGGTAAATATAAAACTTCGCTTTGTATGTACATTTTAGACATAGAAATTAATCGATCAGTATTAGTTCTCCTAAGTTTAGTGCGACAACGTTTCAAATATAGCGTTTCTGTTAAAAACTTTTTACGGGATAATGTCTGATTTGGGATATTATGGTGTGTTAATAAAATTAATAATATACAAAAGCAAGCGTTGCAAACAAGCGTGTTAACGGGGCAGGTGTTAATGAAGCAAAAAAGCAATAAAACATGTGTAATCAAAAAGCAAAATAACTAAAAATGTTGAGAACAAAAATATCAATGGAAAAAATGTAGTTCCCTATTATCTTTAATTTCCAGCTGAAGAACATCGGGTATTGTACCACTTGAATCCTTTTCTCCCGGCCTGTCATTTATTTCAGTAACTTTTTTTCATATTTGCATATTTACATCTTATTAATAACGTTGTAAGTTCGATGTATGGATAACCAATTAGGACCAATAATAAAAAAAAGCTCAAAGCGAAACCATTTTGTTTTAACAGATTAAGTACCGTTAACCTCTAATTCTTCACCGTTATCATCAATGAAAATTTGGTGAATCTGGTCCATAAGAATAATTTGCACGGAAACTTATGCTTGAAATAGATTGGATACAGCAACAGCGGTGATAATGCAGCACAATGCATTTTATATGAGTGATGTCATGTTGGCAGCAAAAGCTAAATATTTGTATAATGCACGATTTAATATTAGCTTAGTCACCATACAGATAATTTCCACGACGACCTATAGTGGAAATTATCCAATGACCGGGGAAACGAAAATTAGTACACAAAATTATACAGCAAAATTGTGGAAACATTTTCAGAATTTAGTTTATGGGATTCCCTGGCGTTTCCGCCATTTCCACGACAGTTTGAATGCATTTTCATTGAAAAAATTGCCACGGAAAATGTTTCGATTTCACGTTGACTTCTAGGTCTAAAAACCTCTTTACTTGTTAAATAAATGTTTCAAAGCGACTTCTTTCGGTGAATTGATGCACAGAAAGGAAAATGTATCGAAAGTGGAAAAACTGCATTATTTAAAGTTCAGCCTCTCTGATGAGGCTGAAATACTTTTGCGTTCATTCCAAATTGCCGAAGAGAATTACGAAGTGGCCTGGAACGTGCTCCTTGAAAGGTACGATAACAAAAATATTCTATTAAATTCAAGAAATTATTTTTGTTCTTTTTGGAGTCGATTAAGTTTCTACATGATAGTATGAAGGAATGCGAAGAACATTAAAAATTGTAAGGCTGAAAACGTATGGCCGCAATGATCATATTCTTTACGGCTTAACGTTTGCCAGGCCAACAACTCGGAGCAATACAAGCTTGTTAAACGAAACGACATTTGTCTGAACTGCCTAAGCAAAGGTCACATGTTGAGAAACTGTCCTATCACATGAAGGTGTCTCAGTTGCCAAATAAAGCATCATACCATGCTGCATAAAGATGTTGCACAAGGCGGAGATGCTAAAGAACCATCCGACTTCGGCCCAGCTCAATTTATTTAACGCACTCGCATCAAACTTTGGTCAAGTTTGACTCGCCGCAGCCATGGTCACAGTCGCATCCCATCGGGGAAATATGCAACTACGGGCGTTGTTTGACCAAGGCTCTCAGGCCACATTCATCACCGAGAACGCCGAGAAAAGGTGAGGCTTACGAAAAAGCAGAGCCAGTGTGTTTGGCATGTGTTTTGTGACATCCAATTTCCAAGATCTTAACGGTTTTTTTGTTGAGGTGTTGAGATCAACAGCACGCTCAGCAGTTTATCAGGATCATAGTCCGTCACATGGGTCATGAGTGCGAAAAACCCATAAACTGAATTCGTTCACGGTGAGTCTCGAACCCATGACCCTGTGCACCGAAGGTGCACGCACTAACCAATACACCAGCCTATTGTCAAGTTAGCAGACCCATACTTCAACGTACCAGGGAAACAGATCTTATGCACGGTGCAGAGGCTTACGCACAATTGATATTAGCTGGAGGACGGGCCTTTAATGCAAAACACGAGATTGGGTTGGGTGATCTCTGGTAAAATTGAATATGGTAGACCTTCGTCGATTCAATCATTCAACGTTAGTATCGTCGAAAATTAAAGCTTGAATGAACCGCTTAAGAAATTTTGGGAGCTGGAGGAAGTAGCTATCACCAAGACAGCCGATGAAGATGAATGACACCACTTTTGGAAAGTCGCGCTACTCGGCCATGAAGTCTTGGGAACACATGGAGACCCGGATGGCAAAGGATCCTATCTTGAATCAGGATTACATGAAATCCCTTGTCGACTCAAGATACTTGGCGCCAACGAAAGAAAACACCGAAAATGAGGATGGACAACATGGACACTATTTAGCTCACCACGCCGTGCGTAAGGAAAGTAATACCACGTCAACAAGGATACCCTTCAATGCTTCGCGTAAGACTTCTACAGGGGTGTCTTTAAACGACGTGCTTCTCACAGGACCGGTTCTTCAAAACGACATGTTGTCGGTTCTTATTAGCTTTCGAGTTTTCCAGTTTGGTATGGTCCCTGATATCGCCAAAATGTTTCTACAAATATCACTGCATGTTAATGACGCCATTTACCAACGTATGGCGATCGCTATCAAGTGATAATATTCGCGACCATCGATTGACAACCGTCACCTTAACGTGTGCGTGTAGACGACGTGCTCTCTGGGGGACACATAATGAGGCGAGCCATCCGAAAATGCGACGAGCTCAGGCAAATCCTCAAGTCTTGAGGATTTCACTTGCGAAAGTGGATAGCAAACAATCCCAAGTTACTAGCTGACATTGCAGCCGATGACGTTGAAACCATGGACACATTGCAGCTCAATTTGGATCAGGAACACAATACGTTAGGACTCTTATGGAATCCTTCATCTGATAGTTTTTTGTATAGAATCCAAAAGAATAACTAGAGAACGGACAAAGGAAACACGAAACGCCGAATTTTATCGGACATCTCGCTCGCCTCTACGACCCACAAGGATAGATTATCCCAGTCACGATCAGGACGAAGATATTAATGCAAACAGTATAAGGGCATAGGTTAGATTGGGACGAGAATTTATCACTGGATATTCTATATGATTGGAACGACATTAAGGCTAAAGCAGTAAGGAGGCTAAGGCTACAGCAGTTAGGAGACGTACAGATACCAAGATGGATGGATTACACATACGCATTCAATCTTGGAAGTACATGAATTTTGTGACGCGTCCACGAAGGCCTAAGCAGCGGTCGTTTATATAGTTCCGAAAAGTATAGGTCAGGCGAATGTCAACTTGGCTATGGCGAAGACACAAGGTAGCCCCGACTAGGAAGCAAACCATCCCTAAACTTGAACTGTGTGGAGCGTTATTACTAGTCAAGTTGGTTAGTAAAATAAAAGCATCGTTTCCCTCGTACCTGATCATAACGAAAAACCGTTTTGTGATCGGACAACGAAACAGTATTAGCATGGCTTCGAGGAAACCCGAATAAATGAAGCACATTCATTGCAAATCGAAATTATCGAAAAGGTGTCATACACTCCATGCAGGTATGATCCGACAACTGACAATCCTGCAGACTTGGCTACGAGGGGAATAAGTAGCCGACAGTTGATCGATAGCGAAGTATGGTGGAATGGCCCATCATGGTTAAAAGCTGATGAACAACAATCGCCTCGAAGTAGTAGAAGTCCGTGAACTGACCTGGAAATTAAGAAGAGCTCAATAAGATGTTCCGTCACCAGTACCGACAGGAATGACTCTCGCATCAATCCTCAACAAATTGTCATCATTGGTTCGTCTTATTGCAACAATCGCCTATTGCATACTTATGCATATATGGTTCATAAGACTTGCCTCAAAGCAGAGCAGCCATAGAGGATATTTAAGCACGCAAGAATTGTATTACGCTAGAAGCATATGGATCAAATTCGCTCAACGATCCGAATTCGGACCAGAAATAAGGCCATTGCAATGAAAAGAACAACTGAAGACTACAAGTATGTAAGTTAATCACCCAACCCACTGCTTCTTGTAAGTTAGGCAAACGTTATTTTGTATCGTTCATGTAAATGTGTTCCTATACTAACAAAATTACAACGTCATAGCTATAAGTGTAAAAAAAATCGAAAATGTTTTAGGGACCCTAACCTGATTTTATTTAATTTTTTTTTTCAGATATTTATTAATCGTTTGAACTTATACCCAACTTGCTTTTGTGCAAATAAAATCTTAAAAATTTGTTTTCAAAAACCCAAAATACATATATCAATAAATGTGTATTGTTTTCATTCAATTTGCACATGTAAGAATATCTAAACAGTAAATAATAATTTAAGGAAGAAAAACGAAACACAACAACAATATAGATGATATAAACGAGAAAATTTACATATTTCAAACTAAAATTTATAATTTCGAAACAAAAACAAAAACTGTTTGTTTTTTATGAACCCACCGAATTCATTCTTGTCGTTCTCTGTGTCGGTCCTCCGGCGGTAGCGACGGGCGATACACCGCCGGGAGGATAATCAAAATAGTAATCGCCATCATATGAACAGTATAGATCATCATAGTATGGTTCATTGTAGCCGCCACGATAATCCGAATAACCGTAAAAGTCGTAATCGTAATCTACAAATTTAAATTAAGTAATATATGGTTTTGTTTGGTTGTTGCACGAGAATTTCAAATGTTCTTTTTTGTTTAGTTTTTTTGATAGTTTTTAACAATTTCATATTTAAAATAAGAATGCATATATTATTGAAATATACATATAAAGATATATGAATAAAATAAAGTAACAAGAATCAATAATATATTTTTTTGCGTTCGTGGTTTCTCATTTTTTTAAATATGGTTCCGAGCTCTAAATGTTGAGGTGTTCGGTATGATTCGCTGAAAAATTGCCTTACCTAGATTAATTTTCGGGTTCTATAGCGTTTTTTTGAAAATTCCTAACTTTTCTAATATATTTCAAAATAATTCCAAATGTGTTTAGTTTTATTGCGACGCATTCAAACAAGAGTGAATTTCGGCAAAAAGTGTAATTTCATAAGACATAGACAGGAACCATTACGCGATTAATTCGCATAGGAACTAAACGGTAGAATTCATACGAATAATTCAAAGCGTGTCTATAAAAAAATAGTGGCACAATTGTCCAACATATAACCTAGGCCGCATTTGTATTAGCGTTCAGATCAACAGCACGCTCTACCGAGATAAAAATAACAGGCGCCACAGTCCAACATTGGACTAAGGCCGCAGATGTGTTAGTGACATCCAATTTCCAAGATCTTAACTGCTTTTTTGTCGAGGTGTTGAGATCAACAGCACGCTCAGCAGTTTTATTTATCCCCATAAATGGGTACTCGTGTAACATCTGAGTGAGATCATAGTCCGTCATATGGGTCGTGAGTTCGAAAAACACCATAAACTGCATTGGTTCACGGTGAGATACGAACCCACGACCCTGTGCACCGAAGGTGTGCGCATGCGCACTAACCCCAATACCAGCCTACCGAGATACTCATTTAATATCTAAAGCCTAGTACTGACATCGAGAGTGGAATTTTTGTCCGCTGCGAATGCTGGGGAATTCCATAAGCTACAATCCGAAAACAGTTCCATATTTTTTCTCTGCTATTTGATGTATTTTTGTGACATATTCCACGACAGTAAGTATGCTTTTATATTGATAAAATCGCAGCGGGAAGAATTTCACTCTCGATCTTAATTCAGCTCTTAAGCGAGATCATAGTCCGTCACGTGAGTCGTGGATTCGGAAATCGTCTACAGTACGATTCAAGCCCGAAAACCCTATAATTCGAACGCGAGTGCGTCAACAACTGCCACAATGCAGACTACTAAAGTCAAAAAGAAAGAATGTGTGCAATTTTTTGACACTCTTTTAACTCTCTGTAAGCTGGAAGTTCTCTTTATCTTTAAATACAATAATCCCTTGTATGGGTTATGGTGCATCGACTCATCCGAACACTGCGGATGATAAATATGACTTAAGTACGTCCACTGAATGGAGGAATTGGTCGTCAGCGACGATTTTTATTTAGGGATTGAATATTTGTATCTGTCCAATTCCATTTCCTTCGATAACACGACATATTTGCACTCCTATTTTTTTTCTAGTGGGTACGAACATTTAACCACTTCTAGCATTGATCTCTAAATTGCAATCGTCGCAGAGTGGCGACTTAACCTTCTGAGCCACCGATGATAATGGAAGTAACTAAATTGATCATACATTAAAATAGGTTACAACAAATACAACCGAATTGCTTAGACACAGGACCACATTCGATCTCAACCCCCATTTAAGAGTATCTAGCCTTAAAAAACTATCGAAATGGTTGCCTCACTATGACTGGTTGATGTGCCGCAATAAAACTAAACAAATGAACATTCATTAAATTTCCCTAATGACATGCCGGGATTTAAAAAAAAACTATTACTCGTACGCATAACAAAAAACAATACTACTTCATCTGCATGCACCAACTCACTACCATTTACACGAAAAACTTCGTTCGTTCTTATTTATGCATACTTACCTATCAGAACTGCCTGTTTTTACTTACTAACAAAAAATCTATTTAATTAGTTTGCGGCGTATAATTGGCGTGATCGACGACCACAAAAGTCGAAATTATATTTTTTTTTCACTAGAAACTTTAGTTTAAAAAAATCCATTGCACAGCACTACGGTGCACACATTAATGATATTATTATTATCGATTAGGACACATGCAATTCAAATCATAAGCGCATACGGCGAAACAATCTGCCGCTAGATTTTCCTATTTTTTTTTCTTTGGTTTGCGTGAATTTAAATACATTCAACAACAACTTGCATCGAGCGAGGGACTAATTAATGAGTTGGTTGCGAAAGCGTATGCATTTGTATTTTATACGGGGGATGGAAGTTTTCATTTATATGTATGTACTACCCATTCAAAAAAAAAGTTCCACCCCATTCTCTTCCTTATTTGAAGGATGCGAGAAAGGGCTTATGTAAAATTTACTAGAAAGCATGCAAAAAATACAAATATGCAATAATGTATTAGTATATGGAATTAAAAGCCGAGGATATAATAAGGAGGAATGATATTATATATATGCGGTTTTTAAAATGAAATTATGCGTAAATGTGTACAGAAAACTCTTGACACCGACCATTATTATGATTCTATGCTAAAAAAAATTGTGTGGATATCTATATGATGAAATGTGATTTTGAAAATGATTATATGGATACTAAACGTTTAGTTTACGAAAATGTGGTCAAAAAATGTGAGGAAAAACTGGCGATATCACCTCAATTAAAAGCGATATTCTGTTTAGTAAAATAAAAAAATAAAAAAAATAAAAATGCGGTGTCTTTCCAGTAAACGAGAAACATAAGGTAGAGAAATGAATGTGATAGAAATGTTATGTTTCCCCAACAAAATCACGAAGTGTGTGTTATATACATATATATCTCATTAGGGATCTTTAAAAATTTTTCAAATTATTTTTTTTTATATAAGTTGAGATAAACTATGTCTTCTAATAGTGTGCCAGATTAATTTGTCCTGAATAGAATTGTTTTTAATCTTGTTTTAATTTATTTTTGAATTTTTTCCTGAACTTTTTTTTATTTTACATACTTTCTTACCGATCAAGCTCTCATATATTGAAAAATATTTTATATCGTCTCGTTTAATCCTCATTTGTTTCTTTTTTTCTAATAGATCATATCATTATTTGTTTACTTTATACATATTTTCATTTCTTAACAAATTAAAAAAAAATCCTATTATCCTGTCTTAATATACAAAATATACGCATATAGTACGTATTGTTTTCAGAATTATTACTATTAATTCTCATTTTTTTTTCTCGATATGATTAAAAAGTAAAATAAATTTGAATATTATTATGTATACACTTATCAATAATAATCATGTTGATAGTACATGTAGGGAGGAGTTCTGAACTTACCGTAATCCCCGCGTCCCATTGGCCCACGCAATGATGGAGGCATTCGTCCGCCAGCTCCAGGTCCGGGTAAGCCGCGCATAGGTGGTATTGGCATCATAGCTGCAGGATGTGTAGGTGACATACTGTCGGGAGAAAAATGAAATAAAGTGTGTTAAAACCTCTGAATTTTTTTTATACAGCTGAATTGATTTAATTATATGCAAAGTAACGTTGACGCGAAATTGCCTATAAACGGCTGAGTTAACGCACCATGGCCCCACAAGGGGCTATACGGTACTGAGAAGAAGAATTGATTTCATTAAAAAAAAACATTGTGAAAATTAGTCATTGATCGATAAATCAAAAAACTTCCGAATTTGGAACATGAAATCCAAAAGCCTGCAATGCATCCCGACTCTGGTAGTGAACTTGAAGCCACACCCAGAATGGCTGGAGTCGGCATCCTTTTGAACAAGGAAGCTCGCCAATCTCTTATAGATTGGAGGCCTATTTCCGACCGAATAATAACTGCCAGATTCATGTCCAGAGTAAGGAACATTACTATAATTCAGTGCTACGCCCCAACTGAGTCAGCCGACCAGCATGCTAAGGACGCCTTTTACCACCTGCTTGGCGACACCTTTGACAAGGCTCCCAGAGGTGACATAAAAATTATTATGGGGGATCTCAATGCTAAAATTGGGTCTGACAATGTTGGATTGCAACATCTAATGGGCAATCACGGTCTGGGTGTTAACGACAATGGTGAGTTGTTCGTAGAGTTCTGTAACTCTCGTCAGCTTGTCAATGGCGGCACCTTGCCATTTAGCAAGCTGGATATCTCCAGATGGGCGAACAGAGAACCAGATTGACCATATAGTCATCTCCAAAACATGGAGGAATTGTCTCAGGGCTAAGCGTGCTGCTGATGTAGGCAGCGATCACCAACTAGTCATCGCAAAAATTCGCTTGCGGACCACTGCTATTCGTCGCACACAAAACGAGCGTGTATCGCCACGATTCAATGTGCAAAAACTTAAAGATCGATCCATCAACAAAACGTGCAGTTTCTAGTGTATTGCACGAGATAGCTAATGCACAAACGCCAGATACTCCTTCATCAATTGATGAACATTGTGAAGGACGCTTTTATATCGTGTGGCGAAACATTTGAGGGCAGACTTCAGCGAGGTAGGAGACCATTTATCAGCGACGATACATGGTCTCTGATAACTGCACGGAAGAGAATTAAAGAGCAATTGAACTCGGGTACTGACACTACAGTCAATCAACAACTGAGGACCGAGTACCATTCTCTTCAAAAAAGAGTGCAGAGCAGCGTAAGACGTGATAAACGCAACAACATCAACGCGTTAGCGGTGGAGGCAGAAGATGCGGCTTACCGTGGTGACAGTGGGACCCTTTACAAGCTCTTTAAGCCATTGACTGGCAAATCTTTTACCCATGAGCATCCTGTAAAAGATAAAGACGGGTCTCTGCTAGTCACAGAGGAACAACAACTGCGCCGTTGGAGAGAGCATTTAATGGAGGTACATACTTAACAACAACTTCAACCCTTCAAGTCCACCTCCACCGGAAGCAGCAAGTCTTCCGCAAATGGCCAGAATTAATACCGATGTACCATCCAAGCTGGAAATAATTAAGGCCCTTAAATCATTGGAAGCTGGTAAAGCCCCGGGGGCAGACGGTATCCCCATGGAACTCTTGAAAGCGGATATCAACGCTACAGCGGATATTCTTCTACCCCTGATCCAAGAGTGTTGGACAATCGAGACTCTCCCTCAAGAATGGAAGAAGGGCGTCATTGTTAAAATCCCTAAGAAAGGAAATCTCAAGGATTGTAATAATTGGCGTGGGATCTGTCTCCTCCCTGCAGTCTCTAAACTGATGTCCAAAATAATCTTGGACCGGATCAAGACAACGATCGACCGCATTCTGAACAATGAACAAGCTGGTTTTCGTGAGGGTGTTTCATGTAGCGATCATATCAACGCCCTCCGAATTATAATTGAACAATCCGCTGAATGGAGATCCCCGTTACATCTTATGTTCATTAACTTCGAGAAGGCGTTTGACAGCGTTGACCGGGCTTATATCTGGACAGCCTTACGTAGGAGAGGCATACCAGAGAAACTTATTTCCATCATAAAGGACGACGGCAATGAACTTATTACCAAAACTTATATGGCGAGAAGAGTGTAGGCCGCAATATATCGACAATCTCACAAGGCTTCTATCTCAATCCGCGGACACCTCCATTAGAAATATAGCGCAAATGATCAAGAGCAGTGCCCCAGTAAAAAAACCATCTAGGAAGATTGTGAAAAACGCATGGTTTAACAATGAATGCGAGAAGAGTAGAAACCGATCTTTCGCGTGGCTCAAGCTATTTCGGAAGACAAACGATGAGTTCACGAGACGTATATATTTGCAAATGAATCAACAGTACAAAGCGATATGTAAACAGGAAAAGGCCAAACATTGTCAACAACAGGCCCAGCTTTTAAGCGAGTGTAGAAGCTCAAAGGACTTCTGGAAATTGTCTAAACGCATAAATGGAACGGAAAGCTTTGCCATTGGGAATGCAATAAAAGTGGACTTATTGGAGAGACATTTTAGTAAATTGCTAACAAGTGCTAACGCTGCAGGCAGTGTGCAGTTCGCAAGACCCAATTGGAGCCATCCTACACTTGATTCACCTATCACTATCGATGAAATTTTTGCTGCTATCGACAAATGCAAGGATCATAAGGCACCTGGAAGTGATAGGGTACCAGTGGAATTCTACAAATACGGGACTGATCAGTTGGTAGAAATTCTGTGCACAGAATTTAATCGAATCTTCGATGGGGGCGATGTGCCGGACGAGTTCAAGGATGCTGTCATCTTCCCAATATTTAAAAAAGGAGATATCAATGATCCAGAATGCTATCGTGGGATTTCATTTTTGAATGCGCCAGGAAAAATATTTACAACTCTATTACAAACGAGATTTGCTAGTTGGTTAAAAGAGAGAGGAATAATAGTTGAGAATCAAGCGGGATTTCGGCAAGGATATTCTACTAGTGACAATATCTTTGTGCTATACAAATTGGCTCGGCAGTAAAAGGACGTAGACTGTATGCGTTCTTTGTTGACTTCAAAGCGGCTTTTGACACAGTTGACCGACAGGCACTTTTTTACAAATTATATAATCATGGCATGTCCGCGAAATTCGGAAATACGATGGAAGAACTTTATGCAGCTACAAGAGCAGCGGTGTGGAATGGAACGCAACTGTCCGAATCGTTTGAAACAAATGTTGGAGTCAGACAAGGGTGTAAGCTAAGCCCGGAAGCTTTTGCGGTATTTGTAAACGATATACTGGATGATATGCCTGGTGGAGCGGAGGCTTTTGGCGCGGAAATAAAAGGTCTTCTTTATGCCGACGATATGGTGTTCTTTGCTGACTCACCCGCAAGCCTGCAGAATATGATAGAGTATATTGAAAACTATTGTACACGGTGGACACTGACTATAAATTTGGAAAAGTCAAAAATATTAATTTTCAAGAAGCGGTTTAAACTGGCGAGTGATGAAAGGTGGCTGTTTAGAGAAAACGAAATCGAAGTAGTTAAATCGTATAAATATCTTGGCATATTAATTACAAGTAACTTGGGAATGGTACAACACCTTAACCAGAAACTAAAGGAGGCAAAATGGGCGATCAATTCAGTCTGGCAAAACTGTTTTAATAATGCGCATATTTCCCATACAGCCAAGTATAATATTTTTCAAGCTGTCTCCAAATCGATCCTTTTTTATGGAGCACAAGTATGGGGTGGTCGAGAATATGATGAAGTCGAAAAACTTTTGAGATATTTCCTTAAACGAATATTCCGCCTCCCATCTACAACCCCTAACTATATGTTGGCGCAAGAAACTGGTTTAGATTCGCTGTTCATAGGCACGCTAAGCATGCACGTCAGTTATTTGAAAAAGGTGGCAAATATGAGCGAAGATAGACTGCCGAAGAAAGTGCTACTGCATGCTACAGAAACGAGGACGCTTTTTTATGAGTACCTTTTGGAGATTGGAGAAAAAACTGGCAACCGAGTCAATTGGGATGGTGCAACGGGAAGCGACTACAGTCTTCAAAAATTATTAAGCGACTTGCGACAAAAGGAAATTGACCGACTGCAGAAAGAGCGAGAGCATCACAGCACCGACAAATCTACGTAGAATTATGCCACAATCTTAAATCGAATGCGTACTTGCAAAACAACTTTACAACGGATAAAATATCTATTATTTTTAAAGCAAGAGGTGAACTACTGCCACTGAACTATGTTCCACATAGACCAGATCTGCCTATTTTCTGTAGTCTTTGTAACCTTAGAGCAAGAGAAGATATAAAGCATTTTATTGGTGTTTGCCCTATTCTGAAGGAAGTGAAAAGAGGTTGTTTCGGCAAAAATAGCTTGGATGAAATGGCAATTAAGGCTCTTTTGAATGGTCAAAATTGGGAGAGCTTGTATAAGTATTGTACCATGGCACTAAGATACAGAAATCGAATAATGCAGGAAAGCATATAATTGTATTCAGGGTAGATAAACATGCAGAATATGGAGTTGCGTGAACTTTATCATCCTGAATTCTCATTTCCATAGCAAGGAAGCTCGAGGAAAAACGCGTAATCAAGAAAGTATGGTGGATCAAACGACAATGCAAAACGAAAAAAAAAACAACGTTTAAAAATAATTTTTAAGCTATGCGTGAATTCAAGTAATATTTAATAATTTCGTAAATGAATAATCTGAATTAACATTGGAAATCAATTGAAAAAAAATATAGATATACATGTATATAATTATAAATTTAAGCTAACGTAAATTCTACAATAATTATGTCAACGTAATCTGGCAGACGGCTATACTATGCCATGCTATTGTTTTTTTTTACATTTCTTTTTTTCATTTCTTTTTTTTAATTATTGCATACAAAATTATGTAATATATGTATTTGGATCCATTTATGTCTACAAATAAAACAAATTATCTATCTATCTATCTATCTATCTATCTCCATCATAAAGGAGTCCTATAATGGAGCCCAATGTCATGTCTTGCACAAGGGTGAATTGTCCAGTCCTTTTGAGATGAATAATGGAGTCAGACCAGATATTTTATCACCAATGCTGTTCCTTATTACCATCAACGAAGTAATCTGCGATTCTCTACGCGACCATAAAAATAAGGGTATCAGGTGGAAGTTATTCGATTACCTTCAGCACCTGGACTACGCCGACGACATCTGCCTTCTCTCAAACACACCAGATAATCTGGCTCAAATGACGGATGCTTTGCATCGTGAAAGTCGAAGTGCTGCCTTAAAAATTAATGCCGCTAAGACTAAATACATGAGCTTGTCATCAGGAGGGCAAAACACCATTTCTATCTCCGGACAACCGAAAAAGTCGAGGACTTTACTTACCTTGGAAGCGTAGTAACTGCGGATGGTGGGGCTGATGCCCGAGCATTATTTTTCAGTTTGACTCCTCTCTGGCAAAACCACAACATCTACGGAAATACCAAACTCCGGATCTTCGAAAGCAATGTAAAATCTGTGCTTTTATATGGGTGTTCCACGTGCAGGGGCGAACCCAAGGAGGGGATTTGGGGGATGAAACACCCCCCCGAAATTTTAAAATGAAAATTATAGGTATGAATAAAATTCACACAAAATATCTTTATTGATAAATCAAATACCTAAGTGATGATTTTCACTATGCCCGACGTCAGACTATCGTTTTAAAGTGCCCATAGACCTTCCAACCGAATGAAGCATTTTTTTGATTGCCCGATAAATTGGAAGGTGTATGTGACCATCTAATCCATTTTTTTATTGGACGTGTGGAACATATTGCCATGCAATTTTCCATACAATCTGTCATGATAATCATGTGTTTTCAGTTGCTGATTTATTGACATAAACCAGTGGTCATTCTTCATGTTGTGGTTGTGGCGGTCATTGGCTATATCAACACATGCGCGCTTTTGTCTTCCCTATCGTCTTCAAGCTCCGTGTATGTGCTGTACGGGCGTCAGATCGATTGGTCAATCGATCGGACAGTATATGGGCACTCTTAAGCCTAAGGTTTAAGAACATTTAAAGCGTTGAATTTCATGAGCCACTTTGCAAATACAAATCACCATTTCCTAGTCGCATTGTTAGTTAATTATTCTATGATAAGAATATTTCTTATCATCTTCTTCTGAATAATAAACTTGCGACGAGTCGTGCCGAGGAAGGAACTAAAGAGAGATTATTATCCCCCTCCAGGGGGACGTTGAGTTTCGGGACACACTGTATAGATATAGGGGTCTGAAATTACTATCTTGATTTCACTTCAGGGAAACAAAAGAAATGAAAATCAGGAACGCTGAACCTATATCACTGTGGAAAAATCGAATTGCAAGACGAACCATCTGCTAATATAAGAAAATATGAAGAAAAAGTACTTACCCCATGATTCCCGTGCGAGTTTGCATCATTTGCATCATTCGGCGTTCTCGTGCTCTAAGAATTTCTTCTTTTTTCTTTTTATCTGAAGGCGGTTTGGCTAGTGAGACCTGTGTAAGTACGACGCAAAAAAAGCAAAAATTAATAATTGGTCTATTGCAATCAATTTAGTTATATGTATCATTCTCGACGAGCATACTTCTATATTTGAATTTCCAACTTCTTTTCCATTTAAACCTCGCATTGCAAGCACAGCATTATCACGATCCTCGAAATGAACAAATGCATAGTCTTTGATTTTCTTCACCCTATCGACTTTGCCGAACTGTTCGAATTGTTCCTGAAAAAAAAAGGAAAATAAATTTTCTAAGGATTTTGTGAATGATTTTTTAAGTTTATTGATCATCTCTAGTCTGGCTGGTCTAGCGGTTAGTGCGCGCACCTTCGGTGCACAGGCTCATGAGTTCGAATCTCACCGTGTTCCATGGTGTTTTTCGAACTCACGAGCTTGTGACGGACTATGATCTCACTCAGATGTTAAACGAGTACCCATTTATGGGGATAAATAACACTGCTGAGCGTGATGCTGATCTCATTACCTCAACAAAAAAGCAGATAAGATCTTGGAAATAGGATGTTACTAACACATCCTGCGGCCTTAGTCCAATGTTGGATTGTCGCGCCTGTTATTTATTTTATCTCTCAACTCGTGGGCAATGTACAATCTGAATGAAATTACCTTTTCATAAATTTGAGAGGTAAAACAAGTCAAAAACTATTTGTTTTATTGGCAACATGAAATCGAAGTAAAGACTGCCCCAAACCTCATCCAGTGCTTTTGACTAAATTTTACTTGAGTACAATACCCCTTATGTACTACAAAACCTACCTTTAATTTTTCTTCACTAATATCTTGTGTCAGGTTTCGAACGTACAATACTTTCACTTTACTCATCGTTTGCTCGTCCGGTTCCTCTTGTGGATCGGCCCAATCTACTATAATATCACATCCCCATACCTAAATCAAATCAAATACAATACAATTAGAAATATTCATCTGCAACTGTTACTGCTGTAAAAAAAATATATAAGAAAATCAATTCAAACCTTAATGCGTCCGGTTCCAAGTCTTCGTTTTGCCAGCGAGGCGGCTTTATGTGATTCATATTCGAGAAAACAAAAACCTCGATTCTTTTTCTTATCGTCTGGTGAACTATAAATAATAACCTCCACTAGGCCAGCTGTATAATATTTAATTCACACACAATTCCACAAATATTTTGTATTTTCGTTTCAATGCGTGCGTGAACATACCGTTGAAAGAGGATGGGAAAAAAGAAATGTATAGAAATAAAATTAAACTTCAATAATACACTCTTTATAATATTTCCTCTAAAGAAAAGCCTACTGAACTTTATCTAACAACTATTTAGAAAAAATCAATTTTTAAAAACCAAAAAAATTGTAAATGGAATATATTTGAATTACATACATCGCGCACACGATAGTCCATGATATATTGTAAATTCAAATATATTCAGATACTGCTTTTAATTTTATGCAATAAATTACAACTTAACAATTTGAACCCTCCCCAAAATCCAATGCCAAAACGCTTAATTTTGAATTTCACTCAAAACATGAAACTTAAATGATTTTCATGTTATTTTTATCTATTTTTATATTTCTTTTCATTGCTTTTACAATATTCTGTCAATTATTTATATAGTAGAAAATTCAATCAGACCAGATCAGATTAAGTGAGAGAAAAAAATTAAACTCCGTATTAATTCGATTTTTATTACCAATCAGTTCAAAAAAATTGTCCCTCAACGTTGGTAAGAGATGTGACGCTTTCCACTTTATTTTATATTGTTTTTAATGTTTAAATATATTTATAGAAGGAATAGAGAGAACGTATGTGGGAAATGTAATCATATATTACTATATATATATTTAGAAAAAATTGAATATATATATATATAAACACAGTATATGGAAATACTTTTTTGTTTTGGTTTAATTCTCCAGTCATTACCGTGTTGTATTGTATCTCAAATAATGGCAAAAATTCTGATTGAATATAAAATTGGCGATCAATTATTATTCTTCTCATTTTTTTTCATTTCTTTTGCGTATTTGTACAAAGAAATTATTGATGGTCACAAATTGAGTTTTTAAATATGAGAGTAGAAAATGTTTTCAAATTCTATGAAACATGTTGGTAGACTGTAGCCAGACAATTATAAATTGTTTTTGTTAGCGTGTTATTTTTTTTTCATACGTTTCCTTAAATTTCTCGCTGCTACAACTTATTGGGTATCGACTTTTCACATGTTTTAGTATTTTTTTGATACTGTTTTGGCAATTATTTAAAAATGAAAAATGCAATTATTTAAAAATTAAAAATGACAATTTGAGAAATCATTATTATTTTGGCAACATTACAAAGACTGCTTGCATGCTACACGTAGCACGGTATTATTGTATTCCAGAAAAGCCTCTGGCAGTGTCCGGGAATCAGGCGTTGGGTTCCTATTAGCGAGAGCTACTCATAGAAGAATTATGACCACCAGGTTCCGTACTAAAATTAAAAACGTTACAATAATTTTCTGGAAACCCCACTCTCCCCATAAGTATCAATGGACAACTTGTAGAACAGGTAGACGAATTTGTCTATTTGGGTAGCATTGTTGCTGTTGATGGTGGCACTGAACAAGACGTTTTTTCGTCGCATTAACCATGCCAAGTGTTCTTTCGGCATGTTGTCCAAACGCTAGCAAAGCAGTTATCTCAGTGTTGAAACCAAACTGAGGCTGTTTCGCTCCCTGATACTTTCAGTGCTCCTATACGGCAGCAGCACTTTGATAGTTTCCGCTGCAATTACCAAGAAGCTGCAAACTTTCGTCAATACTTGTTTTTGTCGAATCTTAAAAATTGTTTGGCCCGAAAGAATTTCGAATGGCGCACGGGTCAAAAACCTATCGACAAATTGATTCACAGACGAAAGGGGTAGTGGATTGGTTGTACGTTGCGGGTGATAACTGCCTTGCTGATCACGATGTGCGATGGAACCCCTTCTCCCAACGAGGTCGACAAAAGGGTCACCCTAAAATCACGTAGCGCAGATCTGTGGATGATGAATGTGCGTCAAATACGATACATGGTCAGAAACCGTACGCGATGGCGAGTAGGTGTAGTAGACGCACTATGCTCCACAAGGGGTTAAGGCAACTTAGTAGTAGTATAGTTATTAAAAACTTTTCTGAATTGTCTTCGATGAATAACTTCTTCTTCTTCGTTGCCTCGTTCTTTATACCGCTCCATGGTTTCGCGTTGCTCGACCTGCGGTGTAGGCACATCGCCCGTTTTGGCGGTAATATATCAGCATATTTCTACAGGCAGCTCTATCTTGGATGGTGTCATCGCCGAGACCAATGCGTTGTTGTTGCTTTTTCATTTGACACATCCAGGTGTTCTTCGGTCTGCCTCTGGCCTTGGGTCCATCAAGTGCAAGTGGAACTAAGGATAAACTCAAGCGACAAAATCACACGAGACATCCGAAACAATAAGGTAGAGCAACATCTTCACATCACCACCACAGAAGTTGCCATGGCCATACAGGAAGCCAAAAATTCAAAAGCACTTGGTCCAGACGGTATAGCAATGATCATGCTCAAACACCTCGACACACCGGCCTTAGAGTATATCACTGCCACGATGAACATTCATCATACCAGAAATTTGGAAGAGAGGCCGCATCATACCGCTGCGCTACCCAAACCTGGTAAACAACACTCCTTAGGAGAATCCTACCGACCAATCACGCTTTTATCTCCTGTGGCAAAAATATTGGAATCACTAACTCGCTAACCACCAACACGGCTTCAGAAAAATGCACAGCACCACCACTGCAATGGACCGAATCATGTTTAAGGTCTTCAATGGGATCAGCCCCAGCCGATTAAGCGTACCATTCTTGTGGCTTTAGATCTGTCGAAAGCGTTTGACACGGTGAATCACTCGCTCCTATTGACGGATTTGCGTAATTCATCAACACCGTCGCTTATAGTTAAATGGATCGCAAACTACCTTGCCGGACGTCAATCCAGCACCGAGTTTAGAAATGGTAAATCTAAACTAAGAAGGATAAAACAAGGAGTACCACAAGGCGGGGTACTTTCCCCCACCTTGTTCAACCTATACATGTCAGGGCTTCCCACCCCACATGATGGAATGGACATTGTTGACGACTGCACCATCATAACATCTGGCAACGACATTCCGGATATGTGCGATCTCATTAATGGTTACTTGGAAGAGCTCTACCTTTTCTTCAACAACAAGAACCTAATGCTATCAGCGCCTAAATCCTCGGCCACCCTCTCTACCACATACAACAAAGAATACAACCTACGGCTTAACATAAAAGTAAATGACACCGAAGTCACCACTATCCGTCACCCCAAAATTCTTGGCGTCACAATCGATAACCACGGCCTATTCAACAGCCATGCCGACAACATTTGTGACAAAATGAAGGGCAGAAAAAAAAGATCCCGAAGTCCCTTGGGGCACAGATAACAGAGACTTTACTCACCACCTACAAAGCCGTCGGTCGTTCTGTCCTAAATAACGCAGCACTGATATGGACGAATAACTTATGCAAAACCCATTGGAAACGGATTCAAGCATGACAGAATGCAGCCATGCGTACTATTACTGGTCATCTCAAGACCACCTGCACCAAGAAACTAAGCCGCTAGACCCCAAAGCACACAACGATCTCCTGACTAAGCAATATCTTGTTGGTTGTTATCGAAGCCAACACCCAAATCATGACTTTATGGACAAAACAACCCCACCACCACGTCGTGTAAGACGTTCGTTGAGGGACATGAAAAGGGAAGTCCAAAGGTTTAAACGAATTCCTCTTGATACTCCAGCTCATACGAGGCGGGCCTTAATCAATTGCACACCAGCGAGGTAACCAAAGCCACCAATAGGCTATCTGCAAACCGTGTCCTTCGCGCTCGACCACCCGACATCTCAGCCGACGAGCAACAACTGCCTAGAGCCACACGTACCACCTTGGCTCAGCTTCGTTCTGGATGGTGCTCCAGATTAAACTCGTTTTGGTCGCGCATCGAAAACACCATTGGAAATATTTGTCCAGCATGTGGAGCCAGCCCACACAACGTGGATCATATATTTGACTGTACTGCCGCACCAACGCATCTAACACCCATCACACTATGGGAGAACCCCATCGACGTTGATACAAGTTTTTTTTTACTACCAAAACACTCATTAAAATTGGGCATTTCAGAAAAACCACAAAGTGAAAAAATACAGGTCAAAGGATGGTGCCCGTTTTCATCACTAATATGCTGGTGTTGTTTTCGGATCTGCCTCAACTCTGCAGCAATCAGTCAATCATTTTATTTGCCTGACGTAATTTAGAGATAAGTTACAGGCATGCCTTTTTGAAAAATGTTAAGAGGAGCCTGGGAAGCGTCTTTGGCCGGAGGAATCTCATTTTCGGTATAAATTGAATACATTTAATTGGTAGTATCAGCACCAATTTGTATCACTCTACCTATACTCTATGAAAAGTAACAGTGCGAAATGTAAATCTGCAAAAAAATTAATTCCACATAATACTTTTGGGTCTAGGGTACAATTTTTTTTAATTGCAGTGTAATTTATATGTAGTTTATTTCGCCCTTAGGACATTTTGCAATCAGACCCTTTTTCGACTTAATTTCACTATACTAAGGCTTCATTCAAACGACGAGCCGTACGGCTCGCAAGCTCTAGCCATACAAATGCATTGGCTTATATGGGAAGCTCACGACGAGCGAGAGCCGTGCCGCTGTCAAAACACAACTAGCGAGATGTGTTTTCACATATCGTGCACCACAACCCGCAAATTCACGGCTCGCGAGCACGACTCTCGCTCGTCATGAGCTTCCCATATAACCCAATGCATTTGTATGTCTCGAGCTTGCGAGCCGTTTTCGCGCCGTTTGAATGAAGCCTAAGAGAGTTCTAGTCGCCTTTTGGCAATTCGACGTGGTTTCCATTTTTGGCACGGTTGGACGAAACAACCGGTTTACTGCAACGGACCCGTGAAAGACGTTTGAATTCCTTCGACCAGCTTTTCAAGATGTTGATCCGAATGCCACAATTATCAAAGATTTCTCAGAAGAAGAGAAAACGCTTTCAGGGAAAGTTTTCTTCTTTCTTTCTATAAAACCAAGGGAGACTTACGCAAACTCAACAACTATAGTGCTATAAAACTTACATTCCATACACTAATAATCTACGAGCGAGTTGTCTGCAACCGATTGAAAAAGATTGTGCGGTTGAATGACACAATCCGGCTTAGTCGAGCTATCCAGCGAAACGAAAGACCTGGCCATTTGCACTAAAATAAGTTGCAAGTTTCTCTCTTATCTGCTAGCCAACTAGAAGCGGAACTGGAAGAAAACTTAAGCTGCGAGAACCTAGTGGCTCTGATACTGCTATCAAGAAATAACTAAGCAGGGCAATTTGTCCCGTTCACATGGAGCTGTTGTGCTCTGTGGCCGTGTTCGTTCGGTCGCCACTCTGTGAAATAGACACTCATAGAAAAACGAGTTTCCAAACTCGGCACGACTCGTCGCAAGTTTATTATTCAGAAGATGATGATAAGAAATATTCTGATCGTAGAATAATAAACTAACAATGCGACTAGGAAGTGGTACGGCTGACAACCATATCACACTCCGAATTCGGTTGTCTTTGTAACGTTGATGACTACACACGGTAGTCATCAACGCACCATGCTCCACTAGGAGTTACGATAATCAAGAGAGAGAGAGAGAAACGGAGCTACAGAGAGAGGAGCGTAGACGCAAGTCTGCTACCCGTGGTGATGGCTTATTAGCTGAAAGTGGCCCTGTGAAGTAGCGTGTAACGGTTACGAAAGAGGTGTTTAGATTAAGTCAGTAAGAATCCGGTGTAACTGCATGCTGGCGGTCTCTGCTACACAGCATGCAGTATCTATGCTAGATTCCCCATCTCTACGCAGAAAAAAAAAACTCTTTGGGCCATTTTTTCGTACATTTTATAGGCTGGTTAGTCTTATTGCCTAGAGAAGACACACACAATATTTAAAAAGCTTTTCCATTGTACTGAATGACATTTTTGTTTATTTTGCATAGTTATGTTATCTTTTGCTTATTTACGCTGTTGCATGAAACCGTGCAATGATTTTTTTAATCTAAGATGATGGTGTAACCATCAAAATATGGCAGAACTATGCAAAATAAACAAAAATTTCATTCAATAAAATGGAAAAGCTTTCTAAATATTGTGTGTGTCTTCTCTAGGCAATAAGACTAACCAGCCTATAAGATGTACGAAAAAATGGCCCTTTGTCTTTCTAGTAAACAGTAACAGTAGTTGTGTTTTATCCAAGGCTACAGCCTTTGCTCTGGTGCGAACAGACCCCAGGGCTTGCCCCCATCATCTGAACCTTGGAGGAAAAGCTTTAATTTTTGATTTCATCACGACTCATGAAATATTCAAATTATTTTTACAAGCCTTGTTGGAATACTATGGACACATTGCAAAAGAAAAAAGGAAAACTTCGTTAATATTAAATAAGATCACAAAGACTAAAAATGTGTACAGTTGGAAACATATTCTCGAATATAATAAAATTATGTATAAAACATGTGAAAATTCTATATGATTAATTTGGCAGCAATTTTTATGTGATTTTAGAAGCTCGTAAAAATACAATCTCCACAAGTATTTTGTTATTGTTTTGTATTTTTGATTTCTTATTGGCCTTATGTTCCAAATATTTAAAAATAAAATCAGGTTCCAATATATGCAGCTCTATGGACCAATTTGTTATCGTTTTTACATTTTTTTATCATTTTCAGTTAAAATATATGCGCCTGTGTTTATTTCGTTTCAATCAAATCAAACATGCATAAAAATGTATATACTAAGTACTCGTAACGAGCGTTTTGTAAAGATTTTTTTACTGTTTTTTTTTCGATGCCATGGCACATTGTATTTTAAATGAAAGTATTATTCATTCTTTTTGAAAATCAAAGAGTTCCAAATAAAATTAATGCGAATTTGGCAATGTTTTGGAAAGAAATTGTTGAGCTACAGAACAGAAATTTGTTGAATAATAAATTTAATTTTGTTTGTTTGTATTATTCTTTCTCAAGTATAATAACAATACATGTTCAAAAAGCTTGGCAACTTTTTGCATTGCAAATCTATTAGGCACATTTGTACAAACAAATATATAAAATTATAAATTTATTTATATGAGATAATGAGAATTTTGGAAACGAAAATAATAAATGTGTATTGGTCTTGTGCTTTTTCATTAACATATGGTATGATCAATAAATTTGATTTTTTAAAAAGTAATTTTAAAGCAAATGTAATTGAAAATATCCTTTACGCTTACGTTTTGTGAACGCAGACATGCGTTGCCAAAAATGTCGAACAAACTGCATTTTTTGCAACCTATGTCTCTGGTCGGATAAATCGATTCGCATTGCGAAGCAACTGTTAAAATATTTTTTTTTTGTTAGCCTTGACAATAACAACAAAAACATATCTTCAAACTGCCAATTCGGGTCTCTTACACATTATTCGCATGCGTAGATGCATATCAAACAGACAAAGGATCTTATTTGTCCTGTATGCAAAATCGCATTTGAAATATACTTGCATATCATAATCTTGCGCTATAATTTTTGTTTATTTATTAATTTTAGTTTTTCTATTTTTTTTGTTCAGAATATTTTACGTCGCTTTTGATTGTTTTTTGCTTTGTTTTCTATTTATTCACTTACGTGCATGTTTAGAAAATTCCTCTAATAATTCGTCGCGATCTCTATTCTTAGGTATATTCCCGACAAATAGCCGGTGATTGTTAAATGATATCGTTACACCAATCTTTTTGCCTTTCCGAATTTCATAATCATTCAGCTGGAATTAATACAAGTCACACAAATTCGTAATAAAACGGACCAAAGTAACGCAAATTAGAATAATGCAATTTGTCTTCCTAGTTTGATTTTTTTCGAGATAAAAGTATTTTCAAGCATTCTCACGTTTCATTATTATGCTACCAGTAAACAGACGTCAAAGTGACTTTCGACTGATTCGTAAAAAGTTACCACTACATTTTTACTTTCATTTTATATCAGCGAAATCGACAACAAATTATCACGATACGCAATATGAAATCTTCTAAGTCAATATAGAACGAAACATTAAACGAACTGTGATAATATCCATTTTCATAGAAAAAAACATCAGCAATTTTAGAATAAAATAAAAATATCTAAATTTATAATGAATTAAAAAAAACTGGTGCACAAAATTTGCACAACATTTTGACCGTACGCACGCATTTGGTTGCGCGAAACAATGCGAGGAAATTACTTGAGATGAGAGATTTTTGGGCGCCGATACACCACTATAAAAGGAAAATTAGGAATAGTTGAATGTGCATTTCAAGTAGCTTTCTCTCACTGCAGCTGAAGTTCAACTGTATTTCCCGAAGATATTTATGTTTCATAATTTTTTCCACTTTTAATTTTTATATGAAAATTTAAAGTTTCTATGCAAATTTTCTCACGCCGAGTTAATGACTGGAGATTGTTTGAGGATGAATATGTTAACATAAAATATTTTTAAACAAATACACAAAAAGCACGAACTGAAGAGTGTGAACATCGAGAAGCACTATGTTAGCATGTAATAAATTGATATATAAAATAAGGACAATACCAATAAATCAAAATAATTGTTATGGTTCATTTATGAGCCAATATGAGTGTGTGATTTAATGAAGTGGTGTGTGTGTGTAATAATGTATGAATGTGTGGTTATTGTGATGAGTGCAAGATTAAAGGGGTCATCAAAGGAATTCTTAGATTTCGGGAAAAAAATGTAGAGTCCCATTTATAATTCAGGAAAGCTAGATAAGAAGCGCATATGTACACGCAATGGAGATATTAGCCTCTATACTAAAATATGATAGTTCAGAAAAAAAAATCAATTGCAAGACGTAGTGTATGAAACGTTAAATTTGCGATCAGATGTTATTTTTTTTATAGATAATCATTAAAGGTCTGCGTCCATCGAAGGTAAGTTGATGTATCGCGATCTAAAAGTACGATACACTCATCTTTAAATTGGTCCTTGTGACATCAGTCAAAAAGGCTGTGTAGTGGGACAGAGACCTTTCACCATACGGTTAGCCGTGTGAGCTTCGGAGCTGGCGGCTTCGCATAACCCGAGTCTCGAACGGGCTAGTTAGGGAGAACGACCTTGGTGGAAGATGCCTACGCGCCTATATCTAACTAGTTTGTGGATTGATGACCAGACGGCCCGAATCGCATTGCTGAGTAGTATACTGAAGGGGCCGCCCGGATGTGAAAAGCAGTGCTACGAGTCTGCTTTAAGCAGACGAGTAGTCAAAGGTCCAACGAGCCTGGGATGTGCACATCTGAATTTGTACGTGAGGTCTTACCAATAGGGGACCGAAGGAGGATCACACCTGCCATAGAGAAGAAAGTCTCTTGGATCCAACTAATTTCAACACCCCACACTCCCTAAACACGATATCGCCAGTATTCAAAAGGTCTACCATAGCCCTGGGGATCACAAACTCATCTTCCTATCCTGCATCGCAAAATTAGGGTGGCTAGCATCTCCGCTGAGTTGGTCAGAACTAATCAGCAATACATTCCGTAGCTCGGTCGTACTTTTATCGAGGAAAATAGGAAAATTTTCACCATGACCTACACTATTGAGGGATCTTTCCCCATTCTGACCTCTATTATGTCGGTTACCGGCAACATCTAATAGCGGCCAACAAGGCCCATCTTCGTTAACTCTCTCTCTTGATTACCATAACTCCTAGTGGAGCATGGTGCGTGTGTAGTCATCAACGTTACCAAGACAACGGAATTCGAAGTGTGATACGGTTGTCAGCGATACCACTTCCTAGTCGCGTTGTTAGTTTATTATTCTACAATGAGAATATTTCTTGTCATCTTCTTTGAATAATAAACTTGCGATGAGTCGTGCCGAGTTTGGAAAATCGTTTCTCTATGATAGTATAGTGATTTTAGCTGAAAAAATCATGAAACCCAAACATCCAAAAAAAGAGCTGACTTTTGATGCCAAATTGTTCTATGGCCTGACCGCATAACGCAGTAAAAAGTTAGACTTTTTTGCGCGTCACATTTGGGGGGGAGGGGGTGGCAAAGGGGTGAAATTATGATTTTTCGCCAATATCTTGTCAACTGTAATATTTACACCAAAATGTTCTGAGGACGATTTAAACTACACAAAATTTCCTTTCTAATGTTATATTATATCATATACCTTCTCTTGGCAGATTATATACTAAACCTTAAAACATTTGGTGTATTTTAGATTTTTTGATAGTTAATTGGGATAACTATTCCTAACAATATATAGCTGTCCCACATGGAGACTCAGGCTGCCTCGACAAAGCATTCTCCTATACTCCCTATTAACATTTAAAAAAAAGATATGCCTGTAACTTTTCGCCGAATCACAGCAGGCGGGAAACATTTTGGTAAACGTTAAGGCTAAGTCCCATTAGACCCTCCACCAAATATTACTTCGATCGGATTAGAACAAAGGGTACCTCCCATACAAAATGACCGGAAAATTGCCTACGAGCAAAACTTTAATTTTGGTTGACTTGTTCCCTTATTTCTCAATAAACTAGTGGCATTGAATTTGAATTATTTGTATGGGAGGTACCCTTTGTTTTAATCTGATCGAAGTAATATTTGGTGGAGGGTCTAATGGGACTCAGCCTTAACGTTTACCAAAATTTTTCCCGCCTGCTGTGATTCGGCGAAAAGTTACAGGCATGTCTTTTTTTTAAATGTTAATAGGGAGTATAGGGGAATGCTTTGTCGGGGCAGCCTGAGTCTCCGTGTGGGACAGCTGTATATTGTTAGGAATAGTTATCTCAATTACCATGGCTCCAATTAAATTACTTCAGGAGCTAGAGCGCCAAATGTAACTATCAAAAAATCTAAAATACACCAAATGTTTTAAGGTCTAGTATACAGGGTTATTGGTTAAGTCGACCTATTCCCTGCAACACGTTCTAATAGGGTAAAAATGCAACAAAATGAGGCCATAAATGTTAGGCCGATTTTCAACGGTCACTGAGATATTTGAATTTTAGGGTTTTTTTTAAATAACCTCGAATTTTACCATTTAAAGTAAGAATTAAAAAAAACTACTAAGGTAATGGGTTAAAACTTACTTTTGGATTTTAGTCAACACTATAGCAGACATTTCATAATCATTTAAAATTTCAAAAACCCATCACAATTTCGGAATTTTTAATTTTTAATAAAAAAAAATTATCTTAAATTTTTTTGAAGTTGATTTTTAATATAGTACAGTAGCCGCTCGGAAATTAGAATGCGCGGAAATTAGAATAGCTTGGAAATTAGAACAAGTGAATTAAATACATGCGACGCTCTAAAATTAGAACAAACTGTTCTAATTTTCAAGCATCAGAAGTTGGTCTTGACAATTCTTATGTTTTAGTCCCTTTTTAAACAGTTAAATACACTCCGCTACATTCTTGTTGTGTAGGTACATAATGTTATCGGAAATATGCTACCGGAAAGGTAAATTTTGGGAAAAATTAATTTGTACATATTAAGTACAGTCAGGGGCGTACTCAAAAATATATTTGGCGAGGGGTTTTCGATTCGAATTTTAAATTTATAGTTCTGATTAGAGACATAATTTTTACCCAAGAAAACGTACAGTACAAGTGAAGTGCTGGTGTTTATCCTGTGTCTACAAAACTGCCCATATATGTAAAATGTCATCCCTACAAAAAAGAAAGAAGACAACGCTTACTTTAGCAACAAAATCCGAGATTATTGAAAAACTTTAAAAAAGAGTATCGAACAAGAGGCTTTTCCATGACTATGCAGTGGCGCCATCATTTATTTCGTATTTAATGAAAAATGAAAATCAAATTATGAATAAAATGAAAATTTCCTATTTTCCATTAAGGAAAAAACATTGCATAATGGAGAATTTCCGCAAACGAAGCAAAAACTAGTCGAGTGGTTTATGAAACAAAGAAAAAGGAAGTGCTCCATTGATGGCAATGATCTAAAAGAAAAGCCCTTAAATTCCTTGAGCAACAATATCCTGGGACGGCATTTAACGCCACGCTCTGTGGCTCATTTGGTTAAGTCGCACTCTACGATGCCAGTAATCTAGAGGTCCGGAGATCGAATCTCGGCGTGGTTCTTCCGAACATGTGCGGATAGGAAATATATAGTGCTTTCAACATTATATACACTCCGAAATGATATTCAATGTAACGCTGACTCGAAATTGCCTATAATCGGCTGAGTTAACGTACCATGGCCCCACATGGGGCTATACGGTACTGAGAAGAGACGGTTGGTTGCAAAACTGCAAACGACGATTTGGGTTGCGCAGACTTAAAATTTGTGGAGAGAAGTTGTCTAGCGATGTGACTGTAATATCGCCATTTAAACCACAATTGCAAGCAAAAATTGCGGAAATGGGCATTACACTCGAGCAAGTGTACAATGCGGATGAATCTGCATTATTTTTCAGAGTCCTTCCCGATAAAACTTTAGTCGCCAGCGACGAATGCTGTGCTCCAGAGCTTAAAACATCAAAGGAACGAGTGACAATTTTATTGTGTTCCAATGCCACTGCAGTACATATGATTAAGCCGCTAGTTATCGGGAAATCGCGAAATCCTCGATCGTTCAAAGGGTATAATAATCCGCTAGAGCATGCCTCATCCCGTAATTCTTGGATGTATACATAAGGTGGTTCCACGAGAGTTTCGTACCCCAAGTAAGCGGTAGCTTCAAATTAAAGGCAACATTTATGTTAAATTTCAAGGGGACTGAATTCCTAGAAGAAAACAATCTTTCAAACAAGGCATTGCTACTCTTGGATAACACCACTACCACATGCCATCCACAGCTTACTAGCCGCGACGAGAATATATTCATTATGTTCTTTCCCCCGAACGTAACTCCAATTCTACAGTCCATGGATCAGAATCCTATAAAGCATACGAAGACGTCTTACAGAAAAGCTTTGATTTCTATGATTATTGTGAAGATAATTGTGAGGTATGCATTGGCTTTGTTTACAAAACAACAAACAAGAATCGTGTTTATTTTTTTCAAAACAATGAAGGTAGCCAGCGCATGAAAAAAGGTAACAATGCGAGAAGCAATTCTGTTTTTTGAAATCAACTTGGGACTCCGTTTCTCAGACAGTATTGCGGCCCAGTTGGAACAAGCTTTTGTCTTATCAATCTGATTCCATCGGTGGGATAAATTAATGCGATTTTGAAGAGGAGGACGATATTCCCCTCGCTAACCTATGGCTTCGGCAGGACACAATAGAGCTATTTCAACGTCTAGGACAGGTATAGATGATGGCAAATAAATTACACAATAGACAACATCAATGCTCTTTATTTATGTAGCAAGTAACTGAATTGGAGGAGTGGAATGAGGACATAATTATTGATGAAAACTCGAATTTATCTAGTAGCTGCGACTCTGACGACGAGGAGCTGATCGGAGATGCTCGGGTCTCCTATGCAGAGGCAATCAACTGTTCAAATCGATTACTTAGTGCGGCTAAGGAAAATCGTCAAAGGGCCTCCAGCATTTTTACAATACAAAACATCCGGGTTAAATCCGTAAATTTATCGGCGAATATTTGCAAAAGGCGAATGAAAATAACTGAATTTTTCACCAATTAATTGTTGATACCCATTACATTTATACCCTTCTAACTAACTGTTATTAAACGAATTTATATAAAACCTTCAGAATGTGTTTACATTAGCTCATGAACCACTTTTTCGACACTATTTGAAAACGCTCGGGAATTAGAAAATCTTGGAAATTAGAATTGGCCAAAACTTTTTTTTTCTAATTTTCGAGCGTCTACTGTATTACCAGAAAAAATTATATGACACGGACTCTGCAGACCACTGGAAAAACATACTCGTATTGTCAGCTTTCCAAAAAGGTGTCAATGTCAATATAAATACTTGAAATAATTGAAACAGTTAGCTGCAACTTGTTCGGGGACCATAATTTCGTTTGATAAAAAACGACAAATCCATAAAACAATAAAAACAAGTCTGTCAAGTTAGCACTACCAATTTAAAATTTCGACAAACCCTATAGAGCATTAAATGTCGCGATTTTGTCGTAATTCAATGGAAAAAGAAAAAAATTTGTCGCCCCCCTCCTTCCCCTTAAAAACTACTCTTAAGTGCATTTGAGCCTCAGTTAACCAAATTCGAGTTCCAAGAATCTCTCCAATGCTAATGGTGTCCAGTAAGATATCACAGGGGCGGTTTTAGAGATTTCCACCCTGAAAAAATTTGTCGTGCCCCTCCTTCCCTTAAAAACTACCCCCGTCAAGTTAGCACTTCAAGCATTTCCGTAAAACAAAAAGTATCCAATTAATTGTCGCAGGAACCGAAAGGGGTGGTAGTGCTAACTTGACGGGGGTAGTTTTTAAGGGAAGGAGGGGCGCGACAATTTTTTTCAGGGTGGAAATCTTTTAAGCAGCCGTAGTGAGAGTTTACTGGACACTTTTAGTATTGGGGCGATTCTTGGAACTCGAGTTTGGCGAACTAACGCTGAAATGCAATTAGGGGTAGTTTTTAAGGGGTAGAAGGGGCGCGACAAATTTTTTGAAGCGTGCAATATGCCTTTCAGTTCCTGCGACAATTAATTGGATACTTTTTGTTTTACGGAAATGCTTGAATTGGCCGCTACCGGGGTGGTAGTGCTAACTTGACGGGGGTAGGTTTTAAGGGAAGGAGGGGCGCGACCATTTTTTTTCAGGGTGGAAACCTCTTAAGCAGCCCCTGTGACATCTTACTGGACACCTTTAGCATTGGGGAGATTCCTGGAACTCGAATTTGGTTAACTGAGGCTCAAATGCACTTAAGGGTAGTTTTTAAGGGGAAGGAGGGGCGGGACAATTTTTTTCTTTTTCCATTGAATTACGACAAAATCGCGACATTTAATGCACTATACCGTTTGTCGAAATTTTAAAGTGGTAGTGCTAACTTGACAGACTTGTTTTTATTGTTTTATGGATTTGTCGTTTTTTATCAAACGAAATTATGGTCCCCGAACAAGTTGCAGCTAACTGTTTCAATTATTTCAAATATTTATATTGACATTGACACCTTTTTCGAAAGCTGACAACACGAGTATGTTTTTCCAGTGGTCTGCAGAGTCCGTGTCATATAATTTTTTTTAGTAATACTATATTAAAAATCAACTTTAAAAAAATTTAAGTTAATTTTTTTTTTATTAAAAATTAAAAATTCCGAAACTGTGATGGGTTTTTGAAATTTTAAATGATTATGAAATGTCTGCTATAGTGTTGACTAAAATCCAAAAATAAGTTTTAACCCATTACCTTAGTAGTTTTTTTAATTCTTACTTTAAATAATAAATTCCAGGTTATTTAAAAAAAACCTAAAAATTCAAATATCTCAGTGACCGTTGAAAATCGGCCTAACATTTATGGCCTCATTTTGTTGCATTTTTCCCCTATTATAACGTGTTGCAGGGAATAGGTCGACTTAACCAATAACCCTGTATAATCTGCCAAGAGAAGGTATATGATATAATATATCATTAGAAAGGAAATTTTGTGTAGTTTAAATCGTCCTCAGAACATTTTGCTGTAAATATTACAGTTAACAAAATATAGGCGAAAAATCATAATTTCACCCCTTTGCCACCCCCTCACCACCAAATGTGACGCACAAAAAAGTCTAACTTTTTACTGCGTAATGCGGTCAGGCCATAGAACAATTTGGCATCAAAAGTCAGCTCTTTTTTTGGATGTTTGGGTCTAGAGCTAAAGACACTATACTATGAGTGTCTATTTCACAGAGTGGCGACCGAGCAATCACGGCCACAGAGCAAGACTTCGTTAAGTAGTCGGAGCGATTACCTAACGACCCTGCTCTATCTATAAAGCGGGGTGCAGCCGTACCAAACAACGATAGTCCCCCCTCGAACCGGAGCTCTTCAAGGACAGCCAGTGAGGACAAGCTGCGGATATCCCTGGTGGTATGCATTTAGCAGACGGGGTTCTTAAGACAGGAATTGTATGACGCGCAAATGACGCAAACACAAAGGATAGCAGTTTATACCAGTTTATAGTAATCTACTTCTTATAAAAATTTATGCCGTTTTGGGGTCATGGCTTCCGGCCAGAACGCAACCCACGTCAAATGTTAAGGATACTGATACACTACTCTTCCCGTGATATGGACATAACCACACCCAGCACGATATAAAATCTTCAGGGTTCCCAGGCTCCCAAATTTATAATGTTTGGGTAAATATTTCACAGTTCCAATTACATTGGCTACATTGGGATTTCCTGTAATTCAGGACTACTAGCCTATAGCCCCAGTTCCTCATCACAGTTTCCGAAGGAGCAAAGAGAATTATGTCTACTCTGCTTCCAAATTCTGCTAACTACAGCGACCAACAAGACGACAAACGGGACGAGTGGTCTCGCTAAGGCAAGCGCAGCAGAGAGCATGAGAAGTGTCAAGTCAAGAGTGTGGTAGAGCTGATAAAACTTTGAAACATTGAAGGTCTTCATGTACAAAGGAGCCGAACAAATGGAGTTGTTGTTGTTGTGGCGATTCAAAAGATTTTTTTTCTCTTGAATCGAAGGGGTCTTGGCAGCTCTTGGCCGTTTTAACAACGGGTAGCTCCGGGACGATTTACATCGAAGAACCGGCTGCCGTAGGAGCATTTTATGGACAAAACAAACATCCATGGGTCACAGTGGGATTCGAACCCACGCACCGGCAACTCAGAGATAGAGTGACATCTCTGCCACTGAGCCACCGAATGCCCCGAGCAAATGGAGTCGTCTTTGACCATGGAAAAGTACAATGGGATCTGCAATCTTCGGAGCTATTCAGGTACATAGAGGAGATTTCTCAAATTCCTTGCCTTGTCCAAAAAGGGTGTAGTTTTGAGTTTTGTATTACCTCGTATAATTGGTATAATTATCTCCCTACTCCTTTTCACTCTTATTAGGGCTAGTTACAAATTGGGGTTCTACTATAAGCTTGTCGTCTTGAACCGAATAAGCTTGACATTGTGCATTTTAAAAAAAGACTACAGAGACTGTTGGATTCGGAAAAGATGAACTGTGGACAGGAAACGGCTTTACGTGCCTTTTTCGACGTCGAGGTTCCAATTCGGTTCCACTCTGCCTATAGCAATATCTACATATATCCACAGCTCTTTACGGAAACATGTTATCGGACGTCAAATTAGTTCAACGCCAAACAGTTCTTCTGTGCGTGCTAATGAGGAGTGCTATTCCCGGTTGGATTCTGGGCGAATTGAAATCCTACGATAATACTTAAGACTTAGACTCAAACAGTTGTTAATAATTAAGTCATAGTGAATATTTTGTCTGATCGCTGTACATAGTATAAATTATTTTTTTTCGTTTTCATACAATGCTACGCTTTGAATTGCAATTTTTTAAAAAATCTTGGTCTTCTAGAAAAACCTTTGTGTCGTTATCAATTGATGATTTCTTTTTTTTAATGAAAATTATTCAAGACAAGATGATATGTGTTATAATGATGCAATTATTGAAATTAACACAGAGATAATGGAATGTAACTTAATTCTTAATACTACTACTGTACAGGTGTATCGATGAAATGCAAAATAATTTCATACAATGGAAACAAACATTATTCTGCAATGCTACAGAACCGATTCGATTAAACAAACAATTACCGGGAACAAGTGCATAATTGCACCTAAAAGCTTATCGAGTCTATAACAATGGTTTTATGCATCTAACATTCTTCGCATGTTGTCTTTAAGGCCAATGCATATTCTTACACTTCGGTTGTTTTTATTTTATTTTCTTTCTTTACATCTCCGATTGCAAAAAGATTAGGTGTGACGAGAGCCCGAATACAGCATGTGATACCTTTGTTTCATCATCATCTACTGCATTTTAAAGAAAAATCTTATCAATTAAACTCTTTGAAAAAAAAAACACATTTATCCAATCAATATTGTTAGCGCAATAATATCAATTAATTAAAGAATCAAGCAGTAGAATTATAACCGATTTTCATCGTCGTCGAGCGAAACATTGAGAATTGACACATTTCACGCATAAAGCCAATTACTTGAGCAATTTGAACAAAACACGCGTTAAAAATGTGTAAAAAATATACACAATATTATCATACTACAATATTTGAAAAAAATAAGCTAATCTGTTCAATAGATCGAACAAAATTATACAATTGCACGTTTTTTTGGTTGCTTTTTGCTTCCTATTCGTTTACCCTACGTGTAATTTCTTGATTTAAAAAAAAAAAAACATAATTTTGGTTTCAATTTTGTATTTACCTGTCGATCTACCAAATTCGTCTAGTATCTCCTCTTTGCCTTTCGATTTAGGTATGTTGCCTACAAAGAGGCGTAGATTCGGTACGCTTATGTTAATTTTTAAACACTTGCCGGGTTTTATTTCGTAGTTATCGAGCTGTGGGTGTGAAAATAAAATAAACAGAAACAAACACAAACAAAATAAAAACCGATAAAAACAAAAAATTAAATGGATGGACAATTTTTTTGTTGTTTTAGCCAAATTTTAAATTTTTAGTTCTTTTCTTTTTTTTTGTTCAGAATAAATGCTGGGGACGTTGAATTTGATTTTTGTTCGAATTCATTTTAATTTTAATTTGTTATAATTGTTCGTATGAAATGATAACAATGAGAAAAAGAAAACAGAAGTGGGTGGGTTACGACGTGTGTGAATGCCGAATATGTAAAGAAAAAGAATTTCAACACTATAGCAAGAAATTGCAAGAGTGAAGGGAGTGGTGCAGAGAAATAACTAAATTTTGCGATGAAGCGAAACAATTGTGTGAGTTGCAAACAAATTGGAATTAAGAAAACACAAAAGAATTTCGTTCATAACAATTGTATCGCTTCATCTCGATTGTGTTTCGTCAAGAGAGTCAAAAACAAATAAAAAGGAAAAAGATTGAATCGAAATAAATTAATTCTACTCACAAGAAATACAACCAAAATTCAACAATAAGAAAGAATACAGAGTAAGAAAGAAAACATATGTGTGTGTATACTCAATAATAATATTGAGACATGCTCGCATCCTAGATAAATAAAACCAGACAAATTCATGATTTTATACCAAAACAACAATTCCCTTTTCAAACGACAGACCATCACGATCCAAACATGGTGAGACGACAATGTCAGCAAGGATGATTTCGGGGGGACCAGGGAGAAGTAGCAAGGAGAACGACAAACCAAATTCACCAAAACAGTTGATCGTGTTCACAGACCCACTCGATTCAGCAACAAGGCGAAAATTTAAACGCGGAATTACGATGTATAGCAGCAGACATTCACAAAAAAAAACACGTCTATAGTGACGTATCTAGACATCGAACTTGCAAGGAATTCGATAGTTTGCGGTCGAATATCTCGGTATTGCAAAAAAAAATCGGAATAATAATGGTCATCCTAAGTTTTGGCCTGAACCACTTGCCCCCATCTAACTTCTTTTTGCGAACAAAAACAAAACAGGTGTGCGGGACCAGGACTAGAGTGTACAAGAATTCAGCACTTTAGATGAATTGGCCAAAGAGTTGTAGTTGGCGGAGAATACTTTCCTGATATACATAAATCAAGGCGTTTCTCTTGAATCTCTGCAGTACTGCATGCCCAATATGGTTCATCTCATAAAAAAACGAGTGGATTACCCCCTCCGAATCAGTCTAAAAATTGACTGACCGAACGAAGGGATCTTCTTATTTTTCTTGATTGAGATACGGTGACTTTTGCTTGGTGTCTGGTACTATGTTGTGAATCCATGTTTCATCCACGATCTCGAATCGGAGAAAAAATATATGGACCCAGACTCGTTTGCAATGGTCACATAATCTGTGCGTCCGTCAATCAGCAAACGCGTAGCCATATGCCTCTGGACTCTACTGTTTCGTACAGATCCAGAAAGTCCCATGTCTCGGGTCTCGGGTCTCCTCCCCAAGGGCGAGCTTTCGTGTGCTAAAGAGCTATAACAAGAGCATTTATACATGCGTTGTCCACCATACTCAGGAAGTATCGTCAAGAAGTCCCACGCGAAACGCTCATCCAAGTCTGGCGCTTTGGTTAAACTAGGACCCAGTAAACTGGATGATAAAATAAGTCACTCGAGTGAGCACATCATCATACCTCTCAACTACAAAGGTCGTTAAGACCGAGAAGAGGGGCAAACGCGGCAAAAAAGTCGCACGCCAGATGAATCAGTATCGGCGACAAGAATCTAAGAATCTAGATCGAGCACTCTATTCCGTCGTCTGAGTTATCTCGGTAGACAAGTTGATTATGGTGTAGCGTAGGGTATCCTTACCAAACACTCCGAGAGTTTCATAGAGGCTTTTCTAGGACCTCTTTCAGTTTGACAGATTGGTTTGTTGGTTGGCTTCAGGGTCACGTTAGCTGATTAAGTTTACAAGTAATAGATAGGTATGCAGATTGAAATTTGCGTTTAACAAGGCCTGGGAATCTTGGCCAGGTGATAAGCTGAAGTTCGATATCGAATCGCTATCCTCTCGCGACCGAGGGCCCTTTTGTGTCTGAGATTCCAAATCCTGCATCGCATAATGTAAATGGCGGAAAACCACTGAGGGCATTTCTTCTTCTCTGTCTGATTATCACCGGGGCCTATTGTTAAGAGTCCCATTGTGGTCCTTGAAGTCTGACTCGATTTACCAGCACTCCACATATACACATTGAAGTAGTGGCAAGGGTAGCCGTGATTAGATTCCAAGCTTGTAACACAGCAAAAGAGATTAACGATTACACGCAAGGATACGTAGCATGGGCACTTTTAGTATGTCGTCGTACGCGTACATTTTAATTTCTCACAACACCTCTTGTAATTTAGGGCAAAAACAGAGCAGCAGCTTCAAGGACAACTTGTACTCGCAAGCAGGGGTTATCAACCATAACTATGGACACAATGCTGTCTTTGTTTCAGACAGAAATAGACGCTATCGAAATATGGAGCAAAAGTTCGCAGGCTGATACATACAGCCTAAGTATGGAACAATATTTCTTGTTATCAAGCCACTATCTAGGTGTGTAGCATTATGTGGAGCTGTCAGGAAATTCCCCATCGCAACACACACCCTCACGAATGATTAGATTATGCATGCTCAGTAAAGTCAATAAGTTTTTCTTCAATTGAATTCGGAACAAATCGAAGAGCCACTGGAACCTAATTTTCAATTATTAAATCGCTGTCAACAAATTGTTTTAACAATTAAGCAGCAGATTCCCACAAGCCGTAACATAACGATCTTTTGTTGTCACAAAAGACGCTCAAAAGGGAAAGGGATTGCTTACGGAAGTTAAGTCATGTGAGCTTTGAACAACAACTTTTAGGCCGCCTTTGTATACCTTGTTGACGAATCACGATGACGTACCCACTGTGAATTACTAAAGGTCATGTTCCATAAATAGAATGACGAAATTTGTGATTGAGTTTGTGGTTCGAAAATCAAATTTTAAATATTGGATCCAAAACGAATTGAATCTAAAAAAAAAACAAAACGGAAAACAGTTCCCAGTGAATGGAGAATTCCTGACCAAAAATTTGCGAAAATTAAGACGGGCCAACTGGGATACAAAAAATTAGATTATGGCGAATTTTAATTTTTTCTAATGATTATATTATAATGATGATTATAATTTGAGCTGTGAGTCATTTTTGATTGGGAAAGAGCAGTCGTTCCTAACTCGCAGATGTCTGCGGACAACTTAGTCTAGTTCTGTTCACCAGTGGTGTAATAGCTTTTCTGGGAGTGGGGATCTGTGGTCAGCACTTACTTTTCTATCGCACAGAGAAAATTCACTTCAAATTTTATTGATAGCTTATTTCAGGCATCCAACAAATTGGCCAGAAGAGTTAATTTTTTGCATATTAGGGCAACAGAACTGAATTGGGAAAATTTAGTAAAAAAAAATACAATAAACTTGATTTGTTAAAAAAGGCGGTTACCAGTGGGGAAGGAAGATAGGTCTCTCTTATCTACGCCATTACTCTCCATAATCAGATAAAAAAAACTCCACGGCAACAAGGCCAAATACTTTCGCTTTTCTGCTCTTATTATAATATGATTGTTTGCTTTTAAGTTCTTTGGAAAGCAAAGGGTGTCTATGCACGATACTAGAAATGTGGTTGAAAATATCAGGAAGCAACCAAAATATCTCGTCGATTGTTTAAATGGTAGTCAGAGCTTTGTAACACTGTTCTGATAAATGACAGTAAAATTTGACTTTTAATCTTAATGGCTGAGTAAAAACGAATTTACGAATTGCAAATTTTCAATTTAGTAACAGAGAAATATTTTGTTTTTAGTGGCAGACAGATTCTTCGACGGACCACCTCTACGGCTCTCACGGACCACGCGGACGCGGACCACCAGTTGGGAAACAGTGGGAAAAAGAAAGAGTTTATAGCCACTTCGGTTTGTCGAAATAATCGCAAATGTACGACAAGCCAAACATTTGGTTGGAGGCTACTAAAATGAATCATCCCTATGGCACCGTGTAGTTTTTGGGCGCTGCCTTTATTACTGACTTAACCCAAGATAGTTGTTGACTATTAGTTCAGGCCGTATAATAGGAGAAAATAGACCATTGCTGGATACGCACCGTAAGTTGCTAGTCGAAAATATTGGTCCTCTTTGCGTCCCCGCAAGAGTTCATTTATCTCAAAGACAACCTTGTTCAATCCGTGTTCAGTCGGACGCCCCCCAGGAATTCCGAACGAAAAGGAATCGAAATTGTTGTGTTTTTTCCAGAAAACTTATTTGACTTTGTTTCACAAAGTAATATACTCCACCGTTTGCCCATGTGTCTCATTATCCCTGGGGTTTTCGGTCAACTAAGGTAGAATAAATATTAGCCGCTTAGAGAAGTTTGAACACTTGGTAATCAAGCGAACAGCTAACGTAAAAATGGGCCAAAGTTGTCGAATCACCCCTTTTAACAATCATCACACCCCCTAGAAAGCGCGCCTCCAATATATTTCCCGTGGTTCGATTATCTAGATACATCACTAAAATACGTCTAATATGTGTCAATACTTTCTGGAAACTACTTCCAACATTTTTAAGATACCGCACAGCATACGACGAACATAAATCGGTTATTTCAAAAAATGAAATACAAAAATACACAAGCACAAAATCGATTTATGAACGTCATGCCTCCATATATAAAAAAACAGAATAGCATATTGAAATTTCAGACACTTATCCAAAAACCAACCCAAAATAGTTCTACCAATAAATTCAACAACAACACTATAGAACAACTAGAATTTAGAATTTTGGAAAATATTTTTTTCTACACGAACTTACGCAATGTGCTACATTGTGCCACGACGACTCATCATCACGAGGTATTTTTTTTAATAACAATAAGGAAACAGGAAGTGAGGTTAAACCGAAAATCACATCAAAATAAATTGAGCAATATTGGCAATGCCGAAAAATGGCGGGTAGGAAAAAGGGACGTTGCTACTGAAGAATGAGAAAATGATCTCGATATAATTTCTTAAATTTGGAAACTTTTTTCATTTTTGTTTCTTTCGAAACCAATGGGCCAAATCAAATTAGTATAGCGAATGCATTTGTTGAGAAACGTATAAAAACTCCAATCCATTGAATCGCAGATAGTGCAAAGAGGAGATCTGAAAGGAATATTTTTGTTTATATGTTTATGAATTTTGAATCAATATAAGCCAAATCTATACGCCCAATCCTTTGATGTACACATTGAACATAATTCCACAATTTCGACACCATTCATTGGACATGAATGATTTTATTTTGTTTTGATTCGAAAAAAAATTGTTAAGAGGAAATTTTGAAAGAAATTGGTACGAATAAAATTATTGAGATGATCCTTTAATCAAGTTGCTTTTTTTTTCATTTGCGGTGAAAAACTTTTGAAGAATGAATTTTGGCTATAAATGAATTTTGACAATCGAGGCTCTCTGTTTCCACCTAGAAAGAGTGGTGAACAAATTTTTAAATTTTCACTTTCGCCGGAACACTTTATCCAATATTGGACAACCGAAAGAAAGGATATGAAACACTCTGTCGCGTTGAATTAAATTTTTTTTTTTAAACCTGTAAAATTTAACTGGAGAAATACTTGTTATGTAAAACAAATCAAAATTAATTAAGGGCGGGGTAAACAACATGAACAGAGATGAACAATTAAAAAAAAAATGTGAGCTATGACATATAAGAAAAGGACGCGGCGAATAAATTATTAACAGTAATTGTAACCATATTTATTTTTTGTTGTGTATGTGTGGTGGTAGTATACATGGACTGGGAAATTGGGATGGAGAAAAGAAAGAGTTAAACACATTGTGATCCTAGCAATAATGTCGGCACTGTATAATCTCCTCAGCGCTTGCTAGACTTTAGTTGTTGTCTAAATATTTTTAACGTCATGCAAACAACTTTAGTTAACCGTAAACAGGGTTTGTTTATGTGTGATATTGTGTGTGTGTGTGATGTCACGTTTAACGATTTCATTTAATACAGAATATTAAAGTAACCAATAACCAAAATGTGAAAATAAACTACATAACAAAACTACTACTGAAAGGGGATGTTAACTTGAAAGGTATCTGGAACAACAATGCCACGGGGGAGGGGGGAATTTATATAATTGTATCACAATATTAACATGCATGCTACAACTTTTCCCGCAATACGAAATGAGGATAGATTTGTCTAAAACAAAATATATATATTTGTAAATAGTGAAAGGATTTAGCAAAGAATGGAATAGGTAAAGCAAGTAAAAGTTGAGGTGTATTCTGTGAGACGACTACGAGGGGAAAGGCAGTCAGTCATCAGTTTTTCTTTTCATATATTTTTTTCTGTTAAATTTGGCTTTTTTTTGTAAATTTATATTTTTTGTTTTTAAATTTCTGAAAGGATCTGGAAAGTTTGTGTCAAATAAAAATGAAACTGAATCAGATTTATACCTTTTTCACGGCATTATGTGCTGCCTCTCGTGTCGTAAACGTAACAAAAGCATAACCACGATTTGTGCCAGTCATCGGATCCATCATTAACCTAAGGTCCCATATTACACCGCATTCCTCGAATAGTGGAATTAATTCGTCTTCGTACATATCCTTTGGTATTTTACCGCAGAATACTTCGCAACCATTGCCGGGTGTTGGACCATTCCAATTTGGTGGTGGCCCGCCATATTTCCGTTGTCCTAATCGTACGTGTATACATGCATTATGAATGAAATTTGAAATTTAGTTTAGCTGACTCTTACCCGTTGTTACGTCAAGCGTATAATGTGTACGTTCTAGAATTTTCTTAATTTTTTCCTCGTCTGGTCCTTTAACTGGCACTGTTGTTGCAGGTGTCGGTACACCTTGTTGGCTAGCACGACTTTTTTGTCTATATGTTTTCATAACACCGCATAAAAATGCCGACTTATTTGATACATGTTCCAAGTTTGATTCAAGGAACTGACTTAATACATTCAAGGCACCTTCTACCGGAAATTCTTTGAGTGCATCCAGTGCACGCTCGTCTAATTCAACGTGTGCTAGCTTACCTGTTTTATATATATCATCTAATTTAGCGGCAACCTGCGAATTGTGGATTTAGTTAAATTCTTAGTGTGTTCATGGGCAGAAGTTCTTACTTTTTTATCTAATCCATATTCGATTAATTTTGGATAGTCTACTGTTTTCTCTCCATCGCCCCGATCTTCCGCTTTCATTCCGGAGACTTCGTCCACTACTTCGCCATTACCTTCCGCCATATCTGCAAAAAGAGAAAGATGAAAAACGAAATTTAATACGAATGTATACGTTAACGTAAAAAAAAAGAATTTAAAATTGAAGACAGAAATTACGAACGTGTATCATAATCGTAAACAATGCATCCTACTGTCTAGAGTTTATTATGAATGATATTTGCGCGTCGTGAAATCAGAAATGGTATCCCCAAGAAAAATAAAATAAAATGAGACATATTATTGTCGTCCAATTATTCTGAGAAACAATACAATCTTAATGTATGTTGTTTACTAAGTTAAGTATAAATATTTTCTGTTGAAATAAGAAAAAAAAAACATCCAGTCTCCCAAGTATACCTCTTTAATGCAAAGTACATATACATATATAGGGTTTTCAAATTTTTGCGGGTAGATGTTTGCAGCCTGTAGCGGCCTTTGTGTTTTGGTGGCGTGTCGGTCTAATCTGGTGTTTACTATTCAGTCACTCGTGCCAAGTCACCATGTCAAGTTACACTTTTTCAGCGCGTTAAGGCGTTCAAATGATAAAACTTTATTGTAAAAATGAGTGTTCGTTAGTGCAAATTTTTCGAGTTTTACGCCTATTTTACGTGCATTGGCCACATTTCATACATTTGTTCCAATTTTTACGCGTTGCACTTTTACCAATTGAGTAGAAGACTGTTTCAACCCAATTTTTCGGCGTTACGGTAATAGTATACAACATCCTTGTAATTTCAGTTAGTTTATTGATTCTGGATAATTTCAGATCTCTTATTGATTCAGGATTACTTCCGGAATAACCAAACTCAATCTGATTGTAAACAACACAACTCACCTCATTGTTATTAACATTTTCGAAAATAGAAAATTCATATTTAACTATTATTACGTGTTAACCCATTTTTAGTTGCGATAAAAAGTGTTGGTGCTAGCTAATGAAAGCCAACGTTGTTAGGTAATTTGGACAAGAAAACTCGACTAAAAATAATAAAAACTGATCGTGCGTAGTATATCTGTCTCTCACAGTTTCTAGCATAACACCCGTTACAAGATTTTACTTGAGATTTATTCGGACTATCAACCAGGGATTTCTCGCTAGACCTTTGCTACTTAAAAGGGGTCGGTGCTGTTTTTGATAGCTTGATTCGTGGCTGTTAGTATCCTCTGTGGCTTATTTGGTTGAGTCGCACTCTACGATGCTAGTCAAACACAACCTTCCTGCATCGAACCTTCAGGGCTCCTGCCGGGGCTCTTGCCAGGAAGGCATATTGGCAGCTTTTGGCCGTTTTGTAATACAAAACGGGTGTGGTGCGCCCCGTAGAGGCTGTTGCCGTAAGACCTCTACGATGCTAGTAATCTAGAGGTCCGGAGATCGCATCGCGTCGTAGTCCAAATTTGCGGATAGGAACTACATAGTGCTTGCAACATTATATACACACTACAAATTATCCGGCTGAGTGAACGCACCATGCCCCACAAGGGGTTACAGTACAGAGAAGAAGAAGCGTATCCCTATTATGATATATTCTGGTACGATTGTAGGATTTACAAGGCAGAAATACATACCACGCACATTGTTTCACTATGGTCTATGGTGAAACTGGAACCCTTGATCCAGCAATGAGTAGCCAGCCGCTCCACTCTAAAATGCGGTTAACGTTAGTCTACCGATCACCCCACCACCGTGCAAGTCGCAACAAATAAACCGTTTTCTAGTGGCACAGTCAAACTCTATTCTACTGCAACCATTTACACGATCAATGTTGAAAATACACTAGAATAATATTTACGGCTTATTCGACTCCGTCCCAATACATTTAACGGTTCGTCGCGTAGTATATTCTCTCTAAAAAGAAAAACTACTGTATGTACTTACAAATTAGCTTGTTGTAACTAACTTATGAGAATCGTCAGCTAAATAACACTAATGATTATTTCATCGGTAATTAAAGCGCGCGCGAGGGTTGCATTAAAATCTCCGTTCACTAAATAGACCTTAAATCTTAGCGAATGATTAAAAACTGCTTGGATTGTGATGTATCCAGAAAGAAGGATTAGCAGACTCCAAAATATTTTAATAGACTCGAAGAGAATGAGAGTTCATGTTTAGTCGAAAACATGTAGAGGAGACTAGAGTAGCCTCGGCACTTTTTTCAACGGCTTGCAACTTTCATTTCTGACAATACATTAGCATAAATTACCGCAATTAACTCAAGATAAAATGTTGGTACATACTAGATTTTTTGTAAGGATAATATAGATTTTTTCAGGACGAATGAAAAAATTAATGTGTCCCATGCAGCTTTGGCATTTGGAAGTGCACTTTCGTTGCCTTCAAAAAAATGAAAATTTTGCTACAAGTATATAGGAATAGGCAAAGACACCACATTCTTGAAAAAAATTAAATGCTGTTTCAGCCTTTATCTGAAATCTTTAAAGTAGGACAGATGCATGACTGGATCCCATCAAATACATATATATAATAGTCAAGGGACCAATAGGAATATCAAAACAGAGAATGCTTTCTACTCCCAGTGTAACCGAACTAGCCGCCACTATTCAGATTAAATACACGGAGAGAATTTTGTGTGAAGAAAAAGTGCCAAATTTTGAAAGCAGAGTCAAATTACAATGTGTATTAGGCCTCCATTACACAGTCATATTTATATTATATAATATGTATGTCATATGCCTTAGCCTACTCGATTCATTCAGTATACATTTTTAGACGTGCAGTAAGCGAAATCAAGTAGGCTTAAGCATATTATAATATAAATATTACCAAATATGACTGTGTACTGGAGCCCTTAGCCCATAACTAGAATAAAATAAAGAAATATTTTTTTTTCTAACTATGTCAACTGCTCTTTGAGATTTCGAAATGCATGTTTCACAGAATTTGAAACGAATGGAAAGTGTCAAAACTTTACCACCCTTAAAAATCTGCTTTCCCGGGCAGTTGCCCAGGTTGTCCATATGGGAAATCCGGTCATGCTTACATATAGCAATAAACTGTCATTTAAACTAAACTTATGCACACATGTTTATTTCTATACCATTTTGAAACTTGAAACATGGGGAAAAGATTTAATTTAACAAAACAACACAAAATTGTTGGTACATTCGCCAGGAAGATTTGCTATGTGGTCAACTGCCTGGTACGGCAAATTTTAAGGGGCAGTATTTGTCTGAAACTTGTAATTTTTCCGTAATTTAAAGTTCTCACATATAGGGTGGGCCAATTACAAGCTCGTTTTTAAATCATAGGTTAGTTTGACACTGACAGCTGTTTTTCGCTCGAAATCTTGTTAGAAAGTCAGTATCATACCTCCGCGGAACGAAATGAGTCGCGCTTTACGCTTGAACAACGTTGGGAAATAGTGAAAACTTATTTTCAAAGTGAGTGCTGTCTAGCCCAGAGCCAGTTACAGAGCCATGTTATCCGACTTTTTTTTTGCTGAAATTGAAGACATGGATTTGGACGACCTCTGGTTCATGCAGGATGGCGCGCCATGCCACACGGCCCATGCCGCAATCGATCTTTTACGCACCAAATTCCCAAATCGTGTTATCAGCCGTCTTGGCGATGTCAATTGGCCGCCTCGGAGCTGCGATTTGACCCCTTTGGACTTTTTTTTTTGTGGGGAACCGTGAAGGACCGATGTTATGCCAACAATCCAGAAACGATTCAAGCACTTAAGACCAACATCATCCAAGCAATCCGTGAGCTACAGTCCGAAACCATCAACAGGGTCTTGAAAAATTAGTGTGACAGAATGCGCTACTGCGACGCCAGCCGGGGCAGCCACTTGAATGAAGTTGTTCCATCATTAATAGGAGCTTACTTACTTTCAAATAAAGCCATAAGACATGGAAAAAAATTTAATTTTGTTCATTTTATTGCATTTTTAGAAACGAACTTGTAATTGGCCCACCTGTTTTTTGGCCGCCATGATTCATTTCACTATTAAATATAAACTTTCATCTCCCAGCAACCTAAATCCAAAGTCTTAGTACGATACAATTAGTGTTAGCGGTACAGCGGATTGTCAGTTTTTCGCCTCTCTTCCTTACTTTGTGCTCAATGATAAACTTTTGAAAAAACTTCGTCTTTCCTAATGAGCTGAAAAATCACATTAATCGCTTTTTTTTCTGAAATTTTGAAACAATAAACTAGAGACATGGAGGACAACGGCTATTGTTGATGTTTTCTAATTTATTTCTAGCTGTAGACTAATATCACTGATAAAATAGCTGCATTCAGCGAATTGGATGTGCTACTCGTTATCTTCTATACAAATACGACAGCAAGCAGTTGATCGTTACAAAAACTTATAGGACAAAATCGTTAAAAATGTTATGTCGGATTGCGGAATTTTTTTCTTGTTGCCTGCGATGAAAACACAACCCCTCTTCTTGTCAATAAAACAACATTGCGTGCATCAATGCAACCAATTGCCGATGTGTTGGGCTAAATGTATGCTAATACTCGTACAAGCAAGAACAAAGTGGCAAGCAAACCAATAGCTATGAACAATCAATCTCGTCAGAGAAAAAAAATTGTTTGCTACAAATTCTCTGAATGATGCCAATGGAGGAAATGTATTAAGAGCCCCCAAAAAGGTCTCCAATATATCAATTGTGAACTGTTAAAAAGATTCAGATTGCAAATTTCAGCAAAGCAAATACATTACGTAGCATTTGCGGCTCTTCAATATTTATATCACGAGATAAAACCGTTCAATTCCAATTGTAGCAATGAAGCATGGTTATAGAACGACATTTAGAGGTACATTCACAGCCTAGGAGCGGCTACGGAGCAATATTATTGGAATTTCTAAATTTTTACAAAGGCTTCAGCAATTTTTCTTTCTGCGCTGAATAGTCTGAATGCACAGAATGAATGAGAATCCAATTGGAGTAGATTTTTTTTGCTACTTTTCTCGTTTGTTTAATGCGACTTTTGTCAAATAATAAAAGTGCGAGATCGAAGAATCGTTAGATATTGCAACAGCAAAGTCAGCACGTTATTATACATATATAATTTCAGCACTTTTTCCATCCATGCAGTATCGGTTGTAGAAAAATATAATAATCAATCGCTAATACGTTTTGCTCTGCTACTCGCCTATGATGGTATCAGTTGTCTACTTTTAGGCGTAAATCTAAAGTTTGGATCGATTCATGTTATACGCCTGGTAGAACTATTGAGTTTAGGCGTTTAGAAAGGAGTACCTGCTTCAATTCATGTTGTTGTCGAATTATTGTCCATGGTTAGGGAATTTGGTTGTTTTGTTGAAAAACATGATCGCGGGAAACTTTCTAGTTAAATCCACATGTTCACTCAAACAACTGACTGTTGCTTTGCGAGTGAAAGGATTAACTTTATCATGAAGTTCGTAACGCAACGAAGCATCTCCGACCATATAAAAAGTATATGTACATATATGATCAGCATGACTTGGGGAGTCGATAGGGCGATGCCCGTCTGTCACTTATGTGAAGTGAGCCCTCCCACATTCTCAAATTACGCTTGTAACCGTCGTTTGTTCCTCGGCGGCTACGTTTGCTCGTGATTGTTCGTCAATTAAAATCGTTTGTTCGTCTCTAATTATTTAACAATAGCAACTTTAAAATAAGAAGTGTGAACTTAGCCCGCCATCTGCAAATATGGTCGGATAGGTATAAATTTGGTATCAATCGAATGCCAGACGTTTGTTCGTTGTTTTGTGCGTTTGTTCGTCCTGGAAACGCAAGGATTCAGGAGTAATTAAGGGAAAACAGAAGACACAAACCTGCTTGTTTTTATATTCAAAGCAGTTGAACTGGAATATTCAATCCAGTTGAATTGGAACATTCAAACCAGTTGAATTGGAATATAAAAAACACACAATGGCTTGTGTCTCGGCTTCTGTTTTTCCTTAATTACTCCTGATTCCTTGCGTTCCCAGGAAGAAAAAACGCACAAAACAACGAACAAACGTCTGGCATTCGATTGATACCAAATTTATACCAATCCAACCATATTTATAGATGGCGGGCTAAGTTCACACTCAGAATTTTAAAGTTGCTATTATTAAACAATTAGAGATGAACAAACGAACAAAATAATTGACGAACATTCACGAACAAACGGTTACAAGCGTAATTTGAAAATGTGGGAGGGCTAACTTCACATAAGTCCGTCTGTCTGTCTGTTGCGATGCGTTTTACTCGGCTAATTTAAAAGCTATGAAGCTGAAATTTTGCAGAAATGCTTCTTTTTGCTGCAGGCAGTTTGTATGTTTGAATCGATAAAATCGAACAATGGGGTCATGGGGCTGCCATACCAACCTAACCCCCCAAATTAGGTTCTTCAAAGAAAACCTTTTTTATTTGTACACCAATTTCAACAAAATTTCACCCAAATGTATTTCAATTGATGACACAGAATATAAGCAAGAACGGATAAAATCGGACCATGGGGTCATGGGACTGCCATACAAACCCAACCCCCAAATTAGTTTCTTCTAAGAAAAACTTTTCTATTTGGCCAACAATTTCAACCGAATTTCACACAAATGTGCCTCTATTGATGACACAAGACATTATGTAAGAATCGATCAAATCAGATTAATGGGGTTATGTGGCTGCCATACAAATCCAACCACCCAAATTAGGTTCTTCTAAGAACAACTTTTATTTTGTGCACTAATTTCAACCAAATTTCACACAAATGTGTTTCTATTGATAACACAAAACATATGTTAGAATGGATCAAATCCGACCATGGGGTCATGGGGCCGCCATACAAACCCAACCCCCCAAATTAGGTTCTTCTAAGAACAACTTTTTTTTGTGCACCAATTTTAACCAAACTTCATACAAATGTATTGCTAGTGATGCCACAAAACACATGTAAAAATTTATGGAAAGGGGCGGGGGGGCCATGGAGCCTCCGTACAAACCCAACCCCCAGTCTACTTTTTATTTGTGTGCCAATTTCAACCAAACTTCGTGAAAATGTATTTCTATTGATGCCGCAAAACTTATGTATAAAAATGAATGGAATGACCATACGAAGCCAAACCCCTATATAAGGTTCTTCTAAGAAAAACTTTTTTAATTGTGCACCAATTTCAACCAAACTTCAGAACCGAATTTAACACAAATCATAGGTACCACCTCATATAAGTGGACCCGACACGAAAAGCGACATGTTCGAACGTTGACCTTACACTCCATTCACAGTTAAATCAAAGAGCTGAAAAAATAGTTAATGATAAATAAGAATTTATCGCAAACCTTCAATCACAAAGATTTCAATGTCACAATAAAAAAAACTTTTCCTTTTCTCATTGCCCAAGGCAATTTCATTAACTTGAAAAGCTGACAAAATTTAGTGTTGCCCAGATGGCAATATAATCAAATGATGACGAGTGCCACTCTCCACACATATGTATATGTACACAATGCCAAAAATGAAACTTTTCCTAAGACAAATGGAACACCCTGAAACGTTTGTATTGCCAGGAGCACGCCATAAGAGGATCCTCAAGCACTACACAAAACATTTTTTAGGAAAGGACTCACTTGTTAATTAGAAGATCTTTTATTTCGATCTTCACGAACACCGAACAAGCCCGATGCCGAACAAAGCCATTTTTACTGACCCGATGATTCTCTGTCAAATTGCAGGGAATAAACCTCACAAAACATATCTTTGCACTATTGTCCTATAAAATGTGTATAGAATGGATTTCGGTAAATTTAAACGATTTGTTATAGAATTTCAATAGGATAAATAAAACAAACTTTTTTATGTATAGCACACGCACTAAGAATCCTTATTAATATTCAATTTAAATTCTACACATGAGGGTCGAGAACAAAAACGACAACCAAAAGCTTTTTTTGGCAACATCAACGCGACAGCGTCGAAGGGGAATCATCTTTTTTTGTGAATGTACTCCTCTCAGTCTTTTTTCGCGAATTTTAACTACATTTGCAAAAAAAAACTGAGAGTTAGATACGCACATATGTGTGAATATCGTAAAGTTAAGACGAGTGGAGCAGGGTCATCAATACATCAATAGTTATAATAAATATATATTATAATGTTAATGGAGAGGTTGAGGGGTTCAATGTATTGGTATTGTAAGCCTGCAATCAAACAAGACCGGAGACCCAAGAAACCCATTATATTGTAGACAGCCTGGCGAAGCAAGCTTCATTATGTAGATTCGAAACATCATTTTGGTCCTCTCAAATCAAATTTCAGTTTCACTTATACAATACTGCGAATACTACAAAAGGCCACCAATATGGTATCGCTCACGCTCTACGTACTATTGAGATGCTTGCTGTATGTAGTTTGATCTCTACAACTCTATCATAGAGCATACTCGTACAAAAAGCACTCATAACTCGCATAAAGCCCCCGCACACATGCGTGTGTACCAAATGAAAATGAAAATAATAATATAAGCAAAAAAAACACGTCCAAAACTTTTCGCGAGATAATTTTGCACAAACTAAAAAAAGTGGGTCAAACACACTATACAAATTTGCAAATATTCGCTCGCGCGCCTATTCGTGTGCAATGTGTGTGGGTATCACGCAGCTGAGATCGCACTTTGTCAGCCATATCGTATCTATTGATCAACCGCAAAAGGTATACGCGATGTGTATATAGCAAGTAGCGCAAGAGTGGCTAAGTTAAAAATTTTGCGATAGATGTATTTCTGTGTCAGCATATGAATGTTTTGTTATTATCACACACCAGTCACAATTTTGAAGGAGTTTCATAATATTTTTCTTAAATATTGTTCACTTTTTCAAAGGAGCGTGATTGAGGATTGTCAGTGTGTCAAAGTGCGGCGATGAGTCAGTTTCAGAGTCAGAATTAAGTGTAAATGTTGTGCACTGTTTGTGGGAGGAAGTGTATGAAACGCGAATTTATTTTATCTATGAAAATGAGATCAAGGTTAACAAAAAGTGATCAACAAACATATAGGTACTTGATGAACACGGTTGAAATTTATTAAAAGTGATTTTTTTTTTAATATTTTTTCATTTCAAATGAATAGATACTTGAAATGAAATATAACTTTCTTAAGACAAAGACTCTACTACTATGTAAGAACGTATAGGCAATATAGAATGAATTGTAAGTAGAAATGTCTCTTTTGATTCTTGCAAGACCATCAGGAAGTGGAGTAGTTTTTTTTTAACTAAGTAACAGTCCAGTATGTTGCTCTTTCCCATGGGAGCGATGAAGGAATATTAATTAATGTATTCTACTTAGAAACAGCTTAGTGTGGTAGTGAAAACTCTCGTGTTTTGTTACCAATTTTATACATATTTGGACTAAGTAAAGCGAATCCAAAAAATTGAGGTAGTGTGGGAAATATGAAATATTCTAAGACCGGTATGTATATTTTATGCCGGCCTCAGACTGATCGGGGTTTGGATGGACAACACACGTCTGGGAGGTTTGGTGGACAACACGCCTGCGAGAGACAGAGGCGATGGTTGAATTTAATTCCCCCCATTGTCTCTGTCCCTCCGAAGCGTGTGTTGTCCACAACTTTGATCTTTTGTACCGCGCGGTTCGGCAAACCCCGATCAGTCTGGGCACGACATTAAAACAATACCCTACCGACACCTCTTTTTTTCCATTACAACCATATATGTACCATTTTTTCTTAGTATCGGTTTAGCAGTTTCCAGGTTTTACTAGATATGTATTTGGAAAAAGTAGGTACTAACATCGTCAGTTCACGTGAAATCCATGCAAATACTGTCAAAATTTTGATGATCTTGAAATCGAATTCGCTTGGTGGTACATACTCACTTCACATGAAAGTCCCACACCGGTTTTTGACATTTCGCCAGCGAAAATAAATGCAATTGCACTTTATTTCACAGTGAAAAGATGTCGTCGACAATCAATCAGAACGCGAGTGAACATTTGTCCTGAATTGAGTGAATAAAACGCAAGTGTCCTTTTCACGGGAGACATACAGTAGGACCTCGATAATCCGGACCCCGAAAATCCGGAAGTTCGATAATCCGGATTAGGGTTTGTGCCAAATTTTGTTTAAATTGTCATAAAATTCGACAATTTCATAAAGTTTGCTCATGCTTACTGCTATATAAACTTAAGATAAGGCAAATTTCGTATAAGAAATTATTATTTATCGTTAAAATAGTTATCTTTTTTATGATTTGAGAATAAATACAGTCCACCAAGGTGTAAATTAGTGCATTTCAGAAATTCGGACAATTCGATAATCCGGATAGGGTCCGGTCCCAAGCAATCCGGAATATCGGGGCTCTACTGTATATGCAAGTTTTTCGCTAGGTGAACTCTTAACGGATAAAAAGCCGGACAAACACCAATTTTTATTGGATACTGGTTTGACTGGATACTAAAACTGGTCCTACCTGATACTAACACCGGTTTTGCCCGATTCCTTTTTTTTTATTCGATACAAGAATAAATTGTTCGAAAATACTTTTAACCCTCGAGGTTAAAAAACGATGAGGCCCGTGTATCGGGTATAGAGGAACACCTAAAAGTATATAGAATATCATAATCTTATGACATCACCCCCTGAAATCGTTTCTAGGCCAAAATATTGACACCTTACCCATTTTATAAGCTTAACATTATTTTATGTTATAAAGTGCCACCGCACAGTGGACGACAAGAACGAAAATTCGGACATTTGCACATAAACTAAACTCAAATATCAAAAACCATTGAAAATAATTTTTAGGCTGTAACAGTATTCGTTGTATAGTTAGGTTTGTTCAATAATAAAATTTCAAATGGAATTTAAATGTACTTTCCATATGAGTTTCAATAAAAAGGCAAAGGATGATTCCGTGTCTAATGCGGAAAATGGCCGTAGTTGGCCCAGAAATTAATTAAAAAATATTATTCTTCAATTGATGCATTCAATAAAAACCCGGAGTTTGGCTGCGACCACTTGCGACCTTGGTAACAGTAGCCGCTTTCTTTGTCGAAACTGTCGTTTTTATACCCTTCGCTCATAGAGTGAAAGGGTATATTAACTTTGTCATGAAGTTTGTAACGCATTGAGGGAAGCATCTCCAACCATATAAAAAGTATACATATATGATCAGCATGACTTGGGGAGTCGATTGGGTGATGTCCGTCACAGAGCACTGAAGAGAAGGTGGTTATGAAAAAACAAGATTCGCTAAATGAAATTCGCCATCTAACGGTTGTGATAAGAATGACTAGCTATCATCATAAATATCCTTATATGGGCTAGATGAGTGTGGAATGAGAAGAGATGTGTTCTAATTATTTTGATAAAAAAAAAGAAATCGGAATCCCCAGCAAAATTATAAATCTTATTATACAGGGAGAAGACACTATATCATATTATCCGCCGTCTTCTTCTGAAATCCACAGTTTTAACAAGAGATGTGGGTTTCGTAGGATATCACATGTAAATCAGGATACAGCTGAATCCTATCAGTTATGTCCTTCAGAAAGAAATGATCCATTTCAGAATTAAGATTATATGGGAAAAATGAATATCATATAAAAAGATTAGAAAGAGTACAACATAAATTTTTATCGTACGCAGCATATAAACTAGGCTTACAAAATCCGACCTGGACTCATAATTATGAAGAAATAGCTCGTATATGTAAAATTAGTTCATTGGAATCGTTTAGGAAGTATATGGATGTATGCTTTTTGCATGGTTTGTTCACGAATAAAGTAAATTGTCCTGAACTTAAATCAGAATTCGTATGTCAAGATATAAGCTATTTCCTAAGACCACGAGGCATGTTTGTAATACCTTTTCACCGAACCTCATACGGTCAAAATACACCAGTGACAAGATTGTCTACTTTGGGAAATCTCCTTGACCCTAATATTTTTACAACTTCGGTACCCGTTTTTAAACGACATGCAAAAAATATATTTCTTCAAAACTTTTCTTAGCCATTTAAGTAATAATCTTAGTGTATTATAAAATAAACAACAAAATTACATAATTTATGAAAGCTTCACTACAATTAGCATTATACAATATTATAATTGGGTTTAAAAGCCTGTTTGATTAAAATGAATTAAATAAATAAATAAATAAATAAATAAAACGCGGGATTTGCAAACAAGTAAATGGAAACATACTGATAGAATACTCAGATCCCAAAAATACATTCTTCACAGTGAAACCGTATCTAGGCAATAAAGAAGTCGAACGAAACAGAATCTTTGGAAGATTGCAATTACATATTATTCAAGTTTTTGTCTTTCCGGAGTAGCAGGATAATGAAATATGTCCTTGTTTCTAAGTTTACATAAGGGAAAATAAACAAAATATCTAAATACAAGGACTAATGGGGATATTTTGGGAGTTTTATTTATTATTATTATATTGACTAGATCGTAACCTTAACTGAACCGTTTCATATACAGAAAACTGCTCTGTTTAGTCAAGCAAACGTTGTGCGCGCAAACATCGAGCATGCATGATTCTACCCAAGACACTAGTGGCTGGTAAAAAATGTAATAACAATAATAATAACCGAGCCGGGACATTTGGTAGCTTAGTGGAACACTCTCCACACTCTCTCTCTCCAAATAACCGGATTGCATGCCGGCAGCGGCTACCAATCACTAGGCCCATTGATGTTTTTGTTGTTTTTAAAAAAATGAGGCAACCGGGCCTACGTATAAATCGTCCCCTTAGAGAAAGCATGCGTTAGTCCAGAGTGGGCATCAGAAAATAAAAATGGCACCATTCTCACACTATTGCAGTTCATAGTATGCGTGAAAATTTTATTCAAACGTCAATTTTTTGTTTACAATTGAGAATATAAAATCCGCGTAATATTCATTACTCTCTTAAAATGCCGACGTGATATTTAACCCTTCTGTTGGCGTATAGATCCAGACAGACCAATGGTACTATATCTGTTTATAGAACCACAATCAGACCTCTTAAAAAAATAAGATTGATTTCACAGAAGATTCAGCTACACCTTAGACATAATAGCTCGTAGGTGGCGTCAGAAGGGTTAATAATTGCATCGACAATATTTTGACAAATGAATTATTTCGTGGAGTGTAGTGTAATAAATTTGGAGTCAAACACATATGGGTTGTGTGATCACATAGCCATCCTGGACTAACGCATGGCATGGGTTGCTATGTTTTCTCTAAGATCGTCCCCAAGCTACACGTTTTTCTAACGGCCAAGAGTTGCCAAATACCCCTGATTTAAGCGCGAGAATCTGGTAAATCGCTACTACACTCGGCTTCACAAAAATCGGGCCACTCGCCACTTTCGAACTCAAATTCGGTAAGTATGAAAGTTATATCTACAGAAAGTGCATTTAATGGCAATTCAAATGACTATGATTTTTATCTGAAGTACCGTTAACTCACATTACAAACGATTTGCCTGTTTTGATTATGGTTCGCGCTTACCGCGTGGCCCGGTTTCATCGAAGCTCAGTGTAGAACAACAATATCCGAGTCGAATTTGCGGCAAAAATGTAAATGGCCAAAAATCATATCTACAAGTACGCTGTAAATCAGGCATGTCAAAATGGTGGCCCGCGGGTCGCATGCGGCCCACCTCGCATTTCTGTGCGGCCCGCGGCAATGTTGAAGCATCACAATGTGTATCAGCACATAAATGGCGAAATTCGTAAGGGGGAAAAATTCTCCCGTTGAACTCAAGTGTAAAAAACATACTAAAACGTCAGTGGCTTTTGCCAGCCTCAACTACGTATTTTAGAAATTTATCTCCAAATACTACAAACGATTTGCTGCTCATCTTTTTTTTTGTACAGGAAAATACTAAACCTCTTCATGAATCTGTTCTGTCCCAAAATGCTGTTAATAAAAAATTGGTTGGCTTTACCGAACATGAATTGAGATTTTTTTGGAAAAATGGCAAAGCTTTAAAAACTCCGGAGATCTTGGAGTTGGTGACTAAATCACCTGGGTCTGAAATTTCAACATAATAATTACAGCCCAAGTGCCTGACTTTTAGTCCTATCTTATCAAGCTGTATTGGTGGATGAGTTTGTTTAAAACCATATCAAAAACAACTTATTGCCTCTTTTAGTTTAGCAACCTTTCTGCCGAAATTGGTTCAATCTGTCTTATTGTGTTTGGGGCGACCTGAATGAAATTGGTATATAATCTGTCAATTCTTCAGCAAAATCACGATGACAATTACTGATCGATACAGACACAGCAAGTCAAACTGACTCTTATATAACTTTAAACAAAATCCGCCTGTGACTGCGTGTAACTCGTAATTCGAAGTGCTTATAAATGAACGTAAATCATCACCCTAAATAGGGAGAATCTGTATTTATGTGCCACAATTTTAGAAAAACGGCCAAATCGGAAAAACTAAAATTTTTCGTTTAAATATTTTGCGACCTATTAAATGGGAGGCAATGAAAATGGTTTACTCGTTACAAAGAGGAAACTTAGTATTTTAATGGACATATTCGCCAAAGAATGTATTTTATTCAATAAGTTACTAGATACTACCACGATAATGTTGAGCCTCCAGCCAGCAAACTCGAGCTATACGAGTATTCCGTCAAATCACCGTCTAGGATACAAATATAAATTTGAAGCATATCCTCATATTGGAAACATAATTTTTGTAATTTCTTTAACCATTCACATCCATCAACCTCTAAAAATCCAAACATTTATGTATTATGTAATACACTCGTGTACATGTAGTATTTCAACTAAACTCTCTCCTGTGTAGTGTGTAGTGTATCTTTGTGACTATATGCTGCTGCTTGTCTTTTATATTTCATTTTTTTCGCGGTAAGAGTATTCCTATTACGATGGCATCATCACACACGTAATCTTGGCAGTTTCGCGCGCGCCATGTCGTACGATTTCGCACAAAAAGGGCAATGAACGCTCGAAATTGTTTCGAAAATTTGTGCACTGAATGAAGCATATTAGCAAAAATTAGTGTAGTAAGTCAAACAGAGAGTGTCGGTTTTGATGATGTTAGTTTGTGGATTTTGTCGTCGCTCGTATGTTAGTATAATGAGGGAAAATTGAGAAATGTGTATTTTTGAGTTTCACTTCCCCAATACACTCGGACATACTGTATAGTACAATGTTAAACAAAATCCTCCTCCTTAAATGTTTTAACTACATACATAGTGAAATTATAGGGAAAAATCAAAACAAGGACAGATAAAAGATTTCAACAAAATGCCAATAGAAAATAGTGTAGACAAGGCAGCACGTGTCTTTCGCCTACGAATTCAATTTCCATTTATGTAGACATATTTTTGGGGTATTGTAGTGGTAGTAGTAGTAACTATACAGTTTTGTTCATACTACATACATATATGAATTTGGTCAATGTACTGTCATGTAATAGATACAATTTATTCATCTTTTATTTTCAATAAAAGAAGCTTACTGACCGATAACATCGTTACACAAAATTAACACCGTCATACCAATTCTATACCTATAGTCCGTCAATAAGCAGTCAATAAGCACAATTCTGAAATCTTTATAAACATTTTCAAGAATTGTCTGCATTAAATAAAGCGGCGGAATTTTACTGAGAAAACACAAAATAATACGAATTTCGATGGAAAGTGCTCTTGCTATGTGTTTTAATTAAATATCCGAAATTACAACATTCTCCGAATGGAAAATAATTCCAATGTTATCACAGAGAAATAATAAACTGAAAACAATAATAATGCACCCGGCAACCAAGTTATAGAGTAAAAACTTTAACTGGAAACCTAATAAGTTGAGAAAGTTCCATAGAAATTAAAGAGAATCCGTGGTGATATACAGAAAATGTTTCTCTCTAGGTTATTCGAGAACGAGATTAATTTAAACAGAAGTCATTATCTGTTTTGTGATTTCTGCATTCCAGTAATATTAAACACGCCCCAACATACTTAGTAATCAAAATAGAAACCATTAAATATGAATTGTTTCTATTGGCATGGAAGTTCCACAGGATTTATCATTTCAGACGAACCGTTCAATAAAGCTTATTTCACGAATTGTATTTAATGTAGATTTCTAAAAATAAACCCAATCAAAGTGAGAGGTTTGGAGGACAAGAAATCAATGCTGGTACCAGCAATTTTGCATGAATTTTTTTGTCACACAGAAAGTAGGTAGGTACTCCCTATATGCTTTCCATTGAAACTGCTCTAAATCGATTTGAATACCAAAGCATCTGAATTAAATAAATGTTTAAATATTCTTTTTTTTAGCTCTAGGGGGTGGTGTCTTTTAGCTGGCTGAACTCCCACACTTGATTTTTTTTTCAATGGCTTCCAACAACTCAAAGAATCAAATGAAGCATTACGTGCATCCATAAGGTGTCGCATATTGCAAATAGACATAAGAATAAGACGGCTTCTTTTAATATATATAAAAAGGTGAAAAGAAATTTATTGTGGTATACTGACTGCATAATCGATTTACTATTCTTTATATCTTTCCATGTTAAGAAGCTAATTTTTAACGTTTCATTTCAGTGGTGCCAGATTCCGATGCAACTAGGACGTAAACTTTGTGAATGTAGTTGAACACAACCAGGTTTCTGACTAGAAGCTATCTACAATTTTTTTTTTAATTTATTAGATATAGTCCTGTACATAACAGGAAATAATTACTCTTTTATCCAGATGATCCGGATAGGCGTAATTTTTGGGAACATTCGGAGAATTCTTAAGCCCCGTCTCCATTGTAAACATTTGTTGATGAACAGTTGCAAAAAAGTTGAAAATATTGTATGCGAACAGTTGCGCAACATTTTGCTGAACTTTTTCTGAACAGTTGCGAAGCAAGAATCTGTATTGTTCGTGAACAGTTGCGCATCATGTTCGAATACTGTTTATAAACTGTTCCGCAGCAAGCTCATTTATTTAATTTATTATTTGACAGTTCCCTTTTCTGCGTGATTGATTATGATGCAATTTCATGTTAAAAGTAGGTACATACTAACATCGTCAGTTCACGTGAAATCCATGCAAATACTGTCAAAATGTTGATGATCGTGAAATCGAATTCGCTTGGTGGTACTCACTTCACATGAAATTCGCCAGCGAAAAGTCAAAAACCGGTGTGGAGACATGATGTGAAGTAAGTACCACCAAGCGAATTCGATTTCACGATCATCAACATTTTGACAGTATTTGCATGGATTTCACGTGAACTGACGATGTTAGTACCTACTTTAAGCGCGATTAATATAATCAATATTTTACGGTACGCGTTTCCGATAGCAGCATTTGATTAGAGAAAAGTTGAGTTGGCAGTGTGAATCAATTGCATCCTAGGATGAAGATTACCATTGCGCAAGTTTTGTGTTGGCACTTTGGTAGCCAGCGTAACTGTTGACGAGGATTCGATATCGAAATCGGCGGCAAATCGGCCGAACGTTTTGGTTTGTTCAACGCAACTATAACAAAAATTGTAGAAAACCTAAATGAATTGGCCGACCGAACCATCTGATGAAAAAGGTTACAAGTGAAGCAAATTCCATCGAGTTATCAATGATAAAGGCAGTGACTTTACTTGCGGTGATAGCAGGAGGAAATGAAAGTGACCGACCGTCGTGATAAGACCAATAAAGAGGCCTGTGATCGTTGACCGAAGCATTGTATGTGGAGAAAGCCGATGCTGTCGATCCATGAAGTTAGCAAGAATTTCAAGACTGTTATGACAGTTTGAAATAAATATATAAATTCTTATAAAGAAAGAGAATTTTAATGCATTATGAAGTAGTTAAAAAAAAATTTGTTTATGGGATCTGCCTAAACAGCCTTAGTAAGGCCGGTCTCGACCGCTGATGCGGGCGTTGTCAGCTGCAATTTCACTGACACAGTTTAGTAACGTTGCGTGGAGACTACTACAGTAGTAGTTCACTGAACATTGGGTCGTCCTTTCATATTGTCCTTAAGCCAACAGCAAGTATAATTTTTCTATTTTACTATCTTTAAGTAGGAAAGGAAATACCATATGGTCGTATGTGTGTAGTCGTATATATATTCATTTATTTTAGATAAAGCTTAACCAAAGACCATCACTAAAACCCCTCATTTCTTATACAATTGTCCGAATTCGTGTAATGTTCCCCGTGTTTTTCATTTGAATGGAAAACATCGAACATCAATAAATTACTTACAAAAATCAGTGCAACAGCTCAGCAACAAGATCGAAACGAGCTGTTCGCGAACATTGTTCAGGAGCAGTGTTGCGATACAACTGTTTACAATGTGGACGTGAAACAATTGCTCCAAAATATGTGCAACAGCTCAGGAACATTTTTTTACAGTGTGGACGTGACACTATTGTTCAGCAACTGTTCGCGAACAATTGAGGAGCACTGAAACATCATGGTCGTATACAGTTGCGCCACAATTGTTTACAATGGAGACGGGGCTTTACAGTTGCATTAGGCGTAGTAAAAAATGTAAACACACCTAGCAGGCACAAACGAATTTTCAAAACTTTCCAAACATAGTATTGCAAAAATGCTAAAATTCGAGCGTCCCTTCCCCTACATGCGCAGGAAAGTTTGGAGCCGCAAAACGCATGTCTACCGTGCCACCACATGATCGCCTTAGCGAGCAGGTTCGCAGATCTGAAATCCTGACATAGATGTTCAGCGTGGTCACGTTAGATCCTTCAACTTCGAAAAACGTGATTAGCTCGGTTAAATAACACAAGTGAAATTTCCAATGAATTCTCCTCCCATTGGCCAATATGCAACTCGCGTGCTGCTATTATACAAAAAACACTATCAACATCCTAAGTAACGGCATTGTAAAAAAAACATAAAATCATCATCGACACACTAAAACCTATTTGTGTACACAATAAAATAGAACACCCACTTTGCCTGACGAAACAAATCAAACAGCCATTATAAGTCAACCTGCGAACACTAGCCGACTAACGACCGTCACAAGTCCGTTTAGGCTGTAGGGTAATAAAATCTATGACAAATAAAATCAGGGGTGTGACCTTTCAGCCACATAGTTAAAGAGGTTCAATAGAAAATAAACAAGGAATTAGATCTTTTCGCATAGTTTATGAGGATGTTTGACGACATTGACATTATGATTGGACGGCTGCGTACGGATATTATCTACCTGTATTGTTTAGATCTATTGACCTAAAATAGGGCGGAAATTGTGAAATAGGTTTTAGTGGACGCTATTGTTTTATTGGTATGGATGGATATTGTTTAGAAAAAATGAATCGGTCGAGGGAGACGTGGGGCTCCTTTCCACTTGATGTTAACTGCATTTATATACCTAGCCCGCCCTAAAAACACAGCATAGTTGCAGGCAAGTAAACTACACACATGCACATTTCTGCAAAATGAATTTATCTTTTCGAACTCAGCCTTGACGAGGTGAATATCATAGAGATCAGTGTTTGTATTAGCAAAATGTCCATGATGTGCACACTCCGAAATCAATATGTACTTCGAATTATTTTTCTTGAGTCTTGTTGGCAACTGCTCGATATGAACTTCATGCTCCAGAAGGCAATGCTATTGGAAGGAAGGAAGTGAAAGCTGTTATCATGCAACATTCTTCGACATCGAATGTGGGAGTGTACAATTCAGGATCGTGAAGGAGGTACATTGGTACATTACAAAGGAGTCTTTTATCTTCGAGCGGACAAGGCTAATGCGGTCGTATTAGGGAAAAATACCGGCGTACAGAGGGCTGCGCCCGCAATACGAGGGTTTTTTAGAATTTTAATGCATAGTGAATATTTTTTGTACATATATTTTATAAGCAATAAATAAGTATTGTGCACAACATTAATGAAATGCTTCCTGTAAATCTATTTTTGGATTGGTCTAAATAAACGCGTTCCAGAATGAAAGGCGCTAGATTAGACCAATCCAAATATAGATTTACTATTTACCCAGTTTGTATAAAAGTACTCCAAGGCAAATCTAAAGGCAACGATTTAAGATTTCTGATGGCCTTTGACCAAAAAGAAACTCAGGCAAACGTAAGGATGGCTTGGCTTTATATATGAACTGAATTATTAGCTGTAAATCTACTGTTACTGTTTTTTAATCAAGGAAAAGCAACCTTTTATAAAATGATTCCATTGTGTTCCCTGTCATAAGAGCCAACGCAAGCTTTCCTATGGGTATTGAACAAGTATACTTTTGCAGCTATTCAGGGACACCCTGTTAACTTGGTTCTACTAACTTCAAAAATTTTTGTGGCAAACACTATTACCATTCTATGCATTTCCACCAAATTTCATGTTCATTGTTTCATCAGGTTAAAAGATATACATTGAAGAAATGCTTAAGAGGCTTGCATTGTGAAAGGCCCTTACTAAATACTTATTTGGCTATATTTCCGGTTTGGATACAGTTATTCGAATGAAAATTAGTAGACATATTCTACATGTAATTTTCTAAAAACCCTTAGCAGGATTTTCATATTTGTAAACCTAAGAGGGGCTACACACGAACAAATTGAAATTTTACAAATTTACTGTTATTTACTTTTCCTTAGCAAAAGTCAACAGTCTTAATATTTAACGTATATAAGGCCCTACCGACCAATCTTTGTGCGAAGTTTCATATCGATCCCTATAACGGTTTAGAAAAACGGAGCTCGAAAAGGAAGTTTAATTTTAAACGCCAATAACTTTTTTACCGTTACTCGAAACTGGAAAATTTTAACTGATATGAGCTGTACTCGTTTAGATCTTTGATTTAAATATCCATACGTCAATCTGTCAACCCTGTTGTCTTCTTCCTACCAACTTCTAAGGTATATGTGCCAAAGACTGTAACCATTCTACACTTTCCTACCAAATTTCATGACAATCGGTTGAGTCATTCGCGAGTTATTTAGTGAACAGACGGACAGACGGACGGACGGACAGACGGACAGACGGACGGACGGACAAAATCGATTTCATAAGGGTTTTTTGAAAAAAATTTTCTAAAAAACCCTAAAAAACGAACCAAACCCTGTCCTGTCGAGGATAAATAGCTTGCCGAAACGGAGTTCAGGGAAATCGTGGCTGCTACCAATTCTCCGAAACAACCATCTAATCAACAAACTAAACAAAACGTTTTCGACTTCGACGAAAGGGAATTCGTTCATTAGTGAGTTGAGATGGAACTTTATCTCAGAGTTACCGGTCAAATCTCAATGTGACCATATATGTTTATTTTGCTTTTATAAAAAATCATTTGGTGTCAAAGCATTAGTTTCCAGTATCCCGGTTGAGGAGGCTCTATTTCTACTCCCGAAAGCTCCCACAACGCAGCACTGGAATCTGAGGTCAATCCGCTCATGAGATTGACAACGGTGTGTATGTGTAGATCATTCGGTGGCTCAGTGGTAGAGATGTCAATCTATATCTGAGTAGCCGGAGTTCGAATCCCACTGTGACCATGGGTGTTTGTGTTGTCCATAGAAATGTTCCTATCCTACGGCAGCCGGTTCCTCGATGTAAATCGTCCCTGTTGTTAAAATAGCCAGGAGCTGCCGAAACCCCCTTCGATTCAAAAGAAAAAATCTCTTGAGTCGCTGCAACAACAACGGTTTACAGGGCGGCGCAAAATTAATCATCCAATTTTGTTGTCAAACACCTTTTTTACTAAAAAATAATAATCTGAGTTATGGAATCTGATCTTTATATAGACCTTCACAACTTTTTTTGTTAAGTGGGAAATATGGAAGTGTTGATACACGTTTCAGGCCATTTCGCCTGGCAGTGGTTTTGCGGTCTGCTTAATATCTGAAACTTCAAGTAGCCTCAAAGAAAAAAGTCTGGGATGGTTAAATCAGGCCATGTAATTCTAATCAATCTTATTCACTCTGCTTAACAAGGAGAGGTTCGAACAGGAGGAAGTGTACATAATCGAAAAAGACAGGAGGAACGAAAATAATCAAAGCTTAGTATCGAACATTATTAGGAAGAAGAAAACTAGGATTGAGGAAAAAACCCAGACAACGTTAAAACGTAGGGAGTAGCCAAACGGAAAGGTAAGAGTGACTCACACAAGGAGATCAAGAATATGAAATGTGCGGATCTAGACATGATTTCGACAAGCAAACAGCACCAACTGGGGAACAAACTAGGCGCAACCAAGGACAAGGAGGTCCCTTGCTCGGATTTCGATAAGACCTATATAGGACAGACGAAGCGACTTGTAGTAGCCAGGTGGAATGAACATGCTCGCGAAACGGTCATTGCCAGGAGGAATAAGAATAACCGCGGGATGAGTCGATAATATCAAGAAACATGATCGAGATAGGACACAAGGTTCATTGGGACGATGTAGAAATATCAATAAATGAGTAAATCGGAGAAATCCTGATGTTTTGGAAAGTTGGCAATTCTTGAGGACCCGGTATACTTCAGGAAGGAACGCCTTGAACGGATTGAAAGTAATAAGCACTTTAACTATCGCCATAACACGTCTTTTATGTCGCAGCGTTACAGCGCAGTAACACAATCAAACTGATTGCAATGCGTTTACGAAATAATGTAAATTCTAGACCAAATGTATGGCGAATTGTGGCCTAAAAGCACAACAAGTGATCTACTAAAAACCGTAACGCAAAAATTAATTTTCTTAGGGAGCCCGATCTGCAAACGACTAATGGTATCTCACCCAATAAATGACCGAATCTCGAAAGGTAGCTCACAAGCAAACTCGAATCGGCTTTACTCATGTTGTTGATAGGAACATAATTGAAGAGTCGCTTTAGCTCCTTAGCATAGGTGAATCCTCTATTTCAAATAGCAATGGGTGAACAAGTACAAGCAATCAATCGCGCGAAGAGCTCGATGTGGTCTAAAAACCGTTAGGTAAAGTGCCCATGCATTTCAGATCTTTTAATACTGGCCCCTTGGTCGCATTGTCATTTTCCAATTCTTTGTTGGTCGTATATTCTGATCTTAGACATATTTGCATGCCAGGAATATATACTTCAGTGTACTCAGCGTATCCTCCTTTATGCATTTCACATATGATAAATACGGGCGGCATTGACAGTGCCAGTTTCTTTAATAAACATTTGCAGAGATGTTGGTCAGTCATTGCTCCAAGAGCTGTCCTTCCGAGAGCGTTTATGGGCCTCAATTATTCCAAGGCAAGAAAAGTAATCGAAAATTGTTGGATTCCCCGAAGATTATGCGTTGTGCATATTAGACAGTAGGGCATTAGGCTCCAAATCCAGCATGCTTGCGGCCTAAACACACTATCAATGTACCAGCAATTAAAGGGTAATTTCCGGACTATGCTCCTGTAATGAAATATAACTGCGAGAAAAGATAACGTAGAAATATAATCCGCTTAAAGCCCCCACCATCTATATCGCCTAAGGAAACTAGGCTCCCGAGAGACACAGAGAGATCAGGTCTCAATTCCTACCTGTTTCAAATAGACCCGGATCCAAAACATTTGTCCGGTGGTGCGCCTCATGATGTGGACCACCTGTTTCGATGCCCCGCTGGACCCACTAACCTCAATTCGAGGGCATTATGGGACAACAATTTGACTGCAGTTGCTACGTTCTTGTCTCAGACGACAATAGGCAAGAACGACGACACAGATATGTACAGCAGTTCACTCATTTCTGCGCTGCTACGAAAACAACAACGCCCATATCTACAATTAAAATAAATGATCTAGCTTTTAGCTAATAGAGCACCATACTTTCCCTTTGCTCAAAAAATTAAATATTCTCTGTTCTAACAGATATTTTTAGTACATATTAAGATAGCTTTCCATACGGGTATTTGTCTTTGAGATGACAAGGCATTTGATGGTCTCTTGAAGACCCACAAAAGCTAATTATTAGCTTATATTTAAACATCTTCCAAAAACTAGTACAAATTGAATAAATCAACTCTTCGGAAAGCTTCCTATCATGGGTTACCGCTTGCCGCTCGTAAATTCTGAATTGCGTCTTTGTAGCATTGTCCTAAACTAATACCCTAGTATTACACAATTAATTGTTATCATTGCGAAAAAAAATCTAATACAAAAAAAAAACCTCTGACATTTCCGTAATAAACAACCACAATTTCATATAATATGAACTTTTTAAGAAAACAGTTATTACATCCTGTGCAAAGGACATCGCCGCTTTTGAAAAGTATTCAATGTAGTGGACATAGAAACAATACAAGTCAATAAACTGTTCCAATATGTCGCCAACTTCCGGTATACACTTGAACCATTCACCCTGCACATCATCATCGGTGACGTATAAAAGCATCCTTGTGGGATCAACAAACCGCAATCATAAAAAAAGGACCTGGTAAATCAAGACGCGATTTCGTCCATAAACACACACACTACTGCGTGACGTAACAATAATATCCTGGTCGTGCTTCAAAGTTGAGGTTATGTCGTCACATGTTTCTCCCTAAAACTGACTCGCAACACGTGCTTCGGGTCAATTCACCGGCAACGAGACGAGACAGAGCCATATAATATGCGTTCGTTCACCATTCATGTTGTCGTTGTCGTTACCATATCGCCAACACCCACATGCGAGACATAAAAAAGCTCCTCACATACTATATATACACTACCCTCTCGGGAGGACTCGCGACCCATTACAAGGATTCGCGAATTGTGCATGCATATACTGTATACACAAAAGACCTAAAAGGGGTGTGTGTGCGTCTGTTTTGCAGTGGACATCACTTATTGGAAGAGGCAATACTGCCTGCGCGGTCCAACACATTTTCAAACCCAAGTTCAGTGCTTTAAAATGAGCGCGCATTTAAGAATGCAATTTTCCAGCATTGCATTTTCAAAATGGTGGACCACGACTATGGTCACGACCAACCGCATATATGCACACAACAAATTCATTTTGAAATGAAAGCCCGCACTTTGTGTTCATCACACCACTTTATCGTGAATGTTGTGAACGGTTTTGCTACGACGAAACCCTGCAGAGGCAAGGGAAATGCAAAAAGGGACAGGTATTTGGCAAGAACAGCGGGGACAGAGAGGGAGAGAGAATATGACGAAAATGCACTCGATCGCAGACACTCGCTTCTGCTGCTGCTTTCCCCGCCTATTCTATAGCTGCATAGGAAGTGGAGTTTAGGTTTTTCACTGTCGCCATGTGCAAATTAAATATGAATGCAGATTTCCTTTTGTGCTGGAATTGGTGAAATTGGCGGGATCAATGCAATTTGCAGGCATTGCATCCGAGCCTGGAGACGAATAATCGAGATTCAAATACACTCTCGGCGGTTTGATAACATTTTATGTTTGAACAGGCTGCGAGAAGTCGCCGAAATCAGAAAGCTCCCCACGGAGAGTTGCCAAGCAGCCATTAGATTGCCACGATTGACATGTGCGATTTTTATAGACTTCCAGACATTGATGTCATATATAGATGGATATAATTGAGAGTTTAATGATCCACATCAATTTTTCTCAAAGAATCGTCCGATATACAAGGGGAGATTTCTTGTTTTCCGTTGGGATCCCGTTGGAGCATTGAACGCCATCTAGAATGATTTCTTCTTGTTCAGCTGACGCTAGTAACTAGTGCAGACCTACAGCCTCGTGTTATGTCTGACATCTTCGACTCAATTCCATTGAAATAATCCACAATGGACTAAGTTAATCCTGTGTATGTATCCTTTATCGGAAAATCGCTGAAACAGTAGTAAACAAAACTATTCGAACTCTCTAACGACACACTATAGTACCGCCGGCCGACCCGACACTACATCCGTCCGACATACACCCGACGTTTTTTTAATCTGAATTTTATGACCCCGCGATTCGGTTTTTATACATATATATATCAGAATTTTTTAGGTTATCGAGTTAGACAACCGTGTTTCAAGTAACTTACATATCACAATTAACGTGTGAAACGGGGAAAACGAAAAACTGCCTTACAGTGATGCAAGAAAAAAATTATTTTAAAACAACCACAAACATCTAAACGAAAACTGTGCCGATGTAATATGGCGGCGACCGCTACGTCACCGGGCTCGCACAATCCCAAGAAAAAGCGCTAAAGCTGCTTCTAAGGACCGAATTCGCAACTACTGAAACTTGGCCTGTCTGCTGCTGGCTGGCTATGGCTGTGAACATGAAAAATGCGATAGCCCGCGACCGTGCCGCACGACGCGATCCATCGGGCATTCAAATACCCAAAACATTGTACGGGAGGCGGGGCATCCGGGGGTAGGCACCAGGGAGAGAAAAAGAGCGATTCCCGTCAGAGAAGACGCACGGAAAATCCGAGTGTATATGTAGTCAGGAACGTGTGTATAACACCATATGTACCCAAATGGCATGGAGAGAATACACTCGCAGCACAGCACACCTCACATCAGTTCGGAAAGAGTGCAAGTTCCAAAGGAGAGGACGACGCGAATCAAGACGAAGGTATTACTTATATGAACGTCTATACATAAACATATGTTTAGAAGCCAGGCGACCGGCTGAAGACAAGAGCAAGGAAGCAGAAATATGATAGGAACGGCGAGAAAGAGAGAGATCTGAACAAAGCCGGAATATGCAACTCTACAAATACATTCGTCGCCCAATGAGGTCTAAACACAAAAGTCCAATAAAAAAATACTCAGGGAGCAACACGACCACAGTGTAGCGTTGTTCGAATTCGCGAGCGTTCGATGTCTGGATAATCTCGCAATAATGGATATATCGACAATACTCAGGGAGCAATACTCAGGGACAATACTCAGGGACAATACTCAGGGAGCAACACGACCACAGTGTAGCGTTGTTCGAATTCGCGAGCGTTCGATGTCTGGATAATCTCGTAATAATGGATATATCGACAAGATGAGACAACGACGACGTCTCATTCCTATACGAAAGAACAATTCAAAGTATGCAAGTTCGCCTCTCCATAACAAGAACCTCATACATGCGAGATATTCAAGCTTCATCATACAGTCATATACCCTGACCTAGCCTCTCCTTCCACCCAGTTCCCCTCTCTGCATTAGTCTTAACAACCCGGTCCTTGCGTCTTCATACTATTATCCCTTTAGAATGCACCCCATTCATGCAGACAACAAAGAATTACCATTCGCTGCAATTCGTGTCCCTTGGGTCTGCACAGAAACTCCTGTATTACAGCGGGATCATATCATCTACCTCTGTGCAACCTTTCATATGGATTACAGTGCATACGAGTATTTTGTATGGTGGTGGTGCGACCACGCATACTAGCACAACTAGTCGCGAGCTTTTTTTTGCAAACTTTATTCCTAACCTAAGGTAAGTAGCTTTTTTCTGCCCAAATAAATCTATACGTTCATACAAACATCTTCATATCTTCACAGACACTCTTGTGTGCAGATTTCCACCACTCGGCTGACCGGTACTATTATGCCCAATATAGCGAGTGTAGCATGAAAGAAGAGAAAACAAAAAATTCGCAATTCGCAAATGAGTCGCCCAAAAGCTTTTGCACAAACGCGACTCAATTATATGGACGAATGTTTTGCAGAGGAGTCATGAAGATGCCCGGGAGAGTGTTTCGTCGTGCAGTCGGAGAGCTTCGCTTAGTCGTCCATGTCGTTTGCAATGAACAAAGAAGACGAAGACGCATTTGCGGGGATAAGATCACGGAAAGCACCCCATATAAATGTGTGTAGGGATATTGAATGGTGCATACTTCCTGTCGTAGTTGCACCCCATATTATAACATGACCACTACCAACAAATTTGATTACAGAGAAGATTTTCTTGTAAGCACAGTCACGCTTGTTTTTATGCATTTTTTTTATTTTTTATAGGTGACTACGAGCAATCGTCACGGAACGTTATGATGCACCGGTGCAAAATTCAAAAATAAATCGAAAAGCTTGAACACATTCCACCGATATCTATGAAATTCTTTCAATTCTTTCGTATATGCAAAAATAAATCGCGACAACAGGAATAGACAGGAAAATTCTTTAAATAAGATCTACTGACATAAAAACAGAAACGTGGCGAACGAACACCCCCAATGCCTTCATCATTAAAAGAAGTTTAAAAATAAATAATTTTTGTGCAGATTGGACACAAAGAGTCCATCCACCGCGAGGCTATCGTTGCCGTGTCAAATACCTACTTTACCTCCCCCTGAAAGCATGCTCGCAGTATTCGCATTGCACATGCGGGGGCTAATTTAGCTAAAAAATTGGCTGTTGTCGAGAGCGAAGAAAATTTACCTTACAACACCTATGCCATGCATCATCATCGCATCCGCGGTTGATACTCATATTCGCATTGCGATAACCTATTACACACGCCGGTAGGTACGTAATCTTGGGACTATTAACATGACTCGAACAACGTCGATCTATCTATGTACATATAGTATGTACGTTGCAATTGTATATGGTATATTACCTGTAGATAATTGGTCGCGACACAAAGGGGGCGGAGGAAGAGATGCAAATATAGACAGCGGCGTATATGTTGCGACGGCTGTCGGCTGAACGATATGGTGAACAGAAAATGCAATTTCCCGAAGTTTTAACAATATGATGGCTTATCGGGAGCTATGTGGAAAATATTATGCAGGAACACGCGTGTCGATAATTTTTGACCTTAAGGCTTCATGCACACGACGCGAAAACGGCTCGCAAGCTCGACACATCGAAATGCATTGGCTCTTATGGGAAGCTCATGACGAGCGACAGCAAGCGAGAGCCGTGCACAGTCAAAAGACGGCTCGCGAGCCGTGAATTTGCGGATTGTGGTGCACGATATGTGAAAACACGTCTCGCTAGTTGTGATTTGACAGCGGCACGGCTCTCGCTGTCGTGACCTTCCCATAAGAGCCAATGCATTTCGATGTGTCGAGCTTGCGAGCCGTTTTCGCGTCGTGTGCATGAAGCCTAATTGTGCTTTTTTTTGAGTATGTGACAATTTAATTGGAAGGAAGATTAGAGTGACATTGTTTAATTTTGTATTAGCAGATCATTGGTCATTACGTCAGAAAACATAATTTAAGTCATCATCTTTCGATAGATTTTATCAGCTGTTTTATCTGAAATTAAAAAAAAAGTAAAAAAAAAATAAATGGAATGTACTTCTTTCAAGAAGTATGACAGCTTGTCGGGCCAAAATAAAAAAACAGTTCTGGAGATTTTCAACGGAAAAGATGGCACCCCTTTACACTTCGTGCAATTTTGTGTTCCCAAACATGTAGACTTCGCTCAAGGGGAAGGTATTAAGTTAGGAGTTCATGGCCGTCACGAATCATTCCAAATGCTTAAAAAAGGTAAGATACGCTATACCAGGGATACTCCGAGGGCATAGGCATTTTACAGTTTTTAAAAAAATATTTTCCTAGCAAAATCGAATCCTTTTCAAAATTTCAAAGTAGCTCTAGTCGTATTTTAAAGTAACTAGATCAGAGGACTTTTCGAGACTATGATTTTTTTTGTAGGGTTAATTCAAAATCAACGTTTAACCGCATAGACACAGATGTATAAAGAAAATGTCCGTTAAGAGATCGCCCAAAAACCTCTTAGTCAATGTTACGAGAGACCCTGGAAAGATCTTGTTGAGAGAAGGACGTCATCTTGATGGCACATTTTTTTTAAACTAAAAAATGTCAACATTTGTTTTAATGCGCTTGCCTCATCACAGTTTTTTTTAAATCGCACGTTTCACGGCCCAACCCTGTACGATTTTTCGATGAAGATGATCTGGCAATACAAATTAGGGGCTATTCGCTCCAGCAACTTATCGTCACAGGACATTAAAAACATTGGCACTATCCCTATTGGAGAGTTCGAATGGAGCCTACACATAAAACAATAGCCCTATTCGACTCACTGGATCATTTCCAGATTTATTGGAAATCCCATACAAAATTATGATCCTGGAAATTGATCCAGGGTATGACTTGGATCATCTGCTAAACTAATCCCCCAGATGTCTCCGCGAACAATTTCCCTGAAATTTCCCGTATGTCATTTTGTTATTTAGTATTTTTGGTTTGTAAACTTTATTCAGAGCTAATCATTTGAATATTTCTTGAGACTTTTCCTTTTAATTGTATCTCGAACGGTGCATAATTACAAATGCAATTTGTAATTCAGAGTATCGCATTGGGGACAAATGACACGATAGTCAGATGTTACCAATTTGGGAAACTTTGATCCGATTTCATTCAACTTGGACAGGATCAATGTCCGCTTCAGTCGAATAGGGCTAATGACAAGAAGCATTGGGTGTCTCAGTTGGTTACGACAGTCGATCGCAGAATTACTGGAGCGTGGTATCGAGAATCCCAATGTGGTCATATATTTCTGTGTTGTTTTTTTATAAAAATAGTCGTACGGTAGCCGGTTCGACATTGTAAATCATTATGGAGCTACTGGCTGTTGCAGCGTTCATGAGCGGCCAAGCCTCGCGAATACAAAAACAGCTTTCACGTACGCGGACTGTATGTATGTTTAGTATGCTTATCCCCTAATTACTCCCAAATAAAACCCTTAAATCAAACATTGTCACCACTTTGTCACCACGCTCTTTGATCGGCCAATATCACCTACCGCTCAGAAAATATCAGCTGTTTTTTTAGACTCCTTAAATTTAGTTGAGTAGAACGAACAATAATTGAATTCTGCTACCAAATTATGCCATTTTGAGAAGCGAGTGTCTTGCGAAATGATCGTATGCAGAAAAATAAAAGGGAAGATAATTGAGCTATAATTTCCTAATGTTTAAAGTAGTAAGCTGAGAAGGTATCCAACAATAAACAATGTTTGGGGTGACCAGATGATCATGGTATAAAAGAGAAACATAATTACCTAATTACTCCCAAATAAAACCCTTAAATCAAACATTGTCACAACTTTGTCACCACGCTCTTTGATCGGCCAATATCACCTACCGTTCAGAAAATATCAGCTGTTTTTTTAGACTCCTTAAATTTAGTTGAATAGAACGAACAATAATTGAATTCTGCTACCAAATTATGCCATTTTGAGACTACTGTCCGCGCCCTATCCAATCTTAGGAAAGGAAAGGGCAATAATGCCATCAAATTTGGCCATAAGAGCACCAGCGAACCCTTTCAGTGCGCAAGCCTGTTCAATAAGCAATTTATTGAACATCCCAAGTCCATGGCTTAAAGCGTAAAATTAGAAGACGGATTCGCAGTAGAAATGTTGACACTATACCATCGTATACTGCGGACCAGGTTAAAAAAGTCATTGAGAATGCTAAAAATTCAAAGGCCCTCGGACCCGATGGCATTTCGATGGCCATGTTGAAACATCTCGACCTTCCAGCCATTGCGTATCTCACGGCAGCCTTTAACTTGTCGATGTTCACGCTTGCCATCCCTGAAATCTGGAAAACAGGACGGATTGTCCCCTGTCTCAAACCGGGTAAAAGCGCTGGTCTCGGTGAATCCTACCGACCCATAACAATACTTTCACCTGTCGCAAAGACGCTAGAGGCCCTTATTCACCCCACTCTTGTTAAGCATGCTAAGCTAGAACCTCACCAGCACGGCTTCAGGAAAATGCATAGTACCACCACAGCCCTCGATGCGATCACTACACGCATCCGTAATGGGCTAAACCACAGACGTCCTTGCCACAGAACGATTCTTGTGGCAATTGACCTAACGAGTGCTTTTGACAATGTCAATCACTCGATGCTTCTCGCTAATTTACTGAATATGCATATCCCTGAAGAGATCCGTTGGATTGCAAACTATCTAGCTGGTCGGCATTCCTTCACTGAGTTTCGTGGCAAACGTTCTAAGCTTAGGAAAATCAAATTAGGAGTTCCACAGGGTGGGGTACTCTCCCCCACTCTGTTCAACATCTACATGTCCGGCCTTCCTACACCACCGGAAGGAGTCGAGGTGATTTCCTACGCAGACGATTGCACCGTAGTCGCCACCGGGGAGGATAAGGATGAAATGCGCCTCCAAATTAATCGCTATCTCGGACGATTACAGGCTTTCTTCCAAAGCCGAAATCTCACCATCTCCGCGTCTAAATCTTCTGCGACATTTCTTACCACCTGGTCGGTGGATTGTCGGTGGGAGGTTGATGTACGTATTGGCAACAATCCAATTCCTACTGTTGCAAACAAACAATATCTTGTTGGTTGCTACCGTGAGAATCATCCCAACAACAGTCTCATGGACCGAATTCCTCCACCACGACATGTCAGGCGTGATTTGCGAGACCTAGAGAGAGAGGTCCAGGGATACAAGAGGGACCCTTACGACGATGATGCATACCGAGCTGCCATCGCTGAGATTCACACTGCAGAAGTGAGTCGGTCTATTGCGAGATTAGGTGCGAATAGAGTCCTCTCAGTGCGCCCTCCACCCATTTCGCCTGAGGAGATTAGGCTCCCGAGAGCCATCAGAGTGACATTAGCTCAACTTCGGTCGGGCTTTTGTTCACGCCTTAATTCGTACCTTTCTCGCATTAACCCGGACATTCAAAACATCTGTCCAAACTGCGCTGGCGCTCCACACGATGTGGGTCACTTGTTTCAATGCCCAGCTGCGCCCACTGACTTAACCCCTATCTCACTGTGGGAAAACCCTATCGCAGCAGCTATGTTTTTGTCCCTTGACATAACGGACGAAAGCATCGACGAACCATAACTCGAATCCACATAGATGCACAGCGGTTGCACACCTTTCTGCACCGCTAAAAGAAGAAGAAGAAATAAACAACAAATTAAAAATAAAGAGTTTGGATTTTACTCATTTAAGTATGTGTCACTACTGCTAATTTTACATAAATTTTAGATTCATATCCAATAAATTTTTTTCCGAAGGTTGTGTAGATCCTAGATAATCATAAGCGCCGATACCGATGCATGTACAGTCGACTTTTGATAATTTGAAATTCAAGGGACAACTATTTTGATTCAATTTATCGAGTTTTAATTATCGAAAGTTTTTTAGAAATATGTTGAGAACGGTATAGTGAAGTAAGATCTTAATATTCCAGAGTAAAAAATATTTGTTATTCAAGTTTTTACGTGTATTTTTTTTCAATGAATATCACTTATATCAATAGAGTTTCTATTTAATTTTCCTCAATCGACAAGCACCTTTTGACACGCGGAACCATATTCACTTATTCGAACTCACTCTTCATGTAGCTCACGGGAAACTAAATTCAAATCATTCAATAAATCTGATTTCCGTGAAGAAACGGTACTTTAAGTGCATACCACATCATGCACCGGTAAACATTTTAGTGTTGTCGCTCCGAATTCAGACTTGTAAAATTTCTAAATTTCAATTTATAGAGAAGCAAACAAAATTTACTTCAATTTGTAGAACGTTGAATTCATCTTGAGTTCAATTTACCAAGCACTGGCGTCAACTTGTTTCAAATTATAAAGCAATGAAAAATCATTACCGCTTTTAATTTATCGAGAGTACATAAATATATGGAGTTTCTACATTTTTTTCAATTTAACGAGAATTCTGGATGAGTAGGTACTTCAAATTATCGAGCAATTCAATTTATCGAATTTGTAATTATCGCGAGTCGACTGTATCAGCTTTCCCTTCAAACTGAGGCTATACGAGAAAACAGAAGCCACAGCGTTCCGATTAAAGGAAATGACATGAAACCCGGCCGTGGACCCCGCAGCGTATCATAAATATGGACAACGTACGTGGCATGGGATGGGTTGCAAAATTTCAAACCGCAACCGGCAGCATATTTGTCCATGCAAATGAAATTTAATTCAATAAGTTTCAGGCACGTAGCGCCTTTTGATGGGAAGGTGATTTTGCATTCGCCAGATTACGTAATCTGTAGCCTAATTACATAGACCCTAGTACGTAATTTGCCGCAGATTATGTGATTTGTTGCAAGTGTAAAAACCTCCTCAGCTCCTCAGATAGCTCAGGTGTAGGACGTAGGACTACGAAATGATAGGTGCTCGGTTCGATTTCCAGTAAAAGCAAAGGGTAAAATGGGTAAGAATAAAATATGTAGAGGGGAAAAAAGTAAAAAAAAGAAAAAAAAAATTTCTATGTATTAATTAGTCCAGTGTCGCCATATTATCTTCATGACGAATTTAATATCGGTCACTATTCCTTCCCGAACGGAGCGATCCTTTAATACGAATTCGAGAGACATTATATCTAATAGCCGATTCAGATCTCGTATCGCACTAAATAAATCAAGCCTAAACCTATTAAATTGAATCGTATGTCACTAATTTCAAAATGTATCGTAGAATCTACTTGCATTATTCGATTTGCAGTACACTATTTTACTATTGTTAATGAAATTTCAGTCGATACTATCGACATCATCCTCAATGAGAGTGAGTAAAATGCACTCACGAAGATATGCAAAAACACAAAATGCGCCACAATTAAATGCAACGATACCGCAATTTATCAATCATCCTCCCACCTACAGAATGTAGGACTGTCATTGGTTAGTAGAAAGGGTCTTCTATGTACTTACAGAGAGCATTCATCCTCTCGTCAATAAGACACAGCCCAAATGCACCAGAATGCATTTCAGGTATATGAACCTTTTCAATGGTCCGCCTGAAAAAATGCATACATACTGATAAATGAAGGTAAAAATGAAAATGAGTGCCTCTGATTGGTTCCAATAGGATGGAAAGTTTAGACGTTTGTATATAGAAGCATTTAGTTTTTTTTGTATAAATTTAGGTGATATTATTCGTTTTGTCCCAATATTAGGCTAGTTTATGTGTAGGTATCTTGGATTAATCGAGTACCAGGTGTCGGCTGACAACAAATAGAAAAACAAATCATATCATCATATTTCTATTATCATATCCTTAAGCCTATCAAGTAGTGCACGTGTAAAAATTTAAAACGAATGAATCGAGTAGGCTTAATGGTATGACTAGAAATATGAATAGAAATATGATTGTGTAATCGAGCCCTAAGATTTTCTAATTAGAATTTAAGAATCATTTCTGTAATTTCTTAAGTATGTACTTATAAAAAAAAATTAACTATAACCATTAATTAATCAGCTGTAAAGTACAAGTTAATTTATATTTGGATTGCTAAGTTCATGGCATGTCTAGTTATAGTTCTACAGTAGAACGCAGCGACATTTCAACTATAGGGTTTTCCAATTTGTGCGGGTAGATGTTTGCAGCCTGTAGCGGACTGTTTGTTTTGGTGGCGTCGGTCTAATCTGTTTTTTACTATTCAGTCACTCAAGCCAAATCACCATGTCAAGGTACACGGCTGAGCAGCGCGTTAGCGGGTTCAAATGATAAAACTTTATTATCAAAACGAGTGTTCGTTAGAGCAAATTTTGCGAGCTTTACGCCTATTTTACGTGAATCGGCCACCAAGATCGTGCGAATTGACCCCGCTAGAATTTTTCCTGTGGAGTTTCCTGAAGTCGCAGGCAGGGTAGAGTCATTGAACATTTTACCACTCGGATCCGTGCCATCGTGACAAGCCGCAGCGGATAGTTTGAATGGTGTTATATTCCTTGCTTACATAATGGCAAATATGGGTTTTTCAAATAAAATAAAAAAATCGTTTGTACCTCACACACAGCTTGTTTTACCCGCCCTTATTGGAAAGCCCTATAGTTATACATGTTGTGAAAAGAAGTCAATTTAAATATGACAAGGGGACGACTTTTTTTTAACAAGGATGGTAAATTCGTTTAACAGTTTCGTCGCATTTCATACTAAGTTTAGTGAGGAAAATACAAGATTTTTCCGAATTCAATCATGTATTATACCTTATACTCGTATCCTTGGTCGAGGTTAGAACTTGCGTATGGAAAGACGATTTTACGAATATAACAATGAAGTTCGTCTGTATAGTAAATGCCCATACAATTTCGAATTTAATTGTGAAAAAAATCGTATACTTAACATTATTTTCCATTAGTCTGCATAAAAGTTCTTTTACCGAAAAAAAACCAAACTTGCAACGTTGCATAAAATCACGTCTATCAAGCATCCAGAAAGTCTGCACCGGATTCAGACCATTCTTTTTGCATAATATATAATACAGAGTCTGCCATCTGCATCACCCACGTGTTACTGTGTATGTGTGCGCTATAGTAATTTGTATACAACAGCAAAAATTGTACCAGTACTGATCTTTTTAGTAGATTATTTACTGAAGAGGAAATTTGTGCATTATGTATAAACATTGAATTGAACTGAAAAACATAACCTATTAAAAACGCTTGCAGCAAATTTGCCCATATATCCAGAATTTTCTGGGGAGACGTACCGCCATTTTAAAATATTTTTCGATTTTTTCTTTGCATTCCTAACACATACACAAAGCGAAAGGGTAGTATCAGATAAGCCGCGCTGAAACTGACTGGCTAGACACATAGCTACGATGCAGTCATGCATAAACGCTTCATTCTGATCAAAATCTCAGACTTTTCCGGGTATCGTTCGTCCGTCACATCGATTCTTCGCGGAGGGAATAAATCTCAGACATCTCCTAGTAATACGACGACGAGTTGGATAAAAGCTTGAGAAGCTGAGCTCAAATTTTGTCTCTCTTGAATATATATATATGCAATGCATTAAATATATTTATATATGCAGAAAAACTGGAATGGCGGGAATATATCCACTCAAATAAAAAAAAAAAGTTATATCTGTAGACAGTAAGAAATGCCCGCGAACTTTTTATGCTAAAGAAACTTAGTAATATGAGTCTATAGAGAGCTTAAAATAATTCTTACTTTCTGAGATCTTTTGTTGTATTTTTGAAAACTCCTGAAGTTGATGTTGATAGGATGGATGATCCTTGTCGTTCAACGTTGACTTTTTTTTTTAATTTTTCCCCAAATCACATGTACACACAACGGTCTCTTGTATCGTCAGACTGACCCCGAAAAGCATTTAATTTGATCCAAAGAAATTTTGACTTATCACCGAATCGAATATCGATAATAATAATAATGTTTTCACGTTTGCTACGTTCACATGAAATTAACAAATAGCGCAAATAGCCAATTGGAAAGCACCCGAACTGAATAATTGCAATATATGTATGATTAAGTCCACGGTAACTGACGATATAATATGCACTTTAAAGGTCTCATAATATATTGTGGAATTAATCCGCGAAACACTTCTTGAATTTCACATTCACTCTGTGCATATACGATGCGCGCTTATTCACACACTCACATCCACTGAAAGCGCGCGCGGGTGCACACAAGCACAGTGAAAAATTTTGCTGGATTTAAGGGAATGTCCCAAGAAGATTGGTTGGTTGGTTCTGGATTCGTTCACTGATTTTCTTTTTTTTGGTTTCAGTTGGGCCGGTACTTTTTTAATATTTATGAAAAAATGTATAACTTGACGACTTTTATGTGATTTATTAATATATTCTTACACTTAGCAACTAGGAAATTTCCATATTGTGCGTTAATGCGAGATTTTTGTTGCTGTTTTTTTTTATATTGTTGACTTTTGGATTAGGTCGTATCGAAAAATGCACTTTTTATGCGAGAACTAAGCTTCACATTACGGTGACTGGAGCACATCATTATTAGGGAATTATTCGCCTTTGAATTGAGTCGAAGTCGAAATGCTGCATCCGCCAATCGGGCTTTCAATGAGGATACAATTTACAGAACTATTAACGCCGTAATGTACGAGTATTAGCAAAAATTTCATAAATCCGTTAAAAAGAAGTTCCAAAAAAGGAAATCGCGTTTTATCGCACACACAACACTGTTAGCAGCAGATTTCAAGCTGCAGGCGAAGATTATTTTTGAAGTTATTTTTAGACACGATTTTCAAAAAGTTTAACGAGAATCGACGGCACTAGTGATGCCTTTTTGTGTGTGTAGAGATTATAAAAATGGACAAACTAGAAATAATTGCAATATTTGAACATATCCGTTACGAACACACTTTTTTTTGTTTCTGATTTTTGTTTTTTGTTTAACAATTGATATTTGATATAACACGTTTCTTTTTTCTAAAAGTTAGCAACAAAATAAAACTAAAAACATTAAAATCATTATCACTTGCAATACATGCAGCAGGGATCGGCTTAATTTAATTTAGCGTTCTCGGTCGTGAGCAGCACCCGAGATGCTTTTTTATTTATTAATTTTTGTTTTTTATTTTAAAACAAACTTGGGTGGTGACCGCGTATTTTTTAAATTATTTGTTTCTGTATCGAACACTTGCAATTTAAATTGCTCGATTTAAGTTTCAATTCGGTTCGAAAAACTTCAAAAGGGACAGACACGAGAAAAATTCACTATTTTATTCGAAAATGTCGAAAACGCGTAACTTTTGCAGAATATAATTTCTTAAGACGTTGATTGATGCACGAGCCCCACATTTAAATTAGTAACGACAAAATAACGAACTTAACACGTTGCGCTGCGCTGAGATGAGTGTGTGATCCTTTTTCTCGCCGATCGTACAATTTTCTATTACGAACCGATTGACAATGATTTTGATTTTCACTATAGAAACTTTTATCAGTGACCCGTTGTTGATTGGATAAAATAGGAAAATATAAAAAAAACAATTGTGTGTGCTTTCTCTATTATATTATAAAACTTTTAAAAAACTGCAGTCCGGCGACGATTTAGCTGTTCATCGTCCGCGCTCAACTTCACTAGTGCACCGTACGAAAAGCGAGGAGTAGCCACCGAGAATAGCAGAAGCAGCAGCAATGTACAACCAAAAGGGTAGATGGTGATGATATTTGTGTGTAGCGTGCTTCTTGTGTGCAATTGTGTACATGCAGATATCCCTTTTATGAAAGCACACAATTTTGTACTTGTCGTTGGTATGGGCAGTTGCTGGTATTCGCTGCTTGCTGCACATACACTACGCCATGCATACAACAATCGTCTCTTTTCGACTACATCAGGTTAGCACACACGCGATTTTTTTTTTATTCACGTATGAATAAAAACAAATAATAATAAAAACGAAGCGATAACGATTCACTTTATTCCAAAGAATGCCCCTTCTTTTAGATCGCTTTATCGTCGTCGTCGTCGATTGCGTTCGTCGCGAAATCGCCCGAAAGTCCACTCAGTATAGAGCAGGCATTCAACATTCCGACGAATGCATCCAGCGAAGGGGTTGGGAGTTGAGGGGGGTTATGGTTGATTCTTTGATCCTCGCCTTTCGCCCCGTATGTCCTGAGTGTTTTTTTTTGCTCGCGACGCTTCTAGGACAATGGCTGGATCCTGGATGGTGAGTAAGGTATGTTTTCGTAAACTTAGGGTCACCGCGCCAATATACCCATCACTTAAGAGTGGGTAAGACACATTCACGTGCGGCTGGGTAGAAAACTCTATCCACAACTGTATGACCGTCTGATTTTTATCTTTTCATATATTTGAGAGTGCACACTACTTGTAAAAATTGTACCCGCCAGGCACTTTAACACATCCTGCACGGCAGGACTATATCCAGACGAGACGATTTTTCTGCACGAAGAATTTTAATTGCAAGCAAACTTGACTCTCAATAAAATCTGCAAATTTATCTATTCGCGAATATTTTTTCGCAACGATTTCACAATCAGAAAGCAGAAACCGTATTCGGGAGAGACCAAGAGATTTAACATGAAATTCGCACTATACGAAGAAAATCTCCTAAAAAATATATTCAAAACTTACCGCGCTCATATGAGCACATTAACACAACAACAACAATAAAACGACTTGCAAAAATACTCATATGAATCCACGGCTAAAAACACAGGTCGAGTGAAAGAGATGACCACTTTTTTAGTGAGGGGTTCATATATTTTGCTAAAACACATTTGTATGGGTTGCATCGCCAGCAGAAAATCTGCAGAACCAATACATAGACATATTGTCGTCGACGACGACGACGACAACGATGATTTTATGTATATTTCAAATAGAAGCTTGCTGGCAACGTTCAAAAGTTTAATCGAGAATGCCTTTCTTAACATGCCAATTTGGCTGCTCGCAAATATAAGGAGAGTACCATTAACGTTGCCGTGGTCGTCGTCAACTTGTTTCGATACATACCATATCATGCATGCATGTATGTATATAATTTGCACACTGTAAGCTTGCACTGTCTGTGCGAAAGTTGACCGATACTATAGAAGCGAATGATGGATACCAGAGCAAAAAAAAGGCATATGTGCACGGACATACAACTTAGCACGTTACTTGCCCCGATCATCGCATGTAATGCATACAGTAGCAAAAAACTCGGTGCCCGATTGTATGCAGACGAGAGAGCTTTCTCTCTGATGCACTTATGGCAATGGACGACTGAAGTGCAAAAAAAAATGCAATAAGAAAAAATCTTGAACTGATAGCGATAAGTATGTGCGGTCGATTCACTTGAAATCAATAATTTTACTCAACTACTTGGGTAAATTAAAAAAAAGAAAAAAAAAACAGATAAACAGAAAGCAATTCAACCTAATTCCAATTCTTATCTATTCTAAAACTATATGAAAGTTCAATTTTGCACAAGTAATTTTTTATAAAAAAATATATTACACAATTGCACTCGGTGTGATCTACATCTACGTGTTCTGCTAAGGAATTTAGAAAAATGCGATAGGGGAATTCAACGACCGTTACTTCATCGTTGAGTTCCCCCATCGCCTCTGTTTCTGTTAAGGTCTTTTACCACGGTGTTCGGCGAACCCCGATCAGTGAGCATTGCCAACTACAAAAACGATACTAATCTAAAAAGGGCACTTGAAGCTGTACTGGAAAACCTAAAGTGGCGTACAGAGGCTAACGTAAAAACAATTAACGTGAGAGAGAGAAAGAGTGGAACCTTAATCATTTCGCCTACCAGCAGTTCGTCCCCATCGATGCGAGCTCCTCTATGGGAGTATTTGTGGGTATTTCGGTTACTGGGAACATATAAATGGAAAATGTGTTTTACAGGGTCCTTGAATTAAAACAAAGATACCAGTTATGTAATGTACACGATGCCCCCTTGTACCTAGGTCAAAGATAAATTTGTGTCCTTTTCGGGACCTTTTGGCCAAATATTTTTCTTAGCAAAATGAGTGTAAGGTTTCTAGGACCCTACAGATTCAAAAATAAAAAAAACACCTTAGGACGGAATTCATAGTCATCACTAAAGGAATAAGGACTCCCTTAAGGAATAAGTATAAGGGAACGTTTATTGGTGCAAAACGTCACTAATAAAGGCATTAGCTCATTTAATACAATAATTTAATTCAGAAGCCTGATTAAAGTAATTGATACATAAAATATAAAAAAATTGTCTAGTAGCAGCAAAATTCGATCACGTCAACACCCTCCGAATTATAACAATCCGCAGAATGGAGATCCCCGTTACATCTTATGTTCATTGACTTCGAGAAAGCGTTTGGCAGCATTTACCGGTCTTATATCTGGACAGCCTTAAATAGGAGAGGCATACCAGAAAAACTTATTACCATCACAAAGGAGTCCTATCACGGAGCCCAATGTTACGTCTTGCACAAGGGGAGAGTACTCAAAAGGACCATCTATATTCTCTTCGACAATCAAGCTGCCACAAAGGCGATTGCAAGTCCCTAAACAACCTCCAAATTGGTGTCGGAATGCCAACAGAACCTCAAAAACCTAGCTACCCGAAACAACGTAACTCTGAAATGGGTTAAAGGACATAAGGGGATCGAAGGCAACGAGAAAGCGAATGCCCTTGCAAGAGAGAGTTCCGAACTACCATTTACCGGTCCCGAACTTGCAATCGGAATTAGTAAACCGACTGCTAAAACCGTTACCAAACAGTGGACCGAAGAAAAATTCCAAAATCGATGGAGCGCTCAGACACAGCAAGCATGTATGCTGGGAACCAACTGGTACCGAAGTCCTAAGCCTCATTGAAAAGAACCCCTCAGGGCAGTGACAGGCCTCATAACCGATCAAATTACCCTGCGAAAACATCTGCATACAATCGAGATCTACACACAAGACCCACTATGCCGCTCTGTAACGAAGACGAGCAATCGGCCTTGCACGATATTTTCGAATGCCCCGCTTTTATGAGCTGGAGACAAACCTTCGTTGGGGCTCAAACCATTAGAATGGGCGCACCCAAAGTAAACCTGGTTAACTTTCTTCTAAGTCTTTTACGAAGGACAGAGCTAATAACCTGAAACTCTTTCGCTCTAAGAGGAAATACAATAAGCCAATAGGATGCAGTATTGGGCGTAACCAGCCCAACCCATCATAGCGCCTAATCCATCCATCCATCCATCCATCCTTGCACACGGTGGAATTGTCCTTTTGAGGTAAATAATGAAGTTAGACGTCGTGCTCTGTGGCCGTGATCGTAACGTTGATGACTACACACGGTAGTCAACAACGCACCATGCTCCCCTAGGACTTACGGTAATCGAGAGAGAGGGAGAGTGAAGTTAGACAAGGCTGTATTTGATCACCTATGCTTTTCCTAATTACCATGAAAGACGTAACCTGCGACGCTCAACAACACCATGAAAGAAAGGGTAACAGATGAAAATTGTTTGATTACATTGTTGTTGTTGTAGTAGCGATTCAAGAGTTTTTTCTCTCTCTTAAATCAAGGGGGTTGGCATCTCTTGGCTGTTGTATTAACAACGGGTAGCTCCGGGTCGATTTTATCGTAGAACCGGCTGCCGTAGGCGCATTTTCAAAGACAAAACAAACATCCATGGTCACAGTGGGATTCGGACCCAAGCTGCAGCAACTCAGAGTTAGAGTGTCATCTCTACCACTGAGCCCTTGATTACATTCAACACCTATACTACGCTAACGATATCTGCCTTCTCTTAAACAAGTCAGATCATCTGGCGCTAATGATAGGTGCTTTGTATCGTGAAAGTCAAAGTGAGACTTCAGGAAGGCAAAACACAATAGGTTCAGGGAGAAAAATTCAAAGGATGCGATGTCATTCACCAACGCCATTACTTCAAATCTCAACGCAGGCGTGAACATTCTCCTTGATCTCCTATAGGAACAGTGTACCTATTGTCGTGGAAAACCAATGCATTCAAAGCAAATGACAGACAAAGCTTCTGGTTGAAAAATTTTCAAGCATTTTGTTTCAAAATTTTCCACAATATGTACCTAATAACAACAAAAGGTTTTATTCCCAATGAAGGATCTAAATTCCTTTTCTCTGTGTTCCTTTAATTTAAATAGAAATTTAGAGAAAATTATTAAGTTCCTCTTCAAAAAAAAAAAAAAATATAAAATTGAAGTTTTTCTAATTTTTCCTTTTTAATTTTACTATAAATTACGCTTTTTTATCCAGCTCTCCTTTTCTCATCGCCTTTCTACCATCCTTAGAATTTCATACTCATTAAAATAACTTAAATCTTTAATTTACCTTATAATATGTATGAGGTTTGAGCCCTGTTTCTCAACAGGTGGTCCACGGACCGGACGTGGTCGCTGAGAGACCCGTAGGTGGTCCGCGGGGAGAATATGGACACTTCTTTCGTTTTTCGTGCTGAATATTGTCACAAATCCGAGTCTGAAGACGGAGCTATACTCTTTACTGACACCTATTCCTGTGCGAGAAAAATCTCAGCTGGTGAGGCAAGTGTGGATGCGAACAAAACAGTTTTTCCCCCTTCTCTCAAACCTGGCAAAACACGACAAATCTCAAATCATGCTTTCTACAAAATCCAAGGTCAATGAGCCCAAATCGAGAACTAAGTAAATTCATTTTATTATTATTTAATGGTGGTCCGTCGAGATCCATTTTAAGGCTAAGTGGTCCGCAGGCGATTCTGGGTTGGGAGTCGCTGTTCTATACACAAAAAAATACCGAGCGTACCGAGGTTTTCTTCGAATTTGAATGCATAGTGATTCACATAGCAAAGCAATAAATCAAAATTGTGCACAACATTAATGAAATGCTTCCTGTAAATCTATTTTTGGATTGGTCTAAATAAACGCGTTCCACAACACTTTTAATTAGACTAAACCAATTTGTTAGCTTAAATCCGTTACCGTTTCTCCGAATAAAGAAAACGGACCATAATATGAAATGACTTCGTTGGACCCGTTGATATGTGACCTTTCCTATGCGTATCGGAAAAGTAGACTTTTGCAACTATTCAGGGACACCCTGTTAACTTGGTCCTACAAACTTCAAAAGTATTCTTGCCAAACACTATTACAATTCTATGCATTGCCATCAAATTTCATGTTCATTGTTTAATCCAGTCAAAGATAAGCAGTGAAATAAATACGTAGGTCGCTGACCTGGTTTTGTGAAAAGCCTTTACCATATAAGTATAAAATTCGCTATATTTCCGGTTTGGATTAAGTTATTCAAATGAAAATTGCAGACATATTCCTTATGTCATTTCCTAAAAACCCTCATTATTTTTTTATTGCAGAACTAAAAAGAGCTAAACACACACAAATCAAAATTTCTCAAATTTACTGTTATTTACTTTTTCTTAGCAAATGTCAACAGTCTTAGTATTTAGCGTATTTAAGCTCATATTGACCAATCTGTATGCAGAGTTGCATATCGGTACCTATACCGGTTTAGAAAAACCGAGGTGAAAACGTGAGCTTAACTTCAAACGCCCATAGCTCCGTTACAGTTACTCGAAACTGGAAAAAAAGTAACTGATACAAAATGTACTCGTCGAGTCCTTTGATTTGAGTACCCATCTCCAATCAAAACTAAAAAAGTTGACTTTTTTCAATTCTTCGGGACACCCTGTTATCTTTGCCCTACTAACTTCTAAATATTTCATGCCAAAGACTGTTACTATTCTACACATACCTACCAAATTTCATAACGATCAGTGGAGACGTTCGCGAGTTAATTTAGTGAACAGACGGACGGACAAAATCAATTTTACAAGGGTTAAAAAAAAAACTATAAAAACCCCTAAAAATCAAGAGCAGAGAGCTCGAAACGTAATTATAACAATAATATGTTCACGGTCTTCGCGGCAAATTTGAATAAAGCCAACACTTCACTACCAATTTAACATTTTTTAAGCTAATTTAAAAGTTTGTTTTAAAAAAATAGATTTTCAAAGAAACACTTTATAAAAATATTCACCTTAAAATTCAGAAACAACTGCATTTAGGCTATTAAGTAAGCAAATTTTTCTTACCTTTTTTTAATTCCATATGTAATGCAAATATAGTAAATAATCAGCTTTTTCAGTGTTCTTCCGAATTTTTAAATGCGTCTGTTTCCTTTTTTAGTGACTGGCCTAAAAATTAAGATTTCATTTGAATTTGCAACGACTTTGTTTTTGTTAAAATAGAAAAGGACAATACTATACCTTTTAGGATGAAATTTTACCTCACTTGAACAGAATTGAGTTTGATAATTCAGAAAAATCCAGAGAAATTCCAAAAAGTAAAGCCAATTTAATGTTTCCTTTTTTTCAGTTTTCGATTCCAAATAATGTGACATTTAGAGCTAATAGAATTCAGGTAACCAAAATCAGCGCTTGCTTAATACACAAAATCTGAAATAAAATAAAAATAATAATAACAAAAAACAAAAACAAGTACCACGCATTGTTGAGTTGTTAGTAAATTTCAGGTATCTATCTAGCCTAAGGACAGGCAGGATAAAAAAATTGATAAAAACATATTATTCAAACATAGTAATGAAGCGCACAATGGGTGTATTTTGTGATGGATAAATATGAAATGAATACTTGTACGAGAGAGGTAATTTTTTATTTATGTGTTTTCATTTACGATACCTTTTCGTTTTGGAAAAGTTTGAAAAAAATATAGATGACAAGGCGGATAGCCATGAAATTTAATATGTATCTAGAATTTTCAACAAAGTTCCAGGATATCTCTTAATATGTATTTAGAATTTTCAACAAACAAAGTTCAAGGATATCTCTTATAGTCTAAGAAAATTGGACCAAAAGATGGCAAAAATCCTACATCGGAATTTTTTTTTGATTATGGTTGGGATGGTCCCGAGATGATGGCATAAAAAGACCCAACCGATTGGGGGTCCGCAACCTTTAAAAAAGGTTTTTTCGTTTTTTTTTGCGATTATTTCAAAAACGGCAAGAGATAAACAAAAATGGTCTGAGGACGATAAAAAACACATAAAATCACCTTTCCAATGATATCAAACGCATTAGAGTTTAATTAAATATTTTGGCACTAGCCGAAAAAAATAAATTAGAATATTTTAATTTTAGACCTTTGTTAAAAGCCCCATAACTTTTGAAAGAATGCTACATAGTTCAGCCGTAAAATTTTGTATAAGTATTCACAATAAGTTCAAGATAATTTTAACGTAAACATTGAGTCGCTCCGGTCAAGGACCCCCATTTAAATTTGTCAAAACGGCATGTCCATAACTCCCCCCAAAATTAGAGCAGAGTGCTAAATTTTGGTTTGTTGCGATTGTAGATCATAGTTACCCCACCCACCAAAAATCAGCTCATTCGGATAAAAACCAAGGGTACCTTCCATACAAAGTGACCCAAGACAACTTTGTTCTACAGTTTATGAAATCAGTAGTAGTAGTACGTAGAACAAACTCCTGATGGGTCACTTTGTATGGGAGGCACCCTTAGTTTTTATCCGAATGAGCTGATTTTTGGTGGGTGGAGTGACTATGACCTCTAATCACAACAAACCAAAATTTAGCACTCAGCTCCAATTTTGGAGGCAGTTATGGATATGCCGTTTTGAAAAATGTTAATGGGGGTTAATGGGCGTTTTTGACCGGAGTGATTCAATGTTTACCTTAAAATGATCTTTAACTTATTGTAAATATTTATACAAAATTTTACGGCTGAACTAGCATTTTTTCCAAAAGTTATGGAACTTTTAAAAAAGGTCTAAAATGAAAATATTCTAATTTATGTTCTACTCTAACGCCGAAATATTCAATTAAACTCTAATGTGTTATACATACACTCCCGACAATAGGATAGACGCAATCAAAAATGCTACGTAATTTTTTGAATGTTGAGAATATTTCGATTAAATTTTATATTTAATTCTCTTTTGTAATGCTGCGTGTTAGCTAGCAACAATGAACCGAAACCTTACCAAATCAAAACGGCAAATTCAAGTTTATCAATTTGCGACTGTTACAAGTGCGACAATAGGATAGACGCACCTACAAAAATTGGTAGTTAAACAAATGTTTTAAATCTTTTTTATAAATTTTTTTATTATTAATAATGCGTATATCCTCCATCATTGCTTACGACTTCAAAAAGTCTCTTTGACAAGGAATTGTACAAACTTTTTAAGTAGTCTAATGGGACTTGTTGAAAAGCCCCTTTGATTGCCGGTATTAGTCCTTCCCTGTTTTCGAACTGTCTTCCATCCGTATAAATTTTTCGCGACAACCACCCCCATAAATTTTCAATGATTTTAAGATCAGGAGACATAGCTGGCCAGTCCAGAACTTGTACGTTTTGGTCTGCAAACCATTGCTTTACACGACGTGCGGAGTGTATGGGAGCGTTGTCCTGTTGCAAAATCCATCGTTGGCCGTTGAACTTATCGTTGAAGTTAGTTTTCTGAACTTCCAAAAGTTGAATGTAGTCCGCAGAGGTTTGCCGGCCTTCCAACACAACCAAATCTATGACACCATGGTAAGAAATTGTAGCCCATACCATGACGGAACCGACAGCACTATGACGACGAGATAAAAACCTTTCCAACTTCCTCAAATCGTGAAAATAATATTGGAAACCATCAGGCCCATCCAAATTAAATTTTTTTCATCCGAAAATATCACCTGATGCCATTGATCGGTCGAATGAATGTGAGTCCGGCAGTACTCGGAACGAGCTACTTTATGACGAGGGAGTAAAGGTGGTTTTTTCGTGAGTTTTTTTCCGTTTTAGATGCTGACACGTTTTAAGGACTCTTTGTACACTGGCAGAAGTTCCAACCTTTCCTTTGATCTTCGCAGCAGATGACGAGGCTTCTCGTATAATTGCCCTACGTTCTCGTTCTGTTGTAGCTCTTGTTGTACGTCCTTTTTGGTTTTTGTCATACATTTCCGTATGTACTCTATGCGAGACCCAAGTGGAAAGACGCGCTCTTGGATGCGATGATATCCAAAGAGGAGGTGCAGTTAGCTATGCAGAAGTGCAAGGATCGAAAGGCACCAGGGAACGACAGGATACCCGTCGAATTTTATAAATACGGCACTGATCTACTGCTTAACGTATTATGTGGGGTGTTCAATCGTATATTCGAAAGCGGGGATGTCCCAAAGGAATTTCGAGAGGCGGTAATTTTCCCCTTATTCAAGAAGGGGGACATGAATGATCCTGCAGCGTATCGAGGTATCTCCTTCTTGAATGCATCGCGGAAAATATTCACTTCGATTTTGCAAGAACGATTTGCTAAGTGGCTGGCCGTAGGAAGGATCATATCAGAAAATCAAGCAGGTTTTCGTCCAGGCTATTCCACGAATGACCATATTTTTGTTCTGTACAATTTAGCCCAGCTATATAGGAAGAAAAAGCGAAAATTGTATGCCGTGTTTGTGGATTTCAAATCTGCCTTTGACACAATAGACCGTCGATCTCTTTTTTTATAAACTATACAATAAGGGAATGTCGTCGAAATTCGGATATGTTTTTGAGCAATTGTACGAGGAAACCAAGGCGCAAGTGTGGAATGGATCTCAGTTGTCATCGACATTTTGTACAAATACTGGAGTACGTCAAGGTTGCAAAATTAGTCCGGATGCGTTTGCCGCCTATGTGAACGACATATTGGATGACATGCCCGGTGGAGTAGACGATTTGGGACGCGGACGCGGACGACATGGTCTTCTTTGCGAAGTCACCAGGGGAGTTACAAGCGATGTTAAATCATATAGAGGTGTACTGTAACCAATGGAAGCTTAGCGTAAATTTGGACAAATCGAAAGTAATGGTTTTTAAAAAGCGTAATCGGCTAGCACAAAATGAGAAATGGACATTTGAAGGGAAGGAAATCCAAACAGTTGCGCAATATAAATACTTAGGCATTAATATCACCAGCAATCTGAACATGAAGTATCATCTGACACTGAAGCTCCAGGAGTCCAAATGGGCAATGAATTCCGTGTGGAAGAAATGTTTTAATAATCCGGAACTATCCCATACGGCAAAATACAAGATTTACCAAGCAGTTTCCAAATCAATTCTCATGTATGGTGCACAAGTTTGGGGTGGAAAAAGGAACGAGGAAGTTGAGAAGTTGCAGCGGTATTATTTGAAGCGCACATTTCATCTACCAGCGACAACCCCAAATTACATGCTTCTACGGGAAACTGGCCTGACTACACTTTTCCTGGAAACGCTTAAGGTCCACATTAAATATATCACCAAGAGAGCAGCTATGGACGACTACAGGATGCCAAAGATTATGCTGCGTTGTTGTATTGTAAACAATTGTGGATTCTATGCAGATTTGCAGAAACTGGCGAGTAAAACCGGCGTCCATTTAAACTGGAATGGTAATAGTGATGAATGTAATTTGCTCCAAAAACTGTTGTCAGAGGTTAGACAGTCGGAATTGCGAACAACCAAGGAAGAAGCAAGAGCGTCGCAACATCGAGAAATTTATGTAACGCTAAACCACGATCTTCAGCAGAATACCTATTTCAAGAATTCAAATAGTGTTAATAAAATCTCAAACATATTTAAAGCTAGAGGAGAGTTGTTGCCCTTAAATTATGTCCCACATCGAAATGACTTGTCTATAATATGCGATATATGCAACATGAATACCAGAGAAGACACTCGGCATTTTATAGGAATCTGTCCAGTCCTAAGAGAAACTAGAAGAACATGCTTTGGGAAGGATTACTTGGATGAAACAGAAGTAGAAGACTTGTTAAATGGATCCAACTGGGACAAACTCAACGAATATTGCAACATAGCGCTTAAATATCGGTATCGAATACGAAATGAATACATGTAAACAAATCTAATAATCCATTCAATATAAAAAGCTGCAGCATATAATGTAAAATAATAAAAACCTAATAACCAAAGGAATATTTAATAATTGGAAATAATATTTATAAATAAAATATAACGATATTAAAATAATATTAAATTATATCAGCATAAATATATTGAAATAAATTTTAAAATGTTCTTAATCTAGTAAAATGTAAACAAGAAAATGTAGTATCAGAATATTGTCAATCCTGGCAGACGGCTTTACTATAGCCACGCCATAACCGTTTTTTTTTCTTGCAAACTACAGAATACACTGTACAACATAGTATGTATGGAATATTGAATTTTAATAAAACGTTTATCTATCTATCTATCTATCCATACATTTCCGGATTTTTCTAAAAACTGCAACCAAAATTGGACGAAGTGTAATTTGTCACTGGTTGTCGCGAAATATTTATGCGGATGGAAGACAGTTCGAAAACAGGGAAGGACTAATACCGGCAATCAAAGGGGTTTTTCAACAAGTCCCATTAGACTACTTAAAAAGTTTGTACAATTCCTTGTCAAAGATACTTTTTGAAGTCGTACGCAATGATGGAGGATATACGCATTATTAATAATAAAAAAAATTATAAAAAAGATTTAAAACATTTGTTTAACTACCAATTTTTGTAGGTGCGTCTATCCTATTGTCGCACTTGTAACAGTCGCAAATTGATAAACTTGAATTTGCCGTTTTGATTTGGTAAATTTTCGGTCCATTGTTGCTAGCTAACACGCAGCGTCACAAAAGAGAATTAAATATAAAATTTAATCGAAATATTCTCAACATACAAAAAATTACGTCGCATTTTTGAGTGCGCCTATCCTATTGTCGGGGAGTGTATATATCATTGCAAAGATAATTTTATGTAGTTTTTTTTCGTCCTCAGACCATTTTTCTGTATCTCTTACCGTTTTTGAAATAATCGCAAGAAATTGCCTTTTTTTTAAGGTTGCGGACCACCGATCGATTGGGACTTTAAATGCCGTAATCTGGGGACCATTCCCAACCCTAGTCCAAAAAAAAATTCCGATGTAGGATTTTTGCCGACCAAATATGCCATTTTTCTTAGACTATTATTTCATTGTAGGCAAACGTAAAAATGCAATACCCAGTTCTAATGAGAGGTCTTGACCTCCAATGAACGAATTTTCTTTTACCCGGGGTGCCTCCCGTTCTCCCGCTAGAACCCAGAAATCGACAGTTTTCAGTATTAGATATGACTTGCAATGAATGGATCTGAAGGCGAGGCCTGTTCCTAACACCGGTACATCGGTTTAAAACCGGTGTTTACTTAGTACCGGTACCAATATTTCGAAGTACCGATATCCCGGTCTTTTCAACCATGGGCCGGTCCCGGTTTTTTTTTCTCCAACACCGGTGCACCGGTTTTTCATCCGGTTTTTTCAACCATGGGCCGGTCCCGGTGCACCGGTTCTTTCAACCATGAGCCGGTCCCGGTGCACCGGTTCTTTCATCCGGTTTTTTTAACCATGAGCCGGTCCCGGTGCACCGGTTCTTTCATCCGGTTTTTTTTAACCATGAGCCGGTCCCGGTGCACCGGTTCTTTCATCCGGTTGTTTCAACCATGAGCCGGTCCCGGTGCACCGGTTCTTTTATCCGGTTTTTTCAACCATGAGCCGGTCCCGGTGCACCGGTTCTTTTATCCGGTTTTTTTAGATTTTGTAGCACCTGTTCAGTACCGTGTTTTTTTTTGATAACCTGTTCAGCATCAGGTTTTTTAGCACTGGTGTTTTCAAGTTGTCTTGTTGTTGGGTAGGTGCTTTCCAGCAACGATTTATTCGAGTTTCTGTTGTAGCGTAGCACTTTTTAGTACGGTGTTTTTATTGGATACCCAGGGTTCAATATTTATGTACATATATGATTTTTTTAGCTTCTATGAAATTTACCTTTTACCTTATAGGTAATTGTCGCGATGAGAAAAAAATTATAAAGAATTTCTGTTGAGAAAATTATAAAGATGTAAATTACACATTCTAAAACACTTAATAGAGAGTTTTAGCATCTCTTTGAAAATATAACGTTCGGGATTATATAGTCAAATAAGAATACGGCAGAAATCCTACATCACTGGATTTTGGCAGGATGGGTGGGGATGGCCCTCCGAATATGGGAAAAAAGTCCCCACCGATTGGAGGTCCGCCACCTTAAAAAGGAGGGGGAGGTATTTTTTCCGTTTTTTTGCAATTATTTCAAAAACCGCAATAGATACAGAAAATGGTCTGAGGACGAAACTATCAAATTTCCTTTGAAATGATATATGTATATGTAACACATTAGTATTTTATTGAAAGTTTAGTTGCTCCGATTAAAGACGATCCCTCCATTTGAATTTGGCAAAACGGCATGTCCATAACTCCTCCAAAATTGGAGCAGAGACCTAATTTTCGGTTTAATATCAATGGAGGGCATCATCACTCTATCTCTACTCACCAAAAATCACTTCAATCAGATAAAACTAAGGGTACTACCTCCCATACAAAGTGAAGTGACCCAAGACAACTTTACTCTACAGTTTATAAAATGAGTTGTGAAACATTGTAAGAGGGTACCCTTAGTTTTTATCCTATTGAGCTGATTTTTGGTGGGTGCTCCCCATTGGCAATAAATCATTATTTTTTTTTAAACTAACGGCAAATTTGTCTGTATCTTTTGCCGTTTTTGAAATAATTGCAAAAGACGGAAAAAATACCCCCCTTAAGGTCGCTAACTTCCAATCGGTAGGGACTTTTTTCCCATTATCGGGGGGCCATCCCCAACCATTTTGCCAAAATCCAGTGATATGGGATTTTTGCCGAACATATATCGTATTCTTCTTTGAATATATAACCCCGAACGTTATATTTTGAAAGAGATGCTTAAACTCTCTATTAAGTCTTTTAGAATGTGTAATTTACATATCTTTAAAATTTTCTCAACATTAGAAATTCTTTTTAATTTTTTTCTCATCGCGACAATTACCTTATATAAATTTCATAGCTTAGCTAAAAAAATCATTTACATAAATATTGAATCATGGCTATCCAATAAAAACACCGTACTAAAAAGTGCTACGCTACAACAAAAACCGGATGAAAAAACCGGTGCACCGGGACCGGCTCATGGTTGAAATAACCGGATAAAAGAACCGGTGCACCGGGACCGGCTAATGGTTGAAAAAACCGGATGAAAGAACCGGTGCACCGGGACCGGCTCATGGTTGAAAAAACCGGATGAAAGAACCGGTGCACCGGGACCGGCTCATGGTTGAAAAAACCGGATGAAAGAACCGGTGCACCGGGACCGGCTCATGGTTGAAAAAACCGGGTGTTTAAAAAAAACCGGCGGGTGCCGGTGCACCGGGTGTAGTACCGGGTACTGAAGAAAACCGGTATCCGATACTGAAATCTGAGTACCGAACAGGCCTATGAAGGCCTTTCCCCACAGTCACTACCGTTCCCTAGCTACAGCCCCCCAAAATTGCCGTTTTCAGTAATGGATGAAACCAGCCAAACTACAGCTTCCGGGAGGGAGTGGAGTATGCTGTACCAGGAGAAAAAGGATGATCCTAGGAAAAGGACATGCAGATCCAATCATTATAATAGGGTATTATGGAATAGGGTATTATATCGTTATGGAAAATTAAGGCAGAAACAAAATTGTCCGGGACCGAGGGGATTACGTGATACAACAAGCTTGCGACTCAACGTTAATTGCACATTCAATACGGAATAGCAGGATTGGTAACCGAAAAGTGCTGGACCTGTAATATTTACTAGGACTCTCCAAGCATTCTACGTTTCTTTGACGTATGAAATAGTTTTTAGTCTGAGAAAATTTAGCCAAAATATGGCCATCGAACGGCAAAAATCATACATCGAAAATTTTTTTGCATGATGGTTGGGGATGAGCCCCAGATTATGAGAAAAAAAAAGTGCCAACCGATTGGGGGTCCGCAACCTTAAAAAAAGGGGGACCTTTATTCGTTTTTTTTTTTTTGCTATTATTTCAAAAACGACAAAAGATACAGAAAAATGGTATGAGAACGAAAAAAACTACATAAAATTATCTTTGCAATGATATACAACACATTAGAGTTTAATTGAATATTTCGGCGCTAGACTAAAAAATTAATTAGAATACTTTTATTTTAGACCTTTTTTAAAAGCTCCATAACTTTTGAAATAATGCTAGTTCAGCCCCAAAAATTTTGTTTAAGTATGTATTTACAATAAGTTCGAGATCATTTTAAGGTAAACATTGAGTCGCTCCGGTCAAGGACCCCCATTTTCCCGCATATGAATTTGGCAAAACGGCATGTCCATAACTCCCCCTAAATTGGAGCAGAGTGCTAATATTTGGTTTATTGTGATTGGAGGTCATAATCACCCCACCCACCAAAAATCAGCTCATTCGGATAAAAACTAAGGGTACCTCCCATACAAAGTGACCCAAGACAACTTTGTTTTCAAAAAACTTTTATTTCAAAAGTTATGGAGCTTTTAAAATCATTGCAGAGATCATTTTGCATATGTAGTTTTTTTCGTTCTCATACCATCCCACCCTTTTTTTAAGCTTGCGGACCTCCAATCGGTTGGGACCTTTTTATCCGCATAATCTGGGGCTCATCCCCAACCATCAAGGAAAAAAAATTCCAAAGTAGGATTTTTGCCGACAAATTATCGTAATTTTCTTAGACTATTTGTTCTTCGAGAATTACATTTAATCAACAACCTTCTGTCAACATTACTAAAAAGCTAAGAACATGTGGTATTTTTCCACGATACATTCTGTTTTGACCACAACCGTTTTTAAATTCGATATAAGCGTATTTTTATTATTTTTCAACGTGGGTTTCGGCTGTAGAGAGGGGAATTTTACAGAGTCAGGTTACGGTACATCTGCAGTTCTGGAAAGTATACGAACAGCGCCCGCTCAAGCACTTAAACCGCCCGAGTCAGACTTCAAATTGCCGCCCCAACTGAAAAAAATTTGAACTATATCGGCCCAGCCGTTCTCAATTGATGAATTTTTTCGATTTTTCCAATTTTCCGATTTTTCCGGAGGGGTTTTCCAAAAAAAAATTCCGCAAAAACCTCCTGGTAATTGCAAACAACTGAAAAAAAATTGAACCAAATCAGTCCAGCCGTTCTCAATTGATGAATTACTATACATTTTTTTCGCTCCATTTTTATACCCTATACCCCATAAGATGGTATAGGGTATATTGTTTTTGTTACGCCGATATTATGACCTCAAAGGAGCCACCGAAGGTATGGCAAAGTGTATATACAGGGTGTCCCGCATTGGGTGGTCAATACTGTAAGGGTTGATAGCGCAACTTGTTTCAGCAAGAAAATTACCAATACAATCGGATTTTTTTTTTACCGTTACCTTGTTATCGCTCTTTTTGTGAAAGTCATCAAAAATCGTGACTTGTCACGCAAAATCGTAATTTGCAGCACTCCTGATGACTTAATCCAAGATTTGATTTCAGTTTCAGAAACTACATTAAATTTCACAAAAACTGAAGTTTTTCCTGTTGCCAACATTATCGGCACTTTCAAGATACAGTTACTCAAACTTAATAGAAATTTTAAAATAGATTTTTCATCGAAAACTCAAACAGTAATTTCATAACGGTGCTTTATACGTACAACTCTGCAAAGTTGATAAAAGTTGCTTCAACATGTTGGCTTTGCAACGGTATATCACTTTTCATATTTACATTACGGGATTTTGGAATTACACATATTGAATGTAAAAAAACGAGGTAATTATTTTGTTATCGGATTATTTAAACTGAAATTTTATTCATTTATTTTTTATATTTTACTATCGCAATTCTGAAAATTTGTTAAATAAAAATTAAAATAAAGTTTTGAATATGAGAAAGAACCAATAAACTAAGATATTAACTAATGATTAAATGGGTCTGTTTGATGAATTGGAATAATGCTGCTGGAATTAGCCTCCTCCATTTTGTATGCAGACTCGATACCTTCGACGCATGGAAGAAACGTCCCGAAGGATTTCAGGAGGGGTTTCGCCTTGATGTTGTCACAAGCATCATTAATTCGCTGCAGCAGCTGTTCCCGGGAGGTAATCGGCTCGGAATAGACATTGCTTTTTAAGTTTCCCCATAAATAAAAATCTACGGGAGTAAGGTCGGGACTTCTCGCAGGCCACGCAACTGTCCCAAATCTGCCAATGCACTTTCCGGGAAATTCGTTTTCCAAATATTCTTTGATAGGTCTCGCATTATGAGCGGGCACCCGTCTATCTGCCATAAATAGCAAATATTAAATTTTAACCGTTATAAGTACCGTTGCATTTGCCAAACAATGTACCAAATTTCAAATATCTTACAGTTCTGGTCAAAATAATGTGGCGAGATTCTATCCCGAATTATAATTGCCTTTGTATGTCTTTTTTCGAGTCAAGGGAAAATTGTTAACGATTCCACTGAAGCCATGATTTTTACCATTCAATGCGTGTTTACCTAAAATTATGCAATGTAAATAAGAAAAGTGATATACCGTTAGAAAGCCAACATGTTGAAGCAATTTTTATAAACTTTGCAGAGTTGTACGTATAAAGCACCGTTATGCAATTACTGTTTGAATTTTCGATGAAAAATCTATTTTAAAATTTCTGTTAAGTTTGAGTAACTGTATCTTGAAAGTGCCGATAATGTTGGCAACAGGAAAAACTTCAGTTTTTGTGAAATTTTATGTAGTTTCTGAAACTGAAATCAAATCTTGGATTAAGTCATCAGGAGTGCTGCAAATTACGATTTTGCGTGACAAGTCACGATTTTCGATGACTTTCACAAAAAGAGCGATAACTAGGTAACGGTAAAAAAAATTCCGATTGTATTGGGAATTTTCTTGCTGAAACAAGTTGCGCTATCAAGCCTTACAGTATTGACCACCCAATGCGGGACACCCTATATAAATGATCAGGGTCGGTCCATGAATCGAACAAGCCATGTCTGTCTGTCTGTCCGTGCGTCTGTCTGTTAGCACGATAACTCCCGAAATAATGAAGCTAGCGGTTTGAAATTTTTGTCAATGTTTGTTTTGCTAAAATCTTGGACGGTATTGAAAATGGGCCAAATCGGACCACGGGTTCCCCTCCCATACAGACTACCCCTCCTTGATATTTTCATTCGGCCATAACTTTCGGTAGAATATCGCTATCGACTTGAAATGTTGATCAATGTCTCATTCTGACATATACTTTGAGTTGATGGACAGTGGAGTAGGTCCGACTACCCCTATCCCTACTTCCCTTACAAAGTTATATTCAGCCAAATCTTTTGATAGAATATCACGAAAAACTTCAAATTAATATCAACTGGTAGCCGTTGGATGCCTTGACAAGGTAATAAAGATGTTGTGTCAGGTCCCATCTACCCCTCCCTCCTCCACATAAAATATGAAATTGAATATTTTGGGTTTTGCGTGCTTTCTAGGTCTGTACATGGGTATAGGGTATACACTCATCGTGCTATTCGCACGATTAGAAGTCGGTCTCGTTATATATATATAGATTTAGCTTAAAAAAATCCTCTTTCTTCACATACACCAGGCGTTTGCGTGGAACTTGCAAATTTTGCACACATTTCGGCTCAAAAGGTTAATTAAGTAATTTAAGGTGTGCTTCATGCACCTTATTTTTTCATTTTTCCTTTCCCAATTTCTAGGTTTCTTTGTGTGGTATCAGATATGCTGTACATTTTTCTGTATATTTACCAATGCTGTACGGCAGGTTGAAATGAAATGCTGGACTGTACAGCAAAATTTTGTACGTCCGGCCAGCTTATCCGAACAGATTGGGGAAATTTCAGTGGCGTGGGAATCAATCCAGTGAAAACGGACTAGAAGGAGTACGACTCCTACTATGAACTTGCCTAGACTTGGTGGCATTCAACTTGCAAGAAAGCAATCGAGAAAACGGGGTTGCAGCCAAAAGTTGTGACTACACTGTTCCCAAATTATTTCCTTAGAAAGAACCATTGCAGCCTGATCCCGTCAAGGTAAGCCTGGGTTAATAACATACTCCTGACCAGTATAAGACGGACGCAGGAGTGGGCATTGGAATTTACTCTGAGGAATTGAACATTTTGTCTCTCAGTCTCCCTAACCTTTGTAGTGTTCTGCAAGCTGAGGTCTCGGCGATTAGGGAAGCCCTAAATTGGCTGGGCAGTCACGTCGTCACAGGAAAGGACGTTATTTTCTATACTGACAGTCAAGCTGCAACTAGATCCCTCGAGTCAGTGCTAACCGCATTAAAGACTATTAAAAAGTGCTGGTCAGTACTTAAGACAGATGGGTCGTTACTTCAACATTACAATATGTTGGATACCGGGTCACAGTGGCATCGTAGGAAATCACTGCGTAGACGACTTGGCCCGGAATGCGTCAGCAGGTAGCGTTGAAGGCGACCGCGGCAACTTGGAAACACCTATTGTCGCTTGTGCAGTGGTAATAGAAGCCGCTGTAGAACACAGGACCAACGCAAGATGAACCTATGGCTGTACTTGTGGCACGAGGAGGATGACATGGCCAAAACTAGATATTGTCCGATCCACCATACTACTGTCTTTGGACAGAAAGCAAATTCGTAATTTGGTGAGGGTCACAACCGGAAACTGTCCTATTTAGGCCAGTCAATAAACCGAAATATAAGGCGTTAGGTCGCAAAAAATAGCTCGGCTCTGGTATTTTGGGATATTGCTAGGATAGATACCAGTAGTGTACCACCAAGTTTGCAACTTCGAAAAACCTGTGCTAACCCCGTGACCCTAAAAAAACCTCAAAATTTTCGGACTTTTTTCATATTTTGGTTTGTAATTTTTAAAAGGTGTAGACTCCCAAAAATTAATATAAGGAAAACCCAGTATAAAAACAAAATTATATAACCTGAGGATGTATCAAAAAATGATACGAAACGTCGTTTAAGACAATACAACATAATACAATGAAAAAATAACAAGCTGTTTCAATTGAGCAATAAATACAACCAATTCAACAATTAAGAGCAACAGTGAGAAATAAATAGATCAAACATAATAACCTACAATAAAAGTCGTCCACTGCACTTTTAAAGCTAACAAAATCTTCTTTAATTTGAGTTCAACCTTAGCTTTATAAGTACAAAGGATCTCAAGATACAGGATTTTAAAAGATGTTTTTTTTTGTAAAAAAGTCCGAAATTGTAATACGACCTACTCTATGACGTGTTCCGATTCCATCTGTTCCTGGATGCGTTGAGGCTAATCCAGGAACACAGTTGGATGAATTTTGGTTAAGATTTAAAAAGAAAAAAGTTTTTCTTACAAGAACCTAATATATAGGAGTTGGTTTGTATGACAGCCCTATGACGTAATGTTCCGATTTCATCCATTCCTAGATATTTTTTGAGGCTTAACCCAGGAACACACTTGGGTGAAGTTTGGTTAATATTGGTACATAAAGAAAAAAAATTTTCTGGGAAGAACCTAATTTTCAGGGGCAGCCATATGACCCCAGGGTCCGATTCCATTCGTTCCGACATATATACAGTAACTGGTTTATAACTTCGTGTCACATGACTTTCTCCACAGAATGCACATTGAAGCCGATATTTAGTTCGGAAGATGACTAAAATTACAATTTCGAACTTTTTTACAAAAAAAACAATGTTTAAAGTGCTGTATCTTGGGATCCTTTGCACCTACAAAGCTGGAGGTAGACTCAAATTAAAGAAGGTTTTGATAGCTTTAAAAATCCAGTATACGACTTTCTTGTAGGAAGCACCTTTTGGAAATTACAAACTAAAATATGAAAAAAGTCCGAAAATTTTGAGGTTTTTAGGGTCACGGGGTTAGCACAGGTTTTTCGAAGTTGCAAACTTGGTGGTACACTTCTGGTATCTACCCTAATAATATCCCAAAAAACCAGAGCCGAGCAATTTTTTGCAACCTAAAGTCATAAAATGACTGGCCTATATTAGGGTGCTCGCCAGAAGACTTCGAATCTCCCACAACGACTTCCGTAGAAGTTGTGATGACGAAAAAGAGGATAAGGCCGAGAAACTGAGGCGTTTTCTTGGTTCAAGGTATTTCTTTTCTTGGTTCAAGGTATTTCTAGGATACCGATGATCTTCGGGATGTGAGCCCAATACTGCCTAACAAATTTATTGTTAGCACAGGCTGGTTCTCAGCTTAGGTGGTTAATATAGACTTGATTTTAACGGAGATATCACTGGTCTAAGTGCGTCGGGTATAAACCAAGCGGCTCCTGTACCTAACCTAACCTATATGAATCGATTCGACGGCAAGCGCTGCAAACGCTTCATTCAAACGCGTCTGATTCACCTTTTTTTTTCTAACAGGAGATATGCATTATAGGCTGTGAGGTATCAAATATATTTCAATTTCGGTTTTCATATTGCTTCTGTAATAATAAAATAACACCGTAAACGGAATTTCCTTGACGTCCCCTTTAATATGATATGATGATATGCTGATAAGTGATAGTTTAGTGTCCTTTTTGCCCTTTTTGCTATCTTTCGGCTTTTCCTAGAGAAAAACAGGCTACTTGGATCCTATACAGATTCCAAAACAAAAAATTGACCCTTTAGTTTTTGCTAAAATTATTGAGCACAGCAAGCTGAAGCTTTCCACTCTGTTAACCTTCGGTTGGAAACCCCAATCGTTCGACCTGGTGAACTGATCGGGGTTCGCCAAACCGCGAGGTGCCAAACCTCAAAATTGTGGACAACACACGCCAACACGTAAGCGATGGTGGAATTCAGTTTTGCTATTTGCTCGACATTTGGCAACTGCTGGCAATGTGATTGGGGGAATCCAAGGTATCGATCTTGGACCTTGGTTTGGCAAACTGCGCGCAGTGTGGGCCAGCATTAGGGACACGTTTCCCAAGTTACTGTACAAAGTTGTGCTGTCCTGAGTGCATCGGTTCGTAGTAATAGGGATACTATAGAAACTTTGTTAAAAAATGTGATGGGGTAATTTTCGTTTTGAGTCGAATATGGCCTTCATTCTTGTTCAATTAATCAGAGCGGCATTAGTTGAGACGATTTGTGTAAAAATTAAAACATAATATCAATTCGTTCCTGAAAATAAATCCATAAAAACCTTACAGGTGCAACATCTTCAATGCTTTATACCAAAAGAAATTCATATCATATCGTTTTGACCGGAAGAGAAAGTGCCAGAAATCGAGTAAAGAGGAATCAAATTAACACCACTACCATTCTGGAAAATGCCTTTCGTCAGTTCCTAAATGTCAATGGAAAAGCTTTTCTTTTAAATCACATTCAATTAGAATCAAACTCACCCCCGAAATAACCTGCAACCTTTTCACCTACATTCAAACACTAAATCATTTGAATTTGATCATTAACCCCTAATAAGCCAATGATTAGTTTACCCTTTCTATTAAAGTCATGTTCCATTTACCCTTTTGTAGGCTTATTGTTGCCATCGAACTTGTTTTGTCCCACATATTTTTTTCACGACACGGACCATTTAGGATTCACACGTCGTCTCGACCCACAGGAAATTTGTGACCCAAAAAATGTACCCGTGCCGAAATGTACACTACACCTCCGATTTGTGTGCTCTTTTTTCGTTGTGTTTGTTTTTTTTTATCCTTGGGTGGAGATACGACCTGTTTGTTTGCGCGAAATGGTAAGGCAGGTCTTTGCGAGTGGTGTGTAATAAATTTGGGAATTAAATATTTTTGTGACATTCATAATATATCTGAATTTTCGTCAATTCTATTTCTTTTTTAAATTATCATTTGACGGTTGAAGATAAAGCCAATTGATGAAAACCAGTACTATTCATATCGTAAATAAGACACAGCAAGCAAAACGGATAAACTGCCCAACGAAAACCGAAAAGAAAAGATTTTACAAAAAGGGGATGAAATTAAATCGATTAATCATAGGTGAGTCCGAACACACATATTTCATGTGATATATTGTAAAATCCATAGGACAACATGCTACCGTAGCGTGTATTGTACATGAATTAGAAAAATTGTGAGACATCATCATATTCATCATGTGCACGGAGAGGATGAACGAAAACACACAGGGGTCTTATTTAACCCCTTGTGTATTTAATTTGATGACCATCGCTCTATAAGATTGCCAAGAGCCAGACAATTGTGTATGCAGCAATGATGCTGTGTATACCGTCGTCTTGTCTATACTGGTCCCGCGGCTCCTGGACCTCGTCGTCGCAGTCGTATTCATCGCGTCATCCTCCAGAAAGTGTTGGATGTCATCTTATTATTCAAAAAATCTGTGGGAATCAAAACAGGATTTTTTCGCATCCTCGGCCAGGTTGACCACTGTCCGCATCATCATCCGTTCGTTCTTGATCTGCCGTTCTCCCGTGTCGTCCTCATTCCCGTGCATGCAGATGATAATGCCAGCATATTAAAGTATACCCCTTCGTTGCTGCTGCCACTTCTGTTTCAAGGCACTTTTATTTGTAGGGACTCTCGGTTATCGTCGACATCGTCTCTTCTTTATAGAGATCTGCTGTATTATGAAGTATACAAATAAAAAATCCCTTTTTAAAGTAAACCGTTTTATGAGCTTAGCACAAAAACGTGAATGGTATGGACACTCGATGGACTATGGTCGACCGACGACGCGACGGATGGATGGCTGGAATATTGCAAGTACACGGCATAAAATGTACTTGGGTACTTATTTTTCGTCTCTCAATCGTTCTGCGTTGTGCAATTCGAACCATTCTTCCTGTTACCCAGTCTTGGGCATTTTTTTTCCTCAGCGTACTGGGAAAACCTGTAGGGATAAGAGTATGGGCTACAAAAAATAAGCCACCATATCTTTTTCAGTGCACACGTATGTTATCCCCATGGTAATATATCGCCACAGTAAACTATGGTGAATTTAGTGAAAGGTGCGCAGGTGTACCTGCATATGTTTAACAAATGCAGTACAGCCGCTTTTATTTCACATTAAATCGTGTCCTAATTTTAAAAGATCTGGACATTTAAGAGATTTATAATTTGACAGCGCTGTCTTCAGGCGAAAACATTTTTCTTATTTGTTTTTGGAATAAATCCCATTCATTGGCGAGCAATTAAAATTAGAGAAAAAACGAAAAGGCTTTGAATGAAATGAAAGCAATAGGAAAAAAAGTCTCAAGACAGGCCTCACACGGGGGTGGTCTATTTTTTCACGCAACAAAGCAACCGAGTAAGGGAAATGTCTGTAACTTTTTTTTTTATACCGGTCACTATGTGAATATATAAAGTATATATATTATTGATCAGTGCGACGAGAGAAATCGATTGAGCGATGTCCGTCTGTCTGTCTGTCCGTCTGTTTCAATACAAACTAGCCCCTCAGTTTTGAAGCTATCGAGCTGAAATTGTGTATACAAGTTTCATTTTAATGTACGCTGTATATATGTCAGAACGAATGAAATCGGACCATGGGGTCATGGGGCTGCCATAGAAACCAACCTCTGAAAATTAGATTCTTCTAAGAAAAACTTTTTTCTGTATGTACCAATCTTAACCAAATGTGTTCCTTGTAAAGTCCCAAACTATATCTAGGAACGGATGGAATCGGAACATTACGTCATAAGGCTGCCATACAAACCAACCGCTGAAAATTAAGCTCTTCTAAGAAAAACTTTTTCCTTCTTAATCCGACCTTAACCAAACTTTTCACAAATGCGTTCCCAGCAAAGCCTCAAAATACACTCCCAATCAATAGGATAGTTCCACTTGTAAAATGGCTGTATCTCGGTAAGTGATAACGGTATTTTCTTAAAACTTATTTTCAGTATCCTGCTTGTTTTTGGCATAACATAAGGTCTCAAATCCGGAGTCCCGTTAGGATTTTCTTACGATAATTCTTAAAAACAGTACAAATAGTGAAGTCAATAGGATAGTTCCAGTGGGAATAAAACATCAAATAACGGTACGAAAGGATAATTTTACTTTGAAAAATGTAGCTTGTAATAAGCAGAACTTTATTTAAGTAATTTAAGCCCAAAAAGTTAATCTGGGATATAATTGTATAGGTTTTAACGGTAAATTAAATTAGTTTCACCCCAAGCTCCTCTAAACGTTATCACAAGATCTTGAGTGTACTTAAAATATCGTCTAACGGTATAGATCTTCCTTCTCATTCATCCCTACACATTTTTGATGGTATTTAGATCTTGGAAGTGTGGGAGGTCTTTCCCAAACCTGATTAGTTGGTCTTGAAACCAATCTTTTATTAGTATTGCTTCATGATTGACGCCTATCGTGTTAAAATCTCAAAGATGTTGCATGGAAAATGTCGGTAATTTTAAGAATTATATTACCCAGAATATTTTTGTAAGAATGGACGTTGGGAATATCCCTAATTTCCACAAGCTCAATAGTTCCACACCGAGATAGTCAACCCCATACATCGTCATTTCTTACTCTAAGTGATGTGTTTACAAAATTAATTTCTTTTTGCTCAAATCGTGGAAATAATACCTAAATCCATCTGAACCGACGAGATTTAATCCTTTCCGTCAGTAAAAATAACGCGTTTGACCAATCCATACAGTTTCTATATTGGGGTTGAATATCTTGGTATGGAAGTATTGAGCTTTTTTAAATTAGAGGTATTCAGAGTACCCAGGCTTTTAATGATATTCTTCCTAATGTGTTGCCTAAAACTTCCGACATTTTCCATGCCGTTCGTATAAGATTTTAACAAGATAATGACACCAATTATGATGCAAGGCTGATAAAAGATTGATTTCAAGCCCAACTAATCAAGGTTATGGAAATACTTTCATACTTCCTAGATCTAAATATCATCAAAAATGTGTGGGAATAAATGACAAGGAAGAGCTATACCGTTAGACGATAGTTTAAGAACACTGAAGCTCTTTGGCGAACGTTGAAAGGAGCTTTGGACGAAATCAGCTTAATTTGCCGTTAAAACCTATACAATTCTATCCCGGATTAACTTTTTGAGCTTAAATTACTTAAATAAAGTTCTACAGCTACATTTTTCGAAGTAAAATTATCCTTTCGTACCGTTATTTGATGTTTTATTTCCACTGGAACTATCCTATTGACTTCACCATTTGTACTGTTTTTAAGAATTCTCGTAAGAAAATCCTAACGGGACTCCGGATTTGAGACCTTCTATTATTTAAATAACAAGCAGGCTACTGAAAATATTGTCACCAAGTTTGAAGATAATACTGTTATCACTTACCGAGAAACAGCCATTTTTCAAGTGGAACTATCCTATTGATTGGGAGTGTATATCTAGGAACGCATGAAATCGGAACACTACGTCATACGGCTGTCATACAAACCAACCCCTGGAAATTAGGTTCTTCTAAGAAAACCTTTTTTTTATGTATTTATCTTAACCGAACTTCACCCAAATGTGTTTCTAGTAACGCCTCAAAACATATCTAGGAATGGATGGAATCGGAACATTACGTCATTGGGCTGTCATACAAACCAACCACAAAATATTAGGTTCTTGTAAGAAAAACTTTTTTCTTTTTGAATCTTAACCAAAATTCATTTAAGTGTGTTCTAGTATAGTGATTTTAGCTTTTGACCCAAACATCCAAAAAAAGAGCTGACTTTTGATGCCAATTTGTTCTATGGTCTGACCGCATTACGCAGTAAAAAGTTACACTTTTTTGCGCGTCACATTTGGCGGGGAAGGGTGGCAAAGGGGTGAAATTAGGATTTTCCGCAAATATTGTGTTAACTGTAATATTTACAGCAAAATGTTCTGAGAACAATTTAAACTACACAAATTTCCCTTTCTAATGATATACAGGGTTATTGGTTAAGTCGACCTATTCCCTGCAACACGTTATAATAGGGTAAAAATGCAACAAAATGAGGCCATAAATGTTAGGCCGATTTTCAACGGTCACTGAGATATTTTAATTTTTAGTTTTTTTTTAAATAACTTCGAATTTTACCATTTAAAGTAAGAATTAAAAAAAAACTACCAAGGTAATGGGTTAAAACTTATTTTTGGATTTTAGTCAACATTATAGCAGACATTTCTTAATCATTTAAAATTTCAAAAACCCATCACAATTCGAAATTTTTAATTTTTAATAAAAAAAAATTATCTTACATTTTTTTAAAGTTGATTTTTAATATAGTATTACTAAAAAAAAATATATGACACGGACTCTGCAGACCATTGGAAAAACATACTCGTGTTGTCAGCTTTCCAAAAAGGTGTCAATGTAATATAAATATTTGAAATAATTGAAACAGTTAGCTGCAACTTGTTCGGGGACCATAATTTCGTTTGATAAAAAACGACAAATCCAACACAATAAAAACACGTCTGTCATGTTAGCATTACCACTTTAAAATTTCGACAAACGCTATAGTGCATTAAATGTCGCGATTTTGTCGTAATTCAATGGAAAAAAAAATTGTCGCGCCCCTCCTTCCCCTTAAAAACTACCGTGAAGTGCATTTGAGCCTCAGTTAACCAAATTCGAGTTCCAAGAATCTCCCCAATGCTAAAGGTGTCCAGTAAGATATCACAGGGGCTGTTTAAGAGATTTCCACCCTGAAAAAAATTGTCGCGCCCCTCCTTCCCTTAAAAACTACCCCCGTCAAGTTAGCACTACCACCCCGGTAGCGGCCACTTCAAGCATTTCCGTAAAACAAAATGTATCCAATTAATTGTCGCAGGATATATCACAATCTTTTTTCATTAGAGGATATACTGAAAAAAAGTATCTCTTTTAAATCAAGTTTTTTTCATTACATATTCCTTCATTTCTTCTGCTTTTACCGAAGCGTGCAGCTTTGAAACATGAAATACTTTGAAAATAGAGACACTTAGAAGAGACTCATTAGCTTCTTGGATGCCAAAGATTCTTTTGTGAAGCTTATTATTATCAGCCTTTTTGGGAATAACTTCACCAACAGGAGCTTTTTTGATATTTATCTTTTTCTTACGTACTGTGACAAATTTATCAATTGGAGATTGATTTTTGTCAACATTCAAAGGAATTATAGAAGATGATGATTCTAAAATAACACTAGAAGTCTCCGCTTTTTGGCTATCAGGAGGATGCTCAGAAGATTTCGCAATTACTTTCAATTCGACGAAACGAACTGAGATAAATCGTCAATTTGTACTTTATAAAATTGCTCGCAAACACAATTCATTTTACTTTAAGAAAAAAAAACAAAACTAAATGACAACAGTGGGATTCGAGCACAGGGCCTGACGGGCGTGAATCTAACACGTTACCACTGAGCTGTATACTAGTTTGAAAATTGTTAGCCAGATAACTCAGTTAAGCTAAGCTTGAACCCGCTATTGGACAAAATCAAACAAAGAAAACAAAGACTACACGAGCGGCGGTGAAAACAATGCACAATTAAAAACTTTCGAAGTCAATATAATTTGTTTCACTGCACAAATCCGCGAAACCACTTTTATTGAATAAGCAAACGAGCAAATTAAGAAAAAAATGCCGGATTTAGTAATTAAAATTATAAATTAAAGCGAAAAATTTGATTCTAATGCAAAGTGAAAATTTTTGCTGTGTGTCACTCGATAAACGTCAAACGTGAGTTTGATTGTTTGAATAAATATAAATTTGATTCAACCAGTTAAGTTGTGACCTGCCGTAACTTAATTTTAGACCATCGCTCCACATTTCGATGTAAATCCATTTTATCGACAACATCCTTTGTAGAAAACACTAGCATCAAATTTTTTAAACATTCAAATTTTGGGGAGATAGCGAGAGAGGCTTTCAAACTTAGGACCGAAAGCTTACAAGATTATTGAGCCTATTTTGACATGTCCAGTGACATCAGCTTCGAGCGAGCGATCATCTAGTAAATTAAGATTAATAATAATCAATCATTTATACGAACGTTAATTCTTGATTGGGGGTCAAGACAAGAATACAAGAAATATAGGGTCAAGAGTAAGAAAAATATAGAGCAACAACGACTACATATAGAAACATTTACTGTAACTTCACCCACCCCCTCGAATCAACGATTCTACAATTGTAGGGTAGGTTTCAACCCCAATAAATATTTTTGTAAATTTTTTAAGATATGGTATACCTCAAGACCACACATACCGGGCCAATCCACGAAAATACGAAATAAGCGATCTTAAAGTAAAAATTGCACCCGGATAATTTCGCCTTGTATACTACTCTCCGTTCCTTCTATGCTTCGTGCCAGAAAACTTAAAACTATGTCGACAATTTTCAACCAATTAAATTGATATTTGTTGACAGACCATATACACAAATAGAGGCAAATTTCTATAAAATCACAATCCATAATGCATTCATGCGTGTGGTTATAATTTTCTAGTCCATTTTATAGGCGCGCCGGCAGTATCGTAGAAAGGTTTTTTCTTTCGTCTATCAATACAACATACAGACGACGACGACGACGACGACGACTCGCAATCAAGTATTATCTAGTCAATTCCCTTTAATTGAAGCCTAGAAATGCGAAACATTTTTCGTATACGAGGGCAGTTCAATAAGTACCCGTGTTTGAAGACATAGGATGGTACTGAGGGAAGTTGGTGTCATCATCGTGTGCTGCCATCTATCAAACGACGCCAAAACAAATTCCAGACTAATTTATTGGTTAGTTTTGATTCGAGTAACGTATGTTTCGTAATTTTCGATAAGATCGAAAGAGAGAGGTAATTCGATTTCTGTTTTTGGATCAGAAAAAATGCGAGGAGATAAAAGCGAAGTTGGATGCTATTTATGGGGACACTTCGCCGTCTATGACCACCGTTAGATATTGGTTCAACGGTGAATCTGCTCCAAAGAAGGCCAAAACGGTTCCATCGGCCGGAAATCATGTCATGGCGGTCATGGCGACGATTTTTTGGGATGCGAAGGGCGTCAGCCTTATGGATTTTTTAGGAAAAGGAAGAACGATCACTGGACAGTGAGTTATTGGACCGCTTCGACAAAAAATTGAAGGAGACACGATCGCATTTGGCGAAAAAAAAGTGTTGTTTCACCACGATAACGCACCAGCGCATTCATCCGAAGTCGTCGCCGCCAAACTACATGAATCGCGTAATGAATTGCTGCCGCATCCTCCGTATTCACCCGGTCTGGCTCCCTGCGACCCTAACATGAAGAAATGGCTCGCGGGAAAAAAATTAGCTTAAACGAGGAAGTCATCGGCGTGTTTTGGCGAATTCGGCAAATCCTATTTTTTGGAGGGGTTAAAAAAATGGCAGGAACGTTGGGAAAAGTGTATCTTACTAAAAGAGGACTATGTTGAAAAATAAAAATAAAAATTAGAAAAAAAATTGTGTCTTCATTTTCAACACGGGTACTTATTGAACCACCCTCGTATATATGCCTGACTCTGGCCTCGAACCTGATGAATCCATATTAGTGTATTACATTTTAAATTTTAGATGCATAAAAATATTATGATGTTTACGCGCGACTCAAGTAAACATTGGAAAAAAATATGTTTTTATTCTTTAGAAATTTGTTTTTGAGAGGAGACAATATTATTCGTAAGACAGAATTCAAGGATGTCGTGTTCATTTGTCGCGTAAAGATGTTTTGCTCTTATATCCACGTTTAAAATCAGGGAATGAAAAAATGCCTATGTAATAACGACTAGTAAAAAAATATTTGTAAGCCTTGTTTGACATGTGATCCTGATATCTATGAGTTTAATTAGATATTTTAGGGTACTCCTTGTCCTTGCCTTGAGCATCATTTTTGGCAATATCCTCGGCATACATACCTCAGCCCGGGAATGTACATACATATTTGCATTAATCCCATATGGAGCTACATATTTATTATAGAATTGGAATCCTGTTAAACACATTTCATTCTGTCCGGATTGCTGTCAGAGTAAATTTATTAGTCTAATATTCAATTTAAAGAGTAAACTGTGCCATGTTTGAGCATCGCATAACAATCCTGGAGAATTTGTATATCTGCAGAATATCGTCCATAAATCTTCAAAACCGCTCCCACATTCTGTAAATAATAATTGCATTGCCAAACACGTGTTCGATTATTGAAATTTCTGCAATCTGCATATTGGCCAAAGAACTATTCTTATCAGTCTATCTATGTAGGTCTATAGTGCATACAACATACATAAATACGTTTTTGGCCTGATTTTACCGGAAAATTATGTAATTTCTATGCAGTAAACCGTCCTGCGCCAATGTTGGACAATATGTATTCACGTAAAGCCTAATAGTAGTGAATAAAACCACACTAGAATGTCTAATCTGTAATGTGTGTGTTCAATTTGTTGAGGCAAAAACACACAAATAGCTTGTGATCATTAAATGCATTATTTTAGAACGTCATAAATACTCCAAGGTTGTTGCAAGTAGCAAATGTAGTACACCACAGTACAGATAGTATGCCAATATAATTATGTACCTAGATGCGCATATGTATGTCTACAAAGAGGTGTCCAATAAAATCGTTGGCCGTAAACTGCAATAGTGTGGCTGTGGCATTAAATAGGTATGTCGGCAGCAGTGGGAAACCATGTCGCCAGGTTACATCATCAATTGGATGGAAAAACGCTTATGGCTTATCGATAGATAGCCCGACGCGATTGTACCCATACAGGAGAAAAATGCATGCCGTCAATATAGTGAATAGTCACACCACAGACACTGTTTGATTTTATTGCAATGCTCGAAATCATGCGAAAATATGATTCATTCAGAGTGGAAAAATGGCTCTTTGAATTGAGGGGAATGTAGAATTACTAGTTTATGTAATCACGTTAACATTCATACTCGTAGACTGAATTCAATCAATCTCGCAGTATCAACTCATTCAAAACATATCATATTTCCCATGTTGATAACAAAATTCTTTATTCCGACATTCTTCAATAAATGGCTTACTAGCTTATGCTTTCAGAGGTTTAAAAATCCTAGGAGTTTGCCCTTGGTGGAAAATATTTAGATCATGTACGAGTATAGGGTCATTGTGGTTTGTATATTCATTTGTATAATGTTCTTCTTAGTAAAGCCGGGAGAAGGCTTTACCGGGGTAACGAGGATGAACTGAATGTATGGATCTGTAGTCCTATTCACTGGGTTCACACTGTTTCTCCCGGTAAAGCCCCTACCCCGGAAACGTTCTTATCGGTCGAGTTTCTATCCAGATACCGCGAGAGAAGGTGATATTGGTTGACAGGGATGGCGCATGAAGACCCGCAGGCCCACCTTTCCTGGGGGAACGTGGGGTTAAGAGGCCAAAAGCGACAAGAAAAATTTCCGAACTATAAAAAAAAAGAAACTAACTTTCCGTAATTTTTGTAGAAGAGATACACTACAATAAAATAAAACGAGACCGAGGCTAATTTCGGGCGCGGCCGAAATTTGAATACCCGTCACATTTGAATGAAACTGAAGCTCCTTTTGTGTTAAAAATTTCTACCGCAGCCCAATAACGTGTTCCGATTCCATCTGTTCCTGGATACGTTGGGGTTAATCCAGGAACATACTTGGATGTATTTTGGTTAATATTCAAAAAGAAAAAAAGTTGTTCTTACAAGAATCCAATATTTGGTTTGTATGACAGCCCTATGACGTAATGTTCTGATTTCATCCATTTCTAAATATCTTTTAAAGCTTTACTAGCCTAAGGTGACCCGATTCCCGAAGGCCCAATGCAGTACACATTCCGGAATTCGGTTTTCAGGCAAACCCTCAATCGTACTATTTTATTATTTGTTATCATTCGCTTAATGTTATCAAAACAGCAAGATCCCGATGTGATCGCATTAAGCGGCGTCGATTGTATGTCACGAGGCTACCACCATGACGGATGCCATAAAACGACCACATATTCTCTATCCTTTCATAAGTGATATCTTCCTTAACGGAATACAGCAAGAATAGTAGATTTTATTCTGGGAAATGTGTGGTGAACCTTGGGAAAGCAAGGTTCCAGGGACGTAGCCAGAGGAGGGGTCCAGGAGTCCCTAACTTCCCACAGTATTTCTAATTTATTCATTCCTAAAACTATGCCGAAATTAAGATTGCAGTCAGATAAATTGTGTCATCTGGACGAAAGTAGTGACTACATAATAAACAATTTGAAACACATAAAAATCTGGTGACCCAAAATTGGGATGGTCTTTCATAATGGAAACTTCGACAAATTTCGTAAGAACTCATACATGCTACACAATTTGAAATAAAATATTTCCCTGTAAGAATGAAGAATTTTTTTTTTGAGCCGTGCGAAGGGAAGGCAAAAGCAGCACGACGCGAGCACCGAATACGCGATCGTACTTTCCATAGTTCCATAGTTGCTGCTTCGTGCATATACCATGGCCCACGAGCCCTTCTATAATTGTACAGAAAAGAAGTCTTTGGCGGTGTAGACGTGGCACTCTCTGCGTCCGATGATAGCAGAGCAATTAAGTAATCGTGCGTGCACTCGTGCTCGCCCAGCCTCGTCAAGCGATAAAATTGGCTTCGACACAGGAACAGTAGGACAGGAGGCATATTATGCATTGGGGCAGCGCCGAAACTAGTGTCTACAATTAACAACAACATTCTAATAATGTCATAATTTCTGATATCCAGCTAAATCCTGGCTACGTCCTTGCAAGGTTCTGTTGGTACGAAACAGGACCCAGAAGAGATCCCTCAACTTCTAAATGTTCTCATAGACAAAACATCATCAGCATGTGAAGTGCAAATGTATGTTTTAAAACGCAAAGTTATAACAGGCATGGGAGAAGTGTAGCCAGGATCTCGTTTAAAAACATTTGTTTAACACAATGAACCCGAATTTTTTTTAGGGTTAGGAATAGGTATTTTTGAACTTTTGAATTTCAGTGTTTGAAACTGCAGTCTCAGTAGCATTGTTGGGATGATGATGGCCCTTTCCCTATCTCTGACTATCCGTGACTCTGAGACAAAAATCATGAAGCTGTTTATTTGAAGAACGAAAATTACACCTCCTTGTACCTACCTATTTAAAAGTTTCGTTTTGTTCATTAGAATAGATAAATTAATACCTCATTGCGTAGAGAATTCTTAAGCGGATGGCGACTCTCTGGGGATTTATCGCTACTTTATTGGATTTGGTCAACATATAAGGGAAATCCTTGCAGAGTCCTTTAGTTTGAATTTTCTTTTTCCTAAAGAGGTTGATAGGGGAATCGGATGGAGTACAGTAATTTTTCCATCGTTTTTTGAAAAACTTAAATCGCATCTTTACATGGCTGTTACTTCTGAGTATTGGCAACTATAGATGCTTGGGATTTTCACCAAATACGGGCAGTGCGGTCTTCTATACATGGCTGTTAAATTTCAAAATTTTACGCTCAAAAATTTCCGAATTAGGGACAATTTTCGATTGAATCGATTGAACTCCCGAACGCAGATAAGTAGGACCTTGAAATTTGGAGACAATGTGAGCGGTGAGCGCCAAGTATAGCTCTACAGCTACAAGTGTGAGCTAGAGCCTTGAAATGTTCACAAGTCTGCCAATTTTCAAATTTATTGGACACATTTTATAGAGTTTTCGATTAGAAAAGTCGAAAGTGCGATTTCGGCAGCTGTAACTGTCGAACGCAGATAGGCGACCCTAAAATATGGAGAAATGTAAGTAAATGTAATCTCCAGGTCGTGGAGCTACCTGACCTGGCGCTTACATTTAGGTGCATTAAATTTCAGAACGATTTACCAAAGAGTTTCGAAATTATCGAAAATGAATGTTTGCGACATGAAAGTGCGATTATCCTGCTAATAACACGTTATGAAGTCATTTAGGCTTCTTTGGTGTGGCGTTGGGAATGCTGTACATTTACTAATGCTGTACGACAGGTCAAAATGCTTTAGGTATTGTACAGCAAAATGGTGTTCGTCTGGCCACACATTTGGGTGAAGTTTGGTTGATTGATTCACAAAGAAAAAAGATGTTCATGCAAGAACCTAATTTCCAGCGGTTGGTTTGTACGAGAGCCCTATGACGTAGTGTTCCGATTTCATCTGTTCCTAGATATGTTTGGTGGCTTTACTAAAAACACATTTGCGCAAAGTTTGGTTAAGATTGGTTCATTAAGAAAAAAGTTTTTCTTAGAAGAATCTAATTTCCAGTAGTTGGTTCGTATGGCAGACCTATGATGTAGTGTTCCGATTTGATCTGCTCCTAGATATTTTTTGAGGATTTACTAGGAACACATTTGGATGAAGTTTGGTTACGGTCGGATTAAAAAGGAAAAAGTTTTTCTTAGAAAAACCTAATTTTCATGACCCCATGGTCCGATTCCATTCGTTCCGACATATATACAGCGTACACTAAAAAGAAACTTGCATACAAATTTTCAGCTCGATAGCTTCAAAACTGAGGGACTAGTTTGCGTTGCAACAGCCGGACAGACAGACAGACAGACAGACAGACGGACATTGCTCAATTGATTTCTCTCGTCACGCTGACCAATAATATAAATACTTTGATGCGTACGTAATATCTGTTGTACATTATCCTTTTTGAATACTAAATTAGAAATAAACTAAAATAATTTTAATTCTATCAGTAAGGCCCGTATTTATGAACATACCTTAACTCAAGGATGCCGAAATTAAAAAACTTTTATGTCATTTTCCATACTTTTTCATAGAAATCACTTATATTCACGAGTCAATGCATCCTTAATTTAAGGAAAAACACAATAGTTCAGTAATATCGTGTCGATTTAGTACCAATCCGTGACAAAAATACAGAAGTTTTTTTCTCACTCTTTCTTTATGTATGGGGCGCTGATTTCGAATATGAACTTTGCACCCTAAAAAAAGTGCCGCAACCTTTAAAAAAGGGGGGAAAGGGGGGCATTTTTTCGGTTTTTTGCGATTATTTCAAAAACGGTAAGAGATACAGAAAAATGGTCTGAGGACGAAAAAAACTACATAAAATTATCTTTGCAATGATATATAACACATTAGAGTTTAATCGCATATTTCGGCGTTAGAATAGAACATAAATTAGAATATTTTCATTTTAGACCTTTTTTAAAAGCTCCATAACTTCTTAAAGAATGTTAGTTCAGCAGTAAAATTTTGTACAAGTATTAAGAACAAGTTTAAGATAATTTTAACGTAAACGCTGAGTCGCTCCGCTCAAGGACCCCCATTATCCCCCCATTTAAATTTGTCAAAACGGCATGTCCACAACTCCCCCCAAAATTGCAGCAGAGTGCTAAATTTTGGTTTGTTGCGATTGGAGGTCATAGTCACCACACCCACCAAAAATCAGCTCATTCGGATAAAAACTAAGGGTACCTCCCATACAAAGTGACCCATGACAACTTTGTTCTACAGTTTATAAAATGAGTAGTACGTACAATAGTGTAGTTCCGAGGTGATTTCAGATTGCAAAGTGTGGTGGAGAAAATTTTTTTTTTGTTTCTTATGTTTTTTGGGGTGCTGAGCTCGAATCCGGAGCTTCCCACCAAAATTTCGTTGCGGAACAGGATCAAAACCGCGAAAAACCCAAAATTTTCGGAGTTTTCCCGTTTTTTTGTTTATAACTCCGAAAGTGTACATTTCTCCGAAAACCTGTCCATCAAAATATTAGACAAAACATAACTGCGGGTCCAACGCGCCATTAATCATTAAAATGTGTTAAGCGGTATTGCTACAATTGATAGTAATTTTTTTGGCGTTTTTTGCAATTTTGACCCTGTTTTGCAACGAAATTTAGGTGGGAACTTACAGATTCAGGTTCTGCACTCCAAAATACATAATGTACAAGAAAAAATCAACTTTTACGACCAAAAATGAAAAACCGTTCAATCTCAAAATTTTATTCATAAAATGGAACTATGTTAAAAATGGCAAATCTAAATTATCCATTGTAGTAATACCGCTCAACAGATTTATAATATTTATGTCTCTTTGGACGTGCAATTATGCGCTCTCTAAAATATTCATGGAGAGCGTTTCGCGGAAATAAACAGTTTCAGAATTAGGGGCCAAATAACGGAAAAACAGCAAAAATTTAAGGGTTTTTCGCGATTTTGACCCTGTTCCGCAACGAAATTTTGGTGGGAAGCTCCGGATTCGTGCTCAGCACCCCAAAAAACATAAGAAACAAAAAAAAATTGGTCTCAACCACATTTTGCAATCTGATGTACTAGGTTTATCACGTAGTAACTACACTACAAGTACGTAGAACAAACTCCTGATGGGTCACTTTGTATGGGAGATACCCTTAGTTTTTATCCGAATGAGCTGATTTTTGGTGGGTGGGGTGACTATGACCTCCAATCGCAACAAAGCAAAATTTAGCACTCTGCTCCAATTTTGGGGGGAGTTATGGATATGCCGTTTTGAAAAATTTAAATGGGGGGATAAGGGAGGTCCTTGACCGGAGCGACTCAATGTTTACGTAAAAATTATCTTAAACTTGTTGTGAATACTTATACAAAACTTTACAGCTGAACTAACATTCTTTGAAAAGTTATGGAGCTTTTAAAAAAGGTCTAAAATGAAAATATTCTAATTTATGTTCTATTCTAACGCCGAAATATGCGATTAAACTCTAATGTGTTATATATCATTGCAAAGATAATTTTATGTAGTTTTTTTCGTCCTCAGACCATTTTTCTGTATCTCTTACCGTTTTTGAAATAATCGCAAAAAACCGTAAAAATGCCCCCCCCCTTTCCCCCCTTTTTTAAAGGTTGCGGCACGTTTTTTAGGGTGCAAAGTTGATATTCGGAATCAGCGCCCCAAAATACATATAACAAAATTGAGAAATAAACTTCTGTATTTTTTTCCTGACGAAAATACGATATTATTGGACTACAAATTTTTTTTTCTATAGTCAACCTCACTTGAAGTCAAGGTAGCTACCCACCTACCTTGAAATATTATATTTCAAGTCTATTGAAAACTTAAGGTCTCCTTTAGTTTCGCCTTAAATCAAGGATGAATTGACTCCTGAATATAAATGATTTCTATATGAAAATGTATGGGAAATGACATATAATTTTTTGAATTTGGGCATCCTCACTCAAGATCACCTTGGTGTCCTCCTTATTCATAAATACGGGTCTAAGTCTATTTTTGGATTGGTCGCCTATAACGATAGAAAAATTTACTATTTTTCCGGTTTGAATGAAGGTACTCAATTTAAACACAGTCTAAATTTATCATTTTTACAAATCTCCCAGCCGACAACTTAAAAAAGCAATCCTAAGGATATGGCTTGGCTACAGATACAAAAAGTGAATTAATAAGCTCTAACGCCGTTACCGTTATGCCGAATTAACAAAGAATACCTGATAGGAAATTTCCTCGATGGGCCCTCCGATGAATAATAAAAGCGTCGACTTTTGCACCTATTCTGGGACACCTTGTTAACGTGGCCCTACAAACATCAAAACTATTCATAACAAATAGCATTTCCATTTTATGTATTTCTACCAAAATTCATGTCGATCAGTTGAGCCAATAACGAGATATTTAGTAAACAGGTGGAAAGACGCTAGCCTATGGCAATGTGAACCGCCCTTACCAAATATAAGATTTGATTTATGTATGTATTTCCAGTTTGGATAAAGGTTTTGGAATTAAAATTTGCACATTTATTCCTGATATAATTTCTAAATAATCCTCATCAAAATATTTAGATATGCAATCCATAAGAGGAGCTACACACGCCGAAACTTAAATTTTATGTCATTTCCTTTTTATTAGCAAATATCAACACGCTTAGTATTTAACGTTTAGAAAAAAGGAGGGGGATACCGTAAACTTACCTTCAAAAATAACGCTCAATTCCGATAAAAAATAAAAAAGTCGACTTTTTTCACCTCTTCGGGGATACTCTGTTATCTTTGTCTTACTGGCTTCTAAGATATTCGTGCCAAAGACAGTAACCGTTCTACACATTCCTACCAAATTTCATGTCGATCGATTGAGTCGCTCGCGATTTATTTAGTGAACAGACGGACGGACATCGGACACACGGACGGACACAAATTGATTTTATAAGGTTTTTTTTTATTTCTAAAAAAACGTCAAAACCCAGCAAAATTCATTCAAATCGCCATTTTCACTATAAAACGAGTTCTAATCGTGCGAATAGCACGATGAGTGTACTATACCCATGTACAGACCTAGAAGGCACGCAAAACCACATATTTTATGTGGAGGAGGGAGGGGTAGATGGGTCGGACCTGACACATCTTTATTACCTTGTCAAGGCATCCAACGGCTACCATTTGATACTAATTTGAAGTTTTTCGTGATATTCTATCAAAAGATATGGCTGAATATAACTTTGTAGGGGAAGTAGGGATAGGGGTAGTCGGACCTACTCCACTTTCCATCAACTCAAAGTATATGTCAGAATGAGACATTGATCAAAATTTCAAGCCGATAGCGATATTCCACCGAAAGTTATGGCCGAATTAAAATATCGAGGAGGGGTAGTTTGTATGGGAGGTAGGGGAACCCGTGGTCCGATTTGGCCCATTTTCAATACCGTCCAAGATTTTAGCAAAACAAACATTTGACCAAAATTTCAAACCGCTAGCTTCATTATTTCGGGAGTTATCGTGCTAACAGACAGACACACGGACAGACAGACAGACATGGCTTATTCGATTCAGGGACCCACCCTGATCATTTATATATATACTTTGCCATACCTCCGGTGGCTCCTTTGAGGTGTTACATAATATCGGCGTAACAAAAACAATATACCCTTTAACATCTTATGGGTATAGGGTATAATCATGGTTAGTGGAAGTGGTGTGGCCTTAAATCTTGGCGCATTGGGGTGATTGCGATACTATACTGTCACCGGAAGTAGAAACATTGTCCATCAATGTGCTGAATTCTGGCAACTCAATAACATTTTTATACCCTTCACTCGTAGAGTGAAAGAGTATATTAACTTTGTCATGAAGTTTGTAACGCATTGAAGGAAGCATCTCCGCTCATATAAAAAGTATACATATATGATCAGCATGACTTGTGGAGTCGATTGGGTGATGTCAGTCTGTCCGTCTGTCTGTTGCGACGCGTTTTACTCGGCCAATTTAAAAGCTAGAAAGCTGAAATTTTGCACAAATGCTTCTTTTTGCTGCAGGCAGTTTGTATGTTTGAATTGGTAAAATTGGACAATGGGGTCATGGGGCTGCCATACAAACCCAATTCCCCAAATTAGGTTCTTCTAAGAAAAACTTTTTTATTTGTGTACCAATTCAACCAAATTTCACACAAATGTATTTCTATCGATGACACAAAACACATGTAAGAATGGATCAAATCGGACAATGGGGTCTGCCATACAAACCTAACCCCCAAATTAGGTTCTTCTAAGACAAACTTTTTTATTTGTGCACCAATTTCAACCAAATTTCACACAAATGTATTTCTATTGATGACACAAAGCATATGTAAGATTGCATCAAATCGGACCATGGGGTCATTGGGCTGCCATACAAACCCAACCCCCCATTTTGGTTCTTCTAAGATACATTTTTTACACCAATTTCATAAAACCTTCAATTAATGTATCTTTATCAAAGCAACTATTAGGTCAAAACAAATGGAATCGATCTATGGGGCCATGCTCCCGCATCCCCCAATAAAATATTCTGAGTAAATATTTTTAATTGTCCACTTATTCCAACCAAACCCCACACAAATATTGTTTTGTCGACGCAACATAACTTTTGTGAAGACAGAAGGAAAAGAATGGGGGGGATTAAATACAAGTCGTAGGTACACCCGAAAAAACTTTTAGCTCGAGGGGAGCGAAAGGTATCGAAATTTCGACCGCACCCGAAATTAGCCTCGGTCTCGTTTTTAGTTTAGTTTGGATCATAATTTCAAAACTCTGACAATCGAGGCGTCGATTATCCGAACTAATGTCGACAAGGGTGGTTCGGATAAACGAAAGTTCGGTTAATCGAGCTTCCATAAAAAAAATTAGAAAATAACCCAAATGTGAAGTTAAGCAACAAGCTGAAAACGTGTAAAACGACTAGATCTGAACAAAAATAAACAATTCGCGGCAATTGATCGATGCAGATGAGAAGTTGCCTCCTTCATACCCTTGATTTGTCACTTTTCTCGATGTCTTTCACAAGAAATGAAGTGGAGTTCCCGGTTCGGTTAATAGAATGTTCGGATAATCAGCGTTCGGATAATCGATGCTCTACTGTAGTTGTAAAATTATTATTATTGAAATGTGTGTAGCGTGGCCACTTGCATCCCAAACATAGCAATTCGTAAAATTTATCTACCCGAAAAATTGCATTTTCCAGTTATAAGCCAATTTAGAAAAGGAAAGGAATTAAGAAAAAATATGTGAAAAGATGCGCAGTAGGAACAACATTCTTAAAGCACTGGCTGGCAGCACCTGGGGCAAAGATTCTTCTTCTTCCTTGCCTCATTCTTTATACCGCTCCATGGTTTCGCGTTGCTCGACCTGCCGTGTAGGCACATCGCCCGTTTTGGCGGTAATATCTCAGCATATTTCTACAGGCAGCTCTATCTTGGATTGTGTCATCGACGAGACCAATCCGTTGTTATTGCTTTTTGATTTGACACATCCAGGTGTTCTTCGGTTTGCCTCTGGTCTTGGGTCCATCAAGTGGAACTTCCATTGATATCGCTTTCTTTGCGGGGTTCTCAGGCGGACGCCTTTGAACATGGCAATACCAATCCATTTGTCGATCTTCGAGCTTTTCGGTGATTGGTTGGTCTATGGACAAGCTACCTCGGATGTAGCGACTCTTGATGTAGTCCATTTTGGTTACACCAACTGACAAACGTAACTTTTTCATTTCAGTTGCTGTCATTTCTTTCGCGTAACATTCATACATGGTCCAGCATTCTGATCCATACATGAGTGCGGGACGTACAACCGTTTTGTACAACTTGCCCTTTAGCTTCAGTGGCATTTTCTTATCGCAGAAAACTCCAAAGTTTCTCGCCACGTCATCCACCTAACCTTTGTGCGATGTTTGATGTCATCATCACATGTAGCTCCGGTGTTCAACATCGAGCCAAGGTACTTAAACTTAGTACAAGACTTAAGCTGCTCTCCTTTGACGTACATATCTGGTATCGGTGCATCTGGGTCTGAGAATGGGCAGCATAAGAACTCAGTCTTTGTTATTCTTACCCTCAGTCCATGCTCCTCCAGATTGTCACACCACTTTGTAAGTACAGCTTGCAAGGCAACGATGTTTGGGGCAAAGATAAAGAGGCTATGCTAGCCACTTATAAAGCGGTGTGTCGAGCAGCGACTGATTTTGCGGCGCCAAGGTCTTTGTAACACAAACTGGAATAAAATCCAAGTCTGCCAAAATTCTGCTCTACGCACAGCCACAGGGTGCCTTCTGATGTCTGCCCAGGATCACCTACATCAGAAGACACATTTGATGCCAATACGTGACCACAATCGACTACTTACAAAACAATATTTAGTAGGTTTTTATCGAAAGGATCATCGTAACCGTGACCTTATGGACAAAACTCCCCCTCGACGCAACATCAAACATGGCCTTCGTGGCCTCGAGAGAGAGGTCCAGGGTTACAAAAGGGATCCTTTCGATGAAGATTCATACCGGGCTGCCATTGCAATGATTCACACTAAGAAAGTCAGTCGGTCTATTGCGAGTTTAGGTACGAACAGAGTCCTCTCAGCGCTCCCACCACCTATTTCGCCTGAGGACATTAGGCTCCCTAGAGCCACCAGAGTGACTTTAGCCAAACTTCGGTCAGGCTTCTGCTCACGCCTCAATTCGTATCTATCTCGCATAGACCCAAACATACAAAACGTATGCCCAAATTGCGCTGGCACGCCACACGATGTGGCCCATTTGTTTCAATGCCCAGCTGCACCCACTAATCTCACCCTCCTCTCACTATGGGAAAACCCAATTGCAGCTGCCACGTTTTTGTCCCTGGAGATTACGGACGAAAACGACGACGAACTATAAATCGAATCCATATAGATACACAGCGGTTCACACAAAAGCGAGTCATAAACCGCGGCGCCAAAGAGGTTGGAAACAAATTCTCCTAAATTTATGCTTGCTAACCACATTATCTTGAATTAAAAAAAAATGTTATATCAAGCATCTGTGATCTAACAAAAATTGTACGAAACCGAGGTCTCAAACGAAATAAAGAAGAAACTACCGACTTATATCAAATTGTTTCGCTAATTGCTTCAGATTTAAAAAAATTAAATCTAAAATCTACATACGAAATACCTTTTTTCAACACTATTTAAAAACGCTTGGAAATTAGAAAATCTTAGAAATTAGGATTGGCTGAAATTTTTTTTTCTACTTTTCGAGCGTCTACTGTAAATCAGTTTTGTGTAAAGGCCTAAATAGACCTCGCGCGGAATGAAAATGAAATTTTTGTCCGCTGCGATTTTTTCAATGAAAATGCATATGCTTACTGTCGTGGAACATGTCGGGAATGATGGGGAATTCCATAAGCTACAATCCGAATATGGTTCCAACATTTTTCTCGGCCATTTTATGTATTATTTTTCGATTCCCCGGTCATTAGATATTTTCCACGGTGAAATGACCGGGGAGTCGAAAAATAATACATAAAATGGCCGAGAAAAATGTTGGAACCATATTCGGATTGTAGCTTATGGAATTCCCCATCATTTCCGACATGTTCCACGACAGTAAGCATGCATTTTCATTGAGAAAATCGCAGCGGACAAAAATTTCATTTTCATTCGGCCCGATGTCTATCCAGACCTTAAAACTCAATTCTGTTCAGAAATGACGAACCTTCTCACAAGGGGTACTTACTTAGTTATGAAGATTTCAGAGACTCCCATTTTTCGTATTTCTTTGTCTCTAGTCCCATTTTCTTCACAGGTGCTCAGTAAATATTGATAAAATCACTACCAAAATACAGCTGAGACTTCAGGCTTTAACATGACATACAACATTAAAGGAAACATAGCGTTTTTTTTTTTCAAAATATCCGAAAATGTTCGCAAGTGTACTTTACTTCAGATAGAAAGTCTAAATAATTTTTCTCAGTGTAGCATTTCTTGGTCAAGTATAAATATCAATTCCCGGAACAAAAAGCTAAATTTCCGAAGCAAGTATAGTTAATATATTTTAAAGAATTATTATGTACAGCTTTCATTATTGTGCTTGCAGTTATATGGTTCTTTCAGATTAATTTCGAAGAAGCGTTATTGTTATTTGCAGGTCACGGAAATCATCATTAACGCAGTTTTTATTAACGGACTCCCCCATTTAGGCAGGATCCTTACTGAATTAAGCGAATGGTAGTTTTCAGCTATACAGTCGCGTAAACTTTTAATAATAACGCTTCCCTGGCCCGTTAATATCTCGGAATGTCATCAACTCTTTGTTAACCAAAAGACTTATTATTCATTTGAGGAAATATATTATTTCGATTAACTTTTTTGGCATGAAAATATGTATATTTAATTGTTTTGGAAATTTATTTATTTGATTTGAAAACATATTTTTCTAATTTGTACATCTAGTATTTGATTTTGAATTTTGTTTTTCTATTTTGGGTATTTATTTTTTTTTTTCATTTGGGAACTCATTTTTTATTCAGAAATTAATTTGTTTGACTCGAAAACGTATGTCGTTGTTTCGGAAATTTATCTATTTGATTCGGAGAGTTATTTATTTTACCTGAAAATGCTACATACAGTGCTGGAAGAAAAAAGTTGCTGCTTTTAATGGCCATTTTTACCAATATTATTAAATGTTATTGGAATTACAACTTTTCAGGGGGCCAGATAACTATTAATAGTTTGAATTTGATGAATGAGGTTGATTCACTTGGTGAAATTAGGGGGTTTTTCACAAAGAGGCTGAATTTAATGGAAAAATGAAACACTTTATTCGAGAACTATAGAGTAATATTTTGGTTTTGGTGAAAGAAAATCTAATCCCTCGTTAAATAGGTCAAAGGATGGATATTCCTCAACGCATTGTGGCATGGCATTTAAAAAAATTGGGAGGAGGGGGGCACTTCTAAACCGAAAAAAGGCTCCGAACTACTAAGCTGTCGAAATCGATTTAACACATCGTCGACATTAGGAATAATCTAGTTTGAGCAACTAGGAGTCGAATTTCGGCGAGGATGGTAAGTAATGGGCGCTTTTAAAGCTAGATTACTTGCCCTTAAACCTGTGCATAAACCGGAATTTCAATTAAAAGTCAAGCGAAAACGTTTACGGTGGGTTGAGAAGCACATTCAATGGACTCAGGAGATATGGAGCCTCAGGCGAGCTGGAGCCTTGCGTGTAAAAGCTATTTGGTGATCCCGGAAGATTTGTGTTCCAGCAGGATAATGCGTTATGTTACACTGCTAAAGAAGTAAGTATTAAATTCAAAAAAGTCAAAACATTAATAACCTTATCATAAAATATTACAAAATTTATTTTTTTTTTTTTATATTTAAAGGTCAAGAGGTACTGCGAAGAAAGGAATGTTGACGTTTTAGATTGGCCCCCCTGTAGCGCCGACTTGAATCTCATCCAAAATACGGGTCCAGCATAAAACGTGAAGTGACCAAGAAGCGCCCGGACTCCATTCAGACCTTGAAAAGTTTAATAATAGTCATTTTGCGAGCGATTCACAGAAAAAAACCTGGAAAAACTTATTGGAGTCGATAAATCGGAGGGGGGGGGCAGTAATCGACGCCAGAAGTGGTCCAACAAAATATTAATGTTGAACTATTATGTCTTAAGAACCAAATAAAATATAAAAACACACAAAAAAAAATTTACTTTATTATTACGAAACAATCTTTTTATAGGTAAAAAAAATCACTATTTCCACTTTATCTAATTTCTCCCTCGGAATCGCAAATATAATTATTTTTTTTGGTAAAAATTTGTCTTAATATTGTTTCAACTGACACAATAAATCAAATAACAAAAAATACCTACCAACTTTTATCATTAACTGTCTTTTATGGCTAAGAAAGGGCTTGAGCAACTTTTTTTTCCAGCACTGTATATATCTTACATATTTTATTACTGAACTACTTCTCTACTCCCGGCAGCGTATTTAGGAACTCTTGTTCAGTTCGTCCCCACGCAGGTAACGAATTCGATTAGCGATTCTAGTGGCTAAATAATACCAAAAAAATACCGGCGTACAGAGGGCTGCGCCCGCAATACGAGGATTTTTTAGAATTTTAATGCATAGTGAATATTTTTTGTACATATATATTTTATAAGCAATAAATAAGAATTGTGCACAACATTAATGAAATGCTTCCTGTAAATCTATTTTTAAATTGGTCTAATTAAAGGTAGAACAGAATGAAAGGCGCTAGCCTTTTAACTATTTACCCAGTTTGTATAAAAGTACACCAAGGCAAATATACAGGCATTTTTCGATTTAAAGCGCTGTTTTCACGATGGATTTGTCGTCCAACTTTTAAGCATTCAAACAAGTTGGACACCAAATCCATCGTGTAAACAGAAGTTGGACAACAAGTTTGAAGTGGAACGAGCGTTCAAACAAATCCACCGTGAAAACAGAAGTTGGACAACTTGTTTGAGATGCATTGATTATAGTCCAATCGAAATATAAAAATACTCTCTAATAATAAAGAATTAATGCGCCTGATTACCAATATCTATGCGCTATCATCCAATTCTGGCGTTCCGTTGACTTTTGGGGCACGCTGTATACTCATTCGGGCATGTTTCCTTCAATGTTTAAAATATTCACGAAAAAATAAAAGAAAAAGCAAATATATTTTTCCTGTACTAATACGTATTGCAAAAACTGATAACGTTTTACGACCGCTCCAACTTTCAACTACTGTTTACACGGCCAACAAGTTGGATAGGATTTGTTTGAGAGAATATCGTACGTGTAAACAGCCTTCCAACTTGGATAAGTTTGAGGGAAAAGTTGGATGCAAACAAGTTTAATGCCATCTAAACGCGCCTTAAGATTTCTGATGGCCTTTGAGCAAAAAGGAACTCAGGCAAACGTAAAGGCGGCCCCAGACCAACCGGAGTGTGGCAAACACCGCACAAAAGATTGATACGAAAAATCGTGCAGCAGTGTGGTTGGGCGACTCCAAGGTATCATTCTTGGAACCGGTCTTTTGTGCGGTGTGTGCCACACTCCGGTCGGTCTGGGCCGTCTTTAGGATCACTTGGCTTTATATATGAACTGAATTATTAGCTGTAAATCTACTGTTACTGTTTTTTAATCAAGGAAAAGCAACTTATATGAAATGATTCCGTTGTGTCCCCTGACATAAGAGCCCACGCTCAAAGGATAGCTTTCCTATGAGTATTGAACAAGTATACTTTTGCACCTATTCAGGGACACCCTATTAACTTGGTCCTACACAGTTCCAAAATATTTGTGGCATATGTACACTATTACCATTCTATACATTTCCACCAAATTTCATGTTCATTGTTTCATCAAGTTAAAAGATATGCATTGAAGAAATGCTTGAGGCTTCCCTTGCATTGTGAAAGGCTCTTAGTAAATACTTACTTGGCTATATTTCCGGTTTGGATACAGTTATTCGAATGAAAATTCGTAGACATATTCCCTATGTAATTTTCTAAAAACCCTTAGCAGAATTTTCATTTTTGGAAACCTAAGAGGGGCTACACATGAACAAATTGAAATTTTACAAATTTACTGTTATTTACTTATCCTTAGCAAAAGTCGACAGTCTTAATATTTAACGTATTTAAGGCCATACTGACCAATCTTTGTGCAAAGTTTCATATCGATCCCTATAACGGTTTAGAAAAACGGAGGTCGAAAAGTAAGTTTAACTTTAAACGCCAATAACTATTTTACCGTTACTCGAAACTAAAATTGTTTAACTGATATGAGATGTACTCGTTTAGATCTTTGTTTTAAATACCCATACGTCAATCTCCGATAAAAACTAAAATAGTCGCCTTTTTTCAAACGTTCGGGACACCCTGTTATCTTCTTCCTACCAACTTCTAAGGTATTTTTGCCAAAGAATGTAACCATACTACATATTACTACCAAATTTCATGACAATCGGTTGAGCCGTTCGCTAGTTATTTAGTGAACAGACGGACAGACGGACGGACAAAATCGATTATTTCATAAGGGTTTTTTGAAAATAAAAATTCTAAAAACGTTATCGATTTCGTCCAATGAAAGTGTGCGAGCTCGTATAGGGTTTCGAGTACTTTTTACGTCAAAAACATCAACAAACCCATTCTCTTTATTTTTACATATTACTAGCCGCCAATTAGCAAGGAATTCAGTACATTATAGTAGTGCTGAGTTACTGCTAAAAAAACACATAATTTTCTGAGCTCAAAACTCAAATTTGCAATTGTTTGTAAAGCGGAAATGCATTTGCTGTAGTCTAAGTCAGATAATAAGCGGTAAAATCTCTTATTTTACTATATAAATTGAATAACAATAAATACAGAAGCGGCCACACAATCTAAAAACATTATCTAGCATTTTTAATTTTCAAGTAAATTTGTTCTAAAGTCCTCATCTAAAGACTTGCAACTTTGCCAAGCAGACTCAAATCTGGATAAACAACAAATCGGAATAACAATATTTTCAGCAAGAAATCCTTTCCAAAACCGCTGTAAACACTTCACTATATCGGAGACGAAACAAACAAGGATTTTGAGGTATTAAGGTACTCACAAAGTTTATCGATCTCGTCTCTTTCAAGGAGACGAGCTGAACAGGGTTTTATTGCTGTTTTATACGAAAAATGTACTAGATACTAGTTTGTCCCCAGAAAAAGGGACGAGGAAGTTAAGGGTTTTGGGCTGTAGGGACTAGAAAAGCTGATCGAATTCGTCCCCTTCGTGCGTGGGGACGAGCTGAACAAGGGGTTTTTGGCTTTTTTCGACAAAAAATTTACTCGAAACCCTATGCGAGCTTGTCCACTTTCAGGGGACGAAATCGATTAGTGTTTTGGGCAGTTTTGTTACTAGCAAATCGAAACGATTTCGTTCCCAAGCAGGTGACGATGATACGCTTCCCGGCAGCTGAGCTGGAAAACCAGGGCACGTCATTAAGAATCATCAGAAAAGGTTTTTTGTACTTTCTATGTTGCTGATGGCATTAACGGCACTGATTTTTTATCATCAGTTCAATTTTTATCGTCAATTTTGGTCTTTGTAATGCACTTATATATGCACTAAGTGCTCAACCAAGAGCGCATTGCATGGCATCGTGATAACATCGTTATACATATTAAATTTCTCTGAAAACCTCTGCATCGTGTTATTCCCCAAATGCACTCCATAATGAAAACAATCTACAACTGCACTTTGATATGCAAACACAAAAAAAGGTAAAACCAGGAACCAACTTGTCGGTGTCGTACACAGCATCATAATGAACTCAATAAGTTTGCATGTATAAATTTCAACGTATTATCCTGACAAACATCAGGATTTTTGTTTGTCCCGCTTCTGCATACATTGCACAAGCAAAATTACACTAGATCCCCATAGCCACCATGTACATATAGGGGCCACACATTTCTGAACACTGAACGCCATTCATTAACTCTTGACGCTTATGTGACGGTATAAAGCTAGCTCCTGCTGCTACTACCACTGCTCTCTGCTGTCCTTTCGCCATTGGACGAAAATTCTTGGCAACAACTTTTAACTGCAGCAATCAGTTTTGTCACGTTAGCCAAAAATAACGACCTCTGCAGTGAAATAACATCGGAAATTGGCGCGGCGAAATGGGGTTGTGTTTCATGTTACGTTTCCACACAGAGCCTATAATAGTGTGCGACTGGTGTTTTCCCTATCGCTAATGCTATTAGAGTAGAAATAAAGAAGTTAAAAAATAGATTGGATGGTTAGTGCACTGTTTGGGCATAAAGAAACTACTTAATGGGCGACATTTAAATATTTTGATGCAATTAGAGGACTCTGGGTGATTCAAGCAGAGCGGACACAGAAAATATTTCTTGCTTTTTTTGGTCCCAATTCAGGGCTATATTTTTGGGTCTTTTGTGGACATTTCTTTCTTAACTGCTAGTCGGCTTGGCTGAACACATAATTGACATTTATATGAATATGCAAGCGGCAAGCCTCACTATTAAATTATGCCCAAGTGAAACGTCGAGAAGCCGATCTGAACAATTTTTGATTCGTGTTAAAAGATGGTGGTTTTGTCCGTGCAAATCTAAAATACAGTAAACTTGCGATAACATGAACAATCAGAGGCAACCAAATTTACGAGCTGTTCATGTTACCGGATAGGTTTTTTGCTCTCAATTTGGAATTGTAATACACAAATACGTATTTTATGGTAAAGATCTTTTATGAAAGTTATATTTATCCAAAATTAATGATTCATTAATCACGCTTCATTATTGGCATCAATTGTGCCTGTGATCATTGATAATCGTGCGAATTTGAAAGTTCAAGTTTTAGCCCCGAAAAATTGCAAATTGTTGGAATTTTTAGCAATGGAGAATATCAGCAGTTCATGTTATTTGATAGTTCAAGTTAGCGCGAGTCTACTTGTTTTCTCAAATAGTCCACCATGCTAAAAAGATTAGGAAACAGTGCAGGGGTATGACTCAGACAAAATAGCATGTACTAAACTTGCAGACACAGACTGAACGGTGACTTGTTATATTTGTCCAAACGGAGTGTAAACAGTTGTCACAATCAACAATAAATTAAAATGCACACAAATGTATTTCCGCGGGTGCGCTTATCATATCATAAGTGAACGCAAAATGAAAAAACGCCAATTATAGCCGTATCAGACACAGACAGCCATTTCGTAATAATTTTATTTTTTTTTTTTTTCTCCGTAAATATCATAAAAAGTCCAGTATACCGTTTAGTGCGTCGCCAGAGATTTCATGTTGTGGTTCATTTTGTACTACATATTAGTCAAGCGAAGCAATATACATATTACATAACCGGCACGACAGTTCAACATTGGACCTACGTTTAAAATCATCATAAACTAAATCCGCTTACAGTAAGATTTGAACCCACGGCTCTGTGCTTCGAAGGCGAGCACTACATCAACCAGAATATAAAGCAATGAAAAGAGAATTTAATTTAGAGTCGCCATACACTGTCCAATCGATCTGACGATTGATAGCTATCCAAATAATTGACGCCCGCACAGTACATAGACTATACAATTTATCGTGCAATCTAAAATGATAGTCTCGTGATCTACATTTATCTGACCATCAAAAAGATTGTAGTAGGTACAATCGATTGGACAGTGTATGACGACTCTTAGTTTGTAATTCAAGATCTAAAGCAAAATGTGAAATTGAAAGCCAACTTTTAGTGCAATTGGGCGGCATTTTGGCTCGCCATTCATAATAAGTAAAGTAAAAGCTGAATGACGGAATTTGGAATCATTTCCGATTTAGAAAGCGGGTGAATTTTTTAAGTGTTAATACCGACGGATAACACTAAGAGACTATAAATTTCTGGAGAAAAAAAAATAAAAATAAAAAAATGATATCAACGTGTTACTCACAGAAATTTACAAACTTTGAATTCACCAGTATATATATGTACACATATGGCCAAAAAATAAGTACACCCCTCATGTACTATTTTATGCCAAATTTTCATAGCCTTTTTAAAATTGAATTACTCCAAATAGATAGCCATTACAACAATTAGGATACAACAATGCCAACGGAACCTTAAAACTAAATGGCAACCCCCCATTATTTTAGTCCCTCCCGATATTAGCTTTGAAGTAGGTTTTCAGCTTGGTCAAAATAATAAGTACACTATCGGTTTTTTAAATTTTTTGACAACAACTTACTATTTTCCGTAAGGATTTGTTTTTTTTTTTATTCATTGGTGTATGCAACAAGCGTTAAACTAAAAACAAACAAAAATTCTTAAGGGGCGAAAAACGCATGGTAGGTACGAAAAAAAGACGTTTTGAGTCCGAAAATTTGAAATAGCGGAAAAATTATTCTCTCTTTAACGAAATAAACCAGCTAAACATTGTATTTACTGTGTAATTCATTAAACTAAATAGGTCAAATAGGTCCATGTAAGGGCCTTAAGGATAACTGTCGATCTCATTATAACTATGGCGAGAAAAGTTCCCTTGGCTTGACTGATGATTTTCGCGGTAAATATTGAAAATAGAGAATCCCTTTGAAAAGTTAATCGGAGAATACAAAAAGTAAAGCAGTTTTCGTAAAAAGTTTAGAACTTTCCATGGCGATGTCAAAAAGTGTTGGCAGTACAAGAACATTTTGTATGGATAGTTCTTCTTGTTCCAGACCGAACAATAAAAACTCACAGAATATTTTGTTTTATTTATGAGATCGTAATAAATTTGATTGGAAACTACTCTTATCGTAATATTCTTCATTCAGGAAAAGAATAATATGATATACGGTACATCAACTGGCTATTTCCCATGGAGTCGGAAAAAACTTCGTCTATGGCTTAATTTTCATAGTTTGGTTTCGTTCAAATGTACCTAATCACCGTTACTATGAGGCAATTTCCATATAAGAATATATGATAGTCCCAGAATATTTACTGATGAGCCGATACACTTTAAATGGGGATTTCAGCAGGATATTAACCCTAACCATACCTCACAAACTGGTCAAGGATCCGCTTCAACCAAATCGAGTGGCTTTTCACGTTGTTACTAGAGTCAAATTGAATCCACAATGTTTAGGGAGAATTGAATCAATGAACTAGAAACAAAGTTTTCACAAAACGGACCAAATACGGAATTTCCTGGAAGTAACTAACTGGATATATGGATGTATGGGAACTTGAGAGTATTTCTTCACCAGAGGGCCAAGAAAAACCCCTTTTTTTTCAAAAGAATGGATCATTTACTTTTAACTAATAAAATAAATCAAATTCTTTTCGAATCAGAACATAATTTTAATTAAAACCAGTTTTAATCAAATTAACTGACATGTACTTATTATTTTGTCCAGCCTATTTTAGTCAGTTCGTACTTTTTCAAGGTAGATGAAAGCTGTTATTTATTAAAATATGCTAATTTACATATTATTTTATTCCGCACCAATTAAGTATTTAAATCTTTCCATATGATTTTATTTACTCAAATAACTACTTGACAGGGTGATAAGAAAAATTCGTATGGGTGTACTTATTTTTTTGGCCATATGTGTATATATAAAAATGGAGCGAAAAAAATGTATAGTCATTCATCAATTGAGAACGGCTGGACAGATTTGGTTGAAATTTTTTTTTTGTTGTTTGCAATTACCAGGAGAAAGTTTTTTTTTACGGAAGAAAATTTTGGAAAAAACCCTCCGGAAAAGTCGAAAAATTGGAAAATCTAAAAAATTCATCAATTGAGACCGGTTGGGTCGATTTATTCAAAATTTTTGTTCAGTCGTTTGCAATTACCAGGAGCAGATTTTTACGATAGAAAATTTTGGAAAAACCCTCCGGAAAAGTCGGAAAATTGGAAAAATCGAAGTAATTTATCAATTGAGAACGGCTGGACCGATTTGATTCAAATTTTTTTTTCAGTTGTTTGCAATTACCAGCAGAAGGTTTTTACGAAAGAAAATGTTGGGAAAACTCTCTGGAAAAGTCGGAAAATTGAAAAAATCGAAAAAATTCATCAATAGAGAACGGCTGGGCCGATTTAGTTCAAATTTTTTTTCAGTTGTTTGCAATTTCCATCAGGAGAAGGTTTTTACGGAAGAAACATTTTGGAAAAACCCATCGGAAATGTCAGAAAATTGGAAAAATCGAAGGAAAAAGTTGAAAAAACTCTCCGAAAAGTCAGAAAATTGGAAAAACGAAAAAATTCATCAATTGAGAACGGCTGGGCCGATTTAGTTCATTTTTTTTTCAGTTGTTTCCAATTGCCAGGAGAAGGTTTTTACAAAAGAAAATTTTGGAAAGACCCACTGGAAATGTCGGAAAATTGGAAAAATCGAAGTAATCAGTTGAGAACGGCTGGACCGATTTGGTTAAATTTTTTTTCAGTTGTTTGCAATTACCAGGAGAAGGTTTTTACGAAAGAACATTTTGGGAAAACCCTCCGGAAAAGTCGGAAAATTGGAAAACTTGAAAATTATTTTTGGGTTGCAATTCTTCCACAATAGCTTTTCGAGGGAAGAAATATAAAATTCTAAGTAGGAAACTCGAAAAATTCAGGAAGAAAGTTTTGCATTTTATCGAATGATTTGATGATTTTAGACGATGCAAAGGTGGAAAAATCGTTATGAAACTTTTGATAATTTAGAATAATTGTGGAAATTATTGTGATAAAAGACGTGTTGCGTTCAATTTTGGATGAAGAAGCAAACAAGACAAATCATTGCTGTGCTGTGAAAATCAAACACGCGCAAAATTATGAGGACAGTGCATTTTCTCACACTTTACCTTCATCTTCTTCTGTTCATATTGGCGTATCCAGACCGCATTGTGGAACAAATACAAGGACGAGATGGCTGAAGACATTTAGTATAGAGTTCGCATAACAACTTAGAATTTTGATCTTGAAATTAACGACGAGATGCGCAACGAAGCGTTAGTTCTTATCGAAGACATGACCGTACTCATGTGAGGCAGTCAGCTGTCGAAATTGGGAATGCCAGCGCCAAATCGTTTGATGGACGATGCTGCTACATTATTGGAAGGCGGTCGAACTGCACATTCCGCTTTAAAGCTGCCGATGAATCTACTCTTGATTGAGAATCCAACGTGCACAATCACCAAGAGTTCGGCAACAGCGAAATTGATTCGAGAATGCAAAATCATCATTTGGGATGAATGTACGATGACGCATAAGCGAGCTTTGGAAGCAGTTGACCGAACGATGAAGGACTTACGAGGTGATTTGAGACGATTTGGTGGGGCTCTGATAATACTCTCCGGAGATTTTCGTTTCCGTCATCCCGAAATCTACTGCTGCGGATGAACTTAATGCATGCCTGAAATTGTCATCTTTGTGGCGGCATGCATGTCAAGAGGTTGAAATTGACTACGAACATGAGATTCGCATTGCAGAACGACCGATCCATCGGCTGCTGAATTTTCAAAAATTCGTAAAAATCCGTTGACACCGTGATCGACGAGGATGAAGCGACCAACTATTCGACGGAGTTTTTGAACTCGCTTGATGTGCCAGGAGCCCCGCCGCATAATTTAAAAAAAATTATCCCACGAGTTCCGATTATTTCCACTTATCTTCCATTCCAATTCAAGCGGACTCAGTTCCCCGTTAGATTGGCTTTTGTAATGACAATCAACAAATCGCAAGGCCAATCGTTGGAAGTCTGTGGGATTAATCTGGAATTTCCCTGTTTTTCGCACGGCCAGCTGTAGGTATGTTGCCTGTTCGCGTGTTGGCAAACCGTGTTCGTTGTTTGTTTTTTTTTTTTCGCCAGAAAACAAAACGAAAACATTGTTTATAATATCGCTCTCTATTGATTTTTATTCCATTCAAATAAATCACACTGAAAATTTAACTATCTGTGTTTTTAGAGTTTATTTGAAGGCGTTGAATTTAGGCGAGGTGAATATTTATAGGTATAGTTAAAGTTGTGTCGCGAGCGAAGCGAGCTCTCTCAGCTAGTTTTCAATAAAAATAATAATATGCGTGGTTTTTTTTTGTACTCAGATAGAGGTTATTTTAGTGTATGGGATCACAATAACAACAGGTTATGTTATAATTGTAATCCCATGTAGTTTCACTAAACTAACCTACACCGGGGTACAAAAATTGTGTATGCATGATCCTTTGATGGATTATACAACCAAAATTTAATTTATCATCCATTTTCATTTATATACAGGAAGCAGGATATCCGCTTGATGGGTGTCGTTGGTAAGGGGATGTCTAGGAGAATATGTGCTCAGTTTAAGAAGATTTTCGGCCTTCAAGAGTCGCAGGATAACGGTATATCATTGTTCAACGTAAATGTGAATATTTAATTACAATTATACATACATATGTACATCCTTTATGTGATATCTAATTAATATCAAATTAGAGGATTTTCTGAAAGGAGTTCCCTACAATACTAATGGAAGCATGTATTTTGAATCCTTGTCGAGGGATCGTTAAATCAAACATTGACATTTTTTTGCAGACAGAGGTTAAATGATCCAAGATGTGTTGAACAAAAGGGGATGCTGAGAATAGCATTTGAAAAGTTTCGGACAAATTTCGTCCTTCGGAAGCCGCAGCATATTATGAAACTTTCGAAATTTTACTTTTTAGCATCATCGGTAGTTTTTGCCTGGAATAATACTTCTATAAGGTTACGACAAGCAAAGCAGGATACAGCCAGATTCTTTCGGATATTGTATTCAGGCCGAAATTGCCTTTTTCACCTTGAAAGTGCTACATAATCAATATGGATATTAAGATAAAGGATTTGTTAAGGATAGTTCCCCGCAATAGTAATGGAGATATTTATAATCCTATTTGTTTTTTTTTTCAGGAAAACGCTATATGACAAAGATAGAAGTCATTCGAAAGAGGGTGCTTAGGGAAATGAGTTTAAAAACATTCTAATGATTTTCGTCCTTCGCAATCACGAAAATAATGGTAAATCCTAATAAAAACCGACAAAAAACACCTGGACACCTACAACAACAACTTTTGTATGATACCTTTTAGTTATAGAAAACTTTAGGGAAGTATACTGGGAACCTGTTGGTCTCATCTGGTCAATAAGGAATGAATGTCCATTTTTGCTAAAGGTCGAACCACACTTTTCATTCATAAGTACCAGTAACAGTCATTCTAATACAAGTTGGCAGATTGTCAGCCAATCAATTAACTGATAATCTCCCAACTTGTATGGAAGTGACTGTGACTGATGACAGAAAAGTGTGATTCCACCTTAAAACTGACAATTATTATCAGAATAATAAATGGAGGAGTAATGAGCATCAAAAGTCAAACAATGCCGGTATGAAGAAAATAATAAAAATATCCGTTTTGAAATTTCGCTTAAGTTTGCAACCTCGAAAAACTCAGTTTATGTTAAATTTTACGTTAGTTTAAGGTTTCAGGAACTGAAGTCAAGATTTTCATTAATTGGTGAAATTTATAGGTGAAAATTGTATTTTAACAGTCGTGAATATCATTGACTTCCATAAAAAACACCAAAATTTCCGATTTCTACTGAGGCCGTTTGCGCAATAATTTTAAAAGCTATGTATGTACACTTACGGTCAAAAGTATCGACTCAGCCTAAAAGCGCGTGTATTTGTACGTGTTATTCGAAAAGTATAGCAGTTATCCATAAAAATCGTATGTCATTGAAAAGCTTAAGGCCTCAGCTTTACGTTGGTACCATTTTAACCAATATTTGGTGAGCACTTTTAAAATTGATGCTCTTTGAACGAAAACGTAGCGAAAATGAGCAAATATGAAAATGGATTTTGGTTAGGTTTTTTGCAAATAAAACAAAAACTGTTGGAAAATAAGTTAAGTATTTATTATTTTAGTATTTGGTATTTCCTTCTCTTGCTCTAATGACAGCTTCCAGTCGATTCTGCATTGATTTGATCAAGTTGCTGATGGTATCTTGAGGAATACCGTTCCACTCCTCTAATAGGGCTGCCTTCAATTCTTCAGTGGACGAAGGGACTGGATTTCTGGCTTGGACTCTTCTCTTGAGTTCGTCCCATAAGTGTTCAATGGGATTGATGTCAGGACTGCGCGCAGGCCAGTTAAGTGACGACATATTGGCTTCATTCAAGAACTGCCGAGTGAGGCGCGATGCATGACACCGGGCATTGTCGTGCATCTAAGTAAAGTTCTCGCCAATAAATGCTGCATAGGGCACAACGTGGACACGGAGAACATCGGTAACGTATCGCTCAGCTGTCAGCCCTCCTCCTCGGCCTCCTGCGGGCATGAATACGAGATCCGTTTTTCCCTCCAATGAAATGCCAGCCCACATCATACAGGAACCGCCGCCGTATGCAACCGTTTCAGTGAAACAGCACTGCGCAAATCGCTCAGTTGGACGCCTGTAGACTCGACATCTTCTGTCACTGCCATGCAGACACATTCTCGACTCGTCAGTGAACAATACTGAGCTCCATTCCGTATCGCTCCAAGTAAGATGATTACGAGCAAATAAGAGGCGCGCTTGTCGGTGTCGTGCAGTCAATTTGGGGCCCCTGGCAGGCCGTCTTGGAGTGATATTCGCTTCCCTTAATCGTCTCCTTACCGTGCGGTCACGGCTACTCAGCTACTCCGCGAACACGCCTCAGGTTTCGCTGCGCAGCAACACCCGTGAGGAAACGATTTCGTAACGTACTTGTTACAATGAAACGGTCGTCTCTCTCTGAAGTGGATCGAGGGCGGCCCGTTCTTGGTCTCGAATTAAAGCTACCAGTCTCTCGGAATCTCCTGCTAACTCTCGAGACAGCAGACTGACTCATTCCAAGACGGTTCGCTGACTATGATTTTCCGACAATAGGGCTACAAACAAAGCAACAAAAACATTGTTGTTGGACGGTGGATGTTGCATGCTCAAAAAATGATTTGAGCTATCCACCGTCCAGTTTGCCCATAGTGGGACAGCACAATAGTATGCATACTTCAGCGAGTTGCGGCACACAGAGTGCATTTCGAGCCGGTTTCGAACTAGTATTACATGGCGCGCTGCAATTCTCATCAGATGCCTCTACGTATGCAGCGCGTCATGTAATACCAGGAGAGGCATTACCGGACTCAACCAGGCAAAGGTGTACGATCCTCTTATATAGGACACGAAATACACCCTGGTATCGAATCATTTTTAAATGGGGCTAGGCAATGGCTAGCCACCGATTCGATACGGCCGCGTTTCTGAACTATGTGTCAGAGAACGGGTATAAACAAAGCAACAAAGCTACAACTTGTGCCGCCTGTTCTGGCGTCGTATCCATTGATGACCAAACAGTGACTGAAATTACTTCAGATGTAAGTTACCTAACTTTCCTGATGCAACTGATAATGAGAAACCGATTACGGGCGCTTTTATAGGGGTAGTTTACCTGACCTGACCTTTACCTGAAACTTCAATTTATCTGGGTTTTTTGTTACAAGTGGCAATAATTTAAAAAGTGCAAAGCAAATGTTGATAAAAAGGGTACCAACAGGTAGCTAAGGTTTCGAACTTTTAAACGACATACGACTTTCATGAATAACTATCATACTTTCCAAAAAACACGTACAAATACACGGGCTATTAGGTTGAGTCGATACTTTTGACCGTAAGTGTATATTAAAAAATAAACGGAAAATTACAAAATAAAGTTGAGAAGTTATTAACTAAAAGTGATGCACTATGCACTTTGCCAAAGCAGGTGTGTGCAATGTGATTCATAATCTTAGTTTTAAGTTTGCAAAGTAGGGTCCATGATGTGATGTTTTTAGATATTGTGCGCAAATAGCACACTAAACGTACATTGAACGCTTTCAGTATGATTGCCAACCTAACTTTTTATTTTGTATATCCGCTTGTCTGTCTATTGTAAGCCGCCTTTCGGACAAGTACACATTGTATTATTTAAAAGATTAACTTGAAATTATTCTTGAATAAACTTGAATTCCTAATAAATCGGCGTTGGATAAGAGAAGAGAATAAGATAACGATCGGAAATTAATGAAAAAATGCAAAAGGTAGAGTCCAGCTGAAAGAAGCTCATTCTCCGTATAGAACTTCGTTGCAACGTCCAATAATAACAAAATTATCCTCTAAAAATTATGACAATTTGTAATTAGCAGTGACGGCACTTGCCTATGGAAATAGGTGAGGCGAAAAAAAGCACAATAAAAGGGGGTTGTTACATTCATAGAGGATAATTTTACAAAATTGTATAAAAACGAGACCGAGGCTAATTTCGGGCGCGGCCGAAATTTGGATACCCTTCGCTCCCCTCGGGCTAAAAGTTTTTTGGGGCGTATCTATGACTTGTGTTTAGTCCTCCCCGCTTCCATGCTGTTCCTTGAATTTTCACATAAGTGCCGTGGCGAAGATTTAATGGGGGAAGCGGGGGATGTGAGTTTCATAGAAGAACCAAAGGGGGGGGGGTTGTACGGCAGCCCTATGAACGCATGGCCTTTCCATCAATTTTTACGTATGTTTGTGGCATCGATTAAAACACATTTCTAAGAGATTTGGTTGAAATTGGTGGATACATAAAAAAGTTTTTCTTCGAAGAACCAAATTTTGGGGTTGGGTTTATATGCCAGCCCCACGACCCCATAGTTCGATTTCATTTATTTCCACGTTTGTTATGTGGCATCAATAGAAATATAATTTTCTGAGGTTTGATTGAAATTGGTGTGCAAATAAAAACGTTTTTTCTTTGAAAAATTTGATTTGGGGGGCTAGGTTTGTATGGTAGCCCCATGACCACATGGTCCGACTCCATCTATTCATACATATGTTTTGTGTCATCAATAGAAACACATTTGTGTGAAGTTTTGTTGAAATTGGTGTATAAATAAAAAAAAAATTCTTAGAAGAACTTAATTTGGGGAGCTAGGTTTGTATGACAGCCCCATGACCCCATCTTCCGATTTGGTCCATTTTGACATACGTTTTCTGATGTAACTAGAAACACATTTGTGCGAAATTTGATTGAAATCTATGAGAAAATAAAAAAGTTTTTCTTAGAAGAACCTAATTTGGGGGTCTAGGTTTGTATGGCAGCCCCACGACCCCATAGTCCGATTTGGTCGAGTTTTACATATATTGTGTGTCAGCAATGAAAACACATTTGTGTGAAATTTTATTGAAATTGATGCATAAATAAAAAAGTTTTTCTAATAAGAACCTAATTTTAGGGGGTAGGTTTGTATGGCAGCCCCACGACCCCCTTGTCGGATTTCAGCGATTCAAACATACAAACTGCCTGCAACAAAAAGAAGCATGTGTGCAAAGTTTCAGCTCCATAGCTTTTAAACTGGCCGAGCAAAACGCGTCGCAACAGACAGACAGACGGACAGACGGACAGACGGACAGACGGACATCGTCCAATCGACTCAGCTCGTCACGCTGATCATATATATACATATTTTATATGGTCGGAGATGCTTCCTTCAATGCGTTACAAACTTCATGACAAAGTTAATATACCCTTTCACTCTATGAGCGAAGGGTATAAAAATAGAAAACATTACGTCTACGTTATGTGCAATCACATTACACAACTTTATTCAACGTATCATAATCCTAAATTAAAATCATTCAAAATCAATTTGAAAAATTTTGGCTATATTGAAATCTTGGATAAACAAAAACAGCAACTATTTTACCCCTTTTCATAAAATCATATCCAACATCATCTAATATTTCCTAATACTTTTCCATTCCATGTAATATTTTCTTTTTCCATTTCAAATAAAATACCATAAAACACCGAAACTACGCTCAGTTAGTTTGTAGGGGCACTCCACAAGGAGGCATCCTATCTCCTTTACTCTGGAATATAGCGATTAACCAATTGCTTCTTAACCTGGAAAGTATCGGATGCAAAGTTACAGCTTATGCTGAAGACGTTGCTATAGCTGTTAGGGGCAAGTTTCCTGACACTCTGACAAGAAACTAAAATGGACACCCAACATTGAAGAAAGGGTGAACAAAGCTACTGTGGCACTTTACTCATGCAAGAAAGCAATCGGGAAAACGTGGGGCCTGCAACCAAAAGTTGTGCATTGGATGTACACAGCTATTGTGCGGCCTATTCTACTTTATGGAGTTAGCGTGTGGTGGACGGCACTACATAAGTACTGCCACCTATTATAACTTGCTCGTCAAAGTTCAAAGGCTGGCTTCTCTTCTCATAACAGGAGCTTTTCATACAACACCTTCATTGGGGATTAGAAATAGTCCTGATGGGACTACTGCCAATGGACGTCTTCGGTCAACGGATGGCGGCATACACGGCGTTGCGTCTTCGTGAAACTGACCTGTGGCGAGCGCTGGACTATGGGCACCCAACGATTCTTCGAAACTTCAACCTGCCCCAGCAACTGACTACACTGTTCCCAAATACCTATTTGGAAGAAACCATTGTAGCCTGATCCCGTCAAGGGAAGCGTGGGATAATAGCATATCCCTCCCTAGTGCATACATTGCAATTTAAACTGATGGTTCGAAGACGGGCGCAGGAGTAGGTATCGGAATATACTCTGAGGAACTGAACATTAACTTGTCACTCAGTCTCCCTAACTTCTGTAGTGTTCTACAAGCAGAGGTCTCAGCGATTTTGAAGGCCCTAAATTGGTTGGGTTAGTTACGTCGTCACAGGAAGGAACGTTATACTCTTCACCGATAGTCAGGCTGCTATTAGATCACTAGAATCAGTGCTAACCACATCAAAGATCATCGAGACGTGCCGCTTAGTACTTAGAGAGATGGGTCGTTTCTTCGATATTACGCTATGCTGGATACCGGGGTCATAGTGGCTTCGAAGGGAATTGGCGCGCAGACGACCTGGCGCGACATGCGTCAGCTAGTGCAACATAAAAACGCCATCTGCTGCTTGTGCAATGATAATAAAAACCGCTGTTGAACGCAGGGCCAATGCAAGATGCACCTATGGTTGTACTTGCAGCAATACGACGAGGATAATATGGCCAAAGCAAGATTTTGGTCGATCAACCATATTACTGTCTTTGGACAGAAAACATATTCGTAATGTAGTGGGGGTTATAACGGGGCATTGTCCTTTTGGAAATCTTGCTAGAAGGCTCCGAATTCCCCACAATGACTTCTGTAGAAACTGTGATGACGAAGAGGAGGAAGAGAGCGTACACCACTTACTTTGTCAATGTCCTGCTTTGACCGAGAAACGAAGCCGTTATCTTGGTTCCAGGTATTTTTATGATACGGACGATCTTCGTGATGTCTGCCCAATACTGCTCAACAAATTCATTGTTAGCACAGGGTGGTTCTCAGCTTAATAGGTTATTATAGATTCGAATTCTACAGAGGTATCACAACGGACCAAGTCTGGTCTAAGTGCGCTTCGGGATAAACTCAGCGGCCCCTCTTTACCTAACATTTACCTAACGCTCAGTAAGTTCCTATCTCAACTTTATTTTGCAGAACTACATTTCAAAACGCAAAGCCTACAACAAAGCGTGAACAAAACATCGCACTGTTTCGATTCAGATTCACACGCTGAGGCGAATTCTGTGTCGCCTCACTGGTGTTTTTCTTCCCGTACATTCTCCCGCACAGAATTGGTCGAATGTACATATTGATACGCGTTGAGTTGTTGTTCGGTATCGTGAGCCGGAAAAATTATCGCCTCAGAGCCTATTTATACTGAATCCGATTTGAATCAGGCATTTTGCCTGATTGCCAATAGCACGTACATTTAAATGTGCAAAATTATACACAATCAGGCACCTGATTACTCGTCAGTTCGGAAGTACAACAACAATGAACACACAATCAGATATCTGATGACTTTTTCAGGCAGAATCGCCGGAAAAGGCGACAATAGCATGTGCTGGCAAATGGGCAAAATTATACTAGTGTTCAGGTTTCAATCAGGTTTTTAGAAAATATGTATTAGGTGCCGTTCGCACGATTCAACTTATTGTCGAACTTTTGTCTTCAAATTTGTTTAAATGTTGGACAATAAGTTGAGTCGTGCGAACATAACTAATTGTAGCAAACATTTCCTTAAATGCCACTTCCTTTCAGGAAATGGATCAAATTCATTCGAGCTGCTCAGTAGCTGTTAAAATGTTGCCTCAATCGAATATAGTCTAGTACAGATAGCTCAAAACCCAAACATCCAAAAGAAAAAGAAATTTTTGATGCCAAATTGTTGATTACACTGCCCAATATACGCAATAAAAAGTTACACCAATTTGCGCCATGGGTTAAGGGGGGAGGGGGTCCCAAAGGAATGAAAATTTACTTTGTTACAAATAACTGGAAAACTATGAATCTGACCATAAAATCTTCTGAGGACGAAACAAACTACACAAAATTGCCTTTGTAATGATATATAACACTCTAGACGTTTTTTTCGGAAAATTATACCCTAGACCCAAAAGTATTATAGAGAATTTACATTTTTTGAGTTTTACATTTCGGACTGTAACTCTTGATAGAAAGAACCTAGGGTGACGAAATCTTGTTCATTCTATTACAAACAAAATTTATTTGGTTTGTACCAAAAATTGAGGTGCTCCGACCATTGACGCCTCCCTCACTCCTCCTAACATTTTTCAAAAAGGCATGCCTGTAGCTTCTTTTCAAATTGAGCCAGGCAGATAAAATTTGGTGAGGTGCCTAGTCTAAGCCCCATTATGCTCCTCACCAAAAATTGTTACCATCCGATCAAAACTAAGGGTACTCCCCATACAAAGTAAACCAAAATTCTAAAAAAAATCACATTTTTTCACTTCTAAATTCTATCTAAAATGAAAAAAATAAAATTTATTTCTTAGAACGTCATTATAACAGTTAATTGTAGTCTTGTAAATGTATATTCAAAAGTTTGTACCAGAGCGTGCCTTACAAGTACGAAAAATGTGGTTTGAAGGTTGCTAGTACACGTTACTCGATTTATTCGGAACTAGCCTTTGAACTAGCACCAATGACTTTCAAACACAATTTGTTGATACTTGTAGTGTATGCTTTGATGCAAAAAAATGTCTAGAGTGTTACATATCATTACAAAGGTAATTTTATGTTGTTTGTTTTGTCCTCAGCTCATTTTAAGGTCAGACTCATAGTTTTCCGGATATTTGCAAGAAACTGAATTTTCACCCCTTTGCCACCCCCTCCCCCCTTAACCCATGGCGCAAATTAGTGTAACTTTTTGAACCAATTGTACTGGACTAATAAGAGTGTTTTGTATATTTTTAACCGTAGAAACGAATATTTTCTTTTTCGATAAAAGTCCACTGGGCTACAAGTGTAGCCCGCCTGCCCAATCATGTATCTTTTGTGGTAGTCTTCGATATCCTTTAAGAATAAAAATATGATTATAAAACATTTTAGAAAATATGCATGCCTACTTGTTTCGCTTACTGTCTCTCTCTCTCTTGTTTACCGTAACTCCTAGTGGAGCATGGTGCGTTGATGACTACCGAGTGTAGTCATCATGCATGCCTACTTGTTTCGCTTACTGTCTCTCTCTCTCTCGATTACCGTAACCCCTAGTGGAGCATGGTGCGTTGATGACTACCGAGTGTAGTCATCAACGTTACACAACTGAATTCGGAGTGTGATACGGTTGTCAGCCATACCACTTCCTAGTCGCATTGCTAGTTTATTATTCTACGATAAGAATATTTCTTATCATCTTTTCCTGAATAATAAACTTGCGACGAGTCGTGCCGAGTTTGGAAACTCGTTTCTCTATGAGTGTCTAATTCACAGAGTGGCGACCGAACCATCACGGCCACAGAGCACGACTTGATTTCGCTTACTGTACGTCTAAAAATTTATACTGAATGAATCGAGTAGGCTTCGGCATATGACATACATATTATAATAGAAATATAACTGTGTAATGGGGGCCTGACAAATAAAAGGCTTTCAGGATAAACGTACAAAAACTAGATTGTTTTTTTTTAATGAAAAACCTGGAGTCGAACGTCTAAATTTCTTACTGTGTGCATATGTCACCTGATGCTATCATAGCTTAGTTTCTGGATAGAATTTTTATCAATTATCGAAAATAGGGAACAGTTAATGTAAATATTGTGAGTAAAATTTCAATCACCATGATTTATTTGTAGCTTCTTAGGAAGTAACTGTACTCTCAGTTTAAAAAATTGTGAAAATTTGGTACGCAAAAATAGTTTGCAATTCCACAAAGCATTTTACACTGCATTCTCTCGCTTGATGTTTCATTTCAAAGGTTTTTTGTTGGTTTTTGAGAATATAAATATTTTTTATATTACACCTAACCACGTGGCAAATAGGTGCGTGCCTAACGAATGGTTAATACTGATCCATTTGTGAGCTGTTTGCTCGGGATATTTTTTTTTTCCGGGAGTCCTCTTTTTTTCAGTGAAGTTTTTTATATCTCTCGTGACATCTGCGAATTTCACCTGGTTGGAAGTTCTTTTGATGCTTTTAGCTCAGCTATTTTTTCCATACTCAATTCCAAAATGCCAAGTTCAACAATTTATAAAAAGCGACACTCCGTTTTAGGTCTTCTACAAGTTTCTTCAGCTCCTGAACGACTACTACTCATATAGCGTCATCTCCGTCCAGTTGTTGCGGAGCTATACGTTCGAGAATAATTTTAACTCATTGCCGGACACAACGCCAAAATTTGACACGATTTGTATGTCAAATGCTAAAAATTGGACGCCTATAGACGTTCTGTCCGGGAAAGGGTTAAACAGACAATACTCTCGTCAATTCGTCACCAACAAATTGTTTTCTCTATTAAACTCATTGGTACTACTGACTTCCGATAAAGGTACTTAAAGCGTAAGTTGGATGATAAAATTACCAATTTAGGGATTCATTACTGCTCACAGAAATTATCCTTTCATTGTATGTCTTCTGGAATAGAAGTATCTTTCGATACTCGGTTAAGTCTATCGCACGTTGGCAATTACACACGGTAGTCGTCAGCGCACAATGCTCCTCAGGAGTTAGAGCAAAACAAGAAAACAAACCGTCCACATTATGCTTGCATTGTTTTTTTAATTACTTAATTCAATTTCCGATTATGTATGCTGACAAAATTGTCTGTGCACAGGGAAAACCTACGCCTCAAGCTTACTAGTTATTCTAGTGTAATAAAACTATAATAAGCAAATTTACAACCAAAAGATTGGGAATCAGACATTGGCAAACTTTTCGATCAATTCCGAGAATGAGCAAAAATGTTTAATTTATTATCGCATAAAATCTTTGTTATTACGCTTTGTATTAGCTGTAATATAGTCTTATATTTCAAAAGAGTATTGCATGGAGGCCCCTTGAGAAAACTGCCCTTTCCGAGTGGTGGCCCCCGGAATGCAAACGTTCCTGGAGGGTGGTGGCCCCTTCAAGGTGGTGGCCCTGGGCGACCGCCCAGTTCGCCCACCCCTAGGGCCGGCCCTGATTACCCCAACATGATCCAATTTTGCGATACAAACATACAAACAACCTGTAACGTAAACAAGCCCGTGTGCAAAATTTCAGCTCAATAGTTTTCACAGCCGCTGGGAAAAACGCGTTGCAACAGACAGAAGGACAGACGGATATCGCCCATAATGGACTACCCTTGTCATATGGATCTGTCATAATTTTTATATATCCCTGAAATGCTTCATGAAAAAGTTAATATAGCCTTTCAATTATAGAGTGAAGGATGTAAAAAGTGAAAAGAGAGAAGCTCTTCTTGCTAGCTTGTTTGCCTGAATAATTGCCCAATAGAACGATTTTACAACAGCGGAGTACTTGAGATACGTATAGGAGAAGACGCCGTGCGCTGCGATTCTTCTTCTTCTTCTCTGTACCGTAACCCCTTGTGGAGCATGGTGCGTTCACTCAACCGTTTATAGACTATTTCGAGTCTACGTTACATTGCATATATAGGGCGGAATTCATAGTCCCCACTTAAGTAATAAGGATTCCCTTAAGGAATAAGGGGTTTCTCTATATAAGTGAGCCCTTAAGGTAGCTTCGTATTCATAGACATCACTTATTAGGGCGTTGCCTCATTAAATAAACGATTCACTTATTTGCCATATCTATTGAAAGTGACTCACTGACCTATTTGAAACTCGTACTGGACTCAAGCAAGGCGACGGGCTGGCGCCGACGCTCTTCAACCTGGCTCTGGAGTATGTAATTCGAGCCATGAACTTGGACAGCAGCGGAACGCTACTCATTAAGTCGACTCAACTAGTAGCTTACGCCGACGACATCAACATCATGTCTAGAAGATTGGGTGATGCAGAAATCCTCCTGCATAATCTCAATAACGCCGCCAAAGAAGTTGGACTACATATCAACGAATCTAAAACCAAGGTCATGATGCAATCAAAAACTAGAACGCCAGTAAATTCAAGCATCACAGTGGGGGACCTCAATATAGAGTATGTAGACAACTTCACTTACCTGGGTTGTAATTTGTCAAAGGACGCCAACGAAACAGATGAGATAAAGCGACGGATACAACTAGCTAATAAGTGTTATTTTGCGGTCCTCCAAATTATGCATTCGAAGCTGGTGCACAGGAAGACGAAGCTCCACGTATATAAAACCATAATCCGACCTGTGCTATGCTATGGCTGCGAGGCATGGACCCTAACCCAAAACTCTGAACACCTGTTGGACACATTCGAGCGAAAGGTTCTCCGAAGAATCTTCGGGGCGGTTCGTGAACGAGGTGAATGGCGCATCCGGTACAACCTTGAGTTGTATCAGCTGTATGATGAGCTACAGGTGTCGAAGATCGTGAAATTGCAGCGACTGCAATGGGCGGGACATGTACAAAGGATGAACGACGATCGCATGCCCAAAAAGGTGATGAACGCGCAACGAGTGGACGGAGCCAGATTGCGTGGACGACCGAGAGCCCGATGGGAGCATTCTGTATGTGAGGACGCCCACCAGATGCTAGGCTTTCTGAACTGGAGGACAAGGTCACGTGACCGCGACAATTGGAGGTCTTCAATCCAGGCGGCCAAGGCCCGACGTCGGGCTATCGTGCCATAAAGAAGAAGAAGATTGAAAGTGACAAATAAAATATAAAAAAATATCTAGTAGTTAAAAATTCAAAATTTTTTTAAAAAATTTCAAAGTGTTTGAATAGGGATATGTCAACAAATATATGAGTTCATATAAGGTTACTAGATATTAACCTTAACGAATAAGGGAACCCTTTAGGAAACCCTTAAGCGTTTGCTTATTGAGTGACTATGAATAGCGTCAGTCCCTTAAGGGTTCCCTTAAGTATAAGTGAGGACTATGAATTCCGCCCATAATTTCGGAATGTATATAATGTTGCAAGCACTATATATTTCCTATCCGCACATGTACGAAAATTTTGAACCACGCCGAGATTCGATCTCCGGACCTCTAGATTACTATAGCATCGTAGAGTGCGACTCAACCAAGTGAGCCCCAGAGCGTAAGCACAGTGAGGTTAACTAGTTTTTGAATCGATTTGAGGCGGATCAAGATGGATCCATATGTAATATCTGCACAGATTTAAATCGTCCCGGGGTTACCTGTCCTGTTGTTATAACGGCCAAGAGTTGCCAAGCCAAAATATTCATAACAGTTGAGTTTTCTGCCAGTGCTTTATGGGACTCGTACAGCTCGTCTCTCTAGAATAGATAACACGAACACGCGAAAACTGCCCCTGTTCTAGTTCTTTGTCATCAAAGTGGAACGAGAGCCAATGATCGGGAGCTTTGGCAGCCTTACAACCCTTGTAGCTTCCAAAACTGAAGTCAGATTTAATATTAGTAAATTTTATTACAAAGTCGTAATTTTTTATGACTTTCTCACGATAACGGTAACAGTTAAAGCAATTCTGCGAATTATATTTCTGCTGAAATCAATTGATTTTGCCAGTATTACCCACCCAATTAGATTGGGTATAAGTGTGTTTCATCCACATAATAACTGGCGCGATAGGTCAACATTGGGCGCATGCCATTCAGCATTGGACCAATCCAATTTCTAAAATCTCAATTGCTCTTTTGTAGAAGTGGTGAAATCAACAGCTTGCTCTGCTGAGTTGGGTATGTTGTTGCTTACTATCTGAGTGAGACCAAAGATTGTCACATTTTTCATGAGATCGAAAAACGTCATAGACTGAGAGTCGGACTTACGGCACTGTGCTTCGAAGGCGAATGCACTAACCAGTACACCGACCACGACATTAGGGAAAATATTTATCAAGAATACTCTACTCTTATCGCTCAGCGATCGGAGTTTAGCAACAAATTCTGAGCTCTTTTTTTTGCATATTTTTTGAATATGGCTACATTCCTAGTACATATCGACAAACACTTAAACGAATATGTCTAGTGTTGCCAACTGAAAATTCCATTTTCGGCTAAAATTTAGCTGGAAAACCGGCTACATGTTTTCCGAAAACGGCTAAAAATCCTGCTGAAATATTTGCTGCCAGGAAAACGGCCACAAACTGGCTAAAAGATACAATACAATGGCTTTGCGGGTATTTTAGGAGTAACTCCTAGAAATAACAGTTAGTGTTGAGTCCGATCCCTTTATGGATCAAAGAAAATCACAATTTTTTCATTTTCCGTTTCAATAATTGAACATTGAAACGCGCATGATGGGTCAAAAGTCAAACGCATATTATAATTAATATTTAATTTATATCATCAGACTAGCATCAATCTATAGGAATTTTTCAAAAGACTACCTTGATGTTTATTTGCATTTTAAATGAACAAATTTATGCCTACGCTTGTTCAACGGCTTAACATTACCCTCCGAATTTGGTAGTACAAACTTTTCAGCAAGACCTGCTTTACCAACATTTGACTTGCAATTTTTCAGTAATATTCTCTTTCATCAACGAAATTTAGTTTTAATTTGAATGAGCTATTAATTGACGACTGCAGCTGTCAACTGATAAACCTCCACTACATTTCAAATAAAAAATCCAAATCATTCAATTTGTCCATCCCGGCGCGTTATGATTGGCTGCTACGTAATCACGAGCCAATAGATGATGATGTGTATATTTGGAAGGGTATGCAGTTTAAAATTTGGAGGAAGAAACTTTCATCCTTACCAACGCCAAGGAGATCCAAAGAACGGAAAATAGATAAGAAAATAATATATTTACCTAACAATATTTCTAAGTCCAAATTAAACTCTAACTCAAATCCCACTTTACAACAAAACTATTGTCCCTCCAGCTCTAACTCTGCCCCGAAGCCTATCTCTAAAACTATGCCATCTTCCATGTCTAGTAAATCGAATAGTCTAATTAAAAATAAAAACGACAGTATAGCTGTATCAGTTTCGGTCCCAAAATCGTCTAAAGTAAAACTTTGCGACCCGGAGAAGCCGCCGGAAGCAGGCGAAAATTTAAAAGCTTCTAATTATAACAATTTTATTCGAGGTGATCCCCATGTGCCTTCTACAACCGGTTCAATACATATTCCTTGCGTTTCCACTAATAATCAAACCAGACCCACTTTTCTTGACCCGCTTACACCAACGGTGGTCAAACTAACCAAGAACTCAGTCGATGACCTAGATAGCAGGTATTTACTGTCAAGGTTCAGGGAACATAAAATCTACGACAGCGTTCGTTTGTTCCTTGCATATATGCATGATGCTCCCGATAGTACTTGCATTGATGGCAAAACTAAGACTAACCTGAAAGTCTTAATTCAACAAGAAGGTCTGCCTACTGAAGTCTCTTCGCTGCGTAGTTTTTTCAACAAATATCATGAAGGTCTCGTAATGTCACACGATCAGGTGAAATGTGACCTCGAAACCTACCGATCCTTCGTAAGTTCCAAGCACATGTCCCGCTTGCAGAAAATTCGCGAAGACCATAGAAAGTATTATTCCTAATAAGATAGTTGCCCAAAATATCCCCAGATTCATCTACCACAATTGCAGCGGAATGAGAGGTAAAGTTAACTCTCTTTCCCTCGATGCAAAATCATGCTTTTTCAACATCTTAATAATAACGGAAACTTGGTTAAATGATACATTTAAAAATGAAGAAATCCTTGATTCTAATTGGTCCATTTACAGATGTGATCACAACTACACTATATCAGGTGGCTCAAGGGGAGGTGGGGTACTTATTGCTACACACAATTCTTTCCCGAGTGAGCTTATTGTAACCCATTCTTATACAACATTTGAACACATATTTGTGAAAATTCGTCTTGGAAAACACTATCTCCATATCGGAGTCTTTTACATTCCCCCCCCCCCCCCCCCCCCTTCTTTTCAAAACACTTTTAACGATGTATGTGAAATAATCACTTCCATCACTGCCTCACTACACGTTAACGACAAAATAATAGTGTTTGGAGATTTTAATCGTCCGAATATTAAGTTTGTAATTGACGAGAATGACAATCGACTTCTCCGAGTCAATCTTATTGATGACTCAGATTTTAACCTCATCGATACATTTTACGGCAATGACTTACAACAAGTAATTTCGACTTCTAACCAGAATGGAAACTAGTTGGATTTAATTTGCACCAACTCTTATGACGAAGTTGTGGTCAGTCCAACTACGGAGTCAGAAAATCTTTTCTCCAACACGCATCACCATTTTGCGATTACAGTTGAACTTTCAACAGCTGATATTTCTTTTACCCAAACCTACCAAAATAAAACAGTCTACGACTTTTTAAATGCAGACTATGATAGCATCTGTAACCATCTTGATTCCATAGACTGGGCAACTATTTTATCTAATTCTAACCTAGATGTCACTATATCTTCATTCTATAGCATAATTCTAAGGGTAATTAAGATGTATGTTCCTAAAATTAGAAAACGCAACCCGCTTTCCGAACCCTGGCTCGATCGAAACCTCAGAAGCCTTATAAACCAAAGAAATAAACTCTACAAAATTATCAAAAATTATCCCAATGTTTGCCTCGACGTTAAGAAAAAGTATGATGAGCTTGCAAATGAGTTCTCCCTGAAATCCCGTGACGCATATGAAATGTATGTCAATATAATGGGCGAGAGAATTATCGATGGCCCGAAAAAATTCTTTAACTTTGTTAATATGAAACGTAAAACTGCTGGTTTCCCGGTTTCCATGTCCAGCGAATCCGTTTCCTCCTCTTGCCCCCAAGACATTTGCAACTTTTTCGCTGACCATTTTCAAAACAGTTTCTGCTCATTGGAAAACTCGATTTCCTCATTGCCCCTGACTGACTATCACTCAATAAGTCTTATCAGCGAAATTACAATAACAATGGAGGAAATATTTAAAGCAATTGGAGAGCTAAGTGTAGACAAAGCACCTGGCCCCGACTTAATATTAATACCTCCCGTCTTTGTTAAGGAATGTTTGAATCAATTGCTCATTCCTCTACATTTTATATTTAATAAATCCCTACGATCAGGCGAATTTCCTTCGTATTGGAAATTTTTCCATGTTACACCAATTCATAAGAGCGGGGACAAACGATTAGTCGACAATTATCGGGGCATAGCCATTCTATCGGTAATTCCTAAGCTATTTGAAAAATTGGTTTGCGATAAGCTGACCGTTGTCGCTTAATGAACAGCAACATGGTTTTCGAAAAGGCAGATCGACCACAACCAATCTAATAATCCTGGTATCAGAGGTCTTGTGTGAAATGGAATCAGATTGATGCAGTTTATACAGATTTCAGCAAAGCCTTTGATAGAGTGGATCACCTAATTCTAATTAAGAAATTACATAAATTCGGGGTAACTCGGTCTCTTCTTAGTTGGCTCCGCTCATATCTTCTTAATCGAAATCAATTTGTTAAATTCCAAGGTTATCTATCTAAAAATATATCTGTATCCTCTGGTGTACCACAAGGCAATCATTTAGGCCCTCTACTCTTTAATATCTTCATTTCAGACCTATCACATTTATTATTCGATATACCCCACCTACTCTATGCTGATGACCTAAAATTGTACCACATAATTCAATCACATTCTGACGCTGCATTTCTTCAACTCAAGCTTAATTCCCTTGAGGAATGGTGCAATCAAAATTATTTCTATCTCAATGTTAACCATTGGCGTAGCCAGAGGGGGGCAGGGAGGGGCGGTCGCATCTTCTTTGCCGCTCCGTATACTGCCGCGGAATGCATGCCAGTGATAGTTTCCAGCCAGGTGGCACGGACAAATGGACGGCAGCAAGAAGTGGCTACTCGTAACTGACGGAGGAGCAGAGGCTGCGTCCCAATACATACGTTTCACTCGTGGAAAAGTAAAATATTTGTAGTTTTCAGGCCCTTGATATCCATAACAGATATACCTACGTGTGAATATCATGTATCGCTAACATAAGTAGATCTGAAATGTTTCCCTTTAGGGAGACTATTTTTTCTTTTGCGAGAATCCCATATTTTCATGCGTTTCATTGCATGGCTTCTGAGCTGCAGAGTACAATTTTAACTGTCACATGAAGTCGCTCCGGGAAGGTAGTAGAATTTATCAAAATTCCATCTCAAAGGGATTTTAGTGAGAAATGGTATACAGCCTTGCCCAGTTAGGGACCTTGTAAAGAACGAATCTCACATTTCCTTGTCTTTAAAGTTATTCAATCAAGGTTTATTTTGTAGCTAAGTCATACCAGAAATCAAATTTAGATCTCACAAGAGGAATATGCAGTCCGAGAGACAAAAATAACACCAAATATAGACGAACTATTGTCTAAAACGCAGAAATTGGAGGCCATTTGAATGTAATCAGAATCACCAGTGAATGTCTAAATACGTGCAGGGTCACTTTTCGTTAAATGGTGTAGAAAGCAGGGATTTGGGGCGGCACTTTTTTTTTCGCTTCGCTCCAGCGCTCCGACTACAAATTTTTCGCTCCGTTTTTCGTTCCTTTATGCGATACTTTTCAGACATCCCGTATAGAACGATATCTGTAAAATTGTTATGGAAGCTGCGCTGTCCTGTACTCCATTCAATAAAACACACCTAATAACTAATTTAAATTAAAAAGGATGTTTCATTCGTCCAGTACAGGACAGGACTTTTCTGTCATGAATGATCTTGAATTTCTTAATAATGAAGAGTGATGATTATGACTAAACGCAAAACCTCTTTTATCCCAATGAATTTCCAAATAATCCAAAATTTTGCAAGTCTCTCAACGAATTCTTCGATTTTCAAAGCAAAAATCGCTCCGCTCCAGCATGCCGAAAACCGCTCCACGCTCGGCTCTTTCGCTGCAGAATTGAATTGATCCCTGGCAAAAAGTCAATCTCGACTGTCCTTTCTTAAAATTTGGCTTTAAAATTAAAAAAATAACAAGCATGACCAACGTCACAGATTTGTAAGTGACATCCAATTTCCAAGATCTTAACTGCTTTTTTGTTGAGGTGTTGAGGTCAACAGCACGCTCGGCAAAGTTTTATCCCCATTATAGAAATCATAGTCCATCGCATGGGTCCTGAACCTGTGCACCGACTACTCTAAAATTTGCCTAACAATATTTTCGTGAACGACAATTTCAACTTCTAAGAAAATCATGATGTTGAAAAAAAAATTGGGCAGATTTGAGTCGATTCAAAAACAATTTCTCCTCTTTGCTCTAAGAAATCTATATGATCCTGCCGATTTCCGTAATCTTCCCTCATACGAATACAGATTAGGTATTTTAAATTTAATGTCACTCTCTTCAAGAAGAACGCTTCTTAGTGCATGTTTTACTTTCGATGTAATTAATGGTCCAGTTAATGTGGATTTTCTATCCAACAAAATAGTTTTCAACGATCAAATTAGACGTACTAGACATACATCTCTCCTGAAGGAGTATCAACACCTAACCGTTTATGGCTACAATGAACCCATAAACAGATGCTGTCGTAATTTTAACTCTGTTAGTGTCCATTATTCCCTAGGTATTTCCAACCTTACATTTAAGCAAAATTTGGTTAAGTTCCTCACTATATCCTAGTTTTCCTAGTTTTATATAAAATGTAATTACTATTGTAAAACCTTGATTTGGTTAAATAAATAGATAAATAACATAATAAACAATTTTATCATCACTATGAAAAATAAATTTGTAAAGCATAATATGATTTAAAAATTGCAAATCGGTAAGTTCGCTAATTGTTTCTTCGAAAAACCCTAATACCGCAGGACTTATTCAGTAAACAAATTTATTTAAGGAACTCTCCTTCTTATTCTTGAATTAAACAATTCCGCCTAAATTTAACCGGAAAACGGCTAAATTGGCAACACTGGCAACAACGGGTCTGGATAAAAAATATACGCTCAGTGCTCAGAACCGGTTGTCTTACTACGATTGCTCAGCGATCATCGTATGAGTTGTCTGCAGCAATACACACCTTTAGCGATCATCGCATCACGCATGGATTGGGTGAACAATACTGACCCTGTTTTGCATATATACATATAAACTTATTTTTATAAAGTTGTATTGACTCAAGCTATAGTCGATACTAAGAATATAAGTAACTTTATTCGAAATGAATGCAATAATGCAGTAGCAATAAATCGCTCAGCGATCATCGCAGGAGTCGCTTGGATCAACACAAGCCTTAAAACGACTAATCCTATTCCATAAGCTATATAAAAACTGTGTTTCGAGACCACAATTCAGAGATCAAGCTCCAAAATTATGTCTTTCAAGTTTTATATTTGGCATCACTGCTACTAACTATCGATGTACTTAAAGAACTCAGAAAATAGCCGTTGCATTCCAAATCATATATAGAGCCCAACCATTATGAAAGAAAGACGTCCAAACACGTTTCAATGTGGGACAAAGCCAATTCAATCGGAAATTTCTGCGACATCCTTTGCGGCTTTAGTCGTATCGTCTCTCGTTCAACTGACTGTTACTCGACACGCCAAGGACTATAGCACAAATTAAAGATAAAGAACAAAAAGAAAAGAAACACAAACAAGAAATGTGCAGAGACCACATAAAACATTCTGCGTGGCATGTGGAGATTTCAGCCTTGTCTCTTTATATCGTATAAGAATCAAGGAAAATGGACGGCCAGGAAGAAGGGCATTGGCAATATAAAACAGGATTGAATGTATGTGCTGAATGGTTCATTGCATCTGCACGACAACGGCAACGACACGGCCGGCCGGCGCATTCTTCGTCCGTATATGTGAGGTAAAATAAAAGCAACTTCAAACATACTCCTCTAGTACTCCATACCTATATAAAACTGTCTATATGCCATGAAGCGACGATTTGCTTTTGGAACAAGTAGAAAGCTGTTATTTTCCTTTCCATCAGAGATCGCTTCAGATGAAGTGTATACACCGGAATCCGTTTCATATCGCTTGAGAACAATCCAATGGAAAGAGGGGGACTCTTAGTAGAAGCATACAGAATGAATGCAACTTGAATGCATACAATATGCAATAGGATATAGGGAAATGCATTTGCACGTGGTCACCCCATTTTCTGCGCTAAACACTATTTTACTTGCCTGTGCCTCTCTTCCTTCAGTTATGCTTTTATAGACAAAAGTGTATTCCCGTTGTGGTGCGCGAATAGCCTCTGCCACTTCACCACTATAATGTTGACTTATGCGGACTTTGGCCCTAGCCTATTTCAACTGAAGAACCCCTTTTAGTAGCATAGCAGCAGCAGCAAAACACATCCTGTCGTAATGCACCAATTCTTGTATGCATATAGAATCCTTAATGATTTCACGATGCACTTTCTGCATTCAGAGGCATGCCTGCACTCGTATGTAAGTAGCACAAATATACGCACAGGACATGTTTATTGCAAGCCGGCCATCAACAACAATGTCCTGGGAAAGTTTCATCGTGCATACAATGGGTTGAAGAGGTTTTTGCTTTCTAGCATCGACTAAAGAGCGAAAAAAAGTGCACATAAGGTGAAATAACGAGGCAAGGAACTTTGCGGGAATGCATAGGAAATGAGCGCGTACATTTTGTACCTCATATTATGCATTATTGAAAGCAAGAAACTTTGACGAGCAAACAATAAGAAATGCACGCCGTCCAGAATAATATTGCCCGCCACACGGACCCGACTGTTGTTTGTTATTATGCTCCTGATGCTAACGCTGCCGCTGCTGCGCTGACCGACGTTGAATATGGTAATATCGCACAAAAGGGGAAAAAATCAGTTGTTTTGCAAATTTTTGCAAAAAAGACCGTATAGAAATAACTCGCAATAAAGGAATCCTTTAGAGAATGGATTAAGTCTTGAATCCGTTTCACAAATACGCATGCACAAGAGATTTATTGTATTTAGGCAAAATAGTCGAGTAGCATCAGGGGAATGCATGCATAAGTAGTACGAGTTTGAAATTAAACTGAACGTTTACAAGGACTTGATAGAAGTTCAATCACATTTCACCAAGGGTTTGCTTTTATGCAAATATCTCTTGTCTAGGACGATTCATTTCGATTTGCACATTATATTCATCTGCCGGCTTTTCTTTCTTTCGATGGGGAACGACAGATACTGAGGATGCAAAATGCTCGTCATATGAATGCGGTAAGTTATGCATATTGTCTGACCATATCATATTTCGCGAGTCGTTATTATGAAAAGGATTGTCTTGATTATAGGGTAGAAGTGCATGCATCAGAAATGCACATTCGGTCAATTTAGCATTTCTATGAACATTGATTGCACTGATGTGTGATCTCGTGAGAAATAGTTTTCTCATCATATGTACCTTTAGAATGCAGTTGTGAATGAATAATAATAGAAGAGATGATTTCTGCACCCTTTTGCGGGACACTATGTTGATGTGGTCCTATAAACTTCAAGGGCCAATTTGTCAAACATCTTATGTAATGGTTAGGTTAGGTAAAGGGGCCGCCTGGCTAACGGCAGGCGCACTTAGACCAAAGATTGGTCCATTGTGATACCACCGAAATTCTTCCTTTCTTCTCTTCTTCCGCTTAAAACCAACCAGTGCTAACAATGTATTTGTTGAGCAATATAGGGCTCACATCTCGAAGATCATCTGTATCGTAAAAATACCTCGAACCCAGAGCACGGGTATTCACAAAGAAAATGATGCTCTTCATCATGCATCCTCAGCAAAAGTCGTTGTGAGGAATTTGGGAGTTTCGTGGCGTGCTCCCCAATAGGGCAGTGCCCCGTAATAACCCCCACTATGTTGAGTATACATAAATTTCCTGTCTAGCGACAGTAATATGGCGGAACGGGATACGTCTAGTATAGGCCAGATCATCCTCGTCCTGCAAGCCCATCTCGCGTTGGTCCTACGTTCAGAAGCGGTTTCACTTATCGATGCACAGGCAATAGGTGTTTGAATCTTCAATACAGAGTCAACTGAAGTCGTTCAGCAAAAATTCACTGCCTATGCGTTAGATGAATCTAATTCCACAATTGCGCAATCGTGTGAATCAACATCGACCTTAAGTCTACCAAATCAAGGTATCGCTACCCGCACTCGATCAAGGACCAAATCTCAGTCTGATCTGCCAAACGTAATTACTGAACCGTTATCGCTTCCTTCTACCCATGATGTCACTTGTCGCAATACGGATTCTTATCCGGCAAGTCAACGTTCTTCATCAAGTCAACCATCATCTGGAGTCACAATCCGTCAGGAGCCGATAGTTCAAGAGAGAGCGAAGAGGCAGAAACAGCCCAGTCAACCGCCTCAAATCAGCACTATAAGTGAAGTTGATAACATTCAACAAACATCAGGGACTTCCGGGTATGCCTCAACCTCAGACGTCGTTCATGTAAGATCGCCGTTGTTATCTCCAAATGTGCTTAATCATCTTCGGACCTCATCTTCAACTTTAGTAGCTAATCTAGCGCCATCTACTTCTTCATCTAGCATCGAGACGTTGACGTCACCTCCGGAAAGTAATGAATTAAATAACACTTCTCTTCTACGTGTCTGCATGCCACCCAAACAATTATTCATCTCAATACTTCTGCATCGAATGTCAAGCAGTATATAGTTCAAAAATTGGGCTTTGAACCTAATTTGCTAGTGTGCAGAAAACTGACGAAGGATAATCTTCCCAACAGAATTGTTGCTTCTTTTAAAATAACTACATATCTCCAACCGGGTAAATTTGCCATGCAGCCATACTTTCTGCCCGCCTGGTGTTATATCGAAAGACTTCATGAATCAAAATTTTCTCCGTCACCAAAACTCCAAAATTAAGCTTTTCTTTGTATTATCAAAATGTACGTGGGCTCAGGACCAAACTCCAGCAACTAAACTCATCTGCTCTAACTTTTACACATTTGTTTAACTGAGACATGGCTGAATTCTTGTTTTTCTTCTGGGGAAATTCTCAAAGGATTTACAGTTTTCCGGTGCGATCAAAATTACCAAAGTTATGGAACTTCTGCTGGTGGAGGAGCTCTTATTGCCATTCGGGATAACTTAAATTGTTCATTCATCTCCAAAACTGATTCTGAATCTTTCGATGCAATCACAGTCGCGCTTCACAATTCGGGTTCCTCGTTACTTTTGATTGCTTGCATTTATGTCCCTTACAACTCCTCCTTAGCTGTATATATTGGATAAATTCAACAGCTTGCTTTACAATGTTGTTTTTGAATTTGTACCTTTGAGTAACTCTAAACCCCGGAAAGGTCCTGTCTGGTTTACGCCCTTGATATACCGAATGATTCAAAGAAAGAATAAGATTCGCTTGAAATATAAGCGCTTCAAACGTCTTTCTGATCTGTGCGATTATCAAGCGATTAGAGCTAGAACCAAGAGACTCATTAAAGCTGCGCGTGCAGCCTATGTCTGTAGCCTTGAAAATAGCGTACGTAGCAAAGAAAGTAAGCTCTTTTGGTCTTACGTGCGCAACATGCGATCTTCTACATCACAGCCATCTGCTTTTACTTTGGGAGATATTAGTGCTACAACTCCCCAAAAAATTTGTGACTTGTTTGCCCACTTTTATGCTAGCACTTTCAAACGTTCTTTCTTATTAAGCAACATCCCCGAAGACCTTTCAGCTTCCATCACACCAGTAATAACTCGCACTTATGTTGATACTCTACTCTCTTCTCTTAAAGCTGACAATTCAACTGGCCCGGATGGTATACCTAATTAATTTCTGAAAAATACCCACGGGCCATTATCTCTTCCTCTAGCTATACTCTTTAATAAGAGCATTCAGGAAAGAGTTTTTCCGTCTCAATGGAAGTCCTCCTTGGTTGTTCCTATACCCAAAAAGAGTGATGTATCTAATTATAGACCCATTTCTCTACTGTCTTCCTGCTCCAAAGTTCTGGAAAGGATAGTCTATAATTACATATATGATTACTTTGGACATCTTATATGTCCATGTCAACACGGATTCTGTCGTAAGAAATCAACTGACACGAACTTGGTTGAATTCACCGATTTCGTTGCTTGCGCCTTCGTTAATAATCTAGATGTGCATGTTATTTACACAGATATCACTAAAGCGTTTGATCAAGTAAATCACGGTTTCCTAATTAACAAATGATATCGCATCGGTTTCCCTTCATCTCTAATCGCTTGGCTATTCTCTTACCTTCGCGACCGTAAATCGTACGTGTCATTTAACAGTAAGCTTTCTTCGCCGTACTGGTCTTCTTCTGGCGTGCCCCAAGGGTCAATCCTCGGCCCACTTCTCTTCCTTTTCTTTATCAACGACCTTCCTTCATCACTAAAACAATGCTCATTACTTTACGCGGATGATTGCAAATTTTTTTCAACTATAGCGAGCCCCGGCAATTGCATCAGTCTCCAAGCTGACTTACACGTTTTATCGGATTGGTGTCACCTTAATGATCTGTACTTAAATATATCGAAATGCGTAGCAATGACTTATTCGTTGAAGGTATCCCCCATTACATTTCCTTATAATCTGGATTCGGTCCAACTTCAGAGCGATTCTACATTTAATGACCTCGGGGTTGAATTTGACTCAAAACTCCGCTTCATGGATCACTACTCCGACATCATTAAACGTGCTTCCAAACTTGCTGGGTTTACCTTAAGATGTTCCCATGAATTTAATACATTAGGTTCCATTTTTTTTTTCATTTCATTTCATTTTATTTGATTTAATATTACAGTTTCGGTTTACAAAAACTTAATGTAGATTTCGGCTGAAGGCCTAAACTCTATGATATATTTTTAATTAATGCAAGCAATTCAGCTAATTGAGTTCGAAGAACTAAGCGGTTGGTACTTTAGGTGAAAATCGGAAAACCTAATGTACAAAGGTAATAATAATAAAACTTAACCTATGACCTTAACTTAAGAAGTCTAACCTAAAGTTTTATACTTAATGCATAATATTATAAGTAAGTAAGTAAAGATCTAATGATTGAATTTGAATTTGAATTTGAATTTGTTACTAATATTGTAGCAATTTGCCATAAATTTAGGAGCGTTTTTGTCAGCTATTTCTTTTAATGTGCTAATTTTAGTTTCGGTGTGTATTTTAGTATTTGAATAGAAGAATGGTTTATTGAAAATGTGTTTGAGAATTTTGTTTTGGGCGATTTGTAGCTTGTTTTTATTTGTTTTGGCATACAGACTCCATAGAGGCGAACCATAGGAGGCTATTGGTTGGATGACCGCTTTGTAGATAATGGACTTGTTTTCAAGCGATAATTGCGACTTTTTGTTCAACAAGGGATACAAGGAATAAAATGATTTCCACATTTTTCAGTAATCATATCCATATGTGGAAGGCCAGTTAATTTTCTGTCGAAGACAAATCCCAAATATTTGATTTCCTTTTTCCAAGGAATAAGGTCTCCCAGGAAGTCCAGAGGTGTATTTGGTAGGTGCTCTCTTTTCTTTTTCTTCGTAAAAAAGGCAGCTTGGGTCTTGGATGCGTTGAGTTTGATCTTCCATTAGGTTCCAGTGTCAGTTTGTATGTTTCGTTAGTGAGAAGATCTTAGAATATGGCCCAGACGATTTAAAGGGAGCAAAGCATTTATGGCCCACATAACCTTCTCATGACTGAGTATGGATTCCGTGTCGCATGGCTCTATGCGAACTGTCTGTAGATCAGCTAAAGCAGCCGTTGAACTACCAGGGAAATGAGTGTCAAACAGACATTCGATGGTTTCAACGCTCGACGAAGTCCAAGAGCCGTTTTGTCTTTGAAGAAAGCTTGGAATAGATGGGTTAAACACCAAAACAGAAGACCCTTCAATGTTTTCGCAAAAACTCCTCCAGGCCCTGCGCTTAGCTCTTCTTAACTCTTTTTTGAAAGAGCTGAGATGCCTTTTATATGAGTTACAATCCGATCCAAAAGTTGAGGCCTTAGCTCTATTGAAACTTCTTCTACGTTACGTTCTTAGCTCGGAGATCTTAGAGCTCCACCAAGCAGGTTTTTGCTTGCTCGAATGTGAAACGGCTGGGTACGAAGCAGTGGTCGCAGTTTTTATAACATCAGTGAAGAGGCTTACCATATTGTCCAGATCTTGTCCATTGTCTGGAGTATTTGGAAGGGCAGGTAAGAAAGTCTCGAAATATCTGCCAGTAAGTCATTCACCGGTTTAGGATGACTGGAGACGCCTCAGGGCGCGCAGCGCAAGACTGAACTAGATACCGGTGATCGGATAAAGAATGTTCCGGCGATACTCTCCAGTCGTTTATTAAATGCAGGACATCCTCCGATGCCAGAGTGATGTCCAATACCTCCTGCCTGTTTTTTGTAACGAAAGTAGGCTCGCGCCCTACATTGCAAATGAGAAAATTCGATCCCAAAAGATATTCAAGAAGTAATTCACCTCGTTCGTTGGTGTCCGAGCTGCCCCAGACTACATTATACGCATTCGAATCGCATCCCATGATTACACTAGTACCAGAAGACGTTATTAACGCAACGGCGTCCTATAAGTTTGGGGAAGGCTGAGTACCATCATGTGGCATGTATACCGACCCAAAGCACCTTTTCCTAGACAGACTAAGACAAAATCTTTGTCGCTATATTTAGGTACCAGGAACGCCTAGATGGTTTTCCTGATAAGAATACAGGATCGCAGTACAACCTGTCCTGTAACGTAAAAATTAGCAAAATCGAAACACTTCAGACCCTTAACGAGATCATCTGCAACCCAAGGTTCTTGAATAAGCACGATATCGTCTAACTAAACCATGCGATAGACGACAGATAAGAGCAGCTGATGCTGCCTTTGCGTGGTGAAGGTAAATCTGAAGGACGACGCACCATTAAACCTTCCCAATCACCGTAATGTCAATTATTGGGGATGGTTGAGGCGCAGTGTCGACGGCAGTCAGATCTGAGCATAGGGAGACACAAGCGTCATCCACAACCTCATCCGCAGACTAAGAATCTGCTGATTAGCAAAATCGCACACCTGCGATTGTTGACAGCGTCCTCCAGCTTAACGATTCGCCAACCGCCCCTAGGGATTTCTGGGTTGCACATTTGAATAATGCTCAGGATTTTATCCTTATCGGATACAAAAGGCGGCAGCCACACACGAGCACGTGGGGGTGGGATATCCTCTTTGGCCACAACCTCCAATCTGGCCCCTGGCCATAGTTCGCCTGCCTTGCCAATAGCGAATTTGAACATGCAGGCCGATCATTGATCCGCGAGTCTCATGAGCGTCACGCGACCTTGATACCAGCCTCCATCTTCACAAACTGGAAGAGGTCCCGGAAAAGCTGCCATTGCAGCTATGAAGTTAATGGTGAAAATACCCTCGACCATTCTCCACTTATCAATCGAAATCCCACCATCTGCGTTATTTCGGTCGACAATAGCCAGCTCGATCCAGCTTTTCGTCGGGTCGGCGTATGAAATAGCTGGATCGCTAAGCCTAGCGACTTTTTGCCGCTTACTATTGTCTGTCTCATCCTCCGTTGACCGTTGCCGCTTGACGACATGTTTGTCAGCGTCAGGAGTATCGGCGATAACACCTAGCACCCATAGGAATTGCGTCTGTTTCTCAGACCTTTGCGATTCATCTACCTTGGAGGTGAATTCGCGGACCCGAAAAGCACTACTTAAGTTCTTGATGAGTCTTCCGGTACATGGCGTAAGGCTCCTGCCGACGAAGAGGGAGCCCTTCACGGGTCTTCCGGTGCATGGCGTAAGGCCTCTACATACGACGAGGAAGCCCTTGACGGGTCATCCTTGCTACCAGATACCAAGGCTCTTGACGATACCTTCTGGGAACTGGTAGCTAGTTTGTGGTCTCTAATGTTGTCGTGCTCTGTGGCCGTGATGGTTCGGTCGCCACTCTGTGAAATAGACACTCATAGAGAAACGAGTTTCCAAACTCGGCACGACTCGTCGCAAGTTTATTATTCAGAAGAAGATGATAAGAAATATTCTTATCATAGAATAATAAACTAACAATGCGACTAGGAAGTGGTATGGCTGACAACCGTATCACACTCCGAATTCAATTGTCTTTGTAACGTTGATGACTAGACACGGTAGTCATCAACGCACCATGCTCCACTAGGAGTTACGGTAATCGAGAGAGAGAATGTGTGACATTAGAGACCAAATAAATAAATAAATGCCTATACGTTAAGACTAACTACTAGATAAGATGAACAAGGAACTTAAAACTACATGCGTACCAAATACACTCGGCCGCAAAACTATCGACTCAACCTGAAAGCGCGTTTATTTGTACGTGTTTTTTGGAAAGTATGATAGTTATCCATAGAAGTCATATGTCGTTTAAAAGTTTGAAACTTTAGCTAACTGTTAGTACCCTTTTTATCAATATTTTCTTCGCACTTTTTAAATTATTGCCACTTGTAACAAAAAACCCAGAAAAATTGAAATTTCAGGTAAAGGTCAGGTCAGGTAAACTACCCCTATAAAAGCGCCCGTAATCGGTTTCTCATTATCAGTTGCATCAGGAAAGTTAGGTAACTTACATCTAAAGTAATTTCAATCACTGTTTGGTAATCAATGGATACGACGCCAGATCAGGCGGTACAAGTTGTAGCCCAATTGTCGGAAAATCATAGTCAGCGAACCGTCGCTCGCCGTCTTGGAATGAGTCAGTCTGCTGTCTCGAGAGTTAGCAGGAGATTTTGAGAGACTGGTAGCTTTAATTCGAGACCAAGAACGGGCCGCCCTCGATCCACTTCATCGAGAGACGACCGTTTCATTGTTACAAGTACGTTACGAAATCGATTCCTCACGGGTGTTGCTGCGCAGCGGAACCTGAGGCGTGTTCGGGGAGTAGCTGTTAGTATCTGCACAGTAAGGAGACAAATTGACTGCACGACACCGACAAGCGCGCCTCTTATTTGCTCGAGATCATCTTACTTGGAGCGATACGGAATGGAGCTCAGTATTGTTCACTGAAGAGTCGAGAATGTGTCTATATGGCAGTGGCAGAAGATTTCGAGTCTACAGGCGTCCAACTGAGCGATTTGCGCAGTGCTGTTTCACTGAAATGGTTGCATACGGGGGCGGTTCCTATATGATGTCGGCTGGCATTTCCTTGGAGGGAGAAACGGATCTCGCATTCGTGCCCACAGGAGGCCGAAGAGGAGGGCTGACAGCTGAGCGATACGTTACCGATATTCTCCGTGTCCACATTGTGTCCTATGTAGCATTTATTGGCGAGAACTTCACTTTGATGCACGACAATGCCCGGTGTCATTCATCGCGCCTCACTCGACAGTTCTTGAATCAAGCCAATATGTCGCCCCTTAACTGGCCTGCACGCAGTCCCGACATCAATCCCATTAAACACTTATGGGACGAACTCAACAGAAGAGTCCGAGCCAGAAATCTAGTCCCTTCGTCCAGTGAAGAATTGAAGGCAGCCCTATTAGAGGAGTGGACCGGTATTCGTCAAGATACCATCAGCAACTTGATCAGCTCAATGCAGAATCGACTGGAAGCTGTCATTAGAGCAAGAGGAGGCAATACCGAATACTAAAATAATAAATGCTTAACTTATTTTCCAACAGTTTTTGTTTTATTTGCAAAAAACCTAACCAAAAACCAATTTCATATTTGCTCATTTTCGCTACGATTTCGCTCAAAGAGCATCAATTTTAAAAGTGCTCACCAAATATTGGTTAAAATGGTACCAACGTAAAGCTGAGGCCTTAAGATAACTGCTATACTTTTCGAAAAACACGTACAAATACACGCGCTTTTAGGTTGAGTCGATAGTTTTGCGGCCGAGTGTAGCAATGCCATTTTATGCATTTTTATCAAATTGCATATCGATCGGTTGAGCTGATCACGAGAGATCCAGTGAAGAGGCGAATAAACGTTAGCTTGGTATTGTGGAACGCCCTATCTATTTGTTTTCCATCTCAATTTTCTTCAACTTCTACCAAAGTAAGGTGCTTGAACGATTCCTTTAAAAATTGGCGCATAGTCTCACAATTACGTCATTCATACATCATTTTATTTCTAGAATCATTTTTTCCAACACCTTTAAAGCCTTAAATGCAGTAAACATGATTAATTTTTGCTCAATTTTGGCATAATTTAAAATCTTAAAATCTTGTTCAAATTATAGAATACTAGGAGCAATTTGAATGGATTCCAGCTAAAATAAACCAGTTTTCTGCAGTAAAGGAACTAAAACTGTGAGAAATAATGGAGTCAAAATAAAATTATGTGAGAGAGATATCATCGGGAGAATAGCCAGTGCTTAAAAAGATCATACAACCACCTCACCTTGGTAGAAGTTGGAGAAAATTGAGATGGAAAAAATGTGTTTTCGGGTCAAATCACACAAATTTGACCTTGACGCCCTGTAAACCACTTATCCGATTTTAGTGCGGTTAGTTTTATTTTCTAGCTCAATTTGGTGGCTGTGAAAGCCATCTTATTTCGATATTCTAGATAGTATAGTTTTGGAGGTATTGGGGTTTAAGTCGTGCAAGAAAATTATTTTTTTCAAAAACCTTCAAACGTCTGTGGCAGGTAAAGAGTCGGGGGTATGTTCCGTAGAACTTTTCTTTGCTGCAAATCATGTGATGAATCTATTTCCGGCGCGTTTATGCGGTAGTTTCCAGACACCCTGTATACTGTTATTCCCGCAACTGCCTTCATATGTATGTCGGGTGGCTAAGAATGATATAGCTTTAAGAGCAGCGATGGAGCTTAATGTGAAGGCGCCCAACAGGCCAGGTTGGATTTGTTTTTACCATCTGTGGCAGAAGCCAACGCCATCTAGATTATCCGGCTTGCATATCTGTCAGATTTTTAACTACCACGTATTACGACAATAGCAATAGCAACAACAACAAGTGCTTAGGTCCGTAACCATTGACATATGGTTTCTGCAGTTCTGTCTACCTAGATGGCAGTGCGGAAGTTATCTGTATGCTGTCTATGCGAAGGGTATCTGATATGGTGGGGTCATTCCATGAAATCGAGGTATGACGAGTAACGTAGAAAAAGGGTAACGAAATTTTAAATTAGTACATAATAACATAAGTAACATATAATTAAAATTCCTTCTGCATAACATGGGGATAAAGTTAACATAACGTTAACAGAGCATTAAAATAACAAATGCACAGATGACATGTGTAGTATTACCAATGTATCATGACATTAGCATAATATTAAAATAATCTTAATACATATAACATTAGCAGAACATTAACATGACGTTAACAATGAGTTAGCCATTTCAATTACCAATTGGATTAAAAAACCCTGAACAGGATATTAACAGAGCAATAACATAATGTTGACGGACCATTAACAGAGCGTTTGTAGAACGTTAACAGATTGTTACGGAGTGTAAACCAGTTAACAGGCCGTTAAAATACCATTAACAGATCGTTAACAGAGTGTTAAAAGAACGTCAATAGACCATTAACAGAGTGTTGACAGATCATGTACAAATTGTCAATATAACGTTACCAGAGCGTTAAAAGACCATTAACAGATCATTAATAGAGTGATAATAGAGCAATACAGAAAGTTACCAGTCTCAAAAGAAAGATAACAGAGCATTTACAGAACATTAACAGAGTTAAAAGATGTCAAAATGATAACATTGACTATTCGAAGAAGATATAAATGTGTTCACGTATAAAAAGTAGAAAAATCGCAAATCTATTTGATTTCAATTTTACAATAAATATTGTTTATTATAGAAATAAATGTGAAATAGACACTCATAGAGAAACGAGTTTCCAAAAACTCGGCACGACTCGTCGCAAGTTTATTATTCAGAAGAAGATAATAAGAAATATTCTTATCATAGAATAATAAACTAAAAATGCGACTAGGAAGTAGTATGGCTGACAACCGTATCACACTCCGAATTCAGTTGTCTTTGTAACGTTGATGACTACACACGGTAGTCGTCAACGCACCATGCTCCACTAAGAGTTACGGTAATCAAGAGAGATAGAAATAAACATATGTACGACAGTATACATTGCACCAATTGCACTTCCGTTACCGTAGGTAAATTTTATATAGTACACTTTTGGAACTTTTAATTGAAATTTTTGTTAAGCTGTCACAAAGAATCTTGACGTGTCAAATTTTTTTCATTTATGTAACACAATCCGACTTTGGAGATATAGACAAATGTATTTGAAAAATAACTGTTTTTAATAATTATTTTTTTGTGATTTTTCGCATATTTCAAAAGTTATTCTGGGTGTACACCAATCCGCTGGAATCTTTTGACTGAAATCTGGTAATTCCTTCAAGGAATACAGAAAGAAATATACGAAAAACAAATCTTTATCATTTTGCTCATTGTGATTTTTTTTAATGTTTCAATATTATTCTGATATTCAGGGAAAAGACCAATTCGGCAGGAAAATCTTCCGAAAAACCGCTAAAAAGTTCAAAAAATATAAAAAAATATGCGAAAACCCTCATTGTGAATTGTTGCTTGTGAATTTTCTGATTACTTCAATAGCAGTATAGCTATTCTGGTCGGAGCTTGTGTAGACACATAGACTTACTGAAATCCGTGATTCGTTCAAGATAGACAGAAAGAAGTATAAGAAAAAAATTGTCTTCATAATTGTGCCCCATTGAGAATTTTTCATATGTCGCTCATATGTTGAAGAAATACACGCAGAAATATGTGAAAATGAACCCATTGTGAATTTTAGCTCATTTTTTTTATGTTTCAATAGTTATGCTATCCAACAAACCCAAAATCGTGAAAATCTGTCCAGCCGTTCTCGAGTTATAAATGGTGTAACTAACACGACTTTCTTTTATATATAGATTAACATATCTATCTTATATCTTATCTTATATATCTTATATATATATATGTATATATATATTATATACATATATATATATATATATAAAATAAAGTTGTGTTAGTTACACCATTTATAACTCGAGAACGGCTGGACAGATTTTCATGATTTTAAATTTGTTGGATTAGGCTCTGGCCAGAATAGCATAATAGCTATTGAAACATGCAAAAAATTCACAATGAGCTAAATTTCCCAATGGGTTCTTTTCACCTATTTCTGCGTGTATTTCTTTAACAGATTTCAGTAAATTTCTTCCACAGGATTGGTCTCTACCCAAAGTAACAGGACAACTATCGATACATATGAAAAATTCACAATGGGGCACAATTATGAAGACAATTCTTTTTCTTATACATTACTTCTTTCTGTCTTTCTTGAGCGAATTACAGGATTTCAGTAAGTTGACCCCACCTTATGGAACTACACAAGGCTCCGACCGGAATGGCAGTATAACCATTGAAATAAGCAGAAAATTCACAATGAGCAACAATTCACAATGAGTTTTTTTTGAATATTTTTGTTTCTATTTCTTGACCGTTTTTGCGGATTTTTGGAAAATTTTCCTGTCGAATTTATAGGTCCTCTCCCTGAATATCAGAATAACATTGAAACACGCGAAAAAATGTATAATGAGCAAAATTATAAAGATTTGTTTTCGCATATTTCTTTCTGTATTCCTTGAACGAATTGCCAGATTTCAGTCAACTGATTCCAGCGGATTGGTCTACACCTCCTTCCTCTTTGAATATCGAATTAAGTATCTTTCAAATTTAAAATTAGTTTTGTAAATTTGCGAGCGGAGCGAGCTCAAGATGGGAGAGCGAGCGAAGCGAGCTATCGTAGCTTGTAAACAATAAAATACAAAAGGAAAATAAAAAAGCGGTAACATCGAAGCGAGCCATATTTTGAAAGCGAACGAAGCGAGTCGTTATTTTCCAATCGGAAGAATTGGAAGAGCTTTCGCCAGAAGCAGCTTTTCAGCGTTTCCTCTTCATTCGCATATTGTGCTTTAGGTAACCGCTTCAACTGGAGCAGTTTTACTGCACTTCCTCTTCATTCGCAATTATGCTTCTGGGAAAGCGCTCTACTGATGCATTTTGGCAGCGCTTCCTCTTCATTGGGCCTGTCTACATATGGAACAAGAACAAGATGAAAAACCGGATTTTTAGAATAGATTCGTGAGGAGCAAGGCAAGGAAAAACTTTTTCAAATAAAAACCGGTTTTGTTCTCGCGTTTTTGTCCCGTGTAGTTTCACCCAGTCGCAATTGCGGTTCTTGGAAAGCAATTACGTTTAGAAAAACTTTCCAAGTTTCAAAGTGTTCGGTCTCCATTCGTAATTGCGCCTCCGGGGAAGCATTATCTTCCTTCTAGAGCGGTTCTTTTCGGATTGGGTTGTTACTGTTTGTTGTTTTATATTATGCATTACATACATTAATTAGATGATAGGGATGCAATACCTAAGTATACAAAAGAAAATTTAATATTTAATATAAAATTTATATACAGTGACACGCAAAACTGTTCACGAAATTAAAGATTTTTGCATTTTTTGCCGCTGTGAAATTAGGAGAAAGAAACCAATGAAACTTTTAACTTAAATAAATATTTTATTGTATTCTGAGCAAACAAATCAAAAAAACATGAAAATTAAATTATAATATTTAATAAAAAAAATGGATTTGTTTATTTACTTTTATGAACACTTTTGCGGGTCGCAGGCAATTTCGCTTGTAATAGATCGTATAACCGCCTGTTGGCTTAATAATGGCCTCAATACGCTTGGACATGCTTTGGATAAGGTTATCCAACAGTTGAGCATCAATTTTCTCCCATTTGCATTGAGCTTTTTCCCAAAGCTCGACCACAGTTTTCGAAATATCCTTATTTGCGAGCAGCCGTTTTTAGTTTAACAGACCACCAATTTTCAATAGGATTTAGGTCGGATGACTGAGCGTGCCATTTTATTGTCCTAATATTATTATTTTCCAGCCATTATTTTGTTAAAATTTCTGGGAGAGGTTCAAAAGAAGTCGCCCGAAATTGCTATCCCCCGAATCCGAGCGGTATTTTCGTCGGATAATTGTTACTGGTGCCGTTGAAAATGCTGCGGAAGGCAATCTAGAGCTACGGAGCATATGGGGGATCCGTATTTCAAATGACACAGACCGTAGGTGTCTTAAAATCGGAGGGTTAAAAGCGAAAGCAAAGGCTTCGAAGCCATTCTTACGAGAGTACCATAAGAAAGCCCGCTTGACCTTTGCTAAGCAGCACCGCAATTGGGCTATTGCTCATTGGAAGTCTGCAATATGGTATAATGAGAATAAAATTATTCGTCTAGGCTCTGGTGGGAGGACTTGGACTTAGGTGGACCAAAATTAGGGCTCCGCGAACACAATATCATCAAAAGTCTGAAATTCTGTGGAGGCTCTTTAAATGGTTTGGAGTTGTTTTAAATGCAACAAGTGTGGAAAATTACTTCTAGTAAAGGGAATAATGCATGCAATTGATTATATAGACATCCTGGAGGTCTCTAAAATTCCGAGTATCGATGTTTTTGGTTGCGAAACTGAAGACGCAATTTTTACGAATGATAATGACCCCAAAGATACGGTCAAAATAACAAAAGAATGGTTGGAAAATAATAATATTAGGACAATAAAATGGCACTCTCAGTCATTCGACCCAAATCCTATGGAAAGTTTGTGGTCTGTTAAAAAAAAACGGCTACTCGCAAATAAGGATATTCTGAAACCTGTGGACGAGCTTTGGGAAAAAGTTCAATGCGAATGGGAGAAAATTGATGCTCAACTGTTGGATAACCTTATCCGAAGCATGTCCAAGCGTATTGAGGCCATTATTAAGGCCACAGGGGGTGATACGATCTATTAAAATCGAAATTGCCTGCGACCCGCAAAAGTGTTCACAAAAGTAAATAAACAAATCCATTTTTTTTTATTAAATATTATAATTTAATTTTCATGTTTATTTGATTTGTTTGTTTAGAATAAATTAAAATATTTATTAAAGTTAAAAGTTTCATTGATTTCTTTCTCCTAATTTCACAGTGGTAAAAAAAGCAAAAATCTTTAATTTCGTGAACAGTTTTGCGTGTCACTGTACATTATAAGTATGTACCTACATGATCTAAGATTTTTCGCTCTAAAGGAAAGCTTCTCCGGTTTTTTTTTTTTCAAAACTTGTCTTGTTTAACATCTCAATTTAAGAAAATCTCCGAAAATTCAGAATAAGTATTGACAAATTTTAATCTTGATAATTTGTCGTTGTTACCGACAAGAGGTAATTCTTTTATTATCGATAGACATGCAACACACGCAGCTTACAAATTAAAGTCTAAACGTATTTCAAAGTTGAATTAAGATAGTCCCCGTAGAAAAGTCGCGTTGCGCTTTTTCACATGCTTTATTGTTTGTTGTGATTCAGATTCGGTACAATTTACCACACCACCGCACAATCTGCAAGCTCAACAACCCTGCAAAACTGCACCAAGCGCAATGGAAATGTATTGTGGTATGGCAGTATTCTGTACGTTCAACGTACATTAACGCCAGAAAACCCACGAAATCCGCGAACTGCGCATAACCGAAAATGTGTTGTCTGGCAATTGAATCGACAAATGACGAAAACAACGCCATAATACACGCCGGGTTCCTCTCGTCTGGCAGCCGATGCGGCTGCTGCAATCCGTCTGGCATGGTGGAGCGAGGGGAAAAGTATCGCATTGTGTCGATGGATATACGCTGCTACATGCATACTGTACGTGTATCAGGCAGGAGGGCGGGAGCGCGAGCTTATGCAGGGTTGAATGACCTACATTATTTGGGTTTGTCGCGGAAATGGCATTTCCTTCCCGTTCCCGGATCATAGCCCCGTGAATTGATGCGGATTTGTGTCCCGTTCCTATATGTAAGTTGCTGCGAAAGCTGTGTCGTCCTTTGAACTTGCATAGGAGAAGGAATACAGAAAATTATAGAGGGAAAGGATTTGCTATACGTAGCGAGCAGGTTTGTCCGTTACAAGTCTATCGGTTGCCAATATTGCATTGCGCCTGACATGAGAAACGTGTAAACGTGAAAAACGTATGTACCCACATGTATGTTTTGCATTGCACGTCGAACCGACTTGACTAGTGTTATCTGCTGAATTCACGAGTAGATAAACGATGCAGATTGTTTATTCAAAGCAGCAATAAAAAAATACAGCCCATAGTCTAGTGCCTAGCCTATAGTGTGCTTTTTTGCGTTTATCTTCGGTGCAATCAGAGTGAGTCCTTATCCATGTGGCACTTCTATTCGAGTCGATTATGGTGTGTTAGGTTGCGTATTGCACCATGCGGATATGTATGATATTGAATGAGTGTACTCGACCATATTAGCACACCTTAAGTTGAAGTTGCATGTGTTGCCATTGGGAATTGTTTTTAAAACGAAATCAAACATTACATACATACATACATCCAGTGAAAGCTCTCAGATGTGTTACAGCCCATTCACATTGCCGGCGATGCGATGCGATGCGATAAGCTTCCTATCGCAAGAAAAAAAATTTCTTAGCATTTAGATAGGAACCAGCGCGAACCTGCCTGTACCATTCAGACTGCTTGCGATGCGACGTCGGGCTGTACGATGGAGAACTTTTCTATGTCGAATCATCGCGCTGTTTTGAAGAGGCAATGCGCATTGCGGCGGCCGGAATCTTCTACCAGCGACATGGGGGATGTGATTTGTGCTTGGATCGGGTTCGTAGTGGCATGTTGTTGTAAGATGGAAAACTTTTCTATGTCGAATCATCGTGCTTTGAGCAGCTGTAAGGTGCCTTGTCGCCGAAGGGAGCGACATGGACGATACGATTTGTGTTTAGATCGGTTTCGTAGTGGCATGGTGTATTGTATGTATGTACATAGAGAGGCTGGTTTCGTGCTGTTTGATGCTGATATCGATATGAGAGGCATGCTTTGTGCAGATCGGGTTGCATTACCATTGGGGATATTTATATATATGTACATACATACATGTCGGATGCTGTATAATGTTATAGATTTGTACATATTAAATGAATGGATAGCCGTATGTATGTAATGTAATAATGGATCGGTCTACTAAAAAGCCTTTTTGGAAATTTACAGTGCTGTCCAACCCAGTTCGTAGCGTACGCGTACCCCCAAAAAAGGGCATTCGGATTTGACAGTTGTTGTTGTATAAATCTGTGAATGGGTCAAAGAAATAACATTTGTGGAAATATGCAGTGCAGCACAACCCGGGTTGCTGCGTATACTTACGTGTAAGAACATTTCGGACTGCGCATGTATTTGCAATGAATTATTGAAAGTAGTGGTAGATAAGTGAGTTGTGGGAACATACGGTGACAAGAAAACCGGGGTACCATTGGCAACCCCAAAATGTTATTTTCTGTTTTTGACCTCGAATTCGGAATCAGCGACCCAAATTTACCTTAGTGTTTCTGCCACGCCGATTGGACGAGTATTTCCCCGAGAAAACAGGGGTACAATTTGAGGGGCGGGCAACCCCAAAAATTTTTTTTTTTTTATTTTGACCTCAAATTCGGAATCAGCGACCCAAATTTACCTAGTGTTTCTGCCACGCCGATTGGACGAGTATTTCCCCGAGAAAACAGGGGTACAATTTTGGGGGAGGGCAACCCCAAAAAAAATTTTTTTGTTTTTGACCTCGAATTCGGAATCAGCGACCCAAATTTACCTTAGTGTTTCTGCCACGCCGATTGGACGAGTATTTCCCCGAGAAAACAGGGGTACCATTTTGGGGGCGGGCAACCCCAAATTTTTTTTTTGTTTTTGACCTCAAATTCGGAATCAGCGACCCAAATTTACCTAGTGTTTCAGCCACGCCGATTGGACGAGTATTTCCTCGAGAAAACAGGGGTACAACTTGGGGGGCGGGCAACCCCAAAAAAAAAAATTTTTTTTGACCTCGAATTCGGAATCAGCGACCCAAATTTACCTAGTGTTTCTGCCACGCCGATTGGACGAGTATTTCCCCGAGAAAACAGGGGTACAATTTTGGGGGAGGGCAACCCCAAAAAAAAATTTTTTGTTTTTGACCTCGAATTCGGAATCAGCGACCCAAATTTACCTTAGTGTTTCTGCCACGCCGATTGGACGAGTATTTCCCCGAGAAAACAGGGGTACCATTTTGGGGGCGGGCAACCCCAAAATTTTTTTTTTGTTTTTGACCTCAAATTCGGAATCAGCGACCCAAATTTACCTAGTGTTTCTGCCACGCCGATTGGACGAGTATTTCCCCGAGAAAACAGGGGTACAATTTTGGGGGAGGGCAACCCCAAAAAAAATTTTTTTGTTTTTGACCTCGAATTCGGAATCAGCGACCCAAATTTACCTTAGTGTTTCTGCCACGCCGATTGGACGAGTATTTCCCCGAGAAAACAGGGGTACCATTTTGGGGGCGGGCAACCCCAAAATTTTTTTTTGTTTTTGACCTCAAATTCGGAATCAGCGACCCAAATTTACCTAGTGTTTCTGCCACGCCGATTGGACGAGTATTTCCCCGAGAAAACAGGGGTACAACTTTGGGGGCGGGCAACCCCAAAAAAATTTTTTTTGTTTTTGACCTCGAATTCGGAATCAGCGACCCAAATTTACCTTAGTGTTTCTGCCACGCCGATTGGACGAGTATTTCCCCGAGAAAACAGGGGTACAACTTTGGGGGCGGGCAACCCCAAAAAAAATTTTTTTGTTTTTGACCTCGAATTCGGAATCAGCGACCCAAATTTACCTTAGTGTTTCTGCCACGCCGATTGGACGAGTATTTCCCCGAGAAAACAGGGGTACCATTTTGGGGGCGGGCAACCCCAAAATTTTTTTTTTGTTTTTGACCTCAAATTCGGAATCAGCGACCCAAATTTACCTAGTGTTTCTGCCACGCCGATTGGACGAGTATTTCCCCGAGAAAACAGGGGTACAACTTTGGGGGCGGGCAACCCCAAAAAAAATTTTTTTGTTTTTGACCTCGAATTCGGAATCAGCGACCCAAATTTACCTTAGTGTTTCTGCCACGCCGATTGGACGAGTATTTCCCCGAGAAAACAGGGGTACAACTTTGGGGGCGGGCAACCCCAAAAAAAATTTTTTTGTTTTTGACCTCGAATTCGGAATCAGCGACCCAAATTTACCTTAGTGTTTCTGCCACGCCGATTGGACGAGTATTTCCCCGAGAAAACAGGGGTACAATTTTGGGGGCGGACAACCTCAAAATTTTTTTTTTTGATTCTGACCTATTTCTCCGAGAAATGGGGATGCCATTTTTTGGCCGGCAGGCTCATAAAAGTGCGCGTACGCTAGAAACTGGGTTTTATTGTACTACATGTTTCCAAAAATTACCTACCATTCATACATATTTGAACAACAATTAACACCAAATCCAAATGCCGCCCGAAAATTGTTTTGAAACGCGTAAGCTAACACTTCCAGAAAGGTTACCTACCTCTTTCAGTCATTCATCATTACATGACCTACCTACACGTTATCTACAACCGAAGCGCCATGCCACGAAGTCGATATGAAATCATACCTTCGTACATACAGCAGCAAATCGCACGAAATAGCGCCGGTATAAAATCCCATTCGAAAATCAGGTTTTCTTGTCGTGGAAGAAAAAGCATCATCTCGCAACAAATCTCATCGCATCGCATCGCCCAGCCCGACACCGCAAGGAGTGTGCACACATCGCATCGCATCGCGTCGCATCGCATCGCCCGGCCCGGAAAAGCTCGGCGTCGCTCTGTATGTGTAAGCGGCCTTAGGCGCCAGAAGAGTTAGGTTTTAAAATTTTAACTGCAGATTTCGCGGATGTGACTTAGCATTATACAGGAATGAAATATGTAATCTTTCTCTTCTGAATTTAATCTTTCGGTCCAGTTGCAGCAACTACTGTGACATTATTTCTCGAGCCATACTACGATTGGAATTACAATTTTTTTAAAACTTATTTGTTGGTATTTTTTAAAGCAGAGGGCGAGCAGTTTTTCTGATAACCAAAAAAAAATTGTCCAGAAAGGCCAGCGTTATAAATGTCTTCTTCGCTGTAGCTTAGTATCAACAACGATAGACGTTTTGCCATAAGGATACTGTCAATTTAAAAGCCTTCTGTTTTTGAAAAGTTTCTCTTTTGATTAAGAGTTGGAACCGGATCAGGGCCGGCCACAGTGCGTCAAATGTATGGAGAGGGTGGTCAAAAATCAAAATCTTAAGAACGCGTTTACCGATTTTTATGAAATTTGGTGAATGTATTTAGCTAGTTAGCTTCTCAATTCTGTATAAAATTCAAGATGAATAAATGCTAGATTTCCGAGATATTGATAAAAATGTGAGGAAGATAAATGTTATAAAGATAGGCTATAATATAAAAAATCGTAACTTGGTAACCGGATAACCAATTTTCTTGAAACTTGGCTATTATCTATACCAAAGAATAAACATTAGTTGGCGAAAAAATTATTATCCGGGAACAACTGAGTTCTGAGATATTCAAGAGAGAAATCTATGAATTTTACCCATTTTTGGGGGCTTTATCAAATGCTTAATATCTTTCAAGGACCCAAATTTAAACTTAGTATTTTTTCACTCTGACATTGCTCAAGTGTCACTATTTAAAATATATAAATTTCGAAGAAACGGAATTTTGTGATTTGGAGATATAGTGGTTTAAAAAATTAAATAATTCAGTGATATATGTATGTACATCCTCCAAAGTCGTGTTTCGAAAAAAACATTATTTTTTTTTACTCATCGTCGCTTTCCAAACCCAGCAAACTTACATCACAATTGGCAATGGGAAATATTTCAGAAGAATCTAATTGGTTTATATATGAATTGAATTCTGCGTCTAGATGATGCGGTTTATTAATTGTTGGAGTCCGCAGGGACGCTAGGAAAGGGTCCGAGTTTAAGAGGAGCATTCGCATTAAATCCTTATTGGAACTGGTTCTGGAAAACTTACAAGTGTGAGACAATCGATTCCTTTTAACTTCCTTATGCAGCGCCTCCAAGGCATACTACAAAGTTGCCTTAACCCCTTGTGGAACATAGCGCGTCTACTACACCTACTCGCCGTCGCGTACGGTTTCTGGCCATGTAACGTATTTGACACCAGTTCTTTCTCAAAGACGCACATTCCTTATCCACAGATCTGCGCCACGTGATTTTAGGGCGACCCCTTTGTCGTCCACGTTGTAATAATGTAATAATCCACTGCCACTTTCGTCTGCGAATCAATTCGTCGGTAGGTATTTGACCCGTACGCCAAAATTCTTTCGGGCCAAAAAATTCTTAAGATTCGACGAAGACAGTGTTAATGAAAGTTTGTAGCTTCTTGGTAACTGCAGCGGAAACTTTCCAAGTGCTGCTCCCGTATAGGAGCACTGAAAGTATCAGGGAGCGAAACAGTCCCAGTTCGGTTTTAACACTGAGATAACTGCTTTGCCAGAGATTGGACAACATGCCGAAGGAACACTTGGCACGGTTAATGCGGCGAACAAGGTATTGATCTGTCCCACCATCAAGAGCAACAGTGCTACCTAAATAGACAAATTCGTCTACCTGTTCAACAAGTTGTCCATTGATACTTATGAGGAGAGTGAGATTCCCAGTCAGGCTAAGGATTTTGGTATTGCTGGTATTAATCTTTAGCCCGACCACCTTTGCCTTTCTCTCGAGATCCAGAGCCATTTCACTCAGATCCATGATCTTATGCGAGAGTAGACAAATGTCATCAGCATAGTCCAAATGTTGTAGATGGGACTTCAGAGTCCACTGGATGCCACGGTTACGTTCTTCTGGCAAAGCTACATGGAGCACATCACCAATCACCAAAAGAAACGGGATGGGTGATAGGATGCAATCCTGCCTGACACCGCTATGAACTTCGAAAACCTCAGACACCTTACCTTTATGGAGTACGCGACATTTTGCATCGATGTATGTTGCCCTAATTATAGCAACTATTTTCTCTGGAACACCCCTCTTGCGCAAAGCCGCCCAGATACATTCTCGGTTCACACTGTCGAAAGCCTTCTCAAAATCAACAAAGAGCATGTGCAACGGAGATCTATATTCGACGCATTGCTCAATTACAATCCGCAAGGTGTTGATGTGGTCCACGCAAGAAAACCCAGATCGAAACAAAAGCAGGAAGCACACAAATACCCCTCCAATTATTGCATTCTGTAAGACTCCCCTTTTGTGGAAGTTTGACAATCAAACCATCCTTCCATTCAGTGGGAAAAGATTCTATATTCCACGCTCTACCAATAAAAGGATGTAACAACTCCGCTGTTAAGCCCGGTGTTGCTTGGTAAAGTTCGGCTGGAATTCCGTCGAGCACAGCAGCTTTGCCACGTTTTAGTGCAATAATTGCGCCCACAATTTCTTGTTTAATTGGGGGAGTTGATGGTATACCTGCGTTTTGACGGGAAGCCAAATTATCAATATAAGGGGGGACTTCGCCATCAGTCATCCGATTTAAAACTACAGCGAAGTGCTCTTTCCATCGCCTCAACTGATCGTCGGTATGTCTTCCATCACTATCTTTCACCGGGTGTTGATAGGAGCTACGTCCACCTTTACACTCCTTGATGACATTGTAAACGGTATTTAAATCATTATTCCGTGCAGCTTCCTCTGCCGTAGCAAGAAGAGATTTGGTATAGACTCTTTTGTCACGGCGGCGTACACTACGTCGGACTTCCCGAGCTTTCGAACGGTACAGAAGCTCAATGTTGTTACGATTCTCGTCTGTTGCTGACGCTAGACCCACCCTAAGCTCTTTCCGTTCGACAATCCGCTGCCATGTTGCGTCCGACATCCAAGGCGGATTTGGGCCAAGAACGGTCTCAGCGCTCTCCAGGTACGCATTTTTTATTACATCCCAGTGAGCATTTAAGTCTTTAAGCCTCCAAGGCATCCTCAGATAAATTTCCAATTGGCAAATGGAAGGAATCAATTACGTCAACTCCGTGCACTAGAACCTTGTGCAAAGTATTGGGCATGTAGTATCACGGGTATAATTCTAAATATAACCCTTTGGTGTGATTTAGAAGGTCCCCAATTTTTCTTTATTGGTGCTTTGACCACTCGCCAGCACTCTTAAAATTATCGAAAAATTTGAATAAATTTGGCTGAATAAAAATACAAATTACATTAAAAAAGCAAAAATAATTGTAGCTACTCTAAATCTTTCGATGCGTATTTTTTAAATCTCACTTTGAAAGTTTTTTCGTATTTTATAGATTTTTAACAATTTTTCCAATTAATAACAATTTATTAATATATTATTACAAGCTGTGAGAGCTCGCTTCGCTCGCTCTCCCATCTTGGGCTCGCTGCGCTCGCACTAATATTCCCTTTCAAATCGAATTAGTTCTTTTTAAAGAAATGTGGAAAATCACTTTGATCAAAACGCTCTTCCCAATTTTTCCGAAGTTTCTAAGAAGTTCAAGATATATAAAAAAAAAATATGTGAAAAACTCATTGTGAATTGTTGCACATTGTGAATTTTCTGCTTACTTCAATAGCAGTATAACTATTCTGGTCGGAGCCTTGTATACACCCATAAGGGGGGGTCAACTGACTGAAATCCTGTAATCCGTTCAAGAAAGACAGAAAGAAGTATAAGAAAAATAATAGTCTTCATTGTGAATTTTTCATAAGTCTCAATGGTTGTCCTGTTACTTTGGGTAGAGACCAATCCTGTGGAAGAAATTTACTGAAATCCTCTCATATGTTAAGGAAATACACACAGAAAGAAGTGAAAAAGAACCCATTGCGAATTTGTTTTTGCATGTTTCAATAGTTATTATGCTATTCTGGCCAGATCTTAATCCAACAACCCCAAAATCATGAAAATCTGTCCAGCCGTTCTCCGAGTTATAAATGGTGTAACTAACACGAGTTTCTTTTATACAGGGTGTCCCGCAACTGGTTAGCCATAGACAAATGGTAAACTCTACAGGATGTTTTAGGAAAAATGTCGCCAAAATTATTTCTCTAGCTTTTACCGTTAAAGAGTAATTGCCTTTTTTGTGATTCTTGTCAAAAAGCACGACTTTTTTGTAAAAACTCCTATTTTCTAGCTTCCACTTCAGCCAAATCAATATTTTTCATATTCTTCTGAAAGTACACAAAATTTCCAATAAAAGGACATATCGAACGTTTCGAACGGTTTCGTATCTTCCCAGATACGACGTTTTGAATTTTGCAGAAATGTCAATTTCAACTTTTAATGTCAAAATTAAACCCGAATTTCGTAACGATACATTGAAGTGGCAAATCTGCAAAGTTGACAAAAGTTGGCCCAAATCCTAAGCTTTCGAACGGCATACAAGAATAAAGCACAGAATCATCCAGTTTGTGAATAATATGTGTAAAAGGGGAAAAAACATAGTCCGTAAGAGGAAGAGATCTTGCTTTTACGTGGAAATAGTTCAGTCATATAAGCATTTCCAATAGAAAAAAATACAGTAAGGCTATTTTTTTCTTGGTCTTGAATCAGTGGGGTCCCAGGAGTCTTAAACACATTTTGCTAAAATAAATTTGATCGGAAAGGTCCCAAAAAGGACAAGAAAGGACACTATTTAATGACTGGAGGTCGGCATTCGGGATATCATATCAAAGGGGACGCCGAGTACATTACATATCCGGTGTTTGATTCCTATTTCAAGGACTCTTAACGGAATAAATCGCGTTTGAATGGAAAATTTTCGTGTTTCCCGTAACTTATCATCTGTATCTTTCCAAAGCCCATAACTACGCGAATAATTCAAGTTGCCACTTCCTTTTTAAATTTTCTAAGGAAAAATTGGATCGGAAAACTCTGAAAAAGGACATAAAAGGACACTAATTAATACCTGACAAATTAAAATGTTTATCCTTTAGACGATGAAAATGAAAAATACTCTCACAATATCAAGAGACGCGAGAGCGTCTCGCCCGCCAAAGGAAAAAGAAAAACGAAAGCGAACAAGTCTATGATTACCGGAGACAACTTGCTTTTTTGTTTGATCAGGCTACAGCCTTCCAGGCAACAGCCCCCAAAAAATTTTTTTTACCAAAATATTCCACATATCCTGTTCTAGTGCCTTTCCAAATAAAATCTTCGATCGGCACAATAACGGATAAGATATATGCAATAAACGGTGAAATTTTCACCCTCACAGACTTAAGCGAGTAACCCAATTTCAGAATGAAGTCTACAGTTGCAGAAAGACTTGCTTCTACTGTCTCTCTTCGTGATGGAATTTTTATGAAATTTGGAACGAATGATCCTCTGGTGGTCCTTCTAAAGAATCAATGTCTTCCATTTAGATAAGTGGATGGAATAACGGTAAATTAATAGTTAAAGTTAACAAAAGATTTCCAACAATTTCGTCTATCGGCTCATCGCATTGACCATTTTTTAAAACACACTGCGGCATTGGGACATTTGGATGTTGGGACACCGGGAGACTGGGAGACTAGGATCTTGGGGTAGTGGGATATTAGGAAATTGGGACATTAGGGTCTTGGGACATTAGGACATTGGGGCATTAGGCACAATGGGGAAAGAGGGACGTGGGGACATCGGCATATTGGGGCATTGGGACTTCGGGATATTGGGGCATTGGGACATCAGGATATTGGGACAATGGGACATTGGGACATTAGGATATTGGGACATTAGGACACTGGGATATTAGGACATTGGGACATTATGACCTTGGGACAATCGGACATTGGGACACTGGTACATAGGAGCATTGGACCACTGAGACATCGGAATGTTGTGACATTGGGACATCGGGATATTCGCACATAGGGGCACGGGGATATAAGAACATGTGAACATTAGGGTCTTGGGTCATTAGGACATTGGGATATTAGGACATCAACACATTAGGACATTGGGACATTAGGTACACTGGGGAAACTGGGACGTGGGAACATTGGGGCACTGGGACATCGGGATATTAGAACATTGGGACATTGTAACATTGGGATATTGGCACATTGGGATATTGGAACATTGGGATACTGGGACATTGGGGCACTGGGATATTAGGACATTAGGCTATTGGGACCTTGGGACACTTGGTATACTGCGACATTGGGACACTGAGCACTGGGACATTAGGACATTGGGCCATTGGGATATTATCACATTAGGATACTGGGACATTCGGGACATTGGGGTACTGGGATATTAGGAAATTGGGACATTAGGGTCTTGGGACATTAGGACATTGGGGCATTAGGCACAATGGGGAGACTGGGAGACTAGGATCTTGGGGTAGTGGGATATTAGGAAATTGGGACATTAGGGTCTTGGGACATTAGGACATTGGGGCATTAGGCACAATGGGGAAACAGGGACGTGGGGACATCGGCATATTGGGGCATTGGGACATCGGGATATTGGGGCATTGGGACATTAGGACATTGGGATATTGGGACATTAGGACACTGGGATATTAGGACATTGGGACATTATGACCTTGGGACAATCGGACATTGGGACACTGGTACATAGGAGCATTGGACCACTGAGACATCGGAATGTTGTGACATTGGGACATCGGGATATTCGCACATAGGGGCACGGGGATATAAGAACATGTGAACATTAGAGTCTTGGGTCATTAGGACATTGGGATATTAGGATATCAACACATTAGGACATTGGGACATTAGGTACACTGGGGAAACTGGGACGTGGGAACATTGGGGCACTGGGACATCGGGATATTAGAACATTGAGACATTGTAACATTGGGATATTGGCACATTGGGATATTGGAACACTGAGATACAGGGACATTGGGGCACTGGGATATTAGGACATTAGGCTATTGGCAACACATTAGGACATTGGGACATTAGGTATACTGGGACGTGGGAACATTGGGGCACTGCGACATCGGGATATTAGAACATTGGGACATTGTAACATTGGGATATTGGCAAATTGGGATATTGGAACATTGGTATACTGGGACATTAGGGCACTGAGATACAGGGACATTGGGGCACTGGGATATTAGGACATTAGGCTATCGGGACCTTGGGACACTTGGTATACTGCGACATTGGGACACTGACCACTGGTACATTAGGACATTGGGATATTATCACATTAGGATACTGGGACATTCGGGACATTGGGGTACTGGGATATTAGGAAATTGGGGCATTAGGACCTTGGGACATTAGGACAGTTAGACATTGGGATATTAGGACATTAGGTGAAAGACTGGGACATTGGGATATTCCGATACTGGGACATTGGGACAATAGGACCTAAATTGGGACACTGGGACATCAGGATATTGGGACATTGGCACATTAGGATATTAGGACATTGGGAACTGGGATATTAGAACATTGGATCATGAGGACACTGTGACAATGGACCTTAGGGCATTAGGGCATTAGGACATTGGAACATTGGGGCACTGTGACATTGGGACAATGTGACATTGGGACACTGGGTCAGGGGGGCATTTAGACAGATCAGTAACAGAACGTTAACAAAGCGTTGATAAGGCAACAACAGAGCGTTAGCAGATCGTTAACAGAGTGTTAACAGAAAATTAACAGAGCCTTAACAGAACGTTAACAGAACGTAAATCGAGTAATAAAAGAAAGGTAGCAGACCGTTTACAGAGCGTTAGCCGAATGATTAAAGAGAATTAAGAGAACATTAACAGAACGTTAACAAAGCATTAACGAAAAGATAATAGAGTGTTAAGAGAACGTTAATAGAGCATTAACAGAGTTAACAAAAAATTAACAGATTACTAACAGAATGTTAGCAGAGCAACACAAATCTATTTTGCACAAAATACATATTAATAAGCTACCCATTTCATCCCAAAATTATTTTTAAAAAAGCTCAACAACAGCCATTTGTGGCGTATTTGCAATTGCGTTAGCAGTATCTATTTATTTTAAAGAAGACCCTGGTAATATAACTTATGATATTAAATTTATGGAATATGGTGAACAAAAACCTATTAAAACTTTTCCCAAAACAAAAATGTTAGTTGGCTATTTAAGTATGCAAAAATATATGATATCTGAACAAAAACAACAAAGTTGTAAAAGTTACCCCGCCAAAGAAAAATGCATCTGCCGCAAAAAGAATACATATCACTCCAATCCGCTGCTCATATCTAATTTTGTTTGCTGGATGTACTTTTGTTTTAGGTGTAAATGCTGGAGAAGTTTAAATGTACAGGACTACTTCTTAAAGTAATTTGGAGGGAGCCGTCAAAGTGGCACTGAATAAAATGTTAAAGCTCCCACCAAATTACTTTAAGAAGTAGTCCTGTACATTTAAACTTCTCCAGCATTTACACCTAAAACAGAAGTACATCCAGCAAACAAAATTAGATATGAGCAGCGGATTGGAGTGATATGTATTCTTTTTGCGGCAGATGCATTTTTCTTTGGCGGGGTAACTTTTACAACTTTGTTGTTTTTGTTCAGATTAATATGTACACAGCGAACCTTTGTACAAATAATTCAACACCTAAAACAATTTTTTTATACTTACCGTTATAATTAGTAAAGTAGCATCTACAACAGTAGCGAAAAATATTTTTCCATAATGCATAACAACCAAGTCTATGCTTGATGTAAAAATGTTACTTCCTTTTCAAGATTGAAGTCGGTTTGGTACATTTGCAGACTATGGTTTTTTTTTATTTATACGTATTATTCAGAAACTGGATGACTCTGTGCCTTATTCTTATATGCCGTTCGAAAACTAAGATACTACGCCAACTTTTGTCAACTTTGCAGATTTGCCACTACAATGTATCGTTACGAAGTACGGGTTTAATTTTGACATTAAAAATTGAAATTGACATTTTTACAAAGTTCAAAACGTCGTATCTCGGAAGATACGAAACCGTTCGAAACGTTCGATATGTCCTTTTATTGGAAATTTTGTGTACTTTCAGAAGAATATGGAAAATATTGATTTGGCTGAAGTGGAAGCTAGAAAATATGAGTTTTTACAAAAAAAGTCGTGCTTTTTGACAAGAATCACAAAAAAGGCAGTTACTCCTTAACAGTAAAAGCTAGAAAAATAATTTTGGCGACATTTTTCCTAAAACATCCTGTAGAGTCTATGGCTAACCAGTTGCGGGACACCCTGTATATATAGATAAATATTTTTTTTTTCGTGATATGGTTTGCACTGGATTTTAGAAATCAAATTCCATAAAAAACCATATGCAATATGTATTTATATTTTTTATGTATTTTTAAATTAATCGAATTTTTAATAATAAAAAATTAATTAAAATTATTTGTAATGTGTGAGTGCAGGCGTATCCATCATACATTTTGGTAGCTTCCCTTGAAATGCCGGAGGTCTCTAGGTGACCATAATATTTTTGTGCTGTCTTTCGAAAAATTAGGGGCTGCTATGAAAATCAATCCGATCCGTGCTATGTTATGGCTGCGAAACATGGACCCTGTCCCAAGCCTCCGAAATTTTGCTAGACCGATTCGAACGAAAGGTCTTTCGGCGAATATTCGGGGGCGTTCGCGAACTAGATCAATTGCGTATACGGTACAACCATGAGTTGTATCAGTTGTACGATGAGCTGAAAGTATCGAAAATCGTGAAGCTTCAACGTTTGCAATGGGCGGGGCATGTACAACGGATGGACGATAATCGCATGCCAAAGAAAGTGATGAACGCACAACGAATTAACGGAGCGAGGTTGCGTGGACGACCGAGAGTTCGCTAGGAGAACTCCGTAAGTGAAGACGCCCACCAGCTGCTGGGATTTCGAAACTGGAGGACAAGGTCACGTAACCGCGACAATTGGATGTCAACGACTTAGGCGGCCAAGGCCCGCCGTCGGGGTATCGTGGCACATTGATGATGATCATCATCCAGTGTTGTATGTACCATGAGTCGTGAGACACCCTGTATACATTTTCTTTAATGTTTTGAAATACCCATTTTTAGACTGGAAACGCCCAGGAAAGCGTCCTTTTTTAAACGGTAACAATCTAAAAATTACTATCTCTCGAATTTATTAAAGGAATTATGTATGTTAAAAGAAGAGCTCATACTGAAGGTGTGGGGTGGCTCACTTTGACTGTAACTCACTATGTGTTAAATTGAAGCGAAGTCCATTATGAGGTCGTGGGCTCGCATGTAAACTCCACCTCAAAGGTAGATTCTTCTTATAATAATTTATAAGTTTCTCTGTTTCCAAAGCGAGATGTGTTCGATAAACATAAAACACCTTCGGGTTCTTAGCAAATCTCCTTAGCAGGCCGTTATCAAAAGATAAACATTTTGTGGTGTGGAAGGAACCAATGTCTGTGAAATTAATAAAGGTCCAGCTTAACGAACATTTCGGACATGAATCGCGGAACGTTAGCCGAGGGTCTACTGTATGTGGCTACAAAAAGGAATACATATGTACTTACCAATCAGTTATAACAAAAAATCGACAATTGTTTACAAAAGCCCAGAATAATTTCGGTATCATCATAACACATCAGACATCACACCAGGAAAAAATACATTTCTTCATATTCTGACCGAGTGATTCGCATTCGCGACTTTTTGTTTTTCTTACTTTTTATCGTCGGGTTATTGTCATCATCCACCGGCACAGCCACCACAATGCAATCGCCAAGGTCACGGTTATAAATGTGCGCCCGCTGCCACCCGCCAACGATCGCAGACGGGGAAAAAATATTGCAAAAGCCGCCTGTTGGCTTGGCTGCTGTTATAATGCAATCTTCTGCGCCACCAAAATCAACACTCGACACCACCCCCGCACAATTCAGCAGACTTGTACCACGGTAGTACATACAACAATAACAAAATAAAGCGCAACGCGAATAGCGAGACGAGACAACGAAAAACGCAAGAACGCGATACGCGAAATGAAGATCTCGTATGTACTGTACTTTACCTGGCAAAGAAACGAAAGCAAAAAGAAATCGAAACGAAACCAAATGCGCAATTTGAGAATCGCACCACCAGGAAGCATCAGCGAACGTAACGGACTGGAATGATTGGAAAGGGGAGCAATCCATTGTGCAATCCATTTCTGGAATATGGTGCAACACAGGAATCATAGTACATTTTACAGTGTTTCTCAAACTTACGACGTTTTGATCGTTTCGATAAAAAATAAAATAATAAAAAAGTTGCAATGTAACCGCCAGTTTGCTAGTAGGCATTTGAATGCATAGGTGCGTTTTTAACTATCCAGTACAGGACAGAGAACAGCACAATTTCCATACAAATTTCAACATGAAGTTATGGCAGAAGTTGGAGGAAATTGAGATGGAGAAACAGATTGTTTTTGGGTCACATCACAAAAATTTAACTGTGAATTTTAGTGCCTTTAGTTGGATTTTTTAGGTAAATATGCTGGCTGTAATAATCATCTTATTTGGCTATTCTAGCTAGTCTAGCTTTTTAGATATTGAAGTTTTTGTCGTATAAGAAAAAACAAAAAATTTTCAAAAATCTAAGCAACTAAAGGGTTAAGCTAAGGGAGTAAGTTCCGTACAACTTTTTTGTTGGAAATCACATGAGGAATCACAGTCCGGTGCGTTTATGCGGCAGTTTCCGGACACCCTGTATAGGAGTTGTGCTGTAATGTCCTGTACTGGATAGTTAAGAACGTAACCTATTAGGGATGTCAAAAACCGGCCCATATCCCGGATTTCGGTTTCTTGCAAAGCCGGTTAGACCGTCCGGTTTCAACTGGGCTCAAAGTACCGGTTTTGCGGTTAACCGAGTCTTTTCATTGATTTGCTTAGAATTTTAGTAAAAAAAAGCATTCACACTTGTATTGCTGGTATTCGTGGCGTATGTAAAATCAAATCAAAGATACAGGGAGAGGTAATTTGATGAAGCGATGGTTCTACGAGTAATACCAACGCCGTCTAGATATTAAGGCCGCAATGTAGACTCTTAAACGTCAAATTAAGAGCGAAAATAGCATTGCATTGTTCTTTTTTTAGTGACGTCATATGCTTGTTGTTGTTGTTTGTTCGTGTAAATGCAAAATTTAAGAGCTTAACTATGACGTCATTGTACAGCTGAGTTGCGGCTATGATATATCTAGATGGCGTTGGTAATACCAAAAAGGAGAGTGTTCGAAAATAATTTTAAGGGCTGAAATTTTAAAACGGAATTTTTAATAGGGGCCATGTAATAAAATTGCTGAGTGAAAAATCAAGAAAATATAAAAAAATTGTATCAATTTTGAAAGAATTTTTTCCAGTTTTAACCGGATGGACAAACAACCGTCCGGGTTAAAACCGGGAGGAGGAAAAAACGAAAATAACCCGGTTAACCGTTCTGAAAGTACCGGTTTTCGGACTAACCGTCCGTTTTTTGACATCAGTCACAGTCATTTTCCCATTCAAGTTGGCAGATTGTCATCAATTACCTGACAATCTTATACGGGAAATGACTTTGACTGATGATGACTGAAGTGTCGACTTGCCTACGAGCAAAAATGATAGTTACATAACAACTTTTTAAAGCGCTCCTCTGATTATGGGGAAAAAAAGTCCTGACCGATAGGGGGTCTACAACATGCCGAATAGGGGTCACTTTATATAGGACGTACCCTTAGTTTTGATCCGATTGAACTGATTTTTGGTGGGTGTTATAATGGTGACCTCCGATTGGCGATAAAAAAAAATACAGCTCCTGTTCCTAATTCGGGGTGAGGTTATGGATTTGCCGTTTTGGCAAATTCAAATGGGGGGGGGGGGGAGGGGTGGGGGGTAATAGGTCCTTGATCGGAGCGACTCAATTTTCAGCAAACATTATCTCCAACTTAGTATGAATACTCATACAATATTTCACGACTAGAGTTATGGAGCTTTTCACTAAAGTCTGATTTTTCCATGGTTGCGGACTAGGACGGTCAGGACGTTTTTCTCCCAGAATCAGAGGGTCATCTCTAACAATCCTGCAAAAAATCAGAGATATGTTACATGATTTTTCCGCTCGATTACCATATTTTATTTTCCGCGAATCTAAATTGGATTAAAATCCAAATCCGCCAGTGTATTTGACAGTACGAAAATCATGGATTTGGATTAGATCGGCCGTGTGCCTTACGGTCTATAAGTTGCCCACCGGAGGTGGACAGTTGGTGCGGTCCGGAGATTATTTCTGATCCGCAAATTGGCAGTTAGGGCATCCGAATGGCAAAGATGTTTGCGGAACATACGCAACTGTTGCGTTTCGTAACCTCACCTAATTTTTAATCAAGATAGAGAGTAAGTATGATCAACTTCAACATTCATTTAATTTCATTTCGAAGAGGTGCCAAAAAAGATGGCGACTTTAATAAGATGGTAATGATGCAGTATGGTACCCTTATGCCGCACACACACGGTGAAGCTGAGGTGTGCGATTCATGAAAACTGAATGGCTGATGTTCAATCTCCTGGACTTTTCTAGTGATATGAATTTCTCTCCTTTAAATTCCCTTGATATATCGTCCTTACTATCAAGAAAGTTTTGTTCAAATATCGCAGGTGCATTACTCGTAAAGTCGCCTGGTGAAACCCGAAAGCCGCTTTATGGTACGGTCTTAATCATCAGGAGGTCCTGGAAACTGGGCCAAGCGCTTTAGGAGGTTTTCACACTTGTACTGACTCTGGGCAGATTACGCAATCTGCGGTGTGGTGAATTTAAAAATGTATGAAATTTGACAGCTCAAATTAAGTAATATGCACATATTACGTAATCTGGACTTATATTCAGTCAGTAGGCGCTTTATCGCAGAGTACAACACGAAATGTTACGGGAAGCATATTCTTTGACCGCACACCGACGGCGAATCTTTCGTTATGTAAAATGAATATACGGGTCTGCTCATTTGACAGAACCCAATAAAATGGATTCGAATCCATGGATTCGTCCACGGAATCTGTTGGTGTGCGGCCTATTATCGCCTGAAGCTATTCGCCTTACTTTAGGCCGTTTATCTCCAAAAGTAACTCACAATTTCGTTGGCTTGCGCAAATTAAAACTCTTAAAAACCCAGATTTATTCTTCACTAACGGTCCCCAGGGAGACTTCCCTACTTGTCCGGGATATCTCCCTGGTAGAATTTTTGAAAGGCGGTTAAATAAAATAAGCAATTGAGTCCTTTTGACCCAGCACGAGGGATAGAATTAATGGGGGGTTTTCTGCTCTCCTTCGGAGACAATGTACCATATTTATGTTTGTTATAGTTAGCTACTAGCTTTCTGCTATATTTCACTCGCCCGGAAAAGTTTCAATGTAAAGCCTAGTACTGACAGCGAGAGCGAAATTTTTGTCCGTCGCGATTTTTTCAATGAAAATGTATTCTTATGGTTGAGGTAAGCATCAGCATCGGCGGAGTCATCGGCATCAGCAGAAAATTTTCAATTTAGAACACACGCATTTGCCTTTTATGACTCATGGTTGAAATACATTTCCCGCGTCAGCATCAGCATCGGCAGAGGCATCGGCATCAGCAGAAAAATTTCAATTTAGAACACACGCATTTGCCTTTGATGACCCACATTGACAGCAGAAACAGAAAAAATGCTTCTGCCGCTGCTGCTGCTGTCAATGTGGCATCAAAGGCAAATGCGTGTGTTCTAAATTGAAATTTTTCTGCTGATGCCGATGCCTCTGCCGATGCTGATGCTGACGCGGGATATGTAATTCAACCATTACTGTCGTGGAATATTTTTAGGCCGTTTTATGTATTTTTTTCAATTCCACGGTTATTTCATCGTGAAATGTCAAATGACCGGGGAATGGAAAAAATAAAAAATAATACATAAAATAGCCGAGGAGAATTATGGAACCGGTCTCGGATTGCAGCTTATGGAATTCCCCACCGTTTGTGAGATATTCCACGACAGTAAGTATGCATTTTTATTGATAAAATCGCAGCGGGAAAAATTTCACTCTCGATCTTAATTCAGCCCTTAACTCTCCGTCAGACACATTCGTAACACTGCGGTCTGGCCAGACCCACTGAACCTAGTACACTTGTAGGTAATATTTTTGAAACTCTTGTTAAATAATTGAAAACTTATGTTATGTGGGTATATAATATTTAAATTTTTGAGTAATTTTCGTATTTATACCTATGTGAGAAAAACTGCTTCAATGCTATCGTTTTCCTCTGCAGCTCTCTCGCGTGCCAAATCGTTAGCTAGCGCGGAAGCTAGTCGCGCATAGAAAACAGGATCAAACATACCACTTTTATGCGAATATACTAGTTATTCGTGTAACTTAACGTTACAAAATAGAATAATGGTTTTCGTTCACGCATACATTTTAGTTTTTAGGAATTCAGTATTTATATCTCATATGACTTAACGTAGTAACTTTACGACATATCCTTTTTACCAGGACATTGATGTGTAGGTACCAGCATTTGCTATTGTTTCTATAATATACTACACAAATTTTATAGTATGTCAACATAAGAAATTAGTTGGTATTTCACACACATCACTAGTGGGTTTGGCCAGACGCATATGTGTTACGAATGTGACATGTTCATCGAAATGTCCTTATAACTATCCTTGTGGAACTCATCTCGAACTAGTTGTTGCGCAGATCTGAAGCTAACAATAGGTGTGTTTTTTGGTTATCCCGTGCGGGTTTGGGTAACGAAACTCCATTGAAAAAAAATGCCGGCCGATCCACCTGTCAATTTTTTTTATATGAAGTTTCGTTACCCAACCCTACACGGGATAACCAAAAAAAAACACACCAAATATTTAGGAAGCTGCCGGAAATTTAAACTTAATAGCTATATTAGAATCATGTTTAAAATAGTGTCAAATTCAAAAAAGGTCTGGCCAGACCCTAGTGTCAGTCCGAGTGTTAAACATAAGAAGACTTATTGCCTCCTTGGACATCGAGCGAGTGCATTTGACAACACAGCTTACGATTGAAACGAAATGGAAGCAGCAGCTACCAAAGCAGCACAATATATTTTAAATTGGTTTTAAATGGGTGACGTCAACAGCAAAAAGGAAGTTTTTCTTTCAAAATGTTTAGTGTGGGCTTTTTCGCCCCTGCTATGTTTCAAGCATTACGATAAATTATCGAAAGTCCTGCTGATTGATGGACTGATTATTGAAGACTAACGCTCAGAATGTGGAAATGGTAATACATAAGGCTATAGTGCCATAGTACCACATAGGCTTTCTCACGATGATATGTCCCAAAAGAAAATCCTCTTCAAGACACCAAAATTGATAACGAAGGGTCTTATAAGCATACTCGTACAACAGCTCACAAATAGCGTACAGGAGACAGGACCCTTTTTACTATGAAACAAATACGCAAATATATTTCCATTCATTCGAAGCGAACAATATAAAATCCTGCCACGAAAAAAATGTTTCTGCAGCTCTCACCCTGACAACAATTTAGTATACAGGGTATAGAGTCGTAGGGTATCAGTAGAGTTTTTTATGAATAGCTTTAGACTATAGAGAAACAATTTTTTGTGTGTTGCATTGCGTTCTGACCTTTGAAAATTACGATTCTCGGGACGCATATGGCTCTTGTGTTGTAAATCGGCAAGGACAACTTCTTTATCACGACCTTTGCATATAATTTTATATGTACAAAAGGCTTTCGTCGTATATATATTTACACAGGTGTTGTCCCATATCCTTACAATAAGCGAACGAGTTCTGAAACGAGAAATATGTTTCCTGATTCCGCGTGTGCAGGTAGCCGAATACAAGTTTTCAAATTATTTTCGCGCCATTGACATTGAAAAACAACTTTGAACTGGGCCAGGGGAAAATAGAATAGTTGCGGTACCACTGGACAAAGTTAAATGGAATTTTGTTTCTGGACATATTTGTTGTCTCATTTTTGTCTGCGGGTATTTCGTGGGGTGCGAGTGAGATAGAGAGCGAAAACAAACCACTTGTAGGGCGAGGGCGCATGCGGTCGTTTTGTTCTTGTCAGTTGGGTGGGTGTACATTGAGAAGTTCGTTTGATGTGAATTTTAAATGAAATGTGGAATTTTCAGAAATTTTGTGTGTTTTGTACAGATTAGGTTTTGGGAAAGTTGTTATAACATTTATTTGAATTTTTAAGAATTCATTTAATGGTGGAATTTTTGAAATTTGTTGAGTTTCATTGGTTTGTAGGAAAAGATACGTTTCATATCTGGCAATGCCGCCTGTGTTTGTCATTCTGACTTCTTGCTGGGGTGATGCGTCAGGTTGTTGATGGGCGTAGGTCCCAATTGTGTTTGAATTTTTCCCGTCGTTTTTCACGTTTTATGTGACTAAGAATTCTCAAAAACTGTAAAAAGTGTCCTTCCCCGTGTATTCGAGCTGCCCGCAATGGCAAACACGTCCGTTTTGTGTCGGAGTTTTCTCCTTATCGCCGCTTTCGTGATAGTGGGTGTGTTGGCCCAGTACGAGTGGCAGGCGAAGGATCGATTCGATGCAATTAAATTTAAATTTGACAAAGTCAGTGGCGACAATTGCCCCATTCAGCATGTTTCCGATTTGTACTTGCCGGAGGACACAATTTCGCATAAACCGAACATCAAGGAGATCAACATCAATCCCGTGTTCCCCAACAGGACAGCGCTCCTTCATTTGCATAACATGGCGATGAGTCGTTCGTTCTTCTGGAGTTACATTCTGCAGAGTCGTTTCATCCGACCGGCGATTAATGATACCTACGATCCGGGCATGATGTACTACTTCCTCTCGACCGTGGCGGACGTTTCGGCGAATCCCTACATCAACGCTAGTGCGATCTATTTCACGCCCAATTGTTCGTATTCGTCCTCGTATCGGGGCTTCTTCAATAAGACATTCCCAAGATTTGCGCCACGCACCTTCCGGCAGGATGACTTCAACGATCCGATTCATCTGCAGAAGATTTCGACTATGAACACATTTGAGGTTAATGATTTGGGGGCAACGCCCGAGGAGGCATATTCGAAAGATTACACCTCGGACTTGTACAAGATCAATGAGTGGTACAAGACGTGGTTGCCTGATGAGGTGGGTGTGAGACACGACACGAAGACGACGTATCAAGTGCAGATTCGTTATGCGAATAATACCAACGAGACGTTCACGTTCCACGGACCGCCCGGTGCTGACGAAGAGCCCGGTCCGGTGAAATGGACTCGCCCGTACTTTGACTGTGGCCGGTCCAATAAGTGGCTGGTGGCTGCCGTGACTCCCATTGCTGATATCTACCCGCGTCACACTCAGTTCAGACATATTGAATATCCGAAGTAAGTGAAGGATACTCTGGGGCCATGTCCAGAATCTGTTCTAACTTTTCCTTTCTCCCACAGATACACTGCCATCGCTGTGCTCGAAATGGACTTAGAGAGGATAGACATCAATCAATGTCCCAAGGGAGAGGGTAACAACAAGCCGAACGCCTTTGCGGGAACAGCTCGATGTAAAAAGGAGACGACAGAGTGCGAGCCACTGCAGGGATGGGGTTTCAGGCGCGGTGGTTATCAGTGCCGATGTCGGCCGGGCTTCCGAATACCGAGCAACATACGTCGACCGTTTTTGGGAGAAATCATTGAGAGGGCATCCGCTGACGAGTACTACAACGGATTTGACTGCTTGAAAATCGGATGTAAGTCACAAGCCACCAAATGGAATTCGCAAAACTAAATTTAATGTCTTTCCAGGGGTTCAGAAGCAGCCCATCCAGTGGGAGCGTTCACCCTACTATATTCGCGAGAAGCACATGGACCGAAGATCCGAATATCGCAACTACACCTCCGGACCAAGCTCACTTCATACGGAACGAATGAATATTGACGAGGCGATTAAATTTATTCGTGGCGTCAATGAGCTAACATGCAAAAAGTACTTAAATTGTTCTTCAAAATGATTTTCTATTAAACATTTCAATTTCAGCTTCCATCCACAAGATTTGATCCTGCACGGTGACATTAGTTTCGGCGCCAAAGATCAATTCGAAAACGAGGCAAAAATGGCCGTGCGTCTGGCCAACTTCATTAGTGCCTTCCTCCAAGTAAGACGGCACAATTCTCTTGTCTTGAGAATTTAATTGACTAATGACCTTCTTTTCCCAGATTTCCGATCCCAATGAAGTCTACTCGGGTCGTCGCGTGCCCGACAAACCGCTGACTGAAGATCAAATGATTGGCGAGACATTGGCCCTGGTGTTGGGCAACACACGTGTCTGGGCCGCCGGCACATATTGGGAACGCAATAAATTTACAAATCGCACCTACTTTGCACCGTACGCCTATAAACAACAATTGAACACCCGGAAATTCAAAGTTGAAGATTTGGCCCGTCTGAATAAGACAGGCGAAATTTATACGGAAAAGCCATGGTTCCAGATGCTGAAACAACGCTGGGCAACGAATTTTGATGATTTGCAAAAGTACTATTTGAAAATTCGTATCCGCCACAATGAGACGGGCGATCATTCGCAGAAGTATGAACGTTACCCGACGTTTTACCGAGCCGGTAATTTGAACCATGGCTATTGGTCACAGCCGCAGTTTGATTGCAAGGGTTATGTGCAGAAGTGGTTGATAACGTATGCAGCGCCGTTCTTTGGTTGGGATAGTTTGAGGGTGAAGTTGGAGTTTAAGTAAGTGCCGAGAAGATAGTGGCGGATAGCTGAGACTAAATGGTGATTTTGTTTCTAGGGGTGTTGTTTCGGTGTCGATGGATATGTTGCAATTAGATGTCAACCAGTGTACGGATAAGTTCTATACACCCAATGCCTTCAAGGATACGCACAAATGCGATGAGAAGTCGTCTTATGTAAGTAACTTGCAATTTGTATAATGCCCGCGATCATATTGGACATTTGATAGGGTCCGAACAATTTAAGAGTGGATTTAGGCCTTGAGACATTGTAGAGTCTTTCTATTTTCACGAGATTATACTTGAGAGTAGCGCCCTTTGCGAAAAGTTACCCTACACTCTGCTTTTAGTTATTTTTATTGACGTGTGAAGCTTATGAATAACGGAGCTTGGTTGGTGTCCTTTCAGTTGTTTTTGGGGCGAATGGAGGTATGAAGTTTCTCTTATTTTTTGGTTGTGATACTGTTGAAATGTTCATAATTTCAACAATTGTTTACTATAGGCGCGTACTTGCCCATTCGAGGTAAAAATATTGGCGGCAACTTTGACAACCTTTTGTTCGAAGGGTTCGAATCCAACTGTGGCCGGTTCTTCGATATAAATCGTACCGGAGCTACCCGTTGTTATTGAAGGAAAAAACATCTCTCGAATCACTACAACAACACCCTTTTGTTCCGCACAGCTCAGTGGGTAGAGATGGCATTATCTTTGAATTGCCGGGCGTGGACTCCCACTGTATCCATGGATGTATGTGCCTTTGCAAAAAAATCGAACAAGAAAGCACAACATTTTAAATTTTAATCAACGGGACCAGACCTAAGCCTACATACTTTAAATGTTCAACCTCGATTTACAAGAGTACACCATTTACCACGTTTTGTGTGCCCTACTCGCTTAGAAGACGCGCGACATTAATAAAAAAAACTATTTTTCAGTATTCGTGTGTTAATCTGTGTCCTTTGCTTAGAGAAAGCATAGCAACCCATGCCATGCGTTAGTCCAGAGTGGCTATGTGATCACACAACCCATATGTCTTTGACTCCAAATTTATTACACTACACTCCACGAAATAATTCAAACGTCAAAATATTGTCGATGCCATTATTAACCCTTCTGTCTGTCGCTATTATGCCTAAGGTGTAGCTGAATTTTCTGTGAAATCAATCTTAATTTTTGAAGAGGTTTAATTTTGGACCTTCAAACAGTTTACATACTATGTCTTACGATGATACGCAGTTTTTTCGTTTCTTTAGACATAGTTTATATTTCGCCGAACGTTTGATCGCATTTGTGGCCGTCAGTTCCATTGAAATATATATGATAAGGGGTGGAAAATATTGTTGAACGATATTTTTCATCAAGATATAGAACCAATGGTCTGTCTAGGTATATGTGCCAACCGAAGGGTTAATTATCACGTTGGCATTTTGAGCGAGTAATAAATATTACGCGGATTTTATATTCTCAATTGTAAACAAAAAATTGACATTTGAATAAAATTTTCACACATACTATGAACGACAATAGTGTGAAAACGGTGCCATTTTTATTTTCTGATGTCCACTCTGGACTAACGTATGCTTTCTCTAAGGTCCTTTGTTATCCACACAAATAGATCACGCGACTGTCCAGTCTACTTATAAGTTGCGTCTATGTGTTTATAGGATTTTCGTAAATATCGCTATAACGGTAACGTATACTGAAATGTTATCTGTGGCAAATTTGTAGTTCCAGCTTATTCTTTCAAGTCTAGTCTATAACACATTTTGTAGCATCTATCTCTTTATTTGCCCCAACTCCTAGTAGAGCATGGTGCGTTGACAACTACCGTGTGTAGCCGTCAACGTTTCAAAGACAACTGAGTTCGGAGTGTGATACGGGTGTTAGCCATATCACTTCCTAGTCGCATTGTTAGTTTATTATTCTACGAGAAGAATATTTCTTATATCTTATGAATAATCAACTTTCGACGAGTCTTGCCGAGGTTGGAAACTCGTTTCTCTATAAATCTCTACATCACAGAGAGGCGACCGAACGATCACGGCGACAGCGCACGAGCATCTATAGCTCCAAGTAAAATGGCAAAACCCATAATCGAAACGTGCATCTATCAATTCAAGAGGCTAGTCTTTCAGATCAAATTTCCGGAAAGCATTTTTGGAAATATCTCTATAAGTGTAATTTAAAAAAAAAGCCAAAAGTCAAACATATAAGTGAACAGGTTTCCCGGAGTATCTCTATAACGGTTCCCGTCGTGGGAAACTAGTCATTGACAAATTGTGTGGCTACTCTGCCTCCGGCTATATGTCCAAGGACCCGATGCGGCTGAGCTCTTAGCAGCAGTTGGAGGTTTCTTTCGCTTCCGGTCTTAGGATGGAAGGTGACCCTGCCGAACTTGCAGTTGAGGCTAATTTCAGCTTTGATAATTGCCCCAAAGGAGATCGGGTCTATCGAGAGCGTAGCTGAGGTGCCTTCGCCCTCGGGTGTTTCGCGAAGCACCCTCCAGTCTTCGATTGGAAGCCCATCGTTCTGTTTCTCAAGGTATTTGAGCGCTTTCTTCGCAATGCACTCCTTGGTGCGCGGGAAGAAAACGTTCGCTATCTGATTGCGCGGCTTCACCTGCTTAGCGCTCTCAGAGAGAATCTCCGCCAACAGCACGTTCTGGATTTTTGTCTTTTACTCTGACGTGAGCAGTTCACTCGGGTTGGTGGAGATTATGGCCACACTGGTGTTGGAGGCCACTTTGGCATAGGAAGCCTTCGCTTTTCCTTTGCCTCCAGTGGGGCAGAAACGCGGCTTCTTTCGGCCGAAGGTATCGCGTCTTTCCTCCCGCCTCCTTCGATGCCGCCTACAATCGGAATAGTGCTACATTGGTCTTGGCCTACCCGTTGCCTCTTACTGTTTAGCGTAAGGGCAGGTGAGACCTCGTCCGTGGAGCGTTATTGCTTGAGGTGCAATCTGGGAGAGTTACATAGATACTACGAGGTATACCGTCAGAGGAGCACCTAGCCTTCACGGCCTTATATCCCGGTCCTTCGGGCGGTTTGGACTTTCGGTGTTTTACTGACACGGTCTTATTGTCAGATGGGGAGTTCTCCATCCAGTGAATGCACTCACCTTCAGAAACCCAACCCCGGGGCTGCATCACCAGCTCGATGTCTCGGGTAACAACCTACAGCCACCTCGAGGCCAACACCATGATGGGCAAGGACCATGGTCCCCTGGGCACACCCATCCGCGAGGTACACTATTCGCTAAAGACTTCTCTATAGCAGGTGTGATCCTCCTTCGGCCCTCTATTGGTTAAGCCTCACGTAAGAATTCAGATGTGCACATCCCAGGCTCGTTGGACCTGTGACTACTTGTCTGCTTAAAGCAGACTCGTAGCGCTGCTTTTCACATCCGGGCGGCCCCTTCAGTATACTAGTCAGCAATGCGATTCGGGCCGTTTGGTAATCAATCCACAAACTAGTTAGATATAGGCGCGTAGGCATCTTCCACCAAGGCCATTCTCTCTAACTAGCCCCTTCGAGGCTCGGGTTATGCAAAGCCGCCAGCTTCGAAGCTCACACGATGAACCCCCCATCAGGGAACACCGTTTATCATGCTCGGCCATTATATGACTTCCCTCCCGTAAGTTATGGGAGGAGGTCGGTCATGCCAAGAGCTACCCGTACATAACTAGGGAGCTCGGGAACGTAATCGCCCGAATGGTCTTTGCACAGATCCACGCCATGGCGTATCAACCATACCATACCATCCCCCTGCGGGGATCTGGGGAGAAAAGGGCTTCGCCGCTAGCTCTCTTGCTTTTGTTGGCTCATGTCCCTGTGTCAGGAAATTGAGGTAGCGCTTAAATCCGGCGCCGCTGAGTCCCTTTCTCAGGGGATCTTTGACGCCTCCTGGCTCAAAGAGTTGTGGAATTTTTTCTCCTGATGTTTGATGGGCTTGGTCTGGGCTGGTCAATGTCCGAGAGTTAGACCTCCTCTGGGACGCGACGTTGGGTGGCTTGATCGTTGCCATCCCGTGGCTATTTGGAAGTGCTAGCTTTCTCTTTTTCCATGGTGGAACTACTCAAGGCAGTGGATGCTACCTTGGTTCGAGAGTGCTGATTGTTTTAGTTGTGTTGTTTTTGTTTTTTATCGGTTTCATGTTGTGATCCTCCGAGTAGATAAGGAAAATAAAGTCTGCCGAAGCTGCTTAACTTCGGAAAGGTTATAGCTATCCTTGGAAATAGTTTCAGATAATCTTTAATCTGGCATTTTGTTTCTTATTGCTTCGTTCTCATTTGTGCACCATTGGTGATAAATTGACAGCATCATCCATATGGTTCCGTATACCAAGTTACTTCAAGGAAACTCTTATAATTGTGCCATACCTTTTTCCAATTCTTTGACTTAATTCTCCCTAAAATTTCTAGTGAAGTGAAGCATAATGTGATATGGGTCTTAACAAACATTGCTTATACTGGAATTGTCTCAGTGTAACGGTTATTAGATGCATTTGAATGACATCAAACTATGAAAAAAAACCATGGACCATATGATATTTTGACCCCGTTAATAAAAGTCCTTTAATGTAGCGTAGATTAAATTTATTCTTTTCTGAGACAAAGAATATTTCGATAGGAGTTCTTTATCATTCAAATTTATTACGATATCACTAACAGAAAATATTCTGTATTTTTCTTTGTTTAGTCTTGACCAAAGAGGAGTATTTCTCTCAATAATTGCTTGCACCGTCCATATTTTTTACAATTGCGAAGGAAACTTCGAATCGGCATGTTGATTGTTGTTGTTGTAGCGATTCAAGAGATTTTTTTCTCTTGAATCGAAGGGGGTCTTGGCAGCTCTTGGCCGTTTTTTAACAACGGGTAGCTCCGGGACGATTTACATCGAAGAACCGGCTGCCGTAGGAGCATTTTATGGGCCACAGTGGGATTCGAACCTACGCACCGGCAACTCAGAAATAGAGATAGAGTGACATCTCTGCCACTGAGTCACCGAATGCCCAATGTTGATTGTTAGTTATCTTTGAAGGCATTATTATGGACTTTATCGTACCTCCATTTGATTTTCTTTAGTTCTTCATGAAGTTTGAACTGAATGCACGGTCAAGGGATTTAATTCGTTATTGAGCGAATAGTTTGACCGCCATTTCAAAGTTCTGGACCCCACACGCCTTACTGAGGGCCTAATGAGCGTTTTTCGCCCTTTAAATATTTTTGTTGGCTTTTAATTTAACGTTAGTTGCACACCAAAAAGAGAACAAAACACAAATCCTGATAAAAAGTCGGAAACTGTTGGAAAAAAGTTAAAAAAAAAAAACATGGCGTACTTATTATTTTGACTGAGGTCATTATCCACTTCAAAGTTTATTTCGGTCCGGACAGAGAACATAGGGGAGAGCCATCCTCTTTTTCGGGTTCCTTGGCATTGTTGTATCCGAGTCGAGTTTTAATAATGACTCTCTATTTCGAGTATTACAATATAATAAATGAATTAGGAATAAAATGGTGCAAGAGAGGTGTACTTATTTGTTTGTCCATATGTGTGAATTCAGAAGACTATAGTTAATGGGTATAGTGACGTTTGAACAGATTAATATTTTTCCTCTATTTTAGATTAAGCTGACCAGACGTACAGCATTTTGCTGTACAGTACAGCATTTTGACCTGTCGTACAGCATTGGTAAATGTACAGCAAAGTGTACAGCATTCCCAATGCCACACAAAAGAAATCTAAATCACTACATAATAAGCTCCGCGGATAGGCTTGTGGTCAGTATTGTCTATTTTGAAGTTGTTTTTAGCAAAGATAATCGCACTTTCATTTGGCAAACGTTCATTTTCGACAACTCGGGAACTCTTTGATCGATTGTTCGGAAACTTAACACACCCTCAGCTATTTGGAGCACACATTTCCTTCATATTTTAAGGTCCTACCTATCCGCATTCGACAATTCTTCTTCTTCCTTGCCTCGTTCTTTATACCGCTCCATGGTTCCGCGTTGCTCGACCTGCGGTGTAGGCACATCGCCCGTTTTGGCGATAATTTCTCAGCATATTTCTACAGGCAGCTCTATCTTGGATCGTGTCATCGCCGATACCAATGCGTTGTTGTTGCTTTTTCATTTGACACATCCAGGTGTTCTTCGGTCTGCCTCTGGCCTTGGGTCCATCAAGTGGAACTTCCATTGATATCGCTTTCTTTGCTGGGTTCTCAGGCGGACGCCGTTGAACATGGCAATACCAATCCATTTGTCGGTCTTCGAGCTTTTCGGTGATTGGTTGGTCTATGGACAAGCTGCCTCGGATGTAGCTACTCTTGATGTGGTCCCTTTTCGTTACACCAACTGACATGCGTAACATTTTCATTTCGGTCGCTGTCATTTGTTTCGCGTAACCTTCATACATGGTCCAGCATTCTGATCCATACATGAGTGCGGGACGTACAACCGTTTTGTACAACTTGCCCTTTAGCTTCAGTGGCATTTTCTTATGGCAGAAAACTCCAGAGTTTTCTCGCCACCTCATCCACCCAACCTTTGTGCGATGTTTGATGTCATCATCGCATGTAGCTCCGCTGTTCACCATCGAGCCAAGGTACTTGAACTTGGTACAAGACTTAAGCTGCTCTCCTTTGACGTACATTTCTGGTATCGGTGCATTTGGGTCTGAGAATTGGCAGCATAAGAACTCAGTCTTTGTTATACTTACCCTGAGTCCATGCTCCTCCAGAATGTCACACCATTTTGTAAGCGCAGCTTGCAAGGCAACGATGTTTGGGCTACTGAGGACTATATCATCAGCAAAAAGAAGAGATATTTCTAGGCCGTCGGAGACACGTGTTAATAAGTAGCACATGATGATGTTGAAGAGCAACGGACTCAATACACTGCCCTGGTGTAATCCGACATTCACCGGAAATTCTTCTGATTCACCGGCTGTGCGTCTAACCTTAGTCGTAGCTCCATCATACATGTCTCGTATCATCCTGACGTATGCGTCAGGGACATTAAGTGCTCTCAAGGCCAACCATATCAGATCACGAGGTACTCTATCGAATGCCTTTTCCAAATCGATGAACACAAAGTGCAAGTCCTTTCGTGCTGCTCTATACTTTTCCATCGCAATACGAATGCACTGAATCGCATAGACTGTAGATCGACCTTCAACAAAGCCGCATTGATTGTCATTCAACCGCACAATCTTTCTCAATCGGTTGCAGACAACTCGCTCGTAGATCTTTAGTGTATGAGGTTCGAGCATTCGACAATTAAGGCTGCCTTAAGCGCACTTTTATCTATACTAATCGAAAATTGTCCAATAAATATGAAATTTGGCAAATTTGTAGAGCACCGGACTGTCCAAGGTTTTCTGTTCAAGCATGTAGAGCTGCTGAGATCTAAGTTACAGCGACGGAAAGAAGGCATCACAAATATATTCATGGAGGAATGCATACTCTCCCCCTGAAACATCGCAACCAAGATAAGCCATCCTTCCACTGCTCTGGAGGTTCTCAACGGACTCCATTCCGTAGATGTGCCAGGAAAGCCGCCAACCGCTTAAAAACTTTCTGCCCAAAGGTCAGTTTATCTGCTGCAATAAACGAAACGAAGTTTTTAAATAAGTAGGTACAAAGGGAGGGGTTCTTGAACACTTACACTCCCGTTTATCACGGTATTTTTTTTACTTCTGTACCATATCCGTGTACTACGATATAAGAGAGCGTGAAAATGCGGGTTCGACTCATAGCAAAAATTTCCGTACTTTCAATAAACAACTACATGATTTCTATTTCGGATAGTCAGAGACATGGAAAGAGTCATCATCATCACAAGGCTGCTGAGACTGTAGTCTCGAAAACTGAAATTCAAAGCACTGAAAAAGCACTGAGTATCTACTGTCTAAAGATCGTAGGCGAATTGGATATAATCAAGAGGTAATCGTTAAAACGTAACAAACGTAATTTTCAATGGTTCTTTCTTGACATATTGCTTTAAAATTGTAACCTCTTTTCTAACAATTTTATACACATGCAAAACAGAACCTTGCTTGCTTTCAAGTTTCAACACCAGAAATAGTATAATTGAGGCTTCTGAAGAGAAGAAAATGTGCAATATGGCAGATTTCGGGTTCACTTTGTCTATACAAAGTACCCTTAGTTTTGATCCGACCGAAGTAATTTTTGGTGGATAGTATGAAGTGCCCCTAGGCACTTAACCAAATTTTATTTGCCTGAGGTAACTTATAGAGAAGTTACAGTCATGCTTTTTTGAGATATGTTAACTGGGGCGTGGGAGGTGTCCGTGGCCGGAGCAAGCTAGATTTTGGTTTCAGGCAAATACATTTATTTGGTACCATCAGCACCAACTCTATTAAAATGCGAAATCTAAACCTAAAAAATGTAAATTCCACATAATACTTTTGGGTCTAGAGTATAATAAATTAGGACATTTTGCGATTGGACTAACATTTTGGAGAGGAGTGTAATTAACATTTTGGTATCAAAACTTTTATCTAGAGCTAATTTCACTAGACTATAGTAACGAATAGTAGTCTGGCTGGTCTAGCGGTTCGTGCGCGCACCGTCGGTGCACAGGGTCATGAGTTCGAATCTCACCGTGGTTCATGGTGTTTTTCGAACTCACGAGCTTGTGACGGACTATGATCCCACTCAGATGTTAAACGAGTACCCATTTATGATGAGCGTGATGCTGATCTCATTACCTCAACAAAAAAAGCAGGTAAGATCTTGGAAATAGGATGTCACTAACACATCCTGTGGCCTTAGTCCAATGATAGATTTGCATTCATGCACTTAAATGTCTATCCGAATGATACGATTTACTGGATGATTTACAGTAAGAGTGAAGAGTATTCTGTGTGTGTTTGTGTGTCAGCTGATGTCTAAATCAGCTCATGTGAGTTATGGTAAAAAAAACTTTCGCTTCCGAACTCTGCCGTTTAGGTTCTCTAGTGGCTGTTATTTTGACTTCTATTTTCCTGTATGTATTTTTATTGTGCTCGGCGCGTACGAACCCTGTAAATTTGGCCAAATTTTATCGGTCTCACCAGTGGTCCAATCAGACAGGTTCGATTGTAGATCGATTTTGACAATTTCCATTAGCGAGCGTGAATGCCCTATCTATCAACATTTGCAGGATCAGCGTAAAAATATAACAATAAAAACACAATTAAAATTTTTGTAAATGTTTTTTTTTCTTCTTACTTGACATACTTTCTATCATGAAAGCTTTATTTATTAACGGCCCCTATCTTACATTGTACGGTTCGACATTTATTCAAACTTTTGGCACAACTCTCAAGATCTGTAGACGTAGTGACCGAAACATATCTGAGTGTGAGAACTTTTAATAGTGTTTCCAAATTCAACGATTACTCGAAGTTATTTTCTAAGTAGAAATTCTTGTAAACAATTTTAATTCTTGATTTCTTTCTTTTTAGTGCGTTCCCATTCTCGGTCGTGGCTTTGAAACGGGCGGTTACAAATGCGAATGCCTACAAGGTTTCGAATATCCATTCGAAGATTTGATCACCTACTATGACGGACAATTGGTGGAAGCGGAATTCCAAAATCTCGTCGAGGACAAAGAAACCCGTTACGATATGTTCAAATGCCGTTTGGCCGGCGCTTCAGCAATAAAATCAGCCACATATTTGATTACAGCCCTGCTGGGCGTTATAGCATTACTAGTGTATAGATTTAGATAAGTGTGTGCCTTTTTCAAATACCTGACAGATTGCGAATCTCCTGATCTGACGGCGAGTGTAACATTAAGTCAGATTAATGCGAAACGAAATCTCACATTCCGTCCATTTCTTTTAGAAGAAAATGCGAAAAAAAAAATGATTAGCATGTAAGTACATTTTATTTTACAGACAGTTTTTTATGCATACAAAGAAACCTCTAGTTTATAAGGTACGTTCCACAAGAAGTAGACTCGAATAATATTTTTTTATGAGTAATGTATCAAATGACACATTCCGTCCATGTTATGAGACTAAAATATATTGTAGACACGTTAGAGAACAATAATAAAAATCTATAAAAAAATAGTACAATAAAATACATTGAGGATACACCCATCCGAATGACAAGATGCGTCTTTTAATATCTTCTGGGAAAAAATCGCCGCGCGCGATTAACAATAAAATGCAAAGCGAAAGAGATAGAATTGCACAATGAAAATCCACCACCCTATTTCAACAACTAATGCGCGTATGCGCGCCTTAACACCACCCCAAGCACCTAACATTTTTGTGCACATATCTTGATTTTTTCCCATCTTCAAACGCGATCAGTTTTACAATGAAACCTGTTCAAATTTAAAATACAATAATACACGACACCGGTCACGGACGCGAGGACACTGTGCGTGCTCAGTTGTGCTATACAGCGTGTATTACGGATGGCAAAAGGAATCGCGATGCATAATGCAGGATACACACACACTTGCTTGATGTGAAAAAAATGTCGTGTAACATGAAAACTTGAAAAAGGAATGGTGAATGGTGGTACCCTCTAGCAATTTAGGCATGCTACTGTCATTGTTGATCATGAGAAAAAAATTGGCAATGTAATTGGAATAATAGAATGCAAGGATGTATGGTGGCGATACAGGGTGATATTTGGTTAAACGTATTGAGACATTTCAAGAAAACAGAATATGTCCCGTTGAATTGGAAAATAAGACGAAAAATTTGCCATTAAATAACGAGTTCAAGGGATCTAAGAGATTTTTATTATCTTAAGAAATAGTAAGGATTTTCTACGATTGCACGAAGACTATCGTTCATGAATGTTTAGTGATTAGACAACAGATTCGTCTAGTCTGTGAAATTGGAGACTCGAGTATCGTTGCCTAAGGAAAGCCTAAGGACTAAATCGCTAAACAACAGGAAGCTGCTGATTGCATTTTATGCTATCTCAGATGAATCGTCAAATTTGTATTTTGATTGCTTTGAAATCAAGTTTTAAACCACCCTGTCTCTAATAGTCTTACATTTTCATTCATTCCTTATTGTATTCGCTCAATTTTTTTCTCTTGTTTGTCTAAAGAACCGCCTCAAGTTCACAGCACAACTCAACTCGTTTCGCAATATCAGGGGAAATTCATAAGAACGCACACATCATATCCTTTGACCATTGCCAGGAAAACTCATTTTTTATCATTCAGTTCGTCCTCACCTCAAGATGTGCACACGCAAAACTATCTCTCCCTTTTCGCGAAAATGTGATGATGAAAAACGAGTTTTTCATTCAAACGGAGTGTCGATGGAGCGCATTTTTTTCCCGAACAGGATAAGATAGTATAGCATGCCCATACACAAATGCCTTATTTTGCATATTATTTTTATATTAAAATCATTTGGGGTGCTGATATCATATTGCGGATTGCGATTTTTTCCCACACATCGCATCGCATCTTGTTGTGTGTAGATTTTTCGCCCATATTAAGTTCACGTATGATAATGGCACTCTATGAAAAATGTCTCCAGCCACACTGGAGTGAGATAGATATTTTTTGATTCCCAGGCGTTTTTGTGCTCCTTGTTTTTCAGGACGGGTGCGAAAAGACACCGTGCATCCGCTATTGTCAATCGAATTATGAACGGAAAGTAAAGAAAAAAAAAATTATTTGATTGTATTTTTTTTTTGTTTCTAAATGTTTAGCATAGTCCTTTGTGCTTTTGTTCATGGTCTCCGGAATGACGGGTCAATATTTTTTGTGTACGTACAAGGACATTGGTTTTAATACGTCACCTGGAATAACAATGACGCTCCGAATGTAATGAATGAAGGAGAGTTTTTTCTTGAGTAAGTCCTTGTTTACAAACAACCAAATTTGGGTTTGATTTCATGTTGTTAGATGATGTTTATTCATTTATGCACTCATGTTTGTATGGTCTATACGAAAATAAGAGACTATTTCAATTTCAAATAGATTCTTACAACATAACAGCGGAATTGTGTTATGCAAGTAGCTTGCCCAATAAACTACAAAAAATTAATTTTCAGTGTAATATTTCGGAATGGAATTCAATTTGGTATTGAACCGGATAAAAAAAATAGAACGCCCGCTAAACGATGTCAATCAATCTTGTTTTCGTGATGATCCATTTTTAGTGTAATGATGTTTAGTCTAAGAGCTCGGTGCCGAAATACCTTCGTCATAAGATAACCGTCTGAAAATGTGTACAGGCAGTAGTTTATCACCGCTTCTGTTAAAAACTGCTGGTCAGCCCAAAATTTAGCGGTTCTTTATTAGGGAAATTACGCAATGCTTGTTTAAGGTTCAATCTTCGTTATAAGGTAACCGGTTTAATTTAAGAATTTATGTGCATGTGTTAGATCTCGACTCCCTCATACCGAAAGTGCTCGTCAGCGGTCAGCCTAAATTTTAGCTGTTCCTGCACCTATGCTAACCGCCTCAAAGATGCAAAAAAAATGACCCCTACCTTCGTCATAAGGTAACCGGCTGAATTTATGTTCAAACAATAGATCTGCGTAATTTCCCTAACAAGCGACCGCTAAATTTTGGGCTAACCGGCAGTTTTGAACAGAAGCGGCGATGAACTACACCCTGTACACATTTTCAGACATCGGGCTTCCGTACTATTCGATCATTTCGATTCAACATTCTCCGAATTATAATTTTACTCCTTGCCGAAGGGACATACCCTTACATTTAATTTCCACTGACTTCGAAAAGGCATTTGCAGGCATCGATTGGACAACCATCTACGGACAACTTACGGAGGAGGAGCATACGAGGGTCACTGAAATTTTGCACACGGTTGTTTGTATGTTTAAATCACCGAAATTGGAACACTGGGTCATGTGACTACCATAGAAACCTAATGTGTCTTTATCGGAACAAAAAAATGTAAGAACAATTAGAATGTACTATGGAGCCTCTCCCCCGAATAAACTTTCCTAAGATTTTTTTTTATGTGTACACTTATTTCTACCAGATTTCATACAAATATTTTAGGATTATAGGATTAAACACCTGTCATAGGTACGCCCTACAAAACTATTAGCCCGAGGAGAGTGAATAGACTGGGAGATTATTGAAACTTTTATTTAATGGAAAACTAAGCGATACTCTTAATCGATAGTCCGGTTTTTGGTAAAAAAGAATTTGAATTTGAATTTAGTCTTGCTGTCCAAATCGGTTGCGTTTTCGAGATTTTTTGACGTTAAGGTGTCAAATTTATAGGTTCCATTTAACCGAAATCTAAACGGCTGAAATTTTTTATAAAGTCTCAAGCAGGACGTGATGACTAAAAATTTACACAGCAAGACGAGCCAGGTGGTTGCGTTTTCAAAACAGACGCGCACAAACATGTCAATTTTTATACCCGTGTGAAAGGGTATATCAACTTAGTCATGAAGTTTGCAACGCAAAGAAGGAAGCACCTCCGACTATATAAAGTATATATATTATTGATCAGTGTGACGAGAGAAATCGATTGAGCGATGTCCGTCTGTCTGTCCGTCTGTTGCAACGCAAAATAGTTCCTCAGTTTTGAAGCTAACGGGCTGAAATCTTGTAGATAATTTTATTTTTAGTGTACGCTGTATATATGTCGGAACCAATGGAATCGGACCATAGGATCATGAAGCTGCCCCTGAAAATTACGTAATGCTAGAAAGAAAAACTTTTTTCTTCATGTACCAATCTTAACCAAACTTTACCCAAATCTGTTCCTAGTAAAGCCTTCAAAAATATCCAGGAATGTATGAAATCGGAACGCTACGTCATAGGGCTGTCATAAAAATCAACCCCTGGAAATTAAGTTCTTCTAAAGCCGGCCCACACCGACCGGAGTGTGGCAAACACCGCACAAAAGATTGATACGAAAAATCGTGCACAGCAGTGTGGTTGGGCGACTCCAAGGTATCATTCTTGGACCGATCTTTTGTGCGGTGTGTGCCACACTCCGGTCGGTCTGGGGCCGGCTTAAGAAACACTTTTTTTCTTTTTAAACCAATCTTAACCAAACTTCACCCAAAAGTGTTCCTAGTAAAACCTCAAAAGATATCTATGAATGGATGAAATCGGAATATTACGTCATAGGGCTGTCATACAAACCAACTCCCAAATATTAAGTTCTTGTAAGAAAACCTTTTTTTTTGTTTTTGAATCTTAACCAAAATTCATCCAAGTGTGTTCCTCGATAAGGCTGAAAGCATCCAGGAACAGATGGAATCGGAACACGTCATAGGGCTGCGGTAGAAATTGTTAACGCAAAAGAAGCTTAAATTTCATTCAAATGTGACGGGTATTCAGATTTCGGCCGCGACCGAAATTAGCATCGGTCTCGTTTAAGTTCAATTTAAAGCTAAAATGGCTGAAGCGTTTTGAAAAATCTTAGACTGGTCAAGGTGAGTAGGAATCTGGGCCGAAAGACCACCCAGGTGATTGCGTTTTCAAAACAGACGCACCTTAATATTAATATGGCAAACGTCACCTATTTACACAACACAACCATCCCTGAACAAGATTGTCGTCGTAGACGGGATTCGAAACCTAGACTACCGGAGTGAGAAATATCACTTACGCCTCTACTCGCTGAGCTACCCCCACCTGCGCTGAAAAGAATGTTAAACCTTGAAAACTTCTTCATTGGTGCTTTATCGATTTCTTTGACTTTATTTTATAGAAAAGGGCACAAGTATAATATCTTTTCGTGATTTCAATAAAAAGAAATTAAAAAAAAGATAGGAAAAATCAAAAGGCGTAAAAAATATTCATGTTTGTCTTTTTCATAGGTCTCTCAAAACCCGAAACAAATGCATTACAGTCGAACTTCCCTAAACGGACACTTCTAATAACCGGACATTTCTCATAAACGGACACTTTTATTTTCCCCAACGTTTTTCCTTATATTTTACTAGAAAAATAACTTCCAATAGCCGGACACTCTCATAACCGGACACGGACAGTGCTTTTATACCCTTTCCGAACAAGGAAGTCTCTAATAAACGGACAGTTCACAAATAAAATTCGAAATTCTTGCATTACAGAATTGTATCTCGAGCAAAGAAGTTTTGAAATTACCGGAAAATCGGTCTTTTGCGTAAAGCAAAATTCACTTTCCGGAAATCGCTGCACAAATCTTGTTTATCTCTCCGTGTAGGTGGAATTTCTTAGAGATTCAGGAGTTCAATTTATGTCGCGGCATTTAATCGTGCAGTTTTCTATTCTTTTAAAATATGAAAAAAATTAAAAAGCAAATTTGTCTTTTGAAGAAAAAGTGCAAGACCAAGTCATTTTAGAATTCACAAAAAAATAGTGTTGTTGATCTGGAAAAAAAATTGAATCGGAAAAACACGGTTGAAATGAGACATCGTGGTTTTGAATGGATTCGCAGCGCAGACCAAATTAGTTTTATAAAATGTTTTCCTTTGTGAAATATTCTCATAAGCGGACACTTCCAATAAGCGGACAAAATCTCAATCCCCAATGGTGTCCGCTTATGGGAAGTTCCACTGTATATAGAGAAAGGTTAATTTATTAATTTACATATTATGAACTAGGTTTGCAAAATAGAATTATTCTTCTCGTTTCGAATCGTCTTCTTCGTCAGAGGTTTGTTCTTCATCTGCAAAAAAAATGCATTAGAGGGCCCAAGCTTCAGTTCTACTGTTCAAATAGGTACTGATGTGGGTACTGACTGTCAAAGTTTTGAGAAACGATATTTTCCTATCCAGTCCAATAAACATTTTTTTTGGCAGCAATCAATGATAAGGGTTGGGTACGATATCCCGCCCATCATATTCCCGTTTTTTTAAATCCCGTCATTCAATATCCCGCCATTTCAAAATCCCGCCAATTAAAAATCCCGCCAATTAAAAATCCCGCTCAATTAGAATCCCGTCTAATCAAAATCCCGCCAATCCAAAATCCCGCCATTTCAATAATCCGCTTAGGTATTCAAAATCCCGCTTTTCAATATCCCGCCACAAAAGGTAAGTATTCTTTCAAAAATCGTGCGCGCGGGCAGAAAATAATACTTACCTTCTTACTACATCACATATTGGTCGTTAAAATATTGATACTGCTATACAGATTGGAAAGCGAAAGCTAGTAAATTCTCTTATCAGTGAGGCGGTGAGATTCAATTTCAATATTAGTGAAAATACCTACATATGTATTTTTCCGAATTGACACGACGTTTCGAGGATACAGATGGCAAAAAATAGTAGATTGGTTTGGAATTAATTATATCCATGGGAAAAATACCAAGTCGGGAAAGCCAGGAAAACCAAGGTTCCCGCCTAAGTTCAGGAGTATTGCTGACGCAGTTGCAAATTTTCCAAGAACTCAAAATAATGTTGAGGCTTGACACAGACGATTAAACTTTATCACAAGGAAAAGCCATATCGGTCTGTACTGGCTGGTGGAATTACTAGGTAAAGAATTGCTGCTAGCTAAGAGGGGAGCAGTCCCGATCCGAAGGTCGCATCCAAAAGCAAACTAAGGTATTTAGACGTAGCCAACTAAAGAGGACTATGAAAAAACGGATTTTTTTGAGAAACTTGGCGCATAAACTAATGTAAATAATTGACAAGGCGAACGCATATCTATATTTTTTGGTTAACAATAAAAAAAAATTTGTCGGTATTCTGACGGGATTTTTTATTATTTAATAGCGGGATATTGAAATGGTGGGACTTTGAGGTGGCGGGATTTTGGAATGGCGGGATTTTGTAATGTCGGGATAAGGTAAAGCGATATTTTTTGGGAAAAGCGGGATTATGAACGGGCGGGATTTTGTTTTTCGGGATTATGTAGGTATCCCCAATGATAATTGTGTTTGGTACCATATCATCTTCAAACCAATTCGGGACGTACGCTGGATCTATATGAGTCCATCCATTTCCAAATGTAGTGCTCTGTAGCCATAATCGTTCGGTCGCCACTCTGTGATATAAAGATTCATAGAGAAACGAGTTTCTCATGATCCACCGCAAGCTTATTATTCAGGAGATGATAAGAAATATTCTTATCGTAGAATAATAAACTAACAATAGAATAATAAACTAACAATGCGGCTAGAAAGTGGTATGGCTGACAACCGTATCACACTTCGAATTCAGTTGTTTTTGAACCGTTGTCGACTACCCACGGTAGTCGTCAACGCACCATGCTCCACGAGGAGTAAGGGTAAAACAAGATTTCCGTTGCTTAATCTGGCTGGTCTAGCGGTTAGTGCGCGCACCTTCGGTGCACAGGGTCATGAGTTCGAATCTCACCGTGGATCGTGGTGTTTTTCGAACTCACGAGCTTGTGACGGACTATGATCTCACTCAGATGTTAAACGAGTACCCATTTATGGGGATAAATAACACTGCTGAGCGTGATGCTGATCTCATTACCTCAACAAAAAGCAGATAAGATCTTGGAAATGGGATGTCACTAACACATCCTGCGGCCTTAGTCCAATGTTGGATTGTCGCGCCTGTTATTTCTTTTATTTTTTTTTAAAGGCCCGACAAGAAATAAGGTCCTTTAAACCTGTTCATGAAATTCCTGTTTAAGGGAGTGGACGAAGAAAAATTTGAAAAGCTTTTTAACAAACATTTGTCATTAATTCTTTTAAGTTAAATGGCTAAGGTAATAAAATAACATATTTCCATATTTACACTAGTAGTTACTATGTATAGTAGTGTGGCTGGTCTAGCGGTTAGTGCGCGCACCTTCGGTGCACAGGGTCATGAGTTCGAATCTCACCGTGGATCATGGTGTTTTTCGAACTCACGAGCTTGTGGCGGACTATGATCTCACTCAGATGTTAAACGAGTACCCATTTATGGGGATAAATAACACTGCTGAGCGTGATCTGATCTCATTACCTCAACAAAAAGCAATTAAGATCTTGGAAATAGGATGTCACTAACACATCCTTCGGCCTTAGTCCAATGTTGGATTGTCGCGCCTGTTATTTTTTTAATTTTTATATTTACACTGGAAGTGACTATAGCGTAGCATATTTTAAACGAGGAAAGATAAACCCCTGACACGCTCTGTGGCTCACTTGGTTGAATCGCACTCTACAATGTTAGTAATCTAGAGGTTCGGAGATCGAATCTCGGCGTGGTCTAAATTTTCCGTACATGTGTGGATAGGAAATATATAGTGCTTGCATTATTATGGACCGTTTCAGATTGTAAGAAAACGACCGTACGGGTAAACTTGCACGGCAAGAACCGAACGTACGATAATTTCACACTATCCGCTCAAAACACGGACGGGCGAACAATAATAATAAAGCAACTGTGCCCATGCACGCTTCAAAGTTAGTGTAGAATGACAATGAAGTGTCGAATCGACAAGATCAAAATGAAAGTAAAACAACTAGCCGCATTATGGTTTTATTATCGTCACAGGAAAAACGTCAACGATCGGGAGATGCTATTGTAGGTCCGGTTGTAATTCGTTCGTGCATTTCATACGTTATACGATTGTTTTTCTTTCGTAAGACACGTTCTTACTATGTGAAATGCACAATGCTCTGCCGGCCACTATAAAACCTCTCGACGTATTTGTATTGGTCGATTGATTCCTACACGTCAGTGAAATAAATCCATCAACCAGTTGAGTCTTGCCTATGTCTCCGGCATCATCACTAAGGTCGTCCAGAGCACACAAAAGAGATGCTTTGAAAGCATTCAGATGCGTGACATCTAGGGGACCCCTACGAGACGCGTCGGTAACACCCAAGATGAGATCCCCTCCGGCAACCTGTGCGAAGGATTTCTTACCCTGGTTAGGCTCCTGTTTCCTGTCTGCCTGGTTAATCTCTTTTTTTTCAAGAGGTCCTCCCGACATAACAGGCTCCTCACATCGAGCTCCCTCCTTCAATGGTTGGACCGGCTCAGATGTTCCTGGGTTGACACCCTTAAACCGCTTCACTGGCCTTTCCATTTCCGGAGTTGTCTCCTCATGTGCCGACCCACCAGGTTGATTTGACATCTTCCCGGCGGACTGACTCTCCTTCCTCCGCCTCCTCTTCAGTCTCTGCTTTTCACGCTTTTCAGCTTCTAGCGTCGACTTACGAGTCAGCGTTCGGACCCTTCTCAGGAGATACTGTTCGAGCTAACATCTCCACACCTAGCGACGTTTCATTGTCCGTTCGAACAGCGTCATCCTCAACCGAAGTACCTTTAGGAACTAACCTCTCCACGCCTTTCGACGTTTCATTGTCCGTTCCTTCAACACCTTCGCACACCAAGGTTCTGCATTCAGAGATTAACATCTCCGACCCTCGCGAGTCGTTGATGTCCATCCCCTCCAACATCGCCAAGTCAAATTCCTGAATGTCTTCTTTAGGTTTCCATTCTTGATATTTCTTTAAAACTCCAGGTTTGGGTTTGCCGTTCACGGATTACAGCCGAGGCAACAGCCAGCGTTACGCCTCCCGCTACTCCCCTCCACCATTGGAGTGTCGAAAGAATCCGTCCGTCCTTCCCTCTCTTCGGGTTGCGAAGAAGACGACTTCGCTTCCACCCGAAAGTTCCGTAGGCTATTATGTAACTTCACCCCTGTGATCCTTGATGCCAGGCATGCAAGACTTCTCCCCTAGTCTAACGGATCGCTACTCCGTAGACCGCGGTTCACTGGTTGCAAGAAAAGGAGCAAAGTGAAGTGTTGGATCCTGAACCCCGCAGGTGTACTCTCTCCTCAGTTACCAGCTCCAACCTCACACCCAGTCGCCGTGTCACCTATGCGGAGAGTTTCATAGGCGCCCACTGCCGAGGTACTCGTACGGGTTGGGAACAGAGTTTTGCACAATCAGTAGGGATCGTGCGGCAGCACCCGCCCCATGACTCAGCCTGCGTCCAAAAATCATTCGCAGTTTCCAGCGGTCATAATAATAAAGCAACTGTGCCCATGCACGCTTCAAAGTTAGTGTAGAATGACAATGAAGTGTCGAATCGACAAGATCAAAATGAAAGTAAAACAACTAGCCGCATTATGGGTTTTTATTATCGTCACAGGAAAAACGTCAACGATCGGGAGATGCTATTGTAGGTCCGGTTGTAATTCATTTGTACAATTCATACGTTATACGATTGTTTTTCTTTCGTAAGACACGTTCTTACTATGTGAAATGCACAATGCTCTGCCAGCCACTATAAAACCTCTCAACGTATTGGTATTGGTCGATTGATTCCTACACGTCAGTGAAATAAATCCATCAACCAGTTGAGTCTTGCCTATGTCTCCGGCATCATCACTAAGGTCGTCCAGAGCACACAAAAGAGATGCTTTGAAAGCATTCAGATGCGTGACATCTAGAGGACCCTCACGAGACGCGTCGGTAACACCCAAGATGAGATCCCCTCCGGCAACCTGTGCGAAGGATTTCTTACCCTGGTTAGGCTTCTGTTTCCTGTCTGCCTGGTTAATCTCTTTTACAAGAGGTCCTCCCGAGATAACAGGCTCCCCACATCGAGCTCCCTCCTTCAATGGTTGGACCGGCTCAGATGTTCCTGGGTTGACACCCTTAAACCGCTTCACTGGCCTTTCCATTTCCGGAGTTGTCTCCTCATGTGCCGACCCACCAGGTTGATTTGACATATTCCCGGCGGACTGGCTCTCCTTCCTCCGCCTCCTCTTCAGTCTCTGCTTTTCTCGCTTTCCAGCTTCTAGCGTCGACTTACGAGTCAGCGTTCGGACCCTTCTCAGGAGATACTGTTCGAGCTAACCTCTCCACACCTAGCGGCGTTTCATTGTCCGTTCGAACAGCGTCATCCTCAACCGAAGTACCTTTAGGAACTAACCTCTCCACGCCTTTCGACGTTTCATTGTCCGTTCCTTCAACACCTTCGCACACCAAGGTTCTGCATTCAGAGATTAACATCTCCGAACCTTGCGAGTCGTTGATGTCCATCCCCTCCAACATCGCCAAGTCAAATTCCTAAATGTCTTTTTTAGTTTCCATTCTTAATATTTTCTTAAAACTCCAGGTTTGGGTTTCCCGTTCTCGGACCACAGCCGAGGCAACAGCCAGCGTTACACCTCCCGCTACTCCCCTCCACCATAGGAGTGTCGAAAGAATCCGTCCGTCCTTCCCTCTCTTTGGGTTGCGAAGAAGACGACTTCGCTTACACCCGAAAGTTCCGTAGGCTTTCATGTAACTCCACCCCTGCGATCCTTGATGCCAGGCATACAAGGCTTCTCCCCTAGTCTAACGGATCTTGGATTTGGACTAGTGAGACTCATGAAAAATGTTGGCTGTATTTTTTCAAATTAGGCAGCAAGTAAGCTGACCTAGACACGCCAATAAAATCATCCAGGGTAGCATCCAGGTTAAATTTTAAATTGTCACAGAGCATTACAAATTATTTCAAAGTATTGATTTTTTTATTCAAGGCCTGTTTCCGCTTTTCATATGCAAAAGTTTAATTGCTTTCTTCTCACAAAAAACATATTTTTATGATTGCAACATAATTTTTTCCAACTTATAATTTGTCAAACATTGTTAACATGAATTTCCAAACAAAAACAATACAATTTTTTTTGTACACACTTGCATGCAACGTGGAAACTAAGAAAAAAGGAGACTGCGGCTAATTTCGGGCGCGGCCGAAACTTGGGATACCCTTCGCTCCCCTCGGGCTAAAAGTTTTTTTCGGGCGTACCTACGACGTGTTTTTAACCCCCCCCCCCTATTATTTTCCTTCTGTCTTCACTAAAGTTCCGTTGCGTCGACAAACCAATAGTTGTTTGTGGTTTGGTTGATTACTGAGAAAATTTTATTGGGGGATGCGGGAGCAGGGCCCCATATTACGATTCCATTTGTTTTGAGCTTAATAAGCATTAATAAGAGGTTTTGTGAAATTGCTTAAAAAATGTTTCTTAGAAGAAACTAATTTGGGGAGTTGGATTCGTATGGCAGCCCCATGACCCCATCGTCTGATTTGATCCAATATTACATATGTTTTGTGCCATCGATAGAAATACATTCGTGTGAAATTTAGTTGAAATTGGTGCACAAATAGAAAAGTTTTTCTTAGAAGAACCTAATTTGGAGGGCTAGGTTTGTATGGCAGCCCCATGACCCCATGCTCTGATTTGATCCATTCTTACATATGTTTTATGTTATCAATAGAAACACATTTCTGTGAAATTTGGTTGAAATTGGTGCAAAATAAAAAAGGTTTTCTTAGAAGAACCTAATTTGGAGGGCTAGGTTTGTATGGTAGCCCCATGACTACATGCTCTGATTTGATCCATTCTTACATATGTTTTATGTTATCAATAGAAACACATTTGTGTGAAATTTGGTTGAAATTGGTGCAAAATAAAAAAGTTTTTCTTAGAAGAACCTAATTGGGGGGGTTAGGTTTGTATGGCAGCCCCATGACCCCATTGCCCGATTTTGCCGATTCAAACATACAAACTGCCTGCAGCGAAAAGAAGCATTTGTGCAAAATTTCAGCTTCATAGCTTTTAAATTGGCCGAATAAAACGCGTCGCAACAGACGGATAGACAGACGGACAGACGGACATCGCCCAATCAACTCCCCAAGTCATGCTGATCATATATGTATACCTTTTATATGGTCGGAGATGCTAGCTTCAATGCGTTACAAACTTCATGACAAAGTTAATATACCCTTTCATTCTATGAGCGAACGGTATAAAAAGAAAAATTTCATTTTCATCATTCTCATTGGAAAAATAACGAAGTGATTGAGATTGCATACATTTAGGCAACATTTCTAGAAATCTGATAAGCTTATTAAAACTGGAGGGTACATTCTGTAAGGGGATAATCGCCATCGCCAATGGCGATAATCGAAAGTGATGGCCTCATCGGGCGACAATTTATTAATGGGTTTTTACGTGCGTATGGAAGAGATAGCTACTACTACCCAGAGGTCGAAAAGCGACAGAGCTTTTTTTTGGGATCATCTCTAAGGCGATAATCCGCCCATAACTGTCGCCAATAGCGATGACTTTCTAGCGACAGCATTGTTACTGTCGCTTTCATACGAAATTCGAAAAATAACGGAAATGGCTTGAGAGTTCTTATAATTTCGACATTTTTTAAGTTGTTAGTGTGAAGGAATAAACAAAAGGGCGCTTTTGGAGGATTTGTGGAATTATGTATGATGTAATAACTTAATATTTTACTACAAAATTGAGGCAATGGACTAGTTAAAGAGGACAGGAGCGCTGCACTTCATCGGATAAATGACTCAGTTTTGCGGGTACAATCTATGATCATGTAATATACATACATACATACATTTTATGCCTAGTTGCGGGAATATATACAGTGAAACCTCCCTAAGTTGACCATTCTGTAACATGACCACCTCTTTAAATTGACCATATTTTTTCCGCCCTTGTACATTCAACATTACGCTAAACGAGTTTCTAAGTTGACCACTCTTTCTATCTTGACCAAAAATTGTCCGCCCTTGGGTGGTCAACTTGTGGAGGTTTTACTGTACTTGGTGGATGCTAGTCATTTATACATAATGATTGCTATATGTATCTTTTGGTGCGTGAAATTGGCGTTGGCGTGAGGATGTACATTTTTTAAAGGACATAGATGCGATTGTGGGTCTAGAATACTGAAATATTTAGTAAGGGGTAAATTATATTTACATTAGAGCAAATGTTAGTAAATTACGATTTTTCTTGACAGGACGTGGGCATTGTATAGATTTGACACTATGGTTCGACAACCCTGTCAAAGGAAGATAATATTTTCGTGTGGGCAATTGTCACTTGCCTTTTCGATTTCGACTTTTAGTTTTTTTCCCGTTTCATTTATTTTTTTTTATTTTTTTTTTTCATTTTAGAATTACTAATTTATAAACTCCAGAAAATCGCCGTTTGAAAAAAAAATATTTCAAATTAACTAACAATCATATGGAAAAAATAAGCTGCATGTCAGGAAAAGGATAACTGCGGGGTAATAGTTCATTTATAATTTTTGCCGATTTCTCTGGACTGATTTGATTTAAATCCACTTTCTTAGCCAATCAATACCAATAAAAAAAGTGGTTACATGCAACTGTTTTTATGTGTAGTTCTACATAATATATGAAAGATATTGTGGAAATACCGCTAACGCATCGAACAAATATCTTCATACACGCTCTTCCTAGAGACATGTGGTTGAAATACATTTCCCGCGTCAGCATCAGCAGAAAAATTTCAATTTAGAACACACGCATTTGCCTTTGATGACCCACATTGACAGCAGAAGCAGAGTCAATTTTCAAAAGTTGTTTCGCTAACTCGTCGACATATCCAATAACCAATAATGAACTTACAATGTTTCGCTCAAAGTTCAAAGCTCTTCACCAAAGACACGCTACCAATCCACTATCCACCCTGACGTCTTCTGGTGCCATATGATCTGTTAGGTTCGCCACGCCATACATACTTCCGATCATTTGAACAATCTTTTTGGTGTTGTGTGTGTTTTTCATATATACCTTTTTTCCTTCAAGTTAACACATTTACGGACCCAATGGACAAATTTGCGAGCGAAATTGACGATTTTACGAATCATGTTAACAAATTTGCGAAACAAACGAACTTTTTTTCGAGTCAAGTAACTAATTTTGTCGATGAAAATAATGCTTTATTGGATGATTTTAACAATTTTGCGAATCAATTTAACAAATTTACGGATCAAATGAAAATATTTTCGGAACAATTAAGCACATACCTATGCGAATGAAGTAAACATTGTTTTGAATGTTAGCAACTTTACAGACCAAATTGACAAATTCGCGAATCAAATTAACAATGTTTCGAACTTAGTATATATAATCGTTAATCAAATTTTTAATTCAACAATCAGTAAACTACGATTAATGCAACTCCCTTCCGGCTGCGGCAACTGGCAGTTGCATCATCATATCTAGTACAAAGTTTGTACAATCCGTAGAAGTTACTGTTTGCACTCCTTGAGCAATCAAGTCAGTTAAAACATGATCTCGTGTAAGATCACCAAGTTTTTCACGTACAAATCCGTTTACTTTTGCGAATACTTTTTCAATAGGGTTGAGCAACGGCGAATACGGCGGGAGATATTGTAGCGTAAGTCCAGCGCGCTGTAGAATTTCCTTGACCTCAGCACCTTTATGGATTTTACCATTTTCCATTATAACAAGCGCACCCTCCCATGATGAGTCCAGATTATCCACCAACTCTCTTAGAAATGTGCAGAATTTTTGTGCATTGCATGTTGAGTGTGCAAGAATATTGCTATGGAGAACTTCTTCATTAGACATTGCAGCAACAAGGCTTACATTTCTTCCGCGAATAGTAGGCATAGGCAGTACGACTCGAGCTCGTGTATTTGTTAAATTGTACCGTTCATGGATTATATTTTCCTGTTTGGGTATCTTGAATAAATAAATATATATATAAATAAATCTGCCGCCGTATTCGCCGATACTCAACCCTATTGAAAAAGTGTTCGCTAAAGTAAAAGGATTTGCACGTCAAGAACTTGGTGATCTTACACGAGATCATGTTTTAACTGACTTGATTGCTCAAGGAGTGCAAACAGTAACTTCTACGGATTGTACAAACTTTGTACTAGATATAATGATGCAACTGCCAGTTGCCGCAGCCGGAAGGGAGTTGCATTAATCGAAGTTTACTTGATTGATGAATTAAAAATATGATTAACGATTATACTTACTAGGTTCGAAACATTATTAATTTGATTCGCGAATTTGTTAATTTGGTCTGTAAAGTTGCTAACTACATTCAAAACAATGTTTCCTTCATTCGCATATGTGCTTAATTGTTCCGAAAATATTTTCATTTGATCCGTAAATTTGTTAAATTGATTCGCAAAATTGTTAAAATCATCCAATAAAGCATTTTTTTCAACGACAAAATTATTTATTTCACTTGAAAAAATGTTCCATTGTTTCGCAAATTTGTTAATTTGATTCGTAAAATCGTCAATTTCACTCGCAAATTTGTCCATTCATTCCGTAAATGTGTTAACTTGAAGGAAAAAAGGTATAAATCGGTGGCTATTCTTCATTTTGTGGCTGTAACGGTCATTCTTCATCAAAATTAGCGATGAATGTTCATCTCCAAAAAATATATTGAGTGCATTCAGCGAACGAAAAATATAGCAGAAAAGTGCTCTTCCAATTAGATTCTTATTCCGCGTGAAGGCTTTTCATCGGAGGAAGAGGTCGGTGGCGGGTAATTCTTGTAGCATTTCCAGTAAATTTTGTTCGCTTAATGCACTTATTATTTTCGCTCCTAAAGATAGCTTTACTTCGACAATCCCGGTTAAGACCAAACAGCTGACATTTGACAGTTTTTGCGCATCTTTAACTCACCTTCTTCGGCTTATTTTTTAGATGTGGTGGATTTTATCACAAAAGATGATTATTTCTTTGCAAAATCTTTTCTCGTGATGAGAAAAACACTCACATTTGGTTTGAAAACACAAATTCCCTCATATTTCCCCTATGCGTCCGCCATCTACATATGATTCATCTAAGCTCTATCCCGTGTAGGGTAGTTGCACGCGTGAACTTTACCTGGGTGTCATTTTTTTTATATTAAGTTCTACCCAAACCTGCATGGGATAAACCCAATAAAACGTGCCTAATCTGTCATCAAATAAAAGCACACACCACCGAAACAAACATGAGCCATATAGTCACACACACACACATAAACATCTAGATACATTGCATACACACATTCAAAAACATAAAGAAATTTTCATATACCATGGAATCGATCGTACGATGGATGACGATGGACGACAATATAAGTCCATTTTGGGAACTCGTCCATACGTACGTACGTTTGCAATGCATGGTGTCGGATGACCCTAAAGTATCAATATGTAATGCAAAAGCACATACATATTTCTGTCTCTGTCACACGAAGCACAACCAGCACAAAAATCATCTGTCGCCGTATACAAAGTGATGACCTTACATGATTCCAAAGAACGACACCTATCATTTTCATTGCACTGTCGCTTTGTTAATTTAGATGGAATTTACTTTTTGAAGAAAGGTTTCAGCGTTAATTATTGGTTATGCCGTGTCACATTGTGTTATTGGTACACAATTGATGTTTCAACAAGAGTTCGTATTGAACTTATGGTGAATTTTTCATGAAAGTGACTGTCGCCTTGAAAATGACGGCCATATAAGACACATTGGGCGACTGTCGCCTTAGATGATTCCAAAATGACGAAAATGACTAACGCCAGTCAACTGTCGCCTTACAGAATGTCGGTTCTGAATGGATAGCTATTCGGGTTGGAATTGCTAACCTGAATGTGGGTTCGAGTTAGCATTTGTATGAAAATTACACCGTATAGATACGTGTCGAAAAACACGGCCGTTATCATTTCCTCTTGATCCTTGCCATCAAACACCAGGCTCTTATCACGAGCAAATAAAGGTGGCATAAATTTTATATGACGGAAAATGTTGTTTGAGTTTCATACGGTAACGGCCCAGTTTTCCCTATATGAACATTTAAAAACGTCGCTAACAATACATATTGAAGAGGCTTAAAATAATTTTTGAAGATTTGAAATCTGTGTCAATAGTCCAGAACAATTGGTTCAAAATAGCCCCAAACCTAAACATCCAAAAATAAAAGAAATTTTTGATGCCAAATTGTTGAATACACTGCCTTATATACGCAGTAAAAAGTTACACAAATTTGCGCCATGGGTTAAGGGGGGAGAGGGTTGCAAAGGGGTGAAAATTCAGTTTCTTGCAAATATCTGGAAAACTATGAGTCTGACCTTAAAATGAGCTGAGGACAAAACAAACTACATAAAATTACCTTTGTAATGATATGTAACACTCTAGACATTTTCCTAGAAAATTATTCCCTAGACCCAGAAGTATTATAGTGAATTTACATTTTTTGCACTGTAACTCTTGATAGAATGGACATACTGTCATAAGATCTTGTCCATATATTGATAACAAAATTTATTTGACTCGTACCAAAAATTGGAGTGCTCCGACCATTGACGCCCCCCTCAGTCGTCCTAACAAAAGGCATGCCTGTAGCTTCTTTTTAAACTGAGCCAGACAGATCAAATTTGGTGGGGTGCCTAGTCTAAGCTCCATTATGCTCCCCACCGAAAATTATTACCATCCGATCAGAACTAAGGGTACCCCCCATACAAAGTGAACGAAAATTCTAACAAATTTCACATTTTTTCACTTCTAAATTCTATTTAAAATGAAAAAATAAAATTTATCTCTTAGAAAGTCACTATGATAGTTAATTGTAGTCTTCTGAATGTATGTTCAAAATTTTGCATCAAAGCGTACACTACAAGTATAAACAAATTGTGTTTGAAAGTCATTGGTACTAGTTCAAAGGCAAGTTCCGAATAATATCCAGTAACGTGTACTAGCAACCTTCAAACCCCATTTTTCGTACTTGTAAGGCACGCTCTGCTACAAACTTTTGAATATACATTAAGAAGACTACAATTAACTGTTATAATGACGTTCTAAGAAATAAATTTTATTTTTTCGTTTTAGATAGATTTTAGAAGTGAAAAAATGTGAATTTTTTTTAGAATTTTGGTTGACTTTGTATGGGGAGTAGCCTTAGTTTTGATCGGATGGTAACAATTTTTGGTAAAAAGTATAATGGGGCTTAGACTAGGCACCTCACCAAATTTTATCTGCCTGGCTCAATTTGAAAAAAAGGTAGAGGCATGCCTTTTTGAAAAATGTTAGGAGGAGTGAGGGGGGCGTCAATGGTCGGAGCACTCCAATTTTTGGTACGAGTCAAAAAAATGTTGCTATCAATATATGGACAAGATCTTATGATAGTAGGTCCATTCTATCAAGAGTTTCAGTACGAAACGTAAAACTCAAAAAATGTAAATTCACTATAATACTTTTGGGTCTAGCGTATAATTTTCTGAGAAAATGTCTAGAGTGTTACATATCATTACAAAGGTAATTTTATGTAGTTTGTTTTGTCCTCAGCTCATTTTAAGGTCAGACTCATATTTTTCCAGACATTTGCAAGAAACTGAATTTTCACCCCTTTGCCACCCCCTCCCCCCTTAACCCATGGCGCAAATTTGTGTAACTTTTTACTGCGTATATTAGGCAGTGTATTCAACAATTTGGCATCAACAATTTCTTTTATTTTCGGATGTTTGGGTTTTGAGCTATTTGTACTAGACTACAAACAAATTCAAAATATTCACAGGAATTGATGAGGAAGTAAACGAATTTTGAGTCAAATTCAATTCTGTTACTGCTGTCTCAAAAGTGGACATAGGTTGTAAAATTCCCCCGTTTCCTTCTTATTTATTATTCCATGGTCTCTACTCAATAAAATATTCTCCATAAGGGAAATTCTCATAGAGCTTCCGCAAACCAATGGTTTGTGCCCATGATAAATCAAAACGGATACTTATGCTTTAAATAGAATGGATGCAGCAGCAGCCCAATGCAATTTAAATGGGTGACGTCATGTTGGCAGCAAAAGCTATTTATACGAGTAGCTGTTGCTGCATCCATTCTATTTCAAGCATAATTGGTTTTTGGAAACTGTGTGAATATTTCACATGGGAAATTTCACACAGAGCTTTCAAAAACCAATGGTTTATGTCCATGATAGAGCAGTGGCGACAACGGATAAAACCGGGTGTCTGGGCTTAAAGCTAATTTTTAGGGAAATATCACCGAAAAGCGTATTTTTGCCAGATTTGCAATAGCATAAGTAGATTTCACACTATGATTACACTGTTGTAGCCGAGCCTAGTCCAATTTATTTTAGCATTTCAATTAGAACAAACCTAATAGTGGACTGATACTACTGACATCATTTACTTGTTGCATATCTTGCTTAGTTACAAAAACGTATAAAATAGCGTGATGATTTTTTCTAGTTTGTATTCAGGGTGTCGGGAAACTGCCGCATAAACGCACTGGATTGTAATTTATAAAGTCATTTGCAACAAAAAAAAATTGTACGGAACATACCCCAATTCTTAACTTTAGCTGATATTTGAAGATTTTGAAAAAAAAATCATTTTCATTTACGACTTAAACTTCAATATCTCTAAAGATAGCTAAAATGGCAAAATTTGATGATTTATTTCAGCCAACAAATTTACCTATAAAACAAAACTAAGCGCACTAAAATCTGAACAGAGGTTTGGTTTTTACAGAACTTTAAAGTCAAATTTTTGTGATTTGAGCCAAAAAAAAAATATATTTTTTCATCTCAATTTTCTTCAACTTCTGCCAAGGTGACTCTTTTAAAAATTGCCGTATACATAGTTTTCTGATTATATCTTTCTTATATCATTTTATTCTAACTCCATTATTTTGAACAGTTTTAATGCCTTAAGTGCAGAAAACTATGGTCCATTTTTGCTCGAATTCATTCAAATTTCTTTTAATATTCTGCTATTTGTGTAGGATTTAAGCAAATTATGGCAAAATTGAGCAAAATTTAGCCCTAGTTTTCTGTACTTAAGGTATTAAAACTGCTAGAAATAATGGAGTTAGAATAAAATGATGTATAAAAGATATGATTGGGAGATCATGCGCCAATTTATTAAAGAATCGTACAAAGACCTCACCCTGGTATAGAAGTTGGAGAAAACAAAAACAACAATTGTTATACACTTCGCTCATAGAGTGAAAGGGTATATTAACTTTGTCATGAAGTTTGTAACGCATTGAAGGAGGCATCTCCGACCATATAAAATATGTATATATATGATCAGCGTGGCGTGACGAGCTGAGTCGATTGGACGATGTCCGTCTGTCCGTCTGTCCGTCTGTCTGTCTGTCGCGACGCGTTTTGCTCGGCCAGTTTAAAAGCTATGGAGCTGAAACTTTGCACACATGCTTCTTTTTGTTGCAGGCAGTTTGTATGTTTGAATCGCTGAAATCCGACAAGGGGGGCAGCCCCACCCATACAAACCTACCCCCCAAAATTAGGTTCTTCTTAGAAAAACTTTTTTATTTATACATCAATTTCAATAAAATTTCACGCAAATGTGTTTTCATTGCTGACACACAATATATGTAAAAATCGACCAAATCGGACAATGGGGTCGTGGGGCTGCCATACAAACCTAGACCCCCAAATTAGGTTCTTCCAAGAAAAACTTTTTTATTTTCTCATCGATTTCAATCAAATTTCGCACAAATGTGTTTCAAATTATATCACAAAACATATGTAAAAATTGACCAAATCAGACCATGGGGTCATGGGGCTGTCATACAAACCTAGCTCCCCAAATTAAGTTCTTCTAAGAAATTTTTTGTTATTTATACACCAATTTCAACAAAACTTCACACAAATGTGTTTCTATTGATGACACAAAACATACACATATGGCCAAAGAAATAAGTGCACCCATACTAATTTTTCTTATCACCCTGTAGCCAAGTAGTTATTTGAGGAAATAAACTAATATGGAAAGATTTAAATACTTAATTGGTAAGGAATGAAATAATATGTAAATTAGCATATTATAATAAATAACAGCTTTCATTTACCTTGAAAAAGTACGGACTGACTAAAATAAGCTGGACAAAATAATAAGTACATGTCAGTTAATTTGATTAAAACTTGTTTTAATTAAAATATTAAGTTCTGAATCGACCAGAATTTAATTTATTTTATTATTTAAAAGTAAATGGTTCATTATTTTGAAAGAAAAAAAGGTTTTTGTTGGCCTTTTGGAGATAATTCTTATCGTATGTTCCCATACATCCAAATATCCAGTTACTTCCAGGAAATTCCGTAATTGGTCCGGTTTATGAAACGGTGTTTCTGTTTCATTGATTCAACTCCCCCTAAACATTCCAGATTCAATTTAACTCTAGTAACAACGTGAAAACCCACCCGACTTGGTTGAAGCGGATCCTTGACCAGTTTCTGAGGTACGGTTAGGGTTAATATCCTGCTGAAATCCCCATTTAAAGTGTGTGTGTTCATAAGTGAAATATTCTAGGACTCTAAACTAACATTTCTTATATAGAAATTGCCTCATTGTAACGGTTATTAGGTATATTTGAACGAAACGAAACTATGAAAATTAAACCATAGACCACGTTTTTTCGCCTCCATGGGAAATAGTCAGTAGATGTAGCATATATTATATTATTTTTTTTCCCGAATGAAGAATATTACGACAAGAGTAGTTTCCAATCAAATTTATTACGATCTCATAAATAAAACAGACTATTCTGTGAGTTTTCATTGTTCGGTCTGGAACAAGAAAAACTATCCCTCCCAAATTTTCTTGAACCGTCAACACTTTTTGACGTCGCCATGGAAACTTCCAAACTTTTTGTCAAAACTGCTTTACTTCTTGTATTCTTCGATTAACTTTTCAAAGGGATTCTATATTTTAAATATTTGCCGGAAAATCACCAAGAGAACTTTTCTCGCCATAGTGATAATGAGACCGACAGTTGCCCTTAAGGCCCTTACATGGACTTAACTGTATTTGAGACTGCTTATATTTACTTTTTAATAAATTACACAGTAAATACAATGTTTAGCTGGTTTATTTCGTTATCGAGAGAATAATTTTTCCGCTATTTCAAAGTTTCGAACTTAAACGTTTGTGTGTTGTGTGTGTTTTTGCCCCCTTAAGTATTTTTGTTTGTTTTTAATTTAACGCTTCTGGCATAGGTACACCAATTAATAAAAAAACAAATCCTTACGGAAAATAGCAACTTGTTGTCAAAAGATAAAAAAAACCGATGGTGTACTTATTATTTTGACCAAGCTGAAAACCCACTTCAAAGTTAATATCGGGAGGAACTAAGAAAATAGGGGGATGCCATTTAGTTTTTCGATTCCGTTGGCATTGTTGTATCCTAATTGTTGTAATGACTATCTATTTGGAGTAATTCAATTTTAAAAAGGGTATGAAAATTTGGCATAAAAAGGTACATTAGCGGTGTACTTATTTTTTTGTCCATATGTGTATGTATGAATAGATGGAGTCGGACCATGTGGTCATGGGGCTACCATACAAACCTAGCCCCCCAAATCAAATTTTTCAAAGAAAAAACGTTTTTATTTGCACACCAATTTCAATCAAACCTGAGAAAATTATATTTCTATTGATGCCACATAACAAACGTGGAAATAAATGAAATCGGACTATGGGGTCGTGGGGCTGGCATATAAACCCAACCCCAAAATTAGGTTCTTCGAAGAAAAACTTTTTTATGTATCCACTATTTTCAACCAAATCTCATAGAAATGTGTTTTAATTGATGCCACAAACATACGTAAAAATTTATGGAAAGGCCATGCGTTCGTAAGGCTGCCGTACAACCCCCCCCCCTTTGGTTCTTCTAAGAACCCCACATCCCCCGCTTCTCCCATTAAATCTTCGCCACGCCACTTATGTGAAAATTCAAGGAAAAGCATGGAAGCGGGGAGGACTAAACACAAGTCATAGATACGCCGCAAAAAACTTTTAGCCCGAGGGGAGCGAAGGGTATCCAAATTTCGGCCGCGCCCGAAATTAGCCTCGGTCTCGTTTTTTTGTAAATTTGTTGGCTGTGCCAACTTATTTCGCTATTCGCCTACATGAAATATTTAATTCTCCTATAGCAGATAATTGGTTGCGTTATTTCTTCATATTGTCATCCGATAAATTGTGCATTGCAGTTTTATAGAAGGATGGACTTTCTGATTTTTAAAACAGTTGAAAGTTAGAAAGTGCTATGGAATACTAGGATGAAAATCTATTTTCTCCAATAGAATTGTTTGAAGTCTTGCATTAAACCAAAATTTACTCACTTATTTTTGATTTTTGAACCGATTAAGATGATCTCTGCCCACAAACTGGCTACATTTAATTGATGAATGTAGGTTGTTTGCAGTGGAAAGGATTAACCATTGTAAACAACCTAATTATATTGGTAAAGCCAACTGATTCATATAAAATAGAAGGTTTATTGAGAAGATTTTATTAAGAATTGGTTAGCATTTCTATAGAAGCAACTAATATGCATTTGGGGTGTTTACGTGCAATGCTGTGTGTATCTCAAATTGGTCGAGTTGTTAGCGCGTAGGACGGGGAATACGATAATCTTGGATTCGATGCTATACAGGGTGTCTGGAAACTGCTGCATAAACGCACCGGATTGTGATTCCACATATGATTTCCAGCAAAAAATTTGTACCGAACATACCCACTTAGCTCAACCGTTTAGCTGCCACAGGCATTTGAAGATTTTTGAAAAACTCATTTTCTTGCACGACTTAAAGCTCAATCTCACAGCTAGACCAGCTAGAATAGTGAAACAAAATGATTATTAGAGCCAACAAATTTACATATAAAATAAAACTAACCACACTAAAATCCGATAATAGGTTTGGTTTTTACAGAGCTTCAAAGTCAAGTTTGTGCGATTTGACCCAAAAACAATTTATTTTTTCATTTCAATTTTCTCCAACTTCTGCCAAGGAGAGGTGCTTGTACGATTTTTTTTAAAAATTGGTGCATAGTCTTACGATCATATCTTTCTTACATCATTTTATTCTAGCTCCATTATTTCTAACAGTGTTTATACGTTAAGTGTAGAAAACTAGGGTTAATTTTAGCTGGAATTCAATACAATTCAATTCACACTACTCCTAAAGATCTGCCAAATCGAGCCAAAACTAACCCTAGTTTTTTGCACTTAAGGCATTAAAACTTTTAGAAATAACGAAGTTAGATTAAAATCATGTAAAAAAGAAATGAAATTATCATTAGACTATGCGCCAATTTTTAGAAGAATCGTACAAGCACCTCCCCTTGGTAGAAGTTGGCGAAAATTGAGATGAAAAAACATATTTTGGGTCAAATCACAAAAATTTGAATTTGAAGTTCTGTAAAACCTAATCTCTTATCCGATTCTAGTGCCGTTAGTTTTATTTTTTAGGTAAATTTGTTGGCTGTAACAATCATCTTATTTTGCTATAGCAAGCCTAGCTTTTGAGATATTGAAGTTTTAGTCGTACAAGAAAATGATTTTTTCAAAAATCTTCAAATGCCTGTGGCAGCTAAAGGGTTAAGCTAGGGGGGTGTGTTGCCTACAACCTTTTTAGTGGAAATCACTTGAGGAATCACAATCCGGTGCGTTTATACGGCAGTTTCCGGACACCCTGTATACACTTGGGAGCAAAAAAACAAAAAGTGCCAAATAAAAACTTCTGATGAAACGTCTTTTTTCGGATTATTAAACTGTGTTAAAACTTTTTCTCTTCCAATTTCAGTTTATTGAGTTCTTGTGTTTTAAAGCACTTCGTTTGGGGTGGGTCGATTTCTTTGCTCCCAAGTGTATATGTGATTTGGGGATTTATCGAAGCAGACTACTACTTTTCGGTTATATTTTCGTCCCCTTACCGTCCTCAGTGATTTCCAGAAGTCGACTGATAATTATTATCGATTTATTCCTTCATCACTGAGTCCCGTGTGATATGTAGCAAGTCTTTGTAGCTAAGTTCACTCATGGCTTCCACACTTATTGTGTATTTGCCTAGGCTCCTCAGCCAGGGCCGTGGAGAGAAAATCCGGGCCCGGGGGGGACAATGATTCCGGGCCCACCTCTTCCATACGGTAAAAAATTATAAATCGAAGAAAATTTTTTTTTACATATCGGTCATTAAACAAATTGTACAATTATCTCTATAATTCAGCCTCCATTTAATCCGGAACACCTCATAATCCGGCGTTCACACTGAATCGGCTCAGTCTCAGTAATTCGGATGTTTTTTAATCTAATATAGTCCGGCATCCGGCATCAGTACGATAGATATTTGAAGAATGTTTTAAAGCGGCCTTCTGCGCATTCAGGTGCATTTTTATATTTAAGTTCTGAGGTAAAATGATCGGTTTTCAGAAAAATACGAATTATAGAAAAAATAGAAATAATAAAAAATAACGATACGGGATAAACCACTTGCCAAAAAACTGATTCATTCGTGATGCATTTTTAGATACTAACCTCACAAAAAACGGGGTTGACTATGGATAGTTTAACAGTTTGTGTGTGTGTGATTTTTTTCATATCCGTCACTATATGAAAGGGTATATTAACTTTGTCATGAAGTTTGCAACGCACAGAAGGAGGCACTTCCTACTATATAAAGTATATATGTATATTATTGATCAGTGTGACGAGATTTTTTTAGTGTACGTTGTGTATAACGAATGAAATCGGGCCATGGGGCCATGGGGCTGCCCCTGAAAATAAGGTTCCTCTAAGAAAAACTTTTTTCTTTATGAACCAATCTAAACCAAACTTCGCCCAAATATGTTCCTAGCAATAGTAAAGACTCACTGTGGTAGAAATTGTTAACGCGAAAGAAGCATAAGTTTCATTTTAATTTCCGCTGCGCCCGAAATTAGACTCGGTCCCGTTTCAAGTATATTTTGAAGACGACTCGAGAGTTGAGTGGCGAATTTTAAGGAAATACAGAAGCCAAAATCATTCTACATATAGAATATGGTTTCTTCGTTTTACGTGCATTTTTGGGTAACGAATCTTTATAAAAAGCTACTGCTTAAAGGGTTAACTTTCTAGTATGAAGTTTCTTTACTAAAATCTGCCCGTGATGAAAATAAGTTTATTGTTTAATGGTCGTGCCCCTTACACAAGATACGCATAAAGCGAAACTGGTAGCCTGGTAATCTTCTAGCATTTAGTTCTCCCAACAAAAAATATTGAAAAATTATTGATTCCCTTGTCCCAACAAAATTATTTAGAAAATTTATATTCTATTGGTGAAGTAAGATTCCAACCTATATTCGAACTTTGATATGAAGAAAGCCTTGAAATTTTCGACAATCATTCTCGATAGGATAGGATCATTCACAAATATTATTTTTTAATTCGATTTGAAGGCTATACGGGTGAAATTGGCTCAAGTGTTCATTTTACAGATGAATAATAAAGGCTGTACTACACGCAAAATAGAAAGTGTATAATGCAATAAACTGGGCAAATTTACTTATTTTTTTTTTTGGTTGAAGATTTTTCGAAGGAAACAGCTGTGGTCTATTCTGTACCTCAACCGTTACAAAGCTTTTAGCAAAACAAGGCGGATACACTTCACAGTTCTAACAAATGCTTGGGGAGCACAAATCTGTAATTTATTAGCACACTCGCAGTGGCCCAGAATGTTGGTCTTTACTCTATAAAATTGACTTTTGAAATGCGCAACGCTACGAATTTATAAAGGATTTTTATTTCTTCCTATTTTACCTATTTCAAAAAACCTATTTCAAAAAACCTTAAATTTTTTGATACCAAGTTGGCGAGTACTGGTAGGTAGATAGATTTAAATTAAGATTCAACAAGTGATCAACATCTGTGTGCTGTTATCTTGAAAACAATTTCATAAGCAGCAGCAGTATGTACACAAAATCAAAATCGCTCGTTAAAGTCCTCCTTGAAAAAAATGACGCTGTACTCCTATTTTTACTTTAAACACAAATATTTCGAAAAACTGTACGCTACTGGATGAAGAAGTCGAAATTTCTTAATTGAAATTTAGTAACGAAACTATCATGTTGATTGAATATGCTGATTCGGGCCTTAGTTCTCAAAATTCAAAAATAGATTAGGGGCCCCAAGCCTAGTGCACAGTATGTTATGAATTGTTGTTAAAACGCTAAAAGCAGTACATACTATGCTCGGCAAAATTATTGAAACAACAAAAATACCATGGTATAGCAGCATTTAAAGCCTCATAACTTTTCAACTAGTATCAAATTGGTGATATTTTTTTCTTAGTTTGATTCTTTGGTATGTTGTTGAAAGAACAAAACAGAAACCATCTTTTAACTCCAACAAATAACGGCAAAAAAGGAATAATATGAAGTGGCAAAATTATTTACACACCCATTCAATGCAGGCAAAATTATTTACACATTTCGATAATAACTGCATTTGCTAAGTAACGGTTCTAAATTTAAATGGCAAATTGACGCAGTGTGGGGCATAGTGTTGTTTTATTCAGTATTGTAAGGTTTTCCAGAGAGACAAGTTGGAAATACGCCAAGAGCAATTGAAATTTCGATAGAAAAAAGGGCGGCCATTGTGGCAGAGTTCAATAGAGGTATTTCGGCAATAGAGCTTTCAAGCAAATATGGATGTTCCCGGAAAACCATTTATTATCAAGTTCGGAAGTTCTATCAATACGGTAGTGTGAGAACTAAAAGCGGCAGAGGAAGGAAAAGAGCTACAACCAGGAAGAATGATTCTAAAATAGCCCGTTTCTTTAAGAGAAACCCTTTTGAAAAAAACCAGAACGTACTTGCAGACCTGAATGTTAGGATTAGCGAAAGAACCTTGCGTAGAAGGTTGAACGAAAATAAAATAAAAGCTTATGTCGTCCAAAAAAAGCCCTACATTACACAGAAAAACAGACAAGCGAGATTACAATTTGCTGAAGATCACATTTCCCACCCACCAGAGTTTTGGAGGAGCATTCTGTGGACGGATGAGACGAGTTGCTCCTTGGATGGCTCTTATGGACGTAAATTTTACTACGCTGATACAAAAACTAAAACGAGGCAACCCGTCACCCAGTCTATAAGACATTCTAAGGGTGGTAAAATCATGATTTGGGGTTGCATATCATACAGTGGCGTTGGACCTCTTGTTAGATGCCCCGATAATATGACACAGTCACATTATTTAGAAATCCTAAATGATGTTGGACTATTCGCGGGCTCCAAACTAATTGGGACTGATTTTATCCTCCAACAGGATAATGCGCCCGTACATACAGGCAGAAAAATTAAGCGATACTTAACTGAAATGGAGCAAGAAGTGTTGAAATAGCCTACCCAAAGTCCGGATTTAAACGTAATTGAGAATCTATGGCACATGGTTAAGTCCAAAATAGCTCAATATATTGGTAGGATCCCAAATCAGACTTGGAATGACTTCATTGCGGCTTGGAGCTCAATTTCATCAGAGCAAGTACAAATACTAACAGACTCGATGCCGAGACGCCTCGCAGAAGTCATTGCGTCAAAAAGAGGCAACACATCTTACTAAGTAACGTTATTTTACATGACCATTTACTTCAATTTAAAGAAATAATCAATTTTTCGCTTACAGAAGTGAAATAAAATGAAGTTAATACATTTGTGAAAATAATTTTGCCTGTTCTCAATGGATGTGTAAATAATTTTGTCATTCATCTTTTTATATTTTTTCTTCTGTGATTGGTTGAAAGTGTTTTTTTTTTGTATCGTGTACTTAAAGAAGATGCTAAAGATTAAACTGTGTAAAAATATTCAATGATTTTTTCTTATTTTAAAAGTTATAGTGCATCATAGGCTGCTAATGTATAGCATTTTCGATTGTGTAAATAATTGTGCCGAGAACTGTATGTTTAAGGGTTCTTAGTTAAAGACCTCAAAATAGCAATTTGTATGTAAAAAAAAACACTAAAGCACAACTTTTGTGTCAAAATCCGGGCCCCTATGAAATCCCGGGCCCGGGGGGAATCCCCCCGTTCCTCCCCCCCCTCTCTACAGGCCTGTCCTCAGCCCAGTACCACCTAGTGCTGGGCAGCCTCTTCCAGTCATCATCCTCCACGATTCTCATCGTAGATAGATGCGCTTTAAAATTACCATGCCCTGCCATTAAGGCAGTTATCAAACTTAGGCTACTCCGTGCATAACTGTGTGCCGTTTTGGCTTTAATCCCTAGTAGTTGCTAATTGCGTTTCGAGCCTGTGTACAAGTGGATAGTCGCCATCGTTGCCGATGTATGGAGTTAATCCAGCTATGTATCCTGGCCCCAATCAAACAATCCCAATCTATCTACGTGACGAAGTGAGCAAGCTAGGTTTAGCTCCTCGGAGTATAGTCCAGCCCCCGGCCCTTCCTTCCATGAGTGACCTATCAGTAAAGATAACGATATCACGTGGATACTCCTCGTGTATCCTACCATCCTCTATGAGAGTGCTGTGATGCACTCTCTTCATCGAACTTCTAGACTATGGAATACGCTTTGATCAATCAAAAAGTTCCCCAACATCTGCGTAAACTTTTTTGGTCTAAAATCTATAAATCATACATTCACTGGTCTAAATATCCGAACCAAATTTGACAGTTTCAGCTGTCTGTGGTATCCACACGGGTTGCCAATTGGTCGTTCCCGAAGTCAATTGGAAGCAGTAATCGCTTCAACACCAGCAACAATCTCACTCGCTGCCAAATTTATATATCCAATTTATTTATGCAGTGGTGTATCATTCAGTTGTCAATTGTACAGCAGTGCGCCATTTATCGAATACTTCTTCTTCCTTGCCTCGTTCTTTATACCGCTCCATGGTTCCGCGTTGCTCGACCTGCGGTGTAGGCACATCGCCCGTTTTGGCGATAATTTCTCAGCATATTTCTACAGGCAGCTCTATCTTGGATCGTGTCATCGCCGAGACCAATGCGTTGTTGTTGCTTTTTCATTTGACACATCCAGGTGTTCTTCGGTCTGCCTCTGGCCTTGGGTCCATCAAGTGGAACTTCCATTGATATCGCTCTCTTTGCGGGGTTCTCAGGCGGACGCCTTTGAACATGGCAATACCAATCCATTCGTCGGTCTTCGAGCTTTTCGGTGATTGGTTGGTCTATGGACAAGCTGCCTCGGATGTAGCTACTCTTGATGTCCCTTTTGGTTACACCAACTGACATGCGTAACATTTTCATTTCAGTCGCTGTCATTTCTTTCGCGTAACCTTCATACATGGTCCAGCATTCTGATCCATACATGAGTGCGGGACGTACAACCGTTTTGTACAACTTTCCCTTTAGCTTCAGTGGCATTTTCTTATCGCAGAAAACTCCAGAGTTTTCTCGCCACCTCATCCACCCAACCTTTGTGCGATGTTTGATGTCATCATCGCATGTAGCTCCGCTGTTCACCATCGAGGTACCAAGGTACTTGAACTTGGTACAAGACTTAAGCTGCTCTCCTTTGACGTACATTTCTGGTATCGGTGCATTTGGGTCTGAGAATTGGCAGCATAAGAACTCAGTCTTTGTTATACTTACCCTCAGTCCATGCTCCTCCAGAATGTCACACCATTTTGTAAGCCCAGCTTGCAAGGCAACGATGTTTGGGCTACTGAGGACTATATCATCAGCAAAAAGAAGAGATATTTCTAGGCCGTCGGATACACGTGTTAATAAGTAGCACATGATGATGTTGAAGAGCAACGGACTCAATACACTGCCCTGGTGTCCTCCGACATTCACCGGAAATTCTTCTGATTCACCGGCTGTGCATCTAACCTTAGTCGTAGCTCCATCATACATGTCCCGTATCATCCTGACGTATGCCTCGGGGACATTAAGTGCTCTCAAGGCCAACCATATCAGATCACGAGGTACTCTATCGAATGCCTTCTCCAAATCGATGAACACAAAGTACAAGTCCTTTCGTGCTGCTCTATACTTTTCCATCGCAATACGAATGCACTGAATCGCATCGACTGTAGATCGACCTTCAACAAAGCCGCATTGATTGTCATTCAACCGCACAATCTTTCTCAGTCGGTTGCAGACAACTCGCTCGTAGATCTTTAGTGTATGAGGTGTTAACTTTATAGCCCTATAGTTGTTGAGTTTGCGTGAGTCTCCCTTGTTCTTATAGAAAGGAAGAAGAAAACTTTCCCTGAAAGCATCAGGCATCGGTTGCCTGCCCACCTTTGATTTTGTTGAAGAGAACTGTGAGCCAACTAAGCCCGACATTTTCCATTTTCAACCAAAATTCCGTGGGGATTTTGTCCGGGCCGACTGCCTTTCCGCGTTTCATCTGATGCATTGCCTCCATCACCTCTTCCTCTGAGATATCTTCAATATTTGTGGTATTCGGCTCAACATCTTGAAAAGCTGCTCGAGGAAATTCTTCATTTAGAAGTTCGTCAAAATACTCTCGCATCCTGCTACAAATTGCCGTATCGTCAATCAGCAACATTCCTTGCGAGTCCTCCACGTACTTTGGCGCCTGTATTTCCCGAGCGTTCCTTCTCCTTTGGGCTGCGACCCTAAATATCCTGGCGTCGTGCTTAGGTCTCTCGCGCAAAGACGGTCCTTCGGTCGCAGTCTGAGTTTCTAATTCTTGGTAGAATTTCTCAGCTGCCTTCGCCTTTGCTTGAGCTACCAAGCGCTTTACTTTCTTCCGGCATATAATTTTCGCGAAGTTGAACCCGTTCGGCTTCACTGCTTGACTCACATTTCGTCCATGCCTTAAATGCGTTCGATTTGGCTTGCTTGTGTTCCACCACCATGTTTCTTTCTTCGTGTGGAGTGGACCTTTCGAAACTCCAAGTGCCTTTTCCGCCTCACCTACTGACATTTCAGCGAAACTATTCCACATTTGTGTTGGACTGTGCTCGGTGCAGTTTATGTTGTTTTGAAACCACTCCGTCATTTTATGGATGAATGGAGTCAATGAATGGAGTTACTACAGGTTCAAAGTTGTCGTTTGTGAGATTGTTCCACTTGATTTTTTCGACAGGCTTGGGTATCACCATTTATCGAATACGAATCGAATATCGGTAAACCATTTATCGAATACATAGTGACAATTTTGCAACTTTTGTTCGTTTTTTGTTTGAAGCTATAAAATTGTCGAATGACCTAACATTAGCACAAGCACAGTGTCTGATTTTGATAAATAAATGTATGAAAACTTTCAAAATGAAATTTTGATTGCATAATTTTCCGACTGGCATTCGCAGCCCGTGTGGATGCTGTTTTAGTACGAAAAGTGACAATAGACACCTAAGTAACATTTGAAAATCTGGTCTAAATATTCAAAAAGTTTACCCAGATGTTGGAGCCACTTTTGATGACATTTTCGTATTGTCTGCGCATTCCATGCACTAGAAATTCAATGACTGCTTTTTGTGCCTTTCTTCAACATGAGGGTTCCAATTCCAAGTAAGTTGCCATCTAAGGTTACCCCTAGATACTTCACCTCCATGGACTCCTTTATCTCCGAACTAAAAAGCAGCATGGGAGTGATTTCTACATCTTTCCTTTTCACAGTACAGTCTACTATAGTGCTTGACTTGCTACGTAGCATTTATCGTTAGCTCTTGTTCATTACACCATTCTTCAGTTGCTTTGAGCGTTTGCCTCATGCAACCTTGAATAGTGTCCATAAATTTACCATTGACTCTAATTGCTTCGTCATCAGGGTATCCTACTGTGTGTACGCCCATCGAGTCCAGTTTCCAGAGAAGAGAGTCTACGGCGATCAGAGAAAAATGTTGTATATCAGTGTTGATCCACGATGAAATGAAAGTCGTATTTTCTTGTTTCGAACCAATATATTTCGGTCAAAAGGCCATCATCAGGGTTCTAATTTTATGAAACAATAAATATAAAACTTAATTATACGGTAATTATAATAAAAAAGTTAAATAATACCTTTTTTTTATATTACAAAAGGGTTACATAATTGAAACAACTATTGTAGGAACAAAGACTGACATTTAGTTTTCATGTCAAGTCGCGAAAATGGCAAAAATGTAACAGAAAAAATATTTAGTACTAGTACAATTAGATGTTGGAATTGTTATTTAGTCCAAATTTTATTAGATTATAGTCATCATCATCATCAATGTGGCACGATAGCCCGACGTCGGGCCTTGGCCGCCTGAATCGTTGACCTCCAATTGTCGCGGTTACGCGACCTTGTCCTCCAGTTTCGGAAGCCCAGCAGCTGGTGGGCGTCATCACCTACGGAGTACTCCCAGCGAGCTCTGGGTCGTCCACGCAACCTCGCTCCGTCAATTCGTTGTGCGTTCATCACTTTCTTTGGCATGCGATTATCGTCCATCCGTTGTACATGCCCCGCCCATTGCAAACGTTGAAGCTTCACGATTTTCGATACTTCCAGCTCATCGTACAATTGATACAACTCATGGTTGTACCGGATACGCCATTGGTCTCGCTCGCGAACGGCCCCGAAAATTCGCCGAAGGACCTTTCGTTCGAATCGGTCTAGCAAAATTTCGGAGGCTTGGGTAAGGGTCCATATGTTTCGCAGCCATAACATAGCACGGGTCGGATGATCGTTTTGTACACGCGGAGCTTCGTGCTCCTGTGCGCAAGTAGATTATAGTAGGTGTTGGAATAATATTTTTTGTCGCTTTTTTCGTTGCACGCTATGTTTTCGTATTTAATGATCTGATTTACCTCTTGGATTTGCAATTTTGTTTTATTCCGTTCGCTAGCCAAAATTTTCGCTTGCTCGAAATTAAACTGGTGACTTTGTTTAATTGAATGTTTGGCTAGTGCTGACAAATTATTATTATGGGCCTTTTTTGCGTCGTATTGGTGTTGCTTAATACGGCTGCCAAGCTTCTGTACGGTTTCGCCTATGTAAGTTGCATTACAATCAGAGCAGTCTATCTTGTAGACAACACCAGATCGATCCTCAGTTGGAATGTTTGATTTCAGGTTCGTATACATTGCTTGGTTTTTCGTATGTGGTCGCATAGCTAGATCGAGCTGCGGAACAAAGTATTTACAAGTTCGTGAGATCGATTCGCTCAGCTTAGGTACATACGTCAACGACGAAAACGTTTTATCCGTGTTTGATTGATGAGCTTTAGAGCTTTCGTCAGTTGATAAGAACGCATAGCTAGTTTGGTTCACATTTCGATGTTGTCTTACTTCACCAATCAGCTTTTGTATGGTAGCATGTGGTCTTTGACAGAATGTTTTTAATCCTAGTAAGATTGTTACTCCAAAACTACTTATGGCTGACTTTGAAAACTTTACGGATGAAAGATTTCGCAACGTTGAATTTCATTTTATCCGGGTGGTGGTTTGAATAATAATTTAGCAGCCTATTCGAAGCAATGGGTTTGTGGTACCAGTTTGTAATTATACGGCAATTGGTGGTACGATGTAACGTTAGATCTAAATAGTCTAATTCACCGTCTTGCTCGCATTCGTATGTGAAATTAATGTTTTGATCATACTCATGCAGTGCGTTGAGGACTTGTTCAATTTTATCTGCAGGGACCGCAGTAATATGATCATCGACATACGACTTCCAGAATAAAAGAACGAAATCCAACTTTAGTAGCGCTTCACCAACAAGATCATCAAGCACACGTTCAACCAATATCGGAGCTAGACTCGATCCCATATATAATCCCGATTTTATTGAATACAACTTTTCATTGTAAATGAAATAGTTGCAATCAATGAGGCAGAATCTCAGCAGGTTTAAAAATACTTTCTTTGGGATTTTGGTGTGCTTGCTGACGAACCGATCGAAATCTCTCTCTATTAGACGAAAGGCTAGGTCTGTTGATATGTTTGTAAAACAGTTCGTAACGTCGAAAGATACAAGCTTAATTTGCCGGTATGGTTCGTTTAATTACTTGTTTTACAAATTGCGCTGAGTTCTTTAGCGCAAAATTAGAATAAAACGCTTTCCTAAGGATATTTGCTAGGAACTTTGATGTTTTATATGCCACAGAGTCAACGGTTGAAACAATAGGTCTTAATGTGCGATCTGGTTTGTGTATTTTAAGTTGTCCGAAAATACGCGGAGGGATTGCTACGTAGGTTTTGAGATTTTTCGCTTGTTTCTCATTAATAAACTGATGACATTTATTATGTAAGGTGGAAATCAGGCGGTTGTTTTTCCTTTGTAGATAAATCTGTCGGGTCTGCATCTAATTCCACAAAATTATTTGTATCATTCAATAACAAATTCATTTTGCTTTCATATTCTGACTTGTTGGCAATGATGGTGATATTGCCTTTATCACTGTTCAAAATGTATATTTCAGGATGGTCTTTGAGAAACTTTGTTGTTATTCTCAACGATTTTAAGAGAAAATTTTCAATACGATTGAATTTTCTCTTCGTTTTGATGTAGTGTGTAACTTGATACGTGAGGTGTGAGCGCATCTCTTTCCGAATATGCTCGTCGGCAAATTTCGATATGATAAACTCAATATCCGAAACAATCTCAAGCGTTGGAACTCGTTTAATTGGGAGTGCTAATTTCGGTCCCAGACTCAAAAGAACGAGCATTTCTCTGGGAATGTCAACATCTGATACGTTTTTTATGAAAGTTTCATCTGCATGGATGTTTTCGAGCGGCTTTTGTTCGATTTGTAGATTTAAAAACTTATTATAGAGACGTTGGTTACTCACTTGCTGTTGTTGTTTGTATATTGCAGAAGTGGTGCTATCAGGTGGACATTTAGTTTTCAGGTGTTTGATGACATAGTTGCAGTGCAGTCAGCGATTTCGGCTCGTAAAAGTTGATTGTGTAGATGTTGTACAGCCGTTGTTACATATGATGTTGCTTTTTTGCAATTCGTTTTAACATGAAGCCTTTTTGTTTTGTTCGTGACAAAATTCGGAAAAATGTTCCAGCGTCGACATTTTAACAGGAACACTAGGCGTGATGTTTGTTTAGCCAGTTTGACGATGTTGGATGCTCCTTGGTCGTTGTTAATTATGCGTGTATTCGATGTTAAGTTGTCCATTGTTATAGGAGTACCACAAACCCATTGCTTCGAATAGGCTGCTAAATTATTATTCAAACCACCCGGCTAAAATGAAATTCAACGTTGCGAAATCTTTCATCCGTAAAGTTTTCAAAGTCAGCCATAAGTAGTTTTGGAGTAACAATCTTACTAGGATTAAAAATATTCTGTCAAAGAATAACTATCCACATGCTACCATACAAAAGCTTATTGGTGAAGTAAGACAACATCGAAATGTGAACCAAACTAGCTATGCGTTCTTATCAACTCACGAAAGCTCTAAAGCTCGTCAATTAAACACGGATAAAACGTTTTCGTCGTTGACGTATGTACCTAAGCTGAGCGAATCGATCTCACGAACTTGTAAATACTTTGTTCCGCAGCTCGATCTAGCTATGCGACCACATACGAAAAACCAAGCAATGTATACGAACCTGAAATCAAACATTCCAACTGAGGATCGATCTGGTGTTGTCTACAAGATAGACTGCTCTGATTGTAATGCAACTTACATAGGCGAAACCGTACAGAAGCTTGGCCGCCGTATTAAGCAACACCAATACGACGCAAAAAAGGCCCTTAATAATGATTTGTCAGCACTAGCCAAACATTCAATTAAACAAAGTCACCAGTTTAATTTCGAGCAAGCGAAAATTTTGGCTAGCGAACGGAATAAAACAAAATTGCAAATCCAAGAGGTAAATCAGCTTCGAGCAGGTATTAATAGAAGGAGGGGCAACATCACTTAAAAAGTGTGCCGAAAGCGCAAATTCATGGGAGAGAAAAATACAATAACAACACTGTTGAAGCAAAGCGATTTGACACAAGTAGAGTAACAGTACATCTCAATTCAAACAAAGTTCCATGCTTTGACAACCCACTTTTAAATACAAAGAGAATGAAGAAGAAGAAGAATTCAACCAAGCGCGCACGAATTTTTGACACAATTACTATTTTACTGTTAGATGCTTGCTCTCCCATGTTTTAGATTCTCGGCACATTTTTGAGCTGTCACTTTGTATGGAATTCGTAACTTTCGCCCTCTCCTTCTATTAATACCTGCTCAAAGTAAATCAGATCATTAAATACGAAAACATAGCGTGCAACGAATAAAGCGACAAAAAAGATTATTCCAACACCTACTATAATCTAATAAAATTTGGACTAAATAACAATTCCAACATTTAATTGTACTAGTACTAAATATTTTTTCTGTTACATTTTTTGCCATTTTCGCGACTTGACATGAAAACTAAATGTCAGTCTTTGTTCCTACAATAGTTGTTTTAATTATGTAACCCTTTTGTAATATGAAAGAAGGTATTATATAACTTTTTTATTATAATTACCGTATAATTAAGTTTTGTATTTATTGTTTCATAAAATTAGAACCCTGATGATGGTCTTTTGACCGAAATATATTGTTTCGAAACAAGAAAATACGACTTTCATTTCATCGTGGATCAACACTGGAGGATATACAACATTTTTCTCTGATTGAGTAAAACGATCCCGGCAATACAACCATTCAAATCCAATCTACAATGATGTTCCACGCAGTAGAGGCGAAACTACCCCTTCTTGTGGACAGCCCCTGACTACCCTTCTTCTTATTCTGGCACATCCATTACTAAGATTTACTGCCCTCCCAGCTCCCACTAAGCATCGAATCAATCCATGTTCCAGCTAGGACATTTTCTAGTTTGTTGTAGTAGGAGATCTTATCAAAAAGACCCTCTATGTCGATGCCGCTGTTAATTTTCAAATCACTACTTCATGCAGAGCGGTCTCGCGGTAGATCTACCTCCTCTGTAAGCGTGTTGACATCTACTCAGAGGTCTATACGTTAGTGTTGTATTCTCTAGGTGGTCCACCAATACCCGCTCCTTTGTTTTCAATAGAAATGAGGTTAAGCTAACCGCTTCCGAATAGTCCTTTTTTCCAGTTTTTTTTCGGCTCAATGATAGCTGCGAGGTGTTTTTATACCCTTCGCTCATAGAGTGAGTGTCATGAAGTGTGTAACGCATTGAAGGAAGCATCTCGGACCATTTAAAAAGTATACAATGATCAGCATGACTTGGCGAGTCGATATCCGTCTGATGCAGGGCGTTTTTCTATTAAAGCCGCTATTAAAGCTACAGAGCTGAAATTTTGCACACATTTTTATTTATGTTGCAGGCTGTTGTATGTTTGAATAACCCAAATTGGATCACTGGGTCATGGGGCTGACATACAAGCCTAGTCCCCCAATTTAAGTTCTTCTAAGAAAAACTTGTTCGTTTATGAACCAATCTTAACCAAACTTCACATAAATGGATCCCTTTTGATGTCACAAAACATTTGTAAAAACTAGGGGGCTTCGCCCCCTGCTCGCTTCGCTCGCCAACCCCCAGGGCCGAGGCTAATTTCGGGCGCGGCCGAAATTTGGATACCCTTCGCTTGGGCTAAAAGTTTTTTCGGGCGTACCTATGACTTGTGACTGTGACTGTATTTAATCCCCCTCCTCATTCTTTTTCTTCCGTCTTGGCAAAAGTTTTGGGCTTGGTTGAAATAAGTGGGTAAATAAAAATATTTACTCGGAAAATTTTATTGGGGTTGCCGGAGCATGGCCCCACAGTACGATTCCATTCGTTTTGAACTTTTTAGTTGCTTTGATAAAGACACATTAATTCAAGGTTTTGTGAAATTGGTGTAAAAAAATGTTTCTTAGAAGAACCAATATGGGAGGTTTCGTTTGTATGGAAGCACCATGACCCCATGGTCCGATTTGATTCAATCATACATATGTTTTGTGTCAACAATAGAAATACATTTGTGTGAAATTTGGTTGAAATTGGTGCACAAATAAAAAGGTTTTTCTTAGAAGAACCAAATTTGGGGGGTTAAGTTTGTATGGCAGCCCCATGACCCCATGGTCCGATTTAATCCATTCTTGCATATATTTTGTGTTATCTATAGAAACACATTTGTGTGAAATTTGGTTGAAATTGGTACACAAATAAAAAAGTTTTTCTTAGAAGAACTCAAATTGGGGAGCTAGGTTTGTATGGCAGCCCCATGACCCAGCGATCCAATTTGGGTGAATCAAACATACAAACAGTCTGCGACAATAAGAAGCACGTGTGCAAAATTTCAGCTTGCTAGCTTCAATATCCGCCGAGTAAAACGCGTCGCAACAGACAGACAGACAGACAGACAGACAGACGGACATGCTCCAATAGACTCCCCAAGTCATGCTGATCATATATGTATACTTTTTATATGGTCGGAGATGCTTCCTTTAATGCGTTACAAACTTCATGACAAAGTTAATATACCCTTTCACTCTATGAGCGAAGGGTATAAAAATATCTCAGAAAACTTTAATGGGGTGAAGCGGGGGCGCACGGAAGTTATGTGGAAACGGAAGGGAAAGAATGAAAGGGAGATGATTAAATACAAGTCATAGGTACGCCCGAAAAAACGTTTAGCCCGAGGAGAGTGAAGGGTATCAACATTTTGGCCGCGTCCGAAATTAGCCTCGGTCTCGTTTTTTTTTTCATCAGATTTCAATGTCATTCTATAAGCCTCCTACAGTTGGCAACATATAGTTCAGTAATATCGTGTCGATTTAGTACCATTCCGTGAAAAAAATACAGAAGTTTTTTTCTCACTGTTTCTTTATGTATTATGGGGCGCTGATTCCGAATATGAACTTTGCACCCTAAAAAAAGTGCCGCAACCTTTAAAAAAGGGGGGAAAGGGGGGCATTTTTTCGGTTTTTTGCGATTATTTCAGAAACGGTAAGAGATACAGAAAAATGGTCTGAGGACGAACAAAACTACATAAAATTATCTTTGCAATGATATATAACACATTAGAGTTTAATTGAATATTTCGGCGTTAGAATAGAACATAAATTAGAATATTTTCATTTTAGACCTTTTTTAAAAGCTCCATAACTTTTGAAAGAATGTTAGTTCAGCCGTTAAATTTTGTATAAGTACTCATAATAAGTTCAAGATCATTTTAAGGTAAACATTGAGTCGCTCCGGTCAAGGACCCCCATTATACCCCCATTTAAATTTTTCAAAACGGCATGTCCATAACTCCCCCCAAAATTGGAGCAGAGTGGTAAATTTTGGTATGCTGCGATTGGAGGTCATAGTCACCCTACCCACCAAAAATCAGCTCATTCGGATGAAAACTAACGGTACCTCCCATACAAAGTGACCCAAGACAACTTTGTTCTACAGTTTATAAAATGAGTAGTACCTACTCGTACGTAGAACAAATTCCTGATGGGCCACTTTGTATGGGAGGTACCCTTAGTTTTTATCCGAATGAGCTGATTTTTGGTGGGTGGGGTCACTATGAGCTCCAATTTCAACAAACCAAAATTTAGCACTCTGCTCCAATTTTGGGGGGAGTTATGGATATGCCGTTTTGAAAAATTTAAATGGGGGGATACTGGGGGTCCTTGACCGGAGCGACTCAATGTTTACGTTAAAATTATCTTAAACTTGTTGTGAATACTTATACAAAACTTTACGGCTGAACTAACATTCTTTGAAAAGTTATGGAGCTTTTAAAAAAGGTCTAAAATGAAAATATTCTAATTTATGTGCAATTCTAACGCCGAAATATGCAATTAAACTCTAATATGTTATATATCATTGCAAAGATAATTTTATGTAGTTTTTTCCGTTCTCAGACCATTTTTCTGTATCTTTTACCGTTTTGGAAATAATTGCAAAAAACCGAAAAAATGCCCCCCTTTCCCCCCTTTTTTAAAGGTTGCGGCACGTTTTTTTGGGTGCAAAGTTGATATTTGGAATCAGCGCCCCAAAATACATATAACAAAATTGAGAAATAAACTTCTGTATTTTTTTCCTGACGAAAATACGATATTATTGGACTAATAGTTATTCTTTTCACTTTGGTTATCGGAGCAAAGCGAGAAAATGATGATAAGACACAATGATGTATGCCTTTTTCGAAGCATAATTTGGTGTTGTTGTAGCACAAATAGCTTTTGCTGCCACCCACTTAAATTGCATTGGGCCGCCTGTGCCAAAGCCACCTTAATTAGAAAGCCGGGAAGCAGCAATACATGCACACAAATCAAGCCTATGAACATATCGTATATACACGTTGCACGATGCACTAACACAAGCACAGCGCATGTAAAAAAATACCGGCGTACAGAGGGCTGCGCCCGCAATACGAGGGTTTTTTTAGATTTTGGATACACACATAGTGAATAATTTTGCACATATACTTTATAGGTAATAAATAAGAATTATGCACAATATTAATGAATTGCTTCTCGTAAATCTTTTTTTGGATTGGTCTAAATAAACGCGTTCCAGAATGAAAGGCTAACGCCTTTCATTCTATAATAATTTTTAATTAGACCAATCCAAAAATAGATTTACTATGTATCGTGGTTACATATATTAACTGCATTTATTAGCTGTAACTCCGTTACCATTCCTACAAACTGGAAAAAAAGCGACTGATATGAAATGCACCCATTGAGTTCTTTGATTTGAGTACTCATACGTCGCTGTCCGATAAGAACTAAAAAAATTCGACTTTTTAAAATCTCCGGGACACCCTGTTAGCTTTGTCCTACCAACGTCTAAGTATTTCGTGCTAAAGACTCTTACGATTCTACACATTCCTACCAAATTTCATAACGATCAGTTAGTGAACAAATTTTTAAATCTCCGTGACACCCTGTTATCTTTGCCCTACTAACTTCTAAGTATTTCGTGCCAAAGACTGTTACTATTCTACACATTCCTACTAAAATACATGACGATTGGTTAAGCCGTTCGCGAGGTATTTAGTGAACAAATTTGTAAATGTCCGGGACACCCTGTTTTATTTGCCATACCAATTTTTAAGTATTTCATGCCAAAGACTGTTACCATTACCATTCTACACATTCCTACCAAATTTCATGACGATCTGTTAAGCCGTTTGCCGTTCGCGAGTTATTTAGTGAACAAATTTTCAAATGTCCGGGCACCCTGTTATTTTTGTCCTACCAACTTTTAAGTATTTCGTGCCAAAGACTTACCATTCTACACATTCCTACGAAATTTCATGACGATCGGTTAAGCCGTTCGCGAGTTATTTAGTGAACAGACGGACGGACAGACGGACAAAATCGATTTCATAAGGGTTTTTTGAAAAATCTGAAAAACCCTAAAAACCGTGTCTACTCTGATAAAAATCGCGAAAACACGTGGAAAATTCACTTTTTGTCGGGATTTTTTTTCTTTCACTGCATTATAGACACTTCAATTCACGACACATTGCACTTTTCGCGATGAAAATCGACCGGAAACCAATACTTTTCGTGTACCCGACCCGATTTGCCTTTACCGCAATGTCAATTTTCCATCTACTTAAGCCTATGATTTGACGTTTAAGACTATGACCGTGCTCTGCTTCCGGGCTTGTATTAAGATGGCTTTGGCCTGTGCTGTTGCTGCGTTGCTGCATTCATTCTATTTCAAGTATAACGCAAACATAATTCATTTCACTTAATTAAGGAAAAACCGACTTTTAGTTTAAAAGCACATACATAATATCTGTACAAATTCGTAACCCACTGTTCACATATTCGAACATACGTGGGGTGTATTCCTCATGTAAGCTTTTGTCAAAGCAAAAGGACTCGGCATTCATTTGGCAACCCCACTCGACATGCTGCTTTGCAAGTGCTGCGAGTGTTATGATGCTCTATACTCGTGCCAACGTTCGAAGTCTTGCGCAACATCCCTGTGTGTATGGGGGATGGCTGGGAGGTTTTCTTGGTATTATGGTGTAACATTGCTCCTTGATTCCAAACCATAGCAAGCGTGTGCCAACTCGTAGAGCCATTGATGTGTTTGTCTTTATACATTCCTTCATCTCTCGCGTTTATCCTGTATGACGATGAGCGCACCACGGAATACAATCAGAGAGAGCCTGATCTGAATCCCCTCGTGTTGTGTTGGTATCCTTTCTATCAAGGCGGTGGGATGCTCTAAGGACGCATTCACATTTAAGGGCATCCGCACTACCACCACTACGTAAACCCCCCTGGCCGCTACCCAACTATGTGCAAATGAAGTATGAAGCGAAAAAATAAGAAAAACTCCAACACACAATCGCACAAGTTTCGAAGAGCCGCTCCCAGCTTGGCGTGAATATTGTACACTGTGCGCTCGTTGTCCCGTTGAAAAGAAGCTGCTTCTGCTGCAACATTGAAGTCAAATCGCGACTTTGTGCCGTTTTTCTGGTCGGGAATTCGTTGAGAATTTCTCTGCAGCGGACTTATAAAAAATAATAATTTCTTAAGTTAGATTCAAATGGCGGTCTAGTGAGTAAGTGAATTAATGGTCGGTCGGTGACGGACGGTTCGAAGGCTTAAGAGCACTCTAGAAGCGTGTGCTGTAACCATTCTTGGTCTAATCTTTGAGCCTATTATCCAATCGGCTGAATCTTTTTAGTTGTGCAAGAGATATCGTACAGTGAGACAGTGAGGTGATGACGGTTGAATCAGTTGAGAAAATTAAAGTTATAAGACGAATGGCGCGTTGAATGGCTACGAAAATTGCAAATAATAGACGAGTTAGACGAAGTGATGGCGTAGATAGGTGCTGGAGGGACAGGGACGACGGGATTAGGACCTCGCGCTATAGCAAATTATTTTCAAAATATCACACTGAGCGCGACTTGTGACGGTTTTCTTCTTGCCCAGTGTGGGTCACTGGACAACAACGTCGTCGACAACGACGACACTCTTTTAGGGCGGATCAGTGCCATCGCACAGCTAATGTGCCAGTTCCTCACCAGTTCGGCAAGTGTTGGAAGGACCCGATCGCAGGACACCATTGTTTTTTTTTTCTTGGGCGTTACGATGTTAGCTCTGTGAAAATGTCTGAACATACTCGTACTGAGCCGGTTGAAGTTTTCACAAAATCGTAGAACTCGGTGTGTAGTGAAGTGTCGTCGTATGTGCCGTTTTTCTTTAATTTTTGTCGTGTCGAGTTCTTCTTCCGGGAAAAATGTGATCCTGTGACCTGAAAACACCCAAAATTTCCCCCGAAAAAAAAAGAGGCCATGAAAATAAGCTCCGAAGTTCTATATGCGTGTAATAACTAGTGCGAAATCGGTTGTGCAAGTGTCGTATGTATGAAAATAGGCGTGAATAGTTTGTTCGTGACCGTTAGGCGAAAGCTGGTGTAACCGTTGGATTCCCGTTCAGATCTCTGATGCAGACCTACGGCAACAAGGATTAATCAACGACATATTATGCGAAACCTACATACATTGCCGTTACGTTTGCAGTTGACGTCCTTAAAGTGAGTTAAATTTTGATTGTACCGTTATTTTCGTCCTGCCGAAAAGTGTGTGACATTTTCGATTTGAACGCAAAGAACATTTTGGGTGTTGGACTCGCTCAAGAAAATTTCCTTGGAACTAGAGCCGATAAGCGAGAAAAGTTTTCGCATTTCGAGGGCGTGTTGGCGTTTGGATGTGTTGGAGACATACCCTTGCATATTCGAAAGCATTGTGTGTAGTCGTGCGTCTGCGGGTGATATGTGTGTGCGGTTAGCCTGTGATGCTTGGCGGAAATATAGCTTACATCTCTCTTGTTTGTGCCGCATCTAGCGTAATAGCCGCGAGAGTCCTTAGTCCTTTGGATGTGCCAATTTTTTTTGTTGCTGGCTGCGTGCCAATTTAAAAATGACTTTTTCGCATAGGTATGTCAAACGGAAGTCAAATTGCCTACTATAAACTTTTGGCGTTAAGCGCTAGTTTCACTAATTGACACAGCAGCATAACGGTATGTCGTGGCTGTTTAGTTTACATTATCCTTCTGTCAAATTTTAATTTAATCACATTTACAGTAGTCCTGTATTTGTGTTTGTATTGTTGTCACTCTGTTTACAAACTCGTACGTATACACTTGGCGAAATGCGATTGCTTTCCCCACAAAGGTATCTTCGAAGAGCCTCATTGTATATGTGCCCGTTATATGTATATATATATATTGGTTTCACAGATACTATCGGAATATCCTGCATTGTCCAACATTGTGCCTATTACAATACGTTGGCAGCATCCGTGCGATTTGGATGTCACCCCACATCCGCCCCTCCCCTTTGGACTAATGCGCCACCCGAAAAATTAGTGTCACATATCTCGTGACCATGTGTACGGCCAAATGGGGAAGAGAAGAACATTGCGGAGAAGATGCGAGGGATTCCCATAGAGAGCATCTTTGCGGTTAATTTTTTTGTGTGTTTTGGGCGAGGATCGTCGGTTATATGGCGTAACGTCGACGTAAGAACGACGGCGACGGATATGACAACGACGACAGCATATAGCGCGAGCGACAAACACTCATACAGTTGCGGTAATAAAAAGTGGGCAATTATCAAGTCATCGGTGAGGCGTGTAAACGGGTGTTTACGGGTATCCGAGATATATGAATGCACCAGCAATACGGTTGGGAATTTTGCCATCAAACCAACATCGGCCGCCGGAGGAGCACCGAGCACATCAGCAGTGAGAGGGCAATCTCAATAACCGTTAGCCACGGGGGTATACACACATATAATATTGAATCGACCGACTACGACAACGACGGTACATTTCTTAGGAATTCATTTGCGTCTCGCACCCAAAAACATCAGGGCAAAGGTTGCGACATGACGAAGGCAAAAAAAAGGATACACAACACATACTGTGTGTGTTGAGCTTTGATTCGGAAGCTGTCGCTTTGTTATTCATCTTTCTTTTTTTCGGAAACGACAACGGTTGACTTCGGAAAGGTAACGGAAATGCCGGAAAATGATGGAGCCGGGGGAGAGGGAAGAGGAGCGTTCGTGTTGATACGTTGCAGCTGATTCTGTATTTTAAATCAATTTCTGACCATCGTCGTTGTCGTTATCCTTGCACCCTACACAGCTGTTTATTCATATCTATGTATACGTATGTATGGCATGGCACTTGACGTTACTCCCTGTTTACATTTTGCATAATTGTGTCATATGTATAGTGCAAGGATGGATGTTGATACACATACATTACATATATCGTATACGTAACCCAGTAAAGGTTGAGGATGCTTTTCGGTTCGGTTATGATCTCGACTGGGTATTGTGGATATATACATAGTTGCATGCATTTATTAACCTAGCTGGCATGAGACGGATTAAGGGTGTGAGTTTAATGCAGTTGGGCGTGTTGATTTGGGACAGACTTTCAAATGCATACCAGAGAAGTGGCCTGTTGGGTTTGCTGTGCAAAAAGGGTAATGAGGTGACATCCTTTTGTCTCGAGTAGAATACAAAGAGTTTTTATTTTATCCTGTGAAAGATTTTTTCTCTGCTTTTGTTTTTTTTCTGACCATATTATACACATACTGCATAATGATGCATGGACTTGCATTATTTACTCCTATAATGAACAAATAAATCAGCCTCGGGCGAAACTAAGTTGAAGTACATATTTCTATTTTGTGCTTGAAGTATCGTAGGTCAGGCATTTTTTAAGAAAGGATTTCCTACTGTGAACTTTAAGTGTTCTTTTGTTTTGAAAGCTTTCTGAGAGAATTGATAAATAGGACGCACAATGGACACCTAAAGCCGGCCCCACACCGACCGGAGTGTGGCACACACCGCACAAAAGATCGGTTCCAAGAATGATACCTTATGGAGTCGCCCAACCATACCGATGCACTGCTGCTGCACGATTTTTCGTATTAATCTTTTGTGCGGTGTTTGCCACACTCCGGTCGGCGTGGGGCCGGCTTTAGGCTTTCTTCTATATTTTTATCCATTTCGCGAAAAGTTAGAGAAAATGAGACAATCATTATCAGACCACTCTCGAATTTTTATTCCTGTCACTTCTTAATTTCTGTAGCAGTCCGATGACTTTTGTGTTCCAATATCGTACGTTGCACATACAGTGAGTCATAGTCAAAAGGAGAAATCTTGTCTTAAAATACTCGTATTAGACTTATTTTCAGAGAGCAAACCAATCCTGTTTTATTTCCAGAATAAGAATGGTTATGTTACGCTAGTGAAACCGTTGAAAATTTCACAAGTGCAGAGTTGGCAAGATAAGTTCTCATATGCACCGATAGGTTGGTACGAAATCCCGCCAACCATATTCCCGTTTTTCAAAATCCCGATGTTCATTATCCCCGCATATCAATATCCTGCCAGTTTAAAATTTACCCTTAAAGTAATGGGTCTCCTCGCATGGGGATACTTAAGTCTCGCGGAGACCCAAAGGGCCAGGTTTTTGCGAATAATTACCGATAGATAAGAAAGATACGTCTGGATTCTATCGCGTACAAAATTCAAGTCAACTCTTTATTGATTTCAGAGAGGTACAGATTATTACAAATGTAGTGTTGCCAGTTCAGTATTTTACAACATTGATAAAACTAAGTTCAACGCTTTCAGCCCTCGCGATAGTAGCGCCATTTGTGGATGATGCCGCGGCTAAGTGAAAATCCACACCTTCCGTGTCATCTGATTCTCGACCATGGACTGATAACGTGATGACGCTCTGGTATGAAGTCATTTGAGAGGAGATTAATCGTCGTTTACGTCAAAGTTCCAAGGTTGTGATAATATCACCTAATAATATGGTCAGAGTAACCGAAAACATGAATTTTGGGACTATTTTCATGTTTTCGTATGAAAACAGCTTCAAAACATTTAAATCCCCATACAAATTGACACATTGAAAATACGCTATTTTGCGTGTTTTCTATGAAACCTTGATATTTTTTCAAATGGAAACATGTAAAAACCCAATTTCTAAACCAAAATTCCCATATTCAGCACATTTCAGCTCACTCCGATATTTTAACTGACATCCGAACAAATTGTTCAGTTTCGTGTGTTTGCCAAAGTTCTTAATTTCTCCATGATAAGAGAATGGACGATCAGTTTGAAGTGACGAAATATGTTGCAAATAACTATCGATGACTGCAATAGCACATTTTTTATTGATTTTTTTTTATTTTATTTTATTAGAATCAACGGGTATTTCAACCCTTTATTTAACAAAAACATTAATATGTATAAATATAAACTAACACCTAAAAGTTAACTCAATTTAACTACAAATATTTCAATATAATACATATGTAACAAATAATTCAGTATATTTAAAAATTTAAAAATTTAAAAATTCAACCAATTAAAAACTTCATTCGTTGTAAATTACTCGTGATAAAGATAAGTGAAAACTGCTAGGAGGCGAGCCGAAAAATTCAAGCCTACTTGCATGCAAATTTGCTAAATTTGAATCTCTATTTACAATATTTTCAGTACCAATATTAGTTCGCGAAATGCTTGTATAAAACGTGTGATTTGGACGATCTCTTAAAGGTCTAGCCGGAACGTAAAGACAGAATTGCTCTCTCAATTGTGAACTTTTAATTTGGCTATTTATTATTCTGTAGAGAAAACATAAATCCATATAATTTCTTCTTTTATACAGGGGTGGTATATTCGCTTCGATCTCAACTGAGTTATATTCATGGCAGAATGGATCCATTGGAAATCCGGTCTTAAAAGCCCAGTGTCGCAAGAAACGGTGTTGAACTTTTTCCAGCTCATATGACTGATTATCTGAAGAAGGAACCCAGACAACTGATGCGTATTCAAGAGTCGGTCTTACTAATGACATGTACAGGTGTCTGTACGTAGACGGATCCTTGAAATTAACAGAATTTCGATTGATAAATCCTAGTGTTTGAAAGGCCTTTGTAGTACAGTTTTTTAAATGCGCTGAAAAGTTTAGTGTAGATGAAAATGTTACTCCTAAGTCGAGAACTTCATCGACTTTTGCCAAGTTCTTTCCTAACAAGGAGTATTGGTAGTTAAATGGAAAGATCTTCCGTGTAAATGTTATAGTTTTACATTTATCAACATTCAACGGAAGATTGTTCAATTGAGACCAATAACAGATTCTATCCAAATCATGTTGAAAATTTATCGCGTCATTAATGTCGGTTATTTGGCAAAAAAACTTAGCATCGTCAGCAAAAAGTAACACGTTTGAGTTTTTTACTAGAAGACAAAGATCATTTATAAAAATGTTAAACAATAAAGGACCAAGGTGAGATCCCTGTGGCACACCAGATTCAACACAAAATGGCTTCGAATAGGCACCATTCACATAAACCAGTTGTGAACGCCCCTTCAAATAGCTTTCGATCCAATCAAGGAACGTACCTGAAATACCGTAACTTTTGAGTTTTTCTAATAACAGATTTTGATCTACTCTATCGAAAGCTTTGCTAAAATCTGTGTAGACAGCATCAACTTGCAAATTCTTGTCTATCGATGAAGAGAGGTAACTTTGAAAAATTGACAAATTCGTTACAACCGATTTACCTGAAAGAAACCCATGCTGTTGCTCCACGATTACATTTTGGAAAGCTTCCGACATATATTTGTTTACTAGTTTCTCAAACATTTTCGGCATTGCGTTTAAAATTGAAATAGGCCTATAGTTGTTGACATTTGATTTATCACCACTTTTAAGAATAGGAACAATTTTACTTACCTTCCAAACAGAAGGAATACAACCTGTTGTTAAGGATAAATTAAATAACATTGTCAAAGGAATAGCCAAAGCATATCGACAATTATGAAGAAATAGATTGGAAACTTTGTCGGGTCCTGGACCTTTGTTTACATTTAAGCTTTCCAGCTCAACAAAGACTTCATAGACCGTTAACCTAAGAGACGCCATATCAACAGTTTCATTTAATGAACTCGAAAGCGGAAAACTCGAATTTGCGATTCTATTTGAATATATGGACTTGAATTTTCCCGCAAATAATTCAGACATTTCATCGGCAGTATACGCGGCTTTTTCATCACTAAAAATATGTTCTGGTAAAGAACTGTTATTTCGTAATTTGTTAACATAATTCCAACAATTTTTTGCATTGTACTTTAAAGATTTTTCAATGTTATCATGAAATTCTTTATAACGAATTTTAGAATAATTTTTGCATTTAGTTCGTAGGTCAGAAAATTTCTTATAACTTTGAGAATTTCGACTATTCTTAAATTCACGATGAGCTAATTTCTTTTTATACCCTTCGCTTATTAAGCGTAAAGGGTATATTAACTTTGTCATGAAGTTTGTGACGCATTGAAGGAAGCATCTCCGACCATATAAAATATGTATATATATGATCAGCGTGACGAGCTGAGTCGATTGGACGATGTCCGTCTGTCCGTCTGTCTGTCTGTTGCGACGCGTTTTGCTCGGCCAGTTTAAAAGCTATGGAGCTGAAATTTTGCAAATATGCTTATTTTTGTTGCAGGCAGTTTGTATGTTTGAATCGCCAAAATCCGACAAGGGGGTCGTGGGGCTGCCATACAAACCTACCCCCCAAAATTAGGTTCTTCTTAGAAAAACTTTTTTATTTATGTACCAATTTCAATCCAATTACACGCGAATGTGTTTTAACTGGTGACACACAACATATGTAAAAATCTACCAAATCGGACAATGGGGTCGTGGGGCTGCCATACACACCTAGTCCCCCTAATTATGTTCTTCTAAGAAAAACTTTTTTATTTTCTCATCGATTTCAATCAAATTTCGCACAAATGTGTTTCTAGTAATACCATACAAAACATATGTAAAAATCGACCAAATCGGACCATGGGGTCATGGGGCTGTCATAGAAACCTAGCTCCCCAAATTAAGTTCTTCTAAGAAATTTGTTTTATTTATACACCAATTTCAACCAAACTTCACACAAATGATCTATTGATGACACAAAACATATGTATAAATAGATCGAATCTGACCATGTGGTCATGGGGCTACCATACAAACCTAGCCCCCCAATTCAAATTTTTCTAAAAAAAAAACGTTTTAATTCGCACATCAATTTCAATCAAACTTCAGAAAATTATATTCATATTGATGAAAATAAATGAAATCGCACTATGGGGTCGTGGGGCTGCGATTCAAACTTGACCCCCAAAATTAGGTTCTTCTAAAAAATCCTTTTTTATTTGGACACAAAATTCAACTAAACCTCATGGAAATGTATTTTTATTGATATTACAAAACATATGCAAAAATGAATTAAATCGGACCATGGGGTCATGCTCATGGGGCTGGCATATAAACCCAACCCCCAAATTAGGTTCTTCGAAGAAAAACTTTTTTATTTGTCCACCAATTTCAACCAAATCTCATAGAATTGTGTTTTGATTGATGCCACAAACATACGTAAAAATTGATGGATGATGGCCATACGTTCATAGGGCTGCTGAACCCCCCCCCCCCCCCCCCCCCTTTTTTTTGTTCTTCTAAGAAAACTGCGTCCCCCGCTTCACCCAATAAATCTTCGGCACGGCACTTATGTGAAAATTCAAGGAAAAGCATGGAAGCGGGGAGGACAAAACCCAAGTCATAGGTACGCCCGAAATAACTTTTAGCCCGAGGGGAGCGAAGGGTATCCAAATTTCGGCCGCGCCCGAAATTAGCCTCGGTTTCGTTATATATTAAACTCTTCAATTCAGCATCAAACCATTGCGGGTATGAACTAATCTTAGGCACGGATTTACAAACGTAATTATCGCAGACATAATACAAGAAGTTATAAAATTTATCTATTGCCTGATTAATATCTAAATTAAGAAAAAATTGATCCCAATTGGTGTTATTAAATTCAAAAACAATTTGTTCATAATTTGCTTTTTTAAAATTATATAGAGCTTCTGAGAAGTTTTTTTGGGTAATGATTTTCGAGGATGTTAGCTCACATGCAAGTGGTGGATGATATGCATCACAGGAAATAAGAGCTTCATCTGCTTTTTCTAATATAGCGTTATTAAATGAACAGAAAATCAAGTCGAGAAAATTATTAAAAACATTAGGAATACGATTGATTTGGAACAAATTTAAATAATTAATGGTATTTGCTTGTGGTAGATGACCGATCGTGGCGATATATGTTGAATCCCGTAAGTCCAAGCTCAGCATCATGAAACTTTCCTGAGAGCCAGGTTTCCGTGAGAATAAATACATCGTAAATGTTTGACATGCGCGCAAAAGATTTTCTTAAAGCTGGTAATTTCGTTCTGAGTCCTCGAACGTTCTGGTAATATATTTTGGTTGATTCTATTGAGTGATGTTTTTTGGCTGGAGTGTGACTATCGTCGGGATCCCGTCTATATACTTTATCGTTAGGTTCTTCTCTCCTCCATCAATGCGCATACGAAGTTCCTCACGCGCTGCTTTCACAAGATTTCGTTGTTCAATAGTCCGATCGGCGTCGATAGATATTTGACGATCAGAAAGCTTCGATTTGTTCCTTAGGACGAAACGGGCATGCGTCTCATTTTCAAATGTCACTCGAAGAGGACGTGGACGGTTACCACTTATATTACCTAGTCTTTGCACAGAGCGACACATAGGAAACTGTGGAGCGCTCGATAGAAATGATTTACATGCGTTTAGATCGTCGATATTACTCGTCTTTTCTGCCAGACCGAAGATAATTATATCCTCAATGCTATCGATCCTTGCATTAATGGATTTGAGTGAATGGGCAATCAAATCTGGCAGCGAAGTATTCAGTTTTGTTAGAAAACGCTCAAACGATGCATTTAGATCAGCTTTTGTGACGGGCTTCTCACAGCACCTCGTCAGTCCACCAGAAGTTCCAGTTCCAACCCTTCTAAAACAGCTCGGATGGTAAGGAGCACGGCATCCAGGACAATTGTCAGCACTAGCTCCAACAGGTAGAGCCTTGTTGCAAGCATGACACTTCATTTCAGGTGGCGATAATGATAATTCCAAATTGCCATCATTGATATTGCCTTCAGCTGATGGCTCGAATGAATTTGCTGATGACATTATGACTGCATTATGTTTTCGTGCCAATTTGACAGATAAAATAGTAGATTGAAACCGTTATTTGCGGGGCTGTCCGGAAAAGTCTCAAATGGGGCTTTTGGTTTTTAGATGTCACTATTCAAGCGTTTACGTAGAATCACCATTCGCATTGATATAGAACTGAATATAGCACTTTAATCACTGTGTCTATTGCTATTTATATTAGTAAGTATCAGCTATGACACACACAATGTATGAATAGCGGCAACTGTTATCGATCACTCGTCGTCCAGCTTATATTTGCATATAACGATTGAAAACGAAGCGCAAATACTTTGGGTACGCGTAAACGATTATAACGCGCACAATTAGAGTCTTTTATAGAATTAAAACACTTTTATTACTTCAAAATTATAAATTTTACGGAGACCGAAGTAAACACAAACTTGACAGTTTAAATTTTTCAACTTAGAACGATTTATAGGTAAAATAATATCGTCGGTTTTCATATGAAATTACGAATAGTGCACTATGATCACTTTTCGGTGATTTCTGAAAACGTACGGCGAGATCAATCCGTTTTCGTCCACTCTGAACATAATATTAGATACAAACCAATGTACCCATTAGAACCGACAGGTGGCGCTAGTATCGTTAAGGAGACAAGGATCTAGGAAAGTCCCCCAAATTCAAAAACAATTTGAAAAGAAAATATTGTAACAATTTACAAATTCATAAAATATTCAATTTCTGCCGTAAAAATTGAAATCTCTCACGGCTAAGTGGCTTAGTGAAAATATCTGCAAGTTGTTAAAATGCGTTGCGTTGAAATGTACTCCAGCTTGAAGGCTTGCTTATAATATTGCTCCCTTATAAAGTGGTAGCGAACATCTATGCTTCGTTCTCTTATGAAACTCTGGGTTTTTGTTAAGCCTGATTGCGCGTTGTCGACATAAAAATCTGGGACTTCGTCATAACTTGGAATTAGAGATGCTATAAGCCTTTTTAGCCAGATCAATTCCGTGATTGCTTGTGATGCTGCGATATACTCAGCTTCAGTTGTTCATAAGGATATACACTTTTGCCTTTCGGAACACCAACTGATTACGCCTGTAGTCGATCTTCGTGTCTCCATATCGCCGACAAAGTCTGCATCACTAAAACCACGAAAAGCATAGTTACAATTATTTTAATAAAAAACACCTAGTTGAAGCGTCCCTTTGACATATCGCAGGATTCGTTTAACAGCTTGAATGTGTGACTTCTCTGGCTTCTCGAGGAAACGGCTCGCCATACCAACTGCGAGGCTAATGTCGGGTCGTGTACAAATAGCAAGGAACATTAAACTTCCAACCGCCTCTCTGTACGGAAAAGGCTCTTCCTTCAAATCGTTTGCACATGATAAATCGGCAGCGGTTGAAACGGGGTTGCACTCCATCGTTCGAAACCTCTCCAGTATCCTTTTCGCAAACGCTGCCTGGTGAATATGTAGTCCATCCGGCTGCATCTCGATTTGGAAACCAAGGAGACATTTGACATCAAACACGTTCTTTTCGAAACCCATCTTCAACGCTTGGATTATCGGTTCAATGTCTTCTTCCGCTTCCTCGTATGTCGATGGTTCCTCATAAATGGCCGCGATTGCAAATTCATCTTCGGCTGTAAAGAAATTTGCAGCTTCCTTGCGTAGACGTAAGCGATTCTTCCAACATTCGGCCGTCTCAATGGAATGATTACTTTTTACTGATGAGGATGATGACTTCAATCAGGGCCGGCCTTAGCGATGTAGTGTCCCTGGGCCAAATCGATCATGGTGGCCCCTACCAATACCCAAACAAAATTGTTAGCCTTAACAAGTGGAGATTCCGGTTCTTTCGTTCAAATGCGTCTGACAGGCAGGGCCGGCACAAGCCTCCGTTGTGCCTTAGGGCTTGCATATTGCGCCCCTAGGATGTAAAGGGGGGTCCCCATATAGGAGTAATATGGATACAAAAAAAAAATGTTGTGAATATATGCGTGTGGGGATCATATCAAAGGGGAGATTGAGTACATTCCAGCTGTGAAGGAATTTACGTTTCATCCCCCTTATTTATCCACACATAAAAAAATTGTTTTATTTTATTGCTTTAACTATTAGCATTACTTTTGCGAAGTTTCATAATAAACGTAGCATTTTTGTAACAAATACAAACGTTTTAAGTAGCCTATGTCGTCACACTCAGTCCAACCAACTTTACATCAAATCCACTTTTCGTTAGTAGGATACTATATTTCTTATCAATCATTCTTCTTCTTTATGGCACGATAGCCCGACGTCGGGCCTTGGCCGCCTGGATTGAAGACCTCCAATTGTCGCGGTCACGCGACCTTGTCCTCCAGTTCCGAAAGCCTAGCATCTGGTGGGCGTCCTCACATACAGAATGCTCCCAACGGGCTCTCGGTCGTCCACGCAATCTGGTTCCGTCCACTCGTTGCGCGTTCATCACCTTTTTGGGCATGCGATCGTCGTTCATCCTTTGTACATGTCCCGCCCATTGCAGTAGCTGTAATTTCACAATTTTCGACACATGTAGCTCATCATACAGCTGATACAACTCAACGTTGTACCGGATGCGCCATTCACCTCGTTCACGAACGGCCCCGAAGATTCTTCGGAGAACCTTTCGCTCGAATGTGTTCAACAGGTGTTCAGAGTTTTGGGTTAGGGTCCATGCTTCGCAGCCATAGCATAGCACAGGTCGGATGATTGTTTTATACACAATTTTTTGTGGAGCTTCGTGTTCCTGTGTACCAGCTTCGATTTCATAATTGGGAGGACCGAAAAATAACACTTATTAGCTAGTTGTATCCGTTTTATCTCATCTGTTTCGTTGGCGTCCTTTGGCAAATTGCAACCCAGGTAAGTGAAGTTGTCTACATACCCTATATTGAGGTCCCCCACTGAGATGCTTGAATTTACTGGCGTTCTAGTTTTTGTTGTACAGTACGCTTGGATCGATACTGTCGTATGCTTGCTTGAAGTCGACAAATATTTGGTATACGTCGATGTTGTATTCCCCGCAAGCTGGAGTAAAAGCTTCACTGTAAAAAGCTGATCTGTCGTCGAACGGCCAGGTCTGAAGTCGCCTTGGTACTCGCCAATGATTTCCTGTGCGTACGGATTAATTCTATTTTCTAGAATTTTAGATAAAATCTTATAAGTCGTACAAAACAATGAGATGCCTCTGTAGTTCTCACATTTTAACTTATCCCCTTTTTTTTGGATTGGACAAATGATACTTTTGCGCCAATCTTCCGGGATTATTTCGTCGTTCCGACAAGTGTGTGTATAGCCTTAACAAGGCTCTCCCCACCATGCTTCAGCAGTTCAGCTGGAATCTCGTCAACGCCCGGGGCTTTATTACGTTTTAATGATTGCATAGCGAGATCAACTTCTTCTACTGTTGGGGGTTGAACGGGAGGGCCTGTTTCAGCCATCAGCTCCAGAGCTTCTTGTGTGGGGTTGTTCGGTTGAACATTGAGGAGCTCTTCAAAATGTGAGGCCCAGTGTTTATAAATGCTATCGGTGTCGCTAATTATATTGCCATCCTTATCCTTATCCTTACAGAGGCTGGTCCTGGGTTGGTATCCACTTTTAATTGAATTAATTAGATTGTACGCTTGTCTACTGTTCCTACTAGCTAGTGTTTGGTTTATTTGCATCAACTGCTCGTCAAGATGCTTACGTTTGTTATGCCTAAATAACCTATTCGAAAATCGTCGAAGCTCGTCATATTTTGTTTTTTTGGCTCTAGTTGCGCGTTCAGTCCATTGGCGATATGCCTCGTTTTTAGCATCTACCGCATTTTGACATTCTTCATCAAACCAATCATTTCGGGCTCGCCGGGCTTTGTATCCCACAACCTCCTCTGCGACCCCTTTGATGGTGTCTTTGAGTGTAACCCAGATCTCAAGGGCGCCTTTGTTGTGTTGCTGATGTTATTTAGCAAGGGCGTCAGCTTCTCCTCAAGGGCAGTCTTATAAGTGACCACCGTGGCATCATCCAACAATTTGTCAACCGCAAACATTTTTGCCGGGTTGAACCTCGAATGATGCATGAATAAATTCTGCACCTATAAGTCGCCTTCACCATATAGTGGTCAGAGTCAATATTTCCTCCACGATAGGACCGAAAATCCATTATGCTCGATGCCCATCTCTTGCAGACAAGGACGTGGTCAATTTGGTGGACGGTATGTTGATCTGGAGATCTCCAGGTCTGCCTGTGAATGCGACGATGCGGAAAACAGGTAGAGCTAATGACCATATTTCTGCTGGTCGCGAAGTCTATTAGTCGTTGGCCGTTGTCGTTACAGTCTTCATGGAGGCTGTAACCACCAGTAATCCCCCTATGCCAACTTTCGTTTCCGACTTTGGCGTTGAAGTCGCCAAGCAGCAAGTTTACATCGTTTGAGTAAAGTGAATCGAAGAGATTTTCGCGTCTTCACTGACTTCGGTGGGGGTAGCGCGTTTATGAGCCAGAGATTGAAAAAACGAGTTTTATTGCGAATTGCACTATCAATCATTAATTAATGTCATTTAAAACACAAACTAGTTTTTTTTTGCTATATAACAACCGAGTTTTTTTCTAGAATAGAACAGGATAAATTTCCGCGCAAATTTTATAGGAATTGTCCAGGATAAATTTATCCGGGGCAACTCCTATAAAATTTGTTTGGGTGGTTATCCTATCCTTTCCTGTTTTGAACCAAAAAACCGTTATATAATTATTTTTATTAAACATTAAATACTATCAACTAAAAATTAGAAATTAAAAATTAAATCAAAAGCCCTACTACATCTTCGTGAAATTCATTTGTCCGTAATTTATGCTGGCTGCGAGATTGTTCAATATATGGATCCGATGATAGTAGTAGCATGTTCATAACTGTAATAAAATCCCCCGAGCCACTAAGGCTCCGTCAGCGGCGGCACCTGCTGGAAGGCTGCTCTCGTCGGTAGGGGTTTGGGGTGGGTTCCACTGACTTTAAAAAGGGATAAACACAAATTTCAGGTGCCTGAGATGCTTCACCATTTGAAAACTATAACCCGGTGTTTGTTTGGGTGGAAGACGCCCGCGCCCATCTTACTTTTCGTTTTCTTCTAGGACTTCATACTTTTTTTTTTATTTCACACTTCACCTCTTTTTATTTATTATTTACATAGAAAATATTATTTACTTACTTGGCACATAATTCATATTAAGACAATTGGACAAATACTTAGGTTCTTTTCATCTTTATTGTTGTTTTTCGTTGGTTTTCCCATGTTCTACCGATTCCAACCACTACTCAACAGGGCCGTGGAGAGAAAATCCGGGCCCCGGGGGACACTAATTCCGGGCCCAACTCTTCTATACGATCAAAAATCATGAATCGAAGAAAATGCTTACTAACAAATTATTAAATATATTTTTAAACAAATTGTACAGTGAAATCTCTATAATCCAGCCTCCATCTAATCCGGAACACCTCATAATCCGGCTTCCTCACTGAATCGGCTCAGTCTCAGTAATCGGGATGTTTTCTAATCGAAAGCCCCTATAGTCTGGGATCAGTAACGATAGATATTTGAAGAGTGTTTTAAAGCGGTCTTCTGCGGATTCAGGTGCATTTTGAGATTTAAACTTTGAGCTAAAATTATGGGTTTTAAAATAAATACGAATTGTAGAAAAATAAAAATAATAAAAAACCTGGAGAAACTGAATTCAATCGTGAAGTATCTTTACTAAACTCACAAAAAACGGGGTTGACTGGATAGTTCAACACGTGTGTGTCTGTGTCTTTTTTTTTTTTCAAGTGTATTTTGAAGACGATTCGAGAGTTGGAATTACAGAAGACAAAATCATTCTAGAATGAGGTTCGTTCGTTTTACTTGCATTTTTGGATAACTAAACTTCATAAAAAAGCGACTGCTTATAGTGTCTTTCTAGTATGAAGTTTCGTTACTAAAATCTGCACGTGATGATAAAAAACTTTGTCCGACCAAAAAAAAAAAAGTTGTAAAAGTTACCCCGCAAAAAAAAATCATCTGCCGCAAAAAGAATACATATCACTCCAATCTGCCGCTCATATGTAATATTGTTTTAGGTGTAAATGCTATAGAGAAGTTTAAATGTACAGGACTACTTCTTAAAGTAATTTGGTGGGAGCCGTCAAAGTGGCACTGAATAAAAGGCTAAAGCTCCCACCAAATTACTTTAAGAAGTAGTCCTGTACATCCTGTAAAAAAATTGTTTTGGGGGACGTTGCCTGGAAGACTTTAGCCCTGTCAATGAAAAAAAAAAACAAGTTATGTCCGGTAATCATAGACTTGTTCGCTTTCGTTTTTTTCCATTGGCGGGCGATACGCTCTCGTGTCTCTTGATTATTTAGTAATCGTGCCCTTTACACAAGATACGCATAAAACGTTACTGGTAGTCTTCTAGCATTTAGTTCCCAAGAAAAAAATGTAAAAATTATTAATTCCCGTGTCCCAACGAAATTATTTAGAAAACTTCTATTCTATTGTTGAAGTAAAGGGCAAAGCAGAACGCTTACGTTACGTTACTTGCCGAACACCTATCAAAGATGATTCAATGGAGTTTGCATGCAACTGTACAGAACGCACGTAACGAAACGGAAGCTTTTGGAAAATTATTCGAAATGTAAAATTTCACGGAAATCCATGTCAGTTTGTTTGTCATACTTATTCGATAATGTTATTTATTATTTTTTATTTTATTCTCTTTTAAATCTTGCGTATATTTCGTACTGCTAAAAAAAAAAACTTAAAAAAACTCGATTCCTTCAATTTTGCTTTTAATTTTGCCCTTAAGATGCCAACCTATATTTGAACTTTGATATCAAGAAATCCTTGAAATTTTCGATAGTTATTCTCAATACTATAGGATCATACATAAATATTATTTTTAAATTAGATTTGAAGACTATACGGGTGAGATTAGCTCAAGTATGATCATTTTACATTATGAATAATAAAGGCTGTATAGGCAAAATAGAAAGTGTATAATGCAAATTTATTTCTGGGCACCAAATACATACCACCAATCCGATACGCTTATTGTTTTTTCTCTGGATGAAGATTTTTAAAAGGAAACAGCTGTGGTTTAATATGTACCTCAACCCTCACAAAGGTTCTAGGAAAACAAGGCGGATACAGTTCACAGTTCTAACAAATGCTTGGGGTGCTCAAATCTGTAATTATTAGCCCACTCGCAGTGGCCCAGAATGTTGGTCGTTACTCTATAAAATTTGCTTATGAAATGCACACCGCTACGAATTTACAAAATGCTTTTTTTCCTATTTTACTTATTTCGTAAGTAATTCGCGGTTTTCTCTAGTACAGAAAAACCTTCAAGTTTTTTGTTATCGAGTACCTACTGATAGATAGTTTGAAATGAAGATTAAATAATTTATGTGACCATGACCAGCATCTCGGTGTTGGTACCTTGAAATTTTTTTTATTAGCAGCAGCAGTACGTCCACAAAATAATAATCGCGCCAAAAGCCCTTCTAAAAAATCACGCTATACAGGGCTCCTATTTTTACTTCGAACACAAACGATCATGTTGATTGTTGATTGAATATGATGATTCGGGCCCCTAGCTCTACAAATTCAATACTAGACTAGGGGCCCCAAGCCTCGTGCATAGTATATTACTTATTGTTGTTAAAACGCTAGAAACAGCACTTATAAGGCTTCTTAGTTCAGGACCTCAAAATAGCAATTTGTGTGTTAACAAAACACTGAAGCACAACTTTTGTGTCAAAATCCGGGCCCCTATGAAATCCCGTGCCCGGGGGGAATCACCCCGTTCCCCCCTCTCTAAAGGCCTGCTACTCAAGGAAAAATACTTGCCGCGTGTCGTGCACTTCATCTTTTTTTCACCCACATGAAGTTTGCCGCGGTTCCGACTGTATTTTTTTGTGTTGTTTGTTACCCTGTCTGTCACTAATGGTTGAAATTCATTTCCCGCGTCAGCATCAGCATCGGCAGAGGCATCGGCATCAGCAGAAAAATTCCAATTAAGAACACACGCATTTGCCTTTGATGACCCACATTGACAGCAGCAGCAGCGGCAGAAGCATTTTTTCTGCTTCTGCTGTCAATGTGGGCCATCAAAGGCAAATTCTTGTGATCTAAATTGAAATTTTTCAGCTGATGCCGATGCCTCTGCCGATGCTGATGCTGACGCGGGAAATGTATTTCAACCATAACTCTTTACTGGCGGCAACATTTTTTGAATTTGAATTCGAAGTACATTACATAACATCCATATTTGTGTCCATTTAGTTCAGTAATATCGTGTCGATTTAGTACCAATCCGTGAAAAAAATACAGAAGTTTTTTTCTCACTCTTTCTTTATGTATTATGGGACGCTGATTCCGATTATGAACTTTGCACCCTAAAAAAAGTGCCGCAACCTTTAAAAAAGGGGGGAAAGGGGGGCATTTTTCGGTTTTTTGCGATTATTTCAAAAACGGTAAGAGATACAGAAAAATGGTCTGAGGACGAAAAAAACTACATAAAATTATTATCTGTGCAATGATATATAACACATTAGAGTTTAATTGAATATTTCGGCGTTAGAATAGAACATAAATTAGAATATTTTCATTTTAGACCTTTTTTAAAAGCTCCATAACTTTTGAAAGAACGCCAGTTCAGCCGTAAAATTTTGTATAAGTATTCACAACAAGTTTAAGATAGTTTTAACGTAAACATTGAGTCGCTCCGGTCAAGGACCTCCATTATCCCCCCATTTAAATTTTTCAAAACGGCATATCCATAACTCCCCCCAAAATTGGAGCAGAGTGCTAAATTTTGGTTTGTTGCGATTGGAGGTCATAGTCACCCCACCCACCAAAAATCAGCTCATTCGGATAAAAACTAAGGGTATCTCCCATACAAAGTGACCCATCAAGAGTTTGTTCTACGTACAACGTACTACTCATTTTATAAACTGTATAGAACAAAGTTGTCATGGGTCACTTTGTATGGGAGGTACCCTTAGTTTTTATCCAAATGAGCTGATTTTTGGTGGGTGGGGTGACTATGACCTCCAATCCCAACAAACCAAAATTTAGCACTCTGCTCCAATTTTGGGGGGAGTTATGGACATGCCGTTTTGACAAATTTAAATGGGGGATAATGGCGGTCCTTGACCGGAGCGACTCAGCGTTTACGTTAAAATTATCTTAAACTTGCTGTTAATACTTGTACAAAATTTTACGGCTGAACTAACATTCTTTGAAAAGTTATGGAGCTTTTAAAAAAGGTCTAAAATGAAAATATTCTAATTTATGTTCTATTCTAACGCCGAAATATGCAATTAAACTCTAATGTGTTATATATCATTGCACAGATAATTTTATGTAGTTTTTTTCGTCCTCAGACCATTTTTCTGTATCTCTTACCCTTTTTGAAATAATCGCAAAAAACCAAAAAAATGCCCCCCTTTCCCACCCTTTTCTAAAGGTTGCGGCACGTTTTTTAGGGTGCAAAGTTGATATTCGGAATCAGCGCCCCAAAATACATATAACAAAATTGAGAAATAAACTTCTGTATTTTTTTCCTGACGAAAATACGATATTATTGGACTAATTCTACTGCACTTTCTAGAGTCCGCTCTTGAACCACTGTGCGCCGGCCGTGACGGAACTTGAATAAAAAAACGAAAGATGTAGATTATTTGGTCCTTTTACGACATTTTGGGCAACTTTTTATTGCATTTGTAATGGACTAATGGTTTTAGACCGCTTTCGGCCTAATTTCACTAATACATATATTGGATGCATGATCCTTTCAAATTTTCACTAAAACATGAGTAGAGTGTGAGTACGAACACTCTAGCTGTTCCTTCCAAAATCAGCTCGGCTGTTTTCCTCCTAATATTTGCACTTCATTACGTCGTTTTTAAACAAACTCTTATTATTTGTCTGATGAATTGATTGACTACAATACAACACGGTGGGGGTGAATGACTTGATAAATTATTCCAACCTATTTATCTGTTATGTTGACTACATTCAAATCCACTTTGGAAACAACAATAGAGGTCGTCGTTGGCTAAAACAAACCAACCCCTCGGCTATATTGATTGTTTTTCTGTCCTGATCACTGGGGGCGAGACTCTGGACTATCTCTCTACATAGTTGAGAGAGATATCTAGCCAAATATCAAATAAATATGCAGATGAATGGATGAAAAATAATCACAAATGGAATATCCTATTCCGGAAAAGTGGGGGCAACACGATGAATTGAAATGTATATATGAGAAGACCAAGCCAAGAAGTGAAATAAATTTCCGTCTTGTCATCCGCAAGTCGCGAGCATGGAGTTCTCTCTATTCATTCCATTTAGTGTGCGACTGTACATATGTATGGGGCTCTTTGCAAAGATCCTGTATCTAAGGACGGATTTCTAGCATTTTAATGGTGTATCCTAGATTGACTACCATATACGTATAGGTATATAATGTTTCTCTGTTTCTGTATTTACACGACGAAAAAGACGAAGTATCCGCTTCTTTCTCGTGACAGAGATGTTTCAATATAGCGAAAAAGGGCCTGGACGACGATAATGCGTGTGTACGTTTGCAACTTGATAAATGACCGTCTTTACATTTTGTCAAATGATTTTGCGGAATAGAAAGGCAAAAATTTCAACTCGAAGGCCGGGAGACCGGGTCGACTAGTACTAATACTAGACTATAGATTGTCCACCATTTCTGCAGCGAATAGGAATTGGGAGACAAAGTAAAAAGGATTACGATACAATTTCGAGAAATATCATAGAGGCACAAACATTGGTGTATACGTATTTCTAGAAACTAGACCATCCATCCACTGAATTGCAGACTCTCAAGGATAAGGATACACATAGGGCTATAGGCAAATCGCCTTGAGATTTCAAAATAGGATTTCACAAAAAGATTGAGTTGAAGATGTTGTGGATTTATATGTTTGCTCTATGCGTTGTTATACTTTCGATCGATTAAAGTGGTGTTAAATGGTAAGAAATGTTTAATATTGATTTATGTGGAATGATTATTTGTAGATGGGCGATACACGAACTGCTTTGGTAATATATGGGCGGGATATTGTGTTATCTGCGTGTGGTGAAACATGCTCGTAAATGCAATTTATTTTATCGGTCATCTGTATCGACAGACCCGCCGACGTTTGGCCTAATATGTTGGAATTTATGGCGTGAAAATAGGGTTTTTGTCATGTTCGGGTGGAATATGAATTATGGGGGCGGTTTTGTCGAGCCTCGAGTTAGCTTGCGGTAGGGCACATTGGTTGAAATTGGTCTGTCGTCGAATGCTCGAGGGAGTGAGCAAATTAATTGTTTTCAAGCAGATTTGTGTAGTTTTATATATATACATATTAAAAAATCGTATAACTAAGAAAGACAATTAAAGATAAATTTTTCGCCCTCCAGAGTCTTTAGGCGCGGGGTCGGGAACAAATTGCCACTTTTGCCCTCCCTCCTTCTGTGTTTGTTTTGAAGTATATTGCATTTTACGAAGAAAGTTAAAAACGGGCAAAGTCGATCGCAAAGCTATTTAAATCGGGAAAATTTATCTTACACGCAAGCCTGATTTTGCTAATAAACGGAACACTATTTATTTATTTATTCAATCTTTCTATATCTTTCTTCTTCTTTTCTTTTCTGTACCGTAACCCCTTGTGGGGCATGGTGCGTTCACTCAGCCGTTTATACGAGGGCGGTTCAAATATGATCGAGACAAATGCTCTGACACGTTTATTTATTATAGAAAAAATTACAAAAATTTACAGTTTTTCTAGGTACTTTCCCTCACTAGTTACACATATTTTCCACCTCTCTGGAAGCTTTTTCATGCCGGTATCGACAAATTCCTTTGACCACTCAAACATCCATATGCGCACAAACTCCTCTGCCTCATCGTCGGTGTTGAATTTTTTGACCTCCGTGGGCTCCATTCAGAGGTCCAAACATATGGTAATCGCAGGGTAATATATCCGGACTGTAGGGGGAGTGCTCCAGTGCCTCCCACCCCAATTCCGATATTGTATGGAGCGTAAGACGCGCGGTATGAGGACGCGAGTAATCCTGGAGAAGTTCAACAGTTTGCGAATCCATCGCGCCGTTATTTTGCGATATTGAAGGTGTTCGTGGATGAGAGACTCTACACCATGGGCGTAGCCAGGGGGGGGGGGCATGTCGGGGCGGTCGCCCCTCCCCCCTGGTCGATGAAGATGGTAAAAAAATCGCTGAACTATACAACATTTCCAAAAATTTTCTTCTTGTGGCGCAGCGATGCTTTTTTACCACTCCAAGTGCCGCCGGAGGAGCCATGATCGGGACAGTTTGCAGTCAGGAGGCAAATGCAAATAGATGACAGCGAGTAGCCGCTGACGGAGGCTGCGTACTAGCACACACATTTCACTTGTGAGTGTGCTTCTGTGGCTGCGTGGATCCCATATTTCCTGTTTCATTTCATGGCTTCTGAGCCGGAGTACACAATTTCAACCATTAGGTCCCTTCGGGAAGTTAGTGGAGTTCAACTTCATCTGAAAGGGTGACAAATGGTATACAGCTTTGCTTTGTTAGCCCTGGAAAGTCATGCTTCGTCGAATCGACTACGCATCACCAAATTTATCCCATTTTTCGTGACAATTCTCATTATTTGGAGCTAAGTTTTCGTACAGCACTTACCGTGCCGATGTACAATGCGGCTAGACGAAGTAAGCAGGGTAAGTTGGATTTTTGGAAATTGCCGTCGTCGAAACGACGAAGAATGAACTTTGTGTAACTTTTAGAAGTCCAGTATCTCTTATGGCTGGTTGTCGATTCGACGATAAGTCTGTGGCCTTACAACTAGCTCGTAACAAATATGTTTATTTTCTATTTTTTTCAAAAATTATGGAAAAAAAAATTTACTAGGACAAAAATAGGACAAATCAAGAAAATGTCTCAAAATTCTTCCTCATTTTAGGAAGATTGCATTTCGAACTCATAAAAATCGGCTCCAAAATCGATGTTTTTCCATTCTAAATAAACTAACGATTGAAAATCTGTCAAATTTTATAAATATTTTGAGAAAGGGTGATTTGTATGAGGCGTCAAAGTTGAGCGAATCTACGAAGCATGACCTTTCCGTACTAAAAATAAGCATGACCTTCCATGGTTAAGGACCTTGTAAAGAAACGGGTCTCATGTTTCAGTGTCTTTCAAGTTCTTCTTTTTCTTCTCAGTACCGTATAGCCCCTTGTGGGGCCATGGTGGCAATTATAGGCAATTTCGAGTCAACGTTACATTGCATATCATTTCGGAGTGTATAATGTTGTAAGCACTATATATTTCTATTCACATGTACGGAAATTTTGGATCACGCCGAGATTCGATCTCCGGACCTCTAGATTACTAGCATCGTAGAGTGCGACTCCACCAAGTGAGCCACAGAGCGGGTCTTTCAAGTTATTAAATCAAAATTTATTTTCTAATCATACCAGCAAAAAAAATTGGCCACTGTTAATACTTTGATAAATTAAGAGGAAATCTTATTAAAACCGTTAACCATATGTCAATCAATAAAGGATTTATAAATATTCTGACGATGCTACTTTGCTAAGATGAGAGTGACAGACGAAACAAACTGATTTCGCAAGTGGAATATGCAGTCCGAGATGCAAAAAATGCACTGAAAATAGACAAACTACGCTCTAAAAGGCAATCAGAATTCAGAAGAAAATCATTCTCATCTCCATTTTAAAAATATGACTCTAAAATTAGCAAAACAAAAAAATAAATAACATGCGTGGCAGTCCACCAGTAAACTAGGGCCGCAGATGTGTGAGTGAAATTCAAGATCTAAACTGCTGTTTTGTTGAGGTGTTGAGATCAACAGCACGCCCAGCAATGTTATTTATCGCCATAAATGGATACTTGTTTACAATCTGAGCGACATCATAGTCCGTCACGTAGGTCGTGAGTTCGAAAAACACCATAAAATGAATTCATTCACGGTGAGTCTGGAATCCATGACCCTGTGCATCAATCCAACCACAAGCCAGGGTACTCTAAAATTGGCTAACTATATTTCTGCGACCGGAAATTTCTACTCCTAAGAAAATCATGATTTTGAAAAAATTTTGGGCTTGCCCCCCCCCTGACCGAAACCCTGGCTACGCCCATGCTCTACACTACCAATGATAGTGCCGAGTTCAGCCGAATTGTCTCGAACATTCATCCTACGGTCCTCCGAAATGAGGACGAATGTTGTCTGGTGTGATGCTGGTTGGCGGTCGAAAATCTTGCGGCTCATTCTCGACGGTTTTACGGCCATCCTTGACCGCTTTGGCCCATTTAAACACAGCAGTCCTACTCAGGCACTCACTACCGAACGGATTGTGCAAACGCAGATAAATTTCCACTCCGCGTCATATATTTTTTTTTTAGTAACACTACAATAAAAATCAACTTTAAAAAAAAATTTACGAAATTTTTTTTTTATTAAAAATTAAAAGTTTTGAAATGGGTTTTTGAAATTTTAAATGATTAAGAAATGTCTGCTATAGTGTTGACTAAAATCCAAAAATAAGTTTTAACCGATTACCTTAGCAGTTTTTTTAAATTCTTACTTGAAACGGTAAAATTCAAGGTTATTTCAAAAAAAACTTAAAAATTCAAATATCTCAGTGACCATTGAAAATCGGCCTAACATTTTTGTTGCATTTTTACCCTATTATAACGTGTTGCAGGGAATAGGTCGACTTAACCAATAACCCTGTATATTCCCTATCCGCACATGTACGAAATTATTTAATAAACGGAACACTTATACCCCAGTAAAATCTCTATAACGGTAACTCTGGCTAAAATATGTTGTATGGCTCATTCGTTGCAAATACGGTTTTGAAGAAAGTGGCCAAATTGCTCATCAATATGTACACCCTTAAGGATGCTACGGGGGCTCAACCCTTAGAAAAACGAGAATTTTTGTGTTTTTCATAGGTATCTCTGTAACGCGGGTGTATGCTGTGAAGTCGACTGTGACAAATTTATAGCTTCTGTAGCTGCAAACCAAATGCCAAAATTTCCAATCGATGGGTGGGCACTCAAGGAAGTTATGGGGGGTCAAACGTCAAAATTTGTTCACTAAAAAGTATTATATGACGAATTTGTAGCTTGTATAACGCCTAAATGAATGAATTTTATTAATATCTTATACTTAACGGTAGCTTATGTGAGAAAGTGGTCTGCCATGAATATGTTTCTACAATAGATCCAAATACAATGTCAAAATACCCGATCTGTATCTACCCCCAACGGGAGCTAAGTGTAAAACTTAAAAAAACAACGTTTTCCCTGAAATTGTTCTATGTTTAAGGGTTGCATATATTCGTAGTGTCTGGAAACTACCGCATAAAAGCACCGGAAAATTATTCCTCATGTAATTTCCACCCGCTCTGTGGCTCACTTGGTTAAGTCGCACTCTACGATGCTAGTAATCTGGAGGTCCGGAGATCGAATCTCGGCAAGGTCCAAAAATTTACGTACATGTGCGGCTAGGAGATAGTGCTCGCAATATTATATACACTCCAAAATGATATGCAATTTAACGTTGACTCGAAATTTCCTATGAACGGCTGAGTTAACGCACCATGGCCCCAATTGGGGCTATACGGTACTAAGAAGAAGATTTCCAGCAAAAAAGGTAAAAGCTACATACTTGAGCTGCCACAGGCAATTGAAGATATTTGAAAAATGCATTTTCTTACATGACTTAAACCTTAATATATCCAAAACTAGACCAGTAATAAATAAAATAAAATAAGATGATTATCACTGCCAACAAATTTACCTACAAAATATAGCACACCGCACTAAAATCGGAAAAGTGGTTTGGTTTTAACTGAGCTACAAAGTCAAATTTTTGTGATTTAACCCAAACACAATTTGTTTTTTTTTTATCTCAATTTTCTCCAACTAAGGTGCTAAGGTAAAGTGCTTGTACGGTTCTGTTGAACAATTTTTTCTATAGTTTGAGCCCCTGTAGCACCCTTAAAGGTGTACATATTGATGAGAAATTTGGCCACTTTCTTCAGAACCGTATTTGCTACAAATTATTATCCATACAACATCTTCCAGCCAGCGTTACCGTTATATAGATTTTCCTGAAACCTTGTTGAAAATACCTCATGACACCGTTAGGAATTCTCGAATCAAATTCGACTTTTGACATTTTATTCTGGAACCACAAGAGCTACAAATTTGCCATATACTACTTTTCAGTTCATATTACCGTTATCGAGATAATCAAGAATACTTGTTTTAGATCCTTTGTAGCCCCGCTAGCGGCACTCGGGGACTTACGTCCTTATGTATCAAGAGACTTATGTATCAAGAGACTTATGTATCAAGGGGAGCGTTTCGCCTGTAAAAAAATCGTGAACAAGTAAGATTACCGACCGAAATATGATAGGGCCCTACAGGTAAAGCTTTCAGAAAGAAAAAGGTTTTTTTTTTCACCATAATAGTCAGAACATCAAAATCTAGTGCATAGACTCTGGGAATAACGGTAAGAATAGGTATATGCAAGAAGCGGATTTTTTTTCTGTCATACGTAAGCGAGTAACTCATTTTTAGAATGCAGTCTGCAGTCGTAGAAACGCTTGTTTCGAGTATCTCTCGCCGTGTTGCCTTTTTTTTAATTTGGTACTCATGATCCGCTAGTGGTCGTATCAAAGAATATAAATAATGTGCAAAGTGAACGAAATTATGCTTTCCCATTGCGTTCCCCGACTCTTCCCGTGGACGACTTTTTTAGCTAGCCAGGATAGTAGTACTATGGCTATAGTAAAATAGGTTTTGTTGTGAGGAGCTTCCCCATAAGACCTATGTAGAGATATTTTCAATCCTTGCGTTATACAGGGTGTCCAGAAACTGTCGCATAAACGTACCGGATTGTGATTCCTCATTTGATTTCCTGCAAAAAAGTTGTACTGAACATAACCCCTTAGCTTAACCCTTTAGCTGCCACAGGCATTGGAAGATTTTTGAAAAAATAATTTTCTTGTACTACTAAAACTTCAATATCTCAAAAGCTAGACTAGCTAGAATAGCAAAATAAGATGATTATTACAGCCAAAAAATTTACCTAAAAAATAAAACTAACCGCACTAAAATGGGATAAGAGGTTTGGTTTTTACAGAACTTCAAAGTCAAATTTTTGCGATTTGACCTAAAAACAAAATATTTTTCCATCTCAATTTTCTCCAATTTTTGCCAAGGTGAGGTGCTTGTACGATTCTTTAAAAAATTGGCGCATAGTCTAGCGATCATTTCTTTTTTACATTATTTTATTCTAGCTCCATTATTTCTAACAGTTTTAATGCCTTAAGTGCAGAAAACTAGGGTTAATTTTAGCTCGATGTCAATTCAATTTAATTCAAACTGCCCCTAAAGATCTGCAATTTGGTAAAATTTATTCAAATTATATTAGCCGATGAAGATGACATTTAAGCCGAAGAACATTACAAAGATACTGTGTCTCGAAGTAGCTCTGGACGTTACACAGTTCGATTACCATATTTAAAGATAACAACGCCAAAAACCACTTTAGGAAAGTTGGGCTACTCAGCCATCAAGTCTTGGGAACACATGTAGACCCGGATGGCAAAAGATCCTATCGTGAAGCAGAATTACATGAGATCTCTGCCGGAACTTGTCGACTCAGGATACTTGGCGCCAACGAAATAAAACATAGAAAATGAGGATGGACAGCATGGAAACTATTTAGCTCACCACGAAGTGCGTAAGAAAACTAGTACCACGCAACAAGGATAGTATTCGATGCTTCGCGTAAGACTTCTACTTCTTTAAACGACGTGCTTCACACAGAAACAGTTCTTCAAAGCGACATGTTGTCGGTTCTTATGCGCTTTCGAGTTTACAGTTTGCTATGGTTGCTGATATCGCTAAGATGTTTCTGCAAATATCACTGCATGCTGATGACACCAATTTATTAACGAATTACCGTCACCTTTGGCTTAACGGGTGCGCCATTCCTCGTAACTCATGCGCCAGTTGGCGATAGATGTAAGAGATAACGACCCCCTCGTAGCAGAGTCCATACAAACAGAGTTTTGTGTAGACGACTTGCTCACTAAGGGGGGGGGGGGGACACAATGGGACATGCCATCCGAAAACGCGACGAGCTCAGGCGTCTGGAGGATTTCACTTGCGAAAGTGGATGGCAAAGAATTCCAACTTGCTAGCTGACATATTCCGTCGCACATTTCTCTGCAAATTTGAGAGTCCTATCTATCACCATTTGAGAGATAAGTTGCCCAAAGAACCCCCAAAAAGGGCAAACCTTGACCAACCTCACTGCAATAATAAGCGAGATAATCGCATTGATGAGGATTTAGCCCAACGCCGGAGTGGCCTATCCACTGATAATATTGCTTCAACCAACTTAACCACTTTTTCAGTATGACATACCTTTGAATGCCGGGCATAGTCTCGCGCTCCTTTGACTAGGGCAAAAGCGCAAAATAGTCATCATACCTTCAGTGCTGCGAGCTTCCATGCGCAGCAAATCAAATCTAATGCGTTTGTAGTGCCCGTGCAGTTAAGGAGTTTAATTTTTGCACTTCGTTGTGAATTTCTGGTGAGTTTTGCACTCTTTCAGCATAAGGAGGCGTACCAGTATACATACGGTACATCAATTAATCATAGCGGTAAACCACGACGCGCATAACATCCTCTTTGTCTCGCGACAAGTAAAGATCCGCACGTTATGGTGTCAAGTTATGTTGTTTCAGTTTATAAGGTTTCTAAAACCATTGTCGCTCAGTCTATTTGAACAACTTTCTGATAAGACGAGCTTTTCGGACAACAAACTTTTCCATTTCATCTTGCTGGAGAATTTTGCCGAATTCGATGGGAATTCTCATAAAGATTTTCTCTTCAATATCTCTCTTCAGGTATGACATCGAGTTGGCGAATTTCGAGATGCTGTTGAACCAGTTCAGTGCATTAGCAAACGGATCGATCTAATTCTTACCCCAGAGGCGTTTCGAGGAAGTGTATCCCAGGTCTTTGCAAGAAACCCTTGGCTAGTCTGGCTTTTCGACGTTCGACTTCTCCGTTTGGTTTAAATTTTGTTGACCCAACGGACTCCTCTCCTTCGGGACGATCAACGATAGCCCAAGCTTAGTATTCTTGGAGCATCGCTTACTTTCATTATCTTCGGGACTTTAAAAAGCGTCAGTCCTAAAACTGCAACTGAAGCTTTTTAAAGACAACAGAGTCGAAAAGGTTTGCAAAATGTTCTTCACCCTTTGTTTTCGGCATAAGCAGCAAGTCTTCCAGTGTACCTTACGGCTCCTTGGGTTTTTCGGATTCTTTGTCATTGCTGAAATAGTTTCCTGTGCTTTCCCATTTTTTTCCAACCAATTCCCTTTTCGGTCGGCCGGGTCCTCTCTTCAAATTTATTGGGGCTTTGTCATTATTCATCGCTTTTGATGTTGAACTTATAGATCTCACCTTTTTTATCTTCAGCTGCAGAAGGCAGACGTCAATTCGGAGAAATTTTGCTCGTTGTAGGCAGGGGCGGCGCATAAGAGCCCGCAGGGCCCACGTGGCGGGGGGGCCCACGAGATTTAGAGGCCCAAAAGCCACATCCAAGATTTCGCGAACCACAAAAACAGCACGACTGCGAAAAACAACACTCCAGATATTTTTTGTAGACAAGAAGAGATATACACTTTTCGAAGTCAAAACAAATACTAAATTTATTGGATTTGAAGGAGATACAACATTTTTCTCTGACTAAATTTATTGTTCTTCTTTCACCAGGTCCCTTAGATAAACAAATTTAACATTGTCCTAAAATCTTTGAAAGTTCATGAGACAATCCGGATCCTCAAATGGCATGGCTGCGCTATTTGCTGTAATTGTAGCCGCGATTTGTAATCCTACCTACCCTTTTCCTTGCCAAGTACCATATGGGCAAAAAGAAATCGTTAGGTACCTCTGCAAGTAAACTATCTAGAAACATTTTTGGTGATAGTACCTTTTCTAAACTTGCGGACTAAATTCCAATCCACTTTGTCATGAACTATAAAACACGAACAAAATAGTTTGCGAGTGGTACTTAACTTAGTTAAAGCTAGCTATAGTACGGCCTGTATATGTCGTTGAAGACTAAAATATTTTATCTTGCATGCGGTATATACACGGTCATTAGGGCTGTGGTGCAGAGGCCACATTTACATAGTTTGAAAGGAGTCCTGCCAATATTGCTGTATTAAATTTAATATTAAGTACAAACGTTCTCAAAATTGAAGGATTTAGATTAGAGCACACTTAAATTTAAAGCTGAAACAAGGAATAGAGTTGAATTAATAACGTGTCGTTTTTTTTTTTCAAATGTCTAGCAGGTTACAAACTTAGGCTGCCCACAAACGAAGCGTCTGAATCCAATTTTTGCATTCTTCGTTCTGGCAAATTCATACATTTGATTTTGACAGAAAGAAAGTTAAAAAAAATACCGGCGTACAGAGGGCTGCGCCCGCAATACGAGGGTTTTTTAGAATTTTAATGCATAGTGAATATTTTTTGTACATAGTTTATAAGCAATAAATAAGAATTGTGCACAACATTAATGAAATGCTTCCTGTAAATCTATTTTTGGATTAAAGGTGGAACAGAATGAAAGGCGCTAGCCTTTCATTCTGGAACGCGTTTATTTACTATTTACCCCGTTTGTATAAAAATACTCCAAGGAAATCTACAGGCATTTTTCGATTTAAGATTTCTGATGGCCTTTCCTCAGGCAAACGTAAGGATGGCTTGGCTTTATATATGAACTGAAGCTGTAAATCTACTGTTACTGTTTTTTTTTAACCCTAGTCCTACCGACAAAAGTTTATTCTTATTTCTACCGACATGGGTACACCTGTACCCAGCTTCGATTTACCGCTAGATTCGATATGTTGAATGAATGCACGCATGTTTTTGCAACATTTTTGACTGTTTAGGCAAAGTGTCTGGTGATATGTAATATAGGTCCGCCAATAAGCGCGCTCCTAACTTTAAAATAAAGCAAGTTGTGTGAGAGGTATAACTAAAATTTATTTTTTTTTTGAAAGAGTATTCGAAGGCATTATGTATGGAAAATAACATCGTTCAAAAAGTGGCTTGGTGGCGCGCATACGAGAAGTCCAATTTTCAATGACTCTGGCGCACAAATCGGGCTGTATTTCATCGATGGCGTGGCGTATGTTGACTTTGAGGTCATCAGTGTTTTGTGGTTGGTTTGCGTAGACCTGCGATTTAAGAAAACCCCACAGGAAATAGTCTCTCTCTCTCTCTGGTTCCTGTTAACCCCTTGTGGGGCATAGGGCATCAACTACGCCTACTTTCCACCTCGTTCTGTTCTGTGCCATCGTCTTTAGGTCTGACCACTGTTTGTTTAATGAAGCAGCCTCGCTATTAACCGATCTTCTCCACGTGTTTCTTGGCCGTCCAACACGGCGTCTAGCATTGGCTCCCTGAGGGTTCCAATCTAGGGCCTGCTTTGCAATATTTGTTGGCCCTCTTCGGAGAGTATGACCTATCCATTGCCACTTTCGCCTTTTGACAGAAGTGCCTATCCAATCCAGGCCTGTGATACTCAGGAGATCATCATTGGAAATAATCTCCGGCCAGCGGATTTGTAGGATGCGCCGTAGGCACTGGTTTACGAAAGTTTGCAGCTTAGTTGTGATCTCGTTGGTCACCTTCCAAGTTGAACAGCCATAAAGAAGCACAGATATTACAATAGAATTGAAGATTCGGATTTTGGTGCGCCTGGAAATGTTGTTATTTTGCCAGAAAGGAGTCAAAGTGAAGAAGGCTGCCCTAGCCTTATTGATACGCGATTGTACATCAGCGTCCGCGCCGCCATCTGCTGTGACTATGCTTCCGAGGTAGCAGAACTCGTCAACTTTTTCGACTGCCTGGCCCGAAACACAAATTCCGCTTTGTCCACCAGGATGGGAGCTCAAGTACTTGGTCTTGGCAGCGTTTATCTTGAGCCCGGCATTACGGCTTTCGCAATGCAGAGCATCGGCCATTTGAGCTACATCCTCCTTTTTATTTGAAAGCAGACAAATATCGTCAGCATAGTCCAGGTGTTGCAGGTAATCAAACATTTTCCATCTGATACCTTTCCTCTGGTTTTGAAGCGCGCTCACTAGTACATCGTTAATGGCTATGAGGAAAAGAATAGGTGATAAAATGCAACCTTGTCTCACTCCACTGTGCACCTCAAAAGGATCTGAAAGCTTACCCTTGTGCAAAACGTGACATTGGGCTCCCTGATAAGATTCCTTGATGATGGAAATTATTTTATCTGGTATGCCCCTCCTACGAAGAGCTCTCCAAATATACTCCCGATCAACACTATCGAACGCCTTCTCGAAATCAATGAACATGAGGTGTAATGGGGATCTCCATTCGGCGGATTGCTCAATAATAATTCGGAGAGTGTTTATATGGTCGCTACATGATAAACCCTCACGAAAGCCAGCCTGTTCATTGCTTAAAGTGCGATCAACTTCATCCTTGATCCGGTTCAAAATAATTTTAGCCATCAGCTTGGATACAGCTGGAAGTAGGCAAATACCGCGCCAATTATTACAATCCTTAAGGTTACCCTTCTTGGGAATTTTAATAATTACGCCCTTTTTCCATTCTGCTGGAAGAGTTTCGGTTTCCCAACACTCTCTGATGAGGGGAAGCAGAATATCCGCTGTAGCATTCGAATCCGCTTTAAATAGTTCGACCGGAATTCCATCTATCCCCGGGGCCTTACCGGCGTCCATAGATTCGATAACCCGCTTTAATTCCGTCTTAGATGGTGGTCTGGAATTAATACTGGCTACTGGAGGGACGTCTTCTTCTGCCGATGAAGATGCACTTGCAGGCCCGAAACGGTTGTTAAGGACCTCAAAAAAGTGCTCTTTCCATCTCTGAAGCTGCTGTTCTTCAGTAACAAGCAGTAACCCTTCTTTATCTTTCACAGGATGGTCCGTTGTGAACGACTTGCCAATTAGTGGTTTAATTAGCTTAAATAGGGTACCGCTTTCACCACGGTAAGCCGCATCATTTGCCTCCTTCGCTAAAGCGTTGATGTAAGTACGCTTATCACGCCTCACACTTCTCTGCACGCCTTTTTGTAGTGAACGGTATTCAGCACGAAGTTGATTTTTAGCTGAATGATCAGCAGCAGAGTTAATCTGTTCCTTAACTCTTTTGCGTGCTGAGATAAGAGACCAAGTAGCATCACTGATAAATGGTCTCCTACCACGATCCAATCTTCCCACAGTCGCTTCGCCACATGAAATAAAAGAATCCTTTGCAAAATTCCATCTATCTTCAATTGTAGGATTCTGAAGAGATGTTGCTGCACAAGCTTTCTCGTGCAAGGCGGTCGAATATGCACGTCTAGTTGAGGAATTTTTTAGCTTTTGCACATTAAATCGTGGCAAGACTCGCGTGTTGTGAGATCGTTGAATCGCTGCCGTTCGTAAGCGAAATTTCGCGATAACAAGGTGGTGGTCGCTGCCAACATCAGCCCCACGCTTCGACCTGACGTCTAAGAGGCAGTTTCTCCATGTGTTAGAAACAGCAATATGGTCAATTTGGTTCTCTGTTCTGCCATCAGGAGAAATCCAAGTTGTTAGGTGGCAGGGTTTATGCTTGAACAACGTTCCGCCAATGACTAGTTGCCGAGAGTTACAAAACTCCACGAACATTTCGCCATTGTTGTTCCTGTCGCCAAGCCCGTGATTGCCCATAAGATGTTCCAAGCCTAAATTATCAGTACCGACTTTGGCGTTGAGATCCCCCATTATAATTTTGATGTCACCCCTGGGAGCCATATCAAAGGTGTCGCCTAGTCGCTGATAAAAAACGTCCTTTGCGGATTGGTCTGCAGGTTCAGTCGGTGCGTAGCACTGAATAATTGTGATGTTTCGTACTCTGGATTTGAATCTGGCTGTGATGATACGGTCGGAGATAGGTTTCCAGTCGATAAGGGATCGGCGTGCATTCCTAGTCAACAGGATTCCGACGCCCGCTTGCCGAGGTGAATTATCGTCTTCACTTCCAGAGTAGAGCAATACAGTGCGAGAGCTTGGTGATAAAGTCGCCCCCGATCCGAGCCATCTTGTTTCGCTCAGTCCTAGTATAGCGATGTTGTATGCGGTCATTTCCTGCTCGACTTCTGTGAGCCTTGTGTTATTACACTCACCCCACATCGTCCGAACGTTCCAAAAACCGATCGTAGTCCGTTGTTTATAGCCAAAAGTCGTTGCCGTTGAATCAGTCCGAGGTATCCGAGGCTCGTTTGATGTTTCGAGTGTAAAGTAAATTTCAGGTACGCAGGATACAAGCCTACATACCCTATCCCTCAAGTCGCCTTTTACGACAAGCCGGGATCGCTGTGGTATAATTCTAACCCCAAAACCACAGGGGTCAATTTTTTGTTAAGTTTCGTACATATCTAAACCCTTGAGCGCACAACAGATTTGCTGCGCGCACAATTGTGGAGATATGTTCGAAACTCAGGAGAGTTTTATTCTCTCCTGTCCCTTAAGTCGCCTCTTACGACACGTCGGGAAAGACAGGAAATAGTCTAGTGGGGTTAAATCGCACGATCTCGGTGGCCAGTTGATGTCGCCTCCGCGTTACTCGAACCGATGAATGATTTTCGTAATAAGTTTTAATGATTTTCACATGTTGCTCGCGGCTGAATTGGTTCATGGTGATTTGTGAAGATACACTGAATAATAACAACACCAGGTTGAGCTTCAGCTTGATTTACAACAATAACAACTAGATTTGATAACTCTACCACAAACAACATGGCCGCCATGAGCTGTCAAAGATCGAGCGTCCCTTCAGCGGACCCTATAATTTCAAGTTGAAGTGGAACTGCAAAGTATTAACACGGTGAATGTGAGTGCATCAACATTTGCATTAGAATCAGGCTCGATGCTATACGAGCCAACCGCAGGACCTTCGACAATCGATTGTATGAATCAGTTTATTTTTTTAATATTTTTATTAATTATATTACAATGTAGATCGCGGCTGACCTCCCGTAGTAATTCATAACTATGGAACGGAAAAGAGGAAATCCACATTGAAAAGTACACATGTCGTCAATTTGCTTATTGCCGCCATTTGTACGTTTTTATTGATTTATTTTTGTACAGATTGACACAAAGTCAATTACATATGTTGTCAGACGACACTGACGATGACGGAGAACCCTTCGTTCCAACTTATGATGACGAATATACCAGATAAGTATATTGCGTCTGATTCTGAGCAAGAATGTTTCGAAATAGCAACAAGCGATATTTCTGAAATTGATTGCGAAGAAGCCGAGGATATTCGAATTCCCCCTATGTCTTCAGTATTTACTGCATCCGATGGAATGCAATGGTTCGCCACTCCTCAAAGACCAGCAGCACAAACAAGCGGAATGAACGTTATTTATACACAACCCCCCTGCATCGAATCTTCATGGCTCTTGCCAGGGACGGTTTTATTTATATTGGTCACCTTCAAAGCGATAGCTAGAGCAATTCCCAGCTAGGCTATGTGGTCACAAACCGTTTGTGACACTGGAAACTGGAATAAGATCCAGGTATGTCAGAACGCTGGTCGACGCATCGCTGTCACCTTTTGTCGTCCCAGTATCATCTTCATAAAGAAAGCAGCATATTACCAGTGCTTGATCACAATCTCCTTGTGCCATTACAATATCTGGTCGGTTGCTACGAGATGATCACCTAAACCATCGTCTCATGGACAATATTCCCCCTCCACGACATTTCAGGAGTGGAGTCAGAGAGCTGGAGAGAGACGTCCAAAGATACAAACGGGTACCTCTGGAAATCTTGTATTGTATTTCACTCAATTCATTGAAAAACTTAAGTGAGTACAGGTGTACCCGTGCCGGTAAATATGTCACAATTTTTTTTTATTTTATTTTTCTCTTAAGTATATTGAACCAAAAATCTATAAAGTAGTTAAAATAACCAAAAACCCTTTACTTTAAGATGTCAAAGTGATTCAACATTATTTGGTTTTGGCAAATCGGAAATATTTAAATTTAAAGTGAGAAAGGTACACCTGTACCCCTGTTGGTAGGACTAGGGTTAATCAAGGAAAAGCAACTTATAAGCTGACATAAGAGCCCACGCAAGCTTTGCTATGAGTATTGAACAAGAATACGTTTGCAACTACTCAGGGACACCCTGTTAACTTCAAAAATATTTGTGGCAAGTACCTACTATTACCATTCTATGCATTTCCACCAAATTTATTGTTCATTGTTTTATAAAGTTAAAAGATATGCATTGAAGAAATGATTAAGAGGCTTCCCTTACATTGTGAAAGGCCCTTACTAAATACTTACTTGGCTGTATTTCCGGTTTGGATACAGTTATTCGAATGAAAATTCGTAGACATATTCCCTATGTAATTTTCTAAACACCCTTAGCAGAATTTTCGTATTTGGAAACCTAAGGGGGCTACACACGAACAAATTGAAATTTTACAAATTTACTGTTATTTACTTTTCCTTAGCAAAAGTCAACAGTCATATTTAACGTATATAAGGTCATACTGACCAATCTTTGTGCAAAGTTTCATATCGATCCCTTTAACGGTTTAGAAAAACGGAGGTCGAAAAGGAAGTTTAACTTTAAACGCCAATAACTTTTTTACCGTTACTCGAAACTGGAAAAATTTAACTGATATGAGATGTACTCGTTTAGATCTTTGATTTAAATACCCATACGTTAATCTCCGATAAAAACTAAAAAAGTCGACTTTTTTTAAACGTTCGGGACACCCTGTTATCTTCTTTCTACCAACTTCTAAGGTATTTGTGCCAAAGACTGTAATCATTCTACACACTCCAACCAAATTTCATGACAATCGGTTGAGCCGTTCGCGAGTTATTTAGTGAACAGACGGACGGACGGACGGACAAAATCGATTTTATAAGGGTTTTTTGAAAAAATTCTAAAAAACCCTAAAAATGGATTCGGATTGACAGTGTGTATGCAGCATTAGGGTAGATAGGACGCTCGTCTTCAAATCATAGGTTCGCGGGATCGAATCCCATTGTAGGCTCAGGTAATATACTATGCTTAAATATCACCAACACCTATAAAAGTCAATGCTGCGCTGCGCGAGCGTTTTTATTTAAAAAAAAAACGATTGATGAAATCAATAAATTTAATAAACGTTACAACCAGAGAGCGCTATTCTCAAAGCTATTAGCAACGACGTTCTTAATTTTAGTAACACTGTAACGACAAAATCATGTTTCAAAAGAGTTGCTTAAAGGTCGATCCACACTTTTTAGTCATCAGTCACAGCAGTGGCGTAGATAAGGGGGGGATCAAGGGGATCAATCCCCCCCCCCCCCTTCGGTCACACATTTTTTATTATTACTTTAGGTATATGTAAAACAAAGCAAAAGTAACATCGGATCCGGAGTTTCGCACAGGCAAGCCCTACTGAAGTAATCTAGAAAAATTAAATGTAAGCACTAATTGAAAATTTGTTGCCGGAAAATCTTAATGTTCCGTTCAACGATTCATTCGGTTCAACGGTTCGGTGGAACATGGAGTGCTCTTCCACTGGAGCGTAATTTTCAATGGGGAAATATACAATACATAAGAATATAAAGACTGGAAAGCTAATACAAATGAAGAGAAGCGCTACAAAACTGTTCCCTATTTTTCAGCATCCTTTATTGATTGAGTTTATCAACATTATTTTTTTCTTTTTTTTTAAGTTAAAATTTGACGAAAGGTTTTATCGCAGGGCAAAGCAAGTCTTGACTTTTTCTAGTTATTCGCAATTTTATTGAATTTAATACGAACTCTCAAAGCTATAACCAATTTTATTTTTTTTTAACCAAATCTTCTTTAAAAAAAATTGTAGAAACTTCCAAAATTGAAAGATTTATAGTCTTATGCAGTAATTCGAAAGCAAATTAACAAACAAACAAAGGGCGTTCCGCGGTACCTAAGCGTTCCGTGAAAATCTCTCAAGGGTTTCGCGAAGATATCACAAAAATAGGAAAAATGTAGAAAAAGCTTAGGACAACAAACAATCCATACGAAATTTTTTTTTGTAAGTTTTAAATGTCCCAAACTTAATCTGCTAGACAGCACCAGAAATCAACTTAACTGTAAAATATTTGACCAGCATCAGAGACTCGACCGATTTTCTTTTACAACTTTCCACTATCTGAAATAGAAAAGGAAGTACAGGCATACCTCGACTAATGACGCTAATTGGTTCCAGGAAAATGCATCCGAAGTCAAAAAATTAACAATATCTCACGTAGGCAAAAAGACGGTCCCACTCCAAATTCGTCACTTTTCAGTTAATGATACAGTTTTATAAGGACAAGAGGTATTTAAAGTATAGATTATGTTCACCTGAACAGCAACTAATTTGCTGAATATTCTTCAAATCTCTCTTTGGTTGTCTCTTATTCTGAACTAGGGAAGATCTCAGGCCTTTTTTATTTTTATTCTTAAGCTTATTTAAGCACTGGTGATGGAAACTTATCTGCATATTATTTGTGAAATTCTTATCAGTGGTTCGGAACAAGAACACAAAATTGAGCATTTCAGTTCGAATTTCTGCTCAAGGTAAAAATCCACGCTCCTGTGAGAGATTAGGCCCAACTGGTGAACACAATTTTTAGAAGCATACATTCCCTTATCAATTCCACCGAATGGCGGAAAATAAAGGTCGATTCTAAATTGACGACTGAACTCTTTTCCTGAAGTTTAGAACAAACGTTCAGTTAAAATTCAGTAAGTAATTAAGAACGCACTTATTATGTGCGCGTTCCTCGGTACAAATAAACAATTTTGCTCATATCTACGATCTCCGGTATCAATGTATGCTTAAAATTTTCTTTTTTAAATTATTTCTAATTTCTATTTTTAATTTGCTTTATTTTGTAAGTTTTCGTAACTTAGCAGAAACTGTTTGCCGCCAGATTCGTTTTTAAATAAAAGGCCTAATCCTTTACACAATCGTTGAACTCTACTTGGGGGTCCTCAACGAAACTAGGCTAATTGCCATTGACAAAAGAAAATTCTTGAAACAACGGTCCAAAATAAGAAGCTTTATGGATCAGGAAAGAAAAAGTGTAAGAGCAGAAAAGCTAATTATGTCTAAAGTTAACAGGTGTGTTTTAAAAAAAAACGAAAATTTTGATCGTATGGCAAAATTGCTATGCCAAAATTTGCTCCAAATAAAATACAGAAATTGTTATTCTGAAACTCAGCATTTGATAGCCGTAAAAGTATAAGTAATCTTGCAAAATGATCCCCCTCCTCTTCGAAAAGCTATCTACGCCACTGAGTCACAGTCCTAAAAAAAAAAACGAAAAAAGTCATACAAATTGACAGATTGTCATTCAATCAATTAATTGACCATATGTCAACTTGTATGGAAAATGACTATTACTGAAAAGTGTGTTTCCGATTGGTTTCACTCTGCTTTTTTCTCAGTGTAGGGGGCTCACTCAAGAAGGTAGCGGGAGGGCTCCGAGTGAAGTTCTTCCGCCACTGGCTGTAGGAAACTAGCTGAAAGTGTCATACCTGCTTCAGATTATCTTGGATTCTTGAACTCATACGCGTCGAACTTGATTAATTATCCAATTAAAACCACTTTCCCGATTATAAATTTTCCCCCTTTTCTTTCGTTTTGTCCAGTCCCTAGACAGTGGTGCCAAATCGTTGAAACTAACTTACGACTGGAGTTCTTCCTGTCCAAGTTTTGACTGGAACTCCACCGTCCAGACTCCTTCTTGATTCGCCGTTGGGATCAGTTCTATCCCAAAATGCTGGAAAGAGTCACACGTCACATGTAATACGTGTGTAGAACTGTGAGCTCGCGTTTGATGCTTTTTGCTTTCAGAAAGTCGTGTGCTTGGTGACATATATCGCTATGCGGGTGAATTCTAGGATTTCGTTGGTATGCCTACTTGGCGATGAACACGCGCTCTGAGATGTAAGTCGGTGATGTCGGAACTAATCGCTCACTTTCTGCCTGCGTACAAGGTCCTTTTCGTTGAGCTGGCCGAAACGATCGTGTTACTCACTCTTAAAGGGTATGCTTGTGCACTCTTCGTTGAATTCGGTCCTTTTTCCAATGTTTCGTGCAATTTTGCGATTGTGCCCTCTTCACATTTTTATATTTTTTTTTTTTTTTGAGGAGCAATAGGCTGAATTCGAATTGTAAGAAAACGACCGGACGGGTAAACTTGCACGACAAGAACCATCGTATGATCATTTCACACTATCCGATCAAAACACGGACCGGCGAACAATAATCACACAGCAAGTATGTATAAATGTTGCCATGCACGCTCCGAAGTTAGTGTACAATGAAGTGACGAGTCGACAAGATTAAAATGCAGGTAAAACACGCGCTAATTGTCTTTGCAGAACGCCTGAACTATTGGTAGATGCAATCGTCTTATCGATCGTACGATTCCTACGAAAGAAAAACAATCGTGTCACGATTTTTTTCTTTCGTAAGACGCGTTCTTACAATGTGAAATGCACAATGCTTGTCTACTGGCCACTACAAAAGCTCTCTTGTCTTGCAAGTTTACCCGTCCGGTTCCGTCTTATAATCTGAAATCAGCCATACTATTATCCATGAAGATAATAAATAATAGGCGCAAATTTTATTGCAGTTTCTTGCACAAAATATAATTAAAAAGGCAGCTTCAGTCATTATTCTGAACTAAACTAACTCATTACGAATAAGTAAACGTTATAAACGTCATTCTGTCTAGATCCTAGACAGATCCTTTATTAAGTACACACTCCATGAATCATTGTCAACGTCAAATTTGCTTTTCTAAGACAAATTATATTACACTGTATTCCTAATCCATACATTCAGAGCACTTGTCTTGCCTTCCATCTGGGGTAAAGCTCGTGTGCTAATCATCAAATTACATAATTTTCTCTTCATAAAACATGTGACAAATAACGTTCATCTTTTACACCTTACATCAAAGATCAAAATACTAAGGAGTCAGCTCGATGAACTTTCCACAGTTGGGGGTGGTTGTGTACACTGACAATCGTATGTATTGTGTGACGTCACCCACCACCCACAATTGCTTCGATGCTGGTGCTGACTGTCTGTCGTGGAGCATAGATTTTCGAAATTTCAAAATGCGCTAGCGCAAAACTTTAACATCTTCCAGCATCACTTGTGTTAGTCCAGCATATATGATTGTATTAGTTTCGCATAAGTCAGCGGGTGTGTGTAATTGTATACGAATGTAAAAAAGGATACACGTAGAGCACATGATCAGATGGAGACGCACCCTAGTTTCACATTGTCATCTTTTTATGGTGTGCATGCACGTGCTTTTCCATTCCACAATTTTCTTGGTAAGGCTCGTAGGAGTCGCGGGCCGTGCCGAGCGAAGGACGACGACAACGAATGCGAATGAGGACATGATATCCTTGTTCGTCTTTATTCGGCTCCACGACGCGACACGGCACAATAATGCTTTATGGTATATGTGTGCCGTGTGATGGAATCATAATGTTGTTGCTGTCGCTGCGCTCGCCTTGTCATGATTATCATTGTGATGTTGATGATATAGGGAGGCTGCGAAAGGAGAGAGAGAGAGAGTTGGTATCGTTCCCGTATCTCATTTTTATCGCGTGGAGTATCCTTAGGAGCATTTTACCGTTAGCTTAATAGGCGAGTGAAAGGATATTCTTCTGTACTGTTGGGTCGCTTTATGTTGTTGCACTACTTATAATACTGCCGCTATGTAGGCACGACAAAGATTCCATCAAACAGCACAACCATATCGTATCAAGAAGTGGGAGGCTGTAAGGAAGTGTATAAACACTGAAAGAAGTATTCCAAAGAAAAACGATACTCTTCAAAAAGTGTGTCTTTCAATTTATTTTATTTTTTTCCTTCTTCTGTGTCGACAAAACGTTTGAGTAGCTCGCCGCTCTCTTGGAAAGTTGATGTTTCAGCGTGTTGGCTGAATGAATTATCACCGTGCCAGGACTCGATGGTTGTGTTACGAGAACATTTTTATTCGCGAAAGCTGTAGAATTTGCAGTTTGATAATTATCTCTACTCGGCAAACTTTAAAGGTATGTACAATTGGATCCTCAAAACGTTTTATGCTTTACGCTTTAGTACACGCTTCTGGTGAGTATCATTGCCTAATGAGATTCTGTGTGTGATGGTGTGGGGAGCGAGGAAGTGATCGATGCAACTTATAACAATGTTGGTACTTCATCTCGTCATCTCGTAATTAATAATTAATATGAAATTTAATAAGCCAACAAAGAAGAGTGCATGTTCTTGCTAAGTATATTTGAGGAGCTTTGGATTTAGTTATGATGATTTCAAAGCAAGTACAACTACTTTCGACTTACAATGGAGTTAAGCACAATTAAGGCAATAATATTGTTGAAACTACTGTAATACCGACCTTCGGAGTGAGATGAAATGATTTAGGAAGATAATTCTTCGCAAAATATTGCTGTATTCGTATGTAGAAATTCTACAGACAGTAGTCTTTTCTACGCCGCATACCGCAGCTAAATACTTGTCTCTATGATGCAACACTATGGACCGATTTCCGATCGGCTGGTTAGTCTTATCTCTTATCGTATAGAAAAGACGCACCCCACTTCCCGAAAGCATTTACATTATATTGAATTGAATGTTTTTTTACTTTGCATAGTTACGCCATATTTTGCTACGCAATTTCATACAATGGCGTAACCAAGAAAAATATGCCGATACAATGCAATATAAACAAAAAGGCAATTCAATATAATGTAAAAGCTTTCAGAAAATGGTGTGCGTCTTGTCTATACGATAAGATTAACCAGCTGATAAGATGTATGAGAAATCGGCCCTTAAACTGCTTGCGATCGAGTTTAAGTGAGAGGCTTAAACGGGCCATTTCAACCAGTTTACACAATTCGCGAAAGATCCTAAATGTAGCTTTAACCAATTATTGCTTGAAATTCGTCCATCGTGGGTATCAGCACATACCATCCTAATTTGTGTCGCCTGATTTGAATTGCGGTAGAGTGCCACCACTAGTTCATCTGGTATTATGAAGAACTGATGCCTGTTTAACTCATACGGTGACACAGATAATCATGCATTTTCAGAAGCTGCTACCCTATGTCAATAAAAACTAAAAGATCTTCCAAACCCTTCATATCGCTCCACTTTATTGGAAGCCTATACGAAATATGTCGAAGGAAGGAACGGGAGGTAAGGCTAGATGACTTCATAGTAATGATGATTGATTGATATGTATCATTTTACAAATTAAACCTTTCGAATTTTTTTTTTCTAAAAGAATAGAAGGTAATTTCACCCGAAGATACAATGCGAGCTGATTGCATGTAGATTTCCGTGGAGGGGCTCCCATTTCAATTTTTAACTCAAAATATTTTGGAAATGTTACGCCAATAATCCTGAGAAATTACCTATATCTGATAACTCTTTTGGGTTTTCTAACTCCGCTACGACAAACATCCGTAGAGTATGGGTCGGTATGGCAGCTGATTAGTCAAAAACTGCTGATTTAGAGGAAGTTTCAAAACTTCGAAAATATTTAATGGGTTGCGATTGATGCGAGGCTCAGCTTTGATATCAGTTGATTGTACAATCAAGCTCTATTTTCAGGTTCCAATACCGAATTCACTAGAGAATATAAGCTTTCTCCAGAGAAAATGAGTTTAATTGAACAATTGGACGGTCAATGGTGACTCTAAGAAGGCAGCGTCCTCAGCAGAAGCTCTACCCGAAATAATGCTTGATTTCTCTAAAAAATAACTAGACCAGAAACAATACGCGAGTTTGAGCACGGTACTCAAAGACACGTCCCATCCCGCCAGGACGGGTGATGTGCATACACCGCAGGCGGAGCAACGCAACGCCATGGAGCGGAATAAAGAGGCAAGGAGAAAAAGAAGACTCAAAGACACATAGATGGCACTCGTTTAAAATTCTGGGCTTTCCGAGATCAAATAGCTCCTTCTCCTCATGGCATCGTAATAACAAGCTCACTCCTCTATTCAAAATATATACATCAAGATAATGCTGAAGGTTTAGTTTGCTTGCTCTTTTTTTTCTCCATCAAAAATGATTTTTTTCTCACTCAAAAAGCTATGTCAATACCTTCCTTAAAAATGTTTAGTCAAAATAATCGCCAGTGTCCCTCTCTCTGTATTACATGAGTCACCAGATTCATAAGTCATATTACAGCTATTTGACTATTTTCACAATGGCTTCCCTTCATTATGCTATTTACTTTTGGCTCTTGGAAGAATTGGTGTATATTAGCTGCTTACGCTGATATAGTTCTTATCGACGTTACAGGTTTCCTTAAACTTTAAAGAAGAATTTTGTCAATCTTTTCTACTGAAGAAGGTCTTGTCAGTCAACAATAGCCTCAAAAATGATTCTTATACTAAAATTCAGAGAAGATGGAGGTGGAAACTAAGATGGAAGCTCCACATCGATGAAAGGTTCGTGGAAGTTTGTGATAAAGCTCATAGGGCACTTTATTCTAGCAGAAAAGCCACAGGGAAAGTAAAAATCATGCGAATTGATGTTCATCATTTGCTGTGCAAGTTCAAATTGGCTTCGGTTGTCATAACAGGAGTCTTTCGCACTACTGTTTCAGCAGGAGATAAGATAGATCTTAAACTTGTTCCCACTGGACTTTGCACACATAGTACTACTTTTAGGAGGATCAAGGAATCGCTGTAGCACTTCGCTGCGGACCCTGGACTTACCACTACTAAGTTGCCTTAACCCCTTGTGGGGCATAGCGTGTCTACTACACCTACTCGCCATCGCGTACCCCAGTTCTTTCTCGAAGACACACTTTACCCTTCCACAGATCTGCGCCACGTGATTTAAGGGTGTCCCCTTTGTCGACCTCGTTTGGAGAAGGGGTTCCATCGCGAAGCGCGACCAGCAATGCAGTTATCCTCCTTCCGCAACGTATGGCCAATCCACTGCCACTTTCGCCTGCGAGGTAATTTGCCTATAGGTATTTGACCCGTGCACCGAAGGAGATCTTCATTCGAAATTCTTTTGCACCAAAAAAATCGTAAGATTCGACGAAGTCAAGTGTTGATGAAAGTTTGGAGCTTCTTGATAACTGCAGCGGAAACTTTCCAAGTGCTGTTCCCGTATAGGAGCACTGAAAGTATCAGGGAGCGAAACAGCCCCAGTTTGGTTTTAACACTGAGATAACATGCCGAAAGAACGCTTGGCATGGTTAATGCGGCGAACGACGTCTTGATCTGTGCCACCATCAACAGCAACAATGCTACCTAAATAGACAAATTCTTCTACCTGCTCTACAAGTTGTCCATTAATACTTATAGGGAGAGTGGGGTTCCCAGTCGGGCTAAGGATTTTGCTCTTGCTGGTATTAATCTTTAGCTTGACAACCTTTGCCTCTCTCTCGAGATGCAGAGCCATTTCGCTCAGATCCATGGTATCATGCGAGAGTAAGCAAATGTCGTCAGCATAGTCCAAATGTTGTAGGTGGGATTTCAGAGTCCATTGAATGCCAGCCACGGTTACGTTCTTCAGGCAAAGCTACATGGAGCACACCACCAATCACTAAAAGAAACAGAATGGGTAATTACGTGTGTGTCCTAACGGGTTGTTAATAAAATAACCGATTTGTTGAAAGAGGAACTTTTCTTTATTGAGGACTGATACGAAGTAATTCGAATACAAATGAGGACTGCCTTAAACTAAAACATGTTCGTCTTCTTATACTAAATTAATGTTGATCCTGCATCTGCAATGATGATGCACATGTGCTTATACGTTCGACTTCGATGTGATGTTTATGTTGTGATGCGAATCAGATGTGTTTATGTTACGATGAGGTTGATGCATCCTGATTGTGTTGAGCGAATGTGTTTATGTGAGGATGGGTTTGATGCATCCTGTTTATGTTGAGCGAATGTGTTTATGTGAAGATGGGTTTGACGCAACCATACTTATGCAGCTGGTGAGTCAAGTTGGGATGGCTGATGGGGTTGTCGTAGCGGTGACGTAACTCACCGACTGCGCCAATTACGTGTGTGTCCTAACGGGTTGTTAATAAAATAACCGATTTGTTGAAAGAGGAACTTTTCTTTATTGAGGACTGATACGAAGTAATTCGAATACAAATGAGGACTGCCTTAAACTAAAACATGTTCGTCTTCTTATACTAAATTAATGTTGATCCTGCATCTGCAATGATGATGCACATGTGCTTATACGTTCGACTTCGATGTGATGTTTATGTTGTGATGCGAATCAGATGTGTTTATGTTACGATGAGGTTGATGCATCCTGATTGTGTTGAGCGAATGTGTTTATGTGAGGATGGGTTTGATGCATCCTGTTTATGTTGAGCGAATGTGTTTATGTGAAGATGGGTTTGACGCAACCATACTTATGCAGCTGGTGAGTCAAGTTGGGATGGCTGATGGGGTTGTCGTAGCGGTGACGTAACTGGGTGATTGGATGCAACCCTGCCTGACTCCTCTATGAACTTCGAAACCCTCCGACAACCTCACCTTAATGGAGTACGCGGCATATTGCACCGACGTATGCTGCCCTAATAATAGCCACTATTTTCTCTGGGACACACCTCTTGCGTAAGGTTCATTGAGTAAGTATGGAGGCGCAATGCCCATATATTCCTATGGTAGCTTGGCGATAGAATTCCTATACATGCGCAACTGCATACACACTGCGTCGCAACACCCGCACGATCCTCAATCCTAAATAAGCATGTTTACATTTGAGGGATCAATATGTAAAATGCTCGTTTAAAACCGGTCTGGTCCAATTTTGGTCCAATTAGAATGTTTACGTTTTAGAAAACAATATTTCAAACTTCCATACAAAATTCAGTTTAGCAACTTTATCGCTGCACTTCACTTCACGTCTCCACTCCTCAACCGATTTCGTTCATCTCTCACGTAGTTTTTCTCTGTTCTGATGTAAGGTTGCTCAGATACATTCTCGATTCACACTGTCGAAAGCCTTCTCAAAATCAACAAAGAGCATGTGCAACGGACATCTATATTCGACGCATTGCTTAATTACAATTCATAAGGTGTTGATGTCGTCGATGCAAGAAAAACCAGATTGCAACCGTTGGTTACGGGGGGACAGGGAGAGGCGCTTGCCCAGGAGTAAAACAAGAAAGGTGTTTAAAGCATATATATCTATGGTTTAAAGTTACAGAAATGTGAATGCATGCATATTTGTGCTTCAGCTGTCTGGTTTTGTTGTCCCTGCCATTGAGTGACACGAAATTTTTCAAAGGACTGGTTCTCCTAATTCAAACTTGCCGATGTATTTTTTGAACTCAGCATTGTTCTAGTGTGTGGCGTATCAGCAGTACAATGCACATGTACTTGACGTTTTCTTTCAGAAATTACTCCCAAGAAAAAACAAATAAAAGACGTGGTATCAGTTGAGTTTCCGCAGGGGACTTGTGGCCATATTTTTTCGTTAGAAGGAAAATGCACATAAGGGATTGAGTGATCGTCAATATCCTGAATTCTTATACTCACTAGTTTTTGTACAAATAATCGGCAGGATTTTTTTTTTACAAAATTTAGGCCCGTCTTACACTGCGAGTAAAAAAAAAATTTGTTCTAAAACATTTACAATAAAGTTTTGAAAAAAAAATTGTGCGGTGGGGTTTTATAATTTTTTTGAATAATAATAATAATTTTTAAATAGCATTAAAACATAAAAACGATTAACACTATATTAGAAGTTAAGTCATAAATATCACGAGCTGCATTGGTTAATTTTAATGAATTAAGAACTCTCAACACATTACTTTATGTATCTCTGCTCCAAATTATTATTCTTAAGAGTAATAAATTTGATTGATTTGAAAAACTGTGCAGACTGGGTCTGCGCAGTTAAATTTGTCAATCGTACTGTTTTGTACAAAGTTTGAACATGAATTGTTGTACAAACATTTTCTTGTACATTCACAATTGTGCGGGAAATTTCGTGAGGTTCTTTGTAACGATCTAGGCTAGACCCATATTTTTTTGCTGCAAAATTCAGATTTAAATGTCGCTCTTAGTAGTCTAGTACAGATAGCTCAAAACCCAAACATCCAAAAAGAAAAGAAATTTTTGATGCCAAATTGTTGAATACACTGCCCAATATATACAGAAGAAAGTTACACTAATTTGCGCCATGGGTTAAGGGGGGAGGGGGTTGCAAAGGGGAGAAAATCCAGTTTTTTGCAAATATCTGGAAAACTATGAATCTGACCTTAAAATGTCCTGAGAACGAAACAAACTACACAAAATTACCTTTGTAATGATATATAGCACTCTAGACGTTTTCTCGGAAAATTATACCCTAGACCCAAAAGTATATAGAGAATTTCCATTTTTTGAGTTTTACATTTCGCACTGTAACTTTTGATGGAATAGACCTAGGGTGACAGGATCTTGTTCATTATATTACTTACAAAATTTATTTGGTTTGTACCAAAAATTGAAGTGCTACGACCATTGACGCCCCCCTCACTCCTCCTAACATTTTTCAAAAAAGCATGCCCGTAGCTTCTTTTCAAATTGAGCCAACCAGATCAAATTTGGTGGGGTGCCTAGTCTCAGCCCCATTATGCTCCTTTATCTCTTAGAACGTCATTATAACAGTTAATTGTAGTCTTCTAAATGTATATTCAAAAGTTTGTACTAGAGCGTGCCTTACAAGTACGAAAAATCGGGTTTGAAGGTTGCTAGTACACGTTACTCGATATATTCGGAAATAGCCTTAGAACTAGTACCAATGACCTTCAAACCCAATTTGTTGATACTTGTAGTGTACGCTTTGATGCAAACTTTTGAACATACATTCAGAAGACTACAATTAACTGTTATAATGACGTTCTAAGAGATATATTTTATTTTTCCATTTTAGATAGAATTTAGAAGTGAAAAAATGTAAAATTTGTTAGAATTTTGGTTCAGTTTGTATGGGGGGTACCCTTAGTTTTGATCAGATGGTAATAATTTTTGGTAAGGAGCATAATGGGGCTTAGAATAGGCATCCCACCAAATTTGATCTGGTTGGCTCAATTTGAAAAGAAGCTACGGGCATGCTTTTTTGAAAAATGTTAGGAGGAGTGAGAGGGGCGTCAATGGTCGGAGCACTCTAATTTTTGGTTCAAATCAAGTAAATTTTGTTGGTATTACAATGAACAAGATCCTGTCACCCTAGGTCTATTCTATCAAGAGTTACAGTGTGAAATGTAAAACTCAAAAAATGGAAATTCTCTATATACTTTTGGGTCTAGGGTATAATTTTCCGAGAAAACGTCTAGACTGTTATATATCATTACAAAGGTAATTTTGTGTAGTTTGTTTCGTTCTCAGGACACTTTAAGGTCAGATTCCGAGTTTTCCAGATATTTGCAAAAAGCTGAATTTTCTCCCCTTTGCCACCCCCTCCCCCCTTAACCCATGGCGCAAATTAGTGTAACTTTCTTCTGCATATATTGGGCAGTGTATTCAACAATTTGGCATCAAAAATTTCTTTTCTTTTTGGATGTTTGGGTTTGGGGCTATTTTGAACCTATTGTACTGGACTATAGAGCCCAAGAATTTATAAAAAAAAACGTCCTCAAAATATTGCAAGAAAAACTAGGCTAATTTTGGGCGCGGCCGAAATTTGGATACACTCTATTCACTCTACTCGGGCGTACCTATGACTTGTTTTGTTTAATCCTCCTCCAGCCCCTCAATTTGTATACCCGTCACTATGTGAAAGAGTATATTATATTAACTTTGTCATGAAGTTTGCAACGCAGAGAAGGAAGCAGCTCCGACTATGAAAAGTATATATATTATTGATTCAGTGTGATGAGAGAAATTGATTGAGCGATGTCCGTCTGATGCAATGCAAACTAGTGCCTCAGTTTTGAAGCTATCGGGCTGACATTTTGTGTGCAAGTTTCTTTTTAGTTTACCCTGTATATATGTCGGAACGAATGGAATCGGACCATGGCGTCATGGAGCTGCTATAGAAACCAACCCTTGACAATTAGGTTTTTCTAAGAAAAACTTTTTTTTTATGTAGCAATCTTAACCAAACTTCACCCAAGTGTGTTTCTAGTAAAGCCTCAAAACATATCAAGGAACGGATGGAATCGGAACATTACGTCATAGGGCTGCCATACAAACCAACAGCTGAAAAGTAAATTCTTCTATGAAAAACTTTTTTTTTTAAATCCAATCTTAACGAAATTTTACCCAAATGTGTTCCTAATGTTCCTAAAGCCTCAAAACATATCTGGGAACAGATGAAATCGGAACACTACGTCATAGGGCTGTCATACAAACTAACTCATGAAAATTATAGCTTCTTCTAAGAAAAACGTTTTACTTTGTGTAGCAATCTTAACCAAACTTCACCCAAGTGTGTTTCTAGTAAAGCCTCAAAACATATCCAGGAACAGATGGAATTGGAATATTACGTCATAGGGCTGTCATACAAACCAACTCCCAAATATTAGGTTCTTGTAAGAAAAACGTTTTCCTTTTTGAATCTTAACCAAAATGGATCCAAGCCAAGTAGGTATGTTCCTGAGTTAGCCTCAACGCATCCAGGAACAGATGGAATCGGAACACTTCATAGAGCTGCGGTAGAAATTATTAGCACAAAGGAAGCTTAAGTTTCATTGAAATGTGACGGGCTGTTAATTTGTGCCTGGAAAAGTTTTTTTTAGAAGAACCCAATTCGGGGCTTGGGGTTTGTATGGCAGCCCCATGACCCCATGATCGGATTCCAATGATTTTTAGATATGTTTTGTAGCATCAATGGAATTACATTTTCATGAGGTTTGGTTAAAATTGGTGCCCAAATAAAAAAGTTTTTCTTAGAAGAACCTAATTTTGGGGGTTTGGTTTGTATGGCAGCCCCATGACCCAGTGATCCAATTTGGGCGATTCAAACATACAAACAGCCTGCAACATAAATAAGGATGTGTGCAAAATTTCAGCTCTGCATTTTTTGTAGCGGCCGAGAAAAACGCGCTGACCAACAGACGGACGGACAGACAGACGGACATCGCCCAATCGACTCAACAAGTCATGCTGATCATGTATGTATACTTTTTATATGGTCGGAGATGCTTCCTTCAATGCGTTACAAACTTCATGACAATGTTAATATATCCTTTCACTCTATGAGCAGAGGGTATACAAAATTAGTGGAGGATTTTCTTATACAAAATTCCTTCCGTCGTAAAGGTATGTACTGAGTTCACCGGGCGAAAAACTTGCATTTATGTCTCCCGTGAAAACGGTGCCGTGGAGACTTGCTTTTAATTCACTCAATTTAAGACAAATAATCACTCGCGTTCTGATTGATTGTCGATGACATCTTATCACTGTGAAATAAAGTGCAACTGCATTATTTTCGCTGGCGAAATGTCAAAAACCGGTGTGGAGACTTTCATGTGAAGTGAGTACCACAAAGCGAATTCGATTTCACGATCATCAAAATTTTGACAGTACTATTTGCATGGATTTCACGTGAACTGACGATGTTAGTACCTACTTTGATGAGGTAGACGGACAGAAAAATGGTAAATTTTTATCATTCTGACGAATTTTCGAAATTATGTTTGTACAACAACTGTTCTTAGTGACTTTTTTTTTATATTGAACACTAAAGTTATAGGGGGCAGCCCTTTAGTGCAAGTGGAAAACTTTGGTAGAAGGAAAATTAAGCTATGGAAAGGTTTGAGTTTTGAGTGATAAGGTGTTAGTGTATGTTACGTTTGAATTTCTGGGGTTCACAATTTTCCGGAAAAGCAGCAGCTGCAAGAGAGCTCCATATACATATTGTTTACAGTGCGACAGGCTATGTCATTTGGTGAGAAATATTTTACGCAACGATTTAAGAAGCCTGGGTCCATTTCAGTTTGCTCAATATTTTGATCCCTAAAATGTCCAGCGAAGGCGAATCTGAAACTGATACACCATCACTAAAAACGGAATGGGATGCCGATGGGGTGTCTAATTTATTGAAAATAAGGCTATAAAGCTTTAGCAGCATTAAAAACTATTTTATTACGGTTACCCTAATTGATGATTTTAGCAATGTCATCTTTTATAGATGAACACATATGGTTTCTACTGATGGCTGTAGCGTTTCCACGTGACTTCAATGCTGACTCAAAGGAGTATGTGAAATCCAGCTTGCTGTCATCAGCAAAACTGTGGATTGGGTTTTGTGTAATTTGCAATAGATGGTTAATAAACAAAAGCATTATAGACATCTCACATTTTTTCGCTTCTTACAAGAGTTATCATCGATTTTTACAGCTGTAATTGATGCTGGCAATTGATCTCCTTGATCCCCTTTTTATCGACGCCACTGGGTTCCAGTATTCGTCCTCTGCTCTGAAATTTCATGTTATTGGCTCCGAAGGGGGCGGAAATGATTGGAATTTTTTTGATTCGATATTTTTTTGTGGGAATTTATCGAGGTCATAATAAACTGCGAACATACCATAGCAAAATGAAAATAAGGCTGAAAAGACCAATAAATCAGCAAAAACCAAAATCGTTAAAACTTTAGTAAAAATAAGAAGAAACAAAAAGGCATCAGAAATTAACCCAGTTTTTTATGTGACATAGGAACATCACACTCCATTAGTCTCTCATAGATCCTACAAACAAGAGTTCCATCCAGGTTCAGCCTACTAAGTGAACATTATGAATATGTAAAAATGTCCCAGCAGCGTTCCTATCATTGAATTAAAATGTTTAAACATCGTCCCTTAAAGCACACGATTTCACTTCTTCCGCGACACGCTAAGCGACATCACGTGCTTCACTCATCCCCTCTCTAATTCAAATTTCATCCTTTATCATCATCCAAACCCATAACCACAATTGAATCAAAATCCCGTAACCGATGAGTGGCATCCATCAATCGTTAAGGTCGTCAATCTGAAGAAAATTTAAGTTGTCACTATAATATTGATTCCAATATCATTTTGGACAGGCCGTCCACATTAATCACTATACCGGGGCAATTTGTCGATAATGGCATTGAACACGAGCGCGCGTAGCGAATTCCCCTTTGTACAGCAAAATACACAAAATCTTCTAGTTGCCTACATCAATACGGAAACTATGTAGGCTAGGCCTTGTGCGTGTATAATGGTGAAGGATTCGCCTTCGTCGTCGACAAGTGCCTTACAACAGCACAACATAAGGACATCAGCACGGTGGCAGCGGCAATTTAACGATGATGATGATGACGACGACGACAGGACGCGAACGAACGACAACAACGAAGCCGATTTGAGGTCCAGACAAAGAGCTAGCTAGAAGAAGACACGCATGGGGTAAAGCCTATACACAAGGATTTAGCAAGAGCTGTTTAGCCGCCTATTTACTGTATAGAGAAGAGGATTTTTGTATGCGGATACGATTGAGTGGTTATACACATGCCAGATAAACGGAAGTGTTTTTTTTTTTTTGCCCGACAAGGGCGGCTTGGCATCTCATTTGAAGCTGCGAAGGATGGCGAAAAGTTCATCCTGATTGTGACTTGTCGTATCGTACTTAAGTAAAATTGATCAACAACAATATTATTGAGAAAAATGTTTCAAGAGATATTGCAGCGCATACAGAGTGTAACGTCTTTTGAAATGAAAAGGGAAAGTCCTTAGTGAAGATATGAGTATTTGATACGCGCTCTCTCGTTCATTTGGTTGAAAGTTTTTTTTTTCAGGAGGAGGGCTCAAGTACAAGGAGTTATACTTAAGAGCCTTTTTTGAAGTGCGTCCGTCGACGAGGAAGTGGCGAATGTGTCTAACGCCATAGAGCTACTGATGATTACCAAATATTTTGTTTAGCTATCTTGATGGTGATTAGATTGGGCGGATTGATTTCCTGTTATGTTGGAAAGAGCAAAATCGGATCGATGGATTTATTGGTGATGTTACCTACGAAGGAAGGAAGAAGTTCAAGGGCAAGTTAATATGGGATGGCAGACAGTCTGAGGTATATGTATGCGGTTCTCTCTCTGTACCGTAACCCGTTGTGGGCATAGTGCGTTCACTCAACAGTTTATAGGCTATTTCGAGTCAACGTTACATTGCATATAATTTCAGAGTGTATATAATGTTGCAAGCACTATATATTTCCTATGCGCACGTGTACGGAAATTTTGGATCTCCGGACCTCTAGATTATTAGCATCGTAGAGTGATGCCAAGTGAGACACATAGCGTGATGTATGCGGTTATCTTATGTTTATTATTATTATTATTTTTAGTTTGTTAGTTTAATTCCTCCATGAGAGAAGTAAAGGACTCCCAACCATATAATAACCGCCGCCGCCTAATTTAAATTAATTCATAAAAATTTGCATCACTGACCGTTGATGTCGATTGAGTTTTTGGGGCATGATATTTTCGGAGTCTGATGTAATTGCCACTCCGAAATTGTTATACCCCTAAAACTACATCGGCAACGGTCAATAATGTCCCAAAGAGCATTCGTCGAGTTAGAGAATAGTAAGCAATTATATAAAACAAATAAATAAAACTAAACAAAATAAATGTATAATAAACAGTAATAAAATATATGTTTTTTTCTTATTTTCTTTGCAGAATTTTTCACCACGTATCAGAATTACTCAATCGACTTAAATGTGCAAATTGAATCCTTTCGTATTATTCGCTCGGCTAAATCAGACGCGCGATTAAATTAAATAAAAACAAGAAAACAAAAATATTGAAAATAAATTAAACGAAAAGAAAAGAAATATAAAAGCTTTATATAACACAAATGAAATCAGTATGGTCACCTTATAATTATTATTATTATAACTACAATAAAAGCCCAATGGTAATAATGACGGGACATATAGTATTGTTGCATCACATAAACGACCTTAAATTATAGTGAATATTGTACACTCAGTCATAATCGTATATAATAATAATTAAACTATAATTCCATAATATATAATTAAATAGTAATAAACACTAATATAATGCTATAAAAATATAAACTATAATATTAAAATTAATTAAATTAAAATAATTAAAATTAATACGTATATGTACGAGTATTATAAATATATATTTATAACAAATTAAAAATAGTCTCTTGTTGTTGTTAACATATTTTGTATTTTATAGAAAAAAAAATAAAAACGGTGAAATACGAGTAGTGACGGATTGACGTAAAAATTTTCAAATAGATAAAATAAATACATTTATATCACAATATAGATAACAATAAATAAATAACGAAAAAAATAATCGGTTATTTCGTATTCGTGAGTGCATGTGTGTTTGTGTGTTCATATAAAAATCTGAGGATATAAACGTTGTGTACTTTGATAAAATAAGAAATAGCAAATTTCAAGCGTATGTGACTTTTTGTGGAATATTTCGCCGTTGAATTATGGATATATACGTGCCCGAATTCAATTTACAACCGGTAATAGGTAAGTTATATTGCTTGATTTTAAATAAATACTTATTTAGAAACTTATTTAAGTTGACTGAAAAATCCCATAACATGTGGCGACCGTAATAAGGAACAGCCTTAGAGAAAGCATAGCAACGCCTTGCATATGTTAGTCCAGAGTGGCTATGTTCACCAAAGCCAAAATCATCGTTACTCACACCCCGAAACTAGAATGTGTTTATGCGCTAGTTGGACTCTCGTGACATACAATTTTGCATGAGTACGAAGAGTGCAGTTGAGAAGAGTACATTGTCTATGTATTAGCGATAATGCTTTGCATTAGCGAGAATATAGCGGCAATTGTTTGTTATGACTATTATTTTGCATTAGTTTGAAAAAGAAGCAATGTCACGAGCGTCCAACAAGCACATAAATAAATTCTAGTTCCGGGCTGTGAGTAGCGATGGCTTTGCCAAAGCCATCTAAAAACATAACCAAGAACTAAAAAAAAAAACAATATAGCTTCTCTTTCTAACTAATGCAAAATAATAGCCATTACAAACAATTGCCGCTATATTCTCGCTAATGCAAAGCATTGTGGCACGAGAGTCCAATAATACATAGACAAAGTACTCTTCTCAACTGAACTCTTCGTACTCATGCAAAATTGTATGTCACGAGAGGCATACTAGCTAATAAACAAATTTTACTTCCGGGCTGTCAGTAACGATGGTTTTGATGTGCACACACAACCCATTTGTTTTTGACTCGAAATTAATTTCACTAAACCCCGTGGATTAATTAAAATGTCAAAAAATTGTCGATGCAATTAACCCTTCTGTCTCTATACCTGTTCGACAGCTGATCAGAACATTGTTGAATAGGTCAGCCGATATACATAGGTTAATAAAAAAAAATTCTGGACCGAAATTCAAAACAAAGCAATTTCAGGAAAGTGCTTAATATTTTCTCTAGGCTGTCTTAAGCAAATATAACTCAAATAATTGTTCGCCAGTTATTTGTAGATTTCTAGATTTATTTTGAAGATTTCTAAAATGGAAGCCACTGACTTCTTAGACTATTGTTCAGCAGCTCGAATATGTATTTTTACGCATTTGTGCTGACACACATTGTATTTCTTCGACCTGGCCTTCGAGGTGGGCCGCGACTTTGGCATGTCTACTCTAAGGGAACAGCAGACATAAACATACTCGATCGAGCCTTCATTCGGCTATACATATTTCCAGGGGATTAATCCTACCTGTGGTCACAGGCAGGGCCGGATTTCCCATATGGGCAACCTGGGCTACTGCCCGGGGCGGCAGAGTTTGAAGGGCGACAAATTCTTAAATTTTTTTATTTATCTAAAATGGAAAAATGGATTTTGAAAACTCAAACATATTTGTAGAAAATAATTTGCTTTTTTAATTTTTGAAGGCGGAATCACATTAAAATTTGAGTTGAGGTTGCGATTGGGTGCTTTGGATTAAGCCAAATATGTACATCTAATAATTGGCTTAATCCAAAACACCCAATCGCAACCTCAACTCAAATTTTAATGTGATTCCGCCTTCGAAAATTGGGACTACGCAAAATTTTCCCTGAAGCATACACTCTGAATGGCGTGGCGGCCGTTGTTCAATTAGAGTAGGAGTATAAATCATCTGTGGCTTCACTTTAAACATTATTATGCCTCAAGCCACATTAAATAATATAAATACGCGAGTACTGGGCTCCTGTTTTCAAGCCTCTAAAATTGCCCCAGACTTGAAGAAAAAAAAACGAAAAATATGTTTGGTGATAGCGATCCTTTCGAAAGTTCACGACGCCTCCAAGCAAGCAACTCACTGACCACACATTTTCGTGTGCTCAATTACTTTTAAAATTTGTCCACACATCAAAATCGCTGGGAAGCAAGGATTTGGTTACGAGGGAGTTTCAAGTCTCGATATTAGAAATGCGGAATTAGCTATCAAATTTTTGAGTTTCTATCGGGTGAATAGGTTTGACTCAATTTTTAAGAATTTTTACGCTTAAATTTTCGAATTTGCAATTTTTTTTCAGAGAAAAAACGGGAAATTCCACCAAAAATAAAAAGTAATTTTAAATAGTTGAAAACAAGAAAATCTAGAACTTTTTAGGCACCGAATGATTTTTGCTGAATAACATCAGTAAGTGCTTTCCCATTTCGTTTTCGTTATCTTTATCACCGAAAACAAACTAGGTCAACGTTTGTTCAAAATTTACCGTAAGATTTCTTAATTTTGGGTTTATTCGATATGACGTTTTCTGGTTAAATATGATGCGAATATAGGACATTTTATTTGTTGGGGTAATTCGCAAATTATTTCCAAAACTATCGACAAAGAAAAAGTTTAGAAGACATGAACGCATTTCTAAAGAAAGTGAAAAGCCGAATGTAATATGAATTTGACAGTTTTCTATGTTATCATTGGAGCTTCAATCATTCCTAAAATCATTTTGGGAGGTGCACGGAACACCAGGATTCCTCCCCTAGGAAGCAGCATAAAAATTTTTCAAGTAAACAAGATACGCTTACTAGTAAAAAATTTGAAATTTTCAATTCTTCATACGTCCGCTAACGTTTTGCCTACCTTTGCTTTGTGAGGTGACAACTGCTACCTTCAAACTTTTCTAGTGGCGGAGGGCGGCAAATTCATTACTACCCAGGGGCGCAATAGAGGCTGAATGCGGCCCTGGTCACAGGTATTGTTCAGAGTGCTCCAGAGTGCTACGTTACGTCTTCAACTCTGTTTTTGCTAAACCGTTATAGGTACCGATATAAAACTTTGCACACAGATTGGTTTAGTATGAGCTTATATACGTTAAATACTAAGACTGTTGACATTTGCTACATATATCTGCTAATTTTCATTCGAAAAATTGTATACAATCCGAAAATATAGCGAATCAAATATTTAGTAAGGGCGTTTCACAATACCAGGGCAGCGTCTTAAGCATTTGTTCCCTGTATTATCTTGTGACTGGGTCAAACAATGAACATGATATGCATGAATGCATAGAATGCTTATAGTGTTTGGCATGAAGTATGTAGGGCCAACTCAACAAGGTGTCCCTGAATAGCTGCAAAAGTCTACTTTTTCAATACTCATAGGAAAGTTTTGTGTGGGTATTCATATCAACGGGCTCAACGAAGTCATTTCATATAAGTTCCTTTTCCTTGATTCGGAGAAACGGTAACGGATTTACAGTTATGTTTGCACAATAATTTGATTCCGGGATCTTGTATGGAAAAAATTGAAGATTCAAATTTTTATCCACTTGAGAATATTGCTAGAAGACCGAGAATCGAATCGACTATTTTGTATCCGCAACAAGATCAGTGCCCTGACAAAATTTTTATTCGTTAATCCTAATGTACATGCCCATATTTGTTTCGTTTATGCTAGTTCGCACGCACGACCTAAAGATCTTAGGGCAATAAGTCTTACTTCAACTATGGTTAAGTTACTGGAGCGACTATCATCCCACCACATCTCCTTTCAACAGCTCAACATGCTTACTGGAAAGGAAAGTCAGTGAATACAGCGCTGCACTCGTTAGTCAGTTACATCGAAAACTCTCTTTAGCAAAATACACAATAATACACAATGGCTGTGTTCTTACATATTGAAGGTGCTTTTAATAACATCAGACCTATAGTGCGATTACCGACGCACTTCGGAGTGAAGGGTCCATTTGGACACTCGTAAATACGCTGTTAACATCTAGACGAATTTCATACCACACTGGGCTCGTCGTCTGTAAGTAGGTTTGTGTGCAGGGGTACACCACAAGGAGGCATCTTATCTCCCCTAATCTTGAATATAGCAGTCAATCAATTGCTTGTGGATCTCGAGAAGATTGCTTGCAGGGTCACTGCATATGCTGACGATGTCGTAATTACTGTGACAGAAAAGTTCCCGAAGTGCTTCGTGGACTATTGGAGCACGCCTTGTCTATTTTAACAAACGGGGTAAATCTCAGTGGGGTTGGACTTAATCCAGCTATCCATAGAAGGTAAGCATCCTTTCATAATTCAGGCGTGCGATTTTTGAAAGAACACGTTCCTTTGACGACGGGATATTAAAAAGCAAGAAATTGAAAAGAGGCTGGTATTTTGAATTAGCGGTTTATTGAAATGGGCGGCATGTAAATGGCAGGATAATCAACGATGGGATTTAAGAAAACGGGAATATAATGGCCGGATATCGTAACTAACCCTATTTTTGTTTTTCGCCATTAATTTTGAGATCCATTCAAATTGATCCCACCCTCGTATTTAAATTATGAAAAATTATTTCGCAACTACCCGCAATACTACTACTTTGAAGATTTTCTAAAATCATCGGAAATGTTTTTGTTAATCTAGCTTTTCTGTGGTTGAAAGTAATTAAGAAAAATATTAGGGTAGCAATTTGAAAACATCAGTCCCAATTTATTAAATGATGCCTAACAGAGCAAACATGTGTCAAATGTCTTTGATTCTTATTCCATTCAGGGACATCACCACAAATAGTCTAGTACAGATAGCTCAAAACCCAAACATAAAAAAAAGGAATTTTTGATGCAAAATTGTTGAATACACTGCTCAATATAAGCAGTAAAAAGATACACTAATTTGCGCCATGGGTTAAGGGGGGAGAGGGTGGCAAAGGGGTGAAAATTCAGTTTTTTGCAAATATCTGAAAAACTATGAGTCTGAGCTTGAAATACCCGAACGACAAAACAAACTACATAAAATTACCTTTGTAATGGTATGTAACACTCTAGACATTTTCTCAGAAAATTATACCCTAGACCCAAAAGTATTATAGTGAATTTACATTTTTTGAGTTTTACATTTCGCACTGCAACTCTTGATAGAATAGACCTACCGTTATAAGAACTTGTCCAAATATTGATAACAAAATTTATTTGATTTGTACCAAAAATTGGAGTGCTCCATCCATCCACGCCCCCCTCACTCCTCCTAACATTTTTCAAAAAGGCATGCCGATAGCTTTCAAATCGAGCCAGGCAGATCAAATTTGGTGGGGTGCCTAGTCTAAGCTCCATTATGCTCCCCACCAAAACTTATTACCATCCGATCAAAACTAAGGATACCCCCATACAAAGTAAACGAAAATTCTAACAAATTTCACATTTTTTCACTTCTAAATTCTACGTAAAATTGAAAAATAAAATTTATCTCTTAGAACGTCATTATAACAGTTAATTGTAGTCTTGTGAATGTATGTTCAAAAGGTTGTACAAAGGCGTACGCTACAAGTATCAAAAAATTGGGTTTGAAGGTCAGTGATACCAGTTCTAAGGCTATTTGCGAATATTTCGAGTAACGTGTACTAGCAATCTTCAAACCCGATTTTTCGTACTTGTAAGGCACACTCTGGTACAAAATTTTGGGTATACATTAAGAAGACTACAGTTAACTGTTATAAGGACATTCTAAGAGATAATTTTTTTTCTATTTTAGAAAGAATTTAGAAGTGAAAAAATGTGAAATTTGTTAGAAATTTGGGTCACTTTGTATAGGGGGTACCCTTAGTTTTGATCGGATGGTAATAATTTTTGGTGGGGAGCACAATGGAGCTTAGACTAGGCAGCCCACCATTTGATCTGGCTGGCTCAATTTAAAAAGAAGCTGCAGGCATGCCTTTTTGAAAAATTTTAGGAGGAGTGAGGGGAGCGTCAATGGTCGGAGCACTCCAATTTTTGATAGAAATCAAACAACAACATTTTGTTATCAATATATGCACAAGATCTTATAACGTTAGGTCTATTCTATCAAGAGTTACAGTGCGAAATGTAAAACTCAAAAAATGTAAATTCACTTTAATAGTTTTGGGTCTAGGGTATAATTTTCTGAGAAAATGTCTAGAGTGTTTCATATCATTACAAAGGTAATTTTACGTTATTTATTTTGTCCTGAGCACATTTTAAGGTCAAACTCATAGTTTTCCAGATATTTGCAAGAAAAAGAATTTTCACCCCTTTGCCACCCCCTCCCCCCTTAACCCATGGCGCAAATTAGTGTAACTTTGGCCGTGTTTTTTAATTAGCTAACCTACACTATCCGGGGTAATTTTCATACAAACGCTAACCTGTGACTTTATTCAGGTTAGAAATTATATTGCTATCCAGATTTAATGAGCTTTCCAAAACTCGCCTAAATGTATGCAATCCCAATTATTTTCTAGTACGTTTTCCAATGACTAGCAAAAAATAAAATTTTGAAATGAAAAGCTCTAAGGTATAGTTTACATGCAACACACAAGTGTGTGCAAAAAATATAGTTTTTGTTTGTAAATTCATGTTAAAAATGTTGCTCGTCGAATTCTTATTCTAACAAAATTATGATTCCTACATAAAAATATGTTTTCATTAAAAAAAATTACATGTTAACTTTTGCGTTTGTAAAGTGAAAACGGGGCTTTAATATTTTTGAGCAATGTTTTGAAATTAATGGCAATGCCTACGTGACAATTTGAAATTTAACCTGGATGCTACCCTCGATAGTTTGGTTTTGCGCGTCTGGGTTAGCAAACCTGCCCCCGATGTAAAAAAACACGGCCTTTTTACTGCGTATATTAGGCAGTGTATTCAACAATTTGGCATCAAAAATTTCTTTTTTTTTATGTTTAGGTTTGGGGCTATTTTGAACCAATTGTACTGGACTAAAGGTTTGTGTTCGTAGAGACGACTCATGGGATCATCGCTCAGCGATCGTAGTTTTGCATCCAATTTCGAGCGGTATTTAAATATTTTTTTAATGGTTATACTTTCCTAGTATCGTCTATGAACTAAAGGAGCATATCTGTATAGAAAATATACCCATATAGTGATCAAAAGCGGTGGTTTAGCTTCGGTCGCTGAGCGATGATCCCATGAGTCGCCTCTACGAACACAAACCTTAAAAGACCATACTTAAGACCCTTGAATGCCATTAGAAATGGTCTCGAAAAATTTATGAACTCAAAAGTGAGTCGCAATGCAAAAAGATTGGGAACTTCTGTCCTAAACCGTTTTTTTTCGCGCTTAGCAGCTGTACGATATCTTCCTATTTGACAAAACTTCTCCCCCGAAATATTTTTCTACGTACGCCTCTGGTGCCAAGTGTTCCTTTTACTGAGAGACGAAATATAAGAGACCCTCATTGAAAACGAACTACCTTAACCCCAGAAATGGATGGCGTTTCTAACAAAGCGTTGAGAATAGCAAAAATGGGGTTGGTGGAACCTGTTCAATAAACAAAAGCTTTCCGAAACGGTGAAAAGGCAAAACCTGGAAGTCAAATTCGTATACCGCTCTATTTGCTTTTGCTTAATACTGGAAGAACCGAGTAGATTATTTTAAACCTGCAGTAATCGAAAAAGAAGGAAGAATGTCAAACCTGCATCGGTGTCAAGTAGCGCGTTCGACAGTAGTTTCTTCCCCCGAAAGGGCACATGTTGTATTATGACGGAGTGGCTTAAGTTGGATAACTGCTTTAGTGACGCACTATGAAAAAGAACACAAAACAGACAGCGAAGGCATGCAGACGTTTCATACTCGGCGACTGATATTCTGACTGATCGACAGGCAGCACTGCCTTTCACTTCCAGCCAACCTCTTCCGTTTACTAAGTGCGTACAGACCTCAATTTTATTCCAAAGTGCTACCAAGGTAACGTTTTCTTCTTCCAAATAAAATCGATTATCATCTGCACATTTCGACTAATTAATTTCGATATCCTTGATGCCAATACCGTGATACTCGTATAAATTATCGAGTAAATAATTGAATCCATTTTCCGATCTCTAAATTATTCCATCAAAGTATTTTTCGCAATCTATATTTACTCCTACAATTCCCAACATCCTGCCCAGTTTCAGCACCATCTTTAGTCGCATATCATTTGCATTCGATTTCCCGTCAGAGCAATCTTTCTCGATATCGACACATCTCAATCGCTAATGTTGTTATCGGACTATATACGTTGCGTTGGCAGGATGATTCAGGATATTCGATTCGATTTTTCTTTTCTCCACCAGACTGAATGCATTCTTTCTTGGAAACGTCGACCGTGTTGTCGCATCATCGTCGAGAAGACGCGACAGCGGAAGGAAAAGTTTCGTTTCGTCCTTTGAATAATGGCGAAGCGCAACCGATCGATATGGATGAAATATTTTGCATAGCATAGAAACATAGCAGAGCAGCCGTTAAAAGTCCCTTGAGAATTATCGATTTTCAAAGTTTAACGTATAGAATCAGACTACTATAGAGGTATAAAGCTGTTAATACTCGTACGTACTACATCACGAACAGATTTCAGATTTTTCTCCATTTTGCAGCTCCTATAGTCGTGAGATGCCAGATTTTCTGTTTCGGTGGAGCTCATCGCATCTAACTCTTGGGCGAGTTGCGATATTGTAAACCGGAAGGGTTTCATGCTTGCCTGGAGAGATGCAAACCCGTACCCGCGTATTCAATGCGCGCTTATCTGAAACGGGGTGAAGATGATTTTTCCTTTCTATGAAGTGCTGCTTGAATTGACGATGCAGGTCCTTTCTATTATCTGCTCGGTCGAAGAGTACTTCTATATATGCTCTGATGGTGGCCCTATCCCGGCTGACTCTGACTACTGTATCGTGTAGGGTAGGGAAAATACAACGACTGGCCGGTATATATTATGCCAGACGACTTTTCATAATTGCTCTTGAAACTTTTGTCAGTAAAATGTTGAAAGCTATGACAACGAGAACAATAAGAAAAAAAATGGTGAACGTTGAACTGGCTTCACGGAATCTTGTTGGCAGACTTAAAAATATGAATCTTAGAAAAAAAGATGCTAACGCTGTTGGCATGCTCGCAGATGTAGTACTATGTACCACAACTCTATTTATACAGGTTGGATATAACAATGAAATACGGTAGGACAATGTGCTCGGCACTGTGCCATTCTTTTATTGTTGTCAAAAGCTGAATATTCAGAATCCGAATATGAATAGAATATTCTTAAATACCACACCTTTGCTGAAGAAGTCAATGTGCTCATATCAGTTCGAAAGGACCACACCTCGACCAATTTTAAAAATGTCTTTGAAAACACTATGATCTGAAGCAAAAAAAAAACGAGACCGAGGCTAATTTCGGGCGCGGCCGAAATTTGGATACCCTCCACTCTCCTCGGGCCAAAAGTTTTTTTTTCGGGCGTATGATTTCTGTTTAATCCTCCCCTCCCCACCCAATCTTTTTCTTCCGTTTTCATGTAAGTTCCGTGGCGTTTATAAAACAATATTTGCGGGAGGTTGGTTTGAAATAAATGGGCAGATAAAAAAAAATCTCTTAGAAAACTTAATTGGGGGAGGCGGGGAGCATAGTCTCATAGTACGATTCCATTTTTGTTTTTACTTATTTTGTTGTTTCGATAAAGACACATATACAAGGTTTTGTGAAATTGATATAAAAAAAATTATTAAAAGAACCAAAATGGTGGTAAGGTTTGTACGGCAGCCCTATGACCCGATGGCCCCATCCATCCATTTTTACATATGTTTTGTTTTGTGACAACAATATAAATACATTTTCATGAGGTTTGGTTGAAATTGGTGCCCAAATAAACAAGTTTTTCATAGAAAAACCTAATTTGGGGGGTTGGGTTTGTATGGCATGACCCCATCGTTCGATTCCATCCATTTTTACATATCTTTCGTGACCTCAATAGGGATCCATTTATATGAAGTTTGATTAGATTGGTTCATAAACAAAAAAGTTTTTCTTAGAAGAACTCGATTTGGGGGGATAGGTTTGTAAGAAAGCTAGCTTCGATACCCGCCGAGTAAAACGCGTCGCAACAGACATACAGATATTTATCAATTATACATAATTTTTGGGACTCTGCTAGATCCGCTATCAAGCGAATTTTCTCCTTAACGATACTAGCGCCACCTGGCGGCCATATTCGGTACATTGGTTTTTATCTTGGGTGATATTATCACACCCATGGAACTTTGACGTAAAAGACGATTTAATCTCCTCTTAAAATGAGTTCATACATGAGTTCATTCTCCTCAACGATACTAGCGCCACCTGGCGGCCATATTCGGTACATTGGTTTTTATCTTGGGTGATATTATCACATCCATGGAACTTTTTTTTTTTCTCCTTGATCAGCTTTGTAACGCTGATCGGGATGGCTTAATCCGATCAGCGTTACAAAGCTGATCAAGGAGAAAAAAAAAAAATTGTCGCCTTGAATGATCGGTTGTTAAAAGTGGTGACGAAGCAAGACCCTCCAAAGCCTAATTAGTGCCCTCTTAAAACCAAAAACTCCGTAAAGGTTAACTATTATGAATCATAATAGTTAACCTCATAATTTATGATGAAGGTTAGGTGCTGAATCGGAACATTACGCTATCAGCTTCGCAAGAAGAATTTTCTTGTTCTTGTTATCGACACTAGCGACACTTATCTTACCGTCCGCCATATAGCGGACATATAGCGGAAAATATCGGAAACACAAAAGTTCCCCCTATTAGAGCGGATAGCAGAACAAGCCGCTGAATCCTAAGTGAAGAGGCGAACCTTAAACCAGCCAGAGTTATTTAGGAAGTAAAACAGCTCACCTATTTTTTTGGCCTCATAGCCTCTTCCAAGCCATTAAAAAAATCCCTGCGAACGAAACTGAGGTTTGTCGAGACCGAGAAATTCGTAAAGAAAGCAGGTTAGAGTTCTTATCTCATCTACATTTCAGCAGCCTGGCCAAGACGCCGCACAGTGGTCCAGAAATCAGAAATTCCTGGCCAAAAAATGAAAATTACGAATTTTTAATAATAACGGTTTTTTTTATTGAATATTAATCTAGACATTCTACTAGAAACACTTTTTATGAGGCCAATATGCACACAAACACTCACAAATTATTATCTAACTGTAAATGGGTAATTTGAAAAAAAATATTTTTAGTCGAAATATTTCCGCTAACTTTCATTAGTTCCTGTGACGTGTAGTGAAAATTTGCTAGTGCTTCAGATAGTGCTTTGATTCTTTTACTTCCGCTAAGTGCATAGTTTGATAAAATAATATACAGGGTGTCCGGAAACTGCCGCATAAACGCACCGGATTACGATTCCTCAGTTGATTTCCAGCAAAAAAGTTGTACGGAACATACCCCCTCAGCTTAACCCTTTAGCTGCCACAGGCATTTAAAGATTTTTGAAAAAATCATTTTCTTGCACGACTTAAAGCCTAATATCTCCAAAGCTAGACCAGCTAGAATAGTGAAATAAAATGATTATTACAGCCAACAAATTTACCTATAAAATAAAACTAACCACACCAAAATCGGATAAGAGGTTTGGTTTTTACAGAGCTTCAAAGTCAAATTTGCGTGATTTGACCCAAAAACAATCTTTTTTTCCATCGAAATTTTCTCTAACTTCTATTAAGGTGAGGTGCTTGTACGATTCTTTTAAAAATTGGCGCAAAATCTTACGATCATATCTTTCTTACATCATTTTACTCTAGCTCCATTATTTCTAACCGTTTTAGTACCTTAAGTGCAGAAAACGAGGGTTAATTTTGGCTCGATTTCGACATACTTTGAAAAGATTTTACCAATTGCAGATCTTTGAATTGTGTTGAATTCGAGCTAAAATTAACCCTAGTTTTCTACACTTAACGTATAAAAACTGTTAGAAGTAATAGAGCTAGATCAAAATGATGTAAGAAAGATATGAACGTAAGACTATGCGCCAATTTTTAAAAGAATCGTACAAGCACCTCACCTTGGCAGAAGTTGGAGAAAATGTAGACGGAAAAAAAGATTGTTTTTGGGTCAAATCACGCAAATTTGACTTTGAAGCTCTGTTAAAACCAAACCTCTTATCCGATTTTAGTGCGGTTAGTTTTATTTTACAGGTAAATTTGTTGGCTGTAATAATCATTTTATTTCACTATTCTAGCTGGTCTATCTTTGGAGATATTAGGCTTTAAGTCGTGCAAGAAAATTATTTTTTCAAAAATCTTTAAATGGCTGTGGCAGCTAAAGGGTTAAGCTGAGGGGGTATGTTCCGTACAACTTTTTTGCTGGAAATCAACTGAGGAATCATAATCCGGTGCGTTTATGCGGCAGTTTCCGGACACCCTGTATATAAGACAAAGGAGGGTGAGTATGTTTTTCTTGTGAAGTACGTTGAAAACGAGAAGGAAATGTTTACCTAGTACTAAAGTTAGGAGGTCCGCGCTGGTCCGCGATGATATTTTTTTTTATTCGAAAATGTTTCGACAATATTTTTCCCGAAAATATATCTTAATATGTATATGCAACATAGTACAAAAATTAGATATGAAAAAAAAAAATTAGCATTTTCGAAATTCGTTTTTATTTCGAAAATGGTCGGGTTTTGAGTTTCGAAAACGGTCTCATTCGATTTAGGAGACCCAAAAACATTAAGTAAAGACACTTCTATTTCAAAAAAATGTCTGGGAATTTTTGGACAAGAATACGGGGTCTCTGTCTGGACCACTGTGGCACCGTGTTAACGGCAGTAAGTCTTATAGACAGAAAATCAGGAGTTCTTTTTCAGTCAAAGAAAGGCCATTGTATCTGAGTAGATACTTTGGTTGTCTTGTATATTTCCAAGTGCATGCAGGCTTTCCCACTTTACCTAGTTGTGGTTGTATCACAGTTTAGTTTTATCACAATGTAGTTCTTACTGAGTGCTGGTTACCAGACTGTTCTGCACTATCTTCGTAGTTGCCTTTAGTCTCAGTTGACCCGATACACATATCCCTCCGTCCACCGGATCCAGCTCTTCGTTCGATCGGCAAACCTTAATTTTGACTTTACGAATTACGAAGCATCATCCATTCGATAATCAGAAAACTCGGGTTTTGTCATCCAAAAGGTAGCGGACGCGCTCTATCTGCATTCTTTGGTAAGTAAAAGCTCTTCGCCTCTTTGTAATTTCCTAAGAATTAAGTTGATCTTGGTCCTTCCAATTTACACTCACCTTACTATGCCGAATGGACCAGTAAAGATCTGTCTGTCAGACGTTTCTCGATTTATTGCAGTCACGTGGGTAGCTTGATTGGGACCCTAATTCTTTTTATAACGACTAAGAGATCCTGATCCTGGGATCTTTGTTTGCATTATTGCATCAAGCTTGTTGTAGCCGCCTAATATTTCTTCCAGGCTGCATCCTGTTTGTGCACAATACCAGTCTTGTAATTAATTGCAATTATGTTAAGAATGAAGAAGTTCGATTTCAGTGATACATCAGAAGGCGTATGTTACATCGGGGCCGTTCGCGAGCGAGATCAATAGGGCACCTGGTACAATAACGAGTTGTTCCAATTGTACGATGAGCTGGTAATATCAAAAATTGTAAAGCTTCAACGATTGCAATGGGCTGGCATGTATAAAGAAAGGACGACAATTGCATACCGAAGAAAGTGATGAATGCAAAAGGAGTTGCCGAAGAGAGATTGCGTGGACGACCGAGAGCTCGCTGAGAGTACTCGGTAGGTGAGGAGGCCCACCGGCTGCTGGGCTTCGGAAACTGGAGGACAAAGTCGCGTGTCCGCGGCAATTGGAAGTCTAAGATTAAGGCGGCCAAGGTCCGACGTCGTGCCACATTATTCATGATGGAGATAAATCAAGAGAGGGAGCCTCCTTTTTTTTTTACATTGTTGAGGCGTTCAGGACAGGTAGAGGAAGTTTTAATCAGAAGTATTGAACAGAATCGGAAACTATTATAGCGAAGGTATTTTGGCGCCGGGCTCCTAAAAAATAAGTTAAACACTAAAGTAGCAAAGAAACTAGGGGGCGAAGGCTAATTTCGGGCGCGGTCGAAATTTGGATACCCTTCGCTCACCTTGGGCTAAAAGTTTTTTCGGGCGTATATATGACTTGTATTTAATCACCCTCATTCTTTTTCTTCCGTCTTGACAAAAGTTTTGTGCTTGGTTGAATTAAGTGGGCAAATAAAAATATTTACTCGGAAAATTTTATTGGGGTTGCGGGAGCATGACCCCAAAGTACGATTCCATTCGTTTTTAACTTTTTTGTTGCTTTGGTAAAGACACATTAATTCAAGGCTTTGTGAAATTGGTGCAAAAAACGTTTCTTAGAAGAACCAAAATGGGCGTTGGGTTTGTATGGCCACCTCATGATCCCATGGTCAGATTTTATCAATTCTTAGATATGTATTGTGTCATCAAGAGAAACACGTTTGCGTGTAATTTGGTTGAAATTGGTACACAAATAAAAAAGTTTTTCTTAGAAGAACTTAATTTGGGGGGTTAGGTTTGTAGTGCAGCCCCATGACCCCACTATCCGATTTGATCCATTCTTAGATATGTTTTGTGTCATCGAAAGAAATTCATTTGTGTGAAATTTGGTTGAAATTAATGCACAAATAAAATAGTTTCTCTTAGATGAACGTAATTTTGGGGGTAAGATTTCTATGACAGCCCCATGACCCCATAGTCCGATTTGATCCAATCTTACATATGTTTTGTGTCATCCATAGAAATACATTCGTGTGGAATTTGTTTGAAATTGATGCATAAATAAAAAAGTTTTTCTGAGAAGAACCTTATTTGGGGAGTTACATTTGTATGGCAGCCCCATGATTCTATGGTCCGATTTGATCCAATCTTACGTATGTTTTGTGTCATCAATAGAAACACATTTGTGTGAAATTTGGTTGGAATTGGTACACAAATAAAAAAGTTTTTCTTAGAAGAACCTAATTTGATGAGTTGGGTTTGTATGGCAGCCCCATGACCCCATTGTCCGATTTTACCGATTCAAACATACAAACTGCCTGCAGCAAAAAGAAGCATTTGTGCAAAATTTCAGCTTCATAGCTTTTAAATTGGCCGAGTAAAACGCGTCGCAACAGACAGACAGACAGACAGACAGACGGACATCGCCCAATCGACTCCCCAAGTCATGCTGATCATATATGTATACTTTTTACATGGTCGGAGATGCTTCCTTCAATGCGTTACAAACTTCATGACAAAGTTAATATACCCTTTCACTGTATGAGCGAAGGGTATAAAAAGGAGACAGTGGCTCTGCTGTTTCAATCATTTATTTGGACAAATTTGTAGTGTAAATTAAAATACGAGACTTAAAGACTTCACTTAAGAACTGCTGTTTCAATTTGAAGAAGTATACATTCAAAATAAAAAGTGGATAACAATATCTCTATAGTATGATACAAAAAGCAACAAAACATCTATTGAAATCTTTTGTAAGTATCAGACCCATTATTGTGAAATGTTTCTTTCTTTCTTTTTGCTTCGTCTATAAAATTGTGCTTTTAGCTTACACGAGATTATGAATTTTTAGGAACAAATTTTTAACAATGAATTTTTATAACAATGAGAAATACAAGTTTTCTTTCTTATAATATCAGCTTTCTGGATAATTGAATTGAAAATCTTATTCGTCTTTTTTTTTAAATTACATACAAGTACTCGTATAGTATGATATCAGCAGCAGGGATAGGTAAAAGGTTTATGAAAATTATGCAGGTTTGAAAGACAATAATCCACTTCGATATTTCTGTGTGATACTCCTTTGGACTTAGTTGAATGGAACAAACCACCAACGCATTTCTGTCTTACAAAAAATGAATCCTTTCTCTCCACTTAGGAAAATGCTCCACTGAAGAAAAATTATCTTCCTTAGTGACGGCCATTCTTTCCCTCTGACATAATAGTTTGCCTATGTTAGAATTCTCCCAACTACCCATTCACCAAATCATTTCCACTCATAAAAGAGAGGCAAAAAAAAACAGCAGAAATGCAGACGGGATCCCATATATAAAAGGTGTGCACCACCAAAATGTGCAGGGTAAAAATTATTAAAGGAGTACATAAATTCCTCGACTAGTGTTCTTGGGGAGTACTACAAGAAAATTGCTCGTCGCTTCAAACGTACACCTTCAGTTACCATCAGCCTTACACTTCTACACTGTGCGCGTTTGAAGTTATGAAGCCAACAGAATAAAATGCGAATCTCAACGTTAAGAACCGCCAACATATTTTCCACTTGGCCTTAAGTGATAAAACTATTTTCCTTCTACATAAGTTATGTACATATATGTGGGCTATAGAAGTATGTATTATACGGACGGACCTAGTAGAAAGTCAACGATGGAATTCGCTTGGAACAAGGATATCGTTCGTTTTTTGGACCGTCATATATGTCGGAAGAATACTACTATGGACTTAAAATGCATAAGCACAGTATGTAATACATAGAAGTATGTACTAGTTCTGAAAAGGATTTCTGTCATAGAGTAACAATACACTTTTGGATTGCATAATGCTCTCAAATGTTGGGCGAATTATGCCCCTTATGCAGCGCTGCTCCCTGTTCCGTATATGGACAAATGTGTAAATAAAGCATGTGAAGAACTGAGAAAGACGTGTAGGAGCAAACATAAAGGATCAGACACGAGTCATATGGGTGCGCATATATAATAATGCAAAAATGCAGGAATATATTAAATAAAGTAGATTTTTATTTACTGCAGGGTAGCGAAATTGCGGAAGTATGTTACACGAGGATATTACATTATACTCTTGTTTGTAGAGATGCTCATTTATTCCAATTAAAAAAAAAAATTGATCATGTTTCCTGTGCTCATTTGGACTTACTACTATCTTTGAGTGCAAGGGTATGCTAAAGCTGATAGCTTAAAGTTTGGAGGTGAATAAATATCTGCTTCCGTGCAGGCGTCAACGGTTATTTTGGTAACGAAAAAATAAATTCGTCAACTTTTTCGACTGCCTGGCCCAAAACACATGTTCCACTGTGCTCCCCTGGATTGCCGAATAGTCCACATAGGAAAGGGGCTACTAAAGATATCATATGTCTATATGCCATTGGCAATTCTAAAGCTCTGCAAAAAAGCTGGCGAAGTCTATGCAGAGTACGGACAACGGGGCGGCAAGCGTACCCATCCCCTGTTCAGAGGGCAAGTGAAAGCAGTGCCATCCAAAATGGAAAACTGAGAAGCTGATCGCCAACTCGAAGTTCGAGGCGGTCGTGAAGTGGTTAGACTACTGTGCTCGGACTATAAAACCAATTTCATCGCCACATGGTCATTCAATATACAGGGTGTCCGGAGACTGCCGCATAAACGCACCGGATTGTGGTTCCTCATATGATTTCCAGCAAAAAAGTTGTACGGAACATACCACCTTAGCTTAACCTTTTAGCTGCCACAGGTATTTGAAGATTTTTGAAAAAATAATTTTCTTGCACGACTTAAAGCTCAATATCGCCAAAGCTAAACTAGCTAGAATAGTAAATCAAAATGATTATTACAGCCAACAGATTTACCTAAAAAACAAAACTAACCGCACTAAAATCGGATAAGAGGTTTGGTTTTTACAGAGCTTCAAAGTGAAATTTGTGTGATTCGGCCCAAAAACAATTTATTTATATACCCTTCGCTTATTAAGCGAAATTATATTAACTTTCTCATGAAGTTTGTAACGCATTGAAGGAAGCATCTCCGACCATATAAAATATGTCCGTCTGTCTGTCTGTTGCGACGCGTTTTGCTCGGCCAGTTTAAAAGCTTTGGAGCTGAAATTTTGCACGCATTCTGCTTTTCGTTGCAAGCAATTTGTATGTTTGAGTTGCTAAAATCCGACAAGGGGGTCGTGGGGTTGCCATATAAACCTACCCCCCAAAATTAGGTTCTTCTTAGAAAAACTTTTTTATACCCTTCGCTCATAGAGTGAAAGGGTATATTAACTTTGTCATGAAGTTTGTAACGCATTGAAGGAAGCATCTCCGACCATATAATAAGTACCTATACATATATGATCAGCATGACGAGATGAGTCGATTGGACGATGTCCGTCTGTCTGTCTGTCCGTCTGTTGCAGCGCGTTTTTCTCGGCCACTATAAAAGCTACGGAGCTGAAATTTTGCACGTGTGCTTATTATTGTTGCAGGCTGTTTGTATGTTTGAATCACCGAAATTGGATCACTGGGTCGTGGGGCTGCCATACAAACGTAGCACCCCAATTTAAGTTCTTCTAAGAAAAACTTTTTTACTTGTGCTCCAATTTCAACCAAATTTACTCACAAACGTGTTTCTCTTGATGACACAAAACATACCTAAGAATGGGTCAAATCTGACCATTGGGTCATGGGGTGGCCATACAAACCCAATCCCTATTTTGGCCCTTGTAAGAAACATTTTTTGCACCAATTTCACAAAACCTTAAATTAATGTGACTTTACCAAAGTAACAAAAAAGTTCAAAACGAATGGAATCGTACTGTGTGGTCAACCCAATAAAATTTTAAATATTTTTATTTGCCCACTTATTTCAACCAAGCCCAAAACTTAAGTCAACACGGAAGAAAAAGAATGAGGAGGGGGATTAAATACAATTCATAGGTACGCCCGATAAGAACTTTTAGCCCAACGAGAGCTAAGGGTATCTAAATTTCGGCCGCGCCCGAAATTAGCCTCGCCCCCGGGGGTTGGCGAGCGTAGCGAGCAGGGGGCGAAGCCCCCTAGTTATTTATGCACCAATTTCAATCAAATTTCAAAAAATGTGTTTTAATTGCTGACACACAACATACATATGTAAAAATCGACCAAATCGGACAATGGGGTCGTGGGGCTGCCACAACTTAGTCCCCCAAATTAGGTACTTCTAAGAAAAACTTTTTTATTTTCTCATCGATTTCAATCAAATTTCGCACAAATGTGTTTCTAGTGATGCCACAAAACATTTGTAAAAATGGACCAAATCGGGCCATGAGGTCATGGGGCTGTCATACAAACCAAGCTTCCCAAATTAAGTTCTTCTAAGAATTTTTTTTTATTTATACACCAATTTCAACCAAACTTCACACAAATGTGTTTCTATTGATGACACAAAACATATGTATGAATAGATGGAGTCGGACCATGTGGTCATGGGGCTACCATACAAACTTAGCCCCCCAAATCAAATTTTTCTAAGAAAAACGTTTTTATTTGCACACCATTTTCAATCAAACCTCCGAAAATTATATTTCTATTGAAGCCACATAACAAACGTGAAAACAAATGAAATCGGGCTATGGGGTCGTGGGGCTGCCATACAAACTTAACCCCCAAAATTAGGTTCTTCTAAAAAATACTTTTTTATTTGGACACAAATTTCAACCAAACCTCATGGAAATGTATTTTTATTGATGTTACAAAACATATGCAAAAATGAATTTAATCGGATCATGGGGTCATGGGGCTGCCCGAAATTAGCCTCGGTCTCGTTTCATCTCAATTTTCTCCAACTTCTGCCAAGAAGAGTTGCTTATACGATTCTTTTAAAAATCTGCAATTGATAAAATCTATTCAAAGTATGTCGAATTCGAGGCAAAATTAACCCAAAGTTTTTGCACTTCAGGCATTAAAACTGTTAGAAATAACGACGCTAGAATAAAATGATGTAAGAGAGAAATTATCTTTAGACCATGCGCCAATTTTTAAAAGAATCGTACGAGCACCTCACCTTGGCAGAAGTTGGAGAAAATTAAGATGGAAAAACATATTGTTTTTGGGTCAAATCACAAAAATTTTACTTTGAAGCTATGTAAAAACCAAACCTCTTATCCGATTTTAGTGCCGTTAGTTTTATTTTTTAGGTCAATTTGTGGGCTGTACTAATCATCTTATTTTGCTATTCTAGCTAGTCTAGCTTTTGAGATATTGAAGTTTTAGTCGTTCAAGAAAATAATTTTCTCAAAAATCTTCAAATGCCTGTGGCAGCTAAAGGGTTAAGCTAAGGGGGTATGTTCCGTACAACTTTTTGCTGGAAATCACATGAGAAATCACAATCCGTTGCGTTTATGCGGCAGTTTGCGGACACCCTGTATAGCCCAGCACAAACTTGTTTCTCGTGCTCCGGCACCAGACATGCGGTTGGTTGGATACGGGGCTATGATGGGTTGGGCTGGTTACGCCCACACCTGCAGCCTGTTGGCTTATTGCATTTCCCATTTAAGCGAAAAAGTTATTAGCTCTGTCCTTCGTTAAAGGTTTAGAAGAAAGTTAACCAGGTTTACTTTGGGTGCACCCATTCTGGTAGTATGAGCCCCAAAGAAATGTTGTCTCCAGCTGATAAGAGCGGGGCAGTCGAAAATAACGTGCGAGGCTGATTACTCATCTTCGTTGCAGAGGCGGCATAGTGGGTCTTGTGTGTAGATCCCTATTGTATGCAGATGTTTCCGTAGGGTAGAATGACTGGTTAAAAGGCCTGTCACTGCCCTGAGGTTTATTTTGCTGAGACTGAGGATTTCAGTGCAGCTGGTATGCCAGTTGGATCCCAGCATACGCTTGCTGTGCCTGAGCCTTTCATCGATCTTGGAATTTATCCTCGGTCCATCGCCTGGCAACGGTTCGGGCAGTAGATTTACTGATTCCGATTGCAGGTTCGGGTAGGTCGGAACCTCCTCTTGCAAGCGCATCTGCTTTCTCGTTGCCTTCGATCCCCTTATGTCCTTTCACCCATTTCAGAGTTACGTTGTTTCGGGTAGCTAGGTTGGCATTGGCATTCCCAAACCAATTTTGAGGTTTTTATGGGACTTGCAATGGCCTTTATGACAGCTTGACTGTCAGAAAGAATATAGATGGTCTTGTTTGTGTATCCCTTTCGAGTACTCTCACCTGCTGCAAGGTTTATTTTTATAAGTTCTGTTGTGTATTGACCTAGGGGTTTAGGACATAGGGTTAGGAACTACCTCAACCCGATTCGCGACTGGAACTGTGCTCTCAAACCATCTGTTAGAGTCGGAAATGAGCCCGATTTATTCATCGATGGTTCTTAAATACATACAAAGCGAGACAAACATACGATGCGCAGAATCAGAGCCATATCCGCGGAAACCAAGAGTTGCTGATTGGGATGAAGGTGTTGTTTTTGTCTTTGAGTAGGTATAAAGAGTTGAGGAAAAGAAGGGGTCTAGCGTGAATAGATATCACGTCTGACCTCAGCAGGAGTAGGTGAAAAGTGGCACTTATCCCGGCTAAGCTGTTTTAGAATCCCCCAACTATAGAGCCAAACTTGTAATCATATTTATAAAACGGTTTCGTTCATATCTATGTAAATATTCATTCCGAGTTTTCACTACGAAAGTCATTTAGGTAAACTACATTTACGTTGAAAAGGAGTACATGTGGTACCCTATAATTACACCTAAAATTTCCATTCAGAGAGGGGCAAAGCGAGGCCGACACGCCACTTGTAGCAGAAATAAACATAATACCAACCACTTTTCTGATTCGACAACTTCAAACTCTGGCGCCAGTATCGTCTGAAATAACACACAAAAACTAAGACCCAATTCGAAATGCAATATCCAGGCAACCGTGCACAAATATTGATCGAAAGTACTCGCACGGGCACACATAGTGCAACTATTGTACGAGAGTGTTATATAACACCGCGTGTGTCTCGTATTCCCTACTTTATAGTCTACTTTACGTTACATGACCCACTTTTGACACTCTCTTCTGCATTTCCAACCGTGAATACCATATACAGCGAAAAAGCGTTCTTTGGCGCCGCGTCATCCTCTCCAGAGCATTATCCCGTTTGGCTTTCAATCCTTTTGAATATTTTACGAAACATTTCTTGTACACGTTGTGAAAATTCATTTTCACAGGTGCGCTTTGTTCGGTTTCCCCATCCCGACTTCTCGCCCATGTCCTGTTTTTCTTTTTTTTTCATCATGTCCCAGCTTTCAACAGTAAGTACTATTACACTATGTACAAATGTTCCCTTCCGCGAACAAAAGGTCTTTGATCATCGGCCAACAAATCGTTTTGCCGCGAAAATTGGTTTTAGGAGACACACCTTTCTCAGACCATTACGGATACGGTACTACTCCATGCGCCCTTTTTACTATCAAGACATTTATTATAAGGGTGGCCCGTAGGAATTAAATGGACATTTTCCGACAACAAAAAAACATAATTGAAGGGTAGAGTATGGTTGTCGTCTTTTATATGAAGTGGCACTTTAATTCTCTCTACTATACCCTTGACAAAGACAAGTCACCATCCACCAGGAAAAAACGCCATCAATTTTAAGTGAAAAGTTACGCAATTAAACTGTCAATAAAAATGTTTCAGATTCTGTTAATTGGAAAAAGGAATTTAATGGAAGGACTTTATTTACGAATCTATGAGTATATCTCTATGGTAAAAAAACACGAAGATATGGCCAAACTTGCTATGACAAAAAGCACTGCGTTGGTGAAAGCAAAATTAAGCGAAGTAGTAAGTAGTCAGTAAGGATGTTCTTGTCAGCAAGTTTTGCACGTGGAATCGGTTTAAAGAAGCGTGCAAAAATTAATTGGATGAAGAAGGATACGGCGACGTAAATGGATGAGGGAAAATATAATTGAAATTTTTGGATTGATGTCTAATCGAATTTTATAAATGAAAATGACAAAGTTACTCCAGGGAATAATCGTGGAAATGAAGAATAACATCAAAGTACGTAATTCTGGAAATAGTGGCGGATATATCCTTGATTTATAGGAGTAATACAAAATGCTTACACGTATTGAATTGATGACATTCGTCATCATTCACTTGATCTTGCAGAATCTATCTATCAGAAACGCATTTCGTTGGGGACTCTATATTATTTCTAACATAAAAGAACGCACAAACTATATAGGGGCATCATTTTACTATGTCGACCTATTTTTCCTTTTCGCCTGCAAATCCCCCAATAATCTAATACATAGTAGCAATACGCCCGAAAATATGATGAGATTATCAATATGAATTTTCTACGGACAAAAGACTGATGAATTTTCTATTAGTATTTCGAAGAGAGTGTCATTTTCTCAAACGACTTTTGTATCTGTCCATTTACATAAATTGTATTCATTTATTAGTGGGATTTAACCATTTCGTAAAAAAGAAAACCGGACAAGGAATACTTTAGGAGGTGTGATTTTATGAATCACGTTTATGAAAATTACTCATAAATGTATAGCCTTTTTGTAAAAGCAATAAATTGAAACCGTTTTACGATTTATCGTACTTAGGGTTGATCGGGGTTAATCATATTCAATGAATTAGGGCTCATCTCACCCAGGGAGACTAATGTTTCCGTTGCGAAATGACTCTGAAAGTAGAGTACAATCAAGTTGCAGGTAAAGGTAAGTACATACTATGTTCACCGAGCAAAAAACTTGCAATTATGTCTCCCTTGAAAAATGTTACGTATTCACTAAATTTAAGGTAATGTCCACTCGCGGACTGATTAATTGTCGATGACATCTTTGCGCTGTAAAATAAAGTGCAACTGAATTTTTTTCGCTGGCGAAATGTCAAAAACTGGGATGGAGATTTTCATTTGAAGTGAGTACCATCAATCGAATTGGATTTCACGATCATCGAAATTTTGACAGTATTTGCATGGACTTCACGTGAACTGACGATGTTAGTAACTATTCTAAAGCCTCGTCTCCATTGTAAACAATTAAGCGCAACTGTATACGAACATGATGTTTCAGTGCTCCCCAATTGTTCGCGAACAGTTGTTGAACAATAGTGTCACGTCCACACTGTAAACAAATGTTCTTGAGCTGTTGCAAAAATTTTGGAGCAATTGTTTCACGTCCCCATTGTAAACAGTTGTATCGCAACACTGTTTCTGAACAATGTTAACAGCTCAAGTTGGTTCCGAGCTGTTGCACTAATTTTAGGTAATTTATTGATGTTCGATGTTTTCCATTCAAATGGAAAACACGGGGTACATTGCACGAATTAGGACAATTTAATAAGATCTGGGTCAATTTTAGTTTGAACGGAGGAGTTTCAGTGATGGCTTTTGATTAACCAAAGCAATCAAAAAATATTTCGGTTCAAAGCTCTGTTCATATATGCCATCGTACGTCGTCTGGTATGTACCAACTAAAGGTCTGCATAGACCTCGGGCGTAAATGAAAATGAAACGGCAATGAACCGGCAAAATACCATGGTGAATTTATAATTTTAGTTTACGTCCAAAATCATCTTAAAAATATTTCCCCCTTGTCCGAACGCATGGTGAAAATGGGTCCATTCGGTAGCATATTTTCCGTCAAGCGTGGTGAGTTTCGCAAACGTCAAACCGATTCACTGTCCGCGATTAGTTCATCGTGGAAATTATCTAATTCGAAAAATAATACATGAAATGGCCGAGAAGAATTATGGAACCGGTCTCGGATCGTAGTTTATATAATTCCCCAGCGTTTGCAAAATATTCCACGAAAGTAAGTATACATTTTCATTGAGAAAGTAAAGTCGCCGCGGAATCCATTTCACGATGGAGGTCTATCCAGCCTTTAAGATAGAATAAAATAGAAAATTCTACATGCTGTTTGTATAATTCTGTGGCACAGAAGGCTAAAGAAAATCTGGAAAAACGACACAATGTTCAGTTGATTACTACTCTGCAGGGTGTCCGGAAACTGCTGCATAAACGCACCGAATTATGATTCCTCAACTGATTTCCAGCAAAAAAGTTGCATGGAACATACCCCCTTAGCTTAACCCTTTAGCACACACAGGCATTTGAAGATTTTTGAAAAAATCATTTTCTTGCACGACTTAAATATCTTCAAAGCTAGACCAGCTAGAATAGTGAAACAAGATGATTATTCAAAATAACAGGCACGAAAATCCAGCATTTGACTAAGGCCGCAGGATGTGTTAGTGACATCCAAGATCTTATCTGCTTTTTGTTGAGGTAATAAGATCAGTCTCACGCTCAGCAGTGTTATTTATTCCCATAGTACTCGTTTAACATCTGAGTTAGATTATAGTCCGTCACAAGCTCGTCATTTCGAAAAACACCATGATCCACTGTGAGATTTGAACTCATGACCCTGTGCACCGAAGGTGCGCGCACTAACCGCTAGACCAGCCAGACTACAAGATGATTATTACAGCAAACAAATTCAATTCAGACTGCCCCTAAGGATCTGCAATTGGTAAAATCTATTCAAATTATGTCGAAATCGAGCCAAAATTAACACTAGTTTTCTGCACTCTATGAAAACTGTTAGAAATAATGGAGCTAGAATAAAATTTTGTAAGAAAGATATGATCGTAAGACTATGCGCCAATTTTTAAAGGAATCGTACAAGCACTTCACCTTGGCAGAAGTTGGAGAAAATTAAGCTGGAAAAATAGATTGTTTTTGGGTCAAATCACACAAATTTGACTTTGAAGCTCTTCCAAAACCAAACCTCTTATCCCATTTTGTGGTTAGTTTTATTTTTTAGGTAAATTTGTTGGCTATATTAATCATCTTGTTTCACTATTCTAGCTGGTCTAGCTTGCGAGATATTGAGCGTCAAGTCGTGTAAGAAAATAATTTTTTCGAAAATCTTCAAATGCCTATGGGAGCCCTATGGGAGGGTTAAGAATTGGGGGTAGGTTCGTGCAACTTTTTTGCTAGAAATTATTTGAGGGATCATAATCCGGTGCGTTTATGCGTTAGTTTCCGGACACCCTGTTATATACTATTGTGCTTAAACCCCCTGTGGGCATGTCTTGCCGTTTCGTTAAACTGTAAAGGGTTGCTTGTTGAACGACTCCGAGTGATTCTTATATGTTTTCAGTTGTGGTAAAACTCAGTTGATCCTTTAAGGTCCATCCAGACTTATCGCCAAATGGTTGCGCGTCCAGAAACTGGCATCACGAACAGCGATTTGGTTGCTACTTAGCATCTACACTAGCAACCAAATGGAGACATTACATTACATTACAATTACATAACCAAAATTTCATTTTGGTGATTTTTTTAAACTTAATTATCGAAATCGGACTCTGCGCGTTTAAGGTATTACACGGCCATTCAAGAATTATTCAATTTCACACAAAAGAACGAAAAAAAGTTGCAAAATTATAACATTGAATTTGACAAGCGGTTGTCAAAGCAGTTGTCAAAGCGGTTGGTTTAGTTGCCATATTGAATATCAAAACTGAACGCACACCCAAATGGCCATCAGTTTGGATGCAATGACAAATGCCAGTTGATTGCACGTGCAAGTATCTGGCGATCAGTCTGGATGGACGTTTAGGTATTCAGTATGGAGTTCCGACCAATTTCTGTGTTTTTGTCCGGAACGTTACTATCCAACATTATCCGTGTAAGAGGAGAGATAGATAGATAGGAGATCATTAATGAAATACTAAATGGTTAGCGATAATCTTAATCGATAGTCCGGTTGGTAGTAAAAAAGAATTTGAGAGTCTTGCTGTCCAAATCGGATTCGTTTTCGAGATTTTTTGACGTTAAGGTGTCAAATTTATAGGTTCCATTTAACCGAAAGCTAAACGGCTGAAATTTTATATATGTAAATGCTCAAGCAGGACCTGATGAGTAAAAAATCGACACAGCAAGACGAGCCAGGTGGTTGGGTTTTCAAAACAGAGGCGCAAAAAAATGTAAATTTTTTGAGTTCAATTTAACTGGAAGCTAAATGGCTGAAGATTTTTGAAAAGCTTTCACTGGTCAAGATGAGTAGGAATCTGGGCCGAGAGACGATACAGGTGGTTGCGTTTTCAAAACAGACGCACCTTAATATGGCAAAAGTCAACAATTTTGCATCAAAGCTTTATTTTTTTTAATGTTTGCGTTTTTAACTAATTATACGATACTTTCTTCTGACGAAGTTTGAGTTGCCATTTTATTGAATAGTTTTAAGAACCTTTCGTTTTATTTTCAAGGGGTTTACCTTTCTTCGTTTAAAAAATGCTGGAGTATAGTCACTTCCAGTGTTTACATTTCGGTATTCGTTGAAGCGAGCCCTAACTCCACCCAAATATTTTTCATATAGGGAGGAAGATGGTCGGTTTTTTATAAAACTATTAACATAACGTCAGTATCGTTTGACTTGATTAGAATGATTGTGCATTCTTTCATTTCATGGAAAACAACTTAAGGTTCTATTCAGTGAAATAGCAACTAAAACTTCGGCAAATCACACATACAATGAACTAGAAGAGTTCACATGTAGGATGTATGGTTTAAAAAATTGGAAGAGTGAAGGGCGAATGGGACTTTTCCCTACAAACTTTAAAAAATTAAAGAGAAATTTTTGTTAAAAAGTTTTTCAAATTTTTCTTCGCCCACTGCTCCTTCAAACAGAGAGCTTCATGAACAGGTTAAAAGGACCTTATTTCTTGGCGGGCCTTTAAGCAACGTATATGAAAATTTCAATCATGCCAGCCTAGTTGGAAATCTAGTTTTAACCCTTACTCCTCGTGGAGCATATGGTGCGTTGACGACTACCGTGTGTACTCGAAAACGATTCAAAGACAACTGAATTCGGAGTGTGATACGGTTGTCGCTGTATGACGTCGACGTGAATATGGTGATGGAAGGAAGGTGATATGGTATCAAACACATTTATTGATTTCTACCAAGAAAAAAAATTTAATGGACGGGAAAATGTCGTTTCTCAAATTTTTGACAGTCAGTAAGTACCTATTTGAACAGTAGAACTGAAGCTTCGACCCTCTAATGCATTTTTTTTGCAAATTAAGAACAAACCTCTGATGAAGAAGACGATTTGAAACGAGAAGAATAATTCTATTTTGCAAATCTAGTTCTTCAGATGTAAATTAATATATGTATTAACCTTTCTCTGTATAGTGCATTTGTTTCGGGTTTTGAGAGATCTATGAAAAAGACAATCATGCATATTTTTAACGCCTTTTGATTTTTTCTAACTTTGCCAACTTTCGAAACGTACTTAAATAATTTTGGACCAACTTATATCATGATGTGTATTTCTATAAACGGGTGATCTTAATTCATTTTATTTTGAATTTCTTTTTATTGAAATCAGGAAAATATAATATACTTCTGCCCTTTTCTATAAGATAAATTCAAAGAAATCGATAAAGCACCAATTAAGAAATTTCCAAGGTTTAACATTCTTTTCAGCGCATGTGAGAGTAGCTCAGCGAGTAGAGGCGTTAGTCATATTTCTCACTCCGGTAGTCTCGGTTTCGAATCCCGTCTACAACGACAATCTTGTTCAGGGATGGTTGTGTTGTGTGAAGAGGTAACTTTTGCCATATTAAGGTGCGTCTGGTTTGAAAACGCAACCACCTAGGTCATCTTTCGGCCCAGATTCCTACTCACCTTGACCAATGAAAGCTTTTTCAAAAAGCTTCTGCCATTTAGGTTTCAGTTAAATTTAACTTTAAACGAGACCGAGGCTAATTTTGGGCGCGGCCAAAATTTGAATACCCTTCAATCTCCTTGGGCTAAAAGATTTTTTGGGCGTACCTATGACTTGTGTGTTATCCTCCTATCCCATTCTTTCCTTCCGTTTTCACATAAGTTCCGTGGCGTCGAAGAAACAATATTTGTGTGAGGTTTACTTGGAGTAAGTTGACAAATAAAAAACATTTTATAGAAAACTTTACGGGGGGGAACGGAGGAGGGGCGGATGGTCTCACAATACGTTTTCTTTTATTTTTGTATTTCCGGTTGTTTCTAAAGATATATGAATACAAGGTTTTCTGCAATAGGTGCAAAAATGATGTTTTTTAAAAGAACCCAATTGGTGGGTTGGGTTTGTATGGCAGCCCCATGATCCCATAGCCCAGTCCCATCCATTTTCACATATGTTTTGTAGTATTAATAGAAGAACATTTTTGCGATGTTTGGTTCGGATTAGTTCATAAACAAAAAAGTTTAAGTTAGGTTGAAATTGGTACACAAATAAAAAAGTTTTTCTCAGAAGAACCTAAATGGGGAGGTTAAGTTTGTATGGCGGCCCCATGACCCCCTTGTCCGATTTTAGTGATTCAAACATACAAACGGCCTGCAACAATAATAAGCATGTGTATAAAATTTCAGCTTTCTAGCTTTTATAGCGGCCGAGAAAAACGCACTGCAACAGACGGACAGACAGACAGACAGACGGACATCGTCCAATCGACTCCCCAAGTCATGCTGATCATTTATGTATACTTTTTATATGTATACAAACTTCATGACAAAGTTAATATACCCTTTCACTCTATGAGCGAAGGGTATAAAAATTGACATGTGTGTGCGCGTCTGTTTTGAAAACGCAACCACCTGGCTCGTCTGCTGTGTCGATTTTTACTCATCACGTCCTGCTTGAGCATTTATATCAAATTTCAGCCGTTTAGCTTTCGGTTAAATGGAACCTGTAGATTTGTCACCTTAACGTCAAAAAATCTCGAAAACACAACCGATTTGTACAGCAAGACTCGCAAATTCTTTTATACCACCAACCGGACTATTGATTAAGAGTATCGCTAACCATTTCCTTTAAATAAAAGAGTTAATCATCTCCCAGTCTAACAAGAAACCAGTCTATCCGGACTTTCGTATAAGGCTAAGACTATGGCGGTTTTCACACTTACGGTCAGCTTACACAGATATTCTGTGCAAATTACTTAATTTGAGCTGTCAAATTCCATATATTTTTAAATTCACCACACCGTAGATTACGAAATCTGGCCAGATAAAGTACAAGTGTGAAAACCTTCTAAGGGATGTGTATGTATAGGCGGGTCCTGCAAGCCCTATCCTCGATACTTCGATACCTCTAATATAAATGCATTAAAATTCCTTTTTGATATGATTTACATATTTATTATGGCTGTGACAAACAAATACACTAGAATATCCCGGCTACAGTGTCTTCTTGACCTTCCCCTCTTAACCCTCGGATGGTTCAGTGGGGAAATTTTCCAAGTAAGTTATTTAGAAAACGATAAAATGTAATAATAATGAGACTTTGTAATTAAAGTACATATCTGGAATTAGATATGTTATTTTTGAAAGAAATGGAAAATTTAGGGTGTTTTAAATTTATAGGTTTATTTTAACTTTTTACTCAATTTATTCAAAATTATGCTGTTTTTTACCAGGTTCTAATTTAAGAGGATCTGTATTCACTATTGTGTCATTACCTTATGATTTTAAAGTCAAGTCATAAATTAAAGACTTTTATGAGCGTGAGAATTAGGTGGGTATTTTACATTATACATAAAGCTTCCTCAACGAACTTGGCGATACACTTGTCGAACCTCTTCTAAGAAGGAGGAAATCAACGGGCAATATTCGTCGAAGCACAGTGCAAAATATTGACGACATTTTGGGCATTGCTCAGCTTGCGCCCCCCACCCATGGGGTCAGATGCCCCAGGCCTCCCAATGGGAGAATTCACATTGTAAGACAAAACCGGACGGGTAAACTTGCAAGACAAGAACCATCGTTCTTACAATCTGAATTGCACAATGCTTGTCTGCTGGCCACTACTAAAGCTCTCGCCGTCCGTTTATTAGCACAAACAAACACCCGGCGAGAGCTTTTGTAGTGGCCAGCAGACAAGCATTGTGTAATTCAGATTGTAAGAACGATGGTTCTTGTCTTGCAAGTTTACCCGTCCGGTTTTGTCTTACAATTTGAATTCAGCCAATGGAGTCAGATGCCCCTAAAGAGGCAAACATGTTTTCTTTGCCCACGAGCAAAGGATCGGAAGACAAAGTACAACTGCACCGAGTGCAAAAAGCCAATCTGCGAAGACCATCGAGGAAAACGGTGTGAAGAATGCTCTAAATTTTGACTAACCTTGAATCCCGATTTAAGAAAAAATATTAACCCTAGCTAAAGAATTTGGATGTACTTATCTTTGCTAATTAGTTTTGAATACGTTTATACCAATAAAAACAAAGTTTTGTAAAAATATTAGTTTTTATATTGATTTATTTGTGATAAGTGCAAATTACCCTCATATATGACACCACCTAATTTTTTCTTCCACATACTAAAAACTACTGTCTGAATTCCACTTTTTTTTATATACCACTTAATCAAAAGGCCTTACAGATGCATCTAGTTCAAACGAATGTGCCAAAAAAAGCAAAAATTTAAGTTTTAGAACCACCCGAGGGTTAATGGATCGGCAGTATCGACTATGGCAACAACAAAATAAATCGGCCACTAACAAGGAATCAACGATCATAGACTCCTTAACGGATTATTCTCTCTTCGATTTGATTTACTTAACCACTTTCATTTCACTTAAAACCTTTAGGAAGACATGACGAACATCGATGAAATTAGCTTGGAACCTTTAACAGAAGTCTGTCAGCCAATTGCAAGAAGTTCTTCACGGTTTTTGACACAGTTACGCCGAACTGAATACGTCCGGCCTGCGGCCGTCAGAGTCGAAATGCACTTAATTTTTTTTAATACGAGTAGCAGCGCATTTTTTTCGGTTAAGTAAATACTTATGGTATTTTACTACCTTCGCCATGTGTGTATAGTATTTCCACTATCTATCAAAGCAAGCATTCAGTGTAACTTGAAAATTAAATGGTTCCAATTCAACAAAATTACACGGTGAGTGCTTCAATCTTACTACTAATTTAATCAAAATCAGCGAATTTAGTCGTCTATGGTCGTCGTCGTCTTCATCATTGGTAGGTGAATTGGGAACACGATGAATTTTATTGCTTCTCAAGTCGAGTGTACAACACACAGCTATGCTTCCATTGATTTCATGTAAACACGCAAATAACTTAGTTTTTCGATTCTAATGTCTTTGAGAAGAGAGAGAAAGAGAGAGAGAGACTTTCCTCACGTTTTGACTGCTGGCATTTGTCGTATGTTTGCTTGGAGCTCCGAGTGTTGGAGACTACACGCTCAAAATGGATCAAAACTAATTGCATCTTTTTGAAAGCACCATCGAAGTGCTAAAAGATGTTTTCCCATCGATTAAGCGCAATAGAAGATGCAAACGACTGAATGTTTATTTGTAACGATCGATTTATTTACAAAAAAAAAATATCGGTTCAAAAATCAAATAAAAAAGTCCAGCCTGGCACATCCTTCAGCAATGTTTAAAAAGACTTTAAAAAAAAATATTTAGATTAAACTTTAAGCTTAAAGTAAACATGTGAGATGTGACCTAACCCTATTTTTAATTTTATAAAGAACTGTAAATGGGCGTTTCTGAGCATTATAAAAACATAATAAATACCACGATATTAAATTAACCCTACTGCCAGTTGATTAAATCAGTACGGTCCAGTTATTCGCATCATTCATTCAATATAATATTATTATGTGTCTAAATACCCTCATTATTCTCTTAAACTGCACTTTGTTGGACTACATAAAGATAAGTGGCTATAAAACAGGGTTTTAGAGCTCCTGCTACTATGGATAGGTAAACTCCTCTGAATGGACTTCGTATGTTGCAGACAATATAGGACAAGTAAATGATACATATAGGCCAGTCAATTACCGATTTTAGGTCGCAAAAAATTGCTCGGGTCTGGTTTTTTGGGATATTGTTAGGATAGATACCAGAAGTGTACCACTAAGTTTGCAACTTCGAAAAACCTGTGCTAACCCCGTGACCCTCAAAAAACATCAAAATGTTCGGACTTTTTTCATATTTTTGTTTGTAATTTCTAAAAGGTGCTTCCTACAAGTAAGTCGTCCACTGCACTTTTAAAGCTAAGAAAATCTTCTTTAATTTAAGTGCAACTCCAGCTTTGTAGGTGCAAAGGATCCCAAGATACAGCACTTTAAAAAATGTGATAAGTCCGAAATTATATTTTAGGAGGTTTGTATGACAGCCCTATGACGTAATGTTCCGATTCCATCCATTCCTAGATATGTTTTGAGGCTTTACTAGGAACACATTTGGGTGAGGTTTGGTTAAGATTGGATCATAAAGAAAAAAGTTTTTCTTAGAAGAACCTGATTATCAGGGGTTGGTTTGTATGACAGCCTTATGACCTAGTATTTCGATTTCATCCGTTTCTAGATATGTTTTGAAGCTTTACTAAAAAACACATTTGGGGGAAGGGTGCTTAAGATTGGTCCATAAAGAAAAAAGTTTTTCTTAGAAGAACCTAATTTCCAGAGGTTGGTTTGTATGACAGCTCTATAACGTAGTGTTTCGATTTCATCCGTTCCTAGATATTTTTTTAGGCTTGACCAGCAACATACTTGGGTGAAGTTTGGTTAATATTGGTACATAAAGAAAAAAATTTTTCTTAGAAGAACCTAATTTTCAGGGGCAGCCCTATAACCCCATGGTCTGATTCCATTCGTTCCGACATATATACAACTAAGGAACTGGTTTATAACTTCATGTCACATGACTTTCTCTGTAAAATGCGCTTTTAAGCCGATATTCAGCTCGGAACATGACTGAAATTACAATTTCGAACTTTTCAAAAAACAATGTTTAAAGTGCTATATCTTGGGATCCTTTGCGCCTACAAAGCTGGACTTACACTCAAATTAAAGAAGATTTTCTTAGCTTTAACAGTGCAGTGGACAACTTACTTGTAGGAAGCACCTTTTAGAAATTACAAACAAAAATATGAAAAAAGTCCGAACATTTTGAGGTTTTTTGAGGGTCATGGGGTTAGCACAGGTTTTTTGAAGTTGCAAACTTGGTGGTACACTTCTGGTATCTATCCCAACAATATCCCAAAAAACCAGAGCCGAGCAATTTTTTGCGGACTAACGCCTTATTTTTCGGTTTATTGACTGGCCTAATACTTCTGGCTCACATTCTGTCAATAATGTGTTTGGTTCGTGTTAAAGTCTATCCATAGACAGAGTCAACTCCATTGAATGCATAAAATTGTTTATATTGTAAGTGCACTTTTTCTTCTATATAACAGTCAATTGTCGGTACATTATAGTGGCATTACACTCAGATTTTACGATTTTCTCTATAGCTGTTTTAATTAAATCCGATTACAAGAGCGGCTTCAGAATTTAATTGGAAAATATATAAATAGGTTTTATGAGAGGTTTATTTTTGTAATTTTTGATTTTATTTCACTGGAGAAGGTATGTACAGGGTGGACAAAAAGTGAATTGCAGATTTGAAAAGCTCATAACTTTTTGTTTGCGAGAATTTTTTTTCATTTTTCATTTATTCAGACATTAAACTTCGGAGTTTTCTTAATATGTACGCCAGTGCACAGCGAACCAAATTAGTGTATTTTTTCTTTGAGAACAGCCGAACGTAATTGAGAATATTATGAAGCTATAGTAGTTTTGACTATACGTGCAATAGAACAAAACTGATCAACCATTGTCTATGTCCACACCTGTGCGTCTTTCGTCTTCTCTTTTGTCTTCAAGCTTCCTCTTTCAACATTGCACTCGTCATTGATAGCATCAAATGAACAGAAGAAATGAATGCCTCATTCTTCACACATTTGTTCATCATTCATCCTTAATGGGATTTCCTATTTGAATTTTTCCGAGTCGTGTGGTTTATTGTCCAGGTTTTCCTTTCCATGTTTTTTTTTTACACGGATTTATAATTTCGGCAATATTGGAATCAAATATGCAGGACTTCATTTCCGAAGTTTTCATATAACGACTAATAAGGGTGATTGTTAAAGTACATATCTTCAAAATCCCATCCCATCGAACATTTCGTTGCATGCAATGGCTTTTGGCTATTGCTAAAAGGAGTCTATGGTTCGTATCCTCACGCTCTAAACCATTGAGTTCGATTCGTTAAGCGAGAAACCTTCTACTGTCAGCTCTAAGATAGCTCTTATAGTTCCATTTATCACGAAAAGAGCGGAACTTTCAAAGTGGTGAATTTTGAATAGGTAGATATTTCTTGGCTGGGTTTTCTACAAAGAAGAATAAATTGGCTCAAAGGAGTTGCAGTGTCTCTAGACTACAGCAAATTGAACGTGTACTTTGCATAGATATTTCGTTCTTAATGTACACTAACTCAATTCAATTCAATTATTCCTGTTTGTCCATATACACTCCCAATCAATAGGATAGGTCCACTTGAAAAATGGCTGTATCTCGGTAAGTGAGCTCAAATTACTTAAATAAAATTCTACTTTTTACCACCTACATTTTTCAAAGTAAAATTATCATTTCGTACCGTTTTTGATGTTTTATTTCCACTGGAACTATCCTATTGACTTCACCATTTGTACTGTTTTTAAGAATACTCATAAGAAAATCCTAACGGGACTCCGGATTTGAGACATTCTTGAGACCAAGTTTAAAGAAAATATCGTTATCACTTACCGAAATAATGCCATTTTTCAAGTGGACCTATCCTATTGATTGGGAGTGTATAGACAGATCACAAACATGTTTCCAGCGTGCATTACCAAAATCAGACAATTGGAGACACTTAACAGTCAAACACTCAAAGTGCCAGACATTCTACCAATTATTGGCATTCATATCCTCTGGGCTGCAACCATGAACAACAGTCCACATCCTAGTACAGTACATACTTCTAAATGGATATGCTGAGAGAGGTCATACCATCTTACTTGTAATTCGTACTTTAAGTCAAGATGCATTGTCGACACTACGACACGACAAGCTCTCTTATCCTTGTTGTGGTCTCATCGTACCATTGTCAAAGTTAGTCAGTCAGTCAATTTGTCGGAGCAGCTAGGAGCAGCTGTCATAGAGACAACACAAGGACATCCCGTCAATGTTGACTCAGAACTCAACCTTATAGCAAACTCGAATGGGGTTAATTTCTTTAAAACTAACGACATACTCCATCCACATTACTTGCCATAATAAACGAAATGTAAACATGACTATAGAAAATAAAACTAGACAAAAGCTCTACATACACACACACATATACGCGAAAAAAACGGACGACAAAACTCTTGGACTTGGCCGTATAGAAGAGGAACGGGCAAAATAACTGTAAGAGCCCTCTCCTCGTATAAGGACATGTACAAAGACAACTTGTCGGCCAACTTGCAAGTTTGTCGTCCTTGTCGCAATTTAATTAAACTCATCCGAAAAAGGACGTTGAAGCACGACTACGGCGACAGCGGCAGAGGTTCAAATACGGGAGAAAAAAAAAACAACACGAGATTCAAGATTTGCTTAGAAGAGTATAGCTCTTTGCTTTGTGTGTTTTGTATGTGGAAACATATAGTTTGGGTGCCTTTCATACTCAATTTTCGTTTCGTAGTAAGAGACGCATCACCGAAAGTGACTATGCTAGAGTTGCGAACGCGTTCCTTTTCCTTTTAAGCCATTGCGCGCCGTCATACGACCTCCGCTTGTTTATCACTTTTCGCTGTTTTCGCGAGCTTTTCCTGATAAACTGTTGACAATACGAAATTTCCACTTCGCTTACTTCATTATACTTCTGGGTGAAACTTTGCTATTTTATTGGAGGACGACGATGACGACGACACGACTACAACACTAGTTCATTTCGTTGCAGTTTGGATGAGGATATGAGAGTTTTCCGTGCTGGATGTTGTGTATATACTTGTACTTGGCCAAGGTAGGTGCACGCGGGGTGTGCTATAATAAGTGAGCAAGGACGAGTATCTTGGCATTGTTAGGAAATGTAGTAGGTATGTACTAGTATGGGGGGTTCATGTTAGTTAAGTTGGTGTGTACAGGATGTGTGCGATACATTCCGGCAAAGGAGATACATAATACGGTTCCTGGCTCCTGCCTCTCTAATGCATTATCAAGTGTATGTGTTGTTGGTGTACATGAAGCTTCCAAGAAGTGAAGGAAAGGAGTGACTTTTGAAGTGTTTGATGTATTTAATTAAACTTAAAATAATAATTAAAAAAGAGCGTACATCTACTTAAGTTTGGATTGTTTGAGTTGCATTATGATTCTGCATTAATATGCTTGAGCAAACGAGTAAAAGTGTTAAACAAAATAGGAGAGCTTCAGCGTATTTCTTAATAGAAATAAACGAGAATTCAATAATATCGCATACTGTTTCTTTCTAGGGCTCCAAAAAAGATATGCCAAAAGTTCGGGTTGGATACGATATGTGACTGGAGACAAAATCCCCAAATAAAAATCCCCGAAATCAAAATACCCAAAATCAAAATTCCCAAACTAAAATCCCAGTTTGAGGTGTGATCTTCGCGCGCGCGCGTTCGCCAAATGGGGAATGGAGATTTTCTTTAGACTATTTTAGATGGTGACACGCTCTGTGGCTCACTTGGTTGAGTCGCACTCTACGATGCTAGTAGTCTAGGGGTCCGGAGATCGAATCTCAGCGTGGTCCAGGAAATATATAGTATGCTTGCAACATTATATACACTCCTGTATATGCAATGTAACGTTGACTCGAAGTAGCCTATGAACGGCTAAGTGAACGCCACATGCCCCACAAGGGGTTACGGTACAGGGAAGATAGATTTTAGATGGTAGTAGTCTGGCTAGTGTAGTGGTTAGTGCGCGCACTTTCCGCGCACAGGGTCATGGGTTCAAGACTCACCTTGAAGGAACTCAGTTTATGGTATTTTTGGAACTCACGACCCATGTAACGGACTATGATCGCACTCAGCTGTTAAATGAGTACCCATTTATGGGGATAATTAACGCTGCTGAGCATGCTGTTGATCTCAACACCTCAACAACAACAAAAGCAGTTAAGGTCTTGAAAATTTGATGTCACTAACACATCTGCGGCCTTAGCCCAATGTTGGATTGTCGCGCCTGTTATTTATTTTTATTGTAAATTGGTAAATGGTATGGATGGATGGTAGATGGCAGATGTTAAATGACAGATGGTAAATGGCAAATGCTAGATAGTAAATGGTTGATGGTAGATAATAAATGGAAGATAATATTGTAATTGTAATAGTCCTAATATGCAAAAAAAGCGCTTTTTTCTTATCGAATTTTCTAAAAAGCACCGTGTTTGAGCCAGGGACAACGATGTGGAACTGCAAAAAGAAAAAGACAACGACAACAGTGGTCAGCGACTTATCGACTTCGCGAGCGGCAGAAACCTGGTCATAAGCTCTACATGTTTCCCTCATCGACGAATCCATAAGCAGACCTGGAAGTCTCCAGATGAATACACCGTGAACCAGATCGACCACGTACTGATCAGCAAGAGATGGGCTTCTAATGTCTTAGATGTTTGATCCTATCGAGGAGCCAACTGCGACTCCGATTACTATTTGGTGAAGATGACCTAGAGGTGCACCTAACGAGAATCAACCCTGCCAAGATCTTCGAGGTTGACAATTTGATTGATGATGCCACAGCGGCTACGTATACTACAGCACTTGAGGAAAAACTATCGCCCATGCTCGATAACATCAATATAATTTAGGCATCCATGAGTTCTGGGAGGAGCTCAAAGACAGCATCAAAGGAGTCGCAGAAGAGGTCGTGGGCTATAAAGGCCGGTGCAGATGAACAGACTGGTTCGACGGCGAATGCAGGGCCTCGATTGAGGCGAAAAATGAAGCCTATCGCCAATACACACTATACGCGCATCCCGAGCCAAGAAAGAAAGATACAACGAACTTCGGCGAGTATCCGTACGCAGAACGAATCATTGGCGAGTATTAACGCGGCTTCAGGCCTGGTCGTTCAACGACCAATCAGCTTTTCACAGTGAAGCTATACTACTCTAAAAGTGCTGGGAATATAACATCGACGTATACGAAATCTTTGTCGACTTCAAGCAGGCATACGACAGTATCGATCGAAGTGTACTGTACAATATTTTGCTGCATTTTGATATACCGGCAAAGAAAGTCTTCTGCATAACCTCAATAACGCCGCAAAGGAAGTTGGACTACATATCAACGAAAGCAAAACAAAGGCGATGATGCAATCGAAAACAAGGACGCCAGCAAATTCAAGCGTCACAGTGGGGGACCTTTATATCGAGTATGGAGACAACTTCAACTATCTGGGTTGTAACTTATCAAAGGACGCCAACGAAACCGTCAAAATTAGCGACGAATACAACTAGCCAATAAGACCTACTTCTAGGTCCTCCCTATAATTAATTCAAAACTTGCGCACAGGAACACGAAGCTCCGCGAGTACAAAACGATTATCCGGTACAACCATGAGTTGTATCAATTGTACGATGAAGTATCGAAAATCGTGAAGTTTCAGCGTTTGCAATGGGCGGGGCATATACATGTAATCGCATGCCAAAGAAAGTGATGAACGCACAACGAATTGACGGAGCGAGGCTGCGTGAACGACCTAGAGCTTGCTGGGAGAACTCCGTACTCTAAAAAGTGAATTTAAATTTCCGCTGAAAATACGGTAATTTTACACTTTTCTCGCTTATAATGACATACAGAGTGCATTTTTCAACAATTTCTGTGTAAAATAAGAAAATTACACCAAAATCGGTGTGAAATGTATTTTTACGCTACACTTCTGTATAATTCAGATTTTCTGGTGCATTTTTACAACGTTTATGTGTTTAATTCGGATTTGTGGTGTATTTTTACAACGTGCAGTTGAAGTTTTACTCATTTTTTGTAGCGTGCTCTTCAGTTATCATACTTCAATCGGCTATACTTAGCACAGTGAAACACATTATTTCAAAAATTCTCTGTGGCTCACCTGGTTGAGTCGCACTCTACGATGCTAGTAATCTAGAGGTCCGGAGATCGAATCTTGGCGTGGTGCAAAATTTCCGTACATCTGCGGATAGGAAATATATAGTGCTTGCAACATTATACACTCCGAAGTGATATGCAAAGTAACGTTGACTCGAAATTGCCTATACCTAAACGGATCCCGTGTAGATTAAAAACTGATCAACAAAACTCGACCTATACTTGTTTATATTTTATATGCCCTTAAATAGTTGCGTTGATAACTATATTATTTGAAAAGATTCGCTACTTAAATCTTTACAGCGAAAAAAAGAGTGAAAAAATATGTAATATTACAAATTCCAGGTGGAAGCCGCTTTATATTCCTATTATTACGGAGCGTTTTTACACATAGCGAGGTGTAAATTTTCTAATATATTGGAGTACTTTTTGAAACAAATTTTATGTAAAATTACACTTGATTTGCAAATACAGATTGCAGAGTAATTTCACTATTATAAAAGTAAAAATTTCTTAGAGTGTACATTACGTACACTCTAAGAAATTTTTACTTTTATAATAGAAGAGTAATTTACTTAATGAAAATAATTTTTGGAGATCTTTTGACGGGATTTTGTTTTTATTCACTAGCGGGATTTTAAAATGACTGGATTTTGTTTTTTGGGTCGGTATTCCGATGAAGTGACCACGAAGAGAGAAGGTTGCGCGATATTCTGACACGTAACTTGAGTAAAGCATTGCTGCATAAAGCGTTATTGAATTTAATCTTACCTTATCATCTCCTTTCCTTCATTTGAAACTTTTTTTACTGTGATCGTGTGCCATATTATAGATTTTCCCATGTAAAAGTTTATGTAATGTGATTTACCCATACCTTAATGCTCAACGGTATCCAAAGTGCTCTTGTCGACTCTTATATTTGCTCTTCGATTACAAACACATCTCCTGTGGTGTAACGCTCGCCCGTCGTTGTCCTCGAGTTATAGGTAAAGTTTGTCGCATCGAAACTGAAAATAATGTCATTGAAAATGACATCAATTAGTTCACCTCTAAGACCCTAATACGCTTTTAATACCATAGCGTGAGAGGGTGAGTTTTATGATGTGTTCGGTGTGGCGAGAAAGCATTCTCGCACAAAACGAAAGGAGCCATCATCACCTCTGTACGGTGGGTGTCTATGAGGACAAACTACTTGCTTGCTTGATGTTGCTATCGCGACAAACCCGCAAAATCGCATTCGCATAGCAGGGTTTTTTTTTCTCCGGGACATCAGGTAAATGTTTCAAATGGGATGACGATAAATGGAAAATTAGTTTAATGTCTTGGTTTACCAGATAAGTGCAGATAGCTGAGAGATTGTAAGTTTTTTTTTTGTCTGGAAGCAGTGCATTTTCACTGTTGATATCGGGGTAACGAGTATGGTGATGGCACTTTTAGCGTCGGCGAACCATATGCATCGAAGGTAACGTAAACGTACTTTAAACAGGCAAATTTGTTCAAAAACCCATTTCCTCTTCTTGTCTATTTTGTTGATATGCTGTAAGGATCGGGGACTTTGTCGTGTTCCAGTGCCATATACACACACTTGTCTACTTGAATTTTATGAGATCCTGCTGTATAAAAATTACTAGACGATAGAACATTATACTTATACTTGTACAATGCAGGTTAAAGGATAATTGCAATTCGTTACCGCTTATTTGGCCATTGTTCTTTGTTGTTCTATTATAGTTTTACACCGCATAATGTGGTTGCAGCGTGCCTTTTGTTTTACTCGTAACATCTCGGCGTGGCCGTCATCGTCGTTTTGCAACATACTCGTAGAGAGAATTCACGCAAAAATGCTGTAGCGTGTTTAAGAATAAGTTTTCTTTGTTTGGCTGAATTCATTTTGAACATGAAATAAAATAAAGGAAAAGTTTGGCAAAAGCACTAATCTGCTGTGTGCAAGTTGCCAAAAGGTATATAAATTCTATAGGGGATGCTTTGTACGCTTCTGTGTGAAACGAAAAGTAAAGAAAGTTTACCAAATCGGGAAATTTATTTTTTATTAGATTTATGTGTTTTTCAACTTTACGAGTATTTCAAATTTTCTGCGGTTGACTTAAAGATTTTCAAGTAGACTTTCAGTAGATACATATAAGGTAAGCCATACTCGTTCCTTGTACATATTTCTTATAGGGGAAAAACAAATAGACCATCCTCGTAGGGATGACTCTTACGCAGGGCCGTGGAGAGAAAATCCGGGCCCGGGGGGACAATGATTCCGGGTCCACCTCTTCTATACGATAAAAAAATATTCAGGTGCATTTTCAGATTTAAGTTCTGACCTAAAATTATGGGTTTTCCGAAAAATACGAATTGTAGAAAAATAATAAAAAACTGATACCGGATAATCCACTTGCCTTAAAACTGACAGAAAATGAATTCAATCGTGAAGCATTTTTACATACTAAACTCACAAAAAAACCGGGTTGACTGGATAGTTCAACACTTGTGTGTGTGTGATTTCTTTTTTCAAGTATATTTTGAAGATCATTCGATAGTTGATTGGCGAATTTTAAGGAAATACAAAAGCCGTTCTAAATAAGGTTCGTTCGTTTTACTTGCATTTTTGGGTAACGAAACTTCATATAAAAGCGACTGCTCAAAGGGTCAACTTTCTAGTATGAAGATTCGTTTCTAAAATCTGCCGTGATGAAAAAAATTTTATTATTGAATGGTCGTGCTCTTTACACTAGAAACGCATAAAACGATACTGGTAGTCAGATATATTATTGATTCCCTTGTCCCAACTAAATTATTTAGAAAACTTCTATTCTGTTGGTGAATTAAGATGCCAACCTATATTCGAACTTTGATATCAAGAAAGCCTTAAAATTTGCAACACTCATTCTCGATATAGGAAAGGATCAGGATACAAGAACAATAGACATTCCAGATCACCCATTGCGCATTGTGACGTCACACTAGACCCAACATTTAACACTCTGTTTATCATTTTCTTTACAAATTGTTCGTAAACTTGAAAATTCTCGTATACTACCAGTGTATTGTGACGTACATGCACAGAACGAAAAATTTTCGTACAGCTATCCGCGTGATCTTGTCTGTCTATTGTTCTTGATCAGGATAGGATCATACATAATATAATTTTTTAATTCGATTTGAAGACTATACGGGCGAGATTGTGTGTTCATTTAAAAAAAAATAAAATAAATAACAGGCGCGACAATCCAGCATTGGACTAAGGCCGCAGGATGTGTTAGTGACATCCTATTTCCAAGATCTTATCTGCTTTTTGTTGAGGTAATGAGATCAGCATCACGCTCAGCAGTGTTATTTATCCCCATAAATGGGTACTCGTTTATCATCTGAGTGAGATCATAGTCCGTCACAAGCTCGTGAGTTCGAAAAACACCATGGAACACGGTGAGATTCGAACTCATGAGCCTGTGCACCGAAGGTGCGCGCACTAACCGCTAGACCAGCCAGACTACTGTTCATTTTACAGATGAATAATAAAGGCTGTACTACACTCAAAATAGAAAAAGTACAATGTAATTAACTAGGCAAACTTATTTCTGTGCACTTGTGTGCGGTATGGCCAATTTGCTACGCTTATTGTTTTTTCTTTGAATGAAACAGCTGTGGTTTAATCTATCTATATATCTATATATATAAAAATGGACGTGTATTTGTGTCTGTTGCCAGTAAACTTCTAAACCACTAGACCGATTTGGATGATTATTTTTTTGTTTTGTCCGTCTTACATAGGAGAAGGTTTATGGACCAAAATTTTTTTGAAAATATCAAAGGAAGTGGTGGTAAATATCGAAATTCCATTTTGTGTGAGAGTAAGTGATTAAACCTACTCGATTCATTCGCTTTAAATTTTTATACGTGTACTAAATGAAATCGAACCGGCTTAAGGATAGGATCTTTTCGAAACGGCTGGACCGATTTTTATGAAATTTTGTATATATCCTTGCTAGGTATGGTAATCGGTCGTAAACTATATTTCATGCCCCGAAGTGCCCTCCTCTTCTTTTTATTGTTATTTTACTATTTTGTACAGTAAGTGATTAAACCTACACTGTAAAAAATTTTACTCCAATAATAGGAGGAAACTTTTTTTCCTTCCATTATAGTAGTAAATTTACACCACGATATAAACGAGAGTGATTTTACGCTTTACGGTGTAAATATTTACTACAGAATTGGTGTAAATCTACAAACGGTAATAAGCAAATTTACACTGGAAAAAATATAAATTTACACCGGCAAATACGTAAATTTACATCCGGGTTTATGTAATTAATTGATTATATTTACGGCAGCCGGTTCTTCGATGTAAATCGTCCTATAGCTACCCGTTATTCCAACGGCCAAGACCTGCCACAACTCCTTCGGTTCAAGAGCAAAAAAGAGCTACAACAACAACAATAATATGATGCTCACACGAACGCAATTCGGACGGAGCAGACAGAACATGTCACTTGTGAGATACAGGAAAATGCAATAATGCACAAAAGTATTGTAATAAATTACAACTTCCAATTGGTAAATATACACTCAAAATGTAAAGTTACACAACAATAAAGTAATGATACATCTTTACACCAAATGTGGTGTAAAATTACACCAAAATAGAGAAATATTAAAAAATCTGTGTAATATTAAACTATTTTGTGGGTTTTCTAGAAATGTTGTTTAAAAATAAACGTTTATTGTAATTTTGCGAGAAAAAAGGTGTAAAATTCAACGAGTTTTCGATGTAAAATTCAACCTTGTTTTTACAGTGTACTCGATTCATACGCTTCAAATTTTTATACGTGTACTAAATGAAATCGAACCGGCTTAAGGATATGATCTTCTAATATATAAAATTATCCTCAAAAAGTTTGTTTCCAAACTTCTTCGAAACGGCTGGACCGATTTTTATGAAATTTTCTATATATCCTTGCTAGGTATGGGAATCGGTCGTAAACTATATTTCATGCCCCGAAGTGCCCCCTCTTCTTTTTATCGTTAATTTAGTATTTTGTACAGTAAGTGATTAAGCCTACTCGATTCATTCGCTTTAAATTTTTATACGTGTACTAAATGAAATCGAACCGGCTTAAGTATATGATAGAAATATGATGATATGACGTAGTGTAATGGAGCCATAATAAATCCGTCTATATCTCCGCAATCCTTTGGCGGAGTGACACGATTGAAGTGTCGCCGGACTCGCCACAAAATTGCCTATAGGGTCTTTGGAGCTTCTTCTCCGATCAGTGCACAGGTTGGTCAGAGATAGCCGTCAACCTGGATGTTGGCCATCTCCGCAATCCTTTGGCGGAGCGACACTATTGAGGTGTCGTCGGACTCGCCACAAAATTGCCTAAAGGATAATTGGACTCTCTTCCCCAATTAGGGCACAGGGTGGTCGGAAGTCCGTCGATATCTCTGATAAATTGCATTCAAGGTGACTACGTTTTTACGTAGGTACATACATCCTGGATGTTGTCACAGCAATTGCACAATTAACTTCGTACTACTTCGGAAATCCGTCGATATATCCGCAATCCTTTGGCGGAGTGACACGATTGTGGTGTCGCCGGACTCGACACAAAATTGCCTATAGGGTCTTTGGAGCCTCTTCTCCGATCAGCGCACAGGGTGGTCAGATATAGCCGTCAACCTGGATGTTGGCCATCTCCGCAATCCTTTGGCGGAGCGACACTATTGAGGTGTCGCCGGAATCGCCACAAAATTACCTAAAGGGTAATTGGACGCTCTTCCCCAATTAGAGCACAGGGTGGCCGGAAGTCCGTCGATATCTCCGATAAATTGCATTCAAAGTGACTACGTTTTTACGTACATACATCTTGGATGTTGTCACAGAAATTTCATAATCAACTTCGTACTACTTCGGAAATCCGTCGATATATCCGCAATCCTTTGGCGGAATGAAAAGATTGAGGTGTCGCCGGACACAAAATTGCCTAAAGGGTTATCGGACCGAACAGTGCACAGGATGGTCAGCGATAACCGTCAACTTGGATGTATGACGGTTTCTGGGTTAGTTTGAACAGTTTTAAATATTTGGCGCGCTTACATTAAACTCAAATATATAATTGAAATTAGGTTTTGATAATGCCTCCCAAACGAGAATCTATCGGTCGATCAGCATGGAGTATTTCTTGCGTTTACCATCTTGGAATCAGTAATATTAATTAATGATTTTCGAAATAAATCACGCTAATAATAACACTCCCAATATTTTTGAAGGGCAAGTGCAGTCTCATCAATCAGTCAGGGGGTTGAGTATGTTGTTGTTGCCTTAACCCCTTATGAAGTAGTGGCGCGACGCAAATTTATCGCTTTGTTTCCATATCCACTTTAGTTTTACCATCGATACGTCGATTCCAATAAATTATAATTAGCAGGTGCATTGGCATTCAAAATCGCTCATAAGGTTAAATTAGAGCGTAGCGTGCACTAGATAAGAGAGCGAGCGAAGCGAGCTCTTTTAGCTACTATTACATAAAAGGTTTTAGGAAAACAAGTTGGATACAGTTCACAGTTCTAGCAAATGCTTGGTGTGCTCAAATCTGTAATTTATTAGCACATTCGCAGTGGCCCATACTGTTGGTAGTTTTTCCATAAAATTGGCTTTCGAAATGCACACCGCTACGAATTTACCAAGTGTCTTTTCCTATTTTATTTATTTATTTTTCTCTAGTACAGAAAAACCTTTAAATTTGTTACAGAGTTTGCGAGTGCTGATAGATAGATATATGTATTGAAATTAAGATTCAATAATTTAAGTGATCAACATCTGGGTGTTGGTACCTTGAAAAAAAAATTCATTAGCGGGAGCAGTACGTACACAAAATAATAATCGCCCGGAAAAGTCCTTCTGAAAAAAAAAAAATGTCGCTGTACAGGGCTCCTGTCGAAATTTCTGAATTGTTTATGTATAAAATCATGCATGCACTTTCGAAAGGCGAGGGCAGATTGAATTAAGAAATTTAGTAACGAAACGATCATGTTAATTTGTTGATTGTATATGATCATTCGGGCCCCTAGTCGTAAAAAATCTATAATAGACTATAAGGGCCCCACGACTAATACACAATATGTTATGTATTGTTGTTAAAACGCTAGAAACATAACATAACTATAAGGTTTCTTAGTTCAGCACCTCAAAATAGCAATTTATATGCGAAAAAACGCTAAAGCACAACTTTTGTGTCAAAATCCGGGCCCCTTATGAAATCCCGGGCCCGGGGGGAATCACCCCGTTCCCCCCACCCTCTCTACAGGCCTGCTCTTACGATTCCACTCCACGCCATGCCGTTTTTACTGACTGCGGATATGTATTCGCTAAAATTGCGTAGTGTTGAAATTAGATTAGATTAGGCCCTAGGCACTGCGACCGGTAGTCTATTGTACTATTGCCCCTACTATGAATTAGATGAACTCATCTAACCGACTGCCTTCGATAAATCGATTCAGCTCGGCCATATTTATAGTGGCGATATCCTCTTCCAAGTGAAAAGCGATACCGAAACATTCCAATCGGCGCATTGCTAGCCTCTTCCACTCACACAGGATGTGGCAGTTTCGTCGTCAGCCTCCCAAAAGCGACAGCTGGCGTCGGTAACAATGCGCAAGCGTTTTAAATGACCGTTTAAACGGCAGTGCCCCGTAAGGAGCCCGCATATAATCCTAACCATGGTTCTGCTCAGTTTCATCAGACCAAGGGTACGATTGGGCGATTAGTAAGCAACGAAAAGTTTTGATTGCCTTAGCCCTGGAAGAGCTTTCCAGTGTCAGGTGGCTTTGGCTTTTTCCCACTCACTAATTACATTTCTGCATGTACAAAGTGGTAGCCCACAGTAGGGTTCTGGGCCATAGAAGGGAGTACTGGATGCTCTTCTTGCGTGCTCGTCGGCCTGCTCATTGCCGTAAAACCCCGAGTGCCCCAGGAACCCAAAAAAGGGTGAGACTGTTGAGATTGCCCACCTGTTGGAGGATTTCCTGACAAACCCACACGAGCTTAGATGTAACAGTACAGCTCGTTAGCGCTTTTATTGCTGCTTCGCTGTCAGTGAAAATTGCTGTTTTCTTATTAGTGCAACCTTTGTCAAGGCATAATCTTGCACACACTTCAATTGCGTGCACTTCCGCCTGAACCACGGTCGGATGTATTCCCATAGGAATAAAGATATTAGTATTCGGGCCAGTAATTCCAGCACCATATCCTGTATCGGTCTTTGAACCGTCCGTGTAAAATTTGATGGTAATAGGGTGGAGTGAGTCACCCTAGTCTAGATCACCCTTTCCCATATCGCTGCACTATAAGAATGATCAAAACGGAGAGCTTTGACCAGATGGTCTGATGGCATATCCAGTAACCTGCCGTTACTTAACCATCCTTGTTGAACTAAGTTCAGGGGGGACGCCGCATCACATGCTATGAGGCTAATGACGGCTAGCCTTGCCACTGCCTCTATGTGTATGTGGAGGGTTGCAAGTTTAGCAGGACCTCCAGGGCGGTGGTGGGGCTAGAAAAGAAGGTTTCAAGATTCAAGGACAGCTAGACAGTCCAGCCTCTGAATTTTCTCGAGACACCGTCTCCCGTCTATGGTGGTTGCTCTACTCCACGACACGACCGCCTCATATTCCACAATAGGTCTAACAATTGTCTTGTAGATTCACAGAACTACTATGTAAGGCTTAATACCCCATGCCTTCCCTGCATAGCTTCTGTGGATCCACAAGGACTCAACTGCTTTCTCTGTTACCAAACTAAGATGCTTTTTCCATAGCAGTTTTTTGTCAAGTTCCTGGCATTGTTAGCCGTGCATTATACATGGAGGGACACTCCAGTGTTTGGAGATTCCCTTTATTGCTGAATGGTATCACGGCGGCCTCTGTTGAATTGACGCGCAGCCCGTTTGCTGTACACCAATCCTGTACTATGTGCAGAGCACTCTGCAGAATATCCTCTTCGAATTTGCCTTTAACAGTGATTACCAGGTCATCCGCATACCCCTGTGTGGAGAACCTAGCTGAGCTCAGTCTCCACAGCAATCCATCAACTACCAAACACCACAGGATTGGGATTGTACCCCTCCTTGGGGGCAGCCACGAGTGGCTTAAGCAGAGAGGGTAGTATTGCCTATACTGGTAAAAATAATTCTAGACGAAAGCATACGCTGCGCCCAGGTAATGATGGTATTGTCGGCTCCTTTGGCTCTTAGTGCCGTTCTTATGGATTCGAAGGACGTGTTATCAAATGCGGAATGCACATAGTGCTGTTTCCTTATTGGACATGGCCACCTCGATCTCTTCTACCAAGTTATGTAGTGCCGATTCTGTGGATTTACCCGGTTGGTAGGCGTATTGTTTTGGGTGCAGCGGTCGTGTCTTTAGAAGTGTGCCCCTGATGTGGGCGGCCAGTATCTTTTCCATAGTTCTCATAAGAAAGGATGTAAGGCTGATAGGGCGGTACGACTTAGGGTCGTCCGCCGGTCTTTTACCCACTTTGGGGATGTACCCTAAATTATCTCTAGGCTGTCGGAATATATCTCAAAGCATAACTACTTCTATCGATACTAACCATGAATGGGATCAGTTTACTTTAGCTTCTTTGAAGGAGCGCCGGAAAGATTCCATTCATGCTGGGCGACTTGAAGGGATCGAACGTCCCAATTGACCACCTTATCCTGCCATACGTGAAGATATCTTTTGCTGCTGTCCAGGCAGATCTGCTTGCTCTATTGGGCGGATTCATGCAACTGTGACCATCATTCACGTTATAGTCTAGTCTGCAGCTGGGGAAATGGGTTGCTAAAAGCAGTATGCCTGTGGTTTCGGCATCCCTCGTTATGTCCCCATTTGCACCCTTCAGATTGTTAATAGAGCTGCATCAATTTTTTGCCATAACTTTGTGCAGTCTAGCTGCTTTGGTATTGTTGACGCTGTCGCAAAAGTTAGCCCAACTTCGCCTTTTAACGTCCCTGATATTTTTGTTGTATTCCGTGAGGTTTAATCGATACAGAGCCCAGTTCCCGTTGCGCTTGGCTCTGTTGAACAGCTTCCTCACTTTTTTCCTGAGGCGAGCTATCCCGTACTTCCGCCACGGAACACATTTATTTTCTTTGAAGACTAGTATAGTGACTTTAGCTCTAGACCCAAACATCCAAAAAAAGAGCTGACTTTTGATGCCAAATTGTTCTATGGCCTGACCGCATTACGCAGTAAAAAGTTAGACTTTTTTCCGCGTCACATTTGGGGGGAGGGGGTGGCAAAGGGGTGAAATTGTGATTTTTCGCCAATATTTTGTTAACTCTAATATTTACAGCAAAATGTTCTGAGGACGGTTTAAACTACACAAAATTTCCTTTCTAATGATATATTATATCATATACCTTCTCTTGGCAGATTATATACTAGACCTTAAAACATTTAGTGTAATTTAGATTTTTTGATAGTTACATTTGGCGCTCTAACTCCTGAAGTAATTAAATTGGAGCCATGGTAATTGGGATAACTATTCCTAACAATATATAGCTCTCCCACACGGAGACTCAGGCTGCCCCGACAAAGCATTCCCCTATACTCCCTATTAACATTTAAAATAAAGACATGCCTGTAACTTTTCGCCGAATCACAGCAGGCGGGAAAAATTTTGGTAAACGTTAGGGCTAAGTCCCATTAGACCCTCCACCAAATATTACTTCGATCGGATTAAAACAAAGGGTACCTCCCTTACAAATTATTCAAATTCAATGCCACTAGTTTATTAAGAAATAAGGGAACAAGTCAACCAAAATTAAAGTTTTGTTCGTAGGCAATTTTCCGGTCATTTTGTATGGAAGGTACCCTTTGTTTTAATCCGATCGAAGTAATATTTGGTGGAGGGTCTAATGGTACCTGGCCTTAACGTTTACGAAAATTTTTCCCGCCTGCTGTGATTCGGCGAAAAGTTACAGGCATGTCTTTTTTTCAAATGTTAATAGGGAGTATAGGGGAATGCTTTGTCGGGGCAGCCTGAGTCTCCGTGTGGGACAGCTATATATTGTTAGGAATAGTAACCCCAATTACCATGGCTCCAATTAAATTACTCCAGGAGCTAGAGCGCCAAATGTAACTATCAAAAAATCTAAATTACACCAAATGTTTTCAGGTCTAGTATATAATCTGCCAAGAGAAGGTATATGATATAATATATCATTAGAAAGGAAATTTTGTGTAGTTTAAATCATCCTCAGAACATTTTGCTGTAAATATTAGAGTTAACAAAATATTGGCGAAAAATCATAATTTCACCCCTTTGCCACCCCCTCCCCCCCAAATATGACGCGCAAAAAAGTCTAACTTTTTACTGCGTAATGCGGTCAGGCCATAGAACAATTTGGCATCAAAAGTCAGCTCTTTTTTTGGATGTTTGGGTTTCATCATTTTTTCAGCTAAAATCACTATACTAGACCCTCAAGGAGCAGTTTTCTTCGTATAGGAGGACACAATTGCCCTGGAGGTCTCGTCCACGAGTCTTTCGAGACTCAACCATCCTGTGACTCTTTTGTCGATTTGCTGCAGATGTTCCCTCAACGACTCGGTATATCCTGGCCAGTTAGTAATTTGTGGAACATGCCAGGTACGAATTCTTTCCGCTATTGAGTTGCTACACAGAGTTAGGTCAAGTACTTCTTGCCTTGCTCTGGTTACAATTGAAATTAGATGCAAATCGGTTGCTTCCATTCTAAGCCTTTTGACCATTTCGTCACGCACATGCCTTCCATAAGTCCCTTTAATTCAATTTACCTATACGCAATACATCTATTGTAAAAACCTAACAAAACTCTCATCTATTTTTGTCTAATTCTCCTGACTCACGAAATGACATTTTTTTCTTTCCTCTTTTCAGATACCGACTACAAGTGATTAGGACGTGTTGTACCCAACCGCTCTGCTACAGACGATATGGTACGTATCCGTTTTGCTCAATTTTATTGTAATTTTTTACATGTAAGTTTTTATGCAAAATGGCTGGATCTTCGCTTAGATAGGATGTCATATATTTTTTATTTGCTGTATAAGTAAAGGATTTCGTTTTCAATTCAATCAAAACCATCCATCACTTTTTCCATGCAATTTAGCATGACAATACACTAGAGAGGCGAATAAAATAGTACGAACAGAAAGAACGATGAGCTGGTGACAAGCTACACGATAGAATACCGCCACTCAGGGTTTTGTACAATACAACACAAACTCACTTTTTTACTTAAGTTCGAGTTCTTCAATTGGTCCGTGTAATATTATTCCATTAGAATATTGTTGATAGTACGCAGAGTATACTTGCACATACCTAATTTAATTTGTTCTTGAGGATGAGAAACTCGGTGGCCTGCGGGCCCGCCCCCCTCTCGGGAGACTATTTTACATTTTGAATGACACGAACAAGGCAAATTGAATATTTTCAAAGACGAATAAAAATTCTTTGGGGCTGGTCTGGTGATGGTACTCTTATTTACTAATACTAACTAAAACGCTTACAGAATCAGTTTAAGTGGCGAAATGATTATTCTATGATTTAATTTGCGACGGACGGCGGCAATAAGGTGAATTGGTTGAACGCACCTTTTGTCATTGTTGTTGACATCGTTTGGGATTAAGTTTATATTTTGAAAACTTATTTACTTAAGTGAATTTACGTTATATGATAAATGCATAGTTTGTCGCGCAGACTATTATGTCATATGCTTACATAGATAATGTGGTTCAGTAGAACTGGGCTATCATTAGATTTCCGTCGTATGAATTTCTAAATTGGAAAATTACTATACAAGTCAATTACGAATTGTAATCATGGTGGAAACTGCGTTTTACATAAAATATTTTGCATTTCCCTTTGTCTTAATGAGCCCCTCGGTGTCCATTAAAATACTATCGATTTGTCCTATTATTTTTTGGCCGGGTTTTTGATAGCTCTTATTCAGTACCTATCGGCTGATTAGTCTTATCGCGTAGAGAAGACACACACCATATTTAGAAAGCTTTTCCATTGTATTGAATGGGATTTCTGTTTATTTTGCATAGCTACGCCATATTTTGCTTGTTTAAGCCATCATCTTAGACTGAGAAAATCATTGCGCACTTTCATCCAACAGCGTAAATAAGCAAAAGATAACATAACTATGTAAAATTAACAAAAACATCAATTCAATATAATGGAGAAGCTTTTTGAATATTGTGTGTGTCTTCTCTGGGCGATAAGACTAACCATTCTATAAGATCTACGAGAGAATGGGCCTTTGTCTCTTAAGAATTCAACTCTTCACTATCCTTAATTTTAAGAGAACGAGGAGGAAAAAGGGATTAATCATAGAGTGTCGTCTACAGGACTTTATCGTCAGGGGAGTGCCTAAGCTTTACGTATTACCTCCCGGTCCATCGGACTGCTTGAAATTAATTGCCAAGTGGGGATTTCTTCGACCGGTGCGTGCACTCACCTTCGGAAACCCAACCCCGGCTCCAGCTGGTTGACTTGGCTAACAACCTCCAGCCACATCGAGTCCAACATCATGATGGGAAGGGACCATGGTCCCCTGGGCACACCCATCCCAGAGGTACACTATTTGCTTAAAGCGATAGGTAGCGCTGCTTTTCACATACGGATGGGGGTCCTTCAGCATACTAGTCAGTAATTTGTCTTGGGCCGGGTGTTCATCAATCCACAAACTAGCTAGTAGTGCAGTCATATTAGCATTTCAAATAGAAAAAAATAGAGTAAGGCTAATTTTTGTTGTTTTTGAATCAGTGGGCTCCCAGGAATCAACAACTGATTTTGCTAAAAAAATTTGATCGGAAAGGTCCCAAAAAGGACAAAAAAGGATACTTTTTAATCCTTGACTGTAGGTCGGCATGCGGGGTATCATATCAAAGGGGACGTCGAGTACATTACATATCCGGTGTTTGTTTCCTGTTTCAAGGACCCTCAACGGAATAAATCGAGCTTAAATGGAAAATTTTCGCGTTTCCCGTGTATCTTTCCAAAGCCATAACTACGAGAATAATTCAAAATATCACTACTTTTATCACTTTCCAGAATCTATAATAGCTGAAGACTCTACCATTAAATTTGCTAGGAAAAAATTGATCGGAAAGCTCTGAAAAAGGACATAAAAGGACACTAATTGCACACCTTAGTCGAACGTGGGCATGTGGGGTGTCATATCAAAGAGGATGTCAAGTACATTCCATATCCGGCATTTGTTACTTGTTCCAAAGACCCTCAAAGGAGAAAATTGGGCTCAACTTAAAAATTTTTTGTGTTTCCCGTATCTGTATCTTTCTAAAGCCGAAATTTTCCATTTAAGCCCGACTTATTCCATTTAGTGTCCTTGAGACAGGAAAGAAGCACCGGATATGCAATGCACTCGACGTCCTCTTTGATATGACACCCCACATGCCCATGTTCGATCAAGGTGTGAAATTAGTGTCCTTTTATGTCCTTTTTCAGAGCTTTCCGGTCAACCTTTTTCTTAGAAAATTTAATGGTAGAATCTCCAGCTATTATACATTCTAAAAAGTGATAAAAGTAGGGACAACTTGAATTATTCTCGTATATAGTTATGGCTTTGGAAAGATACACGGGAAACTCGAAAATTTTCCATTTAAGCTCGATTTATTCCGTTGGGGGTCCTTGAAATAGGAAACAAACACCGGATATGTAATGTACTCGACGTCCCCTTTGATATGATACCCCGCTTGCCGACCTCCGGTCAAGGATTAAAGAGTATCCTTTTTTGTCCTTTTTGGGACCTTTCCGATAAAATTTTTTTTAGCAAAATCAATTGTAGATTCCTGGAAGCCCACTGATTCAAAAACAACAAAAATTAGCCTAACTCTATTTTTTTCTATTTTGAGGCCTGAATTGGGATATTTTGACTGCACTATTACCCCAGGAAAATTGGCATTTCACTTCGGAAGAATTAGGGGAAAGCTGGATTTTTGCATGAGCCTTCCTTTCGAGGTCCCAAACAAGACCCTAAAAGTCCCCGCCTCTACGAGTGCCGCTAGCGGTGCTACAGAGGGTCAAAGACCCTCGAAAACAGGTTTTTCTGAATATCTCGATAACGGTAGCATATACGAAAAAGTGGTGTATGGCAGATTTGTAGCTCTTGTGTTTTTTCAATAAACTATGGAAAAAACGAATACGTTCGGGCACTCCTAACGGTGCCAGGAGGTCTAACGGTATTTTTAATATATTTCACGAAAATCTCTATAACGGTAACTCGTACTAAAAACTTTTGTGTGAAAAATTTGTAGCCTATGGAGTTTTGAAGAAAGCGACCAAATTTTATATTAATACACGCAGCCCCAAAGCTTCCTCCGGCGTGTCGTAGAAGGCGACTAATGGGGCAGGGGAGAATAAAACTGTCCTGGGCTTCGTACAAATCACCACAATTGCGCGCGACGTTGTTTGTGCTAAATTGTGTGGATATGAACGAAGCTTAATATAAATTGACCCCTGTGGTGTTGGGGTTAGAATTATGCCACAGCGTTCCCGGCTTGTCGTAGAAGGCGACTTGGGGATAGGGTGTGTAGGCTTGTAACTTGCATACCTGAAACTAAACTACACTCGAAACATTGAACGAGCCTCGGATACCACGGACTGATTTACCGGCAACGACCTTTGGCTACAAACAACGGACTACGATTGGTTTTTGGAACGTTCGAACGATGTGGGGCGAGTGCAGTAGTACAAGACTCACGGAAGTCGAACGAAAAATGACCGCATATAGAATTTCGATATTAGGACTGAGCGAAACAAGATGGACCGGATCGGAAACGACCTTATCACCTAGTTCCCAAACTGTGCTGCTTTACTCTGGTAGTGAACTTGAAGCCTCACCCAGAATGGCTGGAGTCGGCATCCTTTTGAACAAGGAAGCTCGCCAATCTCTTATAGATTGGAGGCCTATTTCCGACCGAATAATAACTGCCAGATTCAAGTCCAGAGTAAGGAACATTACTATAATTCAGTGCTACGCCCCGACTGAGTCAGCCGACCAGCATGCTAAGGACGCCTTTTACCACCTGCTTGGCGACACCTTTGACAAGGCTCCCAGAGGTGATATAAAAATTATTATGGGGGATCTCAATGCTAAAGTTGGGTCTGACAATGTTGGATTGGAACATCTTATGGGCAATCACGGTCTGGGTGTTAGGAACGACAATGGTGAGTTGTTCGTAGAGTTCTGTAACTCTCGTCAGCTTGTCATTGGCGGCACCTTGTTCAAACACAAACCTTGCCATTTAGCAACCTGGATATCTCCAGATGGCCGAACAGAGAACCAGATTGACCATATAGCCATCTCCAAAACATGGAGGAATTGTCTCATGGACGTCAGGGCTAAGCGTGGTGCTGATGTAGGCAGCGATCACCAACTTGTCATCGCAAACCTTCGCTTGCGCACCGCTGCTATTCGTCGCACACAAAACGAGCGTGTATCGCCACGATTTAATGTGCAAAAACTTAAAGATCCATCAACAAAACGTGCAGTTTCTAGTGCATTGCACGAGATAGCTAATGCACAAACACCAGATACTCCTTCATCAATTGATGATAGATGGAACATTGTGAAGGACGCTTTTATATCGTGTGGCGAAACATTTGTGGGCAGACTTCAGCGAGGTAGGAGACCATTTATCAGCGACGATACATGGTCTCTGATAACTGCACGGAAGAGAATTAAAGAGCAATTGAACTCGGCTACTGACACTACAGTCAAGCAACAACTGCGGACCGAGTACAATTCTCTTCAAAAAAGAGTGCAGAGAAGCGTAAGACGTGATAAACGCAACAACATCAATGCGTTAGCGGTGGAGGCAGAAGATGCGGCTTACCGTGGTGACAGTGGGACCCTTTACAAGCTCATTAAGCCATTGACTGGCAAATCTTTTACCCATGAGCATCCTGTAAAAGATAAAGACGGGTCTCTGCTAGTCACAGACGAACATGGAGTCAGACAAGGCTGTATTTATCACCAATGCTGTTCCTTATTACCATCAACGACGTAATCTGCGATTCTCTACGCGACCATAAAATTAAGGGTATCAGGTGGAAATTATTCGATTACCTTCAGCACCTGGACTACGCGGACGACATTTGCCTTCTCTCAAACACACCAGATAATCTGGCTCAAATGACGGATGCTTTGCATCGTGAAAGTCGAAGCGCTGCCTTAAAAATTAATGCCGCTAAGACTAAATACATGAGCTTGTCATCAGGAGGGCAAAACACCATTTCTATCTCCGGACAACCGATAGAAAAAGTCGAGGACTTTACTTACCTTGGAAGCGTAGTGACCGCGGATGGTGGCGCTGATGCCGATGTAGAGTCGCGTATAAATAAAGCCCGAGCAGTATTTTTCAGCCTGACTCCTCTCTGGCAAAACCACAACATCTTCAGAAATACCAAACTCCGGATCTTCGAAAGCAATGTAAAATCTGTGCTTTTATATGGGTGTTCCACGTGGAAGGTGACCAGTAACATTACCACCAAACTGCAAACTTTCGTGAATCAGTGCCTACGACGCATCCTACAAATTCGCTGGCCTGAGGTTATATCTAACGACGACCTCCTCAAAATTACTCGCCAAAATAGGATAGGCATCGACATCAAAAGGCGAAAGTGGCAGTGGATAGGTCACACACTTCGAAAAGAGCCAAAAAACATTGCTAAACAGGCTCTAGATTGGAATCCTCAGGGAACCGATGCTAGCCGTCGTGTGGGACGACCCAAAAATACATGGAGAAGATCTGTTGAGGCAGAAGGAAAATCTATAGGAAAATCGTGGGACCAGCTAAAGGCGATGGCTGCTAATAGGCAGAGGTGGAAAAAAGGCGTAGTCAATGCCCTATGCCCCACTAGGGGTTAAAAGGAACCAGAGAGAGGGAGCCCCAAAAGCGCTATGGGCGTTCAAACCTTAAAAAAAGGTGTTTTTTGGGTTTTTTTCGTGAATGGCGCTAAGACTGGGGAGTGTTCTCTATGGTCTTCTAGGAGAAACTTTGGCTGTCAGTAAGGGGCCAAAAGTCCCCAAGGATGGAAGCCCCCTTAGGGAAGTTTTGAGGGTCCAAACATCCAAAAATTCAGTTTTTTGGGAATATCTCTATAACGGTAATGTACACCGAAAACTGTTATAGGGCGAATTTGTAGCTTATGCAACGCTTAATTAAATATCCGAATTTCAGATTAATGCCTGCAATATTAAGGGCGCTATGAGGGTCCGAACCGTACTATAACGGTATTATTCGGTTTTTCGTGAATTCAATCATAAGGAGAACGTATTCGGGAGGGAGACCTGTAACGGTTTGTTGCTTCTATAACCTATACAGGGATTTCCAAGGAAGCTATGAGGGGTCAAAGTTAAACAAAAAACCGCTTCTCGGAAATTTTTGAATAACGGTAACCTCTTGAGAGAACCAATCTGAGATAAATTTGTAGCTCCTGTGGCTGTTAGTAAGGGGCCAAAAGTCCCCACCGATGGAAGCCCTCTTAGGGAAGCTATGAGGGTCCAAACATCCAAAAATGCAGTTTTTTGGGAATATCTCTATAACGGTAATGTACACCGAAAACTGTTATATGGCGAATTTGTAGCTAATGCAACGCTTAATTAAATATCCGAATTTTAGATTAATGCCTGCAATAGTAAGGGCGCTATGAGGGTCCAAACCGCACAGTAACGGTATTTTTCGTTATTTTCGTGAATTTGTTCATAACGGGAACGCATTCGGGATAGAAGCCTGTAACAATTTGTTGCTTCTGTAACTTCAAATTAAAATGTCAAAAGAACTCATCTATGTGAACACCCCCAAGGAAGCTATGAGGGGTCAAAGTTAAACAAAAAACCGCTTCTCGGAAATTTTTGAATAACGGTAACCTCTAGGGGGAACCCATCTGAGGCAAATTTGTAGCTCGTGTTGCTGTTAGTATGACATCAAAAGTCCCCAACGATGGGAGCCTCCCTACAGAAGCTATGAGGGTCCAAACAACCAAATAAGCAGTTTTTTGGGAATATCTCTATAACGGTAATGTGCGCCGAAAACTGCTATATTGCGAATTTGAAGTTTTTACAACGTTTAATTAAATGTTCAAATTTTAGATCGATACGTGCAGTACTAAGGGCGCTATGAGGTTCTAAACCTTACGATTTCTGTATTTTTGGTTATTTTCGTGAAAATCCCCTTAACGGTAACGTATACCGGAGGCAGTCTGCAAAAATTTGTTGTTTCTATTGTTCCAAATAAAATGCTCCACCGATTTGAATGCACCTGAGGCAACCATACTTGCACACATACCCTACATACTACATACTACACGTACCTTCCTTAAAAATTAGTTAGTTTAAACGTTATAATGCACGTATGGTTACCTCAGGTGCATTCAAATCGGTGGAGCATTTTATTTGGAACCATAGGATACAACAAATTTCTACAGACTGTCTCCGGTATACGTTACCGTTACAGAAATTTTCTGAAAAATAACCAAAAATACCGAAATTGTATGGTTCCGATTCTCATTACGCCCTTAGACTTGCGCGCATCAATCTGAAATTCGGATATTTAATTAAGCGTTGTATAGGCTACAAATTCGCCATATAACAGTTTTCGGTGGAAATTACCGTTATAGAGATATTCCCAAAAAACTGAATTTTAGGATGTTTGGACCCTCATAACTTTTCTAGGGAGGCTTCCATCGGTGGGGACTTTTGGCCCCTGACTAACAGCCACAGGAGCTAAAAAATTTTCTCAGATTGGTTCTCTCAAGAGGTTACCGTTATTCAAAAATTTCCGAGAAACGGTTTTTTGTTTAACTTTGACCCCCATAGCTTCCGTGGGAGTCCCCGTATAGATAAGCCGTTTTGGCACTTTAAGTTGAGGTTACAGAAGCAACAAATTGTTACAGGCCTCCCTCCGGACTACGTTCCCGTTATGAAGAAATTCACAAAAAATCGAAAAGTACCGTTATAGTACGATTCGGGCCTTTTGGCGTCTTACTGACAGCCACAGAAGCTACAAATTTCTCCTGGAAGACCATAGAGCACACTCCCCCGTCTTAGCGTTATTCACGAAACCCCAAAAAACACTTTGTAATTGTTTTATAAAAACACCGGTTTTTTAAATTTGCAAAAAACACCTTTTTTTAAGGTTTGAACCCCCAGCGCTCTTGAGGCTGGGTTTATTGATATGAAATTTGGCCGCTTTATTCAAAACTACATTAACTACAAATTTTCAGTACAAAAGTTTTTAGTTCGAGTTACCGTTATAGAGATTTTCGTGAAATATGTTTAAAATACCGTTATGCCTCCTGGCACCGTTAGGAGTGCCCGGACGTATTCGGTATTTCCACAGTTTATTGAAAAAGCACAAGAGCATAAAATCTGCCATACACCGCTTTTTTGTATATCCTACCGTTATCAAGATATTCAGAAAAACCTGTTTTCGAGGGTCTTTGACCCTCTGTAGCACCGCTAGCGGCACTCGTAGAGACGGGGACTTTTAGGGTCTTGTTTAGGACCTCGAAAGGAAGGCTCATGCAAAAATCCAGCTTTCCCCTAATTTTGCGAAGTTTGGCCAAATTTTCGTTCAAATTTCCTGGCGTATATAGGTATAGGCGCGTAGGTATTTTGTCAGGGTATTCTCCCCAACTAGCCCCTTCGAGGCTCGGGTAATGCAAAGCCGCCGGTTCCAAAGCTTTACACGATTGTTTATGGCGGATTCCTCCCCAGCAAGAAACACTGCGTCGTGTTCGTGTACCATTCTCGAATTCCGCAACTGGTTTTGAATTTTTGAAAAAGGATATCACCACCAAAAAGTCCATATTTCTACAGGGGGGCAGAGGGATAATGGTCATGATGGTTGTCGTTCGAAAGGGGATGTTTGAGCTAATGTATGTGATCACTGATCAGTTTTAAAAGATTTTTGGCCTTCTCGAGTATCGTGATAACGGTGGATCTTCGTTTAAATGAACGTAAATGTCAATATTTAACTGCAACTACAGCCTTTATGTCATATACAGGGTTATTGGTTAAGTCGACCTATTCCCTGCAAATCGGCCTAACATCTATGGCCTCCTTTTGTTGCATTTGGACCCTAATATAACGTGTTGCAGGGAATAGGTCGACTTAACCAATAACCCTGTATAATTCATAGGAAAATAAAATAAATAGTATTTACGAGGGTGGTTCAATAAGTACCTGTGTTGAAAATGAAAACACAATTTTTTTCTAATTTTTATTTTTCAACATAGTTCTCTTTTAGTAAGATACACTACTCCCAACGTTCCTGCCATTTTTTTAACCCCGCCAAAAAATAGGATTTGTCGAATTCGCCAAAATACGGCGATGACTTCCTCGTTTGAGCTAAATTTTATTCCCGCGAGACATTTCTTCATGTTAGGGAACAAGAAGAAGTCGCAGGGAGCCAGACCGGGTGAATACGGAGGATGTGGCACCAATTCATTACACAATTTATGCAGATTGGTGGCGACGACTTCGAATGAATGCGCTGGTGCGTTATCGTGGTGAAACAGCACTTTATTTTTTGCCAAATGTGATCGTGTCTCCTTCAATTTTTTATCGAAGCGGTCCAATAACTCACTGTCCAGTGATCGTTCTTCGTTTTTAAAAAAAATCCATGAGGGTGACGCCCTTCGCATCCCAAAAAAATCGGCCCCCTGACCGTTGAACCAATATCTAACGGTGGTCATAGACGGCGAAGTGTCCCCATAAATAGCATCCAATTTCGCTTTTATCTCCTCGCATTTTTTCTGATCCAAAAACAGAAATCGAATTACCTCGCTCTTTCCATCTTATCGAAAATTACGAAACACGCGTTACTCGAATGGTTGCCAAATCAAAACTAACCAATAAATTATTTTGGAAGTTGTTTTGGCGTCGTTTGATAGATGGCAGCATACGATGATGACACCAACTTCCCTCAGTACCATCGTATGTCTTCAAACACGGGTACTTATTGAACTGCCCTCGTAGCTTTCGTCGTAGCAAATATAGTATGGTACCCCTAATACTGTTACCTAAGTCAAGCAGGATGAAAAATTATTTTTTCATCCTGGAATATACATGTTGGCAACATGGGTATCAAATTCCATGATTTTCTTAGAGGAGTTCGACACTATACTAATGGATGTATTTTGAGTCCTTTTCGGGCAGTCCAGTTGAACTGTCAAACGGCAAACATACCCGCGAAATCATTCCGATAGTCAAAGTAGTCAAATCGCTTGTTTTTTCCTATTTTATTAAAAAGTGGATACAAGCTGCATTTCGTGTACCCGTGTGTTCACCGACCCTAAAAATGTCGTAATATGCAGCAATTGCAACAATTATTTTCATGCTGATTGCGGCAATATCACCATTCGATTCCATAGGAGCGGCATTAAGATCCAAAGGGGCCGACTATAGCACCATAATGTGGGTGCAACGCATGCTGTCGTCCAGAATAATATTTTCCAGCATAGGCAATACCACTCTCACTGCCCAAGCCACACGTGGCTGCCCCCAAGGAGGTGTACTATCCCCCCTCCTGTGGTGTTTGGTAGTTGATGGATTGATGTGGAGACTTAACTCAGCTAGGTTCTCCACCCAGGGGTATGCGGACGATTTGGTAATCACGGTTAAAGGCAAAGTCGAGGAGGTCCTACCGGATGTTTTACAGAACGCTCTACAAATCGTACAGGAATGGTGCACTGTTGACGGGCTACGTGTCAATCCGACAAAAGCCGCAGTGATGTCATTCAGTAGGAGGGGGACAATAAGAGCTCTGAAGTGTCCCTCAATGTATAATTCACAGTTGACCATGCCAGAAACTGTCAAGTATCTGGGGGTCACTCCGGACAAGAAATTATTCTGGAATGAGCACCTCAGGGTGGTAACAGAGAAAGCAACTAAGGTCTTGTGGATCTGCAGAAGCTATGCGGGCAAAGCATGGCGTATCAAACCAGATATAGTTCTGGCGCAGGAATTAGCGGCCCAGGTATTAGTCTTTCTATTCCAATGGGATGCCGGCCGACCGTGTTTCAGGCAGAAGTACACGCGATCGAGCTGTGCGCAAGAAAATGCATTGAAAAGGGCTACTTAAACAAGAAAATAGCAATATTTACTGACAGTCAAGCGGCAATGAAAGCGCTGACGAGCTTCACTGTTACATCGAAGCTCGTGTGGGGTTGTCAGGAAATCCTCCAACAGGTAGGCTCTTGTAACAGTCTTACCCTTTTCTGGGTACCTGGGCATTCGGGTGTCGAAGGCAATGAGCAGGCCGATGAGCTTGCAAGGAGAGCATCCGCCACTCCCCTCATTGGCCCAGAACCCTACTGTGGGATACCATACTCTGCACATACGGAAATGTAATAAGTGAGTGGGAAAAAGCCAAAGCCACCGCTCACTGGGAAACTCTTCCCGGGCTTCGGCAGTCAAAAATTTTCGTTGCCAACTACTCACCTAAACGTACCCTAAGTCTTATAAACATGATTAGAAACAGGGTTAGGATAATTTGCGAGCTCCTCACGGGACACTGCCGTCTGAATGGACACTTAAAGACCATGCGCATTGTTACCGACGCGAACTGTCGCTACTGCGAGGCTGACGACGAAACGGCTGCGCACATTCTTTGTGAATGTGAGAGGCTAGCAATGCGCCGCTTGGAATGCTTCGGCATTATGTTCCCTTTAGAGGAGGACATCGCATCCTTGAACATGGGCCAGCTTAATCGGTTTACCGAAAGGATTTAACACCAGCAGCAGCCAAGGAGGAAAGGTTGAAAGGCTCCGGCCGATTCCTATATCCTCTTCAGTTGTGGCATAGCTGCGGACCCCTAGCTATGCAGGAGGAGTTTCATAGGGTGAACGTCTCCGGCCAATTCCTATGTTTCTCTACGGGGCGTTACTTTCCCGCATTATCCGAGTAACTGCTGCGCCTGAGTGCTGGTTTCGTGGGTCAAAATTGACCCACTGCGAATCATTATCAGCTCCAACTCTTTGAATTTTCAAACTGCAATAATGCAATCTCGTGTATCAATGGAAGTTCCACTTGATGAACCCAAGGCCACAGGCAGACCGAAGAACACCTGGATATGTCAAATGAAAAAGCAACAACAACGTATTGGTCTCGGCGATGACACGATCCAAGATAGAGCTGCCTGTAGAAAGATGCTGAGAAATCATCGCCAAAACGGGCGATGTGCCTACACCGCAGGTCGAGCAACGCGAAGCCGTGGAGCGGTATAAAGAACGAGGCAAGGAAGAAGCATTCTCATGTATTCTCAGTACTGTGCAAGCTGTCGTGAGAGGCGAAAGTGCAACGTTGTGACTTGCGTAGGAACTGAGTTATGGCTCCGACCTGGTCAAATTTGACCCACGATACCTAGTATGTAACTTTTTCCAGCTTATGAAAATTACAAAAGAATTTATTCTATAAAAAAAAATAAAAACGTGTTCTATACGAAGGAAAGCAAAATATGGTTCTAAAACGTATTTTTATTTTCTAAAAGGCTGGAAGCTCCAAAGCGAAATCTAATAAAGAAAAGAACGTAGCAGCAAATAGTACCCTCGTTAAGCGCCTCGCCAATACGCGTTGAATGAAATTTGCTCCACCAAACCAGCGCGGGAGCGGTACGCGAACATTATTTCTGACGTGTACCGCTACCGCACCGCGCTGATTTGATGGAAACTATTAACTAATTCAACCTCTTTTGAATATGCGTATCATTGAGACAAGATGCGAGGATGCCGGATTGTATTTATATCAATCCATTTTCCGTCTGACGACTTTTTCTTTGGCGGAATCCTTTTACAACGCAGTTGTTTTTGTGAGATATCGTATTTTTTTGCAGTTTACGATTTACAAAATCGACTTCATATCAGTAAATGATGAAGATAATGATGATAATTATAATAATGATAAATCCCTTGCTAACCTTTGTCCCTTTAGTAACCGTAGTGACCTTGGTCCCCTTGGTAACCTTGGTCGCCTTGGTATCCTTAGTAACCATAGTACACTTGATAACTTTGGTGATCTTGGAAGTCCTTAGTAACCTTGGTAACCCAGATGGCATTGGTAGTCCCTGTAACCTCGCAAACCTTAGTATCTTTGTACATAACATTAAACTTAATGATAACCCTAACTTTGACCTTAACTTTGGCCTAAGCCTAAACGTCAAACTTAACCTTAACGCAAACCCGATCCTTACATTTAACCCTAATAATAACGTTAACTGTGACCTATCAATAACTTTAACCCTATCCGCACGCCAAGCTGATCATGGGCACATAATCCCAGGAATGGTAAGTGCGCGCCTGATGAACACAAACTTTTCCGACGCATAAATTTAGTTCCTCGATTGAGCAAAAGTCTTCTGTGGGTCCCGAGGCATTCAGGAGTTGTGCTGGACCAAATTTATTAATTCCTAGAACCTTACAATATAGTTGAATGCGCCTTCAATATCTAAGAATGCGACCATCGTGTATTCCTTATAATGGGGATAAAATATTGTGACAAGAAGCCAGAATTTGTAACAAAATTTTACAATTCTAGCACGAGTGGCAACACTGGGCAGAATGTTGTGTCCAGTCGGAAATTTAGGGGCAATTAAGGTGCTATTTATTTAATATTTAAAACAAGCACCTGTGGCGCCAAAATGTAGTAAAACGTTTGTCTACCACTGCCGTCTGCGATAACTTTGTGTTGCATACATGAATTTTTATTTCAATATTAAAAAAAAATTGAAAAAAAAAACACCACGCCTACAACATAATAACTCTTCACTCAACATCCTCCTCTAGACGTTAGTCCTAATTCAATATCCGCAGTTAACTTAATGTACTCAAATTGTGCTCGGAAAAGTTTCCAAGTTAGATGAGTAGTAGTCCGTGTCTTCCTGATGTTTTATCGTGATGCATTAAAACTGCATTAGGGTCGGAGAAATTTACATTTGATTGCGATATAAAATAACGGAATAACGAAATACGGTTGACTAGAAGTTGTCAGACATCCGGAAAGTGTCCTTCTTTGATTTGTGCTGCGGAAAACGGAAATTCAATTCATTCAAATTGAGCGTTAGTGACAGCCGAAGACTGATCGTTTCGCAACGTTGTATACAAGGTACGATACGACTGTTTTCATGAAGCTTTCCTCGCTTGGTGTTAGGGCCTCAAATGTAAATTATTACTATATTTTCAAACAAAAAATCTATCTTGATAATTTTAACAAGATTATTATCGGTTTCGCGGTAGCTCAGTTTCTGTTTTACCGGAAACTGCTGATTGTTCTTAGCTGCCAATTTATTTATGAACTCTTGGGTTACAACATAAATGAAATTTTTTGATTAATAGTCCACTGACACCCAGAAATTGATTTGGACACCGGAAAATCCGATATTGTAAATGTGCGCTTTCTTCATTTTCGAACTCACAGTCAGTCTTCGTGACTCCGTTATACTCTAAGGACATTATTCCACCTCACACATATTGCTCATTCTTTAGTCATACAGTTCAGCAATACTTCATCCATACGAGGATACATATGTGTGGCGCGGGTCTTGCATTGGCAAGTATGTACATAGTATGCATTCAGTTATCCTTGCAATATGCCCGTCGTCTTTTTCTCCTGGAACCAGTTTGCGGTGTTGTATTGTATATAGTTAGGTTGATGCCATAGTGCAGCGGAAGCAAAAGCAACGCGCCAGAAAGGATGAATAGCTTCTGACAAAACAAGTTCGCGTCTAGCTTCCTGGTCTTCCTATTCTGTATGTGGCAATATGCAGTAAAGTAATGTCAACTCGAATTGATTGGCATACAAATGTTGGGATGGAAACTGCATTTGCATTATGAATGAATCTCCGTATGGAGCCAAGCTCATCTCTTGGTGCACTATGTTATATAGCCCAGACATCGAATTTGGCTGCTTTTATTGTAAAGTATACTTGACAATTTCCGGATAGAGAAGTTCGCCTTGCAAGAAAGGACTCTTACCTATGTAAGAGGGTCACAATTTGATTTTGCAGTAAGAGTCGAAATATTGATCTGCCCGGGGTGTTTGAGAGCGTATAATGTAAGTGTACATATGGAGAAGACAGTGATCGGAAGTTGCGGATATTTGTGGATTTGCTATGGAAATGATGTTCACAGTGGAAATTTTGTAATGAATTATGTATACGTATTGAATAGAATATGATACAGTTGTGTGTTTGGGTTTTAAATTTTCTAATTGTTGAGTGAAAGTTATATACCTAGTAGATGTTTGGAGAAGAGGGTACGTCAAATATGTATGTACAAAAATGTCGTATGGGAAACATATCATTCACGATCAGCTGTCTTTACAAAAAAAAATTCTGACCTAACCCGCACGGACATAAAAGAAGTATCTATCGGTACGTAAATACTAATCAGTTTTAACAAAACTCTTGATAAAGATTGTATGCGATGTATGTATGTTAGGGTTTCTATGAACGAATCTTCATCGAAGCGTCTCGTAGACCATCCCTCAGTTGGAACTGTCGTTGTACTTGTACTCATATGTGATCTATCCGCTATAGAGAATAGAATTGCCTGGTGGTCGCTTTGCGTATAGTGCTCACTAACTTGCCACTCCGTGGTTGTGACTAAAGAACTGCTTACGAATGTAAGGTCGATAATGGACCCCGTATTACCCCTCCTAAAGGTGTTAACGTTCCCCGAGTTCATTAGAACGATATCGAGCCGGGAGAAAGCGTCCAAAAGTGTCCGTCCCCGCCTATTTGTTTCGCGGCTGCCCCATTCCCGAACCCACGGGTTAAAGTCTCCCGCAATTATCACGGGCGTGTGAGTACTTGCGCCGTGCACAAGTGCGTCCAAAAAACACTCGAACTCTGTGTCACTCCACCGTGGCGGAGCTTAGCAGCTATACACGTAAACACCGTTGATCCTAGCTGTGATCACCCCATTTAACCCTCCCGATACACCCTGCTGGAACGCGTAACGTCCACAAGTCCAAATTGCTACCTCGTTGTCCTTGTCTGCGATCCAGACCGAACTACGAAGATTTTTATATTGGTCGCAGATAATTGTAACGTCTACCTCTTTTTCTTTTACCGTCTGTGATAACAGGTCTTGAGCTGCCTGGCAGTGATCCAAGTTAACCTGCAAGAACCTCATTTAGGGATCATTTGAATGGCCTCCTGATATACTGGGCATTTGACGCATGCACTTTGGTGCTTGTAGTTGGCCCTAGCTGCCTCTTTCCAGAAAATGCAGTTGGGCTCCTTGTCGCAAGATGCCGCTTTGTGGCCATCCTCACCACACTTGAAGCACTTGTTCGACCGATCTTGCTGGCATTTACAGGCTATTACAGTCCCTCGCAACTTGGCCTAAAGCCAGACACTTAAAGCATCTCTTCGGAGAGATTTGCCATTTTACCCTACAGATCGTCCATCCCACCTTCAATTTGCCCACTTCTACAACTTTGTTGGCCACATCTGTTGGCAAGCTTATTGTTGCTTTTTGCGTGCCACCGTATGCCTTCCTCAACGACTTCACGGCGTCGAGAGGAATCTCCACTTCCAATTTCTCTACGAACGCCGCCCGTACGTCATCCCTTGTTGTGACCTCATCGAGGTCAAGAACCTTTATCCTCGTCTCCTGCCGCAAGGCTCTGACGCTAGATGGATTCAATCCCAACAGATCCGTTACAATTGCCTTGTATCCATGCACTGAATCGCCCCTGCGGGTTTTCAGTTGGAACAAGAGTTCCCCGTTTCTTGTTCGACACGACTTCTTGAATTTTACTTTATTTTTCTTTTCCTGTTTCGTTTCTACCCTGGTCCATGGTATCGGGTTTTCTTGAAGAGGGGGCTTTCCTGATTGAACCACCACCTCCTGTTGTTCTACTATCTTCTTTTTTGGAGACTGCGCTTTCTTCTTTTTTGATGTTTGAAGAGATGCAGTCTCCTCCATCTCCCGCGTTTCAACCGTTCTGGCGCTTGCACCTTAGGAGCTCGAGGTGAAGTCTGGACTTCTTTGTCGGTTTGGAGCTTTTTGGCCTTTTTGCCATATATTTGGTTCTTGGCTCCTCTATACATGACGCGTAGGTTCCTGAGCTTCTCCTTTACAGCGCCGTGTATATTGGGTTTCGGCTCTACGAACTCCATGGTTTCGATGATCAGCTCGCCCAGTTTTGCGAACATGTCTATTGGCTTCTCTTCCGTTGTGTGCGACTAGAGGCTTTTGTTGTGGAGACCTCGAGAGTTTGGAACTCTTCCTGAACGGATTTGCGCCTGTTGGCGTACCCACCACCTCATTTACATCTACATCTGATTCTAAGGCTGCGTCTTTCGGATGGGTATTCACGTTTATGTTGTCTACACCTGTAGCTTTGTATGCTACGGCAGCCAGTTGCGCCACTGCTGTAACACTGCGGTCGAGGGATATCGACGACGGGGAGCCCGCTTGCTCACTCCCACAGCCGCCGGCACTGGGTTTCCGAGGCCCTGCACCGTAAGTTTTGGTCAGTATTTCACCTTCCATTTTTGGTTTGTTGTTTAGGGTTTCCTTCTCATAGTCTAGATGAATCCGGGGGTTGACACTTCCCGGAGTCCGCATACTAGCGATCAAGCACCCTCTTGACCACGCATCCCTTGGCGTACGCTGTTCCACCGTGGATTAGGTGTTCATTTAAGTATGTACCTCCCTATGCGACCGAAGACTAAAAAAAGAAAGAACAAGGGTAAACCAAATTGGAAAGGGGGGCTATCAACGTCGATAGTAATTGATGCGCTCTAGACACAAGTGTGATATTGCCCTAAGTTTACCTCGATGGATCGAAGCAATAAAACTATTCAACAACAGTGTAATCAGTGGCTGATGGCAGGGTAAAGTTGAGAAGTATCGCTGCCGTACCTGCAGTCTAGCCCTCGTCGCAGGCCAGTTTAACGTAGACGTGTATGCTGCTATAGCCGTTGGCGGAAAAGTTCCAACGCATTTTGCAATCTGAAATCACCTAGTGATTGCTTAAATGTAATGTCTTGCGTAAGGGTCAATTGTCTTGTCCTTTTGAAATGAATAAAAGACACAAGGCTTATTACCAATGCTGCTCCGTATTACCAACAACGACGTAATCTGTGTCGCTCTAGGCGACCATAAAAGGAAGGGTATCAGATGCAGATTACTTGCTTATCTTCAACGACTGGACTACGCCTACAAAATTTGCTTTGACGGATGCTTTGCATCGTGAAAAAAAGTGATTCTTAAAAAATGAAATACCTAAATAAATAGTTGATCTTCACATCAACAGGCCAAAGCCCAATTTCTATCTCTATTGACAATTGATAGAAAACTGAGAACATCACGTTCGTTGGAAGTGTAGGGGCTCCAAATTTTAGGGGCGGATTTTGAGGCTAGCACCAGAATAAAAAAGGAGATTGAAAAAAGCAGAAAAGAAAACAATATCATCTTCGATTTAGTGGAAAGGTCTACGGTTTCCTTTCTACAGATGAAATGAAAAGTAGGCGAAATAAAATAAAGATTAAGGGTAAAAACGTGTTTATTAAGGCAAAAGTTGTGTTTTGAAGACGCATATTCCTTATGATGCTATGAAGAATCCACAATTGTTACCAAGTGTTGCATTTGTAATCCTAAAATACTAAGTACGGGATGTATAGCAAAGAAGTATTCGCTCAGTTATGTGCTAATTAAATTATTCTTTAAACAAAAAAAGATACTAATGAGAGAATTCAGTTGCACAACCAGGATTTTGTCCTAGAAGGGTCTAACGCCATCTGCTTGTGAGCTGCTAGTTCGATTCTATTAAAAATTGGCGCATAGTCTTACGACCATATATTTCTTACATAATTTTATTCTAGATCGAATATTTCAGTTTAAATGCCTTAAGTGCAGAAAACTAGGGTTAATATAAAAATTTGAGATGACGTATTTATGAAAATAAACCATGCACGTTGAAAACCCTGAAGAGATCCTATTAATTGTGCAGTTTTTAAGGAATTTAAGAAAACAACTGCATGAGGCTTGTAATGAAACCGTGCACCATTTTTGACACAACATTTTTGAGAGCAAAGTTAAATATGTTGAGTGTTTTAGTGGAAAACAAAATTTTACATTAATTTTCGATTTATTACATGAATCTTTACAAGATTAAATTTGAAACTCCAAACAAACTCTATATATAAGGCCTAGCTGAACTGTGGTGAATTGCGCTTAAAAGTATGAATGATAGCTGAACGTTGGCTTGAATCCTTCTGTGTGTGTATGAAAAGGTTCCTACATCAGCTAGTTTCACTATGTAAATCATTTCGGAGCACCAAGATCGTGTGATTTGACCACGCTAGACTTTTTCCTGTGGGGTTTCCTGAAGTTGCAGACGGCAGACCTGCCAATAAGCCACAATCGACTGATGCCCTTAAAGCTGGTTTTATTCCATTTCAGCATTGGAGAACCCTATATCTGTTACAGTGCCTAAGGGGCGGAAATTCGTCCTCTTGCCTGGGTCGGCGTAAGTGCTAGACCGGGCACTGCATAGTAACAGCGGATAGTGATGCCGATGTAGAGTCGCGCTAAAATAAGGTCCGAGCAGTAACACAAAACTCTGGATCTTCGAAATATTGCAAAACAGGCTCTCGATTAAAATCCGGCGTCGCGTGGGAGGACCCAAAAATACATGGAAAAGGTCTGTTGAGGCAGAGGGAAAATCAATACAATATCAATCAAATGGCTAGGGGTTAAAATGGACATTGCGAAAGACAGTATTTGTCTGTATCTCTGTTTCGCTTGTTTTATAAGCAAGTGTCAGTAAGGTTCTGCAAATCTACATTATACGTATCGAGTGGTGACCCCGCTGAAGTTGGATCGCGTGTGCAGTGTTACTATTCTTTCAACCTTGGCATTGGCATTGGCAATGTCTTTGTTTCACTTTATTTATAAATTTAAAAAGCACAAACATAAAAGATATTTGTCATAAAATATTTTTGGCACGAGTTTCAATTCATCGTTTTTGTCGCTCCAGATTTAGCTTCGAACAAAAAGAGTGGCTTCTTATTTTCTGGACTGGTACGCTTCTTGTTAAGTTCTTAGTCGACTTCTCTTTCTTCAAAGCGCTGAAATACATACATTCTCGCCTGTACATTCCATGTTCTCGAATAACGAATATCCCGGTATCGTATAAGGTGAAAGCCAAAAACCAAGTAAGCTCTGCTGCATATGAAGCAGTGGCGTAACGTTTTCAAAATTTATTGTGTTCGAAATCGGAATGAAGGCCCCTTATCTTCAATTTTTTAACCAGAAAATATTGACAAAACCTGCATGTATAGCAGTCCACCAATAAGCAAGCGCAACAAAAATTGTATGTTCGAGTCGAGCAATATGCTCCAAAATTTTTTTTTAATGAAAATTTAAATTTTAATAATTGTACGAGACAACTTTTAAGATCATCTACTTAGACTATTTAGCTACATATCACTTAATTCATGCCAGTCTCGTAAAAGTCATTGATTTTTAGAGTAGAAATGTTCACCCCAAATCTGAGGATCATACATGAAGCCCCTATGCAGATCTTCATCCTATGGGCAAGTTAACTTAAGTTGGCGTATCGACGTCCACATCTTGAGTCAAATCGACTGAAATCAAATTCGTGGAGCTCCACCGAAGATAAATGCGTCATGCAGGGGAAATGGTGACTCCATTATATGAACAGGAGTGTACTCGTATATCGGAAGGCGTTTGTTTCTTCATTTCATGAGTCCTAGTTACAAAAAGTTCTACTGATTTGCACCTTATTGAATTATCTTTGGTTCGAAGTATCCACAGTTATCCTTGTATATAAACGTCGCGAAAGCATCTTTTCCTTGATGCAGCAATCACTTTCTTTTCAAGAGTCAAATATTCAAAGAACTAAGTCACAAATTTACGCAAAAACCTTCTAGAGAGGCCAGAGCCGTGCGAAGGAATTTCGGTGCCCGGAGCAGAACCTCGCGGAAGCGCTCTTCTATTAAAGAAACGCGTGATTTTGAGGCTTAACGATTCTTACTTAACTTAACGATAGAAAGCGAAGAAGTTTGTTATATTCTCTAGATGATGAAAGTTTCAAGAAGAACTTGAAGAAGTGTCCAACAGAGGGGAGCTGGCATGAGCCAAATATCCAAAAATTCAAGCTAGTCGGAAAATTAAAAATTTCGAAATGCTACTGAGGAGCCCCTCTGCTGAAAAATGAGATTTACCGTTAAAGTTTACTCACAAATTAAGTCCTTGGAAATAAAACTTTTCAAAAAATTCAGTGTGAAGCTTAGAAGCTTTGAGCGTAAAAGGGATGAAAGTTGAGAATGCCACACCCGTTGGAAATCGCGATGATTAAATTTGAAAAAAAAAAACACTTAGTCACAAAGGATAGCAGATAAAACAAAGTCATTTTGAACTAGCACGGACGCAGATGGATTGCTGACGATTGGAAAGCTGTATCTAAAAAATAAATAAATAAAGAGCCTAGAAAATTTCTTTACAGTGCTTTAACGAAATTTTTCTACGAATACAAATTCTATTTCTGAAAAATTAAATATAGAAATTTTTTGGAGCAAGTATTTTTTGGCTTGTGTTCTTGGCGCCTCAAAGAAGACGGCGCGCCCGGGGCCCCTCCCTTTCGCCCCTTGCCCTTCGTACGGCTATTAGATAGTCACTCCTCCTTGCAAGTTGAATATATATATATATATATATCCTCAATATTCTTGTAAACAAAAACTTAATAGAAACTGATTTTCAGACGAAAACTAATCCCCACTCCACCAGCTAGGATGACGTTATCGTTGTGATCTATTTATTGCTCTGGTGATTGATTTATTGGGGGATTAAGCCAGTTGTAAAGTTGTCCAATGCTACGAAGTTCAAGCTTCTTTTCCGTACAAATTGTTATTTTCGGAATATTTTGTATCCATCTTGGAATCTGTAGCTGGTAAGAGCAAGAAAAAATACATTACAGCAATTTTGATCGTTAGTAGCGACAGTAATCAGTGAAAACGCAAGTTTTTGTTACAGACTCATCAAAATGAATGCCTTTAAAAGAACAGTTAGCAAAAAAATGTATCAAAGAAAAAAATCTTTCTATTTGCGGCTTTGGGGGCCCGTGTTCCGCTGAACACATGAAACACCGTACGTTACGCCACTGATATGAATAAAAGCAGGGGTTCAACGTTTTATAAGGAATCATCCGGAAACAGAAAGAAAAATACATACCTGCCTATACATATTTAGTGAATATTGTATTTTTCGTATATGCAAAAGTGTTTTTTTCTTTGTTAGGGTTTTTTAAAATTTTTTTTTTTTTCAAAAAACCCCTTATGAAATCTTTTTTGTCTGTCCGTCTGTTCACTAAATAACTCGCGAACGGCTAAACCGATTGTCATGAAATTTGGTAGCGATGTGTAGAATGGTTACAGTCTTTGACACAAATACCCTAGAAGTTGGTAGGAAGAAGATAAGAGGGTGCCCCGAACGTTTGAAAAAAGGTCGACTTTTTTAATTTTAATCGGAGATTGACGTATGGGTATTTAACCCTTCTGCCAGCACCTACTAAAATATGCATATTCTATACCCAATAGGTCTGCCTGAACCTACTGAGAAAATTTTTTTATTTTTTAGAAAAAGTAAAATTTTTATCGGTAGAATCATTCTACACATTCTTTACAACCATTTATAAACAATAAAAGCATTAAAATCGTTTTTGTAGATATACTGGAAGCGTTTTTAAGTAGATATATCTGGAGGTGGTATTAGTACAAACATGTTTCTCCCATATTTTCTTCTATTTTTGCTTCTCTTCTTTGATCGAATTTTCCGATTCCAATATCTGTGGGGACGTATTTGGCGCTTTGTTGGTAGATTTTACCCCGATATTAGTCTGCAGATTTGGGTAAATAGATAGAAAGAAATAGGAAATTTGCAAGCGCAAAAATAATTTCTTTCTAAATTTTCCGTAAATATCTCAATTAAATCTATTTAGAAACACGTTCGTAAGTGACTAATACTTAATTCTTACAAAGGAAATAAAACTCGTTTGAGTTCCCTAGAATCAAATCTCATTTGATTATGTGATGTTATAAGATGTGATAAAATTAGGCGTACCCAATTTACGAACTTCACGGCTTTTTAAAGTAAAATCTCCCCTCAAAAATGAGGGGAAAAACTGTAGGTCTAGGCAGACCTATTGGGTCTCAAAAAGCACTATAAATTGAAAATCATCAAAAACATACTCAAAACTTCAACCGATTTTTTTAAATTTTTGCAAAATGCTTCTAAACATATTATTCTAGGATATCATGAAATATTAAGAGATGCTGCGATTTCATCTTCTATACTTTTATGACCAAAATATAGTGCCAAAGGTCTGGCCAGACCTTTGTGCCAACAGAAGGGTTAAATCAAAGAGTAACGGTAAAAAAGTTATTGGCGTTTAAAATTAAACTTCCTTTTCGACCTCCTTTTTTCTTAACCGTTATAGGGATCGATATGAAACTTTGCACAAAGATTGGTATGTACCTACGTTAAATATTAAAACTGTTGACTTTTGCTAAGGAAAAGTAAATAGCAGAAAATTTGTAAAATTTCAATTTGTTCGAGTGTAACCCCTCTTCGGTTTCCAAATATGAAAATTCTGCTAAGGGTTTTTAGAAAATTACGTAGGGAATATGTCTACGAATTTTCATTCGAATAACTGTATCCAGACCGGAAATATAGCCAAGTAAGTATTTAGTAAGGGCCTTTCATATTGCAAAGGAAGCCTCTTAAGCATTTCTTCAATGCATATCTTTTAACTTGATGAAACAATGAACATGAAATTTGGTCGAAATTCATAGAATAGTAATAGTGCCCTAAACATTTTTGAAGTTTGTAGGACCAAGTTAACAGGGTGTCCCTGAATAGCTGCAAAAGTACCTATACTTTTTAAATACTCATAGGAAAGCTTGCGTGGGCTCTTATATCAGGAGTTACAATGGAATTATTTCATATAAGTTGCTTTTCCTTGATTAAAAAAACAGTAAAGCTACAGTCAGACCGTGCTAGTTACTAGCTACTAGGGCATGCATACAAGAAATCTCCACGGTGACGACGACGTCAACAACGAAACAGTGTCATGTAAATGGGTGACTACGCGTTGTTACGACGTTCGTTACCGAGAGTGTGTGCAACTAGACGCGTGAATATTCACCCTATCTACCTAGGAATTTGTTGTATGCGCGAAATTACCACGGTGACGACGCGACGTCGTAAACAATCAAAAAAGTGTTATGCAATTTTACTAGTAAGTAGCAAAATGTAGTTAATAGTGGAATAGGACATGTTCAATTATTCTACTGGGAAGTGAATATACACTACAATTATTTCTCGGTGGATTTCGAATTAACAGCTCAACGGATCGACACGAAATTCAGTGGGAATGTGTATAATGGTAGGGTATTTGCTACGAATACCTTTGAAGTAGGAAAATGTTAACAGGGTGTCCCAAAAGAGGTGCAAAAGTAGATCATTTTATTTGTCATCGGAAAAGGGTGTATATCGACATGAAATTCAGTGTAAATATGTCGAATGGTAGGTTATTTGCTACAAATACCTTTGAGATTGGAAAATGCTAACAGGGTGTCCTAAACGAGGTGCAAAAGTAGATAATAATCGGCAATAAATTTAGTATGAATGTGTAGAATGGTAGGATATTTGCTACGAATACCTTTGTAGTCGGGAAATGTTATCAGAGTCTCTCAAACGAGGTGCAAAAGTGGTTGTCATAATTAGCATACCCAACAAACAATAGCTAACAACACAATACAAAAATTCGAAAAACCTGCGGTTACAGAAAACATTCACAAAAAGTGACTGTTTGCTGTGCATTTTCGTCGAAGGGTCGCTACCCCTATTTTTTCTATAGTCTGTATCTGCGGATAGTCTCATTTTAGCATTTCAAATAGAAAAGGCAGAGCCAGGCTACTTTTAGTGTTTTGGAATCAGTAGAGGGTCAGGTGTCTAAAATTTATATTATATTATATTTATTTATAATTGTGACTGGCATATAAAGAAGAAGAAGACATATAAAAAGAGATGGAATACATTGCATATTAATTACTCGTTTCCTGTTTAAGACAACCACAGCGCAGAAGATGTGAAAAACTTGCTCTATCTTTTCTATTTGAAATGCTAAAATGAGACTAGTCGCAGATACAGACTATAGAAAAAATAGGGGTAGCGACCCTTCGACGAAAATGCACAGCAAACAGTCACTTTTTGTGAATGTTTTCTGTAACCGCAGGTTTTTCGAATTTTTGTATTGTGTTGTTAGCTATTGTTTATTGGGTATGCTGATTATGACAACCACTTTTGCACCTCGTTTGAGAGAACCTGATAACATTTCCCGACTACAAAGGTATTCGTAGCAAATATCCTACCATTCTACACATTCATACTAAATTTATTGCCGATTATTATCTACTTTTGCACCTCGTTTATGACACCCTGTTCCAATTCCCAATCTCAAAGGTATATGTAGCAAATATCCTACCATTCTACATATTTACATTGAATTTCATGTCGATATACGAGCCGGTACACACTTTTCCGATGACAAATAAAATTATCTACTTTTGCACACCCTTTTGGGACACCCTGATAACATTTCCTTACTTCAAAGGTATTCGTAGCAAATACCCTATCATTTTACATATTCACACTAAATTTATGCCGATTACAATCTACTTTTGCACAACGTTTAGGCTACCCTGTTAACATTTCTGATTCTCAAAGGTATTCGTATTAAATACCCTTCCACTGGATACATTCATACTAAATTTATTACTGATTATTATCTACTTTTGCACCTCGTTTAGGACACCCTGTTAGCATTTCCCAATCTCAAAGGTATTTGTAGCAAATAACCTACCATTCGACATATTGACACTGAATTTCATGTCGATATATGTATACACCCTTTTCCGATGACAAATAAAATAATCGACTTTCGCACCTCGTCTCGGACACCCTGTTACCATTTCGTAATCTCAAAGGCATTCGTAGCAAATACCCTAACATTTTACACATTCACACTGAATTTCGTGTCGATCGGTTGAGCAGTTAATTCGAAATCCACAGAAAAATAATTGTAGCGTAAATTCGCGCTGGGTGGGTGCTAGTCGAATTGAACATGTCCTATTGCACTAGTATCTAGGAAATGTGTCTATTGACTAGCTACTAGTAAAATTGCACAACAGTTTGTTGATTGTTTACGACGTCGTCACCGTAGTAATTTCTCGTTTGCAACTAACTCCTGTATATAGGGTGACTAGTTGCGCGTCTAGTTGCATCACACTTTCGGTGACGACGTCGTAACAACGCATGACACTGTTTTCGTTGTTTATTACATGTCGTCGCCTATGGTGATTTCTTGAATGCAACTTTACTACAGTGAACCCCCGACATTCGCGAGGGATGCGTTCCAAGAAATCGTCGCGAATGTTGAATTCGCGAATGTCGGGGTTCAGTGTCCTTGGATAGTGGGAAATATGTTCCAAATATTCATAAAATATGAAAAATGTTACATGTAGAGGGTGGGTAACATCACAGTTTTTAAATCGTGCTAAATGCTTGCCACTAAAACACTGAAAGGGTTTAAAAAAACCCTCCTGTAAAAAACTGCCCTTGAACAAGTGCTGCTCGATTCTATCACTAAAATTTGGAGTAATTTTTGATTCCTTGCGCTATCGTGAAGAACCACTCGTTTTCCATGATTCTGGATGAGCGAGTACCCAGGTGAGGGGCATATCATGTGATTATATGAACATGTGGGAAATATCGGGCACTGTTCAGGACGATATTATGGGCCGAAAAGCCTCTGTTTTATTTTTGGGGACTCGGAGGAGGGCCGTTTCAATAATTTTATGGAATATTGTTGAAAAGCCCACGCTTGCTACTCCCCGAAGAATTAAAATATTATGACAGTTTAGCGTTAATTTAATCTTAATTTATTAGGATAGAAAAATATGCGTGCTGTAGCGGTAAATTAATATTATTGCGTTCAAAGAAATCGTAATAGCTAAAAAAAAAAAACGAAAATTTAGTTCTATTTTTTCGCATTCGAACTAGAACGAAATCGCGGATAAGCATAGTGAATGTTGAAGAAGTGACGCAAAATATGAATCGCGAATAAGCGAATTCGCGAATGTTGGGACCGCGAATAACGGGGGTTCACTGTACATAGTACTAGTAGCTCGCCAAATGTGACTGTAGCTTAACAGTAGATTTACAGCTTAGAATTCAGTTCATATAAATATAAAGCCAAGCCATCCTTACGTTTGCCTGAGTTTCTTTTTGCTCAAAGGCCATCAGAAATCTTAAATCGAAAAAAATGCCTGTAGATTTGCCTTGGTGCACTTTTATACAATCTGGGTAAATAGTTAAAAGGCTAGCGCCTTGCATTCTGTTCCACCTTTAATTAGACCAATTTAAAAATAGATTTACAGGAAGCATTTCATTAATGTTGTGCACAATTCTTATTTATTGCTTATAAAATATATGTACAAAAAATATTCACTATGCACTAAAATTCTGAAAAACCCTCGTATTGCGGGCGCAGTCCTCTGTACGCCGGTATTTTTAAACATTATTTCGGAGATTTGTAGAACAAAAACAATATTGACTAGAGGCTCCTGTTCTGAAAATTTTGATCATTGTCTAGAAGTTACAAATAAACTTATTCAATGGTTGTATTGAATTAAACTTTTATTCATGTGAAGTTTGAATAGCATCAAGTTCAGAAAAGGAGAAAAAAAAAAACTACAAAAATTTAGATTGAATCGTATGAAGGCTTGACAAAAAAAAAACAGCTCACTCATGGACACAAAGATCAGAGTAAAAAAAACTCTGCAAAAAGGCAAATCTTTTAGATAAATGACTTCAGGCAACAATATTGCATGAAACAGATGAAAAATAAATCCATCCTGTGGAATTCACGAAATATTTCCTCACATTATCCTAGCATTTGCAAATTGTTGATCTTATCATTAATTATGCTTGTGGCTCTCTAGCATTTAGGCGACAGTTTGTACTTGCGGTCAAGTGTCCTATATAAACTAACACAAACCCAAACGTACTTTCTCAATGTGGAACAGTGAAATGTGCCTCCAAGATCCGATAATGTACATTCACAACTCAATTTGTATTCAAAACTCAATTTCAATTCAATTAATTACACGCATATCCAATTTGAATGGTATAATTGTACGACCAGAATCCATTTCGTACTCTCAGTCACTTTAGCCATATTGAAATTACGAAGACTAAATTTTGGATTTTGCATCCGAGCCGAGGCATCGAATCCGTCGGTCAAAATTTTAACGAGAGACACTACAATTTGTCCATCTCCGGCAATGCCTATCCGGCAATAATATGAATGGGTCAAGTGCGGTGAATTGTGGACATATACCAAACCATACCCGTGTCGTATAGTATACCCCAGCCAGCCAAGGATATATGCAGATTGATTGTGTACTCTCCTATCACATAAGCTTCCTCCTGATATTGGGGTTATCGTTACGTTTATTAAATATCGAACTGGCATGTTTGTTCTTCCAGAAGAGAAGGATGAGGTCCTATACATTTTAGTCCTGGCGTCAACATATACCGAATAAATGCAAAATAGATGAAAAGCAAGGCGGTTTATTGATGCTCCAAACCATTATTGCATGGTTTTCCTATTAAGGAGACATGTGTGAGATGGTATGGATTTATTTGTAATAAAACATTCGTAATCCTTTGGATTATCAGGGAACTCAACGAGGCTGCTTTCCATGTTAATTAAATATGTATATGTACACAAATTGGGCAATCATAAGAGCATAATTTTCAATTTGCACATCTACTTCAGGTGTAGCTAGATATACTGACGTTTGTATGTTAATTGATTGGTGATATTATTAACGATGTCCCTTTATGATTATCGTGATACTGATTACAGGACACTTTAAAAAATGGAAGCTGTGACGAAACCGTTATCCACGAGCCTGTGCAGTGGTAGTGGCGTTTTGTTGCGAAGAAAGGCGAAAACTCGGTGCACTTATAAACTGCAGTGCAAGTAGAGCGCCGGATTTGATTTTTTAATAAAAAGTGTCAAGGGCTTATTCACATAAACCTGTGAGACCAAAAAACCCCAAAGAAAAAAGTCCAGAGGCGTGATCACAAGATCTAGGCCGCCAATTATGGTCACCAAAACGCAAGAGGACACGACCGGAAAATTACTGATGCTGTAATTTAACTGTTTCTCGAGCTGCAAGGCATGTAGCACCGTCTTGTTGAAAGCACATATCCTCCACATTTCGGCATCAAAAAAGTTGGTTAACATTTCACGTTAACGAACACCATTCACGGTTTGTGTTTGACCTGCCTCATTTTCGAAGAAATATGGATAGAGGTCCCAAAGTCCACATACCAGACAGTCACATGTAGACGCATGTGTTTCTCATAAATTACTCGTGGATTTTCTGAGCCCCAAATGCGACAACCTTGCATGTTAACGAAGCCATCGAGATGAAAGTGAGCCTCGTCACTAAAGATGATTTTTTCTTAAAAATCGGCATTTTTTTGTTGTTTTTCCATAAACCAAACGACGAACTTTCTTCGCTGTGCATGGTCTGCAGGCTTCAGTTCTTGAGTCAGTTGCACTTTGTACGCATGAAAATGCAAAACTTTTGTCAAAATACTGGAAACAACGAGTTCATGTGCTCAGTGGCGAATTGAAGTGGTTGGACTTTCAGCGACACTATCACGCACATAGCTGCGATATTTTCATTTGAAAGACCTCGACGAACATGCGTTAATGGTTTCACATACCCACTTTCATCGAATTTATTAATTAATCTTCGCCCAGTTGCTTCATTAGCGCCGTTAGAAATACCCCGCATTGAACGTAGTTTGCGAACTGTGGTTGAGTGCGTTGTTCTATCACGTAGCGCTCAATTTTTAATAATCTCATAATGTCGAAGATCGAATGGCCATCTATATTTGAGTCTCACATGTGAAAGCTAACAATAGCGCGAAATTCAACTCCGGCGCTCTACTTGGGACACCCTTTATTATGTCATGGCAACTTACCAGCTCTATTAGAACTAACTAACTCTGTTTGGAGGAGAAGTGCCTCCGGCGAAAGAAATATCAAGTTATTCCATTTCGGAAATGTCACATTGGGATATTTGCATTGAGACCTTTAAGCCTCCAAAGCTCAGTACGTTAAGTGCTGACTTGTGTCATGAAGGTCGAAGGTTCGAGTCGATAGGAACGAAACTTTTTCACTCAATTTTATCAATTTTAGGTATTTGTCCCAAACCTTTGTGGTTTCGTACAGATAGGCACACTCATGAGGTCTTTTAGCAGTTCTCGAAATTCATATAAGCAGCCAAATAACCCAATATCTTAACTCTCATAACCTCAATACAGTCAATACGGTTTTCGTGCCTCTCGTTCAACTGGTGAGCCCGATGCGATTTCTCACAAAGCGAGGAAATTGTTGCATCCATCAAGCTGAAATAGTTAGTGGTTACCTCTGTAGAACAAGCTCAGCCCAGGGCCGGATTTCCTAAATAGTCATCTTGGGAAATACCCGGCGCGGCAAACATTGAGGGTCGTCATACTTCTGAAACTTCCAATTAATTTATATTTCTGTGAAATACGCATTTCGAGGTATCAAGGTTTTGATAAGTTAAAAAAAGCTAATTATACTTTGAACAACCAGTCGGTGGCAGATTTTCACCCACGTTGTGCTACTTCAAAACGCACGAAAATTTTTTAACATCACACACATCAACTTTGAATGCGACTGTGTAATAATCACCGATATTGACATTTCGCAATGAAAATGCAATGCCGGGAATTGTATACGGACACAATGAAATTCAAATTACATATTTTTGAATAAGACTGTATTTGAATTTGATTGTGATCGTATACAATTCTAAACACGAAATATCATTTCCATTGTGAATTGACACATCAGGTGATTTGCATACTGAGTGTCATCTCTGATCGGATTGCAATTCCGTTCATCATTCTTTTGTTCTCCCGGGGTCGAGCCGATCGGTCGACACAAGAAGATACTCCTTTAAAAGTATACATATATCAGGCATCGATGAAGAAATACAACTTACACATCTAATATCAGGTATGATATCTTTTTCCAATGGTAAAGTTTTTCTTGTTATTGCCGATTTCTAACACCGCAATGGGTTAGTTTATAGGAACAAAAAAAAAAAAAAAAACAGAAATTGTAGCGCTTCCCGCCTCTCCACTGAAAATAAAAAGGAGTAAAACGAAACAGGGAGTAACAAAAAGAGACTTATTATCCGGAATTGGCCGATTAAAACGGAGAAAAAAAAGGATATGTCAAAACAATACAACACCAAAAATATTATTAAATCAAGGTATGTTCTAGTTCATAAGTTTAAGTGCTACACCGCTTATAAATTTGATCGGAATTCGATAATTTAAATCGAAAAATCGCGTGTCATTAGTGCGTGAAGAAAGATCATGGCGTGGTACGGTAAATTCATGTGACGCGGTTACCGCTAAATCTAACGGCGATTTTTCCTATCGGTTTTGGATCCGTTACTTAAAATATCTGCGACTATAAGAGTGAATAAGCGCTAAAACCATTAGCTAGCCTTTTTCCTTGAGTCCAGTGATACATTTTCTGTTGCCGAGCAATTTAACCGTTTTTATGTACTGTTTTTTTTATACGCTATATCGGGCTTAGACACATATGGCCATAAATGATAGGTGTGATTACGAAATTAATCATTACTTTTGAAATTTCGTCACTTATGGTGGCCCTTTATGTTGACTTTGGTAGAACGCACTCAGCACCCTGTGTAACCGCCATTATTCTTCAAAAATTTTCCGAATCTTATGGACTTCAACGATATCATTTTTCGGATAGTTTCAAGAGGAATATTGGACGATACTTTTTCAATATTTTCCCATAATTTCCTTTTATTTCGGGAACTCATTTTTGAAATTTGCCTTTTAGTTCACTCCAAAAATTTTCAAATAGGTTGAGGTCTGGTTATTGACTTGGCCACTCCATAACGTCAACACTTTGTTCTTCGAACCATGTCTTGACCAATCGCGATAATTGTTTCGGGTGTTGCTGAAATTTCCAGTATAAAGCCCTTATATCCTAAGCATAAGGCAGCGTAACAATTTTCAGTAGATTCTTGTAGGCAAATTTGTCCATAATTCCATGGGTGCAGTGTATGGAAGACCTACACCTTGCCACGAAAAACAGCCCCATGCCATTATGTTACCACCACTATGTTCGACTATCGTTTTTGTGAACAGAAAATGAAATTCGTTGACTATGGGACATCGAACGTTTCTTCTTGCATCATTGCAACTAATTTGATCTTTGTCTCATCGTCCCAGAGAACATTGAGACATTTCTTTTCGCCTTGTGGACTGCGTCAGGTTCTATGAGATAATGCGAAGATTTTCCTCTTCTTTAAATTCAGAGATCTAAGCTGAGGAACTTTGCGCACAATCCTACCGGGTAGATTTACGCTTATTAATCGGCGTCGAACGGTTCGTGATGAAATCACATTCCCAATATCGGTCCGGTCGTAATTGTCTTGGATGATTTGAATGGGTCGTGTTTCGATAATGTGACGATTCGACTGTCGGTCACTTTTGAGGATTGTTTTTAAGTAGTCCACGCGTTTTCAGAATTTTTTTTTGTTTCAGGGCATTGGTGACGAAATTTTCAGGCCGTCCCAATGATGTGGCAATAAATTTGAAGTTTGAAGAAATGAAGAAGCCATTACCCGTGACAACAAGTGGTTTCAATGTTGAGATTGGCGAATTTAATCCAAAACATAGAGTAACTACGTTTACAATTTAGTAACAAACACTTAATAAGGCTATTTTTACAATTTTGTTGTAAATTTCGAAGTTCATACCTATTATTTTGTTCATATGTGGATCGGTACCGGGTATATAATACTGCTTGACAAGGCCACTGGCTGCTGCACGTCCGAGCTTAAGATTACATCAATTTGAATTAGTACTTAACTCGGTAATGTGTTTTCTTTCAGGTTGATCCTAAAAGAGAGCGTAGCTATAACAAGCCGGGGTGCCTTGTACCCCGGCCAAATTGTATTCGCTACCGCTATAATATAACGAAAATAACGGCCTTAAACCGGTGCCTCCGTCATATTTTTTTTTGTAAAATATTATCGGCATCAATAAATTATCTCCCTGCCATGTCATTAATAATAAGAGGAAGATGACATTCCGCAAAATTTAATAATTTAATATAAATACATAGGTATAACAGTCATGATAACAATCACCCGTTTGTGAAATTTAAGAAGTTTCGAAGTTTCGCACGCCAACAATGATCCAGGAAGTAATGTTCACGAGCATCGTTTGTCGTTGAGAGTAACAACTGTTTTTTTTATCTTCTTTTAAAACAATATTAGGTAGTTTTTTTAAGTGAATTCATTTTGAACTATGATATGTATCTGCATGAAAAACATAATTATACAGGCAATATCGCGACGTCTTCAGCTTGTAATAAACAGAAGCAATGCCTGTGCTTCTAATGCGCATTAGGAACTTAGGTAGGGTTTCTCGGGAATAGCGTTTATTAAAGTATCGGCTTGTATAATGTGTTTAACATTTAGATCAGGACTAGTATGTTAAATACAATGGATTGGTAATTGATAAAATTGTTGTTTCAGTGTCCGTATCCTCCCTTCATTCGTGATAGATATAGCTATGTGAGTAGTATTCAAAAATAAAAATCAAACATTTGGGGAGCTTGAGCCTTAATTTATTATCGTCGCCAGCAGGCCCGTGCGCAGGAATCATCCAAGGGGGGGGGTTTAACTTATATATTCAAATTTTTCATTGAAAGGTATATTTAAAGTTTAAAATATACAGGCTATAATAAGGTGACCAGACTCCCAAAAGCCCAATGCTGTACACAAACTAGCGGAATTCGGTTGTCAAGCAAATCCAGAGTAATAGTTGAAATAGATTGGATGCGTCAGCATCAGCATCGGCAGAGGCATCGGCATCAGCTTCTGCCGCTGCTGTCAATGTGGGTCATCAAAGGCAAATGCGTGTGTTCTAAATTGAAATTTTTGTGCTGATGCCGATGCCTCTGCCGATGCTGATGCTGACGCGGGATATCTAATTCAACCATAATATATATAGGTTCCAGATCCGAGGTCTATGTCGCAAACATGTTGGCTGTTTTTCTAATGCACGACAGACAGAGTGTGAGCGCGCAGAGTATTCTGAGCTACAGGCTATACGGACGAGTCATATAGGTTTAAATTTCACGAAATGGCGTCCATTGGCTTACCGATCGCCGCGCTTGCACCTCGCCTTATCATTCTTAGCACCATCACTGCGTCGCAAATTTAGGCGAATTCTGAAAAGCGCAAAAGGCATGGCGAGGTCTGGATGAAGCGAAGGGCAAGGCACAGGATTTAGGTAAACTTAAGGACGAGCCAGAGGTCTACATTTTAAGAATTGTCATCCATTGGCTTACCGCTCGCTGGACTTACTTTGTTCCGCAACAGCACTACGTCGCGAATACTAAATAGCGAGACAGATAAAGCGAGGTCTGAGTGGAGTAAAGGGCGAGGTGCAGGGTCTGAGTATATGTATGGGCGAGTCAGAAATATAAAGCTTACGAATTGCCTGACATTAACTCACCGCTTGTTGCGCTCGCTTCATCCTATTTCCAAGCAGCGCTACGTATCAACTTTTTGGCGAATTGTGAAAAGGGCGACAGACAGCGAGATCTTAGTTAACAGACGACCTATAGGATTTGAGTAAATGTATGGACGAGCCAGAGATCTAAATCCAACAAATTGCTTTCCATTAGCTCACTGCTCGCTGCGCTTGCACTTCGTCTTATCCTATTTCACAACAGCACTGCTTCGCAAAAATATTGGCGAATTCTCTAAAGGTACGTGTTCGTAGAGACGACTCATGTGATGATCGCTCAGCGATCGCAGTTAAACCATCGGTTCTGACCACTATACGCGCATATTTTCTATACAGACATGTTATGGTCGACACATGGAAAGTAACACCATTACAAAAATATGCAAATATGGCTCGGAATTGGATGCAAAACTACGATCGCTGAGCGATCATCCCAAGAGTCGCCTCTACGAACACGTACCTTAATGCGAGACTGACAGTGTGAGATCTGAGCGGAGCGAGGGGTGAGTCACCGAATTATAGTAAACCAAATACCAAAGGACGAGCCTGAGGTATAAATCTTATCTAAACCTGGTGGCAATATTTCACGAGGAGAATAAGGATTTCTTCATAGTTACGATAGGGATGCCATGTCGTTCCCCTAGGCTTTTACCTACCTTGATTTACCCTAACTCCTACTGGAGGATGGTGCGTTGACGACTACCGTGTGGCATGTGTAATCGTCAACGTTACAAAGACAACAAAATTCGGAGTGTGATACGGTTGTCAGCCATACCACTTATTAGTCGCATTGTTAGTTTATTATTCTACAATAAGAATGTTTCTTATCATCTTCTTCTGAATAATAAATTTGCGGCGGGTCATGACGAGTTTAGAAACTCTCTCCCTCTCTATGAATCTCTATATCACAGAGTAGTGACCGAACAATCATGGCCACAGAGCACGGCTTGTAACGCCGCCGTTTTAAATGGATTTTAATGAAATTTGAGAAAAAACTACCTAAAACCCATGCTGAGTCATTTCATTAGTATGCATTTTCCTATAGAGGTTGACAAAGGAATCGGAATAGAGTACAATGGCTGATTTTTTCATCTTAAAATCTCATCTTTTGACGGATGTAACCTCTAAACCTTGGCAGCTAGAGCCTTGAAATGTCGCAATCAACAACAAATCCCCTGCAATGCCCTACAATAGTTCACCCACTACAATCTACACATGCCGCGCGGTTACATTTATCTTTGAATTACAATACGTTCGGTATAGGGAAAATACCGCTTTTCGGATTGCATACCAACACTTATGAGTTTCTACCATGAATGTGCTTGAACTGTCCGGAACTGGATGGTGTCTAGCGGCGAGAGAAAATTCTTTTGGCAAGGTATAAATTAACAACGCCAGTTTACATTTTTATGAAGTTAAATTTTTGCCTTATGAGCACAATAGTATTTAGTAAGAAATTCTGGCAACATTTGCCAATGGGGGGGGGGGGTTTCAACCCCCAAAACCCCCCCCTGCGCACGGGCCTGGCTCGCCAGCTTTAGCTACGGGTAGGATGGGTTATGATAGCGACGTCAACAACTAACATCTTTTGTTGAGAAAAAAAAAAAAGGCCCGATGGAAGATTTGTTTCTCACTACGTCCTTAATAAGTTTTATATGCCGTTCTTTGAGGGTTTGACAGGTGAATAATAATTTGTTGTTTTGTGTCGACCTATAAACACAATATCCCAGCAAAAATTTTAACCCACCCAAAATATACCGACTTTGAGCAGTTTTTTTTAGCACCTGTCTGCTGGTAACTAAGATAAAGAAAATGATCTTTAGGTTGATTTAAATAGGAGACACTTTACAACTGGTTTACTTCCAGACATAAATAGTGACGAAGAGCGGCAATTTGATTACTGCCCAGGGACACCATTGAGAGTAAATCTGGCCCTGGCTCAGCCAATCTCCTCTATGTATGTAGATGAGCATGCAAGTACTTTTTTTTTCTCGGACAAACCGTGTACTGTTTGGTCTGGCCTGTATTCTCGAATTAAGTATAACTCAGTTATGAATTTATGAAGGGTTGAGCTGAAGATTCATCGGTTCTTGGATACAGTCAGTAGCAACAATCTTTTTTCGAGAATATGTTCTTTCCCTGGGAGCATCACAATCTTAGAGTAAATCGAATGAAAATGCCATCTCGTGTCCCACGGCCATTCAATAAACCGAAATATAAGGCGTTAGGTTGCAAAAAATAGCTTGGCTCTGGTTTTTTGGGATATTGTTAGGATAGATACCAGTAGTGTACCACCAAGTTTGCAACTTCGAAAAACCTGTGCTAACCCCCTGACCCTAAAAAACCTCAACATTTTCGGACTTTTTTCATATTTTGGTTTGTAATTTTTAAAAGGTGCTTCCTACAAGAAATTCGTCCACTGCACCACTGCTAACAAAATTCTCTTTAATTTGAGTGCAACCCCAGCTTTGTAGGTACAAAGGATACCAAGATACAGCATTTTAAAAGAGGTTTTTGTTTGTAAAAAAGTCCGGAATTGTAATACGACGTGTATGACGTGTTCCGATTCCATCTGTGCCTGGATGCGTCGAGGCTAATCCAGGAACACAGTTGGATGAATTTTGGTTAAGATTCAAAAAGAAAAAAAGTTTTCCTTACAAGAACATAATATATAGGGGTTGGTTTGTATGACAGCCCTATGACGTAATGTTCCGATTCCATCCATTCTTAGATATGTTTTGAGGCTTTACTAGGAACACATTTGAGGGAGGTTTGGTTAAGATTGGCTCATAAAGAAAAAAGTTTTTTTTAAGCCGGCCCCAGACCGACCGGAGTGTGGCAAACACCGCACAAAAGATTGATACGTAAAATCGTGCAGCAGCAGTGTGGTTGGGCGACTTCAAGGTATCATTCTTGGAACCGGTTTTTTGTGCGGTGTGTGCCACACTCCGGTCGGTGTGGGGCCGGCCTTAGAAAAACCTAATTTCCAGGGGTTGGATTGTATGACAGCCCTATGACGTAGTGCTCCGATTTCATCCGTTCCTAGATATTTTTTGTTACCTGTTGGCTATGGTACTAGTGTACTAGACGAATCAGAATATTTCCAAAATCATTGCCTGGATTGAAACCAACCGAGTAGCTCTAATCAGTTATATGCTCCACTTGCTCCCTAGTGCCTAGTCTATCATCATTGATCTAAGTTCTCCTACTCTCAACATCCTTACATACGAACATTTCGGGGAAATTAAAGTGGACCGATTATGTATTTGATATTGCGAAAATGCCTTAAAATATCTTGGGTTCTTAAATAGATATTAAAAATATTTTGCATCTTCTGATTTAGCGCCAATTTATATAAAACATTAGACCTAGGCTGGAATTTATTTCTGACATTTGGGCAGGCGCGGGTCGTACTGCGTTATCTATTAGTATATTGCATCTCGCGGAACTATTAATACTGTACCAGTATTATAACCACCGTTATTCCAATGAAATACCTGGGTTACTTCCAGATCTTGCTATTCCTCGGTGCAGTGGCGCAACCACGAGAGGGGCTAATGTGCCTATAGCCTCTTCCAGTAATTGGACAATGGAAAATTACGCAAGGAAATATGAAGAAATGTACTTAATTCCAGAGTTCATAAAAAAATGAATGCTTGCTCCTGAAGCATAGAAATATTTTTTTTCTCGAAAAATTGACACCAGTTGAAGCTCTGATTATCGCGAACTCGGATTCTTCGAGCTCGGTTTATTGATACTCTACTGTATTTCCGATAATCTTTTGCATGTATTGTAAGCCTATAATATTATATTACCGGCAGGATATACAGAGAGGAAGCAGCAGGAGAATAGTTACTTGTGTCTTTGCTAATGTATATGCGGTGGAAAGCTCTAGCAACACCAGGAAACTTCTGTTCGAAATTCACCTTACATCCTATTCGAGTATCCGATACTAGGAAGCATATCCTTAAACCGAAAAGCTCAATCATAAGCTTAACGGTGAATGTGAAACGTCCAAAATATTACACCTGAAATTGCAACATATAATACTCCGTAAACAGCGTTTGGTCGTCTAAATGAAATTCCTTTCTGCTTGTCTTATCGAAGCTTTTATTTCACACAAAATGCTCTTTCATATATGTATGTACCCTAATTTTGATTTGTAAAGTAAAGTTTGCAACCTGAAAGATAATCATAAATGATAAGGATTTCATGTTCATTGTTAAATTTCAGGGCTGTTGATTTTTATATTATTTTTTTTTTAGAGATCAGTTTTTGTCTTGTGTATGTATGTATATATACACTACCACTGTTGAAATAACTAATGATTTGAAAGTTTCTGTTGAAAATATTGTAGTCGTGAGAGTATCCTTTTGTCCACTTTAGACATTGTTGGATCGTAAGTTTACTATTGTGAACTTTTAAGCTTCTTGGAAAAGCTCGCTTAACTTGAAAGCATTTATCCTATGTTGCCATCAATCACCATTGGTGCGGATTTCCACTATTTTAGGGACATGAGTTTATAATTAAAGGGACATGCGATGTTTAGTGACAGGGTACAGGGTGTGTCGAATAAGCAATATTATGAAGAAAATAGGAAGGAATTATGAATTAATATTCGTAAAAAAAATATTGTATTACACAAACACATATCATACTATAGTGTCTTTGAACTATTTCTGAACTAACCGAAACTTTCATTTCATACATTTTAGGGCACAACATGGCCTCAGAACTATTGTACGAAACAAACGAATGCTATACATTTCAATATTACCAACGCCAATGCAGTCTCGATTATCAACACATCAGCGCCTTTAGCGATCGATCAAGCTCCAAAGCACTACAGTTTAGCGTCAAACCGTTGCAAAAACCAAAACAACAACAAAATTCCAAACAACAACAATCACGTTCTTCCCAAAACAACCTCCAGTGTCCTGACAATTCCATCGAATCGTATTCGAAAAAATGTCAAACATTTTCCGATAATTCTAATCTTAATCGTTTCAATAATGAGGAATTTATCCGTCGAGAGATCGCAACAACAACAACATCATCATCACCTAGAGAAGCAACAAACAATTTGGCGACTTTCGTGGAGGACGAACGTACCGCAATGGCGAACGAAACGGAAAACGACAACCGAACGGCACGATGCCTATCGATGGCCGCAAATTTTGGCCACAATTTGCGCAAGCCTATTTTCGACGGTAGCGAGTTGGACGACGACGGCGAAACACAAAACATCGCATGCAATACAGGGAATTATAAGCAATGTTCTACGAGGTTACTATGTATCAGTGGAGAAGTGGGATGTGAAAGTGTACTATCAGCAAGCAGGACACCTGCCAAAGAGTCGCAACAATGCCCGTCTGTGGAGGATATGGACAGCTGCCAAACGATTTGTTGCACGACTAGTCGAAGTCATAACAACGCCACTAATTGTTGCAATCCTGCGACGGCGAACTCTGAAAGTCCTCATCACGAGTACACATATGTTAAGAGTAATAGTAGTTACGAAACGTTATTACAATGTCCGATTGAACATTTTGTTGAATTTTATTACGAAAATTTTAAAACGCGTTACTGTTGCTGCCAATATAAATGTTCTGTTACTGCCACGATTTGGCCCAACCACACCAAATCATCAATATCGACGCCATCATTACAATCATCATCCCCTCAGCAATCATCCTGCTTCGTACATGCCACGGCGAGTAGGATCGAACCGGGATCAAGCGGTTCACCAAAGCCAAACTCACGAGCATTGCCTGACACGGATCGAATGGACAAGGTGTCCGCAATTTGGACAACACCAACATCCAGGAAAACCGACAAATGTTGGTTCAATGCCGAAACATCGAGTACGGTTGAACGAAGTAAAACGGCCACTAGTAAACGTCCGTCATCCTTATCATACCGAAGTGAGCCCAGAGCAAGATTCATTCCTACAAAATTTCACGATTCCGAAACGATTAGACAATATCAGCCCGGATCAAATGGCCGTGTGTCAAAGTTCCAGCAACTCAGGACGTGCGCTGTCCTTACAATTTATGATCTACAGAAAATTGTTCGAGTTGTTCTACCGCTCCTATTGCTGCTCAACATGTTGCCTCTACTTTATGCAGGTAAGTTAAAGGATAATTAGTTGATTTTGTTCAGTAATGTTGTCACTTGTTATGAAGACGAACAGAAATGATTCGCGAAGCTACAACAAAAGACCACCAAATAGTGACTCAAAAAAGGGAGAACGCAGTTTTCGGTTCCTGGCAATATTCTGTCCTTGTATGTTACAGAACCCTGTAATAGGACAACCCGTTAGGGATACAGTCAGTCCGCGTCTGCTGGCGATGCCATAAAGGAATACCTTAGCTATAAGTCATACCTCTCTCCCTTGCGGCAATGGCTGGTTATCCGACTAAAAGTCGGAAAGGGGTTCTCTGCGCAGATACTTCCTTGCGGAACCTTCCGCATAAGTTGCGACTCTAATTGGTTGACTTGGCTAACACCACAACCACCTAGATGGGCACTCTTGGGCACTCCCATCCCCGAGATACACTATTCACTAAAAACTTCTCAATAGCAGGTGTTATCCTCCTTTGGCGTAGCCTAACGAACTTGTCAGTCCAGGCTCATTGAATCTGTAACATATCTACTTAGAGCCGATGGGTAACGCTACTACTAGGCAGTAATGCGACTCGAGTAATGTGGACATCAATCCGCAAAGTAGCTAGGTATAGGCGCATAGGCATTGCACAGGACTATTCTCCCTAACTAGCCCATTCGAGGCTCGGTTCATGCGAAGACGGGAGCTCCTAGGCTTTACACATTCGCTGACAGCGGGTTTCTTTCCAGCAAGGACACCCTGCAAACATGCTAAGCTTAATATCACTGACCATCCGAAAGAAGAGGGACAAGGAACTTCCCCATTTTCACATCCGATGTATCATACATCAGCTACCAAAAAACCCACAGGTCAATGTGCTATAACGGTATTTGGCGAGACCTGGGGATTTTCGTAGAAAATGAGTGTGTTTCCCTTTCATCTACTTTATCGTAATTGCAATAATGCGAGTTGTGGGGAATATATAGCCTGGCTGCATGCCGATGCACCGCAATAACCGTTGTAAGTCTGGCAATATTTTTACGCGGTGTGGTCAGAATCGCAGACGTTCTTTTCCCGTCATCGGATGGCCATAAGTTTTTTCATATAGCAAAACATATCAGACTCGAAGACGGCCAACAAATCAAACCCTTAGCAGTCCTCCAATTTAGGCCACAAAAACACTCAGGGCCGATGATGAGTAGAGAATGAGACCCCCTTGCTAGCTCATCTGCATTTTCGTTTCCCTCGACATCCGTGTGACCAGGTACGCAATAGATGGACATAAAATTATGAGAGGAAAGGTTCTGAAAAAGGTCAAAGCAGCATGGCTGTCAGTGAAAATTGCGATATGAGCACTACAGAAACCCCTCCCCAGGATCTTCCTGGCGCAAATGGTGTGAAATCGGGTTGGAATACACTAGGCCAAACTCCCATTGCAAACAAGATCCTGGTATTGGGTCCGAAGACTCCAGCATCGTAAGCCACATGATGCTTCTTCGATCAGTGCTCGGGTTGCCATTTGCTCATTTCAACCGATCTGGGATGTGACTGGTGAATTTCCTGCCGAAGCGTAGTTCCGTGACCATGTCATCTGATATCGAGCCGATTGATAGGCCATGAATCTGTTGCAGGATGCGCATATTTCCCGTATGGCTGATATGAGTATCATTCGGATTTTAGGGGGGCTAAAGGCTGTTGTCCCCCGTGTGAAAATTTGTAGTGGCGGGAAACCTCATCACTCCAAGTTTTTCCCTCAAAATTCCTACAAGTTCACATGTTTCGCGTAACCTTACTAACATTTGCAAAGAGTCTTTTTTAATATAGTCCACCATCGAGTGTAATGCCAAGACAACCCTTTTGGAATAGCTGAGAGGAAAATTTTTTACGGTGTGGGGGCCTGTTTCTTTGCATTTGTATCAATGCTCTGGCTTGTAACTCCACTAATCGTTCCATCGTTTTAAGAAGCAAAGAGGTTAGGCTAATGGGTCTGTAAAATTTTGGTAAGTCCTCAGGTTTGGTGCCTTGGCTGTTCAGCGGTCGTCCAAGAATGATGTCAGACTGATAGGCCGAAAACTCTTAGCTTCAGCATAGGAGGTTTACCTGGCTTAGGGATAAACACAACCTTCACGTTCCGCCAGTTTTTTGGAATGTAGGCATACACGAGGCATGTGTTATATATATTCATTAAATGTAGGCCAGTTCCATTCCCTCTTTAAGGAGAACGGGAAAAATCCCATCAGGTCCGAAGGATTTGTAGCTGAACGAGTTTAGTGCCCACTTAAATCGTTCTAACGTAACTTGTCTACAGACCAGAGACAAGTCTCTTGGGTAGGGACTGTTTATGTCTCCCTTAGAGTTTCGCCATGTCTGCTTCCTTGAAAGTGCAGGTCAAGTAGAAGATTAATGGTTTCCTCTTCACTCTCCGTAAACGTTCCGTCCGGTAGCCTTACATTGCCCCGAATTTGGCTACTTTCTTTAATGAGGATTCGCTTAAGTTTGGCTGTAGCCTGTGCGGAGTTGTTTTCTTAACAGAAGCGTCTCCACGATGATCTTATGTCCGTTTTGAAGATTCTTTGGGCCTGTTTGTAATTAGTCCAATCCGCGGACAAATTTGTTTTCAGAGCCCTATTAAGGAGTTTCCTTATAGCCCTTCTCGTCTGCGCCAATTCTGGATACCACCAAGGTATACTTTCCTTCTTTGGCAGGCGCATTGGGCAGCTTCGCTTGTAGGCGTCTACTATCCGATTGGTTAGCAAAAGTGTCGCCTCCTCAGCCGCCTCAACAGATTTGATTCGGCGGCTTGGTGACGGTAAGGTGGTCTGCAAAATTTCTTTATATTGCGACCAGATTGTTCTGCGGGGATTTCGAAAAGGTTCCCTAGGTGTGTGACCTAGGTTCAATTCGAAATCAATGCGACGATGATCCGATAGCGTGATGTTCCTGGAGACCTCCTATTTGTGGACCAGGCTTGTCAGGCCCTTAGAAGCTAATGTGATATCAATCACTTCTCTCCTTGCAGTTGTGACAAATGTAGGGCACTTGTTGACAATCTCGAAGACAGGGTAACTAGATACTCGGCAAGTTGGGGTCCTCTTGAATTAATGTCGGTGCTTCCCCAACTTATATGATGTGCATTACCATCGCACCCAGCAATTATGCCTATATTCTCTTCCGTTTGGCGTAGTCTACCGCTTTGATGAAGCTCGCTGTTGGAACTTCGGTGCTGTCATAAGAAAAGTATTCCGAAATCAAAAGGATTTCTTTCATAGTTCCCTGACCCTGTACGACTACATTAATCACAGTGGTGTCACCATCACTTAAGGTACATTGTCCTCGACACGACTGCATCGCCTCTAGCGACAGCGACTTGCTCATTTCATATAAAAACTCATTTTTCTCTCATTCTAAAAACGAGTTAAAATGAGCGAGTCGCTGTCGCTAGAGCCGATGCAGTCGTGTCGAGGACAACGTACCTTTAGATCGGTTATCAGTTTTGCCTTTATGTCACAGTTGACCACAATGCAGGAGCGAGGTTTATCGTCCCCTGTAGCATAGAATAACTCCGCATGCCGGAAATTTAGACATCTAATTTGTTTGCCAGTAGCAGCAAACCAAGGCTCTTGGATTAGGCAAAGTAGTATTGATCCGATTACTGATGAGCGCAGTGGCCGTTATACAATGTTGCAAATTTAATTGAGAGAGGGAACATGAATAATTGGACATTATTGTGTTTCCTTGTTCGCGCCACCCTTCAGATTATTTGGATCTGAGACCGGCCTCCTCGTTGTTGACTCAGAGTCACCTCTGATACAAGGACGTTAATGTAAGTACGCTTTTCACACCTCAAACTTCTTTGGACGCTTTTTTTTTGTAGCGAAAGGAATTAATCAGCTCGCTTGGTTCTCTTACTTTCTCACCCACTTCCCTTTGAGCTTCCTATGTTTTCACACCTATGCATATTTTCGCCGAAATTTCAGGAGTGGAGTTGGTTAAACACCTAAGCCCCTATACATTGGATCGCCAGTGATTCCTGGTGTTAAAGGTGTACTAAGTAAATCTTTTGAACTGCTTTAATCCATTGCTCAACCAAGTTTAAATAGTCCTTCATCCTTATCCAATAATCATGTACAATCCCAAATCCGCTATACAAATACTCGCGTATAGGTACTCCCACAATCACAAATAGTCATGCACTCTTAGTACGAAATTTATTCGATTTACTTCGACTTTGTGAATGATTTATTAAGTTTTCGAGGATTCGGTCTATGCACCTTGTAGTTGACTCCTATGCCACGACACGTACGTTCAATGGTTCAACTTCCACGTCTACCATACAAACTAACTCCTACGTATCTCGCACGTATGACTAATGTCCTTGCGGATGATATCATGAGGCCTTACCAGCCATCGTCATCGTACATATTCCTGCTCTTAATTGCACTGTGGTTATTGCAAAATCATGGTCTGTAAATGTGGCAATTTATTAACAAGGAGGTTTATGTGCGAGTTATGCCAAATCCACAACAAAGCCACTGCCTGCCTGCCATGTTATAGAGAGAAGAGTACCAGACCAGAGTTAGTCGGTTCCAGGCATTCAGTGTGAAATTAATGAAGTGGCGGATGGCAGGATAGCGTAAAACTCAACTTTAGTATACGGACACAAATCTACTAAACACAGTTTCATGTTATACGAGCGCGCTGGAGCCAACCCGCTATGCTATTTATAGGGAACACAATAAATCTGACACAGGGTAACAATATCAATTTTACTGACATGGCACTTCTATTGTACCCCAACGGAAGAGTGGTAGTAGCGGTGGCTAGTATCCTTGTCATAACGATTTTCCGTTTTCAAACACAACTAATTTCATTTTAATGTGCACCGAGACAAAGTCGAGTCGTTTGTACTGAGCAAAAAACTGAACATTTTTAAAAGTCGTTATCTCTTGTTTGTGTTTAATTAAGATTGAATGAAAAGCGAGAGTGGAAAACGTTTCTTTTTTCTTGTCTTTGTAAAAAAGATAATTTCAGATTTCCACTAAAAGAAATACCCTGACCCTGACCTACAACTTTAGCAGACAGACGATTGCAAAACAGCTGAAGGATAAAAAGAGCACGACAGCCATGTACAAAATGTTGCAAGCCTCTCGTAAGGCCAGTTGGGATAAATAATTCATGACAGCCTGTTCAACATTCATTGGATGAAAATAAAATACACACTCTGTTAAAATTGCATAATCATTTTCCTCTAAACTTTTGACATAATTTTAGAAAATCGTTGACGATTATAATATCGTTGTGGGGCTTTTTGTTTTGAATCAACGTAGAGTAGAGCAAAATAGGTATGCAATGGTCCTGAATCCAAAGCTACAAATGACTATTTGCAGCTTTGGAGCACGTGACAAATGTAATTTTTTTGTTCGCTATTTGCTATTTATCCCAGAATTGGCAGCTAGATCAAGAAATATTTATAGAAATGGTCTCTACATACTTACCTCGTGGTTTTGGATAATCTAGATTCAATTTACAAGATTTCCCATACATTTTCATAGATTTTGTAACCAGATGTTAACCCAAATCTCAACCAAATCGTGGTAAAGTGTGGTGAGCTCTGGCTTTGAAAATATTTATGTATATGTCACGACTACAGTATACGCCGTCTAACCATCATTTCATTTGGGTATGGGTGAGTTGAAAATAATAGGCAAAATATTTGTGGGACTCCAATTTGAAAAAAAACCCTACTGTAAAGTTCGAAGCAAAAAATAGATTACGGTTCAAATCAAGTAAATCGTAATTTTAGAATGGCGAATTAAGAAGTTTTTTTTTGTAAAGAAAAAATATCCAATATAAAAATAATATTTCCCAAATCAAGAGACGCGAGAGCGTCTCGCCCGCCAAAGGAAAAAAAAACGAAAGCGAACAATCAAGAGACGCAAGAGCGTCTCGCCCGCCAAAGGAAAAAAAAAACGAAAGCGAACAAGTCTATGATTACCGGAGACAACTTGCTTTTTTGTTTGACCAGGCTACAGCCTTCCAGGCAACAGCCCCCAAAAAATTTTTTTTACCTAAATATTCCACACATCCTGTTCTAGTGCCTTTCCAAATAAAATCTTCGATCGGCACAATAACGGGTAAGATATTATGCAATAAACGGTGAAATTTTCACCCTCACAGACTTAAGCGAGTAACCCAATTTCAGTCTACAGTTGCAGAAAGACTTGCTTCTACTGTCTCTCTTCGTGATGGGATTTTTATGAAATTTGGAACGAATGATCCTCTGGTGGTCCTTCTAAAGAATCAATGTCTTCCATTTAGATAAGTGGATGGAATAACGGTAAATTAATAGGTAAAGTTAACAAAAGATTTCCAACAATTGCGTCTATCGGCTCATCGCATTGACCATTTTTTAAAACACTGCGGCATTGGGACATTTGGATATTGGGACACCGGGAGACTGGGAGACTAGGATCTTGGGGTAGTGGGATATTAGGAAATTGGGACATTACAGAGAGAAAAAAAATTAGAATGGTTATCTAAAGAAATAGTCGAATTCATCTAAAGTTCGCGTTGATTTTCAGCTTTTGATTCTATGTAGTTGAAACAGTTACGAAGATATGGATAATTTTTCTATTCGTCATTAGTTGAAACATCTACTATATTTGCAAATTCAATTAATTCATTTGTAAAGACAGCTATTCATTATCTATAAATTGTTAAATGTTGGATAGCTAAATTGTGTTGAAGAAAAAAGAACGATTGTTTGTAGTTAAATTTTATATTTGAATAAAAATAAATAACAGGCGCGACAATCCAGCATTGGACTAAGGCCGCAGGATGTGATAGTGACATCCTATTTCCAAGATCTTATCTGCTTTTTGTTGAGGTAATGAGATCAGCATCACGCTCAGCAGTGTTATTTATCCCCATAAATGGGTACTCGTTTAACATCTGAGTGAGATCATAGTCCGTCACAAGCTCGTGAGTTCGAAAAACACCATGATCCACGGTGAGATACGAACTCATGACCCTGTGCACCGAAGGTGCGCGCACTAACCGCTAGACCAGCCAGACTATAATATATTATATTTGAATAGTACAATCAAAAACTTTTGTGGAAGAATTTACTAAACTTTATCTTCTAATCTTGCGTGGTTAAATGAACGAATTTAATAGTATTTTCAGCTACGAAGATTAGAGAAATCAGCTATTTCTTTGGTAAAACTATCTAAATTTAAGTCAACTACTTCACTTTAGATAAAAAGTCTAAACCATTTTTTTCAGTGTAGGGTCTTGGGACATCAGGACATTGGGGCATTAGGCACAATGGGGAAACAGGGACGTGGGGACATCGGCATATTGGGGCATTGGGACATCAGGATATTGGGACAATGGGACATTGGGACATTGGGATATTGGGACATTAGGACACTGGGAGACTGGGACATTAGGACACTGGGATATTAGGACATTGGGACATTATGACCTTGGGACAATAGGACATTGGGACATTGGGACACTGGTACATAGGGGCATTGGACCACCGAGACATCGGAATGTTGTGACATTGGGACATCGGGATATTCACACATAGGGGCACTGGGATATAAGAACATGTGAACATTAGGGTCTTGGGTCATTAGGACATTGGGATATTTGGACATCAACACATTAGGACATTGGAACATTAGGTACACTGGGGAAACTGGGACGTGGGAACATTGGGGCACTGGAACATCGGGATATTAGAACATTGGGACATTGTAACATTGGGATATTGGCACATTGGGATATTGGAACATTGGGATACTGGGACATTAGGGCACTGAGATACAGGGACATTGGGGCACTGGGATATTAGGACATTAGGCTATTGGGACCTTGGGACACTTGGTATACTGCGACATTGGGACACTGACCACTGGCACATTAGGACATTGGGCCATTGGGATATTATCACATTAGGATACTGGGACATTTGGGACATTGGGGTACTGGGATATTAGGAAATTGGGGCATTAGGACCTTGGGACATTAGGACAGTTAGACATTGGGATATCAGGACATTAGGTGGGAGACTGGGACATTGGGATATTCCGATACTGGGACATTGGGACACTACGGTAGTGGGACATTCGGACATTAAACCATTGGGGCACTGTGATATTTGCACATTGGGACAATAGGACCTAAATTGGGACACTGGGACATCAAGATATTGGGACATTGGCACATTAGGATATTAGGACATTGGGACACTGAAATATTAGAACATTGGGACATGAGGACACTGTGACAATGGACCTTAGGGCATTAGGGCATTAGGACATTGGGACACTGTGACATTGGGACAATGTGACATTGGGACACTGGGTCAGGGGTCATTAAGGCAGATCAGTAACAGAACGTTAACAAAGCGTTGGCAAGGCAACAACAGAGTGTTAGCAGATCGTTAACAGAAAATTTACAGAGCCTTAACAGAACGTTAACAGAACGTAAATCGAGTAATAAAAGAAAGGTAACAGACCGTTTACAGAGCGTTAGCCGAATGATTAAAGAGAATTAAGAGAACATTAACAGAACGTTAACAGAGCATTAACGAAAAGATAATAGAGTGTTAAGAGAACGTTAATAGAGCATTAACAGAGTTAACAAAAATTTAACAGATTACTAACAGAATGTTAGCAGAGCTATAACACAAATCTATTTTGCACAAAATACATATTAATAAACTATACCCATTTCATCCCAAAATTATTTTTAAAAAAGCTCAGCAACAGCCATTTGTGGCGTATTTGCAATTGCGTTTGCAGTATCTATTTATTTTAAAGAAGACTGTGAATATAACTTATGATATTAAATTTATGGAATATGCTGAACAAAAACCTATTGAAACTTTTCCCAAAACAAAAATATTAGTTGGCTATTTAAGTATGCAAAAATATATCATATCTGACCAAAAACAACAAAGTTGTAAAAGTTACCCCGCCAAAAAAAAATTCATCTGCCGCAAAAAGAATACATATCACTCCAATCCGCTGCTCATATCTAATTTTTTTTGCTGGATGTACTTTTGTTTTAGGTGTAAATGCTGGAGAAGTTTAAATGTACAGGACTACTTCTTAAATTAATTTGGAGGGAGCCGTCAAAGTGGCACTGAATAAAATGTTAAAGCTCCCACCAAATTACTTTAAGAAGTAGTCCTGTACATTTAAACTTCTCCAGCATTTACACCTAAAACAAAAGTACATCCAGCAAACAAAATTAGATATGAGCGGCGGATTGGAGTGATATGTATTCTTTTTGCGGCAGATGAATTTTTCTTTGGCGGGGTAACTTTTACAACTTTGTTGTTTTTGGTCAGATTGTATATACCACTAACTGCTTAATATACTTTAAGCTCGCACCAAACATGCAATAAAACACATCACTACTCCTATATGATTTATGAATGTTACACTAAACGCTATTGCAGCTATCTTAATCAGAGGAAAAAATGTATACAACTATAATTCGCCCTGAAAAAGGATACGGTACGGTAATATTTAATTCGTGTATTTAACTTAATTATTTAGCGATTTGCCGACAGGTGAATGAACATAAAACACGCAAAATAACGCTGAATAAAGTAGTAAATCATAAATTATTCGCAAATTTGGGTAAAACACGGACGTGATAATGAGAATACATACACGACCAGAATGACGCGAAAAAAAAACAAATTTGTGGAGGACTATAATTGTGGCACATTAAATAATGTTGTCTTCCATAGTTTTGCGGTTTATGGAATCTTTTCGGAGATATCGAGATTTTAACAAAATGGGTGGCTGGAAAAAAGTTGTATGTTGCATTTCATAAATTTTTGGAAAACGTCATAAGAATATAAGTTGTTCCGACACACTTTGAAAGAACATGAAGTAACGAACATGAAGTAAAACATACAACATTCTTCCACTTCTCAACTATGCTTTCACATCTTCCATAGTCATTGACCTTATTGGTTGATTATTTATTATATATCTAGAAGGAATGATACACAAAATGGTCTGAAAAAATGCAACATACAACGTTTTTCCAGCCACCCCTTCAATTCTGTAAAAGTGTAAATCGTTAAATGCGTAACCGGTAGGCGGCGACCCCCTGCGTGTTCGCCGTAACTTTTCGAGGGGGTCGCAAAATACCTCTCTTGAACCGATTACTCAAACATTAGAATTTAGGCAGAATGTCCCTCTTCGGTCCTATAATGATTGCATTTGTCGGAAACGGATGGATAGATGGATCGCAATAGGGGCAACATAACAAATTCAACGAATTCCTCAACTCATGTTTAACAGTGAACTCCAGAGATCACGGGATTTACTTGATTTTTCATTCTTCGTTTTCGTAGGTCGTAGCCATATGCCTACATAGGTGGCGATCAGTTGATCACACACCTAATGGACCAAGGTGGAATTTAGAAAAATGTATGCAAATGCAAAGCTTGCTGGTCACTTTTATTTTGGAAGTAGCTAAAATCTCAGAATTCAAGAAAATTGATTCCAGACTCCCTGGAGAATAAAGTGATAGACAAACCTAATCTGAGAGACATTTCTGAAATGTAGCCCCTGTTAGTGCTAAGGCCTGGATGGACCTCCATCGAAAGTCGCCTAATAATTGTTATGCCCGTCACTATGTGAAAGGGTATGTTAACTTTCTCATGAAGTTTGCAACGCACAGAAGGAAGCGCCTTCGACTACTTGTATAAAGTATATCTATTATTGATCAGTGTGACGAGAGAAATCGATTGAGCGATGTCTGTCTGTTTGTCTGTTTGTCCGCGTGTTGCAACGCAAACTAGTCCCTCAGTTTTGAAGCTATCGGGCTTAAATTGTACACAAGTTTCTTTTTAGTGTACGCTGTATACATGGTGTCCCGCATTAGGTGGTCAATACTGTAGGGGGTTGATAGCACAACTTGATTCAGCAAGAAAATTACCAATACAATAGGAATTTTTTTACCCTTACCTTGTTATCGCTCTTTTTGTGAAAGTCATAGAAAATCGTGACTTGTCATGCAAAATCATAATTTGCAGCCCTCCTGATGACTTAATCCAAGATTTGATTTCAGTTTCAGAAACTACTTAAAATTTCACAAAAACCTAAGTTTTTCCTGTTGCCAACATTATCGCCACTTTCAAGATACAGTTACTCAAACTTAATAGAAATTTTAAAATTGATTTTTCATCAAAAATTCAAATAGTAATTTCATAACGGTGCTTTATACGTACAACTCTGCAAAGTTGATAAAAGTTGCTTCAACATGTTAGCTTTCCAACGGTATATCACTTTTCATATTTAAATTGCAGAATTTTAGGGAAACACGCATTGATTGGTAAAAATCAAAGACGCTTCAGTGGAATCGCTAACAGTTTTTCCTTTACTCGAAAAAAGACAAACGAAGGCTATTATGGTTCGGGATAGAATCACGCTACATTATTTTGACCAGAACTGTAAGAATTTTGTACATTGTTTTGCAAATGCAACGGTACTTATAACAGTTAACATTTAATATTTGCTATTTATGGCATATAGACGGGTACCCCGCTCATAATGCGAAGATCTATAAAAGAATATTTGAAATACGAATTTCCCGGAAAGTGGATTGGCAGATTTGGGACAGTTGCGCTGCCTGCGAGAAAGGTCGACCTTACTCCCCTAAATTTTCATTTATGTATGGTAACTTAAAAAACAATGTCTATTCCTAGCCGATTACTTCCCGGGAACAGCTGCTGCAGCTAGTTAATGATGCTTGTAACAACACAAAGGAACCCGCTCCTGAAATCCTTCGTGAGGTTTCTTCGATGCGCCGAAGGTGTCGAGTCTGCATACAAAATGGAGGAGGCCAATTCCAGGAGCATTATTCCAATTCATCAATCAGACCCATTTAATCATTAGTTAATATTTTTAGTTTATTGGTTATTTCTCATATTCAAAACTTAATATTCATTTTTATTTAACAGATTTTCAAAATTGCGATAGTAAAATATAAAAAATAAATAAATAAAATTTCAGTTTGAATAATCCGATAAGAAAATAATTCTACCTTCTTTTTACATCCAATATCCAATGTGTAATTCCAAAATACCGAGATGTAAATATGAAAAATGATATACCGTTGGAAAGCGAACATGTTGAAGCAACTTTTATCAACTTTGCAGAGTTGTACGTATAAAGCACCGTTATGAAATTACTGTTTGAACTTTCGATGAAAAATCTATTTTAAAATTTCTATTAAGTTTGAGTGACTATATCTTGGAAATGGCGATAATGTTGGTTTTTGTGAAATTTTATGTAGTTTCTGAAACTGAAATTAAATCTTGGATTAAGTCATCAGGAGGGCTGCAAATTATGATTTTGCATGACAAGTCACGATTTTCGATGACTTTCACAAAAAGAGCGATAACAAGGTAACAGTAAAAAAAATTCCGATTGTATTGCTAATTTTCTTGGTGAAACAACACTTACAGTATTGACCATCTAATGCGGGACACCCTGTATATGTCGGAACGAATGGAATCGGATCATGGCGTCATGGAGCTGTCATAGAAACCAACACCTGAAACTTAGGTTCTTCTGAGAAAATCTTTTTTCTTTATGTACCAATCTTAACCTTCTTCCGGGCGCAATTTACCGCAATGATCATCAACATCACACAATTTTTCCCGTGGAGTACGGACCGCGTTAGAAGGCATAACTATTCTGACGTTATACAGTCCTACACAAGATGAAACCATATTTCGGGTAGATAGATGTAGATGTGTTGGCGTGTCTTCTTAAATCTTTTATTACTTCGCCGATGATAATTTTTATAATTGCCATCTATTTATTCATGGAAGTAAGGGGCGATTCAGACTATCGACAAGATTTACTAAATCCTAGATTTAGTTGACAGTTGTACCATATTGTACTGCAATTTGAATAATGTAAGTACATTCTACGATGCATTTCAAATTTAATGTCATACGATTTAATCTAGTAGGCGGGTTTCGACTCGATTAATTTAGTGGTTTTAGTAAATCCTGTCCATAGTGTGAATCCCCTCTTATTGAACGGGAATTTATCCCATAGGTAGTGCAATAATATACAATTATCAGTTTCAGGAAATGAGTAAAAGTAAAATATTTGAATATTAAAGGAAAATTAAAAATCTAGGTTTAGGCAAAAAAAGAAATAACGTAGGAAATAAAAAATAAATTAAATTAATGATTATAATTCAATCGTTTCGATTTGACGAAGAAGTTTGTTTTGAAAATTGCAAGCGAAGGAGGTAAAGGACCAAGCTGTAATTTGTCATAGTTGCTAAGCATACAAGGCATTGGTGAATCCTGATAAATCGACAGCTCGGCAGCCATCTAACCACAATATGTCTCTCTTTCGATTAATAATGATTTTGAAAATTTATTATCTACCGTTGGGTAGAAATAACTGGGACAGTGAGGCCGGTAAATTGCCGCGGCGCGCCCGATTATGTTACACAAAGAGGTGCGCCTATGGATGAAGGTTAACCAAACTTCACTCAAGTGTGTTCCTAGTAAAGCCTCAAAACATATATAGGAACGGATGAAATCGGAACATTAGATCATAGGGCTGTCATATAAACCAACCCCTGAAAATTAGGTTCTTCTAAGAAAAACTGTTTTCTTTATTAAGCAATCTTAGATATTTTCCACGTTGAAATTACTGGGGAATCAAAAAATAATACAGAAAATGGCCGAGACAAATTATGGAACCGTTTTCGGATTGTAGCTTATGGAATTCCCGAGCATTTGCCACATATTCCACGACAGTAAGTATGCATTTTCTTTGAGAAAATCGCAGCGTACAAAAATTTAATTCTAATTCTGCCCAAGGTCTATCCAGGCCTTAACTGAGAAATTATTTCGAAACGTCTGACGAATCCTCTGGGACTTTTGACTGGTAATCAACTCGTCTGTGGGCATATGCGTATCTGTTTGAAATTCATTTGGACAAAAAAAATAATGTTCGACGAAGAAATGTATTTACGATAGTTTGCAATTTATTGGTAACAAGGGGGGTACAAGTTTGCTGAAATCAAAGGATAAACCCAGAGAATAAGAAAAAAACCTTTGCCAAAAAATTCTCATTTGGTTATTCATTCAGGAGGGTTTGCAAATTTCAGTCGATTTCCAGCTTTTCATGTAACAATGAATCCATTAGATTAGAGGGTTCAATTTACTGAACTACGTCAATCTTATCAAGAGATATTGACAAAAGTAGGCGCAATTGAATTGCCATCGTAATGTTTCTCATGGCCAATTTTCCAAATGTTTCATAGTCTATTGGACATTAGAGGGACCAGGGTCAATTCCCTATAAATTGTTATTATGCCATTGAGGGCCATTTAGCAGGAGAGGGCAGAGTGGAACGTATGAGAAAAAATTATCTGCCTTGGAAATATTCTCGTGTATACAATTTTCTGTCAATTATTTTTCTTCCATCAAAGGTTGTAGTCCTTCAAGATAAGAGGCCGGGTAGGAATTTACTGCAATATGTTAAGTCGATCAAAAGCTATTGACAAAGGCTGGGAAAAAATAACTACCTCAACATTTTTCCCAGACAATTTTTCAAATATTTCATGAGCGATTCGAGGCGGTGGTCATTGAAGGAGTGAGGGAGAATGGAGGGTAGGTGGAGATAATTTACTGAAGTTCGTTCATTCGATCAATATATAAAACTGCCTTCACAATTTTTCTCATAGTCAATATTACAGATGCTTGAAAAGTTATTTGCGCTGTTGAGCGTGGAAGTCATGCTGATGAGGGCCGAAATAAATTAAGCGAGAGATGGAATTCACTAAAATCCGCTTATCTGTTCTGCTGTTCGGGTTAGAGATCAATCCGGTGAAATCCACTTATCTGTTCAGAAAATAAAGACAAAACTATGTGAAGAAAAAAGTGAAAAATGAAAAAAATTTGCTCAAATCCGGCGATTCCGCCAGGATATATAGATAAACGTAATTGAAAATGAATTGTTTACGTAATTTCGGTCTTTGAGAATTTTTCGCATGTTCAGAGTGTAGAGCGATTCGGTGGAATCAATTCGCTGAAATCCGGCAAATCGTTCAGGACATACAGAAAGAACTATGTGAAAGAGAACTGTTCTTTTAGTTATTCTCATTTTGAATTTGTTTGCGTATTTCAATAGTTACTCTGCTATTAATGGAAAAGATCAATTTGACGGGAAAATCGTTCAATAATCCGTTGGACGTTCAAAAAATATAGGCTATGTTAAAATGGCTATGTTAAAATGCTATGTTTGTAGTCATTCTGAATTGTTGCTCATTGCGAATTGTCTGCTTACTTCAATGGTTATACTGTTATTCCGGCCGGAGCCTTGTGTAGACTCGTCTGGTTGGGTCAACATACCTATACATCCTGTAATTCGTCCAAGAAATACATACAGAAGTATATGTGGAAAATAATTGTCTTCATAATTGTGCCCATTGTGAATTTTTCATGTCTCAATATGTAGTTGTCCTGTTACTTTGGGTAGACCCCAATCCTGTGAAGCAAATTTACTGAAGTGCGCTCATATGTTAAAGAAATACGCGCTGAAATAGGCGAAAAGAACCCGTTGTGAATTCTTGCTCATTGTAAATTTTTCGCGTGTTTCAATAGTTATTCTGCTAATCCGGCCAGAGCCTAATCCAACAAACTCAAAATTACGGTCCAGCCGTTCTTGAGTTATAAATGGTATGTAACTAACACGACTTTCTTTTAAATATATAGATATATAGATAAGAACGGTAATTTTCCAAGTGATCCCATATAACAACACTGGAAAAATGAGGGAGCCTAACAATCCGAGCTTGCTTTTTGCACTAATATATCTATGCTTTGCCAATTTCCATTTGTATGTCTAATCTAAAAATTTGTATGTCTATTGATACCAAAGGGTCACCGATGCAGTGTAGATATTTATCTTTTCCTTTTAACCAAAAAAAAAACTCTTCCTCAATTTTGAAAACATTAAACCAATTGAAATGAATTCGTATTGACAAAAGGATTGGACGAAAACAATTGATTGCAGAGAATCGAGTTGAATTGATTTTATTGACACAGTCGTTCATTTTACCATGCACCTCAATCTCGGTAATACCATTCTCCCACTCAACTCTTGTGAATACTTTTCCATCACCCGTTCGTTTTACCATCATGAGTTTGAGTATTACGTCCGCGCGCTCCTTGAAATCCTTGCGCTAATATCCTATCCATGTTTGTTCAATTCACAAGAACACTTGCTGATGGAAAGCAAACACATCCATCTCCATACATGTCTGGTCGATTGGTTGGATTGGGTTCGTTGTTGCCATCAGGATTGGGATGATCGCAACGAAGGGTTGGTTACTGACTGATATGGCCTCTTTATAGCTTAGTCAACAAGATTGCAGAAGAAAAGGCAAATAGCGCAGCGCAGTTATTATGATTCATGTCAATATAGTTGCTGACCTCTTATTCATTCAGCATTCGGTATTATGATGGAATGTTCGATTTCTGTATGTGCGGTATTGACTGATTGATGCTGGCTGAGGATATTGTAAATTACGATCATAATGTATGAAAGTAGGTTTGTGGTGAGGCTGTGTAGACCAGTATGTGACCAGGTTGAAAGGGTTTTGAAAAGACATCGGAGTTAATTGAAAACGTAATGTCTGACATGCATATGTTAATTTTTATCCGTTAACACTCATTTCAATAAATAAATCAATCAAATTATTGCCGACTGAGTTGCACTCGTGCTCTGTGGCCGTGATGGTTCGGTCGCCACTCTGTGAAATAGACACTCATAAAGAAACGAGTTTCCAAACTCGGCACGACTCGTCGCAAGTTTATTATTCAGAAGAAAATGATAAGAAATATTCTTGTCGTAGAATAATAAAACTAACAATACGGCTAGGAAGTGGTATGGCTGACAACCGTATCACACTCCGAATTCAGTTGTCTTCCTAACGTTGATGACTACACACGGTAGTCATCAACGCACCATGCTCCACTAGGAGTTACGGTATCAAGAGAGAGAGAGAGTTGCACTCTGCAATACTAGTAGGGACTTGAGATTGAACTTCCGCTGTACAAGAGAAGGAGAGAGAGAGAGCGAGTGCGAAGCATTTTATAATTTTCATACAGAAATTCATTGGCAGAATGACGCAAAAGTTATATTATTTTTCAAGAGATCGCAAGCAACCCATTAAAAAATGAATCCCTATAAAAGGGAACTTATTTTTGCAACGATGTCCTGCATTTCCGAAGGGAATGGTAGGCAATCCATTTTAATCCCCACACAATTCATTGCACCGTAGATGCAGGCTTCTTACAGATATTTTATATTGAACTCCAAACGAATTTTCCACTAATTGGTTTCCGTTGCTAAAACCCACTTCCGACTGTACAGTTCCTAATATCCTATATTACATTCCGTGTACACACTAATACGATTTCAAAAATAAATCAGAATTATTGTCTGGACGGAAAATAAATGAAACGAAACGGAACCTTCTCTTCGACGTGTATACACTTCGTAAAATTTTTCTCCGCTAATACACGGTATTTTCATCCTGTGTCGTCGTATTTCGACGAGATTTATTCGGATTCATATCGTAATATAATCTTTCGGTGCACGACGCCGGATACGAAGACCTTTCATATCCTTCCAAATTACACTCTCGCACTCTTATCTGCGACTATGGATATGTTGCTGTTGTTATTGTTGCTATTTCTTCTCGTTGTCCATCGTCAGTGGCGTAACATTTCCTAAAGTGCGTTCGAAATTGAAATGGGGGCCCCATGACAGTACAATTTTCAGTAGCGGAGATCTATGCAACCACCATGTTGGACATAGGTATTTCGAAAATTAAAATTGTTCTTTTACCGAGACAATGTGCCATCACATCCCTCATCGGTTATCATGACTAAAATAGTTAAGTCTTTGATTCTTCCTCTTCTTCTTTTAGTGGTACAGAAACGTGTTATTCTTTGATTCGTTTGCTTCATCATCAATGAAAAGGCTTTGAAAGTAAGTGTCCCATTAGTCTGTGATACTTAGCTTGGGTCAGGGCCGGAACACCGTACCTTACGCCACTGGCCATCGCGTTTCGTCGTTCTATACCGTTTTTCTTATGCGTATTAACTTTTCTAAAATACTATACACTCTGGAAACTTTTCATATAGTATGACAGCATAAATTTCCGGAGATTCTTTCATGATATACGATTACATAGTGGCACAATATTATCCTTTTGCGCCAGGCATCTGGATAGATAAGACGATTGCCGTCGTCGTCGTCCAACTCCTGTTTATCGTCGAGATCGTATAGTTGGGCAATAAAGTTTTGATGTGTGTCCTGTAAAATCACCGGGGCGTGGGTAGTTTCGGTGCAGGTACGATTAAGTTAGTTTTAGATACAAAGTTGCATGATTCTCAAATTGAAGTTGTTTTAAGCTAAGGTAAAATGGATAAATGGTTATGTATCCCTTCGCTATCTTCGCATAGCTTAGAGGTCGTTATCGCGTTAATGCGTGGGGATTCTTTCACCGTCATAAAACCCAACTGTGTATCTTCCGGCGTTTGTTTAGAATCCGAAAATGTTGGTCCTTGTTGGACCTATAATAATATTCATTATCAATTCACACATTATTCCTCAACGTCTCCCGATATCGTTAAGATTTAATCAAACCCGATATTGTATCCCAAGGAAACACTCGTGCCACCTATATATGCTAATGAATAATCTCAGTCGATTTGTTATGTCAATTAGAGCCCCTAATGGACTCTTTTAGTAGTCTACACTGCGATTACGAAGGAATGCTTCTACTCGTATACTCACTAAAATTTATATTGTTAAAACTTGCATTCTATGTACATACTCATAACTACCATACAATCCCTTCGTTGTTTAAACCCTTCACTTCATAACATAACGCTTCCTTAATCGGGCGCCAAACACGGAATGGGTGGTCTGGTATGGCGGCATGCAAGGATTGCATGACCATGCTTGCTTTGGCATCATAACTTTGAAATTCCTCACAGGCTACATTGAGCAAATAAATGTAGTACGTACGTACGACTACTCGTTGAAAGGAGAAAGTGAACTCGGTGTCTCTGCATCCCTGAAGCCATTGTGTGGTTTTTTAATAAAGCCGCCAAGTCACGTTATATCCCGGGCGGGCGCTTCATTGAAAAATGATTCTGGACTAATGCACACACAGCTCGATTTAGCAAGGATATGCTTCTACATATACGAGTACGAGTACATAGCCGGCGGCAATTCGACTTTGCATTTTTTATGGCTCGAAGTTTTTATTTTCCAGGCTCCCCTGGAAATGGAGAATGAACTTAAGAAGCTTTTGCTGGAATGAAATTGAATTCTATGGTGGAAGTGGGGGTATTTATATGTAGAAGACACGCGAACTCACTTTTTGATTGATATTATGGTAAAGTGAGATCTTGACGAGGATGGAAGTAGGAGGATGGCTAAGGTGAAATTATTGGATGATCATATTATGTAAAATTGCTGGCTCTCGTTCTCGACGAAGGTTTTTTTGATTAACAAATACCCTTCAATTGTTGTGTGCTTTTATACATGAATTTTGTCTGGGATTTGTAGACATAATATTTTAAATTTGGTGTGCTGAAGTTTGTTGGGGATGAATTTGTATGCAAAGAGGAGACAAATTACACAAAAGCTGGCTTTCGCTTGTGTGCCTCTATTATTGTCATTTGTCAATGTTACTCAAGTACACAACCCCATTTTCGTAAGTGTAAGTAAAATTGAGGCATTAGGTTCGTTAGAGAGTATACTATACCTGTCGGGAGCTATCATCATCAATGTGACAAGATAGCCCGACGTCGGGCCTTGGCCGCCATCTTGTCCTCAAATTTCGGAGCCCCAGCAGCTGGTGGGGGTCCTGACCTATTGCATTCTCTCAGCGAGCTCTCGGTCGGCCATGCAACCTCGCTCCGTCAACTCGTTGTGCCTTCTTCGGCATATGATTATTGTCCATTTGTTGTATACAAACTCCGCTGTATTGCGTCGAGTCGCTCGGCCTGTGGTGTAGACACATCGCCCGTTCTGGTAGTAATATCTCAGCCTCACGCGGACGCCTTTCAACATGCCAATACCAAGTTATTATTTCGGTTTTTGAGCTTTTCTGTGATTGGTTGTTCTATGGACAAGCTGCTTCGGATGTAGCTACTCTGGATGTGGTCTCTTTTGATTACACCAACTGACATGCGTAACATTTTCATTTCGGCCGCTGTCATTTTTTTCGCGTAACCTTCATACATCGTCCAGCATATATGAATACAAGGCGCCGATAAAAAATCCAGAGTTCTCTCGCACGCTGCGCTTTTAGTCTGCGCGCGGCCTTAGCAATGATAAAAGCTCATTTGATACTCAAAGTTGGGCAAATCGGAGCAATAAATCGCAAATATCTCCTTAAATTGTTGTCATAACTTTTGGCTAAATTTAGGTAATCCGCACAAATTAGGCTCCTTCTTCTTGCCTCGTTTTTTATACCGCTCCATGGGATCGCGTCGCTCGGTCTACAGTGTAAGCACATCGCGCGTTCTGGCGATAATGTCTCAACCTATCTATTTAAATTTTTTGGAATTTCAATTGATATTGCCTTCTTTGCGGGGTTTTCGGCCACACAAATTATGCTAATAAGTTTTTAATCGAATATCCTGGTACAGGACGAAACGAAGGTTCGACTAAATCCACAACCTCCCCTATAAAAAAATGCTACTCTACCTTTAAAATGGTTTTAGTTGCTCGTAACTCGTGGGAAAAGTCATGTATAGCATATTTGTTACAAGCTCTTGCTTCGTTTACATACAAGAGCAACTCTTGGGAATTTTTAAGAGTTATCCGTTCATAGAAAGTTATTATATTACCGTTTGCATTTTTTATGTCATTTAAATTTGGTATGCCTTCAAATTTTGGATTACTTTATCTTCGAAATAAGAGTGAGTTTTTCAACGGGGGAAACAACAAATTACATCAAATGTATATTTTGATTACCTTAACCCAAACACTAAATTGCAAAAAGCATAAGACGGAACAAATTTGGGTTTTATAAATAATAATGCAGTTTTGTAACGGCAAATGAGATTGCATTAGGTCATAAAAAATGTTTCTCTAAATGAGCCGTGCTATCTACATAATCATATCATTTGTACGGCAGGAAATTTGAACAAAAATTTGCCCAAACTTCGGAAAAATTAGGGGAAAGCTGGATTTTTGCATGAACCTTCCTTTCGAGGTCCTAAACAAGAACCTAAAAGTCCCCGCTTCTACGAGTGCCACTAGCGGTGCTACAGAGGGTCGAACACCCTCGAAAACAGGTTTTTCTGATTATCTCGATAACGGTAGCATATACAAAAAAGTGGTGTATGGCAAATTTGAAGCTCTTGTGCTTTTTCAATAAACGATGGAAATACCGAATACGTTCGGGCACTTGTTAGATTTGACGCACCTCTCAGCACCACTAAAGAACATTCAACACACTTAACTTCACAATTATATTTTATTGAATTTGTATTATTACACGAATCTTTGAGTCTAAAGGTAAAATTACAATTTAGCATATATTTATAATAAAAAACTGCTGATGAAGTCAACAGTGGTAATCGATAATAAAAAACAACAGTGCTAATCGAAGTCAATTGTATGCAATGACCTAAATTACTTCGATGGCAATTTTGTAATACATATTAATTTTGCAATATGTAACACACTCCTAACGGTACCAGGAGGTCTAACGGTATTTTTAACATATTTCGCGAAAATCGTTATAACGGTAACTCGTACTAAAACCTTTGTATAGAAAATTTGTAGTCTAGAGAGTTTTGAAAAATGCGGCCAAATTTCAAGAGCGCTATGGGGGTTCAAACCTTAAAAAAGGTGTTTTTGTGGTTTTTCGTGAATGGCGCTAAGAGTGTGCTCTATGTTTGTATAAGCTATATATTCGCCATAGCCATATAACAGTTTTCGGTGTACATTACCGTTATAGAGATATTCCCAAAAAACTGCATTTTTGGATATTTGGACCCTCATAACTTCCCTAGGGGGGCTTCCATCGTTGGGGACTATTGGTCCCTTACTAACAGCCACAGGAGCTACAAATTTATTTCAAATTGGTTCTCTCAAGAGGTTACCGTAATTCAAAAATTTCCGAGAAGCGGTTTTTTGTTTAACTTTGACCCCTCATAGCTTCCTTGGAGGTCCCCGTATAGATGAGCGGTTTTTGGCATTTAAGTTAAGGTTAGGAAGCAACAAATTGTTACGGACATCCCTCCCGAATACGTTCCCATTAGGAAGAAATTCACGAAAAACCGAAAATACCGTTATTGTACGGTTCGGACCCTCATACCGCCCTGAGAATTGCACGCATCGATCTGAAATTCGAATATTTAGTTAAGCGTTATATAAGCTACAAATTCGCCGTATAACAGTTTTCAGTGCACGTTACCGTTATAGGGATATTCCCCAAAAACTGCTTAATTGAATGTTTGGACCCTCATATCTTCTTAAGGGGGGCTCCCATCTTTGGGGACTTTCGGCGTCTTACTGACAGCCACAGAAGCTACAAATTTCTCCTAGAGGACCATAGAGCACACTCCCCCGTCTTAGCGCCATTCACCAAAAACCCCAAAAAAACCCTTTTTATAAGGTTTGTTTGAACCCCCATAGCGCTCTTGAGGCTGCATGTATTGATATGAAAATTAGTAGCTTCCATCAAAACTCTATAGACTACAAATTTTCCATACAAAAGTTTTTAGTACGAGTTACCGTTATAGAGATTTTCGTGAAATATATTAAAAATACCGTTAGACCTCCTGACACCATTAGGAGTGCCCGAACGTATTCGGTATTTCCATCGTTTATTGGAAAAGCAGAAGAGCTTCAAATCTACCATACACCACGTTTTTGTACATGCTACCGTTATCGAGATAATCAGAAAAACCTGTTTTCGAGGGTCTTTGACCCTCTGTAGCACCGCTAGCGGCACTCGTAGAGGCGGGGACTTTTAGGTTCTTGTTTAGCACTGAACTTCGGGATTTTGGAAGACGGGAATATGGATTTAGTAGCGAAAACCCGCCCAGTATTGTTACGCAATCGTAATTAACAAGAACACGGTTATTATGACAGATTTATCATGATTGGACTTATGAAAATTGTATGTGAAAGTCCTTTTTAGGGTTTTTTTTAGACATTTTTTTTTTCAAAAAAAACCTCATGAAATCGATTTTGACCGTCCGTCCGTCCGTCCGTCCGTCTGTTCGTTAAATAACTCGAGAACGGCTTAACCGATTGTCATGAAAATTTGGTAGGAATGTGTAGAATGGTTACAGTCTTTGGCACATATACCTTAGAAGTTGTTAGGAAGAAGATAGCAGGGTGTCCCGAGCGTTTGAACAAAGTCGACTTTTTTTAGTTTTTATCGGAGATTAACGTATGGGTATTTAAATCAAAGATCTAAACGAGTACATCTTATGTCAGTTAAAATTTTTCAGCTGCGAGTAACGGTCAAACAGTTATTGGCGTTTAATGTTAAACTTCCTTTTCGACCTCCGTATTTCTAAATCGTTATAGGGATCGATATGAAACTTTGGTCAGATTGGTCAGTATGGCGTTATATACGTTAAATATTAAGACTGTTGACTTTTGCTAAGGAAAAGTAAATAACAGTAAATTTGTAAAATTTCAATATAAAAATTCTGCTAAGGGTTTTTAGAAAATTACATAGGGAATATGAAATATGTCTACGAATTTTCATTCGAATAACTGTATCCAAACCGGAAATATAGCTAAGTAAGTATTTAGTAAGGGTCTTTCACAATGCAAGCATTTCTTCAATGCATATCTTTTAACTTGATGAAACAATGGACATGAAATTTTGTGGAGATGCATATAATGGTAATAGTGTTTGCCTAAATATTTTTGAAGTTTGTCGGACCAAGTTAACAGGGTGTCCCTGAATAGCTGCAAAAGTATACTTGTTCAATACTCATAGGAAAGCTTGCGTGGGCTCTTATGTAAGGGACACAATGGAATCATTTCATATAAGTTGCTTTTCCTTGATTAAAAAAACAGTAACAGTAGTTTTACAGCCAATAATTCAGTTCATATATAAAGCCAAGCCATCCTTACGTTTGCCTGAGTTTCTTTTTGCTCAAAGTCCATCAGAAATCTTAAATCGAAAAATGCCTGTAGATTTGCCTTGGAGTACTTTTATACAAACTGAGTAAATAGTAGATCTATTTTTGGATTGGTCTAATTAGCGCCTTTCATTCTGGAACGCGTTTATTTAGACCAATCCGAAAATAGATTTACAGTTCGTTAATGCTGTGCACAATTCTTATCTATTGCTTATAAAATGTACGTACAAAAAATATTCACTATGCATCACAATTCTAAAAAACCCTCGTATTGCGGGCGCAGCCCTCTGTACGCCGGTATTTGTTAGTAATTAACTGTTAAAATTGTGGGTAGTTGTACGATAATTGACACATTTCGAGTCTCAAGTTTTTTTCTAAGCAACTATTAGAATTTCATTTCTACGAACGATATTTTTTAAGAGTATGCAGTTATAGGTCCCTATTATCCAACTTTACTTTTAATGGATGCTAATATTTTTTTTCAGAAATTGCACTCAATATACAATTTTGTAACTTCCGTGCGTGTCCCTCTTGGTGATAGGCGGGCAATATTTGTGCACAAATCTCTGTAAAAGCTACTGTAACTTATCTCCCCTTATGGGATTGTGAAAAGTAATCTCTTTTATTAAGTTCAGATAGGAAACAAAAATTTGGTGCTTCCTTGAAAAGCAAGGGATCAAAAACTTTGTCCCTTAACCCTAGAGTGGGCGCGTCTTTCCGAGAAACGTCAGTGGGCGCGTGGGGAGCATTTTGCCGCTCCTTTTCAGTGACCATTTTAAGTAGGAATAAGGCAACTGAATTAATTTATTTTCTTCAGATTTAAGTAAAACACAAATAAGCAATGACAAATTAACATATTTATTGAAATCTATTTTGAGAACTTCGGTTTATAAAAGGTTTTCGAAAACGCAACGCATTTTAATAGACTTTTAATATATTCTACATTATCGTATGTAATACTCATAAAAAAGGAAATTAACAGCGTTATTATAGTTAGTACAATAAATGCACCATAAAACATACCCAAAATTCCAACTTTGCCAAAAATATGTTTTTTTATATGAGATATTTTTACCTACGTGAGAAGGCGCGCAATGAGCAAATTGCCGCCTGATGGTAACAACCTCCTTCTCCAGCCCCACTCCGCCCACTGCCGACGTACAGCCTTTTGGCACGAGTTCTGGATGAAAATAGGGGCAGCTACTGAAAAGCGCAAACTTAACGAAGAATTATTTTACGAATTATTAAGGTTTTTTTGGTGAGGGCGGCAAAATGCTCATAGCGCGCCCACTCTAGGGTTAAGAACTGACTAAGAAAAGCACTATCCTTATTTGTATTAACCCTCTGACTGACATTGGGGTCTGGCCAGACCTTTTTCGAATTTGACACTATTTTTAACATGTTTCTAATTTAGCTATTTATTTTAAATTTCCGGTAGCTTCCTAAAATATTGTAAGCTTCAGATCTGCGCAACAACTAGATCGTGATGAGTTCCACAAGGATAGTTATAAAGACATTTTGATGAATATGTCACATTCGTAACATATAGGTCTGGCCAAACCCACTCGTGATGTGTGTGTGAAATACCAACTAATATCTTTTCGTAAAATTTGTGTAGTATATTATAGAAACAATAGCAATTTTTGGTACCTACACATCAATGTCCTTGTAAAAAGGATTAACGTCAAGTGACTACGTAAAGTCATATGAGATATAAATACTGAATTCCTAAAATCTAAAATGCATGGGAGAATGAAAACCATTATTTTATTTTGTAACGTTATGTTACACAAATAACGAGTATATTCGCATAAAAATGGTACGCTTGATCCTGTTGTCATCTGTCGCGCTAGCAGAGGAAGACATTGAAGCGGTTTTTTTACACCTATAAATAAAAAAAATACTCAAATATTTAAATATTATACACCCACATAATATAAGTGTTCAATTAGGTAACAAGAGTTACAATAGTACTAGGTACAGTGGGTCTGGCCAGACACCAGTGTTACGAATGTGACTATCTTAACATGTGTCTGACGAAGGGTTAAAAAAATTAAAAAAAAACTTACTCTTTTCTAATATTTTTTTCTTATTGTGTGACGTCATTTCCATGGATTGCTTAGGGAAATGGAACTTGCAGGAACCATGATTCATCAGAAAGAACTCAAATCTGTTTCATTAAGTACTAAGACGTTTTCGTTGAGAATTCAAAATTATTTAGTCTTTCCATGAATTTCTTAATGAAAATTCAAAAGTTTGATACCCATATTACCTATATGACATACTTAAGCCGGCCCCACACCGACCGGAGTGTGGCACACACCGCACAAAAGATCGGTCGAAGAATGATACCTTCGAGTCGCTGAACCACACTGCTGCTGCACGATTTTTCGTATCAATCTTTTGTGCGGTGTTTGCCACACCCCGGTCGGTGTGGGCCCGGCTTTAAAAAAATGATTTTTCATCCTGACGGACAAGTCGATGTCGAACCACCCAAAGTGTGTACTTGTTATATCGCCATTAAGTTACTCCTACCAATTTATCTTGAAAAGGATCTCAGACAAATGGTGGAGATGTAGTTTAAAATCGACATGTCTATGGAACCACACTAGCATTTTCAGTTATCATTTTGCGTCGTCGACGACCATCTTCCTCATCTACCACAATGGACCAGGGAATTATTGCCAAAAACTGAATCCTTTCGTCTTTCCCGTGGTCTTGTTGTCGTGTTAAATAAAAACTTCAAATCCATAAAAAGTTTGAAAAGGGGCTTTCTGACTTTTTAACAATTTTCTATCGCAGGAAATTAATTTTGTACAGTGTTTTCTTCAAAATTAACTTTGGCCAAGAAAGGTGCAGTTTTGTGTCAATTAACGTGGAACCATCCATATAATCATCATGCCTACCCCTGATGCAATGCCCAAACTTGGAAATCTTAAAACTAAAAACTTTGTATTCCATACTAAATTAATTGTTTTAATGACGCTCCCTTCTCTCTACCTCCACTCCTGCGGAATAAAGTGATTTGCGGCTATTGATTCTTTTCCTAAGTTAGTGAATAAGACGTGTTGGACATTTCGTTAAATTCGTTAACCGTCTCTCAAAGATTTTGATAATTTGATTCGACTTATTTTCGAATTTTGACACCTGAGATTTTCACCATTGATACGATACGATAGGCTCTTCTGTGGACATCACCGAAAAAATTAAAATAATTTTTTTACACGATAGTTTCTTTAAACTTTCCCTGTCACATATTTTTTTTTATACTTTTGTTTTGTTTACATATTATGCAGTATTAATATAAATTATTTTAATTCAAATTAATGACTTTTGTTTTTCTGTTTTCAGGTAAGCACATTTAAGAAATATGTTTTTCAAGTAATTAAGTAAGTACATGTTTATATTCCCTACAAATCTATGTTTCTTTTAAACTCCCGAAATGGTGAGGAGAATGCACAATATGGTTTAAATTTGGGAAGAAAAGATTTGGAGATCCAAAAGTTTTGATTTTTCCAATAGCTTCTTTCCGGAATTAAATGCTACGCGTTAAAGTTTAAATTTCACTACTTTCATAATTATTATGAGTTTGGTGACAGTTTACATATTAGTCCACCCGCTGATTCGTAAATAGGGACGCGTGGAACACAATTAAAATTAAGAAATATTTAGTTTGCATATAGATAAAGATGTACATAATACAAGTTTAGTTTCCTTGCTATCGACCATGATATAAATATAAACTCCCTTAGGACCCAATTTATCTCAAGTTCTCTTGTACATACACATCCCATATACGCAATTTATTTTGTCGCTGCCAAATTTGCCGGTGACTAGAAGAAATAGTTAATATTTCTCCTGACTTCCACTTCCAGTCATCAACACCAAGGACCCTTAGTGCCAGTCCAACTGGAAGGAACATCCATATACCAGTACAAATGAAATGGGGTAGAACATCACATTCCCCGTTAATATTTTTTACGTGACTATTGTGAATATGACAGAGCTTTTATGGAAATCCCCCCAACTTCTCCTTTTCTTATGAATGGATGTCATCCAAAGCCAGCACTTTCACCGACAACATCCACTCCCAGCTTATACATGTACATGTCCTCCCCCAAAATGATAAGGACTATAACGACAAGGATGAAAACCATGAGGTGAAACATGTAGGGCGGTTCGCACATCGGTATGCTTCGACCGAACATTAAGGATGCTCGGCATTTTCCCGTTCGGCCACTCTCGCAGGACGATACACTGTACGAAAGTTACATCGTCAAGTTTTCGTGCATCGAGCATCTGTACGGAGGAGGCCCGTTTGCATATATATTTCGTACACATCCATCCAGTCTTCGGTGAGATTTGGGCAAGTTTTTCCACCGCCACCTTTCAAATAAAAAGGAGACAAACGAGGGGCAATAGCCAGAGGCGCTCTGTGTGTATAAATGGGAAAAATTGAAAATTTCGGGTAATTTACGATTGCGCCGACAATCTAGTGAAAACAATTTTCAATCAGTTGATACGTCGCGTTCGCGGAGCTAAAACGTGTTTCGTATATTTATGATCACATGGTGGAACAAGTGAAATATTTCACTTAAAGCACACACAGTTGTACATCTATTTTGGAATATTTGTTTTTCCATTTTATTTATTGTTTGCATATATAAAACAAAAATAATTGTCAAAAATAAGCTTTGCAATTTTTGTTCGTTATTACTTTTGCGTGAATAATTCTATATGTGAAGTGCAACAAAATAAATTCTTTGTCAGTGTAATATCCTTATACTGTCCACTCTGCTCACCAGTTCCGCTTTTGACCACTGACCGGAAATCGGAAGCTTAATCACAGGAATACAACAAATAGAGGCCCGTCCCTATTCAACATTTTTAATCATACCTTCTCTGATTTTCAATGAAATATTAATAATATATAACAAGGACTCTCTTCTCCTTTCTGCTAATAGTGTGTACTGCATTTCGTTGATTATTTGTCTTTCTGTGTTTTTGTGTTTCGGCCCCGAAATACCTTTTGTGCACACACGGAAATTAACATTAACAATTCGCGAGTGTGCATTAAGTGCAAACAGTTGATTACGCGAGCGCCGATTATGGCTGGTTAAGTTTGCCAGAATTTATCTTTTCATCTTGACCGACAATCGGAAAAATTACACAATACCTATTCCCACATTGTGCATTGTGTATGAGTGTGTCCAAAAGTGCACTATTCAGTATTAAATTGAATGTACACTCTGGAATTCAAACAAAATATTAATTAAACAAAGAAAAATAATAATTGAGAGTGTAAGTGTAGAAATGGAATTTTAAAAATAAATTTTAAATTTTCTCATAAGTGTTTTCCACACAGTGCAGTGAAGAGATTTTATTATGAGCTCATTTCTGATGAGTGGATGAAAAAAGAAAATACTTAAATAAATATTTATAATTTGCTACACGATTTTAATGCAAGGATAATGTTGAGAAATTTTTAGTCGACCATTAGAAGATGTCTATGTTCTATACACAGAAGATGGACTGATTAATATTTTTTAAGAATGATTTTTAGTGCAATTTTGGAGTCTGTTATAATAATAAATTGTAGAAGATTCATTTATTTGGTTTATCTGCTCGTAATTGGAAGATGAAAGATATCAGGAAGCGTCCAAAATAGAATAGTTGACTCAATGGATTCTTAATGGTGTTTTTTTTTTGATAATTAATGTACATATGGGCATACACCAATGTCTTTTCGAAAATCACTTCATGTTGATTATTGTTTTCTTTTCATATTTATATATGTATAAAATTACCAAGTTTTAACACTATCATAAGTCAATCAATATCAAATGAAATAACTAAACAATTTTTGCAAATCAAAGTTTTATTTTGACGCGTCTACGACTGCAATTAACCTATAATCTAGATTTATGTATCTCAAAACGTTTGCAGAATTAAATCAAAATCCCGAAATTCACCTATAAATAGGCTATGTTCCTATCCTATCGAAAATGAGAACTAACCTTTAGAATTAGGGTTTGAATCACATAGGGCCGATAACTAGTACATCTTATCTAGTGCCCGTCGGCTGGTTAGTCTTCGATGCACAGGGTCGTGGTCTCAAAAATAATGTTTTTCAAACTTACCACGGACTATGACATCACTCATATGTTCAACGATTACCTATTTGTGGGGATTAATAATAAAAGCAGTTAAGATCTTGGAAACACATATGTGACATAGGTCCAACGTTGGACTGTCGCGCCAGTTAATTATCTTATTAGTAATTAAATAAATATCCTCGTTCATTGTACTAAGTTGTAACGTAACAAGGATTATGAATCTGAAAATTGAAATGGAAAAAATAGGCTAAACACAAAACAACTTGGAATTAGAGGCTTTGTAGAGATCAAACAGCGCAGTTACTTTGGAAAAAGATGCTTGTTCAATATTATACAGGGTGTCCCACTTGTAGTGGAGGATATTTTAATGGTAGATAGTGTGGGTCATTTGAGGAAAATTAATGTACAAAGGGAACCCTCCATCTTTAATCGTTACAATGTAATATGTAGTATTTTTTGTAAATTGTGTCAAAATGCCCGCCTTGCCGAACTAAATCAAAACTTGCTACACCATCCGAGATATTACTTCACTTTTTGAAACTAAATAAAAATTCCAATAAAACGAAACCTCGCCCGTTACGAAGTTGCCCGTATCTTCCGTGATACACCGATTCAAACTTTCAATCATCCAGCGGCAGATTTTACAACGCTTGTAGGCTGCATAGGTACATTTGTACCTTTGTATATATTGTATGAAAATATTCACTATTTGTATGAATTTGGACCGTTAAGGCGTTACTCAATGCATAATGACTAATTACATTACTAATGGTAATTGTTTTTTGCCAAGGTGGATGTTGTAAGAAGTTGGATTTATGCGGATTTGTAGTGAGTTAATTTAAAAAATAGCTAAATTTTAGAGAGAAAATTTAAAAAAAAGCCACCCTGTAATTTTAATTTGAAAAAGCCTAAAATTAATTTACAAGTAGGAAGTTGAAAACGGTTCAAATTAAGTCATTAATGATTTTAGAAGAGCTCGGTATGTTTGATTTGCAAATAATTGTTGAGCGTTTGATTGAAATTAGCCCCCCTCCTCAAAAAAAAAAAATCAATCAATCACGATAACCCGCTACCTCTAACGAAAGCGACATCAAAAATTAGCACCTTCTCGCTATTTTCCATAAAACAACAATGCTCAAAGCAATAAATATATTGCAGTAATGTGTAAATCGGTGGTTTCACATTGCAAGACGAAACCGGACGGCTAATAAACGGACGGCGAGAGCTTTTGTAGTGGCCAGCAGACAAGTATTGTGCATTTCACATTGTAAGAACGCATCTTACGAAAGAAAAAAATGGGGACAAGGTTGTTTTTCTTTCGTAAGAATCGTACGATCGATTCGAAAGAATTGTACGACCGATAGGACGATTGCATCTACCGATAGTTCAAGCGTTCCGCGACGACAATTAGCGCGTGTTTTACTTGCATTTTAATCTTGTCGACTCGTAACTTCATTGTACCTACACTAACTTTGGAGCGTGCATGGCAACATTTATACATAATATTTGCTGTTTGATTATTGTTTGCCCGTCCGTGTTTTGATCGGATAGTGTGAAATGATCATACGATGGTTCTTGTCGTGCAAACTTGCACCCGTCCGGTTTTGTCTTACAATCTGAAACCGCCCAATGTGTTCACCTCCTGTTAAGCAACAAGTAAGTAGAATTTGTAAGGAAAATTTCCTGCCTCAAATCTTTAGAAATCCGGACGCAACCCAATTGCTATGGTGGAAAAATATCTAAAATACTAATTGTGATAGTTGTTGGTAAATTGTAAATTGTAGCAGATAGCTACATCTAAGGATCGCTTGAAAAAAAATTCAATACCCTTCGCTCTCCTCGGTTTCGGTTTTTTTTTATGTATTTTGGGGTGCTGAGCATAAATACGTAGCTTCTCACCAAAATTTCGTTTTGAAACATGGTTTTACCCTTAGTGGGAAGCTCCAGATTCGTGCTCTGTTCAACACCAAAAAACATAAGAATCAAGAAAACAATTCTTCGCCACATTTTTCAATCTTAAATCAATTAATGACTAATGATGACATATAGCTACCTCCACACTAAGTTAGGCTCTATACGAGGGAGCCTTTTATTTGATCATCTTCTATCGAATTTAATTGCTCCGAGACACATTTAATTATTATTTACAACTATAATTAGTTAACAGTACCAGGACTCCAAGCATTTGATTGATGATGGACATCACAGTCTAAAGTCATTGCGGACCTATTCTATTGAGCCAAAAAATACGGTACTTTGTGCTAAGTCTTTCAGAAAACAATTACAAGTAAATTACGACGTACGTATGCTTCAAGCCCCAATCTCTCGTGTTTTTTGGACTATCTATGAAAATGTATTTTATTGAAATTGGAGAATTACAGAGATAGAGGTATGTCTTTCCACAAACATTGACACTATTTCGGTGAGCGGTAGGGTTGATAAGCGGCAGTGAAAAAAGTTCAATCATTTTTACTTAAAGGAGTAGCTCTGAGGTAATTATCAATGAATTTTCCTTTAATGAAAAAGTCATCGAGTGACACTTTTTAACGTTTAAATTAAGTTGGTTGGTTTCACACCAATTTTCTAACGCATAAAGGTCGTCCTGAAGGGATAAGCAGTTTAATAAAAATATTAAATAAAAGTGGTCCTAAGATTGACCCTTGGTTGATGTAGGGAAGAAGGGAGAAAAATAAGAGCCGTTATAAATACACTCACGGTTAGTTAAATATAAGGAGAACCAAGCGAGAAGATTTCCACTTACACCAAACTTTTGAATCTTAGCAAGATGCTGTGGCCAACAGTGTCAAATGCCTTTGAAAAGTCGGTGCCGACTGCCCATCATCGTTTTTTTTCCAAGATAATTTTTTTTTTTAAATATTATTGGAAATGTAAAAAAAGAGAAAAAATATAGCCCTTTTTCGGGGTCAATATTCCTGTTTTGGGTCCTCTCATATATACACGAGTACGTACACCTTAATATAATATTGGATGATCATATAGTACGATGCAATCAGTGCGTTCGTCCTTGCAAGTACGACTCGGTTTGATCCTCCTGTGGTAGTGGTCTTTTATCTGAGGGTCTGGTATACATTTTTGAAACGTAACTAACGAGTGTAACGTAATGACGGTGAAGCTCAAGAAGCCAAAGGTATGTAGTGGGTATTTACCCTTGAAAAGATAATCATACGTCGATTCGACGTGTTGCTAGTTAACATCCTTATAACTTCTTTGTCAAGAGTAACATGTTGTTAAAAGGTAGATATATAATCATTTGTATTTAATATTAATCTGTTAAACTCATAAAATAAATAAAATAACAGGCGCGACAATCCAACATTGGACTAAGGCCGCAGGATTTGTTAGTGACATCCTATTTCCAAGATCTTATCTGCTTTTTGATGAGGTAATGAGATCAGCATCACGCTCAGCAGTGTTATTTATCCCCATAAATGGGTACTCGTTTAACATCTGAGTGAGATCATAGTCCGTCACAAGCTCGTGAGTTCGAAAAACACCATGGAACACGGTGAGATTCGAACTCATGACCCTGTGCACCGAAGGTGCGCGCACTAACCGCTCGACCAGCCAGACTACCCTGATAAACTCATGGTTTTGCAAAATTATCATTTGTTTGTTTATACAGGGTGTCCCGTTCATGGTGGAGAATCTTTTAATGGTAGATAGTGTGGCTCATTTGGGGAAAATTAATGTTCTACGAGACACCTCTATTTTGAACCGTTACAATGTAAAAGCACTTTTTGTGCATTGTGTCAAAATACCTGACTTGCCGAACTAAATCAAAATTTGCCAAACCACCAAACATGTCATCCGAGATATGACTTCACTTTCCGAAACTACATAAAATTTCCTATAAAACGACACCTCGTTCGTTACGAAGTTGTTCGTATCTTCCATCTACACCAAACTTTGAAGAAATTTTAAAATCGGTTTTTCATGCAAAATTCAAATGATAAAATCGTAACGGTACTTTGAACTGACAAATCTGCAAAGTTGAAAAAAGTTGCCTCATTATGTTAGCTCTCGAACGACATATAAAAATTATGGGCTCACGATTTGAAAATTTGCGAATTTAACGTTTCAAAGGTAAAAAAATGTGGTTTTCATATAAAAGACGTTTAGGCTATTTTCAAATGAATTTTATTCATAATGTATTTTTGTTTTATGCTTACCAAATAGGAGAAAGAAGCGAAACCGAAATCTATTTTATTTTTAAAATAATTTCGAAGTGAAAATTAGAGATATTGTTCGAAATATCCTCCTTCGTGTTGGATACAAAGTGAACATCTTCTGGCAACTGATGCGACAGCGAGTTCTCCGCGCTGTCGCATCAGTTGCCAGAAGATGTTCTTCCCTATTTCTTCTCAAATCGTTGCACTCTGTTTTAATTTTTTGAATCAGTTGTTCCCGCGACGTAATGGGTTCGTTATAAACCCGATTTTGACAATTTCCCCAAACATAAAAATCAAAAGGAGTTAAATCAGGACTTCTTGCAGGCCATGGAATAGGCCCATATCGCCTAATCCATTTCTGCTGGTATTTATCATTTAAAAACTCTGTGACAACTCTTCCATTATGGGCAGGACATCCGTCCATCTGCCACCAAATTTCTGATCGTTCCGCAACTGGAACAGCATCAAGTAAACTTGGTCCGACTTCAGTTTCCAGCACGCTATGGAACGCCACTGAATTGAGCCGTTCAGGAAAAATTATGGGCTCGGAAAGGCGATCTCCGAGAACACCTATCCACACATTCACCCTAATTTCATGTTGATAACAAGAAGTTTTAGTTGCGTTGGGGTTCCGATGGGCCCAAACGTGCGTGTTTCGCGAATTAAACACGCCACTACGTGTGAACGTTGCTTCATCTGTCCACAGCACTTTTCTCGGAAAATTTCGATCTGTTGAAGTTTGATCCAAAAGCCTGGTTGTCCTCCTTTCGAAGTCTGCAGGTAATAAATCCTGGACCCGTGATAAATGATACGGATACCGACCGTCGGCGTGGAGTACCCGGTGAATCGCCATACGAGGGACATTCAGGCGAAGCGACGCCCTTCGCGTGCTCGTACCGGGGTGCGTATCAAAGTGTCTAAGGATTTCGTCTTGATTCCTTGTAGACCGTTCAGTTTGATCCCTGGCCTGGTGGTTTGCCGTTTTTCCGGTCGCCTTTAAGATTCGGTATGTCCTTGCAATCGTCCTGCTGTCCGGAAGTTGTCTACGGGGGAAACGTCTAATGTACTCACGAACTGCCTCACATGCGTTCCCGTTAGATACGCCATATACGAACACCATATCGATGTATTCATCATCACTATATCCCATATTTATTATTCGGGAACAACACTTTACTTTTAAAAGTTCGAAGTTATAATATTATAACACTAATAACAATTTAAATAATTACCTGGTAAAATATTAGTACAAACACTAATTAATTTATGTAGTAATATTAGCTCACAAACTGACTGACGAGGGAAAGAACTTGCTAATAAGTGCAATTATTATTTAGAATTAATATAAATCAGATCTACGGTTAAAATAACTGTTACATTTTTGGCCCGAAACATTTTCAATGTAAAGTTTTTTCGCCCAACAAAATGAACTGTGTTGATCGTACAAATTTATCTTCATCATATCAGATGACTTGCATTACACGAAAACCACATTTTTTACCTTTGAAACGTTAAATTCGCAAATTTTCAAATCGTGAGCCCATAATTTTTATATGTCGTTCGAGAGCTAACATAATGAGGCAACTTTTTTCAACTTTGCAGATTTGTCAGTTCAAAGTACCGTTATGATTTTATCATTTGAATTTTGCATGAAAAACCGATTATAAAATTTCTTCAAAGTTTGAACTGGTGTATCTCGGAAGATACGAGCAACTTCGTAACGGACGAGGTGTCGTTTTATAGGAAATTTTATGTAGTTTCGGAAAGTGAAGTCATATCTCGGATTGTAGCGAGTAAAAGGTTTGGAATAAAACAAGTCGAGAGATACTTTTCGGACACGTCGACTTTCCACGACGGTCTATAACCAAAAGGGAAGATTTATTCAGCCGATTCGTATAAGTACATCGAGGTTATACAAAAGTCGTATTGCCTGATGGGCGAGTGGGCGCGTTTACATAACAACACCCCAACTCATTGGACAAAAATGTTTCATTTAAATCAAAAATAAAAATTTAACAAAAATTTCAATTCAAATTCAATCAGTATTCGGAATTAATAGGTACTCTGCTTTAAAGATCCATAAAAAATAATATTAAATGATAATCAATTTGGACCAATGCCTAAAACGCGCAATGCAGTTTGAATTACAATACGGGATACACTCTTCGTAAGTGCATCAGCTGCGTTCTTTTGCGATTCAACAAAATTCAATACAATGGTTCCATCGTTGATTTTATCGCGTAAGTGATGATGACGAACGTCGATATGCTTCGATCGCTTCCTAAACTGATCATCGTTGGCCAAGGAAATTGCACTTTGGTTGTCGCACTTGATAATCAGCGGTCCGCTAATATCTTTCAGCGACGCAGCAAACTGATGTAGCCAAATTGCCTCCTTCGTGGCTTCCGAGAGCGCCATATACTCAGCCTCTGTCGACGAAAGTGCGATGGTATGCTGTCGTGAACTGTTCCAAGAAACAGCGCCATCGCTTAGAGTGAATATGTAACCAGTACACGAGCGTCTTTGATCGATATCTGACGCCCAATCGGAGTCCGAGTAGCCATGTAGCTGGTTTCCACCATAGCGATACTTGATGCGATAATTAGATGTTCCGCGAAGGTATCGCATGATGCGCTTAACAGCCGTCCAATGTACCTCGCCATATCTGATATTAAATCTGCTCACATCACACACAGCGAAAGCTATGTCTGGTCTCGTACCCTGAACCAGATACAATAGGCTACCTACAGCCTCCTGGTATGGAATGTTTGAGACATCCTCGTTGGGCTTCAACATAGCTAATGAAAGTTTTTGGTTCGGGTCGCTCGGCGTTGATGCAGTCTTACAATTCGTCATCCCGAATCGTTCAAGCACCTTCTCGACATAACGCGTCTGGTTGATGGATATGCCTTCTTCATCATAAGTAATTTGCATCCCGACACATTGCTCGGCTCGACCAAGATCCTTCATCTTAAAAGTAGCGCAAAGGTGTTCTTTTACTGCTCCAAGTTTCTGGCAATCTTTATAAAAAATAAGAAGGTCATCAACATATATGGCAACGATTACCTCATTTTCAGGCGATGTGTAGATGCACGGGTCGAGTTTTGACTTTGTCAAACCAAACTTTATCAATGCCCCGTCAAGTTTCTGATTCCACATACGTCCAGCCTGTTTAAGACCATACATGGCTCGGTTCAGTTTACAAACAAGTCCTGATCCGTCGTCGTAGTTCTCCGGCTGCTCGATGAAGATGTCCTCTTTCAACTCGCCTTGCAAAAAGGCGGTAACTGCATCCATATGATCAATGCTCATTCGATGTCTGGCGGCATATGCAATCAATAGACGAATCGACTGATACCGCACAACAGGCGAGAAGGTTTCTACATAATCAATCCCATATTTTTGGGAGCAACCTTTCGCCACAAGTCTCGCCTTATAGCGAGCAATTTTCCCGTCAGCTCCGACTTTAGCCTTAAATATCCACTTCGTTTTTATGGTTTTACGACCAGGGGGCAAGCTCACCAAGCTCCACGTTCCATTCTGAGCATGCGCCATCAGTTCCGCGTTCATAGCAGCAATCCATTTGTGTTTGTCGCTTGACTCCAACGCTTCACTCAAGGTAAGAGGTTCAGCTACTTCTGCGATGCATGCCATTAGTGATTCCCCAGCTTGCTTAGCAATCCTTTGCGACTTTCTAGGTGTATCAGTCGACGCGACAACTCGATAAGGCGGTACATAATCTACGTCATCAGGATTATCCATGATTGTGACATCTCCATTTTCAGTGTCATCTAATGTCCTTGTCTCGGGGCTACCACTCTCGGATTGCGTCCCCAACTCAATCGAAATATCGCTAGGTTGAACGGGCGTTGAAGCGTCACTATCATCCATGGGGGCTTCTTGCTTCACCGCATCCACTAAAATGATATCGTCAGATAACATGACATTTTGATTTACCTTGGTCCCAGGTGAATCCAAAAATTTGACGTCTCGGCTAATCACAAGGTCGTTCGTCTCCGGGTCGAAACATCTCCACCCCTTCTGGTTCGCTGCAATGCCAACAAAAATCATGGATTTGGATTTCGCGTCCCACTTGCAGCGTTTTTCTTTTGGCACATGCACCATCACTTTAGTGCCGAAGATGCGAAGATTTGAGATATCAACTTTACATTCTGACCACACTTGTTCAGGAACTCGAGCTCCTAGCGTTCGATTTATAGTACGGTTCGTAACATAGGCAGCATAGTTGATGGCTTCAGCCCACATAGCTTTGCTTAACTCGGCATCGAACATCATGCATTTCGCCTTCTCAACTAAAGTGCGATTCGTTCGTTCAGCCACTCCATTTTGCTGTGGCGTATACGCGCAACTGGTCTGATGGATAATGCCACTATCCTTACAAATTTGATCAAATTTCCCACGATATTCACCGCCGTTGTCGGAACGTATAGTTTTCAATCTGGCGCCAGTTTGGTTTTCCACCATTCGCTTCCATTCGAGAAACAATTGTGGGATGTCACTTTTCCTTTTCGCGAAGTAAACGAAAACTTTTCGCGAAAAGTCATCCACGAATGTCACAAAATAAACGGCACCTCCTACTGAGCGATTCTCCATTGGGCCGCAAACATCAGTGTGCACAAGCTCTAGTATGCGTTGAGATTTAATTATTGCATCGGCTCGATGAAATGGCGCACGACTGTGTTTTCCTTTCAAACATGCCACACAATTTGACCACTCGGTTTGGCTACCCGCGATGTTTAAGCCACTAACGATGTTCTTGAGCTTCGACAAATCATTGTATGACAAGTGACCAAGTCGGCGATGCCAAGTCAACATGTCGATTCCGTTGGACGCCGTCAATGCCATATTACACACATCTGTGTTTAATTTGTACGTACCGTTCGAGGATTTTACCGATACTATAACTTTTCCGTCTCGCTTATCGCGCACCGTACAGCCGTCGTCATCAAACTCCACACGATTTCCCGATTTGACAATCCGAGATACTGACAAAAGATTGGTCGTCAAGCCCGGTACATGCAAAACGTTCTTCACGTTGATTTTTTGATGATCCACGTACAAATCTACGGAACCGCTTCCGAGAACCTTCAAATGAGTGTTGTTAGCCGTAGAAATGTCGGCATATGACGATTTAACACTGAAATCTTTCAATAGATCTCTATTGCCGGTCATGTGTTGACTCGCGCCACTGTCCACGTACCATACACCTTTAGAGTTGTCGACATCTGTAGCCGCCATTGCATGAAAAACGGAATCGTTGCAAACCGCGCCAAGAAATGCTTTTTCCATTTCACCAGACTCGCTGCGCTTGGCATCACCGATTTTCGTGTTCGCCGGGCAATCGCGACGCATGTGGCCAGTTTTGTGGCAATTGAAACATCTGAATTTAAACACTCGTTCGTTCGCGCCGTTGTTGCGCGCACTATTGCCGGGTTTTGTTTTATAGCTTGTCGAAGCTTTGAATACACTGCCTGTTGCACTAATTTCGCCCATCGCTAATTTAGCCCTTTCCGTGTCAATAAGTCGGCGTTTCAAAATAGTTGAGGTTACTGACACGATCTTTTTCTCTTTGTCACCGCACAACATGCCGCCATCCAGACCCGTGACGAACGATTCGTACTGCGGAGTGAGACCGAACAAAATGATACCGCAAATCACCTGATCTTGCATAGTTAGACCCAATTCGCTCAAAACTCTCGTTGCAGTCGTGATTTTGCCTAGATAATCCTCCATCGACGACGACGTTTCCAGTCGCGATGTCACAAGATCTCCTATCGTCCGCGCCAGCCGAATCCAGCTATTGTCGTCGTACATGTCCTTGCACTTTTCCCAAACCTCCTTAGCAGTCGGCAAGTCGCCAATTTCATCATATAATGACCGATCGATGTTGCTGAGAATTTTCGCGCGAGCCTTCTTGAGTTTCACTGAATCACTGATGGTTACTGGATCTGCAATTGCTCCGTCCAAGTCGTACCACTCCAGCTCGACTTTAATCTCACGTCGCCATGTCGAATAATTTGATGCACCCACAAGTTTTTGGATGCGACCTTCTTCTTTCGACTCCATTATAAAATCGACTATATTCGTATACGGTGAAAATTATATATTCAGACGACTATTCGGCAAGTAGGCACGCCTGGGCCCATAACCTGTAGCGAGTAAAAGGTTTGGAATAAAACAAGTCGAGAGATACTTTTCGGACACGTCGACTTTCCACGACGGTCTATAACCAAAAGGGAAGATTTATTCAGCCGATTCGTATAAGTACATCGAGGTTATACAAAAGTCGTATTGCCTGATGGGCGAGTGGGCGCGTTTACATAACAACACGGATGACATGTTTGGTGGTTTGGCAAATTTTGATTTAGTTCGGCAAGTCAGGTATTTTGACACAATTTACAAAAAGTGCTTTTACATTGTAACGGTTCAAAATAGAGGTGTCTCGTAGAACATTAATTTTCCCTAAATGAGCCACACTATCTACCATTAAAAGATTCTCCACCATGAACGGGACACCCTGTATAATATTAATTTAAAAAAAGTTGTTCTAGGAGAAAGTGGGTTGTCCTTTCAATAGATTAAAATAAAGGATATCTTTATCGAAATAGGCTTTTAGTGGTTATATCGAAGAAAATACACATCCACATTATAAAGATTTATAAAAAAAAATGTCAACTCGGGGCAATTAAAATATTTTTCAGTACAAATTTGTTCTACAGTTTTTACTGACATTATACGTCGATTTGACGTATATTTGACTTATGACCCCCCCAATATCTTAGGCTGTGTGGCACCCAAGCCAATAATTTTGCCACGTAATTACGCCTACAGACATGAATAGCGTTAAATCTTGGAACCAACAAATTATAAAGCTTCACTTATGAGATATAATAAAAAGAAAAATTTCTGTACGTCTAGGGTTAAACGGTAGAACGATATAACTTGAATGTTGGGACAGTCTTGGGACTGCAGTAGCGGGGATCGTGTCTTAACCGTTTGGTAGTCCCAATTTGGATGTTAGGAAATATGGATAGACTTTAGATCACATTAGGGCAACGAATAGGGTTAAAGATGTTGTTAGGTCGAAGTTAATGTTATTATTATGGCTTAATTTAAGGTTAAGGTTTGCGTTGAAGTTGAGTTTAATGTTTAGGCCAGGGTTATGTTTAATGGGATACATAAAGATAATAGGGCACAAGGCTACTAAGGGCTTTCAAGGTAACCAAAGTTATCAAGTGTACTATGGTTACCAAGGCGACTAAAGTTACTGAGGGTACAGCGCTTATCAGGGGGGTCCTTATTATTCTCAAATAAATTCGTGTTAATAGAGCAGTGAATATTTTCTTAACTTCAAGAAAATGAACGCATTCAATTAATTGGATGTTAAGTCGATTTTGTAAAAAGGATTGATATAAATATGGGTACAATCCCGCCAAAATACTCGCATCTGCAGTCGGCTTCCATCAATCCAATTGCGGTACGACTCAGAATGTATACAATAATTTTCGCTGTGGTAAACTACGCTGAATTTGCCAATTGCCTTCTTCATCTCATAACCGTATAGCCCCATGTGGGGCCATGATGCGTTAACGCAGCCGTTTATATATATAAATTGCCTATAGGCAATTTCGAGTCAACGTTACATTGCATATCAATTCGGAGTTTATATAATGTTGCAAGCACTATATATTTCCTATCCGCACATATACGCCGAGATTTCATTTGTGGACCTCTAGATTACTTGCATCGTAGAGTGCGACTCAACCGAGTGAGTCACAGAGTGTTTTGGTGGAAACTAATTTCTTGCAATGCTATTTGGCGGGGGGGCTTTAATAGGCGTAATAGCAGGATAAAACCAATCTTATGAAAATTACTGAAGACCTTCATTGTATAATAAAAGAGAAAAGCCGCATGTACGAAAAATAGTAAAAAAAAAAATTAAGAAACATTTTATGTTGAAAGCTGGAAGATTCAAAAGGAAATCTGGTAAAGAAAAGAAAATAGCAGCAAGCACCCTCTTCAAGTTCCCGCCAATAAGCATAACATTACATACAACACACACACTAAACGCTGCTGTTTTCTGCTGCCTCTTGGATCATTCTTGATAGTTACTACTACTATGTAAGGATTTCTGTTGCTAATACATATCGCACAGCGAAAAAATCGGAGTGATTTTCACTCCGAATCGGTGTCGAATAGTGTCCATCCGAATCGGATAATATTGGCATAAAACTCAAAGCAAGGTATTGCTAAAGACTCCGAACTAATGTAATTATTTTATCCTTTTGGTGTAATAATTTGAACTCAAAAGAATACTTTCATTAACACCAAAAAAGGTGATTCTCGATATTTTTGGAATAAAAAAAAGCACAATTTTCACAGGGAAGGAACATGTAGCTGATAAATGAGTATAACCTCTGTATAGGTGATCATTTACCTCTTTACGCTTTAAAATGCATAATAAATTTACCTAGCTACAGTGGGATTCGATCCCGGGACCCTATGACTTGTACACGAACGCCCTACCTACTAAGCCAACCAAACTAACTGATGAAGTTTGTAATTTATACAACATGTGACATCGCTCTGCCACCAAATTCACTCCGATCGGTAGATACAAAATACCAAAATCGGATGAAATTAGCCCCAGCACAATAACTTGATTGAACATGTTAAGGGAGTGATCCAAAAGGTGTAATACTCAATACGAAATGGGATGTTCTTTGCAATGTGTCCGAAAAAAGGTTTTAATTTAGAAGTTTCGTCCGTTTCAGATTCTTTTCTAATAAAACCCCTGATGGTGGTGTTATTCTGAGCATGTTTACTCCGAAATAATTTTGCTTTTTTTTCCTATCCTATTTTTTTTTTGCTGTGCGTCTAAAGTATGGAGGAATATTTATTTATTTATTTACCAAGCAAGGCATCAACATATATTACAACAATTTTATGATCAAAAATTAAAATGATTTACTTATGCCAAGAGAACAATGGATGATTATGTGCATTGAAGGTCCGACAACATTTGTTGATGGTTAAGTGATGGAAGAAGGAAATGGACTGTGGGCTTACGTTTTATAATAATGAAAAAAAAAATTTCTCACCCATTAAATTAACATAAGGTCGGTATGCTTCATGGGGTTTATGCGAAATTCATTGGCCAGCACGTCATAGTTTTTCTTTAGGTCCTCGCTAATGTTGGGGTTATTTTTAGTAGACTCATAAAGTTTATTTCTACTGTTCATGCCTTTCTATAGCATAGAAAATTGACGAAGAAACGATATCAAACCCTAAAGGTTTGTGTTCGCAGAGACGACTCATGTGATGATCGCTCAGCGATCGAAGTTAAACTACCGGTTCTGAGCACTAGATACAAAAATTTTCTATACAGAAATGTTCATTTGCTCATTTATGTGTAGAGACACCTGCCCTTATAATCTATCAATCAATCAATTTATACGCACACTTACTCAAAATCGAATCGTATTCTCAAAAGCATAGGCTCTCTGAAATTCTATTTAAATTCTGATGCTAGTAGTATGATATCCATTTGAGCTCCAATTTTCGGAATTATTCATAGAAATTTGATATTCAACTCGGCATAAATATCATCTTTTGTTCTGCGGCTAATATATCAAAAGTAAATTCAATAAAATTTTCCGTAAGAGACAACTTTGTCCTTTTCTATAATTTAATCTGACTTTTATTAGTCCCATCTCTATTTCAAACCATTTACTGAAAAAAAGAAATCCTCAATCTGAGTTTCTTCCATAAACATATACATAATGTATGTCTGCAGCATACGCGTAGATATATACATTAATAAAGATCTACTTCAATCAAAGCTAAAACTAACCCCAAAAGTAAGCATATACGCAGAGGAAAAATATAGAGAAAAACTTTTAAATTGTTGTAGCGTAAAAAATCAAAGGCAGATGCAAAGCAAAAGTTTACAAAAGGGATTTGCATGGATGCGATTTTTTTCCACTGTGAATTCCATGGGAATTGTAACAAAAAACTTTTCCTTTCATCGCAAAACTATTCCCCGTCATCACGCATAGAACCAGAACAACTTTCAATTCTATTATTGCACACACAAAACTCTCGAAAATAGGTACTGTACTGTATGGTATGGCAATTTACTTTATAGTCATTTGAATTCACGCAAAGTGGATTCAGACTTTTGAAAATTATATCTGAATTTGAAAAGGAAACATTTCTCTGACAGACGTTTGCGTTATTATTTTGATATGTTGGTGTAGTATTCGTATACTAAATTAATTATTAAAAATTTGATAGAAGTAAATTGTGTGAAGAAGATTGCACAAATGTTGGCATAATAAACGGAAGTAAGCGATTATTTCGTTATTGAAAGGGGATAAGCTTCATTACGTCGTCGGCACACTACATCCACCCTCATTCTTGTGTCAGGATTACCATTCATTTCAAGACATAATGAAAACTCCATCCAAAATTCCATTGTTTGCGTATCTGTATACTCAAGTCAAACTCATCCCCTTTGTCAAACCTTTCAGTCCCGAAATGAAAACCGCATATTACAACCAAATGACATTTCATTCGAGCCAGGTATTCAGGAATAGACGGTATCCTGACGTTCTCTAGTTTATTTTGCTCGTTCATACATATTCGTATGGTCTAACCATAAAAATTTAATTAGAATACCAGTTGTTCATTTCAATTCAACGTTATCCTCGTCATTCGGCAATTTAGTGGCATATTACTGCGGCTGCTATAGTAACGCATGACGATAAGGAGCGCACAGCAAGGTGTTTTGTTGATGGCCATGATGGCGTCAATAAATGGAATTGAAATGAAAGGTGAGCACAACAATGGAAGAAGAATAAACGTACCTGCTCGTATATATATATTCTGTATTCTGTACTGCACGCAACTATATACTTTCGACTGAAGGCACGAGCCTATTAGTACTATACGACGTACCAAAACTGCAAAATGTAGGCCTCCTTCTAAAAACAAGCATTGCGTCGTCCTTTTAAGAAATATCCTCGAGCTAGGCCGAAAATAGCCAAGCAGTTGTATGTACTACTACTTGTATATTTGTACCTTTTTGTCGCTTCTTTCGACCCATATATTTGCTTAAGGTAAACATTTGGTGTGACCTGTGTCGCAACTCAATAGGCACAGCAATATTGGACACATTTGACACTCCATACCAATCCTCTCCTTCATTCGTAGCGTTGTGAGCTACTTTACAATACGGCCGATCGCATGGCATCTGCTGCCTCCTCTTCAATCCGAACGAGAATAGGCTTGAGGACAATGATGGCTGTGTGTGACGCGCTTGTGACGAAAATCGATTTGGGCACTAAGCAATCAGGCAGGTGAAAAACAACTTTTATTGGCTCCCGGTCGTGTTTGTTCCAATAAAGTTGAACAATGCCCAATGTTTGGCCACTTATTTGTATTGTGTATGGGGAATTGAGTGTAGAAATGCGATACCATATGTCGTTGAAACTCAAACTATAGTGCGCGCTCTCGGCTCCTGTGTATCCATATCAATTGGACAATTGTTTGAGAATCGTGTCCTCCGGGAAAACGTATATACAAATTAGTCACGTTTTAGAATAAATTAGATTTTGATGAAGATTATTCACCATAACGTGTGTGCGTCAACGTGCGTATGGGTTCTGTCAGAGTCAATTTATGGGATTCGGTTGTTTATTGGTTTCATCTTCGCCCGAAGGAGAATTGCCGAATTGTGTTTTGAATATTGACTCAGTGTGTATATATGTTTGTAGAATTTCGTAGAATTCTCCCCGAATTTTCTGGATTTTAAAAGGTTTTATTTTTATTATTGGCACCCAGGTCCCTATATAGAGGGTTACCTACATATGTAAAAAAAAATCTTTCTAGCTGCATCCGCGCTTAGGAAAATATACGAATAAATATGGAGGTCCTTGAAATAAAATTAATTCGGGTTTCTATGACGTAGCATAGAATGATGTTTCGGAACATCGTATCGTAGTTGCCCTGGCCTGGCATTCGGAATGATGATTCAGCACTGTCTGCAGGCCTAACAATGCTGTGTTCTGAATCTTGGTCCAGTTGAGTTACTCGGCCGGCATGTTATGGCTTTTGGCGTTTGTACAAACGTCCCATTGGGGGTGATTCGATACCTTTCGCCACCAGCTGTGTCGAAGTTGTAATTAGGCGGCCTTGAAATTAGGAGATCTGATCCGTGGTGAAACAATCAATTTCTGGAGCTCAAAAACTGGAAACTCATGCTAAAAAAAACTGCATCTCAAAAAAATAGGTCCTCCCAGAAAATTTGGCTTATTTTGGAGAAAGGGCTTGGAAACTTTTGTTTTATTGCGTGAGAGCTTACTATCAATTGCTTAGTTTGAACTCGCCCGAGAAATTATGGACTACATTTCCTTTTGAATTCGGCTAATTGTTTTTCTTTTGTAAATTATTTGCCACGCTCACCAACACGAGACGTTTACGAGCTGAATTGACCATAACCCGAGAGCCAACCAACCATAGTTTAGAGTTATTACGCTGAGGCCAAAGTTAACCCTCGGATGGTTCAGTGGGGTCTGATAGACCCCAGAGAAATTTAAATCTTAAAATTTCCATAGAAAAGCTTGTTAAATGGTATTTTGATGCATATGTAATTTAAGTATGTGTCACATACGTTCATTTAAGCATGAATTTGTGATTTTGTTAATAAGTTATAGCACTTTGAAAGTGCTCTGGGGTCTGTCAGACCCCACGAACCATTAACGTATGTCTTTTTTACAAAAGTACATTTGTCGTTTTGTGGGAAATTTTCAAAGTATGTTATTTGGCAAACGATAAAATGTAATAATAACAGTCGGAAAGTGTTGAAACTTTGTAATTAGAGTACATTTGGGAAATTAGATATGTTAATTTTGAAAGAAAAGGAAAATTTAGGGTGTTTTGAATTAGTGGGTTTTACATTTTTTACTCAATTCACTAAAAATTATGCCGTTTTTTTTACCTGGTTTTCATTTATGAGGATCTCCTTTCACTATTGTGTCATTACCTTATGTTTTTTAAGTTAAGGCATATATTAATGACTTTAATGAGCGTAAGAATTGGGTGGGTATTTTACATAATACATAAAGCTTCCTCAGCGAGCATGGCTATACACTTGTCGAATCTCTTCTAAGAAGTAGGAAATCAACGGGAAATATTCGCCGAAGCACAGTGCAAAATATTGAAGACATTTTGTGCATTGTTCAGCTTGCCCCCCCCCCCCCTGGGGGCTGATGCCTCAGGTCCCTCAATGGGGTCAGATGGTCCCCCAAAGAGGCAAAGATGTTTTCTATGCCCATGAGCAAATGATGGGAAGACAAAATGCAATTGTAACGAGTGCAAACAGCGAATCTGCGAAGACCATCGAGGAAAAAGCTGTGAAGAAGAATGCTCTAAATATTGACTAACTTTGGATCCCGATTTAAGAAAAAATATTAACCTTAGCTAAAAAATGTTGATGTACTTATCTTTGTTAATTAGTATTAAATTCATTTTGACTAATAAAAATACAATTTTGTAAAAATTTTAGTTTTTATATTGATTTATTTGTGATAAGTTCAAATTACCCTCAAATTTGACACCACCTAATTTTTTCTTCCACATACTAAAAGCTACTGTCCGAATTCCACTTTGTTTATATGCCACTTAATCAAAAGGCTTCACAGTTACTTCTAGTTCAAAAAAATGTGCCAAAAACGCAAAAATTTAAGTTTTACAGCGATTTTTGCCTTGCGGTCTGTCAGACCCCACTGAACCATTTACGTATGTAAAATTTACCTGGACCATCCGAGGGTTAAATGTACGATTATATGCAAGCAAGAGTTATCGAACACTACATACTGGTGGAAGATTCGAGCCTAGAAAAAAGTTCGTTTCTAGGGGCGAGGCCTTTTTTTGGCCCAACGGTGTGACAATAAACAAAATTATTGACCTTGGTCGGTAGCTCCGTCAGGGGGATATGATAGATTGTGATAGTAGAAGCGATCTTAAAGCAAAAGCGCTTAAAAAATCGCGTTGGAGCTAGCTCGAAGTCACGCTTAGAGAATTCAGCATTAGAGACAAACGGAATTACCGACTGCACTATAATTCGTTTGTTTTGCTCTAATGAATAACGTGTAATTTTACGTTTTAATACCCTTCACTCGTAGAGTAAAAGGCATATACTTTGTCATGAAGTTCGTAACGCATTGAAGGAAGCATCTACTACCATATAAAATATGTATATATATGATTGATCAGCATGACGAGCTGAGTCGATTGGACAATGTCCGTCTGTCCGTCTGCCCGTCTGTTGCTACGCGTTTTACTCGGCCAGTTTAAAAGCTATCGAGTTAAAATTTTGCACATATGTTTCTTTTTATTGCAGGCAGTTTGTATGTTTGAATCGCTAAAATTGGACCGTGGGGTCATGGGCAGGGATTTGGAGCGACACTTTTTTTCGCTCCGCTCCGCTCCCGCTCCGACCAATTTGAAACCGCTCCGCTCCGACTAAAATTTTTTCGCTCCGCTCCGCTCCATTACAAACATACAACAAAACTTCATTGTTTTTTTTTTAGTAAATATTTATAATTTTCCGCGAATTCATCAATTCAACTTATATCTTTTTACGTATTATAGAATATGGCTTAATAGTTGCGTTTTATTCGATCAAGTACAGAACAGGATAGCACCAATTTCGTACAAATTTGAACATAAAATTGAGTTGTTCTAAATAGGGTGTGCGGAAACTAAACTGTCGCATAAGCGCACCGAAATATGATTATTAAGGTCATTTCCAGCAAAATAGGTGTACCGGGAATATCCTGAATTCTTAACTCCTTAGCTACCAAAAGCATTTAAAGATTTTACAAAAATGCTACCACTAAGACCTCCGTCGGAAAAAAATTTATATGAAACAAGATCACAAATCTTGGTCTTTGAAGCTTTTTTACACAGCTTAAACTGCTTATCCGATTTTTATTGGGTTTATTCTTAGGAAAAATTTTTGGCTGGAAATATCACAAGGAATCATTTGGGTGCCTTTATGCGATAGTTTTCGGCCATCCCGTATAGAACGAGATCTGTAAAATTGTCATGGAAGCTGTCCTGTACTCCATTCAATAAAATGCACCTCATAACTAATTTATATTAATACGGGCATTTCATTCAGCGAGTACAGGACAGGACTTTTCTGTCATGGATGATCTTGAATTTTTTAATAATGAAGAGTGATGACTATGATGACTAAACGCAAAACCTCTTTTATCACAATGAATTTCACAATAATCCGAAATTTTGCAAGTCTCTCAACGAATTCTTCGCCTTTAAATCGTCCAAAATCATCAAATAGTGCCATTAAATGAAAAATTTTGTCGAAAAAATTCAATTTTTTATCTCGGAATTTTCTTGATTTTTTCTTCGGAGCGGAGCGGAGTGGAGCGACTTTCAAAGCAAAAATCGCTCCGCTCCAGCCTGCCCAAAACCGCTCCACGCTCCGCTCTTTCGCTCCGAAATTTAAGGTCGCTCCGCTCCGCTCCATCGCTCCGCTCCAAATTCCTGGTCATGGGGCTGTCATACAAAGCCAACCCCTCTCAATTGAGTTTTTCTAAAAAAGCTTTTTTATTTGTGCACCGATTTCAAGCGAACCTCATAAAAGTGCATTTCAATTGATGCCACAAAACATATGTCAAAATGAATGGAATCGAACCATGGGGTCATCTGGCTACCATACAAACCCAACCCTCCATTTTGGATCTTCTAAGATAAGGTGACCAGACTCCCGAAGGCCCAATGCTGTACACATATTTGCAGTTTTCAGACAAATCCTCAACCATACTACCCCCCCCCCCCCCCTCTTCACGGCTATTTGGAGAAAGCGTAATATTTCACGAGGCTACGACTATCATGCATGCCATAATACGACCTCATATCAGCGGCGGAATCCTGGCCGAAATTGTTTTATTAGGCTTTGAAACTTAACTTCCCAAAGTACTCCCAATTTATTCATTCCTAGAATACTGTCGAACTTAGATTGTAGGTATCTAAGCTTGCAGTCCGAGAAATGGTGCCATCTGGACGAAGGTAGACTCAACCGTGAATATATAATAAACAAATTGTAAACGGAAAAATCTTGTGACTCAAGAATGAGATAGTCTTTTAATAGAAACTTCGTAAAAATTTGTAAGGCTTCATACAGGCTCCACAATTTGAAATAAAATATTTTCCTGTAACAATGAAGTCACTTTTGTCAGAGCCGTGGAAAGGAAAGGCAAAGCGGCACGACGACGCGGGAACCAAATACGCGAGCCCAAGCATAGTACTTTGCATACTTCTTCACTCAAACACAGTCAGTAATGCTTCAATTTTTTAGGTAAGGTAAATTTATACCTATGCGCAATAGAGTTTCGTTAACCCTCGGCGAAACTAATGTTTGAATAGTCGCATAAGGTACTAAAGGGTCTGGCCAGACCCCACTGTATTTGCAGGTATTTATCTATATGTACTTCACAATTTTTGTTTTATTTTTGTTCTTATGTCATGTTAACGTAATCACAAAAACAACTCTGTTGTAAAAAGTTTCCACCAAAGAAAAAGTTGTCAGCCGCAAAAAGGATTGATATAATACAATCCCGCCAAAAACTCGCAAGGATATGCATTCAAAAGTGATTGAATTAGTTTATAGTTTCCACCAAACCAGCGTGGTCCGGTACGCGTCAGAATTAGTCAAATAATTTCCGCCGCGGTAGACCACGCTGAATTTACCAATTCGTGTGGAGTCTGTGTTGTGTGTACCGCGTACCGCACCCGCGCTGGTTTGGTGGAAGTTAACTTTTTCTTTGGCGGAAACTTTTTACAACAGAGTTGTTTTTGTGAGATATCAATTCTTTTTTGCAGTTTTCAATATTCACTGCCCTATTGTCACGACTTTGTTTGAGAACATAATAACAATAACAACCCTCTTGGTAACCTTTGTGCCCTTGATAACCTTAGCCTCCTTCGTAACCGTTTGATGGAAACTTTAGGCTCATCGGGATGTTATTTGTTCATCCAATATTATAGTAATATGTACGTACTCGTATAAAAGACGAATAAAAACTGGAACTGTGACCCCTTGCCACCGCTCTCGCAGACGCTTTACAACTGAAAACTTTAGAGAACATATACAAGGGATTGTTCGAAACAGTCCTGCCAAATCTCAAAACTTTACGATTCTTTTCTTGGCATTTTTCGGGCCTATCCCCGATTTTTGCAAAATGCTTCCTTTAAAACATATGAAAAGATTTAAGCGAGGAACTCTATGCGTTTTTTCACATTTTCCGCTGTATCTTTTTTTCTACTCCACGGATCGGAGCAAACGATAGCCTATGCACACCTTCACGACAGACTCTATCAATGGGAAAAGATACCAAATCCCGAGATGCTCTCTGCAAGGCTGTAGCCCTGTCAATAAACAACAAGAACAACGAGAACAACGAGAACAAGATTTTCGAAAAAATGCGATTTTCAAACTCTTATATCTCTTCGTAAGACGGCGCGAGTGACAACTTATACCGAATTTGAACACTCAGGACCAACCAGGGTCGGAGCTACAGAGGTCCGAAAACCAGTACTTGTTACGTCGTGTAAACATAGTCTTAGTCGCTTTTCACTTTTGATTTGTCCAAATTTCTTCTTTTTTCTTTGGCGGGCGGGACGCTCCCGCGTCCCTAGATATTTCTAAATTTATAATAACATACATACATGAATACTAGGAATAAATTCAACGATTTTGTAATAATTATCCGAAATAAGGCGCAAAGGCATGCATAGATTATATAGTGGGACATCGTCCTATACTGTTTGTATGAAAACGTGATGAATGACAAAGGTATCTCAACTGCCGCGTGGTTCATAGATGATAAGTCACACATTTGTGTTTTTTGCTGGCTAGGTACGAGTAGGATTTTGTCGTCTGAGAGTCATAAGAGAGTTTTACACTCACGTACAAACTACCGTCAACGTTTTTCGAAATTACAAAGGAAAAGCTCGAGAGCGTACCGTAAAAAAAAAAATTTCGAATCATCAAATGCACCGCCACAAACCTATGCCTACTTGGGATATAGAATTTCAAAGACTATGTACCATTTCGTACGACTTGCTAAAACGCTCTAATGATTTTCTGCGTTTTCTTAAGCCTTTCTTTTCTAACCGAACTGAAAAATGTACCGTTATTGTTAATGATTCAGAAGTTGGCGATAACACCTATAGACGGTACGATGCACGGTCTCTGAGGAGGAAACTTTATTTCCTGTGCTACGAAGCTTTTTTTGCGAATGAAGTTGGAATATTGCAGCGTATTACAGTGGAGAACACAATTCATACTTGTGAACCTGCTAGACTTTCACGAAACGGGGGGATTCAACATACTTGTCGTATACTTGTTTAGAACCTTAACATACCAGGCTGAGAAACTGAATTGTGTTGCAAAAGCTCAGTATACAATACATATTATGCTTAAAATATAAACGATGCGACGATCGAGTAGCCGATTGTATGCTGCAAAACTTCTTTACACAGGAGCAGCACACAACCAATATCGCAATTATTTAGACAGGACAAGTCCTATACAATAATTGAAATGAAAAACATTCAAACTAAAGTAATAAATATTTTTTTTTAAATTGAGGTTTTTCTATTTTTAAAGTGTATGACTTCTTGAAAATATAAATCTATGGTTCATTAAAAACCAGGATAATTTGCTTATTTTCGGGAGAAAATCGGGACACCAGGACAGACGGGTTAGAACCAAGACGTCTGGTAACCCTAACTAAAAAAAGGTCGCGAAAAAGATGATTTTTTTTCACCACTTCTAATGATCTTTATGTAAAATGGCTTCATAAATCAGAATACGAGATCCGTTTCTGCCCAAGGCCCACCGTTTCCGAGATACGGGCTCCCAATTTCACCTTGGCTTGGTTATTAAATGTTTCATTTTTGCTAGCAAACTAAAGTCAACATAATAGCCTTTGTAAACAAATACTAAGTTATGCTCTCTGCTGCAAGGAAGAGGATATTTTGAGATAAACAACTCTCGAAAAGGATGTCCCTATTCAAATGGCAGGGAGTGTATATTAAACAATCAGATATAAAAAAGAAACTCTCACTTCGTCCACCACTGAAAAAATAATAACAAAAACAAAATAATAAATCTGTAAGACAAATAATACAACATTTAGCAGCTTATCTGGCAATTTTCGGACCATAAATTAAGAAAACCCGTAAATTGTGTAGTCTTTCGCAAGTCGTAAATTTGATTGAATTACGAATATTCTGGGTATTCACGTTTGCATATTATGTATACACAGCTAGTTTTGGAAAGCCTTTCTCTTTTCTAAACTTCTGAAATTAGAAAAAAACAAGAGCGCGAATCCTTGTTATTCATGAGCATGACGAACTTTAAAAATTTCCCTAATAACTCAAATCTATCTTGAATATTATGGCATTTACGGCTACGCGTAATAACAATAAATTTATTCTATATATTCTTTTGTTCTTTTGTACAAAAGTGCTCGCGCGTTTTAAAAACAGGCCTAATAACAATATTAAACAATTTACAAGCTTTCCGCTCTAGTTGTCTATGGGAACGTGTCCGTGGCTATAAAACATTCAGGAACAACACGCGGAAATGGATTTTTATTTGTGACACAACGAAAGCCTTGAATGGAATTAGGAAGTTTTTCTTCTCTGAGATGTTGGTAATAAACTTTGCCTTTGACATTTTAGATTGAAGTATGTGTACGCATGTTAATAGATTTCAGTGTGTGAGGGTGACCTTTTCATATTATTCCAACAAATATAATATCAATGACAAGGGACCTCCATGTCCCAGAGTAGAAATATGGGAAGCTCCTCTTTCGATTTTATATGCACCCCTAGAAATAAAAAATGAAAATGTGACACGCCGGCTGACATTGTATGCCACTTGATACTAGTACCCATTTCAAAACAGTCAGTTCATCACAGTCCGGACATATGATGCAGCCATTTCATGCCACAAATATTTAAAATCATTTCAATAATGGCTGCTGTCATGAGCATGCACACCGAGCTGTATTCTCTGTAATAATGTCAAGTGTCGGCTCGAAGACAGCTTGAAATTACAGCTCCCATGTCAGTCAGTTTTTAGCCGCATTTATACGTTGTAAGATAGATACATATTCAACGACGAGTGTCAGTTGACATCGCGCATTTCCTCCTCCCTCTTCTCAAGATTACCATCCATTTTGCGGTAATCATCTGCAGAAATAGAATGACTAGCTTTGAAAGGTTATTTACATGGATTGCATGCGAGCCCCCGAACGAACGAACGGCACGAGTGGCGATGACAGTCCCTGTTGAACTAATATTGAATCAGGCTACTATGCTGACTCCTCAGGATTCACTTTTCAAACACACACCAACCACAGCATCTCGATCTAAATATGTATGTACGTACGTAAGGGCCCAGAGTGTCTCAAATTTCTCAGAGACATTTCCATATGATATCCGAAACGAAATCTGACTATATACCCGTCCAATATGACCGTTCATCAAATGTGCTCGTTATTGCCTCCTTAAACGTTTTCAAACTTCCTGCAGCGATTTTAATATGAAAGCTGTTAGGCTGCTGGCCATTAATATCAATGGGTGGTGGTCGTTTCGGCTGATAGCTTAAGGATATGACGGATGAAATGACTATTTTCAACAGCAGCTGCTGCTAAAATGGGTCTAATTTAACCGTTGGATACTCGTATATACGAAGAGTCTCCCTTGAAATGCTGAAAGTAAAAAACTAGCCAGAGGAGAGTAATATATTTTTTTCTGTCAGACAAACTACACGAAAGATGGGAAGACCATTGACATGATGAAAGCGAAGTTAAACGTGGAAGATATAATGGAAAAATGAGCAAGAATTATTTGAAATGTTTGTGGAGGAGGGAAATTATCAAAATTTGACAAATAGTAAAGAATTATTTCAACACTCCTATAGTATTCAGATAGATTGGCAAAGTCATCCTATAACTTCCTCAAATCAATCATCCCTTAAACGTTTAGTTTACCAGACCAAAAAAAAAAACGGAAACATTTATTTGCTTAAACTATAATACCAAATTGAGTTTCCATGTTTTCTCAATTGGTTTTCCGGATATTTCAGCCTAATAGCCTCCACATCTATTGCAAACGTATCAATTCATCAACGTGTAGTATCTGCAACAAATTCGAAATATTCTTATATCTCTTCCGTTATAATAGGATCTACGAATATTTCTCTCCTAAAAACAATAAAATTATCTCTCATTCTGTGTATGCCATAGAATAGACAAACATCATTTACGAGTATGTATACGAAAGACAACAACGCCACATAATGGCAGTTGAAATGAGAGCTTGATTGAAATGCCAAGACCGACAAAACTTGACCGAATGAGTCCTTCAGGACTAATAAAATGTTATTTGTTGCGATATAGTCTTACCGGGAAGGCGTTGTTGAATGCGAAGACCCTGTGTGTGTGCGATGTGCTGTGGTCATTGCGAAGACGTTTTTTATTCACGATGTCAAAACCATTATTAATGACTGGAATAATGGTAATGTGACTTTAATGGAACCACATTTAGGAGGCCACAATGTGGAATAATGGCGCAGGTATATGCAACGTCATTGTATGAATGAGTATGAGAAGTAGGTGCTTCTTGTAACGAATTGACGATTGAAATATATTTGTATTCTTATATTAGGGAAAACATTTTTTCAAAGTCATTGGGAAAATGATAATTTTCGCGATGAGATTGCCATGGGCGTATAGCTAATGGGAGCAGCAAGGGGTACTTGTCGATGACGTGGCGGCATTTTTTGCACTCCTCTTCGCTACCAGTGAGTTTACTTATTTCTAATTAATTATCATTGTCACACGGCCGATACTGCTTTTTCAGAGACTAAACATACTCACAGCTTACATGACTTTGATATCCGAGACGAGTACGAATCAATCGACAGTAGTCGGGTGTGGTCATCTCTGAGTCCCCTAGCTTCGAGACGATTTAGATCATGGAACTGGCTACCGTAGGTTCATCTTTATAAAGACAACAGAAAAATTGCAAGCCACAGTGGGATTGGAACCAGTAATTCAGGGAATAGAATCACTACTGATTTAATGAAGGCCCAATTAGTACAGTTAGTTTCCATTATCTCAAGAATTCTTAGAAAATAACGGCAAGACTGCTATTACGGCTCCGAAAATGTGTAGGTACTGTGCGCTTAGAGCTTTTTTTTCGAAAATTTTGTTGTATTTTTGAGGGAGTTATGGGCATGCCGTTTTGTCAAATTCAATTGGGGTATATAATCGAGGTCCTCGATCGGAGCGTATTTTCAAGAGTTATGGAGCTTTTTAAAAAGGTCCCTTATTACCCCTATTTATTTTTTAGTCTGGCGCCTATTTTTACAAAAAAAAAAGCTGAAGTATTATAAGTTATTGCAAAGGATGTCCTATGTAGTTTTTCGTTCACACCAAAAATATTCCAGGTTTTTTTCCACGTTATGGATCTCTATTGTTCTGAAGGCCGCTCGCAACCATCCTGCAAAAATTCGGAGATATATGATTTTTGTCGAACAAGTACCTAATTCAGCACACTAAAAACAATTTAGACTTAATATTCTGAAAACTCGGATATATCGCACAAATACAATAATCCAATAATAATTAAACGCTGTAACTACATCCTCTATTTGAATATTTGGCCCTTCCCCTACGCAAGAATTAAGAATCATGCAGGCACACGTCCAATAAAAATCTTTAATCCTGGTGAAACTAAGAGGGGGTATATTTTACTTAATTTGCAATGAGTTTTATTTTGTTGAAAGAAGAGCTTAATTGGCACATAACTCAGCGAATTGCCCCACTTTGCTTAGCATCACAGACGTAAAATTTAGGAAACTTTTACTAAACATTTTATAATTCTGGAAGCAGCACCTCGTTTCAATTGTGGACTCTTAAAAGCCTTTTTTATGCTTTTTTTGCATAAAAAATATTATTCCGTCGTTTCTAAAAAAAAAATGTCCACAACGTTTGTAAAATGCTTGTTGTCGATAATTTGTTCGATAATTGTATACGGTCCGCTAGGAATTTGTTCGCTAAGCACCATGTTACTCGGGCGCTAACTATGAATAGGAGTACGTAGATCGTTTTTCGAGGATATAAAGCGTTGAGTTTGTCAATGAACGATTGTACCGAGTATTTGCGTTGTTTTTCTCCAAATTGTCACATTGAGTGGGGTAAGGCCTTCCCAATGCACAGCGACATGGCTGACTACTAGTAGGTCTTCCTTCAGCATGATGAAGTTCGGGATCAATAACTCCAAACATTGGATCACTCGTTGCCAGCTGTTTGATTGGCGGGTTGCTGTTCCGGATTTTGTCCATCGTGCTTTTGATGGTCGGAGGTATTTTCGTCCTGAATTGGAAGACTCCCAGTCCCCCAGATTTCTTGGCGGTGTGGATTGCAGCGTTTGTGCAATGCGCCGGAAGGTGGCAATCTGCTGCATGCAGATCTTTGATGGTCGTTGATGGTGACACGAATTTCCGTATATATTTTGGAATGAAGTGTTGAGTGATCGCCAAAAACTTTTGTGATGCAGTCAGGCCGGCTCGCATTATATTAGTTGTAGAGCTATGTAGCTCTTTGATGCTTGGCTTAGTCATGCCGGTATTATCGTATCTGCTGCCAGGGTATTTAAACACCTCACCCATTTGTAACAGGTGTATTTCTCCGTCAGCAGTTCTGAAGGAGTTCGCGGTCTTGTAGTAGACCTTTTTCTTCCCTGGTATCGTACATGCTACAACTGAGCAGTATTTGTTCGGGTTGACCTTGAGACTGCATGATGAAACGAACTTAACCACCTTCGCTAGGATGAGGCTGCATTCCTTCTCGCTTTCGGCCATGATGATAATGTGATCTGCATACGCCATCAGTGGTGTTGAAAAGGCTGATGATTTCGTGACGTCCTCAATTAGCGCGTCCAGCACCAAGTGCCGCAAAAAGTGGGTCACCCTATTTCACGCCGCGTTTGGTGTGTACATTTGCAACACGCGTGCCTTAGATTATAATATTCGTGATTGCCGTCTACAGGTTCGACGCAATCAATGCGTGGGATGCCTTATCAACTCCCTTCCTTTCCAGGGCCCGAATGATAGTAGAGTGTGGTATGCCATCAAAGGCCTTGCTTATATCAATGGCAATGATGGCATATGTAATATGAATGTAATTCCTCAGAGCAAGGGAATTCATAAAGCAGCCGTTTTATTCCCTGAATCCTGATTACAGTTCGCTGAACTCGATGTTGCTAAGTTTCTTTGCAAGGATCCTGTTGTACAATCTCAGTAGCATTGATGATATTTTAATATGTCTCCAGTTGTTAACATCGCCGCCATCCCCGCTATTATTCTTGAGCAGGATGGTGTTGTTCATGTTAAGTGGTGCGGAATGTGTTTTGTGTAAGTCAATCCATTAAAAAGAATGGCCAGGGTTTTTAACGGGATTCTCTTGATTTTAGCCAGAGATAGCCCGTCTGGTCCGCGGGCTAAGTTTTTCATGTTCTTGACAGCAATAATTTTCTCTTCATTGATAGGCCCATACAATACATTGTTTCCCGAAGTTTTTTTTTTGGGGGGGGGGGGGGCATTGTAGGTGAAGACACAGTCCCATGTAGATTTCGAAGAAGTTCCTGATTTCCATGTGGGAAGGTGTATTTTCATCATTTTCAAGGCTCTTACCGTCGATGATTTTCTGATCGTTTCGCTGGGATTCTTCTTCATCAATCTTTGCGTTGTTTTGTATCGAAGGCACGTTAGTCTTCGGTTGCTCGTTGTTGCTATTGATGGTCGCTGGTATCACTGTGGTGTACTGTATGCGATTTTTGTTCCCTCTGGTGGTGCCTGTGGTGTTGGTGATGTCACTGGTTCAGGTGTTCGTTTACGTTGCCGTCTGCTCGATGTCCAGGGTGTTGCATTGAAGGTTCGCTCGCGTTGTCCACTAGATGTCTCACGGACTGTTGTTGCATAAGGAGGACACTGTTGCTAGTGGATCCGCAGATCGCTATCGCGATCGCTCCATAGATGCTCGGACTCTGGTGTTGGCTGCTAGGTTCACGTTGCATCTCTGTCGCGTTGTTGTCAGCTTGTTCATGCGGATGATTCTGATGTTGTTGCTGAGTGCCTTGATTTCCTGATCTCTGCTCGGAGCTGTTGCCATGTATTCTTCTACCGTATTTCGCCAGTAAGTTTGTTATCCACGTTTCAAACATAGACTTGCGGATATCGGGGTCAGGCTGGTTGAGTGCATCTGCATTGATTTGTTGGAAGTCCGTCAGGTTATCTAGTTGGTTGATCAGGTTTTAACGGGTTTCTCAGGCCAATGTCGTCTGACTGTCCAGTTAGGCGTCCGGAGAAATGTCTCAATCGTTCACGCTACGTGTGGTTCGGAGCGGCAACTAGTTGTGCAGAACCGCTAGCTCGCAATGAGCGGCGCCGTTGCTCACGCAGGTTAACAACCAGGACTTTGTAATTTGGCTGTTTTCGCTTGCCCTTGATCGCTTCGATAGTTCGATCTACGAAGTTTTGAAGGTTGATGTTATCTCCGTTATATTTAGCTTCTATCGATGCCATGTTATGCACTTCAGATTTCGTCTATTGGATTTTACGGTTTTCCAGATTATTAACCTCTACTTCCAGAGACACGTTATATTCACGTGGGTGAGCTTTCCGCATACATATGTGCACGCATTTCAAAGTCGCAAAGACCCGTTTAGATATTCTCCATGTTGATTCACCTTTACGCCGGTGATGTTGTAATGGTCCTCTATTTGATGCATATGTTTTACCGCACACACACGCGAAGCCTTCAGTTTCTATGCTTTGCAAAATTTTGATTATAATTCAGAAGTTTCACAAATGTAACGATTATTTAGAGTTAATTAGCACAAAGCTATTTTAGCGAAATTTTAATATACATATCGGGAATCACGGACCCGCCGTTGATTATCACATACACTCCCAGTCAATTGAATAGGGACAAACTTTTCGAGAGCTGTTTATCTCAAAATATCCTTTTCCTTGCAGCGGAGAGGATAACCCAGTATTTGTTTACAAAGGCTATTATGTTGCTCATAGTTTGCGAGAAAAAAAATGAAACATTTAATAACAACAGTTATGTTTCATCAACATTATGCTGATGCACTAATAAATTCTATGTTCGGGACAGTTGCGATTCGGTCGATATTTCGAAAGTGCTAGTATCGTATCCTAACTGTTTTTGTTTTAATCCACTCAGATTGTGTTTTGACTTTAATTTTTGTAAGTTTCGGTAATCATGGGTAGAGGAAAAAGCATTAAATACCGCGCAAATGGCTCAAATCGATGTTTTGAGAAATGAACAACACAGATTACGCGAAATTTCGAAAATAGTGAAAAAAAGTAAATCGGTTGTGTTTAACTATTTAAAAAATAAAAGTGGATATGGACGAAACATAAAAGGGCGTACGCGAGGTGCCCAAACCGCCAAAGAGAAAAGGGTGATTCTGCGAGCCGCCTCTAATTTTGCACTACCAGCGGCTAGAATTGGAGCTAAAGTCGGCGTTACAGCTAGTTTATCAACAGTACAACGTGTAATAGGGAATTCCTCACACCTAAAACGAAAGAAAACTTAGAAAAAAATCAGAGACAGCTCCCCAAACCATGACACTACCTTCTCTGCTATGATGCCTTGACAGAAACCGTTCGTTTTTACGTAGATCGTTGAAATAGAAATGAATCCCATCTCGGCCATCCAGGTTGACTTTCTTTTCATCCGAAAAAAACTACCCTGTTCCACCCCTGCCGCCATGACATATTTTGGCGAGCAAAATTCAGAGGATGGCTTTTCCTCTTTGCGTCTAACGGTGTTTTTTCTGAATTTTCTTGAATTTTCTTTCGTTTTAGGTGTGAAGAATTACTTATTATACGTTGTACTGTTGATAAACTAGCTGTAACACCGACTTTAGCTCCAATTCTAGCCGCTGATAGTGCAAAATTAGAGGCGGCTCGCAGAATGGCCCTTTTCTCTTTGGCGGTTTGGGCACCTCGCGTACGCCCTTTTATGTTTCGTCCATATCCACTTTTATTTTTTAAATAGTTAAACACAACCGATTTACTTTTTTTCACTATTTTCGAAATTTCGCGTAATCTGTGTTGTTCATTTCTCAAAACATCGATTTGAGCCATTTGCGCGCTATTTAATGCTTTTTCCTCTACCCATGATTACCGAAACTTACAAAAATTAAAGTCAAAACACAATCTGAGTGGATTAAAACAAAAACAGTTAGGATTCGACACCAGCACTTTCGAAATAACGACCGAATCGCAACTGTCCCTATTCAAGTGACCCAATTTTGAACATAGAATTTATTAGTGCATCAGCATAATGTTGATGAAACATAACTGTTGTTATTAAATGTTTCTTTTTTTTCTCGCAAACTATGAGCAACATAATAGACTTTGTAAACAAATACTGAGTTATGCTCTCTGCTGCAAGGAAAAGGATATTTTGAGATAAACAACTCTCGAAAAGTTTGTCCCTATTCAAGTGACTGGGAGTGTACATGTAGACGATCTCACTCCAACAAACAGTTTAAAGCACACACCCGGTTTCCCACTATGGCGACCACTACATGTGTTAACACGTGAGCACTTCCTACAACGAGTTACCGGCAAACTTTTCACTGTCTGGCTGTTCACGCCACTTGCGTTACTTCGATGGCTGGTGTATGGCCCGGGAGCACTATGACACACGTCCGCACTGCACGACAGTTAGTAAGAGAGTCCAAAAATTAGTATCTTCCAAAATTAGTTAAGGAAATATTTTAAAAGAAAGATTCACTTTGACTGAGTCACTGCATATGTACATATTATAATATAGGTATGTATGTAATTATAATATGATAAGTAGTCCCCTGATTCTTTCGCGGACTACCTCTAAGGCTCGCCAGGACCACCATCGGTCCTTCGACCACTGTTTGGAAAACAGAGCGGTCTAACAAGCCCTGGATTATTGTTCCAGCTATAGTGTTTCAACGAAACAGAAGCGATGTGGCAAATCCTTATTGTCGCTCGACTTGCATTGTTTAGTAAGAAACCAGGCCACCCAACGGGGCACCCATTTTCCGCATAATGCTGAGTCTGCAGAATATGATCTACGATCTGACATCCGAACCATTAGTCAGTCAACATAAGACTGATCTTTTTTTGGAGCTAGAGTACCTACCGGTAGCGTGGATATTGCTTGTCGTAGGGCAACACATTTTTTTAAAACCTTCCAAATTCTATTTTGAATCAAACTTTTGAACAATTGATTCTGTTCAAACTATAGTAAAGATAGAAAAATTTTGAAGTTTTGCAATGATCAATTACAGTGAACCCCGACATTCGCGGGGGATACGTTCCACGAAATCATCGCGAATGTTGAATTCGGGAATGTCAGGGTTCAGTGTCCTTAGATAGTGGGAAATATATTCCAAATATTCATAAAATATAAAAATGTTACATATACTATAGGGTGAGGAACATTACTGTTTTTAAATCGTGGAAAATGCTTGCCACTAAAATACTGAAAGCAACTGAGGATTAAAAAAAAACTCCCGTGTAAAAAAACTGCGCGTGAACAAGTGGTGCTCATTTTTATCACTATACTTATCGATTCGTTTTCGAGTCCTTGCACTTTTCGCAGCAGATTAACTTTCAATTCGCATTCTTCACGGTTTTATTCCTTCAGTTCAATTGGCACCATGAAAATTCCACTTTTAGGACACACAACCACTAGTTCTCCATTATCAGTTTGTGGATGAGCGAGTTCACAGAACTGCCCAAATAAGCAAATAATCGACACAGTCCATGACCTCGTGGTAGCCGAACATTGAATGGAAATGGACCCAAGGCAAATAGGAGAGTTGAAGGGCATATCATATAATTATATGAACATGTGCGAAATATCCGGCACTACTATTAGAAGAAGGCGAAGCTGCCTGCGAGATGGCCACCAAAGAAATAAAATGAAATCGTGTGACCACTTCGAGCACGAGTCCATGATGATTTTATTTTTCCTCTGGATCCATCACATTGCACCACACACCAAACAGCAGTGGTGTTTCTAGGGCTGGAAAGTCTTTGCTTCATTTTTGGGGACTCGGTTCATTCATATAGACTTACCTGGGTCTAATTCTTAAAATTTAACTAGGAGGTGGTATCGCATACTTGTATTCTAAAAAACCAGTTCGAGTGAGTTTTTTGGCTCCCAAGCATGAAGTTTTAGATTAGGGAAAACGGTTCGCATCTCCTGTTTTACAGTGATTTTGAGATCTTATAATTTCAAATTTTCAGACAACCAATCTGATCACTGATAAACGAGAAAATTCTATTAAAAGTCTTCCTTTGCTTTCGCGCAAGCAATAGTGTCAATTGATGTTTTATTCCGGTAAAGGGTTTCGATCATTTCATGGAATATTGTTGAAAATTCACGCTTGCTACTCCTCGCAAAATTAAAATATTATTATGGTTTCAGCGTTAATCTAATCTCAATCGATTAGGATAGAAAAACGTGCGTGCTCTAGCGGTAAATTTTATTGCTTTAAAAAAATTCGCAATGGTTGAAACGAACTCGAAAATTTACTTCTCATTTTTTCAAATTTTTCGCTTTCGAACTAGAACGAAATCGCGAATAAGCGTAGTGAATGTTGAAGAAGTGTCGTAAAATATGAATCGCGAATAAGCGAATTCGCGAATGTTGGGATTGGGACTACGAATAACAGGGGTTCACTATAAGTTATGACGGAGAACACTCCGACTAGTTTTGAACAACCCAAAGTTATAACCGGAGTTTAAACAAAGTTATAACCTAAGTTTGAAACTTGTGTGGTGATAAAGACGACATTTTTTGTTTCAAAGAGTTACACACACATTTTCCAGGGTTGACTTTGACTGATCCAATCATTTAAATAATTTCTTTCACATCCTAAAACACTTTTAAAAGAATGTTTAAGAAAAATGTTTCTAGAAAATCATTAGTTTTAACCCATTTTCTTCTGTAAGAGAAACATTAAAACATCCCAGATATTGTGCCGACTTATTCATTCTTCAACTCCTTTGTATCCTTTAAGAATTTTAATTGAAGGTGACGAATTTATGTGCACACACCACAAGGAGCCTCTTTAGTGCGAACAATGGCCCAAGGCGGATATGTCGTCAGCCGTGCAAATGCAAGTGCGTTATACTCGTACATTCATTATATTGTTGAAAAAAGGTTGTGAAATTATAGGGGTGGGGTTTTTTTTTTGTCTCAAATCAAGACTCGCCGTCTTTTATTTAGATAAACGATTCCTGGATGAGGAGAGTGGTATCAAAGTCAAACGACGTTATCGATTTTTGTTATGTACAAGGTGTTAAATGTCATTTAGTTAGTATACAGTTTACAGTTAAACATCGTTTAAGGAACGCACGATAAGTCCTTGCTCGCTACTTTTTTATACAAAATTCAGCAATAGTCGATCTGCAAAAAGATTTCTGGTTTCTGTAGTTTTTTTCCACAATGGATTCGCTAGCTTATCTCATGAGCCATTGTAATATGAATCTCTACAAAATTCACAACAACATTTTCATGGGTCAACAACCGAATTTTACGAATTTCCCCCCTTTTAGAGTTGGGCACGTGTAACCTTTTATCTATAGAAAGGTTTATTTCAAACCCAACCCAACTCTTCAAATTCTTTCAAAACTTCAAAAGAACCATACCACTCTTGACCTCTTCGCTTAGTCGACATCAAACGAAAAAAATACAATTTCTACACTCTGAATAATTCATTTAACCCAAAAGGATTGTGAAAAAGTTTAGAATATTCAAATATACAAAAATTCGCCTCCAAGCTCTGACAATATTCTTTTTCAACACTAAAACTTATCCTTATATGGACAAACATATGACCTACCTACATATACAGGGTGTCCGGAAACTGCCGCATAAACGCACCGGGATGTGATTCCTCATGTGATTTCCAGCAAAAAAGTTATACGGAACATACCCCCTTAGCTGCCACAGGCATTTGAAGATTTTTGAAAAAATCATTTTCTTGTACGACTAAAACTTCACTATCTATAAAGCTAGACTAGCTAGAATAGCAAAATAAAATGATTATTACAGCCACAACAAATTCACCTAAAAAACAAAGCAAACGGCATTAAAATTGGATACGAGGTGTGGTTTTTACAGGACTTCAAAGTCAAATTTTTGTGATTTGACCCAAAAACAATATGTGTTTCTATCTCAATTTTCTCCAACTTCTGCCAAGGTGAGGTGATCGTACGATTCTTCTAAAAATTGGCGCATAGTCTAGCAGTTTCAACGCCTTAAGTGCAGAAAACTAGGGTTAATTTTGGAATCGATTTTGATATAATTTGGATAAATTTTACCAAATTGCAGATCTTTAGGGGCAATATGAATTGAATTGAAACCGAGCTCAAATTAACCCTAGTTTTCTGCACTTAAGGCATTAAAACTGTTAGAAATAACGAAGCTGGATTAAAATGTCGTAAAAAAGAAATGATCGTTAGACTTTGCGCCAACTTTAAAAAAATCCTACGATCACCTCACCTTGGCAGAAGTTGGAGAAAATTGAGATAGAAAAACATATAGTTTTTGGGTCATATAACAAAAGTTTGACTTTGAAGCTCTGTAAAAACCAAACCTCTTATCGGATTTTAATGCCGTTAGTTTTATTTTTTAGGTAAATTTATTGGCTGTAATAATCATCTTATTTTGGTATTCTAGCTGGTCTAGCTTTTGAGATATTGAAGTTTTAGTCGTACAAAAAAATTATTTTTTCAAAAATCTTCAAATGCCTGTGGTAGCTAAAGGGTTAAGGTAAGGGGGTATGTTCGGTACAACTTTTTTGCTGGAAATCACACGAGGAGTCACAATCCGGTGCGTTTATGCGGCAGTCTCCGGACACCCTGTATAGGCTGTGCCGACATTTGTATGTCTATTTCATAATAGATATCCGGTCGACCATGTCAACATTTTGACCTTTTCATCCAAAACCCTCTGAGCCGTGCTCATCGAATAAAAACGAATTTATGCAATCGAGTGTGATTTCAATAAGACCATCTAATAGACTTCGCTGTGTTTTTGCCTTTTTCTCTCCGTATATATAAATTCTTATTAACAACAAATCCATATGAAATGCCTTCGAGCGCCTTACGACCACGCCGACGAAGACGACTATAATAATGTCGGTATAGTGTAGAGTGCTTTGAAACGACACGAACGTATCCTTGGAACAAATCTTGGCCGTATAGTATATACGAGTCTTTTATCGAAAGAAAAGCCAAAGCAAACAGAAATAAAAAGAAATTTGATTTGATTTTCTCTTAAGGCAAATGGGAAAGTTGTGGATGGAACACTATACATATCCTTCCGGTATAATGTGTTCATAATCATTTCACCAGTCCTCAGCATTTCGAACGTAATAAAACTTGAAGAGGACACGACCATATAACAGCTATATCCGTTCACTTTTCTTCGTCCTTAGACGTGTATAGGTTCTTAGGTTCGTGTATAGCTATGTGCATAGCAAAGCACTTGAGTCTCGTTGCCGAAGAGATATAATCTACCTTGATTTTTTCCCCGCTCAAATGCTTAACACACTTTCAGCAACTTTAACTATGACACCAAGGATACTTGAAGTAATAACATGTAATTACCAAGTTTTCCACTATATATTTCCTGGCAAGGATTTTCTTGGGAAAATTCGAAAACTTTCTATAGCCAGATATACAGGGTGTCCCACGACTCATGGTACATACGAAACCTCGACTTGCCGAGCAAAATCACTATTTGCCACATTCCCAAATATTTGATCCGAGGTTTGACTTTACTTTCTGAAACTGCACACAATTCTACATAAAATAACTGTTTTGCCAATTAAATAATTTTAAACCCTACCCAGATACAACCATTCAAACTTAAAAAAAAAATCGAAAATTGATATTTTCATGAAAATTCAAATTGTAAAATCGTAACGGTACTTTGGAACTGACAAACGTGCAAAGTTGACAAAAGTGGCCTCATAAGCTTTCGATCTACATATAAAAATTAGGGTCTTTCCTCGGCACGGCCCCAGCGGCTCTAGCGACTGCGGCTCGCCCATTGGCCATTGCATATAAAAACTCGTTTTTAGTTGATAATCGCTTGGCATAGCTACACAATGAATGAACCGCGCGGCTCTTGTTGTACATAATGCATGCACGAATGGTGAACGTGGTGCACTCGCTTGTTTGTAGGCTTCTGGCGACGGCTGCTTGGGGTAGGGTAGTTGTTTCGCACAATAGTCGTACTGATTCGGCTGATACACGAATCTGTCTGTATATAGAAAGCAGTCGCGGGACTCTTGTTGTACATAGTGCATGCACGAATGGTGAACGTGGTGCACTTGCTTGTTTGTGGGGCTTCGGGCGACGGCTGCTTGGGGTAGGGAATTTGCTCTAGAGCCGCTGGAGTCCCTAGAGTCGCTGCGGCCGCGTCGAGGACAACGTATCTTTAGGATTTAAAAAATTGCATATCTTGCGTGTTAAAGAGAAAAAAACGTGGTTCCAAGAGAATACCAAAGTAAACGTTTCCACAATTTTTATACGTGTTTTCTTTACTAAATAAGATTGTTTTTAATAAAAAACGAAAAAGAAACACGAGGCCGAGGTTAATTTCGGGCGCGGCCGAAATTTGGATACCATTCACTATTCTCGGGCTAATATTTTTTTTCCGGCGTACATATGACTTGTGTTTAATCCCCCATTCTTTTACTTCCGTGTTCCAATAAGTTTCGTTACCTCGATAAAACATATTTGTGTGAGGTTTGGTTAGAATAACTGCACAGTTTGAATGGTACTATCTGGAGAGCTGTTAAAATTATTTAATTGGGAAAACAGTTATTTTACGTAGAATTTTGTGCAGTTTCAGAAATTGAAGTCAAATCTCGGATTAAATATTTGGGAGTGGGGCAAATATGTAATGATTTTGGTTGGTTAGTCAACCTTTTTGACACTATTTACAGAAGATGCTATAACGGTTGAAGATAGAGGGGTTATGTGGAACATTAATTGTACCCGAATGAGCTGTACTATCACCCATTATCGTATGTACCATGAGTCGTGGAACACCCTGTATAATGTTGCAATCGTATAGGACTTCCCACATTATATTCCTGAAATGTTGTTATGTGAATAGTTCGAAATGACGACGATGCAGCCACAGGATATAGACGTACTATGAGTCTGCTTCGATCCTAATTAAACGCCATTATCGTAATGACAACTTGTTACGATAAAATCTGTAGACTCAATGGGTTCAACTACGTGGAAATTTTATCGATGAAAATATGATGATGGCCAGGATCAATAGTATGTGGATTCAAAATGTGCATGTTTAGCTGTTTAATATATAGATGTACATAAATATATGTAACCAACACATAACAATTGGTTACTATCGAGACCTAAAATCAAAATATAATTGGAGTCTGGGATGCCTAACGAAACCTATTTTACGGTGTGCACATTATGAAAATATTTGCTATATGGAAGAAGGGAAAGAACGGGGGAAAATCCAATTGAACTAATTAGATGGAAATTGGTATCAGATTCTATTAAATTTTGTTAGTTGAATTAATAGCGGAAAAGGGTAACTGTGTATCGAAGGCAAGCCTTTTCGATATTTGAATTTAATGGGATTTTATATAGTCGACACACGTATGGCGTCGTAATGTGTCAATATGGTAATTAATATGAAAATAATGTTTTTCATTATTTTAATGCCTTTTGTATTTATATGCATAGGTATGTATTAATTATAGTAACACCCATGACTTTATGTTGTCAATGTCAATAACAAAGACAGCTGTTGGCATTTTACTACCTCGGAGTTGAAATTCTAAACACTAATAACACTCTACCAATTACATCGTCCTTTAGATTTTGGTCGCCACTCATATTCAGGAAACGTTGACCTCCAATTGTCGCGTGACCTTGTCCTCCAGTTTCGGAAGCCCAGCAGCTGGTGGGCGTCTTTACCTACGGAGTTCCCCCAGCGAGCTCTCGGTCGTCCACGCAACCTTGCTCCGTCAATTCGTTGTGCGTTCATCACTTTCTTTGGTATACGATTCTCATCCATCCGTTGTATATGCGGCGCCCATTGCAAACGTTGAAGCTTCAAGATTCGATACTTACAGCTCATCGTACAATTGATTCAACTCGTGGTTGTACCGGATGCATCATGACCTTTGTTTTGGTCTCGTCGATATGTAGTTCAACTTCTTTTGTGGCGTTATTGAGATTATGCAGAAGGCTTTCTGAATCACCCAATCTTCGAAACATGGTGTTGATGTCGTCTGCGTACGCAACTAATTGAGTCGACTTGATGAGGAGCGTTCCACTGCTGCCATATTCATGGCTCAAATTACATAGTCCAGCGCAAGGTTGAAGATCGTCGGCTCCAGCCCATCGTCTTACTTGAGTCCAGTACGAGTTTCAAATATGTCAGTGAGTCGGTTCTGCACTCTGACTTGCGAGACGGTATTAGTCATCGTAATCCTTGTGAGTCGCATTAACTTTGCCGGTATACCAAAATGCTGCAAAATGTTGTACAGTACACTTTGATCGATACTGTCGTATGCCTGCTTGAAGTCGACAAAGATTTATAATAATAGTAATAGCTTCACAATAAAAAGCTGATAGGTCGTTAAACGACCAGGTTTGAAGCCGACTTGATGCTCTCGAATTGTTCGTTCTGCGTCCGGATTAATTCTCTTTTCCAGAATTTTCGATAAAATCGTATAAGTCGTACAAACTAATGAAATACGAGTACCTCTGTAATTCACACACTTCAGCTTGTTTGTGGATTGGGCAGATTATGCTTTTGCGCCAATCCTCAGGGATTACCTCGTCGTTTCATATTTTTAGCAGTAGCACATGTATAGCGTTGGTCAGGCCCGTTCCACCATGCTTCAGCAGTTCTGCTGGGATCTCGTCAGCACCGGGCGCTTTATTACTTTGAAGCGACTATATGGCGAGACTCACCTCCTCTACTGTTGGGGGTTGAACGGGAGGGCCTGGTTCTGCTAACTGGTCAAGAGCTGCCTCCGTGGGGAATTGAGGAGCTCTTCAAAATGCGGGGCTCATCGCTTATTTATGCTGTCGATGTCGCTGATGATGTTACCATCCTTGTCCTTAAATAGGCAACACATTATAGAGAACATCGAAGGGGGTGACGATTTTTTTCTTCGGCGTTTTGTTAGAAGTAGTTAGAAGGTAAAGCTACTAATTTTACTCGGAGTTAAGAGGTGAGCTAACACGTGGAGAGGGGTTAAAGGCGTAATTTTGTGCAATTTTTGGTGTTTTGGGCTATATCTCGAAAACGGAGGGTCGCAGAGAAAAAAGTTATAAGTAGGCATTAAAGCTTTCTAAATATCCTATATTTAGTTGTCCATACGTGCATATGCAAAACTCTTAACGGTTCTTCCGATACTGTTTAATAAAAAGCGAAACTATTTTTGTTTGCATTCTATTGACTGTGGTGTCTCTTCCAATTGTTATTCAAAAAACTTTTGTAGGACAAAGTTAGTATGTATTAAGTTTGCTTTACTCCTTCTTCTTGGCTTGTCTCGTATCATTCGAAAGTTAAAGAGTCTCAACGAAGTAATATTCTATATTCATCAGAATGAAGACAACCATTGTGGAAAATCGGGAGGGGCGTGACGGTTTTATATTTCACGGATCTATAATGGGTGGTTAGGAGTAAAACATACTAAAAGCACGCGGTCGTGGAGTGTGAGCTATCGTGGGGAAGGAAGTGCAAAGGATTCGTTTTAAGGGGGTTTTCGCCATTATCTCGGAAATGGCGAGTCCTACTGAAATTATTTATTTGGCGGAATAAAAGCCCATTTAATTTTCTATAACCTTGCTCCACATACATATGTCGGATTCCAAACGGTTCTCCCGATATAGCCTATTCAAAACCGAAAATCGTCAAAAAAAAGTTGTTTTTTCCTCATTTGTTTGGTTCTGTTGTCTCCAGCGATCGATTTTCAGAAAAACGTTGCATGCTAAATTTGTGCAGTATGCAATTTACTTTCATTTGATATACTTTTTGTTGCCTGGTCTTGAATCAGTCAAAAGAGCTTAAACCAAGCTTCCGAATTTAATTTTTCCCATTTATTAGTATAAAGACCAACATTCTGGAAAATTGTGAGGGAGCGACGGTTTTTAGGGTTTTTTAGATTTTTCAAAAAAACCCTTATGAAATCGATTTTGTCCGTCCGTCTGTCCGTCTGTCCGTCCGTCTGTTCACTAAATAACTCGCGAACGGCTTAACCGATCGTCATGAAATTTGGTAGGAATGTGTAGAATGGTAACAGCCTTTGGCACGAAATACTTAGAAGTTGGTAGAACAAAAATAACAGGGTGTCCCGGACATTTGAAAATTTGTTCACTAAATAACTGACGAACGGCTTAACAGATCGTCATGAAATTTGGTAGGAATGTGTAGAATGGTAACAGTCTTTGGCATGAAATACTTAAACATTGGTATGGCAAATATAACAGGGTGTCCCGGACATTTACAAATTTGTTCACTAAATACCTCGCGAACGGCTTAACCAATCGTCATGTATTTTAGTAGGAATGTGTAGAATAGTAACAGTCTTTGGCACGAAATACTTAGAAGCTAGTAGGGCAAAGATAACAGGGTGTCACGGAGATTTAAAAATTTGTTCACTAACTGATCGTTATGAAATTTGGTAGGAATGTGTAGAATCGTATGAGTCTTTAGCACGAAATACTTAGACGTTGGTAGGACAAAGCTAACAGGGTGTCCCGGAGATTTTAAAGAGTCGACTTTTTTAGTTTTTATCGGACATAGACGTATGGGTACTCAAATCAAAGAACTCGATGGGTACATTTCATATCAGTCGCTTTTTTCCAGTTTGGAGTAATGGTAACGGAGTTACAGCTAATAAATGCAGTTAATATATGTAACCATGATACATAGTAAATCTATTTTTGGGTTGGTCTAATTAAAAAGTGTTTATTTAGACCAATCCAAAAACAGATTTATGAGAAGCATTTCATTAATATTGTGCATAATTCTTATTTATTACCTATAAAATATATGTGCAAAATTATTCACAATGTGTGTATCCAAAATCTAAAAAACCCTCGTATTGCGGGCGCAGCCCTCTGTACGCCAGTATTTTTTATTTCATGGATTTATAAAGGGTGGTTACGAGGAAAGCATACTAAAAGCACGCGGTCGTGGAGGTGAGCTATCGTTGGGAGGGCGGGTCAAAATATTCCATTCTTGTGATTATCAGCTCTATCCCGCTATATCTCCGAAACCGCGAACTCTACAAAAAAAAGTCTGAACAAGAATGAAAGCTTACACAATTTCCTATAAAGTTCATCTTACATGCATAGGTCGAATTCCTAACAGCTATCCAGATTTAGCTAATTCAAAAATCAGAAATTTTGCATAGAAAACATCCACACAACATAATTGGCATGTACGCTGTGTTGCTGTTTTCTATGTGAAATTTCTGATTTTGGAATTAGCTATATCTATAAATAACTGTTAGGGATTCGACCTATATGGACGTCTAAGCCATTCGAAGCCCATCTCTTGCTGATAAGTACGTGGTCGATCTGGTTCACGGTGTGTTTATCTGGGGATTTCCAGGTCTGTTTATGGATGCGTTGATGAGGGACACATATAGAGCTTATGACCAGTCGATAAGTTGCTGACCATTGTTGTTGTTTTCGTCATGAAAGCTGTCACCTCCAATAGTTCCCCTATGCCAGCTTTCGTTTCCGACTTTGGTGGCGTTAAAGTCTCCTAGCAGCAGCTTGACGTCGTTTGATGGAAGTGAGTCGAAGAGTGTTTCTAGGTGGTTGTAGAACTCTTCCCTAATCGCATTTTCTTTTACTTCTGTAGGGGCATGCGCATTAATGAGCCAGAGATTAGCGAAACAGGTCTTGATGCGGATCGCACATAGCCGCTCGTTTATGGGTTTGAAGCCGATAACGTGGTCCTTGAGCTGCTTACTCACGATGAAAGCTACTCCAAACTCCTTGTTGCTCTCCTGTTTACCACTTGCAAAAATAATGTGCGAATTCAGGTCGTTAATCTAGCTTTTGAGCCATTTAGTTTCCTGGATTGCAACTATGCTCAGCTTGTATTGTTCTACCTGATTCAAGAGGGCCCTTAAGGCCCCCGGTCTGTTCAGGTAGCGTACGTTCCAGGATCCGAAAGAGTAATCAGTTGTTCGTTTGCGGGGTCGTCGTTGTTTTGTATCCGTCCAATCCGAGGCTTTTGTTTCAGGTCTCTTGACTTAAAGTTTTTTTTCTTAGGATGAGGTGTCAGCACATCGCTAAACCATAATAGGGTTTAATCGTTGGCCTCGAAGATATGTTGCTTTGGTGGTATAGAATTAGACGATTTCTGTCACCTATCACGTTAAGTAACCTGCGACGATGCAGATGTAAATACAGGACTCAGGCGCAGCGGTGCTTCTTCCAAATGTCACATCAGATGATTTGACTTAGCCGTTAGAGGTTTTACCCACTACCGTTACCAGGGGGCGCCCGCGCGGAGGACCCATGGAAGAAGTCTGTCGCCCCCCTAACTCCCACTTTGGTATTCTTATAGGCTTAATGCTTTTTTATCCAGCTATATTGAAAAAGTTTGGAATCAAGGAGCAATTCACAAATCGTCGTCCGATTGTAAAAATAATGTAGCTTAAACTTGCAGAGTCTGTAGGGCAGCTAAATTTGAAAGCCTACTAACAGTAATTGCCACTGACCAAAGCGACCGTTCTAGCAGACCTTTATTTTTTTATATATTGTAAACGGCAACTTCAGATCTCAAAATAAGTGTGTCAGAGAACTTCAAATCAATAGAAGGTATCAACGTTTCATTATTATGCCGCCCCTCAAAATGTGCCGCCTCGGGCAGTTGCCCATATGCGGAATCCGCCCCTGTACGCACTTTACCATATAAAGTAACGCTGACACTATTCGGGTAAAAAAAATTTGAAATTATTAAAATTCCACGGAACTAGACCTCTGCAGTTTTACAAAAATAATCGGAAGGACTCATTTAACTTTCGCGACAGTTTGGAGACGATTTCTGAAATTTTGGGTTACGTTTAAAAAAACGACCTTCAAGTTTGATAATTTAATTGTTAGTTTCCTAGTTTATTTTTTTCCAAAGCGTTATAGGCACAAGAGGGCATACATATCCCTTGTCAAATTACAAGTTTTATCTGGGTTATGTTGTTATTGTAATCCCATGTAGTTACACTAAACTAACCTCTACCGGAGTACAAAAAAAAAACTCGCTTAATGTGGGAAAATTATACAAAACAAGAAAATTATACTTAAAACTTGGAGTATTTGGCGCATGAGTTGCATATTGCACTCTTTTGGTTTTCTCAAGATGCTAATGATTAATTTTTTTTTATAAAAAATTAATTGCTTTTTGTTTTATTGTTAATTGTAGCATCACATATCCTATCTTATTTAATGAATTAAATCATTGGATACAAATCAAAGAAAACATTTTCTCAACAATATTTATAATTAAAAAAAAAAAAACGTGTAGCAAATTAATCATAATATTAATACAAAAATGTTTCATTGACAATAGGTAAAGACAAAATAAATAATAAATACAGAAAAAGAATCATCAGTGAAAGTCCAAACTCAATTTATTCTAACAATCATGATAAAGTCCAAGTGATATAATACAAATGACTTCCAATAAATCCATAAAGTGTTATACTAAATTGTGCAATCCGTTAATGTGATACGATGTCATGAATTGGAAATAATGCAAGCTTGCTGTAATCTTCCGCTACTACTACTACTTCTACCGCTGCTACTCTTCTTCTTCTTCGTTCCAAACGAATCTTTGCTTCCGAAATAGTTTTGTGTTTTCCGTTTCGCTGTGCGCATCAACAACACATTTAAGTATTGATTCCTGATTCAAACTGCTACTGCTGCTGCTACTACTATCTCGCAACTTACTCAACACAACACGAAACGCTACATAAATCTTTATTTAACAACAACTCCAGCGAATTCACGAGCAACACAATAATCCTCTCAACACAAGGATAATCCCCGACAAATCTTCGTGATTTCAACGCGCGCTCAACACTCTACTTAAAGCGAAGGAAAATCTTCACAAAATCCCTAACACCTGTCAAGGATCAACGGCGTTGTGCGAAACTAAAACTCTGCTCCAAATCTTTTCCAAATTGGATACTAAACTACGGAAATAAGAAAAACATCACCCGTTTAAGGAAAAACTTAACCGAAATTTGTTTTGTGCAGTGTTTAATGAGTAATAGTGCAATGGTGGCTGTGGCAATTTGTTGTATACTGGTCCTGTTGGCCGTGTTTATTGTCATCATCATAGTTGTGGGACAAACAATGAACGAGCCCAAGTGAGATAAACTTCAATTGGGGCCCGGCAACTTTCCCGATGGATAGCAAAGGCTCCAGATTTGTTAGTGACTGATAGATAAATTTAGTTTATAATAAATTAATAATAAATCAAGAAACAATGTTAATCATTCGTAAAATTTTAAAAAGGTCTAAAATTAAGTGAGAAAAGGAAAAATTAAGTGAAACAAAATTTTAGAGTAAGGAGCAAAATTAAAATTTTTATTATTTTTTAAATTAATTTATTCAAAAAAAATCGGCTATAAGGTAAAAATGTAGATTTAATTTAGTTTCCAATTTCTACTCACACATTTAAATTTACATTCAACTGGCCCTGTTGTACACCACATACAACAGTTATCATTGGAATAGATTTCTTCTACTCTTAGTAACTCCAAGGATGCCAAAAAACACTATGCCCGAAAACAGGGACGATTGTATTTACATCGTATAATATTGCAATAAGGAAGCAAGGAAGGGTGGAGATTAACAACGGAGACGATGACGACGACGACGACGCAGACCGGCAAAATGAAACGACGGAAACGAAAGAAATAAAAAAAATGACAATACTGGTAACATATCATTTAAATCCTATTGATACATACACATAACCACACTCCACAAACACCAGCGCGGAGCTACACAATACTAGAGTGCAATAATGTAGTGTGAAACCATTTACAAAAGCATAATAAAATCAGCTGCCATAGTAGGACATTATAGAAGCTTGCATTAGGACGTGTCGTGTGCAATATGGTGCCAAGATTATGTAGTTTCCACCTACATCGTACATGCAATCGACGACCTAGCCAAAGAGCCCCATAATTCGTTGACAATAGTTACCGAGCGTTGTGTACATTTATGCATTTCTGCATGACTCCTTGAAATACCCAATCTCTTAGGTTTTATCATACAGGGGGCATTTATATCCTCGCGAAGGACGATGAGGTAAGCATGATGATAACGCACACCATAATTAGGTTAATTATTACACCGTCGTAGGAGCCAATATTCCTCAAAACAACTAAAGCCGATAATGAGAATAAGCATTGGAGAAACGTAGGTCATTCTGAACAAAAAAAGGTTAACAACGAAAAGATTTCCTTTTTTCAATATTCAGTTAAACAACAACTTCTTTATTAGTTCATAATTTTTACACAAAATTTTGACGGCTTTCCATTAATTCATTTTGACCATGACCCAGCTCTCCGAACGTATGACCCAGCTCTCCAAAAGTATTTTTTTAAATGTGGATGCCCATCGATTTTGGTTTTACTTTCTCCACAGTTGCAAGACACTATGCCACATTTATTTTTTTAGTCTGGGGAACAAAAAGAAATCACAGGGGATAACCAGACGGGGGTTTGACCAGACCGAAGGTTTGAGCTGTGACCAACAGACTTGTGTGTGCTCGACTGAATGAGTATATTGAGAACCAGATGGAGTTTTTCAATATCCGCAAGCTAGTAATTTCGCCGTCTATATGTACTGCAGGAGCTCCTGGGGCAAGGACAAAGAAACTACGTTGGTCACTTACAAAGCGATAGGTAGGGCAATTCCTACCTATGCAGCACCGGAGTGGTCACAAACCGTTTGTGACACAAACTGGAACAAGATCCAGGCATGCTCTGCGTATCGCTACTGGTTGCATCCTTATGTCGTCCCAGGATCACAATCTCCTCCTGTCTTTACAATATCTGGTCGGTTGCTATCGAGAGGATCACCCAAACGACCACCTCGTGGGCAATACTCCCCCTCCACGGCATGTCAGACGTGGAATCAGAGATCTCGAGAGAGATGTCTAGAGATACAAACGGGTACCTCCCGATATATTTGATAAAACAGCATACCATCGCATATATTCACACAACCGTTGTGAATCGGTCAATAGGGACATTAGGTGCGAATAGAGTCCCCCAGCGCCCCCACCACCCATATCGCCTGAGGCTTTAAGTGCTTTAAGAATTTTGTTCCTACTGCGCACCTTTTCACGAACGGCTGCAGCGTGATGAGCTGAATTCATCATTATCTAACGGTGAAGGCCGAGAATCTTGGGGTTAGCTACAATAGGAACAGGTTTGGGCCTCCGGCATCTTTGCGACAGGTGACAGTATTGTTATCGGTCTATTGGATGTACCAAGTTTAGCGCTTTTCCCTGGGTTGAGACAAGAGACTTTACGTACTACTTTCCAGATATCAGAAATGGCAGGGATGGAGATCGACAAAATAAAGACGGCTGTGAAGTACTCAATAGCTGGAAGGTCGAAATGTCTTAGCATGCCTATCGAAATGCCATCAGTTCGAGGGCCTTTGCCTTTTTGGCACTCTCAATGACTTTCTTAACCTGGTCCGCAGTGTACAAAGTACGGTGTCAACAATTCGGCTGCGAATACGTCTTCTAATTTTACGCTTGAGCCCATCAGACGTGGGATGTTCAACAAATTGCTTATTGAACTGCCTCGCGGAGGGGGGTTGGAGAGAGCACGGACATTAGACCACATCTTGCTGGCACCTTCATTAAGCTTACAGTCATTGAGGTGCTTGTTCCATTTCGCCTTCCGATAGTCTTTAACTTGTCATCTAATTCCGATGTTAAGCTTCCGAATTCTGTGGTCACCAGGATGAGCACGCCTAATATTATCACGTTAATCGGCTGGGATACGACCTGCAGGCCGCTGCTTGAGCAATGACGTTGCTGATGTTCCGTTCGGTCTTATGCACATTGGTGGGAGGAAGCAGCTCGATGAACTTCGCCGAGGTAAATGTTTTGAAACCTTCCCAATAGGCTATTTTGGGATTGACAAACGTTTGCTTCTCTGACTTGGTCAGGTCAGCTGGTTTGTGAATTCTGACAATGATTGGGAGGTGATTAGAGGCGAGACCAGTACGTGTTTCCCAAGTAGTTTCACTTATAAGACTGGCACTAACATTGATGATTCTCCCAATAAAACGAAAAAACACATAAATCGAATCCATACCTATACACAAGCTTCCTGCATCGAGACTTTTGAGGCTCTTGCCAGGGAGGCGTTTTTGGCAGCTCTTGGCCGTTTGATTGCACAAGCGGGTGTGGTCCGGCCCGAAGAGGCTTGAAATTGTCGTGAAACAATGGTTGTCAGCAGGACCACCGCATCCCTTCTTCTTCTTTGTCTCTATACGACTCATGGATTCGCGTTGATCGATCTGGAGTGTATGCACATCGTCCGTTCTGGCAGGTTTTGTCTCAATCTACTTCTACAGGCAGCCATATCCTAGATAGTTTCGTTTTGCTGAGACCAATGCGTTGTTGCTTCATCATTCCAAATATTGCAAAATGGGTTAAATGTAATCACGACGAGGTAAACTACTTTTTAAATTAATACCTGACGGCTCTTGGTGTACCACCTTTATTTTTTACTGTCGTAGATTTGTCAAAAATTGGGGAAAAATATTACGACCACATAATCTGGTCAATCGTATACTGGCAACACAATATTGGTAGGCAGTAAGTCATTTTGTCTGCAACACCAAAAAAAAACCCTTAAAAAATCGCAAAAAATCACCATGAAGGCTAATTTGCCGAAGTCATCTCTGCGAGTAACATATTATCCTGCCAGATGTTGCGCCATCCCAAAAGAATCACTGACATTGGCATCGTCTAGGATAAAGGACTTTGTTTCGTGGATCTGTAGTGCTATACTAGAATCTTGGCGTATCTTCACACTGTAAACTTGTACATATGAACGCGTGCGTTTCGTGGATGTCCTCAGGGATTGATTGAAGATCCCTTTATATGAAAAATGATGATGTACGATCTAGTGATGGCGCTGGGATCTTAATGTAGCTGTTGTGCGTATGCACCGAGTTTCGTCCACAAAACGGTCTCCTATCCATCGTGGCAGGCATGGATGTTAAACCTCGGAAAATTTCCCAATTCATTCAATAGGATTCATTAGAGATAGGTTCGGGGCCGTGAGCCGAGCAAGTAATACGATGGACATGGACTGCGGACAGAAAATCTATTGCCAGAACCAAAACGATTATTTAGCGACGAAAAATGTATTTTGGTTCAAACAGTAAGGAATCCGGCTTCCGTAGTACTTACCTCAGCCATATAACTCACTCGCCGATTTTAGAAACACTCGAGATTTCCATTTTTGTCAGTGTCAGTCACAATCGTTGAGTTAGTTATTTCCATACCCAAGCTTAAGGTTAGCTTAAGAGGATTTGGATCATGATCCGTTAAGAACTCCAAAGTAAGTGTTAATTTATTTAGAATTATTTTTCTGTTCATCTCAAACATTTTGCACTCGCTTCTATACACGACGGTGGCAATACTATTGGGTTACCTCAACGAGTATAGTACGGTAATGTAAGGTATGTTGCATATAAAAACCACCCAAGGTAATCTACGGATGTCTGTTATTAAAATGCACTTAGAAGAGGCTCAAAAGGCGAAGCAGATCTATTTCCGACTTAAACCTTTTGGCGGGGTTAGTGTTAAGTGACCAGACTCCCGAAGGCCCAATGCTGTACACAAACCCTCAGCCATACTTTCAGGTTCCAGGTCCAAAGTCTACGTCGCAAAAAAGTTGGCAAATACTCTGATGCGCGACAGGCGACAGACAGAGAGAGGTCTAAGCGTAGAGTAGGGCGTATCGAAAAGATTCGCGAATTCTGAAAAGCGCGAAAAACAGCGAGGCCTGAACGGAGCGAAAGGCGAGGATCTGAGCAATCCTAAGGACGAGTCAAAGGTCTAAAACTTACCAATTGTCTTCTATTGGCTCACCGCTTGCTGCGATCGCACCTCGCCTTATCATTTCTTGCCAGCGCTGGTCGCAAGGATGTTGGCGAAGAATTAAAACCGCGATAGACAAAGTAAGTTCTGAGCGAAGCCAAAGGCGAGCCAAAAGATCGGAGTAAATGCCTGGACGAGCCAGACACCTAAATCTTACGAATTGCCTTACATTGGCTCACCGCTCGCTTGCACTTCGCCTTTTCTTATCCAACAGCATTGCGTCGCAAAAATGTTGACGAATTCTCTAATGTGCGACAGACAGTGCGCGGTCTGAGCGGAGTAAAGGGCGAGGCACAGAATTAAAGTAAGCCTAAAATGCCTTGGTTACACAGTGCGAGCTATCGTGCGAGTTGGCCTAGACAGCTACTGCAGAGTAGCTACTTGCACCATGTGACCGCATCACGTATGATGCACCATGTGACCGCATCATACGTGATGCGATGACATGGTGCATGTAGCTACTCTGCAGTAGCTGTCTAGGCCAACTCGCACGATAGCTCGCACTGTGTAACCAAGGCATAAGGACGAGCCAGAGGTATAAATCTTATCTAAAGTTGGTTGCAATATTTCTAGAGCAGAGTATACATTTCTCCGTGGTTGATGTCATGCCGGTCCCCTGGGCTCTTAACGCCGTATTAAATTGACTCTAAGGAAATGTGGGAAAGGCTTTATCTAAAACCCATGCCGAGTACTTTCTTTAGTATGCATTCTCCTATAGAGGTTGATAATGGAATCGGATGGAGTACAGTGGCTGATTTTTCTATAATTTGTCATAGAGAAAATCAATTAAAATCTTTTGACTTCTGAACTTTGGCAGCTACAGCCTTGAATATGGGCATTACCGTGTCGTACGCGAATATTTGGAGGAAATATGATGAGCGCCAAGTAGCTCTACAATTGTGCAAATTTTTCAGAGAGATCCGGAGGCGGTCCCGAGTTATCGAAAATGAAAGATTTGCAAAGATAAAAGTGCGATTACATATCTCGCTAAATATCGCTCGCACAGGCTACAGGGTACAGAGGGGTCAAACTTAACACCTTAAAAGCAGAGGCCTCATCGAGGAGCTTATTATGTAGTGAATGGTGTGGCATGGGGAATGCTGTACATTTTGCTCTACATTTCCCAATGCTGTACTGTACAGCAAAATGCTGTACGTCTGGTCAGTTTAGGTTAGTGTCCTGTCTAAGTGTAGCTTCGGCCCACCCAACGACCTATAGCTTGATCAATGTCGCGTTTGAAAATGTTTAATTGGCACAAGTCATACTTCAACGAATATTTTATTTTTGACAAACATACATAGGAGAACCATTACTACAAACGACTTAGAATCCATAAATCTTCACGCGGAAATTTTTACAAAAACCGAATGCAGCGCGCAATAGTTACTCAAATTTGCTTTCAATAAATCAACGATCCGACTATAAATTAATAGCAGCATCAATAGGAGTTTACAATCTTCAACCTACCCACTTCCTTTTGTGTGAAACTAAACTTATAATGGCGAATACATGTTAACACATTTATTTTAAGTAGTAGCGCGTTCAACAAAAAGTATTCCACCCATTCGTTTTAATTCAATAGACCAAACACTTTAGAATCGTTGAACCGATAAACGTAATATATTATTATATTTCTTTCAAGAAAAAAAAAATTAAATAGAAAGATTAGATTGCATTTATGGAAGAAAAAATAAAAACAATATCAATCAATACATGCTAGAGATAAAAAAAAAGGAAAAAATCCTTAAAAATAAATAAATATTGAAAAATATATCAATTCTGGCTGTTAACGACATTTTCTAAAATAATATTTTTTATTTTCTAATGTTTGATAAAGAAAAGTGTCATAAAAAATTTTCCACCTCAAGAAAGAACTTCCCTTTCCTATGTAAATCTAATTTTAAATTCTCCATTTTTATTTAAAAATAAAAATAAAACAACAAACAAACAAACAAACAGAATTATGGTTTTAACTATAGATAAAGCAATGTTAACAAAATACGTATAAATATATTTATATTTATAAAAGAATATGAGCACAACAGAATAAAAAACAACAAAATACAAATTTGAGTTTATAAAAAAAACTACATTGATGACAGATGGAAATTATATAAATATATGAAGAAAAAAAAAATTAATATAAGTTACTTACAGAAAAATGAAAACAAAAAATTTTCTACTTGTATACTTTGTATTAGACATACATACTGAGATAAATTAAAACTGTTAGAAAATTTTAACTGTTGACATGACTTTATTATAACAGCAATATATTAAACGAACCTAAAAGGAAAATTACATTTAAATAATTATAATAAACAAACAAAAGATGAATAAAGTGTTACAATAGACTACCGTTACGTGTCGTTGCATGTTCCATTTATATAAATGATAATGAGTTCTTTGATAACAAAACACAAAATTGTTCAGAATTAATATCAAAACAAAGGAAGAGCAAAGAGAACAAACAACTGCAATTAACATAATTTAGATAATTTATTTCCCCTATAGAAATAAAACAAAAAAAAATGTATTTAAACATACCTCTATTCTATTAAATATACAGAGAGAAAAAATCCAATTAACGTACATAAAACACGAGATTTATTTTTAATACTTCAAAAAATGGTGTTCTTGATTCGACGTATAAATAGATATAATTAAATGTATATTTTACGATAATGCCATTTTCAGTTTGAATACTGTACTCGTACTTAAACGTTTTCCATTCATTATAAATTATTTCAATTATATACCAGCGTATGTTTGATACTGATACTGCAGTCGAAATATAATTAAATAAACAAAATAATGCATTAATTAAATTTAATTTAAATTATACAGAGTATCGATTTACAATAGTAAATAAATCTGAACGCGATGGATAGAATGAACGAGAAATTGTCGTGAATAGGAGTTGTTATAATGACAGAAAAAAATGAGTGTGGTGCGTAGAGAAATGATTATTATACGTTCGAGTAGGATATGTGGTGTGGAAAATTTACGCGACTTTACTACAAAATAATTAAAATAATAGTCCAGAGTAATATACAGAGTAGTCAATAAAAAAGAAAAATGGAAATGATCTATTAAAACCAATAAACATACGTATACTACAGAAATACAAGCGAAAAAAAAAACAACAACAGAAAGCAAAAATATAGGAAAAGGATAGTGTTGATTGATTTATGAACATGAACTGTATAATGTTAATTTGTACTTTAGTATATCTACAATAGTAAGTATAATGGTGTTAATATTTGTGTTAAATACTTTCAATAAATGAGAAGACAACAAGAAAATATCAGTTTCCGAAAAAAAATGATAAATGGTTTTTGTTTTGATTTTGCCGTTGTCGAAGAGAAAGGTAAGTGAAGATACGGTAAGAGTAATTTTTCTAATTGGCGACGATTACCAAGCTCTAATATTACCATTGGATACAGCGTGTTAGGTTCCTACATAAAGGCAGTCAACCATTTTTGGTCATCACAGAAGACCTCAAAAAACATTGAATCTTAGTACCATGCCAATTGTGGAGTCGATATTTCGTAAAGCGTTTCTACAGTAATTCAGTCAGCACTTTGCTTTGATTCCTTATAGCAACAGTTCGCAAACTGTGCGTCAACATCTGATCATTCTTAGGAGTAGGGAGTATGTAATATCTAAAAACCTACAGCAACAATTAAGATTTTCTGTCAGTTGAAATTGTCGGCTCCAAAAATATTGTTAAAACATTGTTTAAACATTTTACTAAAAAATTTTACGTTTTCATCGATATATGGCATCCGCACTTATTTTTACTTTTACTCAACATTTAATGATTGATAATTTTTTCTCCGTCGACTTTTCTAACATGTCTTTTCCCTTCATTTTACGAGTCATATGTACGGATCTTAGAACGGCTGTATCTTCTGAACGGAGGCGGCTGGGACTGTGAAATTTTCATTAAAATTACCTGCGCGACCTAATCTACCACCCCCATCGATTTTCGGTCCCAAAAATAATTTTAAAAATTTCGGAAAATATGACCCCGTTTGCCCTTACATTGCAGTTTGTCTTGCGTCGACCACGACCTAATCTAACACCCCCCATCGATTTTTGGTAAAAAAAAATAATTTTAAAAATTTCGGAAAATATGACCCCGTTTGCCCTTACTCTTTGCAGTGCAGTTTGTCTTGGGTCGGATCTTAGAAAGGCTGTATCTTCTGAACGGAGGCGGCTGGGACTGTGAAATTTTCATTAAAATGACCTCCGCGACCTAATCTACCACCCCCATCGATTTTCGGTCCCAAAAAGAATTTTAAAAAATTCGGAAAATATGACCCCGTTTGCCCTTACATTGCAGTTTGTCTTGCGTCGGATCTTAGAACGGCTGTATCTTCTGAACGGAGGCGGCTGGGACTGTGAAATTTTCATTAAAATCACCTCCGCGACCTAATCTACCACCCCCATCGATTTTTGGTCAAAAAAATTATTTTTCCCTTCATTTTACGAGTCATATGTGCGGCTCTTAGAACGGCTGTGTCTTCTGAACGGAGGCGGCTGGGACTGTGAAATTTCCATTAAAATGACCTCCGCGACCATATACAGGGTTATTGGTTAAGTCGACCTATTCCCTGCAACACGTTATAATAGGGTAAAAATGCAACAAAATGAGGCCATAAATGTTAGGCCGATTTTCAACGGTCACTGAGATATTTGAATTTTTAGGTTTTTTTTTAAATAACCTCGAATTTTACCATTTAAAGTAAAAATTAAAAAAAAACTACTAAGGTAATGGGTTAAAACTTTTTTTGGATTTTAGTCAACACTATAGCAGACATTTCTTAATAATTTAAAATTTCAAAAACCCATCACAATTTCGGAATTTTTATTTTTAATAAAAAAAAATTATCTTAAATTTTTTTAAAGTTGATTTTAATATAGTATTACTAAAAAAAATTATATGACACGGACTCTGCAGACCACTGGAAAAACATACTCGTGTTGTCAGCTTTCCAAAAAGGTGTCAATGTCAATATAAATATTTGAAATAATTGAAACAGCTAGCTGCAACTTGTTCGGGGACCATAATTTCGTTTGATAAAAAACGACAAATCCATAACACAATAAAAACACGTCTGTCAAGTTAGCACTACCACTTTAAAATTTCGACAAACGCTATAGTGCATTAAATGTCGCGATTTTGTCGTAATTGAATGGAAAAAGAAAAAAATTTGTCGCGCCCCTCCTTCCCCTTAAAAACTACCCTTAAGTGCAGTTAACCAAATTCGAGTTCCAAGAATCTCCCCAATGCTAAAGGTGTCCAGTAAGATAACACAGGGGCTGTTTAAGAGATTTCCACCCTGAAAAAATTTGTCGCGCCCCTCCTTCCCTTAAAAACTACCCCCGTCAAGTTAGCACTACCACCCCGGTAGCGGCCACTTCAAGCCTTTCCGTAAAACAAAAAGTATCCAATTAATTGTCGCAGGAACCGAAAGGGGTGGTAGTGCTAACTTGACGGGGGTAGTTTTTAAGGGAAGGAGGGGCGCGACAATTTTTTTCAGGGTGGAAATCTTTTAAGCAGCCGTAGTAAGAGTTTACATCGATGTTTGGTTAAAAAAATAATTTTAAAAATTTCGGAAAATATGACCCCGTTTGCCCTTACTCCCCTCTTTGCATTGCAGTTTGTGTTGGGTCGGATCTTAGAACGGCTGTGTCTTCTGAACGGAGGCGGCTGAGACTGTAAAATTTTCATTAAAATGACCTCCGCGACCTAATCTACCACCCCCCATCGATTTTTGGTAAAAAATGATTTTAAAAATTTCGGAAAATATGACCCCGTTTGCCCTTACTCCCCTCTTTGCATTGAAGTTTGTCTTCGGTCGGATCTTAGAACGGCTGTATCTTCTGAACGGAGGCGGCTGGGACTGTGACATTTTCATTAAAATGGCCTCCGCGACCTAATCTACCACCCCCACCGATTTTTGGTCAAAATATAATTTTAAAAATTTCGGAAAATATGACCCCGTTTGCCCTCTTTGCATTGCAGTTTGTCTTGGGTCGGATCTTAGAACGGCTGTATCTTCTGAACGGAGGCGGCTGGGACTGTGAAATTTTCATTAAAATGGCCTCCGCGACCTAATCTACCACCCCCCATCGATTTTTGGTAAAAAATGATTTTAAAAATTTCGGAAAATATGACCCCGTTTGCCCTTACTCCCCTCTTTGCATTGAAGTTTGTCTTCGGTCGGATCTTAGAACGGCTGTATCTTCTGAACGGAGGCGGCTGGGACTGTGACATTTTCATTAAAATGGCCTCCGCGACCTAATCTACCACCCCCCATCGATTTTTGGTAAAAAATGATTTTAAAAATTTCGGAAAATATGACCCCGTTTGCCCTTACTCCCCTCTTTGCATTGCAGTTTGTCTTCGGTCGGATCTTAGAACGGCTGTATCTTCTGAACGGAGGCGGCTGGGACTGTGAAATTTTCATTAAAATGGCCTCCGCGACCTAATCTACCACCCCCCATCGATTTTTGGTAAAAAATGATTTTAAAAATTTCGGAAAATATGACCCCGTTTGCCCTTACTCTTTGCAGTGCAGTTTGTCTTGGGTCGGATCTTAGAACGGCTGTGTCTTCTGAACGGAGGCGGCTGAGACTGTGAAATTTTCATTAAAATGACCTCCGCGACCTAATCTACCACCCCCATCGATTTTTGGTAAAAAAAAAAATAATTTTAAAAATTTCGGAAAATATGAGCCCGTTTGCCCTTATTCCCCTCTTTGCATTGCAGCTTGTCTTGGGTCCGATCTTAGAACGGCTGTGTCTTCTGAACGGAGGCGGCTGGGACTGTGAAATTGTCATTAAAATGACCTCCGCGACCTAATCTACCACCCCCCATAGATTTTTGGTAAAAAAAAATAATTTTAAAAATTTTGGAAAATATGACCCCGTTTGCCCTTATTCCCCTCTTTGCATTGCAGCTTGTCTTGGGTCGGATCTTAGAACGGCTGTGTCTTTTGAACGGAGGCGGCTGGGACTGTGAAATTTTCATTGAAATGACCTCCGCGACCTAATCTACCACCCCCATCAATTTTTGGTCAAAAAAATAATTTTAAAAATTTCGGAAAACATGACACCGTTTGCACTTGCTCCCCTCTTTGCATTGCACTTTGTCTTGGGTCGGATCTTAGAACGGCTATGTGTTCTGAACGGAGGCGGCTGGGACTGTGAAATTTTCATTAAAATGACCTCCACGACCAAATCTAACACCCCCCATCGGTTTTTGGTCAAAAAATAATTTTAAAAATTTCGGAAATTATGACCCCGTTTGCCCTTACTCCCCTCTTTGCCTTGTAGTTTGTCTTGGGTCGGATCTTAGAACGGCTGTATCTTCTGAACGGAGGCGGCTGGGACTGTGAAATTTCCATTTAAATGACCTCCGCGACCTAATCTACCACCCCCATCGATTTTCAGTCAAAAAAATAATTTTAAAAATATCGGAAAAAATGACCCCGTTTGCCCTTACTCCCCTCTAGGATGCGCCGTAGACACTGGTTTACGAAAGTTTGCAGCTTAATTGTTATCTCATTTATCACCCTTCATGTTGAACAGCCATAAAGAAGCACAAATATTACCATAGAATTGAAGATTCGGATTTTGGTGCGCCTGGAAAGTAGTCAAAGTGAAGAGGGCTAGCCTTGTTGATACGCGATTGCACATCGGCCATTTGAGCTACATCCTCTTTTTTATTTGAAAGCATACAAATATCGTGGTGGTGGTGTTGCAGGTGTTGCAGGTAATCAACTATTTTCTTCTGATACCTTTCTTCTGGTTTTGAAACGCGCTCATAGTACATCGTTAGTGGCTATGAGTAAAAGCAGTGGCGTGCACTCCATATATGCAAATAAGCAGTGCATACCCTTTCATTTAAAAACATTTTCTTCATACAAGTTCTTGAAAATAATTACTGATTTCACTGTTAATTCTTTCCTCAATAAATGTACCAGCGCCATCTTTATATAAATAGTGTAGGTTCCACTGACCTCGTTTTTTTCGCCGACACTAGAGTATGCTCGATAAGCACCATTTCGCCATTTTTAGCTATCCTGAGATTACTCAATTACTTATGAAACACTAACCTTCCTTTTTATTTCGACATATCAAAAAGCGTTTATACTCGTATTTATCATCTTTTCTTCGGTTTTAATTTTGCATACCCTTCACAAAATGGCTGTGCACGACTGGGTAAAATAATAGGTGACAAAATGTAACCAGATCTAACTCCGCTGTGCACCTTAAAAGGATCTGAAGGCTTACCCTTGTGCAAACTTAAACAAGGTACCGCTTTTACCACGGTAAGCCGCATCATTTGCCTCCTTCGCCAAAGCGTTGACGTAAGTACGCTTATCACGCCTCACACTTCTCTGCACCCCTTTTTGCAGTAAACTGAATACCGTTCAATCTTCCCACAGTCGCTTCGCCACATGAAATAAAATAATCCTTTGGCAAAATTCCATCTATCTTCAATTGTGTTTTTACCTAATGCTAATGTTGCTCATTTTGCGCCTAGTCTTACTGGTTAGCTATTTATTAGAAGCTGTCAGTCCTGCAAAAGTCAATAGGTATCGAATTCATTACAAACTAGCCCTTTACTCTTTGCTATGTATCGACCAATCTTTCAATAAACGCATTAACAATATCGTCTTTCCTCAGGCGTGAACTAGTTAAACTAAAACACTCACCACTTCCTGAATCTTGTTTTGCATCATGATCCTATCCGGCTATAATCGTGCTGCAACTCTATTCATACCTGATCGAATTGATGCACAATGAGCATATCCGTTATAGTACTCGTATCTACAAACATATGCCTCGCAGTGGCGTGCGGTTCATAGATGCGGTGGATCCGCCGCGTCCCTCTAAATGTTTGCTCTGTAACAATTAAACACATGTTCCTCTTTCTAGAATTTTTCAGCTTTGCTTTCATAATTTACTGGCTTTTTGTTTTCTAAAAATAAAAAAAAGCGAAATATTAAAACATATCCAAGATTTAAAGTAACCAATAGCTTTACAAAATTTAATTCAATTTGAATCATCAAAGAAAAAATATTACTCTCAGTTTCGACATGATTCACTGTTCTCGCATTTCAATTTGTAATCAATCATCTTGAATGGTTCTCACCTCTCAAGCAGCAAAAAGATCCCATGGATGCGTTGAATTTTTAGACCATGGCGATTCTGATTCGCACTCAGAGAATGTTCAAGGTTATATGATACATTTTAGATAGCCGAGACAGAGACAGAGCTTACGCTTCCATTGAGTGATTATGTTGCGGAATGATGTTTCTCACCTCATCAGAGTCACTTGAATTGATTGTTGTGCTGTCCCATGGCTTGTGCATTGGATTATGGCGAAGAGGCATGTTTTGTGAGAATTTTGTTTAATAGGGGAATCACACTTCCGAAAGGGGAAGATTTGATAAAATTGATTAACGATAACGATTATCCCATATTGTACTGTAATTTGAATAATGCAAGTACATTCTGTCGTGCTCTGTGGCCGTGATCGCTCGGTCGCCACTCTGTGATATAGAGACTCATAGAGAAACGAGTTTCCAAACTCGGCACGACTCGTCGCAAGTTTAATATTCAGAAGAAGATGATAAAAGATATTCTTATCATAGAATAATAAACTAATAATGCGACTAGGAAGTGGTACGGCTGACAACCGAATCACACACCGAATTCAGTTGTCTTTGTAACGTTGACGATTACACACGGTAGTCGCCAGCGCACCATGCTCCACTAGGAGTTAGGGTAATAAAAGAAGAAAGAAGTACATTCTACGATGCATTTTGAATTTAGTGACATACGATTCGATCTAGTTTTAACGTTTTGACTGAATTCATTTTAATCAAGTCCAGGATTTGTTTGTAGTTTGTTTCGGATATAACTGTATTTGAGATGAGTATAGAAATGTTTATGAAATTGATTCATACACAGGGTGGGAATATATGTTTTGGATCGAGAATTTTCTGGAAATATCTAAATCTAAATATATATCATGACATGGTATTAAGCCGCACTGAGGCAATATCGTTGTCGCCCATTTAGAATGAATTGTTCTGCTTTCATCCGCTGTTATGCTGCTTTAGTTATATTTCAAACAAAACAGTCTTTCAATTGATTCATTGGCTCTAAAATATAATTTATTAGATAGTATCGACATTACATAGCTTTTTATAAAAGAAATCGGGTACCCTTTCTGATTTTTTCAAACGCATCCCTCTTGTTAAATGTCACCGCACGCCACTGATGCCTCGTATATCCGCTGCTGCAATGTTCCATCCATGCTCTCGAGCCAACAGCTAACAATCGCTTCCTCATGGGGCTGTATCCTTGGGCAACGTGTGCCCCTCTCTTTCTGTACATATCTATCGTTTTGCACATTATGTCCGTACAAGCGAACTAATCAAATTTCCCGGGACCTAGCATGATAATAGCCTTTTACGATTATGTGTATATTCCATTTATCTCTCTGAAATTCTCTCCCCGTTTCATGGCACTTTGCATGCCAACGAGAAGAGGACCCTGGCAAGGACTCTTTATATCTCGTCGTCGTTGTCGATATCGCCATCGTTGTCGAGCGTGTACATAACGCAATTTTCATTGGAATTAATTGATTCGCAACTGATGAGAGAATTGCCAGCTGAATGAGATTCAATTTGTCCCGATTCAATGAGTGTCGACGTTGCGTTATGCGAGACCCGATACGAGAAGAAAAAACTGCCACGACGACCGTGTTTATCATTATAATGTTAATTTCACAGAATTTTCCTCTCAAAGTTATTTCGTTGAAATGCCGAAAGCCATCGAGCCAAGGAAAAACGACCTCAGCTGAAATGGTGAATTTGTGCGAGTGTGACACTCTTGCCAAAATATGGAGACGCCATACTCGTACAGTGCAAAGGGCATTTATACTCACTCGTACAACACGCGACTGTGATGAAAACAAAGTCAGCGGACAAAAAAACCCTGGGAAATCCCTGGCAAAAACCATTTAGTATTCTGTCTATGAAATGGGCATGGCGCGGCATTTAGTATCAGATTCCGGATAGGATGTGTGAGGATGAAAATTCGTGGGTGGCAAATTGTTATGGGTATGCTGGTTGGTATATTTTGGGCGCTCGCTGTTTCACCCGCGGTAATATAGAGCAAATAATAATGAGAAGGCAGTACTGACTTCAACAAAGAACCGCGAATTTTCAAATATAATTTTCTTTTGGTGAATATTATCATTTTGTTTTTTTTTTTTTTCATTTTCTTCTTTCGTTTGGGTCATGGGCGTGTCGACGGCAGTTGACGTTGCTTCGTCAACCATATCCCATATCACACAGTACCTCTGGGCAATTTAAATTTTAGATACGCAAATAAATGATGATAACATGCCATTTTAGTGGAGGGATAAAAACTTGGGTGCGCTCTTTGGACTTTTTCGGGGCCTATACCCGCAGAATTTACTAGTTAAGGATATGACCCTGGATATGGTCGACTTTTGTTCGCAACCTCGCAGGCCTTACAAGTGACTTCACCGCCATATTGGTCGCGTATCGTGATTAAACGTTTTGTTCACGATCCCATTGTATTGTGCTGTTGACGACAGGATTATCCGCACTGAACCACACTTGACTATGCGAATCATATTATGCTAACCGCGCGTGGGTTTCGAGAGAGACTTTAATATTCGCTCGAATGGCCTCGCGCCCCCGCGTGTACAATGATCCTTTGAAGGCTCGCCTCGTATTTTAATATTTATTTTATGAAATTTTAATTTGTGTCATTGAAATTGTTGACTTAAAACTGACTGAATAGTGGTAGTGACAGATGCGGAGATGGATAAGAGATGCTGCGGCAAATTACAAGTGTATTCGAGATGGAGTACACAAAAGTGTACCCGGGAAAATTGAAGGAAACGTTGATTTAGTGTTGTTCCGTTTGATGAGTATAGTGTGGAGTGAATAAGGCCATGATTGCAGGCAAATTTAAATGTAAATTGTCACTTATCTTGACGTGGTACTAGATGAATGAATTTGTTTAACTTGAAGGATTCTATTAACAAAATAAAGTCAAATATGAATGAGAATTTTAAAAGAGTTGGTATAGTATTTGATGATCCAGTGGTTTGCATTTTGGAAGATTTCAGAATTAATGAATGGCAAATGATGATGTATGACACGCACGTCTATCAAAAGGAAAAAGTGAGAATAAAACGTAAAGGAAGTGTACAAAAAATATTTCTAAACAGGCTCTAGATTAGAACCTACAAGGAGACAATGCAAAAGCTGCCGTGTTGGAAGCTAGAGATCACACCGAAAAACTATTAACATCCAAGTTGATCTAAAACACATTAAACCCGGAGCTGTATCAGACCTAAAGGTAATGGTACAGAAGGTGGAAAGCTATTGGGTAGTTAATGCCGCATTCCACAGACAGCGTAAACACGAACAACGAAACCTAACGATTAAATAGGGATGTATATTACTATTGTAAAAAGAGTCGTTTCTTTTTTTTGGGTCAAGTGTAACAAACCATTTGCATTCGGAGAACTTTACAAAAAATTCATATTTCAGGACGCCCTATTTTTGCTGGAACTAAGTTTTCTGAAATTAAGATTTTCGAATTTCTACTGCACTAGGAACACATTTGGGTGAATTTGGTTAAGATTGGTTTAACAAGAAAAAAAAAAGGTTTTCCTAACTTACAGGTGTTGGTTTGCATGACAGCCCTATGATGTAGTGTTGCGATTCAATCCGTACCTAGAAATGTTTTGAGGCTTTACTAGGAAAACACTTGGATGAAGTTTGGTTAAGATTGGTTCATACAGAGAAAAGTTTTTCTTATAAGAACTTAATTTTGGGTTTTGGGTTTCTATGACACCTTTGGCTGTATAGTATAGGAATTTCCGATCAGATATTTTGTTTTTGTGTCGCTAAGGTTCCGGGCTTAGCATAAACCCTTTTCATACTTGTCACTATTTGAAAGGTTATATTAACTTTGTCATGAAGCTTGCAACCCACAAAAAGAAACACCTCCGACTATGAAAGTATATACATATGTATATTTATTGTCCAGCGTGACGCGAGAAATCGATTGAGCGATGCCCGTCTGTTTCAATACACACTAGTCCCTCAGTTTTGAAGCTATCGGGCTGAAATTGTGTATCCGAGTTTCTTTTTAGTGTACGCTGTATATACTCCAATCAATAGAGACGAAATAACAGGGGCTAAAGTAATGAATTATAGGCTGGAAAGGGCTTGGCTTTCCGGGCGTAACCTCAAAAAATCATCCAATCTTCACAGGGAAGACAAATAAATAAATAACCTTTGCATGGTCGGCCATAGTAATGGTAATCCTGATTAGGTCATTTATAAAAGAGCGAGTGCAAAGGGATCTCAAAGTTCCATCACAGTAGCTCGACAAAAACACGTTCACCCGACTTGGACTAGGTAAAACGAGACCGAGGCTAATTTCGGGCGCTGCCGAAATTTGGATACCCTTGCCTCCCCTCGGGCTAAATGTTTTTTCGGGCGTGCCTATGACTTGTATTCAATCCCCCCCATTCTTTTCCTTCTGTCTTCACAAAAGTTCTGTTGAGTCGACAAAACAATATTTGTGAGGGGTTTGGTTGGAATAAGTAAATAAAAATAACAGGCGCGACAATCCAGCATTGGACTAAGGCCGGAGGATGTGTTAGTGACATCCTATTTCCAAGATCTTATCTGCTTTTTGTTAAGGTAATGAGATCAGCATCACGCTCAGCAGTGTTATTTATCCCCATAAATGGGTACTCGTTTAACATCTGAGTGAGATCATAGTCCGTCACAAGCTCGTGGGTTCGAAAAACACCATGATCCACGGTGAGATTCGAACTCATGACCCTGTGCACCGAAGGTTCGCGCACTAACCGCTAGACCAGCCAGACTATACAATAAGGTAAGGTACAGGTTGGAATAAGTGATCAAATAAAAATACTTACTCAGAAAATTTTATTGAATGATGCGGGAGGATGGGGGCCTACTTTGGGGCATAGTACGATTCTATTTGTTTTGACTTTTTTAGTTGCTTCGATAAAGACACATTAATTCAAGGTTTTGTAAAATTGGTGTAAAAAATGTTTCTTAGAAGCAGCGCCCACTCTAACATTTTAGGTTTAGTATAGTGATTTTAGCTGAAAAAATGATGCAACCCAAACATCAAAAAAAAGAGCTGACTTTTGATGCCAAATTGTTCTATGGCCTGACCGCATTACGCAGTAAAAAGTAAGACTTTTTTGCGCGTCTCATTTTGGGGGGAAGGGGGTGGCAAAGGGGTGAAATTCTGATTTTTCGCCAATATCTTGTTAACTGTAATATTTACAGCAAAATGTTCTGGGGACGATTTAAACTTCACAAAATTTCCTTTCTAATGATATGTTATATCATATACCTTCTCTTGGCAGATTTTATACTAGACCTTAAAACATTTGGTGTAATTTAGATTTTTTGATAGTTACATTTGGCGCTCTAGCTCCTGAAGTAATTTAATTGGAGCCATGGTAATTGGGATAACTATTCCTAACAATATATAGCTGTCTCACACGGAGACTCAGGCTGCCCCGACAAAACATCCCCCTACTCCCTATTAACATTTAAAAAAAATACTAGCCTGTAACTTTTCGCCGAATCACAGCAGGCGGGAAAAATTTTGGTAAACGTTAAGGCTAAGTCCCATTAGACCCTCCACCAAATATTACTTCGATCGGATTAAAACAAAGGGTACCTTCCATACAAAATGACCGGAAAATTGCCTACGAACAAAAGTTTAATTTTGGTTGACTTATTCCCTTATTTCTTAATAAACTAGTGGCATTGAATTTGAATAATTTGTATGGGAGGTACCCTTTGTTTTAATCCGATCGAAGTGATATTTTCCCTCCTGCTGTTATTCGGCGAAAAGTTACAGGCATGTCTTTTTTTTAAATGTTAATAGGGAGTATAGGGGAATGCTTTGTCGGGGCAGCCTGAGTCTCCGTGTGGGACAGCTATATATTGTTAGGAATAGTTATCCCAATTACCATGGCTCCAATTTGATTACTTCAGGAGCTAGAGCGCCAAATGTAACTATCAAAAAATCTAAATTACACTAAATGTTTTAAGGTCTAGTATATAATCTGCCAAGAGAAGGTATATGATATAATATATCATTAGAAAGGAAATTTTGTGTAGTTTAAATCGTCGTCAGAACATTTTGCTGTAAATATTACAGTTAACAAAATATTAGCGAAAAATCATAATTTCACCCCTTTGTCACCCCCTCCACCGCAAATGTGACGCGCAAAAAAGTCTAACTTTATACTGCGTAATGCGGTCAGGCCATAGAACAATTTGGCATCAAAAGTCAGCTCTTTTTTTGGATGTTTGGGTCTAGAGCTAAAGTCACTATACTACATAGTTGGCTTTTTGGCTACTACTCGAATAAAAAAGGAGAAAAAAAGCCGAAAGGAAAAATTAAATATCAATTTTGGATTTAGGGTAAAGGAAACCATAGAAACTAACAGATGAAATTAAAAAGCGGGCGAAATAAAATGTTGAAAGGGAGGAAACCAATTAGTACCCACAAAAATCATTTTACATTTTTTAGAGACGGCGGAATATCTTTGTTTAGGTAAGGAAGCACATCAATTATTTAAAAACACGTTAAAGATTTTTTTCATTTAACAACTGTTCCATCTTTCTTTGGGAAGTTGTGTTTTCAAGATGCAAAGTCCTTGCGATGCTTTCACTAGATGAGCCCTCAATTGATACGAGGTGCTGCATTTAGAAACTTTAGTGAGAGTTGCCCGAATCTTACTTCCAACAAGTAGAGGCAATTCGTTCAGTAATGTGCTAATTAAGTTCTGCTTAAAAAAACAAAGTCTTTGAAGAACTAAGAAGAGCAATTAAATTGTAAATTGCAAAATTAGCGCTTAAGCCGCGCGCAGAATAAAGGCGTATTGGAGCGAAGCGTAGCGTAAAACCTGTCGCCCAATACAAATGTTGTATTTTTTGTATACTCAATAAATATTGAACCCCCGAAGAAATTCATATGAAATGAGGCAAGGAATCGCATAAACACTCAGCACATAAGAGCACACCTATGAGAAATTTCAAGCCAAAAGGCACTATTTTCATCACAATTTTTTTTTTAGTGATTTTCTACTCAGTTTTTGCATTAATTGAACCTTAATCCTCGGTCGATTTCTATGCCAATTTCTTCAGTTGGTTCCCATTTCATTGATTCTTTTAGCACTGAGAGTGAGAGGACATTCCGAACAAGGTGGTTTGGGTTATAGCAAGATGAGGTATGCGGCCACAGTACACACTGACAGAGCCGTAATTTGTTTCTGCCAACATATGCTTAGTAGCTAATACCGGAATATGGCTAGGTTGTCCCGATTTAACTAGCTCTGATTTTAATCTCTAAGCATTCTCCATATTTATGAAAATAATCCACGAAGAGATCCGTAAAATGAAGTTGCTGCGCAGTGTGTAAGAAAGTTGTCAAAAACTATACTCCAAATCCATAAGGTTAGTAATGAAAAAGAGCACCATTCCTTGGCACAACATTTTCCAGAGCAACGTTTTCGAAAATGTGTTGAATGTTTTGGTGGAAAAAATATTTTCGAATTAACTTTCAATTTTAATGTCTTACGTCGGTTTTAAAACGGCCAGGTTCCCGTGGGCCATTTGTATACACTGAAAAAAAGGCTCTTCATAATATTAATGAATTTCATTCATTAAAAAATATTCATTGTATGTATGCAGAAATCATTAATATTTCATTGAGATTTTCGGCATGACTATGAAGGGTTTCTTATATTTAATTAAATAGATTCATTGGTTTCAACTTTCCATATTTCTGGTAAAATATCCATATAATTCGTAAAACAATGTATTTTTACATGAATTCAATGAAATATATTTAGATTTAATGAAATTATTTCATTGAAATATATTTGCTAAAGCCTCTCATATCTATTAAAATACATTGGACTAATGATATTTCCATCATATGTATGTACATATTTAGATTTTTTTTCCCCCTTTTGCAGTTTCCACCAAAGCGCAATAATTTATCCATATTAATGAATTTTTCATAACTGAACGCTTTTCATAACTCTGACTAATACTTTATGTGTGTCTAGAAACCTTCATCACGTATAGTCTGGTTGGTGTAGTAGGTAGGGTGTAGGTCTTGAAATTATAGGATCCCGGGATCGAATCCCATTGTAGCTAGGTAGGTTCAATTTATGATGCTTTATGCTTTATGATGCGTTTATAGGCAAAAGAAATGTGTGCAAAACTTGTACCTGCCTAAATTCAATGCTGAATTCCAGAAGCTTTTTTTATTTGAAAATAAATGAAAAAAACTATGAAACCATCATAGGTAAAGTGAAAATTTTTCATTAAATCTATGAAATTTTTCATTACATATTAAAATAATGTAAAATCAATGAACTGAATTCATAGTAACCATGAAAGTATTGGCTGAAAATGAATGAAAAATTCATTGCATACACGAAAAATGGCATTACTATTATGTAAACATTTAGTTCAGTGTATTTTTTTCTGGTGATAGAAAAAAATATGTCGCTCGGATAATTCAATAGTAAGCTAAATTTTTTTAATTTCAAACAAACTCTCAGTGGGTAGGGATTTTATTCTCTGAATTACAGGAGCGTTGGTCTGAATCTCACAATGACCAGGAATTTTTGTGTTGTCTTTATAAAAATTGTTAAATGTAAATCCTTTCAGAGCTACTCACTGTTATACCGCACACAGCCTCATGACAATCAGCTGAGCAGGTTATTTTTAATGGAGTTCGACAGACGAAGAATCCGACCGTGTGTGGGCGGCATTACAGCGACCAAGTGCAGAAAAAAATCTCTTTCATCGCATCTTTCAAATGTTTGGTATAGTACAGAAGGGGGCGGCAAATTGTGCACTTGCCCGTGGCGGCGTAAGCGCTAGAGCGGGCGCTGCTTAGAAGAACCAAAATGGGGGGTTGGGTTTGTATGGTAGCCCCATGGCCCAACTTGATCCATTCTTACATATGTTTTGTGTCATTAATAGAAATACATTTGTGTGAAATTGGTACACAAATAAAAAAGTTTTTTTTTTCAGAAGAACCAAATTTGGGGAGTTGGCTTTGTATGGCAGCCCCATGACCCCATTGTCCGATTTTATCGATTCAAACATACAAACTGCCTGCAGCAAAAAGAAACATTTGTGAAAATTTCAGCTTCATAGCTTTTAAATTGGCCGACTAAAACGCGTCGCAACAGACGGACAGACAGACAGACGGACATCGCCCAATTGACTCCGCAAGTCATGCTGATCATATATGTATACTTTTTATATGGTCGGAGATGCTTCCTTCAAACAAACTTCATGACAAAGTTAATATACCCTTTCACTCTATGAGCGAAGGGTATAAAAACTAGGGATGAGCATCGAACATCGATGTTTCGAAAACATCGATGTTTTTGGTCCGATGGTCGATGTTTTTACCATCGATGGTTTTGTGTCGATGTTTTTTACCATCGATGGTTTGCGTTTCGATGGTCGATGGTTTTCACCATCTTTATAAATGTATGCGCATACCTTAAAACAGTCCAATCAGAAACAAGAAGTGAATGCATCGTAACATACAACATGCAATCCATCTATCGTGAACACTGTACACACCAAATGTAGTTTCGCCCTTAAATAGGGCACTGCTTACGTTGAAATTTTAAAGAGATGTGGTAGGTGTGCTAGAATTTCGTCGCCCATCTTTTCTTTTCATGCACTGTCAAGATACAACGTATGACGGACGGCCGATTATAGTCTAAAATGAATACGATATTTGGTCGGCATAAATCAAACATCTTTGGATTTTGGCAGGATGGTTGGGGCTCCCTTATTATATGAAAAAAATCCTCATCGATTTGAGGTACGTAACCTTGAAAAAATATTGGAAAGGGGGACATTTTTTGAGTTTTTAGCGATTATTTAAAAACGGAAACAGGTACAGACAAATGGTCTAAAAAGATAAAAAACTACATAAAATTTCCTTTGCAACGATATCTAATATGCACATTAGAATTCTATTGGAAAATTCGGCACTCGAGTATTTCTGTTCCAATTTTGTAGGGAGTTATGGACATGGAGGGATAATGGGGGTCTTTGATCGGAGTGACTCAAATTTTTAACGAAAATCATCTTCAACTTCAACTTACACAAAATTTCACGGCTGAATTTGCATTTTTTTTTTCAAAAGTTATGGCGCTTTTTAAAAAGGTCTAAAATGAAAATATTCTAATTTATATTTTAGTCTAGCGCCGAATTTCACATCAAAATTGAATGTATTATATATCGTTGCAAAGGATTTTTTTTTTGGGTGTTACACCATTTGTCTATATCTTTTGCCAATCCTCCAATCAGTGAGGATTTTTTCCCATAATCAGGGGATCATCCCCAACCATTCTGCAAAAAATCAAAAGATGTTTGCCATCCCGTCGAATAGTTTTCCAAGTCGACGCCATACGGCCAGATTCCCGATCGGTACCCCTGGTTTCTCTATGCGGTGGATTGTGGGTACGATACGAATGCATATTATACTATATTTCTATTCAATCAGCTCATTTTTTGCTACTGAAGTGATAATTTTTTTGAGTACTCTAAAAACTCAAAACATCGATGTTTTTGGTTCGATGTTTTCTTGCCATCGATGGTTTCGTCTCGATGGTAACCATCGATGTTTTTCTTTCGATGCTCATCTCTAATAAAAACGTCATAATGTTCAGTAATATGAATCGGTTCATCCCCCTGCATGGATCCCTTTAGAACCGCTAAATAAATTTTCAGTTTCTGACAAAGCAAAAGAGTTACGTATAGTAAATGTGTCTGTAATCAACTCTATGTGCAAATGCACACTCTTCATATGTGTAGATCCTGCTTTTCCATCACCATCATGTGCAGCAATTGAAGAAATCGATTGATTCACTTCATTTCAAGGCGGAAATCAATCAATTTGCCTATCGTGCGATTACTATACGTTCTATATGTGCACCAGCTAGTACATATACCTAAATTTGGAATATAACAAGAAAATTTAACACCATACGTAGTAAATCATGTGGAATGGAAATGAATGTTTTCTCTAGCTTCAGCAAGTTGGTAAATAGCTTACCCAGACGTTCTCCGTAACCATCCATAAAAGCAAATTTCCTTTTATTGAACAATCAAAAGACTCAATTACAAATACATTTGTACGGTAGTTCTTATATTTGTGATGCTACAGTTCGTTAGGGAATTGGAAGAAATAAGGGAGGGCTGCTAACAATGCAAGAGAATTAGATTTTCCATGAAAAATTAAGTTTACGCAACTTCAATTTATTACAAGCATTCATTTACGGAAATTCCGTTAAATTGAAAATGAAATGTTTGTATGATGTTACCTATATGAAAATGAAGCGCGAATAATGCGGAGACTTTGAAGTCATTTCTAGCCGTCAGAATTCTCTGAAAAAAAGGAATTGAGGATGGGGCAGTGAAGTTCAAAAAAATTGTCCAGTTCGAAATTATCTTGTTTAGTTAATTCAATTTAGGCAACATATAGGTAGCTGATTCAATACCTTCTACTCCACAAAGAATTACGACAACCAATGAAAGAAATGAGATTGAAGACATTGCAGCAACTTATATTGTGCTCTTATTTCCACACTCTTTTGACATTTTCCAAATTTAATAATCCATCTCAGTCAGAAAAAAGTTTTGATAACCCCACCACCATGTTCTTATTTAATACAGGACTATCCTCCAACCTTCGAATAAGCCATCTTCAATAAAAATCAAATTTATTGACTTTGTTAACTGTGAAAAACTGAACCATTCAGTATTTATGACCGTCCAAACTCCGAACTGAAGTTAAGTCGAACTAGAACACAGTCAGAAGGCTACACTAATACGATAAATCTTCTGGCGAAATTGAGAAAACAAATATATCGGCTTGTCTCCTTTGGGTCGTAGGCCGATTTAGGTTTGTTTTAGTAGGCAACATATTCGCAGCTGTATGGACGAAACATTCGTCGACTTTCTACTGTGATTTTCCTACAAACATACAGATACTCCTTGTCTTCTACAATAGCTAATAGAATAACGAATAGGCTACACTCAATCTTTTTGCTTCCCATTTTGGAATAAATTGTTCCTCCAGACCAATTACAAGTGACCCACATTAACGTTTATCTAACGTTACATTTAATCAATGCCATAGGACATTCTCGTTCTGTGTCCTGTGTGCTGTGACTGTCAGACAAGACACGCGGACAAACTAAGTTACTGCATCGATTTATTCTTGTTTTCCAAATAACAACGTTAAGAAAAATAGAAAAATTTATCATCCAATCGTGTCTGGTGGATGGCAATTGCGAGGCGACTAACTCCCTATACGAACCACGAGAATATTATGAATTCGCAAAGAAGGCCAGAAGAACGACTGCCAGGATATCTACGGATGAATGTACTTCTACATAGTAATATGAAACTAATCCCTTAGATTGCCATAGAGTGAAGTTTTCTAACTTCGTACAAATGAAACTAGGACAGTTCTGTACGTATCAGAGAAATGCATATTTTTCGAATCTATAGCCTTGGAGAAAATATTAAGTAAATATGTGTATCGTATTTCGATATGTAGCATAATGAAAACTATTCAGTACCCGGAAAATTTATGGATAGAATCTCTATGCGATGAAACTTTCCTCTTTTCCGTTCAAAACAAAATACGGAAACTACAGATAGTGGTAGTGGTCGGCCATGATGGAGAAAGGGAGGACAAAAGGCTTTTCCATGAGAAATCAAAAACTTTTGCTTTTAAGATTTCCTGATGTAGCCTGTAGGTTTGCTCTTAGGAATTTTCATAGATACAGGGGTGGGTGCCGGAAAATTTGCTGTTAGGAATTTCCAAGCAATCCCTGGTCTAGAAATAGTAAACAACTGTATGTTGATTTAAGGGAAGTGTGGGCAGACATTTTTTCTTTGTATTTATTTGCATAATAATATTATGTTAGGGTACTGTGTTCTGGAAATGCTAAATGTTGGTTTTCCTAATAGTGAAAGTAGTTTCCATTAAAATTTGGTGGTATTTTGTGATGTTTGGTTTACAGATTCTTTAATTTATTATAAAGGGCATTTCTGTGAAAGTGAAAACATAAACAGGATTGTAGGTATTGTTGCATACAGGGCAGTGCATCTACAATTTTTATTTGGGAGATCAGTTTTCTCACGTTGCACATCACAAATACATTATGTCAGTCAGCTTCGGTGTGACTACATGGTGGCCCATTTAAAGTGAACACGAATACCTTTTTTATTTCTGAACCGATTTTTTTTACATTTTCACAATAAACAAATACACTTGGGAGATATATTTACAATATATTCTAAAAATTATATCCTTTAGATGACCGCCCCGGGCGGCTTCGCAAAGACGGGATTGTTCTACGGTATGTTCCATTACCTTTCGCAATATTTATGGCTGCAAACCTCAGATATCCGCTACAATATTTTGCTTCAATTCCTGAATTGTCCTTGGTTTGTTATTGTAGACTCTCTCCTTAAGGTATCCCCACAGAACAAAATCTAGTGGAACTAAGTCTGGAGATCTAGCCGGCCAGTTAATTGCAGATCTTCTGAAAATGACTCTTTCGCCGAAAACATCCGTTAAAATCTCCATTGTAGCTGCAACGGTATGAAAAGAGGGCTCCATCTTTCTGAAACTACATTTTTGGTCGGTTTGGACAAAACGACGAATAAAATTGTTGAGCATCTCACGATATCCCCAATTGAAACCACCTTCTTTGGGTTGATGTTGTTGCATCTGATTCGACGCTGGCTTGCACTTACCCCTCAATAATTTCGTCCGTCCTCGCACTTCATCTCCGGGCTCATCGAGGGCTATTAACGGTTCCTTGTTCTCGAAAACGGCGAACAGTTCTGCGAATCGTTGATCTCGAGGGAGCAACTCTTACATGGAGCGTTCGTCGCTACACGCGCTGTGTCTCGACAATCGAATTATTATTCCGCGTGTAAATTTGTATTATTAGAACTCGTTGCTCAACCGTATATCTTTCCATTTTTTTCAATACTAACGCATATGGATCCTTTCCATTTTATGTCATCAATGTAATTTTATAAAAACTTGATAATTTGAGCAAGGAGACAAGCGTTCATTACCATTCATTAATTTTTTGTTATTATGGTGTCATTACCTGACGCATTTTTACGACTTAATTTCTAAATAAATTGTCTAATAATGATAATTTTCGCAGTAATTGCCTTTTAAACATTAAGTTAATGAATCGTTACCAAAACTCCATTCTAACTGTCCGTATACGTACTTTTTGTGAATGAAATGGTTCAAAAATAAACTCTTCTATAAACCCTACCTAAATCGACCCTTTCTCAACGCGTACCTACCTGAAAAGTAGTGTCAACTTATCTGCCATGTGTCTAGTTTATTCTTACCAAATTTCAGAAAAAAATATTAAAAAATAAAAAAGTTATGCATGATTTACACTAGTTCAATTTAAATGGGCCACCCTGTATACTCTACATACTTATATTTTACTGCTAAATTAAACGTTTTTTTATTTAACAAACGTTATAGTTAATTGGCTATTTTAACTAACTTTATTTTTTATTATTTCTCTATTCCAGGTGAGTGTTTGAATATTTTTATTACAGTAAGTATTCGATCTCCATAATACTCCGGCATTGCAACTACGGAGACGTCAAAAACCGTCAAAGTCAACCTACGAGACTCTTCTTTGGAAGGTACGAATGTACTTTATCTTCGATTTTCATAAATATATTATACAGGGTGAGCAAAAAGTATCGGAGACGGATTTGAAAAACTAATAACTATCTGGTCTGTGAGAATCTTTAATTCTAATTTTTTTTATTTAAACCTTAAACTTGGGAGATTTTAACTGTACAGTGTTGCAGCTGATTATAACTTGCCAATCAACGAGGCGTTTATGGAGTTGGTAATAATCCAGTAGGCTTCAAAACCGCGCAATTGCGCCCAAATTTGACCGATATCGGAACATTGAAGATTCTAAATATGTGGGGTGACTTCGATTTTGACGTCCGGCCAAAAACCTAGAGCTTGCTAGGGATGTTGCACAGAACGGCAAAACATCAACGCGGAGATTTAACACAATGGCTTCATGCACCAAATTAAAAAAAAAGTCACCTTTACAGAACTCAGTTTGCTAAATACAATAAAAGAAAGTCGGGTTAGTTATTTATTTACACGTTTGTAACTCGGGAATAGCTGAACTGATTTCCTTGATTTAAGGCTCGTTGGATAAGGGACTGCCCAGAGGAGTAGAGTAAACATTGAAACATGCGGAAAGTACACCAGGAGGAAAATGATGAACGTTGGTAATTTTCTCATACGCTTGTCTATATCTTCTGGACGGATTACGATTATTGTCGGTTGCTGCGGCGAAACGAACTTTTGTCCCTCATCAATTGGCTACCAAGTAGCATCGGCTATCCAAGGCTTCTTTCGGTGTTGCAAATCAGATAATTAGTCTAAGGAAAATGCGATTATTTGATCGGCAAAAATCCTACATCGCGGAATTGCACAAAAGATACAGAAAAACAACATTTATCTTTTCAATGATATATAACTCATTAGAGTTTTATTGAATATTTCGGCGTTAGACTAAAAAACTAGGGGGCTTCGCCCCCTGCTCGCTTCGCTCGCCAACCCCCGGGGCCGAGGTTAATTTCGGGCGCGGCCGAAATTTGGATACCCTTCGCTTGGGCTAAAAGTTTTTTTGGGCGTACCTATGACTTGTATTTAATCCCCCTCCTCCAGTGCCGGATTAACCACGTGGCAGAAGGTGGCAAATGCCACGGACCCCGCGCTTTTAGGGGCCCCGCATTTTTCTCAAACAAAAGTTATGCCAACCAAGATGTCAACGAAATTCTAGAAGCCAGTTCCTTCTAAATTGTTATAACACATTATAGTTGAACAATTTACGTCAGGGTGTTCCAAAAAATGTAGCAAGGTTAATATTGCATGAAAATACAGAAATATTCCTTTCTGTATAATTCATTATGGCATTCCCGTAAGCCTACGTCCGCAGTGTTTCAAATTCACATTCTAGCGGGACATAATATCTTTGAAGTTTGTGTTGGGAAATGTATTTGCACACATAAATAAATTTTTTTTACTGATTAAAAAAAAAATCTTGGCAAACTTACACAAGTCAATGAAAAACATTTTTGTGAACAATTTTGAATCATTTTCAAAACAGATAATTTTGCCACAATTTTTTATAATGCTTTGAGAGGTATGCCACTGTGCATGAAGGATCGGCGCTCCTAACGCATTGTCATTAGAGGTACGGAAATTTCAATTTTACGAAATAATCCGAATCTCGGCGTAAATTGCTCGTTTTTGCGAGATGTTTTAACTTTTCACACGAAAATGTTAATTTTTCACCCAAAAAATCAATTATAGAAGATACTTTTTCATTTTAGATTGATTTTTAAAAAAGTTTTCCATTAATCAGAATAAATTTGTAAATTGTAAAGGCAGAGTGCGGAGAGTTCACAAGCACAATGGCTTACCAGACACCGTACTTCTAAATATCATAATAGCATTTCTTTTATTGCACATTTGTCGTGTAATGCAAGGCTGTAATTCTGATATTTGCTAGCAGCTAGCCGCTTTCCTAAGCCCCTTGAGAAATTACTAATAAGACCGAAATATTAATTTTAGAACCACCAAACTAATAAGGTTAATCGAAGTTCCACAGGCCCCGCGCTCAAGATTTGCCACGGGCCCCGCGCTTGCTTAATCCGGCACTGCCCTCTTCATTCTTTTTCTTCCGTCTTGACAAAAGTTTTGGGCTTGGTTGAAATGAGTGGGCAAATAAAAATATTTACTCGGAAAATTTTATTGGGGTTGCCGGAGCATGTCCCCACAGTACGAATCCATTCGTTTTGAACTTTTTAGTTGCTTTGATAAAGACACAATAATTCAAGGTTTTGTGAAATTGGTGTAAAAAATGTTTCTTAGTAGAACCAATATGGGGGGGTCAGGTTTGTATGGCAGCCCCATGACCCCGTAGTCCGATTTGATCTAATCTTACATATGTTTTGTGTCATCAATAGAAATACATTTATGTGAAATTTGGTTAAAATTGGTGCACAAATAAAAAAGTTTTTCTTAGAAGAACCTAATTTGGGGGGTTGGATTTGTATGACAGCCCCATGACCCCATGGTCCGATTTTATCCATTCTTAGATATGTTTTTTGTCACCAATAGAAATGCATTTGTGTGAAATTTGGTTGAAATTGGTGCACAAATAAAAAAGTTTTTCTTAGAAGAACCTAATTTGGGGAGTTAAGTTTGTATGGCAGCCCCATGACCCCATGGTCTGATTTGATCCATTCTTGCATATATTTGGTGTTATCTATAGAAACACATTTGTGTGAAATTTGGTTGAAATTGGTACACAAATAAAAAAGTTTTTCTTAGAAGAACTCAAATTGGGGAGCCAGGTTTGTATGGCAGCCCCATGACCCAGTGATGAATCAAACATACAAACAGCCTCCAACAATAAGAAGCACGTGTGCAAAATTTCAGCTTGCTAGCTTCAATACCCGCCGAGTAAAACGCGTCGCAACAGACAGACAGACAGACGGACATGCTCCAATCGACTCCCCAAGTCATGCTGATCATATATGTATACTTTTTATATGGTCGGAGATGCTTCCTTCAATGCGTTACAAACTTCATGACAAAGTTAATATACCCTTTCACTCTATGAGCGAAGGGTATAATAAATTAGAATATTTTCATTTTAGACCTTTTTAAAAGCTCCATAACTCTTGAAGGAATGCTAATTCAGCTGTAAAATTTTGTACAATCATTCATAATAAGTTCTATATCATCTTAGGGGAAAAATTGAGTCGCTCCGGTGAAGGACCCCCATTATCCCCCAATATGAATTTGGTAAAACGGCATGTCTATAACTCCCAAAATTGGAGCAGAGTGCTAAATTTTAGTTCATTGCGATTGGAGGTCATAGTCACCCCACTCACCAAAAATCAGCTCATTCTAGGGGCTGTAGCCAACCATTCTTCAAAAAAATCAGCGATGTAGGATTTTTGCCGTTCGATGGCCATATTTTGGGTCAATTTTCTTAGGCTATATGCATACTGGTGCAAATAGTGCAAAAAACGTTAAAACTCGTAAAACCCAAACACAAGGAGTCCGAGGCTAATTCCGAGCGCGGCAGAAAATTGAATACCCGTTACATTTTAATGAAACTTAAGGTTATCTGCGCGCAAAATGTCGTAAGGGCCAAACAAACTAAATTTTCAAGGAACATTTATTTGTTGCGTTGAAAAGCTGCCTTCCTGTTACCAGGGATGGCCTTAGCTTTTGCGAAGCCCATACCTAATGCACGCATCCATCCTGTTTTTTACAGTACCGGTCACCTGTTAACCTGTCATCCTGCTATTACTCCGAATGTTTTGCATTTATCCTGATTTGTATTGTTTTTGGTCGTCAAGTAGGTATTTCACCAAATGTCAGACAGCTTTGGGGAAAATTTCACTTAAAAGTCATAGAAATACATACATACATATGTATACAAATAAGATGATGTACGAATAATATCAGAGCCCTCATTCTGTAAGGCCGTAGGCAAGAGTGGTACTGAAATTGCTGAATACTGTTAAACATGGTTGATGTTTGGCGTAGGTACATACATACTCGATACACATTGTAGACATTAACATTTTCCCTTGAAGGTACGAGGGCGGTTCAAATATAATCGAGACAAATGCTCTGACATGTTTATTTATTATAAAAAAAAATACAAACAATTTATAACTCGATGGCGCTCATATTAGTGTTTACATTCATCGAAATCAATCTGTGCTCTTTGCTTATTAACTTTAGTGTCGATTAAAAAGCAAACATTGCATCAACATCAACAACTGACTCGACATAACCTCTCATACTTGAACTTGTCAACCGACATTTTCCATAGCTATCGATGGATCATCTCGAGAGTGCGAGTGGAAATAGCTATCAACGACAGTGGACCATTTGAGTTTTGAAACGTCAAAAGTTGACTCGGAGAGATAGCTATTTGTGACTATTGGTGTTTTGGAACAACGGAAAGTCAATGTTAGTAACTATTTTAACTCAGATCGTATAAATGGAACGTACTCCTAGAGAGTGCGAGTGGAAATAGCCATCAACGACAGTGGACCATTTGAAATTTGAAACGTCAAAAGTTGACTCGGAGAGATAGCTATTTGTTACTATTGGAGTTTTGGAACAACGGAAAGTGAATGTTAGTAACTATTTTCACTCAAATCGTATAAATGGAACGTGCTCCGGATCATTTGAAAATTGAAACTCAATGTTAGTAACTAAATTCGTTACTAACATTAACTTTCCATCTTTCAGATCGTATATATGCAACGTACTCCAGGAGTCATAAGATCGTGTCACGATATCTCCAACATAATTGATTTGATTTATACCAAAAATTTGAGTACTTTGACCAGGGACACCCCCCTCACTCCTCTCAACATTTATCAAAAAGACATGCCTGTAATTTCTCTTCAAACTACTTCAGGCAGATCAAATTTGTTTGTCAAGTCTAGTCCCATTATGCGCCTCACCAAAATGACTACCATCCGATGAAAACTAAGGGTACCCCCATATAAAGTGAACCAGAATCTATCAAATTTTACATTATCTCATTTCAAAATTCCATCTCAAATAGAAAAATTTAATTTATCTCATGGAACGTCATTATTACAGTTGATTGTAGGGTTCTGAATGTACATTATGTTCAAAAGTTTGTACTAAAGCGTACGTTACAAGTATCGAGAAATCGGTTTTAAAGGTCAGTAGTACCAGTTGTAATTGTATTTGCGAATATATCGACTAACGGGTACTAGCAAGCTTTAAACCCGAATTTTCGCGGTTTTGTGGCACGCTATGGTACGAACTTTTGAATATACAATTAAAAGACTACAATAGAAAAAAAAGAAATAAATATTTTTTTCTATTTTAGATTGAATTTTGAAATATGTAAACAAATGTGAAATTTAGTTGATTTTAGGTTCATTTTGTACGAGGGGTACCATTCGTTTTTATACTATGGTAGATATTTCTGGTGAGCAGCATAATTGGGCTTAGACTAGGTACACATTTACCAAATTTGTTCTGCCTTGCGTACTATTAAGAGAAGTTACAGGTATAGTCTAAGAAAATTACGATATTTGGTCGGCAAAAATCCTACATCGGAAATTTTTTTGGATTATGTTTGGGGATGGTCCCCAGATTATGGGATAAAAAGTCCCACTCGATTGGTGATCGGCAACCTTAAAAAAAGGAGGGAGTCTTTTTTCCAGAAAAATGGTTTAAGAAAGAAAAAAACTACATAAAATTATCTTTGCAATGATAAACGGATATAACACAGTAGAGTTTGATTAAATATTTCGGCGCTAGACTAAAAAATTAGAATTAGAATATTTTCATTTTTAGACCTTTTTTAAAAGCTCCATAACTTTTGAAAGAATGCTACTTCAGCCGTAAAATTTTCTATAAGTATTCACAATAAGTTCTTCTTCTTCTTTATGGCACGATAGCCCGACGTCGGGGCTTGGCCGCCTGGATTGAAAACCTCCAATTGTCGCGGTCACGCGACCTTGTCCTCCAATTCCGAAAGCCTAGCATCTGGTGGGCGTCCTCACATACAGAATGCTCCCATCGGGCTCTCGGTCGTCCACGCAATCTGGCTCCGTCCACTAGTTGCGCGTTCATCACCTTTTTGGGCATGCGATCGTCGTTCATCCTTTGTACATGACCCGCCCATTGCAATCGCTGCAATTTCACGATCTTCGACACCTGTAGCTCATCATACACCTGATACAACTCAAGGTTGTACCGGATGCGCCATTCACCTCGTTCATGAACGGCCCCGAAGATTCTTCGGAGAACCTTTTGCTCGAATGTGTCCAACAGGTGTTCAGAGTTTTGGGTTAGGGTCCATGCCTCGCAGCCATAGCATAGCACAGGTCGGATGATGGTTTTATACACGTGGAGCTTCGTGTTCCTGTGCACCAGCTTCGAATTCATAATTTGGAGGACCGCAAAGTAACACTTATTAGCTAGTTGTATCCGTCGCTTTATCTCATCTGTTTCGTTGGCGTCTTTTGACAAATTGCAACCCAGGTAAGTGAAGTTGTCTACATATTCTATATTGAGGTCCCCCACTGTGATGCTTGAATTTACTGGCGTTCTAGTTTTTGATTGCATCATGACCTTGGTTTTAGACTCGTTGATATGTAGCCCAACTTCTTTGGCGGCGTTATTGAGATTATAGATCTAGATTCTAGATCGGATAAAAACTAAGGGTACCTCCCATACAAAGTGACCCAACGCAACTTTGTTCTACAGTACTCATCGTTTGGGTGACTATAACCTCCAATCACAGTAAACTAAAGTTTAGCACTCTTCTCGAATTTTGAGGGGAGTTATGGACATGCCGTTTTGACAAATTCAAATGGGGAAATAATGGGGATCCTTGACCAGAGCCACTCAATGTTTACCTTAAAATGATCTTAAACTTATTGTGAATTTTACGGCTGAAATAGCATTCTTTCAAAAGTTATGGAGCGTTTAAAAAAGGTCTAAAAAGTCTGGCGACCATCCCCAACCATAATCCAAAAAAATTTCCAATGTAGGATTTTTGCCGTTCGATGGCCATATTTTGGCTTAATTTTCTCAGACATGAAAATTGTTAAGAGGAGTAAGGAGGATGTTCCTGGTCGGAGCACTCCTGTTTTTGGTACAAATTAAACAAATTTGTTGGCAATATATGTGCATAATCTTATGACTCTAGGTATATTCTATCAAGAGTTACAGCACTAAATGTAAATTAAAAAAAAAAAACAAATTCAGTGAAATACTTTGAATCTAGGGTATAATTTCCTTAGATAATATCTAAGATATAATATATAATTACATAGTAAACTTTATGTAGTTTTTACGTCTTTCAGACATTTTTCGGTCAGTCTTATGGTTCCCCAGATATTTACAAAAAACAATTTTACCCCTTTGCTACCCCACCTTCCTTATATTCTATTCTAGCGAACCTAACGTTATTTTGGGGATTGAAATGAGACCCTTTTAAACGCTCCACCGAAATTAGCCATAAATCCAATTTGGATTGAAGTTCGAACACCGAAAGCTTGACTTATACCTGCGTCGTAAGACGTATTAGCACGAAGTGTCTATACATTAGAGAAGTATAATATCTATACGGAGAAATATTAACATAATTTTTAACCAACCAGGTCGATACAAAATCTGGATTTCTAATGTTTCTCGATTAAAATTCTTTCTCCACTGGGTTCTTTTCCTAACACATTTCTTCCAACGCTGAGGATAAAACCTAAACCTAAACGAAAAACGAATATTTAAATCTCTTCAGCAACTCTTCTGATGTCGCCATCATCGAAATATTAGCTCCGGGCCATAAATGGCTTAAATAACAACTTTACTAGTCAGAGTCATCAATGTTAATACATATTTTGTGAAAAGTGCTTCTTCCGGGAAAACCTTGAAGATATTATTGACCTTAGAAATACCTCTTTGGTCACTATGTTCAAGCAATCAAAGTGTCAGTCCAATCAAAATCTCGACAAACATAAACACATAAAAAATAACCCACGTTTTCTACCACATTCCAGAGGATAACACACATGTGATCCCTAAATACCACCGAAAAGTTTGAATAAAACATTTTGGTAAACACTACGTTTCTGCAATACCACTTCAGGATTCAGGTGTGTTTGTGCGCTCAAATGGCTAACCAGCTTCACCACTGGACGAATGGTTTCCTCTTTATTGTATTTTGCTGCACCACAGTCTTTTGTTCTCGCATGTGCTCTTTTTTTATAGAAGGAAAAGAACACTGCAAATCCTGTTTTGATCCAGTAAAGAGAGGAGAGTGTTGTCATTAAAAATGGATTTAGCACGATATGTATACATAAAACTGTTCCAAAGTACGTTTGATATCCCTACATTCAAGAGGATACAAACAAGGATATCCAGTATAGTGTTAATGCTTGAAATGTCCGCATCTCGATAGTCCGCACAGAGATAGTAGAGAGGACTTTTGTAAAACAAATTAAAGGACGAACTTGACCTATGTGGTAATTCGAAGAGTTTTTTTTTCTTTGTGTGAGGGTTATAAAATTATTATATGAGTACCAGTGTTGAACTATACAGGGTGTCCCATTCATGGTGGAGAATATTTTAATGGTAGGTAGTGTGGCTCATTTGGAGAAAATTAATGTACAACGGGACCCCTCTATTTTTAACCGTTACAATGTTATAGCATTTTTTGTCAAAATGCACGACTGGCTGAACTAAATCAAAACACACACCACACCACCAATCATTTCATCCGAGATATGACTTCACTTTCTGAAACTACATAAAATTTCCAATAAAACGACACCTCGCCCGTTACGAAATTGCTCGTATCTTCCGAGATCCACCCGTTCAAACTTTAAAGAAATTTTAAAATTGCATACGATTTTATTATTTGAATTTTTTATGAAAAAACCAATTTTACAATTTCTTTAAAGTTTGAACGGGTGTATCTCGGAAGATACGAGCAACTTCGGAACGGGCGAGGTGTCGTTTTATTGGAAATTTTTTGTAGTTTCAGAAAATGAAGTCATATCTCGGATGAAATGATGGGTGGTGTGGCAAATTTTGATTTAGTTCAGCAAGTCGTGCATTTTGACAAAAAAGGCTATAACATTGTAACGGTTAAAAATAGAGGGGTCCCGTTGTACATTAATTTTCTCCAAATGAGCCACACTACCTACCATTAAAATATTCTCCACCATGAATGGGACACCCTGTATAGTCTATTTCATTCTGTGAAGCATTTTAATTTCAGGGGGATACATATACATAATGCTCTTCAGTCTTCTTTTGCGCTAAGGTCCACAGTAGGGATGTCAAAAACCGGCCCATAACCCGGTTTTCGGTTTTTCCGGTTTTTTTCCAAAGCCGGTTAGACCGTCCGGTTTTAACCGGGCTCAAAGTACCGGTTTTCGGTTAACCGGTTTTTCATTGAATTGCTTCGAATTTTAGCAAAATAATGCATACACACTCGTTAAGCTGATGTTCGTATAGAAATATGACTGTGTAATGGAGCCCTAAAAGAGAAACATGTTGAACTAAAAAGATAATCAAATAATATTGTCAGAAGTATTCATAATGTTTCAAAATTAGTTAACTGAGTTTTATTGGTAGACAATGTATATAGTGCAGTCAAAATATCCCATTTCAGGCCTCCAAATAGAAAAAATTAGAGTAAGGCTATTTTTTGTGGTTTTTGAATCAGCGAGCTCCCAGGAATCTAAAAATCATTTTGCTAAAAAAAAATTTGATCGGAAATGTCCCAAAAAGGACAAAAAGGATACTCTTTAATCCTTGGCTGGAGGTCAGCATGTGGGGTATCAAATCAAAGGGGACGTCGAGTACATTACGGTGTTTGTTTCCTGTTTCAAGGACCTTCAACGGAATAAATCGAGATTAAATCGAAAATTATTGTGTTTTCCGTGTATCTTTCCAAAGCCATAACTACGAGAATAATCCAAGTTGTCACTACGTTTCTCACTTTTCCGAATCTATGATAGGTTAAGATTCTACCATAAAATTTGATAAAAAAAAATTATCGGAAAGCTCTGAAAAAGGACATTAAAGGACACTAATTACAAACCTTGATTGAAAGTGAGCATGCGGGGTGTCATGTCAAAGAGGACGTCGAGTGCATTGCATATCCGGTGTTTGTTTGCTGTTTCAAGGACACTAAATGGAAGAATTCGGGCTAAAACGAAAAATTACGGCTTTGGAAAGATACATAATACGAGAAACATGAAAATTTTCCATTGGATCCCAATTTTCTCCTGTGAGGGTCCTTGAAACAAGTAATAAACGCCAGATATGGAATGTACTCGACGCCCTCTTTGATATGACACCCCACATGCCCACGTTCGATAAAGGTTTGTAATTAGTGTCCTTTTTGAGAGTTTTCCGATCATTTTTTTTCTTAGCAAATTTAATGGTAGAGTCTTTAGCTATTATTATACATGCCGACCTCCGGCCAAGGATTAAAGAGTATCCTTTTTTGTCCTTTTTGGGACCTTTCCATATCGATGTGGACGCGGACGATGTGTGACACGCAACGTAAACAATATCTGCCTTGGAAAGGAAGGCTTGTTCTGCTATCCGTTCTCATAGGGGGAACTTTTGTGTTTCCGATATTTTCCGCTGCGCATCCGCTATATGGCGGACGGAAAGATAAGTGTCGATAAGAAGAACAAGAAAATTCTTCTTACGAGAGCGTAATGTTCCGAAAGGAAAAATGCAAGGAGCGGTAGTTTGACGAAGCGATGGTTCTTGGAATAAGAGCACCAAGGAGAGTGTTCGGAAATACGAAATTTTTCATAGAAGACAAGCAATAGAATTACAGACTGACAAATCAAGAAAATATAAAAATTTTATGAATTTGGAAAAAAAAATTTTCGGTTTTAACCGGATGGGCAAACAACCGTCCGGGTTAAAACCGGGAGGATGAAAAAACCGAAAAAAAACGGTTAACCGTTTTGAAAGTACCGGTTTTCGGACTAACCGTCCGGTTTTTGACATCCCTAGTCCACAGTATAAGCGACAGCTATTAATGTCAAGGTCTCTCCTTATAATGTACGAAGTATTGGACTGCTGTGTGAAAATCACTTCACAGAAAAACAATAAGCCTTTCGAGACAAATATCTTATAAGAGCACTTACAAGAGCTGATGGATCAAATGCAGACCTTGAACATGTTTAATACTTTATAACAAATATATCCTGCGAACCCTTGTATAATAAACAACTGCTTAACAAACACTTCATATGTAATATGCACTTTAAAATATTATCATCTTAAAAATCATTATCAAAGATATGTCGGAAATGAGTGTGTATACGGATACGGTATATGACTGTGAATTTGCTTCCTGTCTGTACATTCCCAAAAGTCATCACCACACCCGAAGCATTATACTAAAAGTCAGTTGTATAGAAAGCCACACGATTTTTTTGATGTTAAGCACGTTTAGCTGATGTAATCACAATATCTATCAAACCGCCACCATATCGATAATAGCGAAGATTTATAAGAACAAGAATACCCTTTATAATATAACACCCGCACTCCCTGGCTTCCCTTCCTTCTGACACAAGATGCAGGCCAAGACCATGGATGTAACGAGCTCCAAAAAAAATCAAGCTAAAATTCGAGAAAAAAGATCTTGCAAAATAAAGATCGATGAACAGACCTATAGCATAGTTGAACAGTACCACCGCACCGTGGGGAATCGAAGGAGATGAAGGCGCACACTATAATGGCGATAATAATGAAAAGTGGATTGAGAAGACCGAAACAGAATATTATCCAATTTATTCGCCAATAAAGGAAGCTAACGTGCCGACAATGGTTTGGGCGGGACGGGATTGTGTAGTAGACTAAGAAGAAGTAGTAGTTGTGGTTGGTGGGTTGCGGTCAAGTCAAGTTGAAAAGCCTCTTGAAAATTTAATTTGATTGAAATCGATATTAGATTAAGTTCTCAATTTTTTGTTTCAATCGTTAGATGGGAATTTTCGTGATTGTGGTCTTTGCTTTAATCTCTTAAATGGATAGGAAAACGAAAAAAAAAATGTCCGCAGAGAAAAATTAAAGAAACAACATTGAACTTCGCCCTATGCGATACATGCTAAGCTCTATGTTACAATCAAATATCAAGGACCTTTACGTTTTAACACCATCATGGTAGAAATCTACCGTGAAAATGATTCTTGGCACATTAAACTAAAATTCAGCCTCTATCATATGGATACAAGTGATCTGCAAACGGGTACATAATATATACCCAATGACCTATAAACTATTGATTCTTCGGAATTGCTTTAATATGGTTTTTGGATTTGTTTCCTCTTTTCAGAAACTTGTGCACGTCTTCTCGGTGAACGGGCCAAAAAAGCTTTTACTGTGCTGGTATAACGTCCAAAATGCACCACACTATAACTTTCTATCTTGTAAACTTTTACGAGTATAATAATATGTACTCTGAAATCGGGAATGATCTGAATTTTTTCCTTTCCTTCTTTCTTTTTTTTTTTTTTGTTTCACTGAGCTGGAAAGTTGAGATTATTTTTCTTACAATTCACTGGGCAACTGATAGGTTAAAGCTGGTTTTCGAGTTTATTTCGGATGGGTGGAACGCGAGAGCAAACGGCAAAGTTATTGATGCATTATTGTGGTTTATGGGTTAGCGCGAGGGATTTTTGTTATTGGAAGAAGATGAGAAAGTTAAATCCCGTTTTATCGCGTTTTGGGATTGTTGTGTCTATTCCGATAATTGAATACACAACTATTAACGATTTAATTAGACTTTATTGATGATAAGTGTGTCGTGGCAGAGATAACCTTACAGAGTGGTGTTCTGACATTACGAACTAGTGTTGCCAATCTGTATACATTACAATCCTCCCTCAGATTAATATTACGTACTTATATGTAATAATTAATTCAATCAATTGTACATACAATTCAATACTTAATACATTTTATGAGGCTTTGTAAAACGATGTTTGTTTTCTTATTCTTACTGGGTGTTGACGCCGGTCGACTTGGTCGCTGTCGCTGGTTGGTACCTCTGGTTGTTCGTCAATTATTTCAATTCCGTCTTCTGCGTCATCATAAATAGACTCCGTGTCCGATTCGATTGTTTCCTCTGGGGGAGCATGTGATGATGTTTGGTGACCTTGCAACCCAACTACGTCCGATTCTTCGACTCGTTTCCGTAACTGGAATTCGTGCCGCTTGTGCACTTCGCCGTTATCAAACTCGACCAGATACACTCGGAAACCTGTTTGACGGATTACCTGTCCTTTGACCCAAGTTTTCTTCTCACCTCGGAACCTTCGTGTCCATACTGGATCCAATTCGTTGAACTTCCCCTTCTTCAGAGATCGCTCCTTTCGTGGTCGTAATTTGTCAAAATAGGTTTCGACTCGTCGGCCCATCAATAACTCGGATGGAGACTTCCCTTCCGGAAGAGTCGTTGTTCGTGTAACCAGAAGAAAACAGTTCAGTTCCTCCTTCACGTTGTCGTTCGCACCAAGTTTCTTTAAGAAATTCTTTACTGATTGAACAGCTCGTTCAGCGACTCCGTTTGATGATGGCATATACGGCGCGATACGATAATGATGAATTGCGTTTCGTTTGCAAAATTGCTCAAACTCGTTCGATGTAAAACCTCGACCGTTGTCTGAGACTATCGAATCCGGCAACCCATGCGTTGCAAATAACTCTCTCAGACGAGCAATCGTCGGTCCTGATCCCGTAGATGATACAATACATGCATCGATCCACCGTGAGTATGTATCAGTTACGATCAGATACAATTTCCCGCGGAACGGTCCCGCATGGTCGATGTGGATTCTGGACCAAGGCTTTTCAGCCAGCTCCCAAGGATGCGTCTGCTTCGGGGGGTTCGGTCGTGTCTCCTGACAAGCTTGGCAACGGCCAACGAGACCGGCAATATCCTTGTCGATGGCTGGCCAATATACATGTTGTCGAGCCAACGTCTTCATCTTTACAATGCCTGGGTGAGTAGCATGTAAAGCCTCTAGGATAGACTTGCGGGCCTTCTTCGGAATTATTATCCGTGTTCCCCATAGCAAACAATTTCCTTCGATGGAGATCTCGTTTCGTTTTGCGAAATATGGGAGCAACGCCGCTTGAATTTCCTTCGATGAGTTTGGCCAACCGTCCTTCGCATAGGTCAATACGAGCCCTAAGTCTTCGTCTTCCTGCGTAAGATTGGCCAATTCCCTAGATGTAAAAGTGGTTACATCCTTATGGTCGATGTAGTTGATGGATTCTCCTTTCATTGGGGCACGACTCAGATAGTCTGCGTTAGTCATCTTATTTCCAGCGCGGTATTGCAGCTCGAAGTCATACGCACTCAGGAAAATTCGTCGTCTCAACATCGTTGCCGATATTACTTCTGGACACGCTTTCTGACCAAGGATTCCCAACAACGGTCTGTGATCCGTCATCACTACAAATGATCTTCCATACAGAAAGTTATGAAATTTTCGCACCGCAGAAACGATTGCTACTGCCTCGCGGTCAATTTGCGCATAATTTCTCTCCGCTGCCGTTAATGTTCGGGAATAGTATGCTATAGGTTTCTCAGAACCGTCTTCCATTGTGTGGAATAGCACTGCTCCGATTCCGAACGGAGAAGCGTCCGCGACTACCCCAACTGGACGGCTAAGGCTGTAATGCGCTAAGACTTGCTCGGATGATAGTGCATCTTTCAACTTTTCAACCGCCGCAGTATGTCTTTCCGTCCACGTCCACTCGGCATTCTTATCCAGCAAACGATGTAATGGTTCTGCTATAGTCGCCTTTCCTTTTAAAAACGGTTGATAGAACCCAATAAGTCCGAGAAACGCTTGCAGTTCATTCTTTTTTGTAGGAATAGGCGCCTTCTTGATAGCATCCACCTTTTCATCCATTGGTCGGACGCCTTCAGGTGTGATTTTAAATCCCAAGAAAGGCACGCTGGTAGCTTTGAAAACGCATTTCTCTTTCCCGAGTCGTAATCCGTTCTTCTTGAAGATCGAAAAAATTTGCCGCAATTTACTGGCTAGGTCTTCTTCATTATCTGCGATAACGATGATATCATCGAAATAGGGAAGAACTCCACGTAATTCTCCTAACAACCCTTCCATCAACGATTTAAACACTCCGGGTGCTGAAGCTATTCCGAATTGCAGACGATTCACTACATACGTTCCCTTGTGTGTTGCTATCGCTTGGATTTTCGCGGAATCTTCATCGACCGATAATTGTTGATACGCCTGAGACATATCCAATTTCGCAAACAGTTTACCGTCCCCTATTTGTGCCAGTAGCTCATTGATAGATGGTACCTTCTGCGTATGTTTCCTCAATTGCGGATTAACGGTCGACTTATAGTCTCCGCAAATTCGCAAAGATCCATTCGGCTTCTTTACAGCAACGATCGGCGTGGCCCACTCTGAGTAATCTACTCGCCGCAGAATTCCCTGACTCACAAGTTTCGACAATTCTTTCTCAATTGGATCACGCAGCGCCATTGCAACTGTTCTGGGCTTTAACGCGACGGGTCTCGCATTTTTGCTAAGTTCCAACTTGACAGGTGGCCCGGTGTATTTTCCTAATTCCGTGTTGAATATTTCAGCGAATTCACCAACGACCTGATTGACAGTGACTTTACACTCTGACACACGATGAACGCCTTCAATTCGAATGCCCAGTTTCTGGAACCAGTTCCTTCCTAATATAGGTGATGCATTACAGTCCACCACCAATAATGGCAATTTAGCGATGGACTTTCCATTGTATGTCACCGTCACGCTCGCTTCTCCCAAAACAACGATGCGACCACCTTGCACATCCGTGATGTTTGTTGATTTTTTTGTGAGAACGACGTTAGGAAAGCATTCATTGAAAGTTCTATTCGATACAATTGTGTACGGAGAGCCACTATCGACTTCGAAACGAATTGTACGTCTGTCAAAAACTATAGTAGCGAACTGTGAGCTATTCGAATCCGAATGTGATGCGACACAGTTAATTGACTTCCCGCGGTTCGAACGATTTTCGTATTTCTTTTGGCTTGACTTTGCTGTCGGTTTATTTTGAGCTGAGAAACAAACTCGTTGCAGATGACCTTTCTTCCCGCATGCCCGACAGATTGCGTCTTCGTATTTGCATGAGCCTGAGTGACTCGATCCACAATGGCGACACGCATTTTGTTTGGGTTTCGATGGTTGTTGATGTATCTTTTTGACACCATCCTCCTTTATGTGGCGTTGTTCGATTTTTGCCCCTTCTGCCGCTACCGCTGTGTCGATCGCCACTTGCTTTGTCAAATTCTTCTCGTTCTCCTGCAACAATCGTCGTTGAACGGCCTCGTCTTTCAAGCCGCAGATGAATTGCGTGATGAGCATCGAGTCCAATAGTGTTTGAAATTGACAGTCGATTGCCAATTTCTGCAAGTCCGCCATAAATTGGTTGGCTCCCTCATCCGGAAGTTGATTTCTTTTAAAGAAGTTGAAACGCGCTAGCCAGACGGATTTTCTAGGAACAAAGAATCCACATAATTTTTTAATAATATCTTCGTATGATGTTTTCGTTACCTGGACGGGGGCGGTCAAGCTGGAAATTGTCTTGTACAATTTATGACCGCCCACCGTGACTAGCGTCGCCCTTTTCTGCTCCGTCTTGGTGATGGAGTTGGACTCTAGGAAGAATTCAAATCGCTCGAAGTAATCCGTCCATTCCTCGGGGGTATCCACGTTGAATGGTTCCATAGATCCCAACTGTCCCACTGATTGGATTGAGGGCGTAGATGAGGGCTTTCCTTTCTCCTTAGAGGTATTTCCACCATCGTCGGTCATTTTGAGGTTAGATTTTGGATTTCTTCCAATCTCGCCTCAAATACTTTGAAAAATCGTACTTTTCAAACGTAGACTCGTTCTAACACGACTGCGCCACTTGTTGTGTCTATTCCGATAATTGAATACACAACTATTAACGATTTAATTAGACTTTATTGATGATAAGTGTGTCGTGGCAGAGATAACCTTACAGAGTGGTGTTCTGACATTACGAACTAGTGTTGCCAATCTGTATACATTACAGGGATATTAGATATAAACCGCTTTTTAAGACAATGAAACTATATTCGTGGTTCATTGAAGGTAATTTTTAATATGTTTTTAGACTGAGTTAATGCAAGTGTGTTTTAGGATGCAGTTAGGATCTTTTGCGAACTGCAAACTGAAATTGCGTTTGACCTTTGAAGATCCTTTGAAACTTTGCTTAACATTATCCTTTATAATTAGAGACATGCATAAATAATGGACAAGTGCGGCAGGGGCCAGTACAGGTATGGTCTCGTCTCGTCTATATTCCGGAATACACTCCTACCCAGACCCCAAATCTTCCCAGCCAGCATTTAACACATTTGTAATCATTATTTCATGCAACACGCGTAAGCACATATTGCTTATTCATTCATCACGTTTTCATACAAGCAGTATATGACGATGTCCCCCTATTTCATGTATATACGCATTTGCGCCTTATTACGGATAATCATTATAAAATCGTTATTCGTAAGCATTAGGTAATAGTTAAGTATCACATATATTCAATGCATCAAAGAATAATTAAAAAAAAAAGAGCACGGGCGATGGAGAGTGTCGAACTCATAACCCTATGCACCGCTGCGCGCCCTAACCACTGCTCTAGCCAGACTATATGAATGATTATGTTTTATTCGTGAATCTAATCACCCCAGCAACAAAAATCACACTTGAGGAGAAAACCATTATATTTCCTATATGCATGATCCATCGACATTCCTTCAGCTGACCATCATGTATCTAACTTTCAATGCGTCCTATCGATCCATAATGCCGATTCGTGATTCATGAAATAAAGCTTATTTGTGGCTATGTTCACGGTATATGACGCCGATGCTGGCTGGGTTACTAAGCAAACGTGTCAACGTATTAACATACTAACAATGAAGATCTCTCTGGAGGTTGCACGTATGTGAACGCAGACAACAATAACAAATATGTATCATAGGTAAGATTGTAATCTCAGATAAAAAACAATAACAACCGACTTTCTCCCGGCTGTGTCTATAGACGCGAACAGACTCATATTAGACGACAGATATCCAGTGTTAATTCATGTTTTTTCGAGCTCCTAAGGGCGAATTTTAGGGGAGATCATGTAAACCTTACGGGAAATTTCGGGGTTTATTTCCCAACACAAATCAGTAAATTCCATTAAAGTTTGTTTTTGTGACAGTTGCCTTAACTAACTAAATTGAAATTTTGATAGTACAGATCAGTGGCGTATAATTTACGGTGTTCCATGTGTTCGGTGGAACACGGGTCCCCTACCACCAGGCGCTCCCTAGCGTGGTTACGAAGAGTAGCAGGATTTCTGGGTCATTCGAACATAGAACTTGTTGAACAAGTTAGAAGTGCTCTGCTTTGTTTCGAGACAGTTTTAAGCGAGAGTTTCAAGGAACATTTTAGTGCTATGGTCCTGGTTGATTGCCCGGCTCGAAATCCCTTAAAGCTGATAATAATGGTTGTTAAATTTGCCCGACCTGATTAAATTCGGAATATCTTAAGCCAAACTTCTGCCTCGGGGAACAACAAAAAATGTTAAAATTATTCGAAAGTTAAAAATTCAGCAAAAATACACTCAGTTCTAAATTCATCAAATTTTGTAGTTAAAAAGGTTGACCCCTAGGAATATTAAAACACGATTCATAGAATAGCAAAAACTCGAACTACATAAATAAAGTTAAAAAAAAATCACACTAGCATGCCGATCTTTAAATGAGGCGAGGACCAAAACCTCGAAAAATTCCTCTACTGGCGGGCACCTCCCATGAGCGGACACCTCCCATAACCGGACAAATTTTTGATACACACGTTTTAGGATTCATTTCGAGAACAAAATTACCTCTAACAACTGGACCCTCTAATAGACGGACACGGACACCATATTTCTGTCCCCGTATTTGAATGCCATTCGTTTGTTCAAGAAAGTCGTTCCTTCCTTGGCGTTTTTATTGTATTCTGAACACTTCAGAGATTGTGTTTTCTGTCGTTTTAAGGATGCACGCCTGCACCTTACTCATTATCATCGTTCGTGGAAGAGGAAGAATTATAGTTAGAGTGGATGATTCTCACAGATTTAATTTACGATTGGCAATTTTGTTATTATTCTTGTTTTGTGGACGGGCACACGCACGCATGTTTAGAAGTAATGGCCAGGTCACCGCTGCCACACTTACGAACCTCATCCGTTTCTCACGATAAATGAGCGGTCTGCAAGCGTGCGTACCTGGCAGTCGGATGAAGAGAGTATTTTTGGACTTGCTCCCTTCTTAGGTTTCGACCTTGGGCCTTCGCGGCCATAACTGCCCTAGTCTTGTCTTCGTGACAGAGTCCGAGTTTCCTTGGAACGGAAGGAAGACGTATCGATGAAGCATGCTTTGATTGATTTGAAGCCAAAGTATTCCTATTTCTGGACCAAAACCAATAATTCTGGACTTTCTGCGTCCAAAAAGGTGTAAGAGATGTACCCCGGATTTTTAACCCTTTAGCTGTCAAAGGCATTTAAAGATTAAAAAAAATATTTCCTTAGACTACTAAAACCTCAATATACCTGAAACCAAACAAACTCATCATCAATGATTTGAATAGGCCTTGGCCGCCTAACCAAACAAACTAGGATACTGAAAAAATATCGTAAGGAATTTTTAATTTTTAACGATTTTTCCTAAGAAATAAAACTTAGCTTCAATGAAATCGGATAAGCGGTTCAGTTTCTACCGAAGTTCAGCGGCAACTTTTTGTGATTTCACCCTAAAACTGTTTAAAGCTTCGAGTTCGCATTACCCGAGAAACTACTTATGTTTTATATCAACTAGCCCCAAGTGCTTTCCGAAAGGATACAATAGTTTGTTAAATGAAAACAGAAAAGTGCTTTTATTTCTTGATAATGCTGCATCATACCCAAGAGCATAAGTTTGAAAAATTTAACCAGCGTTCCAACATTTAAAGGTACACTACCGACGGTTAATCCGGAGAGCTTCATTTGAAAAATTGACTCTACAACGTCAGCTTCAGATCTAGCAAAAATTATTAAGCTTTGTCCTTCATCAAAACCTCTTGGCCAAAGGGTAATGCAACCTCCATAAAAAAAACAGCTTTAAAAAGGCAGCATTCTCGCAAAAAAAGCAGACTCTTTTGGAATTTGACCCCGAAGACGACATACCAGCTTATCCTGTTTAGTTTTCAAAATGTGTTCGGCAGTGCAAACAGTCAAAGTCTGGAGGAATTTTTGACTATCGATAGAACGGTCCACACTGCAAATCATGAAATTGAGGCTCGTTATGTACGAAGGTTCAAAAGACATTGTGGACGTAAGTGATGGCGACGATGATGACGAGGACACTCAAGAAACATATCTTCATCAGACTTCTATACACGTTTATACATTGCATTTTGTGCGATACCTCTTACAAGCGGACACCTCCCATAACCGGACAAAAGGACTAACACCATGATTGTCCGGCTGTGAGAGGTTTCACTGTAATAGCAAAAAACTGTTATTGAATATTTTTACAGCTACTGGTGGCACAGATAAAAATTGTATAATTGTGTGTAAAGTAAAAATTGCTCACTTTCCGGAAATGATATATTTGTCGTTGGTAGGTTAATGGTACTATATCCACCGTCGTGGATAAGGGGTGGATCGAAATAACCAATTCCTCTGCCTTAGGTCACACATCTTGCCCTTGCGATCGTGATATCGTCTACCTGTTTGACAAAAAGGGTATTAATTTAATTTTATCACTGAATTAAGTGAAACAAAAAAAAACGATTCCCCAAATTTTAGATGCTAAAATGGTTGGTAATTCTTGTAAGAGGCGAAAGCAATGCGAGTAAATTTTTCTTCAACCCTACACAAATTTGAATGCACTCAGATTTTGTACAATTCAGTTTCAAATCTTTGCATAAAATTTTGTACGAAAATTCAGTACTATCGATTAACTTAACTTACATAGACTCAGGCCGCACAAACAAATATCTTCAGACTTTGTATTTTTTGACAAAAATTTTCGTTTGCACAATGCGTTGCGGGCCTATATTTTGTGAAAAATTGTATCCCCAATATATGTACAAAAACTAGTTAGTGTAAGAATTTAGGTTATGCACGATCCCCCAGTCTTTTAAATTGAATTTGCTTTGTAAGCACAAAGTCTTGTCACAGACCCCTCCCTCTCCGAAAAGCAATCTACGCCACTGCTCCTATCAAAGAAGAGGATACGAATCGTTGCAATAAAAATGATAGCCAATTTTATAAGTTTAGCTTCAAAGTTTCTATAAAAAATTTATTTTTCAGAATTCAGCTTTAACAGGTTAAAAGTATTTAGGTTGTGGCTTTTTGGTAAACGGAAGTGGAAAAATATTGGCTAATAGGAGATTACATTAAGTAGGGATCCCCAATTTCCTTTTCGGACAGCATCTTTTCTTGTGTGATCGGGACGCGTTTTTTCGATTGCTAATAAATAAGTTATAAATAATTTATTCGTAAAAGAATCTAGTAACGTGGACCCATTAAGCGGAATTCTTTTCGTGAATTAGGAAAATATGCGAGATTGAACATTATAGTTTTTTGCCAAGGTTTTTTTTTAGCTTTTCAGCCTTGGGGACGAAAACATCTTGTTTGGAGTATCATTTATTTGGAAAGAAGGCCTAGCCTTAGAGACTCAGGAAATTCAGGATTTGTGTCTTATGCTTGCTTATTAAACTGTATGTATACTGGTGCATGCGTTGGTTAAACACGGCCGATGACCCATCAAATCGATGTTTTGAGTGCTCAAAAATGCAGTTGTTTGAGCTGATGTGTGAGAGCTTGCATTGTCGTGGTGAAGAGTAATCCGTCTTCGGCGGTTGGTTTTCCTGATTTCTTGGAAAACAACTGGCAAACAAATGGTTGTGTACCACTCAGAATTGAGTGTTCTGCGTTCTTCTAGTGGTACGGTTGCGACATGTCCAGTTTTTCCGAAAAAAAAGGCGACCATTTGCTTGGAAGTGCTTCGTGCTCAAAAAACTTTTGTTGGATTTGGCTCATCTTGAAACACCCATACAGTCGACTGCTGTTTACTTTCATAGACGTGTTTCGAAGCACCGCGATCAGCATTTGAGCATTTCTTTCGACCAACCGACACGAGCCATTTTTTGAGCGATTGTCAAATTGTGTGGGATCCAACGCGAACAATTTTTTTTTGACAGTCAAATGTTCATGCAATATTGAATGTATGCTGGTCCCACTAATGCCTAAGGTTGTCTCAATCTCGCGATAGGTCACATGACGATCTTGCAATATTAGTTCGCGCACAGCATCAATGGTTTCCGGAACAACAACTGATTTTGGACGACCTTCACGAAATTCGTTTAGGAGTGAACTACGACCTCGATTGAATTCACCATACCATCGATAAACACTGGTCCTTGATGGAGCTTCATCGCTCCCATTCAATAGGATAATTGTTCCACTTGAAAAATAGTTGTATCTCGGAAAGTGATAACTGTATTTCCTTTAAACTTGGTGATAACATTTTCAGTAGCCTGCTTGTTCTTTTAATAACAGAAGGTCTCAAATTGCGATTTTCTTACTAGAATTCTTAAAAACAGTATAAATGTGAAAGTCAATAGTATAGTATGTATGAGTATAATGCGGTCGCACGAGGCCTGGAGAGTTCTGTTATTTACCAACTATTTTATTACCTATATGAAAAGACCGAAGCGTTGGTATAAGTGAAAATTTGTTTCCGTTGTAAACGAGGCTGTTCCAATCCAATTTAAATACGGCGTCAAATCGACCCAATAAATCAGTGTTTCTCAGTCATCGCTCTTTCCTTCTGTACAAAAAAAAAAATTGGGTACTTTTGCGGATGATAGAGTCCATCCTTTCCTTCTTAAGAGCAAATTCAACTGTAAATTGCACTGGTTGCTCCTTGGACTCTGATAAAAGGTGGTGGAGCCATGCTCGGTCAATAAGAAAAAACTCCGCACAACACCTTGTTCGAAACGGTCGATCAAATGTATTTTTGGACAATATTCCGACCCACCTGTTGCCTCTTCTATATCGTCTAACTGCATTCGACGCTACCAGTAGCTAGGGATGGAATTTTGACAAACGTACCGGTTGTCCGGTGTTCGCCGTGCATGTGGTCCTTTCGACTTACTATCTCCAAATAGAACATCCAGAACAGTGAAGGTTAGAAAGTTACATCCAGGGCAGTGAAATTAGAAAAATCCTAAGATGATTTTTTTCCAAATAGACCCTTTTTAATGTGCTAGCTTCTTGTTCTTGTAGAATTTTAGCTTAGAAGAGTGGTTAGAAATGTTCAAATTCAAAGCATGAGGGATCCTTTGTGACCCCAGCTGGTATACTACTCTACTACTACTTTTGATTGAATGCCAAAATTGAGAGCATCTTAGCTATTTTAATTTTGATAAAAAATATGCTTGAAAAAGTCCCAAATCTTTTCAGAAGAAAGTTTCGACCAAACAAAAAACCAAAAGTAAAGATTAACGGGAACATGTGATTGGGGTCGCAAGCGTCAATCTTGCCAATTGCCATACTCGATGTCAAGACTTTTTTTTAATCGGTCACCGTCATTTCACACGGAACTGCAGATCAAAGAAGTCTCATTCTTATATCATTCCTGGCTTAATAAATTCACAGAAAAAAACTTATATTTTATTCTTCAATTTCTGTGATAATAATTACTTTTAATATATGTAATTACTTTTAATGTAACCTAGCTTGAAGTAGCGAACAGTTCGCGAGACGTGCATCTAATCAGCTTGACAAGAATCGGTATTTTTTTTCTTAGGATACACTTTATGCTGAAATCCTTAATAGCAAACATTTTCACTTGGAACACCCTTGGGCAAATGTCCATGTCCATTAGATTCATATAAATATTTTGTCACAGGTCCCCTGTCTGGATATGTTGTCTCCTGTTTTTGATATCATATTCTTTTGACAGTTATACACATATTTCTTCTTTGATTTCCCCTTTTTATTTTATTCCCGAAACAACCATTAGATTTTCGAAAAATGTATTTCTAAACGACTCCAATCACTGTATCCCCAAAAAAGAAGACTCAAGTCGTAATAATCATAAAAGATTCTATTGTGCACCGCTTCCAACGTCTTGCGGTTATAAGTGTCCCTTAAGTCGATTCTTATGCTTTTCTTTCGGTTAAATGGCTATAGAGAAAGTAAGGATCAACAATGCGATTCTCTTTCGTACATTATCCGGGATTTCAACTCGCAAAGTTACTGTAATCGGTTGCGACGGTATAATAATAAAATAATTTTTATCTGAACAACAAAACGGTTGACTTTAATTTGCAGTCATTAAGATGTAATTGTGGAGAACAATGGCGCGGGGGTGCGTCGGTCGCCATCAGGATAAAGGAGAGTGTTTCATGATAATAGCCGTAATTTCTTTGAACATTTCAGAATGTTTTATGACAATCGTTTAAGATAATAATTTTGCAATAAATTTCTATGGTTGGGGGTGACAGTTGTGTGTGAGTTGATTTTTTATTGGAACTTTTATTCAGTCGATTTGTACTGGTGTGTGGTGGTGTCAATTTAACTGTTTATGTGATATACGTTGGCCAATCTGCAACGTACTCATAGTCTTCTGTATTGTAACGGCCGGTTCGGACGGTTTATTCTCTGCTTAGGCTAAATTTTTGAAATTTTTGTGATTTAAACGGATTTTTCAAATTATTGAAATTTGAAAAATGCCGCTCAGAGCGAAAACGGATATTTATCTGTCGACATCAGCTGTGTTCCGACCCACAAGTTGAATTAGGTAACGCTAATTTTGGCGGGAAAACTGAACCGGCTGATGTAAGAACGGGCCGGTAACTTAGCGGTTTCTCCTAACCGATTCCTCGGGGAGCTTGATTCTTACCGCCGTAGGGGCAACCTCGCGCGCGTCTGCTTTGGACTTCTCCGCGTGTTCTTTTTTGCGAAAAGGGTGTGTTTGAAAAAAAAAGAAGTGATTCGTTACCTGGAAAGTCGATGACAGTGATTTAAAAGTTTTATGGATAATCCGCGCGTTAACGAAACCCCCCGGTTAGATGGCTGCAGAAAAGGAAAACCCGCAACACCAGATAAGTTTCATGTGGTCTATTTGTCATTCCGGTGGTAAAATGTTTTTTGGTTTGCGGGCATAATAATGTTCGCCAATTAATTTGCGCGAGTTTCCCTGTCGCCCAAGTGCGTTAGCAAAATGAGGTAATTTATCTCATACCGAATTTTGTAAGAGAGGCGACTTAAATGATTGTTCGGCCCGCGCGCCTCATGGTAGGGTTTCTTTTTAATTTGGACGACCGGGGCCTACCGCCATCTTGGTCCCAGAGCGCTCAAAAAGGCGACTGAACTGGCTGATGCCAGGGTTTCCTTTTTTCAGTAATTTAACTTTTTTCCTCCGCGTGTTTTCGCAGGCACGAGAATCCCTTTTCTAATATGTGTGGACAGGAACAATGAGGCGGCGAAAGCCCAACCCTCCTTCTCCGAGTCTGAGCGTAGCAGCCAGCTCGTGCCGCCGCCGTCCTCATTACACTAGCCTTTCTTCGGGTTTCGACCTTCACGGCCAGCTGCGTCCCTGTGGTCCATTACAGTATGCAGAGCAAGGATTGTTGTCTCACAACAAAATCTCCTGTTCCTCATTTTATAGCAACTTATGCGTAATTGCAAAAAAAGGAGCACTACTATGTTTCAGTTAAAATTCATTAGTATAAACGAATGATCCTGGAAATGCCCTTCGTATCGAACGCACTTCATATTTTCATCAAACGAGTACGACACCACTTAACACAATCAATACGTGAACAACTCTCACGTTGCTTATGCCACTAAATGTTCTCCATACATTATGCAATTGGCGAAAAGCCAAACAGAAAGGTAAACTTTTTAAATTTTCCCGACGTACTATTACACCTTCTGCACAACGATTCATCGCGATACCTCCGTTCAATCCTCACTATGTACCATAAACACATTCTAGGCTCAAGTTTCGAAATTATTTCGAGAGCGCGCGTATAAATTGATTACAGTCGAGAACGCATAACTGCAAAACGCTTAAGTGCAAAAAACGCATTTCTGTAAGACTTTTGAAACCCCCTGGATTTTCACATGGTTTTCATACAAATTTGTCTCGATAAGTGCAAAACGCATAAGTGCAAATTTCGCTTAAGTGCAACGAAAATGTATGAAAGGTGAAGCATACGTACACGTAAACTGCAACGGATAAGTCCAAGTTACGATTTTCGATGCCGTGCATTCGTTTTACACTTAAGAATATACGATTGTTTTTTCTTCTCACGAATATTGAGGCGATCTTTTTAAGGTGCTGTGCACTTAAGAGTTAAAAATTGCGGACCACTATAAATTTAACAAGCAAATTAAAATCGAAACTCGCAAATACCCGTGTCTATCGTCTGGATAAAATATGATACATACTATGAATGCCAAGTTTATTGACACAAAGACACCCCTAAAATAACCAAATTCGAATAAGTAACAAAAAAAAATACAAGAAAGAGTGGTAAATTGTTAGTATTTCTTCTTCTTCTTTATGGCACGATAGCCCGACGTCGCGTCGGGCCTTGGCCGCCTGGATTGAAAACCTCCAATTGTCGCGGTCACGCGACCTTGTCCTCCAGTTCCGAAAGCCTAGCATCTGGTGGGCATCCTCACATACAGAATGCTCCCATCGGGCTCTCGGTCGTCCACGCAATCTGGCTCCGTCCACTCGTTGCGCGTTCATCACCTTTTTGGGCATGCGATCGTCGGTCATCCTTTGTGCATGTCCCGCCCATTGCAATCGCTGCCTTTTCACGATCTTCGACACCTGTAGCTCATCATACAGCTGATACAACTCAAGGTTGTACCGGATGCGCCATTCACCTCGTTCACGAACGGCCCCGAAAATTCTTCGGAGAACCTTTCGTTCGAATGTGTCCAACAGGTGTTCAGAGTTTTGGGTTAGGGTCCATGCCTCGCAGCCATAGCATAGCACAGGTCGGATGATGGTTTTATACACGTGGAGCTTCGTGTTCCTGTGCACCAGCTTAGAATTCATAATTTGGAGGACCGCAAAGTAACACTTATTAGCTAGTTGTATCCGCGCGCTTTATCTCATCTGTTTCGTTGGCGTCCTTTGACAAATTGCAACCCAGGTAAGTGAAGTTGTCTACATATTCTATATTGAGGTCCCTCACTGTGATGCTTGAATTTACTGGCGTTCTAGTTTTTGATTGCATCATGACCTTGGTTTTAGATTCGTTGATATGTAGCGCAACTTCTTTGGCGGCGTTATTGAGATTATGCAGAAGGCTTTCTGCATCACCCAATCTTCGAGACATGATGTTGATGTCGTCGGCGTAGGCTACTAATTGAGTCGATTTAATGAGTAGCGTTCCGCTGCTGTCCAGATTCATGGCTCGAATCACATACTCCAGAGCCAGGTTGAAGAGCGTCGGCGCCAGCCCGTCGCCTTGCTTGATTCCAGTACGAGTTTCAAATAGGTCAGTGAGTCTGTTCTGAACTCTGACCTGCGAGACGGTATTAGTCATCGTCATCCTTATGAGTCGCACTAGCTTAGCCGGTATACCAAAATGCAGCAGAATGTTGTACAGTACGCTTCGATCGATACTGTCGTATGCCTGCTTGAAGTCAACAAATATTTGGTATACGTCGATGTTGTATTCCCAGCACTTCTGGAGTAAAAGCTTCACTGTAAAAAGCTGATCTGTCGTCGAACGACCAGGTCTAAAGCCGCCTTGGTACTCACCAATGATTTTTTCTGCGTACGGATTAATTCTATTTTCCAGAATCTTAGATAAAATCTTATAAGTCGTACAAACTAATGAGATGCCTCTGTAGTTCTCACATTTCTCCCCACCATGCTTCAGCAGTTTAGCTGGAATGTCGTCAGCGCCCGGGACTTTATTATGTTTCAGTGATTGCATGACGAGATCAACTTCTTCTGATTGCATGACGAGATCAACTTCTTCTATTGTTGGGGGTTGAATGGGAGGGCCTGTTTCAGCCGTCAGCTCCAGCGCTTCTTGTGTGGGGTTGTTCGGTTGAACATTAAGAAGCTCTTCAAAATGTGCGGCCCAGCGTTTATCAACGCTATCGGTGTCGCTAATTATATTGCCATCCTTATCCTTACAGAGGCTGGTTGGTATCCACTTTTAATTGAATTAATCAGCTTGTACGCTTGTCTACTGTTCCTACTAGCTAGTCTTTGGTTTATTTGCATCAACTGCTCGTCAAGATGCTTACGTTTCTTACGCCTAATTAACCTATTCGAAAATCGTCGAAGCTCGTCATATTTGGTTTTTTTGGCTCTAGTTGCGCGTTCAGTCCATTGGCGATATGCCTCGTTTTTAGCATCTATCGCATTTTGACATTCTTCATCAAACTAATCATTTCGGGCTCGCCGGGCTTTGTATCCCACAACCTCCTCTGCGACCCCTTTGATGGTGTCTTTGAGTGTATCCCAGATCTCAAGGGCGCCTTTGTTGCTGATGTTATTTAGCAAGGGCGTCAGCTTCTCCTCAAGGGCAGTCGTATAAGTGACCACCGTGGCATCATCCAACAATTTGTCAACCGCCAAAATTTTTGCCGGGTTGAATTTCGAATGATGCACCGAAGAAATTCTGCACCTATAAGTCGCCTTCACCATATAGTGGTCAGAGTCAATATTTGCTCCACGATAGGACCGAACATCTCTTGCAGACAAGTACGTGGTCAATTTGGTTCACGGTATTTTGATCTGGAGATCTCCAGGTCTGCCTGTGAATGCGACGATGCGGAAAACAGGTAGAGCTAATGACCATATTTCTGCTGGTCGCGAAATCTATTAGGCGTTGGCCATTGTCGTTACAGTTTTCATGGAGGCTGTACCCTCCAGTAATCCCCCTATGCCAACTTTCGTTTCCGACTTTGGACTTTTCCGCCTCAATTTGGACAATACGTAAGGTTATAAAACACAACGTTCGCGTACCGGGCCGCGTTTTCCGAACCGTTCCCTATTTTGTTCTGTAAACGCATAGATCCCGATCAGACTTGGTGTTCCCATCGCCATCTCTCGGAAAGTGACAAATGTGACAATTGACACATCACAGCTGATACTTTTTGCTCGAAAATTAAAATTTCCAGTGTTAAACGAGATGCAGATACATTTTACTTTGATTATAAATAGCTTAATAAATAAATGAGGGCGGAAATGCACGGTTCGACGGCAGATTGTAAATTTCTGTCAATCAATCAAGCTATGCCTCGCAAGGGGGCGCTTAGGGGATCTGTTTGTTAGGAGAAGTTTCTGATCCGTAACGGCCGGTTGATTTGAAATTAAAGGGAACGTTGCGCGAACCGGTAGGGGAACGGTGCGTTTTATAACCTCACCCATTGACTCAATTGCATTCTAATGAAAATTACGTTCTGATTTATTTAGCTTTACTTGGCTAATAAACTTAATTATTTTTGCCCCTTAATAAATTTTGGCATTTCATATAAATACAAACATCTTGGACAGTTTGTAAAATTTACTATTCTCGTCGGGCTAATAAAAATTAAAACGGAATTTTATTGCATTGAAATTGTTTATTAAATCACCAAAGCTGAAATATTTTTATTTTCCAATTAACGTTATGATGACTCTGGGAGATCTATTTCAAGGCTATCTGATTTATTTCTAACGGAAGGCTTTAATCTGCAGCGCTTTATCCTGTTTTCTAGACAAAATATTAATCCCGATAACTTCTGATTCGGTGCGGCGATCGATGTAACATCATTTGAATTATAGGCAATCTTACATGTGGATCTGTATGATATGCAATCACATACTGTATGTTTACTATCCTAGCCTTTGGATACGCAGTCAAATGTTTCGCATTGTTCGCAGAATGCGTTCTTTCCAAGCAGTTACATCTTTGCGAAGAACATGACTCAAAATAATTGATGGCTTTGAAATGTTCTCATTAGTTAACCGTAATCTTGCTTAGTTGTTGTTGTCTGTCTTATATTATCTTTTTTGTTGTTGTTGGTTAACCTTCTTTGTAAAAATCGGTATATTACGCTTTCAGGTCCCCAAGGGAAATTTTTCTTGTTCTTCTCATCGACACTAGCGACACTTATCATACCGTCCGCCATATAGCGGAAAATATCGGAAACATCAAAAATTTCCCTTGGGTTCCTGAAAGCGTTTACCGCTCATAGTATGGGGAAATTAATGTAATTAAGTAAAACTGGGACGCTGTGAGCAATTTAGATATTGAAAATATTTGAATAGAGCAATTTAGAAAAAGATTAAAAACTATTCAGCCTAACATTAATGCGCTTTTTGCACGCTAAGTATCCTTCAATCTGAAATATTTTTTTTTCTCAATCTGTCCGAAAACGGATAAGTGAAAAAAACGGATAAGTGCAATTTTTATTGATCCCGGAGACGATTGCACTTATCTGTTCTCGACTGTATATCGTCCTCCCGCAGGTAAAACATGACCCACAGAAATGTGAATAGAAACCACCATCATCCAGGACCAGTCACATTGCATTGCCGCCGCGATGTGACGGAAGGATTACATAAATTTGACGCCACAGCCAAGCAGTATGGAAATATATGTCAATGCTAGAAGAAATTGCTAAAATGCAAAAAACCGTGATATGTACTTAGGTTGAAAAAACATGACGGCCATATTAGTTTGCCGGCAATCTGGCATTCAGAAAAGTGATGAAAGTTAAGTACTCGTGCACGTCGGATGACCTGTTTTATCTCACGTGGCTGTTGTAAATGTTCTCCCAATGCCATTATCACCTTCAAAAACTTTGGAGCTTTAGGCCAAGTCCACGGTTCGGTGTCATATGAATACTAGACTACCATAGAAAGGTGTAGGTACACGATGTGCACACTGCACAGAATACCCTAACCTCGAACATGGATGGAGCAAAAAAAAAGGAAAACGATGTCCTGAAAGATAGCAAATGCAATCGTTCGTGAACATGAATGTCCTCTTAGCTGCAAAATTAATTTGAGTGAATAGATAGTTTTTGCATGGAGCTGTATGGGTTGGCGGAAGTCTCTCGAATTCCGCATTATACCAAACTCGCGCGAATAACTTCGGGCAGCGGTGCAGCGCAACAATGAATGCGCTCGTTAACAATGGTTTGAAGTTCTATCCTAGCTTCCGACCCGATGTTGAAGTTTTTTTGTGCTGCTATTGTTGTTGTAGTACATATTTCACTTTGCATCACTCTTTCGTCGTAAAGGATTGCACGCTCCAATTCGCTCCCCACCCTTAAGCTGAAGATGGAAATATACGACTATAGGCGACGACAACATCGAGCAAGGTAAGTATACCTACGAACGAGTATAATCCTCTCTATGGCTCCCGTTAATCCTTTAACGAGAGGTATACGTATAGTGGAAAGAGCTTGGAAAATACGGCGGAATGAATTTAAAGGACTCCTTTTAAGTAAATCTGTATTTACTTTTTCAATTTGCTCCGTTGACTATAAATGATGCAAGTGTAGGTGTTGTTTTTTTCTGGAGTTCTATGCACTTTTGGAGTGCATTTGAAAAGTGAAAAAGGGGGAAATTACTAAAAATACAATTTGGTGAAACTTGTTTCGAGGTTAATTACAATATTATGATACTAACAGTAATAACCGTAAGTCCTTCAGGATAGGAGTGTGAGCGGAATAATATTCTAACGTTTCGGATAGAATGGACGGATTTGAAGTAGGGCTACTTTTAATTCCAAGTGTCGTTATTTTGCATATTTTTAACTCAACGAGGCGGAGTGTCGTGGAGGTCATGTACACATGAGTCCAATTGGATGCCGGCTTGTGCTAGTCGAGCAAACTCATGCTCAGCCGTCATACAATACATGAGCTATCAATCACGAATGCACTACATGTAGCTCTATATACCTTCGTCCAGCGCCCGCTCTAAGGGGGGGGGGCAGGATAAGCCGGGTGGTCGCCCGAGGCGCCAAATTTTAGGGGCGGCTAAATGAAAAATTCAATATTAATCTCAATTTAGTGCAAGGTAATACATAGAAACACCAGATGAAATAAAATGCCGCAAGGCAGGGAAAAAACTGGCACCTACAAAAAGCATTTTACTAACGTTGCGGCCATTTTTTTAAATGTCGGGGAAATAGGTTTTTTAGATAAATTATTTAATTAAAAATCGTGTTAAAATTTTTGATTAATTGTAAACTGTATCATTATGCACAAGTCCTTGCGAGGCTGATGTTGCCCCAAATGCTACGAGTAGGTGCTTTTAGAATCCTAAAATGGTAAGTAAAAGTGACCTAAATTTTACGTCTGGTGTAATGTAAAGTGAAACAATTCCATCAGTTATTCTTAAAATAAGATTTTCATTGCATGTATAAGGTAATTTCGTCGTCAAGTGGAAAATCCTATTGTCTTTGTCAGAGTTAAGGATTCTGATTGAACATGCATGATCCCTAATACTGAAGTGAAGGGCCACCAAATCTTTAAATAGAGAACCAAATATTGCACGTAGTTATTATTGCAATTATGCCATATGTTTCAATTTGATTTTCGGAAGATGAAGTTTAAATTTTTGTTTAGTCTGTTGAATTACAGGAGAGGAGTCTACTAAATGAATACGGTACTCTGGTAGAAATTCTTATCAAATAAGCAATCGCATAAATACTCAACTCAGCACATAAAAGCCTTTAAAAAAAAAAAATTGTGAAAAATTTCACGCCCAGAGGCCCAATTTCCATAACTAATTTTCATTTTCGATAACTTTCATCCACCTTCAGCAGTAATTCAATTTTATTTTGGCTGATCTTTGCACGATGCATCAATCAATTGCATTGATTCATCAAGCGTTGAGATGACAAATTTGGAACAAGGGGTCTGAGTTTCAGCAAGACAGCACCTGGTTGGTTGGTTGGTTGGTAAAAGTGGCGGCTTAGGCAGAGGCTAGACAAAAGCCCAATTAGCGCATAAAGCGCCGTTTTGAAACCACAAACTCCGTGAAGCTTAACTAGTGTATATGATGTTAGGTAATGAATTTAGGAGTGGGGAGGTGCCTTGAGTCAGCCAGTGTTATTTAGGAAGTACAGCAGCTCCCCTAATTTCACATTAGCTGCATCATCCAAGCCTCCTAGAAAAGCCCTACCGAGCGTCCTATACCGGGTTCTGGCAAGACATTCGGGCATTCACACAGAAAGTGAATCAGGGTTTCCCTCTCATCTACATTACCGCAGCTGCGGCAATGCGCGTTGTAGGGGATGCCCAGCCTGGCAGCGTCGAGCCCTATTGGCCAGTGTCCCGTGATAACAGCAGTAAGCTTGGCGATATCTCTACGCGGTTTAGTCAGAATCTCAGAGGTTCTTTTCCAGTCGTAGGAGGGCCACGTCTTCCTTGATATAACGCAAGTCCTCAGATTTCGCCAATTGGAATTAGCAGCCCTTATATAGTGGATGGAGATCTTACTCTTAACAACTGCCATCGGGACGCAAACACGCTCCGCATGAGAGCTGTCAAGACTGGCACCCATTTTGGCTAGTTCGTCCGCCATCTCGTTACCCTCTATGTTCCTGTGTGCAGGTACCCAGAGTAGGGTGATTCTTTGTCGTGTACCAAGGCTGGTTAATGCTTCCTCACATACTTCAACAACCTTGGAGGTCGTCTTCACCGATTGTAAAGCCATGATAGCAGCCTGACTATCAGTAGATGGCGATATTCTGGTTGTTTTGTATGTCCCTGAGAGCATAACAGGCCTTCATGATTGCAAGCATTTCTGCATGAAAAATGCTGGCATGATCAGGAAGACGGCAATATTCAGAGATACTTAGTGATCTGCAGAAGATTCCAGCACCCACGCCACAATCCATTTTAGACCCATGAGTGAAGAGTGTGATGTCAAAATCCTTGACCACCTCACTCTCTTTCCATTCACCTCTAGTTGGGAATCTGACATCAATGTTCTTCCCAAAGCTTAGTTTGGGCACTTTGAGATCCGTTAGAGCGTTGCGTACGTCTTGTGGTATAGCTGGTTTAGAATATTGCTGTGGCCGTATGGCCTAGCACTCCAGCAGCTTAACGCTTCGAGTCTGACTGCACTACATGCTGCCAGTTGGTTAATAAACACATCGATGGGTAGAAGATGCAAGATGGCATTCAGCGCATCCCTGGGGCATGTTCGCATGCCCCCTGTGATGCTAAGGCAAGCCGATCTCTGCACTCTACCGAGTTTTGTTACATTGTAGCCTTTACAGACCGCTGGCCACCAGACGAGTGGACCCATATGGTGGTATAGGTCGTACCACCGCCGTGTAAACCCAGAGTACCATGTTTCGCTTGAGACCCCATTTCTTGCTAAATACTGTCTTGCAGGCTTTATTAACGCGCTCCTCAATGTTAAACTTCCAGTTGAGCTTTGAGTCCAGAATACCGCCCAAATACTTCGAGCTGGGCAATAGTTGCAGTTGATGTCCATTTATTTTTTGGAGTGAGAAAGGCGCTATTTTTGTTTTTGTAGTGAACAGCATCAGTTTTGTCTTCCCCGGGCTTACGCCCAGGCCACAGCTTGTGGCCCATTTACTGACCAAACCAAGGGCTCTTTCCATGATCTGACTAATCACGGAAAGACACATTCCTGATACTATAATCGCTACATCATCCGTATATGCGACCACCTTAATCATCTCCTTGTCAAGTCTGTCTAGGATTTTGTTAATAACTACAAGCCACAGTAGTGGAGAGATGACACCACCCTGAGGTGTTCCTCTACACAAGAATTTAGTCAGGTGACTGCTTCCTAAGTCACCATGGATTACTCTGGTCGTTAGTAGTGTTACTATCTACGACTCCTAATAGTCCAAAACAATTGGTTCAAAATAGCCCCAAACCTAAACATCCAAACAAAGAAGAAATTTTTGATGCCAAATTGTTTAAGACACTCCCTAATATACGCAATAAAAAGTTACACTAATTTGCGCCATGGATTAAGGGGTTAGGGGGTGGCAAAGGGGTGAAAATTCAGTTTTTTGCAAATATCTGTAAAACTATGAGTCTGAGCTTGAAATGTCCTGAGGACGAAACAGACTACATAAAACTAGCTTTGTAATGATATGCAACACTCTAGACATTTTCTCAGAAAATTATACCCTAGACCCAAAAGTATTATAGTGAATTTACATTTTTTGAGTTTTACATTTCGCACTGTAACTCCTGATAGAATAGACCTTGGGTCATAAACTCTTGTCCATATATTGCTAACAAAATTTCACCCCTTTGCCACCCCTCCCCCCTAAACCCATGGCGCAAATTAGTGTAACTTTTTTCTGCGTATATTGAGCAGTGTATTCAACAATTTGGCATCAAAAATTCCTTTTTTTTATGATTGGGTTTTGAGCTATCTGTACTAGACTATAAGTCTGAGAGGGCGTCATCAATAGATTCAATGCGAACATTAATGCCGCATTACCTGCTGGCGATAGCTCCTGAATTTGGTTCCGGACACGGTAAAGCTTTTATTTGGCTATAGGTTCCCCGATTTAACTAGCTAGGTCTTTTTCTCTAATGGAAATAAGCGACGCACGTTAAGACCGCTAACGAAATACTTTCGCGAAGTTAATTAAAACTTATCTGTTGCATGTTGCATAGCATGTAAGGAAGTTATCGAAAGCTAATTCAAAAGGTTAGTAGTGAGCACCAATCTTTGGCTCCAGAGTGAATTTTTCTAGAATGCGTTTTTGGGGAAAATGTGGTTTAAAAGCCAACCGTTTCACGTATGCTATATTACATTTTTTTTACGGCGAATCGGAAAGAGATTCTATTCTATTATTATCTTAGTTACCGCGGCATTGGTTCGAATCCCACTGTGGACATTAATTTTTGTGTTGTCTTTATAAAAATTTGCATTTTTTCTTTACAATTTCGATACTTCCAGCTCATCGTACAATTGATACGACTCATGATTGTACCGGATACGCCATTGATCTCGCTCGCGAACGGCCCCGAAAATTCGCCGTTCGAATCTGTTTAGCTAAGTTTCGGAGGTTTGGGTGAGGGTCCATGTTTCGCAGCCATAACATAGCACGGGTCGGATAATCGTTTTGTACACGCGGAGCTTCGTGTTCCTGTGCGCAAGTTTCGAATTAATTATAGGGAGGACCGAGAAATATGTCTTATTGGCTAGTTGTATCCGTCGCTTAATTTCGTCGGTTTCGTTGGTGTCCTTTGATAAGTTACAACCCAGATAGTTGAAGTTGTCTACATAGTCGATATTGAGGTCCCCACTGTGATGCTTGAATTTGCTGGCGTCCTTGTTTTCGATAGCATCATCGCCTTTGTTTTGGTTTCATTGATATGCAGTTCAACTTCCTTTGCGGCGTTATTGAGGTTATGCAGAAGGCTTTCTGCATCATCCAATCTTCGAGACATGATGTTGATGTCGTCGGCGTTGGCTACTAATTGAGTCGACTTGATGAGTAGCGTTCCGCTGGTCTACATATTCATGGCTCGAATAACATACTCCAGAGCAATCTTGAAGAGCGTCGGCGCCAGCCCATCGCCCTGCTTGAGTCCAGTACGAGTTTCAAATAGGTCAGTGAGACGGTTCTGCACTCTGACCTGCGAGACGTCGATGCTATATTCCCAGCACCTCTGGAGTAGTTGCTTCACGGTAAAAAGCTGATGGGTCGTTGAACGACCAGGTTTGAAGCCGCCTTGGTACTCGCCAATGATTCGTTCTGCGTACGGATAATTCGCTTTTCCCGAATTTCCGATAAAATCCTATAGGCCTTACAAACTAATGGTATGTCCCTTTAATTCTCACACTTCAGCTTGTCACCTTTTTTGGTGGATTGGGCAGATTATGCTCTTGCGCCCATCTTCGGGGATTACCCCGTCGTTCCATATTTTCAGCAGTAGTACATATACATATAGCGTTGGTCAGGCACGTCCCACCGTGCGTCAGCAGTTCTGCTGGAATCTCGTCAACCCCGGGCACTTTATTACGTTGGAGTGATTGTATGGCGAGAATCACATCCTCTACTATTCAGGGTTGAACGGGAGGGCCTGATTCAGCTAACTGCTTTAACGGGCCTTAAATCCCACGACCTCCTCTGCAACTCCTTTGAATGCCTAAATTGTCGATCTAGTTTACGGTGTATTCATCAGGTTTCTGCCGCTCGCGAAATCGATAAGTCGCTGATCGTTGTTTTCGTCGTGAAGGCTCCCTCCAGTAGTTCCCTTATGCCAGCTTTCGTTTCCGACTTTGGCATTAAATTCGCCTAGCAGCAACTTGACGGCGTTTGATGGAAGTGAGTCGAAGAGTTTTTCTCGGTGGTTGTAGAATTCGTCCATAATCGCGTCTTATTTTACTTCTGCATGAGCGTGCGCATTAATGAGCCAGAGATTAGCGAAGCGGGTCTTGATATGGATCGCACATCGCACATAGCCGCTCATTGAAGGGTTTGAAGCCGATAACGTGATCCTTGAGCTGCTTACTCATGATGAAAGCTACTCGAAACTCCTTGTTGCCCTCCTCCTTCCCACTCGTAAAAATAGTGTGCGATTTAAGGTCGCTAATCTCGCGTTTGAGCCATTTAGTTTCCTGGATAGCAACTATGATCAGCTTGTATTTTGCTACCTGATCCAGGAGGGCCCTTAGGGCCCCCGGTCTGTTCAGGGAGCGTACGTTCCAGGATCCGAAAGAGTAATCAGTTGTTCGTTTGCGGGGTTCTCGTTGTTTTGTATCCGTCCAATCCGAGGCTTTTGTTTCAGGTTTCTTGACTTGAAGTTTTTTCTTAGGATGTTGTCGGCACATCGCCAAACCATGATAGGGTTTAATCGTTTAGTAAAAGCCATCATGGGCATGCCTCGAATAAGTTGCTTTGATGGTTGAATTAAACCTTATTGTCACTTGTCGATTATATACAAAGTGTAAATCGTTTCGGAGCTACTCGGTGTCACAGCGACCAACAGCAGCCTGGTATGGTACCTAAGGGGCTGCAAATTGCAACAATGTAGTTGCACTTTATTTCACAGGGAAAAGGTGTCATCGGTAATCACTCAGTCCGCAAGTGCACATTTATCTTAAATTTATCGAAAATATGCAAGTCTCTTCGGCACATTTTTCACGTGAGACAAAAATGCAAGTTTTTCACTCGGTGAACATAGTACTTAGCTTAAGGAGGCAATATCGTCTCAATCTCTGTTTCGTCGGGGGCTGGTGATGAAATAATTACTATACATATAAGGGAAATTCAATTTTGGCTCTCGACGACCGGACCAACCTTCTGTTCTAGGCCTTAGTTGATCTTATTAGTTTCCTACAGTTATAAAAATTAAGGCGAAATCATATCGGCAAATTAAAACCCCCAATTTACGAGTGGAAACATGAAGCTAAAATATAACTCTTTGATCTTTAGTTACACATTTACGTCTTGATTTGGGGTGAATACATCAGACACGAATTGTGCTAAGCAAACACCTCAATCCTTCACATATGTCTAACAAAGTTAGCAGCCAGCCCCACATCTTCTACTTTCCCTCTTCAAATGAAAAATGATTTCTGCACATCACCATACATACTTCATTTTGATCCTTAAAATTTACCCGGGCAGCTTTGCCATGCCTTTTGCGTTGTTGTGGGAAATCAAGCATGAATCGATATATCTAAACATTGCAGACTATAACACTTCTTGCTTGTTGCCATACGGTGGGGATGGCTGTTGAGCTGACTCCCGAGTCCTGACTGATTGTTCTGAATGAATAAACCGACCCGGCAAACTCAGTTGAATATACAACACGCTGCACACACAAACTGTAAAGCTCCCAGATTTTTGGGGATCCCGGACCGAGCTCAGTCATAAGTAAAGGACATGACCTTAGGGGAGCATATACATACTATCGTATACTACACACTATGAGTGCAAAGGTGAAGAAGAAGTCGAGCGATAAGATTTTTTGTTGCCAAAGCTCCAGCAAAACTCTTCTCACGGGATTAGTTGAGTCCACGGTCCTGGAGCATATATAGCGCGCGTTTGTGTATTTTTTCTACCCTATTTGAATAGGTTTATAAAATAACGGGATGAAAATTGCCTTGAAAATCGATTCGGTATATGGGTATTACTTAAAGCTAACATGTTTTTAATGAATACGGGATGAATGCCTTCGTATAATAAAATTTTGCAGTATTGTCCGCCCCTTTTCGAGGGTACCTATAGGCTTTTACTTTTTTTTTGCCTTGACGACCGATGCTCCTTGAAAATCCTAGTGAAGAGGAAAGAGTTCACCTGCGGTGAGCAAGCATTTCCAATATCTCGACGACAGTGTATTTTGCATCTACTACGACGTCTACGAGTATTTGTGTATTCCAGGGAATCGCTCTCGATATACCCAAGCACGCCGGAATACGTACAGTATTAAGAAAACGATGAAAAAAAAAACCGTTCATAAAGTAATCCATTCCTGCTTTGTCCTCTGATGAAGACACCATTCTTTATTGTCACATTTTGTCCTTATCGTTCGGTCGGTTGACAAAATATCGATTTTTGCATCATTCTCCTGTGCGCTTAGTGTTCTCGGTGAAAAATGTATAGCGATATTGTTCAACGTCGTTTGGTGCCCGTGCCCATGTATTTGTAATTCTAAAACGTTTTCCGCTAGTTTGAAATTTACTTTTCAAAAGAACGAAAATCCTTGTGAATTCTGTCAGACGATAGCACACTGATGGTACAAGAAAACTGAAGACACACTTGTAGTTTCCGTTTTGGAGGCTGCAGCAGCATTCGTCTCCTCTACTCTATTGATTCATTGTCAGTTTTCATTGCCTTTGGACTTATTGTGTGCAAAATTTTGATGAATTCGGGAGGGTGGAGATGGCCTGAGCTGCTGGATGGTGCAGGTGTCTTTGTATATTTTTTTAGTATTTTGAGCAAATATCTCCTTGGGAATGATTGTCATATTTCATAGGATATACTTTGGATTTATAGCACGATATTGTATAGATTTTAAATTCATGTGTTTTCAAGTGTCAATGACGAAGGCAACGAGATTTTTTTTTGTTTTTAGGGTAATGCCATGGTAAAACGATCCTTAAGATTTTTTAATTGTTTCATTGTTCTGAAGATTGTTGCCCTACAAGATTTTCAAAATTTGAGAAGGTGTCGTTTAAAGAGGAGGAGAAATAGCTTATTATTGTCGAAGCTCCAAGGCAGTCGAAAGAATTGATATTGTCCTGTTACAAGGTACCTTCAACCTTTATGAAAACTATCGAAAAGAGGAATATGTCAATACAAATCAGATCAAATGCACTGATGAGCAGATGGACCTCCATTGACAATAGGTCTGCTTCCTCGGGTATGAAGGTTTCTCTGACCTTCCATGTGGTTTCATTCAGAAAATGCATTGCCTCCGGAAATCCAAACCCGAAATTGCTATAGCTATTTCTGCTAGTTCGCTTATATAGCAAACTAGAACCGCCCCGAATCCAACGCCATGATGAGTACGTGCAATGGTCCCGTGGCCATGCATCCCCGAACTTCACTTTTGGCTCCTTTAGCCACCTTAGGTTAGGTATAGCCTAATGTAATGTCAACGTACATGTCGCAGGCTCGTTTAATTCTGTGACTATACCCGTTGGCCTATACTGACACAACGGGTGACACTGCTTTTCACATTCGGATGGTTCTTTCAATTTATCAGTCAGCAATCCTACTCTGATCGTCCTGACTCTATAACCAGTCCCAGAGAAGTACGTAGGTACACAAGGAAATTTCGTGAGTGGCGGATCCTTTTAGAATGAACCGTTTTGACATCCCAACTCTTTTGAAATTGCTTGAAAAGTTGCGGCTTATGGCGAAGTGATCGGTCTGGGCGCATTTAACACATGGTCCTATGACGACACAAATTGTACTGTAAGGTAAGCACAGAAACTAACAGTTTATACATAGACTTCTGTCGCTCTGGGATCCCGGCTTCCGGCATAGAACTCAACTCAACACGTCGAACGCTCAAAATTTTGGTAAAATATTCTTCCCGAAATATGGGTATTAAACGTAAAGTCAGCCAACGCAATACGTATTCCCACAAAGGGGCCCACTTCTAATATCGGTCAGGGCTCCGGTGCTACGAAATTAATAATGCTCTGGTGCACAATTTGCAGTGCCAAGCTCTGCTACATAAGGATGTCCTGTAATCCAGCTGTGACTCGGGTACACGGGTGTGAAGTGAACGATAGTAATGATCAAAAAAGGACATTACAAGGTAGACAGACATACATAGCGACAGACATAGCGAAGAACTGTTTCTCATACGGTTCGCTGTCCAGAGTCCGGTTTTCGAAAGTCTTGCATCCAGTACTGACTACACTTTTAGGAAAATCGCTTAAACGTGTAGAACTATTCAAATTTAGTTGAAAAGTATTAAAGTTACTGTAAACCTCTAGTTTCTTTATAGCATGTACTAAAATTTGCTTCTGTCCAACATATTTCTTAATTTAAAAAAAATTTGACCGCGAGGAAAGCCAAGGATGATAAATGTTCTTATTTTTAAGTTACTCTAGTAAATCTTTTTCCTTGCCTTGCAATGCGCTGTCTATACAGCAATCAATTTGTCCGTTTTTTTTGTAATAAAGAACAAAATAAATAATGTTGGACTATAATAAAAAATAGATTTTCAAACAGTATTAAATTCGAATCAACCCTAATCTCGTTAAAATCTCTCGACCACCTTTCATAACGACTGATTGTTCCCCATATTAAGCGACCATCTGTGTACTGGACCAGCAACCACTACATCACTCATTTGCCCATATCAATTTTAACCTTCTAAAGTAAGCTGACCTGGCGTGCAGCATTGGGAAATTTACAGAGAAATGTACAGCATTCCCCATGCCACCCAATGAAACCTAATTCACTACATAATAAGCCATCAGTTATGTCTGCTTCTAAGGTGTAAACTTTGATGCATGTACCCTATGCGGTCGACATTTAGCGACTTAATCGCACTATTATGTTTGACAATTCCAATTTCGATACCTCAGGAACCTATCCAGATCTCTCTGAAATTTGGGTACTTGTAGAGCTACATTCGCTCGCACTTGGCTTCACTCAGAACTCACTCTGCCTGTTGCACTTTTCATAATTCGCCAACATCCTTACGATCGGCGCTGGTAGGAAGTGGATACGACGAGGTGAAATCGAAGCGAGCCAATAGAAGGCAATTGGAAAGATTTAGACCTTTGGCTCGTCCTTAGCATTACTCAAAACCCATAGCTCGCCCATCGCTCCGCTCAGACCTTTTCGCTTTTCGCCTACATTTTTCATAAGTTTCATATGCTGCTGGGAAATAGGATGTGGCAAGCGCCGCGAGCAGTGAGCCAATATGGCTGGTCCATACGCACACTCAGATCCTGTACTTCGCCCTTCGCCCGCTCAGACCACGCTCTGCCGGTCGTGCTATTCAGTATTCGCCAACAGTTTTGCGGTGTCCACCAAGCGATGAGTCGATGGAAGGCAATTGGTAAGATTTAGTTATCTGGCTTGTCCTTAGGTTTACTTAAATCTTCCGCGACGCCCTTCGTTTCCTCCAGACCTTGCCTTCTCTGTTGCGCTTTTCAGAATTCGCCATTTCGCCAACATTTTTGCGACGCAGTGCTGGTGCGAAGAATGATGCTCAAGGTGCAAGTGAAGCGATCGGTTAGCCAATTGATGGAAATTCGTGCAATTTAGACCTATGACTCGTCCCTATAATTACTTAGATCCTTCGCTGAGCTCAGACCTCCCTCTGTCTGTCGTGCATTAGCGAAAAAGCCAGCATTTTTGCGACATAGACCTCGGAACTGGATCTGGAAGTCTGGCCATGGATTTGCTTCAGTACCAACACTACAAGTATGTGTACAGCATCGACCCTTCGGGAGTCTGGGCACCTTATTCTAAAGCGACCACCTCTATTAGCGACCGTGAAAAAGCGATGTGCCCGCATAAAGCAGCCATAGGCGACTAAGTAAGTAACGGTATTAAGACATATAAAATCAAAGCCCGAAAAAATTGAAATTTCTAGTTAGGCGCATAATGGATTAACACCAACACCGCCCAATTAGACCAGCGATTTTTTTTTCAATCGGAGAAAATAAAATTTACGCCACGTTTGCAACTGCGGATTACCCCTTGAGGATTTCGAAAGAAGTTCGAGCCAGAATGATTGTTTTGAAGCGAACCATAATTCATAAACGGTATCAATATTAGAGTTGTGCCTGCGCCCCCTTCCCTAATCGTCATGCTCATGACTCCCTAGAAGGGCGCGCATCCCCGTTTGGGACTCACTGAAATATACCTATTTTTTTCTTTGTAATTCGGCCAATAGATAGTAGCTTAAAGGTACGTGTTCGTAGAGACGACTCATGTCTCATGTGTTGATCGCTCAGCGGTCGCTATTGAACCACCGATTCTGATCACTATATATGCGTAGGTATATTTTCTGTAGATTCGGTCGTAGTCGATTCAAGGAAAGTAGAACCTTTCATAAAATATGCAAATATGGCTCGGATTTAGATGCAGAACTACGATCGCTGAGCGATAATCACGTGAATCGTCTCTACGAACACATACCTTTAGTCTGTGGATTCAATTTAGAAAAGTGTGGCACCTTACCTCTATATTAATGAAATTAATTTCTAAGCTCATTTACCTTATTAAGCGACCACCTCTAACCATTTTTTTTTTCGTGAACCAACCAATTGTGGTCTCTTTATGCAGTTTTCATAGTACATTATTCGTAATCCGCGCTCTGCCATTTTTTGTCAGCAATCCGGGAGATTAAAGCTTAATCTGCTAATTTTTAATCATGAAAATAATAATGAACAAAGCTTTTCGTTAAAAATGAAGCATTCCATGCCTATGGGCGGGAACGACTACCCAGTCAAACAGTTAACTGGTGTTTGTTACAAACCCATTATAGAAAACATCCTCCCTCCGCCAACCTTTTTCACTGCGGCCAATTCTCTTTTGATTTGAAAACAAAAAGTTCTTATACATACATTTTTATGTACATTCATACCAAGTTTGTATGCATACATATTGTGCAAATTGTTTTGTGGTCATGGCATAATTCTGTGTAGTACATAAATGTAATCTTTTTCCGACCTTTTTTTTTCGTTTTATTCCTTTTATGAATTAATTTATGGTTTAGAAGTAAAAAGGATAAAAGTTAACTTCAGGGTCAAACATGATGTTCATCTTTCTTGTATTTTTTTTTGTGTTTGTATCATTTTTGATCTTAATCCAAACGAAAGGGTGGAATGGAGTTGGTTTACCTAAATTTTCAAAGAGTTTTATTGTACCTACGGTGAAGCTGTAAAATTTAATTGTTTGGTCGAAGTAACTGGAGTTGGGAAAAGATGAAAGCTAAAAGTTTTGGGATGTTCTAAGAGTTTTATTCGTTGTCTGTTCATTTTATTGTATAGTAAAATGTAAATCGCATGATTTAAATTCAATTTCCTGCAAAAAAGAAAAGTTTCCAACTTACCTGCAGTGTTAATTTCCGGTCATGGCGGTGGTGCATCAAAAGAAAACATTTCCTATGATTTTCATATCGGTGTAATGGGAATATGAGTAGGTATGTTTGATTGGGTCGAGTACAGGACAGAAAAGCCCAACTTCCAGGGTATAGAACAACTACTGTCAAATTTTTATGGAAGTTATTCTGTTCTGACCCAATTGACCCAATAAAACGGACCTACTAATTTGCTCCAAGGGAAATATACTTTCGCATGTATTTTATTATTTATCACAGTTTGATTGGAGATAAAATTATACTTCGTTAATCACCTCTCTCTTCCTTTTTTAACTAAGCTTGGGACGGGCTTCGGCAGAATTCATGCGATGTTTTTGCTTTTATTTTTATTAAGTAATAAAATTTTGTTGTGAAACAAGATCAAAAGAGCAAAAAAAACGAAGAAAATTCTATCAATTGTAGCGATACCGCTTAACGCATTTTGAAGAATTATGTTGCGTTGGGCCCTCAATAATGTTTTCTCTATCATGTTCATTGGTTTCTTATCGCATAAATGCACAGTTTCAGTGTTATAAGCCAAAAAAAAATTGAAAAACTTCGAAAATGTTTGTTTTTGGCGATGTTGGTCATGTTCCGCAACCAAATGTTGGTGGGAAGCTCCGGATTCGTGCTCAGCTTGGCTGTGGGTATTTATATTGTCTGTCATAATGGACATTAACGTGCAATCCAATCCAACCCTGTGCTGTCCTGAGGAAATAAGTACAAACAACAACTACACCGCATTTTCAGTATATAAGGTCGATCCACATTTATTAGTCACTACAATTTTCCATACAAGTTAACAGAAGATATTCAATGGTACGTTCGTGTACCATGGAAGGAAAAATATGCTTAGACTGTACAGTCTTCTTCCTTGCCTCGTTCTTTATACCGCTCCATGGTTCCGCGTTGCTCGACCTGCGGTGTAGGCACATCGCCCGTTTTGGCGATAATTTCTCAGCATGTTTCTACAGGCAGCTCTATCTTGGATCGTGTCATTGCCGAGACCAATGCGTTGTTGCTGTACAGTAAATTGGATTATCATAAATACGTTTGCCTGCGGACGGAGCAACTCCAAGGCCCGCTTATGCTGCCCTTTTGTTTGAGACGGAATTATCAATTCGCCAAACTTGAAATATTTTTGAGAGTTTTTTCCGGTTCTTCCAAATATTCTTCCTAAAGGCGTTGGTTGAGACGAAACAAAGGCGCAACTTGAGAATCATTTGTCTAAATATAAAATTGAAGCTTTAATTCATTTTATGTACAGTTAGAAATTGTAAGTCACTTATGGTTGAAATAGATTGGCTGCGTCAGCATCAGCATCGGCATCAGCAGAAAAATTTCAATTTAGAACACACGCATTTGCCTTTGATGACCCACAATGACAGCAGCGGCAGAAGCAGAAAAATGCTTCTGCCGATGCTTCTGCCGCTGCTGTCAATGTGGGTCATCAAAGGCAAATGCGTGTGTTCTAAATTGAAATTTTTCTGCCGATGCTGATGCTGACGCAGCCAATCTATTTCAACTATTACCTACAAATAACATTTTAACAGTGTAGTGTCAATGATAGGTAACAATGGCTTATTCTTCCTATACGTCTTCGTATCGGACGGTTTCATCAATTCATTTTGAACATTATATCGAACCTCTGCCAGATAATCGATTAACGCCAACAGAGCTATTCTTCAAATCCTTGTCGTCGAGCAGGAGAGTCCGTGTACATTGTTAATATTTATTTTGCCATATTCAGCGAATCTTGCGATAAAAGATCGAGAAATAGTCGTATGACTTCACACGGATCAGCTTTTAATTTGGCAAATACTTTCATAGCACCAGCGAATTGCTTGTTTTTCAAAAATTCCAATGCATATAACGTTTTCTTTTCCTCTTCAGCACCGATTCATTGGAAATATTCTGAAAATAAAGTTGGGGTTCGGTCACATTTTAGAGGAAAGGTAAAGTGAAATTTACTGTATTTCCAATACCGGCTGAAAGTTTTTCTGTTGCAGAAGCCATTGTCGTTGCTTGGGAAAATCAACAGATTGAATGCACCGCAGTTCTGAAATACCATAGGCTTCAAACTTCCATTCCGGTCGGCATGAATCTGATAATGTACGGGTAGTCCCAGACTGTGGATAGAAGTGTAAATAGATTATTTGGTACTCGCAAATTGAACGAGATTTGTGTATGTACTTACCCACAGCACTGACCGGTTGACTCCATGTAGTCTTCGAACATTTTTCTCCACTAGCATTGCAACGTCATCGGCTGCCGATCCACTTTTAAAACCGACAAAAACCATAAGAAACGAAAAAATGCTCGACCGCGCATAATGGCTGTGCTAGCAACAATAAAAACTGTGTAGCCCCCGAAACAAAGAGAAATTTGAAACTCCTGTGTACACATTACCGAGACGAATTTCCGTCGTAAACGTTCGTGCTTGCTTCGTACAAAACGTGTACGAACGCTTACGAACGAGGTATACGAACGCTTACGAACGAATCGCTTGGCTGTCAACCACAAAATCGCGCACATGTTTCAAATGAAAACATCAATTAAAAACCCGTTAAACTATCATTTTCAGACCGACATTGACATAGCACTCGATTACCTTTGAGAAGATACACCGATTATGTATTTGCGTTGTTCAATGGACCACCCGACAACAAAGCACTTGAAATTCGGAAAAACAGCTTGTGTCGCATTTTTTATACCCTTCGCTCATTGAGTGAAAGGGTATATTAACTTTGTCATGAAGTTTGTAACGCATTAAAGGAAGCATCTCCGACCATATAAAAAGTATACATATATGATCAGCATGACTTGGGGAGTCGATTGGAGCATGTCTGTCTGTCTGTCTGTCTGTTGCGACGCGTTTTACTCGGCGGGTATTGAAGCTAGCAAGCTGAAACTTTGCACACGTGCTTCTTATTGTTGCAGGCTGTTTTTATATTTGATTCACCCAAATTGGATCACTGGGTCATGGGGCTGCCATACAAACCTAGCTCCCCAATTTGAGTTCTTCTAAGAAAAACTTTTTTATTTGTATACCAATTTCAACCAAATTTCGCACAAATGTGTTTCTATAGATAACACAAAATATATGCTAGAATGGATCAAATCGGACCATGGGGTCATGAGGCTGCCATACAAATCCAACCCCCCAAATTAGGTTCTTCTAAGAAAAACTTTTTGATTTGTGCATCAATTTCAACCAAATTTAACACAAATGTATTTCTATTGATGACACAAAACATATCTAAGATGGAATCAAATCGGACCATGGGTTCATGGGGCTGCCATACAAACCAAATCCCCCATATTGGTTCTTCTAAGAAACATTGTTTTACACCAATTTCACAAAACCTTGAATTAATGTGTCTTTATCAAAGCAACTAAAAAGTTCAAACCGAATGGAATCGTACTGTGGGGTCATGCTCCGGCAACCCCAATAAAATTTTCCGAGTAAATATTTTTATTTGCCCACTTATTTCAACCAAGCCCAAAACTTTTGTCAAGACGGAAGAAAAAGACTGAGGAGGGGGATTAAATACAAGTCATAGGTACGCTCGAAAAAACTTTTAGCCCAAGCGAAGGGTATCCAAATTTCGGCCGCGTCCGAAATTAGCCTCGGCCCCGGGGCTTGGCGAGCGAAGCGAGCAGGGGGCGAAGCCCCCTAGTTTTAAATTAAAACACTTTCGCGGGATTACGGCCTGCACTGTTTTAGTGAATTTATCACAAATCACATCGAAAAACTCGATATTTCGCTCGCGCAAACTATTTCGTGCACTCACGTTCACTTGCCGCCATTTGCCGCCAATTGGATTCCAACTGGATGGTTGTCAAAGGTTGGCAGCGACGCGACCGAGCCGGCCATCTTGTGGGTTGCTCGAGAGGTGTAGGAGAGGTGGCGCTGAAGATGAGGGGAAAACTTTTCTAGTCAGACACGTACGCTCACCTACGTGAGGAATTCCTATCCAAGTTTAAATATCTCAGCATTACACCTACGAGGGCGGTTCAAACATGATCGAGACAAATGCTCAGAGCATTTGTTTATTTATTATAGAAAAGCATACCTACGTTTATTTATTATAGAAAAAAATTAAAAAAATTTACAGTTTTTCTAGGTACTCCTCACCCTCACCCCCCTCACTAGTTACACATATTTTCCACCTCTCCGGAAGCTTTTTGATGCCGGTATCGAAAAACTCCTTGGACAACTCGGATATCCATGTGCGCACAAACTCCTCTGCCTCATTGTGGGTGTTGAATTTTTTGACTTCCGAGGGCTTCTTTCAGAGGTCCAAACATATGGTAATCGCAGGGTAATAAATCCGGACTGTAGGGGGAGTGCTCCAGTACCTCCCACCCCAATTTCGATATTGTATCGAGCGTAAGACGAGCGGTATGAGGACGCGCATAATCCTGGAGAAGTTCAACAGTTTGATAATCCATCGCACCGTTATTTTGCGATATTAAATGGGTTCGTGGATGAGAGACACTACGCTACTATGATAGAGCCAAGTTCAGCCGAATTTTATCGAACATTCATCCTACGGTTCTCCGAAATGAGTTGTTCTACGCGGCGAATGTGTCTGGTGTGATGCTGGTTGGCGGTCGACAATCATGCGGCTCATTGTCGACGGTTTCATGGCCATCCTTGACCGCTTTGGCCCATTTAAACACAGCATCAAAACATACATGCGCGCCATCTACAGCGTTTGTCTCGATTATATTTGAACCACCCTCGTATAATGAGCACATAGAAAAAACATTTTATAAATTTTATGGTAGTCTAAAGCAGCATTCACGTGTAACAGTAACCGCCGTCAATATCAAATCTATCTGTGTAGAAATGCAAACTGTATTGATTTTTTAGATTGGTAACTTGAACATTAATCATTTTATTTTCCATTTTGCTTTGCACCTTTTGAAGACTACTCTTCAGAATCCAATCGATACCCTCTTGTTACAATCTTCTGAAGTAAATTCTTCTTCGTGCAAAAAATTGCAAGAAATGCCATTCAGTTGATATCGTATCACGATATTGATTTCTGTTCTATAGAAATCAGCATCTGTGGTGGAATGGAATGTGTTGTGTATGTAAAACATTGTAGGTCATATTGTATTTCTTATCCTTTTTTCTATTTGTCGATTTGCAAAAAAACTTTAACTACAGTTGAAATAGCTTTTTTTTATCATTGTCATATGTAATGTACTTGTATGTTGTTACGGGTTATTTTTGCGGCGGGTTCAACTCACTATCGTTGCGGCACGTCGTCGTCGAAAGTATCCGAGGATGACCGGCTCAACGGAAATGGGCGTGGGCGCTACACGTTTCTTATTTTATAATCCGCGACCAGAAACGCGAAGATGCCGCTACGGATAAACTCTATACGCGACACAACGAACGAACTAGCGAACGATCACACCACGTTGACCGCACTTCGAAATAGAATGGTGTGAAAATACCGATATCTCCACTTCATTCACAAATAAAATAGCTCGGATTAAATTCAAATTAAAATAAGTACATGTATTATATGCTTCAATTTTATACAAAAATTAATACCTGTTGCCATACCCGGTCCATACCCATACCCCAATTGTAGAACTCGACTCGCCGGACTTGATTCGGAGTACTCGACTTGGCTCGCAGGACTTGACTTGACCCGCAGAACTTGGCTCGCAGGACTTGATTTGATCGTGGTACCTGACTTGACTCGCAGGACTTAACTTGACTCACATTACTCGGCTTGCAGGACTTGACTGGCACGTTAGGATGAGTGCAACCCTTCAACAACCTCTCTCGACGCTGCCAAAAGGAAAATGGCCGATCACTCGTTCACGGTTCCCTTTATAGCTTCCGACCACATGTCGATGCGAACGCGGTCACGATCGATTAGTTCTCTCCTCGGCCTTTGTTCACGCGTCGCTGCGAGCGCGATAACGATCGGTTCGGATTTTAGTGAGAAATGGTATACAGCTTTGCCCAGTTAGGGACCTTGTAAAGAACGAATCTCACATTTCCGTGTCTTTCAAGCTAGTTAATCAAGATTTATTTTTTAGTTAAATTATACCAGTAATGAAATTTGGATCCCGCAAGTGGAATATGTATTCCGAGAGACCAAAATAGCACGGAATATAGACCAACTACGGCCTAAAACGCAGAAATTGGAGGCCAGTTGAATGCAATCAGAATCACCAGTGAATGTCTAAACACGCGCAGGGTCATTTTTCGTTAAATGGTGTAGAAACATGGGCGTAGCCAGGGGGGGGGGGCAGGGAGGGGCGGTCGCCCCCCCCCCCTGGTCGGTGAAGATGGTAAAAAAATGCTCACCGATGTAGTAAGAAAATCGCTGCACTATACAACATTTTAAAAAAATTTCTGCTGCTGGCGCAGCAGTTGCCTTTTCCACCACTCCAAGTTCTGCCGGAGAAGCCATGATCGGGACAGTTTGCAGCCAGGAGGCGCATACATATAGATGACAGCGAGTGGCTTCTCCTAACTGACGGAGGCTGCGGTCCAGCACACACATTTCACTTGTGAGTGTGCTACTGTGGCTGCGTGGATCCCATATTTGCTGTTTCATTTCATGGCTTCTGAGCTGGAGTACACAATTTCAACCGTTAGGTCCCTTCGGGAAGGTAGTGGAATTCAACTTATTTGCATTTGAAAGGGGACAAATGGCATGCTTTGTTAGGGACCTTGTAAAGAACGGACATCATATTTCAGTGCCTTTCAAATTATATAATTAAAATTTATTTTCTAGCTGAATCATACCAGCAATAAAATGTAGCCACTGATACTACTTTGATAAATTTAGAAGAAATCTTATAAAAACCGGTATAGTATAGTTACTAGGTGATTTCAGATTGCAAAGTGTGGTGGAGAAATTTTTTTTTTGCTTCTTATGTTTTTTGGGGTGCTGAGCTCGAATCCGGAGCTTCTCACCAAATTTCGTTGCGGAACAGGGTCAAAACCGCGAAAAATCCAAAATTTTCGGAGTTTTCCCGTTTTTTTTTGCTCATAACTCCGAAAGTGAACATTTCTCCAAAAACCTGTCCATGAAAATATTAGAGAAAATATAATTGCGGTTTCAACGCGCCATCAATTATTAAAATGTGTAAAGCGGTATAGCTACAATTGATAGTTATTTTTTTGCGTTTTTTGCAGTTTTGACCGTTTTGCAACGAAATTTTGGTGGAAAGTTGCGGATTCACGTTCTTCACAGTAGATAGAATATGTATGTTCTGGCTCAGTTTCCATACAAAATGTGTGTGGTTAGCGGCGCGTGCCGTTTGTAGATAAGGGGTGGTTGGTGTGTGGTTAGTGTGGTGTGTGTGTGTGATAAGGATGGCACGTGTGTGTTGTGTGGTTGGGTTTGGCACGTGGGGTGGTGTATGAGTGTGGGCAGGGGCGGCAGGTGGCGGTGGTTGATAAGGGTGTGTGAAGGCGGCGTGTTTTGGCGATGTTGAGAGCAGGTGGGATAAGGCGGCGTTTTTGTAGAAGTTGAGCGCGGCGTTTTTGTTGTACTTGGGCCTGGGAAAATGGTTGATGTTGAGGTGGGTTAAGGCGGCGTTTTTGTTGTACTTGGGCCTGGGAAAATGGTCGGCTCGTGGGAAACATACACATAGAACATTGATTTCAATGGCAGGTTCAGGGGATTCCGATGACGTCATCGTCGTCTTTGAGGTGGGTTGAGGTGGCGTTGAGCGCGGTGTCTTTGTTGAACTTTTGCCTGGGAAACCCGCAAGATGGCGGTGGCGGCGCCCTGTTGTTTTGAAGCTGTTGAGCCTGGGAAAATGTGGGTATTTCAGTTCGTTGTGAAATACAGTAATACTAATGACATGGGTCTGGGGAAAATGTAGGTATTTCAGTTCATTGTGAAATACGTAAGAGGATTTGGGAAAGTTTGTTTATGTTTAGTGCTGCTGCTGTGGTGGGCATATTTCACAACATGAGTTTTGCTGATAAGAGCAATAGTATTGACCGACACAATAGTTTTGAATTGACCGAGACGAATTGTAAAATTGATAAGAACTATTAAGTCGAATAGCCATGTGTCTGTTTAGTGTTGTGGTTGACTAATTTCATAACATGAGTTTTGTGATAAGCAATATAATTGGTCAGTACAATAGCTATATGTATGTCCGAGTTGAATGTAAAGTAGATAAGAACCGATCAGGTGATGCCGGCGTTTTCTTTGAAGACAGGTGATGCGGTGTTATTTTTTTCGTTTCTTTAGTTGTAAAACATATAAGAAGCAGATTAGTCGCATACGTACGTCAACATAATGTTTTGGATAGAGCGATTAAAGCCCATGTGCAAATATTGCATTTGTGAGGCTATATGGCAGAGTTTCAGAATCGTTAATGTACTAATAGATTCCCCATATTTGGAGGTGTATATGACACCAGAGGATGGTACAAGATCGCTTGTACTGTCATTGAGGAATGGCGAGCATTGGAGTATGAGAGATCTCGACATGACGTTTGCATTCCAGAATTGGCAGCATGTTAAGATTGAGGTGATAGGTGAGCGTTTGTTTTTCAATCCAAGAGAGGTGGAGGGTGTTATGGTTTCTAATGAAAAAATGAAATTCATTTTGCACGTAGGTGGTGAAATAACGCTGGCGGGAAAAGTGTTGTTGGGATTCGTGGCGAGTAAAACAAAAAATCGGTTTCCGCAAGGATGTCCCTTTAGCGATATAGATGAGGAAGATGAATGGGAACGTTCTAGTAAGCATGCCATATATGATTATGAAAAGCAGACGGAGGAAAAAATGAAGGCCGTTTTGCGCAAGAGTGGCAGTCATCGTGAATATGGCAGAGACGATGAAGAACTTGTTCGAGTTCAACGCGAGTTTGAGCGAATGACTCGAAGAAGGCCAAGTAGAAAGTTAACAGTAGGCAAAGTGCATGGCAAAGACGACGACAGCGCAAACATGAAAAAGACTCTTCGAATAAAAAGTGGTTATTTGGACACTATTGAAGAACGAAATGCTGAAATGGAAATACACTGATATCTAAATAAACGAAAAACTGAATTAAAGATTTACAGTTTGTATTATGTATCTAAATATATTTCTTTATTTGTCATAATAAAATATAACATTGTATTTATATATGTATATGTATGATGATTTTGTCGATCGTCCATTTAGTTTTTTGAATATCCGTCTTCTCTTTGAGGGTTTTGTAGTACATAATGTTTGAGTTTTATACAAGTTTCTCGACTGAACTAGTAAGAGGATTGTATTCGATAACGCGATCGTGAAGAAGCAAACAGAAAGCAGTTGTTAAGGCAGGAACATCTGTAGATGTTTTGATATCTAGTCTTATGTCAACTGATCCAGATTTTAGGGAATCGTTCTGACGTGAGCAATCAATTACAACAATTGGTGCTGATTTCTTATAGTCGATGCGGGAGAGCAGTGGCTGTGGTTGAATGTCGTAATATGATTGTTGAAAACTGCTGTACATATCGTAAAGTAGAGCATATCTATCGCGCGCAAATTTAATATTCATATCATCATAGGGGTACGATTCCGAGTTTAAGTGTAGTTTAACATTGGTTAGATCACAATGGTCGAATTTGCTTGCATCCTTGTCTTTGAGATTTTTTCGATTTGTCTGCAAAGCCAAAATGATATATCGAGGTTTCTCTAGCTGGCTTGTGGTCTTAACACTCCAGACGTGTTCTGTTGTTGTTGGTAAAACCGGATATTCGTACAGTTCCCAACTCCGAAAGCTCACTTGAACTGGTTGTGCGGATTCAATAAATTTCAACATTGTCAACTTTTCAGACCCATCTAGAGTGACGTGAGGTACCTTCCATTGCAGTTTGAAGATTTTTATGGCAACATCGTCGGTGGGCGAATAAAATGCGTTTTCATCGCTTCTAGTACGAACAAGAATGAGTTCATGCTTTGCATTGACGATAATTTTCTTGTAGTCCTCTGCAAATCCTAACAATTTTCTTAGTGGAACACAAAAGTTGAAAAGTCCGCTTGATGGTGCGATGTTTTCTTCTGGTGACCATCCGGCATTATAAAGCATTTTACTTTCATTTTCATTCAGTGATATGTAGTTTTTGATTGTTGAAGTTATTCCCACATTTTTGTTTCGATCAATTTCCACTCCATTGAGCTCATATCTGATTTCATCGAATAAGAATGCGATGGAGTTATTCGTTAGTTTAGCCGTTGTAGATGTTGTTCCATCTGCTTTAGTTAGACCGCCTTCAATATAGATAAAACTTTGACTTGGTAAAATACACAAATCCTGTTGTTGTAGGGGTATTCTGATTTCATCGCTGCAATTGTACGATGATAAAAATGGAGAATAGCTATGGTATTCAATTTTGGAAATGCTAGTATCGTAGTCGATTTTACGTGTAACGCTCAAGAGGTCACTCATTTTTCAATTTGAATCCAAGTTGTTTCAAGAACTGCTTATTTTGTAGTGTTAACCGTTTGATTATCTTTTTCGGACTGATTGTATCTCCTTGGCTCATCGGGTATTTATCACTGTTCTTATTGTTATAAACCAGCATTTTGAGGCTTTAAATGGAGTCTGATTGTTATTGTTTCACCCTTAAAGTTTATTATGTCTCCGTCTTGATCAATCAGTTTAAGAGTAAGCGTGCTTATTCGTTTGACGTTAATGGGCAAATAAATTACGTTGCTGGGAACCTCCACTATTTTATAGCCTGGTCCTACTTCTGGTGAGAATTCGTGTATTGTATGCGAAGGAATATTATTAATATAGGAATTTGCCACAATATTACACTCAATCCGTATAACGTTCACTTTACTTATGCTCACGGGTAGTTCAGAAATATGTTTCAGATTTGGTCTTAGTGCTCGTCTAGCAAATCCCAATAATTGACCAATAGATCTGTCTTTGTCAAAGTGAATGGGAGCATTTGACTTAATTTCACTCTTGAGAGTATTGTTATTAGCGCGTATTGAGAATTTTATGTCAGCATTGATCTTGGCTGTCTCCTTGTATAGATAGTTAGCAATATCGTCAATTTCGTATGATCCAACTGGAATTTCTATAAGATGCTTCCCAATATGAAACAAGTTATTTTTTTCATCCACATTAGGGATTGAATTGTATGTTTGAAAATCGACAAGTCCGCAAACATAACCGATGTCGTCATCTAATTCGATTGGTGGGAAATAATCTGTTGAAAGAACAGATGAATTTCCACTCAGCGTTAATGTTAGTGACATGATGGGAGTATAAAAAACGAATGATTGGTTTTAGGTTTTCTTAGCGTATTTATTTATTCTGATATAGCGTAAGTAGGAAAATTTACAAGATATTGTACAAAAATTTTAAGCATAAATGTCCACAGTTGTATGAATCATAGCTTTGATATGTGTTGTAGTTATATTTAATATTGGATCCTAAGTAACTTATTAATTCTGTTGGCGGCGGCAAGTTTCCGAAACTGTCAAAGTATTCTACATGTTGATTGTTCTTGTTGTACGCTACCCAATGAGTACCAGGGCCACGGATATTATCCAGGTTGACAATGCCACACTCATGCTGCCATGGAGGACCCTTCGGTAGATTATTTCGCATGAAAACTCCTCTAAAGACGGGCAAAAATCGTGCAAATTTTCGTAAATCGTTCTCATTTAATGCTCTCCTGGGTAGCGTTGCTAAAAGTTTTTTGGATTCGGATTTAAATACAGTCCAAGTCCTTTCCGGTACGGTTTCAAATGCAGTCCCCGGCCAACAGGGATCTGTTCCATTTTCATATTATGTCGCTTCTGTTCCTCTAATGTCTTCTTGGCATTGTGCACATCATAAACAGCTTTAGCTACTCCAGCAGCTCCGCCTGATAGAGCGCCCAAAGCAGATAACCCCGCAAAAAGTGGAACGAGAAATGGCAAAACACCGCCTTCTTTAGGAATGGGAATTACTCTGGGAGTTGGGATAGACTTCTTCCGACATCCTTTGGTTACACTTTTTGCAGCGGCCAAAGCCAATTTTATACTCGAGCTTAGATTGTCAGGTTTCTGTTCTTTGATGATTTTTTTAGCTTTGGATACAACTGCATTGAATCTTGTTTTATTGTTTTTGTTCTTTTGCGTCGTGTTCAGTCCCATTCCCATTTTAACTTTTGCTTTCATCATGTTTGTTACGAGTAATGCATTTGCACGCTCTGCTAATCCTGCATCCCTTGACCAGACTCGTTGCCAGGCCTTTTCGGCTAATATTTTATCTAGTTCGTTGCGATCACTCGTTTCTTTGAATTTCGAATATCCAATGTCGTGCTCTTTACAGGCTTGATCCAATGGATTTATTCCGGGATCACCTCTAGCAAGTCGTTCACTTAGTCGTGTACCAGGACCACAGTATTGGTAACCAGGTAAATGCAGTTCAATCGGTAGCTTACTAATGAGTGTGTTTATCAAACCTCGTCCGCTCGCTGCTTTTCTCGATTGAGTACTATTAGTTTTTCGTGTATGATGAATCATTTTATACCCTTTCTTCGTCGTCGACGTCGTCGTTGGCACTCCCTTATAGGAGGGGGTTATAACCGTCTGCCTTAACAGCTCTTTATCGACTAGACTCTATTCAACAAAAACTTGAGCATTTTTATGTTGACTGATTAGTCAAACGAAAGATGCGGTTCATTCAACAACAGCAAAAGTTACCGGTGGAAAATGCTGAAAACGCAACTGAAACCTATACAAAAAAGCATAGTAATTTATTGCCTAATAGTATCCGGGGCTTAATAGTGGGACCATCAAACTGTGGCAAGACGAATGTTATGATTTCCCTGTTAAAACACCCGAATGGTGTTAAATTTGAAAATATCTACATTTACTCGAAATCGCTGCATCAACCCAAATATAGATTCTTACAGCAGGCTGTAGAACCAATTTCGGGTCTAGGCTTCTACACATTTTCAAACAATAGCGAAGTGACTCCACCTGAAGAAGCTAAAACGAATTCGGTGTTTATTTTCGATGATATCGCCAGCGAGAAGCAAAACAATGTTCGATCATATTTCTGTATGGGACGACATCATAATGTTGACAGTTTTTACCTGTGTCAAACCTATACGAGAATCCCAAAACACCTCATTCGGGATAATGCAAATTTTATGATTATATTCAAACAGGATGATATGAATTTGAAACATATTTACAACGATCACGTAAACTCGGACATGACCTTCGATCAGTTTAAAACCTTGTGCGCCGAATGTTGGAATGATAAATATGGATTTTGTGTTGTTGACAAAGATAGTCCGTTAGCCAACGGACGGTATCGGAAGGGATTCGATATGTTTGCAATACTCTAGAGACAAGTCGTCGATGTCGTCGTCAGTATCAGTTCAAAAGCAGTTCAGTACCAGTTCAAAAGCAGTTCAGGACCAGTTCAAAAGCAGTTCAAAGCAGTTCAAGACCAGTTCAAAAGCAGTTCAGTACCTGTTTCAACCTGTTCAGTACCTGTTTTAACCAGTTCATGACCAGTTCAAAAGCTGTTCAGTACCTGTTTTAACCAGTTCAAAAGCAGTTCAGTACCTGTTTTAACCAGTTCATGACCAGTTCAAAAGCAGTTCAGTACCTGTTTTAACCAGTTCGAGAGCAGTTCAGTACCTGTTTTAACCAGTTCGAAAGCAGTTCAGTACCTGTTTTAACCTGTTCAGTACCAGTTCAAAAGCAGTTCAGTACCTGTTTAAACCTGTTCAATACCCGTTCAAAGCAGTTCAGAACCAGTTCAAAAGCAGTTCAGTACCTGTTTAAACCTGTTCAGTAGCTATTTAAAGCAGTTCAGTTCCGGCTCAGTACCAGTTCAGTTCCAGTTCAGTATCAGTTCAGACGATCAGCTTGATGCAGTTTGATAGCTGTTCAATTCAGTTTGATAGCAGTTCGATACGGTTTGAGAGTGGCAGCAGCAGTGAACAATTTGAAAAATCCCGGAACAGTCTTAAGTACAGCAAAAACAATTTTAAAATCAAACTTAAACCTATTGAAAGACTATTTCAAAATATTTTAGACGTCTTTCAAAACTTGACAAATTGCTGCCGTTGTGGCTGTTGTTTCCCTCCAGCCACCACCAAGTCTTCTCCTTCGTCCGTGAACAGCAATGAAGCGAAAAACCCATGATGAGCGATTGCTCAGCGATATTATTAAGACAACCAATTCGATACGACAAAAATATCAACAACTGAAAGCCAAAAGAGTGGGAACCGAATTTCGATTAGAAGAAACATTCAAGCCTATCACGAAACCTCTCAGGGAATTTGTTAAAAGAGCCAAGTTCTCACAAGATTCACACATTAAAAAGGAAATTAAAGAAGAAGACGAAGAGCACCAACAGCAGCAGATTCCGTATCCAGCTCCAGTAAAATGTGAGCAACCAAGGGGAACGAAGAGGAACAACGAAATGTATTATGGTGACAATGGAAACGATTATGATGACGATGATGATGAGGAGGACCAATTTAAAACTCCAGCACCAAAGTTGAAGCGAAAACTTGATCTCACCTCGGCCAACGCTACCGCAACAGCTCTTCGTAAATATTCTAACGATTCTCCGGTCAACAGTAGCAGCATCTCACTTGATTCTACGTCGCCGTCTGTAAATGATGTGCGTAAATATGTTTCCACTCCGGAGGGTCGAGAAGAGCTGATGGAGTACATGAATCAGAATCAAATCACCGAGATTCCCATGCACTATTTACATCGATACGTAAACGAACCGTCAGCAATGGATAATATCTATGGCGTATATAGGGATGATAGCGAGCAGTGGAAAATAGGAAATTCGAATTTCACAATCGAAGGCAATAAAATACTTATAAATGGAACACCTTATATAGGAACCCGAGGCTTATATGAACTACTTTTTATGAAGTTTCCCGATGAAACTCTATATAATAGCGAAGACTTGGAGAATTATAAAAGTATTATTTTGCGCAGCAGTGCTCACAGACGTTCCTACGATAGTGCAAGTCAAATAAACGGAAATCGCAGTTTCAAATATACGAAAATAATTTCAAAACTGTTAAGCAACAAAAGCAAGGAAGGGTCGGGACTGATAGCATCATCAAAAATTAAAAGTAAAGACTACAGTCTTATGCAAACATCATTTAATAAGAAAGACTACATATATTGGGATGACCCGAATGAACTAGTAGAACGTTTGCGTTTACTTGTTTCATCTCAACAAGCAGGCCACAATAATCATAACAACGAAATTATATCAATTATTGAAGAATTGAGAGAGGCATCCATAATAGAATAATCACGCACATACGTAGGCAAGCACTTATTCATTCATAAATGGGTATCGACAAATTTGGACGATTTTCGACGGAGAGAGGAGCAAAAAGAGGGCTACAAGGAATGCAGGGTCCTCCAGGCCAGCCAGGTCCAATCGGTCCACAGGGACCACCTGGTCCTCAGGGTCCCACCGGTCAGCAGGGACCATCAGGTCCGCCAGGTCCACAAGGAATACCTGGTCCTGAAGGAAAACCTGGCACAGAAGGTGCACAGGGTGTAGGATTTCATAAAACGCCCAGCGGTGATTACATTCTCCATTTCAAACGATTGGAAAATCTCGGCGAACCTATAAAGAACGATGATGCTGCCACAAAGCGCTATATCGATATTAATATCGAAAAACTAAAGCAATATATAGATAAACAAGTTAAAAAAATGAGAATATAATTATGCATACCATATAAACACAAGTTTCACTTCATTCTACAATGAGCAAACGACAAGTTGTAAACGAATTGCATACGCCCGCTCGAAGAAATTTCAGTCGACGACGAGTCATAATAAAAGGTCTGGATGACTTGTGGCAAGCTGATTTAGTTGAGATGGGTGCATACGCCACTCAAAACACAGGGTTTCGATTCCTCCTCACAATCATTGATACATTCTCCAAGTTTGCCTGGGCGGCTCCCATAAAAACGAAGACTGGCAAAGAAGTAGCTGAGGCTATGGAAAACATACTCCAGGAAGGACGTGTTCCGGTAAACTTGCAAACAGATGATGGAAAGGAATTTTTCAACAGCCATTTCAAAAACATTATGAAGAAATATAAAATTAACCATTATTCCACATATAGTTCGCTCAAGGCATCAATTGTTGAACGATTCAATCGTACGCTAAAAAGCATGATGTGGAAGGAGTTTAGTATGAACGGAAATTATAAATGGATAAAGTTAGTGGATGATCTGGTTGACACGTACAATAACAAGAAACATCGAACAATTAAAATGACTCCGGCTTCCGTGAATAGTTCCAATGAAAAACTGCTAATGTCCACCGTATACAACCACATAAAGGTGATGGGCCCATCTAAATATAAAGTAGGTGATAATGTGCGAATCAGCAAATACAAGCATGTATTTGAAAAGGGATACACACCAAATTGGACTACGGAGATATTCAAGATTCGTAAAGTTCGAATCACCAACCCCGTCACATACCTACTAGAAGACTACGAAGGAAATGAGATCCAAGGGGGTTTCTATGAATTTGAACTGTTGAAGGCTAAACATCCGTCGCTCTATCTGGTGGAAAAAGTGATAAAAAGGAATGGAAATCGAGTCTATGTCAAGTGGTTGGGATTTCCGAAACAACACAATTCCTGGATAAATGCTGATGATATAATGTAACAGCTTACGACTCTTTTCCTTATCGATGATGTTAGTAGTATATTAGTTTGAAATGAAACATTGTATAGTATAGTATGTAGTTTTTTTATTGAAAATTAAAAGTTATTTATTATACGCATATAAAGATGAACAAGTTTTTTTATTTCGTTAACTTTCTTAAGTACGGTATAGCATTCGCAGGTATCTGGTCCGGAACTCGCATCATCGTGAACCCAAGGACAGCTCACATAATGTTTTCCAAATTTGCTCACTTTCTGCTGCATGTTGATGTAGGGCTTCAAAAATTTATAGTTGTATATGAATTCGTCATAGTGCTCTTCTAAAATGATGTCCTTGTTGGTATAAAAGAATAATCTGTAGTTCTCGATGTAACTCTTAAAGTTGCTAAATGTATCGTCTTTTAGATTGTTGTTGCTAGTCGTCGTCGTCGTCGTCATTTCCAAATCCTTGTCACTCGCCATTTCCAAGCCGTGTTGTGTGCGCGTCGATCCACGTTTCAACTTCAACTAATAGTCATTGAATATGTTTGCTTCATATTCTTTAAATCTAATAGTTCTATATCTGACTTGTAGTTTGGATCTTGTTGTCGTATGTATTCCACTTCACCATTACTTAGAATTCGCTCCGCTTCAAATTCATGATATTCATAACACGAGATTTTGAGGGAACGCTTCGAATAGTTGCTATCATATGTGCACCGAACTGTCAACATTTTGTCTTCATCAAACTCTAATTTAAAGTGTCTGTAAAAAATATTTTGACTCTCGATTATTCCCGCTATTTCCATTTCTTTTTTAATCAGCTCTTGCCGAAACCCCTCGATCGCTTCTTCAACTGTAACAAATTTTTTCTTTGGTGGTTCTGTTGGTGGTGCACCCGTTGTAGCCGTCATGAAAGTTGTTTCTCCATCTGATGATATAATTCCTGCGTCGTTTTGAACTGTTGTTGTTGTTGTTGAATCAGAACTTATGGTCATTAACCGAAACGATAATGCCACTTGCACTGTATTATTATCCGGTAGTGCGAGATTAAATTCCAAATTGTTGGTACTATTACCATTAGTGAGGGTCACCACTGGCACTGGATTGCCTTGTAGAAAAGACACCCCCACACTCAATATGAAAAGTAAATTTAAAAAAAGCATTTTTGTATGCTAAACGATTTTCAAGAATGAACTGAGTTTCTTTGATGGATTTCCAGTCTATTTATACCTACAGAGTGAGATTGTAATTATTTCATTTTCTAATGAAAGAAAATACGTAGGCATTTTATTTGGTTTTGCGGTCACTACTAAGATATGTACATATATAATAACTGAAAAAATGATTCAGTCGAGAAACTTGTTTAGCAGCAAACAGTTGCCAAATATCCATTCACATCATGACTTCAAGGACCTTCGTTATTGATATGCAAGGATTCAAAGGACCAGATAATGTTTTCATCCTCAAAGAGTTAGCGATCGTGAATTTACAAGCGGCCGATCATCATCATTATTTATTGAAACCGCCGTTCAGCTTTTCGACTCTTTCGCCCGAGCTGCAATATCAGGCACGCTGGCTCTACGAAAATCATCATGGCCTACATTGGGAAGGAGGAAAGACGACATTCAAGGAAATGAAACAAAACGTGAACATGATTTTGTCAAACAGCACAATCTTTGTTAAAGGTCTCGAAAAGAAGAACTGGCTCTTCAACATATTCGAGAAAATCGCACAAATAATTAACCTGGAAGATACTAATGACTACGATGATATGTCTAATCTGAAAGCGTTAAAGAAACACAATCCCGATGCTCAACGATGCAATTTGCATAGTGGTTGCTGTGCATTGCAAAACGCCTATCTTTTGAAAAACTACATTTTGTATCCTAATTTGGTTGATTGATTGATAAATAAAGACATTATTATATGGAAAAAAAAAATCTTTATTTTGGTCTATAATTATTATCGGTTCTTATCTACTTTACATTCAACTCGGACATACATATAGCTATTGTACTGACCAATTATATTGCTTATCACAAAACTCATGTTATGAAATTAGTCAACCACAACACTAAACAGACACATGGCTATTCGACTTAATAGTTCTTATCAATTTTACAATTCGTCTCGGTCAATTCAAAACTATTGTGTCGGTCAATACTATTGCTCTTATCAGCAAAACTCATGTTGTGAAATATGCCCACCACAGCAGCAGCACTAAACATAAACAAACTTTCCCAAATCCTCTTACGTATTTCACAATGAACTGAAATACCTACATTTTCCCCAGACCCATGTCATTAGTATTACTGTATTTCACAACGAACTGAAATACCCACATTTTCCCAGGCTCAACAGCTTCAAAACAACAGGGCGCCGCCACCGCCATCTTGCGGGTTTCCCAGGCAAAAGTTCAACAAAGACACCGCGCTCAACGCCACCTCAACCCACCTCAAAGACGACGATGACGTCATCGGAATCCCCTGAACCTGCCATTGAAATCAATGTTCTATGTGTATGTTTCCCACGAGCCGACCATTTTCCCAGGCCCAAGTACAACAAAAACGCCGCCTTAACCCACCTCAACATCAACCATTTTCCCAGGCCCAAGTACAACAAAAACGCCGCGCTCAACTTCTACAAAAACGCCGCCTTATCCCACCTGCTCTCAACATCGCCAAAACACGCCGCCTTCACACACCCTTATCAACCACCGCCACCTGCCGCCCCTGCCCACACTCATACACCACCCCACGTGCCAAACCCAACCACACAACACACACGTGCCATCCTTATCACACACACACACCACACTAACCACACACCAACCACCCCTTATCTACAAACGGCACGCGCCGCTAACCACACACATTTTGTATGGAAACTGAGCCAGAACATACATATTCTATCTACTCTTCACTCCAAACTACATAATGTACGAGAAAAATGCAACTTTTGCAACCAAAAATGAAAAACCGTTCCAACTCAAAACTTTTATTCATAATTTTGGAACTATGTTTAAAATGGCAAATTTTAATTATCAATTGTAGTAATACCGCTCAACGGATTTATAATATTTATATCTCTTTATACGCGCTATTATGTGCTCTCTAAAATATCCATGGAGAGTTTTTCGCATAAATAAATAGTTTCGGAGTTAGGGGCCAAATAACGGAAAAACAGCAAAAATTTTAGGATTGTTCGCGATTTTGACTCCACAACATTTTGCAATCTGATGTACTAGGTTTATCACGTAGTAACTACACTATTATCCATATTTCAAGCAATAAAGAATTTATAAATATGCTGACGATGCTACTTTGATAAGATGAAAGTGACAGACGAAACAAACTGATTTCGCAAGTGGGATATGCAGTCCGAGATACAAGAATTGCACTGAAAATAGACAAACTACGCTTTAAAAAGCAGATATTGGAGGCCAGTTGAATGCAATCAGAATGCAGAAGAAAATCATTCTCATCACCTTTTTTAAATTTGGCTCTAAAATTAGCAAAAAAAAAAGAAATAACAGTCCACCAGTATGCTAGGGCCGCAGATGTATGAGTATTCCTAAAACACCATAAAATGAATTCGTTCGCGGTGAGTCTGGAATCCATGACCCTGTGCACCAATCCAACCACAATCCAGGCTACTCTCAAATTAGCTAACAATATTTCTGCGACCGAAACTCCAAGAAAATCATGATGTTAAAAAAATTTTGGGCTTGCCCCCCCCTTACCGAAATCCTGGCTACGCCCATGTGTAGAAAATCAATCTCGACTGTCCTTGGCGTAAGAGTCCATCTTTGGACCAAGGTCACTGATGTGACATCCAATTGCCAAGATCTTACCTGCTTTTTTGTTGAGATGTTGAGATCAACAGCACGCTCAGCAATGTTAGCATCCGAGTGAGATAATAGTTCGTCACATGGTTCGTGAGCTCGAAAAACACCATAAACTAAATTCGTTCACGGTGAGTCTCGAACCCATGACTCTGTGCACCGAAGGTGCGCGCAAAAACCACTACACCAGCCGGACTATTCTAAAATTTGCCTATCAATATTTTCGTGACCGATAATTTCAACTTCTGAGGAAATCATGATGTTAACAAAATGTCGGGCTTGCAACGTTTCATTCAGTACAGGTGAGACCTGACCGACTTTTAAATTTCCGTGACAACAAATGGATGCGATGTGAATCGAAAGGTTTTGGCTTCGAATGCCCACTTGGATTCTACCATTTCTATTGACCAACTTTCAAAACTGTAATTTCGATTCGACACCATTGAGACAAATTTCTTGTGTCGACGAGTATACCTATATGTATTATTATAGCACAGCTCCCACTTCAATGAAATAATACTAAGTTGCCTTAACCCTTTGTGGGGCATAGCACATCAAGCAACTTAGTACTATTTTATTAAAGTGAACCAGTGGAGAACAGTTACCACTCCAATAAAATATTGAAGTTGGTAAATTAGATTTCAGACAGCAGTTTCGATTTGCGTCCAAAAGACAAGAAGGTTCCTAATTTTTATGCACACACGTTTCCCTCTGTAATATTCTACATCACGATGTTTCTTTAATTTCCATATCCAGGGTGTCCTGCAACCGGTTTCTATACCATACACATATGGTATAGAATCAAGAGTTTGTTATCGGAAAAACGTCGCCGAATTATTTCTCTAACTCTTACCGTTACGGAGTTATTGCATTTCTTGCAAATCTTGTCCAAAAGCATGACCTTCTGCGGAAAACAGTAATTTTCAAGATTCTGATTCGTTCAAATTCAATAAGTGGAAGTAGTTTAGAAATTCATAAAATTCCGAATCAAATGACATCTTGGACGTACTGGAATTTTCCATATCTTCCGAGGTACACTCGTTTCAATGTTGCAAAAGTTAAAAAATATTTTCTTGCTTTATAGGCAAGATTTGGGGAACATTTTGCTAGTAACAAATTTCTGAATCTTCCATAGGTCTATGGAGAACCGGTTGCGGGACACCCTGTTTATCATATTGACGAATAGCCTGCCATTGCACGTCAAATCGATATTCAAAAAAGAAAACAGCAAAAATCAATGTACGTATAGTTGCGCTAAAAATCCTAAGCATATAAAGTGTCCCGATTGAGTTACCTACCTATCCTTAAAACAACTGCGATTCCAACACTTGAATAACTTTTTTTGGCCTAAAAAAGATTCAGACTTAATTTAGAAATAATCAAAAACAGATTTTGCAAATTTATTTAAAAAATGGGATAAAAAACGGTATTTGGATGGAAATTTTGATAGATACTAGAACCTACGCTAGAAAATCGACAAAACCCAAATTAAAATATGAAAACATCTTAACCCTTAAGAGATTCTTTCGAGATTTTGACCAAAAAAAGTCACCAAAGGTATTGTTTGCACTAATTTTGCAACGTACCATATATGGTAGGGTAGGACGGGGCTAGTTGAGCATAGGGGCAAATTGGGCAATCGAAATATCTCCGAAACTATTCATCGCACGCAAAATCATCATATAGCGGAAATACCGAGTCGCGGGAGTAGAACTTATCGCACAAACGTCAGTAGCGACTCGTCGATAAACTGAAGTACACGCGCGCATTGTTTATTTTGTGACCAAAAAGTGAAATAATCGTAAACCTCAATATTTCGTCTGTAATAGTCAAATATTATCCTTCTTTAATCAGATAAGTGTTAAAAGTTCATAAATTTATTGTACTTTTGGTATGTATATAGTTTCTGGATATAATACTAACCGTTTTTTTATAACCTCAATTTTGTTTAAAAATTTCGGGTTGGGGTTAGTTGAGCTATAGTTGCTCAACTAACGCCAACCCTACATTTTGAAGCTATAGTTGCTCAACTAACCCCAACCCTAAATTTTGAAACAAAATCGATTTAGGAGGTGCTCACACTTACGGCCAGATTACGTAATCTGTGCAAATTACTGTCAAATTCCATATATTTTTAAATTCACCACACCTCAGATTACGTAATGTGGTCAGATTAAGTACAAGTGTGAAAACCTCCTTAAGTTTTGTTGTTTTGTCATTTAAAGTCTATAAATAAAAAGTTGATTATGAAACGGAAAATTTATTTCATGCCTAGTTAACATTTAACACATGGTTCGGCTAAACTTTCTATGTGCTCAATTTGCCCCATACCCTAGCTCAACTTACCCCACCTATGGGGTAGGTTGAGCATATTTGACTTTCTTCATTTAAACAGATACAGCTCCATAATTTGACTTTTTAGAAATAATTTTGTGGGGCACATTTGCAAAGGGATATACTACCAATCTATCAGTATGCATAAGAAGCCATTAAGACTTACCGTTGAGGAGCTATAAACGCTCAAGTGAAAAATTGCTCAACTAGCCCCGCCCTACCCTACAGTACACCATGCATTGGGGCATATTCAGAAATATCTATACATACATTCCGATCGTCCTTAGTTGATGAAATTATTCTCCTTTAGTCATGCGTAGGGTAGGATATGTTCATTCAATTTTAATTATCAGCTGTTTCAACATGATGGTTGCGTTTTATTGAGCCCAGAACAGGTCCAAATAACCTAAATTTTCATACAAATTATGTCACCGATCCATTTCCAGGACATTTACTGCCAGTTTTTATGAAAGCTAGGTTAATCAGAATTCCAAGGAAACGGAGCTGTTATAGTTGGTTTAGAAGGATCGTTTTTGTATTTTTTTTTTGTCTATAGCACACCGGTCAGGGCTTAGTGTTTCTGTAGATGCTTCTTATAATCCCAGTCTTTTTAGCAGGCAAGTATACTGAACAAAATTGTTCACGTCTTTTGTTTTGTCCTTAGGACACGCTCTAAAAAACCGAGCTTCCGTACTTAACATCTTAGTAAGATACTTGGACTTTCACCAGGACTCAAGCACCTGCGCTTTGATATCGAATTTCTTAAACGATTCATTTGATTGTGACAAGTATTGTCTAGGAAGTCCATGGTCTGGATCCTCAGAAAATGTGTTTCTCGGGTCAACCATTTTTATGGAAGACTATGCGGAGTACCACATTCGATAAACAACAAATTACATGGATGTAATTCTTGTGGACATGTCCTGGAACCTGCACAAATTTGGGTTATAAAGCAGGCGGCAGCTCATTTCCATATGCATATCCTAGCACAGTCAATCCAATCCATATACTTTTCAAGAAAGGAATCCCATGAGCTATGATAAGTCAGAGAAAGTATCCAGATATACGTTTAACAGTGGAACATGTTTATAACGAACTATTATATAAAATATTTATTTTATACCGAGACCGAGTTCTAGCATGATGAGTGCACACCCATGTACATAGCTAGACGGCACGCAAAGCCCAAAATAATCAATTCGATGTTTTTTTTTTGTAGGGGAGGAAGGGGTATTTGAGTTGGATCTGGCGCACTTTTAATACTCCATCAGCCACCACTTGACACAAATTTGAAGTTTTGCGCGACATTCTATCAAAAGACATGGCTAAATTTAGGTTTGTAGGAGATGTAGGGGTAGTAAGACCTCCACTTTCCATCAACTTCCATGTCACAAATAGTCAATAAGGAATAGAAAACTAATCACGCACCTAAACGAGGTCCCTTTTAAAAAACTGAATATTCGCGATTTTCTATGGAAATGACCACCTTTCCTTTAATGAAGAGGAGTTCATTATATCGAGTTTCCACTATAATTTCGATCAAAACTCTCAATAATCAATATCCTTTATTTTTTGTACTGTTCCTATTAAAGTAAGAGGCAGATTGAATAAAATTTTAAAAATGTCTTTCATTTACAACATATGGCCTGAGTGCATGGCGTACCATATTTGGTACACAATACAAATTCTACTATTTTCGCTTTTCTGGGGAAACGGGCTAGTTCCTGGGAAAATAAAGGCTGATTCCGTGTTCAGTGACCGATTTTACACAAAGGGAGGTCAGTTACGATAACGGGTTCAGACCCCATGCATTTAAGGGTTAAAGTTTTAACTTTTTACCCTAAATAACTATCAAAATTAATAACTGAGTCAAAAGCATTTTAATTTTTGTAAAAACTTTTTTTTTCATTGGTTTGAGTATCCAGCCGCAATACACTGAAATAATTTAATATTTGTCAAACTTTCGGTCTGCGAGACCGATGCAAAAAAAATGGCACGGGAAGGTTAACAATACAAATTAAATTTGGATATTTTCGGCTATACTGAATACTCTACAATTGTTTAAATAAATTCATTCACAATCTATTTACACGCATTCATTTTCCAACCGATATACAGGGTGTCCCGCATTGGGTGGTCAATACTATAAGGGTTGACAGCGCAACTTGTTACAGAAAGAAAATTCCCAATACAATCGGAATTTTTTTTACCGTTACCTTGTTATCGCTCTTTTTGTGAAAGTCATCGGAAATCGTGACTAGTCACGCAAAATCGTAATTTGCAGCACTCCTAATGACTTAATCCAAGATTTGATTTCAGTTTCAGAAACTACATTAAATTTCACAAAAACTGAAGTTTTTCCTGTTGCCAACCTTATCGGCACTTTCAAGATACAGTTACTCAAACTTAACAGAAATTTTAAAATAGATTTTTCATCGAAAATTCAAACAGTAATTGCATAACGGTGCTTTATACGTACAACTTTGCAAAGTTGATAAAAGTTGCTTCAACATGTTGGCTTTGAAACGGTATATCACGTTTCTTATTTACATTGCAGAATTTTAGGTAAACACACATTGAATGGTAAAAATCATGGCTTCAGTGGAATCGTTAACAATTTTCGCTTGACTCGAAAAAAGACATACAAAGGCAATTATAATTCGGGATAGAATCTCGCTACATTAATTTGACCAGAACTGTAAGATATTTGAAATTTGGTACATTTTTTGGCAAATGCAACGGTACTTATAACGGTTAAAATTTAATATTTGCTATTTATGGCAGATAGACGGGTGCCATAATGCGAGACCTGTCAAAGAATATTTGGAAAACAAATTTCCCGGAAAGTGGATTGGCAGATTTGGGACAGTTGCGTGGCCTGCGAGAAGTCCCGACCTTACTTCCCTAGATTCTTATTTATAGGGTAACTTAAAAAGCAATGTATATTCCGAGCCGATTACCTCCCGGGAACAGCTGCTGCAGCGAATTAATGATGCTTGTGACAACATTAAGGAAACCGCTCCTGAAATCCTTCGGGACGTTTCTTCCATGCGCCGAAGGTGTCGAGTCTGCATACAAAATGGAGGAGGCCAATTCCAGCAGCATTATTCCAATTCATCAAACAGACCCATTTAATCATTAGTTAATTCTTTTAGTTTATTGGTTCTTTCTCATATTCAAAACTTTATTTACATTTTTATTTAACAAATTTTCAAAATTGCGATAGTAAAATATAAAAAATAAATGAATAAAATTTCAGTTTAAATAGTCCGATAAGAAAATAATTACCTTGTTTTTTTTTATATCCAATATGTGTAATTCTAAAATACCGCAATGTAAATATGAAAAGTGATATACCGTTGGAAAGCCAACATGTTGAAGCAACTTTTATCAGCTTTGCAGAGTTGTACGTATAAAGCACCGTTATGAAATTACTGTTTGAATTTTCGATGAAAAATCTATTTTAAAATTTCTATTCTTCTTTTATTACCCTAACTCCTAGTGGAGCATGGTGCGCTGACGACTACCGTGTGTAATCGTCAACGTTACAAAGACAACTGAATTCGGAGTGTGATTCGGTTGTCAGCCGTACCACTTCCTTGTCGCATTATTAGTTTATTATTCTATGATAAGAATATCTCTTATCATCTTTTTCTGAATAATAAACTTGCGACGAGTCGTGCCGAGTTTGGAAACTCGTTTCTCTATGAGTCTCTATATCGCAGAGTGGCGACCGAGCGATGACGGCCACAGAGCACGAAATTTCTATTAAGTTTGAGTAACTGTATCTTGAAAGTGCCGATAATGTTGGCAACAGGAAAAACTTCAGTTTTTGTGAAATTTTATGATAGATAGATAGATAGATAGATAAATTGTTTTATTTGTAGACATAAATAGATTCAAATACATATAATACATAATTTTGTATGCAATAATTTGTTAAAAAAAAAAAGAAATGTGAAAAAGAAATGTAAAAACCAATAGCATGGCATAGTATAGCCGTCTGCCAGATTACGTTGACATAAAGATTGTAAAATTTACGTTAGCTTACATTTATAATTATATACATGTATATCTATATTTTTTTTTTCAATTGATTTCCAATGCTAATTCAGATTATTACTTTGAATTCACGAATAGTTTAAAAAATTATTTTTAAATATGTTTTTTATTATTATTTTTTCGTTTTGCGTTGTCGTTTGATCCACCATAGTATCTTGATTACGCGATTTTTCCTCGAGCTTCCTTGCTATGGAAACGAGAATTCAGGGTGATAAAGTTCACGCAACTCCATATTCTGCATGTTTATCTACCCTGAATCTCATTTCCTGACTACAATTATATGCTTTCCTGCATTATTCGATTTCTGTATCTTAGTGCCATGGTACAATACTTATACAAGCTCTCCCAATTTTGACCATTCAAAAGAGCCTTAACTGCCATTTCATCCAAGCTATTTTTGCCGAAACAACCTCTTCTCACTTCCTTCAGAATAGGGCAAACACCAATAAAATGCTTTATATCTTCTCTTGCTCTAAGGTTACAAAGACTGCAGAAAATAGGCAAATCTGGTCTATGTGGAACATAGTTCAGTGGTAGCAGTTCACCTCTTGCTTTAAAAATAATAGATATTTTATCCGTTGTAAAGTTGTTTTGCAAGTACGTATTCGCTTTAAGATTGTGGCATAATGCTACGTAGATTTGTCGGTGCTGTGATGCTCTCGCTCTTTCTGCAGTCGACGCAATTTCCTTTTGTCGCAAGTCGCTTAATAATTTTTGAAGACTGTAGTCGCTTCCCGTTGCACCATCCCAATTGACTCGGTTGCCAGTTTTTTCTCCAATCTCCAAAAGGTCCTCATAAAAAAGCGTCCTCGTTTCAGTAGCATGAAGTAGCACTTTCTTCGGCAGTCTATCTTCGCTCATATTTGCAACCTTTTTCAAGTAACTGACGTGCATGCTTAGCGTGCCTATGAACAGCGAGTCTAAACCAGTTTCCTGTGCCAACATATAGTTAGGGGTTGTAGATGGGAGACGGAATATTCGTTTGAGGAAATATCTCAAAAGTTTTTCGACTTCATCATATTCTCGACCACCCCATACTTGCGCTCCATAAAAAAGGATCGATTTGGAGACAGCTTGAAAAATATTATACTTGGCTGTATGGGAAATATGCGCATTATTAAAACAGTTTTGCCAGACTGAATTGATCGCCCATTTTGCCTCCTTTAGTTTCTGGTTAAGGTGTTGTGCCATTCCCAAGTTGCTTGTAATTAATATGCCAAGATATTTATACGATTTGACTACTTCGATTTCGTTTTCTCTAAACAGCCACCTTTCATCACTCGCCAGTTTAAACCGCTTCTTGAAAATTATTATTTTTGACTTTTCCAAATTTATAGTCAGTTTCCACCGTGTACAATAGTTTTCAATATACTCTATCATATTCTGCAAACTTGCGGGTGAGTCAGCAAAGAACACCATATCGTCGGCATAAAGAAGACCTTTTATTTCCGCGCCAAAAGCCTCCGCTCCACCAGGCATCTCATCCAATATATCGTTTACAAATACCGCAAAAGCTTCCGGGCTAAGCTTACACCCTTGTCTGACTCCAACATTTGTCTCAAACGATTCGGACAGTTGCGTTCCATTCCACACCGCTGCTCTTGTAGCTGCATATAGTTCTTCCATCGTATTTCCGAATTTCGCGGACATGCCATGATTATACAATTTGTAAAAAAGTGCCTGTCGGTCAACTGTATCAAAAGCCGCTTTGAAGTCAACAAAGAACGCATACAGTCTACGCCCTTTAGCCAAGTACTGCCGCGCCAAGTTGTATAGCACAAAAATATTGTCACTAGTAGAATATCCTTGCCGAAATCCCGCTTGATTCTCAACTATTACTTCTCTCTCTTTTAACCAACTAGCAAATCTCGTTTGTAATAGGGTTGTGAATATTTTTCCTGACGCATTCAAAAATGAAATCCCACGATAGCATTCTGGGTCATTGATATCTCCTTTTTTAAATATTGGGAAGATGACAGCATCCTTGAACTCGTCCGGCACAACGCCACCATCGAAGATTCGATTAAATTCTGTGCACAGAATTTCTACCAGTTGATCAGTCCCGTATTTGTAGAATTCCACCGGTATCCTATCACTTCCAGGTGCCTTATGATCCTTGCATTTGTCGATAGCAGCAAAAATTTCATCAAAAGTGATAGGTGAATCAAGTGTAGGATTTTATGTAGTTTCTGAAACTGAAATCAAATCTCGGATTAAGTCATCAGGAGTGCTGCAAACTACGATTTTGCGTGACAAGTCACGATTTTTGATGACTTTCACAAAAAGAGCGATAACAAGGTAACGGTAAAAAAAATTCCGATTGTTTGGTAATTTTCTTGCTGAAACAAGTTGCGCTATCAACCCATACAGTATTGACCACCCAATGCGGGACACCCTGTATATAAATCTAATGATAATAACAAATAACAGATTTCTAGCAAAAGAAAATGGTGTGATGTCCTTTTTTATCAAATTTGTCGTACCTGACCCATACATACTCAAACTCATAAAAAACTTCAGTAACCGTAAAAAAATCCGTCATTGCTTCTTCTACTATACTGTTTGATGTACGTACTTTTGGTCTAAACACACTGCTACGTTTCCATAGCGAAACCAACAGCAAATTCGATTCATCGCGTGTTTTTTGTACTCTTAGACTTTCCTCCGTTAAGTCGGCTAGAAGAAAAAAACATGTTAGAGCTAAACTTGTGGTTATGATTGGCACTTTACATAAATATCTTTCACGACATTTGCTCCTCGCATCCTGAGACGTTCATTGCCCGCTTATACTCGTACTTGTATACATAGGTAACCCCCATGTTGGTGATGCCAAGATGAATGGCACCTATAAAGGATATCCGCCATTATAGCCAGGTGGATAACGTTGAGTTGTACATACTACATGAACGCTGAAGTCTTTGATATTTTCGCATATATGCATGAACTAAAATATGGGTTAAAGAGCACGAGAAGATCTTCTAAATTACCTTCAAGCTTCAGGGGATTTATTGGAGTGATGAAAAAAAAAAAACTGGAAGCTAAGGCGTGAACAGCCGTCGTGTAAGGATATAAGGGAGAGCATATAGTTCGCTGCGGGGGTTGTATATTTGCAAATGACTGAGATAAAGTCTTGCATAAATTATTGGGAGAGTTTTAAAGTACCCCCCGCTACGTTTACAGTATAAATGTAGTCAATTGTCGACTTTTTGTGAATAATTTAAATGTTTCCGGCTGATTTGTAAAAGTGATAGGGACAGGGTGAAAATTTCCTGTACAAGCCAGTTGAAGTCTTGTTTTAGTTCATGCTGTATGGGTCATAACGATGGTAATAATCTGAAAACCTTACCTTACTAAACTCAATCGCAGTAATTTTCAATTATGTTGGTACTTGCTGAAAAAAGGCGGAAAGAAAATATTGTTTTTTTTATCGTCTGAAAAAGCGAGTAATTATAATATTATCAGTTCATAATACCATAAATTTCACTAATATTATTATGTACTACTAGTAGTTTCAGATTGTGCAACAAAAATTACAAGTTATTAGTAAATTCAATGTTCACTTGTAGTTTTTTGTGCAGCAAGACCCTGCGTGTATTAAAAAAAGATCAGAAAGAGCCCTTTTTTGAGAATGAGAATGGGTGAGGTTATAAAACACAACGTTCGCGTAACGTGTCGCGTTTTCCGAAACGTTTCCTATTGTGTTCTGTAAACGCATAGATCCGGATCAGACTTGGTGTTACCATCTCCATCTCTCGGAAAGTGACAAATGTGACAATTGACACATCACAGCTGATACGTTTTGCTCGAAAATTAAAATTTCCAGTTTTAAACGAGATGCAGATATATTTTATTTTGATTATAAATAGTTTAATAAATAAATGAGGGCGGAAATGCAAGGTTCGACGGCAGATTGTAAATTTCTGTCAATCAATCAAGCTATGCATCGCAAGGGGGCGCTTAGGGGTTCTGTTTGTAAGGAGAAGTTTCTGATCCGTAAAGGCCGGTTGATTTAAAACGTTGCGCGAAACGTTGCGCGAACGTTGTGTTTTATAACCTCACCCAATGAGGTGTAGTTAGCGAATGTCGGAATGGAAACGACGAATTGCGGCTGCAGCACAGCTCATGATTGAGGCTTCCAACTCGTCCATTCAAATTTAAGTTTGAGGAGTTCTAGTTCAAGTTTCTAATTTTTAATTTATTGAAAATTTAGAAAACAGTAGGTACGTTTTATTGAGTTTATCCCGTGCAGGTTTGGGTAGAACTTCATATAAAAAAAATGACACTTACCCAGGTAAAGTTCATCCGTGCAACTACCCTACACGGGATAGAGCTCAAATGTAGATGGCGAACGCATAGGGGAAATTTGAGGGAATTTGTTTTTTCAAACCAAATGTGACAGTTTTTCTCATCACGAGAAAAGATTTTGCAGAGAAATAATCATCTTTTGTGATCAAATCCACCACATCTAAAAAATAAGCCGACGAAAGCGAATCAAAGATGCACGAAAACTGTCAAATGTCAGCTGTTTGGTCTTAACCGGGATGTTACCCGCGATCGTTTTTTTCGAGTCAGATTTACCCGCGATGCGAAAAAAACGTCGCTAGTATAACATTTAAAGTTGGAAGCTCTCGACCAGTGCTACCCAACAGTTTACATTTCTTACTAACAATTTTTTGCAACTGAATTTTGTGTTGGAATTATGAAATGGCGACTAATGTATAAGCTCCTGTTCCATCGGTATCTGCCAAAATAAGGATATATTCGTATATTTCACGTGCTGGCTTTTGTGCGAAATAATTTCACACCAAATGCATAGGTTTCACAAGTGCAGTTGGTGATATTATTTGTGATAAAAATAATGGTCTGTTTTGGATTTGTAATAACTGCAGAACAGCTTCAATGGACTCCTATGTGGCATTGTTGTTATCAGTGGCGGTTCTTCCATTGAAGCAAAGGAAGGACTGCTTCCCTTGATATTTTCGCCAAATCATAGATTACAATAATTCATATAGTTACCAACAACGACTTATCAATAAATTCATAATTTCATTTTTCATTATTCACAAATTTCTATTATTCCATAACCAATTTCCTATACAATGTTCACTTACAACCGTCCGTCAACGCTGTACGCGACAAGAAATTCAGGTTCACTCGTTCAATGCGATGCGTTTACATTGCAAGTGAGTGCTTGCGTTTCTATTTGCTAGGTGGACCATAGTGACGATCTCGTCGTTTTGGCTCTGCGTACGAAATTTAGACAGTATTAAAAGATCTAGATCTCCAGCGATTAATATCAATAAATTTTTATTTAAATTGCACGTGCATTTGAAGTTACTGGAGCATTGTCTCCCTCACAACTCCGCCGTTTTCACCGAAAAATTACTTTATTTTGGCTGGCTGTTCAATGGCGTAATGTTAGATATTAAAAACTCCCAAGTATAATGTCTTGTAGTAGGCTAATTGTCCAATGAATGTAAGCATGGCATTACACTATGCGACTTTGACAGCATACGGGGGAAATTAGTGTTAATCAGGCAATATCGTGCACATGGTGTGCTTCACTTCTGATTGTATCGCGAACAAAGACGGACGTGATCAATAAAGTATATTTTCGAGTTTGTGTGTTTGATTTTAAACGACGCAAGGGACCACCACAGTCTAAAGAAAAATATTTATAAATATGTACATACATATATACAAATAAATAAAATACAATTAATAATAAAATACAAATGCTTTTAACTATAGCATTATAAGCGTAGAAAACAGCCTCAATAACAGCGAAGGCAAACTGTTCTAGTCTTACTGGTACGTTCGAAATATGTACATACTCGTCATCTTCACATCCAGCTTTCGTATGGCCAGCTACCCGCAAGCAATCCGAAAGACATTTGTGAATTGTTTACCTAGTACTTTTCTAGTCATTTTAGTCAGTCCTCTAATTCTTCTCTCTAAAGGGCCCAATAGACTCAGCGATTTATCCGCCAATCAAAGCTCATTTCAGTGGAGAAAGCACATTTTTTAGGTTCCACTACCGAATTCGCAAGAGAAATGAGCTTTTTCCACAGAAAATGTGATTTCTCCACAGAAATGAGCTTTGATTGGCCGATAAATCGCTAAGTCTATGGGGCTCTTAAGGCTTAAGGAATCTGATCACATTCCTTTATACCCTGATATAACAGAAGCTTATGTTGAAACAGTTCTTTATACATTTAAAAGAACTCTTCCTCCAGCCCTGATGGAATCTCCAATTACTTTCTGAAGAAATGCAGCCTATCTTTATTTGTACCTCTTGCGATAACTTTTAGCCTACACCGCAGGTCGAGCAACACGAAGCCATGGAGCGGTATAAAGAACGGCAAGGCAAGGAAGGCGATAGTTTTTAGCAAGAGTTTTATATAAGGGGTGTTTCCCTTCCTTATGGAATGTTCCAATTCCCAAAAAAAGTGGTTCTAGCATTGCTTCAAATTATCGCCTCGTTTCACCGGTGTCGTCCTCTTCCAAAATTCTTTAGCATATCACTTTCAACCTCATTTGGGAATGCTTCGGCCATCTTATTGTCTCTAACAAACATGGCTTCTGCAAAAGCAAATCAACGGTCACAATTTACCTCTTCTTCTCAAAAATCATTCTTTGTTATATGCCGATGATTGCAAACTTTTCACGTCTGTTTCAAGGCTAGAGGACGCTATTTCGTTGCAATCTGATCTGGATGCCTTATCTGAATGGTGCCGTAGGAATGGCTTAAACCTAAACGGTTCTAAATGTGCTCATTTGATACCCTTAAAACCTTTTACTTTTTCCTATGTCTATAAAATCAGTTCCTTTCCTCTTAAATGTGTTTCAACAGTTGGCGTAACTTTTGAAACTAAGCTTAAGTTCAATGTTCATATTAAAAATTTAGTTATTAAAACATCAAAACGTTTGGGTTTTGTATTACGATGCTCCAGCGATTTTCGAAACATTGCTACATTGTAGTAAGATTATTCATTGCACTTGTACGTAGTTTACTGGAATAGGTGTTTCTTGTTTGTTCGCTTAGAATCGGTTCAGCGTAGATTCACTAAATCTTTTTTTTTTTTATAAATGTAAAATACCTTATCCTGACCGTCTTATCTTTTGAAACATTTTGTCCTTAGAAATGTTTTCTAGACCTTTGTTTTCTGTACAACATCTGAAAATGGCTTATTATTTCTTCCGCTTCATATTCATAGGATATTGTGTACAGATTGCCCAGTTATAGAACTCCTAGTGTTGCTTTTTTTTGTAACTCAACATTATAGCTAGAGATGAGCATCGAAAGAAAAACATCGATGGTTACCATCGAAAAAACATCGAGACGAAACCATCGATGGTAAGAAAACATCGAACCAAAAACATCGATCTTTTGGGTTTTTTGAGTATTCAAAAAAAAAATCACTTTAATATCAAAAATTAAGCTGATTGAATGGATATATGGTTTAGTTTATGGTTTTCATTCAATGCCTCCTCCACCGACCAGAATGTAACTCTTCTCCTTGAGTTTTTTTGCATTCGTATCGTACCCAGAACCCACCGCATAGAGCAGATATATCATACTCGCGGCCCGCAGCCAGGTCGAAGAACTTAATTAAAAAAATGTGTGGCAGCACAAATTCGAGCTATTGAACTCGTTTCATCAATTCGCCAAGAAGTTGGTGGCCTATGCACGCTTAAAAGAATCGCCGACGATTATTTGAGTTACATTTGCTTGCCATCCTTTTTTGTGGAAGAAAATGTTAAGCCTTTTCGTGAAATTGTTTTGTTCCCAAAATACAGTCCATTTTTTTTTTAGTATTAGCCGAACTTGCTAGCTATCTGGCACATTGCACTATAAAGAACATCTTGGGCTGAGATTTATTTGAGGGACAAAGTTCTAAAGCCCCGAAATAGTATATTTGGTGAGGAAATCACCTGAACGAGATATATTGTAAATATGGCCATTTCAGCCCAAGTACAGAATTTTTCCCTTTTAGCTTATTAAGCTTTACTGGTACACGCGTTTGTTTCACACTTCATCACATAAACAATTTTTGTCTATTTTGAGCCTTTCTTTCTGACCGGACTTGATGTAACTCAGACTAAGAATTTTCGCTCCCAAGGTTGTCTTGGGCTTCCTCTGGATGTTTATGACCGGTTCCAAAATGTTCGGATCAGCTGTCCAAAATTTGACGGAAATTAATTCACAAATAATGTTGAACGTTTTAACTTCTTATCTAAGGTTCTCAATTTATTTGAAGAACATTTTCAAAAGATGTAGTTTCTATAGGACGTGATCCCTAGGAAGCTACTGACTTAAGGTTTGTGTTCGTAGAGGCGATTCATGTGGTGATCACTCAGCGATCGAAGTTAAACCGTCGGTTTTGAGCACTATATGCGTATATTTACTATACATACATGTTCCTTTAGTCCATAGTCGATACTAGGAAAGTAGAACCATTAAAAAAATATTTAAATACGGCTCTAAATTGGATGCAAAACTACGATCGCTGAGCGATCATCACGTGAATTGTCTCTACGAACACCTACCTTTAGATTAATAGTCACATCTTAAAGGAAATATTCTGAGATTAAATTACAAAAATACATAGGTTTCAATACGCGTAATCAATTTTTTTATTCTGCGGCCCGCTTAAACCTTAGGACACTGCTATTTGGCTTACACCAAAGGTTGAAACTATTCCAGGGCGAAACCACATTCGGAAATTGTGCCTTACCGGGCGTATAAAGAAAGACACTCCTTTTTGTGTGTACAGTGTTCACGATAGATGGATTGCATGTTGTATGTTACGATGGATTCACATTTTTTTCTGATTGGGCTGTTTGAAGGTATTTGCATACACTTATAAAGACAAAGTTGAGTTGTAAAAATATGTTGAGGAAAAAAAACATCGATAGTTGTAAAACATCGATGGTGAAAACCATCGACCATCGAAACGCAAACCATCGATGGTAAAAACATCGACCATCGGACCAAAAACATCGATGTTTTCGAAACATCATTTTCTGTTCAGTATGCCTCTAATAATAATAAATAATAATAATAATAAATATGATTAAAAAAAAGTATTGGAATTTCTTTGAGAAAAAAAAAACACAAAACTACAACTTAACTACCATACCCCTCCCCCACAACCAAAAGGGCGCAATATGTAAACTAGGGCGGACCAGAGGCTCGCGATCATATGGAAACCATTTCCAGCATCAATCTTACGACTTACTTACGTCAAGAATTGATTAATCTTTTTTTTTTCAAAATTACATGCCATTATCTTGTTTTATACAACTACAACTCAGACCGCAAAAAGAAAACAGGAGCGAACGTTAACTTTATCTGTGTACTTTTACGTAAACTCATTTCATTCCATATTCTACATTCTACTGTCGGTCGTGCCGTTAATAAAAATAAAAATCCATATCCGCGTGGACTTGGATTGATTATCACAATAAATTTACAAAATCCACTTTCTTCGATATTGCCCCGCCCGGCACGGTATACGAACAAAAAAACTTTGGAATCTGTTTTATTACGTACGATTCGTCGTCGTTTCTTTTTGTTGGAGAAAACCTTAGCAGGACCCAAAGTACGAAGTGCCGGAGATGAGAAGATAAGAAAATAAAGGAGCAAAATGTATTATTGGTTTTACTTTTCCTTGTAATACATAGTTGTTATTTCTTCTATTGTCCTCTTATGTTGTGTTGCGTGGTAGGTTAGGTACACACAAATCAACAGCTCTACGGACGAAATATACATCCGATGGGAATTTTCAAACTTTGAAAAATTAGTTATATTGTCAGCATATGCTATATACAGTAAAACTTCGTTATAACGATCTTCTGGGGTCTAAGCCAAAAAAGCGCTATAACCGGGAAAACGCTATAGCCGGGAAGTCCAAGAAATATACTTCATAGACGCATACACCTTTTAGGTGACAAAATTTATTATTCGATTGATACATGGAATGAAATAGTAAAGAAATGGCAATCAATTGATTACTGGTTTAAAAAAAGGTATTTGTTTTTGTTTTAGACTGGCAACAGACTTCAGTAATAATGAGGATTTCAATTTATTGAAAGATCCTTCCTCTATGTCCATGCTATAGGCAAAAATTGCTCGAATCTTCTATATTGCAACTAAGACTGCAAATTTTGAATTCTTGACGTCTCTTTCTTATTCTCTTCGGTGTCGATGGATGCTAATGCGATTACGAGATCTTCAATTATACTTTCAATTGTTGTTATGTCTTTCCTTTTTCCAGGAAATTTTACCTTGATGTGAATTAACGGAGCAACTTGTGCATCATGGTTTTGTTTGTGATTACATATTACAATGTAAAGATAGACTACGTGCTCAATGAATTTGTCAATATAAATTGTTTTAAGAAAATGAGACTGGCAAAAGAGCGTTATAACCGGGAAATGTTAACGTTATAGCGAATTGAAATTCCATGTAATAAATGATAATGGGACCGGGACCGAGAAAAAAGAGCGTTATAGCCGGGAAAGCGTTATTTCCGGGAGCGTTATAACGAAGTTTTACTGTAGTAAGATTAAAGAAAAAATACTTCGCAACAATACAATACTATTAGTTGTGTTTGATTTCAACCCATAATGGAGTAGGGAAAAACAGAAAAATAATCTGTTTCTATGCGAAAACAAAAAAAAACAATAATATTCGGAAAACAATACAAAAAATGCACAACACAATAGAGAATTTTAGCATGATAAAAACTAAGGGTACCTCCCATACAAAGTGACCCAAGACAACTTTATTCTACAGTTTATAAAACAAGAACAAACTCCTGATGGGTCACTTTGTATGGGATATACCCTTAGTTTTTATCCGAATGAGCTGATTTTTGGTGGGTGGGGTGACTATGACCTCCAATCGCAACAAACCAAAATTTAGCACTCTGCTCAAATTTTGGGGGAGTTATGGACATGCCGTTTTGACAAATTGAAATGGGGGGATAATGGGGGTCCTTGACCGGATCGACTCAATGTTTACCTTAAAATGATCTGGAACTTATTGTGAATACTTATACAAAATTTTACGGGTGAACTAGTATTCTTTCAAAAGTTATGGGGCTTTTCAAAAAGGTCTAAAATGAAAATATTCTAATTTATGTTCTAGAGTCTAGCTAGACTAACGCTGAAATATTTCATTAAACTCATCCAACTGTTCTGCTGTCTCGTTTCTTGAAACGTTCTTCAGTTCATAATTCCAGCTCCCTGTAAACAAAAAGGAAACTTTTAATTAAACACTCGCAAAATAAAAATCATAAGATACTTACAAATTAAATTCACACGACCATCGAAAAATTAAATGACATTTCGCGAAAAGAGTGAGCATATGTATGTGTGCACACGTATACTCGGATAATTTTTCCTTCGTTGACTCTACGAGCGAAGGGTATAAAAACTATGGAATAATAACAAACAAAAATTAAATGCATTTTTTTCTCAGTTTATGCAAACATAAGTAATTATACTCAGTGAATTTATTTGGGGCCTTAGCTGGTGTGCCCAATATGTAGTTCTTTCGGGACTAGTTGTACCTATGTCGTACTCAAGTAAATTCTCATCAAAAGAGCCAAGAAAAACCCAATAAAGTGTTTCCATCTCAGCTAATATGATGAGCATTCTTATTTCAAATTATCTCTATTTCCCTCATTCCTAAAATCAAATTACGGTGACACTCAAGGAGGTTACAAATAGGCTACTGCAATGGACATAACAATTCAATAGCCAAAGTGAAATGTTTTGCCATTCAAGCCTAGGGATAAACTACTTTATCCTTCTAACCCGTAAGCCCGCCCTGAGGCGGGTATCACAAAATCCTCATCAGTGAATTATTCTATGCTTTTTCTGTGAATATATTTAGTTATATCGTTACATTAATAAATAACAAACTCTTTTTTGTAAGTTTCCATTGTGCTCAGCTAATAGTGAGTCAGTTTTAAGCAATTATAGGAGATTAAGTGTGAAAATACGGTCCAAAATTACTTTCTAACTAGGGGGCTTCGCCCCCTGCTCGCTTCGCTCGCCAACCCCCGGGGCCGAGGCTAATTTCGGGCGCAGCCGAAATTTGGATACCCTTCGCTTGAGCTAAAAGTTTTTTCGGGCGTACCTATGACTTGTATTTAATCCCCCTCCTCATTCTTTTTCTTCCGTCTTGACAAAAGTTTTGGGCTTGGTTGAAATAAGTGGGCAAATAAAAATATTTACTCGGAAAATTTTATTGGGGTTGCCGGAGCATGACCCCACAGTACGATTCCATTCGTTTTGAACTTTTTAGTTGCTTTGATAAAGACACATTAATTCAAGGTTTTGTGAAATTAGTGTAAAAAAATGTTTCTTAGAAGAACCAATATGGGGGGTTTGGTTTGTATGGCAGCCCCATGACCCCATGGTCCGATTTGATCAATTCTTGCATATATTATGTGTTATGTATAGAAACACTTTTTTGTGGAATTTGGTTGAAATTGGTACACAAATAAAAAAGTTTTTGTTAGAAGAGCTCAAATTGGGGAGCTAGGTTTGTATGGCAGCCCCATGACCCAGTGATCCGATTTGGGTGAATCAAACATACAAACAGCCTGCAACAATAAGAAGCACGTGTGCAAAATTTCAGCTTGCTAGCTTCAATACCCGCCGAGTAAAACGCGTCGCAACAGACAGACAGACAGACGGACATGCTCCAATCGACTCCCCAAGTCATGCAAGGCACGCAAAACCCAAAATATTCAATTTCATATTTTTTGTTGGGGAGGGAGGGGTAGATGGGTCGGACCTGACACATCTTTATTACCTTGTCAAGACATCCAACGGCTACCATTTGATATTAATTTGAAGTTTTTCGTGACATTCTATCAAAAGATATGACTGAATATAACTTTGTAGGGGAAGTAGGGGTAGGGGTAGTCGGACCTAATCCACTTTCCATCAACTCAAAGTATATGTCAGAATGAGACATTGATCAAAATTTCAAGTCGATAGCGATATTCTACCGAAAGTTATGGCCGAATTAAAATATCAAGGAGGGGTAGTTTGTATGGGAGGTAGGGGAACCCGTGGTCCGGTTTGGCCCATTTTAAATACCGTCCAAGATTTTAGCAAAACGAACATTTGACCAAAATTTCAAACCGCTAGCTTCATTATTTCGGGAGTTATCGTGCTAACAGACAGACACACGGACAGACAGACAGACAGACAGACAGACAGACAGACAGACAGACATGGCTTATTCGATTCAGGGACCGACCCTGATCATTTATATATATGCTTTGCCATACCTCCGGTGGTTCCTTTGAGGTGTTACATAATATCGGCGTAACAAAAACAATATACCCTTTCACTCTATGAGCGAAGGGTATAAAAATAGCGTAAGCCAGAAGTGAAAAAAGGGTATTTAAAATCATTAAATATTACCGGGAATTTTAGAGAGCATTGGTAAAAGGGTTGTTTATGTGATTGCTTAATAATTTGTTAAAACATTTTCAATTTGGAGCTGGTAGTTGACAGTAACCGATACCCGCCTTCAGGCGGGTATACGGGTTTAAGGCATTTTTCATCCAATATATTCTATATTAGTATAGTGACTTTAGCTCTAGACCCAAACATCAAAAAAAAAAAAAGAGCTGACTTTTGATGCCAAATTGTTCTGTGGCCTCACCGCATTACGCAGTAAAAAGTTAGACTTTTTTGCGCGTCATATTTGGCGGGGGGGTGGAAGGGGGTGGCAAAGGGGTGAAATTATGTTTTTTCGCCAATATCTTGTTAACTGTAATATTTACAGCCAAATGTTTCGAGGACGATTTAAACTACACAAAATTTCCTTTCTAATTATATATTATATCATATACCTTCCCTTGGCAGATTATATGTATACTAGACCTAAAAACATTCGGTGTAATTTCCATTTTTTGATAGTTACATTTTGCGCTCTAGCTCCTGAAGTTATTTAATTGGAGCCATGGTAATTGGGATAACTATTCTTTACAATATATAGCTATCCCACACGGAGACTCAGGCTTCCCCGTCAAAGCATTCAAAGGTACCCTTTGTTTTAATCAGATGGAAATAATATTTGGTGGAGGGTCTAATGGGACCTAGCCTTAACGTTTACCAAAATTTTTCCCGCCTGCTGTGATTCGGCGATAAGTTACAGGCATGTCTTTTTTTTTAAATGTTAATAGGGGATATATGGGAATGCTTTGACGGGGCAGCCTGAGTCTCCGTGCGGGACAGCTATATATTGTTAGGAATAGTTATCCCAATTACCATGGCTAAAATTAAATTACTTCAGGAGCTAGATCGCCAAATATAACTATCAAAAAATCTAAATTACACCGAATGTTTTTAGGTCTAGTATATAATCTGCCAGGAGAAGGTATATGATATAATATACCATTAGAAAGGAATTTGTGAAGCTTAAATCGTCCTTGGAACATTTTGCTGTAAATATTACAGTTAACAAGATATTGGCGAAATATCATAATTTCACCCTTTGGCACCCCCTCCCCTCCAAGTGTGACGCGCAAAAAAAGTCTAACTTTTTACTGCGTAATGCGGTCAGGCCATAGAACAATTTGGCATCAAAAGTCAGCTCTTTTTTTGGATGTTTGCGTTTCATCATTTTTTCAGCTAAAATCACTATACTAAGCTGCTCAAATATTTTGGATAAACAATAATGTAATAGGGGGTACTGCAATAAATAGATTAGTGTATTTAGATGGTTTTAGGTTAATGGCGATTTTAGACTTAGTATTATTGTAGTGCAGGGCCGGATTTCCCATATGGGCAACCTGGGCAGTTGCCCGGGCGGCAAATTTTGAAAGGCGGCATATTTCTGATACTTTCGTTTTTCCATTGAATTAATGTTATGTGAAATATACACATTTCGATATTTGAGGAGGCAATTTAAATAAATTAAAATAAAGCAAAAGTCGTTTCTTTGTTCAGTGACGGACTAACATATCTGACGTCAGTAGCAGTGGCGGATTCAGGATGATTTTTTGGGGAGGGAAATCCACCTATACATATAATTTGAGTTAAATTTATACTTTATTCATTCCAGAAAAACTGTTTTACAAATATCTCGACGTCATCTACGTATATTATTGTTCTTATTGAGTTGTATTCATTATGTACCTTTGAACAAAATATAAAACATATTTTTTACAAATATTGTTAATTTTTTCTTTGCCTTGATATGCGAATATTTCAATAATTTCTTCTGCGGAAATGTGAACGTCGTAATGTAGCGCAGCCAATTTTTAATTCTAGGGAGAGTAGAAAATGAGCGCTCGGCACTCGCGTTAGTAATTAGAAAAGTACAAAAAATCCGGAGATATCTGTGGAGTATCAAATACACGTCGTCATCACATTTTTTCAGAGTCTCCAATGCATCAGTCACCAAGGGATTGTCTCCAGACTTTTTTTGGTTGTTCGAGTAATTTATCCAATTACTCAACTGACCATTAACTTTCAAACTTGTGACGTCTTTCTTTTATTTGGCGAAATGTAATTCTCTCTCTCTGACTCTCTAGAAGTGATTTTGTTTTTGAGTACATGGAGAATGCCGGCGAACATGATCCTACATTATATTATGGCGCATTTTCTCAATCTTATGATAAATAGCAGCAAGTTGAGGTTAAGGCATTCCACAAATCGCAGCAGAGTTATTGTTTTGTCTGCGTGTTAATTTAACTTGCTTCTTTTCATGACAAGTTTGTGGAGTTGTACCGTTGTATTTTATGTTTTAATTTTTTCAAGTATGAAACCGAAAGTTTTTTAACTATGAAAGCAAAAATGATTTTATGCGCTTAGGGGGGGAGGGGGAATTCCCCCCCCCCCCCCCCCCCCCCCATAAATCCGTCACTGTCAGTAGGCGACTTTTGCCGCTGTACCAACTTTGCCCCTTACTTTTACAATCCAACGACTAATCGATTGATCCTTGACTCCCAATTTGTTTCAATATGGCTGGCTAACGAATTAAGCGAACACTTCTAAAAAGGGAATAATGTCCAAACCTTCCGCAATAATAAAATAATAAATATCGAATAAAAAGGTCTAAGGAATCGAGTTATGTATGTGCCATCATGTGGTAGATTTAGGGGTTGCTTATGAATCCAATGCGTAAATTCAACAAAATATTTATTTTCAAATATTCTTTTGAGCTCTAATGAGTAGGTAGCTCCTCCAAGAGCGAAAACGCCGGAAACCAACGTATTGTCATATTTTTTTCGTCTTTTCTAGACGTTCCAGTGGGTTCGATAGCTTTTCGCGTACACGATAATGAATAACACTCGCTTTACTGTAACACTATTTATTACAACACACACACGGATATATACACGATTTACAATTTCACTAATTGCTGACTAGTTATCGATCCGACATAAATCACGAGTAAAACTATACTGACTCGTTTGTATTTCTTGCTAGTGACACTAGCGCCATCTGGTGCCAAGTACCGAAATACAATTTGCGTTGACGTATAGACTAGGCGTATTGCAGTATGTTTAAAAAATGTACACCTCACATGAATGCGATTGATCTACTTTCAGCTTAAACTAGTGACGTAGGGCGGCAACACGACTACTGCCCAGGGGCGCTGCTGAGGGTAAATCCGGCCCTGTTGTAGTGTGGGCTTGAAACCCACAGAATATTCAATAGAGACCCCTTTAGAATTATGGGGCTGTTTGTTGCGTGTTCCAGTACGCAAGAAAATGACCTAATCTAAATACTGTACTTAAATCAAACTTATTAAAAATGCGTCTAACGTATAGTGAATCGCTTGTTACTCCACGAACCTCTACTTTGTCGACTGGGGCTTTTTGACCAGCAGCCTTATAGGCACTTGAGGGGCAACTATTACCTTTGTCCCTGGCCCTGAAATTGGCTTCGGCATCCTTTGGACTCCAGGGCGGATTTGAATATGGTATTATTAATTTTTTTAAGGTATTCTATAGTAAACAGGATATGGTAAAATAATTCGAATAGAAAGGTATCCAGTACCTTAACAAGCGCTTATATTATGCTTGTTGTTCGAATTTTGGGGTGGAAGGAAATATTGTTTTTTACAGAAAAAAGAGAAACGAAAAAAAACTGTTGTTTGGCGGAAATGTTATATAAATTTGTAATGTTTTAAACCCAGATTTTTTTCAAAAATTACTAGACCTAATTTGTAACACCAGCTGGGATTGAAATACAATAATAAGCTTATTTTATTGTATTTTTATTAAGGGTGCCCTATCTAATATTAACCTCAGGGTGACAGATACCACTGTCTATGAGTTCTAATACCCTAACAAATATAAAAAATGAATATAACACCAAAAATTTCAATCAAAATACTCTACAAAAAATCTCTTTTTGTTCGAGCAAATGTGATTTTTTTTTTCATGGTAAGCCCGTATACCTACCCGCCTATAGGCGGGTATTCTTATTTTCCATTTATAAAGTAATCATCGACAAAAATCATAAAATTTATTTAAGAATATCATTTACCAGAACATACTAATATTAAAACACAAGTTCTTGTATAAATATTTCTTGCCTTTAAGAGTCACGGGTTTGAGGGTTATTTTAATTTTTGAGATCTAAACAGAAACCAATTTTTGGGTCCCAACTACCTTTTTCAAACAAACCAAATCTTTTAAGATGGATTACGTAATATCTCTCTAGCACAGGGGTTCCCAACCTTTTTCAGTACATGCCCCCCTTGCAAGGTTACCAGAATATGGCGCCCCCAACGAAAATTTCGCTCAAAAACGGAAGAAGGCATTTTCAGCTCATTCTTTTTCTTTTGCTAAGAATTCCCAATGTTGACAAATAAAGAGAGTCATTTGTATCATTGGACAAATCTCATAGAGATTTTGGACTAATCAGATCAGCTTGGATACTATTTTCGCAATTTAAATTTATGAGCAGTTCCAACGCTTACTTTTAGCTCATTTGAATATTGAATTGATTGCACCATTAAACTATATAACAAGGCTTCATTGGGCGGGCAATTCGTCACACCATGGCAACGTTTGTGCTCTGTGGCCGTGATGGTTCGGTCGCCACTCTGTGAAATAGACACTCATAGAGAAACGAGTTTCCAAACTCGGCACGACTCGTCGCAAATTTATTATTCAGAAGAAGATGATAAGAAATATTCTTATCGTAGAATAATAAACTAACAATGCGACTAGGAAGTGGTATGGCTGACAACCGTATCACACTCCGAATTCAGTTGTCTTTGTAACGTTGATGACTACACTCGGTAGTCATCAACGCACCACTAGGAGTTACGGTAATCAAGATAGAGAGATGACAACGTTTGAGTTTTACTGATACGAAGTGAAGAAAACGTAGCAACCGTAGCAGCCACAGCTGAATTGGATATTGCCGGAGAGCTAGATTTGGCCCTACATCCCTACTACATTGGGTCAAGAATTGAGGCGGCATGATCATAAGACGGTTATTGCGCGCTGAAAATGTTGCCTGAAGATCCGGTGTCAGACCAAAAACTCATTTTCCCTGGCGAGGTCAATTTTTTGGCTCAGCGGTGCGTCAACAAGCAAAATTTAAATCATTGATCGACTAGATGTATTTTATGAAGCACCATTTCAATTTTATTCATGTTTAACGGTAGTGCACTCCTGGTTTTTCCCTTGGTCTATATTCCTAAAACAATTTCAGCTATCATCATCAAACAGACTTTGGACAGTGGCTCCTCGCTAATATATTGTGGTTGCAGCGATTTAGAAATTTTGTTCATGATTTGAAGAATTTTACCAGCTCGTTGCCGTTGTAATATAATCCATCACATAAACACTCGAGTTAAGCCCACGCCCCCTGTGATATAACGTACATACATATTCACTAATACATTAACATGCAATCCATTGTTTGATACATAACTTTCATTTTGTATAGTCAGTCGTCACTCAATCCTCATTAGCTTCACTTGCATACTTTTCCTATTCTAATTATATTTTCAATTTATATTAAATAATGAATTATCCTAATGTATAATATGAAGCCTAATCTAAACTATTCTGAATAAGTAATCTTATATACGCTAAACCAAAGTGTTGTGATAGAACATTGAACAAACATACTCGGAAACATTCAACAACATAACACCCCCCTTTGCCAACCGCCACGCCCCACTAGGGGGGCGCGCCCCACCGGTTGGGAAGTACTGCTCTAGCACTTTCATCATTCATATCTTTAAATAATTATTATACCAAGTAAACTTTGTCAGGAATTCAAATGATCGGCTCCTTGACCTGGTCTTACCCAATTTTTTCCCTGCATATCTCTTTCGTCCTCTCCATATTATTTCGTAGACCCTGACCCTCATTACCCTCTCATGTTTATTGAACTAGCATTTCCTTGAGCGTCATTTAAGCATAATATAACTGTTAGTCGTTTCAAATATCGAAAAGCTGATTTGCTGATTGCAATGCTATATCTGCTGAGTTGCAATCAGTTGACTGGTCCTCCTTTTTTGCTGATATTTGTTGTGAACGAGCTGTGGAAAAGTTCTATAACTATCTAAGCATTGTTATTTCGCACCACACTCCACTTTGTTCAGCAAAAAAAAAGTAAGAGTTTTCTTTGGTTCACTCAAGCAGTTGCTAGCGCATTGCGAAAAAAGGATAAAGCCCGCACCAAGTGAAAGCATTCTCCATCTCCCCTCTACCTTCAAACGCTCTCGTGATGATGCTAAAAATTACTTTTCAAATATAGAAATGTCTCTTGCGGCCAATCAAGTGAAGCCTTTTTGGTCGTATATACGATCTTTAAAGTCTTCCTCTAATTCGCCACTGAATTTAGAGTTTCATGACTCTACAGCTGACACTCTAGCTGAAGCATGTGAATTGTTTGCTAAATTTGTTTGCCTCTACAGGAGTAGCAGGAGTAATCCTGCTAATCCTTCGCTTTCCAACTTGCCCCCTAATCGCTCGTTTCCTCCCCATATTCCTGAATTCGCTATATGTTCAGATGAGGTAGCTGCTATTTTTGGATAGGGGCTCTGGTCCTGACGATTTACCAAACTTCTTTGTTAAATCATTGTCCTCTTCCTTAAGTATTCCCTTAACCTTTATTTTCAATTTAAGCCTAAATAGTGGTATTTTTCTAAATTCATGGAAAGCGGCAAATATCCTTCCTAATCCCAAATCCCCAAACACGCCCTCTGTATCAAATTACCGTCCCATATCTCTTTTGTCCTGTTTTCCTGAAAACCTTGAGCATATCGTTCATAATAATCTTTATCCTGCAGTTTCTGCGCTTTTCGCTGACCAGCAACATGGCTTCGTTAAAGGTCGTTCGGCTTGCACCAACCTTATGAGTTTTACCAACACCGTGGCCAGTGGCGGAACAACTTCACTCGGCCCCCCCCCCCCGCCAACTTCTTGAGTGGGCCCCCTACACTGAGAAAAAAGCAGAGGGAAATCGGTGATGACTAAAAAGTGTGGATCGACCTTAAACCAACTATTTTGAAACTAGATTGATGTTACCGTGTTTGTACTAAAATTAAGAACGTCACACTTAAAATAACTTTGCAAAAAGCTATACTTTGACTCTTTGTAATCTTATATTGAGAATAGCGTTCTTGTTGTAACGTTTAATGATTTCATCAATCTTTTTTTTTATTTTAAAAGAAAAACGCTCACTCGCTTTAAGCATAGTAAATAACCTGTGCCTACAATGGTATTCGATCCCGCGAACCTATGATTTGAAGACAAGCGCCCTATCTACCCTAATGCCGCACACACACGGTTAGTCCGCATTATTTTTCTTTTAATTTCCGTTTCGTCAAAATCGAAGAAAATGTATGAATTTGACGCAACGAAGAATCCAAAAAATGGATTCGGACGCTTCGTGTGTGGGCGGCCTAAGTTTTTAACTTGCTAGACAATTGAAAAAAGCGACACGTTATTAGTTCAACTCTATTCCTTGTTTCAGCTTTAGGTTTAAGTGTGTTTTAATTTAAATCCTCTTGGTAACCCTCCTTTCAAACCAATTGTGGCATCTGCACCACAGTCCTAATGACCGTGTATATACCGCCTGCAAGATAAAATATTTTATTCTTCAACGACATATACAGGCCGTACTAACTAGTTTGAACTACAGGTTTAGTACCACTCTCTTAGTTCGTTTTTGGCAGTTCATGACAAAATGGATTGGAATTTAGACCGAAAGTTTAGAAACTATCACCAAAAGGGTGAGTCTGATTTCAAACTGCGGCTACAGTTACAGCTAATAGCGCATTGCCATGCCAGGAGCACAATTGAGGATCCTGATTGTCTTTCAATGATTTTCGGACAATAGGGACCTGGTGAAAGAGGAACAATAAATTTAGCATTTTCACTTAGAAAAATGTCTTCTTGTCTACAAAAAAAATTATATATCGGAGTGTTGTTTTTCGCAGTCGTGTTGTTTGTATGGTTCGGGAAATCCTTCGTATGGCTTTTGGGCCCCTAAATATCGTGGGCACCCCGCCACGCGGGCCCTTATGCGCCGCCCCTGACCGTGGCTCGTGCCTTGAACAACCAGTGTCAAGTTGATGTAGTATACACTGACTTTTCGAAGGGTTTTGACAAGGTTGACCATGGTATTTTATTTGCCACACTTCATGGTTTTGGTGTTAGCGGATCCCTTCTAACTTGGTTTTCGTCATACCTGTGTAACCGTGAGTACCGACCGTGTTGTATACAACGGCTATTATTCTTCACCTTTTTGTCCATCGTCTGGTGTCCCCCAGGGTTCAATTTTAGGCCCACTTCTATTTAACATTTTTGTTAACGACTTACCTAGTCAGGTTTTTTCGTCCTGCTTGCTTTATGCCGATGACTTAAAACTTAATCTTCAAAACTATTCCGAAATGGTTTTCGAGATAGTGCTTAGCCAACTTGATATAAGTGTTGAGACCAACAATAACTCAAAGCTGACAAAAGGCGGGACAAAGTCACTTATATCAAGTTGGCTAAGCACTATCTCGAAAACCATTTCGGAATAGTTTTGATCGGCTGCAAATCGTTAGCTGGCATTTGCTCGGCACTAAAAAAGATTTGAGCTTTCCTATTTGTTTAATTATAGTTAGTTGAGCATTCGGATTATCAAGTTGGCTAAGCATGTTCAAAAAAGATCGGGTGGGTATAAATGTGGAATAATTGCTATATTTATTTTTTGGAATTGAGCTAACGAAAAACGCGACAATTCATTAGTAATTAACGGTAAAACATTCGGTTCGAGTCCTGACTATGACCAACAGATGGCGAGCGGACGTTTTCGTAGACTCGAATCAGAGTGTGTTTCAATTATAGCTTGAATTGGAACACACTCTGATTCCGCCTTTTTATGGCAAGCTGACGACTATCGTATTGATGCAGTCCTGTCATCGTATTACCACCAAAGGACAAAGCTCATATGCGGAAGAACGTTATGCCTACAACAAGAGATTTGACTTCCCTCTTCTACATTTCCATAATTTGAGTTAATAAAATTTGGATTTCACCGGTTTGACACGTCTGCTCTAATGAATTTTTGCAATGAACATGTACACTTATCCGTCATGAAACTTTTACAAAAGTTGCTAATGCTGCCAACAAATTGTGTGCTCTTAAGCGGGTTGGTGCACTTATCTGCCTTGAAATGTATAGAAAATCGCATTGAATGGATGGTGCATGAAAATTGTGTGTACTTTACCGAGTTTTGCTCTTAAGCGTGTTGCACTTATCCGCGTTTTACTGTACTGTTTTGTGTATGGTAGACAAGCACATATTTCCTTTACAATGTCTACTATGTCGTTTTATATTCATGTTAAAACTCTCTAATTATTCATAACTTTGAGAACACAAAAAAAAGGAAAATTTGTTTTTCATTATTTTAAAATAAAAGTAAATTTAACTTCACCAACTCATTAGTAAAATTCACCCCGCCAAATATTATTTTTCTACAAATGAGTTAAAACCTCATTGTACTCGACCTCAAACATAAATCAGAGTGTAGAGTCGAAACACTCGACTGCATGAATTCTGGAAATTTTCTGATTATATTGAGCAGCTTTTAAGTTAGCAGAAAAATTGCAAATTACATAAAAAATTCGCGAGAATTTCAGTGCAAAAAATATAAAGTGCCTACATCATAATTAATAGTAATACTTCATGAATAATAACAAAGCAATGCAGTGGAATTGTTAAAATAAAATGCATTGGGTTGAATTATTTGAGTTATGAAAATGTTTGTTTGTTTAAAATATTTCATTTGAAGAACTAGCTCAAAAGAGGCCACTCCCTTTCAAGGTTTTACTAAATTTTCACAAACCATTTGACAAAAGTAGTTAGGCCAATCAAAGAAGAGATTATAGAGAACATCGAAGGGGGTGACGATTTTTTTCTTCGGTATTTTGCTAGATGTAGTTAGGAGGTAAAGGTACTAATTTTACTCGGAGCTGACGGGTTTACACAACATACATGCCAATCTATAGATACACGTATACCAATTATGTTGTGTGGATGTTTTCTATGTGAAATTTCTGATTTTTAAATTAGCTACATATATCTGGATAACTGCTAGGAATTCGACCTATGCATGTAAGATGAACTTTATAGGAAATTGTGTAAACTTTCATTCTTGCTCAGAATTTTTTTTTTGTAGAGTTCGCGGTTTCGGAGATATACCGGGGAATTAGCTGATAAGCACAAGCATGGGATATTTGAACCCGCTCTCCCAACCTTAGCGCACTCCCCATGACCGCGTGCTTTTAGTATGTTTTCCTCGTAACCACCCCTTATAAATTCATGAAATAAAAAACCGTCGCCCCGCTCCCGATTTTCCACAATGTTGGTCTTTATACTTATAAATGGGAAAAATTAAATTTGGAAGTTTGGTTTAAGCTCTTGAACTTTTTACTAATTCAAGACCAGGCAACAGGAAGTATATCAAATGAAATCAAATTGCACACTGCACAAAATTATCTTGCAACTTTTTACTGAAAAACGATCCCGGAAGACACCAGAACCAAACAAATGTGGAAAAAACGACTTTTTTGATAATTTTCGGTTTTGAATAGACTATATCAGGGAAACCGTTAGGAATCTGACAAATGTATGTTCAAATAAGTTTTTGGAAATTTAATGGGCTTTAATACTGCCATACAAATACTCTCAGGAGGACTCACCCCTTCCGAGATATTTCTGAAATTAGGTCGAAAACATGCCATCCCTCCCCACGTTAGCGCACACCTCATGACCGCGAGCTTTTAGTATGTTTTACTCCGGACTATCTCTTATAGATCCGTGAAATAAAAAACCGTCACCCCTCTCCCGATTTTCCACAATGGTTGTTTTCATTCTGATGAATATAGAATATTACTTCGTTGAGACTTTTAACTCTCGAATGACAGGAGACAAGCCAAGAAGAAGTGTATCAAATTGAAGCAAATTTAACGCTTACTAACTTTGACCAACAAAAGTTCTTGGAAAAACATTCCGATGAGACACTAGAGTCAATGGAATGCGAACAATTTTTTTTTGAGTTTTAATAACCAATATCGGAAGAACCCTTTAGGAGTTTTGCATATGCAAGTCTGTGCAAATAAATAGGATATTTAGAAAGCTTTAATGCTTACTCACAACTGTTTTCTCTGCGACTCACCGTTTTCGAGATATAGCCCAAAACACCAAAAATTACACAAAATTGCACCTTTAACCCCCTGTCCCCGCGTTAGCGCACCCCTCAGCACCGAGTAAAATTAGTACCTTTACCTCCTAACTACTCCTAACAAAATACCGAAGAAAAAAATCGTCACCCCCTTCGATGTTCTCTACACCCCCTTTTTATGCTTTCATTGCTTGGCCTAAGATCCTTCAATTAATTATGTTGAATGATCATACTAGTAGCTTCCATTAGTTCAACTCAGCGAATTATTAATGTCCTTAATTACTCACACTCGATTATGATACAAACACACAGAACAGAGCTGGTTTAATAACTAATATCCTTCTCATTACTTCATGTTAAACAAGTGCGTACTCACATCGAACCGATTACATGCTCCCCTTGAAACTTGAGTCCTGCATAATTAATCATACTTAGTATTCTCAGGAACCATTTATTGTCCCGCCCCAAACAACCATGCGTCTCTTGTCTCGCTATACAACGCAATAAGCAATTCCGAACTGGAATTTGATGTCGTTATTGTCGTAGGGATTTAATGATTCAAAATTTACCGGTAAATCCTTCGTATTTGGTCTGAGCCCATGTTATCGATTCAGGCTGAATGCTAAAACGGCATAGTACAAGTCTTTTCATCAAGAAAGCGAAAATTAAACATATCCTGTGGATTTAACTAACGTGCATATATGAACCTACACGCAAGTTTGATAGTTGAACTTGTAACTTAAAAGTTTTTGCATTTTAGTGGTTGGGATAGGTATTTGGGGATGCCTATTATTCAGGATTAGAAAGTTTAATCTATTATGGCTTTCAATATAGGTTTTAGTGTTTAAGGAGTTTCAGTTCCATGTTAAATATTCTAAGGATCAGAATCATTTATCTTGCTATTTTGGAAAATGGACAAAAAACGGTGGACTTAGACTATACAGGGTATCCCGCAACCGGTTCGCCATTTTGTGTTCGGAAAATTGCCGCCAAAGGTATGCCCCTAGCTTTTACCGTTACGTAGTAATTGCATTTTTTGTGAATCTTGTAAAAAAACACGACTTTCTGCGGAAAATTGAGATTCCCCCCTTCCAATAAAATCAAATCTCGAACATTTCGAAGTTCTTCGTACCTTCTCAGATATAACTGTATAAATTTCCTGTTTAACTTTTTATGATTAACGTAAACCCATATTTCCTAACGGTACATTGAAGTAAAACTCCAAAGTTAACAATAGTTAGCTTTCGAATGACTCAGGGGCATATGAAAGAGGTTGAAGCTTGCCATGGCCGTGAAGTTTAGCGGAGTATATCCTACATCTGCTAAGAGTGGCCAAAGGACCATCTAATATTTGAATTTTCATAAAAGTAGCCGAAGCCAACGCCGAAACCTACTACACCTACTCAATTGAAGGTGCGAAAATATAAGCAACCTGAGATTTTTCTTGTGGCGTGCTTGTAGAATCTTTCGAAAGCAGAAAACATTTTAGCGCAGCACCATCTCTGTGATGCTGAGTTACTTGCCCGATTTTCTCATTTTCCGTCTGTTAAAACTATTTTCGTGCGACGAAACGTCCTCGTCCTCGGGTTAATATAAAACCCGATTTGTATCTAATATTACATCGAACAATTTCGCAGGGGGTGTGAACCCCCAAAACCCCTACGTAGGATCGCCACTGGAATGACTTATAAAAAAGGGATGCAGTCACTCAGTTTATGTGTAATAATTTGCGCTGATATTACGAAAATTCGCACAGTACCTACTTTGGCATAGGAAGAATATGCAAATTTCGAAGAAATGCATTTGAAATTATTTGTATTTTGGGCTGTAAAGCACGTTGCGAAAACGCAGCGCCAGGGCTTAACGTGTACTTTTTTGGTCAAAGAAAAGTCTCTTCCATACACTGAAAACGTCTTATTTTTATAAATAATAGCCTATAATTTAGAAACAAAAGCTACAGTAGACATCGTTTATAGCGACATCGAAGGGACCGACTATTTTATGTCGTTATAGCCGATCGTCGTTATACCCGCTCATATGGTTTATAACGACCGCCCTCGTTATATACGATCATATTGTTTATATAGCGTCCTGTCGTCGTAATAAGCGATCATAACAATGTAAAGTCAAAACCCGTTTTAGACCACGAACTTACGGTGGTCCACTTTTTAAATGTAGACGTTTGCCGACATGACGTCCTTGTATGACACACAAATGAACGGAATGGCTGATTTCAGTATGTAAAGCGCAGTATAGACCTCGGGCGGAATGAAAATGAAATTTTAGTCCGCTGCGATTTTTTCAATGAAAATGCATGCTTACTGTCGTGGAACATGTCGGTAATGATGGGGAATTCCATAAGCTACAATCCGAATATGGTTCCAACATTTTTCTCGGCCATTTTATGTATTATTTTTCGATTCCCCGGTCATTTCACCGTGGAAAATATCTAATGACGGGGGAATCGAAAAATAATACATAAAATGGCCGAGAAAAATTTTGGAACCATATTCGGATTGTAGCTTATGGAATTCCCCATCATTACCGACATGTTCCACGACAGTAAGCATGCATTTTCATTGAGAAAATCGCAGCGGACAAACATTTCATTTTCATTCCGCCCGAGGTCTATTCAGGCCTTAAGACGAAACCGGACGGGTAAACTTGCAAGACAAGAGAGCTTTTGTAGTGGCCAGCAGACAAGCATTGTCCATTTCACATTGTAAGAACGCGTCTTACGAAAGAAAAAAATCGTGACACGATTGTTTTTCTTTCGTAAGATCTTTCGTATGATCGATAAGACGATTGCGCCTACCAATAGTTCAGGCGTTCTGCAAAGACAATTAGCGCGTGTTTTACTTGCATTTTAATCTTGTCGACTGGTCACTTCATTGTACACTAACTTTGGAGCGTGCATGGCAACATTTATACATAGGTACTTGCTGTGTGATTATTGTTCGCCGGTCCGTGTTTTGATCGGATAGTGTGAAATGATCATACGATGGTTCTTGTCGTCCAAGTTTACCCGTCCGGTCGTTTTCTTACAATTTGAATTCAGCCAATGGGAGAATTCACATTGGAAGACAAAACCGGACGGGTAAACTTGCAAGACAAGAACCATCGTTCTTACAATCTGAATTGCACAATGCTTGTCTGCTGGCCACTACAAAAGCTCTCGCCGTCCGTTTATTAGCACAAACAAACACCCGGCATTGTGCAATTCAGATTGTAAGAACGATGGTTCTTGTCTTGCAAGTTTACCCGTCCGGTTTTGTCTTACAATTTGAATTCAGCCAATAGCTGCTTCTGAATTTTGTTTAAATTATTTTTCAGAAATACAGGATAACATTAAAAATACCAATAAGGGCATAAATGGAAAATATAGCAAATTGCCAAATTGTGGCTATGTAGTCTTTTTTCCCAACCCAATTGCGAGGACTTTTCTTAAGGTCCATCTAGATTGATCGCCAAATGGTGTCACGTGCAACCAAATGGCTATTGTCATTGCATCCAAACTGATCGCCATTTGGATGTGCGTCCAGTTTTGTTATTCAATATGGCAACTCAAACCGCTTGTCAAATTCAAAGTGACATTTTTGCAACTTTTGTTCGTTCTTTTGTGTGAAATTGAATAATTCTTGAATGGCCGTGTAATAATTCAAACTCGCAGAATCCGATTTTAATAATCAAATTTAGAATAATCATCAAAATGAAGTTATGGTTATGTCATTTTCCGTCTCCATTTAGTTGCAAGTGTAGATGCTAAGTAGCAACCAAATGGCTGTTCATGATGCCAGTTTTTGGACGTGCAACCATTTGGCGGTCAATCTAGATGGACCTTTAGACCAATTGTTGCTCTTTTAAACAAATCAACAAATTCTCAAATAGGATTTGATTTTCTTGTCGATAAAACCTAAAGCTGGACCTGTTTTGTTGTAGTCTCTACAGGGTTGCACACACGAACCAGACGGTTCTTAAAATGTTGTAAAAATTAAAAAAATTCAAGTTTCAGAATGTTTTTTAAGCATGCCAAAGAATTTTTTCATCATTAAACTTTTGGAGTCATTTTCGGCAACTTCAGTCCACTTTTCACAGCAGATAACTTAACTTAAGTAAACTTAAATTCTTCGGTTGGCCCCTTAATTTTTCTCAACGTGCGTAGTTAATTTTTATAACTGCTTGATTTCAAGGGCTTAAAAGAATAAAGTCAGAGCTGGTAAATCAGAAACCGACTAGAACGCCGTCGAATCTCGAATCTTGCATCACGATATGTCCCTGTCACAAAGCAAATTGCAGAAAACTAATTTTGAGGCACTAATAATATGGAATAACAACTGCAACGTCCAAGATAGCGGAGTTCGTTGGTACCGAATTGATGTGGATCCGCTACATAAAGTTTAGGGCTGGTTCCCAAAAATATGTTAAGTGATGAAAACGGGCACGATTTTCTGCCGTGCAATTTTTCACTCCCCTGTGAAAAATTGTCTCTGCTGTGTTGATTGTTTTATTGCAAACAAAATTTCGTAACATGAATTTACTATTTCTTATGACTTTTTAAAGACATTCAGGTTGAGTGCGATTGCGATGCGATGCGGTACTTTTTTTTAACTTTTTTTTACGTATGAGTGAACTTCCGCACTGAATTTTATTTCCAACTCGAGCTTGATCTTTGCATGCCGAAAAAGCAATCATTATTTTACATACAAAAAATGACTTTTGTCGAGCGTTCGTCGTTATATCCGTTAATTTTGTCTCTCTTTGATTCCACTGAAGCCATGATTTTTACCATTCAATGCGTGTTTACCTAAAATTCTGCAATGTAAATAAGAAAAGTGATATACCGTTGGAAAGCCAACATGTTGCAACTTTTATCAACTTTGCAGAGTTGTACGTATAAAGCACCGTTATGCAATTACTGTTTGAATTTTCGATGAAAAATATATTTTAAAATTTCTGTTAAGTTTGAGTAACTGTATCTTGAAAGTGCCGATAATGTTGGCAACAGTAAAAATTTAAGTTTTCGTGAAATTTTATGTAGTTTCTGAAACTGAAATCAAATCTTGGATTAAGCCATCAGGAGTGCTGCAAATTAAGATTTTGCGTGACAAGTCACGATTTTCGATGACTTTCACAAAAAGAGCGATAACAAGGTAACGGTAAAAAAAATCCGATTGTATTGGAAATTTTCTTGCTGAAACAAGTTGCGCTATCAACCCTTACAGTATTGACCACCCAATGCGGGACACCCTGTATGTATACTTTTTATATGGTCGGAAATGCTTCCTTCAATGCGTTACAAACTTTATGACAAAGTTAAAATACCCTTTCACTCTATGAGCGAAAGGTAAAAAAACGAGAAGGATGCTACGTACAGCGCACTATACAGGGTGTCCCGCATTGGGTGGTCAATACTGTAAGGGTTGATAGCTCAACTTGTTTCAGCCAGAAAATTACCAATACAATCGGAATTTTTTCTACCGTTACCTTGCTATCGCTCTTTTTGTGAAAGTCATCGAAAATCGTGACTTGTCCCGCAAAATCGTAATTTGCAGCACTCCTGATGACTTAATCCAAGGTTTGATTTAAGTTTCAGAAACTACATAAGATTTCACAAAAACTGAAGTTTTTCCTGTTGCCAACATTATCGGCACTTTCAAGATACAGTTACTCAAACTTAACAGAAATTTTAAAAACGATTTTTCATCGAAAATTCAAACAGTAATTGCATAACGGTGCTTTATACGTACAATTTTGCAAAGTTGATAAAAGTTGCTTCAACATGTTGGCTTTGCAACGGTATATCATTTTTCTTATTTACATTGCAGAATTTTAGGTAAACACGCATTGAATGGTAAAAATCATGGCTTCAGTGGAATCGTTAAAAATTTTCCCTTGACTCGAAAAAAGACATACAAAGGCAATTATAATTCGGGATAGAATCTCGCTACATTATTTTGACCAGAACTGTAAGATATTTGAAATTTGGTACATTGTTTGGCAAATGCAACGGTACTTATAACGGTTAAAATTTAATATTTGCTATTTATGGCAGATAGACGGGTGCCCGCTCATAATGCGAGACCTATCAAAGAATATTTGGAAAACGAATTTCCCGGAAAGTGGATTGGCAGATTTGGGACGGTTGCGTGGCCTGCGAGAAGTCCCGACCTTACTCCCCCAGATTTTTATTTATGGGGTAACTTAAAAAACAATGTCTATTCCGAGCCGATTATTTCCCGGGAACAGCTGCTACAGCGAATTAATGATGCTTGTGGTAACATTAAGGAAACCCCTCCTGAAATCCTTCGGAACGTTTCTTCCATGCGCCGAAGGTGTCGAGTCTGCATACAAAATGGAGGAGGCCAATTCCAGCAGCATTATTCCAATTCATCAAACATACCCATTTAATCATTAGTTAATATTTTTAGTTTATTGGTTCTTTCTCATATTTAAAACTTTATTTTCAATTTTATTTAGCAAATTTTCAAAATTGCGGTAGTAAAATATAAAAAATAAATGAATAAAATTTTAGTTTAAATAATCCGATAACAAAATAATTACGTCGTTTTTTTACATTCAATATGTGTAATTCCAAAATCCCGTAATGTAAATATGAAAAGTGATATACCGTTGCAAAGCCAACATGTTGAAGCAACTTTTATCAACTTTGCAGAGTTGTACGTATAAAGCACCGTTATGAAATTACTGTTTGAATTTTCGATGAAAAATCTATTTTAAAATTTCTATTAAGTTTGAGTAACTGTATCTTGAAAGTGCCGATAATGTTGGCAACAGGAAAAACTTCAGTTTTTGTGAAATTTTATGTAGTTTCTGAAACTGAAATCAAATCTTGGATTAAGTCATCAAGAGTGCTGCAAATTACGATTTTGCGTGACAAGTAACGATTTTCGATGACTTTCACAAAAAAAGCGATAACGAGGTAACGGTAAAAAAAATTCCGATTGTATTGGTAATTTTCTTGCTGAAACAAGTTGCGCTATCAACCCTTACAGTATTGACCACCCAATGCGGGACACCCTGTATATATACCAGCACGATTTCAGTATCTGCGGCGCCAAATGTTGATGATGCCATTTCATTAATATTGGCCTGAATCTACCGAATTTGCAATCCTTTTTCGCGAAATCGTAACGGTTCTCCAGATATTCAATGTCAAAGTTTGGCATTTATATGGGGTACCTCAGTTTTTAATGGGAAATTGGGGGTATTTTCACTGATGATGGTAATGTGAATCTATAGTATTGCACCAAAAATGACGTTTTAAATTTCATTTGCCTGCCTGTATAGCAAATTTTACAATTCTTGCTCGCAAATATATTTCGACTTTTCATATTATTAACATTTTTGCCAAATTGGTAAAACTTACTATTCTAGTGGGAGTGATTAAAATTAAAACGTCAATTTGATGGCATTGAACACTTTCCCCAATGTTTAAAGCGGAAATATCCCCCTTTTCTTATCAAATTTCTTAACTGGCTTCATAGAAAAGTCAAACTTTGGCATTGAATATCTGGAGAACTGTTACGATTTCGAGAAAAAGGATTGCAAATGCGGTAGTTTCAGGCCAATAATAATGAAATGGCATCATTAAAATTTGGCACCGCAGATACTGAAATCTCCCCCATATGCCATAAACAGGTTTTTGAAAATTTGTTAACAAAAAATCAACTTTTTTCAAGTTTTTCAAATTTGCGAAAGACGTTTGTGTATGTTAAATCATTTCTTATCGAAAGTATCGATTTTTGGCCACCCCTGTAGTCTGTAGAGTATAATTAATTGTTCCTAAATTTCTCCATTTTTAAAAGTTCTAAGTCAACGAGAGGTCAAAACGAATATTTGGCAAGTTTTGACTCAGTAATCAAATGGCAGTCTGCTTCATGTAAATTGAAAATCCTGTTGGCCACAGTTATACGATTTACCGTTACCCATTGCATTGATTTTTCAACAAATCATGACTCTATACAACCAAGGCTGTATGTAACTGCAACCATGGGTGTAGCCAGGGACGTAGCCAGGATTTTGTTTCGGGAGGGGTCCAAATATTGCCCCCGTACTATTTTTTTGTTTTCTATAAATTTGATGAAAACGATTTCAACCTTTAAATTGAAATTATGGTCTGTGTTATTAGGTTAATTTTAACAGGGTAGTACACTAAGAATTACTACAAGATTCCATGTGTCCCGAAAGAAATTAAGGGGAAGTCCTCTTCGAAATGAACAGTGTGATTTTGTGAAATATGTGTTACTGGAGATCTTTTGCTAGAATGGTACAGTATTTAATAGCAAAGATTCTAAATTAAAAAGAATGGAAAAGCTTTTTCGGGGTTTGTTAGGAGCACCCAAAGGAAGATTTAAATTTATGGTTATTTCACTAGGGTCCATCGTTAGAAAAAATATTAGAGCTCCAACCAGTGGCACAACTTGGATCTTATCCTTGAAATGGCTAAGGTCACCCATGTTACTGGACATTTGAAGCTGCTGTCGCAAGTTGATGATGGTGCTATTTTCCAGTAATGATGCTATACGGTGGTGTTTCTATATAGTTCCCGTTGCATTCATAATAATTTTCGATGCAAATTTTTACGTATTTTAGCGTCGAAAGAACACGAATCGAGAATCATTATTTTCAGCATTGTGGTCGACGAGGGATGGTTTAAATGTATATCACAACGGTCTACAAGTTAGATCAAGGCGCGCAGCCGGATTTTAGAAAAAAGGCATGGAAAATGCAAAAAAAGGAATTTATGCACAAGCAAAATCTGGGCTGGTGTTGCGCTAATATCTTCCCAGGTAAAAAAAAAAAAACATTGGGATCACTGGTAGGCAGAACTCAAACTTGTGTAGTTCTTATTTCATATTTTCTTTTCACAATTTCTCGGTCTACCCCTCCCGTTGTTGCGCCACCGTTTCCAACTAATAATAAGGCAAATTATTGATTTTGGCTTCATGTTTCACAATCTTGGTCATCAGCATGATTTAAATGCCCAGTTTCCCTGACACCAATAAAGTTATAAAGTTGTATTTGGAATATTTCGGAATGTGGCGAGGCTACAACGGATGTTTTTCTATCTGCGGTTGTTTTTTTATTAAGGAATCGTGGAAAGAAATCTGGGATTCGAACTTAAGTTCGTGGCATTTGGGCTGGAATGGGGAGCACAGAGAGTAAAAGCAGGACATATCCACCTAAAGAAAGATGTCTGGCCATCCTATCCCATATGCACATTTTCAAATGACTAATATATTAATTTAGCCATAGGTGTAAGCTGGAAATATCGACTATGTTGCATTCTGGGTTTTCTAGCAATGCTCAGGCTAAACTATTGTTCATCGCGTTCTGAAATTATTTCTTAACAACATTTAGGACCTCAGCAGCGTAAAGTTCAAAACCCCAAACTCTTAGGCAAATTAGGATAAATAATAACGAGAATTCTGTACCGAATGCGATTAGTAATTTTCTACACATAATTAGTAGTGTTCAGCCGCATCACTACTAGCGGCACTTTCAACTAAGCTAACAATTTGAAAATATTGATTAAACTCTGAAATCGACTGCTATTTAGGTGAATGAGTAATGATGTCTAAATAAATAGCGGAGCTAAGAAGACGTCAATCTTTTTCAAAATTATGTTATCAAAACGCTGACTCCGATTATTTCTGCAAACATTTCGGGAGGGGTCCGGATCCCATGGACCCCTCCCCTGGCTACGTGCCTGGCTGTAGCTGTATCCAACTGCAGTTGGAATTAACCAGCCCGATACCTACATGTGTGTAGTCTGGCTGGTGATGTGGTTGGTGCGAACACCTTCGGTGCACCGGGGCGTGGGTTCGAATCGTACCGTAAACCAATTCAGTTTATGGTGTTTTTCGAACTCACGACCCACGTGATGGACTATGATCTCACTCAGATGTTAAACGAGTACCCATTTATTGGGATAAATAACACTGCTGAACATGCTGTTGGCTGTTGATCTCAACACCTCAACAAAAAAAAAAAACGTTAAGATCTGTGATATTGAATGTCACTAACACATCTGCGGCCTTAGTCCAATGTTGGACTGTCGCGCCTGTTATTTATACATGTGTAAACTTCTAATTTAGACTAAGGTTTGTATGCGCCCTTACACCCCATATTTAATCCATTGACTGTGACTACATCAATATTCAATATTTTGTAAAAAGCATCCATTCCTCATATGGTTTTTCTTTCTTTCAGGTATGTTCTCGCACACAAGCTCTGGTAAGCCATTCAATTAGACACACTCCTCTAGTTTGCATATTAATTCGTAGTGCACAATATATATATCATATTGGTTAAATGAGAGAATTTCTATAGGATACTCGTAACTATATCCTTGCTAGCGGAAAGGACTTTTCTCACCAATGTTCAATTAAATTGCATTGCAAACTCTAGACTTATTCCGGCAGCATCGCCGCAGGATTTGCAGATAAATAATAGATCCCCTTTAATAGACCTTGTTCACTGAATGCAGCCTACATTACATGTTGGCATTGACACCGCATATACACTCGATACCACACACTCACCCACACACTACCCTCATATGTACAGTGCATGCAATCTTTCGTACATATAATTGCAAAGTACCATATAGCTAAAACCACTAGGAAGAGTCGCATTCTCTATTGAAAACCCCGACTGGCTGCACCATACTCACCACCCTCTGCCTTATATGTGGCATATGTGCGGTTGGCTAAATGTGCTAGGACCTAGTTATCCTTTACATTGCCAAAGTCGTCGAGCAAATGATTTGGTATAAAAAGTGTTCGGTGCGGTAATATAGCGAACCCTATGTGACGGTCGTACTTAAGTATAGTGTCTCCGACGGATCATTGATGGTTTCCTATGTACCATCGACAAATTTTGTATTTGATTGGTAACAGGACGCGAAAGACCGGCAAAAAAACCGAGGAAAAAAACGACAAGACAACATGCAAAGAGTATGTCAAGTGGATCCTCGAAAAAGTACGGTTATTCCCTCTAGGCCACAATGCACTTCTCGGGCTCTCCGAGGCTCTATATACTCGTATAGACACATGGATATGGAAGAGCCAGGACGAACAATAGGTGAATGGGTGAAGTTGGCGAAATGAAGATGTCGAAACGGAAAGCGACTCCCGACATTGGCGGCATATCGGCAACGAACGAGTGCAGAAGGAGTCGACGATGACGACGATCAATCCTCTTGATAGAATATACGACGAATGACATGCACAGCACCCACATCCAGTGCCAGAAACAAGAGGATACTAACAAAATGCTGATTTTGTCATGGTCATGACAAAAATGTTCAGCACTAGTGATACTGCTGCTGGTGGTGGTTGAAAAACGAGCAAGGATAGGATTCTTCGGTTTTTTTTTTGTGGTAACTGTTTCAAGTTTTCAACAGAATTCCCATTATGTGCTTTACTCTGCTCACTTTTTACCCATGCCTGCAGAAGCAGAAGAAGGAGAACAAGTGCAGAGAACATTTCCATTTTGAACGTCATTATTTATTCATTTATCAAAATGTACATAAAATCTGCGGTTGATTTGAATATTAGTGAAAGGCGAGTGACTTGAATGGTATATTTTGCGGCATGAAAAGTTTAACTAGAAACAACTCAAATGTTGATTTTTTGATAATAAATTAGTTATTACGGCAAAGACATACGCTTGTCAGATAGTGTCAAAGGGAATCTAAAATGTATCATCGTTATAAACGAAATGGAAATAGTTTGTTTGACATTCGATTAAATAGACTTTTGTTTAGAACGCACCGTTTAATAGCAAAAAAAATCAATACAATCGAAATACCCTTGGAGTCTACCAATTTCATTAGTCCGACTATGACATCCATATCAAGAATCCAAATCCAAGGGAATTTCATAACGGGGTAGCAGATACAGAACACGACCTTTTCTGTGAAGGTCGGTAGTCGAAATACTGGATGGGAATTGGTTATTATTTAGTTGTGCTATAGGATTCTGGGAAGTACTACCACATAAACGTAATAAAGATCGGAGATAACTTGACCTTCTGTAACACGTTCAATGTCAAACACTTTTTCAAAAAAACTATCATGTGGGCCTTCCGAAAATCTTATGTTCCTCCTTTGTTTCATGAGTCACAAGTCACTCATAGACATGAATAAGGTTATGAGGTAATATACAGGGTGCGGCAGAGAGGACGGACGTTTTTGAGATGGGTAGTACTCTCCCCCTCTTAGGACGAGAGAGATGAGGCGGGTGCCGTTTGACTCGTGAGTTCCTACCATTTTTTTACCAGTTGGCATCATGGAGCCGTGGACGGTGGAGCACCGCGTTTTCGCGTATGATAGTTTCGTACGAAATAGTGAGTCAGTGACGGTCGTACAGCGTGAGTTTCGTCGCCACTTCAACATTCCTCGGAATAGAGCTGTTCCCTCTCGAAACACCATCCTTCGTTGGGTTGAATCACTTCGCAGTCGTGGTGAACTGATTAACAGAAGACCAAGAGGAGCTCCGGGAACAGTTAGAACTCCTGAAAATGTTGAAAGCGTTCGACAAGCCTTTCTTCGCAGTCCGACTCGATCTGCACGGAAACATGCTGTTGCACTTCGACTCAGTGATCGTTCGGTAAGGCGAATTTTGCGTACGGATCTCCGCTTTCACCCCTACAAATTGGCCATTGTGCAACATTTGCAGCCCGCAGATTATGGACAACGAATGAACTTCGCACGTGAGAACGACGAAGCTCACTTTCACCTTAACGGCATGGTTAACCTGCAAAATTTTCGTCATTGGGCTAATGGTCGTCCTGTTACCGTGACCTCATAGCGCTACGTCGAAATGATCACCAACTTCTTTTTGCCTGAATTACGACGGTGACGTGTTCCAATCCGATGTGTGTGGTTCCAACAGGATGAGGCGACCGCACACACAGCCGGAGCATTAATGGACGTTATTCGCCCTCTCTTCCCTCGTCACCTTATTTCCAGGTTTGGCGAAATTCATTGGCCTCCTCGGTCCCCAGATTTATCCATATGCGATTTCTTCTTATGGGGATACGTCAAGGCTAGAGTATACGAGAAGAAGCCCCGAACTCTCGACGAATCGAAGGAGGTAATTCGCGAGGAAGTCGCCAAAGTTGAGAGAGCGACGTTGGAGACAGTCAACGCGAACTTCCAACAACGCCTCCAGCACTGCATCACCAATTTCGGCCACCACATGACTGATGTGATTTTCCACACTTGACTGTCTCAAATGGTATTTCCTTGTGAACCTGATTCCCTCAATAAATTTGTTCTTGAGTAACAATTAACGATTTTATGATTTTTTTAAGACCGTCCGTCCTCTCTGTCGCACCCTGTATATCTCGATTGGCACCTACAGGGTGGGCCATTTAAAGTCGTTCAACGTAAATCATGCATAACGACATATGGACGATAATGTTTACATTAGGTTAGACAACTCTCAATATTGAGGTAGGCAGGGGCGGCGTATAAGGGCCCGCACGGCCCGCGTGGCGGAGGACCCACGAGATTCACGGGCAGCGCCGTTCCTAGAATCTATGACATCGAGAAAGTCGCCCCTTTATTTGTCTTTTCGATTCGTTTTATTTGGAGAAATCAAATGAGGGAAAAACTCTCATTTCGTGCGCGGCCAACATTTGGATACCTTTCACTTTCTATAGAGCTAGCCCTATGGCGTAGTGTTATGATTTAATCCGTTACTTTATATAGTTTGTAACTTTAGTAGAGACATGTAGGTGAGGTTTGGTTAAGATTCCATAAAAAAACTAAATTTTTATAAGGAAAATATTATCTTTGATGTGAAGTTCCATTACCCCATAGTCCATTTCCTCAGTATGCGCTCTTTTTTTAACATACATACATATTGGAATAATTTCTATAACTCTAAACTTCTTAAACGCGACTCCCCAGAGCAAATGACGAGAATGTAATTAAAAATAAACCCGATAACTCAAAGAAAAACTCTAACTCGAAATTATATTCTTTGTTTGGCAGTCGGCGAGACTCAATTAGTCGAAGTGTTCTTACGAAGGACTCTATAAGTCGAAGTTTCTCATTTCCGTTTTCAAATAAATATTAAATTCGCTGAAAAAATACACAGAACGAATATCCGAGTGTATCGTTCATTCGTAAAATCCATAGTCATCAAACAATCTATGAAAAATTCGTAGAAAAAGCCTAGGGGTCGCTTTTCGTTGCGGAAATTATTTAAAAAATAAATGCAGAGAAAATTATATGAGAGAGCACTCGCTATATCGATACCTCGGAAACTCCATAACTCGAAGTAAAATACATTCTCCTTCAGCTCAAGCTATCTTTCAAGTTTGCAGAGAAATGTGCGACGGAATATGGTCCACATTGGGTCTCAACGCCTCAATTTTAAAAAATTTCAATTTTAAAACATTACATAACATGGGTCAAAATTTGCATTTCCCTACAAAGTTGAGAGCCTAAGCTATCACTAGTTGAAAGTTTGAGTCGCCGAAAGATTCAACAAAAAATGGAAATTTTTATGCTCTCAAATCGAAAATTTGGTCGACTCTAACTCCCAAACGGTAATAGCTAAGACTCTAAATTTTGTATAGAGAAATGCGCGACGGAATATGCTCTTCGGGTCTCAACGTCAATTTTCGAAAATTTCGAATTGAAAACATAGCAATGAGTTAATAAGATTAACTTAAAGTTGAAATCGTATGTTTGCCTTGATCTTAACGGGCTTAGCGCCGCTTTTAATTGGCGCCCTGTTCAAATGCACATTCTACACATATGGTGCATCCGCCCCGGTTTAGGGGCCCAAATCCCACATGAAAGATTTATCGAACCATAAAAACAACACGACTCCGAAAAACAATATTTTGGGGTTGTAATAAACTCCCAACATTACAAAATATTCTGACGTATGTATGTAGATATTTTTTTGTAGGCAAGAACTTTTGGAAATCAAAACAAATGCTAAAATTTCAGTAAAAAAAATTCATATTGTCCTATAATACTTGAAAGTTCATCAGAAAATCCGTATTCTCAAATTTTCACCAAATCAAATCTTCTATGGTTCAAGAAAAAACTACAAAAAACCATTTTTTTTTTGTATTAAAGTCAACCAGATATTTCGAAATTCTCCGGGACGCAAAAGTGACGTAATCAAGCTAACACTGTTAACATGGTACATGAATGCTGTGCTGTATTTGAAATCAAGATTCGATTTTACCGAACACACTTACCTGTACCTACTGTCTGCAACCGAATGTGTAAACCTTAGAAAAAGCATAGTAACCCATGCCATGCGTTAGTCCAGAATGGCTATGCGATCACACAACCCATATGTGTTTGACTCCAAATTTATTACACTACACTCCACGAAATAATTCAAACGTCAAAATATTGTCGATGCAATTATTTTCTGTGAAATCAATCTTAATTTTTGAAGAGGTTTAATTTTGGATCTTGAAACAGTTTGCATACCATGTCTTACGATGATGCGCCGTTTTTTCGTTTCTTTAGACATAGTTTACATTTCGCCGAACGTTTGATCGCATTTGTGGCCGTCGGTTCCTTTAAAATACATATATGTATATGGAAAGGGGTGGAAAATATTGTTGAACGATATTTTTCATCAAGATATAGTACCAATGGTATGTCTCGATCTATACGCCAACAGAAGGGTTAAATATCACGTTGGCATTTTAAGAGAGTAATAAATATTACGCGGATTTCATATTCTCAATTGTAAACAAAAAATTGACGTTTGAATAAAATTTTCACGCATACTATGAACTGCAATAGTGTGAAAACGGTGCCATTTTTATTTTCTGATGGCCACTCTGGACTGTCGTGCTCTGTGGCCGTGATTGTTCGGTCGCCACTCTGTGAAATATACACTCATAGAGAAACGAGTTTCCAAACTCGGCACGACTCGTCGCAAATTTATTATTCAGAAGAAGATGATAAGAAATATTCTTATCGTAGAATAATAAACAAACAATGCGACTAGGAAGTGGTATGGCTGACAACCGTATCACACTCCGAAATCAGTTGTCTTTGTAACGTTGATGACTACACACGGTAGTCATCAACGCACCATGCTCCACTAGGAGTTACGGTAATTGAAGAGAGACTCTGGACTAACGCATGGCATGGGTTACTATGCTTTCTCTAAGGTGTAAACATAACTAAAGATAACTTTTGTGTTTTTCGTCCCTAATTAAAAAATATGTTCATGAGAAACCTACCGATAAAGTCATAACCTAAGTTAAAATTTTATCGCTATTATAATTCATAGAATATTTTCTTCTAACAATAATAGGGGCACTTTACAGGGTCTAAACGCTGAATAATAGTCCAATAATGGCATTTGGCGCCATCAATCCAATAGAACCTTATTGAGTACTAAATTATGCTTCGAAAAAGGCATACATCATCGTGTGTTATATCATCATTTTCTGCCATTTTCTCAGCTAGCAGCCTCAGATGTAGCCAATTTGTTCGTAAACACTACATAATGTTCGAGCTCGTAAACACTATAGAAATGCTTAACAATTCTTTATCGAATCTTCTGCAATGAACCTTCTACTTTATATATATATATCAATCGGTTGAAGTTGATTATCCACACATTCATCAATAAAATGTAGTCAGTTACTGCGCAGAGATAATCTTAATTGGTTCAGAATCTAACAATGAGTGAGGAAATGTTATGGTTTCATGCTTCTTTAAAGCATACGAATTGTTACTTGGGAAGCCCTGACACATTGACAAAATTGCATTTAAAGCTGTCAATAATAGCAGCAAAAATATGATTCAAATCATGCAACTGGTCTTTTCTATTCCGGTATTTAACTCTCCGGTCGAGAGAATATTCTCGATTTGCATGGACAGATAGTCGGATCTAAATATTCACACTGTAAAGGTTGAGCCTTAGATAAAATGAAATTTTTAGATCACATGTAAAGATTTTTATATTTTCATTTTGCAGAGAGTTATTGGGGGCTGTATGATCAAATAAGAAATATTGTTTCAGAAAATAACTGATATATCGGCATAAAAATAGTTTTTAAAAATTTTGCCCCGTAAAATAATCCAAAACCCGTATTTTAGACGCTAGTGACCAGTATATCGAATAGGTATAGGTTGTCACCCTAAACACCAGTATATAACCACAGCTCATATAGCAGCCTGATTAGTTGGGAACCAATTTCAAATGAGAAACGTTACAATAATTCAAGACAAAGGACTCTTTTTACGATCAACCCAACACCATCCATTGTAAAACACCTAAGGACGACATTGTAGTGGTGGGAGACTTAAATGCTAAGGTTGGTGCCGATAACGACGGACTGAGGCGCGTGGTGGGGAGACGCGGTCTGGGTAACCGGAACGATAACGGTGAGAAGTTTGTAGATTTCTGCAACTTCCACCGACTCGTCATTGGAGAGACTATGATTAAGCATAAGAGTTGCCATAAGATCACCTAGAGTCTGTTGACCGGCGCCGAACCGAGAATCAAATCATCAAATTTCTAGCAGATTTTGAAGTTGCGTTCTGGATGTTTGTAATAAGAGAGGTGCTGACGCAGGTATGGGAAGAGACGACTATATGATGATTGAAAACAGCTGTGATTATTAGTTGCCCGGTTGATGACTAAAATGCTCACTGGGATGCCATAAACAATGCGTACTTGTAAAGTGTTGAGAGCGTCATTGGTTCAAATCCGGCCTCCCGGCCAAAGCCTTGTGTGCTTCCCGCTGTTGCCAAAATAATAGCTAGGATAGTCTTAGAGTGAATCAAGCTCCGCTTAGAAATCAAAATCGATGAAAAGCAGGCTGGGTTTCGATTTGGTTTTTCTTGCATCGACCACATGCATATACACCTTACGAATTGAGCAATGCGTCGAACATAGATCTCCGTGGTACATGCTCTTTGTTGATTTTGAGAAGTCTTTCGACAGTGAATATATCTGGGTGGCCTTAGACAAGAGAGGTGTCCCAGAGAAAATAGTGGCTATTACTAGGGCAACATACGTAGCTTCAAAATGTCGCTTACTCCATAAAGCTAAGGTGTCGGAGGGTTTCGAAGTTCATAGCAGGGTCAGGAAGGGTTGCATCCTATCGAACATTCTGTTTCTTTTAGTGATTGGTGATGTGCTCCATGTAGCTTCGCCTGAAGAACGTAACCGTAATATTTGAGCTATGCTGACGACATTTGCTTACTCCCGAATAATATCATGGAGCGAAATGGCTCTGGATCTCGAGAGAGAAGCAAAGGCTGTCGAGCTAAAGATGAATACCAGCAAGACCAAAATCCGTACTCTAACTGGGAACCCCACTCTTCCCATAAGCATCAATGTATAACTTGTAGAACAGGTAGACGAATTTGTCCACTTAGGTAGCATTGTTGCTGATGAAGGTGGCACGCGTCCTGTATTTCGAAATGCTTGTTCAGCTCGTCCCCACGTAGGTGACGGAATCGATCAGCTTTTCGAGTGGCAAGTACTTAGAAACCCTTATCGATTTCGTCCCCTGATAGTGGGCGAATCGCATAGAGTAAATTTTTCGTTTAAAACAGCTTGAAACCCTTGTTCCGCTCGTCCCCACGTAAGGTAACGAGATCGATCAGCTTTACGCGCTAAAAATAAAAGTCATGAAAGTAACAGTTTTTATTTTCAGTTACAAGAGAGGGAAATATTTGTTGTTCGTATACATTACTAATGCAACGTATACATTAAACAAAGCAGGCACCAGCAGTAGCAGCAAAAAAATATAAAAAGATTGTGATTGAGTAGTTTATGCATAAGAATGGCTGATCGATGTTGTAACATCGCGTGGGGATGAGCTGAACAAGGGTTTCAAGCTGTTTTAGACAAAAACTGTACTCGAAATCATATGCGAGTTCGTCCACTATCAGGTGACGAAAATGATAAGGGTTTCAGACGGTTTCAGCACTTGAAAACCTGATCGATTTCGTCACCTACGTGAGGACGAGCTGAATAAGGTTTTCGATATACGCCTCCCCTCTGCTCCATGTTTCAGCCTGAAAACGGCGTCCGCATGAGATCTCCTTTGCAAGGTGTTCGGAAGGCATGTGATGTTGTTGAGGCATGTTAGCTGCCCCTTAGTAAACTCCACATTGACATCGCTCGCAATGAGTCGTGCCAGTGCTAGTTTAGCCTCGGTTTCGAGGTGAATTTCGATTGGGTGTAGGTGTAGTAACACTTCTAGAGTGCTGCTAGGGCATGATCGAAGTGCACCGGTGGTAGTGAGTCACGCTAGTCTCTGTGCCTTGCCTAACTCGGACTTACCCTCCGTTGTCAGGGTTCTCTTCCAACAGACCACAGCGCCGTAGCTTCACTGAACGAAAACAATAGTACCATTGACTATTTTCCATATTAACCTAACTATTTTACCCCATGATTCTCAGCCTATCATGTCATAGTCAGAACAACTATGAAACCTGGTTGATTTTTCACTTAATTGCAAAAAAAAAAATTTCGCGAGCGCACAGAGCGCGAACGCTGGGTTGGTGAGCGTAGCGAGCAGAGGGCGAAGCCCCCTAGTAACTCATAAATCATATAACTCATTGACCTCTTCTATATTTCATTCTTCTTTACGCTCTAAATTGCATACAGTGGGATTCGATCCCGAGACCCTATGTTAGGAGACCAACGCCCTACCTACTAGACCAACCAGACTCTATGAGTGATGAAGTTTGTAATTTATACCATACACTGTGAGACATCGCATAAAAGTGATAACAAAGCTAATATTCAAAAATAACTATGCCGTAGTTGTTTTCACTTGTGGAAGATATGACATCTAAACGATCATTTAATTGGTTGAAAGAACTATTTCATAGTACAAATCAACCATTTCATGGTAAATTTGAAATAGTAGTATTAACTCTTGGTTGCATAGTTAATGTTACAATAAGTTTTCTCTGAGTGTAGGGTTGGTCTAACTATTCCTCTTGAAATCCAGAGCATACTGTAGGGTTTCATACCCCAGGTTTTCCCTCCAAATTTTATGCATATACAAAGGGCTCTGGTAGCATTTTCAGCCACCACTTCGACTTGATTTTGCCAATAAAGTTTACTGTCGAAGATTACCCCGAGGTATTTGACTTGACTCCCAATTGGTAGAGGGGTGTTGTGCATTATCGGGCGTCGGTTGAGTTCAGCCGGATTCCTATTCGTGGAGAAGGGTATCATGTTCGCTTTGGATGGGTTGACTCGGAGCCCGTTCCCATCACACCATTCTTGAACTATTTTTAGTGCTGGTTCAAGTAAATCTGGTTGTATTTCCTCGAACAAACCCTTCATTAGCCATTAGATGTGAGCTTCCACAAAAGTTCGTCAGCAACTAGGTACCACAGGAGGGGCAAAAGTACACCCCCTTGTGGGCAGCCATCCTCTAGTAACCTCAGCAAGGATAGTTTTTTCGTTTATTTAGCAGCCGACTTTTCTGGAGGAAAGCATACACTCTATATGAAATTTTTACTCTTATAATAGAAGGAAACTTTGTTTCCTTCTATTATAATAGTGAAATTACTCTGCAATCTAAATTTGCAAATCAAGTGTAATTTTACATAAAAAATGTTTAAAAAAGTACTCCAATATATTAGCAAATTTACACCGCGCTATGTGTAAAAACACTCCGTAATAATAGGAATATAATGCGGTTTCACTCTTTTTTCGTTGTAAAGATTTAAGTGGCGAACCTTTATAAATAATAGGTGTGTTTTTTTGGTTATTCCGTGTAGGTTTGGGTAACGAAACTCCATATAAAAAAAATGACAGGTGGATCAGCTGGCATTTTTTTATATGGAGTTTCGTTACCCAAACCTACACGGAATAACCAAAAAACCACACCTAATATAGTTATCAATAAAACTATTTAAGGCTATATAAAATATAAACAAGTATCGGTCGAGTTTTGCTGATCAGTTTTTCGTCTATATGGGAGGTTGCAAATTGTTCTTTTTTTTTGCGATCTGTACACTTGTTCTTCTTCTCAGTACCTTAACTCAGCCGTTTATAGGCAATTTCGAGTCAACGTTACACTGCATATCATTTCGGAGTGCAATGTTGCAAGCACTAAATATTTCCTATCTGCACATGTACGGAAATTTTGGACCACGCCGAGATTCGATCTCGGGACCTCTAGATTACTAGCATCGTAGAGTGCGACTCAAGCAAGTGAGCCACAGAGCGTGTACACATGAGTTCTAAATGCAGAGAATTTTTGGAAAAATGTGGTACACTGTGCTAAGTCCAGCCGATCGAAGTATGACAACTGGAGAGCACGCTACAAAAAATGAGTAAAACTTCAACTGCACGTTGTAAAAATACACCACAAATCCGAATTATACATATATTATAAATTGTTGAAAAATGCACTCTGTATGTGATTATAAGCGGGAAAAAGTGTAAAATTACCGCATTTTCAGCGGAAATTTAAATTCACTTTTTAGAGTGTATTTAACTACAAGAAAACATGTTTCGGACGCAGCCACCGCACACCACGACACTCCCGTGGGGCCCTCTACGCTGCCGTCCGCTTCTCGGTTTCTGTGTGGAATAAAAAAATCTCCGCAAGGGGATTTCAAAAATTTGTTATTTTCGACCGACAGTTCATGGCACGACACCTCTCATCAGATGCCGTCGCTAAGTGCCGTGCCATGTACTGCCGGGGACAACATGACCGAGAATGCAACGATCGATGAAATTTTGCCCTTTTATAGCAATGGATAGCAGGTGTCGTGCCATGAACTGTCGGTCGAACGAAAATGACAAATTTTTGAAATCCCCCTTGCGGGGATATTTTTATTCCAACAAACCTTTCCGATTGGAAAGCATATTGCTTATCCATCCTACAATCGTATTTTCTACCATCTTATTATCTTAGTGCTCTTTCAATTGCATCGAAGGCAGTATTGCCGAACGCCCTTTTAATGTCCAAGAAAGCAGCAAGCGCGGTATTTTTAACCTCAAAGGTCTTTTCGATTTCTCCTGCATGAGGTAAAACTGATTGGTCTATATTATTTGGGATCCTTCTTGGACCGGTTTACTATTTTAAGAATGAATACTACCTTCGCGAGTCTTCACGAATGCGGGATGTAGCCCTGCGCAAAGCTGCTTCTGAAGATACTCATGAGGTATGGAGAACCTCCACACCCTTTTGAAGGAGAGCTGGAAAATCCCTCTACTCTGTGGAAATCCATGCTTATTTTCTTTATGTTTCGAAAGCCCGTCTTGAAACTCCTGGTAATCGACCATCTGCCTAATCTCTTGTGAACGAATACCTATTCATATTTAAGAGGATTACCGGTAAAGTAGGGAACTATTTTTATGTATACCATACACAATATCTCTAATCCTTGGCTCTATCTGATTATCTTCATAGTCGTTTACCAAAAGATGGATACAATAGGTTCCCCATCGTGCATCCACTTCCGATTATATTTTTTCTAATATTCATTTCTACACGAAATACGAGCGTATCATTCTTTATATTGGCTTTTGACTTTTTTTCGAATTGTCTCCTCCTAGTCTATTGTATCTATTGTTCTACAACAGGATATCCCAATGATTATACTGTCACGAAAAGGAACAGTTCGCATGGGATTCATTTCCCCAAAATATCAGCTTGCTTGTGAGATTCAATGGAATGAGTCCTTGTTGGATAGATGATATACACACACATACATATGGTTCTATATCATATTCAGGGACTGTGTGGTATGTATGATTGGGCTTCAGTTCTTTTTTGAAGCTTACGTGATTGAAATTCCCAATGAATATAAAGCCCCCAACTCATCTCATTACAAAGCCTACTTGCAGTCTCGCAGTTTCATCCTTGTCTTTTGTCTGTTTTGTTTGATGTATAATATACAGACATACAGGCGGATGACTTTCGGAATTGGAAAACACCTATTGAAGAATCGAACTACATAGAGACGACTAATCAGTTGTGAACGACTTACACGAATCATTGTGATTGACTTCATTGTGTAATTGGCAGTCATAATTTGATTTCAGTATAAACGCACAGATCGGTTCATATTGTTTCCTGAATAATGTAATTAACACAAGAGCAAAGTGGACGTTTGCTGTGAGAACAATATTTGACCAACGATTTGGAGAAACTAATCAAGAATTGATTGAATGATTAAACATATGTAGGTCTCTATGGATGAAAGTATTTATGCTATTTTCAGAAAATGTATGGAAACGTTTCGCTTAACCTCATGTTATTTCTCTAATAACATTGACATATTATAACGGGTGGGCCAATTACAAGTTCGTTTTTAAATCATGGGTTAGTATGACACTGACAGCTGTTTTTCGCTCGAAATCTGGATAGAAAGTCAGTATCATACCTCCGCGGAACGAAATGAGTCGCTTTACAACGTTGGGAAATATTGAAACTTATTTTCAAAGTGAGTGCTGTCCAGCCCAAACAGTACGTTTATTGAAAATAAGTTTTGGCCGAAATGAAGCACCTACCGAGCGTCACGTACCCAAGTTTGTGCAAAAAGTTCGTGAGACTGGCATGCTAGTGGGCAACACTCACGGTCCCCGTCATCGTACGGTGCGCACAGATGAAAATGTGGCTGCTGTAGCCCAGAGTGTGAAACTCTATCCACGAACATCAACACGCCATCGATCTCAACAGTTAAACATTTCACGCACTAGCCTGAGAAGAATTCTGCACAAAGATCTCGGATTACAAGGTCCAATTGACTCAGCAATTAAACTCGCACGACCATCCATTTCGTTATCTTTTCGCAGTTTGGGCCTTAGAGCAGCTTGAATTGGACAACGATTTTGGGCGAAAAATTATCTTTTCTGATGAGGCGCATTTTCATCTCGGCGGCTACGTTAATAAAAATTGCCGCATCTGAGGCTACGAGCTGGGAGCTGGGTTTTCGTACAGCACTTACCGTGCCGATGTACGAGTACTTGCCGTGTACATTGCGGCTAGACGAAGTAAGCAAGGTAAGTTAGATTTTTGGAAATTGGCGTCGTCGAAACGACGAAGGATGAAGTTTGTGTAACTTTTAGAACTCCAGTATTTCTTATGGCTGCTTGTCGATTCGACGATAAGTCTGTGTCCATACAACTAGCTCGTAACAAATATGTTTATTTTTGAAATGTGGGACCTATTTTTTGAAAAATTATGGAAAAAATATTTACTAGGACAAAAATAAATAGAAATACAAATTGGCTCTAAAATCTAAGTTTTTCCATTCTAAATAAACTAACGATTGAAAATCTGTCAGATTTTATAAATATTTTGAAAAAGGTTGATTTCTATGAGGCGTCAAAGTAGAGCGTCGTCGAATCGACGAAGCATGACCTTTCCGTACTAAAAATAAGAATGACCTTCCAGGGTTAAGGACCTTGTAAAGAACGGGTTTCATATTTCAGTGTCTTTCAAGTTCTTCTTTTTCTTCTCAGTACCGTATCGCCCCTTGTCGGGGCATGGTGCGTTAACTTAGCCGTTTATAGGCAATTTCGAGTCAACGTTACATTGCATATCATTTCGGATTGTATAATGTTGTAAGCACTATATATTTCCATTCACATGTACGGAAATTTTGGACCACACCGAGATGCGATCTCCGGACCTCTATATTACTTGCCTTGTAGACTACGACTCAGCCAAATGAGTCACAGAGCGGTCTTTCACGTTATTAAATCAAAATTTATTTTCTAGCTGAATCATACCAGCAATAAAAGTGGCTTAATTTTACTTTAATAATAATTAATACTTTGATAAATTTAGAGGAAATCTTATTAAAACCGTTAACCATATTTCAATCAATAAAGGATTTATAAATATTCTGACGTTGCTACTTTGCTAAGATGAAAGTGACAGACGAAACAAACTGATTTCGCAAGTGGAATATGCAGTCCGAGATGCAAAAAATGCACTAAAAATACACAAAGTACGCTCTAAAGGCAGATATTGGAGGCCAGTTGAATGTAGTCAGAATGCAGAAGAAAATCATTCTCAGCTCCATTTTGAAAATTTGACTCTAAAATATAAAAAAATGAAATAACATGCGTGGCAGTCCACCAGTAAACTAGGGCCGCAGATGTGTGAATGACATCCAATTTCCAAGATCTAAACTGCTGTTTTGTTAAGGTGTTGAGATCAACAGCACGCCCAGCAATGTTATTTATCCCCATCAGGGACGTAGCCAGGATTTTGTTTCGGGAGGGGTCCAACGCTCAATACAAGGTACAGATATTTTTTGAAATTAGAGTTTTGGTATTGATTCTAGCGGATATATATATATATTGTCCGATGGTAGAGGAAAAGTCACTTCATTTATTAAGAAAAAAAAATGGTTTCAAATGTTTGAGACTTTATGAAACTTTCCGTCATTTTCCAAAGAACCATGCTTCCATCTATCTTCTAGATTTCGACCTATACCCTTTGTCCAATATTCACGAATTACACTGAATTAATATTTAAGGAACGTTACGCTATCATAATTTCTTCTTCATTTTATCGACACTAGCGACGCTTACCTTACCATCCGCCATATAACGGGCAATAACGGAACCCCAAAAGTAAGGAACGTTACGCTATCATAATTTCTTCTTCATTTTATCGACACTAGCGACACTTACTTTACCATCCGCCATATAACGGGCAATAACGGAACCCCAAAAGTTTTCCTTATGAGAACGGATAGCATAAAAAGCCATATTTAGACACCCAAATCATTCGTTTTATAGCATTAATAAATAATATAAAAATGTGCGCTTTGAAACCCGCATGCCTAATAACGTTCATTTATTTTAAACTCTAAAAACGCATAGTTCGTGACAATTTTGAGTCACGAAAATCATGACGTTGACTAGTTTTTTCTGCCTATCGAGTGCAGGACAGAACAGCACAACTTCACATACAAATTCGAACAAGAAGTTGGTTACGAGTTTTTCTATAAAGAACAGAACTGTAATTTGTAAGAATGAAAAAGACGCACCTACCATAATGATCTCACGTATCACAGGAACCTTTACACAGATTGAAAAGCGGAAGATTTGATTGAAAACTTGATAAAAATTCTAAAATTCCATACGTCTTTTCATCAACGGAGGCGTTTTCGGGAATAACCCACAATTGTTTTTGCAGCTCTTTTACACATAACAACGGTAGCTCAATTTCATCAAACGAGAGAGAACCGGCTTAGAAGTGGAAGCCGCGTCACAGCCACAGCTGATTATGTTAACACTGGACTGTGTCGCTTCATATTTATGCTTATGCTCTTGCCACCTTGTATTTTCACTTTAGAAAAGAGGAAATTACGGGAAGGAATTATAGAAAAAAACCCAATGGAAACTTATTACAGTGTCCATGTTTCATGTCGTCACTGAAATTTAAAAGACCATTCAAATCATTTCGGGAGGGGTCCGGACCCCCTGGACCCCTCCCCTGGCTACGTCCCTGATCCCCATAAATGGATACAATCTGAGCGACATCATAGTCCGTCATGTAGGTCGTGAGTTCGAGAAACTCCATGAAATGAATTCGTTCACGGTGAGTCTGGAATCCATGACCCTGTGCACCAATCCAACCACAAGACAGGCTACTCTAAAATTTGCTAACAATATTTTTGTGACCGGAGATTTAAACCCCTAAGAAAATCATGATGTTGAAAAAATTTTGGGCTTGCCCCCCCCCCCCTGACCGAAATGCTGGCTACGCCCATGGCCATAGGTACGCCCGAAAAAACTTTTAGCCCAAGCGAAGGGTATCCAAATTTCGGCCGCGCCCGAAATTAGCCTCGGCCCCGGGGTTGGCGAGCGAAGCGAGCAGGGGGCGAAGCCCCCTAGTTTCTTTAAATTTTAAATTAAAATACTTCTTTCTAGGAGAGCTGTTGAACTACACAGATTAATGTTTTTCAACGTATCCTCCCAATGTCATTTGCATTTTTCTTTATCAAATAAATTTGAGTATTGATCCCCTAACAAGTGGATCAAGATACTCTGTAAAGCTTCTTTTGCTCATTTTCATTCTATTTCACGAGAGAGGTCCTTTTAACTGGTCCTTTACGTTTCCAACTGTTTCCTGTATATATCAACGAGTGTATACCGTACTTTAAATCCTCTTGAAATTCAAACGTTGAAGTTACTTTAACAAGGGTAATAAGTATTGTGCAACGACCATCGTAATTATATTATAAATAAAAGGGACAGAAAGGAAACGAAAGGATTGAAAGCACACTCCTTACGCCGGGGTTCGGGAAAGTGCGGAATCGTTCGCGCTGAGTGCACTTGTGCATTTTTAATGAGTTCCCGTGGAATTTTAATGTCCTTGCTCAACAACAAAACTGCTCTCGACAATATAAAATCATCTTGACACGACACCGACATCGCCGTCGTCGTTTTAGCTACAGTGCTCCCGTTTCCTCTCGGACGACCGGCAGGATAAATTTAAAAATCGCGCTTGAACTTTTGCATTGTTGAAGGACAAATGGAATGTGGAAGAATTGCATTGTTGCAACCGGGTGAAAGTATACTATACAATATTATTGTTGTGTATAGTTATGGAAACTTTTCGTATACTTTTCTGAAATAAACTTTTAAGAAATTGATGCTTTTGTGAAATATGAAATAGAAATTACGGAAATGTGGTAATAGTAGAACGCACATTTGTTTGAACGAAAAAAAAAAACATATTTCACAATGAACCTACGTTCCTTGATTGTATTGCTGTACAGGGCCGAATTTAGCTTCTAAGGCGCCCCTGGGCAGTAGCCAAAGAGCTCTCTGCAACTGGTTAAGCTATTGAGTAGCAGAGGTCGCATACACATGGAAGGCAAAATGTTAGCGGATGTATAGGTACATTCTGATTATTGAAAAAAATCATACAATAAATTTTTACAAAATACTGGTTTGTGCGCTCCAGGGACATAGCCAGGGGAGGGTTCAGAGGATCCGGATTCCTACCGATTTATTTTCAAAAATGACAAAGACATGAAAACTGAAATGATGCACACTGATTTCATATTCAATTGAATATTTTATTCAGAAAGTTTTCTAAATACCTTTCCACTTCCTAAAGTGGTTTTCTCATTGTCGATCGTTTTGGAAATCACACAAACTAAATTAGCTATCGTTGAGCTAATATTTGACGGGAAAACATCATGCCGAAGAAAAAGTGTTATGCTGTTCTATTTTTTCGTCAGAAACTCAAATTTTTCGTAAGGTTACGGCGAATTTTGACGGGGAACACCTTGATCTGATGTGGAGCTGCCGAATAATCTAGTAGAATTTTTATGGTATCCGCTATGTTTAGTGTAATTAACCTCGGGTCTAATTTTGAGAGACTTCTTGTTTTCGATGAAAAAGATAACCTACAAAATTCGTAAATATTATTCAGTAAGAGAAATTAGGAGCCTAAAAAGTCCTCCTTTTTGCAGATTTATCATTTTAAATGATTTCTTCGGCTGTGTGGAGTTTTCCGCTGTTTTACTCTGAGCAAAAAATGACAAATTCGACAACTTAGGGCCGGATGTACAATCATGGTTTAACTCACCGTTTAGTTAACTGTAGTTTAATTTTAAACTCTGTTTAACTAAGTGGAGAATTGTACAACGCGACAATTAAAATTTAGCAATGGAAAATTTTAAAAAAATCAATAGTTGCCATTAGCAACGGGTCTCTTCCGAATAGTAACGTTAAGTTTTTTGAATTTAAAAATGCAGTAGGCTGGAAGAAAAATCATGGTTTAACTGAGCGTTGTAAGCTATAAGCTAAACTCCGTTTAAGGAAACTCAACATAAAATAAACGTCTGTTTAAACTGCAGTTTAACGTTAAACTCCGTTTGAAACAAGTAAGTTGAAACTTCCTCATTATTTAGTCTTTATCTTTTATCGTTAAAACCGCAAACGCGTTACTAGCAAAAAAAAACTATTTTTTTTTATACTGCTATTTTTCTTTTTGTTTCAACGTTAATAATTTGCAGTAAAACAATATATATTCCCAAATTGACATTCACCAATGTCCTTTTAATTAAAATTCCAAGCAGAAAACATTTTAATCGGGCCCTATCTATCATAAGGTCACCGGATCATTCAGTTACCAATACTCTATACAGTGCAGCTACATAAAATGTTGATTGTGTTTTTTAAAGGAGGGGAGGGTCTGGTGCGACTATATCTAAGTTTTTATTTTTTTATTTTTGGGGGTTTGTTTCTCACATAATTCGAATAAATTTTGACCGCTCACTTGCGAGAGACACGGACTGACTAAAGGCCTGAAACAAATGTATAAGTATTTTGCTTAGAGAATGCCATGCGTTAGTCCAGAGTGGCTATGTGATCACACATCCCATATGTGTTTGACTCCAAATTTATTACACTACACTCCACGAAATAATTCAAACGTCAAAATATTGTCGATGCAATTATTAACCCTTCTGTCGCCGCCTACGAGCTATTATGCCTAAGGTGTAGCTGAATTTTCTGTGAAATCAATCTTATTTTTCGAAGAGGTCTAATTTTGGTTCTAGAAACAGTTTACATACTATGCCCTGCGATGATGCGCCGTTTTTTCGTTTCTTTAGACTTAGTTTATATTTCGCCGAACGTTTGAATGTATTTGTGGCCGTCGGTTCCGTTGAAATATATATGGAAAGGGGTGGAAAATATTGTTGTTGTTGATATTTTTCATCAAGATATAGTACCAATGGTCTGTATAGGTCTATGTGCCAACCGAAGGGTTAATTATCACGTTGGAATTTTTAGAGAGTAATAAATATTACGCGAATATTATATTCTCAATTGTAAATAAAAATTTGACATTTGAATAAATGTTTAGATGTGTGAACTGCGATAGTGAGGGAACGGTGCCATTTTTTTTTCTGATGCCCACTCTGGACTAACGCATGGCATGGGTTGCTATGCTTTCTCTAAGGTATTTTGATATTTTTGCTTAAGCATTCTAGTTGCTTTCCCCATTATTGTCGTTCGTTCCTGATATGCATTCCTGCACAAATCCAATGAAAATGTTATTCATTCAAAGTGTAATTATTGCTGCGTATGTGGGAGGCATTTCAAAGACAAACTATTTTTGCATTAACTCTATTGATACGTTGCTCGCACCTCACGAAACGTTGTCTCCCTGACGTATTTGGAGCGCCCTCTACAGACAAGGTTAAACCTATATTTTACTCGAGTTCAACATTTCTCTAATGGTCAAATGTCAAATCCATATACGTCGTAAATATCTCTTTCTCGTGAGTCTCATTCTTCAGTACTCGGCTTATGCTTATATAGGGTTTTCGAATAACGATATAACAATGCGGCCTTTTAATATAAACATAACATTAACTTGTTCCATGATCTGTCGATGGAAAATCGTTAAAAGTTATTAAAAAAATTTAATGGTACATTTTACGAGCCAAGAACACTGCAATTTAATAAAAACGAGGATAAACGGACCCGATCGAAATTTGACTACCCGTCACACTTGAATGAAACTTATATGTATGACGCATTCCGATTCCATCCGTTCTTGGATACGTTTTGACGCTTTACTGGAAGCACACGTGCATGAAGTTTGGTTAAGATAGCTGCAAAACTGAGAAACAGAGAGAATAGAAACAGATGGACAGATAGAAGGACATTGCTCAATCGATTTCTCGCGTCATACAGTGTCCGAAAACTGCCGCATAAACGCACCGCAACTAGGGTTAAATTTGGCTCGATTTTGACATAATTGTAATAAACTTTACCAAATAGCAGAACTTTAGGGGCAGTTTGAATTGAATTGAATCTGAGCTGAAATTAACCCTAGTTTTCTATGGGTATAATTACAACGCAACCAAAAGTAGCATTTAGTGGGTGAGCTCCTAGTGGAGGTATACTTACACATTACAAGATACTCTCCTTTCTGATTGAATTTTTCAGTTGTCACTGACATCAATTCAACGCACTCATAATGAATTTAATATTACTGAAGAGCCCCATGAAGATCCACTTCTGTCGGAACGACAACTCCTTCTGTAATTTGTCAAATGCACAAATGCTGCATATTTCGCTGTATAATTTTCATTGCTGTGTGACATATCAGAATTTTGCACATTTCAACAAATTTATGCCCGTCTGGTTACCTTATCACAAATTTATATTATTACGTCGTTTCCATGGAAACTTCGTTGTTTACGATTGAGCGGATTGAGTGAGCTGATTTTTGATTGGTGGAACTCGTTAAACTGCAGTTAACTTCCATGGAAACAATTGAGAGCGCTGTTGACATTTATATAGTTCAACGTCGTTAGCCAATCGATTAGTGCATTCTTACCATTCTTACTTGTAATTAGTTCTGTGTATAACAATTTATTGCTAAAATGCTATACAAGGAAGAGAAGCCGAACTAGTGATTTCCGATTTCCTTGCCAAATATGGGCAAATGGAGCGCGAAGAAGCTGGTGAAAAGATTTTTATTTGTGTGCAATCAACAATCACCTATGCAACGCGGTTGACCATATTTGGCCAAAAAATCCGACATTACTAGTTCCGCTTCTCTTCCTTGTGGCATGTAAATATACTGCGGCCGCAGTTTAGCTATGTATATTTATTTTCTCGTCTGCGACTCGATATGAGGGCGTATTTGCTCCAAAAGATGTTCCACGGTTTGGTTTTACAAACGGAATATTTGCAGAAGCTCATCGTCCGTCCATTTGGACCAATGATCGGGTCTTTCTCTGAAAATTCTTTTTTGCCGGGTGCACATACAACTGAAACGAACTGTACAAAATCTTCGTCGTACGTAATCGCTTCGATCTGCTTCCAACTCATTTTTACTGAAGGAAATAATTAATTAATTAATTACACTAATAATTACTACACGATTACATACAACGACCGGCAATTACAGATTTCTTTATTATGTTCGGTCATATTACGTTTTAAAGTCTCCATAGAAATTTTAGTTATTTTCGATTGAGTCACTATATTTTGGCCAGAAAAGTATAGAAGATGAAATCGCAGCGACTTCATATTTCATGATATCCTAGAATAATATGTTTAGAAGGATTTTGCAAAAATTTAAAAAAATCGGTTGAAGCTTTGAGTATGTTTCGGATGATTTTCAATTTATAGTGCTTTTTGATACCCAATAGGTCTGGCCAGACCTATAGTTTTTCCCGCCATTTTTGTCTTGAGGTGAAAAGTGAAAATATTAAATTCTATTAAAATTCTCCTATTTGTGATGTAATAATGTCACTAAAATTCAATTTGTACGATAAACGATAAAATTTTCTGAGATTTTGCTTAAAAAGCCGTGAAGCTCGGAAATTGGGAACGCCTAATTTTATCACATCTTATAACATCACCTAATCAACTGAAATTTGATTCAAGGAAATTCAAACGAGTTTTATTTCCTTTGTAATAGTAAGAACTAAGTATAAGTGACTTACGAACGTGTTTCTAAATATGTACATTTAATTGAGATATTTAAGGAAAATTTAGAATGAAATGATTTTTGCTCTTGAAAATTCCCTATTTCTTTCTATCTATTTTCCTAAATCTGCAGACTAATATCGGGGTAAAATCTACCAACAAAGCGCCAAATATTTCCCCAACGATATTGGAATCGGAAAATTGGATCAAACTGTCTGTACGGATACGCAATGAAAGAAGAGAAGCCAAAAAAGGAAGAAAATAAGGCAGAAACATGTTTGTACTAATACCACCTCCAAATATGTCTACTTAAAAACGCTTCAAGTATATCTAAAAAATACCGGCGTACAGAGGGCTGCGCCCGCAATACGAGGGTTTTTTAGAATTTTGATGCATAGTGAATATTTTTTGTACATATATTTTATGAGCAATAGATAAGAATTGTGCACAACATTAATGAAATGCTTCCTGTAAATCTATTTTTGGATTGGTCTAAATAAACGCGTTCCAGAATGAAAGGCTAGCGCCTTTCATTCTGTTCCACCTTTAATTAGACCAATCCAAAAATAGATTTACTATTTACCCAGTCTGTATAAAAGTACTCCAAGGCAAATCTACAGGATTTTTTCGATTTCAGATTTCTGATGGCCTTTGAGCAAAAACAAACTCGGGCAAACGTAAGGAAGGCTTGGCATTATATATGAACTGAATTATTAGCTGTAAATCTACTGTTACTGTTTTTAAATCAAGAAAAAACAACTTATATGAAATGATTCCATTGTGTCCCCTGACATTAGAGCCCACGCAAGCTTTCCTATGAGTATTGAACAAGTATACTTTTGCAGCTTTTCCGGGACACCCTGTTAACTTGGTCCTACTAACTTCAAAAATATTTGTGGCAAACACTATTACCGTTCTATGCATTTCCACCAAATTTCATGTACATTGTTTCATCAAGTTAAAAGATATATATTGAAGAAATGCTTAAGAGGCTTCCCTTGTATTGTAAAAGGCCCTTACTAAATACTTACTTGGCTATATTTTCGGTTTGGATACAGTTATTCGAATGAAAATTCGTAGACATATTTCCTGTGTAATTTTCTAAAAACCCTTAGCAGAATTTTCATATTTGGAAACCTAAGAGAGGCTACACACGAACAAATTTGAATTTTACAAATTTACTGTTATTTACTTTTCCTTAGCAAAAGTCAACAGTCTTAATATTTAACGTATATAAGGCCATACTGACCAATCTTTGTGCAAAGTTTCATATCGACCCCTATAACGGTTTAGAAAAACGGAGCTCGAAAAGGAAGTTTAACTTTAAACGCCAATTACTTTTTTACCGTTACTTGAAACTGGAAAATTGTAACTGATATGAAATGTACTCGTCTAGATCTTTGATTTAAATACCCATACGTTAATCTCCGATAAAAACTAAAAAAGTCGACTTTTTTCAAACGTTCGGGACACCCTGTTATCTTCTTCCTACCAACTTCTAATGTATTTGTGCCAAAGACTGTAACCATTCTACACATTCATACCGAATTTCATGACAATCGGTTCAGCCGTTCGCGAGTTATTTAGTGAACAGACGGACGGACGGACGGACGGACGGACGGACAAAATCGATTTTATAAGGGTTTTTTGAAAAAATTCTAAAAAACCCTAAAAAGGATTTTAATGATTTTATTGCTTATAAATGGCTGTAAAGAATGGGTAGAATGATTCTACCGATAAAAATTTCACTTTTTCTAAAAAATAAAAATTTTTTCTCAGTAGGTCCAGCCAGACCTATTGGGTATAGAATATGCATATTGTAGTAGGTGCCGACAGAAGGGTTAAAATGGGGGAAAACACACACACCGTTATAAACAAAATTAACTAACTTAAGGGTTTTTTAGGTGGCTTGTAGTCGGAAAATCAGAAGCTTTTAATACTCGTGTAAAAACATGTACAGCATTTAATTTAGGTTCACGAGTTAGTCAAGGCCACCTTTAAAAATGAACATTGAAGCATATTGCTATATTTCTGCCCTTGATCAAACTAAAGCTATTGCGTTTACCAAATTACCCGCCGCCAGTAAGCCATTTGGAATCAATGCTTTTGCAGCAACCGTGCGTGAAAGATAAGTCCAAACTTTTGAAGGTGAGGGGTGGTTGCGTGTCGTGGATTGAGGCGAAAACACGTAACTAATATCAATTAAAACGAACGCCTTGAGTTTTCAAAATGCATCTTACACAGAATTTAAAACCAATTGCAAGTTTCATAAATTAGGCGCCCCAATAACCCTCGAGTAGGCAAGACCGCCTTGAAGCGGGTTTTACTTTGTATCCCCAAAACTACAAATTAGGAGATTTTTTGTTTGTAGTTAATTGAATGGATAGTGTCACATCTTTTGTAAGAACGTTGTAAGTTTTGAACCATTCTGCGGGGGGGGGGGTTATTTTTTTATCCACAGTTTTATGTTGTAACCTCCTAGTTTTTGTGGTGGAAAATTATTTCTGCAATATCACCCATTTCACTCTTAAAGAAAAAAATGCGCCAAGCACTTTTTGGAAAAGAAAAAATTATGTTGAGGTTACTGGACATTTATATTATGTCGTAAAAAGTACTGAATTTGGTGTTTAGAAAAGCTGCTATGGTGTGTTTTAAGAAGCCCGCCTGGAAGCGGTCTTGCCGTTCTAGGTAAACTTTTCAGCTGGTATTTTAGCTGTTATCTGTTGTGAAGGAAATATGGCGTTGGGGAAGGAATTTTAAGCTTTTACATTTATTTTAATCTTTTTTGATTGGGAAAATATGAATTATGCCTAACTTAAAACATTTTTATGTCCGAAGTTGAGCAATTACTCTTGGGGTTTCCTCCACCTCAGTAGAAACAGTTGTAGAGAGATCATGATAACGCCAGCGATAATAATATATAATTATTATTGGTAACTAAAACTATGGGAACTCTTCAATGACTGCACTATCTAAAGACAATCCGAAAATGAAGGAAAGTTTAGCAATAGTTCGAAGTCAGATATTATTTTTATTGATCCAGCGGGGTTTGTGTTAGCCAGGTATTTTGAATCCTACTGCTGGGCCTAATGAAGCTTAATTTTGCTTGCTATTTACGAGTATATCCAAGGGCTGTAGTATATTTTTTCTGTAAAATATACATTACATAGTTTCCTTCTAAATAAGATATTTTATCATAAACTTTTAGCATATTATCATGAACTAGTACTCTGATTCTAGTCATAATAACATTTAAGGATTGTTTGTTATCAGCCTCCATAACTAGCGGTTTTATTTCCCGTCCTTTAAAGGTTATAGACTTATGATGGATACCTCGGCGGCATTAAACCGAACTGATATTTTGTTCCCGGAGGAAATGGTCTCCAAACTTGGTTGTTAAGACCATTTTAGGCCTGCCAAAATCGGGCTATTATGTCCTCTGGATAATGTTGTCATTCCATTAGCGGAGGACTCCCATCATTCGTGGCAGCCCCCCACCTCAATAATTAGACAGCAAGTTAATTCGTGTGCTTTCAAGCCGCAAGCGGGGTATAGGAATAAACAGTTTTACTATTCAGCCGTGAGTAGGGTTCAGAGGACAATACTGTGTTCCAGTCTCCTTGACGACGTATGCCATACCGTTAATAATCAACCATACATGAAGCCCCCTGTGGAGCATCGGACCCATCGAGATGCAACATCCCAACGCCCAGTGTACCAAGGAGTACAATGGTCAAGGTTCCTCCGGAAAACCCTGCTCAATTGTTTGAAAACAGAAGAACATTCGTATAATATACTTTACATAGTAATAATATTTTATAAAATTCATTAAATTTTAATGCATATAATGCAAAAAAATCAAATTGGCGGATATTTTCGAATGGAATCCCCAAACTATTTTTATACAGGTTTCAAAAGAAAGCGATAACAATAAAAAAACGTGAAAATCATAAGATAGACTGGCTGTAATATTGCCTTCAGTTTTGTTCACGTTAATCGGCAAGACCGCCTCCAGGGGGGTTTTAATCAAATGACGCCTGAGAGGTAAAAACTCACTAAAACTACAAAATAATGTTATTTCCGTTTTTCTTGCCCCCAAATTAAGCATATTTGAATTTTCAGGCCAAACAAAAATTGGCCTACTCGAGGGTTAAACTTGCCACCCCGGGCAGTTGCCCGCGCTGTCCATATGGGAATACCGGCCTTGATGTAAGAATACTCCGTTTAATTTTAGTTACATTTCATGAGTAACCATTTTGCCCTCACCTACTACTGTACCTACTCTCTTAGTCATGTAAATTGCATGAGCTGACTAGACGAATTTTCCAATAATATACTATATAACTACTGGCTTGATGATTATGTACATTTTTAACTAATGATTGCCCACTAATATACATTTCCATTGAATCTTCCTTGCCGCCTATTACATGGAAAGTTCTTATCCGAAATAGAAGAGGTAAAGGACATACATTAACTAGCTGTAGCAGTCAAGGCTCCCAATATCGATCGCAATTTTAGTGCTAACTATTTTTGAAGTCATCACCTGTTCATTGAACTTATCGATTACACTATGCCGTTTAACATACACACTGCTCGTCATCAGATTAGCACACTCCTTCGCATGGATAGTTTCGGCTGATTTCCAACCAAACTAAAAGAGCTAAAATTTCAAAATTATAACTGTTAATAGTCTATTCAATTCTTAGTTAATTAACATAAAAATAATTGTGTTTACATTTTTTATTATTGATTTATAATTGTTTAAAATTTGTCATCAGGATAGTACATGCAATTTCTTTTTTGTCTATCTTCCACAATTAAAGACGTAGGACCCCTAATTTTTTGTGGTTGTTTGAGTAAGATATTAACTTTAATATGAATAAGGGAAAATCATTATCTGCGGAAGAGGGATCAACATTTAAGGTTTACAAGGAATCAAGGTGGATAAAAAGTGAAATTTCGAGAAAAAATTAATAAAAGTCGATAAGTTGAATCGGAATTCGAGTGTAATAAGTAGCGTTAAGATAAAAATAACAGAGGCGATAAAAATTGAGTATTTGTCAATCCATATGAGAGAGTAATTTTGAGAGAAGCATCCAGTCCTCATGACTCGGTCGCAAGGATAGGGTAAATTTTGACATTAAGGTGAGCCTATTGTTCAAATAGTAATACAAAAGTGATCCACATCTAAAGAAACTAAAACTAAAGGAAAATGCGCTTAAATTAAACTCGAGAGCACTTGACATGTAATAAAGAATGGCGCTATGTTGTCTTTTCGAATAAAAAGAAGTATCATCTCACAGTATCACTTGGCCCTCGAGGCCATTACACAATCTGTCCGACAATGAATGCGATCCTAATGGTGTCTTTCCTAGCAAAGATCCTGGAAGTAGACATTATAACTGTGTTACTCTTCTAAAGTGAACTTCTTTTTATCCGAAAATATAACATACCGCCATTCCTTGTTCCATGTCAAGTGTTCTCATGATTAATTTTAACGTATTTTCCTTCGGGGAAAGTTAAGTTGGAGTTTATTATGTAGTTTTAGTTTCTTGAAATGTGGAGTTTTGTTATCACTGTTTGAGCAAAAGATTGGCTCGCCTTAATGTCAAAATTTACCATAATCCTTGTGACCGAGTCATGAGGGCTAGCTATTTCTCTCAAAATAACTCTCTCATAAGGATTGACATGTACTCAATTCTTATCGCCTCTATTATTTTTACCTTAACGCTACTTATTACTCACGAATTCGGATTCAACTTATCGAATTTTATTATTTTTTTCTCGAAATTTCACTTTTTGGCCGCCTTGACTCCTTGTATGCCTTAAATTTTTGCCCCTCTTCCGCAGATAATAACGTCTTTAATTGCGCAAGATAGACAAAAAAGAATTTGCATGTGCTATCCTGATGACAAATTTTAAATGGCTATTTTGTGTGTTCTTTTTCGAAAAACAATTATAAATCAATAAATAAAAAATTTAAACACAATTCTTTTTGTGTTAATTAACTCAGAATTTAGTAGACTATTAACAGTTATAATTTTGAAATTTTAGCTCTTTTAGTTTGGTTGGAAATCAGCCGAAACTATTCATGCGAAGGGGTGTGCTAATATGATGACAAGCACTGTATAAAGGACAATACATTTACATGTTTCTGGCGACTATAATTGGGGACAATTTATTAATTTATTTTGATGTATTGTGTTTTGACGGTGATCGAATTACGATACAATGGTCATGGAGTGTTTGTTTGGGATACGTATTTTGATGGATTAAAACACTTAAAAGCCTAGTCATGATACTTGTCGCCTTTAAAAAATCTACCTAATCCTTCCATATTGCCATCTACATGTGAAAACCGCGAACTGGTAAAATATCTGATTTCAGAGAATCTGTTGTTAAAATCGGGTCGTGGGTTCGAGTCCCACCGTGAACGTATTCAGTTTATTATGTTTTTCTATCTCACGACCCATATTTGTGATTCATTTATTATATCACGAATGTGCAAAAAAACATATGCCACAATCATGAATTATAAAGAACAGTTAAAGGAACCTTGAATCGACAAACAATAGGTACTAAAAATCGTTTGACTAAAGCTGCAATTTCCGTATCACAATGGACCTATTTTGGACTAGGTACGCTAATTGCTTCTCTCCTGACGACCTTTATACCTAAAACTTACATTTTTACGACCAATAAAAGCAATTTTTATTTTTAGGTTAGTTGTGTTCCAGGAGTCTAAAAGCCGTTTGGTGAAAACAAAATTTAGGCAATCTAAAGTGAAAACCTTGCCACATATGTACACATACATAGGAGTGATTAACGAACGCGCACCTTTTTTGACAAAAATATTTACGATACGCATCATTCTTGTTTCAGTTACATTCATAAAAGTAATGTAATATTCTTCTTGTCAATTTCAATAAGATTTCGTAAAAATCTCAATGAATTACTTTTTCCTTACGTGAATCATTTTATTTCAAAAGACATTAAATCAAATAAGCCCCATAACACCCCATTGTCTTATGTCACTGCTATACTTTGAATAAAACGGCTTGGGTATTTGCGTTTTTCAAGGTATAGTAAGAAAAAGTCAAATTAAAATCAAAAAAGATACATAAATCTTTCTGACCTTAGATTACAATAAACAGCCATTTCAGAAGCCTGAATTCGGTTGATGGTTGGGTAATAACTTTGTTTCTAATTTTGTGCCCGTTCCATGCTATGGCAAAAAAACATAATTTGAGATTGAACGGGCTAGCATTTTTGGTCGCGCGTGGCATCATCTCTCTCTCTCTCTAGATAAAGATACAATGGCGTTGTTCGTCGGTAGGGTTGTCGTGTTCCTGATTTATCGTTCCTGATTGATCAGGGTATCCACAGTTATATCTTCATCAATGATAACAACTAAGAAGTTTTAATATTTTAGATTAGATTAGATTTGTCAGGGGCTGTGGCCGTGAAATCGCCCTAGGCACTGCGACCGGTGTGGTACATTGTGAACTCATCTAACCGACTTCTTTCGATAAATCGATTAAGCTGGCCCATATTCAAAGAGGCGAGATCATCCCCTAAAGGGAACGCAATGCCGAAGCATTCCAAGCGGCACATTCACATTCCAAGCCTCTCATATTCACAAAGAATGTGCTCAGCCGTTTCGTCGTCAGCTTCGCAAGAGCGAATATTGTAACACTGTGCACTGAAGTACGAAAATGCTCCTGAGGCATTTCACTGTCACGATTTTGAAGCACCGATGTTACCTCCAGGTTATGCTACCGACATCTAAAGTTACAAAATGCCGCGGAATATGAAATGCCCCCCCCCCCCCATTTATGCGATTAATGAATTTGAAAATAAAAATTTGTGTCATCAATGATTTTTTTATTTGCGAGATGCTGCCGGAACAAGCATAATACTGCCGGATTCTATGTTATTCAGACCCCCCGGAAAGTGGTACATACATGGTTAGGTTAGGTTAAGTTATAGGGGCTGTCATCATGGTAGCCATGATACACTTATTATACCACAACTGGGTCCTTTGTGTTACCACACGGGAAAAGTCATCCCCACCACCCGAAGACTGAAACCAGCCTGATCATACAATAAATCGTTGAAATTGACCAATATCAACACGTTCTCCATGTCTCCCAAATCGGCAAAGAAGTCTGATAAGCCTGGGCAACCACTGAGAAATTGGAGGATACTTTCCTCCTCATTCCCACAGCTTCTACAAATATTCTCATACGGAAGATTACGGCTCCTGGCATGCTCCCCGATAGGACAGTATCCCGTGACAACGCCAACGACAGCTCTAATAACCTGCCTTTTCAGTGTTAATTAATTTAGAGGAACAATAAAGATCCAGATTAGGCCACAACATCTTTGTCCTGAAAGCCGTACTTCCATTACTCCATCTTAAAATCGCCTTTCTTACGGCCGGCGGCGGCCTGCTTGATGGTCTGTTTGCATTAATCCATATGCATACCAATATGTCGGTGGTTTCCTGGTACGATTCCCGCTATGCCCCGTCGCGCTAGATTATCCGCTTTACGATTTCCTATGGAATCCAGTACAGGATAATGTGAAAGTAATTTCCCATTTCCAGTGTATGCGGCATGACAATCCAGTACCTTTGTTGAAGTTGAGAATACGGACTCAAAGAAGTTTATCGCCCTCTGACTGTCCGTGACAATAAAGACATTTCTTGCTGTTACAAGGAGGTATTGCAGTCAGATTGGTACTTCCTGGATCGCAGCGAGTCCAGTCTGAAGAGCACTACATTGAGAAGGTAATCGGATTGAAGTCAAGTCTTTCTGTACACCAGCTCCCAGGCCAGAGTCATCCGCTTGCTCCGCGAAAATATCCAGAGGAATGAGATGCAGTAGCACCATAGAGTAGGAATAGAGTTGGAACTCCATACAAAATTAAAATCGGCTCGAAAACATTTTACCTTTGAGTGTGTACTGTAAGTAACGTGTACATACAGGAAGATACTGAATAATCAAAGCCTTCCCCTTAGCATCATTTAAATCCATAAGAATGAATAGACTAACTAGCTTAACGATTCGATCTCTTTCTTGAATGTAAAAAAAATCTCCTCCTAAATAGTCCACCTCCACTCTCCCGCTACAGGCACACATATTGACCGTTTTCAGAACTGGGTCGAGATGGGTGGAGTCTCCATCTAAAACTGGAAATGCCCCGTGAACAAGCACTTCATATTTGTTTATTGAGGACGAAGATCATATTCGTTATATTAACGTATTATAGAAAATTATGTAAAAAACACAAACTATCAACATTTTTCGTCTCCAAGTGGATCTTCACGCAAGTGAACATAAAAAAATGCATGCAAAATGGCGTATTGCTCACGAAATGGTCGTGTAAATTTTCGTCTACATTAGAGTTGCCGTGTAATATTATTTTCCTGACCACAAATGGATTGTCTTCAACACATAACATCGAATCATACTATTTCACGTACAATAAAACGATTATCGACAATTTAAGAACGCTTTTCTATATAACAACCACTCTAAATAATAAAATAATAATCTCAATTGAATTTTTTAAGATTATGCACACTACGCTATTGTAAATACCGAAATGGTAACACCGAGCATCCATTGTTTTTAAACAAAAATGGCACCGGGGCGGGGTTTGTGTCATTTTCGTTTCGTTTTCGGTGTTACCATTTCGGTATGTACAATAGCGTAGTGCGCAAATTGTTAAAAATGTTAATTGAAAAGTGTTATTTTGAGTGGTAGTTATATAGAAAAACATTCTTAAATTGTGAATCGATTTATTGTACGTAAAGAAGTATGATTTGATGTTATGTGTTGACGATAATCCATTTGCGGTCAGGGAATTGATATTACACGGCAACTCTAAATGTCGACGAAAATTTACACACTAATGCAATTCATTGAAAAAGTTAACGCACACGACTGCAATCAATGTTTTCGACCACGCATACACTTAAAAGTAAAACTTTATGACTCTCTGTTAAACAAAAATTAGCTATAGCTGTCTTTCTCAATACAATGGGCAGTTTAATGGAAATTCTATTCGTCTCACATTGTTTATTTGTAGTGGTTTCCCTCTGGCAAAATTATTTTGTTCTAAGTTCCTGATCTATGTATATCTGATCTGTGGTAGCACATCCAAGGCATCAGATGGAGTCATCCTGAGTGCTCAGCTGATGGCCACCAAAGCCGGGTTTGCCATATGAGCAACTGGCCGGGGCGGCAAATTTTGAAGGGCGACATATTTCTAAAACTTTCAACCTTCCATTCAATTAATGTTCTGTGAAATATACACATTTCGGTATTTTAGGAGGCAGTTTAGATAAATTAGAAAAATATAAAGGAAACTCTGTAATGTTCTGCACATAATTATTTTTTTTTTTGCTTGTCTTATCAGCCACTGCACCACTGCATCTTGCATTTTTCTTGCTGGCTGATAGGACATCTGGAAGCAATTAGTGCAAAAGCTAGCGGGTAGACAGGTTGCTAGAGAGGTAGCCGTTGAGTTTTTTCGTTTTGCTGTGATTGAGGGGAGTTGCGAATTAGAGTTTGAGACGAGTGGTTTGATTTTGTGCTGTGTGCGCGGTAACGAGTTGTTGAAAAAAAAAATTTAAAATTTAAAAATTTTGAAAATAAACGAAAGTCGGAATGGATTGTAAGGAGAGATGATGCAAAGGGTGGCCCAACAAAGGGACTTTTTGGGTGGATCATCGAAGTGGATAGTCGGATGCTTACATGGAGGATTTTAGGCGCTTCGGTGGAGATTTCATTCCTGGAGAACGATTTGGATTTGGTATGGAAGACCAGGGTGAAGATAAGTATCGATCGAAATTTTGTCTGAATTTATGTAATTAGAAAACATATACATATTTTTGGGAAGAAAAAGACGGAATTACGTTTATGTCGAATGGCAGTGAATATTTTTTAGTGATGTTGTGAAAAAAAAAAGAAGACGAAAAAAAAAAAGTAGAATTTGGTGCGCGATAACGGGACTAACAAAAATTTTCTTGTGCGTGGATTTTTGTTGTACTATTAAGTTGTGCAAGAAAAATGAAAATAAACTGTTCGCGTATAAACCCAAAAAAAAATATAATTTTGAATTGCGGTATATTTTTCTTTATTGAAAGTTATCATTAACTTAAAACAAAACAACAAAAAATGGAGATATTAGATTTTTCCGGTTTCTTATTGGTTTTAAGTTATATGAGCCGGCGTTTATTCAGGAAATACATTTTTTTCATTTTTTTGAATTACATTTTTGAAATTGGATGGATTAATGGATGGATTGTTGAAAGAAAGGAACAAAATATGTTATGCATAGTTTTTGAATGCTATATGGAATTAAGAAACATACCAACAAAAATCTTTAAATAAAATGGGAAGTGGCATAAAGAGCGGTGGATTTTTCGCGCAAGTTTCAGTAGTTTTTCCCAAAAAGGGATTGCAACAATAATGTTTGTGAATTGCGTAAAGGAAGAAAAAGGGGATAATCATTTTTGCTTTCTTCTTTTTTAGATGTTCTTACCCTATTGTTGGGAATATATCGATCTGACTTATTACTTTTTATTGGTTATTGGCCAAAAGCCAACCTGCTTTGAATTTTTGTTTAAATATTTTCCCTTATTGACCATTGGATCAATGGTAGGCTAGAGTTATTTGAGTTAAAAGAGCTCTGAAAAAATATTATGAATGTTTTTTTTTGTTTTTTTGCCAGCGCTTAATTTTGTAATGTTGGGTTAGGTTTCTTTGATCTGTCCCCCTCTCTCTTTCTCGCTTTAACAAAATGTGAATTTTTATAATGGGGGATCCAATTATATTCGCGGTAGGATCCCATGGATGGGAGGGTGTAGAACCGCGGGCCCACACCATCTGGTGCCCTTTTGCGAGCCGTTCGCCATCTTTAAGGCTCTACTGACTTGAGGGAGGAAGGATATGTCCCGATTGGACGGTTTCCCCTTTTTATATATGATACGGTCTTTGTGCCGATTTTTGCGTATTGTGTCTGGCTGATGCAGCCTAAGTTCCTTCACGGGACTTTTGCCTTTTGTTGATTTTTCGGGAGTTTGACGCGGAGGCGTCACCATTTCGTCTTTTTTTTTTTTTTGAGATTTTTGAAGTTTTAAGTTTTGAATATTCGGGCAGGATGCGTGAATGTTTTTCTATTGTTCATGATGACGAAAGCAGGAAACTCATTCAAAACCCACCCCGTTACTCCCAGCAGCTGAGCTGGTCTGCGAGCACGCATCACCGTTGGTTTCTTGAGAGGGTTTTTTTTTCATTTTATGTGACTTGGCCTACACGGCTACATCAATCCCTCGTCTTCCAGGCGGTCATCATTACAATTGGCGCCCAACGTGGGGCCTTAAAGTTACCGTTATTCGTTCCAGGACGAAGAGGACTTACCTTCACCTTAAGTCCTCACACTTTAGTCGCCCCACCACATCAGTCCTTAAAGCTTTCAGAGTGTGAAAACACTCTCCATTCGAATTTTGCTTTACGCTTTCTTTTATTTTGCCCAAGCAGACCTTAGGACTGGTGTTCCTTCCCAATCCCTTCCTTTTAACGTAGCTTTTCCCTTCCCCTACAAGTACTGATTTGTCTTGTTCTTAAGTCTTGGTAGTCATAGACTACGCTTTGTATGATTTCATTTCCTCTTGCGACTCGCGATGATTGGTAGTGGTATCGATCCCGTGACCAAGAGCAAATGAAATTCCAGCATTGCCTTTTTGTGGCAGATCAATCGCTTTCATTTAGTTTTTTCTTAGTTTCTTGGCGAATCGCCCTCTCCGCTTATTCCGATCCGGTGGCTGATTAAACTCAGGCACTCGTGGTTTGGGCAATGGTGCCAGATCCATGAACCGTTTATAAGGTTGCAGGAAAGGAGTAGGTTGAGAGCCAGCTATTCGTTCAATTCATTTGCTTTGTGTCCCATTTATACCTCCAAAAGGGACTTATTCTTTTAACTTCAGGTCATTTTTTTCAGTCATCACTCTATGAAATTTTTACTCTTATAATAGAAGGAAACTTTGTTTCCTTCAATTATAATAGTGAAATTACTCTGCAATCTAAATTTGCAAATCAAGTGTAATTTTACATAAAAAATGTTTAAAAAAGTACTCCAATATATTAGCAAATTTACACCGCGCTATGTGTAAAAACACTCCGTAATAATAGGAATATAATGCGGTTTCACTCTTTTTTCGTTGTAAAAATTTAAGTGGCGAACCTTTACAAATAATATAGTTATCAATAAAACTATTTAAGGATATATAAAATATAAACAAGTATCGGTCAGTTTTTCGTCTACATGGGAGGTTCCAATATGGTCTTTTTTGTGCGATCTGTACACTTGTTCTTCTTCTCAGTACCGTAACTCAGCCGTTTATAGGCAATTTCGAGTCAACGTTACATTGCATATCATTTCGGAGTGCAAGCACTAAATATTTCCTATCCGCACATGTACGGAAATTTTGGACCACGCCGAGAATCGATCTCGGGACCTCTTGATTACTAGCATCGTAGTGTGCGACTCAACCAAGTGAGCCACATAGCGTGTACACATGAATTCTAAATGCAGAGAATTTTTGGAAAAATGTGTTACACTGTGCTAAGTACAGCCGATTGAAGTATGACAACTGGAGAGCACGCTACAAAAAATGAGTAATAGTCCTGACACACCAGCCGATAAACTCGTTTCGTAAACCGCTAAAAGCTCTGAGCTTTATAAACTCAATAGGCAGGACACACTAGTCGAATGATGGTTATGAATGTCAGAATAAACTCATTGAGCTTTTGATATGTGACAGTTAAAATATAAATATCTATTGAAAAATATATTCCTGGGTATCGTTCGTTATCGTCTACAATTGAAAATGCGTCAATATTAAGTAATTGGTAAATGGCTCCAAGTTTGAAAATGTCAAGAAAGCCAGCGAACCGAAAGAGAAGAATATTATCGTGTCGACGTTACAAAATAAACAAATTTGAATAAAGAATTAAAATTCAGATATCGAATTGTTATATCATTCCCATAACTTTAATTAAGTTATTACAGTGGAATAAATAAACACAGCGCAGTTGAAGAGCGTATTATTTTATTTATGTACATAATCCCAGAACTGTCCTAATCGCATATACATATTTAATTATGAATAGGTATAATTTTGAAACAGTGTTTTTCGTCGCTTTCTTGAAAGGTGTTTCCTTCGTTTCTCGGGCTTACAGGGACTCACGCTACCCTGTACTATACCGCGCCAATGTTGCCCGCATAAGTATTGGCACATTCTTCAAAAATTTCGTAATTTCGGACATCTACAAGTTCACCTATAGTAGTTAAGGAAAACAATCGACTTTAATATTAGTGTAGAATGGAAACTGCTATTTCACTTACCAATTTTAGTTCCGGAGAATTTCTGTATTTTGTATAATGTCAAATTCAATACAAAAACAGATGCCTAGTGGGCCGGTCTTTACGTAAGGTGAACGTAGTGCGATACTACGAATCGCACACAATTGCCGGTGCTAATGAGCGTCGTTTTGCGCAAAGGAAAGTCACTGGTATCTATTTACCTATGGGTGTACGCAGTACATAATGTAGACTACTCTAAAACTTCAGACGTGACAGGCGATATTCAGGATGACAAACACTAAACATATGATTATTGACATTTTTAGCAAAATAATAGGCTAACTATGATAAATAAAGAGCTTTTCGGTGGTTACAATGCAGTTTATGAATTGAAAGCTCCATCCAATTGCGGGTTACAACGTGGTTATGAGAGCTTTCATAAACTCCAAACGGCTCATAACCTCGTTATAAACCGCATATAAACTCGTTCTGGACTCATAAACTGCATTCGTTCGTAAACTCGTTTAGGTGTGTCAGGACTATAAAACTTCAACTGCACGTTGTAAAAATACACCACAAATCCGAATTAAACACATAAACGTTGTAAAAATGCACCAGAAAATCTGAATTATACAGAAGTGTAGCGTGAAAATACATTTCACACCGATTTTGATGTAATTTTCTTATTTTACACAGACATTGTTGAAAAATGCACTCTGTATGTGATTATAAGCGGGAAGAAGTGTAAAATTACCGCATTTTCAGGGGAAATTTAAATTCACTTTTTAGAGTGTATATAATGTGTAGATCATTTCTGTGAGAGAGGAGAGGGGGAAAAGAGAGATTATCTTGAATTTGTTTGGACATTTTTTTTCGGTTACTCGTCTAGCAGTAACTGGTTATTTGGTAGATTTGCGTTTCGTAATTTGTACGGAAATTAAAATTGGCTAGAGGCCTTGGGATTAGTTTTCAACAGTAATCCTATTATGAAATTATTTAGTGAATAATACAAGTTATCGGGGTATGTTAAAGCCTTATTCATAACAAATACTCAATCATCCTGTTATATATACTGGTTAGTTTGTTGTACCTCACGAAAATCATTGGAATTATTAAGTTTAAGTTGCTTATTCCGTTATATACGTACTTTATCACGTACGTGACGGATTATAGTTTATACTCCTATCGTATCTAATTAGACAATCCTTATTATTTTACAATTAAGATTCCTATTTTATATACTAAGCCTATACTAAATCACGTTGTTATATTTATGGCGTTTTGCGGGTGATATATTCACCCTTCGTTATATAATTTAACCTGTTTACTTTAAGAGCAAACTTCATCGTATACCCAGTTGCCTCGTTGAATTCCCTTTTGCATCTCGGGTATGCTATGAACCTAACCGGAGTTTAGAGTTAATACGGGTACCATAATTTTCACAATTTTTCTACTCGATTCCCAACTGGGACTTTCATTTTTAGGTATACCAACACCATCATCTTTATTTTCTATTTTTATTAAGATTATTCTTTTTTTTACATTAAAAATGCCTAATTTAGAGCACAGCCCTGAAAACCCCACTCCTGGTCATGGATTGGAGTCGGAGGATGTACGCAGCTGCTGTATCTGCAGTGGCAATATGTCTGACACCGAAAATCTTGTAAGGACGCCATGCCATCATGTCTTTCATCAGTCCTGTATTATGCAAAAGTCGTTCCTTGGTCAGTGGCGGACTTATATAACTGACGTCAGTAGGCGTTTCAATTTTTGCCGCCCTATCGACCTTGCCTTTTTACAATCCAATGATTAATCGATTGATCATTGACTCCCAAATTGTTTCAATATGGCTGGCTAACGAATTAAGCGAACACTTTTAAAACTGGAATAAAGTCTGATCCCTGAACTAATTTTGGATGGAACGGGGCGTTCAAAATGCCCCCGTAGGGTTCAGTCTACTCAGTTCAGTCTGCCAGTTAACCACTATAGTTTTGGAAATCACACGAGGGAGAAGCAGCATACACTCGGAACCATGAAAACCGGTCACTTTTACTTTTTTTTTACTTCTACCCTTTTATAACGAACGTCTTGACCACCAATGAACGGATCTGTTCTGTGGATCCACTTTCTTACCATACCCACTAGCACTAGCCCCACCTCCTCCTCCTGGAAACTGCAATTTCGGGCTGTTTTCATTAAGTATTGAAAACGACCATTTCGTGGGGCTGCATAGCTGGAGAACGGTTGTGACTAAGACAATATCCATTATTTGGGAGTCGAAACCTTTCGAATGACTTAAGTTTCACTAAACGCTACGGAAACTCATTCCGTACTGAAAACAATCAATTTAGTGGGCGTAGCGTGAGAACGGGGTTACCGCGGGGAAAAAGAGTTCGGTGAGTACAATAATTTTTGCATCAACTCATCCTATGGAACGGTGTTAAAGTGCCGATCCATAGAGGCAATTTCGGTGTATTTTTTTCTCAAAACTACAGAAAAAAAAACCTAACTGTCAACTGCCACTTACTAAACTTCCAAAATTGTCCATGCTTCTTCAAACATCGAATATTTCACACCTGAATCTAACGTTCTTTTTCGCCAGAAATAGCAAAGAAATGAATTAATATTCACAGGAATGTCAGTCATGCATGTGCGCTTAGTACCAGTTTTTGGGAGGAACACGTCAACTGTGCCTCATATAGGTACTATCAGAATACAGAATGTTCGGATGAGGGTTGAAGTTTGACTGTCATTGAAGCGTATAAATTCACAAGAAAAACTAATATTCTGGAAATACATATTGAAAATTCATGTTCAATTCGTTCCATCTGTAAAATCTGCCGTCGCGTCGTTCCAACATGTTCGGGTGAAATTCAAAGCGCGCTCAATTTATTCCATTTCATATACTCTGTACACATACAGACAAACATTAAATGCAAACATGTAAACATCATCTCAACTAGAAGGTGTATTCCTTGCATATTCATATCTCGCATTCGAAACGAAGACGAAAGTAGAATTCAGTGTAAATTCACTGAAAGGTTGTGCAATTTTTATGAATATGATTCTGCTGTATGGGTACAATAAGGAAATTCGACACCTGACAGAATCTGAATTTTTATTTTAGTTGTATTCGTATTCGTAGTAATGCTTTTTGCGATCGACAATATTTAGAAATGTTTTTTTCCATTTAAGTGTCGCATTACGTTCGAACAATTTGACATTGTTGTGAGAATATTTTTGAATATTTGTGAAGATCCAGGGAAATGTTTCGAAACAGTGTCGCAGTGTTTTTCCCTCCCTCTCATTTCCGTATTGTAAAAAAATATATTTTCTTCTTGGCAGTACTAAATAAAAATTAATATTTTTAAAAATATGAAAATAAGATTTACCAGTTTCAATTGAATATCGAACCGCTATGATACTCGTAGTATCAAAAATCACGTTTTAGATTTAAGAAATTCCATTACATTTGACACAATTATCATTTCCGCTTAAATCCCTAAATTTTGTTAAAATTACATCAAAATTACTTTTGTCTGTTATCAGTTGCGTCTGATTTGGACGCTTCACTACACGGTGGTGGTGGTCCGAATCCCGATCCTTGGATACCGATAGTGGCTTATTTGGAACCGGTGCCCAAGCCAACTAAGTCGCCAAGTAGGTCAAAATTTCGTTTTTGTTTGATTGTTCAGAAAATCGAAAAGAACTTAATTTCCATTCAATTTATTATCAGTACATCTCGCAATTTTTAAATAGTATAACTAGAACGAAATTTGTTTTTTTTTTATGAACATTTCATATCTTTCGTAAAAGATACATACATTCATCTCCAGACGAAGGATATTTTTTCAGACAAACATGGACACATGGAGGTTGACATTCGTACTGAGAACCTCTTGCATTTATTCAACATTTTCTACATGCGTTTTTTTCGTTTCGATTTTATTTACATAAAATTCAATAACGGAATGCTTTAGCGCTAAAAATGATTCAGTTGTAGTTCATCGTTTGCTTGCCCATAAGTTAGCCGTTGCGATACAGAAAAAACAAGTGTTAGCTTTTTACGTATATCCTTTGATTCATCCTATTTATTCAAAAATCATCTCAGTTCTATTTTTAATAAATTTTCTCTATTATCCTTCTTTCTCTCCTTTTTTATTGCAGAGTGCGATCAAACATTCATTTCGCGTGCCGGTGGACCACAAAATGGCACATTCACTGCACCGCTTCTGCAGATACCAGCGAATTACACACGGCAATGTTTGTATATTTTCTTAGCAGGCCCCGGGCAACGTGTTGAAGTAGTTTTTACGACTTTTAACCTGAGAGGAACACCACCTGAGTAAGTACACCTACATATTCAGCCATTTGCAGTTGCACAGCATCGTCTGGCACATTATCCTTGTTTCCTTAGATTTTTTTTCGCTGTGTACGGTGTGTGGTTTACTTTCCATTTCGACGGGCCGCTTGTGATGAGACTAAAGCTTTTTTCTCGTGCAGTCCTTTTATTGCCCGAATGGTTTTTTTCTTGACGTCGAGTTAAGTGTGCTTTTCGGAAAAGGTGTGGCTGTTGAAATGCCGACGGCCTACTATGCATGGAATGGAAAGAATATTTTTTAAAACAGTGAAAAAAAGGACTTGAAAAATTACCCACGCTTTGATCTAAATTGTTTAACATAAGTCTGTACATTGTCGATTAACTGAAACATTGTTTTTAATTTTTTTTTCCATAGCGGATCAGCTGTAGGCGAAATACCAGCGTAAGTACTTAATTGATCAAAAATAATATTTGAATCTCAAAAAATTCAGAGGTGTTTTCAGAGAATTTTTAATTGGAAACAACAAAGTTGGAAAATATTTTTGGTGGTTTGTTTATAGGTTCCATAACGCTTCATTGATTTACTCTAAAAATGTAATAGCTTTTTCCATTATAGGAAAATATGGAATTAAATTTAATTGTACCTGATGGTTACAAGGGATCATTAAAAATGTTTTTTGTTGTATTTCAAGCTGAAACTCAGCCTGGTGTTGTGAATCCTGGAGGCAATACAAGAACACCAAATAAAAAAAAACGTTTTTATTGTAAAGGATACTTTGTACTTGGCTTAGCGGTCAGATTGTGTCACAATTATGCAGGGTGTGGTGGAATGTTCTTTTTCTATTGGATATGTAATAACTAAAAAAACTTAAAAACACACGGATATACACGGTTTACAATTTTACTAATTACTGATCCGAACGAGCTGTTGGCTCTGCATTGGCTCAACTTAGTCTTCGCTCTTTTTGCTTAGACCTCGGTGTGAATTAGTCCAGTATTGCTCTCAGGTGAGGATAGACATTCCTCCCAGCCGCTTGAAACTTTAAAAATGTTCCAAAGTTATGTTAGAAAACCACCAGGTATTTTTCGATGGTGTCGACTCGGAGGTCTTTCCGTATGTCTACATTTCTAACATAACTAGGAGCAGTGAACATTTTTCGCAGATTGAGATTTTGGTAAATTTGTAACTGTTCTAGTACTGACAGGCATGCATGACTAAATGCCGTACTTCCGAATAGTATTGTCGGTAGTATTGTCTGTTTGTAGATGAGCAACCTATTTTTTTTGTACTTAGTATTTTGGAAAAGATTATAGGTGCTAATTTTTGGACTATTGTAGCAGCTTTCTGGCGGCAGGATTTCACTTGACCAAGTCAACGATAGCTCGAAAGTGACACCCAGATAAGTGACCGAGTCTTTCAATGGCACCTCTTCGTCTTCAACCATCAGGCTTTTTGGGCTTTGTTGTTTGCGTCTTGTAACGAAAATCGCCTGGGTTTTTTCTGCTAAATTAGACTAATCCGACATAAAAGATATGTTTCCCAACCGTCACAGGTCTGCCGACCTTACAGGTTGTGTCTCACTGGCTCTATACCTAGGGAAACAACAACAATAGTTAAGGCGATGCTCTGGAGATATCAAATCGATCTTCCTCGTGGTAATTGCATGCATGCATAAAATAAAAATGTACGGTAATTGAAAACTTTTTCCCCACTTCTTTGAACTTTTGTAACAGATTTAACAGACAAGGTTATCTCTCCCAATTGGATTTTCGCCATTCTTCGCAAAGTAGTTTCCTCTAAATTTCACGTTTCAGCACGTCGGTTACAGGCTTCGTCACAGAGAGGACAAGTGACGACAACAACAACAACACATATACCTATGACAACGAAGTGAAATTACTTTTTCTTATCGACACGAGAGCTGAAATCTCCGTGCTACCTCGTTCACGTTTTCGTAGATCAAGACCTACCGAGTTAAAGCTTTTTGCCGCTAACGAGTCGGAAATCAAAACATTTGGTGACAAGTTGCTCGAAGTGAACCTGAGCCTCCAACGTTTTCGATGGAAGTTCCGCGTCACGGATGTTTCAAGGCCGCAGATTTTTTGCGGTACTCTAGTGTTTTTGTGGACCTAAAAAAACATTCGTCGATGCTTTAACACACCAGGTTTGCACCAGGTAACGTTCGTGCAACTGAAAAAATATGCGGGTCAACAATGTCGAAATCATGGCCATTTAACGATATGTTAAAAACATACCCAGGGATCACGAACCCGGCAGCCATAAGAACTAATCCTGACCATGGTGTTCAGCATCACATCATGGCAAACAAGCCGCCGGTATTCGAACGTCAGCGCCCGACAAATTTAAAATCGTCCAGCAAGAATTGCAATACATGCTCGAAAGAGGTTTTTGCCGCCCGTCGTCCAACCCATGGGCAGGCCCCTTGCCCGACAAAATGTGGTTGGCCATGTGGTGATTTTACCCTCTTCGCCGTATTGAAGACATTATGGCTGACCTATGGAAAAAAATTTTCTCAAAAATAGACCTGGTACGTGCGTTTCACCACATTCACATCGCTCCACAGGATATCCACAAAACAGCATTACACCATTCGGACTGTTTGAGTTCACTATAATGCTAATTCGGACTCCGCAACGCTGCGCAGTTCTTCCAACGGTTCATAGACGAGGTCCTAAAAGTATATACGATGTTTTTCACTGATTCCGTTATTATATTCCTGTTGAAATTATATTCACTATTATCAGAAATTATATTCACAGTGATCAGCTGATAATAGTGAATATAATTTCAACAGGAGTCCTAAAGCCGAAAAAGCCTTCATTAATTGCAAAGAGTCCCTTGCAAAAGCCACGTTGCTCGTTCATTTAAAAAAGGAAAAAAGGGCAACCACTATCCTTAGTAACAGACGCATCAGACACGGCAATCGGGGAAGTATTGGAGCAGATCCAAGATCCCATTAGCTTTTTTTTTTAACGTAAGCTGTCCAACACGAACAAGCCCTAAAGCGTATACGATCGGGTAGTTGCCATCTACGATAGCATCAAGCACTTCTGGCATCAATTGGAAGGGACCGATTTCATTGTTCAAACTGACCACAAACCTCTTACATTCGCGATCGACAGCTATATTTTATTTTGGAGTTTACAACAACCCTGTCGAGGATCGAGGCCATAAGTTTTCCAGCATTCATCGAAGCTGAGATTTTCTTCAAGGAGCAACAGCCCGATCGATCTTCAAGAGCTGTTACTTTCAAGCATAACATCGGACTAATCCGACCGTTTGTTCCAGCAGTCCTATGCAGATTGGTTTTCGACACATTTCACGATCCATCACATCCCAACGGCCGCACGACGTGCAAGGCTATTGCCCGGAAATTCGTATGGGCTAAGATGAAAAGGATATCCATAATTAAGCGCGTTGCTGCGTGCGATGCCAGCGGTCTAAAGGTACGTTGTCCTCGACACGACTGCATCGGCTCTAGCGACAGCGACTCGCTCATTTCATATAAAAACTCGTTTTTCTCTCATTTTAAAAACAAGTTTTTATATGGAATGAGCGAGTCGCTGTCGTGCAGTCGTGTCGAGGAAAATGTACCTTAAGACCAGTAAGGTGTATAATATACCCAAGCCATTCACAATGCCAGATGGAAGATTTCAACGTTCATCTGGACATATTCGGTCCAATGATCCCGTTGAAAGGCTTCAAATATTGCCTGACAATGATGGACCGGTTTTCGAGATGGTCAGAGGCGCCCACTACCCGATCAATCCAGTATGATGGGTGGCGGACGAAGTCGCATGACACCTTACCATCCTACAGCGATGGGATGATAGAGCGCTGGCATGGATCTATATAGCGCAATAATGTGCCATGACGGATATACTGCCGACAGGACTATTAACACGACGCAATAGTTTTAAGGAGGATATCGGTGCAGAGGTTTTGCACGGAACAACTTCAACTCTACCAGGAGAATTTTTAGTCATACACTGGCGCCCCGCAATTTCCTGCTTCTTTTGAGCGCTCTCCTTTTGTCACCCTACACCCATGTGATTAGGTACTTCCAGGAAAATTCAGCAGGGAGGAAGGAATTGACCGCCAGGATTTTCGTGTATATCCAGAACTTTTGATGTAATTAGGTTTTATGGAAAATTATCTGACCAAAAACAACAAAGTTGTAAAAGTTACCCCGCCAAAGAAAAATTCATCTGCCGCAAAAAGAATACATATCACTCCAATCCGCTGCTCATATCTAATTTTGTTTGCTGGATGTACTTTTGTTTTAGGTGTAAATGCCGGAGAAGTTTAAATGAACAGAACTACTTCTTAAAGTAATTTGGTGGGAGCTTTAACATTTTATTCAGTGCCACTTTGACGGCTCCCTCCAAATTACTTTAAGAAGTAGTCCTGTACATTTAAACTTCTCCAGCATTTACACCTAAAACAAAAGTACATCCAGCAAACAAAATTAGATATGAGCAGCGGATTGGAGTGATATGTATTCTTTTTGCGGCAGATGAATTTTTCTTTGGCGGGGTAACTTTTACAACTTTGTTGTTTTTGGTCAGATATCATATATTTTTGCATACTTAAATAGCGAACTAATATTTTTGTTTTGGGAAAAGTTTCAATAGGTTTTTGTTCAGCATATTCCATAAATTTAATAAAGTTATATTCACAGGGTCTTCTTTAAAATAAATAGATACTGCAAACGCAATTGCAAATACGCCACAAATGGCTGTTGCTGAGCTTTTTTAAAAATAATTTTGGGATGAAATGGGTACAGTTTATTAATATGTATTTTGTGCAAAATAGATTTGTGTTGCTCTGCTAACATTCTGTTAGTAATCTGTTAATTTTTTGTTAACTCTGTTAATGCTCTATCAACGTTCTCTTAACACTCTATTATCTTTTCGTTAATGCTCTGTTAACGTTCTGTTAATGTTCTCTTAATTCTCTTTAATCATTCGGCTAACGCTCTGTAAACGGTCTGTTACCTTTCTTTTATTACTCGATTTACGTTCTGTTAACGTTCTGTTAAGGCTCAGTTAATTTTCTGTTAACACTCTGTTAACGATCTGCTAACGCTCTGTTGTTGCCTTGCCAACGCTTTGTTAACGTTATGTTACTGATCTGTCTTAATGCCCCCTGACCCAGTGTCCCAATGTCACATTGTCCCAATGTCACAGTGTCCCAATGTCCTAATGCCCTAATGCCCTAAGGTCCATTGTCCCAGTGTCCTCATGTCCCAATGTTCTAATATCCCAGTGTCCCAATGTCCTAATATCCTAATGTGTCAATGTCCCAATATCCTGATGTCCCAGTGTCCCAATTTAGGTCCTATTGTCCCAATGTGCAAATATCACAGTGCCCCAATGCTTTAATGTCCGAATGTCCCACTACCCTAGTGTCCCAATGTCCCAGTATCGGAATATCCCAATGTCCCAGTCTCCCATCTAATGTCCTAATATCCCAATGTCTAACTGTCCTAATGTCCCAAGGTCCTAATGCCCCAATTTCCTAATATCCCAGTACCCCAATGTCCCAATTGTCCCAGTATCCAAATGTGATAATATCCCAATGGCCCAATGTCCTAATGTACCAGTGGTCAGTGTCCCAATGTCGCAGTATACCAAGTGTCCCAAGGTCCCAATAGCCTAATGTCCTAATATCCAAGTGCCGCAATGTCCCTGTATCTCAGTGCCCTAATGTCCCAGTATCCCAATGTTCCAATATCCCAATGTGCCAATATCCCAATGTTACAATGTCCCAATGTTCTAATATCCCGATGTCCCAGTGCCCCAATGTTCCCACGTCCCAGTTTCCCCAGTGTACCTAATGTCCCAATGTCCTAATGTGTTGATGTCCTAATATCCCAATGTCCTAATGACTCAAGACCCTAATGTTCACATGTTCTTATATCCCAGTGCCCCTATGTGCGAATATCCCGATGTCCCAATGTCACAACATTCCGACGTCTCAGTTGTCCAATGCCCCTATGTACCAGTGTCCCAATGTCCCAATGTCCGATTGTCCCAAGGTCATAATGTCCCAATGTCCTAATATCCCAGTGTCATAATGTCCCACTCTCCCAATGTCCTAATGTCCCAATGTTCAAATGTCCCAATATCCCATTGTCCCAATATCCTGATGTCCCAATGCCCCAATATCCCGATGTCCCAATGCCCCAATATGCTGATGTCCCCACGTCCCTGTTTCCCCATTGTGCCTAATGCCCCAATGTCCTAATGTCCCAAGACCCTAATGTCCCAATTTCCTAATATCCCACTACCCCAAGATCCTAGTTTCCCAGTCTCCCGGTGTCCCAATATCCAAATGTCCCAATGCCGCAGTGTGTTTTAAAAAATGGTCAATGCGATGAGCCGATAGACGCAATTGTTGGAAATCTTTTGTTAACTTTACCTATTAATTTACCGTTATTCCATCCACTTATCTAAATGGAAGACATCGATTCTTTAGAAGGACCACCAGAGGATCATTCGTTCCAAATTTCATAAAAATCCCATCACGAAGAGAGATAGTAGAAGCAAGTCTTTCTGCAACTGTAGACTTCATTCTGAAATTGGGTTACTCGCTTAAGTCTGTGAGGGTGAAAATTTCACCGTTTATTGCATATATCTTACCCGTTATTGTGCCGATCGAAGATTTTATTTGGAAAGGCACTAGAACAGGATATGTGGAATATTTTGGCAAAAAAAATTTTTTGGGGGATTTTGCCTGGAAGGCTGTAGCCTGATCAAACAAAAAAGCAAGTTGTCTCCGGTAATCATAGACTTGTTCGCTTTCGTTTTTCTTTTTCCTTTGGCGGGCGAGACGCTCTCGCGTCTCTTGATAAAAATAACAGTGTCCTGTTTTTTGGCACTGTATGTAGCAATCGTCGCCAAACTTCGACAAATCAAAATAAATTGTATACTATTATTTTTGCATAATTAATCCCTATGTATCCAGGAAATTCTGCACTTAAAACCATCGTCACTAACAATACTAAAATAGGAACAACTTCTTGGATAACCCGCTAGGGGACTCATTTCTCATTTTCTTATCCGGCATTTTCTATGTTACTCATAGAGTCACATTCCTATTTTTATAACACCAATCAAGGTTAAACATTCATTCTATAAGACACTTTATTGTTTTCTTATCCTTTCCCACAAACAAAGAACAAATCGATTGCAAATACTCATCCCACTCAATCGATTCGTATGCGAAAGTCAATCCACTTCACACTGCATGTAGAGCATGCACTGTACTGTGCCTACATCCTGTTACATATATGTAGGTAAACCTAACACACCCGAGAAGTTAATCAAGTCTAAGAAAGAGGAAATAAATTGTCCTGATTTTGGTGGCGCCAGTCAATTTTATGAATTGATTGAATCGACTTATAAAAGCATTCATCAGTAATTTTTTTCACTCTTTCTCTCCTTTGTGACCTTATTCTCGCAATTTCCTGGGATGGTTTTTTCGTCCTTATGTCGCGACAAATACACGCACGTGCGTGGACCAATCATAATAATAAGTTTATAAGCATACATCTTACAACGAGAGGATTTTGTCGCAAGACGTATTCTTATCACGTTGCTTTTACTTAGAATGTATTTGGTGTGGTATTGTGAAGCGGAAAAGATGATACCATGCCGATAAAAGATGACGCATTTAACATTGATGTTTGCCTATAAATATACCACATACAAGTAATCTGAGGCTGCGAGCTAAATAGTATAGGTTATAGGAAGACAACCTTTCGAGTTCATATTCCATCAAATTATAGTACTTTTCAAAATGAGTTAGCTACACTCTGAAGGATTTTATAATATTTCCTTTCATCTAATTGCATTTTTAGAGCGTCCTCCCGGTGGACGATCTGAAAAACAAAGACAAACTTTTTTCGATTCAATTGTTTCCAAAAAACTTTTTTTTGTAAAATTTTGCTCATTATAATGTTTGAAACAAATTTTAATCTCATTTGTGCGCTTTTCTGTGTTTTATTAAAGTGTATTTGGCATTACAGTGTTTCCAATTAAAACTTCCTTAATAAGCATTAGTACAAGGAGACAAATGTACCTTACCAGGACTTATCATCGCTCTACTCTTCCTTATAATTTCATCATGTTGCAACCAAGATTTATCTTGCATTGTAAAATTGCGTCATTAATTGCATTAAAGCAAACATTAACGTCTTCATTAACTCAAAAGTACCATAATAAAGCAAGACACAAAGTCAAGTTGTAAATGTGTACCTTTCTCATTTTGCAATTAGTTTTTGCGCTGTACTTCAAGCACAAAAAGTGATAACTTTCTGTAAACCAAGTGAGCGCAAAGTATGTACATTCCAACAAATTTAAACGGACTCGTCCTCGTCGTCGCCATTTCTATTCGCACAACCAGGACCAGTCATTCGAGAAAACTTCGTTTCAAAAAAAAGGCTTTTAGGCCACACCAGTAGTGGTCTTGTATTATGTCGTATCGGTCCATCGTCTCGGAGGCCTCTTGGCTGGCACTAAAGCCTCCTTCTTCACTTAACTTGCAAATTTATTGAGGCAAACAAACTCGAACGCGCGCTCTCTAAATGCAATCTTATTAAATGTTTTAATTAAAATACTTTCATCTTCTGCCGTGGCTCCCGGGAGCGGATGAGCATATGTTGGCCAAATGGTGTCGGTGAAAAGCGGATATTAACATTTTTTTTATTGCCAAACATGAGCATAGCAATAGCAACAGGGATGCTTACTTTCCTGTCAAATATAGCCACGGGTCAACGGTGAAAGGTTGAATGTGCGGATTTGGATTCGACTTCGGAAGCTTGAATTATTGATTGCATTCGTTGTTTGGTCCTTATTTGTTTGTTGCTGAGAGCAGAATTAATTGCTTCGACGGTGTTTTATTTGCTGATGAAGTCAGTACATGACTCTTCTTGTGAATCATGTTACCAAAATTTTATATAGTGCGCTGAAAACACCTCTGTAAAAATATATATAATTTTGAATAAACAAATTACAGAAAATTATTCTCTAATAAATATTCAAATACACTTTCATATTTTCCCCACAGATGTGCACATGAATACATGGACATTTATGCCGAAGTTCAAACATCGGATGCAGCGGATCTAATTAATTCGCCATTTGGTGGACGTTATTGTGGTCCGATACCACCTCGTCGTCGAATATCGATGTATCGAGCAATAGCTCTATCCTTTTTTACAAATAAGAACGAAACACTACCTGACTTGTTTACAGGACGTTATTCATTTATAAATGCATGTGAGTACTCGCGTATGTTGCCTTCAATATTATTTCAATTTATATGCAAAAATCCATACCATTTATACATTTTCCTAATCAATTAATTTCGGTCAACTGAATATTCATTTACCAATATTCGAACACACTGATTTATTAACATTTTCTCTCTTTCAGCGGAATATGAAATTGGTATACCAATATCCGGATCACCATGTTCCTACACTGTCACTCCTAGTTCGAATAAAACAGGTGCTTTAATATCGCCAACTTATCCAGGTGCCTATCCGAAAGATTTATCGTGCACATATACATTTCTCGGTGAAACGAATCAAAGAGTTAGATTAGAATTTCGTGATTTTGATCTATTTTTTGGCGGACCACAGTAAGTTCAAAATTTTGTAATTAACAACTTAGAATAAACAAACAGTTTACACACATTATTTCCATATCAATAAATTGAACAATTAAATTAATCAAACATTGTGCATTAGTCCCTAAAGTGTGTACTTCATATCTTTGAGATTGAAAACTGTAGAAAACTGAAACCTAACTCTTCGTGACCCACTTAATTAGGCTAAATTTAGTCTTCAGCTCCTTCACTTAAAGGCCAAATCGTTGCTCAAACCAATGCTCAAAACGTTAAATACTAATAAATTGAAATATGTACATAATTTTTTTATGGACGTAACCTAGGATATCGTGAGTGGTGCATTTTATTTTAATGCCATAGAATTCAATGCAATACAATTAATTAACGAGACCGAGTTATAATCGTGCGAATAGCACGATGAGTGTATATACCTATACCCATGTACAGACTTAGAAGGCACGCAAAACTCAAAATATTCAATTTCATATTTTTTGTGGGAGGGAGGGGTAGATGGGTCGGATCTGACACATCTTTATCACCTTGTCAAGGCATCCAACGGCTACCATTTGATACTAATTTGAAGTTTTTCGTGACATTCTATCAAAAGAAATGGTGAATATAACTTTGTAGGGGAAGTCGGACCTACTCCACTTTCCATCAACTCAAAGTATATGTCAAAATGGGACATTGACCAAAATTTCAAGTCAATAGCGATATTCTACCGAAAGTTATGGCCGAAATAAAATATCATGGAGGGGTAGTTTGTATGGGAGGTAGGGGAACCCGTGGTCCGATTTGGCCCATTTCAATACCGTCCAAGATTTTATCAAAACAAACATTTGATAAAAATTTCAAACCGCTAGCTTCATTATGTCGGGAGTTATCGTGCTAACAGACAGACACACGGACAGACAGACAGACATGGCTTATTCGATTCAGGGACCGACCCTGATCATTTATATATATACTTTCCCATACCTCCGGTGGCTCCTTTGAGGTGTTACATAATATCGGCGTAACAAAAACAATATACCCTATACCATCTTATGGGTATAGGGTATAATATCGCTATCTATTTAAAGGCGTAACCACAAGGTTTTTACGATTTGCTAAATCTCCCCCAGGAAATTTAGTGTTTTTAGCAAAAAAAAAAATTAATGCTCGATTTTTGCATGAGCCTTCTTTTCGAGCTTCTAAACAAGTCCCCTCTGTACTTCTGTCGTTGTCGCGGGTGAAACATGTACTAAAAAGTCGTATATAACGAGCTTGTAGCTCTTGCGTTTTCACGAAATGTCTCAAAGTTTAAGAACTACAAGCTCGTCGCCGTCACACCCGACTTTTAACGATGTTTTATGAAAATCTGTATACGGATAAAGCTATGCAGGGTGTCCCGCACTAGGTGGTCAATACTGTTAGAGTTGATAACACAACTTGTTTCGGCAAGAAAATTACCAATACAATCGGATTTTTTTTACCGTTACCTTGCTATCGCTCTCTTTGTGAAAATCATCGAAAATCGTCACTTGTCATACAAAATCATAATTTGCAGCCCTCCTACTGACTTAATCCAAGATTTAATTTCAGTTTCAGAAACTACATAAAATTTCACAAAAACTGAAGTTTTTCCTGTTGCCAACATTATCGCCACTTTCAAGATACAGTTTCTCAAACTTTATAGAAATTTTAAAATAGATTTTTCATCGAAAATTCAAACATTAATTTCAAAACGGTACTTGCTATTTATGGCATAGACGAGTGCCCCGCTCATTGTGCGAAACCCATCAAAGAATATTTGGAAAACGAATTTCGCGGAAAGTGGATTGGCAGATTTGGGACAGTTGCGTGGCCTGCGAGAAGTCCCGACCTTACTCCCCTAGATTTTAATTTAAGGGGTAACTTAAAAATGAATGTCTATTCCGAGCCGATTACCTCCCGGGAACAGCTGCTGCAGCGAATTAATGATGCTTGTGACAACGTAAAGGAAACCCCTCCTGAAATCCTTCGGGACGTTTCTTCTTCTGCATACATAATGGAAGAGGCCAATTCCAGCAGCATTATTCCAATTCATCAAACATACCCATTTAATTAGTTAATACTTTTAGTTTATTATTTATATTATTTTATTTAACAAATTTTCAAAATTGCGATAGTAAAATATAAAAAATAAATGAATAAATGTCAGTTTGAATAATCCGATAAGAAAATAATTACCTTGTTTTTTTTTACATTCAATATGTGTAATTCCAAAATCCCGCAATGTAAATATGAAAAGTGATATACCGTTGGAAAGCCAACATGTTGAAGCAACTTTTATCAACCTTGCAGAGTTGTACGTATAAAGCACCGTTATGAAATTAATGTTTAAATTTTCGATGAAAAATCTATTTTAAAATTTCTATTAAGTTTGAGTATCTGTATCTTGAAAGCGGCGATAATGTTGGCAGCAGGAAAAACTTTTGGGAAATTTTATGTAGTTTCTGAAACTGAAATCATATCTTGGATTAAGTCATCAGGGGGGCTGCAAATTATGATTTTGCATGACAAGTCACGATTTTCGATGACTTTCACAAAAAGAGCGATAACAAGGTAACGGTAAAAAAATTTCGATTGTATTGGTAATTTTCTTGCTGAATCAACCCTCACAGTATTGACCACCTAATGCGGGACACCCTGTATACAAGAATATGTAGTGGGCCTCGGTTTGCGTCGGTAGTTGGTTCCTAGAAATCGCGACGCAACACAAAACAACGCAAAACGAATTGTGAATTTTCGATAGCAAATTTGGAATTTTGTATAGAAAAGGCATTAAGATAATGACGCAACTCGATTTTCACAACGCAAATCGGAAAAAAGGTGTTACTTCTAAAACAGCGCAATACGAAAATAACGTAATGTGAATCGACGCAAATCGAGGCTCTACTATGTATATATTATTGATCAGTATGACGTGAGAGATCGATTGAGTGATGTCCGTTTGTCTGTCTGTCCGTCTGTTTCTATGCGAGCAAGTCCCTCAGTTTTGAAGTTGTCGGGCTGAACTTTCGTATGTTTCTTTTTACTGTACGCTGTATATATGTCGGAACAACTGGAATCCGACCATAGCGTCATGGGGCTGCCATTGAAACCAGCTTAGCCTCAAAACATTCAGGAACAGATGGAATCGGAACACGTCATAGGGCTGCGATAGAAATTATTAACACAAAAGAAGCTTAAGTTTCGTTCAACTGTGACAGGTATTCAAATTTCGACATTCCCCGAAATTAGCCTGGGTCCCGTTCATATTGTTTCAATTACAAAGCTAAACATTTTATATTTTTAGGGAAGCGGAATGTTGAAAGTTACTGCCAAAGTACATAACAGAAAGGCTGTTTTTATATAGAAGGCCTTGTCGGACTTCTACGCCATATTTGACTTTAACCGTGTTTTTCATAAAAACATTTACGGAATAGTTTTGAATCATATTTCATTCGTTTATAAACATTTCATTTAGAGAAATTAAGGGAGCCTTCTTTTTAACCATTACTGAATGACAAGGCTTTGAAAACGTGATAGGTCTCCAGCAGGCCTGTAGAGAGGGGGGAGGAACGGGGGGATTCCCCCGGGCCCGGGATATCTTAGGGGGCCCGGATTTTGACACAAAAGTTGTGCTTTAGTTTGTTTTTTACATACAAATTGCTATTTTGAGGTGTTTAACTAAGAACCCTTATACATATGTACTGCTTTTAGTGTTTTAACAACAATTCATAACATACTGTGCACTAGGCTTGGGGCCCCTAATCTATTTTTGAACTTTGAGAACTAGGGCCCGAATCAGCATATTCAATCAACATGATAGTTTCGTTACTAAATTTCAATTAAGAAATTTCGACTTCTTCATCCAGTAGCGTGCAGTTTTTCGAAATACTTGTGTTTAAAGTTAAAATAGGAGTACAGCGTCATTTTTTTTCAAGGAGGACTTTTCCGAGCGATTTTTATTTTATGTACATACTGCTGCTGCTTATGAAATTGTTTTCAAGATACCAGCACACAGATGTTGATCACTTAAATTGTTGAATCTTAATTTAAATCTATCTATCTACCAGTACTCGTAACAAAAAATTTAAGGTTTTTTGAAATAGGTAAGGAAGGTAGGAAGAAATAAAAATCCTTTAAATTCGTAGCGTTGCGCATTTCGAAAGTCAATTTTATAGAGTAAAGACTAACATTCTGGGTCACTGCGAGTGTGCTAATAAATTACAGATTTGAGCTCCCCAAGCATTTGTTAGAACTGTGAACTGTATCCGCCTTGTTTTGCTAAAAGCTTTGTAACGGTTGAGGTACAGAATAGACCACAGCTTTTCCTACGAAAAATCTTCAACCAGAAAAAAAAATAAGTAGATTTGCCCAGTTTATTGCATTATACTCTTTCTATTTTGCGTGTAGTACAGCCTTTATTATTGATCTGTAAAATGAACACTTGAGCCAATTTCACCCGTATAGTCTTCAAATCGAATTAAAAAATAATATTTATGAATGATCCTATCCTATCGAGAATGACTGTCGAAAATTTCAAGGCCTTCTTCATATCAAAGTTCGAGTATAGGTTGGAATCTTACTTCACCAATAGAATAGAAATTTTCTAAATAATTTTGTTGGGACAAGGGAATCAATAATTTTTCAATATTTTTCCTTGGGAGAACTAAATGCTAGAAGATTACCAGGCTACCAGTTTCGCTTTATGCATATTTTGTGTAAGGGGCACGACCATTAAACAATAAACTTATTTTCATCACGGGAAGATTTTAGTAAAGAAACTTCATACTAGAAAGTTAACCCTTTAAGCAGTAGCTTTTTATAAAGATTCGTTACCCAAAAATGCACGTAAAACGAAGAAACCATATTCTAGAATGATTTTGGCTTCTGTATTTCCTTAAAATTCGCCACTCAACTCTCGAATCGTCTTCAAAATATACTTGAAACGGGACCGAGGCTAATTTTGGGCGCAGCGGAAATTGAAATGAAACTTAAGCTTCTTTCGCGTTAACAATTTCTACCACAGTGAGTCTTTACTATTACTAGGAACATATTTGGGTGAAATTTGGTTTAGATTGGTTCATAAAGAAAAAAGTTTTTCTTAGAAGAACCTTATTTTCAGGGGCAGCCCCCATGGCCCGATTTCATTCGTTATACACAGCGTACACTAAAAAAATCTCGTCACACTGATCAATAATATACATATACGAATACTTAATATAGTAGGAAGTGCCTCCTTCTGTGCATTGCAAACTTCATGACTAAGTTAATATACCCTTTCATATAGTGACGGATATGAAAAAAAAACACACACACACAAACTGTTAAACTATCCAGTCAACCCCGTTTTTTGTGAGTCTAGTATGTAAAAATGCATCACGAATGAATTCAGTTGCTGTCAGTTTTTTGGCAAGTCGTTTATCCGGTATCGTTTTTTTATTATTTTTATTTTTCTATAACTCGTATTTTTCTGAAAACCCATAATTTTACCTCAGAACTTAAATATCAAAATGCACCTAAATGCGCAGAAGGCCACTTTAAAACATTCTTCAAATATCTATCGTACTGTTGCCGGATGCTGGACTATATTAGATTAGAAAACATCCGGATTACTGAGACTGAGCCGATTCAGTGTGGACGCCGGATTATGAGGTGTTCCGGATTAAATGGAGGCTGGATTATAGAGATAATTGTACAATTGTACAACTTGTTTGAGGACCGATATGTCAAAAAAAAATTTCTTCGATTCATAATTTTTTATCGTATGGAAGAGGTGGGCCCGGAATCATTGTCCCCCCTGGCCCGGATTTTCTCTCCACGGCCCTGGTCTCCAGGTCTCGAGCATCTAAGAGTTAAGCTCGCCTTATAATAATCCGTTGTCTGCTTTTTTGGCGACTTTTAACTAAGGAAAGTTACTGGTTTTATCGTTAGGCTACTGGTTCCTCCAACTTGAAATCAACCATTAAGAAGTTCAGATTTAATTATTTTATAATATACTAAGGGTTGCTTTTTTCCAGATCTGCAGTTAAACCGAAAATATTACTCCAGGTTTATTTTAATTTAGAGATTCGATGAGCAAACGCTTTTCCGTTCATTGTGATTAGGCTTCCGAGATAGCATTGCCGTTAATCAGTGGCGATCCTACGTAGGAGTTTTGGGGATTGAAACCCCCTCCAAAATTTCAAGATGTTATTGTTATTTTTTTAGACAGTATAGTGGCTAGGGTAATCGCCTTCGAAGCACAGGGCAGTGCTTTTGAAACTCATTGTAGTCATATTCTGTTTATGATAGTTTAAGAATTCATCATGTGACGGACTATGACTTTACTGAGGTAACAGAGCACGACGAGCTTGCTAGACTTGAAAAGTCAGAAGCGTAGTCTTGGCGTTTATTGTCAAAGGCGGAGTTCACCACACTTTACCACGATTTTGTAAAGATTTCATTTGAGATCCTGTTGCAAAATATATAAAACTGATACCTTGAAGATTTTATCCTAGATTTTGTAAAATTTCAAGATTTTGCCAAATATTCTGAAGTGTGTAGAGATCTTAAGACTTATTAATACATAATACGATTTGAGCTCTGTAGTTGCAATTTTACCATATTTATTAAATACTTTAGTAATACAATCTTATTCTATTTTTCTCTCATTCAATAGTTGCCCATTTGATTTTGTTAAAGTATATGATGGTCCTGACAATTCATCGGCATTAATAGGAACATATTGCGGACAACAAAGAAATTTAGTTATATACTCAAGCGAATCGAGTCTATACGTTCATTTTTTTACGCTACAAAGAACAGCGAATACACAAAATCGTGGCTTTAAAGGAATTTATGAATTTAGCGAAAGTTTTGTTAAACTAGATTTTATACGTAAGTATATGAGAGTTTTTTAAATTTATATAATTTTCAAAAATAGAACCATTTTTAATAAATAGGGAGTTGTAGCATGTCGTACGCTTCACATTAACGCTGTACGGATAGGGATTCGACACGCATTCTAATATCAAAAACTAATTCACCTCATAATTTTGATTATTATTATTATTATTATTTTATTACAGAACAAAACGATGGCATTCACATGCGTGGCTCAGAATGTGATCAGAAAGTTTTATCGAAGAAGCAATCCGTAGGATATGTTTATTCTCCTAATTATCCTTATCTGTACATACCGAAAACAGTTTGTAGGTAAGTTCCAGTTTATTTCTCTTTACAGTGTGTAAGGACAAAGATTTTCGATGTCGCTTAAAAAATATATTTTTCTTTTTTCAGATATTTTATATACGGCATGCAGGACGCGCAACATTTAGAACGAGTTCGTTTAGAGTTTTTTCTTTTTGATATACCGAAAGTTGAACATAAAGACAAAAGCGAGTAAGTGATTTGCTAACGTTATTTAAGAAAGAGAATCTTGTATGAACCGCTAATATGACCATACATTTCCAGATCCAACTGCACAGATGGCTACCTCAAAGTTTATCTAAAAGGACAAGAAACTATGGATGCCTACGACAAATTCGATCACGAGCTGTGTGGCAACGAGACCCAATCAGTGGTCAGCGATGGTCCACGTTTGGCCATGGTATTCAGTTCGGGTGAAATTCAAGGACGCGGATTTAAAGCGAAATACACATTCGAAACTGAATACAAAATCCCGGGAACAGCTGCGCCGGACGGTTCGTGCAGTTTTACGTACAGAAGTTCGTCGAAAAAGCGCGGCGATTTCAATAGTCCACGATACCCTTCCAACTATCCATCCGATACAAATTGTTCGTATACGTTCGTGGCCATGCAAAACGAACAAATCACCATTGTCTTCGATCACTTCCGGGCGAAAGCGGACAATGCAAATACGACGGGCGGAGCGTATGGGTATGACGAGTTTTTTCAATTTCTTGCAAGATATTCACATTCAATTCAATTTCCCGGTTTCAGATCGTCGGTTTGTTTTGAAGATTGGGTGGAGATTTACATTTTATATCGTGAAGGTGCCGATCGTTTTATCGGTCGCTATTGTGGAATGACGGCACCCGGTCCGGTGGAGAGTCCGAGAGGCGCGTCGGGCATTCGTGTTATGTTGCATACCGATCAGGAGAATGTGGCGAGCGGTTTTAAGGCACGTTACATTTTTGAAAATGTCAAATCCGATTTTGGCGATTGTGGGGGAAATTATTCGGGTCAAGACTCAGGTATTATAACGTCACCAAATTATCCATCTAATTATAAGGGTCCGGCTAAGAATATGGCATCGAGTGCCTGTAATTGGTATATAACTGCCCGATCTGGATATAAGATTTCAATTAATTTTGAATTTTTCTCGGTCGAAGGTGATCCGCCCGGTAAGTAATGACTTTGTAATTAATGGGGTGGATTTACGATATTAAGATATTAAAACTTTTCTTTTGGCGTATTTTTTGTTTGGACAGGACGCGGATGTGCTGCGGCGGTTCTTCGCCTTTGGACCAATCTAGAATCTGATGCTTCGCCTTTTGAACTATGCGGAGAGAAGAATGCACTAGATTGGCATTATATATCGCAAGGACAATCGGTTAGAATAAGTTTTATAACCACTGATAAAACTATCGGTGCACAGGTAAGATTTTTACACCTTCTTTAACTTCTTTAGGAACATAGCATACTAATAAATTTATGAGATTAGTGAAACCGAAATTGATGAGGATTCAGCGGCGTAACGTTTCTAAAGTTTGACCCTATCTTCTTAATTTGCCCTAGCTCCTAGCGGAGCATGGTTCGTTATCGACTACCGTGTGTAGTCGTCAACGTTTCAACGACAACTGAATTCTGAGTGTGATATGGTTGCCAGTCACTTCAGTAGTCGCATTTTTTGCTTATCATTCTATGATATGAACATTTCTTATCTTCTTCTGAATAATAAATGTGCGACGAGCCATGCCGAATATTGAAAACTCGTTTCTCTATGAATCTCACAGAGTGGCCACCGAACGATTACGGCCACAGATCACGAGGAGCCCCTATACCTAGTTCATATGTTAATTTTAATAGAGGAAATCCACGCAACCTATTGCCAGTTTTGTGGGCTAGTTCTTGTCAGAACATCTTCTATTAGCTTTAGTAGAATCTCAGCAATATGTTGCGTGTTGTTTACAATACTTTTGAAAGGATAAACACAAGTCTTGCTACTATCGATGCACGATAGGAGTCCTTAGACCTAGACACTGTTTTGAAGGAGATGAAAATTTGATAGACATGTGTTAGAGGTTGTATTAAATTTATATCGCTATTACGAGGAGTCCGTGAAGCTTTGTTTCAATTTTCTCTTTCAACACATTTACTAAAGACTAGACTTCGAAGAAAAGCCAGACAAATCCTTGTTTACCTCAAATTCGGACTGACGAAAAACGAGTATCTACTCCTTTGTTATTGAATTTAACGCGGAATCCGACCGTTTTAGTGATTAAAGAACTGCTGAAGCTTCTTATTTTATTTGTCATCAGATGTACAGGCTTTCAGTTTCTTTCATCGCCACAATAATACGGTGAAGATTTTTGTTCTTCTTATCGACACTAGCGACACTTATCTTAACGTCCGCCATATAGCGGACACATATGTAGCTGAAAATATCGGAAACACAAAAGCTCTCCTTATGATAACGGAAAGCAGAACAGCCCAATAATAATAATTTAGAAGTAAATTTACAGTGGCAAACGGTTTATATGACCACGTCTGGATTCTGCTTCTTGAACTGAGTCCTTACGATAAAGGCTACTGAAACTTGTTGCCCACCTCGTCTGCCTTCATAAAAATTGTATCTTTTGCTTTTCTGGGATGCATAAAAGTATTTTTCTACCTTCTAGTTCTTCTTTCAGCGGCACAGAAAGGTGTAAGTCGCTGTGCATCTATATGGATTAGATTTTTGGTTCGTCATCGTTCTCGTCCGTGATCTCCATGGACAGGATTGTGGCTGCTGCGATAGGGTTTTCCAACAGTGTTGAAGGGGTAAGCTCATTGAGCGCAGCTGGGTATTGAAACAAATAACTCACGTGAGGCTCACCAGAGCAATTTGGGCAGATGTTGCGTATGCTCGGGTCTATACATGACAGATACGAATTAACGCCTGGCCGAAATATAATTCAATTCACTCTCGTGACTCTCGGAAGCCTAGAGGACTCTATTCGCACGTAAATTCGCAATAGACCGGCTCATTTCGTCACTGTGAATCATTGCGATGTTTCTTCATCGAAAGGATCTCATTTATATCCCTGAACCTCTCTCTCTCTCAAGATCACGTAGACGACGTTTGATGTGTCGTGGTGGAGGAGTTCGGTCCATGAGATCACGATTAGGATGATCCTCTCAATAGCGACCAACAAGTATGCGATTGTAGTCACGTATTGGCATCAAATGAGTCTCCTGATGTAAGTGATCCTGGGCAGACATCAGGAGGCACCCTGTGGCTGTGCGTAGAGTAGCATTCTGGCAAATTTGGATTTTACTTCAGTTTGTGTTACAGAAACTATGCGATCAAACTGGAGCAGCAAAATCAGCCGCTGCTTGCCCACCGCATAAGTGGCTAGCATGGTTTCTTTATCTTTGCTCCAGGTGCTACCGGCCAGTGCTTTAAGAATTTAGTTCCTACTGCGCATCTTTTCGCATACAGCTGCGGCGTGATGGGCTGAAGTCATCATATTCTTATGGCGAAGCCCGAGAATTTTATGATTTGCTACAATATGAACAGGTTTGTTGCCAATACATACATCAACCGCCCACCGACAATCTCCTGACTAGATGGTGCGAAAAATCGCAGAAGACTATGACGCTGAGATGGTGAGGTTTCTGCTTTGGAAAAAAAACTTGTAATAGTGCCAGGTTTTGATATATTTTTCTACCTGTTTCATGAGTTCGCCGGCCTATTCAGGGAACTCATGTTCCAGGATCCTTTGCTCGTTTGCGATGTTTTCGCTGTTGTTTATTTCTCCAATCCTACAAGCTTTCGTTTTAGATTTCTTAACTTTACTCTTGACATTTTTATAAGCCTGTGTTGTCGACACATTGCTGGGATTAACAGTCGAAGAAAAATCATCATGAGGATGGTTGATTGTATTGCCTTGATCAGTGACGGATCCAAAATGTTGAGAAAGAGGGTCTATGGAAGCGATGCTTTGGAGATGCTGCTTGAGTGGCGGATCCAGAATTTTGAGAAGGGACGAGGGTTTCAAAATTTCGCTTATTGGAAGTTAAAAATCCTTCTGCCAAATCGTTTATTTTGTAGAATTCCTGTTTTTTCCACTAATTACTATGCGTAAAGATTCAATTTTCATTTCACCAGAAGTTAATACAGTTCGCCATTTTCATCAATCAATTGACATGTTCAAAACAAACGCACAGGCCGCAAGCCTTTGGTTCTGTTCCCTCACAATGTAAAACGAGACCGAGGCTAATTTCGGGCGCTGCCGATATTTCGATACCCTTCGCTCTCCTCGGGCTAAAAGTTTTTTTCGGGCGTATTTACGACTTATATTTAACCCTCTCCCCTTCTTTTCGTTCCGTCTTCACAAAAGTTCCGTTGCGTCGACAAAACAATATTTGTGTGGGGTTTGGTTGGAATAAGTGGGCAAATGAAAATATTTACTCAGAAAATTTTATTGGGGGATGCGGGAGCATAAGCCTATAGTACGATACCACTTGTTTTGAGCTTTTATGTTGCATTGATAAAGACACATTAATTCAAGGTTTTGCGAAATTGGTGTAAAAAATGTTTCTTAGAAGAACCAAAATGGGGGGTTGAGTTTGTATGGCAGCCCCATGACCCCATGTTCCGATTCGATCTATTCTTACGTATGTTTTGTGTCATCAATAGAAAAACATCTGTATGAAATTTCGTTGAAATTAGTGCACAAATAAAAAAGTTTTTCTTAGAAGAACTTAATTTGGGAGGTTGGGTTTGTAATGCAGCCCCATGACCCCATTGTCCGATTTTACCGATTCAAACATACAAACTGCCTGCAGCAAAAAGAGCATTTCTGAAAAATTTCAGCCTTATAGCTTTTAAATTGGCCGAGTGAAACGCGTCGCAATAGACGGACATCGCCCAATCGACTCCCCAAGTCATGCTGATCATACGTGTATACTTTGTATATGGTCGGAGATGCTTCCTTTAATGTGCTACAAACTTCATGACAAAGTTAATATATCCTTTCAGTCTATGAGCGAAGGGGATAATGAAAATGCAAACAATGTTTCGACGTAACTATCGAAAACACTGGTGATTGCATGTATCTCCGTAATTGGATGATATACTGTATCGTTGTAACAGTACACTGTTGGGCAAAATTCATAATTGGTATGTTTCGTAAGAGTAAGATATGTATATTTAGTTTCAAGCGATTCGAAATAGTTTTATAGTCGTAGTGACGACTCATGTGATGAGCGCTCAGCGATAGCAGTTAAACACTCATGTGAAGTTAGCCCTCCCACATCTTCAAATCACGCTCGGAACCGTTTGCTCGGGGACGGCTACGTTTGTTAGTGATTGTTCGTCAATTAAGATTGTTTGTTCGTCTCTAATTATTTAATTATAGCAACTTTAAAATTCTGAGTTTCAACTTAGCCCGCCATCGTTAAATTTGGTCGGATAGATATAAATTTGGTATCAATCGAAACCCAGACGTTTGTTCTTTGTTTTGGGCGTTTGTTCGTCCTGGAAACGCAAGGATTCAGGAGTAATTAAGGAAAAACAGAAGACGTGTCTTGTCTTATGTTTTTCCTTAATTACTCCTGAATCCTTGCGTTGTGTTTGAGGTAATTTTCACCAGTCTGTAATCAATAGTACAACAATTACCTAAAGGTACGTTGTCCTCGACGCGGCCGCAGCGACTCTAGCGACTCCAGAGCAAGTTCCCTACCCCAAGCAGCCGTCGGAAGTAGCCCGCAAACAAGCAAGTGCACCAGGTTCACCATTCGTGCATGCATTATGTACAACAAGAGTCCCGCGAATGTTTTCTATATACAGACAGATTCGTGTATCAGCCGAATCAGTACGACAATTGTGCGAAACAACTACCCTACCCCAAGCAGCCGTCGCCCGAAGCCTACAAGCAAGCAAGTGCACCACGTTCACCATTCGTGCATGCATTATGTACAACAAGAGCCGCGCAAATGCTTTCTATATACATGATATATACATGTATATCGGCCGAACGAATACGACCGTTGTGCGAAACAACTACCCTACCCCAAGAAGCCGTCGCCCAAAGCCTACAAACAAGCGAGTGCACCACGTTCACCACTCATGCGGGCATTATATACAACAAGAGCCGCGCGGTTCATTCGACGATAATTTTCATTGTGGAGCTATGCCAAGTGATTATCAACTAAAAACGAGTTTTTATATAGAATTGGCGATCTAAACAATTTATCTCTCAGTATGGTTTGGTTTAATCCCCTTGATTACCTCCTTATCTACACCACTGGTGAGAAGTCGTTACTCTTTATTCAATGTGCTATTTCGTCTATTGTGTGTTCCCTAATAGATCACGGTCCGTACAGACTCTCAGGGGTCCGTGATGGCCATTAGAGAATTTACGGCATTGCAGACAAAAATTGTGGGTCCGTGTGAGCTAGAGAGCCGCGGAAGCTTTCGATAAACAAATTTCATACAAATTTTTATTTAATTTGCAATAATATACCACGCTCTGTGGCTCACTTGGTTGAAACGGCTGAGTTAACGCACCATGGCCCCACATGGGGCTATACGGTACTGAGAAGAAGAAGAAGAAGTAATAATTTAGTTAAACGAATAAATCAGTGAAATTTTATAAACTCAATGATGTTGTTCTCCCTGTGAGGCTGCCTCACATACACAGGGCTCCGAACAAAAAATGGCTGATACGAATGCATGCAAGTGTGCATTGAGTAATGTACGGAAATTACGTCGCGCTTGGTTATAAAACGGAACATCTGACATTTTAAATGAATCGGTGAAATCCATGCAACGAAAAGGGGAACGTGGCATGTAAAATGAAAATTGTCCCGATCCTAAAAGTTATCCATTGTGTGGATACCTTAGCGATTGCTCGACGAAATTTATATTTGATGATAAGGGTAAATATCCATTAGAAAAAATTAAATTAAAATTTAATGGTTCATGTAAGATGGAGTCAAGTAAAAAATGTTTTTGGTTTTTCTTCTGGTGGATTTTACGGTTCGTGGAGAATATAATATGTAATAGATCATTGAGATGAACATTTCCTAGGGAATATGTCGTGTGAGAACAGCGAGTCATATAAAATAACAGGAAAACTATCTGTCCCTATCTAAGGACATCACCAGCTGGATTCGACTTCAGTGAGTGGGACGTCTTCCTTCCTCCTTGGGTAGAACAGGTGTTTTGAAGAGAATAGAATTTCTGTTCATTGATGCTTTTATGGTCAAGAAATGTTGGGGTTGCTTGACGTCTGGCGCCATGCTTTCATATACCCATTTTAATTTTTAATGATAAAAATATCAATAAGAAAATAAAACAAAAATATAATACCTCTATAAATGTTTGAACTTTTTTTGTTCGTTATGTTCTTTTTTCCAGGGCTTCCGTATTGTTTGGACTGAAATTCAAGATTCTGGTCCCGGACCACCATCATCCATGTCAGCACAATGCGAATCAACCTATCATTTTGAATGCGCCAGCGGCTATTGTATAGCTGACAAATTGCGCTGTGACGGTGTGAAAAACTGCGGACCTAGAGATGATAGCGACGAAACGAACTGTGAGTCGTGAGTGAGTCGAACGGTTCAGTTCATTTTTATTTACTTTTTTTGATTTACCCTTAGTATTTAATTTCGTTAAGTTTCGTCAATATTTAATATTTTTATTGTAAGTTTCAAGTTCAAGTTTGCTGAGAAGAAAAGAAGGGACAAATTTAAAGTATATTTGATCCAGTTTCTTCTCGCACTTGAATTATTTATGTTTCGTTTTGACTCAATTAAGTTCGATTATTCGAAAAAAACATGTTTTTGTGAAATTTTTTTATTGTTTATATATTTTATTAAATTTTGTTGGTTTATTATGAGTGATTTGTATAAGAAAATAAATTGAACCAGACGAAACACTTCCATATATCAATATATATTTCTATTTTAAAAACTAGATAAATTTAGATTGTAAGCTATTTTATTGATTTGATATTATCTTTTTTTTATCTACTATACTCTATGAATATTCTACCTATATATATCAATTATGAAGCTATTATATTAAAAATACATTCTAATTGTCAGCCGGTAGCACGCAGCACGTTAATGCGTTTTATATTCAACAATTCTATTGAAAGTAATATACCCTTGGTCGGTTTAGGTTTATTCTCTGTTTGGAAATTTTATCTCTATTACAATAAAATTAATGTTGCAATAACAATGAGCACTTTTATGATAGGATGAAATTCAAATCTCACTGTCTTATACCTCCCTGAAACAATCTACGGATTGTCTTAGATTGTTTTTCGCAATTTAACGACGACAATTAAACAAACACGGCCGTCCTCCTTCGTGCCACGACCAGAATCTCAGCCGCACACAAATACCTACCCTCATTATAAGTTTTTACTTCACCAGAAGCAAAATGTTTCCTACGAATTTTACGTGTACATTTCACATTCTCTAATGAGCGACTCAATTAGTTGATAAACAATATTTTTCCATGTCATGCTCCGAATGTTGTGCCATTTCTTCTCAATCCGCCCCTTACTCTTCAGCCGCGATTATAATGCGTCATTTTTCTCCATCCGGTTCATCCCTCATCCCTTTTGCAATTGAATAACATTAATCAACGGTAAGCTTGCCTCTCTCTTTCATTTTCACTCATCCCGCGCGCCCCGGTTTGAAAAAGAATCACAACCGAAAAAAAGGATACTCAAACTTTTCACTTTCTTGATTAATCTGACGTTTTTCAAACGAAAGAGAGGATGAACACGTTTCGGTCGAATACAGACGGCATTTTTTTTTCTCCAGAATATCATCACTTTGAAAGCCGTAGTTAGTTTTATCCGTACTTTACTATGCATCATCATAGTACACTCTTAATCGTAGGACTTTTGCGGAAATTCTAAAGAAATGATGACATTTTCAACGTAAAACTTTCGATCAAATTTTCGATATGAGCTCTCAACTCGTTCATTTGTGCTTAAAAAGGGGACGAACGACGGACGGTGAAAAAGGTGATGGGACTTTTACAGGTTTCACGTCGTAAGTCTAGTACGCGAAAAGCTGATTGGATAAGGATTATGCGAGTTTTGAGGATATCTAAAATCCATTCATTTGCCAGGGATCAATTAAAAGTTTTTCCGGGATAATAATGAAGAGATAAAGTTTACCTTTATGCCGGTATGCCGACCCGTGAGTGAAAAGTCCTTATTATCATCAGATAAAATTGCTCAGAAATTAACAGACAAAAGTACTCATTGTTATGGTCTCGTCTATGCGAACGTTTTAACTAAAATTTGAAATTTGTATTGTCAAAATTTATAATTGAACAAGTCTAATCAAAAAGCTTATAGAGGCAGCAGAACAAACTTGACAAACGTATTTTATTTTTTAGACAGTTTTTTAGTTAAATACTTTTATGTTAATACGTTTATGGAATCTTCAAACTACTGATATAGTTAATAAATTAAATGCAGACACCGTTTAAATTTCACCTCGAGATGGCTTTAAACTCCTCTTAATAAAATTGCATTTTACCGAACCCGTAATTTTTGTTAATTATACGTTTTAACAGGTGAACTATTTGAGCTTATGTATATTGCAAGATACTTATATCTGTACTAATAACGTGCACAATTTATGAATGCCGACTGCATTTTGGAGATGTAAAAAATAATTTTCTAAAAATAGCATAATATTGAGGAATTTTAAACGTGTCTTAAAATGGATATACATAATGCAGATGATAAATTAGGTGAATTGGTTCTTTGATAGTCCACAAAAACTGATTCGTCTAATCACAAACGTTGGTTGATTCTAATTCGAGGCACTGATGGGTGAAAGGATTAATTTTATTTATAATCACTGTTCACAATTTAACGAAAGACGGATATTCACCGAAATATAATTATTTGCACGGTACTTTCTGTATTCTTTTCCACTGCAAAAAGAAACTGACCTATTGGATCAACTAGCTTTGACATAACCATTCAAGTTCATATAATCTTGACAGATTTAGTGGTAGACGACATTAACCCTCGGACTAACACTGGGGTCTGGCCAGGCCTTTTTCGATTTTGATACTAATTTTAACTTGTTTCTGATTTAGCTATTAAGTTAAAATTTCTAGTAGCTTTCTAAAATATTGTTAGCTTCAGATCTGCTCAACAACTAGATCGCGATGTGTTCCACAAGGATAGTTATAAGGACATTTTGGTGTACATGTCACATTCGTAACACATGGGTCTGGCCAGACCCACTCGTGATATGTGTGAAATACCAACTAATTTCTTATCGAATATTGACAAACAATACAATTTGTGTTGTGCATTTTAGAAAACAATAGCAAATGTCGGTACCTACACAACAATGTCTTGGTAAAAGGGATATGACGTCAAGTGACTATGTGACGGCATATATCTACTGAATTTCTAAAAACTAAAATGCATGAAAAACGAAGGATCATTATTTTATTTTGTAACGCTGAGCAAAACGGAACCAAGTTCATCAATCAGACTCCATCAACATAATATTATGCGTTTTCGAGCAAAATTACCTCCTGTCGAGGAACTGTAACGATTCAACTTGTAAACCCATACAGGAACACAAGCACCACAATTATCGCCGATAACTTTTTTATCACTTAAAAGGGGTCAAAAAGTTGGCCAAAATGGTCAAATCCTATTTGTCAGCAATATTCGAAATAGAACTATGTTTGTTTCGATTGAAGAAGGCACGCAAAACCCAAAATATTCAATTTGATATTTTTTGTGGGGGAGGGAGGGGTTGATGGATCGGACCTGACACATCTTTATTACCGTGTCAAGGCATCCAACGGCTACCATTTTTACTAATTTTTCGTGACATTCTATCAAATGATATGGCTGAAAATAACTTTGTACGGGAAGTAGGGGTAGTTGGACTTACTCCACGCTCTTCAACCTGGCTTTGGAGTATGTAATTCGAGCCATGAATATGGACAGCAGCGGAACGCTACTCATCAAGTCGACACGGATTTACTTATTTGCCGCCAGTAGGCTATTTACATTATGCCGCCCCTACCGATCTCTTCAAGTATAGGTATAGTGGTGACGGACGCATGCCAAATCGCATTGTTAAATTTGAGGCCTATCCGATTTTTTTAATTGTTTGTTGTTGACACTTAAATCTTTTCAAATCCTTCTCAATTTTGAGCCTATATTATTATCTTATTATGAAAGGTGTTGCGTACTTGATCCATCCATTTTTCCAAAGGTTTGCGTGAAATTTTCCTTATTACAACTCCATCTGTATGAACAACAATTAATCCTATTTTTCCCCATTTTTTTTTCAAGCGTTAATAAAAAAGTTAAAGTAAAAAACGACTTGATTTGTCTTACCCATAATGGTATGCATGAGCAATTTGTTTGAGCATAATAACATTCAATAAGATTGGTATACATAATTCTATCCATTATCTTCCGAAACCGTTTTTTTTTTTTTGTGAACACTATCGTGTAAAATCAAAACTTTTGATCTCCTTATTGACTTCGTAAATTTTCAGCTTCGTGAAACTTCAGCGTGTATTTTTTATTTCTTTCCTTTACTTCAAATAGTAAAAATCATTTTAAAGTTACTTATTCATTTATATTGAAGTTTTAGCAAAATCTCAAAATTGGTTTCTCTTTAAAAATTCTGAAAAAAAAACTTGATAACGGTACTTTGAGAACTGGTAGATTTGCAAAGCTTAAAAAAGTTGTTTTAGTATATCTAGAAAAGGGTGAAATCAGTATTTAAAAGGTATCAAAATAACAAAAAATGCTTTTCCTTACCCTCAGACATACAGCTGAATCTTTGCTCTTTTTCTGCTTGAAAATCGTAAACCGGCGATTTTCAATTTCAGTATGATAATTTTCTTTTGTTTATCTGATTTTTCCGCATTGATTAAATTTAAAATTCCAATTTTTAATTTATTCAGCATTCGAACAAAATTTAAGAATGGTTCTTATAAAAACTTAAAATTTTGAAAATATAAGTGAATTGCAGAGCACGCACAGTTAGTTAACATTGGCGTCTGATCTTTATAAATACCTCAGGAAATCATTTTATATGATTCTAGCTAAACAATATTTAAAAAAAAAATTTTAATGCTTTCTCTTGCCCCATTTTAAAATTTAACTGACAAAAAAACAGAAAATGCCTTCAAACAACAAGCTTCTGTGTGAGATTACGCAGCTGTGTATGGTTTACTTAACTTCAAAAAATCGGATCCAAATTTGCCGCCCCCTTAAAATTTGCCGCTCTAGGCTCCAGCCTACTCAGCCTACTGGTAAATCCGCCACTGAGTCGACTCAATTAGTAGCGTACGCCGACGATATCAACATCATGTCTCGAAGGTTGGGTGATGCAGAAAGCCTCCTGCATAACCTCAATAACGCCGCAAAGGAAGTTGGACTACATATCAACGAAAGCAAAACAAAGGCCATGATGCAATCGAAAACAAGGACGCCAGCAAATTCAAGCATCACAGTGGGGGACTTTTATATCGAGTATGTAGACAACTTCAACTATCTGGGTTGTAACTTATCAAAGGACGCCAACGAAACCGACGAAATTAAGCGACGGATACAACTAGCCAATAAGACATATTTCTCGGTCCTCCCTATAATTAATTCGAAACTTGCGCACAGGAACACGAAGCTCCGCGTGTACAAAACGATCATCCGACCCGTGCTATGTTATGGCTGCGAAACATGGACCCTTACCCAAGCCTCCGAAATTTTGCTAGACCGATTCGAACGAAAGGTCCTTCGGAGAATTTTCGGGGCCGTTCGCGAGCGAGACCAATGGCGTATCCGATACAACCATGAGTTGTATCAATTGTACGATGAGCTGGAAGTATCGAAAATCGTGAAGCTTCAACGTCTGCAATGGGCGGGGCATGTACAACGGATGGACGACAATCGCATGCCAAAGAAAGTTATGAACGCACAACGAATTGACGGAGCGAGGTTGCGTGGACGACCGAGAACTCGCTGGGAGAACTCCGTAGGTGAAGACGCCCACCAGCTGCTGGGCTTCCGAAACTGGAGGACAAGGTCACGTAACCGCGACAATTGGAGGTCAACGATTCAGGCGGCCAAGGCCCGACGTCGGGCTATCGTGCCACATTGATGGTGGTAATTAGGAGTTCCCGCAAGGAAGCCGTTTAGGACCCTTTCTTTTAATTACGTAAATGATATCATCTACACAGTAGCTCTCAACTCTTTGCTATCCATGCCTCCTTTTCCGAGGCCTAAACAGTCTGGACCGGAAAAACTCTCAAATAACGTAAAAACGGTGTGGAATTTTTTGTATTTTCACATGAGAACTACGTTGGAGGGACAAGCACAGATAAGTCACAGATAGTGAATTTATTGTTTCATTCTTCAGACAATTTGATAAATAGTTTTTTTTTGTTGCCTAATTCACCAGGTGTCAAATAACGACAATTAACAAGCCGATATTGGTTACAAGATCAGTTTGACTACATCTTGATTGTAGCTCACTGATAGACAACGACTTTTTCTTCAGCTGTGAATGATTTGCGAGATGGCTTGAAAAGTGGATGTACTCGTATTAACACTTTTTCTTTACAATTCCGATCTCCAGATAGTGGGTGCCCTTTCCAAGAGTTTCCCTGGTCACCATTTTGTGGTCGGAATACCTTCCGACTTTGAGCTTATCCTGCGCTTCCTAAGGGGCGCTTCCCACCAGTTGAGAAAACTTCCGTCAACTAACCGTGCATTCGCCACCGCTTTGCGTGAAAAAGCTAATGCACCACCACCAAATGAGAATCCGACAATTGAAGACAGATGGAAAGTCGCTAAGGATTCATTTATTTCGTGTGGCGAAGAAATTGTAGGACGATTGGATCGCGGTAGGAGACCATTTATTAGCGACTATACTTGCTCTCTTATCTCAGCACGCCAGAGAGTTAAAGAGCAGATTAACTCAGCTGCTGACGGCTCAACTAAGAATCGATACAGAGCTGAATACAGTTCACTCCAAAAAGGCGTTCAAAGGAACGTAAGGCGTGATAAGCGCAATAATATCAACGCGCTTGCGAAGGAGGCAGAGGATGCGGCTCTCCGCGGTGACAGCGGAACACTCTTCAAACTTATCAAGCCATTAACTGGCAGATCTCTACTAACGGAACATCCTGTGAATGATAAGGAAGGTGTTCTGCTTTTTACCGAAGAACAACAGCTGCGAAGATAGAGAGAACACTTTTTAGAGGGCCTTAATAACACCTTCGGGCCTGCAAATGCATCTCCATTGCCAGCAGAAGACGTCCCTCGAATAACTCGAATATTCATTAGTGCCGGTCCACCATCCAAAAAGGAACTAATAGACGCTATTAAATCAATGGACGCCGGTAAAGCCCCTAGGATTGATGGAATTCCGTCTGAATTCTTGAAAGCGGATATTCTCCTTTCTTTAATCCAAGAACCAAGAGTGTTGGGAAACTGAAACTCTTCCCAGTGAGTGGAAAAAGAAAAAGGGCGTATTTATTAAGATTCCGAAGAAAGGTGAACTGAAGAATTGCAATAATTGGCGTGGGATCTGTCTACTTCCTGCTGTTTCCAAGCTGATGGCTAAGATTATTTTAGGACGAATCAAGGACAAAATCGATGACACATTGAATGATGAACAAGCTGGCTTTCGTGAAGGGTTTTCCTGTAGCGATCACACTAACACCCTCGGTATTATCATCGAGCAATCCGCGGTGTGGAGATCCCCATTACATCTCATGTTCATCGATTTTGAGAAAGTCTTCGATAGCGTTTATCGTCTCTCATTTGGGATGCCATACAGAGACGAAATATTCCAGATAAGATAATCTCTATCATCAAGGAATCCTACAATGGAGCCCAATGTCACGTCCTGCATAAGGACAAGTTTTCAAATCCTTTTGAGGTGCACAGTGGAGTGATGCAAGGCTGCATTTTGTCACCTATTCTCTTCCTTGTTGCCATTAGTGATGTACTCGGCTCCGCACTCCAATTACATCGTAACAAAGGTATCAGATGGAAATTGTTCGATCACCTTCAACATCTTGACTACGCTGACGGCATTTGCCTTTTATCAACAAACTCGGATGATGTCGCCCAAATGACAGAAGCTCTAAATTGCACGAATTGCGGGGCTGAAAGTCAATGCTGCCAAGACCAAGTTCTTGAGCACATATCCAGGTGGGCAAAGCGAAATTTGTATTTCGGGACAGGCAGTCGAAAAAGTTGATGAATTTTGCTATCTCGGAAGTGTAGTTACAGCAGATGGTGGAGCGGATGCTGATGTAAAATCACGGGTAAACAAGGCTAGGGCGGCTTTCTTCAATTCTACTCCTTTCTGGCTAAACAACAATATTTCTAGACGCACCAAACTACGTGTCTTCAACTCTAATGTGAAATCCATTCTGCTATATGGCTGTTCAACCTGGTAGGTGACTAAAGAGATCACTGATTTGTTAATCAGTGTCTACGGCGCATCCTAAATATTCGTTGGCCGGAGATCATTTCGAACGAGGATCTCCTTACTATAACTGGCCAAGAAAGGATAGGCACTTCGATCAAAAGACTTAAGTGGCAATGGATAGGTCACACCTTCCGCAAAAAAGGTTCTAAACTGGAATCCACAGGACTCTGAAGTACGACGCCGTGTTGGGCGGCCAAGGAACACATGGAGAAGATCGATAACTAGCGAGGCGAAAACTCTAAATCTTACATGGTCGCAGCTAGCGCCGTTGGCGCAAAACAGAACGAGGTGGAGAGTAGGCGTAGTTAATGCCCTATGCCCCACAAGGGGTTGACAGGAACTAGAGAGAGAAAATTCGATGTCTAAATTTCCTCCGAGTTTGCTGAGTGTTCTTTAATCTGTATGACAGCATTTGATGCAATATAAGTACTCTTAGTCGAATTTTAATACAATCAATTTCTCTGTGATCTATTCCCAAAAAATATAATCAATTATCCATAAATATATTCATGAAATTTTACGCTATATCCCAGAATAAAGGAAGTAACCTATATTATACACAAATCGCAATTCAACACAAACTTCACATTGTTTGGATTTGTAGTACATTAATGTAAATAAAATCAGTTTTTTTTTTGCCATAATATTGTCAAAGTTGTTAACCAAAATTTAAAATAGTTTACTTTAAAACTCTTCTGCATATGTATATCCATAAGAATTTCCTTTAACTGCATTATAAACCCTTTTATAAATACTATCCAATATACTTAATTATTTACTCAATTTAAAACTATATATCTTAAACTATTTTTCCCCTTTCCCCAATTGTAAAGAAGTTAATCTAAAGCCTTTCAACGTAATTAGTCCTGCTAAAAAAAATACAAAATAAATTTGTTTATATATAAATATTCTATTCATCTCTTTCTTTACTTTTTTTCTCTCTTTTTTTATTGCTCTCTACCAAAAACAAAAAATCTATAAACACGCGTCCATATACTTCGTGTACCAGGTCACGGAAATGGTGTTTTATTGCCAATCAATAATCAACTCCTGGTGTTTACATTTATGGCTACAGCATATATGGCACTAAAATTCAATTAAAATCGTTTCACTGAAAACATGTAATATACGTAAAAATAAAGTCGGTCGGTTTTGTCTGAAAAAAGGAGCAGACAATACATTTTTTATTACTCTACTTTAATTTGGTATTCAAATTATAATTTTCTTAAATGTTATCCGTTTTTTTTTTTTGAGTTTAAGTTTAATTAATTTTTTTAATTTAAATTAATTTTCCTTTATTTATTTTAAATATGAAATATAATTTTATTTCAAATATTTAAACATTTTTTTAACGAAAAAGTAAAGTAATAAAAATTGTCTTGAAATCGACGAGCGCGTAAGATAAAAAAAATATCAAAATCGCCAAAAGAAAAATACACCTAGCTATAAACTCAAAACTCTAAAAACGCAAACGCAAAATCTACTACTGATCTATATACTCGTACGTTCAATTCTATCCTGCAAAGTGAGTTTGCCTTTTGATCGTAAAGTAAAATGCAAATAAAAAGCCACTTATATCAGTTTATAATTTTGCTAAAAAATGTACAAGTGTTAAATAGCTGTTTCACAACGATAGATCTTAAATTAAGGCTAGATTGAAGTTATTAGATTTATTAGGCTCGTAGCTGATTTGTTGTTCAAATTTTGTCAATACATAGTGTAGATATGAAGTAAAAATCCATCAAAACACGTCAAGGTTTAGTGATTGTCTCTGGGACTACTACTGTAGTAGTCTTCTGATGAGCGGATGATGCACTTTACTTACAATATCTGCGATAGCACCAGCTGCAATCATTAAACCTCCATAAACTATAAAAAAAAAATTAAAATAAAAAATAACAAAATAGTCTTTCATAATGTCTTCCATATCATCAATCAATCAATCACATAAATCATCACCCCCAAAAAAGTGTCATACCATTCACAAACCCGTAAAACTGATACCGACACGGCCACTATAAAAAATGGCCAATGCCACCGAACCCATTCATCAAACTCATCATCTGGCATTTTATTTTTGTAGCGACTTTCATTTAGAATGCATCTGTAGTCCTACAAATATTTCATGACGTAGATATCCGTAGTATTTGCTCGTTTCAACGGATAAGTCCTGTCGTTAGTTCTCGATTTTGTAGTGTTACATTTCATTTAACAAAAAATTCATATATATCTATAGTTGTGTTTAGAGAACTGTTCCATATCTAGATGAACCACAGGATGCACTTTCACTATCGCATTTTACGCAGTTTGAAAAATATGAACACGCATTGTGGTCTGTCTTGTTCGTGCTATATTATTTTCGTTTCGTTAAGTGATACATACAAACGTATATCCAGTGCTAATTTTTCTGCAAACATTAAACATTTTCCCATAACATAACAAAAACATTTTATTTCTTACGAATTGGAACAGAATATTCAAATTATAAATTTTATTATTATTATTTTTCATACATTTCAAAATATATTATATTCTGTTGAAACACGAGGATAATAAAAAAACACGGCCTGAATACAAAATTTTACGAAAACAGAAAAACGAATAATCAGAGGACTCAAAAATATAATTGTACAACAGGATATACTATTCAGCATAATATTGGATTAATGTGTATTTCCTTCACAGTGTTATTGTATGGCTAACATACTCGTTTAACTACATGTAACATCCAATCGTTGCAAAACACACATACTATACTCAAAAATGCACACATGTCGACATCTAGTTTTTGTTTATCTATTATTTTTAAAATATTTATTATAAGCCAAAAATTATCCTTAAGTATATTGAATAAATGTTTATTATAATCACTAAACGTTATCTTTTATTTTTTACTTGCCGCCCACCAATTAAAAACGTCCATTAATCAAAATACCATGATGGATTAACTGATGATGAATTTTTGTTACATAAAACAAAACAAAAAAAAATCATTTTGGACGCTTACATATTTAAAAAATATGAACAATGACAACACACATAGGTATCACGGAGGCTCCCAAAGAGGATCACGGCGTTCTTATAATTTGCATCATAGCCGCCGTCTCGTTCCTAACCTGTCTCCTATGCACACTTTGTCATCGCAAAAGAAAACGACGACACCCTAGACAATTAGGCCTACATCGAAATGCAGCTCATTATGATTCAACAACAAGTGCAACAGGTAAGTGTGATTGTTAAAGAAGCGAATTGATTGTATTAAATTTATTATTTTTGTCCTGGATATGTTTCATCATAAATATTAAGAAAAAAATGTACATGGTCCGAATGGAAGTGCGTAGAGAGGAGGGACAAAAATTCACCTTATTGGAACTATGTAATAAGTACGTTTGTTTGAGTCATCTAGTGTTGTTTTGGGTAACGAACTCCATATAAAAAATGCCAGCTGACCCACCTGTCATTTTTATATGAAGTTTCGTTACCCAAACCCTCACGGGATAACAAAAAAAAAGACTTATTGTCGACATTCCATTGAAAGTCCCAATTTCCTTAATTTGACGAATCTTAATATGTACCGAAAGAAGAACTCCAAAATGTTGGACTAGATTATGGTGGTCCTCCGTCAGGCGCACCCGGCCTCATAAACCAGCAAAATATTTTCTTCTCTGATCTATGCTAGTGGAAAGGCCCTCAATTTAGCGACTCCATTTACTCGTCTAACTTTAAGCATGCCACACAATATCTACCCCCACTCTTCCATGGAAATTTAGACAGGTGAAACATGCCGCCAGCGTCTGATCTTGTTACAATGTAGAATGTTCCTAACCTACGAGAAAGCGCTGCATCAAAGATGTTTTTTTTATTTCTAATATTGGAGGATAATGGTCCACTCCTAACGCTTTCCAATTTAAACTGCGTGCCTTTCATTAATTTCAATTTTTCTTACAAATCATGGAAGCAGTATCTTTCCTGAAATTTTCTTTCTTATCTTTTTGTGGAAAATCGACAAATTTATTTTTGTAACATACTGTTTAATAAAAACGTTTCTTACTGCTCAATTACGGGCAATTTACTTTCCTTAGATACTACACCCAGAAAAAAAATTACTTTTATTAAAGAAAAATTACATAGAACCTATGAAATTTCGGCTATGATTTGGAGCCGATGAAATAGCCTTTTTGGGACAATGATAGAAATATCATTGAAAATATAAAGTGAAAATTCGATTATAACAATGAGATTGTTCATCGATTCTATGTAAAAATTTCGTTGGATTTTATTTAAAAAAAAAATAGAAAATAATATTTTTTATTTTTTTTTTTTTCTTCTATTTATTTTTATTTTAAATTTTTATATTTTTTTTATTCATAAAAAACCTTATGCCGAAACTTGGATTCAAACCCGGTCCGCCTGCGTGCCAGTCCGTTCACATTGCCATGAGACTAGATGTGGAATGTTGTCAACGTTTCTAAAATCGTAACTACTTGATACGCGGTGCAATACAAAACTAAAATGTTTATACATAGAGGCTATGCAAAAAAATCATAGTTCCCATGAAGTTGATTTACTAGATTCTAAGTAATTTGTTGCATTAGTTGTATGTCGGCATGCTTTAATTCTATTACTACTGAAATTTTAAATTCTATGAAAGTGTATTTGATCCAATGGCATTTTTAATTAATTATATTCAAACTTCATACGTTTAAAGAAATTTTCTGTTTACTAGAAGTAAAGTAAAAACTTCATTGGTTTTAATACACGTTTTTTGCTGGGTGTAGTAAATCAATTTCCGAGAAGTACTTAAACTTTAACTCTCTAACCCGTTAGCCCGCCCTGAGGCGGGTATCACAAAATCCTCATCAATGAATTATTCTATGCTTTTTATGTGAATATATTTAGTTATATCGTTACATTACTAAATAAAAAACTCTTTTTTGCAAGTTTCCATTGTGTCCAGCTAACAGTGAGTCAGTTTTAAGCAATTATAGGAGAAGAAGTGTGAAAATACGGTCCAAAATTAATTTCTAAAAATAGCGTAAGCCAGAAGTGGGAAAAGGGTATTTAAAATTATTAAATATTACCGGGAATCGGGAATTTTAGAGAGCATATGTAAAAGAGTTGTTAATGCGATTGTTTCATATCATAATTTGTTAAACAATTTTAAATTTGGAGCTGGTAGTTGACAGTAACCGATACCCGCCTCCAGGCGAGTATACAGGTTTAAGGTATTTTTCATCCAATATATTCCATATCTTCTTCTTCCTTGCCTCGTTCTTTATACCGCTCCATGGCTTCGCGTTGCTCGGCCCGCGGTGTAGGCACATCGCCCGTTTTGGCGATAATATCCCAGCATATTTCTACAGGCAGCTCTATCTTGGATCGTGTCATCGCCGAGACCAATGCGTTGTTGTTGCTTTTTCATTTGACACATCCAGGTGTTCTTCGGTCTGCCTCTGGCCTTGGGACAAGTGGAACTTCCATTGATATCGCTTTCTTTGCGGGGTTCTCAGGCGGACGCCGTTGAACATGGCAAGACCAATCCATTTGTCGGTCTTCGAGCTTTTCGGTGATTGGTTATATTCCATATATGTAAGCTGCTTAAATATTTTGGATAAACAATAAGGTAATAGGGGTACTGCAATAAATAGATTAGTGCATTTAGATGGCTTTTAAGTTAATGGCGATTTTAGACTTAGTATTATTGTGGTTTGTGGTGTGGACTTGAAACCCACAGAATATTCAATAGAGACCCCTTTAGAATTATGGGGCTGTTTGTTGCGTGTTCCACTACGCAAGAAAATGATCTAATCTAAATACTGTACTTAAATCAAACTTATTAAAAATGCGTCTAACGTAAAGTGAATCGTTTGTTACTCCACGAACCTCTACTTTGTCGACTGGGGCTTTTTGACCAGCAGCCTTATAGGCACTTGAGGGGCAACTATTACCTTTGTCCGTAGTGCCCCTCAACCTGGCCCTAATTCATGCGGATTTATATTATAGATCGTTAGGCGAAAAAGCCATGGTCTGCAAACAATTAAACATGTGAATCCAGTTTCTATGTTTTAATAACTCGTACAGTCCAACATATAAAATTAGCGCGATCTTTTTCGACCTTTCCGTCTTATACATTGTAAACCCATATACCCGCCTCCAGGCGGGTATTCTTATTTTCCATTTCTAAAGTAATCATCGACAAAAATCATACAATTTATTTAAGAATATAATTTATCAAAACATACTAATACCAAATACAAAATTCTTGTATAAATATGTATTTCTTGCCTTTTAGAGTCACGGGTTTGAGGGTTAAAGTAACATGATAGGAAAAAAGGACCAAAATAGGAGGGTGGCCCCACAAGCCGGGTAAACCCGATCTTGCTTTGATTGGAAGTGCACCCCACGGAGGGTTAACGAAGCTACCTACTTTGAGCCCCATAATGCCCACAGGTGTGATATTAGCAGTGGCCTGGATAGCTTTTCGGAGAGAATGATACCCGGACCGAGACTTATTTTACAAAACAGGGAAAATTAATTAAAACGCATTGGGGATTTTAAAATATGTAATTTAGCAGTTCAAAGAACTGGACCATTTTTCTAAACTTAGACTTGCAACCTATGTAACTTCGATCCGCCAGAAAGTCAAGTTAAGAAATGGATCGAAAACTTAAACTCTAAAATATTCTTCAATTTTCCTGCAATAATTTCAAATCTCCGTGTTTAACGACGACCTTTGTAAATCATCTTCAATACTAAAAGTTTTAAAACTTAGCGGTAGTGATAGCTGAAGCAGCAGATTACATTTATGCTAAAAGACACTTCCAACAAATTTGAAATTAACAGCATTTTTGGGACATAGCTTTCCTTTCTGATTGTCCTGGCATCTAAAGCAAGTCAAGTCGCCTTGAATAATTAGTGAGTAATTGACTGCTTCATACTCTCCTTCTTCCTTACATACAGTTATAGATTAAGTTTCATTACAGCTCTCCTATTTTTCTCTAGTGAATTTTCTGTAAAAAGATTTGTCTGGATTATTGCTATAAAGATCAGAGCCCTAAAGGTCCATCTAGATTGATCGCCAAATGGCTGCGCGTCCAAAAACTGGCATCACGAACAGCCATTTGGCTGCTACTTAGCATCTACACTATCAACCAAATGGAGACAGAAAATGACATAACCAAAATTTCATTTTGGTGTTTTTTTTTTTTAATTTATTTATAAAAATCGGACTCTGCGCGTTTGAATTATTACACGACCATTCAAGAATTATTCAATTTCACACAAAAGAACGAACAAAAGTTGCAAAATTGTCACTTTCAGATGCCATATTGAATATCACAACTGGACGCACACCCAAATGGCGATCATTTAGGATGGAATGACAATAGCCATTGGGTTGCACGTGACACCATTTGGCGATCAATCTAGATAGATCTTAAGGTAAATGTCTATCCAATACGTTCGGGTGAAAATGGTATTTCATAATTATGTAGAATGAGACTTAGGGCGGAATTCATAGTCCTCACTTATCCTTAATGGGTTAATTTTAGCTCGAATTCATTCAAATTGCTTCTAAGCAAATTATGCCAAAATCAAGCCAAAAAAAGACCGAGGCTAATTTTGGGCGCGGCCGAATCGATTGTCTGTCTGTCCGTCTGTTGCAACGGAAACTATTCCCTCAGTTTTGAAGCTATTGGGTTTAAATTTTGTACACAAGTTTGTTTTTAGTGTACGCTGTATATATGTCGGAATGAATGGAATCGGACCATGGGGTCATGGGGCTGCTCTTGAAAATTAGGTTCTTCTAAGAAAAACTTTTTTCTTTATGTACGAAGCTTAATCAAACTTGACCCAAGCGAGTTCCTAGTAAAGCCTCATAACATATCTAGGAACGGATGAAACCGGAACATTACGTCATAGGCATAGGGCTACCATACAAACCAAAAACTGAAAATTAGGTTCTTCTACGAAAAACTTTTTTCTTTTTAATGCGACATTAACCAAACTCTACCCAAATGTGTTTCTAGTAAAGCTTCAAAAAATATCTAGGAACGCATGAAATCGGAACACTACGTCATACACAGAGAAAAAAAACCATCACTTAAATTTGAAGTGAAACATATTAAAAACAAAATTGGATCACATCAATAAATCATTTTAAAAACAAATAGTTTTATATTAAATTTAATATGATTCACTTTAATGATCTGTTCAAAATTGACTGAAACATAGATTTAAATATGTATATTCAATTTTGTTTTAAAGTTGTTTCTTTTTGAAGGCTGTGTCCGTCACATGTACATAAGCCCGCCGCTTTTTTGTTCAGTGCTAGTAATCTCCGATAGCTTAGGTGTGGGAAGTAGGACTACGAAACGAGAGGTACCGGGTTCGATTCCCAGTAGAAGCAAAGTGAGAAAATAAAGTTTTTAAATATTGTTAAAAAAAAATAAATAAAAATTAATAAAAAAAATAAAAAAAAAATAAAAATTAATAAAAAAGAAAAAAAAAATTAAAAAATTTAAAAAAAAATTTAAAAAATTAAAAAGAAAATATAAAAAAAATAAAAATAAAAAAAAGGAAAAAATATATTTTTTCACTTTTTTAATCTTACAATCAAAACATTTTAAATTTAAAGTGAAATCACTTTTAAAATAAAGTTAAATCACTTTGAAAATAAAGTGATATTCAATTTTGATTTGACATGCAGCAATTTTGAAAGTACAAGAATCACTTTAATATTTCCACTATTGATTCAAAATGAAACATTTTTGAATTAAATGTAAACGTATATGGAGCCAAATCATATTTGAAAATGTTTGAATCATAGCTATTATTTTTGATTTTATAACGATTTTTTTTCTCTGTGTAGGGCTGTCATACAAACCAATCCCTGGAAATTAGGATCTTCTAAGAAAAAAATTTTCCATCTTAATGCGACCTTAACCAAACTCTACCCAAATGTGTTTCTAGTAAAGCTTCAAAACATATCTAGGAACGGATGAAATCGGAACACTACGTCATGGGGATGTCATACAAATCAACCTCTGAAAATTAGGTTCTTCTAAGAAAAACTTTTTTCTTTATGAGCCAATCTTAACCAAACTTCACCCAAATGTGTTCCCAGTAAAGCCTCAAAACACATCGAGGAATAGATGGAATCGGAACATTACGTCATAGGGCTTCCATACAAACCAACCCCCAAAAATTAGGTTCTTGTAAGAAAAACTTTTTTCTTTTTGAATCTTACCCAAAATTCATCCAGGAACAGATGGAATCGGAACACGTCATAGGGCTGCGGTAGAAATTTTTAACAAAAAAGAAGTTAATGTTTCATTCAAATGTGACGGGTATTCAAATTTCGGCCGCGCCCGAAATTAGCCTCGGTCTCGTTTCAATAATCTTTAAATGCATGTGGCAGGTGAAGGGTTAATAATTGGGGGTATCGTTCTTACAACTTTTTTTGCTGGAAATCACATGCGTTTATGCGGCAGTTTCCGGACACCCTGTATACTGGGAGTTAGTGGAAAAACGTATAAAAAGATAATTGATAAAGATTTATGCCTTTACTGGGATATGTACATGGTAAGGGTAGATAATGCCGTTCTCCGATGCAAACGATGCCAACGGTATTACCATAAGGCTAAAAAATGTTCTAGCCAAGAAGTAAAATGTTCTAAATGTGCCGGAAACCATTCGTCAATTACACGTAATCAAACTGAACATTTCAAATGCATCAATTGTATTCGAATTAAGGATCATGGCATTAATGTTCAATCAGACCATAGGGCAGGTTCCATGGAGTGTCCTATTCATCGGAAAAGGTTGGACGAAATTCATAATAGAACTAATTACGACGCGTAAAACTGGAAACGATTTAAATATTCTATATCTGAACAGACGTAGTTTACGATACAAAGTAGATGAACTGGAAAAAATCACGAAAACTAATTCTATCGATATTATTGGTATAACCGAAACTTGGCTTTCACCATTTGAGACTTCAGCTGCATTTCTAATAAAATACCAAGCTGCATAAGACAAGGACTGCAATTTAAAGTAATCGAATCGGAAATGAATTACAAATTTTCGCTTATACGACTGGAGAATAGTAAACCTCGGATAATTTTCTATGAAGCACCAAGCGAGTGCAACAAAGAGTTCATTGAGTGACAAATATAAAGACATTGTGTTGATTTAAAGCTAAAAGAACAAATAAAAAAATGTCAGACACTATACAAATGGATCTTCTTTCACCCAAATGGTCTGACACTTAAAATCAGCCATCACAGAAAAAACCTGTGGAAAAGTTGAAGCAACAATTGACTTGAAGGTACGTAGATGGAGCGAACACCCTGAAATTCACTTCAACAACCACTTCGCGAATTTCGGAGCCAATTTAACACGAAACTTTACTAACCCAAGTTCACAGCCAAGAAGCAACTACAAATGTAAGACAATTTTTCTGAAGCCAACGGATCCCGGTGAAGTATTGAGTGTAATCAACTCCCATTAGACCTTCCACCAAATATTACTTCGATCTGATTAAAACCCCACCTTCCATACAAAATGATCCGAAAATTGCCTACGAGCAAAACTTTAATTTTGGTCGACTTGTTCCCTTATCTATCTATCTATCTATCTATCTATCTATCTATATATATCTATATATGTATATAAAAGAAAGTCGTGTTAGTTACACCATTTATAAGTCGAGAACGGCTGGACAGATTTTCATGATTTCGGGTCTGTTGGATTAGGCTCTGGCCAGAATAGCATAATAACTATTGAAACTTGCAAAAAATCACAATGAGCTAAAATTCACAATGTGTTCTTTTTCACCTATTTCTGCATGTATTTCTTTAACATATGAGCGGATTTGAGTAAATTTCTTCTACAGGATTGGTCTCTACCCAAAATAACAGGGCAACCATCGAGAAATATGAAATATTCACAATGGGGCACAATTATGAAGACAATTCCTTTTCTTACACTTTTTTCTGTCTTTCTTAAACGAATTACAGGATTTCAGTAAGTTGACCCCACCTTATGGGTCTCCACAAGGCTCCGAGTTATACTGCGTTATTGAAGCAAACGGCAAATTCACAACGAGTAACAATTCACAATGAGTTTTTTTACATTTTTTTTTTTTATATTTCTTGAACTTCTTAGCGGATTTCGGAAGATATTCCTGCCGATTTGGTCCTTTCGCTGAATATCAAAATAACATTGAAACATGCAAAAAAAATATCACAATGAGCAAAATTATAAAGATTGGTTTTTCGTATATTTCTTTATGTATTCCTTCAAGGAATTACCAGATTTCAGTCAAAAGATTCCCAGCATAACTGTTGAAATATGCGAAAATACATACATTTTATCAGCAGGTTTTGCCTTTTTTTTTTTGACCGATTTAGCGCATTTCAGCATTATTACATTATAACTCTCCCCCTTGAATGGTTTCGAACCATAGCCAGCCACCAAATTATGAAGTCACCTCTTAAAAGGATTTTCGTATTACATTAAACTTCTCCACCTGGAAAATCGGCCAAAAAAAACTCATCAAAGCAGCTCAGGAGAAAGGCAAGGCATTTGTTCAGGAGAAGCATGAGAAACTTCTCCTGAACCAATTTGCGGATTTGAGCAGTGGAGTAAACTCCACCCGCAAACGATCATATCTAAAAGGTGGGGCGATACGAAGTTCGCCGGATCAGCCACTATAATTCCAGCAACATCGTCAACAATATTTAAATAAATAAATAAATAAATAATCGAATTTAGTATTTTAATTTTATTCGATTTTTAAGGAGATGTTAGTGCGAGCGCAGCGAGCCCAAGTTGGGAGAGCGAGCGAAGCGACGAAGCGAGCGCTCACAGCTTGTTTCTTAATAAACTAATAGCATTGAATTTGAATAATTTGTATGGGAGGCAGTGGCGGCTCCTCAGATGAGGCAACTGAGGCGGCGCCTCACCTCCATTTCCGTCGAGTTACCTATACATTTTAATTTATCACAAAACATAATTCATCAAATATGATAAAAAGCCCTAAAGTAATCTTTAAACTCACTTACAAGTTCCTTTACACATTCATATAATCCCTAACATAGTTTTTGTACACCAATTCATGCAAGTGAGGCGATAATTTTTCCGCCGCACAATCCCTAGCAACAACTCACCGCGTATCAATACATTCGCCCGATTCTCTATGGGAGAATGTACGGGAAAAAAAACTACCACTGAGGCGAAACAAAAATCGCCTCAGCGTGTGTATCTGAACCGAAACAGTGCGACGATTAGTTCTCGCTTTGTTGTATGCTTTTCGCATTGAAATATAGCTGTGCAGAATCAAGTTGAGATAAGAACTTACTGAGCATAGTTTCGGTTTTCTATTGTATTTTGGTTAAAATAGAAAAAGGATGATGTGATGTTGCTTGTTGCAAAATCGATAGTTGTGTAGATTTTGTCACTGTTCATTATTTCATTTAAATATTTTGACGCCTGAACTTTTCAAATTTATTTTGAATGATTTTACGTTATGCCGAAACGCCAAATAAAAATGGGATATTATGATGCGTTGGAGAAAGTTGTAATTGTAATTATCCTCTATTAATGTAACAACCCTCTTCCAATGTGTTTTTTTGTTTACTCTTCGCTCATAGAGTAGGGTATATTAACTTTGTCATGAAGTTTGTAACGCATTGAAGGAAGCATCTCCAATCATATAAAAAGTATACATATATGATCAGCAAGCATGAGTCGATTGGAGCATGTCCGTCTGTCCTTTTGTCCGTCTGTTGCGACGCGTTTTACTCGGCCAATTTGAACGCTATAAAGCTGAAATTTTGCACAATTGCTTCTTTTTGCTGCAGGCAGTTTGTATGTTTGAATCGGTCAAATCGGATACTGGAGTCATGGGGCTGCTATACAAACAAACCCAACCCACCACATAAGGTTCTTCTAAGATTTTTTTTTATTTGTGCATCAATTTCAACTAAATTTCACACAAATGTATTTCTATTGATGACACGAAACATTAGTAAGAATGAATCAAATCGGACCATGGGTCATTAGGCTCCCATACAAACCATACCCCATCATTTTGGTTCTTCTAAGAAACATTTTTTACTCCGAATTTCACAAAACCTTGAATTAATGTGTCTTTATCAAAGCAACAAAAAAGGTCAAATCAAATGAAACCGTACTATGGGGCCATACTCCCGCATCCCCCAATAAAATTTTCTGAGTAAATATTTTTATTTGACCACTTGTTCCAACCAACCCCACACAAATATTGTTTTGTCGACGCAATGGAACTTTTGTGAAGACGGAAGGAAAATAATGGGGAGGAGGGGATTAAATAAAAGTCGTAGGTACGTCCGAAAAAAACTTTTAGTCCGAAGAGAGCGAAGGGTATCCAAATTTCGGCCGCGCCCGAAATTAGCCTCGTTTTTTCGCCTCACCTATTTCCATAGGCACGAGCCGCCACTGATGGGAGGTACCCTTTGTTTTGATCCGATCGAAGTAATATTTGGTGGAAGGTCTAATGGGAGTTAGCCTTAACGTTTGCCAGCCAGCTGTGATTTGGAGTTAAGTTACAGGCATGTCTTTTTGAAAAATGTTTATAGGGGAAATATGGGTATTGTAACGTAGCCTCAAGATGGACGACAATTTGTAACGTCGACACTCATTGATTGTTACTTTATACGTAGATCCTTGTCGAAGTGAAATAATGTAGTCAAATTTTGATGATATTTTATTCATAAACAGAACATTCAAATACTACAACAACAAACAATAGAATATTTATATAATTATAATATAAAAAATTACAGTTTAATGCACTGATGCCAAGAGTAGAATGCTGACTTCTCGGGGCTGTGACTCGCCTTTTATACTCTCGTGCTGTGACTTGGCTGTGTGCTGATGAAACGGGTATCGCTGTTTCAGTGTTGAGTGTAGGGTTGCCGCTGTCGATGTTAGTCGATAGTGTTGCAGTATGCTTTGACGAAGCAGTCTGAGTCTCCATGTGGGCCAGCTATATATTGATAGGAATAGTTATATCAATGACCATGGCTCCAATTAAATTACTTCAGGAGCTAGAGAGACAAATGTAACTAGAAAAAAATCGGAATTACATCGGATGTGTTTAGGTCTAGTATAATCTGCCAAGAGAAGGTACAGTGTTTTATATATTTTTGTGTAGTTTAAATTGTTCTCAGACCATTTTGCTGTAAATATTACAGTTAACAAGATATTTGCGAAAATCTTAATTTCACCCCTTTGCCACGCCCTTCCCTCCAAATATGATGCGCAAAAAAGTGTAACTTTTTACTGCGTAATGCGATCAGGCCATAGAACAATTTGGCATCAAAAGTCAGCTCTTTTTTTGGATGTTTGGGTCAAGAGCTAAAATCACTATACTAATAATATTTTTTTTTTTAAATTACAGCTAAATCTATTTGTACGTAAACAACAGGGCTTATCTTCGAAATACAATAATTTATTAATTAATTATACTTTTTTAAATCATATTCTCAAACTAAATGCAAAACTAAACCACAATCGCACAGTGCTTAACTCGTTCTTAGTTCTAAATTCATTTTCAGGTTTAAATTCCAGTCGACGACATTTACAAGGACCTGCTGGTAGCTTATCCGATAGTTTGCACGGTATCAATACAGGAGCCCTATCTATACCGCCAGCTCCGTCACCACCCACTAGTGTACCACCACCACCGCACATTTGTATGGTACCCGGTAGTAGTGGCATGCTAAACGATGGTGTGAACGATGACGACGACGATGATGACGATGACGAGGATAATCAAGATTTATTCATAAATGATATACGATTCGATGACGACGATAATAATGGCGAAAGTGTATAGTTAATTACTAGGAAAATAACAAAAAAAAAATAAAAACTAACTTGCACACACACACACACACACCATCAACCAAAATTATATTAGCAAATAGAACATGTATACAAACGGAAATCGATAAGCAAGACAACCATTATAATTATAATTAATTAAAACCAAAAATAAAATTTTTAACAATAGACAGTTATTTCACAAAGACTAAAAAATAGAACAAAAGAAAAATATAAAATTGCATAGGACGTGAACCATATAAAACTAAAAAAAAAACTTCTTAGGCTCATTGCAAATTAAAATAATAATAAATTAACATTTTATACAATACATGTGTATATTTTTTGTAATTAAAATAAAATTTGAGAAAAAAAAGTTAAAAAAAAATGCAAAGCAACAATACAAAAAATTTAACTGAAAATATAGTGAAATTTATAAAATATTCGAGAAAACAAAAAATCTTACAGAAAAGCAAGGAATATGGGTAAATAACGTACACATACATATATTCAAATCAAACTCATTATAATATAGGAACAAATAAATAAATTGTAGTGAAAGCTGCAGAAAGAGAAAGATCGAAATAGGCAAATCATATAATTTCGTGTTGAGTAAACGATCATTTTATGTAACCCATATAGTAATTACGGTGAAAACTATTTTTTATTTTAATTTACATTAAAACAAACACATAGTTTTCTAAAAATTGTTTCAATTACCAACGGGGATACCTTTTCAAGTTTTTTTTTCTAGGTGAAACTTAAAAAAAATAAAAATAGAGAATTTGTTTAGAATATGTGTTCCAAAATGAAAGTTGCCTAATATAAACTTATATAAAATGGAATTGAGAAAAAAAAACATTTTTTACAAGAAGTAAATAAAACACTAAGAAAATCGAAAATTCATATAACTTAATAAATGCCTAAGTCCGATATTTGTAGCCCTGAATATGTTAAATTCTTTTACTTATTCTTATCGAGAAAAAAAATTAACACAAAACCCAACAGAAACAACGAAAATACATAATATTACCTACTTATTTCATTTTTAAATCATCAAAAGATGAAGAAACTAAAAATCGTTAGACTCACTTTAAGATTGTAACATTCAAACATTAAGTGAAATCTAACTACCGGCGAGTCCATTAGGTTTAAAAAAGAAACGAAAATAAAGCTCGAACTGAATAGACGTACACTGCTTGTCATCAGGTTAGCACACCCCTTCGCATGAGTAGTTTCAACTGAATTCCAGCAAAACTAAAAGAGTTAAAATTCAAAATTTATTACTGTGATTAGCCGATCCAATTCTCAGTTAAGTAAAACAAACAGTATTGTTTCTCGATTCTTTAATATTGTTTTTCGAAAAAGAACACTCAAAATAGCAATTAAAATTTTATCATCAAGTTAGCACATGTGATCTTTTTCAGTTTTAAATTTTTAAGCCATTAACTTATTTTGAAATTTATAACATTTGGTAATTGATTTATTATTCAATAAATTTAATAATGTTTGGGAACCACCTTATTTACAGTAGTCTCATAAATATGATTGGGGGTTGACTTGTACAATTTTCCAATATATGTAATTTAGGGAAATAGCTGCCTAGGGGATCTTGACTGCTTTCGATAAGTTCGGCTTCGTTCGAAAATTGTTTTACAGGCTCGCTCACAATACGAAATAAGCATTCCAAAGCGGTTTCTATCATAATTAACAGTCGGGAGAGTAATGAGGCAATCATTGTTGTACGCTGATATTTTGGCCCTCATCCTGGACATGGACAGTGTGAAGCGTGCAGTGACACATTACCAAACAAATTCTGAAATTAAAGGAAATTATTTTGATGCTCCTTTTTGTTACTGTTTTCTCTTATATTTGCTGCTAAATACTGTAATTCGTAGGCTTAGAGAAAGCATAGCAACCCATGCCATGCGTTAGTCCAGAGTGGGCATCAGAAAATAAAAATGGCACCGTTCTCACACTATCGCAGTTCACACATCTAAACAAAAATTTTATTCAAATGTCAAATTTTTGTTTACAATTGAGAATATAATATCCGCGTAATATTTATTACTCTCTAAAAATGCCAACGTGATAATTAACCCTTCGGTTGTCACATAGACCTAGACAGACCATTGGTACTATATCTTGATGATAAATATCGTTCAACAATATTTTCCACCCCTTTCCATATATATTTCAACATAACCGACGGCCACAAATGCGTTCAAACGTTGGGCGAAATATAAACTAAGTCTAAAGAAACGGAAAAACGGCGTATCATCGTAAGGCATAGTATGTAAACTGTTTCTAGAACCAAAATTAGACCTCTTCGAAAAATAAGATTGATTTCACAGAAAATTCAGTTACACCTTAGGCATAATAGCTCGTAGGCGGCGACAGAAGGGTTAATAATTGCATCGACAATATTTTGACGTTTGAATTATTTCGTGGAGTGTAGTGTAATAAATTTGGAGTCAAACACATATGAGTTATGTGATCACATAGCCACTCTGGACTAACGCATGGCATGGGTTACTATGCTTTCTCTAAGTTCGTAGGTAACATAGTACCAAATGGTTCTTTAGACCATTACACCTTCACTCGGCAATGAATGTGATCCAAATGGTGTCTCTCCTAGCGAAGATCATGTAAATATATATACATTATAACTGTGTGGGTCTTTTAAATTAATTTTTTTTTTTATCCGAAAAGCCAACTTGGAGCCTTCCTTTACTCCGTCTCAAGTGTTCTCGTACGCAATTGAAGCGTATTTTATTTTGGGGTTTTTTCTCCAGTCTTAATCTCTTCAAATGTACAGCATGTTTTATCTTTGTTTTAATAATAAATAAGCTCACCTTAATGCCAGGATTTGCCCCAATTTTTACAAACGAGTCAAGAGAGCCTCATGTTTCCTTCAACAATATTCTCTCATAAGCATCGACAAGCACTCAATTATTATTGCCTTTATTATTTTTACCTTAACTCGACTTACAGCACATGAATTCAGACTAAATTTTTTTGTGTTTTATTATTTATTTTTTCGAAATTTCGCTTTTTGACATCCTTGACTACATGTAGGATTAAATGTTTATCTATCCTCAACAGATAACAACTCTCCCTTATCCACCTTAAAGCAAATATGTATATTACTCAAACATCAACCAAAACTTGGGTATACTACGTTCTCAAATGTGGCAAATCCACGAAAAAAAATTGAATGTGCTAACCTGATGACCAATTTTAAATTGCTATCGAAAAATTATTATAAAACAATATTAAGAAATACTTTTTGTTTCACACAAATGACACATTACCCAGTAGCGTATTTACAAAGGGTGCACAGGGGGCACGTGCAAATGCATCCCCTTGTAGCTCTTGAATTACCGAGTCGTTTTATTTAAAAATATTTTTTAAATTAGTTGAACCTAATTTATTTATCCTATTACCATTCTACCGAGGCTCGTTCAATGTTTCGAGTGTAGTTTAGTTTCAGGTATGCAAGTTACAAGCCTACACACCCACGATCGATCGCACTTTGAGCAATGAACAGGCTGGTTTTCGTGAGGGTTTTTCATGTAGCGACCATATCAACACCCTCCGAATCATAATTGAACAATCCGCTGAATGGAGATCCCCGTTACATCTATTGTTCATTGACTTCGAGAAGGCGTTTGACAGCGTTGACCGGGCTTATATCTGGACAGCCTTACGTAGGAGAGGCATACCAGAGAAACTTATTGCCATCATAAAGGAGTCCTATAACGGAGCCCAATGTCACGTCTTGCACAAGGGCGAATTGTCTAGTCCTTTTGAGGTGAATAATGGAGTTAGACAAGGCTGTATTTTATCACCAATACTGTTCCTTATTACCATCAACGACGTAATCTGCGACGCTCTAGGCGACCATAAAAGTAAGGGTATCAGGTGGAAATTATTTGATCACCTTCAGCACCTGGACTATGCCGACGACATTTGCCTTCTTTCAAACACAGCAGATCATCTGTCTCAAATGACGGATGCTTTGCATCGTGAGAGTCGTAGTGCTGCTTTAAAAATTAATGCCGCTAAGACCAAATATTTGAGCTTGACATCAGAAAGGCAAAGAAACATTTCTATATCCGAACAGCCGATAGAAAAAGTCGAGAACTTTACTTACCTTGGGAGCGTAGTAGCAGCGGATGGTGGGGCTGATGCTGATGTAGAGTCGCGCATAAATAAAGCCCGAGCAGTATTTTTCAGTTTGACTCCTCTCTGGCAAAACAAAAACATCTCCAGAAATACCAAACTCCGGATCTTCGAAAGCAATGTAAAATCCGTGCTTTTATATGGGTGTTCCACTTGGAAGGTGACCAGTGATATAACAACCAAACTACAAACTTTCGTGAATCAGTGCCTTCGACGCATCCTACAAATTCGCTGGCCTGAGGTAATCTCTAACGAGGACCTCCTCCAAATTACTGGCCAAAATAGGATAGGCATCGACATCAAAAGGCGGAAGTGGCAGTGGATAGGTCACACACTTCGAAAAGAGCCACAAAACATTGCAAAACAGGCTCTAGATTGGAATCCTCAGGGAACCGATGCAAGACGTCGTGTGGGAAGACCCAAAAATACATGGAGAAGATCTGTAGAGGCAGAGGGAAAATCTATAGGCAAATCGTGGGACCAGCTAAAGGCGATGGCTGCAAATAGGCAGAGGTGGAAAAGAGGCGTAGTCAATGCCCTATGCCCCACTAGGGGTTAAAAGGAACCAGAGAGAGATTACCATTCTACAGCTATGCGTAATATCGATTGTTTTTCAGTGAATCTACTGTAGACGCTTCCGCATCTGGGCAATACACTTTTATCATGCAGTTTATTGGTTAAAGCAGCAGAGTTTTCACGAAAACTGAGGGTCACCTCACACGGGGATTATTTAGTTTCAGCGACTCAAAAGCAGGCGAAATCGTGACTTGGGATATTTAGTATCGAGCCTGGAGACTCCTAATATTAAATCCCTGAGAGTCACATGCGTGGTCGTTTGCATCTCTTCAACACCCGCATATGCCTGCACAAGGGTCATGAATGTTAAGTCTTCGAAACATATCGTGATGATGAAAGTATATTTGAGTCTCCGCGACGTATATAATTCCGTATGAGTTGTCCGTAACAACTCACTGATGAACTTTATAGGTACTGTATATTTTAAGAAAGGGCAGTTTTTCTAACTTTTAACGATAAATGGCATCTGCATGTGTTTAATAAATTAATTCTGTTGAACATGAACTACAACTGGACCTAACGCCAGACAACGCAGTGTATTCGACGCATAAAGGCTTCCAGAGCAAAATCATTCAAGACGTATACTCCTTTCTGGTATAATCCGCGACAACATTATTCGGAGAAACCCAAAGAGGTCTAGGTCTCGTACATTTGAGTACCTAGGACAGAGAACAAGTACATTTATCCAGTCCTCATAAACTGCACCGCAATATGGGCAAGATGAACCGTACGATAGATTTAACTGATGAAATTAAAAATCTGAATCAAGATTTCCAGCTGCCTCACGTACATTCCTAAGGTACTCGAATGTAACCCTACACTGATAAAAATCATCAAAATATCAGTGAACGAGGGGTATAAACTTATTTTCATTACCATAATGAAATATATAGTTCATAGTAAATAAACCTTCTTAAATAAAATATAAAATAATTCAGTGTTCATCTATTTCATGAAAAACAAATTCAAAATGTCAACTTAATTAAAGGACTCATAAATACAATGAAATTCCAGTAGAACCTTATACATTGTACATTACGCCTATGCTAATGTATGGAGCCCCGATAATAAACTGTTATCCAGGAGGTAAGCAACAAGTCGTTGGGGTAGTGTATCCTATCCTCATCCACGAGTGATTACTGCAACAACGGCCTCCTGGCGTGCTCCCCGATAGGACAGTGCCGGGTAATGGTCGCGACGACCTTACCTATATGTTTCCTGTCTATTGACAGTAAAATGGCTGCGTCAAACCGTGATCTTGCGATAGCACATGGGCTACCGTTAGACCATCTTGCACTAGCCATGCTTATTACAGTTGTTTCTATTGCCTGTTTACAAGAAGCGATTGGCACATTTAGATTATTGCGGTCGCCCTCTAAGGTCATTGCTGTCGCATTACGAGCGAGACGGTCCCCATTGCAGTTCCCTTCAAATCCACTATGATTAGGTATCCAGCAGAGAACGATGTTGAAAAACTGGCCCATCACTATTAGAGCTGAGCTGCAGCTATCAACAGTTTTTGATGTAGTCAGGACAAGTTAGGTGTTAGGCTTCCATAACTACAAAAATTCCCGCTTGAAGGACACCACAGTGCCAGGTAGACAGTGTGCCAAGTTATAATATCTAGTGCAGCTGAGTGGGCTCCAATAACAAGTCGTTCATCCGTTTTAGAGCCATCTGTGTATAATACCAAAGACCCCGAAACCAGGGGTGTATTGTTATAGTGATCCCTCGACGGAATCGTGGTTTTTATCAAAAGCATACTTAGGACTAATGTAATCGGTCTCCAGGGGAGGTTTGAGTTTCGTAGTATCGTTGAGTGACCGTACTCCCGCGTTTGCCACTGACTAGTTTTACGTAAGCGGAGTGCCGTTTTAGCAGCCAGTTGCAGCGCCCGGTCTAAGGGAGGGGGATGGTAAGCCGGGCGGTCGCCCGGTGCGCAAAATATTTTAAGGGCGGCTTTTTGGCTAGCGCTCAAATAATGTGTTAATGATAATTTATTTATCAACTCCATCATTAGTTCTCATTTGAAAGTTGTGTTTGTAAGGCACAAAATCCCTGCGAAGCTATGAACAGCCCACAGTTGATTCAAGGTTCTGTATTTAAAATCCTAAAATGCTGAAAAAGGGTTGCGTAAATTGTACGTCTGTGATTCTATTCTAGCCTCCGCTCCCTACTTCCGGAAAGCAAAGTGCGTCAATTCGCTCAGTTATGCTCTAATCAATTTCTTGCTTGAAAAAGAAATTGGAGAGTTATGTGCTAATTTCGTTCTCTAATTGAACATTTAGTACCTCTTCTTTTGGCCACCAATTCTAATTGGACCTGACATGCATGATCCCTAGTTCTTTCCTTATAACGATAACTGACGCCTGCACGCGTTTACTCCTAAATACTTCATTTACTTTTGTAACAAAATTTATAACTTTCGGAAAAAAAGGTTGAAAATCCATTAACTTCCCAGAGAAAATTTTGTCTGATGTAACCTTTATTCTAACGGTAAAACTTGACGGACAGCAAAAATTATATAAACGATAGGTACATTTAAGCCCAGAAGGCTTTTTGGCGGCGAAATATTTTTTTTAATGAGTTTGGCTGGGCAACATGATTGCAAACAAACCACCTTGGTTGGGATTCACACCTTAGGATGTCACTTAGGAAATAATTGAAGTTTACAAAGTCTAGGCTCCACAAAACCCGAAATTATAGTATCTATTGATATTAATGACACTTACATGTGGGTGTTTAAGTTTCGAATACCAAATGCCTGAAACTGCAGTCTCAATGAAATGTGGGGATGGCAGACTTTTAGAATCCCCTGCCTTGGGTTAACCGAGACCTTCAGACTAAAACCTTTATAAAATCGATTGAGACCAGACGCCAACTGAACACCTTCGACACGCAGATTTGTAGTACGGACATTTTTGTACGTAGAGCATAGATTTTTTTTTTTGTATACAGCAGTAAGAAGAACATTTAGCGTGATCATCGCCCAGGGGTGGGGACTCAAGCGCCACTTTCTGCCCTGCCGTCCCCAACCTTCCGGGCTACGCCCTTAATTCTTAACGCATTTATGAAAATAAGCCATGGACGTTGAAACCACTGAAGAAATTAATTAAAGTTTAACAGCTGCGCAGTGTCCAATGAATTTATGGAAAACAACTCGTCTACTTCAACGACGTACATAGGAGTCCAATGAATTTAGCCATTTCAGGCAAAGTAAGTTGCCTATCCCGTAGCATGGGAGCGTCAATAGAAGGAGTAGTACATCTTCTAGTAAAGAACACCAACTCCGTTTTAGCTTGATTAATTCCAACCCTACCGAGATTTGCCCAGTTTGTTAAAATAGACAAGGCGTTCTCCAATAGTCCATTAAAAACTCACATGTCACAGCAATTACGGCATCGTCAGCAGATGCAGTGAGTGACCTTGCAACCAATCTCTCGAGATCCATAAGCAATTGATTGATTGCTATGTTCCAGAGTAGGGGAGTTAAAATACCTCCTTGTGTACCTCCTGCATACATACCTACTTACAGACGACGAGCCCAATGTGGTACAAATGCGTCTAGATATTAATAGCGTATTTACGAGTGTGCAAATGGACCCTTCGCAGTGACTCCAAAGTGCGTCGGTCGGTAATCGACCTAGGTCTGATATTATTAAAAGCACATTCAATGTCTAAGAACACAGCCATTGTGTATTCCTTTTGATAAAGCGATTTTTCGATGTAACTGACTATAACGAGTGCAGACTTTCCTTGCCAGGAAGCATGATGATATTATTGTAAGAATTTATCATATTTCTTATATAGTGAATATCACACGAAGATCCGAATACTAAAGGAACAATTCACACCGGGTATACTAAAGTCTCGCTCTTTGAATTAGCGGTTTATTGAAATGACGGGATAATGAACGTCGGGATTTTGAAAAAAAATTGTTTCATCCTTGCGACAGTTCTTGATTCCGTTCAATATTAAATGTATCATTTCTATATTTATTGAAAATGTAAATTAAAATTAATTTATTTAAATTTTTTTCGCGCATTAAAAACTGGAAAAACTGGAATTGAAATTATTTTTTTTTTTTTTCAATAAGATCCGACATACAAGACAAACAAAAAAACGCATAATTCATCATAAAAAGAAACATATTTTATAAACAATCACCAATAATAAAAAAAAAACATGTTATTGACGTTAATACTAAATATGCAATTATTAAACAAAAATATGCTAAAATAAAACTAGTTATATATAAACTAAATATATACATACATTAAAATTGACAAAATTCACTGAAATGCAATTAATTAAATTAATTAATAACAAACACCTAAACACATTCAAATAAAAACTATTTTTTATTTAACCAAAACTACACACCCGACTCTTATATTTTATTTTACCATGTAGAACACATTTTAACAAAAAAAAAACCAAAAAATATAAACCACAGAAAAAAACTTTTAAAATCGAAATATGCAATACTATATTAAATAAATGTGAACGTTGTTGTTATTTAATTTATGTCAATATAAAAACCAAAACCACTAAAATATTAAAACTAAAATTAAAACAATAAAATTAAAAAAAAAATGCGTACTAATATTAAACAAAACGAATATGCGTAGATTTTGTGCAAACACATACACACATTCACATACATTTTTATGGAATTAGAGATGAAGTAGTGAAATTAACATAATTGAGCAAAAATATATATATTATTATATACATACATATATACACACATAAACCTTAGAGACTGTGTATACTGTGTATTTGTTTTTTATATAAAAGTATCATTTTGCACTTCAAAAATCACATTGTTAACAATAAACAACAACAAACTGTAGTGAACAAACAAACAAACAAACACATTATGTAAATTTGTTTGGTATTTTCTATGAGAAAGCCAACGGTATAAACGCGAGTATAAAAGAATTATACAAGAAAAATTCGTACTAAACATAAACTAAAGAACAAAAAATTAAACCGATGTAGGCATATACGATGTTAATATAAAATAAATACCCCCAATGGAATAACAAGATTCATTAAAACATAGAACAAAGAAAAAAATATTACACACAAACACTAAAAATAACAAATAATTTAACAAATGAAATACTAACATAAAACCTAATATTCAACAACAAAAAATAAAGAGAAAACAACAAACAACTAGAAAAATTGTATTCATAGGACATTTATATAAACGAAATAAATAATTATTGGTTTCATAGACGTCGTAAATTTTCAACGGTATTATGTAAGATGAGCCGAAGAGCAGAAGAACTAGATGATGATGAATTAAACAACAATTAAGAACAAACATCTGAGTAAACGAATATTCATTACTATGTGCTCGTACTAAGAAACTCGCGTAAATAATGTAAAGGAAAAACAAAAATGAGCCAAATGTGCAATGTTAAAAATTACGAAAAACAAATTATGTAATATTACACACACACACGATTCGTATTGCGTATACATAGAAAACAAAATCCTTTACACACACTCCCACATGCTCATGCAAATGTAATTAAAATTAGTAAAATGAACACACACACGCATACATTATGAATATTATGTGTATCCTATTATGTAACTCGTTTATTTCTTATCCCAAAATAAAAAAAAAAATAAAAAAACCGTTGGTTGTGTATTATTCTCATACAATAATAATCGTCGCTAAAAAAATCTATTATCTATTATAAAGCAAATAAGTGCATATAGTGAATTCTTTGACATTCAATTTATTTTTATATATAACACAAAATACAGACGTGTAAACAGAAATTAAACTCAATTATTACGTAACACTCCTCCTAAAGTATTATAACTCAAAACAAACATTTTGAATATGAATATCATTAAGCTATAAGTTGAAACCGTATTGCAACACAATAATACAGTTATATTATAAATATATTCTTTAGTTTACTTTGAAATACTTATACTCGTATGTAAATTCCGAAAACAAACAAACACAAAATTAATTATTATGATTTCGAATAAATCGCAAAATAAACGAACGAATGAAAAAATATATATACCAAAAAACTCATCCATTCACAAAAAAAAAGAAACACTTTTGTTAACAACAATAAAAAATTGAAAAAAAAAACTAAAAAAAAACAATGAAAATTAAAAATAGGTAATCAATGTTAACATTAATATGTAATGAAGTATATATTATATACATAATTATTATATAAGATATATATATGATATAAAAAAAGCAGGCCGAATGAAATAAACACTCACAACTGAGAAAAAAAGAAACATGTTTAATCAATTAAATAAAGAGGATTTTTTTAGATTTACTATATAAATAATATAATAATAAACAAACAGAATACAAAACAAGAAAGAGAAAATAAAGAAATGTGATCACTCGAAATGTTGTAATCGAACCGAACCGAATGAAGAGGAAAAGGAACGAGTGATGAATAGGATAAAAAGAATAGAAACTGAAATGAAATAAACATAATAATAGAAAATAATGAAGAAAGATGAAAAAAAACAACAACAAAATGAACTAATTATATGAAATATTTATTACTCTGGTTTTAAATGAAAATGAGACAACAAAAAGATTGAGGAGAAATCATTAAAAAAAAATAAAGAAGAAAAAATGCATTATTAAAAAAATATGTTGTTTTATTTCACAAAGGGAGGGAGGAAGGGGGTCCCAGTTTACTCTTTTTGTTGGACCATTGGGCGACTGTATCATCCGAATGCTGGTAGAACCCTCAACTTTGCACAGAAATGGACGGCGAAATGCGTTCTACACCAAATAAATACAAAGATTCCATTTGTAGGCTTGTAACTTCTAAACGTTAATAGGCAAGACTCCGGCAGAGTCATTTTAATTTAAGTATTCGTTCGTAAGTATTGTTATATATTTCTCGTCCATTCTAGACGTTCCAGTGGGTTCGACAGATTTTTGCGTACACGTACACTATCTATTACAACACACACGGTTATACACACGGTTTACAATTTCACTAATTACTGACTAGTTATTGATCCGACATAATTCACGATTAAAACTATACTGACTCGCTGACTCTTGTCAACGGCCTTATATACTCGTTTCCATTGTTCCGGAAACTTCGGTGGTGCACTTTCTGGAAACTTCCGGAAAGTCGTGGTTCTTCTATAAGCTAATACGTCAACGTTATTTCTCGTTAGTGACATCAGCGCCCTCTGGTGTAAACGTATAGTTGACGAGCCTAGACACATTACATATTATTTTCGGCTTCCCTGGTGTTTGTTGGAATAGGTAGCGCGGCGAACTTCGTCGTAGTGAACGTAGTGAAACCCTCCCAATTTGCCTTTTTGTGGTTGATAAACGTACGCCGTGCTGACGTCGTCAGTTCAGCTGGTTTATCAATATTAATAAGTATGGGGAGGTGATCGGATTGGAGGGAGATAGGTGTCTCCCAGCGGGTTTCACTTATCAGACTGGCGCTTCCAATAGTTATGTCAGGAGAACTATGGCAGGCGCCAGCGACGCGTGTAGAAGAAATTCCTTTGAGTGCGCAGAAGTGTGATGGTCTAATTTGGTCGCGATATACCTCTGGCATCATAACCGAGGAGCGACTGCCAGAGTTCGTGATGGGCGTTAAAGTCGCCAAGTAGGATCCTATGCTGTCCTGTGAGGAGTGGACCAATATCGAACTGTAATATGGTGAGTGGGGTGTACACTGCTGCGGGGGTGCAGGTGTTAAACTTGAGCGAGTATGCCTTGTTGTATTGTTGACTAAGGGTGGCGGTGGTGGAGAATTGGCTCGAGAGCTAGGGCCAGAAATGGCCGGAGATGGTGGTAAACCATTAGCTTGTGAGCTGGGGCCTGGGGGCCGACTCGCATTCAGACACCCAGGAGCAACAAAAGACAACTTGTTATACTGACTCATTTTTTTTTAGGCCAGAGCAATAAAAATGACACCATTCTCTACAGCAGGTACATCTGTAAGACCTGGCATTGCCGAAGATACGTCGGTTGCATACACAACAGATCTAAATTTCAGGACCTGGATTAGTTTCGATGCCGGCGCGGATTAATAGAATTGAGAGCAACCGCGCTGAGATGAAATGCTCCCAATTTGACGAAAAAACACATAGAACACTTCCACACACATACACAACCCTCCTGCATCTACCTTCACAGCTCTGGCCATGGAGGGGTTTTGTGGCATCTCTTGGCCGTTTCTCGTTGAAAAACGGGTGTGGTCCGCCCCTAAGAAGCTGGAAACTCCCGTATGGCAGCGGGGCTGCCATCGGAAATGGTCGCTAGTACTCAGTAGGTCAGGACCACCAGCTGCTGGGCTTCCGATACTAGAGGACAAGGTCACGTCACCGCTACAATTGGAGGTCAACAACTATCTTGCCACAAATAGACATGAACAACAATTCTCGCATGTTTGCATCGCCACTACAACATCATCTTTTTATAAATCCAGAAACAAACGCCTCATCTCAATATGAAAACGTGTCTTTATTGACAATACAAATTACATTAAATGCTTAAATCTATGGCTTCCAGAGTTTGAGCAGCCCATCCTCACTGTATGTCGCCAACATATTTTGATGTGGATGATGCGAGAGTCCAATGACATCTTTTTCGTGAACCTGAAGTAAAAATTGTGTACATTAACGTTATATTTAGAAAAATATTCTTGGATCTAGCTTACGTTTAGAGTTCTCTCCAATTTACCCGATGACACCGAGAAACAGTACAACACTTGATCTTCACCCGCACAGTAAATGAATTCTCCACGCGGTGATAGTGTGGCGCAGATGAAAGCACCGCCCTCTCTCTTACCGGACGAGAACGAACGTACAATCTGCCCCTGCATGTTCATAATGACGACAGTGTTGGATCGATTGCAAACGATAAAATGCTCAGGATTCTTTGGTAAAAGCAAAACTGTATTGACGGAGAGTTCGTTGCCGAGAGGTTTGAATGTCGAGGAACATTCAGTGGTTTTCAGCGACCAGATTTTCACCGTTCCGTCAGAGGATGCGCTAAAATAGAAGAGTTCTTATAGTCAGTTTGCCACACTAGAAGAAATGTAAAAGATCGAACCTGAGTAAACTGTGTCCATCGGGCGTAAAAGTAACTTCATTGACAAACGAATGATGTCCCTTGAACTCTTTCAACATTTTGCCCGATTTCAAGCCGTGCAATCGAATAGTGTGATCAAAAGACGCCGACAATACTTGACTGTTGTCTCGCGAGAATTGCAAACAAGTAATACCTTTCAAGTGAGCCTTTTCGAAACGTCGCAAACACTGCCCCGTGGTCAAACGCCAAACCTTAATTTGCCCATCTTGCGAGCCGGACGCCAACATTTCCGAGTCCCGGGAGAAAGTCATTGCCAAAACCGCCTGTTCCATCATCATGAATTGATCTTGGGCCTGATACTTTAAATCTTTACGAATTTTGCCCGTGGTGAAATTCCAAACTTCAATGAAACCGTCGATACTGCCCGTTACCAAATATTGACCATCGGGCGAGAAGACGGCACTCTCAACGTGAGATTTTTGGCCGAATTTGATTTGACGTGCCATTTGCGTGGGATACATTTCCTCTTCTTGGTCACGAATGGCCGCCTTGCCACGGAACAAATCGATGGTAGTGCCGGGCGGCAGCAGACCTTGATGCTGTTGCCATTTCAGGGCCTGGCCGAGAAGAGCGAGGAGACGTGATGACGGTACGACGTGGACTTCGCCGCTTAATTCTTGGGCGATAACGTTGCGGCGTTTTTCTTTGCTACTGCCTTCCGGATAGGCTTCGCGAGGGTCAAAATAGGCTCGTTGGAGCATATTTTCTGGAATGAAGATTTTGTTAATTCACAATGTAACCATTTACAAAGAGAAAATCGCCTTACCTAAGTGAATGTATCTCTCGGGCTCCTGCTGTTTGAGCATTATCATTGGATCCGTCTGACGTAGAAGCGAACGCGAAGCACCCAATTCCCTTAGTTCGATTAATTCTAAAACAATCTAAAGGACGACGTTCAGAATGTATCGGGAGAACTAACGTACATCAATTTACCTGTTCGTAAAGATTTATCAATTTTTTGTCCGGCAGCTTGAGCGACTGAATGACTTTAAGAACCGTGTCCCAGTGGCCATTGTGGATATCCGAAACGAATCCGTCCACACTGTCGACAGTATTCAGAGACACGCCAGTTTCTTCCTAACAAGACAAAATTACATTTGCACCAACTCAATCCTGAAGATCATAGCAAATTTAGGAATTCGGGGAATTTACCTGTAAAGTTTGTAGCGTCTTGTGAAGGTTAGACTCCTTCAGGTATTGCTGAATTAATCGAATTACGCTGTGAAAATATATGGAATTAAACGTCTGAAATACTTAAAACACAAAGTAGATTGCATACTCAGCAGATTCGATTTCGATAGACATTTTTTCGACGATTTGCGTTCACTATTAGTTTGAGAAGAAATGATAGAAATTGTTTACATGCGATTCTGTACGAAAGGTAAGCTGTCACTTTGACGTTTCAAAGCGAATGTCAAAGTAGAAGCATGAAGTTGGTAAGAAATGGAAAGTTGGTAGTAACTTCCGCTGAATACGCTGAATTAAAATTAAATCGGTTGATAAGGTTGATAAAGAATACTGAGTATGTACATCACTGAGTACAGTTTCAGATTCTTGACCGTAATTCATAAAATGGTGACAGAGAATTAAGTTGAAACCGTAATATTAGAAGATCTTAAATATCCTTTAAATAATCCAAAGCGTTTGGTCCTCTGACGGTTATGCCATAATACAAAAGCACCTTGATCCTACCGAGAGTCTATATCATCGTTACAGTGAACCTCTATCTCTACGATCCTTTATTCCCAGAGTATGAGAAGCTGAGGAAAGGCCGCTTCATTCCACTACCCAAGCCTGGTAGACAGTACACTCTTGGAAATCACGCTTTTATCTACTGGGGCTTAAACACAGGAATCGCTAATACTGCATCTATACTTTCGATGGATATAAATCTTGCTAGTCACCAACATGGCTTTGGGAAAATGCAAAGCACTACCAACCACACTTTACTAGATCAGAGATCACGTTCAAAGTGAGCGTTTTTGGCCGGCCCAACTGCTCCACACATTGCTACTACGTGCCGGCATAGAATCGAACCCAGGTCCATGGATATACTGTGTCTGTGGAAATAGGATTTGGACCAATGTACAATCGACGGTTAAATGCACGTGCTGTGGAGAATGATACACCTAAAAAACTGCTCGGGACTTTCTTATCTGAGTCAATAGGGCTCAATGTATACTGCGAGCAGATGTAGAAATAGAGGGCGATGCTCATCATCTAACTCTTCTCAACTGCCTCCCAGCCAAGGTTCCCAACAATTATCACCCTCTACCCCTGCAAACGCTGTCCGACCTGTCGCAACAATATCCAATTTGATCCCATCTCCACGAACCATCGACGTGAACTACTCCACCATTAAAATCGTCCAAATTAATTGCAATACAGGCTCTATAGAATAAAATCGCCGAGCTAACAGAGCTCATGGGCACACCCCATAACCAGATAGCAGCTGTTCAGGAGACTAAACTCAACTTCAATAATTCGCTTAGCTCACATGGGAACTATATTGTCATCAGACGCGACCGAGAAAGCAATGCAGGAGGAAACTTAGCCTTCCAAATTCACAAGAACCTACCGCACAGCTTTAAAAGGTTCACTAGCGAGGTTTTTGCTAGTTTGATACGGTGAATCACTCGCTCGTACTGACGGATCTTCGTAACACATCCACATCGTCACATATAGTTAAATGGGCTGCAAACTACCTTGCCGGTCGTGAATCTAATATGGTAATAGGAAATATAAACTAAGAAGGAGTATCACAAGGTGGAGTCTTATCCCCCACCTTGTTTAACCTCTACACGCCTGGGCTTCCCACCCTACCCGAAGGAATCGACATAATAACCTACTCTGAAGAATGTACCATCATGATATCCGGCAACGATATTTCTAACATCTTCTTCAACAGCAAGAACCTGAAGCCATCAGCGCCTAAATCCTCGGCCACACTTTTTATCACGTACAACCTCGAATACAACTTACGGCTAGACATAAAAGTAAACAACACCGTAGTTCCCACTGTTCGTCACCCCAAAATCCTCAGCGTCATAATCGACAACCATGGCATTTTCAACAGCCCACGGCAACAACATATGTGACAAAATAAAGAACAGGAACAAGATCCTGAAATCTCTTGCTACAGCTACCTAGAGCCACACGGACCACCTTGGCTCAGCTTCGCTCAGGATGGTGCTCCAGACTAAACTCATTTTGGTCTCGTATCGATAGCACTATTGCAGACATTAGCCCAGCGTGTGGAGCTAGCCCGCACAACGTGGATCATCTTTTCGACAGTGCAGCCACACCAACGCACCTAACACCCATTGCGCTCTGCAAAAATCCCATTAAGGGTGCCAACGATATACGAATAACGAAGCTAGTTCCATACCATTCCTTACTTACGCCGCAGCTGAACTGACCAACTCGGAGAAGCGAACGTTTGTCAATCACAAAAAAAAAACCGATTTGGAAAGGTTTCAAAACATATACTTCGGCGAAGTTCATCACAACGTCATTGCTAAAGCAGCAGCATTTCATTCCAGCAGGACGTACCTTAGAGGTTCGACCAAATTTCCCTACGAGTGTGGCCAAGCTAGCCGCTGAATGAAACAACATCAGACGTAATGACCCTAGTGATCCCAGAATTCAGGAGCTACACTGTGAAATTAAACGACAAATTAAACACTATCGGGAGGCGAAATGAAATCAGCACCTCAATGACTGTAACTATATTAACGGTGTCAATAAGTTATGGCCAACTGTCTGCGCCTAACTGTCTAACTGGAATGATGCCAAACATATTATCGGGGCTGGTAACTTCAATTATAATTAAGGCCTCACCAGTTTGGGCTAGTGCCCTACGGTCGGTCTGTCTGTAACGCAAATCCCTTAAGCAGGGTCTATCATAGGTGTGCTTTAAGAGTGTGCTGTGCGTATCGAACTTCATCACATGAAGTCACTTATGTGGTAGCAAGAATGATGCCCTTGCAGATTGTGGTGGATGATATCAGCAGCGGTCACCAAGGTGTAACACCGGAGATGTAGCCGGGCGAAGAATCATTGAAAGTCTTGAATCTATGAGAAGGTGACAGGTCCGATAGGATGAAGCTTCTATTGGCCGATGGACACATACGAGGGTAGTCTGATAAGTACCCAGCCTCCCCGCCTGATGGTGTCAGTATCGCACTACACTATCGTGTAGTACATTCTTCTAGACGGCAACTGTCCAAAATTTAGCCGGATCAGACTCGTAGTTTTGCTTTGGCCACGTTTGAAAGCTCGAGTGTCCGCCGATTTTAGAAAAATGGAAAAAAAGCAATATCGGCCGGTGATTCGATTCTTGTTTTTGGGAGGGAAATCGCGCAGTGAAATCAAAGAGCGTTTGAATGCTGTGTACGGTGACTCTTCTCCTTCGATGGCGACCGTCATAAATTGGTTTAACGAGTTTCAAAGCTGCCGGCGCGATGTGTGCCGCGTTTGCTTACTCCGGACAACAAGCGCAACGGTGAGACCACTTCAAAGCAGTGTTTGACGCTGTTTAAGCGCAATCCGAAGGAGTTTCTGCGTCGTTTCGTGACAGTCGACGAAACTTGGATACACTGGTACATACCAGAGACCAAGGAACAGTCGAAACAGTGGACTTCAGCCGGCGAACGTGCTCCGAAGAAGGCGAAGACTGCTCCATCGGCCGGAAAGGTGATGGGCAGCGTTTTCTGGGATTCACAAGGTGTGATCCACATCGGCTACCTGCAGAAGGGCAACACGGTCACAGGGCTGTACTATGCCGAATTATTGGGCCGATTCGACGCCGAATTGAAGAAAAAACGGCCCCACTTGGCAAAGAAAAAAATTATCTTCCACCATGATAACGCACCGGATAACACCTCCGCCCGCCAACGACAAACTGGTCGAATTGGGCTACGAACTGCTGTCCCATCCACCGTATTCTCCAGATTTCGCCCCGAGTGACTTCTTTTTGTTTCCAAACTTGGAAATGTCACTCGCCGGGCAGAAATTTCAGTCGAATGAGGAGGTCATCGCCGCCACGGAGGCCCACTTTGTAGGCCTCACTCAAACGACTGTCAACTAAAACTGCGCGTCCGAAATGGCCGAAACTTTGGTGAGTAACTGTTAAAAGATGCACAACTACATTCACTAGCTTTTATTGACGAGTGGCGCCATCTTTGAGTTGAGGTCGGAAACTTTTCTGACCACCCTCGTACCCTTATCACAGACATAACCAAGTGGATTAACCCAAAAGACGGAATGTGAATGATCCAGTTCTTAAAGGGCCACGGAGGGTACTGACAATATTTGCATCGGTTTAAGCAAGATGACTCACCAGAGCTCGTGATATACAAGGGAAAGGGAGTTGCGGAGGATGTGAAATGTGTCTTGTTTGATTGTCCCAGATTTGAATATATCCACAGTCAACTAAAGTCTCGCAAAAAAAATACACAATTTTACCAAAATATATCATAACGTTGAACGTGTATGTCGTATAAATCGGACTATCAATGGAAACGGATGAGTAAAAAGTTAAAGGATTCTCGATCGTGGATTTAGGGATAGTTTTGGTATTTTAGAAGCATATGGTTATGAAGCTAATGTACCTCCTACAAAGGAAAGGGGAGAAAGCCAATTAACCACGGAACAGGCGAATAGATCAAGACTTATAATCATATGCCGGTGGGTAGTAGAAGTTATGAACGGAAAGATGAAACAATCTTATAAGCTGTTTCGTCAAACCAACTTCCCCACATGTTCGACGACTTTAAAATAGGAGCTAGTCTCTTAAACGCCTTTTACAAGGATCATCGTTTGGCTCCTGAAATAATTAATATAATTAATGAAAACATTAATAAGCCGAATCAATCGGTCTTTATAAATATGTAGAGATGATAATTTAAATAGGCATCGAAGTAATTTCGTGGGTATGGAAGCAAACCTCTCATTTTTAGAATACTTTCTTCGATTAACAGAGGATTGTTTGATTTTGCACGCTTTAGGCACATATCATATAAAGTTAGCTAGGTCGTATGTTGCAGAGCATTTGCGGGAGGGGATTTACTATGTTGAAATGTGTAGGCATGATACACTTGAAGGTTTAAGCGAATGCAACATTACGTAGACTAATGTATGGTTTTACGGGTTCGACTACATTCGCGGCATGTGACAGAACGAATTTATTATGTCTATATTTTAATTGACAGAGAACAGCATGGTATACATTCCATTATAGAGCATTACTGCAACTGTCTTACTGGCAGGCGAACAGTGGGAAGCTGCGCCCATATTCTGCCAATTTTTTGGTATGTAGGATTATTCAGATTTGAAGAATTCAATCCTCCAAAGCAGCATTTACTAGATGTAATAATGTAATAATGACCAAATTAGCCTTTTGTTACCTAATTTTAATGTTTGTTTTGTTTAAGTGCAATAAACAATGTATGTTTTTCCCATATGTGTGACTAATTTGACGAGGGGATGAGAAAAAAATGCGTTTGGGTTTTTATATACTCACATAACAACCCATAACATTAATGAATGCATTTAAAGGAATGGACTTTTGTATGGTGGGGTCTTAATATTTGTGTTGGCGAACTCCCACGAAAAGGACATAGCGAGAACGCAATAAGAAGGCAATTTCCAAAAAATCAGCTCAATTGGAGCTTTTTCGCAGATTTAGAAACAAAAAATGAATATAGGGGAAAACGGTTTTTGTATCAAAAGTACCTTTTGTTTTAAAGGAATCGTCCTGATTCTTTTACAGTAGCATAGTACTATAGTAGGGAATAATTTGACCAATTAAGACAATTCAACTGCTATCCGGACGAAAGTTATACCAAAAAAATTAAAAAAATTGTAGGGGAGTTAGAGGAAATATTGGTCGCATTGTATTCATACTTTACAAAAAGTAAGATCCTCTAGTAAAAACCACTTGTACAAAATTTCAAGTCTCTAGCTTCATTCTTTCAAAAGTTATAGATCGGCAAAATTGCCCCAAAGGACGAACAAAAGTCGTCCTTTCTCATGAACCCCAGTGTTTACGGGCCTAAAATTTATATATAAGTTACCCTCTGATATAGCCCTTTAATTTGACACCAGTTTCATTGCTGTTCACTCAACGACCAACTTTCATACAAAAGTGCCCATCCTCCTTTGTAGTGAAAGTTATTAAAATGTAGTGAAATTGATTACAATTGAGTTGTTTTTACTAGTGCTGGCCTATTGTAAAAATTATTGTAGTGCAATGACAAAAATCATTGCATGATATTTGTATGGATAGTTATATTTATTGCGTTTGAGGTAATTTTCACCACAGCCTGTGTAATAGTTTTGATTGTTTCGTACATGAAATTAACAAGAGCGCGTAATAATTATGAAACTGTCAAAAAATAAGACGACTAATTTATTCGCATAACTTGTAATCTTAGATGGCTTAGGTGTAGGACGCGTAGGACTACGAAACGATAGGTCCCCGTGCAATTCCCAGTATAAGCAAATTGCAAAAAGGTAAAGTTTAAATAGAGAAAAAGAAGTTAAGGATAAAATAGAAGTAAAAAATAAAAAAAGGGAAAAATAATCACTTTTTGTATTTTTTTCTATTATCGCCAAATTATTATTTTCCTGGCAAATTTTATTACCAACGAATTGTTAATTTTATTACAGCGCAATGACATTTTTCATTACAGATGTAATAACTTTTACATCAGTTGCAATAGGGTCAAAAATCATTACAAATGCAATAGTTTTTATTACAGTTTTAATACCTTTCACTACATTTTTTCTCTCCGTGAACTGGGATTCAGTAAGTAGGCCAATTTGTGCCTTTAACATGGAGCTGCAGAGGAAGGAGCGTAGACGCAAGTCTGCTACCCATGCTAATAGCTGATTAGCTGAAACTGGCCCGAAAGGTGTCGCCGCAGTGTGTAACGATCACGAAAGAGGTGTTTAGGTTTAGTCGGTAAGAATCCTATGTAACTGCACGCTGGCGGTCTCTTTAACACGCGACATGGAGTATGCCAGATACCCCATCACTACCCAAATAAAAAAAAACATGACTGTAACAAAAGGGTTTTTCTGAGCACATATATTGTATAGTGTTTGCTCACTTTGTATTGTATCTATGCTTACAATACTGGCCCAAACTGATAAGAAACGCATGGTGCGTACACAGATCTCACTGAATTGATCCTTCAGTCAGTGGTTGATCTTTCTTCAGTGTGGTGCAGTAAAGTAAGTGTTTGCTCTAGAGTTTAGTTTTTAGGGACTACGCTTTGGAGGTAAGTTTTAGACTTACTAAGTACGTGTGTGTATGCGTGTGTTTGTATATTATATTTAATTTATTAAAGGATGACCAAGCCTTTTTGTGATTTATTGTTCGTATTCTGTGTGTTATGTTTGTCGTTTGAGAAGCCTCTACAGAATCCGGAGATGGAACTCCTCTCCTGGGTAGAAGGCCTTGAAATTGGAATATACAGGATCCGGAGATGGAACTCCTCTCCTAGGTATATTTCTAATAAATATTGGCCCAACCTCTGCAGAATCCGGAGATGGAGGTAATCTCCTGGGTAGATGGTTGTGGGTAATATGTGGGATGGATTTCCTCCCCTTGATAAGTGTTGAGAGATAGAGATGGAACTCCTCCTATCTGTTTACGTGTTTTTGTCATTGTTTGGTTTTGGTCATCCTTGATCATGTGCATGTGTACTTATGTGTCACCTAATTTTATATTTACAGATCCCACTGGTCTCCACAATGACAGCACCGTCGGACGTCCTGACAATTAAAAAAAAAATGAGACCGATTTTGTAGGTCTTCCTATACAAGGTGTCCGGAAACTGCCGCATAAACGCACCGGATTATGATTCCTCAGTTGATTTCCAGCAAAAAAGTTGTACGGAACATACCCCCTCAGCTTAACCCTTTAGCTGCCACAGGCATTTAAAATTTTTTGAAAAAATCATTTTCTTGCACAACTTAAAGCCTAATATCTCCAAAGCTAGACCAGCTAGAACAGTGAAATAAAATGATTATTACAGCCAACAAATTTACCTGTAAAATAAAACTAATCACACTAAAATCGGATAAGAGGTTTGGTTTTTACAGAGCTTCAAAGTCAAATTTGCGTGATTTGACCCAAAAACAATATTTTTTTTCCATCTCAATTTTCTCCAACTTCTGCCAAGGTGAGGTGCTTGTGCGATTCTTTTAAAAATTGCATCGCATAGTCTTACGATCATATCTTTCTTACATCATTTTGATCTAGCTCCATTACTTCTAACAGTTTTTATACGTTAAGGCCTGAATAGACCTCGGGCGGAATGAAAATGAAATTTTTGTCCGCTGCGATTTTCTCAATGAAAATGCATGCTTACTGTCGTGGAACATGTCGGTAATGATGGGGAATTCCATAAGCTACAATCCGAATATGGTTCCAAAATTTTTCTCTGCCATTTTATGTATTTTATTTTATAATAGGTTAATTAGACGTAAGAAACGTAAGCATCTTGACGAGCAGTTGATGCAAATAAACCAAAGACTAGGTAGTAGGAACAGTAGACAAGCGTACAAGCTAATTAATTCAATTAAAAGTGGATACCAACCCAGGACCTGCCTCTGTAAGGGTAAGGATGGCAATATAATTAGCGACACCGATAGCGTTGATAAACGCTGGGCCTCACATTTTGAAGAGCTTCTTAATGTTCAACCGAACAACCCCACACAAGAAGCGCTGGAGCTGACGGCTGAAACAGGCCCTCCCATTCAACCCCCAACAATAGAAGAAGTTGATCTCGTCATGCAATCACTGAAACATAATAAAGCCCCGGGCGCTGACGAGATTCCAGCTGAACTGCTAAAGCATGGTGGGGAGAGCCTTGTTACGGCTATACACACACTTATCGTTAAAATATGGAACGACGAAATAATCCCGGAAGATTGGCGTAAAAGTATCATTTGCCCAATCCACAAAAAAGGGGATAAGTTGAAATGTGAGAACTACAGAGGCATCTCATTAGTTTGTACGACTTATAAGATTTTATCTAAAATTCTAGAAAATAGAATTAATCCGTACGCAGAAGAAATCATTGGCGAGTACCAAGGCGGCTTTAGACCTGGTCGTTCGACGACAGATCAGCTTTTTACAGCGAAGCTTTTACTCCAGAAGTGCTGGGAATATAACATCGACGTATACCAAATATTTGTCGACTTCAAGCAGGCATACGACAGTATCGATCGAAGTGTACTGTACAACATTCTGCTGCATTTTGGTATACCAGCTAAGCTAGTGCGACTCATAAGGATGACGATGACTAATACCGTCTCGCAGGTCAGAGTACAGAACAGACTCACTGACCTATTTGAAACTCGTACTGGACTCAAGCAAGGCGACGGGCTGGCGCCGACGCTCTTCAACCTGGCTCTGGAGTATGTAATTCGAGCCATGAATTTGGACAGCAGCGGAACGCTACTCATTAAGTCGACTCAACTAGTAGCTTACGCCGACGACATCAACATCATGTCTAGAAGATTGGGTGATGCAGAAATCCTCCTGCATAATCTCAATAACGCCGCCAAAGAAGTTGGACTACATATCAACGAATCTAAAACCAAGGTCATGATGCAATCAAAAACTAGAACGCCAGTAAATTCAAGCATCACAGTGGGGGACCTCAATATAGAGTATGTAGAAAACTTCACTTACCTGGGTTGCAATTTGTCAAAGGACGCCAACGAAACAGATGAGATAAAGCGACGGATACAACTAGCTAATAAGTGTTATTTTGCGGTCCTCCAAATTATGAATTCGAAGCTGGTGCACAGGAAGACGAAGCTCCACGTATATAAAACCATAATCCGACCTGTGCTATGCTATGGCTGCGAGGCATGGACCCTAACCCAAAACTCTGAACACCTGTTGGACACATTCGAGCGAAAGGTTCTCCGAAGAATCTTCGGGGCCGTTCGTGAACGAGGTGAATGGCGCATCCGGTACAACCTTGAGTTGTATCAGCTGTATGATGAGCTACAGGTGTCGAAGATCGTGAAATTGCAGCGACTGCAATGGGCGGGACATGTACAAAGGATGAACGACGATCGCATGCCCAAAAAGGTGATGAACGCGCAACGAGTGGACGGAGACAGATTGCGTGGACGACCGAGAGCCCGATGGGAGCATTCTGTATGTGAGGACGCCCACCAGATGCTAGGCTTTCGGAACTGGAGGACAAGGTCGCGTGACCGTTACAATTGGAGGTCTTCAATCCAGGCGGCCAAGGCCCGACGTCGGGCTATCGTGCCATAAAGAAGAAGATTTTATGTATTATTTTTCGATTCCGCCGTCATTAGATATTTTCCACGGTGAAATGACCAGGGAATCGAAAAATAATACATAAAATGGCCGAGAAAAATTTTGGAACCATATTGGGACTGTAGCTTATGGAATTCCCCATCATTTCCGACATGTTCCACGACAGTAAGGATGCATTTTCATTAAGAAAATCGCAGCGGACAAAAATTTCATTTTCCTTCCGCCTGAGGTCTATACTGCGCTTTAAGTGTAGAAAACTAGTGTTAATTTTAGCTGGAATTCAGTACAATTCAATTCACACTGCCCCTAAAGATCTGCAATTGGTAAAATCTATTCAAAATATGTCGAAATCGAGCCAAAATTAACCCTCGTTTCCTGCACTTATGGTACTAAAACTGTTAGAAATAATAGAGCTACAATAAAATGATGTAAGAAAGATATGATCGTAAGACTATGCGCCAATTTTTAAAAGAATTGTACAAGCACCTCACCTTGGCAGAAGTTGGAAAAAATTGAGATGGAAAAAAAGATTGTTTTTGGGTCAAATCACGCCAATTTGACTTTGAAGCTCTGTAAAAACCAAACCTCTTATCTGATTTTAGTGTGGTTAGTTTTATTTTACAGCTAAATTTGTTGGCTGTAATAAGCATTTAATTTCACTATTCCATCACCTAAATGGGTTGAAGTGATTTACTACGCAGACTTCATGAAACCCCACAGGAAAAAAGTCTAGCGGGGTAAAATCGCACGCTCTCAATTTAAGTCACATCTGCAAGAAATAACCTTACCGTTAAATCGTTCATGCAGAATGTGCATGGTGGCATTTGCTGTGTGGACGTAGCGAAGTGTAACTTGACATGGTGATTTGGCATGAGAGACTGAATAGTAAACAATAGATTAGCCCGACGCCTCCAAAACAAGCAGACTGCTACAGGCAGCAAACATCTACCGCGCTGGGTGAAAATCTGGCGGACCCTGTACCTAACCTGTCCGTTCTAATTGAAAAACGCTATAGATCTTCCGGCCATCGAATATCTCACGATGGCTTTCAACTTATCGCAATCCACGCTTGTAATCCATGAATTTTGGAAAAGGGGGCGAATCATCCCCCGTCTTAAGCCCGGTAAAAGCGCAAAACTCACCGAATCCTACCGTCCAATCACAATTTTATCACCCGTTGCAAAGACGCTCGAAGCACTCATCCACCCCACCACATCACATGCAGAGCTAGCTTCCCACCAACATGGCTCCAAGAAGATGATAGTACCACAACAGCTCTGCATCTGATCACTCATTACATCCACAATGGCCTCATCTGCTACGTTCTTGTCACTTGAGACAATAGGCGAGAACGACGACGAAACTTCCACATCCACAGCCATGCACCGCTACAACAACAACAATGACTATGTATGCACCTCCGTATTAATAGTTACCTAGCACGATTACAAGCTGTTGTTCCAAGCAGAAACCTAACCATCTCATCGTCTTCTTCTTCGTTTAGCGGTGCAGAAAGGTGCGGAACCGCTGTGCATCTATGTGGATTCGAGTTATGGTTCGTCAATGTTTTCAGCCGAGATGTGAAGGGACAAAAACATAGCTGCTGCGATAGGGTTTTCCCACAGTGAGATAGGAGTAAGATCAGTGGGCACAGCTGGGCATTGAAACAAATGACCCACCATCATGAGGAGCGCCAACGCAGTTTGAGCATTGATTGATGCATTGATCTACGAATGGATGCGTGAACAAAAGTCCGACCGAAGTTGAGATAATGTCGTTCAGGTGGCTCTCGGGAGCCTGATTTCCTCAGACGAGATTGGTTATGGACGCGCTGAGAGGACTCTATTCGCTCCTAAACTTTCAATAGACCGACTCACTTCCTTAGTGTGAGTTGCTGCGATGCCGGCTCGGTATGTTTTTTCGTCGTAAGAGTCCCGCTTGTATCCGTGGACCTCTCTCTCTCTCTAGGTCTCGTAAACCACGCGACCTGTCGTGGTGCGGGAATCCAGTTCATGAGAATATGGTTGGAATGATCCTTACAGTCTGATCTCAGCGTCAAAATCTTTTGCGATAGTCAGAAGATTGTCGGTGGGCAGTTGATTTATATATTGGCAATCTGTTCCTACTACTCGAGCTTTAGCTAGAGAATATAATGACTTTAGCTCATCACCCCGCATGCGATGTGACAAACTAAAGAGCAGGAATAAAATCAACAAAGTTCTTCATAGCAGCACGCTGGGAACTGACAACATCCAATCTGCAGCAGTTTCTCCCGAAGAGTTAAAATTACTGGTACCACAGAAGCTATCCTGAGTCAACTCGTTGCGGGTAACGCACAAGACAAAATGCTCATCGGATAATAGCACCGCCAACACATCCCATGCTTGTGGAACGAGTTCGTACCACATATTTGTTTGTCCCGCTGCGCCAAAACATGTGATACACCTCTTGCGCTGTGGAACCCATCGAAGCAGCATTGTTCCTACACTTCGAACTGGAAGACAGGATGCCTACAATTTGTGAATGAAGACACAAAAGTATTTCAATTTCAACAAAAATCTCTGTTTTGAATGCCCAACAACGGCTAGAACTGGTACTTGCAATAAATCTCGATCCCGGATACCGCAACCCATTGAAAGGCAAACAGGTGAAAGGCCTCACATATATCAGTAGAAAACACCAACGTTATCACTTTCACTGCACTGCTAAATGCGCTAATTGTCGTCGCAAAATCATTCCGATCGTCCAAATCAAGCACCGCCTACAAAGAAGGAATTTGTACGCCATTTTTGTATTTTTAGAAGTTCACAAAACTTTAATGTTTATTCATTTTTCACTTTTGTATAATTCACATAATATTATACATAAATACATATCAAAAATAAATTAAACTCAATATTCTGGCTATTTATAAGTTAAAAAAAGTACTAAAAAGAGTAAAACTATGTCTTCTAGTCTTTTTATGGCGTTTCCTTTGGAAGCGGTACATGCTTAATCATTTCGACATCATGGAAGTACTCATGCTGCATCGCATTTCGGGCCGATATTCGTCGATTTGGATCGTAGATCATTATTTGCTGAAAATGTCGAAAAGTAAAAAATAAATCTAATTTTGCTGTATGAAATGTCTTCACCGAAAAATGCGCAGAATACATAAAAAATAATGAATAATGCGTTTCTGTTAAACATACCTTAAATAAATCATACGATTCATGTTTAACTAAGATATCCGGTAAATTTTGCGATTCCCATTTGGGAAATTTCGACTTATAATCGGGCAAATGTGACACGCCAGGCCATGTATTCTCATCGGGAGTGCCAAGCGTTCGGAATATCCTATAGAGTTGATCAATTTCACTATCGCCCGGAAATAGTGGTCGACGCATTATCTGTAAAGTAAAATTTGATTTGTATCGCCTCGTCTCACATTTGCTAAATATGCATCAATCAAATCAATGAAAATTATCTATAGCCTACCATTTCTGCAAAAATGCATCCTAAACTCCAGATATCCACTCCAGTTGCGTAGAATTTTGTGCCCAATAAAATCTCTGGTGCACGATACCACAGTGTTACAACCTCGTGAGTGTAGGCACGCATTGGGAAGTTGAAGGAACGTGCCAGACCGAAATCGGCGAGCTGAAATTGCAGTTAGTCCCTTTAATTAGTAATTTGGTTGTATTCAACGTGATATCATCTGATTAGCATTTTTAACATAATAAAATGCACAAAAGAGTTCATTTGAGATAATTTATAGGACATCAAATATTGGTATATTGGTTTCCCGCTTTTCGATCATACACTATATGATCGGGAAAAAAATTATTTCGGACCAAAAAAAAAGGGAACTGCAATAGAAAACAAAAATATTGAAATCTTACCTTAATATAACCTTTATTATCCACTAATAAATTTTGTGGCTTCAGATCACGATGCAAAATCCGATTCATGTGGCAGAAAGCGATTGAGTCGAGCATTTGATACATATACGACTGAAAAAATGCGAAAAATAACTTTTTTTTGTACATATTTCCATCTAGAGACACATACCTTAATCAATTTCGGTTTAAAGAGATCCTTACATTTGTCCAACATTTTCTTGAGATCCATATTCAGGTACTCAAAAACCATATACAGACTCGAATCGGCCACAACTATGTCAAATAGCTGGACAATGTTTTTGTGCCTTAAATCTTTTAGGAGGGATATTTCACGTATGGCAGTGGAAGGAACACCTTCCGATTCACTACAAATAGAAAGATAAGAGAGGAATAAATGTGATTTTTCTCCTACATTTTAATTAATTAAATTCGTAATAATATGCATATATGAATATTGTGGTGAATACCTGTGGAATCCTCATCCAGTACGAAAGACCTGGGCACAAATATTTAGCAAAAGCAGTTTTATTTGTAAAGTATATGTGAAAAAAATGTCATTCTAAAAATATTCAAAATTATAAAATGTAGGGGATACGATACTCCTCCGATAATAATAATATTACGACTTTTTAATTGATTCAGGATCGAGTTGCATTTTACCACAGTTCATACCGGTGGACATTTGCAGTCGCAGCATTAAGCAATTCACGTAGGTCGAGTCCGATTTTTAAATTTAATTTAAAGAAAACATTCAAACTGAAAGGTGATATGTCGTTTTGCCGATAAAATATATTTTACTACCCCTAAATAGCCCCTTCTACCATCTCAATTTTCACCAACTTCTAACAAGATGATGTTTTTGTATGACACTTTTTAAAAGGATGACCGGTAATATTTTCCCAACCAGCGATGTCAAATGTAGGGAGACAAAAAACTTCTTCCATGTGGTCCTCCACGCGGGCGGTAACGGTAGTAGCAAAACTTCTTACTAATAAGTCAAATCACTTGGCGTCGACCAAGCGGAGGGATATAAGAAAGAGTTATACAATACTAACTATTGCTTTGTACAGCACGATAGGTGCACTTATATCACCGTGAGAATACGAGTAATAAACCGCTTCACATAGTTCCCAATTACTTAAATTGCAAAAAATTGAAATTAACTGTTAATCTCCAAAAGTGAAAGATATTGATTTTTAAGAAAAAAATTTCGATTAGCACGGAACTAAAAAATGTACTTTTAAAGGAAGCAGCATTGAAATAGCCAAACAGAACACATAACCTTGGGATATTAATATCCTACAACGCAAGTATGGCAAGATCTTCGAGGTTGACAATTTGAATTTGATCAATCACCACGGCGGCTGCGTACCCTACTGTCCTTGAGGAAAAACTGTCGCCCATGCTTAATAATATCAGCAATTTAGTTCTGAGAGGAGCTCAAAGGAGTTGTAGAGAAGGTCGTGAGGTATGAAACCCGGCGTAGACGAACATACTGGTTTGATGACGAATGCAGGGCATGGGTTGAGGCGAAAATTGAAGCCTATCGCCAATACACACAACACGCATCCCGAGCCAAGAAATATACAATGAACTTCCTCGAGTATCTAATAAGTTAATTAGACATAAGAAACGCAAACATTTTGATGAGCAGTTACAGCAAATAAACCAAAGATTAGCCAGTAAGAACAATAGACAGGCGTAAAATACATTGTTGTTAAACGGTGGATGTAGCATGCTCAAAAAATTATTTGAGTTATCCACCGTCCAGTTTGTCCATAGTGGGACAGCACAAGTATGCATACTCCAGCAGAGTTGCGGCACACAGAGTGCATTTCGAGCCGGTTTCGAAATAATATTACATGGCGCGCTGCAATTCTCATCAGATGCCTCTACGTATGCAGCGCGTCATGTAATACCAGGAGAGGCATTACCGGGCTCAACCAGGCAAAAGTGTACGATCCCCTTATATAGGACACGAAATCTAAATGGGCAAGGCAATGGCTAGCCACCGATTCGACACGGCCGCGTTTCTGACTATGTGTCAGAGAACGGGTTCAAACAAAAAGCAACAAAATACATTGTTGTTGGACGGTGGATGTAGCATGCTCAAAAAATGATGACTATCAAGAATGGTTATAAACCCAGGACAAGCCTATGTAAGGACAAGGATGGTAACATCATCAGCGACAACGACAACGTCAATAAACGATGGGTCTCGCATTTTGAAGAGCTCCTCAACATACCATCAACCTCCCCATGAAGGCAGCTCTTGGGCAGTTAGCTGAACTAGGCCCTCCCGTTCAACCCCCAACAGTAGAGAATGTGAGTCTGGCCATACATAAGCTCTAGCGTAATAAAGTGCCGGCCGTTGACGAGATACCAGCAGAACTGCTGAAGCACGATGGTACGTGCCTAACCAACGTTATACATGCGCTATTGCTGAAAATATGGAACGACGAGGTGATCCCCGAAGATTGGCGCAAAAGCATAATCTGCCCAATCCACAAAAAGGATGACAACCTGAAATGCGAAAATTACAGGTGCATATCATTAGTTTGTACGACCTATAAGATCAGCTCTTTATTGTGAAGCTGTTACTTAAAAAGTGCTGGGAATACAACACCGACGTGTACTAGATTTTTGTCGGCATACGACAGTATCGATCGAAGTGTATTGCTGCATTTTGGTATACCGGCAAAGCTAGTGCGACTCATAAGGATGACGATGACTAATACCTTCTCGCAGGTCAGAGTGCAGAACCGACTCACTGACCTATTTGAAACTCGTACTGGACTCAAGCAGGACGACGGGCTGGCGCCGACCCTCTTCAACCTTGGTTTGGAGTATGTAATTCGAGCCATGAATATGAACAACAGCGGAACGCTACTCATCAAGTCGACTCAATTAGTAGCGTAGGCCGATGATATCAACATCATGTTTCGAAGGTTGCGTGATGCAGAAAGCCTTCTGCATAACCTCAGTAACGCCGCAAAGGAAGTTGGACTACATATCAACAAAAGCAAAACAAAAGCCATGATGTAATCAAAAACAAGGACGCCAGCAAATTCAAGCATTACAGTGGGGGACCTTAATATCGAGTATGTAGATAACTTCAACTATCTGGGTTGTAACTTATCAAAGGACGTCAACGAAACCGACGAAATTAAGCGACGGATACAACTAGCTAATAGGACATATTTCTCGGTCCTCCCTATAATTAATTAAAAACTTGCGCACAAGAACACGATGCTCCGCGTGTACAAAACGATCATCCAACCCGTGCTGTTATTTATGGCTGCGAAACATGGACCCTCCTCACCCAAACCTCCGAAATTTTGCTATACCGATTCGAACGAAAGGTCCTTCGGCGAATTTTCGGGGCCGTTCGCGAGCGAGACCAATGGCGTATCCGGTACAACCATGAGTTGTATCAATTGTACGATGAGCTGGAAGTATCGAAAATCGTGAAGCTTCAACGTTTGCAATGGGCGGGGCATGTACAACGGATAGACGATAATCGCATGCCAAAGAAAGTGATGAACGCACAACAAATTGACGGAGCGAGGTTGCGTGGACGACCGAGAGCTCGCTTGGAGAACTCCGTAGGTGAAGACGCCCACCAGTTGCTGGGCTTCCGAAACTGGAGGACAAGGTCACGTAACCGCGACAATTGGAGGTCAACGATTCAGGCGGCCAAAGCCCGACGTCGGGCTATCGTGCCACATTGATGATGATGAATGTTGGTACGGGTATTTGAAATTTTGATGGCAAATGGTTGAAATACATTTCCCGCGTCAGCATCAGCATCGGCAGAGGCATCGGCATCAGCAGAAAAATTTCCATTTAGAACACACGCATTTGCCTTTGATGACCCACATTGACAGCAGCAGCAGCGGCAGAAGCATTTTTTCTGCTTCTGCTGTCAATGTGGGTCATCAAAGGCAAATGCGTGTGTTCTAAATTGAAATTTTTCTGCTGATGCCGATGCCTCTGCCGATGCTGACGCGGGAAATGTATTTCAACCAAAATGCGAAAAAGGCATTTCTTATTTAACGAACCTGCCTATAAAACCAATACCGTTGCAACTAAAAAAATATTGGCAATGGGTTTCGATAGTGTAATAATAGTGTAAATTTATATTAGTCAAACCTACATTTGAATTTAGTTTATTTGACTATGTCCGAATTTTTGTTCTAGTCGCCCCACTGTGCGCCAACGTCTGACATTACGTGGGAGATGATACTGATTGGGGAAAGTGTTTGATGTAATCAAATTTACGTTTTAATTTTACTCATTCCCACTAGGACGTTTTAGCAAGATGTTAATACATAATATGACATGGAAAATATATTTGCGAGGAAAAATTGTAAAATGTTAAATATTAGCGACGTTTTTTTCGTATCGCGTGTAAGTCTGACTCGAAAAAAAACGATCGCGGGTAACATCCCGGTTAAGACCAAACAGCTGACATTTGACAGTTTTTGTGCATCTTTGACTCGCTTTCGTCGGCTTATTTTTTAGATGTGGTGGATTTTATCACAAAAGATGATAATTTCTTTGCAAAATCTTTTCTCGTGATTAGAAAAACTCTCACATTTGGTTTGAAAAAACAAATTCCCTCATATTTCCCCTATGCGTCCGCCATCTACATTTGAGCTCTATCCCGTGTAGGGTAGTTGCACGGGTTAACTTTACCTGGGTAAGTGTCATTTTTAGGGTTTTTTAGAAAATTTTTTTTTCAAAAAACCCTTATGAAATCGATTTTGTCTGTCCGTCCGTCTGTCCGTCTGACCGTCTGTCCGTCTGTCCGTCCGTCTGTTCACTAAATAACTCGCGAACGGCTCAACCGATTGTCATAAAATTTGGTAGAAATGTGTAGAATGGTTACAGTCTTTGGCACATATACCTTAGAAGTTGGTATGAAGAAGATAACAGGGTGCCCCGAACGTTTGAAAAAAGTCGACTTTTTTAGTTTTTATCGGAGATTGGCATATGGATATTTAAATCAAAGAACTAAACGAGTACATCTCACATCAGTTAAAATTTTCCAGTTTCGAGTAACGGTAAAAAAGTTATTGGCGTTCAAAGTTAAACTACCTTTTCGACCTCCGTTTTTCTAAACCGTTATAGGAATCGATATGAAACTTTGCACAAAGATTGGTCAGTATGGCTTTATATACGTTAAATATAAAGACTGTTGACTTTTGCGAAGGAAAAGTAAATAACAGTAAATTTGTAAAATTTGAATTTGATCGTGTGTAGCCCCTTTTAGGTTTCCAAATATGAAAATTCTGCTAGGGATGTTTAGAAAATTACACAGGGAATATTTCTTGGAATTTTCATTCGAATATCCGTATCCAAACCGGAAATATAGCCAAGTTAGTATTTAGTAAGGGCTTTTCACAATGCAAGGGAAGCCTCTTAAGCATTTCTTCAATGCATATCTTTTAACTTGGTGAAACAATGAACATGAAATTTGGTGGATATGCATAGAATGGCAATAGTGTTTGCTACAAATATTTTTGAAGTTTGTAGGACCAAGTTAACAGGGTGTCCCTGAATAGCTGTAAAAGTATACTTGTTCAATACTCATAGGAAAGCTTGCATGGGCTCTTATGTCAGGGGACACAATGGAATCATTTCATATAAGTTGCTTTTCCTTGATTAAAAAAAGAGAATTCAGTTTATATACAAAGCCAAGCCGGCCTTACGTTCGCCTGAGTTTCTTTTTGCTCAAAGGCCATCAGAAATCTTAAATCGAAAAATGCCTGCAGATTTGCCTTGGAGTACCTACTTTTATACAAACTGGGAACGCGTTTATTTAGACCAATCCAAAAATAGATTTACAGGAAGCATTCTATTAATGCTGTGCACAATTCTTATCTATTGCTTATAAAATATATGTACAAAAAATATTCACTATGCATCAAAATTCTAAAAAACCCTCGTATTGCGGGCGCAGCCCTCTGTACGCCGGTATTTTTTTTATATGAAGTTCTACCCAAACCTGCACGGGATAAACACAATAAAACGTCCCTAATGTGAAAAATGTGGTAAATCTGCAAGAAAAAGGTAAAGTCGAAACACTGGCTCTCACTGCTTTACAAATTACATGCAAGACATAATAGATACATTGTTAACACCGTAGTAAAATTTCCGAAGCATTAAATAATTATCACTTACGATGACCATATGAATGGACAGGTTATCCTCCGAATATCCTACCACAATTTCTACGGATTCATCTGCTTGACGACAAAGCCGAATCATGTGGTGCTACGAATTTATGAACAACGCATCACACACAGGATTCGGGCTTCGTAATCCAACACCGAAATTAGAAATTATATCCTCACAGTTCACCTCATCAGTACAAGATCACCCATAAGATCAACACACACGCCATAAAAAAAAACCATTGAACTTCATGACATTCTTCAAGGACATTCCAATGTCCTTTTCAATTCCGTTCTCTATGTCAAGAAACCCACGCACTCCTGACAAATGCCCGGGTCAGCTAAAATACTGCAGTGCCTACACATTTTCGTCATTTATCACATAATTTGCACACAAGGCTAGCAGGATAGGGAATCCTGTATCGAGAAACATGAAATTTACCTTTCCAGACGAATTTTCTTGAGTGCAACATCCTGTCCGGTTTTCGTGTCTTTGGCACGGTAAACAATTCCGTACGTTCCTTCGCCGATTTTTTCGACTTTACGGAAATTTCCCACGTCGCACATAACGTTTAGCGATTGTTTATGTTCATCCGTGAAGCGAGGATCAATTCTGCGATGCACTTTAATTTAGTATCACTTAATTAGACGCCGATTATTTTGATAATTTATGTGCAGTTCGAGACATTGGTCGCCGCCGCTTCTTCTCTAACCTTTTTTTTTGACAGAAAACAAAAATTCGAAAGCGCCAAAAAATCGATTGAATCCGATTGAGGTGACACGATGCGGTGTTCAGCGAAATGTTTTGTAATATAATGGTTTTAGTATGTGGTGAAGTGGGTTGGTGTCTGGGGTTGTACAGTTAAGTCAAAAAGCGGAATGTTCAGGGGCGGCACGCCGCATATTGGAAAAGTATTTTTTTTATTCAAGTGTAGATTTTTCGTACATTTCTCACCTTTGGCCACTATGTTTGCGTAAAACCTTAAATATGACTTCTTGACAAGTAGGGTTCCCACCTACAACTACCCGATTTACGGACCAATTTCATATAAAATATGGTTTTTACGGGGTGAAAATTAAAATATCAATTTACGAGTATGCAAATACATATACACCCCCAAGTCACTTGAATAGGGACAGCCTTTTCGAGAGTTGTTTATCTCAAAATATCCTCTTCCTTGCAGCAGAGAGCATAACTCAGAATTTGTTTATGTTGCTCATAGTTTTCGAGAAAAAAATGAAACATTTGATAACAACAGTTATGTTTCATCAACATTATGCTGATGCACTAATAAATTCTATGTTCAAAATTGGGTCACTTGAATAGGGACAGCTGCGATTCGGTCGTTATAGTTATTTGGAAAGTGCTTGCGTCACATCTTAACTGTTTTTGTTTTAATCCGCTCAGATTGTGTTTTGACTTTAATTTTTGTAAGTTTCGGTAATCATGGGTAGAGCAAAAGCATTTAATACCGCGCAAATGGCTCAAATCGATGTTTTGAGAAATGAACAATACAGTTTACGCAAAATTTTGAAAATAGTGAAAAAAAGTAAATCGGTCGTGTTCAACTATTTAAAAAAAAAAGTGGATATGGACGAAACATGGAAGGGCGTACGCAAGGTGCCCTAACCGCCAAAGAGAAAAGGGCAATTTTGCGAGCCGCCTTTAATTCTGCACTATCAGATCAGCCGCTAGAATTGAAGCTAAAGTCGGCGTTACAGCTAGTTTATCAACAGTGCAACGTGTAATAAGGAATTCTCATTCAGTAGTATACGTTCTCTTTCGATTGATGACGTCACAGGAAAGACGGAAAGAGCTTATGACCATGCCCTGGTTGTGGCCATTCAATTTTTCATACAATCTGTCATGAGAATCATGTGTTTTCAGTTGCTGATTTTTTTCACATAAACTAGTGGTCATTCTTCATGTTGTGGCGGTCATTCTCCATCGAAAATAGCATTGGATGTCCATATTCCATTGCCCCAAATACCGGTTTTCGGACTAACCGTCCGGTTTTTTAAATCCCTACCATGTATCACCTATGATCAACTTTGACCATAGACAGCCACCATTTGAAGTCCATCATGTTATCAGATTTATTGTTAGACGATACCCAACAAAATTTGGCTGGTTAGTATGCAACTACATACCTACTATAATTATTGCAAGTTCTTGATGTATTGGTAGACGAAAAGATGCCTTCGAAACTATTCAAACACTTTACTGTATTTACATATATGTATATAAATCAAACGGGCTGCTGCGTTATTCAAAATCAGCAGTAGAAACATATCCTATGCCCTGCCACTTGAGTTTGAGTCAACATAAACAAAAAACCTCGAAAGAAAATTGATTAAAAACTTTTCTCGTAAAGTTAACAGAAACTTTGTCTCACCCCCATTTAGCAGACTTTGAATCGAACAAAAGCCAAACCATTGTGTATTCCCTATATATCTGTACAGACGTACGAATTTTACACTTTCCCTAGAAGTCCTGAGACGACCTGTTGAGGACACTCTTTATTTCTCAATAAGTTGATGTGGACAAATATCAAAGTGGTCGGCATATAGGGCTGCTTTGATTACAAATTCGCATCATGTGATATTTGTAAAGGAAGAAAAACAAAAGAGACGACGACGGTTTGACTCGAGGCCGCACAACAAAACCTACTAGAACGCCTACCACTTTCCTTAAAAGAACGAATACAGAACATAAAAATGCAAACTCCTTTGACTTTACCATATACGTTAAAGAAGACAGAAAACTTTTCACATATATGTCAGTATCCTTCGTATATATCGAGTGTTATCAATCGTCCTTGTCGAGTCGCACGAGGTACGGTCGACGGCGATGAGTGAAGGCGACAAGGAGAGAGTCAAGCGATGCGTGATCTGCTATGACAAAAAACTCTCGTAATTGTATCACAAACTTTTTCACATTCGTCGTTTGACAAATGTTCCAAGAAAAGCCTTAAAAAGTTCATTTGTTACAGTCTCTCTCGACTGGCGTCGGCAGCGGCATTGACATCGTCGTCGGCAGCAGCACAACAAAGAAACGCCAAAATTTCAACAGGGGGGAATACGGCCCGGAGAAGGGCAACCGGACCGCGGGGAACACATGTAGAAAAACCATGTTGAAATATCGGTGAGACTATGAAGCAAATTTCAATGTTCGTCGATGCTAAAACCATTCACTAATCTTCACTCTATCCCATCCATATATCCTCGGGCCCTTTTCTCGGCGACCTCCGAAGAACTGTCTCCCTGCCGGCATTCAACTCTTGACGGCATTATCCTTTTATACATATCGTATCCATCTCTGCCGTCATACAAGGATCTATGTTAACGTTTGGAATATATTGGGAACATCTTTCGGAATATTTACCTATACGCCGTGACTGGCATGCATGAAATCGTTTACATCACACATTTTGAGTTTCGTCGGATATGGAGGATATGCGGAAGAATACTCAATGAACGACAGCGACGGCAGGATAACGCCGGCTGCAGGCTTACATTATTCACTTGAATATGTGTGGCAAGTGAATCTATTCACAAACTATTCCATTCCATACGCCGCTGATCATTGATACACGTCTAGAAACATCAGCGAGATAGAAAAAATGGTATGAATTACTGGGCATTGAGTGAAAGAAAAATACACCATATTCGTGGAGCCGTTGTCGAAAGGCGTATAACGGTATAAATGGTACTATGGAGAATGTGTGGACTGCGGAGTATGATGTTACACGATCCTTTCCAAACACAAGCCGTTCGCTCGCTGTTCCTCTTGCGCCGACATTCCTCGACTAGTATTTCTATTTGCAAAATCCCATCCATCCTACGACTCGGGGAAATTATGAAGTTGAAAGAATGCGAGCGAATGTGTGTCTCTGTATACGATAAGTGTTGGAAGATTCTCGGTCTCCATAAGGCAAGTTAAGCTTCTGTGATGGATGAAGTTAAAATTCAGTCATGTATGAAGAATATCTAGATATCCGCAGATAGGTTTGGTTGCGTGATGCCAAAGGATACATTAGTGTGTACTCGGTGCACACAATAGAAAAGTTGACGGATTTTTTCCTAAGCCTGTTTACTATGCTCTTCTGTTGGTTGTCAGCTTCAATTGGAAGTTCTCCGATAACAGCAAAAAAAGCTATAGTTACAGAAGAACTAGAATTAGATCACGGCTAGGCAGTTGATTGCTTGGTTGAGGAAAAAAACCAGATTCCTCTCGTTTGAATTTCCAAACGAATGCATTTTTAGTTCGTTCCAAGTAACGATGTTGATGATGACATTGCAAATACTGTAAGAGTGATTGGCTTTAACCTTTCTTTTATGAAAGCATAATTCTGGGAGCTGCAAGAATGTAATTACTTTTGAATGACGTAATGCAGCATAGATGATAATAATCTGACCATTTCAACTTAGCCTACATTTACTAATGTTAAATTAGTAAATGAAGGCTAAGGCTTCAGAAGCAGCTACTCGGAGGGCCAAAACATATAAATCCATTCCTGCATTACATGTTGTTTTAATAAGCTATAGGCTCTGCAGGCTCTCACATACATTTCCTACATTTCCGTTGAGCATAACAGTAGATGGATCAATCCTATCAGCTTTGGTAGCCAGTCGTCCATTCCAGCTCTAATAGTCTTGGATCTCATCATGACAGGTTACTCCAAATTGGATCGGGCATCCACGACGATCGTCCTTCGCCTTCCAATTCGCTATATGCATTAGTAACTTCTATTGCACACTCTCGTACTAAGCAAACTGAAAAAAGCGGGTTTACACATTTGCAACCCCCTCCTACCCTGGATTATCCCAAAGCTCCCGCCCCTTATTACAGTAACAATAATCCTACGCAAAGTTGAATCCTACGCAAAATGACAGCTGACCCCCCTGTCATTTTTATTTTTATTTAAAAAACATTATAGTAGTACGTATATTAATTTGATTAAGACTAACATTTAAAACTAAAATGAGATGAAAATAATTATAATCCAACTATTGCAATGTAACATCTGTGATATTTTTAACATCTCCGTGTGTACCTAGCCTTAAGAATTTATAACATCTGTGATATTTTGCTTGAAATACTGACTTTTTATGTAAACAACTGTTTTTTAGAAGTTTTGCTGTAATTTTTTGATATTGTCTTTGTTCATTACTATAAGGTATATTTGTTAATTTATTTCAATTTTTATTTTTTATTGTGAAAAATCATTGTCTTTTAGATATGTATAAGACCCTGATATTGGCCATCTAAAGAAAAGGAATGACTTTCACTTTCGCGGATCTACAGAGGCAACTCAACAAAGAACATCGTATGCAAACTATCGATCCCGGCAACTACAAAAAACATAGGCTATACGTATAGCCTATTTTACAATCACTGTATACACCAGACGTTCTCAGGATCTGTAATCATACTTTTTCTGATAACGTCAATGGTGTTAGATAAGCCTAAATCCCCGGGGTGTCAGGCGACCCGTGCCCATCGGGGGAAGGTGATCAGGGCGTAAATGATCATCATTAACGGAGCTCCTTGGATACCGCCTCTATATCCAAGGGTAGCTAAGACCTTACCGGAGTAAAGCGGGGACCTGCTTCGGTGGACAGTTTATCCCTAGCTACTCGTGGGAATAACATGAATGACAATAAAAACAAAAATAACAAAACCAAAACACACAGCACACCCGAAGCCAAGGTGACACTCACTGCTTCGAGTGATTCCGATATGGATAAAGGGAAGGCCGGCACTTCCGAACAGCCACGGGATGGCACCAATCAGGCCACCCAACGTAGTGTCCCTGAGGAGCTTTACCTCTCGGACATTGACGAGCCCAGACCAGGGCCATCGAGGTATAAAAAGAAAGATCCGAAACTCTTCGAGCCAGGAGGCGTTTCCCCTTAGGAAAGGGCTCAGCGGCGCGGTATGCAAGCGCTATCTCAAGTTCCTGGCACAGGGACATGAGCCGATAAAAGCAAGAGAATTAGCCGTGAAACCATCACTAAACTCCAGCAATCAGCCTGCACCTCAAGCCAAGCGACAATGCTCCACGGACGAGGTCTCATCTGCTCTTACGCTAGACAGTAAGCGACAAAGAGTGGGCCAAGACCAAGGTAGCGCTGTGGTGATTAAAGGCGGCATCGTTGGAGGCGAGAGGACTGATGCGAAAACCTCGACAAGCAGAAGCCGCTTTTCTGCCCCCTCTGGAGGCAAAGGAAAAGCGAAAGCTTCATATGCGAAGATGGCCTCAAATACCAATGCGGCCATAATACCCACCGACCCAGCGGAAGTACTAACGGCAGAGCAAAAGACGTCCATTCAAAACGTGCTACTAGCGGAAATTCTTACCGAGAGCGCCAAACAGGTAAAGCCTGATGCTATACTAATCAGAAATAGCATAAAGTTTATATATCTTACAGAATTCAGCGACGGAGATCTAACAGCTATCTGCGTTACTCCCAATGACGACAACAACACGAAGCAGCACCGATATGGACAAATAACCTATGCAAAACCAACTGGAAACGGATTCAAACATGCCAAAATGCAGCCATGCGTATCATTACTGGTTGCGTTCGCATGTCATCTCAAGACCACCTGCACCAAGAAACCAAGCTGCTAGACCTCAAGGCACACAATGATCTCCTGGCTAAGCAATATCTTGTTGTCATCGAAGCCTACACCCAAATCATGACCTCATGGACAAAACCCCACCACCACGTCATGTAAGACGTTCGTTAAGGGACATGGAAAGGGAAGTCCAAAGGTTTAAACGAGTTCCTCTCGACAACTCCAACATATACAAGGCGGCCCTAAATCAACTGCACACCAGCGAGGTAATCAAAGCCACCAATAGGCTATCCGTAAGCCGCGTCCTTCGCGCTCGACCACCCGACATCTCAGCCGACGAACAACAACTACCGATAGCCACACGTACCACCTTGGCTCAGCTTCGTTCTGGATTTTGCTCCAGACTAAATTCGTTTTGGTCACGCATTGACAACAGCATTGGAAATATTTGTCCAGCATGTGGAGCCAGCCCACACGATGTGGATCATATATTTGACTGCACTGCCGCACCTACGCATCTAACACCTATCGCACTATGGGAGAACCCCATCGAAGTTGCGATCTTCTTAGGTCTTGACCTCGAGGAGAGGATGCCTACGATTTATAAATGATGATACAAGTCCCCCCCTCTCTTGCGCCGCTACAACAACAACAACACGAAGCTTGTGGATTTCTCCAGCTTTACTACAAAAGGGTCTGGAGAGCCCCTAACTCCATACCTCGTAAGTATCTTCAGAAGCAGCTTTGCGCAAGGCTACATTCCGCAGCCATGGAAACTTGCGCGAGTTGTATTTATTCCTAAACTGGGAAACGGGTAGAAGTTCAAAATAAAGCCACAATTAAAGGAATTCAGTTATCATAAGAAAAACGAATTGTTTTAAATTAAGTGAAAATTAAAAACTAGCTGTTAAAAAAAAACAAAATAAATCCAATAAGACGAATTATAAAAGAATAAAATGTAGAGCGTAATTAATAAAAAAAATTAAAACTTACATATGAGTACTTGTTTCTGCAATCCGACGACGATCGATCGTGCGTGGTTGATTTTTTTTGTCTTTAATTACTAAAAATAAAATAAAAATAAACACCCCTTTTTTTATGAATGCAAAAATAAAAAAAATGAAATTGAATCCGCATCGTCTTTTTTGTTTTCTTTCTTTTCTCCAGCATGTCCTCCAAACGATCCATTCGACCATCAACACTAAACTCCTGACTGAATATGGAAGTAGGTTTTTTTTTAATACAGAGTGTATTTCTTGGGCACAATTTCACGTTATTTTGTTCTTTTTTTTATGTGAACGCATTCCGTTAACACACAAAAATACAATTCGCCAATGTCACAAAATGTTGTCGGTTACAAAAATCAAAAATTTTCATTTGGATACACCAGGAGTGCGTTCCGGAATTAACTATAGTCGTAGCTGTAGTCATCGCATGACTATTGTCGTAGTTATGAGCGTTGTGAGAGGGCTCTCAGGAGAGCATAATATGGAAATGTCACAACAGCCGTTGAATTCAAAAATATGTTTCCAAAAAACAATTTTTAACTCGATGGCATTCATAATTAGTGTTCACATTCATCGAAATCAATCGAATTCACCTTGTTTATTAACCTTAGTGTCGATTAAAAAGCAAACATTGCCTAAATAGTCATTAACAATCGCAACATTTGATAATAACATCAACAAACGACCCGACATAACCTCACATACTTGAACTTGCCAACGGACATTTTCCATAGCTATCGATGGATCATCTCGAGAGTGCGAGTGGAAATAGCTATCAACGACTGTGGACCATTTGAAATGTGAAATGTTAAAAGTTGACTCGGAGAGATAGCTATTTGTGACTATTGGAGTTTTGGAACAACCGAAAGTGAATATTAGTAACTATTTTCACTCAAATCGTATAAATGGAACGTGCTCCAGAAGAACAATAGAAATAAACAAAGTTTGCACTCATGCATAACGTATATTCATAATCAAAAAGATTCACATTAACCGTTTTTTTTTAATCTTCGTTCTTCACATAGGCACTATTTCCATTTCCACATCCAAAACAAGGAAGCAATTTCCGCGCGAATATCGACGCTTCGACGCAGCGACAGGGTCGTTTTTGTCCACCACATAAAATAGAATTATAGAATTAATCGACATCGTTTTTTTCTCTACCGACAAGCAACATCCCGACAAAGAAAAAAATAAAGTAATTCTTGGGCGCACGGGCCCAACGGACCGGAGTCCACCTTCGAAAACGTCCCAAACGTGACTCCCTTTAGTTTTCTCGTCAGTCCAACTAGGCCAGTCAATTACCGATTTTAGGTCGCAAAAAATTGCTCGGGTCTGGTTTTTTGGGATATTGTTAGTAGGATAGATACCAGAAGTGTACCACTAAGTTTGCAACTTCGAAAAACCTGTGCTAACCCCGTGACCCTCAAAAAACCTCAAAATTTTCGGACTTTATTTTTGTTTGTAATTTCTAAAAGGTGCTTCCTACAATTAAGTCGTCCACTGCACAGCTAAGAAAATCTTCTTTAATTTGAGTGTAACTCCAGCTTTGTAGGGGCAAAGGATCCCAAGATACAGCTCTTTAAAAAATGTGCTTTTTTTGTAAAAAAGTCCGAAATTGTATTTTATGAGGTTTGTATGACAGCACTATGACGTAATGTTCCGATTCCATCCATTCCTAGATATGTTTTGAGGCTTTACTAGGAACACATTTGGGTGAGGTTTGGTTAAGATTGGTTCATAAAGAAAAAAGTTTTTCTTAGAAGAACCTGATTATCAGGGGTTGGTTTGTATGACAGCCCTATGACCTAGTGTTCCGATTTCATCCGTTTCTAGATATGTTTTGAAGCTTTGCTAAAAAACACATTTGGGGGAAGGGTGGTCAAGATTGGTCCATAAAGAAAAAAGTTTTTCTTAGAAGAACCTAATTTCCAGAGGTTGGTTTGTATGACAGCCCTATAACGTAGTGTCCCGATTTCATCCGTTCCCAGATATTTTTTCAGGCTTAACCAGCAACATACTTGGATGAAGTTTGGTTAATATTGGTACATAAAGAAAAAAGTTTTTCTTAGAAGAACCTAATTTTCAGGGGCAGCCCTATGACCCCATGGTCTGATTCCATTCGTTCCGACATATATACAGCTAAGGAACTGGTTTATAACTTCATGTCACATCACTTTCTCTGTAAAATGCGCATTTAAGCCGATATTCAGCTCGGAACATGACTGAAATTACAATTTCGAACTTTTTTTCAAAAAACAATGTTTAAAGTGCTGTATCTTGGGATCCTTTGCGCCTACAAAGCTGGGGTTACACTCAAATTAAAGAAGATTTTCTTAGCTTTAACAGTGCAATGAACAACTTACTTGAAGGAAGCCCCTTTTAGAAATTACAAACAAAAATTTGAAAAAAATCCGAAAATTTTGAGGTTTTTTGAGGGTCATGGGGTTAGCACAGGTTTTTCGAAGTTGCAAACTTGGTGGTACACTTCTGGTATCTATCCTAACAATATCCCAAAAAACCAGAGCCGAGCAATTTCTTGCAACCTAACGCCTTATTTTTCGGTTTATTGACTGGCCTAAACGGCAATCTTCGAATCATCCGCCGTACAGTTACTGGTCATTGCTCTATCGCCAACCGATGTGACACATCTCATGAGTCAAATCATCCCGCTGATTGTTGATAACATGATAACCATCGACAACAATTACCTGTGGAGCGGTTTAGTGTCATTTCAAATAGAAGCATATTATGTAAATGTAATAGATACATAATATTGCTATGCTTGTATTTGAAATGAGTTCATAGGCCGACAGTATAATTGTTGTCGATGCTTTGATGTGACTAGCCAAGTCATATGTTAAAGCGCAAGGTCTATTATGCCAGAAAAAAAAAAATGAAAAATGCATGTGCAAACAAACAAAGGATGAAGGTCGCTAAACATATGCCCGTGGTGCGCGACAGCACGATCAGCCTTGATCGTCAGGCGTAGTCCTGCCCATCTGCGACTAGGGCGATAGCACAATAGGCCCACTGGCTTCAATGCTGCGAAACCCTTCGGGTTCACGCCCCTCTACAATCTACACCAATTTCCCAAAACCTTGAATTAATGTGCCTTTATCAAAGCAACAAAAAAGGTCAAAACAAACGGAATCGTACTATGGGGCCATGCTCCCGCATCCCCCAACAAAATATTTTTATTTGCTCACTTAAAAACTTTTAGCCCGAGGAGAGCGAAGGGTATCCAAATTTCGGCCGCGCCCGAAATTATAGCCTCGGTCTCGTTAGCTTTCAGATTTACCTAATAGAAGACAAAAATCATGCATTCCCATCCATTTCTCTTGTTCAAAATTTCCATAAATTGAATGAATAAATATCTCCGGCTTGGATCGCATAAAATCGTAAATGATCGATTCGAAATGGTTCGAAAAGTCTGCTCTAATAAATTTTTGCAATGCACTTACCCGCCATGAATGAGTCCTGTAGAAATGTTGTTAATGCTGCCAAAAAAATTGCATGCTCTTAAGCGTGTTGGGCTCTAATCCATTTTTAAATGTATTGAAAATGGATGCTGCATGAAAATTGTGTGCATCCGAGTTTTGCACTTAAGCATGTTGCACTTAGCCGTCTTTTACTGTACGTAGTAAAATCCAAAATTGTTGAGAAAAATACACTTACAGTTATCCGATTGAATTCATTTTACCGCTATTCGATAGAACAACTCTTCGGTCATAACAGGACTAAACATGAGTTCAATTGTGCAATCAAGGGTCCGGCTAGGTAATTATTTGTGTCGCATTCTGATTTCGTATTTGAAATGGAGCAGATCAAGTACCGCGCGGTCAATGAATTCCTTTTTTTTAAAGGATACACGGCGTCCCAGATTCGAGATGAACTCATATCCGTGTACGGCACGACCAAAAGGGAGTCTATGGAATGGAGGAGGCCTTATGAGGAGCGCCCCAAGAAGGCGAAGGTGCAGCAGAGCCGGAAAAAGATTATGGCCATCATCTTCTGGGATTCCAAGGGAATTCTAATGATTGACTTAAAGGAAGAGGGCACATCAGTAACAGGGAAATATTATGCAGATCTTTTGACCCAATTGAGGGCCAACATCGCGGAGAAACGGTATGGAAAACTGGCGAAAGGGGTGCTGCTTCTTCACGACAATGCACCAGTTCACACCGCCGCAGTGCCCAAAGCTGCTGTGGTCAAATGCGGCTTTGAAGAAATTGAACACCCCCCGTACAGCCCAGACCTGGCCCCAAGTGATTACTTCCTGTTCCCAAAATTAAAAAAGGACCTCCGACGACGAAAATTTGAGACTGAGAAGGAACTGAAAGATGCTGTTTTGGACCATTTTCAAGACAAACCCGCGGACTACTTTTTGAAAGGGATGCAGGATCTTATTAAACGATCTCATCGTTGTATTGAAGTAAAGGGGAGTTACATTGAAAAATAAAACTTAAATTAATTCAATCGGATAACTGGAAGTGTGTTTTTCTCAACAATTTTGGATTCTACTACGTACTTGTATACTTGATACTTTGGTACGTGGCATCGGAACGTCCGTGGGGTCGCTTAAGGAGCTTTCCTACCAAATACTTTCTTGTCTTTGTAAGACTGATTGATGACATAATAGTGATTGATGATTGTGCAATAGACATCCTGTAAACTAAGCTCACAATTTATTTCAATCCCAACCAAACATACTTTATTATAATGCACTGCATGCTCCGACTCCATATAAAAACCATTCACGATTCTCGCACCAAAACCAAAATCTCATTAACATATTGAAGACTGATAAATGTTAAACAATGGAAAATGTTATGCCAAACAAAATTTCCAGCAATTTATCACGATATGCATTAAACATTCGAGTACATCGAGCGGTTTATTGCATCAAATCCTTGCTCTCCTTGATTATACTCTTGGTACATGCGTTCGGTATAGCTCTTTGGTGAAATGGTAATTTTGCAAATTTCATGGAGTGAAGCACTTCATCAACACGTATCCCGACACAACATTATACTAACACTTGGCCTGCCTCCCGCTCTCTCTCTGTGTCTTTCGCCCTGCTGTGTGTCATGCAGGTTTATTAATTATTCTGCTAATTAATAGCGTGCTTTCCAATTATTCACAATAATCATAGCCACTAATCTAATGTGGGATGCATGAAAACTTACTATTTATACCTAACCCAACTAGAACGCCGTGTGTGCGGGGTCGTTGGCTGGCCTGGCAATGGCTGGAATCAAGCGATATCCGAACAACACGCCACGGATTTAGGACGGATCAGAATGATTTAAGCATTAAAGTTTTAGCATTAATTACACACATAAACTAGACTGGAGAGAGGAAGTCCTGTTCAGCCCTTAATGTGTAGATGTACACTATAACAGGATGACAATTTCTGAAAGGATGAATGTGTTGAAAAGAGTGGACAATGGACATAGTACAGGGGAGCACTATTTGGCTGTTTTCAATTTCACAAGAAAATGAAAGAATACCAAAACAAAAAAGAGACCAAGGATAATTTGGGGAACGGACGAAATTTAAATACTTGTCATATTTGAATGAAACTTAAGCCTCTTTTGTTTTAGTAATTTCTACCGCAGCCCTATGATGTGTTCCATTTCCATCTGTTCCATGATCTATTAAGGCTAAACTAGGAACAATCGTGGATGAAGTTTGGTTAAGATCGGTTCATAAAGAAAAAAGTTTTTCTAGTTAGTATTTTGGTTGGTTCCTATGGCAGCCCCATGACGCTATATTCCGATTCTATTCGTTCCGACATAGTAGACTCGCGAAAACGTGAACTAATTAAAAGTGCGACTGTTCACCTTAACAGTTGTCCACAAACAATATTTTTTATATGTTTTTCTTTTACCAGTTTCAAAACATATATTTAGAATGCGCCAAGGCTTCTTGGTCAAAGCCCTGGGTCTCGGAAAGCGGATTATCGAAAGGAAAATATAAAAGGGAAAATGGGGGAACAAATTGTTCGACCTGGTATCCGTTGGAGACACACTTCACTTTGTGTCACTGTTAGTGCATCGCAATGGAAGGATACGCAATGTTTGTTTCAAGTTCATATTCATAGCACCACGATTAACCATCTTCCAAAAAAATAAGGGTCTTTTCTGAGCTTAATTTGAAGCTCAAAACATGCTTGTAGTCCACACTCTCTTTGCTTGCCTGTTAGAAGATAAGGTAGAAATTTGACTTGAACTGTTCTCATTTCAAAATCTTCAGATAAAATCCTCTGAGCTCATATTACAGACACCTAACAGAATAGATCATCAATGGTTCAGCTACGCTCTTCATGAACGATAGCATTGATTTTATTGGCAACGTACCTTCTTAGCAATGAGGGGCGTTCTAAACGGGGTCGGTCTTCATTTGACATTTTAACATTATCAAAACGTGAAGACTCGTTCACTCTGCTTGTACTTAAGGTGGGGATGCTACAGTGGCGAAACAGCTTCACTCGGGGCCCACCCGCCAACTTCTTGAGTGGGCTCCCTACACTGAGAAAAAAACGGAGTGAAATCGACAGAAAACACTCTTGAAGGTCGATCAACAGTTGTCAGTCATCAGTCATAATCGATTCACAGGCAATCTGTCGATTTGTATGGGAAATGACTGTGACTGTGACTGATGACTAAAATTGTGGATCGACCTTAAACCAACTCTTTTGAAACATGATTTTGACGTTACAGTGTTTCTACTAAAATTAAGAACGTCGTACTTAAAATAACTTTGTAAAGAGCCACTTTGACTCTTTATAATGAGAATAGCGTTCTTGTTGTAACGTTTATTAAATTAATGATTTTAACAATCCTTTTTTTTGTTTATTTTAAAATAAAAACGCTCACGCAGCGCAGCATTGACCTCTATATGTGTTGGTGATATTTAAGCACAATAAATTATCTGCGCGTACAATCAGATTCGATCCCGCGAACCTATGACTTGAAGACGAGCGCCCTATCTAATGCTAATGCCCCACATACACGGTCAATCCGAAAACATTTTTTTGAATTTCCGTTCTGTCAAAAACGACGAAAATGTATGAATTTGACAGAACGAATAATGCAAAAAATGGAATCGGACGCTTCGTGTGTGGGCGGCCAAGTTTGTTTGTTATTAATTCAACTCAATATTTCTTGTTTCAGCTTTGAATTTAAGTGTGGTCTAATTTAAATCCTTCAATTCTAAAAACGTTTGTACTTAATACTAAATTCAATACAGCAATCTTGGTAAGACTCCTTTCAAACTAAATGTGGTCTCTGCACCACTAATGACCGTGTAGGATGTCCAGAAACTGCCGCATAAACGCACCGGATTGTGATTCTTCATGTGATTTCCAGCAAAAAAGTTGTAAGGAACATACCCCCAATTTTTAACCCATTAGCTGCCACAGGCATTCGAAGATTAAAAAAAAATCATTTTCTTGTACGACTAAAAACTACTAGACTACCTAGAATAGCAAAATAAGATGACTATTATAGCCAACAAATTTGCTTAAAAAATAAAACTAACCGCACTAAAATTGGATAAGAGGTTTGGTTTTTACAGAACTTCAAAGTCAAATTTTTGTGATTTGACACAAAAACAATCTATTTTTCCATTTCAATTTTCTCCAACTTCTGCCAAGGTGAGGTGCTCGTACGATTCTTTTAAAAATTGGCACATAGTCTAACAATTATTTTTTTTACATCATTTTATTCTAGCGTCGTTATAACAGTTATAATGCCTTAAGTGCAGAAAACTAGAGTTAATTTTACCTAGATTTCAATGCAATTCAATTCAAACTGCCTAAAGATCTGCAATTTGGTAAAATTTATTCAAATTATATAAAAATCGATCCAAAATTAACCCAGTTAAACCTGTTAAAAGAGGAACAATAAATTTAGCATTTGTTTTGACTTCTAAAAGTGTGTATCTCTTCTTGTCTACAAAAAAATATCTACATCGGAGTGTTGTTTTCGTGCTGTGTTTATGGTTCATATGGCTTTTGGGCCCCTATATCTCGTGGGACCCCTGCCACGCGGGCCCTTATGCGCCGCTCCTGGGATGCTACCTTAAGTACAAGTAGTCTTAAGCATAACAATAGCTTCTCAGGAAAAACCATTTTTTTCTATCGAAAATCGACCACCACGAAATGGGAAAATATGCTTCATTGAAAATGAGGTGAACCGATTCAGTTACAGCAATACAACTTCGCAGACTAACTCAGAAGACCTGTCCCTGACGGATACCTCCCTCCCTACCGCAGCCCAATTCCAATTCATTTCTGTCCATTCTCGTACTGTGCCATTAAGGGATGTAAAGGTGGTGGTAGCTCCTATTACCACCTGATGAAGGCAAAGACGAGTTGAGGCGTTGGAAAGAGCGCATCTGTGAATGTGTTGTGAATGACAGCCGGCGAAAGCTCTCCTCATATAGATAACTTAGCTGCCCAATAAAACGTACGTACGGTTATACGTTATGGTTCCGCTTGGTTGTACAGGATCGCATCTCCTGTCGAAACATACCAAGAAGCATCAGGTCATACAGACGAATTGCTGCATCCACTCATAAAAAGAGCGTTGAAAAAAGAACCTTAATTTCGATAACGTTTTCGACAAAGTAAACCAAAATTGGATCAGGGCGGATTTCGCAAGTAAGTTGTCCCATACAAAGTAGTGGTTATTTCGTCGGTGCCAGTTATTGCTTACTCCATGGTGTTGCGTTGTGATTCGACTTTATCCGAGGGACGCCGTGGAATTTGTATTGTATGCTGGTTGCATCAAAGATAAGCCAAGTGCTTTCGGTGGGTTGTCTAGAACCAAGCTGTTTGCTGTTGTATGGGAGGAGCACACGGAGTTAACGAAAAGCAGCAAACTTTCGTCAATTCCTGTCTTTATCGATTCTTAAACCGATATAATTTCAAATGAAGATCTCAAATGCCAATTATTGGCAAATTAAATTGCAAGCAAAAGTGAAAGTGGTCATACCTTACGTACCTACATTTCTGGAGTAGTAGGCCGGTTTGAAGTTGAGGGTTTTCGACAGATGCAAACTATCCGAAAACAATTCAAAATAATTCAGTTTATTTTCATAAAAATAATCTAGTAGTAGCAATTACCCTGTGGCATGGGTTAAGAATAATGCCTCCGCTTCCTCCGGCGTGTCGTAGAAGGCGACTAATGGGGCAGGGGAGAATAAAACTGTCCTGGGCTTCGTACAAATCACCACAATTGCGCGCGACGTTGTTTGTGCTAAATTGTGTGGATATGAACGAAGCTTAATATAAATTGACCCCTGTGGTGTTGGGGTTAGAATTATGCCACAGCGTTCCCGGCTTGTCGTAGAAGGCGACTTGAGGGATAGGGTGTGTAGGCTTGTAACTTGCATACCGGAAACTAAACTACACTCGAAACATTGAACGAGCCTCGGATACCACGGACTGATTTACCGGCAACGACCTTTGGCTACAAACAACGGACTACGATTGGTTTTTGGAACGTTCGAACGATGTGGGGCGAGTGCAGTAGTACAAGACTCACGGAAGTCGAACGGGAAATGACCGCATATAGAATTTCGATATTAGGACTGAGCGAAACAAGATGGACCGGATCGGGAACGACCTTATCACCTAGTTCCCAAACTGTGCTGCTTTACTCTGGTAGTGAACTTGAAGCCTCACCCAGAATGGCTGGAGTCGGCATCCTTTTGAACAAGGAAGCTCGCCAATCTCTTATAGATTGGAGGCCTATTTCCGACCGAATAATAACTGCCAGATTCAAGTCCAGAGTAAGGAACATTACTATAATTCAGTGCTACGCCCCGACTGAGTCAGCCGACCAGCATGCTAAGGACGCCTTTTACCACCTGCTTGGCGACACCTTTGACAAGGCTCCCAGAGGTGATATAAAAATTATTATGGGGGATCTCAATGCTAAAGTTGGGTCTGACAATGTTGGATTGGAACATCTTATGGGCAATCACGGTCTGGGTGTTAGGAACGACAATGGTGAGTTGTTCGTAGAGTTCTGTAACTCTCGTCAGCTTGTCATTGGCGGCACCTTGTTCAAACACAAACCTTGCCATTTAGCAACCTGGATATCTCCAGATGGCCGAACAGAGAACCAGATTGACCATATAGCCATCTCCAAAACATGGAGGAATTGTCTCATGGACGTCAGGGCTAAGCGTGGTGCTGATGTAGGCAGCGATCACCAACTTGTCATAGCAAACATTCGCTTGCGCACCGCTGCTATTCGTCGCACACAAAACGAGCATGTATTGCCACGATTTAATGTGCAAAAACTTAAAGATCCATCGACAAAACGTGCAGTTTCAAGTGCATTGCACGAGATAGCTAATGCACAAACGCCAGATACTCCTTCATCAATTGATGATAGATGGAACATTGTGAAGGACGCTTTTATATCGTGTGGCGAAACATTTGTGGGCAGACTTCAGCGAGGTAGGAGACCATTTATCAGCGACGATACATGGTCTCTGATAACTGCACGGAAGAGAATTAAAGAGCAATTGAACTCGGCTACTGACACTACAGTCAAGCAAAAACTGAGGACCGAGTACAATTCTCTTCAAAAAAGGGTGCAGAGAAGCGTAAGACGTGATAAACGCAACAACATCAACGCGTTAGCGGCGGAGGCAGAAGATGCGGCTTACCGTGGTGACAGTGGGACCCTTTACAAGCTCATTAAGCCATTGACTGGCAAATCTTTTACCCATGAGCATCCTGTAAAAGATAAAGACGGGTCTCTGCTAGTCACAGACGAACAACAACTGCGCCGTTGGAGAGAGCATTTCATGGAGGTACTTAACAACAACTTCAACCCTTCAAGCCCACCTCCACCGGAAACAGCAAGTCTTCCGCAAATGGCCAGAATTAATACCGGTGTACCATCCAAGCTGGAAATAATTAAGGCCCTTAAATCATTGGAAGCAGGTAAAGCCCCGGGGGCAGACGGTATCCCCATGGAACTTTTGAAAGCGGATACCAACGCTACATCGGATATTCTTTTACCCCTGATCCAAGAGTGTTGGACAACCGAGACTCTCCGTCAAGAATGGAAGAAGGGCGTCATTGTTAAAATCCCTAAGAAAGGAAATCTCAAGGATTGCAATAATTGGCGTGGAATCTGTCTCCTCCCTGCAGTCTCTAAACTGATGGCCAAAATAATCTTGGACCGGATCAAGACCACGATCGACCGCACTCTAAACAATGAACAAGCTGGTTTTCGTGAGGGTTTTTCATGTAGCGATCATATCAACACCCTCCGAATTATAATTGAACAATCCGCTGAATGGAGATCCCCGTTACATCTTATGTTCATTGACTTCGAGAAGGCGTTTGACAGCGTTGACCGGGCTTATATCTGGACAGCCTTGCGTAGGAGAGGCAGGGCCGGCTTTAGGTGTAACGGCGCCCGGGGCGAACATGAAAGAAGCGCCCCTTATAGTTTCTATACTCGAAAAAAATTGCAATAGAAGTTGAACTTCAACGTTCTATGGAAATATTTTTCTCCATTGCCCTGCCGGCCGCCATTGAAACTATCCACTTTAACTGTTTTTAACTTCTCCTTAATTTTCTCCTGTTTCCCAATCAATTGATTGCTTAAAGCGAACAGAAAACTATGCCTCTATCCATTCACATTTGTTCATAATTCGTCCTAGAAAATCATTATTTCGTTAATATTATAAAAAAAACGAGTTTTGTGTAAGCAAGAGTAGATCTATTGCAGGATCTGCGGTAGTGTTCATTTTTAAATTTTTAAATCAAACCACAAAATACTTTGCCAGTTTAATAATAGTTCAAAAATAAAAACAGGCAATCTCACGTCGCAGAAAGTTTTATAATATGTAGTTCAAAAATAAAAACAGACAATCTCACGTCGCAGAAACATAAGGAACCATACATCTTAGCTCACAAACATTCATTATGTTGAATGGGAAGACGATAGCAAATCCCATCAATTTGATGGTACCGAATTCAGTCAGTATCGATTTTACGTATAGTAGTCCATATTTTTGAAAACATGAATTCATTTCATTTTGTAATTTCGACCGTGGTTAGAAATGGTTTGTTCGGGAAACCTGGCTTTTTTGCATTACTGCAGGTTACACTATAGGTACCACAAGTTCATTTTCGAATCACCAACATTTTAACGTTCATTAAGTTTATAATTTTGCAAATACGTTTATAAACTTTTCTATTTTTTAAGCAGTTTTTGTAAATTTAATTGAGCGAGAAAAGACAACAATGTTTGCTCTAAAATGCAATACCTACATACATATTAACAAAAATCCAAAAACTTTTCTACATATGTACATAAATATCAATAAACGTAAGTGGCGCCACAGACCCTCCGATCGATCGGCCAGATTTTTTTTAATTGGGAGATAAATCGGAAGGTGTATGGGACCATTGGATTCATTTTTTTTTATTTAACGTGTGGAACGTATTGCCAGTGCAATTTTCCGTACAAGCTGTCATGACAATCATGTGTTGCTCAGTTGCTGATTTTTGACATAACCCTGTGGTCGTTCTTCATGGTATCGTTGTGGCGGTCATTCTCCATCAAAAGTAGCAATGGATGTCCATATTCCATCGCCAAAAATGGTATAATTTTTGCTATTTGGTGTTGTGTCTTGTGGACCGTGAGACTGTCAATTTCAGATTGCCCGATAAATTGCCTAATGTATGTGCTGTATGGGCGGCAGATCGATCGGCCGAGAAATCGTCAGGTTTGTGGTGCCCTTAAGTTTAATAAAGACCAAATCATAAACATAATCCAGAAATTGCATTTCCACATAGAAAATATTGATGATGATGGTTCGAAAACTAATGTGCTTATTAGAATTGTGTACTGCTTTTTCTTAATTAAAGGTTACATGTATCTTTGGAGCGCAGTCAATTCCTGAAGTGGGAATCTGATATTATGAGATGAGTTCCCAACTAAATTCTTATCTGATTTCTATAAAGATACAGGTGACATTTTGTGTCGTGCGGCCTTGAGTGAACGTTGCGGAATTCCACATAGAATTCTTGTCGCAGGTCTGTGTTTGTAAAAAAGTATTCCGTAAACTTGTGATTAGAACGCGCGTTAAATTGATGGCATACATTCATACTTGGATGTGGTCGGGTACTATAGCCTGCATTAGTATTCTTACATCATACTAATTCAGCAGTTAAAAAAATTTAATTTCTTAAGCAACAAACAAATTTGTAAAAATAAATTAAATTAAAAACACGGGTTTCGGCGCCCCCTAAACCTGGCGCCCGGGGCGACCGCCCCGCTCGCCCCACCCTAAAGCCGGCCCTGAGGAGAGGCATACCAGAGAAACTTATTTCCATCATAAAGGAGTCCTATAATGGAGCCCAATGTCATGTCTTGCACAAGGGTGAATTGTCCAGTCCTTTTGAGGTGAATAATGGAGTCAGACAAGGCTGTATTTTATCACCAATGCTGTTCCTTATTACCATCAACGACGTAATCTGCGATTCTCTACGCGACCATAAAAATAAGGGTATCAGGTGGAAATTATTCGATTACCTTCAGCACCTCGGATTTAGAAGGCAAATTCACGTTCATTGGCTCATCAGGAGGTACTGTAATTGACTATTGCGCAATTTCTGGAGGATGGTTCGACGTGTTCAGGGACCTTAAAGTGGACGAATTACCTTACTCTGACCATCAACCGCTTGTAATTACCTGCTCGGTGGAAGCTGATTTTATTGATGACAAGCTTCTCCCATTACCACGTCTCCGATGGCATAGCAATAAAAGTGACATATACGGTGCGGAGCTAGATGCGCTTGCTTGGAATGATGCGATAGAATCCGAATCCACTAAAAATACTTGAAAATAATATTCGGATAGCATCCGCCCCAATGCAAAGCCAAAGAAGGCCAACCTTTATCCAACCGTGGTTTGATGCCGAGTGCCATCGTTATCGAAAGAAGGTTTTCACGCTACTCAGGGCGAGCCAAAGATACGGGATGAGAGTTTTGACCGAGTCCTATCAGCGCGCGAAAAAAGAATGGAATCGAGTCTGCAACCAGAAAAGGAAAGCCTACTACTCCGAACTCGCTACCGGCCTTCTAGCAGAAGCACTAAGGATCTTTGGAGAAAAATTAGAGAGCTTAACGGATACGGATTTCGCAAAGGTAATAATATCAGCCCAAATAGTTTCAGACAGCATTTTCAATCAGTACTAGCGCGAGGTGACACCAATATCAACTTCTCATATGCTATGAATTGGACCACGATAGATGAATTGGACTGCGCAATCACCGTTGATGAAATTAACGAATTTCTAAGGTCGGCAAAAAACAATAAAGCCCCGGGTCCGGACGGCATTCCCTATGAGCACCTGAGAAACGCTACTCCTGTTGCTAAAATTTGCATGCAATCTATTTTTAATCGTTTTCTAAGTGGCCAAGCTGACATTCCAAGCTCTTTTCGCGAAGCTGTAATATTTCCTATTTTTAAAAAGGGTGATGCAAATAACCCCGAGAACTACAGAGGAATTTCATTTATGAACACTACGGCGAAAGTTTTTACTGGCATCTTACTTAAAAGACTACAACATTTTGTGCGAAGTCGCGGTTTACTGAACGAGTATCAAGCTGGTTTTCGGGAAGGCTACTCAACCTCAAACCACATTTTTGCGCTCTCCAATTTGGTGGAAATACAGCGAATCCGAGGAAAAAAACTATACGTAACATTCGTCGACTTTAAGGCGGCGTTCGATACAATTAGTAGGCAAGCACTTATATACAAATTAAGCGAGATAGGTCTATCAACAAGGTTCCTTAGTAGGGATGTCAAAAACCGGGCCATAACCCGGTTTTCGGTTTTTCTCGGTTTTTTGCAAAGCCGGTTAGACCGTCCGGTTTTAACCGGGCTCAAAGTACCGGTTTTACGGTCAACCGAATCTTTTCATTGATTTGCTTAGAATTGTAGTAAAAACACACTCATAATCAAATCAAAATACATGCACAGGGTGCGCCAGAGAAACTTACTTATTTGAAAAAAAAAACTTCCGAGCGGTGATTGGGTCGACGCATCTGGAGGGGAAACCTTAGCCGTCGAGAGCTTCTTTTGTAACGGTCGCTGACTAGGATTTTTTTTCTCAAATGAACGTTAGGGACGTGTGGTTTCAGCCACAGAGCCATAGCACACAACAGCAATTGGTTGCGACAACACTTCCTCGACCTCCTCATCTCTCAGTGAGGCGATTTCCCATGGCCGGCACACTCTCCAGATTTGTTCCATGCGATTTTTTTTATGGGGTTATTTGAAATACCTGGCTTATGTCGATCGACCACGGACCATAGTTCACCTAAAAAACAACATTCGGGATGCCATTGCTAACATACCGATTGATATGCTCAGGGCCGGATTTAGCCTCTATGGCGCCCCTGGGCAGTAACGAATTTGCCGCCCTCCGCCACTAGATAAGCTTGAAGGTAGCAGTTGTCACCTACACAAAGGAAATGGCAAAACGTTACCGGACGTATGTAAAAAATTCAAAATTTCATATTTTTACCAGTAAGCGTATTTCGTTTGCTTGAAAAATTTTTATGTTGCTTCCCAGGGGAGGAATCCAGGTGTTCTGTGCACCTCCTAAAATTGTTTTAGGAATGATTGAAACTCCAATGATAACATAGAAAACTGTACAATTCTTATTACATTCGGCTTTTCACTTTCTTTAGAAATGTGTTCATGTTTTCTAAAAACCTTTTCAATTTTTGAGTTTTTTTTTTCATTGTCAATCGTTTTGGAAATAATTTGCGAATTACCCCAACAAATAAAGTTTCCTATATTAGCACCATATTTAACCAGAAAACGTCATACCGAAAAAAAACCAAATTATGAAAGTTTACCGTAAATTTTGAACACACCTTGACCTAATTTGTTTTCGCTGACAAAGTAACGAAAACGAATTGGGAAAGCACTTACTGATGCTATTCAGCAAAAATCATTCGGTGCATAAAAAGTTCTAGATTTTCCTGATTTCAATTATTTAAATTACTTTTTTTCCGGCGGAATTTCCCGTTTTTCTCTGAACGAAAAATTGCAAATTCGAAAATTTAAGCATGAAAATTCTTAAAAATTTAGTTAAACCTATTTACACGATAGAAACTCCAAAATTTGATATAGCCAATGCCGTATTTCTATAATATCGGGACTTGGACCTCTCCCGAAAGCTAATTCTTGCTTCCCAGCAAATTTGATGTGGGGACAAATTTAAGAAGTAATAGAACACTTGAAAATGTGTGGTTAGATGAGGTACTTCCTTGGGGGTGTTTAAAAATTTCCAAAGGATCGCTATTACCAAAAATATTTTTCGGTTTTTTTTTCAAGTCTGACGCAATTTTAGAGGCTTTGAAACAGGAGCTGGCGGCCAAGTACTCGCGGATTTAAAACATTTAATGTGGCTTCAGGCAAAATGTTAAAAGTGAAGCCAATGCCTTAAACAAAGATGATTTATATTCCTATCCTAACTGAACTAAAGGCCGCCACGCCATTTATAGTGAATGAATGATTCAAGCAAAATTTTGCGTAGTCCCAATTTTTGAAGGCGGAGTCACATTAAAATTTGAATTGATGTTGCGATTAGGGGCTTAAGATTAAGATAAATATGTACATTTAACTAGAATAAATTAAAAGTGGAAATTATTTTTTACAATTATGTTTGAATTTGAGTTTTCAAAATGTATCCCACCCATAATTATAGACCAATGAAAAAATTTAAGAATTTGCCGCCCCTCAAATTCTGCCGCCCCGGGCAGTAGCCCAGGTTGCCCATATGAGAAATCCGGCCCTGGATATGCTGCAAAGAGTGGAGACGAACTTGAAAAATCGACCTAATGGGATATTGTACTCTCAAATAGAAAGAATTAAATAAAACAATAACTATCAAGTACCTACTTTTATTTGTATTGGCCCTTCAAAAAAGTAAGTTTCTCTGGTGCACCTATAGCCTTAAGGAGAGTGTTTCAAAATATGTTTAGGGATTAATGATTAATTATGAACTTGAAAGAATATTTTTTCCGGTTTTAACCATATGAACAAACAACCGTCCGGGTTAAAACCGGGAGGAGGAAAAACCGAAAATAAACCGGTTAACCGTTCTGAAAGTACCGGTTTTCGGACTAACCGTCCGGTTTTTGACATCCCTATTCCTTAGGACATTGGAAAGTCTATATAAGAATACAACCGCACGTATATGGGATGGTACGCAACTATCGGAAAGCTTTAATACCTCAAAAGGAGTAAGGCAAGGTTGTCTCCTTAGCCCCTTGTTATTTGCACTATTCGTGGATGACATCGTAGATTTCCTGCCAGGAGGAATCTCGCTCCGGGACCTGCGGATAAAAGCTTTACTCTATGCCGACGATATTGCAATAATGGCCGAATCACCTGAAGCTCTACAGCTGATGCTAAACAAACTGAAGGAGTACTGTGACCTATGGAGCTTGCAAGTTAATACGTCCAAAACAAAAGTTATGATTTTTAACAAATCCAGAGGCAGGCTGGCACGAAACGAAAAGTGGTTCTACGGCGACCACCAACTACAAGTGGTCAAAACTTACCCGTATCTAGGGATACATATTACACCATCGCTATCACTCGATTCCCACTTTAGCAGTAAACTAGCCGCAGCAAAAGGAACAATTAATGCAATGTGGTCAAAGATAATGAAAAATCCGCTTGTTCCTCATAGTAGTAAGTGGCAGTTATTCCAGGCAACTGCGCGTCTGTCAATGTGCTACGGAGCCCAAGTATGGGGTTATCAACAACATGATGCTGTAGAAAAATTACAACGGTTTTTCCTTAAAAAGATCTTTCGCTTGCCCCAAAATACACCGAATTACATGCTGCAATTGGAAACAGGTCTGCCGCCGCTTAGTATATACACAAACAAACTTCACTTAGATTACATTTGGAAAATAAACTTCTGCTATGAAGAAACGAGACTACCCAAACGGATTCTGCAAATCGCGAAAGAAAAGGATGTCGAGTGGCACCGGGACCTGCGACAACGGGCCAACGAATTTGGATTGCCATTGGAATGGGACCAAAGATTGAGCATGAAAAAAACAATGAACGCCATTTGCCATAATTTGGATGCTAAGTACCGTCATAACTTCGAAGCAGCAGCACGATCATCGACGAGCCGTCAGATTTACAACAGCCTGATACACAACCAAGGTCAGCTGGGCTACTTCAACGATGAGTACCGTCTAGAAATTATTTCAACGATATTCAGAGCGCGAGGTGAACTGATTTTCTTAAATACGATGCCTTATAGGACAATCAACGGAGGTCGCTGTACACTATGTAACTGGAGTGTTCCGGAGGACATGTTTCATGTTCTAGCCCGTTGCCCTATATATAGAGAAATTCGGAGATCGTATTATGCACAACCTGAGCTAAGCCGGAGTGCGTTGATGAATATACTAAACGGAGAAGACTGGCTAAAACTTTCAAAATTCTGCAATGATATGATAAAGTACAGAAGAGATTTTGTCTAGTTTTAATTGTCCGTAACTTCCCTATTCGCTTTGCTTCTTTTGAAAATCTTAAATCGAAATAATTTTTATTGATATTTTTTTTTTTATGAATCTGTAATATTGGGATATTTTCCAAGTCGAATTATTCTTCCATCTTCTTTTCAAAATAATAAATTGAACTTCCTAATATGTAATAATTTAATTCTCACTGCTGACAGCTTTCAAAGCTATAGCTGATATCATTTGAATTTTTGTATAACTTTGATTACTTAAATGAATAATAAAATGATTTTTCTATTCTATTCTATTCTATTCTATTCTATTCCTTCAGCACCTGGACTACGCCGACGACATTTGCCTTCTCTCAAACACACCAGATAATCTGGCTCAAATGACGGATGCTTTGCATCGTGAAAGTCGAAGCGCTGCCTTAAAAATTAATGACTAAATACATGAGCTTGTCATCAGGAGGGCAAAACACCATTTCTATCTCCGGACAACCGATAGAAAAAGTCGAGGACTTTACTTACCTTGGAAGCGTAGTGACCGCGGATGGTGGGGCTGATGCCGATGTAGAGTCGCGTATAAATAAAGCCCGAGCAGTATTTTTCAGCCTGACTCCTCTCTGGCAAAACCACAACATCTCCAGAAATACCAAACTCCGGATCTTCGAAAGCAATGTAAAATCTGTGCTTTTATATGGGTGTTCCACGTGGAAGGTGACCAGTAACATTACCACCAAACTGCAAACTTTCGTGAATCAGTGCCTACGACGCATCCTACAAATTCGCTGGCCTGAGGTTATATCTAACGACGACCTCCTCAAAATTACTCGCCAAAATAGGATAGGCATCGACATCAAAAGGCGAAAGTGGCAGTGGATAGGTCACACACTTCGAAAAGAGCCAAAAAACATTGCTAAACAGGCTCTAGATTGGAATCCTCAGGGAACCAATGCTAGCCGTCGTGTGGGACGACCCAAAAATACATGGAGAAGATCTGTTGAGGCAGAAGGAAAATCTATAGGCAAATCGTGGGACCAGCTAAAGGCGATGGCTGCTAATAGGCTGCTGTAATAGCTTTTTATTGAAATCTAACAGAAAATCGGAAAAATTGTAAAGTAAAATACAAAAATACAAAAAAAAAAACTTATATTTTGAGCCCATTTGTACCCTAGTTAACGGTAAAAATTGTTTTTCGACAAATGTAATCTAGAAAAAAATTTAGGTAATAATTCTCTGAAGAAGCTAGTATTCTCTACTGAAATTACTCGTACATTGCTTTCGTATCAGAAATCTCATCCGAAAGATTCTGCGGAAACTCCGTTATGGATATAAGTCTGCTGACAATGAAGTTCTGAATGAATAATTTCTTCTAAATCTCTGCTCTAATGCATACGAAAACGACAACCTCAATACAAATATTGGTGTCAAACAAGGATTATCGACATTTTTTTTTTCTGTACTTTGTCACCTTTCATCTTCACCATCATCAATGTGGAACGGCATCCCGACACCGGGCTTTCGCCGCCTTTATCGTTGACCTCGAATTGACGCGATCACGCGACTTTGTCCTCCAGTTATACGTAAGCCCAACAGCAAGCACCCGGTTGTCCACGCAATCTGGCTCCGTCCACGTTCCACTCGTTGTGCGCTCTTCACCTTTAATGTGTCCTGAAAGCATGGAATTAGGGATGTTCCTTTAAGTCTTTTGACATTGACCCGTCGCAGCCAACCATTGCACCCACGGGAGCGACGAGACCCCAATATGGGCGATTAAGTTGCTAAGGCGATTCAAGAACTTCACCGTGACTACAGCAATTCAGGCAGAAATACATAATATACTTAATGCAATGTAGTACGTATCTAAGTACATTTTCCTATGAAACCTCTCCAAAATTATATGTGATTCGACTCCACCTGGCTTACCTAACGATCCCCAGTTCAAAATAATACGTTTTTACCATATAACCCGTATAACAGACAGACAGACAGACAGACGGACATCGCTCAATCCATTTCTAGCGTCACATTGATCAATAAAATATGTATACGTATATGTACTTTTCATAGTCGGAGGTACTTCCTTCTGTGCGTTGCAAACTTCATGACAAAGTTAATATACCCTTTCGCATACTGACGGGTATAAATATTTATAACTTCAATACAGGAAGAAATTGAAAAATTGTCTGAATTTATAATCGATGTGCGGATATTGCGGCGGTTTAAAAAAAAGGGGCTAAAACTAATGTAAAAAAGCGAAAAAAATCTCTTAACTATTTCATGAGTACCTAACGGTTTTTATTCTGATAAAGTAAAATACAGATAATTACAAGACGAAAGAATAGGGCTAAGTCACAAATTAAAATTTTTCTGAAATATACCAATTTTGTACGAGTATCCTTCTCGTACAGCAGGGGTGTCAAACTCAAAGCCTGGCGCGGGCCAAATAAGACTCTCCTCAGGTTTAGCTGAGCCGCCATTGAATTTATAGAACATGGAATACGCTTAGACCAATAAAGAAGGGTCCCAACATCTGGGTAAACTTTTTTGGTCTAAATTTTCAGTGCAATGTCTAATCAATGAAAGTTCAATGAAACTATGTGATTTACTAGTCTAAATATCCAAGCTTTCAAATTGACAATTCCGGGCTGTCAGTGAAATTTTTGAAATGTTTTTCGTCTTGGACGTAGTCGCGGCTCGCGTTTTGACGTCATTCTCGCCTATAAGGGACGGATAGACCTCGCGAGTGAAATTTTTGTCCGCTCCGATTTTCTCAATGAAAATGTATACTTAGTGTCGTGGAATATGTATCAATTGCTGGGAAACTCTTTAGGCATTAATTCGAAAACGGTTCCGTAATTTTTCACGGCCATTTTACGTATTATTTTTCGATTCCCCGGTCATAAGATATTTTCAACGATGAAGTGAAACGTTTTCGGATGGTAGCTTCTGAAATTCCGATTCCCCAGCATTTGCCACATATTCCACGACAGTAAGTATACATTTTCATTGAGAAAATCACAGTGTACAAAAATTTCACTCGCGAGGTATATTCATCCCTATAGTCTCAAGCGACAAGAACGGAGCAGCTGCAATAGTCCGTGCAATAGTGGGTGCAGCGGGGCATCGGAACAGGTGGTCCACATCGCGAGGTGCAACACCGCAGCCCGGACAAATGTTCTCAATTTCCGGGTCTATTAGAGATAGGTAAAAATTGAGGCACGAACAAAATTTCGACCTAAGCTGCGGGCTAGTATCGCTCTTGTGGCTATCGAGAGCCTAGTCTCTTAAAACGCCTAATCTCGTAAAACGCGTGCCTGTCTGTTATAGTCCTGACTAGGTGGTGAAATGGGTGCCGGAGGACTTAAGCGCTGATAGGATAGGAGAAAATAAAACAAGCCATGTAGAAAGCTTGAAATGACACTGGTGGCAATAAATATAAATTTGTGACGGGGACAGTTCGAGAACTGACATTAAACACCTCGTCGACTAGTATAAATTTGAAAATTTGGTCTAAATCTGGTCTAAATATTCCAAAAGTTTACCCAGATGTTGGAGCCACTTTTTGATGACATTTTTATATTGTATGCGCATTCCATGTTCTATAAATTCAATGTGAGCCGCACGAGGAACATTTCAAAAACTTTTAAGTAATCATATCAGAAAGTTGATTACAGAATATTACTTTTCAAATATAGCAGAGAGTCTGGATCACTATAGCGGCTTCGGGTATATCCGTGAGAACTTCCTCCTTCAAGAACATTAAAAAAACTTAGACAAAGCGTGAAAATATGATTGATCTTCAAGTAACCACATTAACATGATTTGCCCCAAATTTTGGACAGATGATAAAAAATCCGACGTCGCCTAAAAGAACATTGGGAGGCAAAATAGTCAGAATAAATTAATTTCAATAGAAAGGTGTCTAAAAGAGACAAAAAGTTGTTTGTGATATGGTTTTAAACAAACTCATGCACCAATACAGCTTGATAAGTATAGGTCTAAAAATCAGGCACTTGAGCTCTAATTTATTATTATGTTGGAATTTCACATCCAGGTGATTTAGTCACCAATTCCAAGATTTCCGTAGTTTTTAAAGCTTTCCAATTTTTCCAAATAAATCTCAATTCATGTTCGGTAAAGCCAACGAATTTTTTATTAACTGCATTTCGGGACAAAACAGTTTCATGAAGAGACTTAGGCCCGTATTTATGAACATTCCTTAACTCAAGGAGACCTTGAGTCAAGGATGCCGAAATTCAATAAATTAAATGTCATTTCCCATACTTTTTCATAGAAATCATTTATATTCAGGAGTCAATGCATGCTTGATTTAAGGCGAAACTCAAGGAGACCTTAAGTTTTCAATAGAATTGAAATATTATATTTCAAGGATAGTGGGTAGCTACCTTGACTTCAAGTGAGGTTGACTAGTTTGAGTTTTAGTAACTTTTGTAGACTTGAGTTCAACTTCTGAATTTGTTCACCTTACCAATTTCACCATTTCTGTGTTGACACAGATTGTGCTCCTTCAACATGGCCGCGGGCCGCACAGAACTGCGAGGAGGGCCGCGAGTTTGACAAGTCTGTCGTACAGTAACGATTCCCAAACAACACAATAGATTTCAATATTCCTTGCCCGACATGGCAATCTAACTTTCTATTTACCATATCACTATATCAAGCAGCACAAGTGAACACACATCTATATGCTGAAGGACTCTCCGGAAATATTGGATGTCATAGGCAAATATTCGTCGGAACGTCAAAATTGATTTGCCGTATCTCTACCACAACCAACCAACAGTAAATCTCTTTCCTCTATATTTCAAGAATCCTCGAAATCCGAAAAAAAGGAACAATTTGTCTGTTGGCTTGAAACGCGCGGTGTGGTTAGAAAAATGCCATGTCCAATGCAAGAGGGCGTGTGAAATGATACTGCACGTGTACACTGTATATCCCAATCGGAAAAAAACTCAATTTAACAACTAAACGATTTTCCTGATTTTTTTTAGATAGTTTATTTTGGATTGTTCGTCAGTACACTCTCTGTGTTACGCATACGTTGCAGATTGAAAATTCAATAGCGAAGTAGTCAAATCAATTTTATAAAACTTGAAATTTGATTGAAAATGAACGACGCTTGTATTGGGCACCTATTGGGCCTGTAACTTCTGAATACAGACAACTACATAGGTCTCTGAAAATTTCAGGAAACTGTGCGTCTTTTTTCAAGTTTGACTTCGTTGGCTCCTGGTCGTTCTTTTGAGATTTTTTAGTTCTTGTGTTCCATGAAAACTTATTGGGTAGCATGTTAGAACAGCTGTAACTTTTGAACGCACACAGCTTCTTCTTCGCAGAAGAACGCATACAGCTGGGAGTCTGAAAATTCCAGTAAAATGGGCGCCGCAACATGCTCTACTTTGGCCCGAAAAATGTGACCCCGATTGCGCTTGGTCCTCCTTTGTGTTTTTTTTTTGTTCATGGTTCCCATTCCCATGGATATTTGGCCTCTTTTTTAGGAGTCAGCATAATATATGTGCAGGAGAAAACACAACAAAAACACTTCTCAATTATCGGTGCTCAACTTACATAAATATGTATACACATTCACAAAGATTTTAACGTAGAACATAAATTAAGATCTATGATTGATGATTAACAAATGACTGCGTCGAGTACACTCTTTATCCCATTAGGATTGAATATATAACGGGAAAGGATGCGGTACACTCTGCAAACACCCTTTGGCGTCCTTTTTTGTACTACCTTCGTCGCTCGGAACAACGGTAAGAACTAGGATATAGAAGAGTCGGAAGATATTCAATGAGTAATTGGACCTATCCTATAGGATAGCAAGCTCCACTCTTCGCCTTTTGTTATAGGTATACATGAACGACGACGATGGACGGTGCCACTCTCCTGTCAAAAGGTTAATGACTATCCATTTTTCCCGTTGAAATCACATTAGCAACTAATTTTTGAAAAATTACTTTTAGATGGTGACTTGTTTAGGATTTTTTAGTATTATGACGCAACACATATAAAATTAATTTGTTTTGGATTTATTTTACTAATTTGATTATTATGAATAGAAAGTGTATCACGCATAAGCCATTTGTTACATTTAAGGGATCGTTGGGAAACGTATTCGACCACAACAATTATTTTCTAATTTATTAATAATAACTTTGTACTATTTTGTTAGTTTGAACTGCCGAAAAGCTTTAATTCGATAAGTCTCGGAAATTCCTTTTTAAGGTAAGTACTATGTGCGCCGAGCGAAAAACTTGCATTTATGTCTCCCGTGAAAAATGTGCCGTGGGGACTTGCCTTATATTCACTAAATTTAAGATAAATGTGCACTCGCGGGTCTGATTGATTGTCGATGTCCCTGGTGAAATTAAGTGCAACTGCATTGTTTTCGCTGGCAAAATATCAAAAACCGGTGTGGAGATTTTCGTGTGTAATAAGCAGCAGCAAGCGAATTCCTTTTCACAGTCATCAAAATTTCGATTTTGACAGTATTTGCATGGATTTCACTCTTTCACATTATACAGCTCCGTGAGCCTATACTCCAGGGACTCAAACAAAAAAAAATTCTGAAGGGTAACGGTTAGCAGCAATGTCTTTCCTTTGACAGTTGATAGTAAGCGTAAAATCTTTGCTTTCGCATATCAGTGTTTCATTGAGACAATAGGTTGTATGAATAAAAAAATACTTTGCTTAATAGTTGGCTAAGCCGGTCGACTTAAATGTAAATTGTTGTGGTTTGTGCTTGTTTAGCCAAGTATGGAGCACACCGGGCCCAAGAACAATATCAGATCACGCGGATAGCTGTTGGAAAATTTTTCGTTCTGCGCATCTACCTCACAATAGACCGGTATACGATAATTGTCAAGTTCACGAACAATTTGTAAAGAAAAGTGTAAATGGAGGTGAGGAGTTGTTAGGTTGCTCCTTAGGGGTAAAATGCCGAAGGGAAATCCCAGAAAAATGATTGTACAGCCGTAATACAAACGTGAGGCAAACGATTTCGTCGCTTGGAATTTTTTCGATATTAGTTGCGTTTTTTCGCTATCGCGGCTAACTCTGATAAAAAAAAAAAACGATGTAAACGTGTAAATTCCCGGTTAAGAACAGCTGCTCGGGCAAGCAGCTGACACATGACAGTTGTTTTGCATCTTTATCTCACTCTCTTCGGGGTTATTATGAAAAGGCATTTGTCGCCAGCGTCTAAGAGCGTCAAACACTAAGGGTAAATATTGCAGACCATTTAAGCTTAAATCCAAACTTAAGATCCTTCCTGTTCTTTTTCATGACTTGCTATGCTCAACCTTTGAACAACATTTGCTGCTTCGGCTTTTTGTCAGTTCGACATATTAAAGCGCCACAATCAATCTACCGCCCGTACAGCACATACATTAGGCAAAATATCGGGTAATCTGAAATGAGACAGTCTCACGGGCCACAATACCCAACACAAAATAGCGAAAATTATACCATTTTTGGCGATGGAAGATGGACATCCATTGCTACTTTGATGGAGAAAGACCGCCGCAGCATGAAGAACGACCACAGGTTTATGTTAAAAAATCAGCAACTGAGAACACATGATTGTCATGACAGCTTGTACGAAAAATTGCATTCGCAATACGTGCCACATGTCAAATCAAAAAAATGAATCCGATGTTCCCATACACCTTCCGATTTATCACGCAATCACAAAATCTGGCCGATCGATCGGAGGGTCTGTGGCGCTCTCTTAGAAACGCAGAAATGGAATACACTAAAAAAAATTAATCTGATAAGCATAGATTAACTTTGATCAAAAAAATTAATGAACTTATCTTGTAATTAAGACTTTCAAGTTTCAGAGGAGTTTTAAGCATGAAAAGGGCATTGGCATCAATTCAGCTGAATGTCTTAGGGAAGAAGAATACACTTTTTAGATTAATTTTTAAATTTCTCTTAAATTGATATATCTGTATCTTGGATGCGACTTTCATATTTGAAACATTTGCAGCACTGTAGTTGCCAACTAGCCATGCCTAGAGAATACAGACTGAATGGTCAATTATTGATTATTTAGCCTGCATACTACAATATTTCACGGAAAACTGGAAATGAACTCAAATTTTGGAGTTCTGCCATTCCTATTGATGGTGGTTTTGCTCAACCAAATTTCACTATCGATTTTGCCAATTGTCCACACCCAATGCAGGACACATAATCGCCACATAATATAGAGACAAATCAAGCTTCTTTTCAATTTTTTATTATAAAGCCCCGGATAGAGTTCGAGCGGAATGAAAATGAAACGGTAATGAACCGGCATAAAAACCGTGGTGAATTTAAAATTTTAGCTTCGAAAATTGCTACAAAGGCGTTTTACGTCCTAAATCATCTTAAAATAACTAAAAAAATAATTTTCCCCTTGTCCGAATGCATTTTCAACGTGAAAATGAGTCGACTCTGTAGCATATTCTCCGTCGGGCGTGGTGAGTTTTGCAAACGTCAAACCGATTCACTGTCCACGACGAGTTCATCGTGGAAATTATCTAATGACCGGGGAATCGAAAAATAACACATAAAATGGCCGAGACAAATTGTCAAACCATTCTCGGATTTTAGTTTATGGAATTCCCCAGCATTTACCACATATTCCACGACAGTATGTATGCATTTTCATTGAGAAAATCGCAGCGGACTAAAATTTCACTCTCATTCCGCCCGAGGTCTATCGAGGCCTTAAGATATTCCTTTTCACCAGTCGTTTCAAATTTGTTCCAGTTCATTTTCCCTTGTGAAGTCTTCTGAGCTTTGCGCTCCCCGAGCAAATTTTGACCAAAAGTATGTGTTTTTTTTTGTCGTTAGTTCGGCCATCACCATGGCTTCAGTGATACCTCGAGGAACATAATTGCCATTACTGGACCGGCCACAATCCGCAAGTGCTCTACCAAGGATACTTATATCCTAAAATGACAAGCTGACTGATGCCGTTTATAAGAAGCGCGAGCTTAGGTATCAATTTAAATCAGCAATATCAAGTGATTTTTTTTTCGGCTCAAATATTCTTAGCGGTGTTCATCAAATACATTTGGTTAGAGCTTTTCTTTTTAATCAAAGAATTTAAAATGTTTGGCCAATGTATTGCAACAACAGATTTCCTCCGGAGGATTTTGAAATAATTTTTATTCAAAATGGTGGCCTATAAGCAAACCATAATTCATAAACAGCATCAATATTTGAGCCTTAGGAAAGTTTAGGATTCACCACTTTAAACCGATTCTCCAAGCAGAAAATTTATTGCATAAGCTTTACGCTCTGCATTATTTTTTTTATTTACACTCTGTGATGAATATTGAAGAATTATCAGGACCCACGAAGCGGAAAGCTCAAAGATCATACCTATTTAAGTATAAAGTGTAAGTTGAAAATAACTTGTAAATAAAGCGTAATTTTTCCCGACAATAAGTAGGGTTTCAGTAGAGGCGGCAATATGTGAAAAGCCTACTGGCGGCAAATGGGTAAACCCGCCACTGTGTGACGTGATAGCACGATAGCCGACTGTCAAATTCGTATAAGATGGAATAACGGTCCTGCGCAATGCGTGATCTAGTAGTCTATTGTTCTTGCATCGGGCTGAATTCATTCAAACTGCCCATAATGTTCTGTAATTTGGTAAAATTTATGTAAATTATGTCATAATAGAGCCAAAATTAACCCCTTGTTTTCTGCCCTTAAGGCATTAAAACTATTAGAAATAAGGGAGCTAGAACAAAATAATGCAAGGAAGATATAATTGTAAGACTATGCGCCAATTTGTAAAGAATCGTACAACAATCACCTAGAGAGAAGTTAGAGAAAATTGAAATGGAAAAATAATTTGTTATTGGGACAAATCACAATCATTTTACCATTATAGTGCGGTTAGTTGGCAATGAGAAACACCTTATTTCGATAGTCTGGTTTTGGAGATATTGAGGTTTAAATAGTTTAAGAAAAGTAATTTTTAAAAAATGTTAATAATAAATAACTGTAGCCACTAAAGGATTAAGAATACTTATCCGATACACCTTGTTTTTGCCAAAAAATAACATAAGGAATCATTTTTTCGGTGCGCGGTAGTTTTTGGACAAGCCCTATGACGTCATGGTCTGATTCCATTCGTTCCAACATATATACTGCATACACTAAAAGGAAACTTGAATACCAAAACCAAATTTCAGCCCGATAGCTTCAAAACAGAAGGAATAGTTTTCACAAAGAAACAGACGGACAGACAGACAGATGGACATCGCTCAATCGTTCTCTCGCGTCACACTGATCAAATATAGGTGCTTTCCATAGTATGTGTTAGACCAGAGTGGATATCAACAAAAACAAAATGGCACCATTTTTTTCACACTATCGCAATTCACACATACTAAATAAAAACTCAAAAGCAATTTTCTAGGGGGCTTTGCCAACGCCATCTAGATATATCATAGCCGCAACTCAGCTGTACAATGACGTCATGGATTCGTATTAAATTGTTCGTCGAACACGGGCAAACAACAACAATGTCATAAGAGGCGACAACAATGCAATGCAATTTCAACTGCGGATTTGACGTTTACGAGTCTACATTGCGGCCTTAATATATAGACGGCGGTGGCTTTGCCTGTATATTTAAATGAATCTATTTTGCCCACCACATTAAATGTGAACAAGCATAAATTGCTTCAGATTGGGTGCCCATACATTGACACGTTTTCCATAGGAAAATTATCTCATAAATTGTTCCAATATAATAAACATTTGCGTTTATGAATGCTGCATTCGGAATAATAACACGGTAATTGAATTGTCGCATCATTCTACATGAAAAAACTTACCGGATTTGCTTTCACGTTTGCAAATGGCATGGTTTTCTGGCGAAAAATGTCTGAATGTATGGGGAACTTTATAAATTATTTGACATTATAAACAATGCAAATGAAACAAATTAACATCAAACACATACATATATACCTACCATTTCTAAGCCGAATTCACTTTTTTCTCAAAACATATTAGCTATGCAACAAATGAAATTTACGAACTCGCAAAGGAAATTAACGCTTTAACAAGTCAAATAAATGGTTTCGCAAATGAATTAATATGTAGTTATGTATAGTTAATTTGCGTTGAGAAAAAGGGAAATTTGTCTTGAAAATTATATAAATAGGACAAAAATTAGGGCACGTTTGGTCTTATTTTTAGAAAAGAAAGAAAACACTATTTTGCTCTTGAAAGGAGAACATCTGAACAGTGGAGGATTTAGAAATGATCAAAAAGGGCACACCCCACTATTTCAAACGTTAGTTTGACTTGTTAAAGCGTATATAAATAATATGCGAAATGAAACAATTAGCATATGAAATTGATCTAATTCGAGTTTTTGAGACTAGAAATTATCATGAGCCGCGCAATGCTGCATTCCAAGCCATACACATCTTGGTCATGGTATAGCCATGAATTTAGGCTTGATTTCATTTTATTGTTAATTTCGAATTGCATGACAAGAACTCGATCTGAAAGGCTGCTTCTTCAAGTCGCATGGCTCTATTTGAATCATCATCAGATTTCGTGGCGAAATAAAACGGAAGTGTATCCTGTCGAAAACATTTAACATTTCCGGCCTGGACTTCTGGAATATAATTCTTACGAAAATAATAATTATCCTACTACAGTCAGGTATTAATACTCAATTTTTCTGAACTAAATCATTCAATATTCAATCTATAAGGCCCTCAAACCATAATAATGGCACTGTTTTACTCAATAATAAATTACTGAAAGCAAATCAATCTGATCAACTTCCTGCATCCAATAAGTTGCAAAGTAGCAAAGCACCCACATGAGGCAGGCAAACTATGGCATATACACGCCAGATGGAGAGATTATCACCATCAATTATTATCACAACCAGTGACATCTAAATTAATTATACCAAAACTAATACGAGGAAATAATTTAATACAATCCGAATTAGTTACATAATCCGCGCCTGCTGTTGCCTGTGATCCTGGGCGACTGAAACTCAATGCTTTTCCGCTTATAATATACGCTTGTATAGTCAACGCACAGGACACGGGTATGTGTGTTTGGTTTTGGAAAAATCGACATTGATATGTGTGGCCAAGGGATGCTTTAATATCGACAGCAAAGGATATTTGGGGTTGGAGCTGAAACAGGCTGATGACTTTTCAGGCGCACAACACTGCGAAGCCGTCGACAACGACAGATGAAAAACAGAGCTCGGTTACCATACGTAGAGCGAATATTGGCAGGCCAACTTTTTACCATGCTTTACAAAATTTTAAGTCGCACTGCAATAAATTTTTGGCATCATACTATAAAATTAGCCTAAAAGCCTCATATATCACACGACCAATTAGCGTTCAATTTGTTTATGGCGAAAATCAGTTAGTGATAATCGTATTAGTACTTTTAATGTATTTTGCCCCTTGATACAGCCAGACATATATTTTTGCAATAAATATAGAATAAAATAGTAGCACTGAGGGAAAATACACTAGGGAGGATGCTGATTCGTGGTGTATTAGGTCACAGTATCATAATATCTGCAAATAACCAGATAAATTGCAAATTTGAAACTGTAGAGCATGTCATGTTACACAAAAGTTGGATTTTGTCGCCTCCTTCAAAACACGTCCCGACCATATTCACACGCCATCATTGTCCAAATTTAGAAAGTCCGTCTGTGAAAAACATTACGGTAGGTACCTAGCCTAGCTTAACCTCTTTATTGTATAATGGTAAGAAAACAGACTTCACTAAACTGCCATTCATTGCCTTCAGAGTTCAGAGTTGAGACCTCTGATTTTGATTGCCAATTAAAGACAATCTTATGTCTCGTCTCAATTTACACAAGAGCCTATCTTCATCCCATTTGATTTATATGTGTTTTCTCATCTCGGAAAGTCCTTAAGCAAACGAAGCCAATTAAACCATACTACGGTCACTTCTCACAAAAACATTTCCGGAACTGTCAGTTAAATACTGAAATACATCCATCCCCCATCATATTCAGGAGCGCACTTGACGAAATGTACTATTGTAACATGCATAGAACCCAATTCGCAGAATAGCCTTCGCATTCGAGTTCGGAGACCCCCCAACCCAACTACGGACATTGATGCCCGTCACTTCCGTGAGTCCTTTCTGTGTGTCTCTCTAATATCGTTTTTCACCATACAGACATACTCGTAGTTCAGAGGCTAGAGCTAGTTAATTCGTAAATATTGTTGTCGTGCATATATATTTGATTGACGTATAGCGAATGTTGTCGTAAACAAGATTTAGGATTGTTGCGGACAAAAAGGACATCTGTACTAACTAAGCGAATGTACTACTATACATGCCGTTGGTTAGGTCATACTCGCGCTGTCGCTATACATATGTTTCGGGGATGTTAGTTGTTAGATGTGTACCACCGAAACGTAAAAAGGATAACGCCTAACCATTATACGAATGTACAAACGAATGACTCCAGATACCCTATGCGAATTTAACATGCACGATCCGGGATAGGAACCCTGTTTCACCCAATATGCGCAGGTTATGGTACCTATACGTAGTATAGACAGGGGCTTATGACGTTGGTGCGGTGCATTTTGATTTGATTTAACTGAAATTTATCAACATGGCATGCCTAACGATGTATGAAGTAATAAATTTTGGTGTGTTATTGCTTGCATAACTACATTTGGCATGGTCGATTCTCGGCACGGATTCGTTATATGTATTATAAATGAAAGCTTGTGCTGATGTATCCTGCACGGCTTTGATGGTGAATAGTGATGTAACGTGTGGGTTATGTTTGCGAGGTCTCGTGTAGGCCCATAAACAAATACTATTAGACAGGACACACGAACACGAGGCACGGCGCTTTGGTTTTAGGTTATTTGTTAGCGTTTGATTGTGGCAATAGTCGAGTTGTTGGCTACAGTTCATTGATTGGTTTTTCCAGTCATATTTCAAAATTAAACAAATGCAAATAAATGACATTTGGCTTGTTTTTTGTATGGGACACAAAGAGATTTATTGAGCAATTAGCTTTGGGATATTTTAGTTATTCGTTATTTGGATAGAGTGAATTAAACGATTTTTTAGATTATGGAGAAAAATTGTCTGTTTGTTAAAAAAAAATGCCTGGATTCTTATAACAGTATTCTTATTCTGTGGCCCCAGTGAACTATCTCAGATGACTTCTCATAATCCAACAATCATTCCAGTAACTTCTTCTTCTGTTCCAGTTACTCCCGCTCACTCTTTATGTAACTAACTTGACATTCCATCCAAGAAGACAGGAACACATGCGTCCGCGGTAGCTCTAAGTTATTCTAACATTGTTCGTGGTGATCCACCACAATTGCCATCTCAATCAGGCTCAATACATATCTGTCAACCAACCAAATACTCCAAATTTTCTTGACCCACTGGTAACACTTGTTGTAAGGCTGATGCTTGAAATAGATTACGTAAATCAGCCGCAGCATCGGCATCGCGAAACGTCAAGCGCAATGCAGTTTACATCATTGCTGATAAAAATGTTGAGCAGAAGACTTGGCATTCAGAATATTTGTCAGCTATGAAATTCTGCCGATGCTGAAGCTGATGCGCGTAATCTATTTCATTTCAAGCATTATCAAAAACTCTGTCGACGATCCCGAATGTGGATATTTATTATCCAGATTAAGAGATCATAAAATTGATGACAGCATCTGACTATTTCTTGTGTACTATATGCATGACGCACACGATACTACCTACATTGATGGTAAGACAAAAATCCATCTCAAAGCTCTTATATCAAGAGGATCTATACTCAAATTTTTCAGTCGGTATCACGAATAACTTGGGATGACTCAGGATCAGGTGTACGCGAGAATCAAAGAAAATATTACTCCTAACGGGAAACTTTTTCTTGTCGCCACATCTTGTCAATTAACACTGAGACTTAATAAACCGATTCTTTTAAAAACGCAGAAATCCTCGATTGTAAGTGGACCATTTATCGAACTGATCGTAACTATTACTACACCAGCGGTTCTAGAGGTGGTGGTGTTCTGATCGCCATTCGCAACCCCTTTCCACAGTGGCGCAACCAGAATCTGGTCCTGGAGGGGGCTAGGTCCATCCATATTACTGGACATTAGAGCTGGTCTCCGCAAACTGAGTGATGGTATTCCTAAATCAGCTTCAAGCTTATTTTCGAGGATTTTTTTTTCGTAACTTTTAGCGTATTGTAATCGCGAGTCAAATGTCATAATCCTAATCGGCACGTTCTTTCTGTTGTGTTTTCATGAAATACCATTTTGAATCACTCTTCCAGCGTTGCAATTGGGGGTTTTTAAAAACAGAAACATTACAAATAGGACTTTTCTATAGACGATAAGAATTACCTACACTTAATTCTTAAAGACTTTCAGAACCTAGTAAATGATAAATGCTATGGGGATGGAGAGAAATTATGCTACTCACTATGCGCCACAAACAATTCCATAATCGTCGGTCAAAAAAAAAACAACCTCATGGTTTCTATAATTTTTGTTTTTGGGTCATTTTTATCTTCTTTGTTCCCAATACAGAAAAGTGAGCACTGCATAGGCCGTGAGTTTAAGGATTGTTGTCGTTATCACCCGGTCCGGAGTCGAAATATTGAGAGAGTTATCTCACAGGATTTTATGAATAAAGTCAAGAGATGCAGCAGGGTATTGTAACAATTTTGACATCCTTTGCAAGCAATTATGTACATATCTCTGAACTTTCGCAGGACTGTGGGGACAAACCTCTGGGTTTCCTCCCTTTTCATCAAGTTGCGGACGGACTATCGGTCTGAACTTTTTCCCATGCTCAGGGCCGTCCCAAATAATCCTGTAAAAGATCAGAGATACATCATTTTTGCCGATCAAATGTTGTACATATTTATCTTCGACTGATAACGTGTTGCAACTTGCGCACTATCGAAACAGGTAATATATATTTAACTATGATCCAAGAACAAAAATTCATTTTTTATAAACCCTGAAGTCAAATGCATTTCTTCTTCTTCATTTAGGAATTTTTCATTTCCCTGTTTCCTGGGTCTGGGAGGGGCTTTAGCCCCCTTAGCCCCTCCCGTGGTTGCGCCACTGCCTTTCCAAGTCAACTTGTTGCAACCAATTCTTATAATGGTGTAGTCTATACGTCAACCCAAATGGTATTTCCGAGAGCGTGTTTCAATTATAGCTTGAATTGGAACATACTCTGATTCGAGTCTACGAAAAATTCCGCTTGGCTATCTGGTGGCCATAGTGAGGACTCGAACCGAATAGATAACCGTTAATTAATTATTGAATAGTCGCGTTTTTCGTTAGCTCAATTCGACCAAATGAATATAGCAATCATCCCTTTCCAATTGATACCACATTTATACCCATCCGATCTTTTTTTGAACATCCTTGGCCAACTTGATAATCCGAATGCTCAACTAACTATAATTAAAAAAGTAAGAAATCTTTTTTAGTGCCGAGCAAATGCGAGCTAACGATTTGCAATCGATCAAAACTATTTCGTAACGGATTCGAAACCGTACAAAGCCAATCCAATCTTTTTAGTCAACTTGATACTCCGAATGTTTAACTAACTAATTTAATAAATAGGAAAGCTCAAATCTTTTTAAGTACCGAGCAAATACGAGCTAACGATTTGCAGGCGATAGAAACTATTCCGAAATGATTTTCGAGATAGTAGTTAGCCAACTTGATATAAGTAGGTACTTTAATCTTATCAGTGCTTTTTATGAAAATTACTTGCAACAGGTTATTTCGACTTCTAACCTCTTCTTCTTCCATGCCTTGTTCTTTATACCGCTCCATGGTTTCGCGTTGCTCGACCTGCGGTGTAGGCACATCGACCGTTTTTGCGGTAATATTTCAGCATATTTCTACTGGCACCTCTATCTTGGATCGGGTAATCGCCGCGACCAATGCGTTGTTGTTGCTTTTTCATTTGACACATCCATTCCGACTTCTAACCAATATGGCAAATGGTTAGATCTAATTTTTACGACGAGGTTTATGTTAGTCCAACTCCTGACGCCGAGAATCTCTTTTGTAACACTTACCATCATTCCGCCCTCAATCGTTCAATAACGAAAACGATTTTTTTTAATGCCGACTATTATGGTGGCCAGAATTAACACCGGCGTACCATCCAAGCTGGAAATAATTAAGGCCCTTCAATCATTGGAAGCAGGTAAGGCCCCGGGGGCAGACGGTATCCCGATGGAATTTTTTAAAGCGGACATCAACGCTACAGCGGATATTCTTCTTCCCCTTATCCAAGAGTGTTGGACAACCGAGACTCTCCCTCAAGAATGGAAGAAGGGCGTCATTATTAAAATCCCCAAAAAAGGAAGTCTCAAGGATTGCAATAATTGGCGTGGAATCTGTCTCCTCCCTGCAGTCTCTAAACTGATGGCGAAAATAATCTTGGACCGGATCAAGAAAACGATCGACCGCACTTTGAACAATGAACAAGCTGGTTTTCGTGAGGGTTTTTCATGTAGCGATCATATCAACACCCTCCGAATTATTATTGAACAATCCGCTGAATGGAGATCCCCGTTACATCTATTGTTCATTGACTTCGAGAAGGCGTTTGACACCATCGACCGGGCTTATATCTGGACAGCCTTACGTAGGAGGGGCATACCAGAGAAACTGATTGCCATCATAAAGGAGTCCTATAACGGAGCCCAATGTCACGTCTTGCACAAGGGCGAATTGTCTAGTCCTTTTGAGGTGAACAATGGAGTTAGACAAGGTTGTATTTTATCACCAATACTGTTTCTTATTACCATCAACGACGTAATCTGCGACGCTCTAGGCGACCATAAAAGTAAGGGTATCAGGTGGAAATTATTTGATTACCTTCAGCACCTGGACTATGCCGACGACATTTGCCTTCTTTCAAACACCGCAGATAATCTGTCTCAAATGACAGATGCTTTGCATCGTGAAAGTCGAAGTGCTGCTTTAAAAATTAATGCCGCTAAGACGAAATACCTGAGCTTGACATCAGAAAGGCAAAGAAACATTTCTATCTCCGGACAGCAGATAGAAAAAGTCGAGAACTTTACTTACCTTGGGAGCGTAGTGACAGCGGATGGTGGGGCTGATGCCGATGTAGAGTCGCGCATAAATAAAGCCCGAGCAGTATTTTTCAGTTTGACTCCTCTCTGGCAAAACAAAAACATCTCCAGAAATACCAAACTCCGGATCTTCGAAAGCAATGTAAAATCCGTGCTTTTATATGGGTGTTCCACTTGGAAGGTGACCAGTGATATTACAACCAAACTACAAACTTTCGTGAATCAGTGCCTTCGACGCATCCTACAAATTCGCTGGCCTGAGGTAATCTCTAACGACGACCTCCTCCAAATTACTGGCCAAAATAGGATAGGCATCGACATCAAAAGGCGGAAGTGGCAGTGGATAGGTCACACACTTCGAAAAGAGCCAAAAAACATTGCAAGACAGGCTCTAGATTGGAATCCTCAGGGAACTGATGCAAGGCGTCGTGTGGGAAGACCCAAAAATACGTGGAGAAGATCTGTTGAGGCAGAGGGAAAATCTATAGGCAAATCGTGGGACCAGCTAAAGGCGATGGCTGCTAATAGACAGAGGTGGAAAAGAGGCGTAGTCAATGCCCTATGCCCCACTAGGGGTTAAAAGGAACCAGAGAGAGAGAGATTATGGTATTAGTATTTACCTTGATTCTATCGATTGGATTACCTATCTTTCGAGACAAGATTTTGACGATACATACGTTCATTTTGCAAGATAGTCCAAGCTATTAGTAACTATACACCCAAAATAAAGAAGCGTAACACACTTACTGAGCCCTGGCTAGACAGAGACTTGAGACGTTTATGAAACCAAAGAAATAAATTCTATAAGGCTATTAAAAATTACCCCAATATCAGCATTGACCACAGTGGCGGAACAACTTCACTCGGGGCCCTCCCGCCAACTTTTTGAGTGGGCCCCCCTACACTGAGAAAAATGCAGAGTAAAATCAATCGAAAGCCCTCCACACTTTTCAGTCATCAGGCACAGTTATTTTCCATACAAGTTGACAGATTGTCAGTTAATTGATTGACTTACTATCTGGTCAATTTGTATGGGAAATGACTGTGACTGATGACTAAAAAGTGTGAATCGACCTTTTGACGTTACAGTGTTTCTACTAAAATTAAGAACGTCGTACTTAAAGAAGAAAGAAAGTTTTTACATAATATTAAATTCAATATAGAAACCTTGGCAACACTCCTTTCAAACCAAATGTGGCCTCCGCACCCAGTGGCCGCTAGCCCATATGTGCACATGTGCACGTGCACCCCCTGATAAAACAACCATATCAACAAATAATTTTCTAAATACCTTCGCAAAATCAAACAATTCATAAAACAGAAAATACAGCCGACGCAACATACTCTAAGCGTACGTATACCCAAGCCACGCATTGAATCTATGTCGCGACCAACATCTAGCACCCAAGGTGGTGATGCACAGTCGTATGAACTGGTGCACTCGCTCCAAAAATCAGATATGTGACGGGTTCCCGGGGCGAGGGGATAGTGCAAAATTTACACTAGAATTTGTGCACAGCACACCACTTAGGATGAACCGAATTGAGATGAATTTTGGGTATTTTCAATGAAAGAATATAGAAATGAGTAGAGATTTTACGGTTTACTTAAGAATTTTTTTGACCAGAACTTTTCTGAGGACAAAAAATTAAAGCTAAAAATTCAAGGAGGTTGCCTTGTCTGAACTTTACGATGGAAAAGCATTTTGTGGAGAAATTCATTGCCAAGTGAATGATAAAAAATAACTTTGGGGGTGCTGCTGATTCGTAAAATGCAGTGATTCTTTAGTTACAAAATCTAGATTTATGTTCGCAGTTACAACGTGATGTAGGAAAAGAGGATGGAAACAGGTATGAGGAAGTGGTTATTTTCGCAAAATCTTATGTATGTACTATACTTTGATATTAAAATAAAATAATTTTATTTCAAAGTAGGTAGTCTTAGGTATTCGTTAAAATACATTTTGAGGGGTTGATGTCTTATTGATGTTTTCCTTTTTGTGAACCCCCAGTATTATTGTATACGCGCCGCCACTGCACCACAGCTCTAATGACCGTGTATATACCGCAAGCAACATAAAATATTTTAGTCTTCAACGACATATACAGGCGGAACTAACTACTTTGAACTAACTTTAGTACCACTATCAAACTATTTTGCTCGTGTTTAACAGTTCATGACAAAGTGGATTGGAATTTAGTTCGAAATTTTCGAAAAGGTACCTACTATCACCAAAATTGTTTTAAGATAGTTTATTTGCAGAGCAACGTAAAGAATCTATTTGCGCATATCGTACTTCTTCATGTGGCTTTGGGCCCCTTAATCTCGTGGTCCCCCCCGCCACGCGGGCCCTTATGCGCCGCCCCTGATTGACCATATTAAACAGTACCATAACCTGGCCAAAGAATTTTGCATAAAATCCTGTGAAGCTTATGAGCTTTATATTTAATGGGGGAGAAAATTATTAACGACCCCAAAAAATTCTTTGACTTTGTTAACAACAAACGAAAACCTACAGGTTTTCCTTGTTCCATGTCCCGAAATACCTCTGAATATGAATAGGAAATTTGTAATTTATTTGCTGATCATTTCCAAGACAGCTTTTGCACACCAAAAACTTCGAACCCCTTAACTCCACCGACCATTTTCAACCCGGTATCCCTTATTGACGGAATAGTTATTTCACTTGATGAAATAATTAGAGCTTTGCAAGATATTAGGGACGTTTTATTGTGTTTATCCCGTGCAGGTTTGGGTAGAACTTCATATAAAAAAATGACACTTACCCAGGTAAAGGTAACCCGTGCAACTACCCTACACGGGATAGAGCTCAAATGTAGAAGGCGGACGCATAGGGGAAATATGAGGGAATTTGTTTTTTCAAAGCAAATGTGAGAGTTTTTCTAATCACGAGAAAAGATTTTGCAAAGAAATAATCATCTTTTGTGATAAAATCCACCACATCTAAAAAATAGGCCGACGAAAGCGAGTCAAAGATGCACAAAAACTGTCAAATGTCAGCTGTTTGGTCTTAACCGGGATGTTACCCGCGATCGTTTTTTTCGAGTCAGACTTACACGCGATACGAAAAAAACGTCGCTATTATAAAGTTATATTAAAAAACACCTTTATGACTTTGCCTTTCAAAATTGTTTTATTTAAATAAATAATTTATAAAAATAAAACAAAGTTTTTAAATCGGATGCATTTCGACATTAGTGTCATCCTCAGCAAGTAGGTACTATATCACTAATTAAAAAAAAAACAAAATTTTTGTACATTGAAAAATTGATACAATTGATGTTATGTGTATACATATTGTAAATTTTATGGAAAGGATTTAACGATCTTTTACTGTTACGTTAATACGAAAAATTATTTTATTTTACATTTCGTTTATGATTGAAACAATGTAGAACGTATCGGCGCTTCCATAGTGTTCATCATTACATCCCGGTTCAGATACATATAAATAGATGCTTTCGTATGCGTATGCTTGTATTTTTGGTCCACTTGTTTTACTAAGCATAGATTGTCGATGTTCCATGAGAGGTGGTTACACTCCAAAGCATGTAAAGCTACCGCTGATTTTGTCGCTTGTTGCTTGTTGATGTGTGCGATATGTTCTTTAAAGCGGGTGATGAGACTTCGTTTCGTTTGACCAACATTTGTTTGCAGTCCTTGCACGATATCTTGTAAATACCCGATTTTTTTAGACTTTTAGTTTTGTCCTTGCTTTTAACTAGTTGATGGTGTAGGGTAGGCTATTTTTGTTTGAAAAAACGATTTGCCAGTTGTGCTTTTTGAAAACGCCCTTCAATTTGTTTGTAATAGCTGGAATGTATGGGAGTGATATTCTTTTCTTCGGTTGTTTTTCCCTCACAAGATTGTTCTTTTTCTTCATGTTTATCTTTTTCGAATGTAGTTTAACCATCTTATCTATCATTACTTCCGTATAGCCATTCATGACTGCCGCATATTTGATGTAACTAAGTTCTTGCATAAAATAGTTTATGTTGAGCGGTAATCTACATAGTCTGAAAACCATGCTATGAAACGCGGCTTTTTTGTGTTGCATAGGACAGTGGGAGTCATTCGGTATGTAACACGGTGTGTTTGATGGCTTTCTATAAACCGAAAACTCAAAATTTCCATTTGTTTTTCGATGTAGCCTTATGTCCAGGAAAGGTATTGATCCATTTTCTTCCATTTCGATAGTGAAGTTAATAGTTTCGGCTTGGGAATTCAAAAGTTGTAGTGTACTGTCGATTTCATTCTTTTCCACGATTGCTAGAATATCGTCTACATATCTGTACCATATTCGAGGGATAGCGCCTTTGCTTTTTAGTTTCATTTCGAAATCACACATGATTTAGCCATAAAAGGTGATAGTGCGTTTCCCATACATGTACCTTCGGTTATTTGATAATAGTTACCATTGTATTGACAGATGTTTTGGTCCATACAAAATTTCGTTAAAGATGTGTAGAGTTTTCGTTTCTTTTCTTCGGGTTCGTGGAGTGTCAGCCAATCCTCTAGTATACGAAGACTTGTCGTAATGGGGATGCTCGGGAAGAGAGATTCGACATCAAACGACACGACGACTTCTGTTTGCTTAACGTGTTGATTTTGTAGCTTGTCCACTAAATCGTAACAATTCTCCACGTAGAGGCCTTCAGGTTTCGGGTATTCGTTAAAGATTTGTACTAGCCATTTTGATATCATTTTGATAAAAAGCAAAGGCGCTATCCCTCGAATATGGTACAGATATGTAGACGATATTCTAGCAATCGTGGAAAAGAATGAAATCGACAGTACACTACAACTTTTGAATTCCCAAGCCGAAACTATTAACTTCACTATCGAAATGGAAGAAAATGGATCAATACCTTTCCTGGACATAAGGCTACATCGAAAAACAAATGGAAATTTTGAGTTTTCGGTTTATAGAAAGCCATCAAACACACCGTGTTACATACCGAATGACTCCCACTGTCCTATGCAACACAAAAAAGCCGCGTTTCATAGCATGGTTTTCAGACTATGTAGATTACCGCTCAACATAAACTATTTTATGCAAGAACTTAGTTACATCAAATATGCGGCAGTCATGAATGGCTATACGGAAGTAATGATAGATAAGATGGTTAAACTACATTCGAAAAAGATAAACATGAAGAAAAAGAACAATCTTGTGAGGGAAAAACAACCGAAGAAAAGAATATCACTCCCATACATTCCAGCTATTACAAACAAATTGAAGGGCGTTTTCAAAATGCACAACTGGCAAATCGTTTTTTCAAACAAAAATAGCCTACGCCATCAACTAGTTAAAATCAAGGACAAAACTGAAAGTCTAAAAAAACGGGTATTTACAAGATATCGTGCAAGGACTGCAAACAAATATATATTGGTCAAACGAAACGAAGTCTCATCACCCGCTTTAATGAACATATCGCACACATCAACAAGCAACAAGCGACAAAATCAGCGGTAGATTTACATGCTTTGGAGTGTAACCACCTCTCATGGAACATCGACAATCTATGCTTAGTTAAACAAGTGGACCAAATATACAAGCTAGACGCATACGAAAGCATCTACAGTGGAAACTCGATAACTCGAAACTCCTTAACTCGAAAAACGCTTTAAGTCGAAGAAAATCTGCTTCCCCAGCACATTTGAACAAAAAACAATGAAAAACAAACTCGATAACTCAAACCAAAAACTCTATTACTCGAAGAGAAATTTTTGATTTCACTGCTTGTGAAGCTCTATAAGTCGAAGTGCTGATATTGGAGACTCTATATGTCAAAATTTCAGATACTCTCCAGGTCGAATTAAAATTTTTTATCGGTAAACGGGCGAGACTCTATTAGTCAAAGCTTTGCTATGCGAGACTCTATAAGACGAATTTTTTTTTATACCTGCAAAGACGATTTTTCTGTTGAAATTTGAATTTTATTGCTGCATATTCCGGAAACGAGAACAACGGTACTTTGCTGACATAAATTGTTTCAGTTTGCATTTCAATATTGCCTTCAACGTAAATTGTTACTGTCAAAAGAGAAATCGTTTCGTGCAGTTTGAGGAGTTCGGCCAATGAAACATGTCTGCGTCAAAAAGAACGTTACAAACCCTGACTCTACAGCAAAAGAAAGAGCTTATAAAAGCGGTTGATGCAGGAGGCCGTAAAAAAAAGGATATAGCCGCCGAGTTCAAAATTCCGGTTAGTACGCTCTCTACAATTTTAAAGAAAAGAGACAAAATTTTGTCATCTACCGGAAAAGAAAGGAAAAGGGAAAGATTGCCCGAATATCCGGACGTGGAAAAATGCCTCTACAAATGGTTTTTAAATTGCCGGGATAAAAACATCCCAATAAGCGGTCCACTAATTCAAGAGAAGGCATTATATTTTGCCGAATCTCTTGGTCATCATGATTTCAAGTAATTTGCGGCGAAAGCAACGCAGTCAGCGATAAAGTATGCGATTCGTGGAAAACAAATTTGCCGACAATTATCAAGTCCTACTCCACAAAGGATGTATTTAACGCTAATGAAACGGCTTTATTTTTCAAATGTCTTCCACAAAAAACACTGACATTCCGAAACGAAAAATGTCACGGTGGGAAAATGAGCAAAGAGAGATTAACCGTTATGTTAGCAGTTAACATGGATGGATCAGAAAAGCTCACACCGATGATCATTGGCAAAGCAAAGAAGCCTCGATGCTTTAAAGGAATCAAGTCTCTACCAGTTGACTACAACGCGAATAAAAAGGCATGGATGACATCTGATTTATTTGCTGAATGGCTCAGAAAGTTGGACAACTTCATGTTGCAGAAAAAACGAAAAATTCTATTAATAATAGATAACTGCCCCACTCATAACCAGATACCTGATCTGTCTGCAATCAATGTGCAATTTCTGCCCCCCAACACTACTTCAAAACTGCAGCCACTTGATTTGGGAATAATCCAAAACTTTAAAATTTATTACCGAAAAGAGCTGATCCAAAGGATTTTAATTGAAATCGAGGAAAAAGGTTCATACACGAGCATCAATGTATTGGAAGCCCTCCATCTAACGGATAAAGCTTGGCGAAGCATTCGCGAACAAACAGTTTCTAATTGCTTTAGAAAGGCAGGCTTTTGCTTGGAAAATAGTCCTAATTTGGTTGATATTCTGGAGAAGGAATCTGATGAGGAAATTTGGGATACAGTTGGAACGAAACTAGGCATTCCTCCAGATATTTCGTTTGAGGAATTTGCAAGTGTCGACGAAGACGTCCAAATATGCGCTGAGTTAACAGACAACGACATTATCGACGAATGTATAGCCGACAATTGCGATGATCAAGCAGACGACGAGGAAGATCAGGAACCTGTTAATCCTATCGTAACCGTAAAGGAGGCACGATCTGCAATTAAAACACTTCGTTTATTTGCTGGACAAATGGAAAATACGCCGCAAGAATGTTTCCAGACACTTAATAATTTTGAAAAAATTATAAATTCCACAAACACTAATTTCGTACAAAAAAAATTAACTGATTATTATTTAATTCCATTGTAATTTGCATTCTTTTCTTTCTGTATTTTTTTTTTTCACCAGTATAACTCATGAACTTCTTAAATTTTCGTTAGCTGATTGAATTTTAATTTATCGAAGCTGTTTAATTTTGTTATAATGAAATGTTGATATGTATGAATGTATTTTTATAAAGTTCCTCCTAATTTTGAATAAAATGAATTATATCACAATAAATATGCTTTTTTTATTTCTAAATGCATGTACATACAATCTTATAAGGGTATAATGTCGGAAAGATAAAAAATACACAACAAAAAAAACTCTTTAAGTCGAATTTTCTTACAAATAAACTCGCTATCTCGAAATCTCCTTACGTCGAAATTTCGATAACTCGAAAAAAGTTTGGTTCCCTTGAGCTTCGACTTATAGAGTTTCCACTGTATATGTATCTGAACCGGGATGTAATGATGAACATTATGGAAGCGCCGATACGTTCTACATTGTTTCAATTATAAACGAAATGTAAAATAAAATAATTTTTCGTATTAACGTAACAGTAAAAGATCGTTAAATCCTTTCCATAAAATTTACAATATGTATACACATAACATCAATTGTTTCAATTTTTCAATGTGCAAAAATTTTGTTTTTTTTTTTTTTATTAGTAATATAGTACTTGCTGAGGATGACACTAATGTCGAAATGCATCCGATTTAAAAAATTTGTTTTATTTTTATAAATTATTTATTTAAATAAAACAATTTTAAAAGGCAAAGTCATAAAGGTGTTTTTTAATATAACTTTATAATACGTTGTGGACTTTGCGGTTTAATAATTTTTCTCGTTTTTTTGAAAACTCTAGCTTTGCAAGAGTTGAGTGTCAACAAAGGACCCGGCCCCGACCTTATTCCTCCCTATTTTCCAAAGCAATGTGCTAATCAATTGTCACTTCCTCTGCATATGATCTTCAATAAATTACTCTAATTGGGTGTCTTTCCGTCTCTTTGGAAATATTCGCAAGTCACACCTGTTTATAAGAGCGGTGATAAGGGTTTAATTGACAATTATTGAGGTATCGCCATTCTTTCAGCATCCCAAAACTCACTCCTATGATTGACCCACTCCTCAATGATCAACAACCTTTCCATTTTAGTTTCTGACATCCTCTGTAAAATGAAAAAGGATATCAAGTTGGCGCGGTTTATGCAGACTTTAGCAAAGCTTTTGACAGGGTCAATCACCAAATTTTAATTGATAAATCACGTCGTTTTGGCATTTCTAGTATGCTTTTCAATTGGCTCCGGTCCCGCTTTTGTTATCGGACTCAGTCCATCAACTTCCATCCTCTGGTGTTCCACTGGATAGCCATTTAGGCCTTCTTATGTTTAAGATCTCCATTTCTGACCTATCACAATTATTAACGAATATATCTCATCTCATCTCTTCTTTCCTTGTGACCAAAAATTGTACCGCACCATTAGAATGCACTTCAGCACTTCTTCAATCTAAGCTCCAATGTTTAGACCTGTAGTGCACTTTATTTATTTATTTTTTTTTTATTTATTTATATCAACGGACAAATGTCCTTTATAAAATATACATGATAGTTGCTTATCTAAGTGACTTACGTGATATCTTATATACTACTTAATAAAATTCATAATAGATATTAATTCAAGCTTCCACTATACAATTATCCAATAATGCAAACAAAACTAAATGTATAATTAAAAGTTACTGATTAAAAAGGTTCAATACATAGTGCTTTATGATTTCTTTTTTAGTATTAAATACATCTAAGCGCGTATTAGCTAAATTTCCAGTGGCTTTAAATCGTTCAATTGGCGAATTCATAAGATAATTACTACGGTAATAATGTAAATGAAAAATATGTTGGTTCCTTGTACTTCGGCTAGGTACTCTAATAGATAGTTCCCCCAATATGTCAGGAGCATCAATAACATCATTTAATATATTTATTAAAAACATTGTATCATAATAATATCTTCGGCTTTCTAAAGTATTGATGTTAAGAATATTCTGAATTTCACTATAATTAATATTTTCAAACGATATGGACATTTTAAAACCGATGTACCTGAAAAATTTATGTTGGATTTTTTCAAGATTAATTGTGTGTGTTTTATAGTGTGGATTCCAAACAACTGTCATATATTCTAACTTAGACCTCACTAAAGAGAAATACAACGATTTTAGAGCATGAATATTTCTAAAATCAGACGAATTTCTAATTATAAAGCCTAGCATGCGACGTGCGTTTTCAGAAACATAGTTAATGTGTTCAATAAAATTTAATGACTGATCAAAAACAATTCCAAGATCTTTAATCAAGTTTACTTGCATTAGAGAAACATTGTTAAATGAATAAGTGTAAGGAAACATACTTGTAAATCGATTAAAGACAATGAAATTGCATTTTGAAATATTAAGTTCTAATTTATTATTGCTGCAATAAGTATAAAATGAATTCAAATTTTGTTGAAGAATTAAAATATCATCATAATTTTGAATGGATTTAAAAATTTTGCAGTCGTCCGCAAATAGCAGGAATTCAACGCCATGAAACACACTATTAATATCATTTAGAAAAATTAGGAAGAGAAGTGGACCTAAGTGTGATCCTTGGGGAACACCAGATGTTGGAACTATTGGTTGAGACAAATAATTATTGATATTCACAATTAATGACCGGCTGCTAACATAATCATTTAACCAAGAAAGAATCGAACCACTAAATCCAAATTTTTCCAGTTTTTTCGATAGAAGTTCAAAATTTATCCTATCGAAAGCCTTAGTGAAATCCGTATAAATGGAGTGGACTTGTGTGAAATTATTAAATGATTTGTAAATATAGTTTTCATATGACACAAGGTTAGTGGCAACAGATCTTCCAGAACAAAATCCATGTTGATTTGCAATGATTAGTGGTCTAACTAACGGTGTAATTAGGTCTGTAACGAGACTTTCAAACAATTTAGGAATGCACGAGAGTCTGTTAATCGGTCGATAATTTTTTACATCAGTTCTATCGCCTGATTTAAAAACTGGAAAAACATAGCTTGTTTTCCATATAGAAGGAAAATAGCCAGAATTAAGTGAATTATTAAAGATTGTGAGCAGTGGGAAAACCAAATTATATGCACAATTTTTTATAAGCGTCGAAGGAAGTCCATCTGGACCTGCGTTATTAGAATTACTTAAATCGTTCATTTTCTTATACAAGGAATCAGCATCGATGGAAATATGTGCCAAATTGAATGAGTTGTTAGCTAAAGGAGGTTCATAAGATGTGTTATCTGAACAATATACGTTTGCGAAATTATTTGCGAATAAATTTACAATTTCCGAAAAATTTGAACTAAAAAGTCCATTGAAGGACATGGTATTTGGTAAATTTTTATCAGCCTTACGTGAATTTACATGATTCCAGAAGTTCTTCATGTTATTAGGGACTTGAGATTCTAATTGATAAATATACCGCTGATAATCAAGATCAGATTGTTTTTTACATAATGACCGTAACGAAGAGAATGCTTTATAATCTGATAAATATCCAGTTGATTTGTATACTCTATGAGCAGTTTTCTTCTTAATGATCAACTCTTTTAACTCAGATGAGAACCATTTAGGATAGTTTGCTTGGCTTAAGTGGACTTTCGGAACATATAATTCAATTAAATTATTTAAAACATCATAAAAATATTGTATTGAATCATCTATTGATAAAATTTGCAATTGTGACCAATTAAATACACTCAAAGAGGTGTTAATACTATTAAAATCAGCAGCTTTAAAATTGAATGCAGTGTGTAGGTTATTATTACTAATTTTATAATTTTTAGCTTGTAAACTCACATCAATTTCAAGTGCAGGATGGTAAATATCAAGTGGTAAAATTGGATCATCTGATTTTATAACTATCAATGAATCTAAGTTAGAAAAAACTAAGTCTAAAATATTATTACAAGTATTTGGAAAAATATTAAATTGTTGGAAATTCAGAAAAGAGAATACCTCAATGATTTCGATACTTTTTACGTTTTTATTATTAAGTGACCATGTATCAGCTGACCAATTAACATTTCGCAAATTATAATGGCCAGTTACGATTAAATTAGAGGTGGGATAAGTCTCCGACATGTTGAGAATATCATCTGCGTGCATTTGATAATGTTCCGGTGAAGCGTCAGGTGGCAAATACGTGGTTGTAATGATCGTGCGTATAGGTTTTGTGTCAATTGAAACAAACAGCTGTTCTAAGTTGTTGTACTTGCATTGCAATAATAGGTGTGTTTTTTTGGTTATCCCGTGCAGGTTTGGGTAACTAAACTCCATATAAAAAAATGACAGCTGACGCACCTGTCATTTTTTTTATATGAAGTTTCGTTACCCAAACCTGCACGGGATAACCAAAAAAACACACCTAATGTTGATTTGATTGAGTTTTTGACAGCAATAAGTACTCCTCCTCCATGCAGTTTATTAGAAGTCGCGTTGTTACGATCACATCGGTAGATGGTATATCCATGTAAGCCTAATTCAGATGAGTGGAAGTTTTCATTCAACCAGGTTTCGGTGAAAATAACAACATCGTATAGTATAGTCGAAACAGTGCTACGCAAATGTGATAGTTTTGATCTAATTCCACGAGTGTTCTGGTAATAAATATGCAATTCTAGTTTTTTGTAGATTGACGCGATATAATCTGAGGTATGCTATTCACGTACTTTATTGTTAAATTCGGGTCAGTTTTCTTCAAAAACAATCTCTATCTTAATGTCGCTAAATGCCAGGTGATTGAACGAAATCGTTTACGATTTTTTAATGCAGACTATGGTAGTAGTCTGGCTGGTGTTGTGGTTAGTACGGGGTACGCGCACCTTCGGTGCACAGGGTCATGAGTTCAAGACTCACCGTGAGCGAATTCAGTTGATTGTAAGAAATGTCAGCTACCTTAATAATTTAGAGCCAAATAGAGTCGACCACATCAAAAATCTTGGTGTTATTTTGGACAAAAAAATGTGTTTCAATTTGCATTAGGACAGGATTTTGTCTTTGGCCTGTAAGCAGCTCGGTTTAATTAAAAGACGGGCAAAAGAGTTTGAAAATATTTGGATCACTCAATCCTTATACACCGAACTTCTGCGATCTATACTTGAGTCTGCTTGTGTAATTTGGAATCCAGTGTATGAGCTACATCGTGACAGATTTGAATCAATTCAAAAGCAATTTAAACTTTTTTTTTGAGAGACCTTTATAATCCGCGTGACTTTCATAACCTCCCTACTTATAATTACAGTTTGAATTTCATGACTCTTTCATAATATACCGCCCTGATCATATAAAAACGCATAGCTTTTCCCCCGGTGGCCGCATCGAGGTGGGACAAGTATGTATTCTTAAGTCATATAGATACGACACAATAAAATTTTGGGTAAATTTTACCTTCCATACCTTTCCAGCGGTCATCAAACGTTCGGGGATTGTAAATTTTGGTATATAGTTGTGCTCAAAATGTGTGTGCTCTGTGTAATATCACTGAAGTGACATGCTTCGCTAAAACTGCTGAGCTTGTTTTATTGTTCACCAGATAATACTTTTTATGATGATAACTTATTTGGGACATGCTCTTCTTTCAATTAACCATAATTATGAGAATGAAAGTTGTACGGTTGAGCGCAAATGGAGGGGAAAAGACGAGGGCGGTAAATTACCGCCGCGCGCCCGGTAATGTCACAAAAAATGCGCGCCCACTTGAAGGTTAAGGAGTACCAACACTTTACTGTCTATGGTTATAACGAACCCCTAAATAGATGCTGCCGAAATTTCAATTCCCTTAGTATTCACTATTCTTCAGGCATGTCTAAATCTGTCTTCAAGAATAATCTATCAATGGGCCTTTTTACATCCCAGTCTTACGGCCGACAATACTACTACAATCTGGGTGCAGCGCAAGCTTTCGTCCAGAATTATATTTACCTGAGTAGGCAAGACTACTCTTTCTGCTCAAGCCACACGTGGCTGCCTCCAAGGAGGTGTACTATCCCCCCTCCTGTGCTGGTTGGTAGTTGATAGATTGATGTGGAGGCTTAGCTCAGCTAGGTTCTCCACTCAGGGGTATGCGGACGACTTGGTAATCACGGTTAATGGCAAATTTGTGGAGGTCTTACCTGATGTTTTGCAAAACGCTCTGCAAATAGTACAGGAATGGTGCACAGCTAATGGGCTGTGTGCTAATCCACCAAAAGCCGCAGTGATGCCATTCAGTAGGAAGGGGCCGCTACGAGCATTGAAGTGTCTTCTCTTCTCAGTACCGCATAGCCCCATGTGAGGCCATTGTGCATCAACTCAGCCGTTTACAGGCAATTTCGAGTCAACGTTACATTGAATATCAATTCGGAGTGTATATAATGTTGCAAGCACTATATATTTCCTATCCGCACATGTAAGGAAATTTTGGACTACGCCGAGATTCGATCTCCGAACCTCTAGATTACTAGCATCGTAGAGTGTGACTCAACCAAGTGAGCCACAGAGCGGTGATGTGTCCCTCAATGTATAATTCCATGCCAGAAACTGTCAAGTATCTGGGAGTCATTCTAGAAAGGAAATTATTCTGGAAAGAGCACCTCAGTGTGGTAACAGAGAAAGCAACTAAGGCCTTATGGATCTATTTCATATCTATATATCTATACTCTGTAGTCTATAATTATGGAATAACATTCTTCTGGCAAAAAGAAAATTCATAACTTTCAAAACTGATTGATAAAGTTAAATTTGTGGTGTACTCAAGCCACTCCACTGTAAATTTAATCCAACATCTGGGTAAACTTTTTAAATATTTAGACTAGATTTTCAAATGTTACTAGAAGGCAGGTTGTTTAATGTCACTTCTCCAAATAAAACAGCATCCACACGGGCTGGCAAATGCCAACCGAAAAATTATGTAATCAAAATTTCATTTTGGAAGTTTTCATAAATTCAGTTATCAAAATCGGACACTCTGTGTCTGTATTATCCCCGCAGGGGGAGTGTGTTCATGTGACACACATATTTGGTGAGTTGCGACACCACGGACCCGAGCAGCGCAGGGAGGCCCCTGGTATGGTTGATACGCCATGGCGTGGATCTGTACAAAAGACCTTCGGGAGTTGACGGTCCCGAGCTCCCGAGCTCGTCATGTATGGGTGACACAGCATAGCATGACTTTTTCCCTATTCCTTCAAAAAGTCAGCTATACAAGCTCACACGACGCAGTGCTTCCTCGTAGGGGAGAAACCACATATAAGCACAGCCGAATAAGTACACAGATAGTTCACGTAGTACAAATAAACGGCACCAAAAATTTACATTATTTCAATCGAACGAAGAGAAGCTACACGTTGCCTTGCAATTCGTACCTCCATGCGAAGAGAGCTCATTTGTTCTCTTCAACAATCTATGTGTACTCCGCGTGGTGCCGCGAGTATGCCACGTAGTGCTGTGTAGTCCCATGTAGGTCCATGCATGCCGGAAAGATATTTTTAGCTACATTGCGGCAACGTTGATTGAGAGAACGATATACAAATTTAGTAATCCTCTCAATTGTAAACAACTGCCGTTGTCATGGAGTACGCGTTGTAGATGACTTATGTGAAGTTGGCCGGGTAAATCTTCCAATCACCTCGAAACGTTTGTGCCGGATGCGGAAACGTTTGTGCCGGATTGTGCCACCCTAATTTTCGTTTGTGCCTCGCTAATTATTTAATTATAGCATGTTTAAATTCAGAGTGTGAAGTTAGCCTGTAATTGTAAAAATTTGCTCGGATGGGAATAAATTTGGTATCAATCGAAAGGAAATCGTTTGTGCCATGATTTTTGCGTTTGTGCCGTCTTAAAACGCAAGGACTCACGAGAAATAAAGGAAAAACCGACTGGTTTATGTCTTGAGTAAGAGTGCAATGTTGTACACAAGCCCATTGTGAACTTAGTCTGCAGAATGTGAAGTTAGCCTGTAATTTGCTGGGATGGGAGTAAATTTGGTATCAATCGAAAGGAAATCGTTTGTGCCATGATTTGTGCGTTTGTGCCGCCTTAAAACGCAAGGACTCCGGAGAAATAAAGGAAAAACCGACTGGTTTATGTCTCGAATAAGAGTGCTATGTTGTACACAAACCCATTGTGAACTTTATCTCACGTGCCGTTAAGCTCCATCCAGACTGGTTGTTGTCATTGCATCCAAACTGGCCGCCATTTGGTTGTCCGTCCAGTTTTGATATTCAATACGGCAAAAGTGAAAATTTTTCTGCAATTTTGCAAACTTTTGTTTTGTTTTGTGAAAAATTGAATAATTGTTAAATGGCCGAGTAATAATTCAGACGCGCAGATTCCGATTTTGATAATTAAATTTAAATAATCTCCAAAATTAAAGTTTGGGTATGTCATTTTCAGCCTCCATTTGGTTGCTAGTGTAGATGCTAAGTTTAGATGAAATGTCAAATGTCAATCTGACGTCCAGATCGTGTCATTACCGAGATCAATGCGTTGTTTTTTCAAGTGGCACATCCACGTTTGCGAAAAATATAATGAAATGGAATTATTTTAATAAATAAAAGAACAATTGAATTGAGGAAACACAACTTTTATTTGGTCCTTTTTTTTTAGGCGACGAAAAAATAAAGACTCATATCTTAGTGTCCGAAGCGACTACCATTTATTACATATGTATGGTTGAACCACGGCTTGGAGTTTTCAGCATTGTCGATATTTTCCAACCTCCTTATTTAAGCGATATAGAAAGTGTGGTTTGGTATGATGTGGTTTTGGCGGGCATTCGTAATATCTTGATAGGGTTAACCCACAGTGGATCTAGGAGTGAAGTGAATGGGCGCAGTGGGCCTTCCGGTGAATAGTCTACATATGAAATGAGTATCCAATTGAAGAAAGACTTTTCGGCTAAATTTTTCGTTCGCTGTATGTAGCCAATAACTAGGGAGGAATTCAGTCCATAAGATGAATGTTTGGATGATCAAATCGAAAGCATCCTACAAGATACTGATTCGACAGCTCACAATCATGATAAGCCATTGGCATACCTAAACTGAGTTTCCTACTTCTTCTTTTAGCGGTGGAGAAGGTGTGGAACCGCTGTGCATGTGTGTGGATTTGAGGTATGGTTCGTCAATGTTAATGCATGTGATGTTTAGGTAGGACTGTTCAGAAAACCGGGATCCCGGTACAAAACCGGTGCTCAATCAGTACCGGACCCGATATTCTAAAGCACCGATATCCCGTTTTTTTTGCACCTGTTCAATACCGAGTCGGTTTTTCAGTACCGTTTTAAAACCGGCCGACGAGTCGGTTTTTTGGTGCCGAGTTAAGAACCGACCGAAGGGTCGGATTTTCGGTACCCAGTTAAAAAGAACCGACGAGTCTGTTTTTTGGTACCGAGTTTAAAAGAACCGACGAGTCGGGTTTTTGGTACCGAGTTAAAATGGACCGACGAAGCAGGTTTTTGTTACCGAGTTAAAATCGACCGACGAGTCGGTTGAAGATGGATGAAATAGGTAATTTATGGAAACATGCAGAGCAATGAAACCTACTTTGAAGCGTACGCGCACTCTTTTGAGGCTGCCGTCCCCAAAATGGAATGCCTGTTTTCTCGAGAAAATACGCGTCCGATCGACTTGGCAGAAACACTAAGGTAAATTTAGGTCGACAATTTTTTTGGGGTTACCCGCCCCAGAATGATACCCTTGTTTTCTCTGGGAAATACTCGTCCAATCGGCGTGGTAGAAACACTAAGGTAAATTTGGGTCGCTGATTCCGAATTTAGATGCCAAAAACAAGAAAAAAATGTTTGGGGTTCCGGCCCGAAATGGTACCCCTGTTTTATCGGGAAAATACTCGTCCAATCGGCGTGGTAGAAACACTAAGGTAAATTTGGGTCGCTGATTCCAAATTTGATGTAAAAAAAAAAAAATTGGGGTTGCCCGCCCCGAAATTGTACCTCCCCTGTTCTCTCGGGGAAATACTCGTCCAATCGGTGTGAAAAATGTTCGTGGTTGCCCGTCCCAAAATGGTACTCCGGTTTTCTCTGCACCGTATGTTTCTACATACGTGTACGTGTATTGCTAATACTTGCGCTGTCGAAATCATGCCTCTCATATCGATATCTCAATCTCCCTATCAGCATCAAACAGCATGAAACCAACCTCTCCATTTCTATGATCATGCATACAATACACCATGCCACTTCGAAGCCGATCCAAAGAAAAATCCATTCGGGGCGGGCAGCCCCAAAAAAATTTTTCTTGTTTTTTGACATCAAATTCGGAATCAGCGAACCAAATTTACCTTAGTGTTTCTACCACGCGTATTCGACGAGCATTTCCCCGAGAAAACAGGGGTACAATTCGGGGGCCGGCAACCCCAACAAAAAATTCTGGGGCGGTAACCCCAAAAAAATTGTTCGACCTAAATTTACCTTAGTGTTTCTGCCAAGTCGATCGGACGCGTATTTTCTCGAGAAAACAGGCTTTCCATTTTGGGGACGGCAGCCTCAAAAGAGTGCGCGTACGCTTCAAACTAGGTTTGATTGCTCTGCATGTTTCCATAAATTACCTATTTCACCCAACTTCAACCGAATCGTCGGTCGAATTTAGCTCGGTAACAAAAAACTGCTTCGTCGGTTCATTTTAACTCGGTACCAAAAACCAGACTCGTCGGTTCTTTTTAACTGGGTACCGAAAAACCGACTCGTCGGCCGGTTTTAACCCGGTACTGAAAAAAACGGGATATCGGTACTTTAGAATATCGGGTCCGGTACTGATTGAGCACCGGTTTTGTACCGGGATCCCGGTTTTCTGAACAGTCCTACCTAAACATCACATGCATTAACATTGACGAACCATACCTCAAATCCACACACATGCACAGCGGTTCCACACCTTCTCCACCGCTAAAAGAAGAAGTAGGAAACTCAGTTTAGGTATGCCAATGGCTTATCATGATTGTGTGCTGTCGAATCAGTATCTTGTAGGCTGCTTTCGATTTGATCATCCAAACAATCATCTTATGGACTGAATTCCTCCCTAGTTATTGGCTACATACAGCAAACGAAAAATTTAGCCGAAAAGTCTTTCTTCAATTGGATACTCATTTCATATGTAGACTATTCACCGGAAGGCCCACTGCGCCCATTGACTTCACTCCTAGATCCACTGTGGGTTAACCCTATTAGAACATCCACGTACCTTGTCCCAAGATATAACGAATGCCCGCCAAAACCACATCATACCAAACCACACTTTCTATATCGCTAAAAGAAGGAGGTTGGAAAATATCGACAATGCTGAAAACTCCAAGCCGTGGTTCAACCATACATACATATAATGGTAGTCGATTCGGACACTAAGGTATGAGTCTTTATTTTTTCGTCGCCTAAAAAAAGAGGACCAAATAAAAGTTTTGTTTCCTCAATTCAATTGTTCTTTTATTTATTAAAATAATTCCATTTCGTTATATTTTTCGCAAACGTAGATGTGCCACTTGAAAAAACAACGCATTGATCTCGGTAATGACACGATCTGGACGTCAGATTGACATTTGACGTTCATCTAAACTTAGCATCTACACTAGCAACCAAATGGAGGCTGAAAATGACATACCCAAACTTTAATTTTGGAGATTATTTAAATTTAATTATCAAAATCGGAATCTGCGCGTCTGAATTATTACTCGGCCATTTAACAATTATTCAATTTTTCACAAAACAAAACAAAAGTTTGCAAAATTGCAGAAAAATTTTCACTTTTGCCGTATTGAATATCAAAACTGGACGGACAACCAAATGGCGGCCAGTTTGGATGCAATGACAACAACCAGTCTGGATGGAGCTTAACGGCACGTGAGATAAAGTTCACAATGGGTTTGTGTACAACATAGCACTCTTATTCGAGACATAAACCAGTCGGTTTTTCCTTTATTTCTCCGGAGTCCTTGCGTTTTAAGGCGGCACAAACGCACAAATCATGGCACAAACGATTTCCTTTCGATTGATACAAAATTTACTCCCATCCCAGCAAATTACAGGCTAACTTCACATTCTGCAAACTAAGTTCACAATGGGCTTGTGTACAACATTGCACTCTTACTCAAGACATAAACCAGTCGGTTTTTCCTTTATTTCTCGTGAGTCCTTGCGTTTTAAGACGGCACAAACGCAAAAATCATGGCACAAACGATTTCCTTTCGATTGATACCAAATTTATTCCCATCCGAGCAAATTTTTACAATTACAGGCTAACTTCACACTCTGAATTTAAACATGCTATAATTAAATAATTAGCGAGGCACAAACGAAAATTAAGGTGGCACAATCCGGCACAAACGTTTCCGCATCCGGCACAAACGTTTCGACGTGATTGGAAGATTTACCCGGCCAACTTCACATAAGTTTGTAGATGCGAAGGTATTCATAGGTTTGTAATTATGTGCGTATCTATTGCATTCTTATGATTGGCAAAGCAAGCAAAAATGTATTTCTTGTTTGTTGATGAATTAGAAGGACGATGGAGAATTCACATTATAAAGAGGGATATCATTTTTCATGAAATTTTAAATGGATTTTTTTTCATGTGATTTTTTAATCGAATTTTCAAGTACAGTCTTGACTCGATCATCCGGATTAATTATTGGAAGGGGAAATCCGGACCAAGACCAAAAATCCGGATAAGTGCAATCATTTTTTTCTGTAGAAAAACCGCCGAAACAAATTAAAAAGAGGATAAAATATTGATAAATGTATTTTTTAAAGTATTCACCGTGTTCTTGCTCAAACTGCCCCATAAGTAAGTACGAGATCAAATCTGCCATTACACCTTGAACATCATAAATATTCGGAGTGTAAAGTCAACATTTCCTGCCAAAATCCTGACTATAGAATACATGGTGGTAACTTTTAATGATCCGGATTAAAGGTGATCCGGGTTACCAAGTCAAGACTGTATCGTGAAAAGAAAAAAAGAAATTCTTGCATTTGATGAGTGTGATGCGTTTTCAAATTTTATAGTGATTCTTAACCCTGAAATCGACTACGCACCATCACATTTATCCCGTTTCGATGAAATTTTTCATGATTTTGATCTGATTTTTCGCACAGTATTTACCGTGCCGATGTACTTACTTTCCGGGTACACTGCGGCTAGTCGAAGTAAAAATAAATAACAGGCGCGACAATCCAGCATTGGACTAAGGCCGCAGGATGTGTTAGTGACATCCTATTTCCAAGATCTTATCTGCTTTTTGTTGAGGTAATGAGATCAGCATCACGCTCAGCAGTGTTATTTATCCCCATAAATGGGTACTCGTTTAACATCTGAGTGAGATCATAGTCCGTCACAAGCTCGTGAGTTCGAAAAACACCATGGAACACGGTGAGATTCGAACTCATGAGCCTGTGCACCGAAGGTGCGCGCACTAACCGCTAGACCAGCCAGACTAATTAGTAGTCGAAGTAAGCAGGATAAGTTTTTTTTTGATAGAAATTGATGAGCTTTGTGTTACTTTTAGAGCTTTTATATAGGTAGCTAATCGACGATAAGTCTGTGTCCATACAATGATAATTCGTACGGGTCTTTTTCTATTTAAAATAAAATTACAAAAAATATTGAGTAGGAAAGGGCTCAAAATTGTTCCTCATTTTAGAATGATAATGATGTATTTCACACTCATATAAGGATAGCCTATCTTCTTCTCTGTACCGTAACCCCTTGTGGGTATGGTGCGTTCACTCAGCCGTTTATAGGCTACTTCGAGTCAACGTTACATATAGAGGAGTGTATATAATGTTGCAAGCACTATACAGGGTGTCCCGCATTAGGTGGTCAATACTTTAAGGGTTGATAGCACAACTTGTTTCAGCAAGCTACCAATACAATCGAAATTTTTTTTATCGTTACCCGCACTTTTTATGAAAGTCATCGAAAATCGTGACTTGGCATGAAAAATCAGTTTTTATTTTACGAAACGGTGATTTGTATGAGGCACCTAAGTTGAGCATCATCTATTCGACGAAGCATAACCTTTCCGTACTCAAAGTATTCGACGACGATTCCTTCCTTTATTGGAAGAAGAATTTTAGGGGGCAGAAAACGATATGAGTCTTAATTTTTCACATCTTTCTCACATTTTTCCATATGAGCAAAATTTGAAAATTTAGGATTATAAGTAGGAATGTTTTTAAAATTTTTCGTAATTATAAAAACCATTCCAAGCCGAAACCCTTACAGATTTATGAGCATCCCGTGAAGTCTTGTTTTATTTTTAGGGTCTCACCCGCAGAAAACCCTCCCAATTCCTTAATCCAATTTAATTTGTGGATGAAATAAAGCGGCAGCAGATCCCGAGATTCTAAAAAGCCTAATTTTCGGCTCATTACAGTGATTTGGACCTGAGTTTTGTAAGATGGCCTACGACAGGTTTAATGAAAACGCGGTGATCACATTTATTGTGTCGATTACTTTACAACTTAGAACTTACAGGCTACTCCTACTATAGTCTACTACAATAGGTTCAAAATAGCCCCAAACCCAAACATAAAAAAAAAGAAATTTTTGATTCCAAATTGTTGAATACACTGCCCAATATACGCAGTAAAAAGTTACACCGATTTGCGCCATGGATTAAGGGAGGAGGGGGTGGCAAAGGGATAAAAATTCAGTTTTTTGCAAATATCTGGAAAAGTATGAGTCTGACCTTAAAAAGCTCTGAAGACGAAAGAAACTACCCAAAATTAGCTTTGTGATGATATATAACACTCTTGATATTTTCTCAGAAAATTATACCATAGACCCAAAAGTATTATAGTGAATTTACATTTTTTGAGTTTTACATTTCGCACTGTAACTCTTGATAAAATAGACTTACGATCATAAGATGACTTTGCTTATAATGTTTATTTGGATGAACTTCAACTTCTATGTCTGCCTCAGCGTGTACAATAATTAATCAATAGGAAAATCATGAAACTTTCATAATAGCGACGTTTTTTTCGCATCGCGGGTAAATCTGACTCGAAAAAACGATCGCGGGTAACATCCCGGTTAAGACCAAACAGCTGACATTTGACAGTTTTTGCGCATCTTTGACTCACCTTCGTCGGCCTATTTTTTAGATGTGGTGGATTTTATCACAAAAGATGATTATTTCTTTGCAAAATCTTTTCTCGTGATGAGAGAATAAATGATTGGCATTTGTCTCAGTGCATCCATGTGCGTTTGAGCTTGTTTTTCATTACAAAACGTAATGCTTTCTATTCCCTAGCACAGTTTTACTGCAAAAAGCAATAATAGATTTATGACGAAAATAGAAAAAAATATTTTCAAGACGTGCACTGCATATATCCATGGAAACTTCTAAAAACTAAATAAGAAGAAGCAAAAAGGAAACAAAATATATATAAAAAAGTGACTGAAGTTTGTAGGTTTCGTTTGGCCCCCCTATACATACAACCTACCCCGAATTCGTTAAATTTGCCTTTCGCGATTCTGATATCAACACTTGTAAATGTATTTTCAAGTTATGAATTCACATTCTTTAATATTTTTAAATACATCGAAGCGATATTTTAAAACATACATATATGCGAACAGAATATTAAATAACAAAGAAATAATAATAATTTGGTGTAACGGTTGTTGCACTGCAAATGCCGCGATAACTCAACGGTCTAGTACTGCACTCAACGACAACTAAACCTAATTTGTAGAATACACGGAGATCAACAATTCGTGAAAATATAAATGGCATCCGTTTAAATATAAAAATAAATACTGCAATGTTTTGTAATTTCTTGTCCTATTTTCTATTATTATTAATCAGTTAGTCGGTTTTGTATTTCCACAGAGAGCATGGCACTCTGTATTTAATGAATGACTCGAGTTTGATGAGAACTCAATGAAGCGCGAAAAAAAAATCTAATATCCAAGGGAAAACTGAATTGGCGGAAGACACCTCTTTTGAAGAAACACAATATTTAGGGTGTATGCATGTTCATTATGTATGTACCTATAGAAATACGAGACATTTGTCTATTTCTTCTATCTGTACATCTTTGTTAACACAAAATTGTTTGTTAACACAAAATTACATAATAATCTGAGAATTTTACAAAACACAAACACTTCAACGCCGAGAAAATTCGCTGTAAAATTGCAGTTTTCCCAATTTGATCTTCATTTCATATTTCATCGTGTAATCGATCTTATATCTTATTTATTTCATTAATCAATGAGTGTCTAATTAATACAAAGTTTCGCATACATTCATCCAATTATTTTTTTCCAAATCATACATATGTATGTTATTTTTCGCGGGTGGGGTTTTGTAAATCATAATCATGCATGCACCCATCTATGGCATAGACACGCCCTAGCGCAGGAGATGCAATAGTGCGAATCAAGAAATAAAAGAAATCGGGATGATACGCTCTCATATCATATGTTAACCAATGGTAAATTGTGTGTACATAAATTGAAGACAAAATATAAAAATATAAAGGAGAATTCATATTTGGGAATAAGTACATACATATGTAGGTATATGGGATAGCATAATATAAATTTATGAGTAAGAATTTATCGAAAAGACAAAAGTTTTATTTTTTTTGCATGTCTATACAACTGCGTTAACGTTTTTTATATGATTCCTTATATTATAAGACTTTGTGGCAAACGCTGTCGCACTTACATCACAAAATATGTACATGACATACCCCGACATTCTCAATCCTCTACGTGCTACAGACGTTTAAAGATAAAGATTATCTGAAAATTCACATTCTCGGTTTACTAAAGTCGCAATGTTTTCAAATTTATACTAGTTACAATATCAAAAAAGCTTAGCAAAGTCACAGAAAATTTATGTAAGAAACAAAATTCGCTGCATTACAATCGGATAGACAACTCAGTTTCTTCAAAACTTCAATTAATTTGTTTGGTACCCCCCAAAACCAATAAATATATTCTTATGTACACATCTTAATTTACTCTAATTTTCTCTAACTTCTGCCAAGGTGATGTATCGTACACGTACATATTGTTTAAATCGTTGCGAAATTTGAATGTCGCATAATATTAAAAAATAATCCAATTAAGTGTTCCTTTTGTTATGTATACATATGTATATGTATCTTCAGACATATTCTACATTAGTACGTATTTCATGAAACTTGCAATCAAGCAATAAAATCAGTATATCAATTGTATAGTAATCATTTCAATCTTCAATGAACATCGTTTCAACATCAAAACATTTTCATTCATATGCACATTCGTGGATTTTGATCTCGTGTACTAGCCCAGTAAAAAAATGTCCAATTGCTAGCAAACGTCTTATTATTATGATTCTTACATACGTTTATTGCCTGTGCTATTTGTATTGTCTTCTCTCTCATAATTAAAACGTCCACGCGCGTCCACACATTAAACTATCGCCAATCGGCCAACCGCGGCCAACGTGTACATACTGTTTCCGTAGCAACGCGAATAAACAAAATGTGATACGCACATAAACAAAAGGAGCTACGTGAGAGCGACGCTAAATAGAATGACATATAAGAGACAAAAATACTCTCTACTCAAGAGAAGACTTTATTTCTGGCGAAATCGTTTCTCTTTGGACGCATGATGCGTCCAACTTGAAATTTTACTTGGGACAAGTGCTTATATGGAGTTGGCATCTCTGTCTAGTTAATTGGCTCTGTGATATAAGCGTACGTGTCTAGTCTCGGAGTTGGCGGCTTCGCAGAACCCAAGCCTCGAAGGGGCCAGTTAGGGAGAATGGCCTTGCGCCTATACCTAGCTGGCTTGTGGATTGATGACCACACGGCCCGAATCAAATTGCTGCTTAGTAAACGGATGGGGGCCACCCCTATGTGAACGGTAGCGCTACGAGTCTGCTTTAAGCAGACGAGTAGTAAACAGGCATAACGATCCTGCGGAGGCATCCGAATTCGTTAGGACTTCCGAAAGGGGGCCAAAGGAGGATCACACCTGCTATAGAGAAATCTTTAGCGAATAGTGTACCTCGGGGATGGGCGTGCCCAGGGGACCATGGTCCCTACCCATCAAGGCGTTGGTCTCGAGGGGGTATGTGGTGCTCGACAAGTCGACCAGCTAGAGTCGCATCCCAAGGTGGGGATCCAAAGGGAGGCATCCCGGCGGTAAACACCATTCCGGCTTTAAGCCGGATAAATCTCGTCGTCCCGCAAGGGAGGGAGGTTATGGCTGCATAGCTCAGGTACTCCTAATGGCGAAGCGTAGTAGACGCAGGATGGATGTGTCTGTATTATTGTTAGGTCACTCGATAATTTTACAGTTTCACACAAAATACTATGAAAACTTGCTGTTTTAGTTTGAAAAGTGACATTAACCCTTCTGTCGGCACAAAGGTCTGGCCAGACCTTTGGCACTATATTTTGGTCATAAAAGTATAGAAGATGAAATCGCAGCGACTTCATATTTCATGATATCCTAGAATAATATGTTTAGAATCATTTTGCAAAAATTTGAAAAAATCGGTTGAAGTTTTAAGTATGTTTTTGATGATTTTCAATTTATAGTGCTTTTTGATACCCAATAGGTCTGGCCAGACCTACAGTTTTTCCCCCCATTCTTCTCTTGAAGTAAAAGGTGCAAATATGAAATTCTCTCAAAATTCTCCTATTTATGATGTAAGAATGTCATTAAAATTCAATTTGTACTATAAACGATAAAAATTTCTGAGACTTTTCTTTGAAAAGCCGTGAAGCTCGGGAAATAAGTATGCCTAATTTCATCACATTTTATAACATCACCTAATCAACTGAGATTTGATTCAAGGAAATTCAAACCAGTTTTTTTCCTTTGTAATAGTTAGGACTAAGTATCAGAGACTTACGAACGTCTTTCTAAATAGATTTGATCAAGAAATTTACGAAAAATTTAAAATGAAATGATTTTCGTGCTTTAAAATTCCCTATTTATTTCCACCTACTTCCCTAAATCTGCAGACTAATATCGAGGTAAAATCTACTAACAAATCGCCAAATATTTACCCAAAGATATTGGTATTGAAAAATGCGAACAAACTTTCTACTAGATATATGCTACGAAAATAGATAAGCAAAAAGGTTTGAAAATAAGGGAAAACATGTTTATAATAATACCACCTCAAAATATGTGCACTTCAAAACGTTGCTAGTGTGTCTACAAAAATGATTTTAATGCTTTTATTGTTTGAAAATGGCAGTAAGGAATTGATAGAATGATTCTACCGATAAAAATTTCACCTTTTCTAAAAAATAAAAATTTTTTCTCAGTAGGTCCAGCCAGACCTATTGGGTATATAATATGCATATTGTAGTAGGTGCCGACAGAAGGGTTAAACACCTCGCCTACTGGCAACATTTGAAAATCTAGTCTAAATATTCAAAAAGTTTACCCAGATGTTAGAGCCACTTTTTGATGGCATTTTCTTAGTGTATGTGCATTCTATTGTACAATAAATTCAATGACCGATGTACACCGCTGTACAATTGACAACTGAATGAAACGCCACTGCATAAATAAATTGGAAATCTAAATTTGGCTGCGAGTGAGATTGTTACTGGAGTGGAATCGATGACTGCTTCTATTCCAATTACCATCGCCAGCTACCAACTGGCAGATCGTGTGTTTGACGGTTCGGATATTTCGACCAGTGAATGGTATAATCAGTCGATGGGATGGCCCTTTCTTAGTCAAATGTCGCTTTTGTTTCACGAGCAATCTAGAAGAGGTTTTTATCCAACATCCTGAGCTAGTGTTTTTTCTTAACAAGTTTTTTTTCTTATTTTTTAACTTCGCACTTTTGTAGCTCTGCATTCCTCAGTTTTCTTCCGTTGATACGATTCTAAATACGTTTTAAATATTATGAAGTTTAAATATCTTAACTAGACTTTCTATATAAAAAAAAAATTACGACTACGTGAAAGCAACCTACATATACATATAAACTATTTAACCGTTTCAAAGTAAAACACTCAAAGTATTCGTCAGAACGTTTCAAGACTTCTAAATAAATTACTTGCCGATTCACTCAACTAAATTTTTCATTTTTACACTTGAATAGATATGAACTTTTTCCCCCAAGTACGTATACTCATTAAAATCTTCTCAATGCCCTCCATCTATTCATTCCAATGCTTTCAAGGTTTCGCCTCCTAGTTCTATAGTGTATTATAGGACTTGTTTGTATCTTTGGCACTACATTTGTAGTATTCAGAAACCGATAGCCAGATTTTCCCAACTTGTACTCTATAGGTACTTCTTAAATCGAATACATATGCCCAGAAAACCCAAACGTATGTTTATTTAACCCAAATCGTTTTCTCTCTCTCTCTCTCTCTCTGTAGTGCATTTCATATCAACATACCCTTTTTTTACATCCTCAATTTTTTATTCGACCTTCGACGTTCTACACCCTCTGTCGATTCACTTCAGAACTTTTTTTGTGTGTTTTTTTTACTGAACTAACAGCGCGCGGCGGCTCTACTGGTGGTGCACTCTGCACTCTCGACACTCGAGAATCAGATTTCGTCCTTGTACATTCTACAATAATATCGTGAAGAGCTGAAGAGAGAAAAGTTTCTGGCTAAAATCAACCAGCAGAAAATAACTTTAAAGTATACATACTCACTTGTGAGTGAGGAGAGTTCAGTTTAACCAGCGAAGAGTTGAGCCTCCTCGCAGTTCGACGAAGCAGACATAGACCAGAAAAAATTGGTAAACGATAGCTTGAGGATTTGCCCTTCACATCACACCAGAGACGTTGGCGGCGCGGCTACACCATAGTTCGAGTATGGCGAAACGACGAGGACGACGTCGCTGCAATACCCGATTCAATGCCGCAAAATGTATTTTTGTACAAATAAACGAACTGAACTGATGCCGAAAAAAATATCCTAGTTGTAAACTTACGAGTGTAGTATATGTGATCAGCGTTTTTTTTTATTTTCCGTGTACGAAACTCAGCGTGTAGTGCGGCGGAAAAAGAAAGTAAGACGAAAAAAGAAAAGTTATTCACTTTCGGGTGAAACTTTATATTGACAGAAGGTCTTGACGAAAAAAAAAATTGAAAATAATATTGGAAAGAAGAGAAGTGACGCCGGAGAAGGGCGTCCGTCTGTTGGCTGAGAATTGAAAACTCTTCGCGTGCTGGTGCTAGCGTTTCTCTCATTGAAATTATACACAAAAGTATACATGAGAATGTTGACACACATCTCGTTTGCCTGCTTTGACAAATGTCCGTGATATAATCTTCAGAGAATTGAATAAGCTTATTGCTTTCTAGATTGAGATCCTGAAAATTCATTTTAAGTTAAGTTCCCTTTTGACAATACATTATTATTGTACGCACCTGTTCAAGTATCTGGTGAACCTCGAAAATGGGCATGTTTCAGGGGACCGTTGTCTCTATCCATCAAGTCATTGGACTCGAGGTGGTTTTTATATAACCCAGCTACAGTCCCGGGGTTCTGTTTATGAAGGGTAGTGCAATCTCTGAACGAAGAAATCCTTATTCGACTTTGTGACGTCGTGTCGATAAAACTACCGGAGGTCCAAGCAGTCCGAAGGGCTGGGAGTTTTTTTTGTCATAGACGCAGTTTTGTTGACTTCGTCTTCGATAAATCTTTTTAGTGCTTTTATAGCTTTTGAAATTTAGTCTTGCAGATTTCCTTAGAAGCATTGTATGGATGACACCTCTTTCGTCAGCGTTACAAAATGCGCGGATGTCTCGCAAAAGGCGAATTGCTTCACAGGACCAGCTCCAGCAAATCAGCCATCAGCGCGGGTATCAGACTTGCGTAGGCGTAGTCAATGGAAGCGGCGGAGAAGCTCTTCGAAAGTTTTGACAAGGAACTAATAGACTTTATCCACACAATGCCCATGAGGAAAACTCGAAGACTAAATTTCAAAAGCTATAAAAGCACTAAATATAAATATGACGAGCTTCGACTTTTTTCGAATAGGTTAATTAGGCGTAAGAAACGTAAGCATCTTGACGAGCAGTTGATGCAAATAAACCAAAGACTAGTTAGTAGGAACAGTAGACGAGCGTACAAGCTGATTAATTCAATTAAAAGTGGATACCAACCCAGGACCAGCCTCTGTAAGGATAAGGATGGCAATATCATTAGCGACACCGATAGCGTTGATAAACGCTGGGCCTCACATTTTGAAGAGCTCCTCAATGTTCAACCGAACAACCCCACACAAGAAGCTCCGGAGCTGATGGCTGAACCAGGCCCTCCCGTTCAACCCCCAACAGTAGAAGAAGTTGATCTCGCCATGCAAGCACTAAAACATAATAAAGCCCCGGGCGCTGACGAGATTCCAGCTGAACTGCTGAAGCATGGTGGGGAGAGCCTTGTTAAGGCTATACACACACTTATGGTTAAAGTATGGAACGACGAAATAATCCCGGAAGATTGGCGTAAAAGTATCATTTGCCCAATCTACAAAAAAGGGGATAAGTTGAAATGTGAGAACTCAGAAGAGAGAATACAAGGAAACGAAAAGCAACCTGAGAAGTGTTAGAATTTTGCCCAGGGACGAAGAGGAGGAGTATGAAATGGCAATATATCGGTCTCTTTCCCGGAAATATACCGCACTCTTTCGCACTATTCCATTGGCGTCGTAAAAACTAAGATATTTGTTTATGGGGGTTTGGCGGGAAATTTACATATGTAGTTTTTATTATGAAATAAATAACATACAGTCGACTCGCGATAATGACAAATTCGATAAATTGAATTGCTCGATAATTTGAGTACTTCAATTTAAATTCCCGTTAAATTGAAAAAAAAAATGTACAAAAATCCACACATTTATGTACTCTCGTTAAATTAAAAGCGGTAATGATTTTTCATTGCTTTATAATTTGTAACAAGTTGACGCCAGTGCTCGGTAAATTGAATTCAAGATGAATTCAACGTTCTATAAATTGAAATAAATTTTGTTTGCCGCTCCATAAATTGAAATTTAGAAATTTTACAAGTGTGAATTCAGAGGGAGAACACAAAATTTTTTACCGGTGCATGATGTGGTATGCACTTAAAGTACCATCTTCCCAAAAATCAGATTTATTGAATGATTTGAATTTAGTTTCCCGTGAGCTACATGAAGAGCGAGTTCGAATAAGCGAATATGGTTTCGCGTGTCAAGAGGTGCTTGTCGATCGAGGAAAAATTAAGTCGAAACTGTATTGATATAAGTAGTATTCATTGGAAAAAAATACCAGTAGAAACAACTATTCTTTACTCTGGTATATTAAGATCTTACTTCGCTATACCGTTCTCAACATAAATCTAAAAAACTTTCGATAATTAAAACTCTCGATAAATTGCAAAGTAGTTGTCCCTTGAATTTCAAATTATCGAGAGTCGACTGTATATACATATTATATATACATATATTCATACTGTTGGTGCAAAGCACATCTCATCAGATGCCTTCTCGTGTGCCTTACACCAGCAGGAAACATTTGATCGCAATTGATCAGACATTGACAGAATGAAGTCAAATGCAACTGCTATTCACCGGTTTCGACTGCTAATGTGCAAAATGAAATTATTTCTTGTGTGATGCGCATTAGCAGGGAAGGCATGACCGGGAATTCCCGGCCACGAGGTTGCTTCGCCTTCGTATGGTATCATAACCTGTGTATATGAGTATAGTTAGTTTTATGTTTACTTATATAAGTGAATATCTACATACCGAAATATCTACATGCGAAATCAGAATGAAATTTGTGTCCGATGGGACTTTCTCAATGAAAGTGCATACTTAGTGTCGTGGAACATGTCGCAAATACCGGGGAATTCCACAAGCTACAGTCCGAAAATGGTTCCGAAATTTTCCTCGGCCATTTTATGTATTTTTTTTTTTGATTCCTCGGTCATTAGATATTTTCCACGATGGACGATGAAATGAGAGGGGAATCAAAAAATAATACATAAAATGGACGAGAAAATTATGAAACCATTTTCGGATTGTAGCTTATGGAATTCCCCAGCATTTGCCACATATTCAACAACAGTAAGAATGTATTTTCATTGAGAAAATCGCAGCGGACACAAATTTCATCCATTGTTCAGTACATACATGTAAAACAGAAAAAAAAATTGCCGACCACTGGTTTTTCGTGAATGATCGAGTAAATTTTAAATGCGTTGAATTTTTTATAAAACAAATTTCGATTAGAATGGAAAAACTTACCATTGTTATCGGTAGATTCCATTTTGGAACTGCTGTCGCTACAAGCTCGTTTCGTTTATTGCAGAATGTCCATATCATCGAAATGCAATGAACACACTCTGCTCCTTTCGGTCACCAATTCACTTTTGGCGTTAAGCACTTTAATCCACTCGTTTTTAATAGCACGGGTTTTTGGAAATCTAAAAAAATTAGAAGAATGCGTAAATCCCCGGTTTTTGAAACGCCACTGATCACCACTTGAAATTAAGAGATAAATTTTGACACATTGATCCGATATAGATAATCAATGTTTACATTTTTAAAATTGGATTTTTCCCGAAAATATGTATTAACGCGATTCTGAAACGTTCACAACAGACCCTTTTTGACCGCTAGAGTCTTTTATACTTAACGAAAGAACGACATTTTTCCTTTTCGTTGGTTATACACGCTTTGACACCCACTCACAAAACACCTCATTTTTCACTAATTCAGTGTCCGTTTAAATAAAAAAAATAATTTGTAGCACTTTTAATGTTTTGTCTTTGTGATATTATAAAAACACAATCACTTTGGCCTTAATTTGTCCTAAACGCTGTCGAACTGATGATGATCAGCTGGCAGCCATTTCCCAGGGCAAAACAATCTGTCAAATTAAGAGAATCCTGATCAAACTAGGGATGGAACTTTTTGACAGAAATACCGGTTGCCGGTAATTGAAATAACCAGAACCAGGCAGAGTTTAAACCCGTTTTAAATTTGTATGTGCGCCAATTTTAAAAGTAATATCCGGTTATTTTCGGTTTTTCATTTAAAAAATATTGCCGGTTAATAACCGGGCAAAAATATTTCCGAAAATAACCGGTTTTTAAATTGAAAATACCGAAAATTGAAAAAAGCCGGTTAGTAATTCCCGTCCCTAGATCAAACGAGTTTCAAGGTGTTGGGAGTGTGCGGGTTTAGCGGGTGGAAGGGGCGGTTGTCTCTCTGTTTACATTTGCCGTTGCGTATGTATAGGATTTCTATCGCCAAGCTACCATAGGAAGATATGTGCGTTTCTACTCCATAGTTACTCAATGTGTGAGAACTACAGAGGCAACTCATTAGTTTGTACGACTTATAAGATTTTATCTAAGATTCTGGAAAATGGAATTAATCCGTACGCAGAAGAAATCATTGGCGAGTACCAAGGCGGCTTTAGACCTGGTCGTTCGACGACAGATCAGCTTTTTACAGTGAAGCTTTTACTCCAGAAGTGCTGGGAATACAACATCGACGTATACCAAATATTTGTTGACTTCAAGCAGGCATACGACAGTATCGATCGAAGCGTACTGTACAACATTTTGCTGCATTTTGGAATACCGGCTAAGCTAGTGCGACTCATAAGGATGACGATGACTAATACCGTCTCGCAGGTCAGAGTTCAGAACAGACTCACTGACCTATTTGAAACTCGTACTGGACTCAAGCAAGGCGACGGGCTGGCGCCGACGCTCTTCAACCTGGCTCTGGAGTATGTGATTCGAGCCATGAATTTGGACAGCAGCGGAACGCTACTCATTAAATCGACTCAACTAGTAGCCTACGCCGATGACATCAACATCATGTCTCGAAGATTGGGTGATGCAGAAAGCCTTCTGCATAATCTCAATAACGCCGCCAAAGAAGTTGGGCTACATATTAACGAGTCTAAAACCAAGGTCATGATGCAATCAAAAACTAGAACGCCAGTAAATTCAAGCATCACAGTGGGGGACCTCAATATAGAATATGTAGACAACTTCACTTACCTGGGTTGTAATTTGTCAAAAGACGCCAACGAAACAGATGAGATAAAGTGACGGATACAACTAGCTAATAAGTGTTACTTTGCGGTCCTCCAAATTATGAATTCGAAGCTGGTGCACAGGAACACGAAGCTCCACGTGTATAAAACCATCATCCGACCTGTGCTATGCTATGGCTGCGAGGCATGGACCCTAACCCAAAACTCTGAACACCTGTTGGACACATTCGAGCGAAAGGTTCTCCGAAGAATCTTCGGGGCCATTCGTGAACGAGGTGAATGGCGCATCTGGTACAACCTTGAGTTGTATCAGCTATATGATGAGCTACAGGTGTCGAAGATCGTGAAATTGCAGCGATTGCAATGGGCGTGTCATGTACAAAGGATGAACGACGATCGCATGCCCAAAAAGGTGATGAACGCGCAACGAGTGGACGGAGCCAGATTGCGTGGACGACCGAGAGCCCGATGGGAGCATTCTGTATGTGAGGACGCCCACCAGATGCTAGGCTTTCGGAATTGGAGGACAAGGTCGCGTGACCGCGACAATTGGAGGTTTTCAATCCAGGCGGCCAAGGCCCGACGTCGGGCTATCGTGCCATAAAGAAGAAGAAGATAAAAGCACTAAATAGAAGTTCTTATCGAAGATGAATTTAAGGAAATCGGGAGCAAACGGCGACACCGATTTTAATTACATACCCTTAGCGCTTGAGAAAATGCCTGGTGTTGAAGCAAAATTAGACTGCCACCCTTTACCGAAAACCTGGCTAGGCATGGACTTGCATCTATGCTCCTTTTGTCCTGCTTACTAATTCCCAGTTAGGCTAAGGCTAAGGCTGAAGTCCGTGTTGAGGAAATAAAATAAATAACAACAACGCATTGGTCTCGGCGCTGACACGTTTCAAGACAGAGCTGCCTGTAGAAATATGAGATATTACCGCCAAAACGGGAGATGTGCCTACATCGCAAGCCGAGCAACGCGAAGCCATGGAGCAGTATAAAGAACGAGGCAAGGAAGAAAAAGAAGACTAAATCCCAATTATCTTCTGATTGCTGCATCAGAGCCACTAGGTCGGTGTTTATGTTTTCTCCTTTTCTCCTTCTTCTTAACTTAAACTGCAGATATCTCCAAATCTGAGACAATCAGACAAAATATGTTTTGCATCCTCCACAGCTCCCTTTCATATAGGGCATTCTGGCGAGCAGCGCCCGCTCTAAGGGGGGGGGGGGCGAGCCGGGCGGTCGCCCGGGGCGCCAAATTTTAGGGGCGGCTTTTTGGCTAGCACTCGAATAAAAAACAAGATCGAAAAATCAATATCAACTTCGATTTAGTGGAAAGGTCTGCGGTTTCCGTTCTATGAAATGGGAAATAGGGAGTCGAATAAACACTGAGCACATTAAGGTGTTTAAAACAGACTCCTTTGTGAAAAATGTTATCCACAAAGGCATTATTTTCATCAATAATTTGTTTAGAGTTGTTTTCCATAATTTCCATCGACATTTCGCAGCATAATTTGAATACAATTTGCCAAACCTTCGCGTCAATGGATTACCTTGGTCCCGATTGCATTGATTCATCTTGCATTGGAGGACAAACTACGAAGAAGCTGGTTTGGATTTTAGCCAGATGAGGGATCGAACCACAGAAAACTTTGTAGAGCTCCCTAATTTGAAAATAAGCCATGCACATTGAAAAGCGTGAAGCAATCCGGCTAATTGAAGTTTTTAAAGAATTTATGGAAAGCAACTGCAGGAGGTTAGTAATGAAAGCGAGCACAATTTTTTGGCCTAACATTTTTGAGGGCAGAGTTTTCTAAAAATGTATTGAGTGTTTTAGTGGAAAACAAAATTTCGCATTTATTTTCGATTTTTTACATCAAGCTTTAAAGTTTTTAAATTCCAAACAAACTCTATAAAATAAGGCCTTGCTGAACTGTTGTTGCAGTGATTTAAGAGATTTTTTTCTCTTGAATCGAAGGGAGTCTTGGCAGCTCTTGGCCGTTTTAACAACAGGTAGCTCCGGGACGATTTACATCGAAGAACCGGCTGCCGTAGGAGCATTTTTATGGACAACACAAACATCCTTGGGCCACAGTGGGATTCGAACCCACGCACCGGCCACTCAGAGATAGAGTGACATCTCTGCCACTGAGCCACCGAATGCCCCAATGAATGCTGAACTGTGGTGAATTGCGCTTAAGAGTAGCTGATATGATAGTTGAACGGTCGCTCCAGTGATATCATTTTTCGTGCTCGACGAAGCCATGGTGACGGCCGAACTCACGACGAAATTAAATACTTCTAAAAATTTCCAGTAGTTCCAAAATATGGGCTGCACTAACAAAAAAATGTTCAAACAATTTAAAATGTGAAAAGAGACCCAGAACTTACAACTTATTTACGCAAGGGGGGCACGAACTAAAAAAGATTTGGAACCACTGATCTAGATAGTATGGATATCTACTATCAATCTGTTTGGTACAGTACCTAAGGGGTGGCAATTTGTCCTCTTGCCCGGGGCGGTGTAAGTGCTAGAGCGGGCGCTGTGGCGAGTCATTCAGCTTAAACCGATGCAAATATTGTTTGCACACTGCGTGGCCCGTTAAGAACTGGGTCATGGAGAAATTGACATTCCCGTGTTTTCAGCGTGCCAACATATATGTATAGATATGTCTGGGATGAGAGTATGTGTCCATTGGCTAGTGAATGGGATGGGATAAGACTCATTGAAACTGTTGCTTTCTCATAAACTCAAGCCTTTCTATATTCCTTCGCCACGGGTGCATCTCCGGTGTTAAGTTTCAGCGACCGCTTTACAGCCGACTCTGATAAGTGCCCCCACAATCTTTGATCGCTTATATAGGTTCGTTCACACATTTTCTCCGTAGTGGAAACAGGCAAATCTCTCTCTCTAGTTCCTGTCAACCCCTTGACATAGGGCATAGGGCATTAACTACGCCTATTCTCCACCTCGTTCTGTTTTGCGCCAACGGCGCTAGCTGCGATCATGTAAGATTTAGCGTTTTCGCCTCGCTTGTTACCGATCTCCATGTGTTCCTTAGCCCTGTGGCGCGGGTCAAGAATAGTGCCTCCGTCTTTCCCGACGTGTCGTAAGAGGCGACTAAAGGGACAGGAGAGAATAAAAATCTCCTGAGTTTCGAACATATCTCTACAATTGTGCGCGCAGCGACTCTGCGCTCAAGGGTTCAGATATGTACGAAACTTAACAAAAAATTGACCCCAGTGGTTTTTGGAGTTAGAATTATGCCACAGCGTTCCCGGCTTGTCGTAAAAGGCGACTTGAGGGATAGGGTACGTAGCACCAGTTTTTGTGTCTCTTCCTTAGTTGTGGGAAAGTTCGTTCCTTTAAACTGATTTCAAAAACGTCAATGAACCTCCATCTTTAATGCCCTATTAGGGACAGCCATCAGTCCGGGCCCTTTACCATCTTCCACAGGGCCGGCCCTAGGGGTGGTCGAACTTGGTGCTTGCCCAGGGCCACCACATTTAAGGGGCCACCACATTTAAGTGGCCACCACTCAAGGAACCTTTACATTCAAAGGGCCACCACTCGGAAAGGATATCACTCAAAAGGGGCCTCCACGCGAAACCCGTCTAAAATATGTACTAAAACTAAATTAAAGTTAATTTAAAGTGAGATATAACGATGATGTGATTTTATTGATAAGAAATCTGTCATAATCATAACATGCATAGGGATAAGACATCCATCCCCCTCTCTCTTATTTTAAACAAATTCCAATATCTGCTCTCCAACGTCACCATTGCTCCTTGATGTTTGTGAAAAATACCAGTGACGGTAGAATGGTATAAAAGAAATTTGATTTTTTGAGCCTATGAAACAAAATTACCAAGATTCAAGCTCGAGAAGGTGCAGGATAAACCTGAGATAATACAATGAAAATAGGCGCCAGGCGGTAGTGATAGCACCAGAGGGTACTACTTTGGTATAATAAGGAAAGAAAGAAGAAAAATTAACCCAGATAATTATGGTACATAATTTATGCTCTCTTAACTGACCGCGTCGAAAGGTGAGCATTGCTGCCATACAAAAAACTTAAAATCAAGATTAGTGACTATACAGGGTGTCCGGAAACTGCCGCATAAACGCACCGGATTGTGATTCCTCATGTGATTTCCAGCAAAAAAATTGTACGGAGCATACCCCCTTAGCATAACCCTTTAGCTGCCACAGGCATTTTTAAATTTAAAAAAAAAATCATTTTCTTCTACGACTAAAACTTCAATATCTCAAAAGCTAGACTAGAATAGCAAATTAATATTATTATTATAGCCAACAAATTTATCTAAAAAATAAAACTAACGGCGCTAAAATCAGATATAAGGTTTGGTTTTTACAGAGCTTCAAAATCAATTTTTGTGATTTGATCCAAAAACAATCTTTTTTTCTATCTTTCTTTCTTACATTATTTTATCCTAGCTTTGTTATTTCGAATAGTTTTAATGCCTTAAGTGCAGAAAACTAGTGTTAATTTTAGCTAAATTTCAATTCAATTCAATTCAAACTGCCCCTAAAGATCTTCAATTTTGTAAAATTTATTTAAAATATATCAAAATCGATCCAAAATTAACCCTAGTTTTCTGCACTTAAAGCATTAAAACTGTTAGAAATAACGAAGCTAGAATAAAATGAAGTAAGAAAGAAATAATCGTTAGAGAACGCGCCAATTTTAATTTTAAAAGAATCGTATGATAACCTCTCCTTAGCAGAAGTTGGAGAAAATTGAGATGGAAAAAAGACCCTTATCCGATGTTAGTGGCGTTAGTTTTGTTTTTTAGGTAATTTTGTTGGCTGTAATAATCATCTTATTTCGCTACTCTAGCTAGTCTAGCTTTTGAGATATTGAAGTTTTAGTCGTACAAGAAAATGACTTTTTCAAAAATCTTCAAAAACATATGACAGCTAAAGGGTTAAGCTAGGGGGGTATGTTCGTACAACTTTTTTTGCTGGAAATCAAATGAGGAATCACAATCCGGTGCGTTTATGCGGCAGTTTCCGGACACCCTTTAGAAATCTCACAATTTTTCTTTACAAAACGTGACACCTTCAGTCAGTGGTGTAACGTACGGTGTTCCATGTGTTCAGCGGAACACGGGCCCCAAGCTAAAAGAGCCCCCAAACAGGAAAACCAAAAAAAGTCTTTAATAGATCACCGAAGAAACTGTTCTTTTAAAAAGATTCATTTTTAGTCTGCAAAAAAAGCCGAAATTAGCTGGTGAGTCTATGATAGTGACAAAATATTCAATTTTGCGTACGCAGAAGCTTGGACCTCGTATAGCATGAAACTTTGTTCATGATGAAGATACGCAACTTATTAACAAGCGTCTCTCAAGCTTGCTGGAAAGGATATATCTCAATATAAATTTAATCTAGGTTTTTTTTTGCTAAAGAATATTCAAAAGAAATAAAGGTCTAATTAGCTAGGAAGAGTGCCTCTCTTGAAGGTTCTTGGGTAAAATCGAGCCTCTCTATACATATGATCCCTTTATAGTACAGTGGAAACTCGATAACTCGAAACTACTTAACTCGAAAAACGCTTTAAGTCGAAGAAAATCTGCTTCCCCAGCACATTTGAACAAAAAACAATGAAAACAAACTCGATAACTCAAACCAAAAACTATATTACTCGAAGAGAAATTTTTGATTTCACTGCTTGTGAAACTCTATAAGTCGAAGTGCTGATATTGGAGACTCTATAAGTCAAAATTTCAGATACTCTCCAGGTCAAATTAAAATTTCTTATCGGTAAACGGGCGAGACTCTAGAGGTCAAAGCTTTGCTATGCGAAACTCTATAAGTCGATTTTTTTTATTCCTCGAATGGCGATTTTTCTGTTTGAAATTAGAATTGCTGCATATTCCGGAAATGAGAATAACGGTACTTTTCTGCGATAAAATGTTTCAGTTTGCATTTGAATATAGCGTTCATCGTAAGGTTGTTTTGTTACTGTCAAAAGAATAATCGTTTCGTGCAGTTTGAGGAATTCAGCCAATTAAACATATTTGCGTTAAAAAGAACGCTACAAACCCTGACTATTCAACAGAAGAAAGAACTTATAAAAGCGGTTGATGCAAAAGGTCGAAAAAAAGGGTATAGCCGCCGAATTCAAAATTCCGGTTAGTGCGCTTTCTACGATTTTAAAGAAAAGAAAAAAAAAACATTTTGTCATCCATCGGAAAAGAGAGGAAAAAATGCATGTACTATTTTATAAGGGTATAATGTCGGAAAAATACCAAAATATAAAAATACACAAAAAGAAAAAAACTCAATAAGTCGAATTTTCTTACAAATAAACTTGATATCTGGAAATCTCTTTACGTCGAAATTTCGATAACTCGAAAGAAAGTTTGGTTCCCTTGGGCTTCGCCTTATCGAGTTTCCACTGTATTTGAAATCTTGAAGTCAATGTTATTGACGGAAATGGCTAACCACGTTTACTAAGATCGTTCAATAAGGATTAAGTTAGAGGGTTTTTTTTTGTAACAGAGACTCGAGAAATAAGGAAACAGATCTTTGGAGAATATCTATTACAAATTTCAGTTCAGTGGATTTAGTTTATATCTGGATAGGGCATGCTAGTAGCTGTTTATTTTGGCCAGATTCAGCATCGTCAAAACTTTTCAGCTAGTTTATGTGATCCTCAGATATAATACAATCGCTATTAGACTAGGATCAACGACAGTTTCGAGAGAGGTATGTAGGGGCACTCCTCGCGGTTTTTTTTTACTGCTACTTTGTGAGTTAGGTTCTATTATTTTTCCTGATGAGAAAAATTTAACGTAAGGGCCCCCATTTCAAATACAAGGAATTTTTGAAACGTTACGCCACTGCTTCAGTTCACAAGAAGTTTAAATTGGTGTTTATCATGAATAACTTGACCGCACTCACGTTACCGACGTCAGACCCATAAATGAAGATTGGAGTTTCCCTTCGGAAAAAAACTTATATGAAGTAAGAAAAATTTTGTATTTTAAGCTTTTTTTACACAGCTTAAACTGCTTATCCGCGAATTTTTTTAGGTTTATTCTTAAGAAAAATTGTTGGCCACGGCCGAAAGAAAATATGTAAGTAGTATTAGTATTAAATTTTTGAAAAATCTTTAAATGTCTGTGGTTGCTGAAGAGTTAATAATTCGGGCTTTTTTATACTCCTTTTTGCTGGACATATCACGAGGAATCATATTTGCCTCTATGCGATAGTTTCCGGACATCTCGTATAGAACGAGATCTGTAAAATTGTTATGGAAGCTGCGCTGTCCTTTAGTCCATTCAATAAAACGCACATAATAACTAATTTAAAATAAAACGGGCGTTTCACTCATCGAGTACAGGACAGGACTTTTCTTTCATGGATGATCTCGAATTTCTTAATAATGAAGAGTAATGATTATGACTAAACGCAAAACCTCTTTTATCACAATGAATTTCACAATAATCCGAAATTTTGCAAGTCTCTCAACGAATTCTTCGCCTTTAAATCGTCAAAAATTATCAAATCTTTGCATAAAATGAAAAATTTCGTTGAAAAAATTAATTTCCTTAAAATCGCTAAAATCACTCCGCCTCAGCCTGCCAAAAATCGCTCCACGCTCCGCCCTTTCACTCCAAAATTTAAGGTCGCTCCGCTCCAAATCCCTGTAGGGGGTCACCATCTTCGATTTGGCCCAGGGCCACCAGAGTGCTAAGGCCGGCTCTGATCTTCCAGCCTAGATGCAGCCTTCAACCGGCATCAGGATTTGCCTCTCAGGTTGAAGTTTGTGTTGAGGAAATAAAATAAATGAATAACAGGCGCGACAGTCCAACATTGGACTAAAGCCGCAGTTGTTTTAGTGACATCCAATTTCCATGTTCTTAATTGCTTTTTGGTTGAGGTGTTGAGATCAACAGCACGCTCAGCAGTGTCATTTATCTCCATAAATGGGTAGTCTATTATCTATTAACATCTGAGTGGGTCCGTCACATGGGTCGTGAGTTCGAAAAACACCATAGTTCACGGTGACACTCGAACCCACGACCCTATGCACCGACGGTGTGCGCACTAACCACAACATCAACCAGACTACAAGTAAATAAAGTCGAGACAATATTTTGTAGCCACACCGGAAATTTGAGGTGAAGCAGTCGTGTTTGCTTTGTTGATCCCAAAATGATCCCAAAGACATTTACGCCGCATGCTGGCAATCTCTGCTCAGCTGATCCGTTAATTTGACCTTCATGCGATAGGCTTATATAGAGAATGCACCATCGAAACGTCCACCCTGCAATTGGTTTTTTGTTTTTAAGTTGACGTGGTCTCCCTGCTATCGATAATGAAACTCTCTGGTGATCACTACCGCTAACCTGCCACTCCGTAGTTGAAATTGAAATCAACGAACTGCTTACGAATGTGAGGTTAGTTAATAACAGACCCCACATTACCTCTCCTGAAGGTATTAGCACCGCCTGTGTACATAAAGCCGGCCCCACACCGACCGGAGTGTGGCACACACCGCACAAAAGGTCGGTTCCAAGAATGATACCTTGGAGTCGCCCAACCACACTGCTGCACCGCTGCTGCACGATTTTTCGTATCAATCTTTTGTGCTGTGTTTGCCACACTCTGGTCGGTCTGTGATGACTAGCATTGACTGAAATTCAGCAAAAAAATTTAAACTAGGGGGCTTCGCCCCCTGCTCGCTTCGCTCGCCAACCCCGGGGCCGAGGCTAATTTCGGGCGCGGCCGAAATTTGGATACCCTTCGCTTGGGCTAAAAGTTTTTTCGGGCGTACCTATGGCCATGGGCGTAGCCAGCATTTCGGTCAGGGGGGGGGGGGCAAGCCCAACATTTTTTCAACATCATGATTTTCTTAGGGGTTGAAATCTCCGGTCGCAAAAATATTGTTAGCAAATTTTAGAGTAGCCTGTCTTGTGGTTGGATTGGTGCACAGGGTCATGGATTCCAGACTCACCGTGAACGAATTCATTTCATGGAGTTTCTCGAACTCACGACCTACATGACGGACTATGATGTCGCTCAGATTGTATCCATTTATGGGGATAAATAACATTGCTGGGCGTGCTGTTGATCTCAACACCTTAACAAAACAGCAGTTTAGATCTTGGAAATTGGATGTCATTCACACATCTGCGGCCCTAGTTTACTGGTGGACTGCCACGCATGTTATTTCATTTTTTTATATTTTAGAGTCAAATTTTCAAAATGGAGCTGAGAATGATTTTCTTCTGCATTCTGACTACATTCAACTGGCCTCCAATATCTGCCTTTAGAGCGTACTTTGTGTATTTTTAGTGCATTTTTTGCATCTCGGACTGCATATTCCACTTGCGAAATCAGTTTGTTTCGTCTGTCACTTTCATCTTAGCAAAGTAGCAACGTCAGAATATTTATAAATCCTTTATTGATTGAAATATGGTTAACGGTTTTAATAAGATTTCCTCTAAATTTATCAAAGTATTAACAGTGGCTAAATTTTATTGCTGGTATGATTCAGCTAGAAAATAAATTTTGATTTAATAACTTGAAAGACCCGCTCTGTGGCTCACTTGGTTGAGTCGCACTCTACGATGCTAGTAATCCGTAGATCGAATCTCGGCGTGGTCCAAAATTTCCGTACATGTGAATGGAAATATATATGTAGTCAACATATTTCAACATTATACACACTTCGAAATGATATGCAATGTAACGTTGACTCGTTCCCTATAAACGGCTAAGTTAACGCACCATGACCCCACAAGGGGCTATATGGTACTGAAAAGAAAAAGAAGAACTTGAAAAACGTTCTTTACAAGGTCCTTAACCCTGGAAGGTCATGCTTCTATTTAGTACGGAAATGTCATGCTTCGTCGATTCGACGACACTCTACTTTGACGCCTCATACAAATCCCCCTTTTTTTTTAAATATTTATAAATTTGACAGATTTTCAATCGTTAGTTTATTTAGAATGGAAAAACATCGATTTTGGAGCCGATTTTTATGAGTTCGAAATGCAATCTTCCTAAAATGAGGAAGAATTTTGAGCCATTTTCCTGATTTGTCCTAGTAAATATTTTTGTCCATAATTTTTAAAAAAATAGGTCCCACATTTCCAAAATAAACATATTTGTTACGAGCTAGTTATATAGACACAGGCTTATCGTCGAATCGACAACTAGCCATAAGAAATACTGGAGTTATAAAATTTACACAAAGTTCATAATTCGTCGTTTCGACGACGCCAATTTCCAAAAATCCAACTTACCCTGCTTACTTCGTCTAGCCGCAATGTACCCGGCAAATTACTCGTACATCGGCACGGTAAGTGCTGTACGAAAACTCAGCTTCAAATAATGAGAATTGTCAAATGGGATAAATTTGATGATGCGTAGTCGATTCGACAAAGCATGACCTTCCAGGGCTAACAAAGCAAAGCTGTATACCATTTGTCACCCTGTCAGATGAAAATAAGTTGAATTCCACTAACTTCCCGAAGGGAACTAACGGTTGAAATTGTGTACTCCTGCTCAGAAGCCATGAAATGAAACAGGAAATATGGGATGCACGCAGCCACAGTAGCACACTCAAAAGTGAAATGTGTGTGCTGGTACGCAGCCTCCGTCAGTTACGAGAGGCCACTCGCTGTCATCTATTTGTATGCCCCTCCTGACTGCATCCCAATCATGGCTTCTCCGGCAGCACGTGGAGTGGTGAAAGAGGCATTTGCTGCGCCAGCATCAGAAATTTTTTGAAAATGTTATACAGGGTGTCCGGAAACTGCCGCATAAACGCACCGGATTATGATTCCTCAGTTGATTTCCAGCAAAAAAGTTGTACGAACATATCCCCTCAGCTTAACCCTTTAGCTGCCACAGGCATTTAAAGATTTTTGAAAAAATCATTTTCTTGGACGACTTAAAGCCTAATATCTCCAAAGCTAGACCAGCCAGAATAGTCAAATCAAATGATTATCACAGCCAACAAACTTACCTATGAAATAAAACTAACCACACTAAAATCGGATAAGAGGTTTGGTTTTTACAAAGCTTCAAAGTCAAATTTGCGTGATTTGACCCAAAAACAATATTTTTTTCCATCTCAATTTTCTCCAACTTCTGCCAAGGTGATCTGCTTGTACGATTCTTTTAAAAATTGGCGCATAGTCTTACGATCATATTTTTTTTTACATCATTTTACTCTAGTTCCATTATTTCGAACAGTTTTAGTACCTTAAGTGCAGAAAACTAGGGTTAATTTTGGCTCGATTTCGACATACTTTGAATAGATTTTACCAATCGCAGATCTTTAGGGGCAGTATGAATTGAATTGTATTGAATTCGAGCTAAAATTAACCCTAGTTTTCTACACTTAACGTATAAAACCTGTTAGAAGTAATAGAGCTAGATCAAAATGATGTAAGAAAGATATATGGTCGTAAGACTATGCGCCAATTTTTAAAAGAATCGTACAAGCACCTCACCCTGGCAGAAGTAGGAGAAAATTGAGATGGAAAAAATGATTGTTTTTGGGTCAAATCACGCAAATTTCACTTTGAAGCTCTGTAAAAACCAAACCTCTTATCCGATTTTAGTGTGGTTAGTTCTATTTTACAGGTAAATTCGTTGGCTGTAATAATCATTTTATTTCACTATTCTAGCTGATCTAGATTTGGACAAATTAGGCTTTAAGTCGTGTAAGAAAAGGATTTTTTCAAAAATCTTTAAAAGCCTGTGGCAGCTAAAGGGTTAATCTGAGGGGGTATGTTCGTACAACTTTTTTACTGGAAATCAACTGAGGAATCATAATCCGGTGCGTTTATGCGGCAGTTTCCGGACACCCTGTATAGTGCAGCGATTTTTTTACTACATCAATAAGGATTTCTTACCATATTCATCGACCAGGGGGGGGGGGGGCGACCGCCCCTCCCTGCCCCCCCCTGGCTACGCCCATGCCTATGGCTTGTATTTAATCCCCTCCTCATTCTTTTTCTTCCGTCTTGACAAAAGTTTTGGGCTTGGTTGAAATAAGTGGGCAAATAAAAATATTTATTCGGAAAATGTTATTGGGGTTGCCGGAGCATGACCCCATAGTACGATTCCATTCGTTTTGCACTTTTTAGTTGCTTTGATAAAATGACATTAATTCAAGGTTTTGTGAAATTGATGTAAAAAATGTTTCTTAGAAGAACCAATATGGGAAGTTTGGTTTGTATGGCAGCCCCATGACCCCATGGTCCGATTTTATCCATTCTTACATATGTTTTGTGTCAACAATAGAAATACATTTGTGTGAAATTTGGTTGAATTTGGTCCACAAATAAAAAAGTTTTTCTTAGAAGAACCTAATTTGGGGGGTTAAGTTTGTATGGCAACCCCATGACCCCATGGTCCGATTTGATCCATTCTTGCATATATTTTGTGTTATCTATAGAAACACATTGAAATTTGGTTGAAATTGGTGCACAAATAAAAAAGTTTTTCTTAGAAGAACTCAAATTGGGGAGCTAGGTTTGTATGGCAGCCCCATGACCCAGTGATCCAATTTGGGTGAATCAAACATACAAACAGCCTGCAACAATAAGAAGCACGTGTGAAAAATTTCAGCTTGCTAGCTTCAATAACCGCCGAGTAAAACGCGTCGCAACAGACAGACAGACAGACGGACATGCTCCAATCGACTCCCCAAGTCATGCTGATCATATATGTATACTTTTTATATGGTCGGAGATGCTTCCTTTAATGCGTTACAAACTTCATGACAAAGTTAATATACCCTTTCACTCTATGAGCGAAGGGTATAAAAATTCATTACCTCCCGATATATCCGACACTTGACGCCACCTGTTTGATGCTTATATGTACATAGTTGGCCCCAATATGTAGCTTCACTCCTCGCTCGCGCTTAAGTTGGCATAATCAAACCTAGACCTCCATCCAACGCATCATGACCCTCCCCCTCACCCCCTCACAATATGAAATTGCCAATTCAAAAAGCAAAAAGTTTATCAAATTAAAAAGAAATTCGCTATCAAAATCTTCAATTTAATTTTTTCCCCTCGGGAGATATAAAAAAACGCGTCTTGCATGCTTGATTAGCAAAATGATCAAAGCAATGTTTGTCGCAAGATTGTCGGGGATCAATTTACACGCAATCATTTTCGATTCAACCCTCGTCATCCGCATCATCATCGAAAATCCGATTCACTTGAAATTGGTCGCACTACACATTTCTAATAAAAACTTTGTCAACCAGCGAAGAAGAGAAGAAATTGTCTTGGCCTTTCTTTTCGTAAGAAAAAAAAAGTTTTCTGCATTTTTGCTAACAGTATATCATGCTAGTGATATTCTTCTTTTATGTACAAACAAAATATAACTTTCACTAACTTACCAGAATATTTTCTTTTTTTTCGTCACTCAGAGGCACTCTATCATTCGATCCGCCTGTACATTCTCTAAAATATTCATGTTATTCTTTTCAAATGGCGAGAGCCAAAAGACTGAAAAAGGGAAACTTTACAGTGCGGCGGTAGAAAAATAAATAAGGCACTCTGTGTGGTCAAAGAGTCCGGTTTTTAAAGCCTGGACATATCGTTCTGTTTTTTGTCCCTATAAAACTCAATGTGCGACGCGACGTCTATTGGTAAAGGGAAAACTTTTGGTATCCATCCATCCATACAACTAAGTACTGTACGATTCTTGAACTTTCCGAACTCCGATACAGACGAACGATAGCGAGCGAGAAACATATAAAGGACGAGCATCAACTCGTCGAACGCAAGACGGTCGGTCGACAGCGACGACGAGTTGATCCTTTTGCGGAATCACAATCGCAAGCAGGCTGAAAGAAAGGGAATATACACTGACTGCGACTGGCTGACTGAATGGAAAAAATGCAAAATCAGTAAAAAAAGAGAAAAACCAAATTTTACCTTTCATGTTTGGCTTATACGAAGATTTCGGAAAAACTTTTGCAATCATCTTGTTGTATGCGTGCTCTTTATTAATTTGTGAACATTTATGAGATATTTTAAATATTAACTCGACGAATACACGGAATCAATTTCAAGCGGAAATATTGCTATGGCATCCTAGCAAAAATAAAATAGAAAAAGAGTGGGCGAGCCCAGACAATTGCGTACAGTGAGAGAAGAGTCCCCTTATTTTCCGGAAAGTAGATTACGAAAAAAAAAACTTTTAACAAGATTTGATAAAAAGTTTTTTTATACATGTAGATATATGTATGTATATTTTTTGCGGGATATGCTTGATTGATTTGAGTCAGAATTTAATGTTATTATTGGGTGTCTAGAATACGTCAATCCAAATTGTATTCCGGTACTTGGCACCAGATGGCGCTACGCCCACCCAAATTGTATTCCCGTACTTGGCAACAGATGGCGCTAGTATCACTAGCGAGACAACTTACTGGCCGTTGCTAGAAAGTGCATCAACGAAGTTTCCGGAACACTGGAAATGGGTATATAAGGGCGTCGGCTAGAGTCAGTCTAGTTTAGCTGTGGAGTCAATAATTAGTGAAGTAATTAGTAGAAATTGTAAGCTGAATATATCAGTGTGTCTTGTAATAAATAGTGTTACAATAAAGCGAGGTTTATTCATTATCGTGTACGCGAAAATCTGTCGAACCCACGGGAACGTCTAGAAAAAACGAGAAAAATATAACAATTGGTATCAGAACTGGGATTTTCAAATACGGTGTAGTGTGACTCGTGCGCGGAATACACGAGGTGAAACTGCGAGTGTCGAGTGAATTCGTTAATATTCGAGAACTCGACGAGAATTTTCGAGAAAGTTCGCGTTGGAAAGTTCTAAATTGTGAACTTACGCGGTCGTGTTGAACTAGTGTGGACAGATCCAGTGCGTGAAACTGTGTGTCGAGTGCATTCGGGAATATTCGAGAATTTTCGAGAAAGTTCGCGATGGAAAATTCTGGAAAGTGAACGCAATCGTGTCGGACTAGTGCGAAGAGATCCGGTAAACGTGAAATTGTGTGTGCCTAGTGAACATTCGTGAAGGCTACGAGAATTTTCTGGAAAATTTGGGACAGAAAATTCTAGAAAGTGAACGCAATCGTGTCGAACTAGTGTGACGTTGCTTGCTCGGTTGATGGACGCACTGAAAGATGAAGGTCAGGATCCCGATACGGTAGAGTTTCTAGAGGAGCAAGCCAAGTCCAGAACAAATCATGAACATTTCTAATATCAATGAAGGCGGAGCTGAACCAGCGAGCAGCCGAACAAAATGAACGGTCGGTGAAGTCTGAGGAGGCTCTCATCGCATTAACTAAACGATCAGCCAAATCTGAAGAGGCAATTATTAGCAAAATCGAGGGATCGATAAAATCCGAACTGAAGGCCACAAAGATCAAGCAAGAAGAAGCGATTAGCCATTTAAAGAACAGCCTCGAAGAACAATTTGTAAAACAGAAAACAGAAGTTCTTAATATAATCGACGAGAAGTCTCGAGAAAATTCAGAGAAAATTGAAACGGTGGCTAAAGATGTGAATAAGTTTATGAGTGTGGCAGAAAAGTCCAGAAGTTACGGAACGATCTAGATACATTGAAAGCAACGAACATAAACCATCCCCAGCAGAATTCCTTAATATCTCAGGAATTCCAGAAGTCGAAAAGCGACAGCGAAACGTCTAGAACGTCTGGAATAATCAAAATGGACTCGACTAATTCCATTTCCATTTTTCACTTTTTTTCGGGCTAAACATTTATTAGGCCCTATGACCTGCTTTTAGAGGATAACCCATGACCCCATGGTGCATTTCGACTGTCCTAAATGTGTTTTATGACTCTGATAGGGATGCATAGAAGTTTTGATAACGATTGGTCCATCAAAGTTTTCGTAGCCTCTTAATCTCATAGTCCGATTTCAGCAATTCCCAATGGATATGTATGTTGTAGGTCCGATAAGAAGGTTTGGTAAAGGTTAGCATATGAACAAAAAATGTTTTTTTTTTTCAAAAAAGAAAAATGATTTTGAGGTTTGAGTTTCTATGGCAGCCCCATAGGGCATGCTCCAACTTCATCCATTATCATGCATGTCTGCAAGACTTCGAAAGAAGTACATTAATGCGTGGCTTTGTGAAAATGTGTCCATAAATAAAAAAAAGTTGACCTCAAAGAAACGTGTTTGTAGGTTGGGGTCTCTATGGTAGCCCCATGACCTCAAAGTCCAATTTAGACCGTTCTTACGTAAGGCTTATAACGTCGGTAGAGGCGGATTTATAAAAGGTTTTGTGAAAATTTCCCGTAAGGGGGAAGATAAAGGTTGAAAGGCTTCGGCTAATTCCTATATCTTCTTCAGTTGTGGCATAACTGCGGACCCTTAGCTATGCAGGAGGAGTTTCATAGGAAAAGGACTTCGGCCAATTCCTATGTCTCTCTACGGGGCGTTACTTTCCCGCATTATCCGAGTAACCGCTGCGCCTGAGTGCTGCATTAACATCTGCAGCGTCTCAGGTTACTTAACGTGATAGGTGACAGAAAACATTTAAGTCAACCACTAAAGCAGCATCTTCGAGGCATGCCCATGATGGCCTTTACTCAACGATTAAACCCTATCATGGTTTAGCGATGTGCCGACAACTCATCCTAAGAAAAACTTCAAGTCAAGAAACCTGAAACAAAAGCCTCGGATTGGACGGATACAAAACAACGACGACCCCGCAAACGAACAACTGATTACTCTTTCGGATCCTGGAATGTACGCTCCCTGAATAGACCGGGGGCCTTAAGGGCCCTCCTGGATCAGGTAGAACAATACAAGCTGAGCATAGTTGCAATCCAGGAAACTAAATGGCTCAAAAGCGAGATTAACGACCTCAATTCGCACACTATTTTTACGAGTGGTAAAGAGGAGGGCAACAAGGAGTTTGGAGTAGCTTTCATCGTGAATAAGCAGCTCAAGGACCACGTTATCGGCTTCAAACCCATCAACGAGCGGCTATGTGCGATCCGCATTAAGACCCGTTTCGCTAATCTCTGGCTCATTAATGCGCATGCCCCTACAGAAGTAAAAGAAGACGCGATTAAGGACGAGTTCTACAACGACCTAGAAACACTCTTCGACTCACTTCCATCAAACGACGTCAAGCTGCTGCTAGGAGACTTTAACGCCAAAGTCGGAAATGAAAGCTGGCATAGGGGAACTACTGGAGGTCATAGCCTCCACGACGAAAACAACAACAACGGTCAGCGACTTATCGACTTCGCGAGCGGCAGAAACCTGGTAATAAGCTCTACATGCTTCCCTCATCGACGAATCCACAAGCAGACCTGGAAGTCTCCAGATGAATACACCGTGAACCAGATCGACCACGTACTGATCAGCAAGAGATGGGCTTCTAATGTCCTAGATGTTCGATCCTATCGAGGAGCCAACTGCGACACCGATCACTATTTGGTGAAGACAACCTACAGGTGCAGAATCTCTTCGGTGCACCTAACGAGAATCAACCCTGCCAAGATCTTCGAGGTTGACAATTTGATTGATGATGCCACGGCGGCTGCGTATACAACAGCACTAGAGGAAAAACTGTCGCCCATGCTTGATGACATCAACAATTTAGGCATCCATGAGTTCTGGGAGGAGCTCAAAGACAGCATCAAGGGGGTCGCAGAAGAGGTCGTTGGCTATAAAGGCCGGCGCAGACGAGCAGACTGGTTCGACGACGAATGCAGGGCCTCGATTGAGGCGAAAAATGAAGCCTATCGCCAATACACACAACGCGCATCCCGAGCCAAGAAAGAAAGATATAACGAGCTTCGGCGAGTATCTAATAAGTTAATTAGACGTAAGAAACGCAAACATTTTGACGAGCAGTTACAGCAAATAAACCAAAGATTAGCCAGTAAGAACATTAGACAGGCGTACAAACTTATAAATAATGTTAAGAACGGATACCAACCCAGGACAAGCCTATGTAAGGACAAGGATGGTAACATCATCAGCGACATCGAAAGCGTCAACAAACGATGGGCCTCGCATTTTGAAGAGCTACTCAATGCACCATCAACATCCCCCGCGGAGCCAGCTCTTGAGCAGTTAGCCGAACCAGGCCCTCCCGTTCTACCCCCAACAGTAGAGGAGGTGAGTCTTGCCATACAGTCGCTTCAAAATAATAAAGCGCCCGGCGCTGACGAGATCCCAGCAGAACTGCTGAAGCATGGTGGAACGTGCCTGACCAACGCTATACATGTGCTACTGCTGAAAATATGGAACGACGAGGAAATCCCCGAAGATTGGCGCAAAAGCATAATCTGCCCAATCCACAAAAAGGGTGACAAGCTGAAGTGTGAGAATTACAGGGGCATATCATTAGTTTGTACGGCCTATAAGATATTATCTAAAATTCTTGAAAAGAGAATTAATCCGTACGCAGAACGAATCATTGGCGAGTATCAAGGCGGCTTCAGACCTGGTCGATCAACGACCGATCAGCTTTTCACAGTGAAGCTACTACTCCAAAAGTGCTGGGAATATAACATCGACGTATACCAAATCTTTGTCGACTTCAAGCAGGCATACGACAGTATCGATCGAAGTGTACTGTACAACATTATGCTGAATTTTGGTATACCGGCAAAGTTAGTGCGACTCACAAGGATGACGATGACTAATACCGTCTCGCAGGTCAGAGTGCAGAATCGACTCACTGACCTATTTGAAACTCGTACTGGACTCAAGCAGGGCGACGGGCTGGCGCCGACGCTCTTCAACCTTGCTTTGGAGTATGTAATTCGAGCCATGAATATGGACAGCAGCGGAACGCTACTCATCAAGTCGACTCAATTAGTAGCGTACGCCGACGATATCAACATCATGTCTCGAAGGTTGGGTGATGCAGAAAGCCTTCTGCATAACCTCAATAACGCCGCAAAGGAAGTTGGACTACATATCAACGAAAGCAAAACAAAGGCCATGATGCAATCGAAAACAAGGACGCCAGCAAATCCAAGCATCACAGTGGGGGACCTTAATATCGAGTATGTAGACAACTTCAACTATCTGGGTTGTAACTTATCAAAGGACGCCAACGAAACCGACGAAATTAAGCGACGGATACAACTAGCCAATAAGACATATTTCTCGGTCCTCCCTATAATTAATTCGAAACTTGCGCACAGGAACACGAAGCTCCGCGTGTACAAAACGATCATCCGACCCGTGCTATGTTATGGCTGTGAAACATGGACTCTCACCCAAGCCTCCGAAATTTTGCTAGACCGATTCGAACGAAAGGTCCTTCGGCGAATCTTCGGGGCCGTTCGCGAGCGAGACCAATGGCGTATCCGGTACAACCATGAGTTGTATCAATTGTACGATGAGCTGGAAGTATCGAAAATCGTGAAGCTTCAACGTTTGCAATGGGCGGGGCATGTACAACGGATGGACGATAATCGCATGCCAAAGAAAGTGATGAACGCACAACGAATTGACGGAGCGAGGTTGCGTGGACGACCGAGAGCTCGCTGGGAGAACTCCGTAGGTGAAGACGCCAACCAGCTGCTGGGCTTCCGAAACTGGAGGACGAGGTCACGTAACCGCGACAATTGGAGGTCAACGATTCAGGCGGCCAAGGCCCGACGTCGGGCTATCGTGCCACATTGATGATGATGATGATGAAAATTTGTTCATAAATTAAAAAGCTTTTCCTAGAAGAACCTATTCTCAGGAGTGGGGCTTCTATGACAGGCACATAACCCGTTAGCCGATTTGTATTGATTTGTATCTTCGATAAAAACGCATCAAGAATTTAAAAATAAAAAAAATAAAATATTTTCTCACACAATTAAATCCTCAAAATCTCCAAAACTTGACTTGGCCCAAGAACATATCTTTTTTCGATCCCTATTTTCTCCAACATTTACAAATGGGCTATACGATTCTTTTAAAAATTGGCACATAGTCTAACGATAATATCTTTCTTACATCATTTAATTGTATTTCTTTTATTTCTAGCATTGACGTTTCCGCTTAATTAATCTAGAACATATTTTCAAGCGAAGATTCAGAAATACCATTTAATTTCTAAACTTGCGTAATTTCCAATTTGTCGCTATTTCATTTCAAAATTTCAGCAACCAAAAACTTGCACCACTTTAACTTCTGCGAAACTATTCAAAATAAATCATCCAAACATGAAATACGCGTAAAACTTTCAAACATACTCAAAACTCCTTCAAACTGTTTTTCCAAAGCTATTGCTGTGCAATCCTTTTTTCTGCCAGTATATGCATCGTCTCTGCCTGCACACAGTATAGACAGTACTCTCTTCCACGCCATATGAATGTATCCTCTCCACTGCACTTCGTCAACTACTTCCACTTCCTTCCGTTCGCTCCTTTCGCAACGACTCGACACGACGCCAATTCTTGCGTCCGTAGGACTATGGTGTATTGTGTTCGTGTCGACATCTTTTGACTTGCTTGAAAATCGTATCGCCATAGGAACATTGTCAAAGTCCAATTGAAAAACTTCGACTTGTGAAAAACCCATAAATACTTCAGGTAGAAAAGTGAAAAGAATTAAAATCAATTGGCAAGCCGTCAGGAATGATAAAGGATTACACCATCGAGTCCTGCCGTGTCGGCGTTAAAGTCTGGAAGAAACAAAACCGACCGGCTGGCTCCGGATTAGCTGTATATGTCCTGGTGGGTGTTGAGGTGCCGATGAGGATCCGGAAAATGTATGAGCATAGAGACAAAAAAAGAACAACGGAAAACTTCCAGTCCGATGTTTGGATCTATGACGTGGAGCAGATCTCAACGGAAGCACTTCTCACGTGTTAGGTGTCAGGTATTCTTGGGCGAAATTCAAACAAACAAGCAGAAAAAACCTCGAATCGAGCAAAAAACAAAACTTCTCTGAAGTTTCGAAAAGGTATTCGGAAATCACCTTCACTTTACCGGTGGGCCGGATAAAAGTTCCTGTGTGTTGGTAAGTAGAACTTGTCAAAACTTTTGACTCGCACGCGGGGATGAAACGGAAGACTCTCTCCAGATTTGGTGTTTCTTCAGTGTCTTTGGCAATTTACGTTTCTTATTGTCATCTTAATTCGCTGCTTCGTGCACTGCAACGTGTCCTTTTAAAGAATATTTCGCTGGCAATATATCACAGGATTATTGCTGGCGCAATCATTCCAGAAAAGTTGTAAAATGTAACTTCATGTCGATGCAGTTGGTGCATACGTACGACGATGAGCTGAGCTCGAAGCTGAACGCTGCAGCGCCAATCTGTCCTAGGATTGAAATTGCAAGGGAAAAAAAGTGCAAGCAAATGATATTGCCTTTGGCGGAGCGAAATTTTTGCTGGAATGCAATTTATTTCGAATTTGACGGCTGGCTAGCGACCGTATACGGTGTGACATATTTGACTCTTCGAGTCAGTCACAGGGGCGAATGAAATTGCAATGGACACATTCGCTGGCGTGTCAAATATGTTAAACTTGAACTATATACGCTTGTTTGGCTTCATTGGTTTTTGTCAGTGAGATAAAATAGGAATTACTGTCTGTTAAGGAAGGTATTAAAGGTTCTGAAGGGATAGGTAAAATTAAAGTGTAGGTCCCGTGAGACGCGATCAGAGTAGCTTATTTAGAAACTTTTGGGAAGTGTTTTATGCCGGTCCCATACTGTGCGGAGTTTGCCGAACACATTCCAGAAGATCAGTCCAATATCAATACCTTGGATTTACCCAACCACAATGCTAGCAGTTAACTGAATACCGAGTAAGTTCGTTGAATTCTAAAATCGCCTGTACTCCTCCGAGGCGTGTGTTGTCCACAACTTTGATCTTTTGCACCGCGCGATTCGGCAAACCCCGATCAGTGCTATTGCGGCTCTAAATTAATTTGTACACTTTTAACCGTTGCTTTAAAGTATGTCAGTAAGAATGTACAGTAACGCCAGCAGCTCCATCTACTTTTTGAGCGTCCTCTGGGTCGTCTTAAGATATTTAGGGCCAATGTTTTTTAAACTTTATTCAAGCTGAGGTTTGTCGGAGTAGACGTTTTACCATTCACCGACTGTTATTGAATGGCCTGACTTATTTCTTACAATTGAGGCTAGCTTCACCCATTTTGACAATCGGGTGCCGACTGTTACAAGCCTTGCCATTAAACAGCACTGTAACAGCCATTGCGGATCCCTTCTCTGCATTTTTACAATGAGAAGATATGAAAAGATCGTTAGTATACATACAGGTGGGATTCGTTTTATCGGATACACGAGGTATTTCATTTAATACTGTATTTTAAACAAAATTCAAAAATAATGATAATGAAAAATGGTTCCCGAGTCGTGGTTCGTCTTTTCGTCTTCGCGTCGTTTTTACGTCTTCTCCTCATACGGCTCTCAACCTTTTTTTCGTTCGGTTTGTTTTTAACATGTGGAGCGAATTTAAAAAGTTGCGAATTCGCCCCACACTTGGCCATTCTGTTCTATACGTCATTTGACAGGATTTCGTCTGCAACAACATGGAATCGAAGATTGACGCGATGCTCGTCAAGATTGACAGCCACTTCGAAACTGCCCAGTGTTCGGAATCCGGCATTTCCGACTCCGTAAAATGGAACTGTCGTTGTGTCCAACCTCGGTGCTCCAAGTCGGACGTACATTGTCGCATTCGTTGGGTTTAAGTTGCTTCTCGAGTATCACTTCGCTTCGACCTCCACGCCGTTGATTACAATGACTGTGTAATCCATCGACTATAAAGTGTTGACAAGTCGTTTAGGCTCCATTGATGAATGACTTTTGCACACAGACGCGCTGTGTTACAACGAAAACACTTTGTACCTTTCGACTTATTCGGGCAATCTTGGCTGATGTACGAAGACTCTCCGCAGTTGAAACATTTCTGCCTTCCGCTGCTTGGTTTCGGCTGTAGTTTTGTACTCGTCACTGGTTGTTTTGCGGCCATTTTACTTTTCATCGCCTGGTACTGACTTAGCTTCTTCTTCAGCTCTACGAAGAACCCTACAAAATAACTTTATTCGCGGCGTTTTCGCCTCCACATCAATGTCCGCGTGGCTGGCAATTTCCAACATTCGGTACACACACTCTTGGTATGATTCGTCACCTTTTTTCTTCGTCTGACTTAGCCATCTATGAACGGCTTTGCTCGTAGTTTAATTCACGAACTTAGATAACGATCTTTTAAATGTCGTCAAGCATTTAGAATGAAATTCAAAATTTACGAAAAGTTTAGCAGAGACACGAAGCAGCTTTTTCGCGTAAACCATTTTCTGGAAATTATTCCATCGGCAAAGATCGACGGTCTCCTCAAATGACGTGAGCCACCTTTCGACGTTTTCTATGCCGTCTCCGCTAAACGTTTCCAAAGACTCTTCGACGTCCTTGAACGACAACTGTGAGGTAAACGCTCTAGTAGCCACGTATTCGCTGTGAGTGCTAACATCGTCTTCGTCTTGGCTATGTTCAGCGTCCGACTCTTGCCCATGATAGACTTCGACTTTTGCCGACATCGCTTCTTTTAAGCGTGCCCGCAGCACGTCTTTAGGCCCCGTGGTTTTGAGGCCCAACTGATGCAATCGACTTTGGAACTGAAAGATTTTTTAGTCGCTCAGCTCATCTGCTACTACTATCGATGTTTCGGTGTCACCTTCCAGGCTTACGTCATCTGCCAACGTTGCCATTAATCCGTCCGTGTGCGCTCCTCTTCGTGCCTGTAACTATTCTCTAAATTACGCCAGGCAAAGAAAATTTTATTGATTGCCAATGGCAAGTCCCCTTATATTCTCGGTCAAAAATTACTTCGATCGGATCAAAAATAAGGGTGCCTCCCATACAAAGTGAACCAGAAACCAGAAACCAAATTGCACATTTTATTCTCTTCAAAAGCAATCTGAAAGCAAATGTTTCCGGAACCCATAGTGTGATAATGAACTGTTACGGGCTCCAGCCGGATTCAATGTATATATGTAACCCAGCACTGCCATGCTCTGTGGTCGTGATCGTTCGGTCGGCACTCGGTGATATAAAGATTCCTAGAGGAACGAGTTTTCAAAGCTCACCATAACATGGCGCGCGTTTATAATTAGAAAAAAAAAATAAGTAATCTTCTTATGATAAAATATTGAACAAAAATGCGACTAGGAAGTAACTTGGCTGACAACCGTATCAAACCTTCGAATCAGTGGCGTGCACTCCATATATGCATATAAGCAGTGCATACCCTCTCATTTAAAAACATTTTTTTCATACAAGTTCATGAAAATAATTACTGATTTCACTGTTAATTCTTTCCTCAATAAATGTACCAGCGCCATATTAATATAGGTATTGTAGGTTCCACTAGCATCGTTTTTTCGCCGACACTAGAGTATGCTCGTTAAGCACCATTTCGCCGTGCTTGTAATCTCCATACGAATTGAAAAAATTCAACTGCAACAATGTTGCAGGTTTATATGGTGAAGAGAAGCACGCCTGCCTTGGCGTTGGCGAACAAAGTTGACGGACGAACGATGACTATAGCACGAGCAGCGAAAAATGTCGTGATAAGATTTGAGCAAAGGCAACCAAAGGGGAAATAAACAGTAGGTCCCAAAATGTGTCGTTCAGTTTTGACAAAATGTTTCCTTTGTTTGTTTTTTAATATTTAAACAATGTTGAAACAGGAATTTATTATTTTTTGAAAGAGAATGTATTTTACTAATCAGAAACAAATTATAATACACAATTTTGTACATGGCTGGTTGCATAGCTATGTATGCATTTTGTTAGTCACACTATGTTAACATATTACAAAAGAAGGTTTGTATGCCTACAGTTTACACATTTGAGAAAATCAATAAATCTTACAATGCGAATGTTTGTATTTGTTTGATTGATTTAACGTTTTGTTAACGTTACAAAGTTTTTTTTATTATACTTTTTTTAGTGTTTTCTAAAATAAATTAGGCGGTTTTCCCTCATTTTTAGTTATCCTGAGATTACTCATTACTTAGGAAACACTAACTCGTATTTATCTTTTCTTCGGTTTTAATTTTGCATACCCTCCACAAAATGGCTGTGCATGCCACTGCTTCGAATCCAGTTGGCGTCGAAACATTGACGACACACACACACGTGGTAGTCTTCATCGCAGTCTTCCTCACATCCCAAAATAAGATAAATATAACGTTGAATTTTTTGTGCTTTCATAATCCAGCTGACAACCGGCCTCACGACGCCACACCATGCAACGCACACAAAAGTACCGCTAGCCTCCACACATTGTACAAGACAACAGTCTGCCGCATCCCAACTCAACAGCTATAAAAGACGAGCGACAATCAAGAGTCAGCAGCATTCTAGTCTTGCCATCGAAGCATCTACAACACGAACAAAACTCTCAAAATCGCAATTTGCAAGTCTGAATCGAATCAGGAGGTATTCAAACGTGCAATTTATCTGGCCATTTGCGGTTTGGTGAGTTTAAAATTGTATGGAATTTGACTGTTCAAATTAAGTAATTTGCACAGATTACGGAAACCGGCCGAAAGTGTGAACACTTCATTCCGACGAAGGCGATTTGTTGATTATTATCGAAACCATGTATAAAATTTAATAAAAATATTCTAGAAAACATAAAATAATTCAATGTAGTAAAAGTTTAAACATTGAACAATCCATATAGCAACTATTTTATTTAAAGCCCTGCTTTCAAATTCAAAAATTCAATATAGTTAATTTTCGAAAAAAAAAAAAAAAATACCATTGTCCTTTTACATTTTTGACACAAAGAAAACCAAACACGATGCTAGTGCTACTGAATGAAAACGTCATGCAACGCACCAATTTTCTCTCTATCTATAGAAACCTACGATCGAAAAATATTTTCAATAAACACGACCGAAAGAGAGACGAATCATCCTCCTTTTCGTAATAACAAAAGTATCAAACGTACGTGCGCTTAACATGCATGTCAGAGTGGAAATTTACATGAAAATCCATGTAACGTCCCGGTGCATATAATAATATGTGTTTTCAGGAAACGTAAACATTCGGACAATGACAAAATGGGAGCAAAATGAAGCACAGTCCTTTGTGTGTCCATTTTACCGCTCGGGCACTTGCAAAAACCCTTTTAGTAGGCGAAAACACAGCCCCCGTACATATACAGATACAGAGAGGAGTATAAAATGCACTCGCTGTATTTACACACGCCAATGAGTTCAATCTATCCCGCACGACATTGTTGGCCTGGATATGCGGGCTCACTATGGGCTTTAACGTTGGCGTCAAATATGTATCCTTCTGGCTTGTTAACTTTTAATGTTAGTACGCGTTCAAGCGCGAAAATCCTGTTACAAAAAGCCAGTACGATTATATTTTAAAGCGAGCTAAATTTATAGATGAATTGCAATGAATTTTCAGGTATTTTCGGACAACTGGTTGCTTTGTGTGCGGATACGGTGTTAAAATGCCTGAAGATGACGAGGGTCTGGACATGGACATATTAAAGGTAAATGTTTTCACTGCAAAATTAGTTAAAGCTGTTAAAAAATGTTGAATTTCTCTAGCTTTTCTCTTATCAGTACTGAATGCTGTCCGTAAAATTTCCTTTTTTTTGGCACCAACAATATCGAATTGCAGGAAAATATGTAGGTAATGCAAACTATACATATATTTTTTATTAGTTTCCAATATTCAATAAAATCTCCACCAGATATACCTTTCACTCACTGTGTCATAAATACACTTGCTGAAATATTATTCATTCAGTCGCTAGTAAAATATTCAAAGGTATACAATTCAACATTTTGCACACATTCACTTCAACAACAACAAAAAAGTATAAAATTACCATCCACCTCAAAATAAATCTAAAATAAAATTGACCCAATATTTTTTGGAATATGTACACACACAATATCCTAGAAAAAAAATCCCTCGACATACCAGCGCAGTATTCAGTATCCTTATCGTCGTACCATACTGAAAGCTTGAATAAGGTCGCCCGCCGGCCGCCGACGATCGCTTCGACAAAATCGCATGATTGATGCAGGTCTATTCTCATACGCATTTACAATAAATTGTAAAAAAGACCACAAAATTGTTATCGTTCCATAATAAATCGAATTCATTGAATATTCCATACGAAGGTGTTTTACGCGCGGTAAGTCAGACAAAAAAAAACGGCCGCTGCACTGTTTGGGGTTTTGGGTCTGTATGGCAGTATAAAATTCACAGTTGTGCCAAATGTATGGGAGTTTGAAGAAATATCCCTGTGACTGCGTGGCACATCATTAAAGTGTGTCCTGAGTGTCCTGAGAGTGAGAGTATAGATGATGGTAGCGTTTGTGACGCATATACGGAATTCAATTCAATGACAAAAATATTGTGAAAAAGTACTCGCCATAAACATTGTCAAAATGTTTGGAAAAATTTACATTTTTGGTACGCGCGGCAGGATTCGAATATGTATACATATCATTAATACTGGAAGATTTAGGGGATCGTATTGGAATGTGAAGATATTGGTTACCATTCATCATTTGAAATGTTTATTGAAAATTTTGATACGATACGAGTAGAATGGAATAAATGTTTTTTTTTCGGCAGTGGTGAATATAATATGTTTTATATAACAGGTTTATTTTAGTTGAATTTTTAAAGAGATATTTGTACACGACGAAGCTGAACAAGCGAGCGTACAAATTCTTGTTCTTCTTTATGGCACAATTGCCCGAAACGTCGGGCATTGGCCGCCTTCTTCTTCTCTGTACCGGAACCCATTGTCATGGTGCGTTCACTCAGCCGTTTATAGGCTATACTTCGAGTCAACGTTACATTGCATATAGTTTCGGGGTGTATAATCAGGGGTTGGATACGATATCCCCAGTCACAAAATCCCCAAACCAAAATCCCCAAAATCAAAATCCCCATAATCAAAATCCCCGAAATCAAAATCCCCGAAATCAATATCCCCGAAATCAAAATACCCAAAACCAAAATCACCAAACGAAATTCCCCATTCCCCATTTGAGGTGTGATCTAAGAACGCGCGAGCGTTCTAAGATCATACTCAAATGGGGAATGGAGACTTCCTTTAGGCTATTGTAGGTTATAAACGATAGATGTTAAATGGCAGATGATAAATGGTAGATGGTGAATGGTAGGTGGTTAATGGTAGACGGATGGTAGTTTGTAAATGGTTGATGACAGATGGTAAATGGTAGATTGTAAATTGCAAATGGTGGGTGGTAAATAGCAAATAGTAGATGGTAAATGGTAGATAATAAATGCTAGGTGCTTTAGACTATTGTAATTGAATAGTCCTACTATGCAATACAAAAATCAACGTCGTGGACTGATATATATGCTAATCAACGGCAAACTCTTTGAAGTAACACAGAACAACAGCAGATAATTTGCAGGCGATTAAATATGCAATCGGTTTCAAGAATAAGCCAACCAAGTTTTCCGCGAATATTCGTTCGGATGAGAACTTGTCTCGACGATGTTAAAGAAAACCTAATATGTTTAGAACGATATATGCAATGGACTCGAATATTTTGTTTGTGCTAATCAAAAAATAAGTTAGTATCGATTTACGCCCCTCCTAGTGCCATTTACCATCTACCATTTAACACCTTCCATCTACCATCAACAATTTACAGTCTTTCATCCATCAACCATTTACCATCTACCAGCCATCTACCATTTTTTACTACCATCCATCTACCATTTACCATCATATTTCGGGTGTTTGGGGATTTTGTGATTGGGGATTTTGTATATGGGTATTATGATTATCGGGATTTTGTATATGGGTATTATGATTATGAGGATTTTGAATATGGGGATTTTGATTTTGGGGATTTTTCTACGTTTGCGGATTTTGTGATTGGGGATTTCGTATGGTTCCCTATAATCAGTGGCGGATTTACAGATTTATCGCCCATAGGCTATTCATATTTTGCCGCCCCTTCTTGCCTCTGCAAGCATACGAGCTAATTTATTTAAAATTTGTTCAGCATACCTTCATCCTTCAATTCAAGTATTAGACGAAATTCGCGCAACACCACTAATACTTTGTGTCGAACAGACGGATTTATTTTATATATTTCGAATAATTTTGACCTTCGAGCTTTTCATTTCGTGGGTCCCGACCGTTCTTCAACTTCAATCTTCATGACAGAGATACTCGGAAATGCGATGCTACAGGGTGGAGCAGAGGAAACGATTTTTTTTGAACTGTTACTACGGTGTGGCGAGAGGGGGTATTGGCCTTGAATGATTGTTGGCAGACTGCCCATGCAACGCAGTTTCAGTCGCCATGGAGCGTTGGAGCGTAGAGCATCATGTGTTCGTTGTCAAGGCAGGCCCGTGCGCAGGGGGGGGTTTTGGGGGTTGAAACCCCCCCCATTGGCAAATGTTGCCAGAATTTCTTATTAAATAATACCTATTGTTCTCATAAGGCAAAAATTTAACTTCATAAAAATGTAAACTGGCGTTGTTAATTTATACCTTGCCAAAAGAATTTTCTCTCGCCGCTAGACACCATCCAGTTCCGGACAGTTCAAGCACATTCGTGGTAGAAACTCATAAGTGTTGGTATGCAATCCGAAAAGCGGTATGTTCCCTATACCGAACGTATTGTAATTCAAAGATAAATGGAACCGCGCGGCATGTGTAGATTGGTGAACTATTGTAGGGCATTGCAGGGGATTTGTTGTTGATTGCGACATTTCAAGGCTCTAGCTGCCAAGGCTTAGAGGTTACATCCGTTAAAAGATGAGATTTTAAGATGAAAAAATCAGCCATTGTACTCTATTCCGTTTCCTTTACCAACCTCTATAGGAAAATGCATACTAATGAAATGACTCAGCATGGGTTTTAGGTAGTTTTTTTCCCAAATTTCATTAAAATCCATTTAAAACGGCGTTACAAGCCGTGCTCTGTGGCCATGATTGTTCGGTCACTACTCTGTGATACAGAGATTCAGAGAGTTTCTAAGCTCGTCATGACCCGCCGGAAATTTATTATTCAGAAGAAGATGATAAGAAACATTCTTATTGTAGAATAAAAAACTAACAATGCGACTAATAAGTGGTATGGCTGACAACCCTATCACACTCCGAATTTTGTTGTCTTTGTAACGTTGACGATTACACATGCCACACGGTAGTCGTCAACTCACCATCCTCCACTAGGAGTTAGGGTGAATCAAGGTAGGTAAAAGCCTAGGGGAACGACATGGCATCCCTATCGTAACTATGAAGAAATCCTTATTCTCCTCGTGAAATATTGCCCCCAGGTTTAGATAAGATTTATACCTCAGGCTCGTCCTTTGGTATTTGGTTTACTATAATTCGGTGAATCACCCCTCGCTCCGCTCAGATCTCACACTGTCAGTCTCGCATTAAGGTACGTGTCCGTAGAGACGACTCTTGGGATGATCGCTCAGCGATCGTAGTTTTGCATCCAATTCCGAGCCATATTTGCATATTTTTGTAATGGTGTTACTTTCCATGTGTCGACCTTAACATGTCTGTATAGAAAATATGCGCGTATAGTGGTCAGAACCGATGGTTTAACTGCGATCGCTGAGCGATCATCACATGAGTCGTCTCTACGAACACGTACCTTTAGAGAATTCGTCAATATTTTTGCGAAGCAGTGCTGTTGCGAAATAGGATAAGACGAAGTGCAAGCGCAGCGAGCAGTGAGCTAATGGAAAGCAATTTGTTGGATTTAGATCTCTGGCTCGTCCATACATTTACTCAAATCCTATAGGTCGTCTGTTAACTAAGATCTAGCTGTCTGTCGCCCTTTTCACAATTCGTCAAAAAGTTGATACGTAGCGCTGCTTGGAAATAGGATGAAGCGAGCGCAACAAGCGGTGAGTTAATGTCAGGCAATTCGTAAGCTTTATATTTCTGACTCGTCCATACATATACTCAGACCCTGCACCTCGCCCTTTACTCCGCTCAGACCTCGCTTTATCTGTCTCGCTATTTAGTATTCGCGACGTAGTGCTGTTGCGGAACAAAGTAAGTCCAGCGAGCGGTAAGCCAATGGATGACAATTCGTAAAATTTAGACCTCTGGCTCGTCCTTAAGTTTACCTAAATCCTGTGCCTTGCCCTTCGCTTCATCCAGACCTCGCCATGCCTTTTGCGCTTTTCAGAATTCGCCTAAATTTGCGACGCAGTGATGGTGCTAAGAATGATAGGGCGAGGTGCAAGCGCGGCGATCGGTAAGCCAATGGAAGCCATTTCGTGAAATTTAAGCCTATGACTCGTCCGTATAACCTGTAGCTCAGAATACTCTGCGCGCTCACACTCTGTCTGTCGTGCATTAGAAAAACAGCCAACATGTTTGCGACATATACCTCGGACCTGGAACCTGGATATATGACTCTGGATTTCCTTGACAACCGAATTCCGCTAGTTTGTGTACAGCATTGGGCTTTTGGGAGTCTGGTCACGTTATTATAGCCTGTATATTTTAAACTTTAAATATACCTTTCAATGAAAAATTTGAATATATAAGTTAAACCCCCCCCTTGGATGATTCCTGCGCACGGGCCTGTGTCAAGCAGTACTTTAGAAACAATGATTCCGTATTTCCGAATTTTTTACGGAAGATGCAGATGCTAAAGTCGTCATGATTTCCCCCTTCGACGTCCAACTCTAAAATTTTGACGGAAAAGACGTTGCACCTCGACGGAATCATTGTTTCGACAACGAACACACGTTGTTCTACGCTCCATAGCGACTGAAACTGCGTTTTATGGGCAGTCAGCCAACATTCCCTCTAGTCGCCGCGTACTAGCAGTTCAAAAAACATGCGTTTCCTCAGCTCCACCCTGTATAATGCCTTGATCAGGGCATAGGTTTGTAGCGGTGTCTTCTAAGCGTTTTTTTTTAGCAAAAAGGTCATGGCAAATTACAAATTAGAAAAAACTACCAATATCGTGCTATTGCGTTTTTTTAATCATTGAGCAACAATTATGACCTGTTGGGATAAAAAAAATTGAATTTTCGGCGCCCTAATCCACCTTGACGACGACGTCACTATTAATAACCGCAAGACGGTGAATTCGTCCCTGTCTCCAAATACTTGTGAATTGTAAAAAATCTGCGACACGATCATGCGGCGAAGTCAGGCATATAACAGACTTGAGAGCCCCATTTTATATCAAAAACAAATTGACACATATCGCGAAAAAGCGAAGTTGCGTAAATTTTTACGCCGACGGCGACCGTAAAACGGTGGAGGAGCAACAAGTTTTGCCAGATGAAACACAAGTGGGCTATGAAAGAGGTATTGCTTTAGATTCTGCTGACATTCCGGATTATATTGTAAAACGAAAAATTATAAATACTTTGGAGGTCCAACAAAGTCTCCATTCCACCGAGATGGACTGTGAAAATCAGACCATGGCGGCCAACGCATTATTGTCGCTTAATGACAACCAAGTGTCTGAATCGTCGTCACTCGGGACGAGAAGATTAAAGGATTTAACTTTAAGATCTAGTGAATTCCTACCCGTAAAGGGAAAATTGATGTACAAAAAAAAACTAAGAAAGACAAATAATATTAATCAAGTATATCTTATTGCGAACCGATATGCCACTTTGGCCCCAAATGAAAAAAAAATTAAATATCGATAATCCGCTGGAAGCTACTAACACCGCGAAAATAAAATTTTGCCCACATATTATGATACATAAAATCTCGGCTAAAGATTTGCTTTCTCCAATAAAAGATATTAATCCCAATTGTAAGGTGGACATGACCAACACATCGGAAGGTACCCATAAGGCCCGTGTGGACAATGCAGAAACACATCTGAAATTGATGGAAGCCTGTAAGGCGGCCCAATTAGAAGGACACTCATATACTTTAAAAATCAATAGTAGGTTTACATCTATGCTAAGGGGATTGTATGGGTTCTCTTCAGAAGAAATCGTTGAAGAAATAAATACTCAAATTGAGCCAATTTCCGTCACACCACACACGACTGCCTAGTCTAGGGCTAATGCGGTACAACTTCACACCTACCGAGTAACCGCGAATGACCTTGAAACTTTAGAAAAAATTATTAACAATAGGTCGCTTCTGTCTCAGAGGGTTAAATGGGAAAGGCCAAACAAACATGACTTAACACTGTGCTACAATTCACGTGTCTTCCAATTGCATATCCACACCAAAATGTGTTAAATGTGCAGCTAGCCATAAGTCGAACGAATGCCTCAGACAAGGATACCAAACTGTAAACGCCGAATATCTTCCACCTTTGAGGTGTGCGGGCTGTGGCGAGCTGGACCATCCGGGCAGCTATTTCAATTTTGTTCTGTCCGTGCTATATACAGATGGAGACTACAAAAGCAAACTAAAATAGTAAACCAACAGCCACCCAGAAATCTCCCGCATGGGAAAAACCATCTCTACCCGAAGTCAATTCCCAAGCTGTATGGCCGCTCGTAGCTACGCCGATGTCACGGCCTACGGTCAAGAACGAGCAAACTTCGTTGGACCTTCATACCCATTTAAAGCATTCCAAGATGAAATTCAACAACTATTTGGTATGTCCTTTATTGATTTGGCAAATCGGATTTGCTCATTCTGGAGCTCCACACGTGGTTTGAGTAGTGAAGAAATAAAAATAGCCTATTTAAATTTCATACTAAACCTCGCTTATGGGTAAGCTCAGGATCCTGATTGCTAATTCCTTACTATCACAAGGAAAACGTGTTGGGCTTAATGACCTTCTCCTCGAGACGTATTCAGACTTCGAGTGTATTTCTGAGACAAGACTAGGTGAGCTCCCTATCGGAAGTAACGCTAAAAATGGTCAGAAACGATACTGGTCGAGGTATAGCTATCTGTGTAAACTCTAACACTAACTGCAAAACTATTAAAATAAACTCTTCCTTTTCGTCAATTACTGCGACAGGAAATGACGTATTGTCGACAGACAATACGCCATTCAAAATAATAGTGGGAGCAATTTATGTGCCTTGCAATTCTGGAAATGAAATTAAATCAGCTCTTGATTCTTTCTTTAGAGTAGCAGAGCACCTGTATCCTTGGCGGGGATTTTAACAGTCGAATTCCTTTATGGGGCGACTCTATTACGAATGCAAATGGTTCCGTGCTACAAAAATGGCTGAACGATAACTCCTACCGACATGTTGACTTTCTTACCGCCGATACTCCAACTTTTCCCCGTGGTGTATCCTACTTAGATGCTTTTACTGTTTCTACCTCTCTCTTGGATTCCGACTCCAAATGCGGAACACTTCCCATTTATTCTGATCATTTCGGCATTTTACTCCATTTTAACTCAAACCCCTGTGATTCAGCCCTCTCCTGGTTCAAGAAGATTGGTTTCAGTGGACTGGGATGGCTTTAATTCTCATCTAACTAGATCAGTGGTTCTTAACCTTTTGCACATAAGGGACCATTTGATAAAATTCGTTAGTTGTCGCGGACCACCAATTTTAAAATGTGTAAGGAGCCATTAAAATCATGACATCTTGTTCCGAATACCATGTCTTGCGGCGATCGTGATCGCACACCTCGGTAATATCAATAGGGAAACTAATGGAACTAATTCAGTTAAAGAGTATTCTGCTATACTTTTTACGTGACCATGCAAAATATGGCATAACTAGTCAAAGTTAACAAAAATTAAATGCAATATACTTTAAATGCTTTCAGAAAATAGCATCTTGTCTATACAATAAGACTAGATAAGATATCGAGAAATCGGCCCCCAGAGATAGCTCATAATTTTTAAGCCCGAATTTTATTTTATCACATGATAAAGCTCTTTGTTACAGTTCTTACTGGAAAGAAAAATGATTTTACTGATAAATTCTTAAAAATATAGAATAAGGATTGCATGTCCACGTTGAACAAAAAGACACATGTCGAAAAGTTTTTAGCAGTGCCACTGAAGATCAAAAATAACTCATCTATCTTAATTCAGCAATGTAAATTACCATAATAGGCTCTGAGCACAAAATAATGTAAACTGCATAAACAATCCTATCAAGCTCTCGGTCGCCGGTCTTCATTTTCTTGGACCGCTCAATTATCTGATATTATTAACTACGCTGTTATAGCGTTATTTTATTAAAACTATAAAGCTTTTACCACTGTGCTTACGGAGTGCTACAGCCTAGAAAACTCCGATGTTTTGCACAAGCCGGAAGATGTTTTTTTTTACATCCAGAGTTCCGTGGTTCCGTGGAAATTCCATTAATTTTTACGGCACTGAAAATAACGCTTTCCACTTTTCGCCGAAATCCATATGTTGTTGGCCCCATTGAAGACGCTTCGCCTTATGATATTGGGCCAAAGGTTTTCTGCCTTTTGATGAATTCGAGGTCTGAACACGACGCACACTCTTGATTACCGTAACTCCTAGTGGAGCATGGTGCGTTGATTACTACCGTGTGTAGTCATCAACGTTACAAAGACAATTGAATTCGGAGTGTGATATGGTTGTCAGCCATACCACTTCCTAGTCGCATTGTTAGTTTATTATTCTCTCTCTCGATTACCGTAACTCCTAGTGGAGCATGGTGCGTTGATGACTACCGTGTGTAGTCATCAACGTTACAAAGACAACTGAATTCGGAGTGTGATACGGTTGTCAGCCATACCACTTCCTAGTCGCATTGTTAGTTTATTATTCTACGATAAGAATATTTCTTATCATCTCTTCTGAATAATAAACTTGCGACGAGTCGTGCCGAGTTTGGAAACTCGTTTCTCTATGAGTGTCTATTTCAGAGAGTGGCGACCGAACGATCACGGCCACAGAGCACGACACACACTCACATGTAAATTAATTTCGCTCTGGATTTCGGATGCGATTTTCTTTTCTCAGTGGCTTTTCGGACAATAAATCTTTTTTCTCTCTTCGTTGTTTTTCATAATTTCCACGAAGCAGAAGGACATTGTTGACGACACATGATGATCTGCAAGTTTTTCTGCAATTTTGCGGTTTGAAAGGCTGCAATCCTTATACGCTTTTGTTGCACCTTGTTCTTCGACTATAAGGAAGACGCCAAACTAAAATAACCAGTAATTAAAAAAAAACCTTTGTTAAGTTTCGTTATGATTTTACCAGACTGTTTCGCACAAAAAAATTACGCAAAAAAATACTTCCGGTGCCAGAAATTGAAAAATAACGGACGTGAACGTATAAATATTTCGCAATTCTTAAAGCACGATTCGCACACTATTGCGTCTTCAGAATGAAATCAGTATAAGATAAACATACTCAAGATAAAGTATTCATAAGTTTTCCATACAAATTAATAATAACTCGTTACTTAATTCGTTATCGGTATCATCCATAACTTGATTCTTTTGTTGCTAGTTTTAAATTAGTTTGTAAGTTGTAAATTATTGTTTTAACGCTTGAGCAGGATTTTTAGCTGGCGGGATATTGAAATAGCGGATTTTGAAAAACAGGAATATGATGGGTTGGCTACGACACCCTGTTGTCAACCCATTCACCGAACTGTCACTAAATGTTTTGTTGTTATCATTCGTGGGTTTTGTATAATATTGGAATCAATTTCCTACAGATTATACAAAAAAAATCCTAAAATTTAAATTGATGAGAATTGTAGAATTGATGATGATTGATACACCCAAAAAAAAGTAAGTAAGTGTACATCAACGCGTGAGCTCGTTACGAACCACAGGACGGGGATAACTCAATTTAAAAGGAAATCACGGAAAGCTTCAGCAGGGAATGTAGTTTTGCCTAAACTTGTCATAAAATTTAATTTAGAGTAGAGCGTGAGTTGCACTTTAATCCTTTCAATATGACTCGCACAATGGGATCCCGTGTAATACATGCTCTGCTCCAGAAACATTTCTTCAAATGATCGTCGATTCCAAAAGGCCCATTTGTATGTTCACACACACAAAGATTTTATTTCTAGGAGACAGAACAGTTGAGAATTTGTCCGCAAATATGAAAGGTAATTCAAATTCCGGTTAACCGAGAGGCTGAACAGCCGACCGGGCTAAAAGCTGGCGGGATATTGAAATAGCGGATTTTGAAAAACAGGAATATGATGGGTTGGCTACGACACCCTGTTGTCAACCCATTCACCGAACTGTCACTAAATGTTTTGTTGTTATCATTCGTGGGTTTTGTATAATATTGGAATCAATTTCCTACAGATTATACAAAAAAAATCCTAAAATTTAAATTGATGAGAATTGTAGAATTGATGATGATTGATACACCCAAAAAAAAGTAAGTAAGTGTACATCAACGCGTGAGCTCGTTACGAACCACAGGACGGGGATAACTCAATTTAAAAGGAAATCACGGAAAGCTTCAGCAGGGAATGTAGTTTTGCCTAAACTTGTCATAAAATTTAATTTAGAGTAGAGCGTGAGTTGCACTTTAATCCTTTCAATATGACTCGCACAATGGGATCCCGTGTAATACATGCTCTGCTCCAGAAACATTTCTTCAAATGATCGTCGATTCCAAAAGGCCCATTTGTATGTTCACACACACAAAGATTTTATTTCTAGTAGACAGAACAGTTGAGAATTTGTCCGCAAATATGAAAGGTAATTCAAATTCCGGTTAACCGAGAGGCTGAACAGCCGACCGGGCTAAAAAAAAAACGAAAGACAAAAAAGCCGTTATGGAAGTATGGGTTTTGGGTCCAACCGACCTGTTTCCTTGTCCCTATTTCAATACACAAATGCTTGGTATCCGTGGAGCCAAAAATCTTCAAAAACAGAACCTAAATGCATTTCTGTGAGCGTATCCAGTTTTCATTAATACATATCAGTAAGTGTTCTAAAACTTAAATTTGTGTCCGGTTACGGGAGATGATTCAGGAGAAATGTAAGTAGGAATAGTGTCCGTGTCCGGCCAGTAGAGCTTCCGGCTAGTGGAATGGATTTTGTTTTAAAATATGAAGGAAAAAGTCGGGACTAAGGAAATACGGGAGATGTCCGCCTGCGGGAGCTGTCCGCGAACGGAGCTTTCACTGTAATTATATTCAAACTTCATTCATACGTTTAAAGAAATTTTATGTTTACTAGAAGTAAAGTAAAAACTTCATTGGTAATAATAATTTAATACACGTTTTTTTCTGGGTGTAGCCAAGATACCTTTTTAGAGGGTAGATAGGTTAAAGTCGTTGATTATGTACGAGTTATTATTAAAAGGTAGACAATTCGGCACCCACACCAAATTGATAACGTCCTATACAGCTTTAACTATTTTATAGAATAGACAGTAGTCCATGCAGGAGCAAAACATAAATATCGCCGCCATTTTTCCAGCTTTTATAGTGTGGCAGCTATAAAAAAATATATAAATTGTCTGCTGAACTGGAAGATTTAATTTGATAAAAGCCCGTGTCGAGCAAAATGGGCGCTCTCTCAATGCCTGACCTGAAGCCTGTTAGTGCTACTCGAATTTTTATATGCAAAAAATACTACTACTAGTAGTTTTCTCTCCCTTTAGAGATGCCATATCACACAGATTCGATGGTTTTTGCTTTTCGTTTATGCCAACACAGTTGTTTTGGTCTTTGATGAATTTCATGTTTTATATAGGTAGATACTTCCTTAATGGATATGGCTATAAAGTTTCAATTAAAGAAAAAATAGTTTGCAGTAATGTTGAAAATTTACGCCTTATGCGCATCGAAAAGGATGCATATTGGCATTTTTTGTGTAGGTCCTAGTTTTTGATTGCAATGAATTGAGTATGGGCGAGGATGGCGAACGTGAAAATACGTTTTGTCTGGGATCCACTAAAGTGCTTGTCCATCAAAGAGTGAAGAGGTCTCATAGGATTCGTCCAGCCGTCAATCTAAAAGTATCTGCTATACATGAAAAACATAAAAGTCTCAGTGTTTTTTAGTTGATAAAATTAACCATTTCAGATAAAAAAGAATCCACTCATGAATAAATGAACAGAAAAAAATAGACATCAAGCTTTGTCAATACTCGTCTATACTCGTCAATGAAAAACCACTCTACTAGAGAGAAATATGTATGTATAAACAATTTTTTCTGTTTTGTTCCTAAAAAAAAAATCATTTGAATGAAGCTTTGAACCTGCAAAACTTTCAGATTTTTTTTCGTCGTCGTCGTCCTCATCTCATTTCAACGAAACTTAAATCTTATCACATCCAATTACGCACGAACGAACAATTTTACAGCATTAAAATTCAGAACAGATTATCCTCACTTTACAGGACCGATTAAAGTTTTTCTCCCCGGCCGGCGCGGCGCACCAACAACAGAAAAAGTCATCACAGCAAGGCACAAAAAAAAACTTAACAGGCCAACGAAAGACATAAATGGCAAAACTCCCAGCAAGGATGTTAAATAAGCGCGGATTTGTCTGAATTGCATTCCGCACTTTTATAATAGTGTCATGCAATTTAGTGTGGTGATTGTGTAAAAATGAGAAATACTTTTTTTGTTGGCCGGAGATGAAATGAAATTCCAGTGAATTGTAGGAATATTTTTCGATATGAATCTGATTTTTTTCGGGGAATTAAAGTCGCGACATTTGGGCGCGTACAAGTCAGTTCTGTTGCAGTGTAATTATGGAAGAATGCATTAACTAATTGAGTTTGGTAAACATGACCTATATGTTTTTTTTTTTAATTTTAATTTATGGAAATTTACTTTAATCTCCTTGGTTGGGTTTCAGTTTCGTAACTATAGCCGCATCACAAAACAGCCTGCTCCTCGGAAATTGAAAGAGAAAGAGTTAGAAATAATAGCGCTAGAATAAATAGTCCAGTACAATTGGTTCAAAATAGCCCCAAACCTAAACATCCAAAAAGAAAAGAAATTTTTGATGCCAAATTGTTGAATACACTGCCTAATATACGCAGTAAAAAGTTACACTAATTTGCGCCATGGGTCAAGGGGGGAGGGGGTGGCAAAGGGGTGAAAATTCAGTTTCTTGCAAATATCTGGGAAACTATGAGTCTGACCTTAAAATGAGCTGAGGACAAAACAAACAACATAAAATTACCTTTGTAATGATATGTAACACTCTAGACATTTTCTCAGAAAATTATACCCTAGACCCAAAAGTATTATAGTGAATTTGGATTTTTCGAGTTTTACATTTCGCACTGTAACTCTTGATAGAATAGACCTACTGTCATAAGATCTTGTCCATATATTGATAACAAAATTGATTTGATTCGTACCAAGAATTGAAGAGCTCCGACCATTGACGCCCCCTCACTCCTCTTAACATTTTTCAAAAAGGCATGCCTGTAGCTTCTTTTTAAACTGAGCCAGGCAGATCAAATTTGGTGGCGTGCCTAGTCTAAGCTCCATTATGCTCCCCACCAAAAATTATTACCATCCGATCAAAACTAAGGGTACCCCCCATACAAAGTGAACCAAAATTCTAACAAATTTCACATTTTTTCATTTCTAATTTCTATCTAAAATGGAAAAATAAAATTTATCTCTTAGAACGTCATTATAACAGTTAATTGTAGTCCTCTGAATGTATGTTCAAAATTTTGCATCAAAGCGTACACTACAAGTATCAACAAATTGTGTTTGAAAGTCATTGGTACTAGTTCAAAGGCTAGTTCCGAATAAATCGAGTAACGTGTACTAGCAACCTTCAAACCAGTGGCGTATTTACAGGGGGGGAGCACAGAGCGCACGTGCCCCCCCTGTGAGCACATCAAACTTTTTTCACATCATATACTAAAAATTGCAATACCAAATGTTCCGTTTTTATTTTGAGCGTTTCTATTACTAAACTTTCTAAATCTTTTTCGAAACATTATCATCACATCATCTTCTCAATTCGCAAGATCTCCTTGTTGATGAACCCTTTCCGTTTTTCGAACGGGTTGAGTTTATTTTCATAGACGCGTAGTTTCAAGAACAAGAACTCTCAGAGAATAAGTACAAGCTATTAGAGAATAAGTACAAGCTATGATTATGTCGAGCCGACGAGGTGGTCATGAAACGTTGCCCAATCTCGACTTGAATCTGTTCGGAAACAAGGACTGCTATTGAAAGTCTCGTCATGTGTGAAGTGAACCCATCTTATGTTGATATAAGTTGAGGAGATGTTGTTGCGGTATCGATGTCTTGGAAGCCGCTGAATTGATAAATATGTGAAACAATCGGTCTGAATTTCGATCGGGCTTGTGTATTTTAATTTGGCCGTAAATTCGTGTTGGCTGCTGTAAAGGTTTTTAAACCAGATGCTTCTCTTTCTGTTAAAATGCAAAAAATTGAAGTGGTTTGGTGGGAAAGAATTTTTAGCATACATTTTCGAATTCCTACGGTTCGGTGTCTGTGGTGCCCTGCCTTGGGTACTTTCTTCAATGATTCAATTTTCACGAAGTAAGCATCATCGTAGCCATTCCTTCTCGTTTCTAGGTCCTACACGGCTGAAAATTTTGGTGTAATTTTTATAAAAAAATATATTTATACATTTCCATATAAAAACTTTATCAGAAGTATAATTGAACTGTATTAAAAGTATAAGTATTCTTGATAAAAATTTTACTCTTCTATAGTATAAAATTGATAAGCTGTAAAGACTCAGTTATTGTTCGTTTTTAACACTTTTATTTCTTTTCAACTTTTGGGATTTTACAGATTTTTAGCGATAATGCCAAACACACGTCTATATCTTTTCACTGTCACCAATAGAATCCCGGAAATGTCAATTCCCAGCTGTTCGTTCACAATAGCATTGTGAACGAACAGCTGATCGCCTCGCAGATTCTATGCCGACAGGAGGCGCACACAATATTCAAATTTCAATATTTTCATTATACTACAACTCGGCCGTCCTGACTAAATTGATTGGCCTCAATCAACGTATAATTATGACAAAATGTGCGCTATTTTTGTTTCTTTTACCCTCAATTTCTTATAGTGGTTATGTTTTCAAAACTTAATTCCTTACTCACTAGTGTTGCCTTGTATGTATGTAGCCAGCGGAATAGTCTTCTACCTATTGCTCTTTCCATCTTTTTATTCTACAGGCTTCCACGACACCATCGTATGGCATTTGGGTTATCTGACAGTTCTCTACATCGCGCACGACATACCGGTCGTTGGGGAGTACTTTGTGAATGACGTATGGTCCTCTGTATTTTTCATTGAACTTCTTATTTGTTCCGGCGGTGGTGTCTACATGTCTTATAACGACGAACTCTCCCAGGGAAAACGTTTTAGGGGGTTTGTTTTTAGACCCGAAGTATGCAGCGTTGCTGTCTTGCGATTTCCTAATGGCCTCTGAGGCTTCCCTTCTTTTTGTTTCTAAGTCTTGAGTGTGATCTTTCTCTATTTTGTCGTGTATAAATTCTGTTAAGTGATCTACCGTGGGGCCCCTCTGGTCTATCCCAAAAAGGAGCTGGCTCGGTGACTTATTTGTTGATCGATTTATCGTATTATTCAGTGCGTATTCTACTTGTTCTAACAGCTTTGGCCAGTCGGTATGTTCTACCTGATCAGTAACCTTCCCTAACATGGCCGTTATTACCCTATTAACTCTTTCTACTTGTCCATTGGCCTGAGCGGAGGCTACTGCGACTTTAACGTGTTCGATATTTCTTTCTACCAGATATTGTGCAAACCGGAGGGATGTGAAGCTGCTACCCCTGTCGCTTATAATTCTCCGCGGTCTACTATACATGGTAAAATACTTATGGAGACATATTTCTACTTCTTTGGTACCGGTGGATTTGACTGCGAACAGTTTCGTGAACTTTGTAAACCCGTCTACTATCAGCAAAATATGCTTTCGCGCTCCACGCACGGACGGTAGTGGTCCGAAATGGTCCACATGTATTGTGTCGAACGGGATGGGCTTTTTCGGTATGTTATATAAATTCCGTTCTCTTATGCTTACTGGCGGTGAATGCATTATGCACAAAATACAGTTTTTTATGAATTTCTCGACCTTTGGTTTCATTGCCTTAAACCAATACGTCTTTCTCACTTGGTTGTAAGTTTTTTCAATCCCTAAGTGGCAAAGCTTTTCGTGAATCATACGTATTACATTTTCCTCCATTTCTGCCGGGACGTATAGCAGTGGTCGCTCATTGTTAACCTTCCGAAAAACTAACCCATCCTTCAACTCATACCCCTCTACTCTCTCTTTTTCTAACTGGCTTCGTAATTCTTCAATCTGTTTATCCCTATTTTGCGTGGCCCGTATCATAAAGTTCACCTCCTGTGGGTCCGCGACCCTAACTACTTTGCACGGCAGCTTAGTCAACTCCGCCTCCTCGTCTTCGGTATACACATCGGTGTCTCTCTCCTCTGCGTCGGCGGTGCAGGCGATCATGCGACTCATAATGTCAGCGTGATAATTCGGCGGTTCCTTTTCGACAGATGGCGTGTGACATCGGCTTAGCGCGTCAACATGCCCCATCAGGATTCCGCTTCGGTGCTGAATGCTAAAAGTAAAATGTTGCAATTCAAGTGCCCACCTCGCTATTTTCGGGCACATATTTTTTTTGTCGAACGTAAGGGACAGCGCACTACAATCAGTCACAATTTTGAACTGTATGCCGTGTAGGTAACTGCGGAATTTTCTGGTTGCATAGACAATAGCTAACGTTTCCAACTCATAGCTATGCATTCGAGACTCTTCCGCCGAGGTGGCCTTCGAGTAGTAATATACAGGGTGAAATTTCCCTTCTTCCGTCTTTTGTACTAGTATTGCCCCATACCCCACGCTACAAGCATCCGTATGCAGCTCGGTCTCCCTTGAACGATTGAAAATGGCTAACACGGGCGGAGACATGTATCTTTCCTTCAATTCCCGAAAGGCGTGTCTACATTCCTCAGTGATCTCGAACTGAACGTCGGCTCGCATCAGTCTTTGCAGCGGGTGGGCAATTTTCGCATAATTCGGGACGAATCTGCGGAAAACGGAAAATAATCCTAGACATGAACGAACTTGTTTATAAGTGGTTGGCATCGGATAGTCCCTCATTGCCTGAATATGTGCATCACTGGGTCTTATTCCCTCCCGATTCGCACAGTGTCCCAAAAATTCAACCTGTTCATACCCGAAACGACATTTACTGAGATTAAGTTTCAACCCACAACGGGCTAGACGGTGGAGGACTTCGGTTAAAACTTCTAGATGTGTTTCTAAGTCTTCGGTCGCTATTATTATGTCGTCCATATACGCAATTATCTTACCAGTCTCTATTAAGTCTTTCAGCCGGTGGTGTATGTATCTAAAGAAAACAGCGGGTCCGTTCTTGGTACCGAACGGCATGCGATTATACTCGTACTGCCCTTCGGGTGTGACGAATGAAGTATATTTCTTAGAGTCCTCGGCTATTTTCACATGAAAGAAGCCGTTCTCTAAGTCTAATGACGTAAAAACGTTCCTTCCCCCTAGATAATCTAAACACTCCTCCATAATTGGCATTGGGTAACTGTCGCGAACCATTATCTTGTTTAGACTCCTATAATCTACGCACTTCCTATATTTCCCATTTTTTTTCTTCACCATTACAATGGCAGAGGTGTATGGTGATTCACTCGGGCGGATAATTCCTTTCTCTAACAATTCCCCTATTATCTCTTTCAAAGCTATTCTTTCTTCCCACGACAATCTCCTCGGATAGTGGTGAAACGGAGCGTCGTTTTCTACCCGGATCTTCATCTCAAACTCACTAGGTTCTGGTTCCATTTCTGGACACAAATACTTATCTGAAATTATTTGTTTCATTAACTGAACGGTATGTGGTCCTAGGTATGGGTTAACATCAAGCACTTCGGGGTCTACTTCTACTTCAGTTTTCATTATTCCCTCAATATGATCTTCCCTATGATCGCTTGTAGACTTCGACACCACCGCTTCGGTATTTTTACTATTACACAATTTTTCTTCTTCTCTCAGAGCAAATGGTAATTGATCTACTTCCGCTAAGGCTACCTTCTCTGACGCATCAGAACTAAGCGAACAAAAATATAACTCGTCTATCTTCGTATGGAAATTCATTTTATTTTCTTTGTTGGAATTCATTTTCTGGTTTAACATTTTTAACGCGATTCCGAATTTTTGTAAAGCATCCCTTCCTAAAAGTATAGGGGTTGGGATCGTCCGGTCGGGTACTACAAGTAGCGTTATTTTCACACGTTTTCCGCGGATAGTAATATACGTACTGACACGGCCGAATGTTTCAATAGGCGTATTATTTAGACCGCAAAACTTTGTGACTGTACGTTGGCTTCGGACTTCGAATGGAACGGCGCTCTTCTGAATCAAATTAATGGGGCTGCCGGTATCGAAAAGAGACAAACGAGTTATACTCTTCGCACACTTATCAGATAAATTTCTAAAGGCAACACTTACCAAACTTAAAGCATTAATAGCGCTGGCCCTGTCATCTTCGCAAACTTCTGATCGGTGATCGGTCACGGCGGTGGTTACGGCGGCGGTTACGGCGGCGGCTACGGCGGGGCTTCTTAATTTCTGCAAATACCTCGGATTATTGCAATTGCGGCGGTCATGTCCGGGTTTCCAACAGCGGAAACAGACATTCCGCGGCCTCTCCTCGTATGGGCATGCAAGTCTCCGATGTCCGAAACGAGAACAATTAAAACAGCGGTCTTCTGCTTGGGTGATGGCTTCTTCAGCGGCGCTCTCAGTAAATTCGAGGTTGTTCCTAGTATTTCCCTTCGGTGCAACGCCGGTTCCTCTCATCGCTTGTCGCTGTTCATGTACCGTAATGGCGGCCTTCAACTCCTCCATTGTCTTTGCTGTGGCTATCATCGGGTAGTCGTTTCCTCGACGGCACAGGCCTTCTTGTATGAAAGCAACCAATTCAACTTGGGTAACATCGGATCGGAAGGCGAGGGACTCCATCTCCAGCACGTATCGTCTCACCGTTTCGTCGGGCCTCTTTGCTCGGTTACGCAGCGCCTGGTAAATCTCTTGGCGACTAACGCTTTGCCCGAACTCTTTCAGCAAGTTCGTTTTGAGGTCCTCATAGTTGAGTGCCCCTCTCGTCAACAACAGGCGGGCGGTCCCCGTCAGCGAGTTTCGTAGCGTCAGAAATTTGAGGAGGTCGTCGGCTCTGACCTGCTCAAAAACTTGCTCCAAATGCCGTACAAAATCCTCCACCCCGTATAAGCGGTCTTCCCCGCTGAACTTCACGATCGCCTTTTCAATGTCCTGGAAGTGGACCCGGCGGGACTCGACAGACGTAGGTGGCGAGACTGAGGGGGCAACGGACGTAGGCGACGGGGCTGAGGAGGCAAGGGTCGACAAGGTGACAGCACTGTCATTGCGGGTAACTTCGGCTCTACGGTCGCTGGTGGCTGCGGTGGTGGCGGAGGTGACTGCGGGTATCGCGCTTGTAGCGACTATTGTAGCATCGGGCGCGGTGTTAGCCCTAACGGCATCGGGGACGGCGGTGACTGCGGTAACGACCGTGGCATCGGCGGTGTTTTCAGCGGCTATCCCGGCGTTTGGTTCGGCGGTGGCTATGTTTCTCTCAAGCTGCATGATCTCCTCTCTTAATTTTAGCATTTCTCATCGACGGCGCAAATTTTCCATTTCCTTCTCTAAAATGGCGGCTTCTTCTTCGGCTGCTTGTATTCGGGCAAGGCCAGCGGGCATCGGTAAATTTTGAATCTCGGATTCTTCTCGAGTAACTTGCTTCGGTTGCGGCGGCTCTTGCTGTGTGTGTTCTTGCGACTGTGGTGGCTCTTGTTGAGTGTGTTCGCTCGGCTGCGGCTCCTTAGACGTGTGCGCACTAGAGCAGCCACTAGGCTGCGGGATATCTTCAGGCTGCTGGACATCTTGTGGATGGCACGTGCTTAACGTATCTGGCCTCTCGATGATTGTATCGTCCAATAAATCGCTCTCGTCGTCGTTGGCACCACTTATATATGCTTCGGCATGAGCAGTGGCGCTCTTCTGGCTTCTCGTGGTCCGATTTGACATCGTAACAATTTCTCGTGATTTCTTTGTAATGTGGGCTTTTATACGCTGGATCCCACTTCTGAGCTGTAAAGACTCAGTTATTGTTCGTTTTTAACACTTTTATTTCTTTTCAACTTTTGGGATTTTACAGATTTTTAGCGATAATGCCAAACACACGTCTATATCTTTTCACTGTCACCAATAGAATCCCGGAAATGTCAATTCCCAGCTGTTCGTTCACAATAGCATTGTGAACGAACAGCTGATCGCCTCGCAGATTCTATGCCGACAGGAGGCGCACACAATATTCAAATTTCAATATTTTCATTATACTACAAAGCAAATTTATACAAACCGCTCGAAAAAATAAAAATTGTAATACGAGTGCAGTCGGCTTCGAATCCACAATTCTGTGATTTGTAGGCAAGCGCGCTGTTCACTGAACCAGACAGACTACAAGTCAATAGATTTCTAGGTTAAATGGGTTTCTTGCGTTGATAGTGTAGATTTGATAACATAGTAGGATTGATTCTACTCTTTTATGTTATAACAAGATTCAATGCAATTTATTCTATCCCGAACGGTGTAAAATGTATAATATTAAAAAGGTATTTGGATAGTTTTATTCTGTAGCGGTTATAACTAATATCATTTTTGAATAAACTAAAATTAATAAGTTGAAAAGGATCAAATTTGATTCAAGTTTTGGAATAGATATAAAATTTACTCCCGGTTTACACCAAAATTTACAACCGTGTGGTCTTCTGGATTGTACTTGTTATTTTACATTCATTACATTATTCGGCACTTGTTACGATTTTACGGAATCTGTTACTAGATTTTTGACAAAACATACAAAGACCTCTTTTTCACTAAATCCTAATTTTGCATTCAAATTCGCTTAAACTTGCCATGAAATTCAAGACCACAATGTCAGCCAAAATTTGTTGTATCAGCTTTTCATCTGTGTTTCTTTCAAAAGTAAGCAGAACCACTTTTTGGCGGAATTTGGACGAAATTTGGCAGAATTTCGAACGATGTATGAAATTTTTCATCCAAAGAAAAGTGATCCGTTTGGAATCCGTTTTGTAATATGGAAACAGTCTCTTTGGTCGTTGCATTAACTCCATAGCCAATAAAGTACATATTCGTAAAACTCCTTTTCGGCTTCAGGCAAACTTCAACGCAAACTTTTTTAACGCCTCCGTATTTTGGTTCAGGAAAAGCCAAAAGCAGTTAATGAGTGTTATTCTAAGATCTGCCAGGAAAACTAAACTTTTGGTATAATAAACCTGAAATGGAAAGGACTCTCAGGCCCGTATTTATAAACATACCTTAACTCAAGGAGACCTTGAGTCAAGGATGCCGAAATTAAAATAAATGTCATTTTCCACACTTTTTCATAGAAATCACTTATATTCACGAGTCAATGCATCCTTGCTTTAAGGAGAAACTCAAGGAGACCTTGAAATTTTCTATAGTCAACCTCACTTGAAGTCAATGTAGCTACCCACCTACCTTGAAATATTATTTTTCAAGTCTATTGAAAACTTAAGGTCTCCTTGAGTTTCGCCTTAACCCTAGAGAGATAATCTACGTCGAATCGAATTACAGAAATTTTTCTTTTTATTATATCTCATTAGTGAAGCTTCATAATTCTTTGGTTCCAAGATTTAACTCAATTCATGTCTGTAGGCGTAATTACGTGGCAAAATTATTGGCTTGGGTGCCACACAGCCTAAGATATTGGGGGTCATAAGTCAAATATACGTCGAATCGACGTATGATTATCTTTAACAAATTTGTACTGAAAAATATTTTAATTGCCCCGAATTGACATTTTTATAAATCTTCATAGTGTGAATGTGTATTCACTTGGATATAACCACTAAAAGCCTGTTTCGATAAAGATATCCTTTATTTTAATCTATTGAAAGGACAGTCCACTTTCTCCTAGTACCACTTTTTTAAAATTATTATTATATAAACAAACAAATGATAATTTTGCAAAACCACGAGTTTAACAGATTAATATTAAATACAAATGATTATATATCTACCTTTTAGCAACATGTTACTCTTAACAAAGAAGTTATAAGGATGTTAACTAGCAACACGTCGAATCGACGTATGATTATCTTTTCAGGGGTAAAAAATATGATTATCTCTCTAGGGTTAAATCAAGGATCAAGGATCAGCGATCCCTCAGTCTTGTCAATATTTTCCTATGTAGCTGCTCTCGGGTATCTACACCAAAACTTTATGTAACAAATAAGCCCCGTAGTCTGTGCCCCCCTTTGAGAATTTTCTAAATACGCCACTGCTTCAAACCACATTTTTCGTACTTGTAAGGCACGCTCCGGTACAAACTTTTGAATATACATTTACAAGACTACAATTAACTGTTATAATGACGTTCTAAGAAATAAATTTTATTTTTTCATTTTAGATAGAATTTAGAAGTGAAAAAATGTGTTTTTTTTAGAATTTTGGTTTACTTTGTATGGGGAGTACCCTTAGTTTTGATCGGATGGTAACAATTTTTGGTGAGGAGCATAAGGGGGCTTAGACTAGGCACATCACCAAATTTTATCTGCCTGGCTCAATTTGAAAAGAAGCTATAGGCATGCCTTTTTGAAAAATGTTAGGAGGAGTGAGGGAGGCGTCATTGGTCGGAGCACCTCAATTTTTGGTACAAACCAAATAAATTTTGTTTGTAATCGAATGAACAAGATTTCGTCACCCTAAGTTCTTTCTATCAAGAGTTACAGTCCGAAATGTAAAACTCAAAAAATGTAAATTCTCTATAATACTATTGGGTCTATGGTATAATTTTCCGAAAAAACGTCTACATAGAGTGTTATATATCATTACAAAGGCAATTTTGTGTAGTTTGTTTCGTCCTCAGAAGATTTTAAGGTCAGATTCATAGTTTTCCAGTTATTTGTAAAAAAGTAAATTTTCACCCCTTTGGGACCCCCTCCCCCCTTAACCCATGGCGCAAATTGGTGTAACTTTTTATTGCGTATATTGGGCAGTGTATTCAACAATTTGGCATCAAACATTTCTTTTTCTTTTGGATGTTTGGGTTTTGAGCTATCTGTACTAGACTAAAAATGATGTAGGAAAGAGTTGATCGCAAGACTATGCGTCAATTTTTAAAAGAATCGTACAAGCACCTCACCATGGCAGAAGTTAGAGAAAATTGAGATGGAAAAATAATTTGTTAGATCAAATCACAAAAATTTATCTTTTAACCCTTAAATGCATGGGGTCTGAACCCAGTATCGTAACTGACCTCCCCTTATGTAAAATCGGTCACTGAACACGGAATCAGCCTTTATTTTCCCAGGAAATAGCCCGTCTTCCCAGAAAAGGCAAAATAGTAAAATGTTCATTGTGTACCAAATATGGTACGCCATGCATTCAGGCCATATGCTGTAAATTAAAGACATTTTTCAAATTTTATTTAATCTGCCTCTTACTTTAGTAGGAATACTGCAAAAAAGAAAGGATAATGATCAATGAGAGTTTTGATCGAAATTATAGTGGAAACTCGATATAATGAATACCTCTTCATTAAAAGAAAGGTGATAATTTCTGTAGAAAATCGGGAATATTAATTTTTTTTTAAATGGAGCTCGGGTAGGTGCGTGATTAGTTTCCTATTCCTTATTGAAATTTGTATCGATGCCTATTTGTGATATATCCTGGAAGTTGATGGAAAGTGGAGAAGGTCTTACTACCCCTACATCCCCTACAAACCTAAATTTAGCAATATCATTTGATAGCATGTCGCGAAAAACTTTAAATGTATGTCAAGTATGGTAGCTGTTGGATGTCGTTAAACAAAAAAAAAGTGCGCCAGATCCTACTCATGTACCGCTCCCTCCCCTACAAAAAACATGGAATTGATTATTTTGGGCTTTGTGTGCCGTCTAGCTCTGTACATGGGTATCGGGTATGCACTCCGATCCAAGATAGAGCTGCCTGTAGAAATATGCTGAGATATTACCGCCAAAACGGGCGATGTACCTACACCGCAGGAGCAACGCGAAACCATGGAGCGGTAGAAAGAACGAGGCAAGGAAGAAGAAGAAGAAGAAGAATGTACCTTCGCGGAGCTTGTGTGGTATCGAGAAGTTATTCTATCGGTATTTGGGCAAGGAGTAAAACGAAATTCCCCCTGACCGAAAAAGACGTCTTCGCAAATATACATAGTTTATTCTAAAGTAGTCTGGCTGGTCTAGCCGTTAGTGCTCGCACCTTCGGTGCACAGGGTTATGAGTTCGAGTCTCACCGTGGATCAAGGTGTTTTTCGAACTCACAAGCTTGTGACGGACTAAGATCCCACTCAGATGTTAAACGAGTACCCATTTATGGGGATAAATAACACTGCTGAGCGTGATGCTGATCTCATTACCTCAACAAAAAGCAGATAAGATCTTGGAAATAGGATGTCACTAACACATCCTGCGGCCTTAGTCCAATGCTGGATTGTCGCGCCTGTTATTTATTTTTATTATTGTAAAGTTCATAACGAAAATTTTGGGATCAAGAAATTTGTCCCGCTATGGAAGGTGCGACTGTACACCAAACCTCTTAGTACGAAAATACGAATTAAATTAAAAAAGGCGAGTTTGTTTAAATCTGATAGCACGAAAACCGTTTGATAAGCTAGTGACTTTTTGCATTTCCCGTGTAGCAGTTTTCAATTCAAGAATGTTATTGTGAAGGCTTTTTATTTCGAAGCTACTGTGAAATTTTTAACAAGCTGTGCCATTTAGTTTTCGCCTGGTAGACATTTAAAGCCTTCAACAGCAATGTAATTTGATTTGACACTTTTACCTTTAACCAGTAATAAATACTCAATAAAACTAGCCTTAACATACTAACCTATGAATCAACCATCTCAAGATATTTTATGATAAGTGTTTATAATTTTCACTTCACTCTCCAATTTCCTTTCATGCATTCGCATATCCTTCGCTCTAGACATTCGAGGATGAGTGCACCTTCTCTATAAGCCATTTCCTTCCAGATTTTTCTTTTCTTCCGTATTGAACTACGACATATCATATGAGTATACCACACATTAAATATTCTGCTAACTACGAATATACATTGGATGGCATCATACTCGTATACTACTCTTATAAGCGTGGCATGAATATGATGCTGGAGAATTTGCTTTTTATCGACACATTTGCAATTTAAAGTGTCTGCCATAAAGGAATTTATGGTAAAAAGTTTTCCAATTTTTCTTAGCGTCTATAGATGAGGAAGAAGATGGCGGCGTGGCGGCAGCAGCTACTGATGCAACTATAGCTACGGAAGCAAAGTTGAACTGTACAAACTCTAGTTCTTCCAGTGCTAGACGGAGGGCAAAAGAAACTAGTGCCAAGCTTAAACTTTCATATATAATGTGAATACGACGAGCAAGATAGCCAGTCAGTAGTAGAAGTAGCAGCACCAGTAGCACAAGAAGCCCTTCTTATGCTTGATACAAAAATAATATATTGGGTAGGAGTAGCCAACATTCTCCACTGTTTCATACTTTTTCCCTATAACCATTCTCAATATATAGCAGAGCATATCGTTTTTTTTCTGTTTTCTTCTTCGTTTTTTTTTTGTCAAGAAAGGATGCATGATATGAATACAGATTAATGGAGTGAATCGCTATTAGGATATCAGCCGGATACGGTTTATCCTCGATTTTTTTCACTTAATGTTTGAGTTGTGAATGCCACGTCTCGGTCTCGCTAAGGAATGTGATTCTGCAGAAAAATAACAAGATGAGTGGATAGATAAACGAACACAAAAAAAATAGCTGAATATCTCTGTATCTGCATAGTAATTTCGTCCCTCGTTCTTATACGCGAAGGAGCATGTTTGCTTCATCCTGAAATTCATGTAATCGCGCGGGAATTCTTATTGCCGTGTTTCCGACCAAATGTCGTGGGGTCGAACTAATAACGGGATAATTGTGTGAAATATTGGCAAAGAGAGGGCTGGGATGACCCTGGCAAGAAATAACGTTAATTTACTTGCATCAAACTGGTTATTTGTGTGCAGCTAAATGGCCATACTGTTATGCTCTATTAGCTGGGGGAACAACTGAAAGAAAAAGCAAGAGAAATTGAGAAAACATCTATATAATCCTTAGTTGAGAGATAGTAGCAGCAAGAAACGTTTCACTGCAGACTGATTATGTATGCGCTGCTTTGTTCTACATACATGAAACTCTGGCTCCTACTTTCTATAGGCACCGCTTTACTTATAGGGTTTCCAGAGAATTGTCATGCTGACAATCGGTGACCAAACCGCAGGTGTTTGTTTAAATTAAAGTTAGGTGAAATGTACTTGTATTTTTAAGTTTTAGTTCTGAACTTTCGCTGATTTTCGCTGAAGGTATCCTCGCTCCTTGGAAATTCGAGTAATACTCTCATTTTTTGTGTCATTTTATCTAGCTACCTCCAGAGCTAGGAAATTCACTAATTTAATATTTTTTGTACTTAAAAAAAATATATAGTAACAAAAAATACGTATAACTATGTACAAAGCACCCTTCTTCACATTTACCATGAAAGTATGCGGTTTAAAATGCATTAGAGCGTAATTGCGTGAATGCTAATTCAGCCCCACTGGATTATATTGTATATAACACAAATAAATCAGTTGTCATGCGTCGTCGCAATAAATTAAGTTTTAAAAGTGTCAGATCCTTCTTCAAAAACAGGACACATTCTACTTACAAGAGCGTCTAGAGCGTTTCTTCTTCACATTGTCTCGGTATAACATAGTGCAATTCGTCTTACCAGGACTCGTAGACAAAAAAAAACCAAAACGGAGAGCAAAAGAGTAGTCGAATTTCGGCATGAAACCCTTATCCGTATATCCTTTTCCGTGCTATACGATGAGATGAAGAACATCAACGGAATTTCTCAGCTCTTGTATATTTCATTTCGGCTATACAGGACAAAATGACGGCGACAGCCAAAAGCCAGAACAAACCGAATCACACCAACAAAAATGGCACGGGCAAATTCTTATCTACAGGTGAATGAGGAGAATGTGTGACTTTGTCCTTATATGGTTGGTTTCTTATTTGTTAAACTCTCGTGTATAGAGAGACAGACGAAGATGTGTTTTGTAGGTACTCGTCGTAGTACGATCAGAGAAAGAACAAGAAGATGTTTTTGTAGTCCTTTTTCCCGTGGTGTGACCTGGAAACTTATTTATGGCCATCATATATGCCTGCAGGTGATTATACTTGTACCTATATTTCGTCTGTAATCTACGAGCATTTACGACAAATTGCACAATTTAGTGTTCAAGATAAAGAATAATTACAATGGCACTTAAAATCTACAATCTGCTATACGCTAGAGCAGGGGTGTCAAACTCAAACCCTGGCCCGGGCCAAATAAGACTCTCCTCAGGTTTAGGTGGGCCGCAGGAGGAAAATTTCAAAAACTTTTATATAATCGTATTACGAAAGTGGATTACAGAATATTACTTTAAAAATATGACAGAAAGTCTGGATCACTTTAGCGCAGTGGTGATCCAGTTCGTGCCCCCTTGCGAGATCTGCTGATCCTGACTCCCCCCCTCCCCATGCCATGGGCAAGGAATGCTTTAATTTGGAACACAAGTTTCATCCAGGTATCCATTGCCGCAATTTAAATTGTTTGAACATTTGTTTATGTGCAGCCCATATTTTGGAACTCCTGAATTTTAGAAAGTATTATTTAAATTTCATGATTTCCGCATCCTGAATTTCGTCATGAGCAAAATTGATATTGATATTACTGGAGCGACCAAAATCCGTAAATTTTATTTAAAAAAAAAAAACATTTAAAGGCTATATCAGCCGTATAAAGAGATTTTTTATTTTTTTCTCGACCTAAAATATTGTGTTCATCAAATGGATTTTGTAGCAGTGAATTAATCGACGAAAATACAATTTTTGCCATTTTGCAAAGCTTTTATTACCTCCTGGGTCCTGGTGTACATATTTCGAAAGAAGTTCGCAAGAAAACCATAATTAATTAGGGCAAGCAAGCCCTAATTTATTAATGGTATCAATATTAGAGTTGTTCCCGCGCCCCCTTCCCTAGCCGCCACGCCTCCCTAAGGGGCCCCCGTTTGGGAATCACTGTTAGCGGTTTCTGGATTATCCGTGAGAACGGATTTTCCTTTGGAAAATGTACTTCAAGAACATTAAACAATTAAGACAAGAGCTTCAAGTAACCACTTTTTGTGAATAACATGATTTGGGACAGATGATAAAAAATTTTTAGCACCAGTCATCCAGGTCAACCACAATAACAAAATAGTCAGATTAAATTAATTTAAGCAGAATGGTGGCTAAAAGAGAATAATTTGTTTGTGATATGGTACAAACTCATGCACCAATACAGCTTGATAAGTATAGGTATAAAAATCAGGCACTTGGGCTGTGATTATTATGTTGTAATTTCACATCCAGGTTATTTAGTTAACAATTCCAAGATTTCTGTAGTTTTTAAAGCTTTGCCATTTTTCCAAATAAATCTCAATTTATGTTCGGTAAAGCCAATCAATTTTTTATTAACTGCATTTCGTGACAGAACAGTTTCATGAAGAGACTTAGTAATGTCCTGAACGAAAAAGATAAGCTGTCTTATAAAATCAAATAACCTACCTCAAATTGTTGGTAGTATTTGAAAAAAAAAATCCTAACATAATCTTGCATAAACCATTGACGAGTTTTAGTAATTTTTGTAGACTTGAGTTCAACGGCTTAATTTGTTCACCTTACCAATTCCAACATTTTTGTATTGATACACATTGTGCTGCTTCGACATGGCCGCGGGCCGCACAGAACTGCAAGGCGGGCCGCATGTGGCCCGCGGGCCGCAAGTTTGACACGTCTGCGCTAGAGCGTTGAATTAATTTTGTAAAAAATACGAGAGAAAGAGGAGCATTTTTTTGAACATGTAAGGTATGCTGTGTGCACGCCACTTCAAAGAGTTTTAATTGTCACAAATAAAGCAATTAGCCGTTTGATAATACATAATCACATTCGACAAGAGAGAATTTTGAAAAATTAAATTACATAAGACGAGTAAAAAGTGTCGTAGAGTTTTGTACATTCGGGACGTATGCCAATTTTCTCAATTAAATTCGTGAATTTGATAGCACGGATATAGACGACGATGATGGCGTTCAGGCCAAATTTTTTTCTAAATATTTAAGCTTTACGGCTATTAAGCTACTCAAGACATTAATTCCTGGCGCCTTAGCTTTTGCGAGGCTCTGGGAGACACAATTTTGCGAGGCTCTTGTCTTCTTTGTCTTCTACAACATCCAGTACGTATGTGGCTGAGCTCCATACACTCAGTACAGCGGTCTCAGAAAAAATACCACTTCTCCTATCAACGAGAATCGTTACTCAGTGTGGCCGCTAAGGAACGTATCGTCCGCTGCTAAGGTCAAATTTTTTACATTTCCCAGTTCTTCTGTAAGTTTAAATAGTCAGCCCCAAAAATATTGTGTTTCTTCTTTATCTGTGACTAAATATTTTTATTTGGTATTCACATTGCACTTCTGGTTTTAAGAAAATATATTAAGATCAGATATCTCTTTTGTCTGCCACTGTTTTTTACACCAACCAAAGTCAGTGGTAACTAGGTTGGTCAGATGTCCCGTATTTTACGGGTTACCCCGTTTTTCGGGAACAGAAAGTCCAAAAACCCGTAATCCAATAAAAATAAGGGTCAAACAATGGATAATTTAAAAAAAAACTCCATCAAAGGGTTAGAGACAATTTTTATACCCGTCACTATGTGAAAGGGTATTAACTTTGTCATGAAGTTTGCAACGCACAGACGGAAGCACCTCCAACTATATAAGGTATATATATTATTGATCAGTGTGACGAGAGAAATCGATTGAGCGATGTCCGTCTGTCTGTCTGTCCGTCTGTTGCAACGCAAACTAGTCCCTCAGTTTTGGAGCTACCGAGCTGAAATTTTTACACAATTTTCTTTTTAGTGTACGCTGTATATATGTCGGAACGAATGGAATCGGACCATGGGGTCATGGGGCTGCCCCTGAAAATTAGGTTCTTCTAAGAAATTTTTTTTTCTTTATTTACCAGTCCTAACCAAACTTCGCCCAAGTCTATTCCTATTAAAGCCTCGAAACATATCTAGGAACGGATGGAATCGAAACGTTACGTCTGCTGCCATAAAAGCCAATTCCTGAAAATTAAGTTTTTCTAAGAAAAACTTTCTATTTTAATCCGACCTTAACCAAACTTTACCCAAATGTGCTCCTAGTAAAGCATAAAAAAATATTATTTGGATCTGTCAAAAAATTGACAACAGCAAATTCAGCACAGCTCTTAGTAAAAACCATTTTAAAAAATTACCAAATCGTCTTGGTGACATTATTTTCCGGAGACGCTTCAATCTCGACGTCTATTTCATTGGAAAATAAAAGACTTCTTCATCCGCCGCAACGAAAAGGGAGATCTGGCCGAACATCCGTAGCTACCAAGTAACACCGAATCGCATTGACACCTTCAACACTGCACCGCACCCTAAGAATTCACATCGATCGTTGGACGAAAAGTCACACTCAAGCAGGATTCACGGGTAAGCATAAGCATGCCAACATCCCTGAAGTGTAATAAATGCAACAATGAAATTCTGGAAAAAGCGAATACAATTAACTGTTCGAAATGTAAACAATTTTACCATTTTGATTGCGCGGGTTTTCGGGAAACAATTTTCCGAACATTGTCGAAGGAGCGTAAGAAGTTATGGTCCTGTCAAAGTTGTCGCGGCACGACAACATCTGAAGAAGATAATACCAATTATGGCGAGTTAGTTGCACTAATCAACGATATGAAAAAAAGTATGCAAACCGAAATAGCAGAAATGAAGAAAACGCTAAAATCCGAACTGTCTGAATATCGCAAATCACTGGACTACTGCTGTTCTAAAGTTGACGATTTTGATATTAACATCAGTCAATATAGCAGCAAAATTGACACCTTATCCAAGATTTGTGAAAATCTTTCTCGAGAAAATCAAGTCTTAAAAACACAAATTAAGAATCTGACAGCGCACGTCAACCAATTTGAACAGCACAAACTCGATTGTGAAGTAGAAATAACCGGTCTTCCAGAGACTAAAAATGAAGACTTGCATGTGATATTCTCTGAAGTTGAGAAAGCTATCGACATATCTAACAACATTACGCCCATCTCAATTACGAGAAGTGTTCAGAAAGCTCGAGATGATAAGCCGAGAGCTATAATTATAAAATTTAGCTCAATTGAAGAACAAAATGTTTGGTTAGAACAGAGCAAGAAGAAGAAATCGAAACTAACTGCGGATAAAATTCATAAAAGCTTCAAGGGTGATAAGATCTATATAAATCCCCATTTGACTGGTTTCAACAAAACGCTTTTATATAAATCTAAGGCATCGACAAAACGATTTTAAATATGTTTGGGTAAAGAATAGCTCTATTTTTATAAGAAAAGCAGAAAAAGAAAAAATTTTCAAAATCAAATGTGAATCAGATATTGAATTATGCTTGAATAATTAATCCTTTTTAAATAATAATAGTAAATAATTATTTCACACAATTACATACAATGTTTTCCGATTCTGATATACAAATTTTGCACTCAAAAGATACAAAAATAGCTGGTTCTATATCAACTTGTAAAAAAATGTTAACTCGAAATTCTCAAACAGAAAGTTTAGGGATTCTGCACTTAAACATTCGTAGTATAAGAAAAAATTTCGATGAACTCGTCATACTTATAGATCAACTAAGAAATAATATAGACATAATATCTTTGTCTGAAACTCAACACAATAGCTACAGCACTAATTTTAACTATATAGCCTCATCACTGCAGATACCGGGTTTTACATTAAATTTTACTGAAAAATGTCGAAACAAAAATGATGGTGTTATAGTCTACGTAGGTAATCACTTAAAATATACTTGTGAAGAACTTGAACCTGAGTCATTAACAGGATTAGCTTTATCAATTACACTTTCGAATAATAAAGTAGGAAAATTGCTATGCATTTATAAATCACCAGCTATAAAAAATGAACTGTTTATTTCTGATCTATATAACTCTCTTTTGCAAAATAATCAAAATCAAAATGATTTCGAGATATTAGTTGGGGATATGAATATTGATCTTTTTGATAGTACAAAATCCACAAATGAATATATTACAAGCCTTACTAGTTTGGGATTTATATCCTACATAAATGATTTTACTAGAATCGATAAAGCAAATAAATCCTGTATATATCATATCTTCGTCAGAATGAAGAAAAACACTAATCCTCAAATAACACCTATAATATTTCAAAACACTATAACAGATCACTACCCAACAATAATTCAATTTAGCAGTGATAACAATAAAAACATAATTCATCAAAAAGAAAAGAAAACTTTGGAAAAAATTAATTTTCAAATGATGAAGCAATTAATTAATCAAACCGATTGGAACTCTGTGATTAACGAAAACGATAGCGCGAGTATATCCACAACTAAGTTTATATCAACGCTAACTGAAATAAAGTCCAAGTCCACAACCATAAAATGCACCATAAATAACCAAGCACCAATAAAACCATGGATAACACAAGGTATTTTATATTCAATCCGTATCAGGGACAAATTAAAAAAGAGGCTAAATTCAGAGCCTTTTAATAAAGAGCTTTCATTATACTTCAAAAGCTATAGAAATAAGCTAAATATACTTAAAAACATTGCTAAACGCAACTACTATCAAACACAAATCACGAATGCAAAAAATAGCACAAGAAAACTTTGGGAATTTGTAAATAAATCAACAAACAATAATATTAATAAAGAGAGCATCACCATAGAAACAGCAAAGTTGCTGCTCCCTGAAGAACAAATACCTTTAAACGAAATTAATAAAAATCTGGCTAATGTATTTAATAATTACTTTATTAACGTAGGAAGTCAAATTGCAGACTCATTCGAAACGGAAAATACAATAAACACCGAAATAACCACTAAAAACTATAGCCTGCATTTTTACAAAATCTCAGATAATGAAATCGTTCAAATAATTTCAGACCTGAAAACAAACGCAGCTTGTGGTTGGGACCAGCTTCCTGCATCTATTTTAAAGCAAGTTAAAAGTGAAGTAAGTAAACCTATAACCCGACTGCTTAATAAATGCTTAATGGAAGGTACCTTTCCAAACAGTTTTAAGAAAGCGATTGTTGTTCCTATTCATAAAGGCGGAACTACAAAGGAAATAGGTAATTACCGCCCCATATCACTTTTACCCACACTCTCCAAAATATTTGAAAAATGCATAAAAAAGCGATTGATGAAATACCTGGAAGAAAATTGTATTCTATCGCCGAATCAATACGGTTTTCGAAATGGGATAAGTACGGAAGATGCAGTTTTATCAGTCACAAACTTTCTTTATAGTGAAACTGAAAAAGGTAACAAACCACTAGCTGTGTTCATGGACATTTCAAAAGCGTTTGATACAATTTCTCACACACTACTTTTAAAAAAGTTGGAAAAAATAGGTATATCCGACAAACCCTTATCATTGTTTGAATCCTACCTCAATTCCAGGCAACAAAAAACCAAAGTAAATAGCACATTGGGGGACTGGCAGCAAAACAAAGCATTTGGTCTGCCACAAGGGACTGTATTGTCTCCAATACTATATCTAATATATGTCAATGATCTTTGTAACTTAAAAGTCGATCATGCATGCCAAATAGTTGCCTACGCTGACGACACGGTGTTACTAACATCTACACCGCATTGGATCGAAAGTAAAAGGAATAGTCTCAACAATTTGAAGTTAATCCAAAAATGGCTGTATACCCATAAGCTTAAGCTAAACTTATTGAAAACAAAGATCATGGCGTTTTCTATAACAGCTACTGGTCAGCCATCCTTTAACAAACTGGTAATGCATTCCTCAAATTGTACACGTGAGGTAGATGACGAGTGCCCCAATCAGTGTGAAAAATTACTACTAATAGATTCAACTAGCTACTTAGGAGTAATAATCGATAATCATTTAAGATGGCACAAGCATGTAGATCATATCAATTTAAAATTACGAAAGTACATAAGTGTATTTTATTTAATGCGTGGAGTACTAAACACAACCCAGATGAAAATAATTTATTATGCATTGGCGCAATCTGTAATACAATATTGCATTGCGGCATGGGGAGGAACTTTTGAAACTCATATTGAAAACCTTAAAGTGACGCAAAAATATATTCTTAAAGTGATATTTCATCTACCTAGACTATTTCCTTCAACACATTTATTTGAGAAAACCAGAGTATTAGGAGTGAGGAGGCTATACCTTAAATCCGTTTTATGTCACACTTTCAAACACGGGACTCGTGTCCCTCCAAACCATTCCCGCAATACAAGGTATAACCAAAACAGAATGATAGTACCTTTCTGTACTAAGACACATAGCCAGAGATATTTAAATTATTTTGGACCCAGATTAATGAGATTCCACAAACAATCAGAGAAAGCGTTAACTTACTTGTCTTTAAATACAGAATTAAATATTGGCTTCTCAACCTTCCAAATGCAGAATTCGCAAACAAATTTCAGTTTTTAAATTAACTAATCGATAAGGCTTCACCAAAGTGTATATTTTTTTACTTGAATCTACGAACTATATATTTGTTTTCTTTGATAAGTTGTATTGTATAAGTAAAATTCAAATGAAAAACTAAATTAACATGAACATCAAATATACTAAGAAATGTTGAATTAAAAAGAATATGTATATTTATGGAAAATTGACAGATTGTAAATTATAATTATAACGTCTCCTGCCACAAGCTTTGCTTTTGGGAGGCGCTTCATACAGAAATTAAATTATTTAAGATTAGTTTAAGAGAATAACTTATAAAACCTGTATATAATGAAATAAAATGAAATGAAATGAAATGAAATATCCAGGAACGGAAGAAATCGGAACACTACGTCATAGGGCTTTACCATACAACCCAACTCCTCGAAATTAGGTTCTCCTAAGAAAAACTTTTTTGTTTATGAACCAATCTTAAACAAATTCTCCCAAATGTGTTCCTAGTAAAGCCTCAAAAGATATCTAGGAATGGATGGAATCGGAACATTACGTCATAGGCATGTCATACAAACGAACCCCTAAATATTAGGTTCTTGTAGGAAAACTTTTTTTTCTCTCTTTGAATCTTAACAAAAATTCATCCAAGTGTGTCCCTGGATTAGCCTCAACGCATCCTGGAACAGATGGAATCGGAACAAGTCATAGGGCTTCGGTAGAAATTGTTAACGTAAAAGAAGCTTTAGTTTCATTCAAATGTGACGGGTATTCAAATTTCGACCGCGCCCGAAATTAGCCTCGGTCTCGTTTTGTATTAAAGCAACGCCATCTAGAAATATCATAGCCGCAACTCAGCTGTACAATGACGTCATTGTAAGACATAGTATGTAAACTTTGTCTAGAACTAACCTCTACAATAAATAAAATTAATTTTATAGAAGATTCAGCTACACCTCAGGCATAATAGCTCGTAAGCGACGACAGAAGGGTTAATAATTGTATCGACAATACTTTGACGTTTGAATTATTTCATAGAATGTAGTGTAATAAATTTGGAGCCAAACATATGGGCTGTGTGATCACATAGACACTCTGGAGTAACGCATGGCATGGGTTGCTATGCTTTCTCTAAGAGTTGTCTATAACCAAATTCAATCATTTGTAGGAATTCTAAATCTTAGGGAGGACATAGAAATAAAGAATCGGGTTCTTTTGTCACCTGGCCTATCACTTTTCTCGAATGGAATGATGTAAGCTTCCATCCACTTCCACAGTGAGGCGCACACGGAGGATTTACGGGTTTCAGGGCTAATCAATAAAAGAGCAGATAACAATAGGTAAAGTGTATTCTCCCTGGAAACACAAAATGCTGTTCTACCACAGGATCCCAGAATGATGGTTCCTGTGAGTATACTTAATCAGCACTAGTCGTAAGATCCTCAAGTCAGTCCTATAGAGGTTTAGCTTTTCCGCATCGACATTACACCTCATACTCATTTATTTCGATAAAGCGTTCAAAAGTGTGGACCGTGAATTTCAGTGGTGTAACGTTTTTTAACCAAGTTTTGCTGACCCAGACGCGCAAAAAAAAAAACCATCGAGGGAATCATTCAGGTTAAATTTCAAAGTGTCATGTAGGCATTGCAATTCATTTCAAAATATTGCTCATTTATATTAAAACCCCGTCTTCACTTTAGGTATAAATGCAAAAGTTTAAATGCTATTTTTTTACAAAAAAAATATTTTTATGTGTAAACTATAATTTTTTCAGAATAGGAATTTGGCAAACGACATTGGCCGTGTTTTTTAATTAGCTAACCTACACTGTCCGGGGTAATTTGCATACAAACGCTAACCTGTGACATTATTCAGGTTAGAAATAATATTGCTATCCAGATTTAATGAGCTTTCCAAAACTCGCCTAAATGTATGCAATCCCAATTATTTTCTAGTACGTTTTCCAATGACTAACAAAAATTAAATTTTGAAATGAAAAGCTCTAAGGTATAGTAGGCCATTGATGCACTGCCTGGTAAAGCTGAATTCTGAAAAATATAATTTTTAGGCAAACTTTTAAACAAAACTTATTAAATTAGCTATTATTTTTATTGTAGCGATTCGTATCCTCTTCTTTCATAGGCGCAGTGACGTAGATAGCTTTTCGGGAAGGGAGGGATTTGTGACTAGATTTGTCATTACAAGGGAAAGTCAATTTAAAGGACTGGGGGATCGTGTATAACCTGAATTCTTACACTAACTAGTTCTTGTTACAAATATTGGGGATACAAATTTTTCACTAATTTAGGCCCACATTGCAAACGAAAATATTGTTAAAAAATACAAAGTCAGAAGATATTTATTTTGCGGTCTGAGTCTATGGCCATGTTTTTTCAACAGCTAACCTGCACTATACGGGGTAATTTTAATACAAATGCTAACCCGTAGCCTTATCCAGGTTAGCAGTTCAAACCAGTACGTTTTCCAATGACTAAAATAAATAAAAATAAATAACAGGCGCGACAATCCAACATTGGACTAAGGCCGCAGGATGTGTTAGTGACATCCTATTTCCAAGATCTTATCTGCTTTTTGATGAGGTAATGAGATCAGCATCACGCTCAGCAGTGTTATTTATCCCCATAAATGGGTACTCGTTTAACATCTGAGTGAGATCATAGTCTGTCACAAGCTCGTGAGTTCGAAAAACACCATGGAACACGGTGAGATTCGAACTCATGAGCCTGTGCACCGAAGGTAAGCGCACTAACCGCTAGACCAGCCAGACTACTTTTCCAATGACTAGCTAAAATTAAATTTAAAAATGAAAAGCTTCTAAGGTATAGTTTACATATTGCATACAAGTGTGTGCAAAAAAAATAGTTTTTGTTTGTAAATTCATGTTAAAAGTGTCGTTTACCAAATTCTTATTCTGAAAAAAAATATGGTTCACACATTAAAGTATGTTTTCATTGAAAAACTAGCATTTAAACTTTTGTATTTGTTAAGTAAAAACGGAGCTTTGATATCTATGAGCAATATTTTGAAATAGATTGCAATGCCTACGTGACAATATGAAATTTACCCTGAATGCTACCCTCGAAGGTTTCTTTACGCGTCTGAGCAGTGGCGTAGATAGCTTTTCGAAGAGGAGGGGATCATTTTGTAAGATTTTACGGTTATCAATTATGTTGAATTTCAGAAGAACAATTTTTGTATATATTACACTTCCAATTAGTAGTGTTTTTTTTAGCAAACTTAGGTGCAAAATAGCAATTTCGCCATACGGCGAGTTAAAGTATTCTAATTTACATACAAATTTTTGCTACTGTGATTGTGAGCATCAGAGATTTATGTAGTGTTAGATCAGTGATTTCCAATCTTTTCGGATTCACGAAACACCTAGCATCGCCGCTTTTCTGGCCGGAACACCTCAAAACAGAGATTAAAATAAATCATAATAGTTATATGTCCAGAAGAAGAAAGTTGTGAGGACGAGAGCTTGTTGGGAGTGCCCAGTTTATGTGGATTAAGTGCAGCTGTAGTGTTTTAAAGTTTCCCGATAACGCAGAAATTCGTGAGTAGATATTTCTAAAATTTTTGAACTTGTACGATACCGTAGCATCTATATACGAGTACATATATTTCCTATAAATTTCCAGGTCCTAGCCGTCAGCCAATTGTTTAAAAAAAAAGACCATAAATGTGCGTAGAACTTAAAATTTGGACTGTTAAACATTCATTTAAAAAATTGTAGAAAAGTTTTAATTAACGCAAATTTAATCCTCTAATTTATTTGCGCCTGTATTTAAATCCGAAAAACCTCGTCACAAGTGGCCATGCTTTATTATCTGGTGTAGGGTGTACCGTGTGTACCAAATTTAATTTCATAGAGTAGAAAATTGTAAAAGAAAATATGTATGTCGAGTCTCTGATGCTGGTCAAATATTCTACAGTAAAGTTGATTTTCTGTACAGTGTAGTAGGCTAAGCTTCGGAATCTTAAAACTTACAAACATTTTTTTTTCGTATGTACTGTTTGCTTTTTGTTGTCATAAGCTCTTTCGAATTTTTTCGTATATAGAAGATTTAGTTAAAAAAAATAATACTGGCTATAGCTTTGAGCAGTGGCGCAACCAGGATTTGGTCCTGAAGGGGGCTAAGTTCATCCATATTACTAGATATCTGATGTTGCTGCCGCAAGTTGGGGAATGGTGCTATTTTTCAGAGCGCTATATACAGGGTGGGCCACGAAAGACCAACCAATTTTAAACGCGTATAACTCTTGTAATTATCAATTGTTTTATTTAATTTTTTTTATATACGAAATAAATTTTATGGAAATTAAGTATGAAAGATGACATCAGACAAATGTGCACCATTTCGCTCGATACAGACATGGGTTTTTTTTAAGCGCATTTTCCATTACACCGAAAAGGTTTCTTAAAGCGAAAAGAATGAACTGTTTTTGAATAGATTCGAATATATTTCTGTAAATCTCGAAGGCAGGGTTCCAAACAACGCAAGCGTATTCAAGTAAGGGCCGTACTAGTGTAACATACAAAGATTTAGTAACCCAGATATTATTAAACTCATAAGTGCGTCTCTTGATGAAACCTAGCCGTTTATTAGCCATGGATAAGATACTATCGTAATGGAGGGTAAAACGCATTTTGTGGTCCAAAACTACACCGAGGTATTTGATATGGTCAACCTTTTTCAAAATAGCATTGTTAAGATGGTAGGAAGTGGAATTTTTCGAGAAAAGCTTATTACCTGACACTTATTGACGTTAAGGTGGAGATTGTTAAGGTTACACCACTGGTCAAGGGATTGGAGATTTGATTGAAGAAACTCAGCATCAACAAGCGTTTTAATAGAGCAGTATAATTTTAAGTCATCGGCATAGAAAAGATGGGGTATATTAGGCAATATGGATGAAATATCAGAGATGAACATATTGAATAAAAGAGGACCTAGGGGGCTTCCTTGAGGAACTCCGGAGAAGACATCTATGCTCTTCGAAATCTGACCCTGGAATTTTACAAATTGAATACGGCTGTGGAGGTAGGATCTGAGCCAGTTGAGAAGTGGTTCAGTTACGCCAAAGGTACACACTTTATCTAACAGAATTTTATGATCGACCCTGTCAAACGCTTTGCTAAAATCAGTATAAACAACATCAACTTGATAACCTCTTTCTATGTGACCGAGGACATCGGAGACAAGAACTGTGAGGTTAGTAGTGGTGAAACGGCCTTTTCGAAATCGGTGCTGTTGTTCATTGAGCAAAGGATCGATAAATGGAGTGAGTTTATCACATACCATTTCTTCAAACAGTTTGGGAATTACAGACAGAATAGCGATACCTCTATAATTTTCTACCGATTTTTTATCACCACTTTTGTAGATGGGAGTAATATAAGACGATTTCCATAAAGACGGAAACGATCCTAATTGAAGGGATTTGTTGAAAATTAAGTGTAGTGGAGCTATCAACTGGTAAGCACACTGCTTTACGAAAATCGGAGATATTAAATCAGGACCGGGCCCTTTGGTGACTTTCAATTCTTGGGTAGCTCTGGCAATTTCATCCTGTGTCAGAACAATTCCATTGATCAAAGAAGTTGGGGGGCTATCAATAGGACGATTTGAGGAGTTGGGGTTTAAACCTGAAGAAAAGCAGTCCTGGAAATGATCAGCAAATAAATTACAAATTTCCTGGGGACAAGAAGAGGTCGTGGGTCCTTTAGTCATGGAAGAAGGAAATCCTGTTGTCTTCCGTTTTATATTAACGAAATCAAAGAATTTTTTGGGTTCACGGATAATTTTTTCTTCCACCAAATTTAGATATAGTCGAGCATCGTGGGATTTAATGCGAAATTCTTCGGTCAGCTCATCATAACTCATCAAATCGGACCATGGGGTCAAGGGGCTGCCATACAAACCCATCCCCCATTTCGGTTTTTCTAAAAAATATTTTTTACACCAATCTGACAAAACCATGTTGCTTACCACAGTTGTATCTTAACCCATTAACGACGAGACCCTAAAATCTTACCGATTGAGCTGAAATTTTCCACGTCGGCTTAAAATGGCTAAAAACACATTTTGTAGAAAAAAAAATTTTCCCCGGATGCCGGGTTCAGGCTCCCGGCACTGTTACATATATGTAACATCAGGCACTCGAAGTACTCGAGGGTGTTACATATATGTAACATCAGGCATGATACGGGGAAAGTGTATTCAAAGTATATTTTTGATTTTTTTTTTCAAAAAGAAAACATTTTAGAAAATTTTTTTTAATAAAGCGAAAAATATATGAAAGCCGATATTTTACGTGAAGTTTGGAATGTAGATAATGCAACAATAATGTAGAAATAATACGAAATGTGTGCGAAAATGGAGCAGCCTTACAAAAATATTATGTCAAATATTGTATTATTTTATTTTATCATATATGTGTTTTTGCATGTGGAGTTGTTGTTGTTTTATTGAGAAGTTTCTTGAACACCCACAGAACTAATAAATTTGACAGTTTGTGAATAGGAAAAAAGTTTATAGAACAACACTAGTTAACAATACAGATTTTAAGGATTATGGAAGATTTGCCAGTAAATTATAAAATTATTGTTTCAATTTTGTTGTCAATTTGTCCATCCGCCCAATTTGTCTAAAAAGGACTAAATAAAGAGCCTATAATTCCTCCTTGTCTATAATTTGGTCTACATTAGAAACCATTTCTTCTTTCGTAGCTCAAAATATATCCTTTTGAATATTATATTAGCAGAATTAAATAGAATAACTAATCCTTGGCCTCATGAAAATAAAGCCTTGACTCCTTGCTCCGGATACCCTTGAATCCGGGTATCATTTTAATCCACATAGGACAACTATTGTATCCATATTCCGGATTTCTAGAGCAATTCTAATTCCGACTCTCAATATTTTTGGTATGTTATGCCAAATATGGCCGCTCAATTTGCCAGTCAAGAAGACACAAGGGTCTAGAAAATTATGTGACATGACTAATTTTAAGGAAAAACGTAAATAATAGCATTTTTTTCTTTTAAATTTTAACATTTATGAAAACTATTTATGCTATTTTTCTAGATAAAAATGTCTTGTTAAAATCCGGAATTTTCGTTAATCCGGATTTTTTTTAAAATCCGGACTTTTTTTTTTTATAATTTATCCAGACTATCGCGTCAATAGTGTAAAAAATCCATAAAATAAAAAAAAAACACTAAAAAAGTACATACTCATACACCTCGTATACGAAGTGCACTTTCCCCATATCAGGACGGATGTTACATATATGTAACAGTGTTATAAAAGTACTTATAAAACGTAAACTACGGACAATATTTATTTCATTTATTTTTTGTATTGTTTCAAAAAGGCCATGTAATGACATACGATTAAGTTTTTCCCAATTTGTTTCATACAATTAAATATAAAAATAAAATTCCTCTACTACTTTTGCCATCGTGACGATTTTCGTCAACATCGAAAAAACCATCAGAAAGGAACCTCTATAACTTCCACAATAGTGTATCAAATTCAGCTAAATTGATTTCTACGCATTGCTAATAGTGTCCAGTACAGGATAAAACACTTTTTAGTGCCGAATTGATATCCTATTCCTTTAGCGGCCGTTTCAAACGAAGGATGTCTTACTGTTACATATATGTAACATCAGGCATTAATGGGTTAATCAAAGCAACAAAAAAGGTCAATGATCAGGTCACAAATGGGATCGTACTATGGGGCCATGCTTCCGCATCCCCAATAAAATTTTCTGAGTAAATATTTTTATTTGCCCACTTATTCCAACCAAACCCCACACAAATATTGTTTTGTCGGCGCAACGGAACTTTTGTGAAGACGGAAGGAAAAGAATGGGGGGGTGGGGGTCAAATACAAGTCGTAGATACGCCCGAAAAAACTTTTAGCCCGGAGGAGAGCGAAGGGTATCCAAACCCGAACCCGATGGGGGTTCGTAGCTCGATAGGCCTATTGTACTATGGGTAGGTAGAGTCCCCATTTCCATCTCGAACAGAAGAGATTTTGTAAACGTTAAGCCGCTGTTGTAATTGTTAAATTTGCACATTATGCTGAGTTTTGTCTTTCTACTTGCAAATTTTCTTTAAATGTATGTTCGTGGTGTCTCCAAAAACCCGCCCTCAAAATGACTCCTCGGCGAAAACTATATAAAAATTACTCAAAATGTGAAAATCGGAATTTGGAACTTACCACAGTTGTATTCCAATGTTGCAATACCCTGTCACATAATTTCAAGGATAATAATCAAAAAACTAAACTTCAATAATTTATTTTTCCTCTGTGAATTGTTTAAAAAAAAAATCACTTTTTCTGCAAAACTTCTTAACTTTTTCCATATTATCTAAACTATTCTATTCACGTTTTCCAAAAAGTCTCGAGCCGCACAAAGGTCAACAAAACAGAAATATTTCAATCGGTTTTATATACGTAACCGGAGATAACACCCCGAAGACATATGCCAACATGTTAAAATTTATGTGTTCCTTAACTTAAATTAATTGGAAATGGAGTGGTACTACTCTAGTCTAGGACTACTGTCGTAGAGCCTATTGCCGCATCGCCTATATTGAATGAGCATGTCGTAAATGTTAGCAAAAGCGTTAAAGGTTTAGAGGTGTCCTCATGAGGGTTATAAAAATCCCATATATGTCTGTGCAAGGTTTTTCGTCCCGTAATTTTTCGTGGTTTTTTTTTTTCTGTCTCCCTATGTAAGGAATACAATACAATTCGGTCGAGAGGAAATCAAGCTGTACGCAGTTTGGTCTTAATGCCTCGAGAATCTTTTTCACACCGGGAATCGATAAAGGAATCCCATAAATGTATAAGCGCATGAAAAACAAGAGAAATCCAACTGCGAGAAAAAAAAAGACTAAACGAAATTTGAGGGCATTTAATATTCTGGAATAGCACACACAATAGTCGTAGACGTTACACACATATGGCCATATGTTGTAGGATTCAATGTGATTCGACGTATAAATATAATTCTGCGTCTATATCGTTTTTATAAACGAATATCAACCTCGAGAATGGCGCTTAAATGGATTTAAAAGGAAACGAGAAATAATCGAAATTGTTTCTTAATGTTATGAATGGATCGCAGTATGTATGTGGCCCAGTCTCCCCAGTATCGATGACGATCATTGCTTATACTTGAATGTACGGTCGTTTCCATTAAGGTGTTTATCCGTCGATATACGAGAAAGACGCCATTATCCGCAATATCGTTCAATGCCAACAGCTAAAATTTAATGATTTCCCATTATAATCTTATCTCAGTGTGGTGAGAAAGACGTGAAGGGTTTTTCGAATATTAAGAAACGGTATTTTATTAAGGTATAGAATTTAAGGACCAATTTTCGGTATAAGATTTCAGTAGGAACATTTGTTTTCATTTATGGTTGATGCTTATTTAGTTGCCCGTATGCAGGAGCAGCTATCTGTGCCATATTGGATTCGGAAGCCCATATATTGCAATTGCATAATAGTGTAATAAACAGATGATAAACCTAGTGCATGAGAGTGCAAAATGTGGTGATGAAATATTTGTTGTTTCTTATGTTTTTTTTGGGGTGCTGTGCGCGAATCCGTGGCTTCACATCACACCAAATTTCGTTGATGGATTTTTTAGGACACCGAAGTACCCATTGAGAATTACTTCCTAGGTATTTCATGCAGTCTCTCTGGATATCGTTACCGTTACAAGGCGTGGAGTATCGACTCGGCCATATACGGATGTATCGAGGCAAGGTAACATTGCATGTAAATTTAAATTGTATAATGATGCAATCACTATACAGCCAATCTCCAATTCAATTGCAATTGTTATTTTGTTTCTTAATCGCCTATAAACGGGAAAATAGCCAATTTAAGCGTAAATGCAAGGAGGCAAAGGTCTTGGCATTTCAATCCTTTTCAAAAATAATATAACGGAACAAAGCAACAAAAACATTGTTGTTGGACGGTGGATGTTGCATGCTCAAAAAATAATTTGAGTTATCCACCGTCCAGTTTGACCATAGTGGGACAGCACAATAGTATGCATACTCCAGCGAGTTACGGCACACAGAGTGCATTTTGAGCCTAGCCCCATTTAAAATGATTCGATACCAGGGTGTATTTCGTGTCCTATATAAGAGGATCGTACACCTTTGCCTGGTTGAGTCCGGTAATGCCTCTCCTGGTATTACATGACGCGCTGCATACGTAGAGGCATCTGATGCACGGAAAAAAATACATGTAGTCCTCGACGCAAAAAATATAGCATTTACCATATAGGCCAAATGCTAACATTTATTGGAAAAATATCCTATATTTGTGGAAGCAATACCTATAAAATATAACTCTTAAGTCTATATATTCCATAAACTTATATTCGATCACTTTATTGTCGGATATCTTAAATTTATCGTATTTATTCCAATATTGTTTTTCATATGTGACAATATTACATTGCCGTCTAAAAAATATAGTACCGAATGCTATAAAATGTGCACTAGAAACAAAAAGACAATGCTATTTTCACAACGCGCCCGCAATCGCGACAAAGCAAGGCATATCACCGCGGTATGCTAATGCAAGTGCAAGTTTTTCGGTGTTTTTGTTTTTAGAAGGTGAAAAAAAGGGTAAGTTTTGTTAAAAATTATCATAAAAATAGTGCGCGAGCCTTCGAACAAACCGTGCCGCTCGTTTAGTGACTCGATCGTGTTAGTGTACACAATTTGCATTTTGCAAAACTGCATTGCAGTATCGCGCGAAATGGCGGAAGTGTGATTAGTAAATGGTTTGTGTGACTAGGTCCAGGCTAGGTCTACTAACGAAATTCGGGACGATAATAAAATGATTACTTCAATGTAGTTTTGCAATATAAATCATGTCCAGCTCCACAGTGGAAAATACAAAAAAACGGGACACGGTTTCCTCAAATGTTCCCCGCGTTTACTATTTTGAGTGCATTCAACAAAGTGACAAACTAATGCCCACATTTTTATTTCAGTTTTCGGTGAACAAGCGACAAGGCGAGCCACGCAATTACAAGTTTTTCATCACAGGAAGGAATCTACTATAAATATCGATACAACCACCTTAAAATATGGGAATACATCTCTCTATTTATAAAAAAGATAAGGAAAAAATGGTCCCTTTTATTCTTGATCTGATTGGTTGAAATTGGAAATGACGTGATGATTTGCTAAGTAAGTAGTTTAAGGTGGTGTGCGACTTCAGTTGTCAGGTGATAGCTGAAGAATATGGGTCGTGTGCGGAAAAGCTCAGAAGAGAAGCGGGAGGTACGCAACAGTGGACGACGGGGTCGCAGATTAAAGCAGTGCGCGCTTCCGACGTGTGTTTTATTTTCCGACGTGTGTTTTATTTTCCGACGAAACATAGCCGCGAAGCGAGAATGTCGCGAAGTGACAGTGCGGGGGTTGGCGAGCGAAGCGAGCAGGGGGCGCAGCCCCCTAGTACTTTATAATTTGATAGGTTTACATTTTAAAATAGGAATAAATGCAATATATTTATGAAATGATACGACTTTTTTTTGGCGCTGTGCGCAAACTAGGGTAGCATTTCAATGCATATTAATTAGGAAATTTTACAAAATCAATGTGGAAGAAAACCCATAAGAAATTGTTCTATAAGCTACAAAGTATAGCAGTGGTGCATATATGTATAATGATATTTGCTATTCATTTAGACTCCTATCTGTATAGTAAATTCTTCTATATTTTATTGCAATCCTGATTTCGCCTATATTTATGGGATATGTGAAATAGAAAAAGTGGTCACAAGTCCAATGTGTTTTTTCCGTGTGAGAATTGCAGCGCGCCATGTAATACTAATTCGAAAGCGGCTCGAAATGCACTCTGTGTGCCGCAACTCGCTGGAGTATGCATAATATAACGGAACTCTACTACAACCCAAATACGGCGAAATATATGAAAATTAGGCGGGAACCGTATCCCCTTCAACATAAAAAGCATATAAACTCGACGTCAAAAGTATCGGGCCACCCGCAACTTTCGAACTCTAACCCAATTTTCTCAAAAAGTATAAAAGTTACAACTATGAAAGTTATATCTACAGGAAGTGCATTTTATGAGAATAAAAATGAATTGAAACACTTTGTGATTTATTAAGCGTTTATTTAAGATTTTATGAATAAGAGTCTTTTCCAGTCGTTTTCCGGTCTTGTAATCACCAAGTGAAACCCTTAAATTTAAGCTGAAAACAAAGTAAAAATTTAAAATAAAGTGTTTGGTCAGTATTCAGTGTTCCCTCCCCTAGCTCGAATAACTGCTAGCATCCTTGTATTCATAGACCTCACGAGGCTGATGTTGAAGTCTTGGGAAATTGTTTTCCAATCTTCTTCAATTGCAATTCGCAGCTCTGGAAACGTTGTTGGAGCAGGAACGCGGTCTCGAATCCGACGTTTCAGCTTATCTCATAAGTGTTCTATTGGATTCGAGTCCGAGCTTTGAGCTGGCCAGTCTATCGGACGAATGCCGACATCCTGCAGATACTGGGTCACCACATGAGCAACATGAGGCCGTGCATTATCCTGCATCAACTGGATATTATGCCCGATATAATCTGCGTAAGATATCACATGGACTGCAAAGAATTCATTGCTGTAGCATTGTGAAGTCAATCCACGTTTACGGCCCGTCGCGTCGGTTCGATGAAAACTAATGCTGAATGTCCGGTTACCGAGATGCCGCCCAGATCAGACCATTACAAATCCTCCTCCAAAAGCAACAGATTCCGCGATGCCACACTGAGAATAACGTTTTCCAGGGTGACAATAAACTCTCTGACGTCGATCACTTTGATATAAACTCACCCTGGTCTCATCAGTGATGGGTTCATTACCCCTCTCTTCTAACGTCCAATCCCTATGCTCTCGAGCGAATTCAAGTCATGCTCGACGGTGGGCTGCCGTTAATTTTTGACCTGCTGCAGCTCTCTTTGGAGTCAGGTTCCATTCAGCAAGTCTCTTTCTGACGGTAGAAGAACTTACGACAACTTGGCGTTCCTCACGCAGGTTTTGTTGGACTTGAACCGCGTTGAGGCAGCGATTTCGCAGAACAGCAAGTTGGATATAACGATCATCTGCTGCTGATGTAGCCTTAGGTCTGCCCGTAACTGGACGGCAATCGACTGCTCCAGTCTCTGTGTATCGTCTGTAAACTTTTTGCACCGATGATCTGCCGATTCGAAGTCTTCGAGCGACGTCACATTGCGCAAAGCCTGCTTGAAGTAGTGCTACAACTTGAACTGCTCTCTCCGGTGTCGTATTCATTATTGATTGACAAAAGTAGCAAAAATACATGCGTCTAAAAAAGCAATGAATAACAACTAAAGTAATTCAAAAAAAAACCTATACCGTCACTGTAAAAAAAAAAGGTATGGGTGAACCCATCAGGCCGCGACATAAGGGAACCCACGGCAAACCTCAAGACCAGCCCGCGGGGCCTAAAAATAACCCCCCCAAAAGAACAAGGTCAGAATCGAGGCTGATGATGAAGTCTTGGCAAATTGTATTCCACTCCTCTTCAATTGCGATTCACAGCTCTGGAAGCGTTGTTGGAGCAGGAACGCGGGCTCGAATCCGACCTTTCAGCTTATCCCATAAGTGTTCTATTGGATTCGAGTCCGAGCTTTGAGCTGGCCAGTCTATCGGACGAATGCCGACGTCCTGCAGATACTGGGTCTCCACATGAGCCACATGAGGCCGTGCATTATCCTGCATCAACTGGATATTATGCCCGATATAATCTGCGTAAGATATCACAATATGCAAAGATATCATTGCTGTAGCATTGTGAAGTCAATCCACGTTTACGGCCCGTCGGTGCGATGAAAACTAATGCTGAATGTCCGGTTACCGAGATGCCGCCCAGATCAGACCATTACAAATCCTCCTCCAAAAGCAACAGATTTCGCGATGTCACACTGAGAATAACGTTTTCCAGGGTGACAATAAACTCTCTGACGTCGATCACTTTGATATAAACTCACCCTGGTCTCATCAGTGATGGGTTCATTACCCCTCTCTTCTAACGTCCAATCCCTATGCTCTCGAGCGAATTCAAGTCATGCTCGACGGTGGGCTGCCGTTAATTTTTGACCTGCTGCAGCTCTCTTTGGAGTCAGGTTCCATTCAGCAAGTCTCTTTCTGACGGTAGAAGAACTTACGACAACTTGGCGTTCCTCACGCAGGTTTTGTTGGACTTGAACCGCGTTGAGGCAGCGATTTCGCAGAACAGCAAGTTGGATATAACGATCATCTGCTGCTGATGTAGCCTTAGGTCTGCCCGTAACTGGACGGCAATCGACTGCTCCAGTCTCTGTGTATCGTCTGTAAACTTTTTGCACCGATGATCTGCCGATTCGAAGTCTTCGAGCGACGTCACATTGCCCAAAGCCTGCTTGAAGTAGTGCTACAACTTGAGCTGCTTTCTCCGGTGTCGTATTCATTATTGATTGACAAAAGTAGCAAAAATACATGCGTCTAAAAAAGCAATGAATAACAACTAAAGTAATTCAAAAAAAAAACCTATACCGTCACTGTAAAAAAAAAGGTAAGGGTGAACCCATCAGGCCGCGACATAAGGGAACCCACGGCAAACCTCAAGACCAGCCCGCGGGGCCTAAAAATAACCCCCCCAGAAGAACAAGGTCAGAATCCCAATCTCCCGCAGAAGGAGTAGAGAAAAACGACCGAACACCGGGAACATAGAAACTCCGTCGACAAAACCCGGACCATCAGAAGGAGTATCAGGGGGCACGTTCAAGGAAGCTCTCTGCTCGCTTAAAATGGCTGTGGTTCTGGATAAGTACCCAGCCGAAAAACTTAACACTGAGCAGGCTAAAGACATCCAGCGGGCTTTCGTGTCGGAGGTTTTCAAAAGTGAACCATCGAAGGCTCCTCTCTTCACGAATAGCTACCCAGACAAAGGTGTCCTCTATGTAACCTGCACAAATCAGGAAGCCAAGCACTGGTTGAGGGTCACAATACCTTTTATCAACCCATGGGAGGGAGCAATCCTTCGTGTGGGCGATGCGAGGGAAGTGGTCAAGACCAGTAAAATTATGGTTCGGATTCCGAATACGGACATAGTTGGTATATGAGGATCCGAAACAGATTCTAGCACTCCTAAAGACCCAGAACCAGGGGCTAAACACCGAGGAGTGGAACGTCGTTGCATCCACAAAAGACAAAACCGGACTAAATCTACTCGCGTGGATCGACGAAACAAGCAGGAAGGCGTTGGAGGCCAGAGACCACATAGGTTACTTTGGTCTAAACCAAAATAACCTTCAAAGCGATATCAAAGCGGCCTCATGATGCTGAAGGTGGTTCAGATCAACCTTCAGCACAATAAAGCTGCAACCGCAGCACTAAGCCGCCTCATCGCAGCCGAGGGTCTGGATATAGTCCTTATCCAATAACCTTGGCTGTATAAGTGCAAAGTAGCCGGCTTAGGAACCACCGGAGGTAAGTTAATATACGATATAGCTTCTGGCAATGCCAGGACCTGCATCTGTACTAAGCCTACTGTTAACATACTGCCACTATATTTCCAGGGACCTAGTACCGGTGAAAATAACACAAAATGGGAGTAGTATTTGGGAGCTCATCCTCGCTGCCGCTTACTTCCCATACGATTCACAGACGCCTCCACCACCTCAAGAGCTGGAGGAATTGATAATCAGCAGCGGAACACACACACCGCATCTCATCATCGGAGCGGATGCAAACGCTCACCATACAGAGTGGGGGAGCTCTGATACGAACAAAAGGGGTGAGTATCTTTATGATTTTATAATCAAAGAAAACTTTGAAATTCTGAATAAGGGTACTGAGCCCACTTTTGTAACAACACGTCGAAGAGAGGTCATTGATATAACTTTAGCCACCTTCAACGTATCTCCTAACGTCCGCCATTGGCGTGTCTTAGCCGAACCATCGCTATCGGATCACAGATACATAAGTATGGAAATTGACAAAGTCGATAAGCCAACTGAATTGTATCGAAATCCGAAAAAAACTGACTGGGACCTCCACAGAGAGCGTCTGACTACCAATCTAAATGAAACTCCCAGACATATTAAACTACTACTACACTTTGTGTGGAGGCTGCAGCGGGTCAACTGCAAGCCGCAATAAAAACCTCCTTCGAAGAGAGTTGTAGGTTAATGAGACGACATACCAATGCGAAATGCAAATGGTGGAACTCAAACCTGAACATCCTGCGTAGGAAGACACGTAAGCTTTTTAACGTAGCGAAAAGAACTGGGGATTGGGACACATACCGTTGCACCCTAACTCAGTATAGCAAAGAAATTAGGAAAGCCAAGAGGGAATCCTGGAGGAAGTTTTGCGAAGAAATAGAAAATCTGCATGAAGGAGCGAGACTATAGACTAGATTCTAGCCAAGGATCCATCAAAACCTAACAAAAACAGGTAAGGACTTCTCCTAGGGTCTCACTTTCCTGGATCAACCATAACAACGGTACGCACAGACCAGTTGGATGACAACTCCCTTTTTCTCGGGCTAACTAAAACGACTGGCGGCTTGCGAACCAAATAGTAACCTTTAATAGGGTGGAATGGGCGATCAACTCTTTCGAACCCTACAAATCACCAGGACCAGACGGTGTCTACCCAGCCCCGCTTCAGCAGGGTCTTACGACTCTGGCTCCGCTTTATTTAGAGCCAGCATAGCCTTAGGATACATCCCAATCACTTGGAAGCAGGTAAACGTAGCATTTCTGGCAAAGCCGGGGTGTGACCAAACCCAAGCGAAATCGTATAGACCAATAAGTCTAACCTCCTTCCTACTTAAGTCATTGGAAAAGCTCGTCGATAAACATATCAGGGACAGGTGCCTGTCGCTTTTCCCGTTGCACCCAAACCAATACGCCTATTAGACAGGGAAATCATGTGAACCAGTACTACACCATTTAGATGGGAAGATTGAGACCACATTAGAAATCAAAGAAATAGGGCTCGGGGCCTTTCTAGATATAGAGGGGGCCTTTGACAACACTTCCTTTGAATCTCTTGTCCACGGAGCCTCGAGTCATGGAGTTCAAAGCACCTTATGTCGGTGGATAAAATCAATGGTTCAAGGACGACAAGTGCAAAATTATTCGGTGAAACCATGTATACAGCTGTCCTCAAAGGTTGCCCACAGGGGGGTATACTTTCACCCCTCCTGTGGAACTGTGTAGTGGACAGCCTACTGGTCCAGCTAAATAACACTGGCTTCTATACACTAGGATATGCCGATGAAATCAGCATCCTGATAAGGGGATTTCCAGGAGTTCTTTCTGAACTCATGCAACAAGCTCTAAGCCAAGTGGAGGATTGGTGTAGGAGGGTGGGCCTATCGGTCAATCCCCCCAAAACAACACTAATAACCTTCAGTCGCAAATACAATTTGGAAGGGCTCAACGCTCCAACATTATTCAACCAACAACTGCAGTTTACCACGGAGGTAAAATATCTGGGAGTGACCCTTGATAACAACCTCACGTGGAACAAGCAGCTGCAAAACACAATTGCAAAAGGAAAACATACCCTATATGCAACTAAAAGAGCAATAGGGAAAACGTCGGGGTTAAAACCACGAATGATACACTAGATATACGAAGCTGTGGTCAAACCCCGTCTGATTTATGGCTCGATAGTCTGGTGGACTAAAATCAAGCAAAAAACAGCAGCAGCGAAGTTGAGATCAGTACAGAGACTGGCCTGCACAAGCATAACCGGCGCCATGCGCAGTGCACCAACTTTAACTCTAGAGAAACTACTAGACCTGCCACCACTGAACCTCACAATTACAGAAGAGGCAAGACTCGCAGCGTACAATAATAAGCGTACTCCAATAATCGAACATGTGGACACCACAAAGGGTAGGACACTGTACGATTACAGAAATCATTGCAAACCCAATCCTAGATACGGGCAGTGACTACACCCCGGCCATGTACACCTTCTACTACAACATCCAAACCTCAACGGTTAGGGAAGACTGGAGTAAATGGAACGACAACCATCTATCAAATCACATCGTGTGGTACACGGATGGGTCGAAGACAGACGAAGGAACAGGGGCAGGAGTCTATACTAAAACCAACAACTATAGTATTTCCGAACCCCTAGGTCAATATACAACTGTCTTCCAGGCAGAACTTATAGCCATAAACCTTGCAGCAAGGGAGAGTACTCGAAAGGGATATACCAATAAGACCATATATATTCTCTTCGACAGTCAAGCTGCTGTAAAAGCAATTGCAAGTCCCAAAACAACCTCCAAATTAGTTTGGGAATGCCAACAAAATCTCAAAAACCTAGCTACCCGAAATAAAGTATCTCTGAAATGGGTGAAAGGACATAAGGGGATCGAAGGAAATGAGAAAGCGGATGCCCTTGCAAGAGAGGGTTCCGAACTATCCTTGACTGGTCCTGAACCTGCAATCATAATCAGTAAATCTACTGCCAGAACCGTTGCTAGACGATGGACCGAGGATAAATTCCAAGATCGATGGAGACTCGCTGAAGGCCTCAGGCATAGCAAGCATATGCTGGAATCTAACTGGCATACCAGCTGCACCGAAGCCCTCAGTCTTAGTAAAACGAACCTCAGGGCAGTGACAGGCCTTATAACCGGTCATTGCACCCTACGGAAACATCTGCATACAATAGGGATCTACACACAAGACCCACTATGCCGCCTCTGCAACGAAGATGAGGAATCAGCCTCGCATGTTATTTTCGAATGTCCTGCTCTTATGAGCTGGAGACAAAATTTCTTTGGGGCTCAAGCTTCCAGAATGGGTGCATCCAAAGTAAACCTGGTTAACTTTCTTCTTAGCCTTTTACGTAGGACAGAGCTCATAACCTGAAAATTTTTCGCTTAGATGGGAAATACAATAAGCCAATAGGCTGCAGTATTGGGCGCAACTAGCCCAACCTATCATAGCGCCGTATCCATCCATCCATCCATCCATCCCCTCTCAGTGAGCTGTTTAGAGCCGTGTGGGCTCCTCCTCGGAGTTGGTCCCCTCCGATTGAGTCGTTGAGAGGTTGTGGTCGTCCCGCTCTCAGCGTTGTGTTTGTAGAAAGGTTGTGGTGGCTCCGTTACTTTTCCCTAAAACATGTTTGATGATGATAACCCTTTCCTATGCCCAGTGTTGCAATATTGAAACACACCGAAAAACTGCTCTAAGGTTCACAAATATGGACGAAATTCAATTTTTTTAAACTTTCCCATTATTTTTAATTACAAACAATCACAGAAATGCTAAAAATTCAAAATTTAAAATTTGGACAAAAATGGCTAAATACCGATATACAACTTTCAATTATTTTCTCCTTCTTCAGTTAAAATAAAACAAAACTTATGTCTATTTTCTACTGGAAAGAGCAGTAATAAGATTTTGTGCTTTTAACTGTGGACAGTTGCCGTTAAGATGATAGATAGCTTGATTCAATGAAACGTAGACATCCTGCCTATTTGGTCCTATCTCGATTGGCTTCCTACTCTTCTAAACATCGCCTGGATTTTCATAACCTCCTGAGTACATTGGAATCACGACAATATCCTCTTCTCTCTCATCATATCTTCCGAACATATAAAGCAATTTCGTTTCTATTTTATGCGTAGCCAAACTCATCCTCAATATAGTGCGGGTTGGGTGCTCTCTTAGTCGTAATTTTCTTTTTCCACACTACACACGTACCCTTTTTCGGTCTAGAACATATTTTCCACGTATTTGCTATACAGATATGCCTCCTCCTACCATTTTTATGCGACTTCCTGCTACGTGAGCATAAAAGTCCTTCGTACTTTTATTTTATTCAATTTTTTTTTTCATCTTTTGCTCCCTCGATAGTATTATATATATAGTGTTGATATCAATACGAAGGATAAGGATCTGTCATGGAGTCCCCAAACAGAGGAAAGTGTAATTATTATGAGCAAGCTTTCCTGCAACATAATAAACTCAATAAGGATATGAACCCAATTTGTGCTTCCTGCCGATGGCTAATGCGGCGTGTAGAATATAAGAGGAAAAAGTTATGATTGCGGGCCGTGCTCACCTCGCATCGGTTCTTCCGCAGAGGACAAATGAATCGAATCGATGAGGCAAATAGCCGTATATAGATTGGGATAGGCGGGTGGCAATTTCCGTGTACGCGTTCGCTAAGGACAAACGACGACGGTATGGATCATGTTCGGCCCCCATGGGGAGTCACCGCGCCGGGTTAACAGCTCTTCTTGTACTCTCTGCCTTTACGATTGCCATTCGGAATATTTTTCTGGGTCTTTTATTGTTTAATCAAGTCTCAAATATTAATAAAAGTCATTTTATGCGGGAATAAGGCGAGTTCATAAATGTATTATGTACTTATTTGCACTATAGTCTCGCAAGGATGCTGTTGTTGTGCGATGTGATGATGTGACCTTAAGGGTCGAGGCGACCGTTTTATTGGAGCGCACAGCGCACCAAGTCATATGACTTGAGTTATTGATTACGTGAATTAAATACGAAAGAGATGTTGGTGCACACAGAAAGGACACTATATTGGAGCGGACACATATTTACCAGAGGCGAGAAAGGACGACATACTTGTTGCTGCTTGGACACTGTTTGGACTTAAGGTATTTAGTATTGACAAAGGTGTAATTTGTCACGTTTGTGTCAAGAGCAATTGATTAAGTCAGCACTTCACGATTCATGGATGGAACGTGGAACATGAAGTTGAGCAAGAAGTTTTCGGTACGTATACGTATATCCTTTATATGGTGTCAGAAAAGATTGAGGATTGAGTCATCAATTCTCAAGGGAATCTAACTCTTCTTCTAGATGTTTGAATGAACTTCTAACAGCAGTTTTGAAAATTTATAATAATTAAGGGATTCTTCTTTTTTTCACAAGCAGTCTTGCGTACCAGCTTATGAAATTGTAAGAACACATATTATGCTATTCTTAACGAAAAGCATACAAAACAGCTCCGAGGAATGGAAAACTGCAATTAGAACAAACCACTAAATTAAAAGACATCCTTGAGAAAATCTAACATAATGAGCACTTCTAACAATAAATTCATCGCATGGCGCGACGACGACTAATTACTCAACTTCATCAACAGCCAAACGATTCAAGCTTGTGCAGTTTATCCATGTTCCCGGTGCTGTTTCTTCGTTAACGGAGTATACAAGTATCCCCATTTTATCTGCTTCCCTAGAGTCTGGAGAGAACGCAGCGGTATTTGATGTGTCCTTGTTCCGTGTGCTCTTCTTACAGATTTCCGCTTCCATGCTCACTATCTCTCGCTCTCTCTCTCTCCCTATGACTCATGTCTCTTCTTTTTGAACTTATGACGGACGTAAACTCGAAGGAAATTCAGTTGACCATACCCGCGCACTACGCTATACAAAACTTACCGAATATACTTTCAACCTCAAATGAACTTCTCTAATAAGTTTAGCATTCAAGTTTTCATTAGATTTCTTGTCTGACAATTTTATGAGTTAGCATTACTTCGAACGAAACTTTGTGGCTATTTTGCCAATTTTCAGGACGACAAGGACGATAGTGTGGTATACACATCGGTACGAAACGAGCATAATTCCCTGTAGGATGTGCCATTGAGTCCTCGTTCTTGATACCAAACAACGCGTATGGCCTTGGAGCAAGTTGTTCCTGAAGTTTATATGTTGAGAATATTCTACAGTGACATTGTTACGAAAATACAGTCTGGTTGTGAAGAAAGCAGGGATCTGTGTCACAGGAATCGATCGTCCAGTCAACGTTTTGATGTAATTTTTTAACAGATATTTCGGAGTTCTTTCTATAAATTTAGAATTCACTGACAGATCTTTTGAAATTACAGATCAACGGAGTTTGCGAGCCCGTTAATGACTACAAAGGTAGGAAGATCTATGAAAACCTCGGAACCAGGATAGGTAACCAAGGCTGCATTTCTTCAAAATATGTGCAAGCCACGCGATTACAACTATCAAGCTGAGGTTGAAGACCTTTGAATTAGAGCTTGCTGCCCAGAAAACTGAAGAGCTCCTCAGCAGCAAGCGGATAAAGGAGTGCTCTCTCAAAATCACAGCCGTAAAGCGTGTCGTATTCACTAAGTAATTTCTATATGAAGCAGTTCATAGCTGGCCATGGAGGCAATATGCGGGTTAGAAAACATTATACGGGATTTTATAATAAAAAAATACGCATGTATAAAAAATACCGGCGTACAGAGGGCTGCGCCCGCAATACGAGGGTTTTCTAGAATTTTGATGCATAGTGAATATTTTTTGTACATATATTTTATAAGCAATAGATAAGAATTGTGCACAGCATTAATGGAATGCTTCCTGTAAATCTATTTTTGGATTGGTCTAATTAAAGGTGGAACAGAATGAAAGGCGCTATTTACCCAGTTTGTAGAAAAGTAGGCAAATCTACATGCATATATTTCGATTTAAGATTTCTGATGGCATTTGAGCAAAAATAAACTCAGGCAAACGTAAGGCCGGCTTGGCTTTACCTATATATATGAACTGAATTATTGGCTGTAAAACTACTGTTACTCTTTTTTTAATCAAGGAAAAGCAACTTATATGAAATGATTCCATTGTGTCCCCTGACATAAGAGCCCATGCAAGCTTTCCTATGAGTATTGAACAAGTATACTTTTGCAGTTATTCAGGGACACCCTGTTCATGGGCGTAGCCAGGGGGGGCAGGGGGGGGGGGCGACCGCCCCTCCCTGGCCGGTGAAACTTTTTTTATTGAATTGAATATTAATAATATTGAAAGAAAAAAAAAAATATTTCAGGGATAATTTTTTTCAGATTCACTTTTTCGCATTTTCGTTTGCAGTTTCCATGTTCCGAAAACCACACAAACATTTCCATATCAATTTATTACAAGCCGTTCTTCTTCCTTACATAGTCATCTAAATAGATACATATGGACATACCTAATTCTATTCTATTTCGTCCAGATTTACAGCAATCCTGAGCGCTATGGATAGCTCTTTTCATGTCTATACAGTAGACTCGGGTAAACGTGTACTTCGCCAAACGTGAAGGTGAACAATTTTATGTGAGCTACTACTCTGAAACGTGAACAAGTCTTGAAAGCCCTAAAACATGAGGGAGGAATTCATAGTGCTCACTTAAGGAATACGGATTCCCAAGGAATAATTATAATGGAATGCTTATTGGGACAAAACGTCACTTTTAAATGCATTACCTCATTCAATAAAATAATTTAATTCGGAAGCCTAATTAAAGTAACTGACAAATAAAATATAAAGAAGTATCTAGTAGCTTAAATTTATTTTTCAAATACGAGCGACTATGAACTGTAAAATTTATAAGGATTCCCTTATAGGTCGGTCAATTTATGATTTTAGGTCGCAAAAAATAGCTCGGCTCTGTTGTTTTGGGATACTGTTAGGGTAGATACCAGAAGTGTACCACCAAGTTTGCAACTTCGAAAAGCTATCCTAACCCCGTGACCCTCAAAAAACCTAAAAATTTTCGAAGGTTTTTCATATTTTGGTTTGTGATTTCCAAAAGTCGTCTGCTTGATTCTCAAAGCTGATAAAACCTTCTTTAATTTGAGTTCAGCTTTGTAGGTGCAAAGGATCTCAAAATACTCGTACAGCACTTTCAACATTGTTTTTTTTTTTCTTTGTAAAAAAGTTCGAAATGCTGTATCTTGGGATCCTTTGTACCTACAAAGCTGGCGTTGCACTCAAACTAAAGAAAATTTTGTTAGCTTTAAAAGTGCAGTGGACGACTTTCTTGTGCCTTACAGGCCTTCTACATCCGCAACTTCGTTGCCAACCTAGGTTGCAGGTACCTAACTGCACACCTGCAACATTTCGGCAACCACGCCATTCACGTTCTTGCAACCTGGTACTGCAACCTGCACCATGCCTACAAATCACTTATTTTCCGTTTTTTTTTTGCGTGTTACCAACTTAGGTTGGCAACCAAGTTGCAGGTGTATAAGGGCTGTAAACCACTTGTGGAAAATAGAGAATCGACTGCACTTACGTCCCATAACGTACGGTTTCTCGCAATGCCTCCTAATTTGACCACAGTTTTTTTAGTCGAACTCTATGCATTCAGAGAACTAGCGTGAAATTTTGTCGGCCTGTTTGCATCGACCAGTAATTTAGGTACGCTCTCCAAGTACTGCTCCCTTTCAACAGCTTTGGTTTTTACAATTTGGTTTCCAAAATTTTGGACAAGAACTTGACTGTGGAATGCTCTTGATACCGCCATCCGCGGCAACGATATTGTCTCAATAGATGAATTAATATTTATGGGGGAGTTAAATTCCCTTTCAGACTAAAGGTACGTTGTCCTCGACGCGGCCGCACGACAGCGACTCGCTCATTCCATATGAAAACTCGTTTTTAAAATGAGAGAGAAATGAGTTTTTATGGAATGAGCGAGTCGCTGTCGTGCGGCCGCGTCGAGGACAACGTACGTAAGCTGGACTCAAATTTAGCACTTTGGTCTTGTTTAATTTTTTCTTTAAGTCGACTGCATTTGACTCCTTCTCGAGATCCAGAGCTATAACGATCAGATCGTTGATTTTGTGCGAGAGTACTTAATTGTCAAAACTTCATCATGCAAGCTCCACGGCGTCGCAGCAACTTAAGTCGAATGAGCAAAAAACTACCATCAGAATGGAATCCGGCCCAACTTCGGTTTAAACTTTACTGTGGGATTCCGTTCTGGGGAGGGTGAGCTAGGACTCCCGATGTTATTGTAGAAGTGTAGAGGAGCAGCTGAGTTGAGCAGCTAAAGAGTGCTCTCAGTGGAATAACTGAGCGCTTGGGCTCCTATTTGGAAAAGGAAAAACAGCTTAAGAGCTCCATTGGGCTCCTATTTTAAAGAAGTGGAAAAGCATGTACCCCTAAATGTCTCCAGCCGACTGTCGGATAATGTTTTTTTCTATGGATGCTGTGGATGTGAGATAAGAGGCTTCTCGGTATGTTTCAGCAGGAGATGCGATCCTTTAGAACCAAGCAAAGCCAGATTTCAAAACGGACATTGATGTCGCAAGTGGAATATGCTGCCCAGAAGCCAAAAATAGCACTGAATATAAACGAGTTACGTTTTAAAAAGCAGAAACGGAGGCCAGTTGAATGTAATCAGAATAACCAGTAAAATTCTAAACACTTTCAGGGGCAATTTTTCTTTAAATGGTCTTGAAAATCATTCTCGACTGTCCTTTCCTAAAATTAAAAAAAAAAAAACAATCATGAATGGGTACTCGTTTAACATCTTGAGTGAGTTCATAGTTCGTCACAAGGGGCGTGAGTTCGAAAAACAAATTAACTGAATTCGTTCACGGTTAGTCTCGAACCCGTGTGCAAAGAAGTTGCGGCCACTAACCATTACACCAGCTAAAATACTCTAAATTTTGCCTAACAATATTTTCGCGACCAACGATTTCAAATCCTAAGAAAATCTTGATATTGAAAAAATTTCGGGCTTGCCCCCCCCCCTGACCGAAATCCTGGCTACGCCCATGACCCTGTTGACTTGGTCCTACAAACTTCAAAAATATTTATGGCAAACACTATTACCATTCTATGCATATCCACCAAATTTCATGTTCATTGTTTCATCAAGTTAAAAGATATGCATTGAAGAAATGCTTAAGATACTTCCCTTGCATTGTGAAAGGCCCTTACTAAATACTAACTTGGCTATATTTCCGGTTTGGATACAGATATTCGAATGAAAATTCGTAGACATATTCCCTATGTAATTTTCTAAAAACCCTTAGCAGAATTTTCATATTTGGAAACCTAAAAGGGGCTACACACGATCAAATTCAAATTTTACAAATTTACTGTTATTTACTTTTCCTTAGCAACAGTCAACAGTCTTAATATTTAACGTATATAAAGCCATACTGACCAATCTTTGTGCAAAGTTTCATATCGATCCCTATAACGGTTTAGAAAAACGGAGGTCGAAAAGGAAGTTTAACTTTGAACGCCAATAACTTTTTTACCGTTACTTGAAACTGGAAAATTTTAACTGATGTGAGATGTACTCGTTTAGTTCTTTGATTTAAATACCCATATGTCAATCTCCGATAAAAACTAAAAAAGTCGACTTTTCTCAAACGTTCGGGACACCCTGTTATCTTCTTCCTACCAACTTCTAAGGTATATGTGCCAAAGACTGTAACCATTCTACACATTCCTATCAAATTTCATCCCAACCGGTTGAGCCGTTCGCGAGTTATTTAGTGAACAGACAGACGTACGGACAGACAAAATCGATTTCATAAGGGTTTTTTGAAAAAAAAAAAATTTCTAAAAAACCGTAAAAATTGTGTTTCGAGACAAACACTTCGCTTTGCTGCATACCAAACTTAAAGCTTTAACTTTGAAGCAAATCATCCTCATTACTATTATATTCATTACGCTGTAGCGCCTGCAGCGTTTACCTCGAAATGTCACAGTTATGCGACATGGTTTTCATTTTCGAAACTGCCTTCAGCAACCAAATACTTTCGACAAGCTCTAGGGGTTTGCATTTGATCTTCCTCGGCTCCTTGTAAAAACGAGTGGACGGCTAACGTCTCCAAACCCAAGTATTCCGAGACATATGCTTCAGCCAGCTGCAGATGTCGTCCTACCGCGCACCAGCACTTCAGGATTGTCAGTTGTTGTTCGTATGACCGATGATGCTGAGGGTCGCTCGGGTCGCCTTTGTTTAGGCATTGGTCCCAACTTTGTTGTAATTGGGCAGTCTATGAGGAGCGTCGATCGCTTTCCCTTGATCGTGTTCTCATCGGCTCCCTTGCTGTTAAGTTTAATTTCGTGGTCGAGTCTATGGTTGCCGTAAATGATGAGGTGTTAGCGGTCCACTGTACGGTGGAACGCAGACACGTCAAATAGTGGACTAGGGACTTAAGCGTCAAGAAGCGTGAGGTAGCTTGCCGCCCACCGGCGCGCGGGCTAAACATCTGGCATTTCGTTCCGGAATACCTGGAGTGCCTCTTCGCAGATTGCTTCCGAACGCGTTTTTTTTTCGATGAGTTGGAAGTCCGCATGGTTGTACTGCTGAGGGACCCTGACAAAGACAAGTCCACACTTCAGTCATATTAGTCTACTTCCAGTGCTTGGTAAAATGCTGGAAGGGATTCTTGTCCAGAGGATGGAGGAAAGGATTGTCGGTCAGATGTCTGACAGTCAGTATGGATTTTATACCGGCAGATGTACTTGCGTGGCTCTTCATCAGTATCACGCAAATCCTCTCAATACATCCTTGCAATGGTACTTTTGATTACTTGATGTGGGATGCTATCCGGCGCAAGCTCGAGGCAGTTGGCTACTTTTCCGACAGAGAGTCCCTTGTCTATGGGGCCTATGACGTGGGGGGTGTCCGAAGGGCTCCATCCTCGGCCCGTTCGTTTGGAGCCTAGTCATGGATGACCTGCTTAAGTCGCGGCTGTGCAAGTGCTGCCTTATGTCGATCCTTGCTCATCGCTTAAAGCATGACTTCATACGCCCAATTTAGCTAATGCTACTTTGTGTCCCATGTGCTACCATCACTCGGCGAAGATTCGACGCATGTTCTATGCCATACCCCTGCGTACGCGGATATCCGGATTCTAGACGCATTCGACATCAGTATCGAGGATGGTTCTCTGAATGTCTCTCGCTGTCTCTTTAGACGTTAATATATACTGGCTCTAAATGCCTTCGCTAAGGAGGCATTTAATTGCCACTAGAGGCGCTTGCATCCAAATGTTGTATAGCAGTCCAGCACTATTCTGTTTGGCATTGCCTATGGAACTGTCGTTGTTTTTTTTTTAGCTATACTATTCGGCCTTATTTTGGCTACACGCCGGTATAAGCAAGGGGAATCACCACTGGCTCAAAGACATTGCGTCGATTCCAGTGGGACCTTCGGGAAATGACTATCCTGCTCTACCCGAATAGTTATGCCACCAGTCCTACGTGGGTGTGCAAGGCGCCCACACTGCAGCAGTGGCAAAAGGCGGAAGGTCCCATATCTGTTAGCACGGGGTGTCGAGAAACCAGCCAAGGGGCACCGATGGGCGGCAATTCCCCTATCCGACACATAGAAGGTAGGCCTCCACGAGGGGAGTATCGTGCGGGCTACGGTTTCACAATGGCGTGGAGTTGTGCTACAACCGGAACCCATAGAACGGCATAGGTAGTAGAAAAGCCTCGCATCAAGCAGTATGTAAGCACCAAACCTTATCATTTGGGGAGAAAACTGTTACCTTTATGGGGCGCTGATTGACGTCTAAAAATCAATCAATATCAATCGCATTCGTTTACGGTAGGAATGGACGTTAAACCCCCTAATCTGAAGACAAACCTGTTTTCTCGGACCTTTGATCCTACAAATGTTCGACTTCTTTGTGAAGTTCTCAGTATACTACTTTCAACAATTCTGAACATATTGCTCTGACCATTATCCATTCGTCCTAAAATAACAAAATTCCAGTCAATCCTGTCTTTCGAGTAACACTGTAACGTACGTGTTGCAAACATTTTCACTTACACTGGCCAGAGATATCGTCTCAGTGAAGCACAGCCTTGACTGAATCGAATTTTCCCCATCTATGCACGTTTCATATCCTATAATACAGCTTTTTCGTAAAATGATCTTTCGGTCTCTTTGTCCCTATCACATAAAAACGCTGGACATTCACGGTAAAGCAATTTCACATCATACGCCTCATCGGCGTTAACAATTGGTCAAATTACGGGACCATGAGAACTTCTTAATTTGGTTTTCGTTGACGGAATGTATATTCGCATCCTGATATCCTGTATGCCGAGGTCTAGGTAGGAATACTGTATAGGTGCTCCCGCAAGTCATGGCGACGTGGTGGCCTCGCCTGTCGTGAATGTCGTCGCACATACAAAAAGTCTCATCAATGTTCGGGGAAAATGAAATTTTTAGCTTCGGCCATAATTTGATTTCCGGTAAAAAGTACCTTTTTTTCATTTTTCTCGTATATGAGAAACCAGAAAGAGAGAGAGAGACTCGCGTTACTCAACATCCTTGCAACTCTGAGCTGAATCCGCAACCAAATTCACCTGCACACACGCCGACTAATGGAAATGGTACATTGGTTTGATACCTGCGGATCAGATTCAATTAAACGGGATGATGGCGGCCGGCGACTCGTCGTCACAGAGTCGAAGCCGAGTGAATTGAGTTGTTGGCGGAAATATGAGTACGGGAAATGAATGCAGGAAGGTGAAACGAAAAAAAAAATGAAAAATACTTCAATCTCCCCCTGTCATCAGAAAAGAGAAAAAAACCGTTTCTATAGTGGCAAATTCAAGAGGAAGCATATTAAAAAATTGAAGGATCTATGGAAATGTCATAGCCGAGACTGTGCGGTTGCGATGAATTGAACCGTGAAATTTGAAATGATTTCTTAGAAATTTACTTGGCATTTTCTTTCAAGTGATTTTGTTTTGCAAATCTGCAAATACGAGTACTTGTTGGTTTCGGAATTGAAATAATTTGAATGAAGCCGCGCGCACCACGATTGATGTATGCTAATGCGGTTTTCCATTGAAATTTATTGATGTGAATATTGTCACACATCCGACAAATATACGACGACCACATCTGTCGAAACATTGGAAATCTGTCGTACAATCTCCGTCTATTGCAGGCTTTCGAGCGTATACAATCATTTCGCCAAATCAAACCCTACCATACCCTTCCACACCCTTACGTAATCCTGAAATTCCAAATCAAACATAGAATTGTCCAAAAAACCGCAAAATCTCAAGTGACTCGCCGTAAATGCTCTTGATTATATCCAGCATAGCGATTGAGTATTTAATCTGTTCGTTACTCGGTCTCGTTACTTCTCTGTGTTTGTATATTCTTGTCGAAATACACTGAATACACTAGAAAATCCTTATAGGAATGGCCTCCGTATAGACGAGCTGTTGAATGGATATGTTTTACCCCCATTTTGGTGAATGTTTCATAGATGTACACATGTTTCCATAAATTCCCTTGAGGACACCGAGCCATGTGTTGTGAAGAGATGTGTAAACTTCCGTTTGAAATATGTATGTACGTATGTAGGAAATTCCCAGGGTAACCAATTCGTGTAGACATTATATGCGAGGACGACGACTACAAAACGCACATCTACCCCCAAATGGATATCAATATAAATGCCTCATGAAATTCTCACACGATGATGGTGGTAAATACATTTGAAATTAAATCGTTTTATGCAAACCGTCCCGGGGACACACTCTTGCTGAATGAAACGAAATCTCTTTTGATAATCTGAATGTGTGGTTTCAATCATTTAGGAATTATCGATAAAATCCCCAATCCATTGAGGTGTGTGTGTACGTAGGTGGTTTTCGTTGATCAATCTTAAGATTATGTTTCAAGAAGAGGTTTGGTTGAATTGCAAATTTGTTTTATTGTTCGAAAAGTGAAAATATACCAGGACTTAAACGTGTTTGAAAATGTAAAGAATTTCATACTCCAGCGAGTTGCGGCATACAGAGTGCATTTCGAGTCGGTTTCGAACTAAACTCAGCTTCAATGAAACCGGGCCACACGGTAAGCGCGAACTCTAATCAAAACAGGCATTGTGTTTCTTGCGTGAGTTAACGGTACTTCAGATAAAAATCATAGTCATTTGAATTGCCATTAAATGCACTTTCTGAAGATATAACTTTCCTAGTTGTAAGTTTCATACTTTTAGAGAAAATTGAATTTGAGTTCTAAAGTGGCGAGTGGCACGATTTTTGTGTCTGACCCAAGTGGAGGATTGGTGTAGCAAACACAACTTGGAAGGGCTCAACGCTCTAACATTATTCAACCAACAACTGCTGTTTACCACGGAGGTAAAATATCTGGGAATCACCCTTGATAACAAATTCACGTGGAACAAGCAGCTGCAAAACACAATTGCCAAAGGCAAACATACCCTATATGCAACAAAAAGAGCAATAGGGAAAAACGTGGGGGTTAAAACCACGAATTATACACTGGATCTACGAAGCTGTGGTCAAACCCCGTCTGACCTATGGCTCGATAGTCAACAGCGAAGTTGGGATCAGTACAGAGACTGGCCTGCGCAAGCATAACCGGTGCCATGCGCAGTGCACCAACTTTAACTCTAGAGAAACTACTAGACCTGCCACCACTGGACCTCACAATCACAGAAGAGGCAAGTCTCGCGGCGTATAGACTCCAATCATCGAACATGTGGACACCACAAAAGGTAGAACACTATACGATTACAGAAACCATTGCAAACCCAATCCTAGATATGGGCAGCGACCATAAAACGGCCATGTACACCTTCGACTCCAATATCCAAACCTCAACGGTTAGGGAAGACTGGAGTAAATGGAACGACAACCATCTATCAAATCACATCGTGTGGTACACGGATGGGTCGAAGACAGACGAAGGAACAGGGGCAGGAGTTTATACTAAAACCAACAACTATAGTATTTCCAAGCCCCTAGGTCAATATACAACTATCTTCCAGGCAGAACTTATAGCCTTAAACCTTGCAGCAAGGGAGAGTATTTGAAAGGGATATACCAATAAGACCATATACATTCTCTCCGACAGTCAAGCTGCTATAAAAGCCATCGCAAGTCCCAAAACAACCTCTAAATTGGTTTGAGAATGCCAACAAAATCTCAAAAACCTAGCTACCCGAAACAAAGTAACTCTGAAATGGGTGAAAGGACATAAGCGGATCGAAGGAAATGAGAAAGCGGATGCCCTTGCAAGAGAGGGTTCCGAACTACCCTTAACTGGTCCTGAACCTGCAATCGGAATCAGTAAATCTACTGGCAGAACCTTTGCTAGACCGAGGATAAATTCCAAGATCGATGGAGACTCGCTGAAGGGCTCAGGCACAGCAAGCGTATGCTGGAATCTAACTGATATACCAGCTGCACCGAAGCCCTCAGTCTAAGTAAAACGAACCTCAGGGCAGTGACAGGCCTTACAACCGGTCATTGTACCCTACGGAAACATCTGCATACAATAGGGATCTACACACAGGACCCACTATGCCGCCTCTGCAACGAAGACGAGGAATCAGCCTCGCACGTTATTTTCGAATGCCCCGCTCTTATGAGCTGGAGACAAAATTTCTTTGGGGCTCAAACCGCCATAATGGGTGCACCCAAAGTAAACCTGGTTAACTTTCTTCTAAGCCTCATACGAAGGACAGAGCTCATAACCTAAAACTTCTCCTTTAGATGGGAAATACAAAAAGCCAGCAGGCTGCAGTATTGGGCGCAACCAGCCCAACCTATCACAGCACCATATCCATCCATCCATCCAATTCTCATCAGATGCCTCTACGTATGCAGCGCGTCGTGTAATACCAAGAGAGGAATACCGGACTCAACCAGGCAAAGGTATACGATCCTCTTATATAGGACACGAAATACACCCTGGTATCAGGGACGGGGGGGGGGGGGGGGGGGTTCGGGGGTCCGATAATCGGTTTCGGACGTTTCGACATTACAAGTATTGCCAGTTGATTGTGGAGGTCAACGATTCAGGTGGCCAAAGCCCGGCGTCGGGCTATCGTCCCACATTGATGATAATGAGTTGATTGTGGAAAGTAATATTGCTGAAAATCCTGGGCCCCGTTGTTCTTTTTGTCGAAAGTTCTATTCACCGCGTTTATCGCCACCTCAAACAAAATCTCATTTACATCGTAATCCGGCCGTTGCCTCATTGCAGCACATGCATACGGCTCTACTATGGTTCTATGGCGAACTCAATTACAGTGATTGACGAGGCTACAATATAGCACAAAACAATTAACTCACGCAATCAGGAGAAGACAGTGCTACGTTACGTCTACAACGCCAAACGAGTCCTTCCTGTTCAATTGTCGAAGGGCTCGTGGGCCATGATATAGGTACGAAACAGTCCAAATATCCCACAATTACACCAAAAATCCCTCTAAACTACACTCTATGAAATTTTTACTCTTATAATAGAAGGAAACTTTGTTTCCTTCTATTATAATAGTGAAATTACTCTGCAATCTAAATTTGCAAATCAAGTGTAATTTTACATAAAAAATGTTTAAAAAATTACTCCAATATATTAGCAAATTTACACCGCGCTATGTGTAAAAACACTCCGTAATAATAGGGATATAATGCGGTTTCACTCTTTTTTCGTTGTAAAGTTTTAAGTGGCGAACCTTTACAAACAATATAGTTATCAATAAAACTATTTAAGGATAAGGATATATAAAATATAAACAAGTATCGGTCGAGTTTTGCTGATTAGTTTTTCGTCTACATGGGAGGTTCTTCTCAGTACCGTAACTCAGCCGTTTATGGGCAATTTCGAGTCAACGTTACATTGCATATCATTTCGGAGTGTAATGTTGCAAGCACTAAATATTTACTATCCGCACATGTACGGAAATTTTGGACCACGCCTAGATTCGATCTCGGGACCTCTAGATTACTAGCATCGTAGAGTGCGACTCAACCAAGTGAGCCACAGAGCGTGTACACATGAGTTCTAAATGCAGAGAATTTACACTGTGCTAAGTACAGCCGATTGAAGTTTGACAACTGGAGAGCACGCTACAAAAAATGAGTAAAACTTCAACTGCACGTTGTAAAAATACACCACAAATCCGAATTATACACATAAACGTTGTAAAAATGCACCAGAAAATCTGAATTATACACAAGTGTAGCGTAAAAATACATTTCACACCGATTTTGGTGTAATTTTCTTATTTTACACAGAAATTGTTGAAAAATGCACTCTGTATGTGATTATAAGCGGGAAAAAGTGTAAAATTACCGCATTTTCAGCGGAAATTTAAATTCACTTTTTAGAGTGTAGTTTGGCTCGACACTTTGTCGCATTCAAAGTTTCAATTCGGAAACTTTTGTTCAGCTTTTGTGTGAATTTGTATAACTCTTGAAAGACCTTCTAACAACTTAAATGCGCAGAGTCCGATTTTGAAAATTAAATTAAAACGAGACTGAGGCTAATTTCGGGCACGGCCGAAATTTGGATACCCTTCGCTCCTCTCGGGCTAAAAGTTTTTTCGGGCGTATCTATAACTTGTGTTCAGTCCTCCCCGCTTCCATGCTTTTCCGTGATTTTTCCCTTTGTGTTTTCAAATGGCGTAGTGGCTCCTTTAACTAGATTCATTAGTTTCATCAGGAATTCACCGCTACATAACTCCAATCTTGAAATTGACTGAGTTTGGACGGGAGCAACCTTCGTTTTTGCTATTAACAAGCGTACAGTTGGTGGTTTGTCAACCTTCGGAATGGCTTTCACATAAATGGCAGCCGCAATCGCAAGTTGGGATGCATCGCAGAATCCATGTATCTCAATTGTTGATGATGCAGAGCTTCCAACCCATCTCGGAATTTTGATTCAGTTCAATGCCTTGATCGTTCGAACGTAGTTAGATAATTTCTGTTGCCATTCTGGCGATATTCGTTTATCTAGTTCGCATTTTTCCACCCAGAGTTCTTGAATTAATATTTTTCCAGTAACTACGACAGGCTGCAGCAAACCGAGGGGATCGAACAGCTTCGCCACCTGAGACAATATCATCCTTTTGCAATCTGCATCTTGGAATGATTTATCTACCGAGAAGGTAAAATTGTCTTCTGTAGATATCCAATGCAAGCCCAATACCTTTGTTGTTGCTTCTGATTGAATCGTGATTGGCTCGGATGAATGTTCTCGGTTTGCTCTGTATCTTGCAGAATGCGAATACTATTTGAATTCCACTTTCTTAGTTTGAATCCACCCATAGCTAGAAAGCGTGTCATTTTATTCTGCAAACTTGTGACATCTGCTTCAGTATCGGCGCCAGTTAACAGATCCTTTACGTAAAAATTCCTCCTCAGCTTCGGGAAACCTCACATCTTCATCCTTAGCGAGTTGTAGCAATGTTCGAGTTGCCTGAAACTGAGCACTTGCTTTGCCAAAGGTTAATGTCTTCATTTGATAGTAGTCAAGATTTCTATTACCCATTCCTGGGTTTTCGATCCAACCGTCCAACCATCACCAAAAATCGTTTAGCGAATGTCCAGAAGTGGTTTTCACGGAAGCGTTGAAGACTACTCTGACTTTAGTTGTTGTTCTATTTTCCTTAACTACAGCATGGTGAGGCAAGTAGTAGCAAGGTACCTTAAGCTTTGGGTTAACTTCCTCCATATGGCCGAGGTCAATGTACTCTAGCAGGCACTTGTTGTATTCGTGGAAAAGCCGTTGATCTTTTCTCAATTACCACTCCATTTTTTCATATTGTACAATAGTGTCTGCAACGTTGTCTGCAAGATGTTTGGCTGGATTCGCTGCGAACGGTAGGCGCACAGTGTATCAACCACCCTCACCTCGCTTAGTGTATCGACAGTAGTGCTCTTCCGCATTTTCTTCTTCAGGAGTAGGCATCCGATTTTCAAGAATTTCTTCCTGCTCCCAAAACTTGGTTTAGTTCTTGCCCAATTCCGCTACGCTTATGAAAGTCATGGTCGAAGTCTTATCATTTCCTCCATCCGTGGGCCCAGATAAGATCCATCCTAATTTAGTTCGGTGATAGGTAGGCTGTCCTTTGATCAAACCGTTCTCCAAACTGGTTCCATACAGATCAGAGCCGATGATACGTCAATTTTGCCGGTAGCATGGAAGTTTCTATCGGCTAGTTCTTCCTCCTTTATCTTTCAATTTGACGTCTAAACTCTTAGATGGGATCATTTTTGTTATTTGACCCTTGGTTACCATCACCTCAGCTTTGATGAACTCCTCGGACCATTTTTCCTTAATGTCTATCGGCGTTGTTCCCTCGGATCGCCTCCTGGGTAAGCCCAATCGTTGGGCAGCTTGTTCAGCTATCATTGATCGCTGAGCTCCTTGGTCAATTAAGGCACGAAGCTGGGTCAGGCTGCCATACCGATTTCTGACTCTTATTTCTGCTGTCACGAGGAGAACATCAGTTTTACTTCCATCAGCATAATGGACTTGGATTTTGTTTGGGTTTCCTTCCGTTTTGGCTTCCATATGAAGTAAAGTATGGTGATTTTTGTTGAATTGTTTGCATTTGTACAAAGAAGTACAGTTTTTCGAGCTGTGCTTATATTTTATGTTGCTTTTGTATACGTTTACATATATTAATATTTATATATTTATGTTTTTTTTTTGTATATATATATTTTTATATTTTAACGAGTAGGGACTTTTTCATTATTTTATTCAGCGAATAGGTCAATAATATAGTAATTATTTGGTTAGATGTAAAAAAGCTTTCGTGAACATATCTATCGAACTGAAGCCGTTTGGTTCTTTCCTCTTATTTGTAGACTTTGACCTATTTTTTTCTGCTATATTTCTATAGTATGAAAGAAGGTCGTTCTTGTTTACGTTTTCAGAGGTACAATACTTTTCAAAAACTTGCTCGATTGTTCCTTTGAAATTATTTTCGAGAAAATGTTTTGCTTCAAAAAGGTCAAAAGGTAAGTATTCATCAGAGTAAGTTTTTGCAAGTATTACACATGCTAAATAGCGTCCAGCTTGTGGTCTCTCAAAGGCTCCTTTTTCTTTCATATTTTGAAAATCAAAATACATCTCACAACTGGGGTATACATTTTTGGTGTTACTTGAACAAACAATGGCTTTGCCTACTCGTCCCGCATATAAGTTTGTAAGGTCACTTTTTTCCATATTTTCCAGGTTTTTGTAAATAGTTTCTGGGGTTAGAATTCTATAAAAGGTGTATATGTCCACAAGATTTCCGGATCAATATCTGGGCGTATGGCGATGAGACTTTTCCCCCTATATGTAATATCATTTGATTCCATGAATTCCAAAGACGGAATACCATTTCTCCAGAAAACTATCGACGTGCTGTCTATCCTACTTTCCTCCTCGCATTCTTCTAAATGGAACAAAATTGTTTTAGGTGATATTTAATAACATATCTTATATTCTACTTTAGTTCTATCTATGTTAAAAGTTAAATTCACTAATCAAATCTCTTCTGTACGTGTCGAAACCAACAAGAATGTATTTATATAGTTTGTCCCAGTTCGGATCATTTATACCATTTAAAGCATCAGTAATTTCATGGGATTCTAGGTGCGTTTTACCAAAATATCTAAATCTGAACTCCCTAAGTGCCTTACATCTACCAATAAAGTGTGGAATATCTTCTATTTCCTGCATATTACACATACTACATCGTTTTTGTTGTTCAGTTGCCCTGAAACGGTTAGCGTTTAGGTATAAGGTACCAGATCTCGCTTTAAATAGCCACATTATTTTTGCCTTATCATATCTGTCATTTATATAGGTGCTTCCTTTCTCAAAGTCTAAGTGCTTATAGTATCGCTCCGCGCTTCCTGTAGCTCTAAGTTTCAAGTTGTCAACGCGAGACGTTGCGAGGCTTCTAGTGAACATTTGTTTCATTATATGCCAGGCATTTATATTATCAAGTGACCAATGGATACCAAACTGCTCCCCTAGGATATTCCATTCCTTGAAGTAGAAAATATTCTTCTGTGCGATTTTGTAGGCTAATATGTGAGGTAAACGATGGCTGGGGTATTGGAGCATGATTTTATATATGTAGTTAATATGAAGTTCGAAGGTATGGATGCAGTTTTCAGGTAAGCCTGTCTCCTGTAAAAACGGGTAGCATTAGTACTTTCTTTAGGAAGTATCTCTGGAATTTATTTATTTGCTCAAAGTATGCATAACCGAATATCTGACCTGCATAGCAGAGAATTGCTCTGCACACTGCATTATATAGTTTCAGCTTCCTAGAAAATGAGATATCCTTACTAGCGAAGATTTGTATCCAAGTCATATTGATGCTATTTTTTGCCTTTTCTGTTCTTTCTGTGATATGGTGGGTGAAAGAAAGTGTTGGTGTTAAAACCACCCCTAAGTATGTATACTTGTTTACTATCTCTATTGGGTCACCTTTGAATGTCCATTTCTCTGCACTTGCCAAACTTCCCCCAGCCTTGAAAACCATTACTTTGGACTTGCTTAGATTTATCGTCATATTCCAAGTTTTGCAATACTCTTCGAGATTATTTATCATACCTTGTAGTGTCGCAATATCATCCGCGAGGAGAACTATATCGTCTGCATATTTAAGTACTCGAATATTCAGATTGTCTATGAATAATCCTCCTTCTAATTCATCATGCAGGCCATTGATAAAAAGTGCAAAAAGTAAAGGGGACAGCAGACATCCTTGTTTGACTCCCGTAGACGTTTGGAAGTATTCTGAGAGTTCTTCTCCTGTCCATACTGTTGTCTTTGTATTTGAATATAGATTCTGGATCAGGTTAACAATTTTCGACGATACTCCCATATTTAATAATTTGTAGAGTAGAGAGAGTCGTGGGACGCAATCAAAAGGCGCCTTGAAATCGACAAAGAAAGCGTACACCTTCTTTTTTTCGTTTAGTTTAAGATGTATGATTGATGTCAAATTGAATATGTTGTCTACAGTTGAATAGTGTTTACGGAAGCCAGCTTGGTATTCAGTTAAGATCGAATTAGTTTCGACCCAGGCTGACAGTCTACTATTGAGTATGCCCATTAGTAACTTTGCTACGCAATTCATGAATACAATGGCTCTGTAGTTTCCAGCACAGTGTATATCCCCTTCTTAAAGACAGGAAATATAATACTTTTTAGAAAGCTTTCTTCTACTATTGCAGTTCTCAGAATGGTGTTGTAGACAGTCACGAGTTCGGCCAGGAGCTCATTGTTTGCGTGTACTAAAAACTCATATGGAATGCGATCTTCGCCTGGCGCTTTATTTTCCTTGACTCTACATAACATTTGTTTGACTTCTATCATTGTTATGTCCATATCTAGTTCGGGCACCTCGGTAAATGGGGCAGCAAAGCTAAACTGAACGTCATTTAAAGGGGGGTTGAAAAGTGTTTTAAAATGTTCGAAAAAATCGGACGCTGTCAGTGTTGGACCAATTATGAAACTCACGTTTCTTAGTTCTTTTGCTAAATGCCAGAAGCTCTTTCCGTCGTTCACCAGACTTATCTTCTTGCTCAGATTTTCGTAGTACTCGCGTTTGCTTCTTTCTTTAACCTCTTTATATTTTCTTCTGGGTTCTACGTACTTTAGCCTACTTTCACGGTTGTTTACTTTTCTTAGTTGGTTCAATCGTTTGAAGACCTTGCATCGATAATTTTGGCATTCTATGTTGAACCATTTGTTTTTTGCGTTGAAGGTCAAATGCGTGCTATTTGTCGGCTTGGAAGCGTGTATTATGTTTACAAGGTCTGATATAGTAAGGTGGTCTTTCGTTTCTTTCACGATGGTTATATTCGAGTGGAGATTTCTTTGATATAAGTCTTTTGAATTGTCCTTCCATGATAATTTTGGAAGAAGGCTCAATTTATTCTTTCTGCTTTCTGTCATTTGGAGGCTGTATTCTAACCGTATTGGGAAGTGGTCAGACTCGAGTCTGTTGGTTACTTGGAGGCTTTCAACCGATTCTAGACACTCATTACATATAGCACATATGTCGTTGACTGAGCAGCCAACACCTGACACAAAGGTTAGTTCGCCTTCCATATCACCTTTGGTTCGCCCATTCAGGATGCATAGATTTTCGTCTCTACAGAATACAATGAACTCGAGCCCCTTCTGGTTTAGAAGTTTATCTTTGGATTTTCGAAGATCACTCACGTTGGGCCTAAAATATATATCACCTATCTCTTGCTGTTCTTCCCCGATTCTAATGTTCATGTCGCCCATTATTAGCGGGTTGACGATTTTATTTTCCCGGAATGTATTTTTCAGTTGTTGGAGTTCACTTTCCCATGATGCTCCCCTTAAGTACACCGGGATTATCGATAGCGTGTTTTGTAAGCACCTAAGTTCCAGAATAATTGCCTCATTTACCGATTTGTATGTATGTGAAAACTCATTACTAACTAAAGCTTTCCGGATTCCCATCAAAATTCCTCCACTCGCGCGTCCAAATCTGCTATAACGATGTGCATATTTCCATTTTAAATCATATCCACCGAAAAATTTAGAAAATTGCCCTGCATTCTCTTCTGTTATATGCGTTTCAATAAGTATAAAGATATCAGAAGATTTTAAGAATTCAAAAAATTCGGGATTATTTACTTTTCCCGAGAGCCCTCTTATATTGAAGGACATTATGTTTAGACTGTACAAAGTGGGAGATTTGGTTAGTGAATCTTGGCTTTCATTACTATTTCTTACTACATATGAATTTGGACTACAACAGACGTCTCCTACCTATTGTCGAAAATTTTGAGTAGATAGAATACTATAGTCTAAATTAATATTTTGTAGAATTTGATTACCATAAATGCTATCCAGAACCGTCCTGCCGTCGTCGTCGCCACACCTCAGCTGCTTATTTCCATTCCAGTAAAACCATCTGTTTCCAATTTTCATTCTGTCATCTCTTACTATTATTTTCTTCTCTCTGTCGACTCCAGTTAGGTCTCTCTTCAGTTTAAGCATAGCCGTCTAGGCTGTATAGACTCCATTATGAATATTCTCGATTGTAGAAATTCTAAAAATGATTCGATAGTAGGCAGCTCTGCTTCTTCTGCGAAACGTTTCTGCCATTCGGTCTTAGATGTGATGTCTAGCTTCTCTTCCAGTAAGTAAGGCATCAACGTATTTAACACATCGATATCCAAGTTGGTCATGCTGTATAGAAATCCGTTCGTGGTATCTAACAGGTTTCTGATACCATCTGCATTCCTTGACGAACAGCTTTCGATGTTACAGAAGTTCTTGACCATCGAGTGCGCAATGACACGTTTGTTTTCGAAGCTTCTTGTTAGAAGATCCCACGCTGTCTTGTAGTTCGATGCTGTTACCGCGAGAGTTTTAACACCTGTTCCGCTCAACATTATTAAACAATTAAAGACGAACAAACGAAAATAAATTGACAAACATTCACGAACAAACGTAGCCGCCGGCGAACAAACGGTTACGAGCGTAATTTGACAATGTGTGGGGGCTTACATCACATAAGTGCCAGGAGAGAATAGCCTCGAGTTGTTCGCTTCTAATTTTCAAAGGAAATGGAAAGATCGACTAAAGCAATTAATGGTTTTCTGGAAGCTATGGAAAGAAGAATATCTTTAGCAACTGCGATCTGCTCACGGATTTCGAACTGGTTTCCCATATTCTCTGAAGGAAGGCGATATCGTACATACTTGTATCCGGTAGAAACTTGTCAGGTCTCACAATTCCTGTAAGTTTTACAGTCCTTACTATTTGCATTTAGAATTTACAGACGCGCATCATCGACTTCTATTCGAGTCCTTAGAGCGTGTTACAATAATTTATCTAAATCTCACCATAATAAATTAAATTTCAACAAATTTCCTTTTTCCGCTTCTCGCTCCTTCGCTTCCAATTTATCAGTGCATCAAGCGCCATTTCTGCAATTTCCTTAACAACATCACATTAAATGCCATTGCCATTCGTCCATACAGATAAGATTCATGAATATTGTCACACCAACACTCGGTCGTGTGTGCGCTCACGAAAATTAATCGGCATATCCTGGCAAAATTACCTGTACTTAAACACATATACGCACTGTAATGAATTTGAAATAGCATTCAGGTATAAGGACAATTTCTTCATATCCTTATTAGCAGTAAATCGCATAGAAATATAAATTACCAGCATTTGTTGGCGAAACGGTTTGGTGCCTTCCGGCGGGAAGTGGGGTGGCATGACATATCCTTCTTTCTTACGACAACACTCATAAATAAAAGTGTTTAAATTTCCGGTAAATATTTTTCCGAGCGTCCCCGGCATATAGTAGGCACATAAAAGATGTGAATGCGAATACGAGAATTTATTGGAAAGCAAATTGAATTTTTATCCGACTTAATAATTTTCTGGATACGCATTTCCTTGGAGCTGATGTTGTCGGTGTGCGAGAGGACTCAATGTCGGTAATACCTGTGCGAAAGTCTTGTCGTTTTGTCGGTCGGTACGTGCCCCGCAAATCGTCTAGCATCACCACGTGAGTCGCGGATTGCCGACTGTTGGGGACCTATTATCGTATGCCTTTCATCGCCCGGTTGCGGCTTAACTATCTCTTCCGCATGATACTGATTTGCATAATATGTCTTTTCCGGAAATATTTCATATCTGAACCTATCTATCTTTTTCGTCGTGTATTATTCTCTCGCGTGGTCCCTTTCTCATGCTCTTGCTCTCTCCAAGACTGTATGATGGTATGACGGTGTTTAGGTGTTTTGCATTGCGGCATTATGTACCTATAGTCCCAACACGACGTGTTGTGTCGGTGTGAAATTTGTCCAACGGCGGTTTCGTGCCTTCGTCACATGGTTAAAGCGAACGAAACCCCATAACATTTTGAAATTTACCCCTCGGGAGCATCATAATCCGAGGGTTACGGCAACAACGACTTACCTTACGACACCTTTGGAGACGACCATACCTTTTCATCCGCAACCAACTGAAACCGATGATGATGCTCTGTTTGTGTGTACAAGAGTACAAGGAAAGACGAAAAGCACACGGTCCTTAGAAAATCATCAAATGCCTCTCATCTGGTGCGATGCTCATTCCACGCATGAAAAGTCTCGGGGGAGTTGGAAAAGAAAGCCGAAAAAAGAAAGAATAAGGACCCGAGCGTAAGCGCGTACGAAAAAAGAAGAAAAAAAACAGCAACCATAGATAACGAAATTATTTTCGTTAGACAGGTCTAGAGTACCTTTCACAACATAAAATTAAGGTAAGTGCCAATAAGGCCTTCGAAGGGAGTCAAACGAAGTATTCGTGTGAAAATTGGCGGCAGAAAACGAACGAAGAGGGTGGCCTATGGTATGGAAAATTGCACGAAACGCGAGAGGGAGGAGACGATTTGTTTTTCTTTCATACGCACAAAGAGGGAAACGAAACTGCTTGGCGGCATCACTGAGATTTTTCCCTTGAGGGTGGTTCGGCGGTGACCCAACGAACGATAAAGCCTCGGAAAAGAGGCAGAATGTTTTCAAAATAGGGCAACGAAATAAAACTCATTTTGGTTTATAATTTAATAAATGGGGTGAGAATGGGCGCTATGAATCGGGCCATGAGAATGGCAAACAGCGAAGGAAAGGTCTGCGACGAAATGAGCATTAATATCGGGTGGGCGGAGAATATGCGGGCATTAGAAAAAGGTTGTTGAATTACCGACAAAGTACTTAAACGACATTATTGCCTCGGGGAAGGTGCCGCTTGTTTTTTTTTGGCGTACAGATTTTTTGTTGATGACATCGAACAATGTTTTTTTTTTACTTCCTTGTTGGTGGGGAGATAATCATGGTAATATTCATGGGGCTTGCAGAATATGGGATAATTTTGCTGATCCGGTGTCTAAAGGAATTATCATCACACAGCATTATTGGTTTTGATTGGAAAAGGAGATTATATACGAAGGCAAGCAACAGACTTATGTCGATGGTCACCTGAAGGGAGGAGGAATATTTGAATATTCTTTGTATCGACTTATCCTACGCAAGACACCATTATTGAGTTCCTTTTCAAAGCTAGCACAAGGGCGGTTTAAAGATTTTTTTATAGAGTCCTTTAACAGCGGCTCTACTCTAATACATCAGAAATGACCGTCAGAATATTCGAGAGAGCTTTGGTGAGTTGGCCTATGAGTGTGCTGTAACTTTCGGACGCTGAAATTTTTTTTCGAACGGCTGTAGCTTCCGAACGGTATGTAACTATGCAATTTTTAGCAAATATGCCGGTAAGATGCTGTCAGCTCGTAAGGCAGTTGGTAGGTCTAATGCCGTCATTACGCGGAAGTGTTCTCAGTATTTCTCAGCGGTGATCTTTCCAGTGATGACCGCGTGGAGCTATCACCTTTGTGAAAGCTAAATTATGAAGGCCGTTTCTTTATTCAGGTAAGGCTCATCCGCTGGACAGACTTACCATAGACACTGGGTATTTCGCTAAATCAAGAATCTCGAAGCGACTGTTATACATCCGTGCATGGCTAGGTTCGATATGTCCTAAATATCCCCGGGGCGTTATGTGCCCTTGGCCATCGGAGCAAGATATCCAAGGGCTCAAATTGTAGCCTAGTTCTGAGTGTTGCCGTTTCGAAATTGACTATTAACGTTTAGCATCAGGCAATGCTGCCGGAAAGTCAGTTTTTTGCATCCTGGTGTTCGTCCAACAGTTAAAGCCGTTTCAAACAAATTTGTGTGGCCTGGGATGCGCAAAGATCTTAATAAGTGGACCCGATCCTGTTTACAATGCCAGAGATCTAAAGTCAGCAGGCATACTAAAAACGAGTTTCAAGTTTTCTGTGCCTGACCAACATTTTCATCATGTTCATCTGGACTTAGTCGGTCCGCTTAAACCATCCAACGTTTGCCGATATGTGGTAACAATGGTTGATAGATTTTCGCGATGGCCGGAGGCTTTAGCTCTTCCGAATCGATCAGCGCAATCGGCACTTCGATTGATCGATTTGGCACACCATGGGTGATTACCACCGACCAAGGCACCCTATTCGTATCTGCTCTATTCGGGGACTTGTCCAAACTAGCAGGTTGCAGACGATCTTGAATAACGCCGTATCATCCAGCTGCCAACGGTTTAGTCGAGCATTGGCATCACGCTTTTAAGGTATCCATAATGTGTCATGAGGATAATTCGAACTGGTTTCATCTTTTACCAACCGTATTACTGGGGACTAAGGAATATTTACAAAGAGGATTTAGGAGATATCTGTGCCGAGATGCTCTATGATACAACAATAACGTTCCTCGGGCGAATTTTTGTCGACAACAGAACCAACAGCGACCCACAATTGTTTGCCAACTCTATCCGTGAGCAAATGCGTGACATCAGGCCAAAACAAATTTCTGAGCGGAACGAGCGAACTTCATTAATTTTTAAGGACTTACGTTCTCGCTCCCACGTTTTCCTTCGCATCGATGGTGTTAAGAAGTCCCCAACTCATCCGCATGCAGGCCTCATCGTGTGATCAACCGACTATACCCTGTAGTTTTTACCATCGATGTCAACGGTAAAAATGTTAACGTATCAACCGAGAGATTGAAACCAGCATTTCTACCAAGCGATTTCTCGTCGGAGACAACGATTGATTGAGTTCCAGTCAAGAACATTCGATGTCAATCACCATCTCCTGAGGCTCATGATATACAGCCATCATCGAGTGAACGGTTGTTTCCAACGTCAACCCCACCGATCACCAATTCAACAGCAAATGCGAATAATTTCACACTACGCGTAACGAATTCCCCGCTCATCAGTCCAACAAGCAAACCGATCGTTCAATCAGCAACCTCAGCCATCAACATTCCATCAACTCAGTCAACTGCATCAATCAACATTCCATCAACACAGTCTGCCGCTACTTCCGTTAATCATTTAACCCATGTCAGGATCATTCTACTCCTTCGAACGTGCGACGAGTCTCCTGGGAGCCGATTATTATTCATACGACTTATACGCTGAAAAATATACATCATCTCTAATGGAGCAGTTAGGCGCCCTCTCCGGTGCCAGAGTTTTACCACATTTTGTCGGGCTCTGGTGTGGTGGAACCTCATTTCCCTAACTAACCGCGGACAAAGATTGTACCTATAAAAGCAAAAGCACTAAACCGAACACCGATTTGAATGAGGCAGCCTCAGACTCAGATCAAGAGGCATGTGCCTTATACTTTGTTTCAGCAGAACTTGAGTTGTCAGATGTGAACAGACCTCACCGACCTAGTCGGAACATTTCTTGCACTGAAGCCATAGCGGGCACTAGCAAACGCAACGCAAAAGAGAAGAAGCAGAAAGCTGGACATCCACCCTAATATTCACCAGGACTTGTAGGGGCTGCCTGTAGGAGGTATGAACAACTTCTCTTCCAAGAACATGTTCCCAAAAAGGCAAGCACACTTGTATATTAACCAAATCCCAAAGTCCCCACTCCCCAACCTAATTTGGAACCCGGCCAGCAATTGATCTGGATCAAGCTTTCGCCATTTCAATGGCGTGTGTGTACAGAGTGACACAGCCAAAAGCAACAGGTGTGACCGTAAGATACCTCTGTTGGCAGTAGTCGGTAGGAGCAGGAGTACCCTTCCTCTGGTAGCTGAATTAATCAGCGATCGAAATGTGCCCGAAATCGAAATCGATCGAAATGTAGCATAGATCGGCTTTTCCAGACCAACTGTTACTACTCGGCCATCAATCAGTACTTACTCACAGGTGCCGTCATCAGTGAGGGTCGCAATACTGCCGTATATCTATCCAAAAAGCCAGTGAGCTTCATACTATGGCGTAAGACGCTATCATAGGCCATATTGTGAGCAAATCGTCCATCACGGTTTTCCTAGAGTTCAGAAGGCCACTGCAGATTCTTGAAAAACGTACCGACGATCTACCTGTCGCGAAGCATCGATTTTACCACACTTCTGGGCACAGAAAATGAGGGGCTGTGAAAGACGCCATTGCCAAACGCAGCTTCTAACCGAACGAGACCGAGGCTAATTTCGAACGCGGCCGAAATTTGAATACCCATCACATTTGAATGAAACTTAAGCTTCTTTTGTGTCCAATTCCATCTGTTCCTGGATGCGTTGGGGTTAATCCAGGAACACACTTGGATGTATTTTGGTTAAGATTCAAAAAGAAAATAGTTTTTCTTATAAGAACCTAATATTTGGGGGTTGGTTTGTATGACAGCCCTATGAAGTAATGTTCCGATTCCATCCATTCCTAGATATGTTTTGAGGTTTACTAGGAACACATTTGGGTGAAGTTTGGTTAAGATTGGTTCATAAATAAAAAAAATTTTCTTAGAAATACTTTATTTACAGGGGTTGGTTTGTATGACAGCCCCATGACGCAGTGTTCCGATTTCATCCGTTTCTAGATATTTTTTGAGGCTTTACTAGGAACATATTTGGGTGAAGTTTGGTTACGGTCGGATTCAAAAGAAAAAAGTTTTTCTTAGAAGAACTTAATTTTCAATGGTTCGTTTGTATGGCAGTCTTATGACTTAATGTTTCGATTCCATCCGTTCCTAGATATGTTTTGAGGCTTTACTAGGAACAACGTTAAGATTGGTATATGAAGAAAAAAGTTTTCGTAGGAAAACCTAATTTTCAGGGGCAACCCCATGACCCCATGGTCCGATTTCATTCGTTCCGATATATATACAGCACTACTACACTAAAAAGAAACTTGTATACCAAATTTCAGCCCGATAGTTTCAAAACTGAGGGACTAGTTTGTGTTGCAACAGACGGACAGACAGAGAGACGGACATGGCTGAATCGATTTCTCTCGTCACGCTAATCAATAATATATATACTTTATATAGTTGGAGGTGCTTCCTTCTGTGGGTTGCAAACTTCATGTCAAAGTTAATAAACCCATTCACATAGTGACGAGTATAAAAAAACTCGAACCTATACAAATGAAATGACAAAGAAGCTCTGTGTTCCGGAAAGGGGAAAGGAGAGTAGCAATGCGTCTAACATTGAAGTCCTTGCCACGAACTCCTGTGGCGAAGCACCGCAACACGACGCGCCATTGACCGGCCAGGGTCGACGGCCGAGACCACCCTGATCCAGCCCTACGAGCGCGACGGATGCCATACATAATCTTCAAGGATGAGCGTAACCTGAACATTGAGGGTGGTGTTATGTAACTTGCACCACGCCATAAGAGGCTCGGTTATACTATCAGCGTGGGCTTTCTTCAGCTCTAATAAAGGAACCATGGTAGCATGACGCCACCGTCAAAGGATTCAGCGTAAGTAATGCGAATGTGGCTTATGGCAGATGCTGTAGAGCCTGTATTGTAGTTAACAAACGCATAAATTACCAACTTGTCTTTCAAAATGTATTAAGGTTCATTCCAGCAGCGAAGGTAACCACAATTCGGTCTCGGCATCTGTCTACTTACCCGGCGGCGTATTTAGGAAACCTTGTTTAACTAGTCACTTATACTTGGGGCCGTGATTGATCAACTTTTCTAGTGTCGAAACTTTTATCAATTTTGTTCCCTCAGAGTTGACGAGCTCACATAGGGTTTCCAGTACATTTGCTGTCTAAACCAGCTATAAAACCTTCTTCAGCTTGTCCCCTTGAAAGTGACGAAATCGATCAGCTTTACTAGTGGTTAAGCAGTTGTAAGCCCTTGTTCGTCCCGTCTCCTAAAATATGAAAAGCTCGTGTCGGTTTCACTATCATATTTTCGCTTTGAGCAAAAATAAAGGGAATGAGAAAGGTTTACAAATTGCAATGGTTTTGAAGGTCTTGAAAACCTTTCCGACAATACCACCAGGGTAATTGTGTTCTCTTACAAAGATAACTGCCCTCTAAAGGCAATAAAGGAAAACAAGAGTGTTCCGTGGTGGAACAATGACCTAGATCGTCTCAGGAAAACGGTGATTAACAGGGTGAAGCGCAACGGAGTGATTTGCGGGGTGAACGCTCACAAGCTGGTGGGCTTCTGAAACTGGATTAAAAGGTCTCGTGACCGCGACAAATGGAGGACGACGATTCAGGCGGCCAAGGCACGACGTCGGGCTATCTTGCCACGTTGATAATGATGGAACCTTTGGAGTAGAAATAGAATTGGGAACAGGCGTGGCCTCTTGGTAGGCTGAGGTGGATTTCACTGTGAGTGAGCACTGGTTTCCATAGCAATACGTTGTACCGCTGCCGAGCACTTTTTAGGATGTCATGTAGTGACGACCGGAGAAATATAAAGAACTGTGAAGAGAGTTAAGGGTATTAAATCAAAAATATCTCAGCCGATCCAACTAATAAAGAAGTGAACGGCCGGTTTTGTCGGGTGCAACTCTTGTCGAAGAGGTTCACCCGGTAAGGAGAAGTCAGAAGCCTTACCAGCGTGGGGAATCTATCATCGTATCAATTGAATATCCCCTATAGATATGCCGAACACCTCAATACTATCAAAGCATATCTTTTGTGTGCTCTGGATGACCTAAGCAATGATGCCGGAGAGATAGATTTTATGGACAAGTCTCAGGTAGTCGATGGATATACTACACAAACGTGTAAGAACTTGGAACTGCAGAAGAAAGCTGTATGACGTTTATTGCCCACAGGAGGCCGTCAAAAAAGCAGAGGGGAAACTCAACTGAAGTCTCGAGCAAGAAGTCGCGAAGTTCCAGAGAAATGGATAGCCTAGTCTCAGGCAGTGTGGCGGTAGGGTAGAGTAACCCGTAAGGGCTTATCTGTCAGGGACAATGATGGGACTGTAGTACATGCACCAACTGTTTGGCAGTTGAATATTGTACATGCAGTACAAATAACGCATTCCGGCTCACCCGATCTTACGGTAGTAAAGATTTCCACTTACCATACCTAATTCATTTAGCTGCTGGAATTATTAATACCTACAGTGGATACGAGTTACCCTAAGCTCTTGTCTCAATGCTGCGCAAAAGTCGCAACTATTTCAATTATACGGATTATTGAAAAAAAGCTCGTACGGGTATGTAAGGAAATCTTCTAACAGGTAGGCTTCCTTAACAGTCTTACGCCTTTCTTGGGTACTGACCACGGTGGTACTGACAGACTAACTGACAAAAAGAGCGTCTGCTAGACTTTTCTTTCGCCCAGAAGCCTACTGCTGCCACTAGTTTCTGCATGTAACAAATATCCCAAGCCAGCTTAGACAGAGAAAGCTTCCAGGACTTTGGCAGGTCAAGCTCTTCATTGCCTATATTAATCAATCACAATACAAAAGCATCCCAAGTTTACTGAACTTGAGCAGGAACAGGGTCAGGACAATTTGTAGGCATCTCACGGAGCACTGTTTAAATGATAATTTAATAATTGTGACATGATAAGGTCCGAGATATGGATTGTGGAGAATATTTTAGATCCTTTTGAATACTTGAATACATCTTCTCATCTTTACGCAACATCGTTCGGCCAATTGGTTGCCGAAAGCGTTAATTTATAACCTTTTGTCCAAACAACAAATAGCCTCTTTCTAATTCATTAAGCATGTGATCAATTTATTGCATGCACTTCACAGATACATGGCCCCAATTCACAGTTTAATTCAATCGGTTAAGTTCGGAACGCAGTTCCTGTAAATTCAGAGTCACACACAGAACACTGATGCTATTCAATTTAAATATTTGGATGACAATTTTACGTCCTTTCAGAGCAACATAAATTACGCTTGGAAAATCCGTACGTCGATACATGACTGCATTTATCTACAGTCTGCACAAATAATTGTATCTCTATATGATAGCTGCAACAGACAGCGGTTTTCATATTCCAGGAATTGCATGATGAAGTCCTTGACTCAAACAGGACCACATCTGTAAAGTTTTCGCTAACTCTATGATCCGTCGTGGAAGAATCAAGTTGAAAGTTTCTCAATTGCGAACGTTGAAAGTTAAATACAAGTTACCTTTGGCTTTGACTACATCAACTCCGTCGTCGTAGCGCCTTATTGACAGTGATATGGTGACGATGTCACCCCACATCCTCACATCATCGGTGAGATCGACCTCGTATTTCGTTAAGCACACATTGCATATCCGTCGGTCGCGTCTTTGTGGCCCCCAAATGGCGAGCTTGTGTCCTTTGGCTGAAAATATATATTTTGTCATTGCTATAACAATCATACACCCTCTCAACTTTTGGAAATGGATAACAATATCCTCGGGGATGTGCCATTACTATGGTTGCAAAGCAGCATGACGAAATCAACATTCAACTTCCACTTACCAGAGGATACACCGAAACGAAGCATCTCTATATGTATAGAGCGCGCGCGGTATTATCTGCCGCCATGCCATCAGCCATCCCATCATACAGGATTGTATAAACAGGATCGACCCAGCATGCGAAAACTTTAGGTCATACTATGGGCGCGCGGCGAACATGCTGTGTGGTGTATGTGCTTTGTGCAGATGAAGGACGAAAAGCGGGTCCAACCAAATGAGATGATTTATCTCGACTTGGTGGGTAAATAATGTGGTGTCGTCGATTATTTGGGCCAGGACTTTATTTTGATGTATTGTCGACTTTTTGTACGATTAGTCGCTACATGATCCGTATAGCGCATAGCTCATACGTATGAGAATATGGTTGATGGATACGGGGGAGAATCATCAATTTTTACCGCGCTAATGGAAATCTAATGACCCATGCTTTGCTTATTCTTAGCTTCTGGCTAGAAGCGTGTGTATCGTATCACTATGGCTTGTCAACGCGGCTCTAACATGCCAACATTCACCATAGTGAACACGACGCGACGGGAGTAAGGGTAAGGATGACTCGAAACGGTCCGACACGGATGACATACGAAGGGGGCAAAATCTCATTTGCCCTTAGAAACACACAGACACAGTGGAGTGTGGGCATGAATGCCGAGAAGGCACACAAGGCCACATCTCTCTTGGTTTATATTCAGATTATTAGCAATTTGTAGTAAATTAGCTGGCTACCAAATTGTAATATTACGTAAATTAATGTCGACAGAATGGAAAATTTATGAGATATGCCATTCATGTCTATTGAATTTGCACAACAATGAAATTGACAATGTAATTTTGAAGAGGAGATGGATTGGAAACAATGTATTTGAATCGGACAGCAGCGGACAGTTTCCTATGATAGTATGCTCTTTTGCCTCGTAGAGTCCGTCGAGTCAGCTTCCATTCACATTGATGAATGCTGTCTCTGCTGCTACTGCTAATGATTTATCGGTATCTTCAATGTGGGAATCAGCAAACTATGCGGCGACTTTTTAAATACATACATAAGTAGTTTTGAATTGGAAATATTATTATGATTTATGAAGCCGGAGTTGGTTTCCAATGCGTGCGTTCGAAACGAGTTCGGTCTGCCAGCTCGTTTTGAGACCAAAAAGCACGGTCTCAAATGTCAACTCGAATATTCGTTTTTCAGTTGTTTCCAAAGCAAATGGGGAAAACCCCACATTTTTACAACATTATAATTTTTTTAGGGAGTCAGATTGTCGTCGCAAAAATAATGTTCGGCAAATTTAAGAGCCAAGTTTTAAGAGAGGATAGTACGGGAGAATACGGGATATACTACAGTGAATGGTTTTATCTAAAACTCCTGCCCCTGTTCCTTCGTCTATTTTTTACCCATCTGTGTACCACACTATATGTTTTGTTAAATGGTTCCACTTACTCGAGTCTCCCCAGACTAGAGGTTCGGATGTGTGTTATTTGTAGAAGGACAGGAGCAACGAGGGGCACAAACACCGCCCGTATCTCCCGAACTGAGCTACAGCAAGCACATGCCGTCGAAGAGCCCTACCTTCCTGCCTAACTTGCACGGTTGCAGAGGCATTGGCTCCGTCCCTTGGGCATCTTCGGATGGCCAAGTCCTTCGATTACAAAATGGCGCCCAACGTGGGGCGCCAAATATGTAATGATTTGGACCGGCACCAAGTGGCACTGGGGACCGAATCTCTATAGGCCGTACAGGCAACTCACAACAAAAGAAAGAGAGAGGTTCTCTGCGAGCTAAGCAGCGGCACGTGGTTGCTGTAGCTCAGGCTCGGAGAATTGGGCGGGGTCTTTGCCGCTCGCAGCCCCTGGTTCTTTACATATTAAAAGGGAATCACGTGCCAAGGTACACTTTCACAAACAAAGGGAATTTCTAAAAAAAATATCAGAAAAGGGGAATATGGCGTCGGCCAGCACAAATGCCATTATTTCATGCTCCAGGGTCCGGATGGCGATGGACACTGGCCTTTTGTACCCACAAATTCATTGAATTAAACCCCGACCGTGAGGCCCCCATGGCCAGTAATAAGTTCCCGATACGCAATCCTTGTACCTATACCCGACAAAAACTGTTAAACTCTTAAAAATATATCCATGACCAATCCTTTCTAATCATTCAACTATTAAACATATTCTTCAACCCAACCATTCTCATACGAATTGACTATCGAATAGTCTGAAAATAGCCATTTAAAAACACATTTGTCCTAGACAACATGACTCCAGGGCCCGGATGGCGATGGACACTGGCCTTTTGTACCCACAAATTCATTGAATTAAACCCCGACCGTGAGGCCCCCATGGCCAGTAATAAGTTCCCGATACGCAATCCTTGTACCTATACCCGACAAAAACTGTTAAACTCTTAAAAATATATCCATGACCAATCCTTTCTAATCATTCAACTATTAAACATATTCTTCAACCCAACCATTCTCATACGAATTGACTATCGAATAGTCTGAAAATAGCCATTTAAAAACACATTTGTCCTAGACAACATGACTTCAGTCATCAGAGGCCCATATTTGTATGTGAGTCAGCGCGTCTACTATACGCTTCTAGTTTCGCTCCATCTAATCCAATAAAAAATTGTTGATCCAATCTCAATCATCACAGCTATGTTTACATTATCTTATTTCCATTAATATTGATCTATGATGTAACATACTACACGAATTGAGAATAAGCCGAAGCTTAACCGCATGGAATCCTTACACATGTTGTCAGTGCCCATAGGACTCGCCATATCGCTCTCCCTGATACACATCCGCACATTGGATATTTCTCGAACAAATCCTCCCAATATTGGCCATTTGTAAGTGGGCTAAGGCAAATACTCTGTATCCAAAGGATCCGCATACATTCATCTATGCATATGCGTATGGATATATGTATGTACTATCCGTATTCGTACAGATTTCTAACAAATATATATTTGTTTGCCACAACTCCTTGAATACAAAGTGCCTTTAAAAGACTGTTGGCAAATAATCGATGTCCTTTCGATACAATGAAAGATAAAGAAGCGACCAAAACAATTTGTGCCATGGTGCTGCTCTCTTGTAGAATATTCTGTTGCCAGTCAGTCATTCAGCCATTCTGCCTGTGTCGTGTAGTTCATGCTTTCAATAGAGACAGATCAGACAAGGCAAACTACAAAGATGATGACGGCGGCGCGGCGGCGGCATCAGGCTCAACTCAGCATAGATGGGAACGAATGTTGTCTACTCCCGCTCTGTTCGTTGGGTGTCTTTTTTTTTCGTATTTCTGGAACCTATCCGTACATAGTTGTATTGAGGCTTTTCACCCCAACTCTTCTGCGTTGGAAGTTTTTCATTATTCAAAGGACAAAAGCGTAAAAACTTGAAGATTCTATATATCTACCATTTCTGGACATTTTAGTTTTTTGTTGTTGCTCCATTCGTTCGTTCATTGGTTTTTTCATTGTCGTAAGTTCCTTGCTATTGTGTGTCGGGGAGAATTGTGTTTTCATTTCTTTTTTTTCTGGTTGTCGTCAACAATGTTGTTTTTGTCATTCAGAAGGATGACCAAATGCTTAACTATGGAAAGAGATCATGATCCGAAAGGATATATTGAGTGCTGAAAATCGACGAGAGTCAGTCACCTGCTACAATATGATCTAATTTTCTTTTATGTGTGTTAAATATTATCCGACTAAAAGGAGTAAATGCTATCTCCCAAAAACAACATTTTACATTAAAAAAGGATCTCGCATGCCTAGATAAGCAAACACGAACATATGGAATTAAAATTGGGATACATCGAAAGTATAGGCTGGTGACGGCGAGAGCAGAGGGGTGACGCTTTCCCCACGCTTCAATTTAAACTGTCGACCGACGGAGTCGCCAAAGGTTCCCGTGGTGTACAAAGGACGGCTTCGCGTGCACCGACGTCCCTTGTTGTTGGCTATACAATAGCATACAACTTAGACGCCGAGGGGCATATAGGCGCTTCTCGTTGCGCATGCCCAGCCGACCCGCCATACGATGGTAAAGTTCGGTCAGCTGGCACCCACCTCGGTCGAAAAATCGCATCCTCACGCAATTTGTCCACCACGGGAAAACTCGGCGAATTATAGGAAACAAGAGAAATGCCAGAGCCGCATGAACAACTAATTCGGAGGAAAGCCTACTCATTCCGCTCTTGTGGCCACCAGCCCGAAGCCAAGAAAATTAAGGTAAATCAAAATAATTTATTACCTACTGTAGTGTTTACAGCGGTGGCTGTATAACTTCCTTGTCTAAACGCACCCATTGACGGGACTTGAAATAAACTGTCACTCTTGAGTTGACCCCAGCAGCAACAGGTTGTGTTTTATATATTGACCAAATCCGTATCTTATATTGGCGACGAGGATAATCCAGCAAAATCGCATCATGGAAAACGTACTACCAGGTAAAGAAACGATTCAGAATTCGATAGTGAAGAAATTGTAATGTTGGACTCACGGAGAAAAGAGAGTTCAATCTCGTTTGCTTTGACCTAAAACAATTGCATCAGAATTAAATTTCGGTGGAATGGAACTGCGTCAGAATTGAATTTCGATGGAATGGAATTGATAAATTCCGTCAGAATTTAATTTCGCCAGAATTTATTTTCGAACCGGAGTGGAGAATTGAATTTCTACCACAACAAAAGTGAAATATATTGAAGAAAGTGCGATCGCAAACAATCACATCGCATGGTCACATCGTCCGAACAGGAATGTGCGTGTTCGTTCAAGAACGGAGTGAACATTCTAGTTTTGTGTTGGCACGGGGCGGTGACAATGCGATGCGCAAGTGATCGAATGCAAAAAAAAATACAATGAAATTTTATTCGTATAATAAACGAACTAAATGTGCGATACTAAAGAGTATTTAATATTACAGGAACAAAGATTCCGCTTGCCCATGGACCGCCGCAATTTGAATTTAGAACGGATGGAGGAAACTCCGAGGTCGACTGGTTGAATTGGGTAAGAGGTTTTGAAATTTATGCACGCGAAAATAAAATCGAAGATGACGAGGATAAGCGCGACTGGATGCTACATTTTGCTGGTCAGCAACTGCAAGATATTTATCATCAGTTGCCGGAAAAATTAGAACAACACGAACGCCGTTGTGGGCCGTTGTCCGGGGGATATGTGTTGTGTCAACAGAAGGAATGCAACAAGGCTGTTGAAAAAATTCTAGCATTTTTTGGGCCAAAAGTAAATTTGAGCTATGAGCGGCATTTGTTCCGGAATTTACGACAGAAGGAAAATGAACGCATTGACATGTTTGTAATTCGACTACGCTCGCAAGCTGAACGATGCAACTTCGGCAACCAATGCGATGACAATATCAAAGACCAAATAACCATTGGTTGTAAAGCAGACGCATTGAGGCGAAAGATCTTGGAACACTGCGAAATGAGCCTCGATGATGTATTGAATGTTGCTCGAATCAAGGAGAACGTGTTGGTCCAACAAAGGATTTTCGAAGCCGAGAAATGTGAAACACAAATGCAATCGACGGAAGTGTGCAAGATTGAAGCCAATGACATGGTTAAGCGTAATATAAGCGAATACCACAACAGAAAGATGGAATGCAGCCGGTGCGGGTCAAAAACCATAAAAGTAGCGACAAGACTTGTCCGGCGATCGGAAAGGATTGCAATAAATGCGGAGGGAAAAACCATTTCTCACGGAAATGCAGGACACGCACCGGTGTCAAACGACAAAATGATAAATATATCGGCCCGAAACAAGCACCACCTCACAAACGTCAGAATGAGGAAAAGGGTACGGTGCAGGTGATTAACCAAGATTACAATGAATACGAAGATGTATTTTACTTTGAAATGCCCAGCGCACAAAACAAGGTTTGGTGCAAAATTGGCGGGATAGATATAAATGTTATCGTTGATTCCGGTAGCAAATATAATATTGTGGACCGCGACTCATGGACTGAACTGAAGAGCAAGGGAATTGATACAATCGTTCGACGAAAAGAAGCAGACCGCAGTTTCAGTGCTTACGGGGGAAACCGTCTAAAGATGCTAGGGATGTTCGATGCAATTATCAAAACGCCACATAGAAGTCTACAAGCAAAATTTTATGTAGTTGATGAAAATGGGAAATTTCTGATTGGCAGTGAGACTGCATTCGCGCTAAATATTTTGAAAATCGGAAACACTGTCAACACTGTCGAAGATAACATCACTGAGCTTGGTAAAATCACGAGTATCGTCATCGAAATTCCAATAAAAGCGGATGCCAAACCAGTTGCACAGCCATATAGACACATCCCGATTCCATTAGAAAAAAAAAGTCGACGAGATGATCGATAAAATGCTTAAACAAGGCATAATCGAAAAGGTAAGCGGCGTGTCGAAATGGATATCGCCAATGGTGGTGGTGCCGAAAGCTTCGGGTGGTCTACGAATGTGTTTAGATATGCGCCGGGCGAACGAGTCTGTGGAGGGAGAGAAACATCCGTTGCCAACTATGGGAAGTTTGATGCCGCAGTTACGAAATGCGAAGGTTTTTTCAAAACTTGACGTTCAACAAGCTTACCACCAGGTGGAATTGCATCCCAATTCAAGAGAGATAACTACATTTACCACAAAGAAGGGTTTATTCCGATACACATGTTTAATGTTCGGAATAAATTGTGCGCCTGAAATTTTTCAGAAAAATATGGAGCAAATTCTAAGCGGATGCGATGGTTGTTTAATATACATAGACGACGTCCATGGCTCGACGGAAAAGGAACACGGCGAGAGACTCAACAAGGTATTGAATCGGTTACAGAAATTCAACGTTACACTCAACCAAGACAAATGCACTTACGGTGCAGATGTCATTCATTTCCTGGGCCATATACTAACGGCGGCAGATTCATACTAAATTTGGCAACCACAACTGAACCACTCAGACAGCTGTTAAAAAAGAAGGAGTCTGGTTTTGAATGGACACCACATCACCAGAAAGCATTTGATCATCTGAAGAGCCATCTGTCGAGTTCTAAATGCTTGGGCTACTAAAATGTTGACGACAGAACGATGGTTGTGGCCGACGCAAGCCCAGTTGGTATCGGCTGTGTACTAATCCAGTTTAACGCAAATACGCCGAGAATTATCACATACGGAAATAGAAGTCTAACAGATGTAGAACGTCGATACTGTCAGACTGAAAAAGAAGCTTTATCATTGGTATGGGCAGTGGAACATTTACATTATTACTTGTATGGTCGCGGCACATTCGAACTAGTTACTGATCACCGTGCGCTAGAAACAATCTTCGGTGTGAAAAAATCGAAGTCAGTTCATTGAAGAGTAAAGCGATTCAGGCCATGAAAAGAGCGCCTGATGAAGATGACTGGCCGGGAAATGACAGCACCGTTTAAGGCGTTTAAGACAGAGATGAGTTTCGCAGGTGAAATATTACTCCGAGGTACGCGTATTATGATGCCGAATGATCTACGGGAACGCGCAATGCAGCTAGCACATGAAGGTCATCCTGGGATTGTTGTCATGAAGCGTCGTTTGAGAAGCAAAGTCTGGTGGCCAGGAATGGATGCCGATATAGAAGCGTTTGTGAAGAGATGCCATGGTTGTACCTTGGTCAGTGCGCCAGGGGCCCCAGAACCAATGATTCGCACGCAACTGCCATCTGGGCCATGGCAACATCTCGCAATTGATTTCCTCGGACCGCTCCCATCAAATCACTATCTGTTAGTCATTGTTGATTATTACAGTAGATATATTGAAGTTGAGATAATGCTGAAGATCGATGCGATTGAAACAATCAGACGGTTAGAGACCGTGTTGGGACGGTTTGGGTTGCCGTTGTCACTGCAAGCTGATAATGGTTCGCAATTCACCAGTCAAGAATTCATGCGGTTTTGCGAAATCAACAACATACACCTTCGCCATACAATACCTTATTGGCCGCAGCAAAGTGGTGAAGTAGAACGGCAAAATCGTTCCTTATTGAAAAGGCTGACCATTAGTCAACTGGAGAAAGGTAATTGGCGGGAGGATTTAAACAAATATTTATTAATGTACAGATGAACGCCACATTCAACAACATTAAAATCGCCAGCTGAACTTATGTTCAACCGAATCATAAGAGACAAAATTCCGTCAATGCAACAACCAATGGAAATGAGCGATGACGAAGTTCGCGATCGTGACAAGACAATGAAAGGAAAGGAAAGCAGTATGCTGATCAGAAGCGGCAGGCTAAACCAAGCCAAATAAAAGAAGGGGATAAAGTGCTGCTGAAGCGGCAAGAGAAAGGAAACAAGCTCTCGGCGCAATTTGGACCCGAAACGTACACAGTGGTAGCGAAGCAAGGAGCTGAAGTGGTAGTTCAGAATGATGACACAGGCGTACAGTACCGACGAAGCTCAGCTCATGTAAAACGGTTAGAAACTTAAATAAATACTTCTTTGCAGTCTTTATTGAATGACATAAACACACATGATTGAAATCCACACACACACATGCAAATAATCTTCTATAGCACTGTCGATTTCATTTTTATAGTTTGACATTCGTGTGATCATCCAATAAATTGTTCAGCGTAGTTTTATAGAAGGATGAAATTTGTGATTTTTTAAAGAATTGACACTTATGAAGTGCTCTGGAACACCAAGTTTCTTGAATTGAATTCATTGAAATATTGCATGAAACCAACATTTCCTCACTCACTCTTAACTTATGAATCAATTAAGATCATCCCAGCGCAGAAACTTGCTGCATTTTATTGATGAACGTGTGAATTTAATTAGCTTCAACTGGTTGACATATAAAGAAGAAGGTGCATTGAAGAGAAGTGTTGAGCATTTCGATAGAAGCAACGAACCACTTGTAGTGTTTACGAGAAATGCTGACTATATGTGAGGTTGGCCGAGTGATTAAGGCGTTGGACTTGCGTACGACAGTCGCTGGTTCGACGCTGGCTGCGGGATTTTTTTTTCTTTTTTTTTTCAAACGCGAGAAAATGACAGAAAATGATGACATATAACACACGTTGTATATCTTTTGCGAAGCGTAATTCAGTGCTACAATACGGTTCTATTGGATCAAAACGGCGCCAAATGCCATTATCGGACTATTATTCAGTTTTTATACCCTGTAAGGTGCCTCTATTAATGTTAGAAGAGAATATTTTACGAAGTATTATAGGGATGAAATTGTTACTTGGGGTATAACTTCCTTGTATAAACGCACCCATTGACGGGACTTGAAATAAACTGTCACTCTTGAGTTGACCCCAGCAGCAACAGGTTGTGTTTTATTTATTGACCAAACCCGTAACTTATACCTACCAAGAGTGGAGTCGATTCCCGGGACCCTATGATTTGTAGACGAACGCCCTACCTACTAGAACAACCAGACTACAAGCCCATTTGGATAAATTTTGATTCGCGGCGCGCGCCTGATTTTTTGGTGTGTTTGAAATAGGTATAATCAAAGATTTAACTCAAATAAACAACAAACTGTGACTGAAACAAACAAACTTTACAATCCTTTCACTTAAAGACGGCCGTATTGCAGCTCTGCACTGAAACAAAAGACGTCGGACATAGCATGAAAAGCTACTTCAATTTAACGAAAAACTGCCATAAAAAAAAACCTCCAAAACAGTAGTGTGTTACGCCAATGAAACTAGTTTCATTGAAATTTCTAGTACGAAAACATTTCTTACTCCATAGGAAAACTTTCGTTGGTATTGCGTTAATTAATTCGTATGATTGACGATTTGATTTCTTTAAATTGAAGAATATTATACTTCACTGAATTTAGCATTAACGAATTCGTTGAGATAATGTATATTGTTCATAAAATTAAGGTACGTTTATCACAACTTGTTCATTGATAATGTGTTTTGTTTGTCCATCTTTTTTTTTATTAAAAAAAACTGACGCAGTCCAGTATTGAAAACATAGCTCTATGTATAAGTGTTGACGACATTCATTTTACCTCTGCTCTGAAAAGCATCATAAATGACCTACACCTACAGTGGGATTCGATCCCAGGACCCTATGATTTGAAGACTTGCGCCCTAGACTATACGTTATGGAGGTTTTTAAGATACACATAAAATGATAGCGACAGTTCGTGAGAAGAATGTATAGGTTTATAGTTCTAACGAATGTATGCATAGATCTTATGTATAATTTACATTATTTTAATGAATCAGTTTATTGTTTCTATGTTTATTCTTGCATTCTTAAATGAAGAAGATAATAAAAAACAATCAGGTGGTAAATGAGTTTAATAAACCTGCATACATTATCCTTATGAACTGTACATAAAATAACATTTTGAAAACTATAAAGGGTTCATCGTGATAATAGGTTCGTTTTATTGCTACATTCCGTGTAGGTTTGGGTAGCGAACTCCATATAAAAAAATGATCCTTACCCATAGGTATGTTTCACGCGTGCCACTACCCTGCGCGGGATAGGGTTTCGTAGAATCGAATGCATAGGGAAAAAATACGGGAATTTTTCGTGTAAAAAATATCAATTAAAACCAAATGTGAGATACTTTCTCATGGTCGTTTTAGATTTCGCAGATATTATAATCGTCTTTTAGAACAGGCCTACTCTTAAGGTGTATTGTATTCTGCGTACTTAAAATCTTTAGGCGATTTACGGTTCTTCCTCGGTGTGCCAATCTTATTCCTCCAGAATCTCAGCTAAACAAGCAGAATAGAGAAAATTTAAAAACCTTGAAGCAACGGCCTCTTTTTAGATCTTAGGGGTTCTAAAGTTCATTTATTGCTCTTCCTCTGTGCTGAAAAAAATAAAATTCAGACCACTGACTCCCTCTATCTTCTGAAAAGTTATCTACGCCACTGGTGGTCATACAAACGTATGTTTTAACACAAAAGGTATAGCAAGGAAGAATACTTGAAATAGGATTATACACATAAAATTGAAAATAGATTTCAGAAATTTAAGATTTCTGTAATCTATCGATGGCTGCAACTTTTGAATCGTGGAAGCTAGAGCCTTGAAATATTCAAAAAATATGAACAGTGCGATGCTGTACAAGTCTGCCAAATTTAAAAACTCCATTAGAAAACGCAAAAGTGTAGTTTGGGCAGCTGTAACTTCCGAACGCGGATAGGTAGGACCTTGAAACTTGGAGTCAAGTCAAGTAGCTCTACAAGGGTGCCAATTTTATCACCAAATATGAACAGCACGGTGCTCTGCAAGTTTTCTAAATTTTAAAGTTTTTCGCTTACGAATTTCAGAGTTATGGACAATTTTCAATTAGAAAACTCAAAATTGCGATTAGGTAGGACCGTGCAATTTGGAGAAAATGTGAGTCAAGTAGCTCTACAAGTGTGCCAAATTTCAGAAACATAAAAGTTCGGTTATCTCGCTAAATATCATATAGGATACAGAGGTCAAACTTTACACCTTAAAAGCAGTCAAGATTGATCACCAAGGAGATTATTTCGAAGTGATGAGGTTTCATTGTGTGGGGAATGCTGTACATTTTGCTGTACATTTCCCAATGCTGTACGGCAGGTCCAAATGCTGTACTGTACAGCAAAATGCTGTACGTCTGGTCAGCTTATCTTTGGCTTAAAAGTGTCAAAGAATACGAAAACTATAATGTTTATATCCTCGTTATTCTGCGTTACTTCTTGAACTCCGCGAAAGTGAAAATATTTTTATCAGAGAATAATACTAGCGAAAAAATAGGTATGAACGTCTTATCTGATTGCGGTTCATCGCCCTTCGCCATAATTCCAAATGTGTCGTCAACTCGGCATTCATACGTTTTTTTCTTTGTTTGCTAAAGATCACAGAAAACCCGCCATGGCACCTTCTATTCTATACCATTCAGTATCGGTCCTACGTTGCACAATTTTACAAAAAGGCCAGGCAGAGTCCAACCGATCGAATGGGCAGAGGGCGCTCAGAACGCTGGAATCTTCTTCAATGTATGACTTCCAATCAACCATATCAAAGAGTGTCAAGTATTTAGGGGAATTACTTTGGAGAGATAAACTAAGCGATGCAGAAGCCCCGTAGCATCCTCGGGGTCTATAAAATAAACTTGAGCCTCATTATCGAATACGGAGTGTGATATAAAACAGATTGCGACACAGATGGTGAGCTTAGTCTATAAAAAAAATCCATCAGCCGTCAGTTCTACTCAAGCTCTCCCACTCCACATGGAGCCGAGGTCAAGAATATCCATGTTAGGCTCAAGGCCTATTATACGGCATCTTCACCAAACTAAGTAAAACGGCGATGCGTAACTAGCACCAACCTGCTTAGCATCCCATCCGGAACTAAATCTTAATTTATTTAATTTTTTTTTTTATTTTATAGTCGAGAATCACATTTGGAGGCAAAATAACACTAGCCATAGTTACCGTTCTCGTCCCTTGACAGTTTTGATGAGCCAGACGCTATAATCAGTTACAGCGGTTCACAACCTTATACATAGGTACAGCGTATCAAAGTTAAAGACACCTTTCATCAACAGAATGTATTTTATACAAACAACTTAAACTGCGTGATAGTATCAAACTAACTCCCACCGTCAAAACAATGTTTTTCTCGCCTTTGTCTCACTAAATGCAGACAAACTTTAACACCGAGTTTTCCACAATCGCTACTACTACACACCAAACAGTAATGACCATATCCCAAAAGGGACAGTCAAAACTTTTATCCATTTGCTGCAGCTGCTGCAACAAACAATAACACCCTGGACCACGCGGCCATAATGCTTTTGCTTTCAATTCATTCGAACAAACGGAGCCCATTTATTCGTCTTTTATCCTTGTGTTGACCAATGAATAACCCAAGCGAACCGAACCAGTTAACTTTTTTGATTATGGCATATTTTTCGCAGCAGCAAAACAAAAATACTAACTAAAACCGAATGCAAGGAAAAACACCGGCGTGTGTTCCTCTTCCCCTCGGGGCCATCGTGTCAGACGTGTGCACAAAAACCGAGGCAGCCAAAATCCCCGAATATTGCCAAAGTCCTTGAATGGAGGACCATGTGTACGTTCTCTACTCTTGCGATTGTTTGAACCGTAGCGGCACCGGTGGTCGAGCCAAGTGCAAACCGGAGGTTGGTCAACGAATATGTCAGAGAATGCTGATGAAATGCAAGTTTGCCACAAAAGCAAGGGCTTTAAGAACTCTGTGTGTGAATGGAATATGACACATTTATTACTATTAAAGAGGATTCGCCATATAGGCACACCATGTGTGTGTGATTGCAATTGTCCCAAAGAAACTTTTGCATACATTTAGAGTTGCATTGTTGCAACTCCATATAGCCATCATGCATTTGTGACTGACCAATTGGGAACCATCGTTATATTGCATACGGTAGTAGCCCAGCCAGGACGTTCGGTTCATATTTATGCACAGACAGCCAGTGGCCGATTTGGAATGCCTTTATCACGTCTGATCCATAATGGACGTTGGTGAATGCTATCCCTTTGACCAAAACGATGAAATTGCTTTATGTGCCATGTTCGTGTGACACCAATGCTAATCTGTGATGCTGTTGAGGTCGGAAAAGGATCGAAGCGAAGAGGCCATATGGTTGACATGAAAAATCGTTGAATATTATTATCTTATTCCTGATAATAATAATCATAACTTATTTCGTGCCTCTTACAGACCAAAGAATTTCTAGGAAATTTTGAAGTTTTAATTGCTTTTTACATACTTATTTCGCGAAAGAAAATGTTTACTTCTCACGAATAACGCAGATTTTGGGGGTCATTTAGCAAATCTATATTAGGTATTGATAAGATACGGCAATCATTTTCCAGACGGGAGAAAACAGTACAGACGTAGTCATGGCCATGGCCATGAACATCCTTAGCACTCGTATAGATCAGACATAAATCTTTTGAATAGATGATTAGACTTGAATATGGCATTGAAATCGGTAATAGCACTCAATGTTATCATTTATTAAATACGATTTCGTCTACTCGACAAGGATCGCCTCAACGAAAAGTCCTAAAAATATAGCTCACTGATGTATTACATGAGTGGCTCTTATGTTTATATGTGTGTACAATCAATCTCATTTGCTCCTTGCAAAAAGAAGTAACCGCATTTATGTACTTCATTCAATCATGGGCTTAGAAATCTTAATTAGAAGGAGATTTTCTCAAGACAAACAATATCATTTTAGTCAATGACTAATTGGCATAAAAGCCATATCAAAGCACTACACATACATACTGCAAGCGTATTTCGATATATTGCTAACCATATCCCACTCCTGCAAATTTCCGATATGTGTGTTTCGTTCATTGATTTTCCGCTTGATTCTCCCCAAAATATATTCTAGTTCAACCGTTCAATGTTTGTTAAGAGAAAGTTGACTACTATGTACGGTCGGGTCCTTTGAGGATAAAAGTTTTTCAGCCGCTCGAAATGGCGCATCGATGAAAACCACCATATAAAAGCCAAGCGGATATGCAATCATGTTGTGAAGATTTAACGCAACGATAGCATAACTGAATGACGAAGGATATGAAGGTATGTATATGTTTGGGGATGGGGATGCAAAGTGATAAAGGGTCGAGAAAGGGAGCCGGAGAATAGTGACAAGTGAATAAAAGCCAATTAAGAGATTCAACAGATTTATCGGAAATGATAGAAAAGTAACGGGGGAAGAAATGCATTGTATTAATCAAGATTGAAGTATAGGTATGTAACCTGTATAGGATTCGCATTAAATGATGAACATTTTGCTTTGTCAATACTGCAGAGATTACTCACTTTACGCCGAGAAAGTTCATAGTTTTGTTAAATCCTTAAGCCCTCAATGGATCAAAATGCAAAATGCTGATTTTTCTCTAGACAAACACTTTTTTTTGGTTACGAGCAGGCCTGGGCTTAGGGAGGCTGAAGCTTAAATTATTGAGGGCCTCTCAAATTTAAGAGTGAAATTTTTATTATCTTTCATTATGTTTCTGCAATATTACCAAAGCATTGTACATTGTAAAGCACTTTGAGATAGCAGGTTCTGGCGCAGGTATCAGTGGCTTATCACTAAAGAAGTTATATGTTGTGTTACTACAAAAACTTTAATTATTTTTCATTTAAATTTTTGAATTTTAATTGTTTTTTTTTAATATTTTAACATTTTGAATCTTAGTTTGAACTTAATTTTTTATTTAAATATATTTTTACTTTTTTATTTGTGCAGCAATTTCAACGAAATTTCACACAAACGTTTTTCTTTTGACGACACAAAACATATCTAAGAATTGATCGAATTGGATAATGGGGTCATGGGGCTGCCATGCAAACCTAACCCCCTCAAATTATTTTCCTTACTTTGAATTTTTTACATTACATGTTTTGGGAATTTATTGCCGTTTTGTAATATTTAGGTATTAAATAATTAAATAAATAAACAAAATAAAATAAAAACGAGACCGAGAACGAGGCTAACTTCGGGCGCAGCCGAAATTTGGATACCCTTCGCTCCCCTCGGGCTAAAAGCTTTTTCGGGCGTACCTACGACTTGTATTTAATCCCTCATTCTTTTCCTTCTGTCTTCACAAAAGTTCCATTGCGTCGACAAACCAAAATTTGTGTGGGGTTTAGTTGAAATAAGTGGGCAAATCAAAATATTAACTCAGAAAATTTTATTGGGAGGGTGCGGGAGCATGGCCTTATAGTACGGTTCTATTTGTTTTTACCTTTTTAGTTGCTTTGATAAAGACACATTAATTCAAGGTTTAGTGAAATTGGTGTAGAAAATTATTCCTAGAAGAACCAAAATGGGAGGTTGGGTTTGTATGCAGCCCCATGACCCCATGGTCCGATTTGATCCATTCTTACGCATGTTTTGTGTCATCAATAGTAATACATTTCTGTGAAATTTGGTTGAAATTGGTACACAAATAAAAAAGTTTTTCTTAGAAGAACCTAATTTGAGGAGCTAGGTTTGTATGGCAGCCCCATTACCCCATGGTCCGATTTGATCCATTCTTACATATGTTTTTTATTTGTGTAAAATTTGGTTGAAATGGGTACACGAATAAAAAAGTTTTTCTTAAAAGAACCGAATTTGGGAACTTGGGTTTGTATGACAGCTTCATGACCGCATTGTCCGATTTAACCGATTCAAACATACAAACTGCTTGCAGCAAAAAGAAGCATTTGTGCAAAATTTCAGCTTCATAGCTTTTAAATTGGTAATTGGTTCCTAGAAATCGCGACGCAAAATGAAACAACGCCAAACAAATTGTGAACTTTCGTTAGCAAATTTTCGAATTTCGTAAAGAAAATGCATTAAAATAGCGACGCATCTCGAATTTTCACAACGCAAAACGGAAAAATTGTGTTACTTTTAAAACAGCGCAATACGAAACAACGCAATGTGAATCGACGCAAGTCGAGGCTCTACTGTACGTTATTGCTTACAAAATAATCCACATTACATCAGCCGTTATCTTGTCATTCCAGAAGCCCAACAATCCTTTCAAACCGATTACATACAGAACCCCAAATGTCGACTTTCGAATGACAACCAGAATGCCCATTCTCAGTTTCCTTAGAGAAGTGTCCTTTTTGGTGGTACGTATGTACATAATATCCTTTGAAAACCCAAAATGAGCTTGTGGTGATTTTAAAGGGCTCAACTCACCAAACACTGTATTTCGATATGCATATCGACTATAATGCATTCCTAAGGAAAAAGGGACCTTGTTTGTGCAATGACTTATTTCTCATAACAAGTGGTAACACCAAAATAATAAGGATCGCACCACTTAACTTCCATCCGAATTTCATCCAAATCGCTCCACAGAGGGAGCCAAGAGAACCAACTGAAAGATAACGAATTTACCGCTATTCCCGCAACTCATCAGTGATTGTCGATTCCTTGTAAGGGCGATCAAAGGAAAATGTATACCAAATTTAGCAATGATTAAACCACTGAAAGGTTGACATATTTTGACACCGATCACATACAGTGCCCATACTCTGTTTCCTATGCTAGAAAAATGTCCTTTTTGGTGGTAATATCCTTTAACAAAACTCAAAGTCAACTTGTCGTGATTTTACAAGACTCGTCGCAACGGATTCTGTATTTTGATAACCATATCCTTATACATAGCGTCTATAATGCATTCCCACAGAAAAAAAGGACATTCTGTGTCCAAGAAAATATTCCTCATAAGAAGTGCTGGCACCAAAATATTAAGGATCGCACCACTTAACTTCCATCCGAGTTTCGTCGACATCGGTCCACGAGGAGAGCCAGGAGAACCAATTAAAGGATGAATTTTCGTTCGCTTCAATGACAAATTTACCGCTGTTCCCGCAACTTATCGAAATCGTGATTGTCGATTCTGAGTCACAGCGATCAAAGGACCAAATTTGGTGAAGATCGAACTACGGAACTACGTTTTCGTTACAGTTTTTCGTGACACTTTTTCACGGAATGACACCCAGTATTTCTCAGGTAGCCTCCGCAAAGACATATACATGTCAAAAATGCACCGCGCGCGCCGTAGAGACTGATTCACGACAATTTACAACTTGTTCGTCCTATTACGTTCTATTGTACACAAGAGCAGTGTAAAGTTTTCGGAGAAGCAGAGTGCTGTGACTACCATTCTAAGTAAAAAATGTTTGATCAGGGCATTTTTTGTCAGCTTCAAACAATTCTTAACCAAAATAAAATGTTTTTCAAACTAAACAAAACAAGCACAAGAAACTTAACAAATTTTTCAAGGAGGCGTCAGCCTCTTCAGATTTTGCAAAGGGGGCACGGACTGAAAAATGTTGAGAACCATTGATTTAGATCGTATATGGAATTATCAAATTTCCACTTAATATTATAAAATAAAACTCAGTTCTTTAGTGATTATGCACAAAATTTCTTTGTTAAAAATAAGACAGTTTTTAGTAATTAAACTGCCTTAAACATATACTGCTTATGAGACACATGTGACTCATGTCGCTCTTTTTCATAAGTCATCTGTGCCTCATAACACAAATAATTGTACAAAACAGCGAACTGTTGAATGTTGACTGGGCAGGCGGTGAATGTTTTAATTATTATGCTTACTATGCCCGAATTGATCATTTTCTTGTATTGGATTCTCCATCATGGACTTTCGTTGGTTTTACTATGTATTCACAACATTAATAAACCCATTGGCGTGCGGTGCTCGGAAGCGATGGAAACGCTGCTTCCCTATCTTTAATTGAACTGTTATTCCATTTATTGGAAATGTCTTATTATTATTATTTTTTAAGAAAAATATTTCCCAAATTCGTTAACGCTTCAATAACAAAATTGTTCTTGGTCAACATTTCGTTCATAAAGACACTAGAATCCACCTATGCAACAAGCTTCACAGAAGAAACAATGTTGCTCTGCGCTTCATGTGTCCATGCAAAAATTGTTCGGGCGAGAAAACCTCGTTTATCATCGTGGCTACGGCGATATGCAATTTCATTGTTGCGAGAAGCGCAATTCGTTGCAGCTTAATTTTCCATAGACTTTTTAGTGTAGTTCCGAGGTGATTTCAGATTGCAAAGTGTGGTGGAGAAAATTTTTTTTTTGTTTCTTATGTTTTTTGGGGTGCTGAGCTCGAATCCGGAGCTTCCCACCAAAATTTCGTTGCGGAACAGGATCAACACCGCGAAAAAACCCAAAATTTTCGGAGTTTTCCCGTTCTTTTTTGTTTATAACTCCGAAAGTGTACATTTCTCCGAAAACCTGTCCATGAAAATATTAGAGAAAACATAACTGCGGGTCCAACGCGCCATTAATCATTAAAATGTGTTAAGCGGTATTGCTACAATTGATAGTCATTTTTTTGGCGTTTTTTGCAATTTTGACCCTGTTTTGCAACGAAATTTTGGTGGGAACTTACAGATTCAGGTTCTGCACTCCATAATACACAATGTACAAGATAAATGCAACTTTTACGACCAAAAATGAAAAACCGTTCAATCTTAAAAATTTTTTCATAAAATGGAACTATGTTAAAAATGGCAAATTTAAATTATCCACTGTAGTAATACCGCTCAACAGATTTTTAATATTTATGTCTCTTTGGACGCGCAATTATGTGTTCTCTAAAATATTCATGGAGAGTTTTTCGCAGAAATAAATAGTTGCAGAATTAGGGAGCGAATAACGGAAAAACAGCAAAAAATTTAGGGGTTTTCACGATTTTGACCCTGTTCCGCAACGAAATTTTGGTGGGAAGCTCCGGATTCGTGCTCAGCCCCCCAAAAAACATAAGAAACAAAAAAAAAATTGTCTCCACCACACTTTGCAATCTGATGTACTAGGTTTATCACGTAGTAACTACACTATTTGTTTGTTTCTGTAGAAAATGTTGATTGAGATTTTTTGATATGTTGCCAGCACAAACGTTGATAAACACAAAAGGACAAGTTCAAACAGTTGACTTGTACAGTTGACTCTCGGCTAACGAACCCCTCGGATAGCGAATATTTCGTATGACGAACGAAATTTTCGGGTCGAAAATATTTTGTTTAGCGACCGGATGACGAACGATGAAAACTGTAAAAATTCAAATTTTAGCCTAAACTTGAGTAAACTTCAGGGCAAATCTGCATTTTCAAGAAATTGAGCGCTTTTATCCTTAAATATACATTGTAGGGTTTAGTTTTTCGACCAAGAAGGAACCGATGCCTGTTAAATTAATACAGATTTCTCTTAACAATAAATTCATAAGCAAAAGTTGTTTCTTTTTTTTAAACCCGCTTCCTTTCCTTAAATTTTCACCGCACGCCACTGAATAAACCGCAACCGATCGAATACTATAGTTGTTCAAAAAGCTGCAAATTTAGTCGCGCTATATCTCACAGATACATCCCTTTGGAGCCCGAAGGTCAACTTCGACAAAGTTCTAATTTTTGACAAAATATTATTGACCAATAAATTGGTAAGATCAAGAAATAACTGCTCCAATAAGCCATATACAGCGCGTCTAAATTCGTGATAAACCCTTCGTTGACAGAGATCAGAGATTGCACTTTTATACCTTTTTGGATTATATTGAAAACATCGCTATGTTCATAAAAAGAGTGTCCATCCATCTATTATATGGATGCGTATGCGTCACTTCCACTCAGTTGCGAAATTCTCAAGGATTCCAGCTTCTCAATAACTCTCAGATCAACAGGTATGTCAAGTGTTTCTTCGCTCAACTACCAATGGAAGAAGCTGGTTTGCGAGGATGATCGAAATTTCGCTACTAGGAGTACTCAGTAGGTCTAGGTAAGCTTCCGAAATCTGAAGACCTGACCGCAGTAATTGGAGGTCAACAATAAATTTCCTCGAGCTATCGTGCTACTTGGATTATGAATGGTTTCAGCTATTCGGCTATGTGGACAGTATGAGGATAACAAATGGTAATCCTGACTAGCCAAGGTTCGCATTAAAGGGTTGTCAAAAATATTCACTCCTTTACGCCGGATGGCATAGGAAGAGTAATTTCTTAAATTTTAGACTAGACTTTAAAAAAATGTAAGCAATTTTTTAGATTCATAAAAGGCAAGTCAATTGCATCCTGAATGTTGTAACCCTTACAAAAGAAGCAAGCGAACGTAAAAGCTCCTTATTCGAAAAACAATCGGATTCACATTCATCAAAACTAATTCGAAACGGTTGGTTTCGCTAATACGTTAAACTTGGCCGTAGCTTCCTTTGATTGCCTTTGTTCATGGTCGCCATATAGTTTTCAAAGTAATTAACGTTTCAACAATCAGCACTCCATTTCTAACTAACATTTGCTCATTTACGCTAGGTTAATCTCATTCAAAATTGCAATCCTTTCAGCGCACTTCCCTGCTATGTATACGAGCAAATAATGATGTTCTGCAGCAGTAGCATTCAACCATTGAAGTGTTACAGTAAATTTACGGGCTTTTATGTCTGCGACCATTGTATGTACACGTAACGTGAATTTAACATAATACATAGTTGTCGGAACGGAACTATATGAATCCGTGTACATTAGACAAAAAGTCCTGTGTCCGTCCAATTGTCCACATTCGCATATAAGTGATCCTATGCTCGCCCCGAACCGAGCCTAACAAGGATACACTTTGGATGAATTAGCTCCCGGGCTCGTTTCATTAGCGCACACAGAATATAGTTACAGACAGACAGACATATTCAACTCCTAGCTTTCTACAAGTCATGTTTATGTCGACGCTTAGTTTTGTTTTTACTGGAAATGTTGCCATTAGCCATTGGCATTGTTGCTGGTGTTATGTTGTTGCTGTTGTGTGTAAAGTTGCTGGCACACGCTCTCCCTGTATGTCCTTGATGCTACGATGTCATGTAGTTTGCTTTTACTCTTTGCATTCTCTATCATGTTACATTTCCAGGTTTTCACAGTCCTAACTTCCCGTGCCAACAGTATTTTATATAATTAGCATTAAAAGTAGTGCAATTTGTTTAAGTTGCTTTTTAGTCGTGAAGTTCAACTGTGTACTACTATAGACGCGATGCGACGTCGACCAACGTTAACGTTATGTCGTCGTCGTAGTCGCTCTATACAACAAGGACGACAAGGGTATGAATGTAATGCAAGTCCTTTTGTTTGTCCCTTGGTATCCTGCCAAGTAAAATTGATTAGGTAGGAATTGTTTACGCTCGAGATTCCGCTACTGCATCCGATAAATGGCTATCATGCTGTTGCTAGTGCCTGTCAGCAAGAATTTTTCATGTTTCTAGGTTCTAGCTCTGGAGGAAAGAGTGTAGAGAAGAGGATCGTCGTATATTCTCCGCCGGCTAATAGCTTTAGTTACTTTGAAGCGTGACGTGTCTCTTTGACAAAGGAAAAGTTTTTGGTATTTTTCCAATTTAATTTACAACGTCATACAGGATCATTACAGTCGAGTGGTTGGATAGTTTCAAAAAGCGTATGTTTACTTTTTGGGAAGGTGAATCCTTTATAGATAGATCCGTTGAGAGCTTGATTGAAATATGTACTTCGTTACGAAAATGTTTGGGAAAAAGATGATACACGAGTTAGTATACTTTTGATAAACTTAACTGGTAGCTTTTTTTCAGCAGAGTTTTTCATCGAGGCTCGTTTCGTTTAAAGTTTTTCGAATTAGAAGAAACTGAGGAAGTCGTGAGGGTGGTATGCCTTCCTCAGTTGGAGATTTAGCTTATTGATTCCTCCAAAGCTTTACGAAAACCAACGCTATCTCCAGTAGCTAAGCCTGGTACTTAACGACCATTAGCAGCTCTCCAGTTTAGTCCACTAGGCCATGGGCGTAGCCAGGGGGGGGGGGGGGGGGGCAGGGAGCTGCGGTCGCCCCCCCCCCCCCCCCCCTGGTCGATGAAGATGGTAAAAAATCCTTATTGATGTAGTAAAAAAATCGCTGCACTATATAACATTTTCAAAAATTTTCTGCTGCTGGCGCAGCAAATGCCTTTTTCACCACTCCAAGTGCTGCCGGAGAAGCCATGATTGGGATGCAGTGAGGAGGCGCATACAAATAGATGACAGCGAGTGGCCTCTCGTAACTGACGGAGGCTGCGTACCAGCGCACACATCCCATATTTCCTGTTTCATTTCATGGCTTCTGAGCAGGAGTACCCAATTTCAACCGTTAGTTCCCTTCGGGAAGTTAGTGGAATTCAACTTATTTTCATCTGAAAGGGTGACAAATGGTATACAGCTTTGCTTTGTTAGCCCTGGAAGGTCATGCTTTGTCGGATCGACTACGCATCATCAAATTTATCCCATTTTTCATGACAATTCTTATTATTTGAAGCTGAGTTTTCGTACAGCACTTACCGTGCCGATGTAGGAGTACTTGCCGGGTACATTGCGGCTAGACGAAGTAAGCAGGGTAAGTTGGATTTTTGGAAATTGGCGTCTCGAAACGACGAAGGATGAACTTTGTGTAACTTTTAGAACTCCAGTCTTTCTTATGGGTAGTTGTCGATTCGACGATAAGTCTGTGTCTATATAACTAGCTCGTAACAAATATGTTTATTTTGGAAATGTGGGATCTATTTTTTAAAAAATTATGGAAAAAAATATTTACTAGGACAAAAATAGGACAAATCAGGAAAATGGCTCGAATTCTACCTCATTTTAGGAAGATTGCATTTCGCACTCATAAAAATCGGCTCCAAAATCGATGTTTTTCCATTCTAAATAAACTAACGATTGAAAATCTGTCAAATTTATAAATATTTTGAGAAAGGGTGATTTGTATGAGGCGTCAAAGTAGAGTGTCGTCGAATCGACGAAGCATGACCTTTCTGTACTAAAAAGAAGCATGACCTTCCAGGGTTAAGGACCTTGTAAAGAACGGGTCTCATATTTCAGTGTTTTTCAAGTTCTTCCTTTTCTTCTCAGTACCGTATAGCCCCTTGTGGGGTCATGGTGCGTTAACTTAGCCGTTTATAGGCAACGAGTCAACGTTACATTGCATATCATTTCGAAGTGTGTATAATGTTGAAAGCACTACATATATATATTTCCATTCACTTGTACGGAAATTTTGGACCACGCCGAGATTCGATCTACGGATTACTAGCATCGTAGAGTGCGACTCAACCAAGTGAGCCACAGAGCGGGTCTTTCAAGTTATTAAATCAAAATTTATTTTCGAGCTGAATCATACCAGCAATAAAATGTATAGCCACTGTTAATACTTTGATAAATTTAGAGGAAATCTTATTAAAACCGTTAACCATATTTCAACCAATAAAGGATTTATAAATATTCTGACGTTGCTACTTTGCTAAGATGAAAGTGACAGACGAAACAAACTGATTTCGCAAGTGGAATATGTAGTCCGAGATGCAAAAAATGCACTGAAAATACACAAAGCACGCTCTAAAGGCAGATATTGGAGGCCAGTTGAATATAGTCAGAATGCAGAAGAAAATCATTCTCAGCTCTATTTTGAAAATTTGACTCTAAAATAAAAAAAAAAATGAAATAACATGCGTGGCAGTCCACCAGTAAACTAGGGCCGCACCGCAGATGTGTGAATGACATCCAATTTCCATCTAAACTGCTGTTTTGTTAAGGTGTTGAGATCAATCAATCAATCATTGCCCAGCAATGTTATTTATCCCCATAAATGGATACAATCTGAGCGACATCATAGTCCGTCACGTAGGTCGTGAGTTCGAGAAACTCCATGAAATGAATTCGTTCACGGTGAGTCTGGAATCCATGACCTTGTGCACCAATCCAACCACAAGCCAGGCTACTGTAAAATTTGCTAACAATATTTCTGCGACCGGAAATTTCAACCCCTAAGAAAATCATGATGTTGAAAAAATTTTGGGCTTGCCCACCCCCCCCCCCCCCCTGACCGAAATCCTGGCTACGCCCATGCACTAGGCCAAACATCCATTTAAACCGAGATCCTGGTATTAGGTGCGAAGACTCCAGAACCACATGGATCAGTGCACAGGTTGTCATTTGCCCATTCCAACCAATCTGATAAGTGAATGCCAACTTTCCTGCCGAAGCGTAGTTCCGTGGTCAGCTAAACTGAAACCGAGTTGCTTGAAAGGCCAGGAATCTATTGCAGGATGCGCATATGTCTGCTGATACGAGCATGATCCGATATATTGATTTACAGAGCGCTAAAGGCTGCTGTTTCCCGTACACTGAAAAAAATGGTTTAAACTTTTTATCTAAAGTGAAGTAGTTGACTTAAATTTAGATAGTTTTACCAAAGAAATAGCTGATTTCTCTAATCTTCGCAGCTGAAAATACTATTAAATTCGTTCATTTAACCACGCAAGATTAGAAGAAAAAGTTTAGTCAATTCTTCCACAAAAGTTGTTGATTGTACTATTCAAATATAAAATTTAACTACAAACAATCGTTCATTTTTCTTCAACACAATTTAGCTATCCAACATTTAACAATTTATAGATAATGAATAGCTGTCTCTACAAATGAATTAATTGAATTTTCAAATATAGTAGATGTTTCAACTAATGACGAATAGAAAAATTATCCAAATCTTCGTTACTGTTTCAACTACATAGAATCATAAGCTGAAAATCAACGCGAACTTTAGATGAATTCGACTATTTCTTTAGATAACCATTCTAATTTTTTTTCTCAGTGTATGAAAATATTCAGTGGCGTGATGACCTACAGGGCTAGGATTGAAGTGAAACTAACAGCGCTTGTAATACCCAGGCAAACCAGTCGCTGAAGCTTATTACAGCTCTTCATTGCATTGTTTTGCAGTGTTTTGAGTCACGACGACAGCTAAGCATAAGCATACGTATATGCCGAGTTTTGCAATCAACATTCCAATAAGTCCACATGTATCGCGTGGTCTTACATAGAACGTTTTCTAAGTGGCTATTCCAATTTAGTATTCTAACGCGTTAATGCCACGGCTTTTAACCTCTTTAAAATAGGTGAGAGGGCCGCACCCCCCCCCCCCTTTAAATGAATTGTTTTAAATGCTGTTGAGTTTTCTTTTGAATGGTACCAAAACAGTTGGTGGGTTAATACTTTGTCCAGTTTCATTGCATCTACTGACTCAGACTAACCACTACACCAACCAGACTACAACAACTATACTGCGATGTTGGAACGCGTAAAGATAAGCGTTTTTGTCTATTGACAAATAAAAAAAAATCGCGTGACGCATTTTCTGAATCCGCAATTTCTAGTTTTCATTCAAATGGTAATCTTGAAGACTTAGATGCTCCCTCGTGACACGCATTGGTCGCAAGCATGTTGTCAGTGCTCTACGTCACGGATTATCGCGACAGCTAAGCTAGGCAAGTGTCATACTTGCGTGCCTAGTTTTCTCATATCTTTTCTTTTTCTTTTTTTTTTAATATTCTGCCCGGTTCGATGAGCTCCGAAAGAGAGTTCTCATGGCTCAGCCATTAGCTGCCAAGAAGCCTAGTCCAAAGCCTCGAAATCTGGCAATAATCGTAAGGAAGATCCGTCAAGGGCTCCCTCCCTTAGTACAGCCAGGAGCTGCAAAGAAGCCTCGTCGAGAGCTTCGAGTCTTCAGCATCTGGTAGTATTCGTAAGGAAGCCCCGTCATGGGCTCTCACTCCCAGTACAGGCCGCAGCGCGGTTATTAGCACTTCCATGAGCAATAATCCACTGGGTCGCAGAGTACCGAGAAGCAGAAAGAGTCGCTCACGTGGGCTCTTCGTGTGATTACGAATCTTCCCAAAGATAAGCAGATCGTCAAACGACAACGCTCGTCAGAAGATCTGGTGGAGGCCAGAAGCGGCTAAAGGTCGCCAAGGTAGTTTGGGCTCCTTCATACGCAGAGTGTGTACTCTCGCCACTCCTGTGGTGCCTGGTTGCCGACGATATATTGTGCAAGCTCTCATTCAATGGCTTCTCAGTACAGGGATACGCCGACGATGAGGTTGTAGTGGTTAAGGGTTTGTTTGAGGAAATTCTTCCAGATTTACTCGAACCAGCACTAAATATAGTACAAGAATGGTGTGATGGAAACGGGCTCCGAGTGAACCCATCCAAAGCGATCATCATACCCTTTTCCAGAAACAGAAATCCGGCTGAGCTCAGAAGCCCGATTATGTACAACACCCCTCTACCAATTGGGAGTCAAGTCAAATATATTGGAGTTATCCTTTACAGCAAACTCTACTGGAATAAGCATCTCGAGGCGGTGGCGGAAAAAGCAACCAGAGCCCTTTGGATATGCAAAAAATATGCACATATAGGGAAAACCTGGGGTTTGAAACCATCCATTAGGATCTGGATATACAAAGCAATAGTACCTAAGACCAACTTTAAACTATGGTCCTGTGGTCTGATTACCACCGGTGCTCTCCGATCTTGCCCTAGCTGTGCTCTAGAAGTTCTACTAGATATACACCCAATTGAAATCCACCTCGAGACCCAGGCAAAACTAGCAATGATACGACTCATTGCTAATGATGCCAGTCTGGAGCTCACTAAGGGGCAGCTCAGATGCCTCAAAATCTATATCTATACTTATGGGCCTCCACACCACTGTTTTTCAGGCATACACGGAATAGAAACCTGCGCTGATCTCTGCCTACGAGAGAACTACGAAAATAAACGTATAGCCATCTTCTTAGACAGCCAATAGGCTATTAAATCCCTTACTAAGTACACCGTCACGTCAAGACTTGTTCAATGCTGCCTGAAGGCGTTGAACAAAATAGGCGAAAACAACAGTCTAACACTTTTCTGGGTTCCAGGTCATATGGGCATCGCAGGGAACGAACAGGCTGATGAGCTAGCACGCACAGCTGCATCATCCACTTTCTGCGGACCTGAACCCTTCTGCAACATCTCTTAATGTTTAGTAAAGAGAACATTCAGAGACCAGGAACGACTCAAGGCAACTGATCACTGGGATAAACTACTTGGGCTCAGACAATTGAAAATGTTTATAGCAGGGTATTCCCACAGAAGAACGGCTGAGCTGCTGCAGTTAAGCAGAGCTAAAGTACGCATCATCTGTGGCATTCTCACAGGTCACTCCTGTCTGGGATCACATTTACGCATAATAAGGATTGTGCAAGATGCGAGCTGTCAATTTTGTGAAGAAGATGACGAAACCTCTTTCCACGTCTTATGCGTGTGTGGCCCAGCGTCGCTGGTCACACCTCGCAGTGGCCTTTCCAGATACGGACGACATAGCTTCGACATCTATTAACGACCTCAACTCGTTTCTTAGCACCATCAAACTTTATCGTCAGGCGAAGTCCTGCCCATCTGCGACTAGGGCGATAGCACAATAGGCCCACTGGCTTCAGTGCTGCGAAACCCTTCGGGTTCACGCCCCTCTACAATCTACATACGCAGAAGCGGCAAGGAGTTGGTGTTGCCGATTGCGGCATGTCTGTAAAAAGATGGGTTATGGTTGAGGGCATCCTCACCATAAACTTTCAATGTGTCATGGAAACCTTTCCACCCTTGGTGTCCTAAGGACCAAATTTTGCACATCATACGAATGTGCAACCCAAACAATCCAACAGATGATTGGCGAATCGTCAAGCCTGAAGATCCCGCTAACAACGCAGGGGTGCGATTATGTTGATAAAGAAACCCTCTCTAGTTCCGCTCACCAAAACAATTAGAGTTTGGTTTCCTGAAACTAAGGGTTTATAAGAGCGAAATAAAAAAAAGGCTAACAAGCCGGCTTCTGCACCCGTGGAGCATGTGGAAAATGTAGCCTCAGACAAATGGATCCCGCGGCTTTTATGTCTGAGGACGAGGTTGTGGACGAGGACTACGTCTCTCTCTGCTTAGACTTGGCTGGTTTGGACACTGCGTCTCAAACGTTTTCATATTATTGACTCCCACGAATCCGGATCAACTGAGGAAGAGAATGTCACGGGGTTGGAGAGGACATAATGGTGAAGTTCTTGCAGATCAACCTGCACCATTCAAGGGCAGCAGCAGCTGCTCTCATGCATCGTTACTTTGGGATAAAGTAATGACGATATCGTTTTTGTTCAGGAACCCTTAATGGTTCAGGAACCCTTAATGGCAAAAGATCTGGTCAAGGGTGTAAAGTGTCCCAATTTTACTATTTTGAACGTTTCAGAACAGACTTTTCTGTTGCCTTATTATAGTGATAAAGATTTTGTTTTAGTCTGCCTGCCTGCCGTTGCGGCAGCACATGCTTCAGAAACTATTGTAAACCTCGGGTGCGACTCCATGCACATCATATAGTCTGGGGCAGCTCGCACACTAATGAGGTGAATTGCATCTCAATTACCTTCTGGGTACCGATCTTTTAATTTGCAATTTGGGCTTCGAGCCTACTTTTATTAAAAAAAAAACCGACAAGACATCACTGTAGCCTCAGATGATGTAATTCATTTAATCAAAGATTGGAGAGTCTCGTCAGAGCAGTCGGATTTACAATTCAGCCTAGTAGAGCGTCCCGAAGCAGTTCCGCACACAGTGAATCGCAGATGGACCGACTGGTCTAGGTTTCGAACTGCTCTCGCTGAAGGATTGCCTTCCCTGCCTAATCTTCCAGACAATGAGGCACAGCTGGATGAGATGGTAAAGACTTTTACAGCAACTCTGAGGGCATCGGTATCGTCACAGTGTCCAGCCACTTCTTTTTTCTTTCTTTCTTTAGTTCTTTCAAAAAAGAGGTAAGCTAAACGTAATGCATGGAAAAACTTCTGTCAAAGTATCGAAGGGTCCTCCGAGACCTCTAAATTTATGAAAATGATGGCATCAAATCCATCATGCCGAGCTTTCTTCAAAAGGAAGATGGATCGTTGACGACCTCGAGCATTGAAACTATTGAGTGTCTGCTGGATGCGCATTTCCCGGGAAATTCGGTGAATTCCCCACCTGAAGCTCCCACGACTCCCACAGTACCATGTGACAGTGAATCTATTCTATTTCGTGAGAAGATATTATGGGCTACTACTAGCTTTGTATATTTTAAATCAGCTGGACCTGATGGAACTATTCCCGCAGACTTGCAGCAATACTTAGAGACTACTTATCCATGGATAACAGAACATACTAACAGCCTGCCTGTCTACATTCGGAAGACAGGCAGAAGCAGGGCCGGATTTAACCTGTATGCCGCCCCTGGGCAGTAGGCAAATGGCCGCCCTCAGCCAGTAGTTTAGCTTGAAACTAGTAGGAGTCGCATACACATACATGGTGTGGTAACGTTAACGGACGTATCTGATATGAACATTTACTTTTTTTCCAGTAACCCATGTCTACGTTTTGCTGGATGCGGACGTAACCAAAGGTCCTTTCAGAAAGTATTTAAAAAAGCATTCTCATTGTCACACCTCGTAGTATTTTTGAGATGTCATTTGTCTAATGTAATTAACCTAAGTTCCGATTTGGAGATTTTTTGAATTTTTGGGAAAAAAAATAAATTTAACGAAAATTTTTAAAATGCAAGCTCGGAATGTTATTCAGGAAAAGTCATTAGGTATCGCTTTTATACGCTTTGCTGAGCAGTTGTAATCTTAAACGATTTATTGTGAGTGGAAGTTTTAATTTTTCTACACTGAAAACGTGACAATTTAAAACTAAAATTTGTGAAAAGTAACTGAAACCGATTCACACGATGGAAACATGATACGAAGAAAATATAGACAATGATAGTCAATGCCGAGAGATTTTGACCCTTCCCGAAACCAAATCGTGCACTCGTCACTGTTGATTCTCATCCAATTTAAAGTGAATGGACGTGTTGTAGGTTGAGAAGTTAATTGATTGTTACACTCGAAAGCTGCTCGAGGTTTCCAATAAAATTGAATATAGGGAGTAATCTACGGAACCATACTGCCAGGGGAGTGCCTAAGCAATTACGCTCTTTCCACCCGTTCCATCGGACTGCTTTGACATACGGCATTTTATTGACGGAATCTAAGTGTTAAATTGGGATTTCCTCGTGTGATGCATACACTTGCCTTCTGAAACCCAACCCCGAGTCAGTTTGGGTAACAACCTCTAGTCATCTCGAGATAGTAAGGTACCATGGACCCTGGGCAAACCCATCGCCGAGGTACACTATTTGCTAGAGACTTCCCAATAGCAGGTGTGACCGATCTTCCTTCGGTCCCGTTAAAGTTTAACCCTCACGCTAAATTCAGACGTGAATACCCCAGGTTCGTTTAACCATCAGCTTAAAGCGATTTGTAGTGCTGCTTTTCACATCCGGATGAGGGTCCTTCAGCATACTAGTCAGTAACTAGAAAGCAATTAACATTTTTTCCTAATTATGTCAACTGCTCCTTGAGTCAAAGGCCATCTTTCATAGAATTTAAAACCAAAAGAAAGCATCAAAAATTTGCCGCCCCTCAAAATCTGCCGCCCCGGGCAGCTGCCCAGGTTGCCCATATGGGAAATCCGGCCCTGGGCAGAAGGCCAATTAGTTTCACTTCAACTATGCTTAAGCTACTGGAGTGACAAGTTGATACTCATGTACGAACTATCATGCCACCACATCTCCTTTCATCGGCTCAACATGCTTACTGGAAGGGAAAGTCAGTGAATAAAGCTCTGCACTCGTTAGTCAGTTCCCATGGGCTGATGGCCCTGTAAGATTTTGGTAAGTCTTCCGGTTTATTGCCTTGTTTGGGGATGAATGTTATTTTGAACCTCCTTCAGGCAAGAGGGAATGAACACAAAAACAAAATGTAAAACGATACCGACGTTAATTTCGGGCGCGGCCGAAATTTAGATACCCTTCACTCCCCTAGGGCTTAAAGTTCTATTTCGGGCGTAACTTTGCCTTGTACCACAGCTCCAAGACCCCATGGCTTCTTTCCATCCATTTTTCCGTATGTTTTGGGACATCAAAAGAAACACTTTTATATGAGGTTTGGTTGTGATTGGTCTTTTCTATGAAGCACCAAATTTAGGGGGGATTGGGTTTGTATGACAACCCCCTCACCCCATGGTACGATTTCAATCAATTTTGCATTTCTTGTGACATAAATAGAAATACATTTTCCTGAGGTTTGGTGTAATTTTGTGCCCCAATAAAAAAGTTTTTATTAGAAGAACCCAATTTGGGGCGTCCGGTTTGTATGGCAGCTCCATGACCCGAATCGGATGCGAATCATTTTTACATAAATGTTTTGTGACATCAATAGAAATACACTTTCATGAAGTTTGGTTGAAATTGTTGCCCATGGTGACATCAATAGCGATCCATTTATGTGAAATTTTGTTAAGATTGGTTCTTAAACAAAAAAGTTTTTCCTAGAGGAACTTAAAGAGGGGGGGCTAGGTTTGTATGGCAGCTCCATGACTCAATGATCCAAACAGCCTGCAACATAAATAAGCATGTGTGCAAAATTTCAGCTCTGTAGCATAGCGGCCGAGAAAAACACGCTGCAACAGACGGACAGACAGACAGACGGACATAGCCCAATCGACTCACCACTTCATGCTGATCACTTTTTATATGGTCGGAGATGCTTCCTTTAATGCATTACAAACTTCATGACAAAGTTAATATGCCCTTTCACTCTATGGGCGAATAGTATAAAAAGCAATTAGACGGGGTAGGATGATCTTCAGGCAGTTTTGAAGGATTGCGGGTTAGAAAAACGCCATCAACTCCTGCAGGTTTAAATGGATTAAAGGTTTGGAATGCCCATTTGACTATGGCCTTGTCAAAAATAACGCCATAGATGCTAACTAACCGTTACAGCCCATTCACACTGCTAGCGATCCGATAAGCTTCCCATCGCAAGAAAAAAAAATTCTTAGCATTTGAATAGGAACCAGCACGAACCTGCTTGTACCATTCAGACTGCTTGCGATGCGACGTCGGGTTGTACGATGGAGAACTTTTCCATGTCGAATCATCGTGCTTTCAGCAGCTGTAGTGTGCCTTGTCGCCGATGGGAGCAACACGGAGGATACGATTTGTGTATAAATCGGGTTCGTAGTGGCAAGTGGGTGTGCGATGGAGAACTTTTCCATGTCGATTCACCGTGCTGTTTAGACGATGCAATGTGCATTCTCGCGACTTGAGGTAGACGATTTGTGTTTGGATCGACTTCGTAGTGGCATAGTGTATTGTATGTACAGGGTGGCCCACTTGAACTGCAACTTTTGGCTAACTGATTTTTTTATTTATTTAATACATAATTTTATTGAACATAAGCAAAAAATGTTGAAATATAATTATATTTTTAAAATTTAATTCAAATTTTCGATGTGACCACCTTAGCGCGAACTATGGCTTTGAGTCGGTTGACAAACGAATCGCACGCCGGCCGCACGAATATGAGCCTCTGGTATTTTTGCCCATTCACAGCGAAGAGCTGCCTTGAGCGCATCAATACTCTGGTTTGTTTTAGAATTGACATGGGCCTGCAAAATTCCCCATATGGAGTAGTCCAGCGGATTCGCATCCGGTGAATGAGGAGGCCACTGTTCGGTCGAAATGAATTTTGGAACATTGTTTCTTAACCAGTCTTGGTTTGCGTGTGCTTTGTGTGACGGTGCAGAGTCTTGCTGAAATGTCCATTCTCTTTCAGTAAAATGACTGCGTGCCTACGGCTTCAAAGGACCTTCCAAAACAATTTCTCGGTAAACATTCGCATTCATCTTGATGCCACGATCCAAAAACACTAGCGGAGATCGGCCATTCGCCGTCACGGCTGCCCAAACCATCACAAACGGTGGGGATTGAGTTTTGGTGGCCATCCGGATATCTAAATTCTCCGACGACCTTTCTGTTAGGTAGACATGATCGTTTTGTTTATTTATAAATTGCTCAATAGGGAAATTTTTCTCATCGAAGAAAACGATATTTGGTAATTGACCACGTTCGTGCAAGGCTTAACTTTGAGCTCCTTTATTAATATTCACTGAATTATTGATTTCCAAATGTGCAGCTCAGCAGCCATTTTTCTACCATTCCGTCGAAGGTTTCGGCGAATTCGAGCCTTGATGCTCCGTACCATTTCCGGCGTTGATACAATTTTTTTCCGGCCACCACCATATCGTTTAGTAATACTACCAGTGTCATTGTAACGAGCTATGGTTCGATACACGAAAGATTTGTTGTTATTTAGGTGTTGAAGAGCACGAACAATTTCCACTTGCCGCTTTCCAGCCAAATATAGCCCAATCACACTGTTACGTTTTACTTCCATCACGGATAAAAATTTTTTCACAACATTCAGGCGCAAACGCTTGCGGATGCTTAAACACAATAAGGTGAACTGTTGTGGAACAAAATATGAGGGCGCTATCATTAGCGGTCACAGATTTACAGTTACCTACATTTGGTTGCAGTTCAATTGGGCCACCCTTTATATGAATGGAGAGGTTGGTTTCGTGCGGTTTAAGGCTGTTTGATGCTAATAGAGAGGAGGATTTGTTTCAAATCGGCTTCGATTGTTTTTATACAAATCTATGAATTGGTTGCAATGAAGTAACATTTGCTGAAATATGCAGTGCAACACAACCCGGTTTGTAGCGTACGCTTACGTATAGGAAAGTTTCGTACAGCGCATATATTTGCAATGAATTATTGAAGATAACGGATAGGTCACTTGTGGGAACATACGGTGATAAGAAAACCGGGGTACCATTTTGGGGCGAGCAGCCCTAAATTTTTTTGTTGTTTTTTACCTCAAATTAGGAATTAGCGACCCAAATTTACCTAGTGTTTCTGCCACGCTGATTACGAGTATTTCCCCGAGAAAACAGGGGTGCCGTTTTGGGGTGGGCAACCCAAAAAAAATATCTGGTTTTTGACCTCAAATTCGGAATCACCGACCCAAATTTACCTAGTGTTTCTGCAACGCCGATTAGACGAGTATTTCCCGGAGAAAACAGGGGTGCCATTTTGGGGTGGGCAACCCTAAAAGAATTTTCTGGTTCTTGACATCAAATTCGGAAATAACAACCCAAATTTTCTGTTTTTTTGACATCAAATTCGGAATCAGCGACCAAAATTTACCTAGTGTTTCTGCCACGCCAATTGGACGAGTATTTTCCCGAGAAAACAGGGGTGCCATTTTGGGGTGGGCAGCCCTAAAAAAAATCTGGTTTTTGACCTCAAATTCGGAATCAGCGACCCAAATTTACCTAGTGTTTCTGCCACGCCGATTGGATGAGTATTTCCTCGAGAAAACAGGGAGGCCATATTAGGGCCGGAAGCGCGCACGCTACAAACTAGGTTTCATTGCACTATTGCACCCATTATGAACAATTTTGACTATGTATATCCAAATGCCGCCTGAATATTGATTTGAAACGCGTAAGCTAACACTACAAATTCTTACAAAGGTTACCTTGCTCTTTCTCCCATTCATTATTACCTACAACAATCCATTCATGGATACCCACAATCATCTACAACACTATCCTAAACATACCGACACGTATGTATGTATGTATGTAGGTATATAGAAAATACCAATGATGCTGCACCTAAAGGGCCAACTCACGAGGCCGATGTAAGGCCGCGCGCAGACTAAAGGCGTATTGTAGCGTAGCATAAAACCTGTCGCCCAATACAACGCGTGTATTGGGCGACAGGTTTTACGCTACGCCACGCGTGACCTTTAGTCTGCGCGCGGCCTTAAACCATACCCGTATCATCATCAAACAGCGCCAAACCGCACGAGGCAGCGCCGGTATAAAATCCATTGAAAAATAAGGTTTTCTTGCCATGAAAACAACACAGCAAAAAATCCGGTGTGAATTTAACTCCGAAAATTGTCGAATAAGGTCCCTCCGTTTGGATAAAATATTGTTTTATCCAAATGGATGAACACAAAAGAGTACTTCCAATTACACCAAAAGGAGTAACTCTCGATATTTTTAGGATAAAAATAAAACACAATTTTCACAGAACATTTAACTCATAAATGAGTTTTGTATAACTAGCATTTACCTCTCTATAGGTGTTGGCGACATTTCATTTACCTCTTTACGCTCTAAAAATGCATAATAAATTACCTGCCTACAGTGGGATTCGATCCCGAAACTCTATGATTTGAAGACTAACGCCCTACCTACTACACCACACAGACTATACGGGACAACGTTCGTAATTTGCCCCATATATTACCTGTCATATTGTGCGGAGTTAACTCCATTTTAAGTAAGTTTTAACACCATATAAACAAAAACTGATAAAATTTCGGATAAAATTTATTATTTATCCAAATGAATTTTATTTTGAGTGTTTTATCCTAATGGATAAAAGAAAAATTTTATGCTTGTGGGGAGAGTTAAATAAGTGTAGTTAACCCCATATATATAAAAAAAAAGAACCCCATTTGGATAAATTTTGATTCACACCGCCTGATTTTTTAGTGTGAAATTGCATTGTCTCATCGCATCGCATCGCATAGCCCGGCCCGGAATAGCTCGGCGTCGCACTGTATGTGTACGCGGCCTTAAGCAGATGCTTTCATGCTCAATTTACAAACTGCGCCACACTTGAGCATTTTTTAAGTACTAGCTCAATGAGACCTGCCTATGTTGCGTTTATGGTAAGTCAACGATAACCACCATAATCAATCATTGAGAGTCGGGCACGTACTGATCGAAAATACAAATCCATAAATGTAGATAACGTTGTCCAGTGGCGAATTTTTTTTTTGGGGGGGGTGGGGGGGTGCTTTTGCACAATGTTTTTTTAGTATGATTCCGATGTAAAAAAAAATTCTGAAGAAAAAACGATATAATCGAAGCCACACACTGTAAACAAACTTATAAAGTCATAAGATGAAAATCTTTTCATTCATCGCTGCCTAATGAGCCATTCCAATTAGCATTAGTTTTCGCTCATTTGTAATCTATAACTTGCACAAAAGATACTTGAAGTCATGAAGCTTGTGCATTATGCATGAGCATACAGATCAACGCATACTATTATCTCGCCCGCTCGGTTTGGATTTGCATCTTTTTTTTCTGTCAGATTGCTTGCAATCATAATATGCAACGGTAGCGAACCAAGAGTGCAATCTTATTTGCATATTTTTGCAAACAAGATTTTTTATCTATTATCTTTAGTGCGGGCTCTCTTGTATGTATGCTTGGTTTTCGAGTGCCGTCATATTTGCCATGTTATCCGAAACCACATCTTGATATCTTTTGAACGCTACCGGCATTCGAGATTGTATGCTGATGGAACCCCGAGCAAGAGCTAGAACTGCGAGCTGATTTCTGGTATTCCCGGGTTTTGTATATGTTGGTTTTGGACGTTGTTTGGCGTCATTGCCTTTTCATTGTGCTACTTGTGTAAGATGATACTTCTTCGCGACGAGACCGACTGAAAAAGGATTGCATTTTCCCTCTAGTTCTGTGGTTTTTTTCTTGTGCCACATTTCCATATTTGAAATTTCAAGAAAATATGAAGTGTTTGGAATGTTGGCACAGCACAGAGTGCGGTGTAGAATAACACCGAGGGAGAGTGAGACATAGAAAAAGCGTCTAGTCGTTGGCCTTATTTATTTTTGACTACAATTTCATTGGATTACTTTACGCAGCAAGGATATGCTTGATGAAATCCGAAAGCAGTTTTCTAGGACAACAGAACAGTAGTTGTTATGAAATTGTACAACTGTTGTTTGGTCCGGACAGTAATATTTTCTTTTGTAATTCTCTTTTCGTTTGGCTACTTCAGGACGAACTACTGACGAGGTCGTAGTATAGTCAACTCGTTAGACTCTTGACCCTGACCGTAATTCTTTGAATTAGTTTACAGACATACGAACGGCCCGGAACAATTCTCTCGATTGCACCACTTTACCTTGTCGTCTTTGATCTCACCTTTATATGCGATGAGTGAGTGAGAGTCCTTATCCCGAATATATCATGATGCCATGTGGAGGACATCATCGTCGTCGTCGCATTGCTTGCAGACGAGGATGGCGACTTACCATTGCTTATCATCTCATGAATTCCAATTGCTGAATCCAATCGAGCATTTCATCGCTTTCTTGCGAGCGTCTTGGCTCACTCACGCCCTGCACAGCATAAGAAATGAACAAAATAATGTATGTAATATGAAAGTGAGGGTCGGGGCTCGGGGGGATGTGTAGTATATTATGTGCTTAGTACACGACCTTGAGGGCGAAGCGAACGGAATGGTTTAACGTGATAAAATATTATTCAGATTGTCAATTATTCTCAGCACACTGAATGAAAATGCTAATTTCGGTTATATTCACATGGTAAAAGGACATTACCCCATCATCATCATCACCTGCACTTTTTACAGATACGTACCACACACGATATGTATGCGGGTGTGAGTCAAATTTTTATGGGGTGTTTGCGGCAAAGTCTCGGAAATATGAGAGTCGGTTAAAGAGGATTTTAATTATGTAAATGGAAAGTGACAATTATGAAAATTGAGTGGCCGTGATTACCTACGTAATAATTGCGACGATGAGCGCGATGCGTTCAGTAAATTTTATAGCTGGGTGGAGTTTTGTATGTTCATACTTGTGGCTACATTATGATGAAATATTATATAGTTTACACGCAAATGATAATGCGTATTCGTTCCCGTAATAAAATATATATCTTATGTGTATTTCAAAATGGGTCTTCTGACCTTTGCCGTAGGACGACTAATTAGGCAGTAATTACTAAAAAGCTTTGGGCTATTAAGTTGCCTACTATCTTATTTTACATCAGGCGTGACAATCCAACATTGGACTAAGGCCGCCGATGTGTTAGTGACATCCAATTACCAAGAACTTAACTGCTTTTTTGTTGAGGTGTTGACATCAACAGCACGCTCATCAGTGTTATTTCTACTCATAAACTCGTTTAGCATCTGAGTGAGATCATAGATCGTGGGTCGTGACCGTGAGCTCGAAAAACACCATAAACTGAATTGGTTCACGGTAAGACTCGAACCCACGACCCTGTGCACCCAATGTGTGCGCACTAACTACACTCCCAACCAGACTACTAACGTCTATTCTATTAGTGTCAAATATGATTACATTAGGACGAAATGGCGCATAGATACAATAGCCATCTTACGCCAGGAAATTTGAACAAAAACAAACTTCGGAAAAATTAGGGGAAAGCTGGATTTTTGCATGAGTCTTCCTTTCGAGGTCCTAAACAAGACCCCAAAAGTCCCCGTCTCTACGAGTGCCGCTAGCGGTGCTACAGAGGGTCGAAAACAGGTTTTTCTGAATATTTCGATAACGGTAGCATACACAAAAAAGTGGTGTATGGCAAGTTTAAAGCTATTGTGCTTTCTCAATAAACGATGCAAAGACCGAATACTTTTGGGCACTCCTAACGGCGCCAGGAGGTCTAACTGTATTTTTTAACAAGATTTCACTAAAATCTCTATAAGGGTAACTCGACTAAAAACTTTTGTATGGAAAGTTTGTAGCCTATTGGGTTTTCAAGAAAATTACAAAATTTCATATCAATAAGTACAGCCTTAAGGGCGATATGGGGGTTCAAACCCTAAAAAAACGTGTTTTGTCTAAGGTGTTCTAGGAGAAATTTGTAGCTTCTGTGGCTGTTAGTAAGACGCCAAAAGTCCCCAAAGATGGGAGCCCCCCCCTAATTATGAGGGTTCAAACATTCAATTAAGCTAAGCTGACCAGACGTACAGCATTTCGCTGTACAGTATAGCATTTTGACCTGTCGTACAGCATTGGGATATGTATACTGCATTATTCCCCATGTCACACATTGAATCCTAATTCATTACATAATAAGCTCTTCGGTGGGGCCTGTGCTGTGAAGTTTGACTCTTGTACTGTACGGTATTTAGCGAGATAATTGCACTTTTATGTTTGACAATCCACCATTTTTTGATAACTCGGGAACATTTCTCGATCTCTCTGAAATTTGGCACCCTTTTCTCTAAATCACATGGTTCTACCTATTCTAGTTCGGAAGTTACGGCTGCCCAGATGGCAATTTTGAGTTTACTAATTGGAAATTGTCCATAATTTGAAAATTCGTAAGTGAAAAACTTTGAAATTTACATAGCTTGTCCTTGTAGAGCATCGTACCGTTCACATTTGGTGAAAATTTAAAGACTTTAGCTGTCAATTTTCAGAAGTAACAGCTGCGATTAAAGGTGTAAAGCTTAACCCTTGTACAATCGATATTAAGCGAGATAATCGCATTTTTATGTTTGCCACTCATTAATTTTAACTTAATTCGTTTGTGCTTCAGTTACTGATGGTTTTTCATCAAGGAGAACCAGTGGCGTAGATAGTTTTTCGGAGGGGAAGGGGATCAGTAGTCAGGATTATCTCATTTCATCACATGGGAAATGCGATAAGTTAAGGGATTATAAATAAGGAAGTTAAGGAATAGTCATCTCATCTTCTTTCTATATGTTTTTATACCTAATGCGTCCTTTAGAAGAAGTTTATAGAATCGCCTAAAGATTAGTACGCAGAATATGCTTTACACCTTGAAAGTTTGATCCTGGAAAGTTGTGGAGTGAACTTAAAATTGAAGGTTCGTCTGCAATACCGACCGCAAATGTTAAGTATCGTTCTCGCACTAGAGATGGATGCGGTAAAAGTAGGCCTCAGTGAGAGATTTATCAGCAGCATACAACGATGTTCGGGAGTACGTGGAAGCAGGACATAAATACATTGAGGCCGCCTCTGTGAAGTAATATTGAAAGATGGTCTGGCGGATGAGTGAACGAGATGGTTGAGATTTGATTCGAGAAAAGTCCAACATAACTGCATACCGGGTAGCATGATGCAGTATTGTTCAAGCAAGTTTGTCGAGCATGTGTCGTAGAGCTGCTCAGTTAGAATCCGATTGTATCACTACCCCACAATACTGATTTTCGCTATAATGGATTATTTTTTTTAGAAAATTCCACCTGATCTGTTCTTGTTGCTGTCGCACTATCTAAAACAACGCTTCCAGAAATCCAAATCTCATGTACGCCATTTGTCGGAATTGTCAAAATTCTAGCCAAGGCTTACTTACTGTAAAAGGGCTAATTCTGGAATCCCCCCTGTAGATGGCATTTCGGTAGATATTTTTACGTAATGTACTCAATTTATAGCAAAGAACTAAATTTATATAATTTATATTATTTAATAATAATTATTTCCCAGAATATTGGCTAATATTCTTTCTCAATTCTGGTTACGAAGATATCACTTATGAAAGGAAAAAGAATATGAGGTCATTTTATGGCATGCATCAGAGAAGGCTGAGAATTTGCATGAAAACGGAATTCCGCAAATATGTGTACAGCATTGGGTCTTCGGGAGTCTGTTCACCTTAAATTAAGCAGTTTTTGGGGAATATCTCTATAACGATAACGTGCATCGAAAACTGTTATACCGCAAATCTATAGCTTATATAACGCTTAATTAAAAATCTGAAAAACGAATTTTTTAAGAAAGTACACTGAACCAAATATTTTTTCATATCAACGAATTTTTTTTCATAAAATGTTGATTAAAATTTTCGTTAATTTTACATCATAATTTGTTGCATTGAATATTAATCACTAGTATTTTTAAAGAAAAAATGCTTTTTATTCAAAATGAAGATTTTAATTTTCCTCTTATTTGAATTGAATAAACTTTCATCAAAATCTGTAACATCTGGGTACAATTCTTCATTAATTTGAAGAAATCGTTTTTCGTAAGCATTTTTCTAGCAAATTGACGAATATTGAAGAATTTATTCAAACTGACGATTTGCTACGGCTAAATTGTATAAACGTATTGTTATATTGAAAATTTTCGTCAAATAGACAATACCTAATTGTCCAATTGAATAAAAATTATTCATATGGTTCATCATATTGAAGATATTACAGTCTTATTCTTCAATTCTTCAAATTGAAGAAAAATATTCAAATCGAAGATGTTGTATAAACTTTTCGCTATGTAAGTAATTTCTTCATATTGACGACGCAAAGTTAGGTCTTTTTTCAAATGAACGAATTTTAATCAAACGGAAATATAATATACCCTTTTCTTCGTCGTTTACTAATTCGATATTCAGTTCTATTTCAGTTTAGCAACTTGATTGTCCTGTGCATGTGGTGTGTAATAATTTCACATATTTTACATATTTCTCATTTCTAAACATTTATAAATATTGATATCACCAAGGCAATTTAAAAAATTTAAGAACTTAGTTATCATAGCTACAAATATATGAATATATAGGTATGCAAAGACAAATAGATACAAATAGGTATGAAGATTTTTAATCTGCGTTTCCGAACATTAAAATAATGTTCATACTAGTATAGTGACTTTAGCTCTAGACCCAAACATCCAAAAAAGAGCTGACTTTTGATGCCAAATTGTTCTATGGCCTGACCGCATTACGCAGTAAAAAGTTAGACTTTTTTGCGCGTCACATTTGGGGGGGAGGGGGTGGCAAAGGGGTGAAATTATGATTTTTCGCCAATATCTTCTTAACTGTAATATTTACAGCAAAATGTTCTGAGGACGATTTAAACTACACAAAATTTCCTTTCTAAAGATGTATTACATCATATACCTTCTCTTGGCAGATTATATACTAGACCTTAAAACATTTGGTGTAATTTAGATTTTTTGATAGTTACATTTGGCGCTCTAGCTCCTGAAGTAATTAAATTGGAGCCATGGTAATTGGGATAACTATTCCTAACAATATATAGCTTTCCCACACGGATATGGATTTTTTTAGTTATGATGAGTGCTTATCCAATTCAGCAGTTTGCCTCAGCTATATCAATATTTATGTCAAGAAAAAATTACAGCTGGTAAAATATAATTTTCTTCACATTGAATATGTGAGAATAACGGTTTCTACGAAGATTCATCACAGTGACAATAGAATAATATTCAATATGAACAGGATTCTTCATATTGACAATTTAACTTTTCAATCGTTTTCTTCAATTTGATAAATATTCATCAAAACTGACTTTTTTCAATTTATTCAAATCGAATAAATATTTATCATATCTCTCTTCAATACCGTAACTCCTAGTGGAGCATGGTGCGTTGATGACTACCGTGTGTAGTCATCAACGTTACAAAGACAACTGAATTCGGAGTGTGATACGGTTGTCAGCCATACCACTTCCTAGTCGCATTGTTAGTTTATTATTCTACGATAAGAATATTTCTTATCATCTTCTTCTGAATAATAAACTTGCGACGAGTCGTGCCGAGTTTGGAAACTCGTTTCTCTATGAGTGTCTATTTCACAGAGTGGCGACCGAACGATCACGGCCACAGAGCACGACATATCATATAGAAGATTGTTAATTTTTCTTCAATTCGAATAAATATTCATCAACATATCTATCATTTTGTCAATATTCAATATGACTATAATATTCTTCCATCCAAATAAGAGCTTCATTGACCGTATTTTGATGAAATATTTTTCATATTAAATGTAATTTCGTCGAATCTACGAATTTTTTGGTTCAGTGTATGTGTAGTGTATGTCTTTACGTACCTCCATGGACTTAAAGGTTAGTTAATTTAAACGTTATAATGCACGTATGTTTGCCTCAGGTGCATACAAATCGATGGAGCCTTTTATTTGGAACCATAGAACGTTACCGTTAAGGAGATTTTCACGAAAATAACCAAACATACCGAAATTGTAAGGTTTCACTAAAAACTGCTTATTTGGATGTTTGGAACCTCATAACTTCCCTAGGGGGCCCCCATCGTTGGGCACTTTTGATGTCACACTAACAGCCACACGAGCTACAAATTTTCCTCAGATTGGTTCCCTCTAGAGGTTTCCGTTATCAAAAAATTTCCAAAAAACGGTTTTTTTGTTAATAGTCTAGTACAAAAAGCTCAAAACCCAAACATCCAAAAGAAAAAGAAATTTTTGATGCCAAATTGTTGAATACACTGCCCAATATACGCAATAAAAAGTTACACCAATTTGCGCCATGGGTTAAGGGGGGAGGGGGTCCCAATGGGGTGAAAATTTACTTTTTTACAAATAACTGGAAAACTATGAATCTGACCTTAAAATCTACTGAGGACGAAACAAACTACACAAAATTGCCTTTGTAATGATATATAACACTCTAAACGTTTTTTCGGAAAATTATACCCTAGACCCAACAGTATTATAGAAAATTTACATTTTTTGAGTTTTACATTTCGGACTGTAACTTTTGATAGAAAGAACGTAGGGTGACGAAATCTTGTTCATTCTATTACAAACAAAATTTATTTGGTTTGTACCAAAAATTGAGGTGCTCCGACCATTGACGCCTCCCTCACTCCTCCTAACATTTTTCAAAAAGGCATGCCTGTAGCTTCTTTTCAAATCGAGCCAGGCAGATAAAATTAGGTGAGGTGCCTAGTCTAAGCCCCATTATGCGCCTCACCAAAAATTGTTACCAGCCGATCAAAACTAAGGGTACTCCCCATACAAAGTAAACCAAAATTCTAAAAAAAATCACATTTTTTCACTTCTAAATTCTATCTAAAATGAAAAAATTAAATTTATTTCTTAGAACGTCATTATAACAGTTAATTGCATTCCCGAACTACTAGCAATACTAGCTCGGGACGACACTCCAGAGTATCCGTGTCACAAACGAGCTGGAAAAATGCTAGACACGTATTTTTATAAAGCCTCAGATTGCAATGAGGCGAAATCAACTGAAGGCAAATGTGGGGAAATGTGAAGCCTAACAATTCAGTGGACTCATGTTGTAGGTGGGTCTACTTAATGTACCCCGACATTTTCATATTGGAGTCTGGAACTTGTATAATAATGTCGTCTACGGATGAATATGTTTATCAAGGTCTTACATCCCAATAGTTCCTCAAATGGGAAATCTTAAACTCTTGTTACTCCACCCAGGAAAATGTATTTCAAATTTTCCTATGAAATACTTTCCGAGCAAATCGTAGGTAACATAAACAAAAATAAAAGCCGAAATCTTTTTTTAACCCAAAACTAACTGCTTATGTTTACAACAACAACAAAAAAGATTCACTCGAGAAGACCATCGACAACAACACTTCGTCAATTCTGCAAACGCAAGCGCATTTCGTCGAAACTTGGTTATCTGCAAACAATATCTCTCTTTCTCCTTCTCTCTCTGCGAATATTCTTCCCCATGTACGACGACCTTCCGATACCAATCAGTGAAATAAAAATCCTTATTACGGTCAGCTGTCCTATGGACCTGTCCTGGGGCAAATTCTTTTCTTTTGACACTTACAATTTTTGCCAAGTCCAACTCATGTAATCAGCGGAGGTGAAAGGTTCAATTGCTAATCACCCCCAAAGCAATCGTGCTCGCAGACGGCAAAGGTAGGACTCGTCGTCGTACAGCAGCGTACAATTCATCTCAATGCTTACAAAAAAAAAGGATATTCGCGCATTTGTTGGGTAAAAGGCTGATTGTCGGCATAGAGGCACACAATACGCTCGACTCGGCTGGAAGCTTTTCGTTTGATTCCTTTTGCAAGTTCTTCGGTACATATAGATGTGCTGTCTCGTCGTTGTGAGAGCTATACAGACATATCTGTCCTGCAAGGAGACAAACTGACTGTAGTGTAGTCGTATATACGACGGCAGGATGTGTTTGTCTAACCGATTTGATATCGCACTTGGTGACTGGCAGATGACAGTTAAATTGGAGATTGTATCGAACAGATTGTACGGAAAGACGGGCACATAATTAAATGTTACGTCAACAGGTAGAGCATAGGATTTTCCGCAGAAATGCCCGTTTAGTCCTAGAATTGGTGGTGCTGCTCGGTTGTGTGACTACTGATAGCAGCAGTATAGTCGGCTTGCCGAGAGATGTGCTCGATTCGAATTAATGGATGGAGGACATTTACTTTACGGATACAGATACGATACGAATTCTCATTAGCTGCGGAAATACGAGAAGAGTGTGCGGTCGGTGACGAAAGAGATCCTGCGGAGTATACGGTATGATTTTGTATTTTGTATGTACATACATAATTAATCGAAAGGATATCAGTTTGCAATCAACCATTAAATGATTGTTAATTTCGCTTCTTTTGGGATTGCGGTTGATGATTGAGATGGAGGATTGACATTTACTGACAACGGAAGAGTTTTTGTTTTTTATTTGAGTAATTATCGGAATCAGTTACAAGGGTGCAAGGGCATATCTAATAATTTGGTTCAGACATTTTTATGATTCGTTCGTAAAATGAGCACTCTAATTAATTTCAAATTTGCATATGTTTGAGCTCTGACGTAAGAAGATAGAACCTAAATAAGAAAACTTAAACCAATTAGCAAAAGCCTAACAAAATGGCTGACTCTTTAGGTCAAACGATTATTTTGCCATCAGTTATTATTTCCTATTTTTCATACATTTAATTTCAAACTGATGTAGAAGGAATATTGAAAAAAAAACCTCAAACTAACAAAAATTTAAAGAAAACTTAAGATTGAAAATCCCAGCCAACAAAAAGCCGAGACACCTTTGTCATTCATCACGTTTTATTACAAAAAGTATATGGCGATGTCCCCCTATATCATCTATACACGCCTTTACGCGAATTCTAGTCTATATTGATTAATAACATTTCCCTCAGCTAGCCATTATGTGCTTTGTTTTCATAGCTTTCTATTAATACAAAAAGTCGACTCGTGATACATGAAGTCAAGTATATTTTGGACTATTTTGACGATTAATGACGCCAATGAAGAAGTTTAAAGTGCGTTTAAAAATAACAGTACCTACTCGATTGATTTTTAGTCATATCCCAGGAAATTTGAAAAAAATTTGGGCAAACTTCGGAAAAATTAGAGGAAAGCTAAATATTTTTGCATGAGCCTTCAATTCAAGGTCTCACACAAGACCCCAAAAGTCCCCGTCTGAACGTTGTTGTACAGAGGGTCGAAGACTCTCAAAAACAGGTTTTTCTGAATATCTCGATAACGGTAATATGTACTAAAAAGTGGCGTAAGGAAAATGTATAGCTCTTGAGGTTTGTGAATAAAATGTCAAAGGTAGATTTTGATTCGACTACCCCTAACGGTGTCAGGGGGTCTAACGGTATTTTTTACAAAGTTCCAGGAACATTTTTATAACAACAACTCCGGCTAAAGAATTTCGTATGGCGAATTTGTAGCCGGTTTCGAGGAAAGTTGACAAATTTCACATCAATACGTACACCTTGAAGGGTGCTACGCGGGCTCAAAACTTTGAAAAACGGGATTTTTTGAGTATCTATGGGGGAGTATGTTGTAAAGTCGTATATGGCGAGCTTAAAGCTCCTGGGGCTGGGAATAAATAGCCAAAATTCTGCATCGACCGGTAAGCACCTAAGGAAGTTATGCGGGTGAAACATCTGAAGATCACCTGAATATTTTAAAAAAATTAATTTTCTTACACGACTTAACCCTTAATATCCCCTAAACTAGCCTAGCAAGTGTAACGAAATAAGATTCTTCTCACTACCAATAAATTTCATCATCATCAATGTGGCACGATAGCCCGACGTCGGGCCTTGGCCGCCTGAATCGTTGACCTCCAATTGTCGCGGTTACGTGACCTCGTCCTCCAGTTTCGGAAGCCCAGCAGCTGTTGGGCGTCTTCACCTACGGAGTTCTCCCAGCGAGCTCTCGGTCGTCCACGCAACCTCGCTCCGTCAATTCGTTGTGCGTTCATCACTTTCTTTGGCATGCGATTATCGTCCATCCGTTGTAGATGCCCCGCCCATTGCAAACGTTGAAGCTTCACGATTTTCGATACTTCCAGCTCATCGTACAATTGATACAACTCATGGTTGTACCGGATACGCCATTGGTCTCGCTCGCGAACGGCCCCGAAAATTCGCCGAAGGACCTTTCGTTCGAATCGGTCTAGCAAAATTTCGGAGGCTTGGGTGAGGGTCCATGTTTCGCAGCCATAACATAGCACGGGTCGGATGATCGTTTTGTACACGCGGAGCTTCGTGTTCCTGTGCGCAAGTTTCGAATTAATTATAGGGAGGACCGAGAAATATGTCTTATTGGCTAGTTGTATCCGTCGCTTAATTTCGTCGGTTTCGTTGGCGTCCTTTGATAAGTTACAACCCAGATAGTTGAAGTTGTCTACATACTCGATATTAAGGTCCCCCACTGTGATGCTTGAATTTGCTGGCGTCCTTGTTTTCGATTGCATCATGGCCTTTGTTTTGCTTTCGTTGATATGTAGTCCAACTTCCTTTGCGGCGTTATTGAGGTTATGCAGAAGGCTTTCTGCATCACCCAACCTTCGAGACATTATGTTGATATCGTCGGCGTACGCTACTAATTGAGTCGACTTGATGAGTAGCGTTCCGCTGCTGTCCATATTCATGGCTCGAATTACATACTCCAAAGCAAGGTTGAAGAGCGTCGGCGCCAGCCCGTCGCCCTGCTTGAGTCCAGTACGAGTTTCAAATAGGTCAGTGAGTCGATTCTGCACTCTGACCTGCGAGACGGTATTAGTCATCGTCATCCTTGTGAGTCGCACTAACTTTGCCGGTATACCAAAATTCAGCATAATGTTGTACAGTACACCTCGATCGATACTGTCGTATGCCTGCTTGAAGTCGACAAAGATTTGGTATACGTCGATGTTATATTCCCAGCACTTTTGGAGTAGTAGCTTCACTGTGAAAAGCTGATCGGTCGTTGATCGACCAGGTCTGAAGCCGCCTTGATACTCGCCAATGATTCGTTCTGCGTACGGATTAATTCTCTTTTCAAGAATTTTGGATAATATCTTATAGGCCGTACAAACTAATGATATGCCCCTGTAATTCTCACACTTCAGCTTGTCACCCTTTTTGTGGATTGGGCAGATTATGCTTTTGCGCCAATCTTCGGGGATTTCCTCGTCGTTCCATATTTTCAGCAGTAGCACATGTATTGCGTTGGTCAGGCACGTTCCACCATGCTTCAGCAGTTCTGCTGGGATCTCGTCAGCGCCGGGCGCTTTATTATTTTGAAGCGACTGTATGGCAAGACTCACCTCCTCTACTGTTGGGGGTAGAACGGGAGGGCCTGGTTCGGCTAACTGCTCAAGAGCTGGCTCCGCGGGGGATGTTGATGGTGCATTGAGGAGCTCTTCAAAATGCGAGGCCCATCGTTTGTTGACGCTTTCGATGTCGCTGATGATGTTACCATCCTTGTCCTTACATAGGCTTGTCCTGGGTTGATATCCGTTCTTAACATTATTTATAAGTTTGTACGCCTGTCTAATGTTCTTATTGGCTAATCTTTGGTTTATTTGCTGTAACTGCTCGTCAAAATGTTTGCGTTTCTTACGTCTAATTAACTTATTAGATACTCGCCGAAGCTCGTTATATCTTTCTTTCTTGGCTCGGGATGCGCGTTGTGTGTATTGGCGATAGGCTTCGTTTTTCGCCTCAATCGAGGCCCTGCATTCTTCGTCGAACCAGTCTGCTCGTCTGCGCCGGCCTTTATAGCCCACGACCTCTTCTGCAACCCCCTTGATGCTGTCTTTGAGCTCCTCCCAGAACTCATGGATGCCTAAATTGTTGATGTCATCAAGCATGGGCGACAGTTTTTCCTCTAGTGCTGTTGTATACGCAGCCGCCGTGGCATCATCAATCAAATTGTCAACCTCGAAGATCTTGGCAGGGTTGATTCTCGTTAGGTGCACCGAAGAGATTCTGCACCTGTAGGTTGCCTTCACCAAATAGTGAAAGTGATCGGTGTCGCAGTTGGCTCCTCGATAGGATCGAACATCTAGGACATTAGAAGCCCATCTCTTGCTGGTCAGTACGTGGTCGATCTGGTTCACGGTGTATTCATCTGGAGACTTCCAGGTCTGCTTGTGGATTCGTCGATGAGGGAAGCATGTAGAGCTTATTACCAGGTTTCTGCCGCTCGCGAAGTCGATAAGTCGCTGACCGTTGTTGTTGTTTTCGTCGTGGAGGCTATGACCTCCAGTAGTTCCCCTATGCCAGCTTTCATTTCCGACTTTGGCGTTAAAGTCTCCTAGCAGCAGCTTGACGTCGTTTGATGGAAGTGAGTCGAAGAGTGTTTCTAGGTCGTTGTAGAACTCGTCCTTAATCGCGTCTTCTTTTACTTCTGTAGGGGCATGCGCATTAATGAGCCAGAGATTAGCGAAACGGGTCTTAATGCGGATCGCACATAGCCGCTCGTTGATGGGTTTGAAGCCGATAATGTGGTCCTTGAGCTGCTTATTCACGATGAAAGCTACTCCAAGCTCCTTGTTGCCCTCCTCTTTACCACTCGTAAAAATAGTGTGCGAATTGAGGTCGTTAATCTCGCTTTTGAGCCATTTAGTTTCCTGGATTGCAACTATGCTCAGCTTGTATTGTTCTACCTGATCCAGGAGGGCCCTTAAGGCCCCCGGTCTATTCAGGGAGCGTACATTCCAGGATCCGAAAGAGTAATCAGTTGTTCGTTTGCGGGGTCGTCGTTGTTTTGTATCCGTCCAATCCGAGGCTTTTGTTTCAGGTTTCTTGACTTGAAGTTTTTCTTAGGATGAGTTGTCGGCACATCGCTAAACCATGATAGGGTTTAATCGTTGAGTAAAGGCCATCATGGGCATGCCTCGAAGATGCTGCTTTAGTGGTTGACTTAAATGTTTTCTGTCACCTATCACGTTAAGTAACCTGAGACGCTGCAGATGTTAATGCAGCACTCAGGCGCAGCGGTTACTCGGATAATGCGGGAAAGTAACGCCCCGTAGAGAGACATAGGAATTGGCCGAAGTCCTTTTCCTATGAAACTCCTCCTGCATAGCTAAGGGTCCGCAGTTATGCCACAACTGAAGAAGATATAGGAATTAGCCGAAGCCTTTCAACCTTTATCTTCCCCCTTACGGATACCAATAAATTTACCTAAACAAAAAAACTAACCGCACTAAAATCGGATAAGTGGTTTCGGAATGCTCGAATCAAAATCGAATTACCGTTATCGAGATATTAAAAAAAACGAGACCGAGGCTAATTTCGGGCGCGGCCGAAATTTGAATACCCTCGGGCTAAAAGTTTTTTTGGGGCAAAGCTATGACTTGTATTTAATCCTTCCCCATTCTTTTCCTTCTGTTTTCGCATAATATTTGATATTGACAAATTCTGTGGCGTCGATAAAACAATATTTGTGTGAGGTTTGGTTGGAATAAGTGGTAAAATAAAAAAAAAATATCTCAGAAAACTTTATTGGGGGGATGCGAGAGCATGGCCCCATAGTACGATTCCATTTGTTTTACTTTTTTTTTTTGATAAAGACGCATTGAGGTTTTTTTAAATTGGTGTAGAAAAAATGTTTCTTAGAAGATCCAAAATGGGGAGGTTGGGCTTGTATGGTAGCCCCATGACTCCATAGTCCGATTATTTATGGCATCAATTGAAGTGCACTTTTACGAGTTTTGGTTGAAAGTGGTGCACAAATAAAAAAGTTGTTCGTAGAAGAACTCCATCTAGGGGGTTGGCTTTGTATGATAGCCCCATGACCCCAGCGTCCGATTCCAATCATTTTTACACATGTTTTGTGGCATCAAATGAAATGCACTTTTATGAGGTTTGATTGAAATTGGTGGACAAATAAAAAAGTTTTTCTTAGAAAAACTCAATTTGGGGGCTGGGTTTGTATGACAGCCCCATGACCCCACAGTCTGATTCCATTTATTCTTACATATATTTTGTGGCATCAAGAGAAACACATTTGTTTGAAATTTGGTTCAAATTGGTGCACAAATGAAAAAGTTTTTCTTAGAAGAACCTAATTTGGGGGGTTAGGTTTGTATGGCCGCCCCACGACCCCATGGTCCGATTTGATCCATTCTTACATATGTTTTGTGTTATCAATAGAAACACATTTGTGTGAAATTTCGTTGAAATTAGTAAACACATGAAAAAGTTTTTCTTAGAAAAACCAAATTGGCGGGGTTAGGTTTGTATGGCAGCCCCATGACCCCACGGTCCGATTTTAGCGATTCAAACATATAAACTGCCTGCAATAAAAAGAAACATGTGTGCAAAATTTCAGCTCGATAGCTTTTAAACTGGCCGAGTAAAACGCGTAGCAACAGACGGACAGACGGACAGACAGACAGACAGACAGACGGACATCGCCCAATCGACTCAGCTCGTCATGCTGATCATATATATACATATTTTATATGGTCGGAGATGCTTCCTTCAATGCGTTACAAACTTCATGACAAAGTTAATATACCCTTTACTCTACGAGTGAAGGGTATAAAAACTGTTTTTAAGGGTGTTTGACCCTCTGTAGCACCTCTAGCGGCAGTCGTACAGACGAGGACTTTTGGGGTCTTGTTTAGGACCTCGAAATGAAAGCTCAAATCCTGCTTCCCCCTTATTTTTCTGAAGTGAAATGCCAATTTTCCTGGGGTAATTGGTCCTTTGCGAGATAGGATCATGTCAGTACCTTCATTGCTTATCTCATCTCATAAGATCAGGTTGTCTGGAGATTGTCGCAAAACAAGTGGCGTATAGGTTTTTCCTCCCGTAACTTTTTGTTTTATCATATACAAGGTCGTGCAAGCAGGGCCGGATTTCCCATATGGACAACCTGGGCAACTGCCCGGGGCGGCCAATTTTGTGGGGCGGCATATTTCTGAAATGTTCATAGCTTCGATTAATTGTAATTTCTAAAATACATATTTCGAGATACATACATATATCAAATGAAACTGGCGGAAATGGACGCTCGGTCAGTGTCAGATTTACATAATATGCTAAGTAGGTTCTAATAAAAGACTCCCATTATAGAACTATAATGGAGCTGATATTTGGCGACCTACCAAAATTTACTCGACTGTCTCATTTCGGGACGAGGGGAATTACGTTTATGCTTTCGAAGTTTGACAGGGGGATAATGGAAGTCTTTAATTGGAATAACTCGATTCTCACACATCAGCATCTACAACTTGTTAAGGACATTCACACCGAAGTTCAAGATATAATTTGAATTTTTTCAGCGATTGTGGTGCAAATTGTAAGTGTCAAAAAAAGGACTCATCGATTTTTTTTTAGTCCTTCGTGATGATTTTCAAATTCATTGGAAAGATAATTTGATGCGGTTTATTTCGTTTTTAGATCATTTAGCTGAAGCTGTTACCGTTAATATTAATCGCATAAATCCCCCCTTTCCCTCTTTTTCAAAGTTGTGGACACCCAATAATCGGTCAGGACTTGTTTCCATAGAGCCATCCTCAACTTTACTGCAAAATACAGAGATGTATGATTTTTGCCGACCAAATATCGTATTTTTCTTTGACTAATAAGAAGTGAATTAACTCAAATGTTTACTCAAACCCTGCTACTTAAAACCGCATGAAAAGACTTAATACAAATATTCGGAAGAATAGCAGAAGATTGCATTTTTTCACATCACGTACATCCTGTGAATGCGGCTGGTCTACTTCTTTAGGCATAGCCTGTGATGGAGGGCGGCAATTCAACTACTGCCCAGGAGAGGGTAGAGGGTAAATCCGGTCCTGCGTGGAAGTCCGTCAAAATCAAAACATGACAAAATCAAATTATTTCCTATGGTCTAGAATAGTTCAATTTAAGCGTAAATAATTTCCATCAGTTTCGGTTGATTCTTTTTTATAAACGCACCAATTGCAATGCTGAAAAAGTGACTCAAAATTGCTCTAAACGACGCGATGGTGATGCTAAGCTATTAAAAATGTAAATAAAAAAAGTGCGAATGCATTGGTACTACGTATAGAGTCATAGTCTGGCGGCACAAATTTTCAATTGATGGTTAGCCACCTCCAGGGTAAATTGCTTGTTGCGCCACTGATTACGGAAGTAAACTTTAGGCAACTTTTACTAAGCTATTTAGGATTCTAAATGCAGTACTCCGTATCAATTATGGGCTGTTAAAGGCCTTGACCTTTCTTCGTTCAAACACAATCTTCCTTTTTGTGTCTGTTTCCAATCGACTAAATCGAGGTTTATAATTGATTTTTTCCTTTCGGCTTTTTCAACGTTTTTTTATTCAAGTGCTAGCCAAAAAGTCGCCCCCCCCCCCCCCGGAATTCGGCGCCTCGAGCGACCAACCGTCCATTTGCCAGTAAATAGAGAGTTTTAGCAAGTCGTATGGAATAAAACGACATAATTTGACATTCCATATAAAAATTCGCTTGCTTACCGTATACGAAACAAAATATTTTAATTTTGCATATCCTAAGTAGGCATAGGTGTAAAAAACGACAAATTATTTCGCCAATTTCGACTGTTTCCAGAGAATCAAATATACGGAAATACACCCATGCCTACTTGGGACATGCAAAATTAAGATATTTCGTTTCGTATACGGTAAGCAAGCGAGTTTTTATATGGAATGTCAAATTATGTCGTTTTATTCCATACGACTTGCTAAAACTCTCTAATAACTGTCACTAACCGTAAACTTTCCTATTTCTTCGTTTATGAAATTCTAAACTTTCACGTTCACCAGTTTTCTGACCAGTTTTCGCTGACATGAACAAATACATACATTCATGAGTCACATGTGACTCATAGACAGTGAACGTGTTAATGCGCCTCGCACAATTAACGCTCGTGATACTGACACCACTTTTGCCAAAATACACAGACAAACACATAGACGGCTTCATCAATTAGGGACGACTCCTAAAAGTCCTGATGTAGTACGGGTCGAATACGGGGCTAATATTATTTCCATCATCTCCGGACTACCCATCTTTTGAGAGGTAACCTCTCAAAGTTTAAAATAAAAAAAAGTTCATTCCCGGACGTAGTACAAAATTCAAGATTGTTTTCATCGAAAAGGATTCATTTACGAACTACTGTACAAACTTCGTAGTAAAATTCCTGCTAATCCTTCAACAATTAGCAAGTTCGATTAGTTCCTAGAATCCCTTATTGATAACACACACTGAACGATACTGAGGAAGAAGTTATTCCCTAGTACAGATGCCTGGCTAAGACAACATGAAATGTAGTAACATCGTAAAACAAAAAAATACAAAAACTCGCAAAGACAACAAAACTCTCCTATTTCGTTGCTATATAGCCCGACAGCAATATTGTGCAAGCTTTCAACTAAATCATTTGTTCGGATTTCAAGGAGCCTGTATCCTTCAATCCTGCAGGACTATTCCCACACTTCCCCGACAAAATGTCTCCTCTCTATCCCCCGCAAAAACCAAGTCTGCACAATGAGGACTTGCAGCGAGTCGATTCCCACCATCCTAACCAACTTTGTGGATGCTGTAGGAATCCGCATCAAACGAAGATATCTTTACTAGCATTTCCTGTCAGTATCTCAATGTTAGCCGGTCAGATTGGTTCGGTTCGCGTCTCAAACATTTTCGCCTAACGGACGGAACGTGTTTTCTTGCATATTCTAGTCTTGTGTGTCGAGTCGTATTCGAGTGTTTTTTTTTCCCAGAAGGTCTTAAAGCTTCCTGCAATATTCGCGGGCGTGTGTGTTGTATCGTGCAAATCCTTTTCTTGCGTCGCGAACGTCCAAAACGTTGCCTCTCGATAGATGAACATATGACACCTTGGCCTCGTTTGGATTTTTGCAAAAATGACGGATGGTGGTAAAATTTAAATATTCGATAGCGGCGCCCATACACACATCACATCTCGCACCGTGTGCAAAGGATAACGACGTCACTAGGGCCATTTGTTATTCGGTTTTGCGGTAGCCCGACGTCGAACTTTTTTTTGCACCCTAACCTTCGTTCGTTCGTTCATTTCTCTTCGCCTCTTCGCCAAATAGATCCTGCTGTTGTCGCGGTTTTTTTCTTCTGATTCTGTTTTTTTTTTTGTGCCGGGTGGTGCGGAAGCAAGCAAACGTCCTTTTTTTTGGTCGCAGGCTCTCGTGTGTGCTATCAAGTGGCAGAGCGGGGGGAGCGTTTTCGGCGTTTTTATCACTAGCGCGGGAGTCAAGTGGTGGAAAATGAAATGAAAGTAGTTTAGAGGAAATTTTAACATTTCGGGAAGTATGTGCACATACGACGCATCGTAACGGTGGAAATTTTGTGGTAACAGTGGTATCGTGTCTAGAAAGGTGTGAAAGAATTTTACCGGAAAGAAGTCGTCAAGTGGAAATTGTTATAAAGAATTTAGATGTATATTTAACGTGCGTGAACATACGGTATTGAGGCGAAAAAAAAGTTTTATGTAATTATTGAGAATTAAAAAAAAAAGTTGTATACCTAAGTGGTATTTTTGCTAATTTATTATTGTGCGCTCGGATTGTGTATAATTTTATAAATTTTTTTGTATAAATCAAGTGATCCAGCAGCACCTCGCACAGTGTACGGACAACAGTTGCCAACGTTAAGCATTGGATTATCATCCCTTTTTCAACGCACCCCAATAGGAAAAAATGTAAGTCCTTTCTCTCTTTATTTTATTCATGTTTTTTTTTTGTTTCCCAGAATGCATTATAATTCACAATTATACGTCTGGCATATAGCCGGGACCATGCTTTTGGGACACAATCGAGCGACCGGGTAATTAGGTTAAGAGTGTTATGAATTTTAATTTTTTAACGGTTTCAGTCCGAAAATGCGTTCATGTTCATTTTAAACGACGCGTAGGTATTCGTGATATATCCTGGCGCACATAGTCGAGGATGTACCGCGGTTGCCATAGTGAACAACATCAAAGTGGTTACCGTAATGGAGCCGCCGAAACGACGAGCGTGATACTCTCGGGCCTTATGACAGGGTGTGAATAAATTTTTTAAAAACGTTCATTACGTACGGTAATTAATTCATGGCCGAGGCCCATATAGAGAGTACGGTCCGACACCGTTGATGGATTATTAAGTAAGCTATTATATCTGTTGGTACAGATTTTTGTTTAATCAATAAGGGAGAGTAATTGTGGTATGATATTTTGGGTGAATTTTTTTTTACTGTATTGGGTATGGCGTATGGATGTACAGGTTAAGTGAGTTTTAATGAAATCCATGCATTATAATTACTATGGGGCTATATTTCATAGTTTGGCTGTATTGTGGCTAATAGGGTGTGAAATTATTGGAATAAATACTTTGGTTTAATATTATCGACACATTGTGATATTGTAGTGATTTCTCAATAACTCCCAATTTGTATAATACAATTGTTTAATTGCATTTACTTAAAAAAAAAATTGGCAGCGCCGATGAAACAATTCAGGAAAGTGCCCACCTCCGGCAGAAATAAGCTGAGAGCGAACAGGTGTTTGTGTTGGTAATTACTTGGAGACTGAGCCAGGCAACACGACGACCGAGTAGTAGGGGCAAGGAAGAACCAAAAATTCAAGTTATTCTTCTGTATCTAACAATAATTACAACATACATACAAAACCTAAAATTTCTCGAAAATTGTTTTTAAAAAACTTTTCAAAGTTGTCACAGTACTTTTCAAACAAAATTCTCAGTAATATTCCCCAAGAAGCAGTAGGCTTATGAACAATTTTGTAGGGTAGGGCAGGGTTGAACATAAATAATTATAATAATAATAATATTTTTTTTCGTCAATACTTATCTCTAAATCTCTCGTTAAAGGCAATTATTAAAATTCATAGTTTCTGAGGCCCAATAGAGAATCCCACCCCCACCGATATTATGCTTTTCAAAAGGTGCTACGTGCGGTCGTTAGAAATTGTTTAAAGTTCTTCTATGGCCTGAGGAAAATTCCCTCACGATATCGTTTATTTCAAATACTAAAGGTCTCTAGCGAATTGACGGAGCGATGTTGCGTGGATGGTCGAGGGCTCGCTGGGAGAACTCCCTAGGTGAAGACGCCCACCAGCTGCTGGGCTTCCAAAACTAAAGGACAAAGTCACGTAACCGCGACAATTGGAGGTCAACGATTCAGGCGGCCAAAGCCTGACGTCGAGCTATCGTGCCATATTGAGGATGATGAAAGGTCCCTATGAATATGGCGTTTTAAATGGAGCTATCTGGTGGTCACATTTTTCACAGCGAACGGATTCTTTTTGAATGTCCTCCAACTCGTATCAACTCATTGTGCCTCAACATGAATCAATACGGACCACACTTTTATCATATTATGACGGTTTCGATTTTTTTTACGTTCTACAAAGCGTCCGTTCTTTTCAACCATTGGTTCCATTTTCAAATTTCGTCCTTTTTAACAATAGCAAAAAATAGTGCCTCGCACTGAGCGGTTTCATCTCCCAATGAACATATTCAGTAGCTATCACAGTCCATTGTCCAGGTCGAGATTGTCCAGGAAGTGGAATATACTATCAGGCCCGGATTTTGCGTCTATGGCGCCCCTGGGCAGTAGCTAAATAGCCGCCCTCCGCAACTGGTTAAATTTGAAAGTAGTAGTAGTCGCATACACATGCTAGGCAAAACGTTCGCTGTGGTGTGGTATGTGAGAAGAACGTTTAATATTTTTGCGCGAGTGACCGATGTAATTTTGTTTGCTTGAAAATATGGTGCTTCCGAGTGATGGGACAAGGTGAAGGTCCATGGGAAGGATCATGGAGTTTGGACCCCTCACGACTTTGTTTAAAAAAGCATTGAAATTCCAATGACGACAACATTAAAACTGAAATGATGCAGATCCATTACATCGACTTTCTTCAGAATGTGTTTAGAAGATTTTCTAAATTAATACCTTTCCACTTTCGGAGATTTTTGTTCATTTTTGAACGTTTTAGAAGCCATGAACGAAAAACCTAACCTCAACTAAAATGGTTTATTAGCGTCATGTCATGTAGTATGATTTTTGTGCAGGGGAGTTTTCTGTTTCTTTTCTAAAATTCTAAAATTTAAACGTACAAATTGTGAATTTTTTTAAACCTATACACACGACAGAAACATGTTACTGAACATTTTATAGCTAATGCATCATTTCTAATATCCCGAGTTGGACACCCCCTGAAACCAATTTATGACTACATCCCAGTTGAATCGCGGCTAATTCTAAATAGAAAGAAAATAGAGTAAAGATAGAAAAATCGAAAATGTGTGCTAGCTTTTACTAACTATAGGGACACTGGGGCTACCCACAGAGAATCAATGGATTCTCCATGTATGGGCTGCCGAGGATTAATTCTTAGATTAATCTGTCCCAGAGACTCGTTTAGTACGAAAGCGAGTTTTTGGCAATGTACTATTCCAAAAAATTAATTTTTTTATACACGCTTACGAGCAATGGTCAAGACGATGACGGCAGATACCCTCCATTTGACGAGTCGTATGGTGGGGAAATCATGCATTGATACATGTCCAAGATGTAGGTTCAGGAATTCTTTGGCTGTTACACAGATCCGAAGCGGAGAGGGTCGACGCGAATCAAACTCACGGAGGAAATGAACGAAGCGAGGAACAGTTTTTGCATGAGAAAGTGGAGCCATTTTTTTTTTGTAACAATGGGTCGTCTAGGTTTTTCAAATTAAAAGTATTGAATTGACATTTTAGCCTGATTTATTCCATTTTTAATTACATGGAAGATTTGTACAATTTAAACAACAATTGCGCTAAATTTCAATCATTTATATCGTACAAAAGGATACTGTCAGATAATGTCTTCGAAGGGTTGCGGAGTGATAAAATTGAGCCGCTTCGGTTCCCTGATTATTGCACACAAAAGCTACTCAAGGCTTCCTATTAAAGTGGACACTGAAGTATATGCTAGATCCCTTCCCTTGTTTAAGTTAAATTCAATGCGTTACGAAAATACTTTCTACTTCTATCCTCACTGAACTACGCGCGACCAGTTGAGTTTACTATTAGGCGCCCTGGAATATACCTAAGGAGGTTTTCACACTTACGCCAGATTACGTAATCTGCGCCAAATTACTTAAGCTGGGGCCTAATTACGCTGCAGATTACGTAATCTGACTATCGCAAATCAAGTAGCCAGAACAAGTTTATTTTATTCACCATGTAGTCGAGGTGAGTTTTTATACTTTTTAAATGTCAAAAACAACCATTTTAATGCCAAATGTATCTTTTTCAATGACAAATTTTAGTTTTTTATGTCAGAAATCCTCTTTAAATTGACAAAAATGTTATTCATTTCAACCGGGTCGGGAATAAGTCGTTTTAAGGGACAAAAATACAGGCAAGACCATTGCGAAACATCATCGTATGCATTCAATGGAACTGAAATTTGCACAAAAAGAAATGCGTCGAAATCAGACCTTGACCTACTCATCACATTGAGCAACATATGGAACCTACATATTTAATTTGCAAGAATAAATCTGCTGCTGATTTTTGTTCGAAATTGGGCAAGTCATACTTATGATACGCTGCCGGCTCGCCCGTCTGTATTTGAAAACTTCTATCCATCTGATTTATTGGATATGAAAACTACTATTTATTATGTAGAAGTTGCAGTATTATAGGCATGTATGTTACGTAAATATAATGTATACGAATAAAATCCAGAATGTTAATTTTACTCATTGTTTATTTCATTGACTATGTCTCTTCATGAATTTTATGAAATAAATTTATAATTTTTTAACACATTGGACCTTTTAGCAATGATTGTTATTATGGGTGCTTCTGGATCGCTATGTTTTCTTCAGGTTCAGTCAATGCAAGCACTAGCTTTTACGTGTCGTCAAACAAGAAATTGGTTTCGAGCATCTCTTAAGTAACAAATTCTTCCGCATATTTCAGTATTTGGTAGGATCGTTGTTGCTTCTGTAGAGTTTATCGGGAATTCTTATACTCAGACTCTCCGCTTGAACCGTTCACCGTATTTTTTGCTTTAGCAAGAAGCACTTTCGTAATCGGTGGTAGAAAAAAAACATGAGGAAAAATAATAATTGTATCGGGAAAATAATTACCCTACCGAATTTTGTGACATATTACTAGAATAAATTTAATTTACATATGTCAAAGTCAAAATGAGCAGATTAGGCAAAGTATAGTGTGAACACTAAATTCACCACAGCTTAATTTCCTTGATTAAGGGCCGGATGTACAATCATGGTTTAACTCACCGTTTAGTTAACTGCAGTTTAATTTTAAACTCGGTTTAACTAAGTGGAGAATTGTACAACGCGATAATTAAAATTTGGCAATTGAAAATTTAAAAAAATCAATAGTTGCCATTAGCAACGGTTTTTTACCGAATGGTAACGTTTATTTTTTTGAATTTAAAAATATAGTAGACCCGATAAAAAATCATGGTTTAACTGATGGTTGTAAGTTAAACTAAACTCCGTTTAAGGAAAGTCAACAAAAAATAAACGTCCGTTTAAACTGCAGTTTAACGTTAAACTCCGTTTAAAGTTAAACGGTCGTCGGTGACCGTTTAACTAATGGTTGGTGAATATAAACTCGTTTTGGGATTCTATTTGCCGAGGTATTTCGTTGAATTTTATTGAAAATGGTGACACTGAAAAGTATCTTTGACTATATTAAATATGACGGACGATTTTTTGAATAATTTGCATCAATTGTGCGTGCACGATGGAATAGAATCGCTCGAGAACGACCAGATCATTGATGAAAATGGATATGCGAAGATGATAAGTTTCTTTAAAGGTCCGGATTTTTATTGAAGGACACGGTATAATCTGCTGTAGAAGATATGTATAATGTATATAATATCGAGTCACCCGCAAAGAGAAACCATGCTACCCAGCCAGTTCTTCTTTGATGTAATGCTATTGGATGCATTAATAGAGTCCTCTGTACGCCTAGATTGAACATTATATAGGTTGGCTTAAGCCTAAATAATGTTTGTAAGGCACAGAAAAGAAGGGCTGATACTTGCAGCTATCTTTTTCGCCGTGTTGTTCAACCAGTATCGATTACGCAAACCCCATCATTCTTATCGTTTATCGCTTTTAACAAACTTTTTTTTTGTACAGCAACGAAATTAACATTGCAATGGGCGGGATATGTGCAAAGTTAGGGCAGTTACATGCCCAAGCAAGTCATAAGCGCGCAACGAGTCTATGAAGACAGATTGCATTGAAGGTCGAGAACTCAATATGGGAGCAATTACTATGCGAGGACATTTACCAAATACAGGGCCTGGTGAGCAGGTGATCAAAGCCCGAAATCTGGCTTACGTGCCATAAAGAAAAAGAAGATAATGCAATTGGGACAAAGTCCTCACAAGAGTTTAAAATGTATTATTAATTACACTAAAAATTGTGTAAAAATTAATAATTGAAATGAAAGAAGTAAGCGAAAACTTCCTTATTATTTAAAGTCTTTATCGTTAACACATCAAACACATAACTACAAAAAAAAATTGTATACTGCTATTTTTTTTCAACGTTAATAATTTGCAGTAAAACAATATGTATTCCCAAATTGAAATTCGCCAATGTCCTTTTAATTGAAATTCCAAGCAGAAAACATTTTAATCGGGCCTTATCTATCATAAGGTGACCAGATCATTCAGTTACCAATACTCTATACAGTGCAGCTACATAAAATAATTTTGATTGTGTTTGTTTAAGGAGCGGGGGGGGGGGTCTGGTGCGACTATATATATTTTTGTTTTTATTTTTGGGGGTTTGTTTCTCACATAGTTCGAATAAATGTTGACCGCTCACTTGCGAGAGGCACGGACTGATTAAAGGCCTGAACCAAATGTGTAAGTGTTTTGATATTTTTGCTTATAGCATTTAAGTTGTTTTCCCCATTATTGTCGTTTCCTGGTATGTATTCCTGCATAAATCAAATGAAAATGTTATACATTTAGAGTGTAACATTAACTCTATTGATTCGTTGCTCGCACCTCACGAAACGTTGTCTCCCTAACGCATTTAGAGCATCCTCTACAGACAAGGTTAAACCTATATTTTACTCGAGTTCAACATTGGTTAAGATAGCTTCAAAATTGAGGAACATAGAGCATAGAAACAGATGCTCAATCGATTTCTTGCGTCATACAGTGTCTGGAAACTGCCGCATAAACGCACCGCAACTAGGGTTAATTTTGGCCCGGTTTGAATAAATTTTACCAAACAAATTGCAGAACTTTAGGGGCAGTTTGAATTGATTTGAAGCTAAAATAACCCCAGTTTCCTCTGGGTATAATTACAACTCAACCAAATGGAGCATTTAGTGGCCGACCTCCTAGTGGAGGTATACTTACATATCAGAAGATACTCTCATTTCCGATTGAATTTGTCAGTTGTCACTAACATCAATTCAACGCACTCATAACGAATTTAATATTACTGAAGAGCCCCATTAGTCTAAGAAAATTGGACCAAAATATGGCCATCGAACGGCAAAAATCCTACATCGGAAATTTTTTTGGATTATGGTTGGGGATGGTCCTCAGATTATGGCATTAAAGTTATGGAGCTTTTAAAAAAGGTCTAAAATGAAAATATTCTAATTTTTGTTCTAGTCTAACGCTGAAATATTCAATTTAACTATAATGTGTTATATATCGTTACAAAGGTAATTTTATGTGTTTTTTTTCGTCCTCAGACCATTTTTCTGTATCTCTTACCGTTTTTTAAATAATCGGAAATAAACCGAAAAAAAAGCCCCCTTTCCCCCCTTTTTTAAAGGTTGCGGACCCCCAATCGGTTGGGACTTTTAATGCCATAATCTGGGGACCATCCCTAACCATAATCCAAAAAAAAATCCGATGTAGGATTTTTCCGACCAAATATGCCATTTTTCATAGACTACATGAAGATCCACTTCTGTCGGCACGACAACTAAGGAGAAGGAAGGCTGTACTTTGTCAGATACACAAATGCTACATATTTCGCTATATAATTTTCATTACTTTGTAACATATCAGAATTTTCACATTACAACAAATTTATGCCCGTCTGGTTCCCTTAACTTATCACAATTTGACATTATTACGTATACACGTTCTCCTGGAAACTTCGTTGTTTACGATTGAGCGGATTGAGCGAGCTGATTTTTGATTGGTGGAACTCGTTAAACTGCAGTTAACTTCCATGGAAACCTTGTCTGTTTACAATTGAGAGCGCTCTTGACATTTAGTTCAACGTCGTTGGCTAATCGATTAGTGCATTCTTACTTGTAATTAATTATGTGTATAACAATTTATTGCTAAATGCTACAAGGAAGGAAATGGAGCGCGAAGAAGTCACAGGGTTTTTAGTTGGTGGTAGAGGGTATCGCAGGATCTCATCAAATTATTCTCGAATTTCATTTCAATAAAGCATAGTATCGTAACGTTAGGAGGAGCTTTACATCGGCAGAGACGGCATTATTTCTTTTCGTCTCCTACTCGATATGAGGGCATATTTGTTCCAAAAGATGTTCCACGGTTTCCTTTGACAAACGGAATCTTTGCAAAAACTCATCGTCCCTCCATTTGATCCAATGATCAGGTCTTTCTCTGAAAATTCTTTTTCGCCGGGGTGCACATACCACTGAAACGAACTGTACGAAATCTTGGTCGTCCGTAATTGCTTCGATCTGATTCCAACTCATTTTTACCGATGGAAATAATTAATTAATTAATTAAACAAAATTATTACACGATTAAGTACAACGACTGGTTGCAGATTTATTTATTATGTTCTGTCACATTACGTTTTAAAGTCTCCATAGAAACATTAGTTGTTTACGATTGAGAGAGATGTTATGACATAAGTTAACCAGCCGTTTATTTTTAAACTGAGTTTAACGCTAAACGACCGTTTAACTTTTTGTATACAGTCTTAAACTATGGTTGTCAGTTAAACTACAGTTTAACTAACAACAATGGTTTAAACCATGATTGTACAAGCGGCCCTAAGTTCCGCAGATTACGTAATCTGGGGTAAGTGTGAAAACCTCCTAACATGAATAAATTAGAAGGATGGAATTAAAATGTGTGTCTTATTATGTCAACTTCTTTTCGAGTTTCCAAAATGCTTTTTCACAGAATTTAAAACCAAGGGATATTTTCAAAAATTGCCGCCCCTTAAAATCTGCCGCCCCGGGCAGCTGCCCAGGTTGCTCATATGGGAAATCCGGCCCTGTATACTATACCCATATAACGATAATATATTATGGTATACTATTTAAAGGTCCATTGCGATACTACACTGTAAAAACAAGGTTGAGTTTTACATCGAAAACTCGTTGAATTTTACACCATTTTTCTAGCAAAATTAAAGTAAACGTTTATTTTTCAACCAAAATTCTAGTAAACCCACAAAGTAATGTAATACTACACATATTTTTTAATATTACTCAATTTTGGTGTAATTTTACACCACATTTGATGTGAAGATGTGTCTTTACTTTATTTTTGTGTAACTTTACATTTTCAGTGTATATTTACTAATAATTTTAGGGAAATTTTCATGTAATATTACGATTTTGGTATGAAAAATTACACCTGCATTTGTGTAAAACTCAGTGTGTTACAATACTTTTGTGCATTATTGCATTTTCCTGTATCTGTCAAGTGGCTTGTTCTGTGTGCAGTTACTCTGTTCCGTCCGAAGTTCCTTCATGTGAGCATCATGTTATTGTTGTTCTTGTAGCGGTTTTTTGCTCTTGAACCGAAGGGGGAGTGGCAGCTCTTGGCCGTTGGAATAACGGGGAGCTCTAGGACGATTTACATCGAAGAACCGACTGCCGTAGATTTACACAAATTTTGCAGTAAATATTTACACCGTAAATCGTAACATTACTCTCGGTCATCATCATCAATGTGGCACGATAGCCCGACGTCGGGCCTTGGCCGCCTGAATCGTTGACCTCCAATTGTCGCGGTTACGTGACCTTGTCCTCCAGTTTCGGAAGCCCAGCAGCTGGTGGGCGTCTTCACCTACGGAGTTCTCCCAGCGAGCTCTCGGTCGTCCACGCAACCTCGCTCCGTCAATTCGTTGTGCGTTCATAACTTTCTTTGGCATGCGATTGTCGTCCATCCTTTGTACATGCCCCGCCCATTGCAGACGTTGAAGCTTCACGATTTTCGATACTTCCAACTCATCGTACAATTGATACAACTCATGGTTGTATCGGATACGCCATTGGTCTCGCTCGCGAACGGCCCCGAAAATTCACCGAAGGACCTTTCGTTCGAATCGGTCTAGAAAAATTTCAGAGGCTTGGGTAAGGGTCCATGTTTCGCAGCCATAACATAGCACGGGTCGGATGATCGTTTTGTACACGCGGAGCTTCGTGTTCCTGTGCGCAAGTTTCGAATTAATTATAGGGAGGACCGAGAAATATGTCTTATTGGCTAGTTGTATCCGTCGCTTAATTTCGTCGGTTTCGTTGGCGTCTTTCGATAAGTTACAACCCAGATAGTTGAAGTTGTCTACATACTCGATATTAAGGTCCCCCACTGTGATGCTTGAGTTTGCTGGCGTCCTTGTTTTCGATTGCATCATGGCCTTTGTTTTGCTTTCGTTGATATGTAGTCCAACTTCCTTTGCGGCGTTATTGAGGTTATGCGGAAGGCTTTCTGCATCACCCAACCTTCGAGACATGATGTTGATATCGTCGGTGTACGCTACTAATTGAGTCGACTTGATGAGTAGCGTTCCGCTGCTGTCCATATTCATGGCTCGAATTACATACTCCAAAGCCAGGTTGAAGAGCGTCGGCGCCAGCCCGTCACCCTGCTTGAGTCCGGTACGAGTTTCAAATAGGTCAGTGAGTCGGTTCTGCACTTTGACCTGCGAGACGGTATTAGTCATCGTCATCCTTGTGAGTCGCACTAACTTTGCCGGTATACCAAAATTCAGCATAATGTTGTACAGTACACTTCGGTCGATACTGTCGTATGCCTGCTTGAAGTCGACAAAGATTTGGTATACCTCGATGTTGTATTCCCAGCACTTTTGGAGTAGTAGCTTCACTGTTAAAAGCTGATCGGTCGTTGATCGACCAGGTCTGAACCCGCCTTGATACTCGCCAATGATTCGTTCTGCGTACGGATTAATTCTCTTTTCAAGAATTTTAGATAATATCTTATAGGCCGTACAAACTAATGATATGCCCCTGTAATTCTCACACTTCAGCTTGTCACCCTTTTTGTGGATTGGGCAGATTATGCTTTTGCGCCAATCTTCGGGGATTTCCTCGTCGTTCCATATTTTCAGCAGTAGCACATGTATTGCGTTGGTCAGGCACGTTCCACCATGCTTCAGCAGTTCTGCTGGGATCTCGTCAGCGCCGGGCGCTTTATTATTTTGGAGCGACTGTATGGCAAGACTCACCTCCTCTACTGTTGGGGGTAGAACGGGAGGGCCTGGTTCGGCTAACTGCTCAAGAGCTAGCTCCGCGGGGGATGTTGATGATGCATTGAGGAGCTCTTCAAAATGCGAGGCCCATCGTTTGTTGACGCTTTCGATGTCGCTGATGATGTTACCATCCTTGTTCTTACATAGGCTTGCCCTGGGTTGATATCCGTTCTTGACATTATTTATAAGTTTGTAGGCCTGTTTAGTGTTCTTACTGGCTAACCTTTGGTTTATTTTCTGTAACTGCTCGTCAAAATGTTTGCGTTTCTTACGTCTAATTAACTTTTTAGATACTCGCCGAAGCTCGTTATATCTTTCTTTCTTGGCTCGGGATGCGCGTTGTGTGTATTAGCGATAGGCTTCATCTTTCGCCTCAATCGAGGACCTGCATTCGTCGTCGAACCAGTCTGCTGCGCCGGCCTTTATAGCCCACGACCTCTTCTGCGACCCCCTTGATGCTGTCTTTGAGCTCCTCCCAGAACTCATGGATGCCTAGATTATTGATATCGTCATATCGTGGTGTAAATTTACTGCTATAATAGAAGGAAAAAAGTTTCCTCCTATTATTGGAGTAAAATTTTTTCGAGTGTATCTTCTTTTGCAGCTTTTCCTTATATCATGAAAAAGGGGAAGGCCGTGTCATAACAATACAAATCTGCGAATATATAGAAATATTTGTTGACACCTGAAGTGAAAAACCGAACCAGGCCCTTCCGTTCTACCCCCAACAGTAGAGGAGGTGAGTCTTGCCATGCAGTCGCTCCAAAATAATAACGCGCCCGGCGCTGACGAGATCCCAGCAGAACTGCTGAAGCATGGTGGAACGTGCCTGACCAACGCTGTACATGTGCTACTGCTGAAAATATGGAACGACGAGGTAATCCCCTAAGATTGGCGCAAAAGCATAATCTGCCCAATCCACAAAACGGGTGACAAGCTGAAGTGTGAGAATTACAGGGGCAATATCATTAGTTTGTACAGCCTATAAGATATTATCGAAAATTCTTGAAAAGAGAATTAATCCGTACGCAGAACGAATCATTGGCGAGTATCAAGGCGGCTTCAGATCTGGTCGCTCACCGACCGATCAGCTTTTCACAGTGAAGCTACTACTCCAAAAGTGCTGGGAATATAACATCGACGTATACCAAATCTTTGTCGACTTCAAGCAGGCATACGACAGTATCGATCGAAGTGTACTGTACAATATTATGCTGAATTTTGGTATACCGGCAAAGCTAGTGCGAATCACAAGGATGACGATGACTAATACTGTCTCGCAGGTCAAATTCAGAACCGACTCACTGACCTATTTGAAACTCGTACTGGACTTAAGCAGGGCGACGGGCTGGCGCCGACGCTCTTCAACCTGGCTTTGGAGTATGTAATTCGAGCCATGAATATGGACAGCAGCGGAACGCTACTCATCAAGTCGACTCAATTAGTAGCGTACGCCCACGACATCAACATTATGTCTCGAAGGTTGGGTGATGCAGAAAGCCTTCTGCATAACCTCAATAATGCCGCAAAGGAAGTTGGACTACATATCAACGAAAGCAAAACAAAGGCCATGATGCAATCGAAAACAAGGACGCCAGCAAATTCAAGCATCACAGTGGGGGACCTTAATATCGAGTATGTAGACAACTTCAACTATCTGGGTTGTAGCTTATCAAAGGACGCCAACGAAACCGACGAAATTAAGCGACGGATACAACGAGCCAATAAGACATATTTCTCGGTCCTCCCTATAATTAATTCGAAACTTGCGCACAGGAACACGAAGCTCCGCGTGTACAAAACGATCATCCGAACCGTGCTATGTTATGGCTGCGAAACATGGACCCTTACCCAAGCCTCCGAAATTTTTCTAGACCGATTCGAACGAAAGGTCCTTCGGTGAATTTTCGGGGCCGTTCGCGAGCGAGACCAATGGCGTATACGGTACAACCATGAGTTGTATCAATTGTACGATGAGTTGGAAGTATCGAAAATCGTGAAGCTTCAACGCCTGCAATGGGCGGGGCATGTACAACGGATGGACGATAATCGCATGCAAAAGAAAGTGATGAACGCACAACGAATTGACGGAGCGAGGTTGCGTGGACGACCGAGAGCTCGCTGGGATAACTCCGTAGGTGAAGACGCCCACCAGCTGCTGGGCTTCCGAAACTGGAGGACAAGGTCACGTAACCGCGACAATTGGTGGTCAACGATTCAGGCGGCCAAGGCCCGACGTCGGGCTATCGTGCCACATTGATGATGATGATGAAGTGAAAAACCAAACATAGTATTAAGCCGTGATTGCCATTTGGATAGTACACTCGTTTGGTAAATATGACGCTGATCGTAGGTAATGGCATTAGTGCAGTCAAAATATCCCAATTCAGACCTCCAAATAGAAAAAATTCGAGTAAGGCTAATTTTTGTTGTTTTTGATTCAGTAGGGTGCCAGGAGTCTAAAACTCACTGTGCTAAGAAAAATGTTGATCCCAAAGGTCCCAAAAAGGACAAAAAATTACACTAATTAATCCTTCATCAGAGGTGGGCATGCGAAGGTGTCATATCATAGGGGACGCCGAGTAAATTACATATACGGCGTTTGTTTCCCGTTTGAAGGACCCTCAACGAAAAAAATCGCGTTTGAATGGAAAATGTTCGATTTTCCCGTAACTTATCATTTGTATTTTTCCAAAGCCACAACTACGTTGTCACTTTTTTTTCATTTTTTAGAATCAATAAATAGCTGAAGATTCTACCATTCATTTTACTAGGAAAACATTTGATCGGCAGGCTCTGAAAAAGGACAAGAGGACATTATTTAATCCTTGATTCTAGGTTAACATGCGGAATAGTGTCATATCGAAGGAGACGTTGAGTACATTACATTAGAAAATTGCAATTAAGCCGGATCTTATTTCCAAACGAATGACTATTGCTATACAACGAGGAGTTACAGGAATGTTTTTCTTATGAACTGGCGCCCTTTCCACTTTTTTTAGTTAAGCCGGTATGCATAAAGGAACAAAATCTAAAATTTTCCAAGAGTTTGGAATATTATCCTAAGAAAGTTATTTCAGTATCACGTCGTTTTTTTGTGATTATGGTGGATTTCTACTGCATAAAGTGAAACTACCTGCTACCTTTGAGGCAATTTCCCAAAGATATGTTTCCTATCTCCAACATATCATTACCCCGAGGAAAAAACTAGTTGTATTCGATGGCTACCCTATTTCTAGTACGAAAACTGCTGAGCGAAATAGACGCACTACAAAGCTATAGGTTCTCTGGAGATTATTTTTGATTTAACAACGACCTTTACAGGCAATCGGAAAATTTTTGTAGCTAATCAAACAATCCATTGGTTTACTTGAGGGTTATTTACGGAACTCAGGGATTGATGCGCAAATGGAAGTGGAAGATGCCGCCGTAGGTATTGTTGACGCCGTTTCTTGCAATATGAAAAGGTCGTTATTGTGGGCGAAGACCTAGACCTTTTCATTGATTTTAACTGGTATAGAGACCCAAATATTGGAAACGTATATTTGAAGAAGCCTGGAAGAGGGAGCCAACAAGATAAAATTTAGGCTCCCTTTTCTCTTAAACATAGCCTTGATATAGCGGAAAATTTGTTATTCATTCATGCGTTTAGTGGCTGCGATACAAAATCAGCATCCTTTGGTCACATCAAAATGTCCTTCATAGCAAAACTGATTCTGCACTTATTGTATCAGTGAAATACTTTACACGAACAAATTACTCGACACCGCGTTTTAAACGCTTTCAGTCGATAATAGGGAAAAGATACCTCGACATCAAAGCGTTACCGCCTTCTTCAGCAGCTGCCAAGCGGCATAATTTGCGAATATATCTTCAGGACCAAACCTGGCTAGGAAATGGGCTTTTGCATAATCCAGAGGATTGGAGCAGGAAATTTACCTAGTTCGGGTTAAAGAATCTGTAAAATTAGCAATTAGTACGCGCCCCGATGTCATGGCGGCCTGCAACAAGAAAAAATACCGGAATATAATATAAGGCACCCTACATTCTTTTAAACACATTTTGACACCCGTCACGATTACGTCTGATCAATGATTAATTCGTGTCCTTTTTGCGACCTTCCAGTTCAAAATTTTCTTTCGCCAAATGAATGGCAGAATCTTCAGTTATTATAGATTCTAAAAAGTTAAGTATGTAATGGCAACTTCATCCATAGTCATGGCTTTGAATTATTCATATGATAAATTACATAAAACACGAAAACTTTTCATTAAAACGCAACTTACTCTGTTGTCCTTGAAACTGGAAGAAAATAACGAGTATGTATTGTACTCGACGTCCTCTTTGTTCTAACACACCGCACCCCCACGTTCGTTCAAGGATTAATTAGTGTCCATTTTCAGAGCTTTCCGTTTAAATATTTTCGTAGCAAAATTAATGATATAATCTGCAGTTATTATAGATTCTAAATTGGTTGGCAACTTGAATTATATTCGCGTAGTTATGGCTTTGGAAAGATACAGATGATAAGTTACAGGAAACACGAAAATTTTCCATTCAACCGCGATTTATTCCGTTGAGGGCCCTTGAAACAGGAAAAAAACACTGGATATGTAATACACTCGACTTCTCCTTTGATATGATACCCCGCATGCCGAATTTTTGAAAATTACCTACTGTTACTTTTCAAAAATATTCTTTTCATGCAGTATTACTAAACCATGTAAGGCATTTTGGAACAACCGGAAATATTTTTGGCGATTAGGAGTTCGGTTCACCCACTAATGCAATTTATCCTCGTTACGGTAAACTTGCGTTTTCAACAAGAAATTTTAAAGTAATTTTTATCAAAAATGCAAAAAAAATAAAGTAACGCACATAACGGAACGGAAGCTTTCGAAACACTTTCCGAAATGTCAAATTCCACGGAAATCTAAGTTGTTTTGAATTCGGTTGGCGTTTTGTTTCGTCTTGTCATTCGATTTTGTTCAAAAACCATTTCGGAATCTATTTATTTCCCCATCCATCTACGCCAATTTCTTTTTTATATCTTTCGTACATTGTACAAAGTGCATAGTTTCAAATTTGACATTTGATGTTTCGGAACGGAACGTATGTGGCCATCTAATGAACGCCACGGAACGGAAAGAAACGGTACGTAACGTGAACGTTCTGGTTTACACTTTAGTTGAAAGTTGTTTAACAATATCGGAAATAATTAATATACGTCAGTTGATCAATGAAAATCGATCAATTATTTGCAAAAAGTATGCAACGGGCCCTGGTTTAAAATCAATTTCCACAGCATAAAATACGTACAAATCATCAAGGTCTTACTACGGCGAAAGCTATTGAATGGAACTTTCTACTGTCAAATTGTTGTTGTTCGGACTGGACTTTATCACGTAATTAACTTTTTTCTAAGGTTGTTTCGCAGCACTATCTGAAGGCTAAGGTTTATATCGAGGAACCTAAACCTCTTAAAGAAGTGGTTAACATACACCACTAAAGTTGTTATGATAGTTCAATTTGACCATGACCGTCCTATACCGTGTTGCTAAAACAGAAGATTCTCATGAGGATCGGACACAAGCTGGAGGGATTTCCTTACTTTTGCCAACAATTTTAACGTCTATCTCAACCAAATATATGCTGGTCTTGAGGTTTTTCAATTCTATAGTAGTTCTGCCTGGTTCGCAGTAGAGATTTTGGTCATAGTATTTCTCGCTTAAGCTGTCTGGTAGGGTGGCTTCAGAAAGGAGATGGTCAGCTGACTATTAAAAGGTAGAAAAATCGACAGCATTCTTAATTTCGTTCTATATATAAAAATTTTCATTTCGCTTTATTATTGTTCTGATCGGCTACGATGAATCCCGAATGTACGTACAAGCTGTTGATAAGTATAGCATAGGAGAACGAAAAACAGTCAGTTAAGGTTTATTTTCCTCGGCACGACTCCAGCGGCTCTAGCGACAGCGACTTGCTCATTCCATATAAAAATTCGTTTTTAAGGAACGTTGTCCTCGACGGGGCCGCACGACAGCGACTTGCTCATTCCATATAAAAACTCGTTTCTCTCTCATTTTAAAAACGAGTTTTTATATGGAATGAGCGAGTCGCTGTCGTGCAGTCGTGTCGAGGAAAATGTACCTTTCAGGTTTGTGTTCGTAGAGACGACTCATGGGATCATTGCTCAGCGATCGTAGTTTTGCATCCAATTTCGAGCCGTATTTAAATATTTTTTGAATGGTTCTACTTTCCTAGTATCGACTATGGACTAAAGGAACATGTCTGTAAAGAAAATATACCCATATAGTGCTCAAAACCGGTGGTTTCACTTCGATCGCTGAGCGATGATCCCATGAGTTGTTTCTACGAACACAAACCCTTAGAATGAGAGAAAAATGAGTTTTTATATGGAATGATCGAGTCGCTGTCGCTAGGGCCGCTACAGTCGTGTCGAGAAAAATGTACCTTTAGTGCTGCGAGCGCGCACCGCGAGGCCCCCTAGTGATTTTAAAAAAATATAGCCTTTCATATTTTTTTTTTAATTTTACGCTCACATAATCTCTCAGCGCTTTATTCTATCATTATGGAATGTATGGGGCCCTGATTAATGAATGAATGAGGGAATTTCAATCAAACTTCTTACCTTATCCCCTTTTTACGAGTTTCGTACACTGACATTATCTTCGCATTGCGCACATTTCGATCGCTTTACATTTTGAAAGAAAATTCAACAAACCATCACGAAAACAAAACTGCACTCCATTCACTACTTTAAATTGCGAAATATTGTCTACGAACGAAATTATAAACGAATGAAATAAAAACACCACACTCCCGAATGTCATTACTTGCCGCTGCCGGTTGCGGTAACCATCCCCGCCAATCACTAAAGTTTTCTGGTTAGATAAAATTTACCGCTTCTTCCTTCCGTCCTTCAACTAAAAACTCTTGACATGCAATTTCCAATTCTATACTCGCGATCGAAAGCTTTTCCACAGTTCATGTAGCAGTCCGCTGGCGCCTCGTTCGTGCATATTGTAACGGATTTACGACTGCGAATAATATTCATTTCGCTTTAAATACCGGAAAAAACTAATCTGAATTTAATTAAAATGTCAAAAACGTATTTTTTCAAGGACATTGCATTTTTTGTCAATGAAAACAGAAAATATTCGTGCAAGCGCTCTAGTAAAAGCCGTTGAAAAACAGTTTCGACTGATCTTCAGCCGTGTTATCTTGTGAGCGGTGGCGCCGCGCCGCGGCTTATTATCCAAATTAGTGGCGGTTTCCATCATAGCTAACGGAAATGCAACAAGAACTTTCTCAAGCTGAATAACACCTGAAAGAACGATGACGGGTCGTGAAGTGCAAAATTTATAAACAAACTTAATGGCGGAAGTAGTGCACGCTGTACGGTCGGTGGTTGTTATTTTGGTTGTTTCTTCGGTTTCCGAAGACTCTACGATGAATTTATTGTGGTGAAGTGTGTTAATGAAAAGTTTGCGTGGAATCGTAATTGCATCATGGAAATAAGTTTTTGCTACTGTTATGAGTTGTGATGCGATGTTTTTGAAATCAGGTGAGTGTGTTGCGAATTTACAGTCTAGACTCGGTAATCCGTATAATCCGGACTACTAAATTTTTCCACTTTTAGGAGGTTTTCACAGTTGTACTTAATCTGGCCAGATTACGTGATCTACGGTGTGGTGAGTTTAAAAATGTATGAAATTTGACAGCTCAAATTAAGTAATTTGCACAGATTACGTAATCTGGCCGTAAGTGTGAAAGCCTCCTTAGTGTTATCTGACACTATAAATCGGATATTTGAGCTTTTCCGTGTGTAGTGGCACATTTGGGCCCATTCTCTCGTAGATCTTATAGAATGATTAGTCTTATCGCCCAGAGAAGGAAGACACACACAAAAAAAGCTTCTCCATTATATTGAATTGATTTTTTGTTAATTTTGCATAGTTATGATATCTTTTGCTTATTTACGCTGTTGGATGAAAGTGCGCAATGATTTTCTCAATCTAAGATGATGGCTTAAACAAGCAAAATATGGCGTAGCTATGCAAAATAAACAAAAATTCCATTCAATACAATGGAAAAGCTTTCTAAATATGGTGTGTGTCTTCTCTACGCGATAAGACTAATCAGCAGACAGGTACTGAATAAGAGCTATCAGAAACCCGGCCTTGGTCTGCGGTACTTACTTACGCGACGGTTCGGCAAATGATATGATGCTGACTAATTTCAAGTTTCTATTTTTAAATTATGTCGGCTGTTTTTCCCCAGAAAAATTTTTGTTTGCTTTCACATTTTTGTTATATGCTGTACCATAATAACCTATACCAATGGTCGGCAAACTTTTCCGCGAAAGGAGCCAAATTTAACCATGCATTAATTACCATTACTTCTGTGAATCACATTTTCATTAAGTTATTATGTTGGGCCATTTACTCATAAATTTTACCAGTCTATGGGCCAGTTGAATTGAATTTTAGTTTATTTCGCATAGTTATGCCATATTTTGCTCGTTAAAATTCATCAAATCTCACTGTGCGGCTCCTTTCCGAACGATGGGTACCCGAAAGTGACTTGCTTGTACTCAGTCTAGGCATGAATGCGATTAAGGACGTTTAGAACCACTTCAAAAAAGAAGTCTAAGACAAAAATCTAATGCCTTTCTTTTGATAAAATTAGGGGGGTTGAATTGGGAAAATTGTACGATAGTCCTTAAAATACCACATCAATCGTAATCAAAATAACTTTTGATTTACATGAAACTGCTATTAATCTTAAAGTAGGCAGTACCCAATTTCTAGGCAAATGAATACTTAATTTCACCGGCTATGCTGTACGGGTTTCTGGAAGTAGTAAGTTTGATTATATCATTCCTATTATTCGCATTTTTCTGTCTGTTAGAGTTTCTTCCGTTGAAACATGTTACCGTAATGGTCATATATAACGCGAGATTAAACACGTATTGATAAATGTTTCAATGAACTTTGCGTCAATTTGACTTGCCAATTCTTGTTCAAACGAATGACTTCTTTTGCATTTCTTTTTCGAGTTGCATTTGTTAGGCACGCAATAAAGCTGTTTCCTAGTGCAATATTGTCCGGCACTCTGTGATAAAGACACCATTGCCACAATAGATCATTTATACACAGCGCCCGCTCTAGCACTTACGCCGCCCCGGGCATGAGGACAAATTGCCGCCCCTTAGGTACTGTACCAAACAGATTGATAGTAGATATCCATAATCCATACTATCTAGATCAGTGGTTCCTAATCTTTTTTAGTTCGTGCCCCTTGCGTAAATAAGTTGTAAGTTCTGGGTCTCTTTTCACATTTTAAATTGTTTGAACTTTTTTTTGTTAGTCCAGCCCACATTTTGGCCATTTTTAGAACTATTTAATTTCGTCGTGAGTTCGGCCGTCACAATGGCTTCGTCGGGCACGAAAAATGATATCACCGCAGCGACCGTTCAGCTATCATTTCAGCTAGGTACCCTTAACCCTTTCGCTCCCAATGATGCCATATGGCATCATGAAATTTAATAATTTTTCATAGAAAATGTAAGAAAAAAATTTTAACTTTTTGTGTGACATTAGACTCTCCCAATAGTGTAATACCTAGTTGGTTTTTTTCAGCGTGAAATTTTTGGTTTTGGGATGTTATTTTTAATGAAATTTTAGAGAAGGTTTGACGACTGTCGTAAAGTCGAAAAACTGATTTATCCACTTCCCCATATTTCCTAATAGTAATCATTTTATGCAAATCATTTTAATGGTTTTATTTTGTAAAGAGGTTGTTGTAAGAGAAAATCAAAAGATTTTTCGATTTTTTTTTTAGGAAAACCCTATAAAGTGGTTTTGCATGAGCATGATGCCATATGGCATCATTGGGCGTGAAAGGAAAATCAGCAAGTCCCCTATTCATATAAATGCTAGCTGCCTGCTGTATGAAAGGTACCCTTAGTTTTTATCCGAATGAGCTAATTTTTGGTGGGTAGGGTGATTATGAGCTCCAATCGCAATAAACCAAAATTTAGCACTCTACTCTAATTTTGGGGGGCTTTATGGACATGTCCTTTCGCCAAATTCGGATAAGGGGGGTCATTGATCGGAGAGACTCAATGTTTCTCCCCAAATAATATTGAACTTATTGTGAATACTTGTACGAAATTTTACGGCTGAACTAAAATTTTTTCAAGAGTTATGGGGCTTTTAAAAAAGGTATAAAATGTAAAAGTTCTAATTTATTCTGAAGCTAGCGCCGAATCATTGAATAGATCTCTAATGTGTTATATATCATTGCAAAGATAATTTTATGTATTTTTTTTCGTTCTCAGACTATTTTTCTATATCTTTTTTCCTTTTTGAAATACTCGCAAAAAACGAAAAATTACCCCATTTTCCCCTTTCCCCCTTTTTTAAGGTTGCGGAACCCCAATCGGTTGGGACTTTTTTTCCCATAATCTGGGGGTCGTCACCAACCATTCTGCAAAAGAAATTCCGATGTAGGATTTTTGCCGACCAAATATCTCATTTTTCACACGGAATTTGCTAAGTGCCCTTTCAGTCCCAATGATGCCATATGGCATCATGCTCTAATTTGTTAACTATAGCGCTTAAAAAATTTTTTTTCAAGAAAATATCATAAAAGATGCCTACTGAACGACATAATGTTGTTAGAAAAATTCTATTCCATTGACGCGAAGGTTTGCCGAATTGTATTTAAATTATGCTGCGAAATGTCAATGTATAGGAAACAATTCCAAACAAATTATTGATGAAAATAATGCCTTTGAGGATAACATTTCTCACAAAGGAGTCTGTTTTAAACGCCTTACGCCTGCCGTCCATTACCTGCTTCGAGCGGCGCGGCGCTACCGCGTTTAAAGCTTTTCCGAATGTTAACACTTTCCCGGACACAACGTCTATAGACGTCCAATTTTGAGCATTTGACCATACAAATCGTGTCAAATTTTGGCGTTGTGTCCGGCAATGAGTTAATGACGTAACCAAGCAAAATATGGCGTAACTATGCAAAATAAACAAAAATTCCATTCAATACAATGGAAAAGCTTTCTGAATATTGTGTGTGCTTATACCTTTTACTAGTAAAAGCTTTTTTTTCGCACATTTTGTGAAAGCTTTGCCGCTGGAGCGCCGCGCCGCTCAAGTTTACGCTTGCAGTGGACGAGAGCCCTTAATGTGCTCAGCGTTTATTCGACTCCCTATTTCCCATTTCATAGAAAGGAAACCGCAGACCTTTCCACTAAATCGAAATGGATATTGATTTGTTTGATCTTGTTTTTTATTCGAGTGCTAGCCAAAAACCCGCCCCTAAAATTTAGCGCCCCGGGCGACCGCCCGGCTCGCCCCCCCTTAGAGCGGGCGCTGTTTATACATCAGTCACATCATACGCCACAAAGGACGATATAAGCGCAATATTACTCACCGAAGCCTGTTTGCGTTAATGCGATAGAGCTTCACTGGCCAACAGAGATGATGATTTCAGATTGACATTAAACGTCTTATCCCACACACTTTCGGGACATTCCAAGACGGGAACAAATCAAATTCTTCCAATGGATTGACGACAACGTTGGTCACAAGAATCTCGAGTTGACCGAATTTTCTTATACATATGTACATATAAATTGTCTCATCAATTAGGGCAGTGTGCTCTGATGCATTTCCCATTATTCTTCAAGGCGAGCATTCTTTTATTTGTGTATGTTCTTTTAAAGAACATTTTATGACAATTTGTTTGTACATTTTGTATCGGAATTTTTAAAGCCGCAATTACTCTTTCATATTTAGCAACACTCCCAGTCACTTGAATAGGGACAAACTTTTCGAGAGTTGTTTATCTCAAAATATCATTTTCCTTGCAGCAGAGAGCATAAGTCAGTATTTGTTTACAAAGGCTATTATGTTGCTCACAGTTTGCCAGAAAAAAAGTGAGACATTTAATAACAACAGTTATGTTTCATCAACATTATGCTGATGCAGTAATAAATTCTACGTTCAAAATTGGGTCACTTGAATAGGGACAATTGCGATTCGGTCGTTATTTCGAAACTTCTAGCGTCATATCCTAACTGTTTTTGTTTTAATCCACTCAGATTGTGTTTTGACTTTAATTTTTGTAAGTTTCGGTAATCATGGGTTGAGCAAAAGCATTAAATACCGCTCAAATGGCTCAAAACGATGTTTTCAGAAATGAACAACCTAGTTTACGCGAAATTTCGAAAATAGTGAAAAAAGTAAATCGGTTGTGTTTAACTATTTAAAAAATAAAAGTGGATAAGGACGAAACATGAAAGGGCGTACGCGAGGTGCTCAAACCGCCAAAGACAAAAGGGCAATTCTGCGAGCCGCCTCTAATTTTGCACTATCAGCGGCTATAATTGGAGCTAAAGTCGGCGTTACAGCTAGCTTATCAACAGTGCAACGTGTAATAAGGAGTTCCTCACACCTAAAACGAAAGAAAATTCAGACAAAAATCAGATACAGCTCCCAAAACCATGACGCTACCTTCTCTGCTATGATGCCTTGACAGAAACCGTTCGTTTTCACGTAGATCGTGGAAATAGAAATGGAACCCATCTAGGCCATCCAGGTTGACTTTCTTTTCATCCGAAAAAACTACCCTGTTCCACCCCTGTCGCCATGACATATTTTGGCGAGCAAAATCCAGAGGATGGCTTCTCCTCTTTGCGTCTAACGGTGCTTTTTCTTAATTTTCTTGAATTTTCTTTCGTTTTAGGTGTGAGGATTCCACAATAATGCCTTCTAATTGTATTGTGACCATAGTGAAGAGCCCATTTAAAAAATAAATAGTTTCTTTTCGTAAAAATGCGACAGTAAAAAAAAATATATACCAATAATAATGACACAGTCGAAACTAATTAATTACGAGACTCACCTTAAGTAAGACACATTAATCACAGTTTAATTGGCTTAAGTTGATTAAGCATAAAGAAAACAAAACGGTACAACTATTTTAAAAGGGAATGACTTTCCCACCTGCAGCTATACGGCTTGCACGCGATAAAGTAATTTTAATAAAGCATAAATAATGTATTCGAAAATATTTCGCTTCTATACACACCCATGGTGGATTCCTGATGTATGATATATGTACAGTGCTGGAAAAATTTTATGGGTTTTGATGGGTATATGATAAAATATTATAAGTTATGGAGTGGGGAGTATTTTTTTTTTACTGGGGAATAACATAGGGTATGTGCACTTTTTCAAATTAATGAAATTGGGTGAGTTGATTATGTCTTGTTTCAGAGTGGAAAGAGAATTAAACACAGGAGGTTTGGCAAAATCAAGTGAAAATCCTGGTCTTGAAAAGGGTCCATTATTTAATTATCCAAAGGTTTTTTGTTTTACCGGGATCGAAATGGAATTTAACTTTATGTGTTGTATTGCCGCATTTTTGATCCACGAAAAATAAAATGATAGCCAATGTTTTTCTATAAAATAACTGATATATTTCGGGCAACTGCCCATCATCAGGGTCTTAACATCTATGAATAACATGACTAAATTAATTAATAAATGAATAGATGAACGAGACGAAGGCTAATTTCGGGCGCGGCCGAAATTTGGATACCCTTCGCTCCCCCGGGCTAAAAGTTTTTTCTGGCGTTCCTATGACTTGTGTTCAATTCTCCCCGCTTCCATGCTTTTCCTTGAATTTTCACATAAGTGCCGGGCGAAGATTTATTGGGGGAAGCGGGGGACGTGCGTTTCTTAGAAGAACCAGAAACGAAGTGTATGTGTGGGGGGGGGGGGGGGGGGGGTTGTACGGCAACCCTATGAACGCATGGCCTTTCCTTGAATTTTTACGTATGTTTGTGGCATCAACTAAAACATATTTCTATGAGATTTGGTTGAAATTGGTGGACAAAGAACCTAATTTAGGGGTTGGGTTTATATGCCAGCCCCATGACCCCAATGGTCCGATTAATTTCATTTTTCAATCAAAATACATTTCCATGAGGTTCGGTTCAAATTTGTATGCAAATTAAAAAGTTTTTCTTAGTAAAATTTTATTTGGGGGAATAGGTTTGTATGGTAGCCCCATGACCACATGGTCCGACTCCATCTATTCATACATATGTTTTGTGTCATCAATAGAAACACATTTGTCTGAAGTTTAGTTGAAATTGGTGTATAAATAAAAAAAAAATTCTTAGAACTTAATTTGGGGAGCTAGGTTTGTATGACAGCCCCATGACCCCATTGTCCGATTTGGTCCATTTTTACATATGTTCCGTGCTATCACTAGAAACACATTTGCACGAAATTTGATTGCAATCGATGAGAAAATAAAAAAGTTTTTCTTAGAAGAGCCTTATTTGGGGGACTAGGTTTGTATGGCAGCCCCACGACCCCATTGTGCGATTTGGTCGATTTTTACATATGTTGTGTGTCAGCAATGAAAACACATTTGTATGGAATTTGATTGAAATTGGTGCATAAATAAAAAAGTTTTTCTAAGAAGAACCTAATTTTTGGGGAGTAGGTTTGTATGGCAGCCCCACGACCCCCTTGTCGGATTTTACCGATTCAAACATACAAACTGCCTGCAACAAAAAGAAGCCTCTGTGCAAAATTTCAGCTCCATAGCTTTTAAACTGGCCGAGCAAAACGCGTCGCAACAGACAGACAGACGGACAGACGGACATCGTCCAATCAACTCAGCTCGTCACGCTGATCATATATATACATATTTTGTATGGTCGGAGATGCTTCCTTCAATGCGTTACAAACTTCATGACAAAGTTAATATACCCTTTTCGCTTAGTAAGCGAAGGGTATAAAAAGTATGTACCTAATATATATGAAAGAAAGTCGTGTTAGCTACACCATTTATAACTCAAGAACGGCTGGACCGATTTCCATAGTTTTGGGTTTGTTAGATTAGGCTCTGGCCGAAATTGCAGAATAGAATAGAATTGAAACACGCGAAAAATTGGCAATGAGCAAGAATACACAATGGGTTCTTTTTCGCCTATTTCTGCGTGTATTTCTTTAATATATGAGCAGATTTCAGTAAATTTGCTTCAAAGGATTAGTCTCTAACCACAGTAGCAGGACAACTATTGAGACATATGAAAAATTCACAATGGACACAATTATGAAGACAATTCTTTTTCACATACTTCTTTACGTATTTCTTGAACGAATTACAGGAATTCGCTGTGACTCCACCGGATGGCCGGAATAGCAGTATAACCATTGAAATTTGCAAAAAATTCACAATGAGCAACAAGTCACAATGAGTTTCTTTTGCGCAAATTTTTGTTTATATTTCTTGAACGTCTTAGCTAATTTTTGGAAGATTTTCCTGCCGAAATATCCGAATAATATCAAAAGCAGAACAAATCTTCACAAACCTGGAAAATTGGCCAGCAGACTCCAATTGAAGCCATCCATCCTGAAGATAATTGCGTATTCAGTTTTGTTTTTTGTGTTGCCGGAATCGTGCATTGAATTAGGTGCAATTTTTGTATTTCCTCCAGTGCGATTCACGAGTTTCAAATAAAAGTTAATTTTCGTTTAATGAAACCAATATTTCGGGCAAAATGCCCATCATCAGGGTTTACTATAAGATAAACAAAAATTATATAACTTTAACATTTTCTTTACATTAGAAATAAATAAATTCAAACGTTTACCTATTTTCTATTTTTTAAAAATCTAATCCAAACAAAGAATTTTTTCCGAACAAAGAATGACAATTAGCTAGTTGACAGAACATTTAGATGTTACGTTTTTTTGGACGATATGTGACATGTGTAAGTACTAGGTGGTATATAATGTAGTACAATCAAAAAGTATAATTATCGTTCAGTCCAAATTGAATTAAATTATAATAAGTATTGGAATAATCTTTTTTGTCACTTTTTTCATTGCACGCTGTTTCTTCGAATTTAATTATTTGATTGACCTCTTTAATTTGTAGTTTGGTTTTATTTTTATCGCTGGATAAAACTTTGGCCTCCTTGAAATTGAATTGGTGTTTGTTCTTAATCGCATGTTTGGCTAAGGCCGACAAATTATTATTAAGGGTCTTTTTCGTATCATTCTCATGTTGTGATAAACGAGTTCCTAGCTTCTGTATTGTTTCACCCACGTAAGTTGCTTCGCAATTTTCGCAATCTATCTTATAAACTACACCTGATTTTTCTTCTTTAGGAATTTTCGACTTAAGGTTGGTGAACATAGTCTTGTTTTTTAGGTGTGGACGCATGGCTAAATCCAAGTTTGGAACGAAGTATCTACATCGACGAGATATCGATTCACTTAGCTTAGGCACGTAGACAAGAGATGCGAACATTTTGTCCGAGTCTGCTGGACGAGCTTTCGAGCTTTCATCTGATGACAGGAAGGCGTAGCTAATCGTATTGGCATTCCGATTTTGTCTAACTTCGCCAATCATTTTATCAATTAACGCCAAGGGATAGTTATTGTTGGCAAGAATCTCCTTTATTCGTACTAAATTGTTATTCCAAAATTTTCGGTGGCTTATTTTGAAAACTTTACGAATAAATTATTTTGCTACATTCGTCTTCATTTTCGCTGGCTGGTTCGAATAATAATTGAGTAGTCTATTCGAGGCAATTGGTTTATGGAACCAGTTTGTAATGACACGACAATTGTTAGTTCGGTGTAATGTTAGGTCCAAATAATCAAGTTTGCCGTCTTGCTCACATTCATATGTAAATTTAATATTTGGATCGTATTCATGTAGAGCATCGAGGACCTTATCGATTTTATCTTCAGGAACAGCTGTAATGTGATCGTCTACATATGAAAACCAGAACAATGGTACGAAATCTAGTTTAAACAACGCTTCATTAACAAGATCTTCTAGCACTCCTTCGACTAATATTGGTGCAAGACTTGACCCCATAAATAAGCCAGATTTCATTGAATACAGATTACCTTTGTAACTTAGGTAATTGCAATCAATGAGACAGAATTTAAGTAGGTTTAAAAATACTTTTTTGGGGATTTTGGTATATTGGCTGACGCATTTATCAAAATCTCTCTCTATAAGACGCAGAGCTAAGTCTGTTGAGATATTTGAAAAACAATCTGTTACATCAAATGATACCAGTTTGTGATTGGTTGGTATTGTTCTTTTAATGGCGTGTTTTACAAATTGTTTAGAATTCTTTAGAGCGAAATTAGATTTAAACGCCATCCTTAAGATGTTAGCAAGGAATTTTGACGTTTTATATGCCACAGAATCTACCGTCGAAACAATTGGTCGTAATTTTCGATCAGCTTTATGAATTTTCAGCTGACCAAATATACGTGGTGGAATCGCTACATACGTTCGTAGGTTTTTAGCTTGTTTTTCCGTAATAAATTCGTGACATTTATTGTTTAAAGTTGATATCAGACGATTGTTCTTCCTTTGCAAGTAAGCAGTAGGATCAGAATCTAATTTAACAAATTTGTTGGTATCATTTAACAAAAATTCCATTTTATCCTCATATTCGGTCTTGTTGGCAATGATGGTGATATTGCCTTTATCACTCGTAGAGATGTAAATTCCCGGATGCTCTTTGAGAAATTTCGATGTTATCTTTGCAGCTTTAAAGAGAAAATTGTCGATGCGATTAAATTTTCTCTGAGTAATCGTGTAAGTGAGTTGTGAGCGCATATGTTTTCGTATATGCTCGTCAGCATATCTCGATATTATATACACAGCAAATTTTATTTCCAGTAAAAATGCAACTAGACGAAATCCAGTGATTTTTTCTACTGATAAACCAGCAAAAAATTAAATTTCACTTAGATTCTACTAAAAAAAACTAGATTTCTAGTTTACACCTGAAATCTAGAGAAAAAACACTAGAAAATCAACTAAATTTGCTTCGCCACTGCTTTTCCAGTCCGAACCTGGTCTGGGTTTCTAGTGAAAAGCTAAGATAACTAGAAATCCAGTAAAACTGTTTAGAAATGCAGTGAACTAAAAGTATAATCTAGCGAAATCCGAAAAAAAACTTGACTTTCAGTTATTTTCACTAGACTTTCAATTCAACATCTTAGAGTAATGAAAAAAAAAAAACGTTAGGAAATATATTTATGGAGGCTATGCTACTCCCTTTCTAGTTCCCAACATCCTCAAAATCTAGTGAAAACAATTCATTTCAGTTTAAAAAACGAAATATAAATTAATTTCTAGTGATTTTCACTAGATTATCAATTCTTAAAATTTATCGCTGGTTTGTTCAACTTCGTGCACGGTCTTGTATCGCATTCGCAGTTTAGCCGTCACCGTGCGTGTAAGTAACATTGTGCCCAACATTCCTTCCCTGTTCGCGTTCGGTAGAGTGCTCAAGTGGTGTCGCCATCGCCAATTTGCCAGTGGACGATCCGTGCAACAAGCGGTATGAGATTTGTGATTTGTGTCACCGTGTGTGTTTTGTGTTTGTGTTTGCTCGCGTTAAAAAAAATTGAAATTTCGCCATATTGCCGGTGAACATTGTGCGCAATATTTCTTCCCGGCTCGCGTTCGGCAGAGTGCTCGACATCGCCACATTGCCAGTGAACGGTCTGTGCAAAAAGCACACAGATTTGTGTATAGTGTTGACCGTCACCGTGTTTTGCTCGCGTTCAAAAAATATATGAAATATATGTATGAAATATATGTAATTAAAGCATTTTTCTATGTTATTTTATAGGTAAAATAAAAAAAAGCAAATACTTTATAAGTAAAACTGGACTATTATTTTCTACTACTGAAATTCTAGTGACTTTGAGGCTTCTTTCTCTAAAATTCCAGTATGTTTTCCCTGCTTATTCCATTTATTTTACTAGAATATTGTTTCTAATTAGGGAGATTCTAGCGATTTTTCAGTTTCATTCACTGGAATATTGGTGTTTAAACTCCTTATTTTCTAGTTTTTCTCACTGAATTTATGCGGAAGACCTACTGTTTATTCCGTTCACTTTACTAGATTTCGCTTTACAATTAATCTTCTATTCTAGCAAACTCAACTAGAATCTCTATAAAATTTTACTAGAAAACCGTGAAAAAACAACACAGAATTCTAGCAAATTCAACCAGAATCTCGTTAAAAAACAACACAGAATTCCAGTAAACTCAACTAGAATCTCAATATAATTTCGCTAGAAAACCGTGAAAAAACAACACAGAATTCTAGCGAATTTAACTAGAATCTCGTGAAAAACCAACACAGAATTCTAGCAAACTCAACTAGAATCTCAATACAATTTTACTAGAAAATCGTGAAAAAACAACACTGTATTTCTAGTTGAACGTTTTTCACTAGAAATTCTAGCGGTCATTTTCTAGTGACCTTTTACTAGAATCTAGTTGAAAAAAATTTAGTGTGTACTCAATGTCAGTAACAAGCTCTAGCGTTGGAACTCGTTTTATTGGCAAAGCGAATTTTGGTCCCATACTGAGTAGAATTAACATTTCTCTTGGAACATCGGTATTCGAAACGTTTTTGATGAAATTTTCATCTACATGGATGTCAGCAAGAGGTTTTTGTTCAACTTGCAGGTTTGTAAACTTTCGATGTAGACGTTTGTTACTTACGTTTAGTTCTTTCATGTAGATCGGTGAACTGGAAATATCAGCTGGACAATTGTGATGCAAGTGCTTGATGGTGTAGTTGCAGTCAGCGATAAGCTAAGTGAATCGATATCTCGTCGATGTAGATACTTCGTTCCAAACTTGGATTTAGCCATGCGTCCACACCTAAAAAACAAGACTATGTTCACCAACCTTAAGTCGAAAATTCCTAAAGAAGAAAAATCAGGTGTAGTTTATAAGATAGATTGCGAAAATTGCGAAGCAACTTACGTGGGTGAAACAATACAGAAGCTAGGAACTCGTTTATCACAACATGAGAATGATACGAAAAAGACCCTTAATAATAATTTGTCGGCCTTAGCCAAACATGCGATTAAGAACAAACACCAATTCAATTTCAAGGAGGCCAAAGTTTTATCCAGCGATAAAAATAAAACCAAACTACAAATTAAAGAGGTCAATCAAATAATTAAATTCGAAGAAACAGCGTGCAATGAAAAAAGTGACAAAAAAGATTATTCCAATACTTATTATAATTTAATTCGATTTGGACTGAACGATAATTATACTTTTTGATTGTACTACATTATATACCACCTAGTACTTACACATGTCACATATCGTCCAAAAAAACGTAACATCTAAATGTTCTGTCAACTAGCTAATTGTCATTCTTTGTTCGGAAAAAATTCTTTGTTTGGATTAGATTTTTAAAAAATAGAAAATAGGTAAACGTTTGAATTTATTTATTTCTAATGTAAAGAAAATGTTAAAGTTATATAATTTTTGTTTATCTTATAGTAAACCCTGATGATGGGCATTTTGCCCGAAATATATTGGTTTCATTAAACGAAAATTAACTTTTATTTGAAACTCGTGAATCGCACTGGAGGAAATACAATAATTGCATCTAATAATTGCGTATTTCAGTAAAGTTCCACCCACAACTGAAGACTTCACCCTGCAATAACTGAATTGCTATTTCCATACCTGCGAAATTGACCAGAAGAAACAGTTCATTTTATCAGCAGGTTTTGCCTTTTTTGATCGATTTGGCGCATTTCGCTCTGCTTCCAACTTCTCAATCCTTTAAACGATATTGGAGCTCAATTTTGTGACAATTTTCATCTAAATTACAAATCTTCTGTTTTCTTCCGACAATGCTGCCATTTCGCCTCCAACATCCAGTGGTTCGGCCCAGAAGCCTCGATGCAAAAGCAGAATAAATACAGTTTCTGAACAACTGCATAGCATGAATACCCATCAAACGGAATATTTATACCGTTCTTTTCCTCCTTCGTTGGTCGGTCTTTTGCTGCCTAGTTAACTCTTGAGTACGCTTTCTCTGGTTGATCCTACGATGTTGATGTTGAACTTCCTCATGAATGTCCTTATTTACTGCTGCTTGTTCGCCATGAGCTTCTTGATTGTTTCGGTGTCGTACCAGTTCGTTGTCGCAGTGTCAAGAATATATTCTTTCTCCTTCTCGAAGCCGTTTTATGATAGCGGGTAAGTGTAAAACTTGTGAATCATTGAATTATATGCCGCGAGCTTTTGTATATGTATATGTATATGTATATGGGTGTGCTGATGTCCCCATGATCGCCCTTTGCTGTTGGCTTGCTATAGACTTTGAATTCGAGCTTACCTGTATTGTTGATGATCCGTACGTCCCAAAATGGCAGTGAGACTTGCTGTTCCATCTCTATACTAAATTGTGTTTTTGGGTGGATCCAGTTGATGTCCAGAAGTATGTTCATGGCGTCTTCCTTTCGGACTATGGCGAGGACGTCATCCACATATCGTATCCGCAGTATCGGCATTAAACCTTTTTTGTTCGACCAGCGACTCTATATGAGTCGTGAATATTTCGGCCAACAGTGGTGACATTGGGTTACCCATCGAAACTCCGGACGTATTCCTTGTGCTAAAAACTCTTCACAATTCTACATAGTTTAGGCCATTTCGGTAAGTACAACCGGTCTTTAATACAATCAACTGCTTTCGGCGCGTTTTTGTAAACCGTCACGGTAGTAATTTCGAGCTTCAAACATCGCGACATTATTGTACAATTACAATTCGTTAGGTGGTCGTCTCGTCGCCTAATTGCTTGCTCTTTGAATTACGGAGACTTGAATATCCCCGCATAAGGAGAGCATTTAGGGTAAGAAAAATAGCCTGCGGCGTAGCTCAGTATGAGAATCGTATCCCTCCCACTTGTGTATTCCTACTAAGTTTTCTTAATGTTTTCACCGAAGATGGTTTCCTACTCTTTTTTGAACAAAGAGTTGGATAATGAAAATTAGGATTAGCTGAATTGATCGTTCTCAATGGGTTTTCGAGCCCTGACATTAGCCACCGGAGCCGCTACACTGGTTTCGACTTTTTATGTAAAGTGAAGTAGTTAACATTTAGATAGTTTTACCAAAGAAATACTTAATTTCTCTAATCTTCGCAGCTGAAAATACTTATAAAATACGTTCATTTAACTACGTAAGATTAGGTAGAAGAAAAAGTTTAGTCGATACTTCCACAAAAGTTATTGATTGTACGAGTATACTATTCAAACAAAAAATTTAGCTACAAACAATCGTTCATATTTCCATGAAGTAGTAAGACTTGTCTTTAACACAATTTAGCTATCTAACATTGGTCAATTTATATATAATCAAAAGCTGTCTTTACAAATTAATTAATTGAATTTGCAAATATAGTAGATGTTTCAACTAATGACGAATATAAAAATTGTCCATATCTTCGTAGCTTTTTCAACTACATACGTAGAATCATAGACGGAAAATCAAACACGAACTTTAGTTGAATCAATTCAAGTTCGTCTTTGATTTTGCCAGCCTATGACTCTACGTAGTTGAAACAGCTACGAAGATATGGACAATTTTTCTATTCGTCATTATTTGAAACATCTACTATTTGCAAATTCAATTAATTCATTTGTAAAGACAGCTATTCATTATCTATAAATTGTTAAATGTTGGATAGCTAAATTGTGTTGAAGAAGAACTTTACTACTTCACGGAAATATGAACGATTGTTTGTAGTTAAATTTTATATTTGAATAAAACAATCAACAACTTTTGTGGAAGAATTGACTAAACTTTTTCGTCTAATCTTGCGTGGTTAAATGCACGCATTTAATAGTATTTTCAGCTGCGAACATTAGAGAAAACAACTATTTCTTTGGCAAAACTATCTAAATTTAAGTTAACTACTTCACTTTAGATAAAAAGTCTAAACCATTTTTTTCAGTGTGGGGAAGCTACCTTCTTGCATCCACTTTACGAGTAATACTCCAATCAACGGGGAGATTTTACCTTGCAAAAATTGGGGACTTCACAAATTTTTGATATGTTATAAAGACAGGTGGGGTAAGTTAAAATCCAAGTTTGCGTCACTTTGCCCCCTGTGCTTCCGCCGCTATCTTGAAAAAACCATTTAAAATCGGCTCTTTTATCAGTTTGCGGTCTATAACTCCTTTCCAGTCCATTTGAGCACGAAATGTGCCGAGACAATCTTGTAGAGCACAGAATTTCCTACAAGTCTTACTCTACAATCAAAATTGGCAGAGTTATAGCAAAGAATATAAAATTCCAAAAATCATTACTAACAAATTTCAAAACATACTTCGAGAACTCTATACTAAAATACAGAGGAGGCTATGAGTTATTGGTATACAATGCGTTTTTGCGAATTTGAAATTGGCATGATTTTTGATATTTTCTTCATTTTCGTGGCGCTATAACTCTGTTAATTTTGATTGTAGAGTACAAATTAAATTTGTAGGAAATTTTGTCCTCTACAAAATTGTCTTGGCAAATTTTGTGCTGAAATGGACTATAAAGAAGTTACAGGCCAAAAACTGATGAAAGGGCAGATTTTAGATGGTTTTTTGAAGATAGCGGCGGGAGCACAGGGGGAAAGTGACGGAAACTTGGATTTTAACTTACCCCACCTGTCTTTATAACATATCAAAAATTTGAGGAGTCCCCAATTTTTGCACGCTAACCCCTATTATTTCGTCTCTATTGATTGGAGTATAAGTGTTCCCTAAAGTTTACAGTCAATACATTCGATTCACCCAAGTGTCTGATTGCGAGCTATATTACGAATAGTACGAATTGTGCCTAGCCTATGGGTACCTTATACACTCTCTCATTTCCTCCAAACAGCCACTGGAATCGACACGACGTCGTTAAGCCAGTGAGTGTCCTCCTGTTCATGTCGAGGAAAAGCCAGATCTAAAGTCGAACAATGTGTCTGACGCCATACAACGGAAGCCGCAAGGTCAATTCAAGACAAACCCGAAATATGTTGCGATTCAGCCTGATCATGCAAGTACCATCAACGACCTGGCCTCTGGCCTAATTTTCGAAGGAGCTTATAGACCTTCAGCGACCAATCCTCTATATACTTTGGGTAATGAAAATGAGCATGAATAAAATTTGCGGTAGGATCATCGCACAGAAGGCACGTTAAGGCATTAAGTGATCCGTGATTTGTGATGAAGAGAGAGAGAGAATAAAGTCCAGGTCATTGTTTTTTCTCAGATCACGAATCGGCGTAATGTATTGGGACATGGTTTTCCAAACGACGATTTGCATCACCAAATTACAACGCGCTCGGCCGCAACTGAAAATATTGTCACTACTTTGGGCATAGGAAGCTCAATATTCCAGAAAAGGGAATGAAGTGTCTATCGCTGGCTGTTGAGTCCTTGCAGAAGCAGAAGTACATATTGGTGGCATTATAGGTCGTTGGACTCTATAGAGCTTAAAATAATTAAAAGTAAAAAAAGTTTATTTTACCACTCTTGTCATCAGTATTCACCCCAAATTTTAATTTAAACTAAAAATCTCGAAAAATTTATGCTCCCCAAAATCGCGTGCTAATTTGTCAAAATACCCTCATAAGCCGCGCCTATATTACCTCCGATAAACACTCACAAAGAGGATACTTTTAGAATATGCCAACTTCGTCGCTTCGTCGTCGTCCATGTCATAATCATGCTTGTTTCATCACCCACACTCGCAGGTTGGCTGTTTGTAACTTACGACACGACGCCTGAACGAAACATTTCGGGAGACTATAAAACGAAATTGGGTGAATTCATGGCATCAAGTGCAGACAAAATGCCGTGAAATTGCGACTCTAGGGCCACACACATATTGAACAGAGAGAGAATAGCATTGCGCCCTGTGTTTATAACCTATAACACATTTTATACGTAATTAAGTTGTTCCCAAGTAAGTTACTGAAGTACCACTTCGGCATATCCTCCAACAAATAGCTCATTGTTCTCTCATGCTGTTTTCATATCGACCACCACCCTCACCGCTCTCCCCATCGAGCTGTGTGACGTGTGTGCATGCTTAGAGACCATAGAGAAGCAGGACTAATATAAGCATAGCAAGTGTGTGGCTGTTTGTACCTAACCATATTGTATAAGGAGTGGAAGGAATATAAAGGAAACATGCAAATACTCTAGAACCGAACTTGGCTTTTGTATAGTCAACGAGAGTGTTGTAAATGAATCCACTCAAGGCTTATCATCAAGTCACTGTACGAAATACTCGAAAGCCGAACAAGAGGGCACACCATCCTCATCTCCCCTCACTTTACGTATAAAAAAACACATTACACTCAGGCTAATGTGTTTATCTAATTTTCATAATTTAAATTTTTCCCGAGGAGCCACAACGAAAAAACAAATCATCTTAATTTCAAATATTGCACCACTTGTATACGCTCCACCAGGCGCTTGTAGATGAGGAACGACCCAGAGAGTTGGTGTATATTTGGAAAGGATCTACCAAACACAGTCATACCGGTACCATACGAAATGCAAACAGAGCTGCCTGGACGACAGTCAGTGTAGCGAGCGCGGCCCACAGTGAGAGGAGACGAAACGGACAAAAAAAAAAAAATAGAGCCACAGAACATATACACAGTGTGTAAAACGCGCAATATCTCCAAGGATGTGCTAGTAGTGTTATCCTCTTATATTGCAGTGCGCTGTGTTTTATAGTCTACCCAAAATGAGTCAGTGGGGATGAGTGCAAAAGGGGAGATAATATGCAAACCAGGTTACGGTCTAGCGCCTGCTTTGTTTGTTATTTGTTTTGGTTAGGATTGTTTTTGCTATTCGTATGGTATCATGCAGACAGACGTATGAACAACATTGCATGAGGCTTATCCTACGAACTGTGCTTGTCTCAGATGCGATTTGAATTGTAATTTTACCAGGAAAAGTGACTAATGCTAATATTGTATGTTTTTTAAAGGATGATAATTCATTCATATGTTGAGCGAGATGGAGGTATAAAGAATACGGAGTTGTGCAAAATCGAATCTTATTTCGGATCCGTGGACTTATTTCATATTTTCCTTTGGACACTCCTATCCAAAAAATATTCGTTCAAGAAAGATTTGAAAGGAATGAAAGACATTAATTGCAGAACTATTTTTTGGAAAAGCTAAGGAGGAGCCTACCGGCACATCTATCATTATTGCATTTAAGCAGCTATTAACGAGATTGAGCTCTAATCGTGCGAATAGCACTCAACACCCATGTATAGACCTAGAAGGCACGCAAAACCGAAAATATTGAAATTCATTTTTTTTTGTAGGGGATGTAGGGGTAGACGGGACGGATCTGCCACACATTCAATATTTTATAAGGACATGCAACAGCTTTCATTTAACACAAATTTGAAAATTTTCGCTGCATTTTATCAAAAGATATGGCTGAATATAGCTTTGTAGGGGAGGTAGGGGTAGTCGGACCTATTCCAGTTTCAATTAACTTTCATATACCACAATTAATTGATCAAAATTTTAGATCGCTGATCTCCGAGCTCTCCACTTTCTATTCCCTGCGTGTTCTTCCAAGCTTTTCGCACACTTGTCGCTATACGCGTGTTACTTCATGGTTCACTGTTCACTGTTTTCAATATTGAGTTTTTTGAATTCCACCAGTTTTTCTGGTGGCTAAACTAATTTAAAACAGAAAACGGTAGCTCAAAGTCTGCATTTTGACTATTTATTCCTAAAGCATGTCATACATTTTCAAAAGTTTTTTTTTTTTGTTTGACGAGGTGGGGAAATCTTTGAAAGATACTGCTAGTTTAGTTATGCCAAATTTCTGCCGGCCAATACCAGACCGCATCCTTCGTAACTTCTACATCTCGGTATTGCCTCGCAAAAACGGTCTCCGCTAATAACCCCCTCTTGCTGATTTGCAGACTTTCGTGTAGATTCTTATCTATGAACTTCTATGTGAATACTGCAGACAAACTCATATAATGCTTTCCAATTGTTTTGACAGTCCAGTATACAGTTGACCACAATCTATGGGCATAAAATTTCTCCGTCTTCTCCTTCCTTGCCCCGTTCTTTATATCGCTCCATGGTGTCGCGTCGTTCGACCTGCGGTGTAGGCTCATCGCCCGTACTGGTAAGTTAACATTTATCTGTATTCCACATTAAGTTGCGTGTGTCGCACGGCAAGTCTATGACAATGAAAAATGCTTTCTTTGCATCTTCTGCGAATCCATTCCAGGTAGAACACTATGGCGAGTAATTGTGAAAATCTTGACTTATTGTTTCACTATATACAACAATTGCGGTACATGTCTGTAGTATTTTTGGCATGGCAACTTACCAGCTCTATGGGAACTACGCGGAACTTTATCTGTGGGACGAGAAGAGCCCCCTGCGGGAGAAACATCGAGTTAATTAATTTCGGAAATGTCACATTGGAATGTTTGCATTGAGACCTAAGCGTCTATAGCTCAGTATATATTGTGACTGAAGATCGGAGGTTCAAATCCCGATTGGGACGAAACTTTCTTTCCCTCAATTTCCTCATTTTTGGGCATTTTCTCCCAAAGTTTTGTGGTTTCGTATAACAGATAGACACACTCATCAGGTCTTGCGTCTGTTGTCTATCTGTGCACAAGAATTCTATGCAGATTTGATTTGCCATGAAGGCGTTTAGCTAGAAAAGCTCGTGGAATAAGAAGAGAAACCAACCGTTGAACTTTAGCGAGCAATTTATAATAGGTAATTCTTCTAATTGCCATCCACCAGACACTAACTCCATACAGCAAAACTGGCCGCACAATAGCGGTATCCATCCAATGGACAACTTTTCGTTGCAAGCCCCAGGTTTTCCCTATAGCTTTTCTACACGAATACAGTGTTACAGTAGCTTTATTCACCCTACGATGTTTGGCTTCCATTTAAGTTTCTTATCAAAGAATTCTGCGGTTTCAGAAACCGGTTTCATTTAGGCCGTTTTGTATTGGGCTTTCGGGGCTGCCTTGACCTTCGAAGGTTGTGTTTTTTTCTACTCGATATGTGAGAAAGGGAATCAAATCTACATCCCGCCTACGATATAGTCGATCCGCTGTTTAGATTATTCAAGTTGTGAGCGCTGAACTACCTTATCCTTATCTTTTTTTAATTGTTTTCCCGCACACATGAGTCTGCTTATTTTTACCTTTTCCCTACAGCACCGCCTCTATTTAATTTAGACACCATGAAGTCGATGATCAGCTCATCCAATTTTCTGAACATGTCCATTTCGACTGCCTACTTCTCTTCGTTCGTACTTCGTAACTTTGTAGTAAAATTGACAGGGGAGACCTAAGAAGCTTTGAGCTCTTCCTCCGCCTTCTCCTTATTGACAAACTTCACTACCGTATTATGCTCCAAAACGTGTCGGTTCTCAAGGGCATTTAATTCTTACACACCACGATTAGTGATTTCAAATCAGCTGCGTTTATCCCCTGGTGTTATGTATGCCGAAATTAGAGCACCTTAACTCCAAGAAGGCTTTCCAAATGAATGCAACTTGCAATATGAGACCAAGGAATAGGAGTCGTCGTCGTGCTTAGGCCAGGCTTCGGTGGGAAAGGTCTCAAACGAAAGGTTCTCCGAAAAATTTTTGGGGCCGAGGTGAATAGCGCATCCGGTACAACCATGAGTTGTATCAGCTGAGTGATGAGCTGTGCCGAAAATCCTGAAATTGCAGAGACTGCAATGGGCGGGACATGCACAAAGGATGAACGTAGATCGTATGATCAAAAAGGTAATGAACACGCAACGAGTGTACGGAGCCAGATTGTGTGGATGACCGAAACTGGAGGACCGCGACAATTGGAGGTCATCAATCCAGGTGGCCAAGGCCCGACGTCGTGCTATAGTGCCAGAAAGAAGAAAGGCCTCGAATCATTGTAGTCCACATTTCTCCAACATGTGATGACATTGTTCATTATGCATGTGGCCAAAGCAGCTTGTACTTGACGGAGGCTTATGATGCGATTCGGTTGGCTTTGTTGAGCTTCGGATGTGCCACCGTTGCTTTTGCCGTCTTCCTGATATTTAAGTGAATTTAGTGGCAGCCGTCGTCGTGGCAGCCTGGGTGCTCAGACCAGAAGTTCGTATAATTCGGGGTTAGTTTTGATTACCGGGTGATCTTACGTGCCCATAATTTTTTGACACTGAATTTTTTGCACGTTTGTCGCATTAAGCGAAGGCCGACAGTTTCCGCTATAGATTACTCCTGAGCAGTGGCGCAACTAGAATTTTGTTCTGGAGGGGGCTAATATTCATCTATATTACTGGCCATTTGATATTGCTATCGCAAGTTTGTGGATGATAATATTTTTCATAGCGCTATACAGTAGTATTTCAAAGTGCCGTTGCATTCACGCTTTTTTCGATGTAAAATTTTTCGTATCGTCGCATTTTACTTATTTACGAGGTGCGGCAGAGAAACTTACTTATTTGAAAAAATTCCCGAGCGGTGAGTTAGGCGGGTAGAGGGGGCGCATCTGGAGGGGGAAGTCCCCAAATTTGTTTCCCATTCTAGTCAGTTGCCATTATGCTCTGGTCTAGAGAGCAGCGGGCCTTCGCCGTCGTGACCCACTTTTCTAACGATCGCTTAATGGTTGCTACGCAACGTGCCTTCCGCGCTCGCATGGGGATTTCTCCCCACAAACTCAGGAGGTGTGGAAGTGTCGCTAAGACCAGAAATGGACATCACGGGCCACCTGAACTCCGGAAAATATTGAAATAGAAGGCAGTCAATTCTGCGTTCTCCCCGGCTTTCGGCTCGCTAATATGCAGCTGGCTCCATGCTATTTTTTATAGGGTTATTTAAAATCCCTGGTTTATTTCGATCAACCACGGACCATAACTCGCCTCAAGAACAACATTTGCGACGATATTGCCAACATACCGGTTGATATGCTGCAAAAAGTGGAGACGAACTTCTAAAATAGACTTAATCGGTGTATGCACCGATATAATTTTTAGGACTGTATGACAAAAAATGTGGGATATTGTATTCTCAAATAAAAAAAGAATTAAAACAATAACTGAAGTACTTTTGTTTTTATTGACCTTTCAAATAAGTAAGCTTCTCTGCTGCACCCTGTATTTTACCGGTACGGAAATAGTAACACCGCATGGCGCTCGCGCGGATTTATTATGAGGATTTGTCTAAGGATCGTTGGCGTTATCACCCGTGGTATTTACGAGTCGAAATATATGTAGGGTATTGCTATTAAGGTCAAGGTCAAGGTTTGCAGCGGGTTATTTAAGGAAATTATCCACCACAATCAGAGCAAATTATGTAAATTTGTAACAAAAAAATAGGAATTTAGGTACAAACTAAAACCGGATCGAAGTTGGACTAATGGTCACAGGGAACCTTTACAGGTAAAATTGACAATGGAACCTCTATCTTGCAAAGATCGCGACTGGCGGTATAAGGTGGAGAGGTGCAACAATTACATACATACATACAGAAACCACTGGCAAACTACTTTATATATCTTTATACCCTTCGTTCATAGAGTGAAAGGGTATATTAACTTTGTCATGAAGTTTGTAACGCACTGAAGGAAGGATCTCCGACCATATAAAAAGTATACGTATATGATCCGCATGACAAGATGAGTTGATTGGACGATGTCCGTCTGTCTGTCTGTCCGTCTGTTGCAGCGTGTTTTTCTTGGCCACTATAAAAGCTAGGGAGCTGAAATTTTACACACGTGCTTATTATTGTTGCAGGCTGTTTGTATGTTTGAATCACCGAAATTGGATCGCTGGGTCATGGGGCTGGCATACAAACCTTAACCCCCAAATTAGGTTCTTCTAAGAAAAACTTTTATTTGTGCACCAATTTCAACCAAATTTCACACAAATGTGTTTCTCTTGATGACACAAAACATATCTAAGAATTGAGCAAATCTGACCATTGGGTCATCGGGTGGCCATAAAAACCCAACCCCCAACCCTCTTTACCAAAGCAAGAAAGAAGTTCAAAACGAATGGAATCATACTGTGGGGTCATGCTCCCGCAATCCCAATAAAATTTTCTGAGTAAATATTTTTATTTGCCCACTTATTTCAACGAAACCCAAAACTTTTGTCAAGACAGAAGAAAAAGAATGAGGAGGGGGATTAAATACAAGTCATAGGTACGCCCGAAAAAACTTTAAGCCCAAGGAGAGCGAAGGGTATCCAAATTTCGGCGGCGCCCGAAATTAGCCTCGCCCTCGGGGGTTGGCGAGCCTAGCGAGCAGGGGGCAAAGCCCCCTAGTTTCATAAAATTTGCAACGAAATGCATTATTATATGTCTCATTTTGCAATTTTTCCTTTCCCAATTTCTGAGTCTGGGAGGGGCTTTAGCCCCCTGAGCCCCTCCCGTGGTTGCGGCACTGCCCCTGAGAGTGAATTTTCCTTACGAAAATATTTAATAAATAACAAAAATTAAAAATCTCTCAAAAAATACCAAAAATTGGTCCAAGTATTTTCTAATTTTCAGCGAACCGTGAACATTCTTCCACTACAATTCAGATTAATATCTTGATTCGGTATTTCGAAAATTCAGATTCCATTCCAAAAAGTGACAGATGAAAAACGATCCTCAGCCGAAACAAAAAAAATTGCAGACATAAATTCAGATAACCATAAATATTCCTAAAAGCTGATTAGTCTCTCAAGAATGCGTTTGTTACTTAACGTTGATTTGGAAATAATTTCCTGTAATATATTGCCATTATATAATCTGTCCCAGTAGCAAATTACTGTCATAAAGTATTTGCACAAAATAAGTACACTAATAATGGCACAAACAAGAACAGAGCAGAAGCCAAGAGTGTTGATCCAAAACAAAAGGACAACATCATCGTTCCAAAAGAATAGCTTTGTTAATCTCATTTATAAAACCCCTGCTCTCGCTCTCTTTCTGTGTCTTCAAATCCATTTATTCGTTTCGTCGGCTTCTATGCTTCCTGGCTTCATTACAACACCCAAACTTGAAAGCGAACAATGTCCATAGACGAATCTTTTGCATCAAACCACTATCGGACCTCCATGTACCGCATGTATACTACGAACTCAGACAATTTTCACTGTACACACCGTTCTCGTTTCTCAAAAACTTGTGAATCCTTTATCCGAAGCATCACGGTACAATGACATGAATACTAAGTACCCTCTACATTCAATACGAAAACATGATGACCCCATGCCTCACCGTGTCGGTTGTGCCATCCTTTGTGCTAAAGCAAGCAATAGACAACACTATCCCGGCCGGCTCCGGCACTGACATGGTCGACGGTGTATACAGCATGAATGTACGTTACAAAGTAAACAATGGCAAAAATTTAGTCATCGTTTACTTCCAAGCTTAAATGATCCGCAAAATTCAACTCCTTTTGTAACGTATAAATGAACTTTTCGGAAAATCTCCCCTGACTGGCTGATTGTCTGGATGCGATGATGTTCGGGTACGATGATGCCGAGGATGCAAAGATATAGATAGGACAGGCATCCTTGCTACTTCGGCTCGTATCCTATCACTATACCTTTATCGATACGCTTTTCTCCGCTCACTATTATTTTGCCTCTGATTTCCACCGAGAGAATTCAGTTTCCTTTTTGTCCGTGTCGTATACGAGTATAACGTGCGCTTGAACAATTTTCCCCGAGCTATAGCATGACATGGAAATTCAAAAGAGAATATTTTCCTCATCGACTCAATGTCGGCGGTAATGTAAACAAATGGCAAACTAAGTGGAATCCTAAAATTTTCACCACCTTTTTTGCGTAAATCACAGAGACTACACACCATCAGGAAGAGGCCAGAAAGGAGTTGTGCGATATTCTATTCTGTTTGGATTGGATGTTGTTGTGATATGAGGAACGAGGTAGATTTTTGTGTTGTCTTGTCTTCTTCAAAAATTGTCATCGTGTCGACGATGATAAGGATTTAGTGAAAGAAAAGAGAACATTTTGAGATGTTCATTATTTTAAAGTTGTTGTTTTTATAAGTAAATACGGAACATGACAAAAATAAAGAAGTATTGTTTGATGAACGCGAGTAATGAAATGTCCTGTAAGGTGTTCCGTTGACGAAGGGGCAGCCAAGCAGTTTCTAGCTTGAGTAATGTGATTGAATTTTCTTCCGAAAATAATTACTCGTTTAAGGAGATAAATTAGATCGAACAAAACAATCTAAGGTAGGAATATTAGATTCTCTGTCAAGATAATTGATGGCTTCCTGGAATATTGTTCCGGCATGTCTGTCTGGCTAAGTAATTCAAAAAGAAATCAATTCCTTCCGGCTTATGGGGAGTTTTATGTTCTCACAAATTTACATTGTCCTTATAGGTAGCCCCGACCGAAACATTTTTCTTACCAGACAATCAAAACGTTCCTCGGAAAATAAGGGGAAGTTTTATAGTGACTCTATCTCTGCTCGTCTTGGTAAGGCTTGATCAGAAGATGATTTAGTCGTTCTTTCGGCCAGGATAATTTATACAGTGCCATGACGTGGATCTAGATTTAAAATCGTGGATAGATCACTAAAACTCGATTCAGCTACTCGCAAAAGGGAGATTCAAAGAGGCTAATGGCGCTGCCAAGGAACAGATTGTGGAGACAGCCTCGCTGAGAGCACTTGATCAACTCTAGCTCATGTCTTGGTATAACTCCGTGCCTATAATGGGTACCAGTTCAGAGGGGTGTGAACGCCTTCATTAAAAAGTGAATGAGCCTACAAAACAAGGATCAGCCTCTCTACTTACCGGTCCTGAGCCCTTTTCTAAACTAAGTTGGAGAGCTATTATATCTATGGTAAAACGCTGGACTGCGAGCCTTAGTAATAATAATAAGTAAATAATAAGTAGCGGACCTTACCAAGGTGGTAGGCACTGCTATACCTAAAAGGTATATTGTGCTATAGTCCTTTAACTTAAAGTTATCAACCAGAAGATCCTTCAGAGAGGAGCTCCTAATCATCCTGGAGCTTAGTAAATCACGTCCAACGAGCGATCTCCTGGACCTGGCGATCGCCGGGCATTCACATAATAAATGAATGGAGGTTTCATCTTCCTGCTGGCAAAAGCGACATAAGGTCTCCCTTGATAGACCAAATTTGTGGAGATGCTGGCGGATCCCAAAATGACCCGTAAGAAAGCGTATTAATAGTCTTAACTCAGTTCTGCGCAGACATTTAATATTGGAGTAACTATAGAGGGGCACACTAGCTCTTTTGTAACTCTTAGGCCAGGGTGCGTCGTCTAGTAGCTCAACCTCAGGCCCAATGACCATTTACCAATCACGCTTCTCGCAGCTCTTCAGCTAATTCCACAGAAGCGATCAGGACCGATGAGTAGAGTAGATGAACCCCTCTTGCTAGTTTGTCCGCGTATTCAGTTCCCTCAACGCCTCTGTGATCCGGAACCCATTAGATTGAGACAGAGTTACGGATGGAGAGGTCCTGACGGGGTCAAAGTACTCGCTGACCAGCTTCGATGCAAACTTGTGTGAAGATAACGCCTTAATCGCAGCCTGGCTATCAGTGCAAATGGCGACATATGCACCACGGAGACCCCGTCCCAGGATCTCCCTGGCATAGATTCCAATGGCATTTCGGCTTGGATGACATTGGGTCATTTTCCTATTGCATCCAGCACCTAAACCGTAATCGGCCTTAGAGGCAATCCGTAAACCAAATGATGCTTCTAGGATCAATGCACGGGTTGCCATATTAGCCCATTCCGCCCGATCTTGGATGTGAAGGGCAAACTTCCTGCTGTCGCGCAGTTCAGTGATTTAGGCCGGGGAACCTGTTGCAGGGTACGCATATGTCCCCGATCACTGATACGAGTATCAGACGATAAATGGATATTTAGAGGCTGCAGTTTCCCGAAGATGTGCAGTGGCTTCCGTCGCTAGGGTGGAGGTAGTACTAAAAGCACCAGCGATGCCAAGACAGGCAAGTCGTTGGAGTTTATTACAGCTCTTGATGGTGTTGCCTAGCAGTGTTTTTGGCCACCACACTACAGAAGCATACGTAATCACGGGTTGTACAAGCGTACTGTATAACCCCTCCGTCATTCTGGACGAAAGGCCCCAAGTCTGGCCATAGAATTTCCGGCAAGTCCACATGACACGCATGACCTTACTAAGAACATTTTCCAAGCGGCTATTCCAGTTTAATCTACCGCCAAGTGTGATGCCATTGACATCTTTGGAGTAGGCCATAATTGGCACAAGTGTAGGGCCAAGTTTCCTTGTGAATGGTACTAGGACTGTTTTGTGTGTGGTTGATACTGAACCCTGTTGAGCACAATAGTGATATCGTCAGCGTAGCCAATTGCGTAGAAACCCTACCCTGCGCTTCAAGTAGCATACGACCAGGGACCATATAGAAGAGGTGAGAGTACACCGTCTTGAGGGCAGCCCTTGATAGCGTTGATGTTGAGAGTATGATCCCCAATCCCTACCTTCCAGCATGGTGTCAATCCACCTAATGGTAGACAAGGGCACCCTTGTCATAGGGCCTTGGCAATGGCATTGCGATAATACTTAAAGGCACCCTCGATGTCTAAGAAGGCCCACAAAGTCATCTCCTTTTCATCCAAAGATTTTTCAATAGTGACGAGCTTGTAAAGCGCCGTCACCGTCGACTTGCCCTTTGCATAGGCAAATTGAGTGTGATGTAAAGGTTTATTCCTCCCCATCAACCCCCTGATATGTAGGTCAACCAAACGCTTCATAGTTTTGAGGAGAAAGGAGGTTAGCCTGATGGGCCTGCAGGACTTTGGGACTCCAAGCAAGTGGGATATAACATAAGTAATAGCTAGCTCTGAGCAGAGCCGTTATATGTAGGAGGATGATGTCCATTCAGTTTTGAAGAAGAACAGGAAATACTCCATCAGTCCCCGCGGCTTTTAATGGGTCGTAGAACTAAATGGCCCATTTTACTTTGTCCTTGTCGAAGATGACTCCAGAGAGACTCGCTAATCTTCTAACCGGCTGAATAGACAGATCCGGGAATTTCAGCAACCCAACTTCGTTGGAGTTGCTTCTGGTGAGGGCTTTGTGAAGGCGAGTAGCCTCAGGTAAAGACTGAATTGCTTCACACTGCTTCCTCCAGCACTTCCTTTTAGATTTCCTAATCATTTTATTATATTCAGTTAAGGGCGCACCTGTATAACTCCCACTGATGAAGGTGGGTTTGCAAACTTTGTTGAGGAAAGACATTAAAAAGTCAAGAAGTTTCTTACCTCGCATGTTCACGTCCGTAATATCCCACACAGTGTGGTGGGCGTTTGCGTCACAACTGATAATAAACTGTCGGTTGTTAGCTCTGCAGTAGTCAATCAAGCTGGAGACTCTCGCAGGTAGAATAGAGTCATCGTCAGCCGAGAAGTAAGCGAATTCAATGACTACTTCCTGACTACCGTACGTGGTAGTCACGTTAACCAGAGCGGCCGCTAAATCTCTGGAAATAAAGTTGGTTAGTGGTAAAAAAATGGTCATGACTGTCAACAACGAGCGACCCCCGTCCTGCACAAGATGGCCGATGCTCCCTTGGCATGGTGCAGGTTCGCCTGGAGTACCTTGACAGTACTCAATTAGTGCTTAGGCAGCCGTTTACAAAACTGCTACGTTTGCCTTGCCTTTGCATATTCCTACAAGAGGTTAGGTGGATTACCACTATACAGAGTTTCGTGGCACCTGTTCAAAGCATAGGAAAATTAAGCAGGAAGTTTCACAGGGTAGCGTACTCTCTCCTACATTGTTCAACATCTAATTGGCGAGCCTTCCAACACCCCCGGTAGGTATCGAACTAATTTTCTATGCGGAAGGATTGCGGATGCCCTCTAAATGCACTGCAACACTTCCTACCACCTGGACGCAGGAATTTTCGGAGGAGCTTAGGATCCGTACTGGTAAGCATAATGACGACGTTGTCCCTACTGTAACCAACCCCAAGATGGCACAGCGTACCATGCGGTCATCGCAGATATTCGGTGAATCGGTCAATAGGGAGATTAAGTACGAATAGAATCCTCTCAGCACCCCACCACTTATATCGCCTGAGGAGTCCAGGCTCCCGAGAGCCACAAGAGCGACACTAACCCAGCTTAGGTCGGGTTTTTGTTCGAGCCTCAATTCCTACCTATCGCGAATAGACCCGGACATTCAGAACATTTGACCGACCTGCGGCGGTGCGCCCCACAATGTGGACAACCAGATCACCTGCTCCGATGCCCTGCTGCACCGCTAACCTCACTCCGAGGGCGTTATGGGAAATAGATACCATCTACAAGTATACCGTCAGGGGAGCACCTAGCCTTTACGGCCTTATCTCCCGATCCTTCGGGCGGTTTGGACCTTCGGTGTTTTACTGACAAGGTCTTATTGTCAGATGGGGATTTCTCCATCCAGTGAATGCACTCACCTTCAGAAACCCAACCCCGGGGCTGCATCACCAGCTCCATGTCTCGGGTAACAACCTACAGCTACCTCGAGGCCAACACCTTGATCGGCACGGACCATGGTCCCTTGGCCACACCCATCCCCGAGGTACACTATTCGCTAAAGACTTCTCTATGGCAGGTGTGAACCTCCTTCGGCCCCTTTTTGGTTAAGCCTCACGTAAGAATTCAGATGTGTACATCCCAGGCTTGTTGGACCTGTGACTACTCGTCTGCTTAAAGCAGACTCATAGCGCTGCTTTTCACATTCGGGCGGCCCCTTCAGTATACTAATCAGCAATGCGATTTGGGCCGTGTGGTCATCAATCCACAAACTAGTTAGATATAGGCGCGTAGGCATCTTCCACCAAGGCCATTCTCCCTAACTAGCCCATTCGAGGCTCGAGTTATGCGAACGATTAACCGTATGGTGAAAACCCCCCGCCCCCCCATCAGGGAACGCCGTTTATCGTGCTGGGCCATTATATGACTTCCCTCCCGTAAGTTATGGGAGGAGGTCCGTCATGCCAAGAGCTACCCGTACGTAACTAGGGAGCTTGGGAACGTTATCGCCCGAATGGTCTTCGTACAGATCCACGCCCTGGTGTATCAACCATACCTGGGGCCTCCCTGCGCTGTTGAGGTAAGTGATGTCACAACTCACCAAAGATCTCTGTCCCACTACACAGCCTTTTTGACTGATGTCAAAAATACCCAGACTCCCCTGCGGAAAGCGTTATGGGACAAAAGGCGAGACAATGTCGCTTGAGACAATAGGCGAGAACGACGACGAAACTTACAACACATCCACATACATGCAGAGCGGCAACGCCCTTCTCCACCGCTATTACAACAACAACTAACCAACCAAGGCTGGTAATCTCTTCACACTACCAATAGTTTTCCAATAGTTTTCCCTCAATTGACTTAAGGACTTCTTCCGAGGCATAGATGCGTCGCAAGCCATTGTCAATATGGATAAATCTTGTTGATATCTGTTCCGCGGGTTCTTCCTCTGAAGCAATACTATAAAAGGTTCTTCGTCGAATTTTCTTTGTGGACCATCCAACAGGGAGGATGTGTTGATATATTTTTCTTCAATATGCTCTGCTTGTCATGGAATTGCTTGGTATTCGCTTTGAGTGTAAACCTAACTATGTCACGTGACAAATATTAGTTTGTCAACTAGACTAGACAATGCGACTAGTGTTACTTCTTATATGGACGTCGAAATTGGCCCCTTCGGTGCCCCGAACATGCCGGCGTAAGTAACCAAGGAATAGGGTTTTTTTTTAATTTGGCCCACAGGCTATGCATTTTCTGTTAAATCTGTAGAGTTAGCAGTTCTTATGAGTGGACCTGACATCCAGGATGTCGAAAGGGGACGAAGCCACAGTACCGTGAAGGTAAGAGGACACAAGTCGAAATGGCTTCTCTACAGGCTAAGCGTCGGCATGTGCTCGCTGTTGCTCTGAGCCGGGAGAGAATGGGGTGGGGAAATGCCGCCTGCAGCCACAGTCCAATAAAATTGACAGAAAAACAATCACATGCCTAAAACCCGGAAAATGCAAAAAGGAAAAAGAAATAGGAAATTTAGTGGTAAGTTGGCAACAACTAGTAAAAAACACAATTTTTGTTTGCTCCTGGGGCCCAGATGTTCATGTTGGAGGACCCTGGCCTTCTACACCCACTATGAAACAACAAAATTCCCGACCATGCGGTCCTCATCGGCCGAATAAATTAATTTGGGGACCGCCCATCACTGAAATCTGCCACGTGGAAATGAGGTTATATCATTCCCCCTGGAATGGGTCGGGGAAAAGAATCTGCTTTAAAAAGGCATTACGTGCGGTTTTTTCACAAAAAAGGGAATATATGATGCCCGCTCATTCTTGCGAACTTTCAAAATAAGATCGTGAAGCACCGTCTCTGGAAAAAAAAAACGACCAACACCATACCACCACAAAAACTTATCTTTTTTTCTTTTCAGCTGCGTCCCGCCTGCGGATCCTTTTCTTGACTTCGGGCTACTTCACAATTCCTTTTTCTATTTGTTTTTTTTTTTTTATACTTGAACTCACTCGATATTCACTACGAAAAAACGCGTGCTGCCGCCGCGACAGATGGAAACCGACCCCCGACATCCGTGCCGTTTCGATGGACCGCAACCTCACCGAACCGATTTTTGAGTTGCAGTGCAATGTAACTTTGTTTTCGGCTGGGCGCCAATATTTAAAAATAAAAATATCGTAAATGTCACACAGTGGCGCTCAAAAAGTTTTATCCTTTAATTTTAAGTATACTTTTAAGCAGTTGTTCCAAAAGTTTTTGGTATACCACTGCACTCCTGTTAAACATTTAGTTGTCAATCAAATTGACACAGTCTAAATGTGCGGATGAACAAACTACAACTGACGTGGCATACCGACATTCGGGGGATACATTAATTGCATACGGGAATCATCTCTTTTTGATATCTGAACCGAATTAAATGGGCTGCAACAGTGTCGTTGCGTTGCCATAAATTGAGAACTTTACTCTAATCAGACTCCACTTCCCGGCAATTTTCCATCATCATAACACAATGAAAATCATCAACTTCCTCATTCACTAAAAAAGAAACACAACCCTCCAATATAATCATGAAGGCGTTTATTCGCACGTACCTTCATCACAATAAAAAAAATCAGATCCACAATTTCATTACGGAAATTCAACAAGGGCTATTGTTAGACTGTTACCAATGCAACAAGGTTGAGTACCTGACTTTTGCAACCCCCGCGCCACAATGAGCTGTTTTCTTTCTTCAATTTGAGCATATAAAAAAAAAGAATAAATACACACACCCCCATAAAACGTAGCAAAACCAGCCAGAGGAAACATAATACAAACTAAAAGTGAATTCCAACTGCGAAACGAGAAACGCCGCTCTCATCGAAATGAAAATGCTTTAAAACTGACGACTCTTGAAGAGATCGTAAGGGAAAGTTTCGGGGCTATACGGTTTCCTCTTCTGATTTTATATATATAAAAAAAGTTAAAAAACGCAACTTTTCTCGCCTCATCCTTAAGGCAGTTTCGATTTTTTTTCTCTCGTATTCAGATCCTTTTTTTTTGTGCAATTCACTTTCCTGTTTCGTTTTGTTCGTGCCCGAGAAGTTGGATTGTTTTTTCTTCGCTTTTTCTGTAAGTTGAGTTTCATGACTTCCGCTCCATACAACTCGGTATACAATGAATTATCCTTTTTTCCCTTTGAGGCTGAATTAATTACGTCTGGGTTGAGAATACAATTCAAGTTTATGGAACTTTTCCTGTGTCCGAGAGAAAGAAGACTTTCTGTTTTGATTTGTTGCGGGATATGTTTTCGCAAAACAATTTAGTTGCTGAAATCTTCTCCATACCAAAGACTCACTCTGCGTCTCTCTCTGTAATTCCTATGACAACAAATTCCGAAAATGCCTTAGGATTTCAATTTGTGATGTGAACGAAACATTATAATGTACATGAACGTACGGTTGTGGTCCCTTACAAATTAAAAGATTAAAAGTTTTGCAAATACCCCATAGGCAATGACAAATGCCATATGCCTTAGGATCAGTGAGAGAGAGAACATAATATGCAGCGAAAACATTCCATACTCGTACATTCACATTTTTTCGGGGCAAAAAAAAGGGCTTCCCAACTACACCCGCCCGCGCTTATCCTGCGGCTTTTCATACAATTCCGAAATCCAATATAAAAAATTCCAGGAAAATATATCAAGTGCAGATGTTATGAATACCAAAAGCCATGTATCCGAAAACTTGTAAATAGACACCGTACACATGTCCATACCATAACAATAACAAATTGATATCCTTCCATATTTGTCAACCCTCAGAATATTCGTCGTATACTCGTACGAATGAAACATCATCAGCATCTCTTGCGGGCAGCTTTGCTCGGAAAAAGGAGGGAGACAACATCGACAACCAGTACCGGCGAGGACATTCGTTCGTTTCATTGTTTAGCCAAAGCATTTGTTGTGCTAGGACACGTACTGCACGCAGATATAGCTCGATATGGGAAACTAAAACCCGAAAACTTTGGGACGAAAATTACGATGAAAATCCGGTAGAAGAGCTGAAAATGAAAGAAGACTTCTGTATCGTCCTGTATGCCTCGCCTCTCTTCGTATGTACAAGTCTAGTTCTCAGTGTCCTCGCCCCGAGGAGTTTCTCGAAATGAATGAACTTCTGATTGCTTTATGACATCAAGGGATTCAAAAAGATTTTATTGCGGTTGCGATGCCCGGTAAAAAGGCACCCGATAACTTACCACAAGTGGAACTTTAAACAACTTTTCGCTCTGCTAGCAAACAGCACTGGTAAGTGGTGCTTCTTATTTTTCTTCCCGAACTATGTATATACGCCATAGAATTCTCGTTTTGTTGTTTGTCCATTCGCTTTTTTGAATATCGTAAAAATTTGCAGAAAATTCCAAACATAAAATCCGAACAAATTGTAGTCCTCGAATAGTCGTTGAAGTAGTATAGTTGTGTTGAGAGCGGAGAACTATCTTTTGAAATCATTCGGTCGAGTCAATTGGATTCGAAGAGTCCTGAAATTTTGCAAATACTTGTCGTAATGGCTGTGATCCGGAATGGTATTCAAAAGTTTTCTGGAGGAATAACAATGTTGATGTGATGAATGGAATGCGTGGATAATGATGGGTTAGGGAAAGATTTTATCTAACTTTGAACACAAGAATATGGATAAGAGCTGAAAAATGATATATAAATATATGGCTGAAATGCGAATTGAAAATTTGGCTCATTTTAAACTCAGTGCGTTAGCATAGCAGCTACTAGACTGAAGCATGGGTTTTGGCTGCCTTGATCTCGAAACCACATACTTCCCGTTCTTTACAGCTCGATCAAAGGGGACAAGTGTCTTCAATCGCTACAAAAACAAAACAGGCGATCGTAAGCCCTAGGCCAGTGCATTCCGATGTAAGGCCCGCGGGCCACAATCTGGCCCGCGAGCAACTTCAAAAAAGATATTTTGCATAATTTTTTATAAAATGTTTGGAGGTGGACAAAAACATGTCCAAAAAAATTGCTCAACTGCGTAGAAAATATAGTTAACGGCAGGATCTCAATATTCCCCTGTACATATATGAAGAAATCGTGCGTTTTGTGGGCCCTCTGAACCATTGTCCAAGAGAGTACTCACGTTCCAGAATCTAATCTTTGTCATTAACTTACCGGTTAATGTAATTATCCGAGGCTTAGTAGACGTTTCGTTAGCATAATTAACTTTCAGATGCGCAAGTTGGTGGCACACACATCCTATCCTTATAGTCGCTTTATACGGCAAGCAAGGAACACTGAGGTTTATTCTCCCCCTACACCACAGGGGTATGCGGGATAATGCGGGAAAGTAACACCCCGTATGGAGGACATAGGAATTGGCTTGAGCCGTTGAACGTTCAACCCTCCCGCATAGCTAAGGGTCCGCAGTTTTGCCACAACTGAAAAATATATAGGAATCGTAGTTTCAGTTAAATATTGACATTCACATTAATTTAAACTTGGTTTTACCGTTATCCTGTTACTCCAGAAAGCCAAACATCCTTTAAAACTGACCTTGACTTGCTCTAAACATCCCCTTTCGAACCACACTCATCATACCCCGCATGCTTTGCTTTTTTAAAAACTCAAAATCATCTCATCTCAACAAATCCTGTATTTTGATATTCATATCGTCAATAGTGCACCTCCCACAGATAAAATGACCTTTTGTGCCTAATGGCATGCCAGGGGCGAACCCAAGGGAAATAAGAGGATAAATCCACCCCCCCTCAAAAAACAACAACAAAGAAACGTGAAAAAAAACAACAAAGAAACCGCGAATGTTCACCTTAAAGTTGTGCTAACACCGGATTTTTCGTCACGAATCCGCGCAGATTTTTAGTGGGTACTGTCAGGTCACAGCTGCTATCATGTTGTTTCCTTAGAGAAGGTATTAGATATAAGGAATGGGATTAGACATGCAAGGGAGTAGCTGCAACAACTGCCCAAAGACTATTTTTTTTCTTACATTTATAATCTTACTGCACTTTTCGTGCACTACACTGAAATGCCGCCGCACCTTTTTATACCCTTCGCTCATAGAGTGAAAGGGTATATTAACTTTGTCATGAAGTTTGTAACGCATTGAAGGAACCATCTCCGACCATATAAAAAGTATACATATATGATCAGCATTACGAGATGAGTCGATTGGACGATGTCCGTCTGTATGTCTGTCTCTCCGTCTGTCCGTCTGTCCGTCTGTTGCAGCTCGTTTTTCTCGGCAACTATAAAAGCTACGGAGCTGAAATTTTGCACACGTGCTTATTATTGTTGCAGGCTGTTTTTATGTTTGAATCACCGAAAATGGATCACTGGGTCATGGGGCTACCATACAAACCTAGCTCCCCAATTTAGGTTCTTCTAGGAAAAACTTTTTTATTTGCATACCAATTTCAACCAAATTTCACATGTGTTTCTCTTGATGACACAAAACATATCTAAGAATGGATCAAATCGGATAATGGGGTCATGGGGCTGCCATACAAACCTAACCCCCTAAATTAGGTTCTTCTAAGAAAAACATTTTTATTTCTGCACCACTTTCAACTAAATTTCACACAAATGTGTTTCTCTTGATAACACAAAACATATCTAAGGATGGATCAAATCAGATAATGGGTTCATGGAGCTGCCATACAAACCTAACCCACCTAATTAGGTTCTTCTAAGAAAAACTTTTTATTTGTGCACCAATTTCAACCAAATTTCACACAAATGTGTTTCACTTGATGACGCAAAACATATCTACGAATTGATCAAATCTGACCATGGGGTCATGGGGTGGCCATACAAACCCAACCCCCATTTTGGTTCTTCTAAGAAACATTTTTTGCGCCAATTTCACAAAACCTTGAATTAATGTGTCTTTACCAAAGCAAGAAAAAAGTTCAAAACGAATGGAATTGTACTGTGGGGTCACGCTCCCGCAACCCCAATAAAATTTTGTCAAAACTTTTGTCAAGACGGAAGAAAAAGAATGAGGAGGGTGATTAAATACAAGTCATAGATACGCCCGAAAAAACTTTTAGCCCAAGGAGAGCGAAGGGTATCCAAATTTCGGCCGTGCCCGAAATTAGCCTCGCCCTCGGGGGTTGGCGAGCGTAGCGAACAGGGGGCGAAGCCCCCTAGTTTTGTTATGTAAAAGGGTAAAAGGAAGAAATCCACGTGAAATTCAGTATTCGGATTCGGATTGAATTGTAGGTTTCGTTGGATAGGGGAAAGAAGACAATTTTCTGTAAATATAGAGTAGGGGAGTCGGATACTTGTCTGTTTCGGAAAATAAACGGAAAAATATATTTTTAATGAAAAAAAGTGAAAAATTAATTTTCAAATAATTCTAATTTTTTTTAATCGATAAAAAGTCAATACATTTGGTTTAGTGCAGACATCTTCTTAATTAAGTTTTTAACCAGAATATAACGAGTTTTCCTACTTTGGTGAGTCGTGGTCCAGCTCAGAGCAATTTTGTTAACATCATGATTTTCTCAGAAATTGAAATTGTCGGTCACGAAAATATTGCTAGGCAAATTAAAGAATAGTCTGGCTGGTGTAGTGGTTACTGCGCGCACCTTCGGTGCACAGAGTCATGGGTTCGAAACTTACCGTGATCGAATTTAGTTTATGGTGTTTTTCGAGCTCACGACCCATGTGACGGACTAGGATCTCACTCGGATGCTAAACGAGTATCCATTTATGTGATAAATAACATTGCTGACCATGCTGTTGATCTCAACACCTCAACAAAAAAGCAGCTAAGATCTTGAAAATTTGATGTAACTTACACATCTGTGACCTTGGCCCAAAGATAGATTGTCACACAGTAACGTCAGCATATTCTAACGTTATAATATTTATCATTGAACAACAACCACTTGTCGTCATTTAAACCGCGTAAGCAAAATAATATCTTTCGTGAACGACATCATTTGTTTATAAACAAAACTCAAGTCGCATGTGAACGCGTTATTCGGTTCGATAGGATAAACAAATATTTCTTGGTTTCTCGTTTCAAATACAAAATTCGATTAAGCACACTAGTTTAAATTATTAGAATAGAATTTCAGAATAAAACTTGATGTCGACCAGTTCAGTTCAGACGAATAATGTTTAAATCTTTTTGAAATAATAAGTTCTTGTTTTTTATACCCTTCACTCGTAGAATAAAGGGTATATTAACTTTGTCATGAAGTTTGTAACGCATTGAAGGAAGCATCTCCGACCATATAAAATATGTATATATATGATCAGCATGACGAGCTGAGTCGATTGGGCGATGTCCGTCTGTCTGTCTGTCCGTCTGTCCGTCTGTTGCTACGCGTTTTACTCGGCCAGTTTAAAAGCTATCGAGCTGAAATTTTGCACACAGGCTTCTTTTTATTGCAGGCAGTTTGTATGTTCGAATCGCTGAAATCGGACCGTGGGGTCATGGGGCTGCCATACAAACCTAAACCCCCCAATTTGGTTTTTCTAAGAAAAACTTTTTCATGCGGGCACCAATTTCAAGCATATTTCACACAAATGTGTTTCTATTGATAAGACAAAACATACGTAAGAATGGATCAAATCGCACTATGGGGTCATGGGGCTACCATACAAACCTAACCCCCCAAATTAGGTTCTTCTAAGAAAAACTTTTTCATTTGTGCACCAATTTCAACCAAATTTCATACAAATGTGTTTCTATTGATGCCACAAAACATATTTAAGAATGTTTCGAATCGGACTGTGGGGTCATGGGGCTGTCATACAAACCCAACAACCCAAATTGAGTTTTTCTAAGAAAAAATTTTTGATTTGTGCACCAATTTCAATCAAACCTCATAAAAGTGCATTTCAATTGATACCACAAAACATATGTAAAAATGAATGGAATCGGACAATGGGGTCATGGGGCTGTCATACAAACCCAACCCCCCAAATTGAGTTCTTCTACGAAAAACTTTTTTATTTGTGCATAACTTTCAATCAAAACTCGTAGAAGTACATCTCTATTGATGCCATAAGACATGTGTAAAAATGAATGGAATCGGTCTATGGGGTCATGGGGCTACCATACAAACCCACCCCCCAGTTTAGATCTTCTAAGAAACATTTTTCCGCATTTTTTCTTTTAGCCCGAGGAGAGTGAAGGGTATTAAAATTTCGGCCGCGCCCGAAATTAGCCTCGGTCTCGTTTTTTTATTAAAAATTCCACACGTTGTCGCTTCGTCGAAGTTAAAATCGGAGTTATTGTCAGTACACCAAGGACAGAGAGCTTGAGAGAGATTGATTTTCTACACCATTTAACAAAAAAAAGACCTTGCGCGTGTTTAGACATTCACTGGTGATTCTGATTACATCCCACTGGCCCCCAATTTCTGCGTTTTAGACCGTAATTCGTCTACAGCTATAAACATATAAATGGCAAAAAATGAAATTTCAAACGAATATTAAAATTTTTCAATTAGAAACTTACTAACATGAAAGGCTTTTGAATGCAACTTGCAGCTGCACATAAGCATACAACCATTGAGGAAAGACGATTAATATGACAATGCATACAAATGGGAAAAAAGTGAAGGAAATTGCTGAACTTTTGCATTGTTCCCAAAAAAAAAGTTTGCAACGCAATTGATTCATGCAATGAAAATGCTAAATGTGCTAAAAGAGGGTAAAATCCGGAAACCAAGGCTTCGGAAAACGGATGTAATTACGGATCGTACCATAGTAAATATGGTCAGAAAAGATCCATTCATGTCATCACGGAAGATTGCATCCGAAATGAAGGAGTCATTAGTCAACTTAGAAATCTCCAGCAGGCTTGTCAGAAGACGATTGAATTAGGCAAACTTCTTTGGACGCATTTCCAGAAAAAAACTATTATTGTCAAAAAAAAAATATTTCAAATCGGCTAACTTTCGCTCGCACTCATCATGAAAAAAGCAATAATTTCTGGAAAAATGTTTTATGGAGTGATGAAACTAAAATAAATAGGTTGGTCCCAGATGGAAAAACATTTGTTTATCGTCCTAAATGGCAAGAGTTTAATCCCAGATTCACCCAGAAGACGGTAAAATATGGCGGTGGAAATATTATGGTTTGGGGTGCATTTTCATGGCATGGCGTAGGCCCACTTGTAAAAATTAATGGCAAAATGGACAAATTTCAGTATTTAGATATTTTGAAAAACCATATGGAACCATACGCTTTCAATTTCATGCCAATTACCGGGAAGTTTATGCAGGATAATGACCCCAAACACTATCCGCGGAGAAAATTAACGTTTTGGATTGGCCAGCACAAAGTCTTGACTTGAATCCTATAGAAAACCTGTGGAACGAAGTCAAGGCAGAAGTCGAAAAAGAAAATTATAAAAATATGGATGATCTTTGTGTTGCCCTACAGAAAGCTTGGTATGCCATAAAGAAGGCAAAATGCCAAAAACTGGTAGAGAGTATGGGTCGCAGGTGTCAAGCTGTCATCAAAAACAAAGGCTACAGTACAAAATATTAAGGATTAAAATGTTTGTATACGCCAAAAAATTACAATAAATGCAACTCTGAAAATTTTTTTAAATTTTTTTCAGATTGTGCCATTTATATGTACGTCCAGCTCATTTCATCGGTGTTTTTACATTTTTTCTCATTTTATTTTTTTATTATTGAAATATAACTTGAGTTTGTATTATTATTGAATGTGAAGAACAAATCTTTGCAAAAAATAAAATCCTTGATGTTTTCTATTAATACATACGATAAGGGATCATACAAAACTAGAAAGAAAATAATGTGCCATTTATACGTCCATAGCATATTCTGTGCTATTTTTGTCTCTCGGACTGCATATTCCACTTTAGAGAACTAACTAAGTTGAGAGACACGAAAATGTTATTCATTCTTTACAAGGTCCCTAACAGGGCAAAGCTGTACACCATTTCTCACTAAAATCCCTTTCAGATGGAATGTTGAAAAATTTCACTACCTTCCCTGAGCGACTTCATGTATTGTATTCTGCAGCTCAGAAACCATGCAATGAAACGCACGAAAATATGGGATTCTCACAAAAGAAAAAAGAGTCTCCCTAAAGGAAAAGATTTCCGATCTACTTATCTTGTCGATTCGTGATACTCACACGTAAATATCCCGGTTCTGGATATCAAGGGCCTGAAAACTAGGGATGTTGCGAATATCCGCATCCGCACCGCAACTGCGGATAATCCGCATCGAATTCTACATCCACATCCGCATCCGCATCCTCATGTTGACATCCTCATCCGCATCCGCAATCCGCATTTTTGTATGCGGATATGATGCGGATATCAATAAAAAACAAATTTCCCATCTAATCATCTACATTCTAAACCACTCATAGAATAGAGAATTGATTGCGATTGCAAGAGACCAAATCTAATGCATGTAGATATATTAGTCTAAGAAAATTGGGCCAAAATATGGCCATCGAACGGCAAAAATCCTACATCGGAAATTTCTTTTTGATTAGGTTTGGGGATGGTCCCCAGATTATGGCATTAAAAGTCCCAACCGATTGGGGGTGTGTAACCTTAAAAAAGGGTGTGAAAAGGGGGCATTTTTTCGGTTTTTTGCGATTATTTAAAAAACGGCAAGATATACAGAAAAATGGTCTGAGGACGAAAAAAACTACATCAAATTATTAGTGACCCAAGACAACTTTGTCTACAGATTATAAAATGAGTAGTACGTAGAACAATGGGTCACTTTGTATGGGAGATACCCTCAGTTTTTATCCGAATGAGCTAATTTGATGAGCAATCGCAACAAACCAAAATTTAGCACTCTGCTTCAATTTTGGGGGGAGTTATGGACATGCCGTTTTGACAAATACAAATGGGGGGATAATGGGTGTACTTGACCGGAGCGACTCAATGTTTACCTTAAAATGATCTTAAACTAATTGTGAATTCGTATACAAAATTTTACGACTGAAATAGCATTCTTTAAAAAGTTATGGAGCTTATTTAAAGAAGGTCCAAAATGAAAAAAAAAATAATGGAAAAGAAAGGCTTTCGACTATGACACTGCATTTTAATGAAGCTAATGACTTTGTCCAGCACTCAAAAGGATTGCACATTTTGCTAAGCTGGCCCTTCAATGTACTTTTATTTCTAACATGTCGAATATTCCTGAAAACTGAATAGTATCTGATTTTCGGTATTAGTAAAATTAATTTCATATATTTTTTAACTAATCCGCATCCGCATCCGCATTTGCAAATTTTATGACATCCGCATCCGCATTCACATCCGCATCCGCAAATTTACATTTTCGTTGATCCGCATCCGCATCCGCATCGGCTAAACCACATCCGTTACATCCCTACTGAAAACTACAAATATTTTAGTTTTCCACGAGTGAAGCGTATGTGTTGGGACGCTGCTTACGCACCCCTGTCAGTTACGAGTGGCCACTTGCTGATGTCTATTTGTCCGTTCCACCTGGCTGGAAACTATCACGGTCATGCATTCCAGACTAAAGTCTCAGCAGCAGAACATTTTACGTAGTGCCTGGAATCACACTCGCATTTTTACGACTTCAAGTGTATAGTGCAGTACTTTTTTTTTACTTTATTGGTAAGGATGTTTTTTAACATAGTCATCACCTGTTTTCTCCATCCATCGATACATTATTAATCAAATCTCACAACTCTTTTTTCGTTGTCGCACTAGCGAGTTGAATGGAGTGCGTGTTTCCATAAATCCACAAGTGTTACTTCTTCTATGGATACCATACAAGAGTGCATTCGAAAATTAGATGCTCTCGCCATTACCTAAACAACTCATTCCGAATAATTGTAGTTAAAAAGTATAAGCCCATTTGGATAAATTTTGGTTCGCATGGCCAGATTACGTAATCTGCGGTGTGGTGAGTTTAAAATTGTATGGAATTTGACAGTTCAAATTAACCCATTAGTGCATAGTGATGTAAATAATATATAATTGTAAGACTATGCGCCAGTTTTTAAAAGAATCGTACAAGCACCTCACCTTGGCAGAAGTTGGAGAAAATTGAGATGGAAAAAAATATTGCTTTTGGGTCAAATCACGCAAATTTGACTTTGAAGCTCTGTAAAAACCAAACCTCTTATCCGATTTCAGTGTGGTTAGTTTTATTTTACATGCAAATTTGTTGGCTGTAATAATCATTTTATTTCACTATTCTAGCTGGTCTAGCTTTGGAGATATTAGGCTTTAAGTCGTGCAAGAAAATGATTTTTTCAAAAATCTTTAAATACCTGTGGCAACTAAAGGGTTAAGCTGAGGGGGTGTGTTCCGTACAACTTTTGTGCTGGAAATCACATGAAGAATCACAATCCGGTGCGTTTATGTGGCAGTTTCCGGACATCCTGTATATGGGAAAATATGCTGATGTCGTTCCCAAAAGTTTGGGAGTTGCGGAGGATGAGGTTGCAGATCTGCTCACTAAGGAAAATAAAGGATTCATAGTAAGTAATGCGATAAGTTGTAAATATTTTACATGCCACTTATAAGTTTCATTGGTTTCTATTCCATATCCGTCAAATTACTTCACTATAATTATCTGGTGTGGGTATTTTCACCGGGTACAATACAAGTTGGTCGTATCAATTTCTTCATTCGCCAACTGACCGCTGTGCATAGTGTCCCTTATAGGGGACGGCTTGTAAATCTACTATTACTTATTTTTTTCGAAAAAATCTTTCAAAAAGTACTTCCTTGTAGCTACTTTAATTCATAATAATTGACAAAAGTAAAAAAATGTTGTCAGGGAGCTTCATGCACTAATGGGTTAAGTAATTTGCACAGATTACGTAATCTGGCCGTAAGTGTGAAAACCTCCTTAGTCGAGTAAATGGTCGAGTAGAATACTTTTCACTCCAACCTTTGTGCCAGCTATTTGCTCCAGTTCGACTGTTTTCTAGTCGATACTGTGGGTGGGCAAAAAGTCCCTTTCCTATTTACATATATGTATATGCAAAAACATTTAAAAAAGTAATTAAAACAAAAAATAATAATCGCAAAATAAGATTTAATTTATGTAGGCCGTGTTTTTTTTTACATCGGGGGCAGGTTTGCTAACCCAGACGCGCAAAAAAAAAACTATCGAGGGCAGCATCCAGGTTAAATTTCAAATTGTCACGTAGGCATTGCCATTAATTTCAAAACATTGCTCAAAAATATTAAAGCCCCGTTTTCACTTTACAAACGCAAAAGCTAACATGTAATTTTTTTAATGAAAACATATTTTTATGTAGGAATCATAATTTTGTTAGAATAAGAACTCGACGAACAACATTTTTAACATGAATTTACAAACAAAAACTATATTTTTTGCACACACTTGTGTGTTGCATGTAAACTATACCTTAGAGCTTTTCATTTCAAAATTTAATTTTTGCTAGTCATTGGGAAACGTACTAGAAAATAATTGGGATTGCATACATTTAGGCGAGTTTTGGAAAGCTCATTAAATCTGGATAGCAATATTATTTCTAACCTGAATAAAGTCACAGGTTAGCGTTTGTGTGAAAATTACCCCGGATAGTGTAGGTTAGCTAATTAAAAAAACACGGCCATTGTTTATTTACATTAGGTGTGGAAAATTATATCCGATAAGTGTGCACCATTAGAATTCACGCAAGCTGTGGCGCTTTTCACGACATTTTGCATAACGTTTTGGAGTGTGACCGGTGTGATCTGCGCAATTTCGGCTCGAATGTTCTTTTATCTCCGGTAAAGTCTGTGGTTTGTTGACGTAAACCTTCTCTTTGAGGTAGCCCCAGAGAAACTCGAGAAGTGTGAAATAGAAAAAAGTCTGGGGCCGCCAGATCAGGGGAAAATGGCCACCGTTTTATGTGTTATGTTATGTTATTTTTCGAGATAACACGATTTGGAGAGTGATGTTGCAACAAGTTCATTGTCTCATCTAATGTAAATAAAATCTCACAAAAACAACTGTGTTGTAAAAGGTGTCCGCCAAAGAAAAACTCATCAGCCGCAAAAATGATTGATATAAATACATTCCCGCCAAAATACTCGCATCTTGTCTCAATGATGGTGGTGGAGCAAATTTTTTTCAACGCTTATTGGCGGAGAGCTGAACGAGGGTACTATTTGCTACTATGTTCTTTTCTTGATAATTTTGAAGCTTCCAGTCTTATAGAACCTTATTTAGCTTTCCTTCGTATGGAACTCGTTTTTTCTTCTATACGATAAAAGTTCTTTCATAAATTTCTTAACATTGATTTTATTTTGTTATTAACCTTATTCAAGCTCCCCGCCAAATAGCGTTGAAAAAAATTTGCTCCACCACCATCATTGAGACAAGATGCGAGTATTTTGGCGGGAATGTATTTATATCAATCATTTTTGCGGCTGATGAGTTTTTCTTTGGCGGACACCTTTTACAACACAGTTGTTTTTGTGAGATATCATATCTTTTTGCAGTTTTCGATTTACAAAATTCGTAAATATATTATGAAGACGATATTCATTGCCCTATTGTCACGAATTTGTTTGAGAACAATAATTATAAGAATGATAAACCCCTTGCTAACCTTCGTCTCCTTGGTCTCCTTGGTAACCTTGCTCGCCTTGGTAATCTTAGTAACCATAGTACACTTGACTACTTTGGTGATCTTGCAAACCCTTAGTAACCTCGGTAACCCCGATGGCCTTGGTAGCTCTAGTAACCTCGCTAACCTTGGTATCTTTATACATAACATTAAACTTAATGATAACCCTAACTTTGACCATAACCCTGGCCTATACCTAAACCTCAAACTCAGACTCAACCTTAACCCAAACCCTATCCTTACATTTAACCCTAATAATAACGTTAACTGCGATGTAACAATAACTTTAACCCTATCCGTTACCCTAAACTTCATTTTGACTTTAACCTTAGCCCTAAATTACCCTAAACTTCATTTTGACTTTAACCTTAGCCCTAAATTGAGTCTAAACCTTTACTTCATCTCTATCACATTCACCCTAATCTTAAATCTTAATTTTTAATGTTACCATTAAGCCTCACTGGGTACTCAATATGTGATTCAAATAACATCCATATTTCCACATTGCGCCTAAGACACATAGAGAAAGACATGTACATGTGAAAATATCCTTTTATCCCTCATCAAAGGTCCCGAAAACCTGTTGAGTCCTGACGAGCATTGCTTTTACAACAATAAAGTGGTTTCATGACCAAGAATCAGGGATAGCTATGAAATTCACTATATAACTAACATTACCTTTTTGCCTACCACAACCGGATCAAACCGGGTGGAATTACAAGAATAAATTTACATGCCAAATTTTGTTAAAATTAACTCATCAGAATTCCTTGAAAAATCGATTTTCCATATGCCATCATCACGTAACTCTGGTTTGAACACAACAGAATACACCGTCTTGACAAAACCGATTTGGTGTCCCAGCGCCATATTTAAGCTTCCACCAAACCAGCGCAGAACGGTAGCGGTACGTGTCAGAATGTATGAAATAGTTTCCGCCGCGGTACACCACGGAGTACTTGTCAATTCTTGTGGTGTGTGCGTTGTGTGTACCGCGTACCGCTACCGCGCTGATTTGGTGGAAGCTTTAGGATCATCGGGATGAATGAAACAGTGCTATCCAATATTAAACTAATATGTACGTACTCGTATATATGAGACGAACCAAAACAGGAACTTCGACCCGCCCCGCTCTTGCAGACGATCTAAAACTGAAAATTTTGGATACAAAAGATTGTTCGGTCCTACCAATTATACTATACTATACTATACGATTCTTTTCTAGGCTTTTTTTCGCGCCTATCCCCGACTTTTCAAAATGCTTCCTTTAAAACAACAGTTCTTAACCGGTGGTCCGCGGACCACTGGTGGTCCCTGAGGCGACCCTAGGTGGTCCGCGAAGCCGTTGCTGTGGTTCCCTCATAATCCGATACGACAATTCTCCAATTTCACGCAGCTCAATCTTATGGGATGGGAGTCCGTTTTGACTAAGCAGGACTGTTTTCATTGAGATTTTGACCGTTGTATACTGTGTAAGATATTAAGTGTAATGCATTGTATTGGTCGCAAAAAGAAATGATAGTTAATGTGAGCTCATTACGATGAAATGAAATACCGTCAAAATTTGTTTTATATGCTTCTTTTTTAGATGACGAACCAAAGATGATTGCGATGAGCAAGAAAACGAGGACGGCCGAGAGCTTGATAGGAATGGTCACTTTATGTGCAGTAGCTTCGTGTCATTATAGACTTGAGGGTTGTCATAATTGTAGGTAAACAGTTCAGGTGTTTAAGGCGATGAATATTTTGAAAATCTATTCTTTTCCGGCCAGACCACAATGGTAATTTACATTGCTGAATTAAGATAATTCAGCCATTATTGATTTTCGGTGGCACATCTAAATAGGTTTCTGTTGGTGCAACATGAACCATAGCAATGCCATATTTATAGGAGTTTATGTAAAAATTGTTGTTCTTCCAGTAAGAACTGTAAGGAAGGGCTTTATAATCTGATAAACAAAACTGGATTTAAAAATTATGAACCATCTTTGGATGAAACAAACCGAAATATTGGATAACACCCTTTACAAAAATTAATGAGGGTTTTGAAATTCGTTCAGACTTAGCAAAATCACACCCAGAGTCCTTTGCAAAACAATCTCTGTCAGTCGACTTTTTCTGGATGATGGTCTTAAAAGCAGCAATATCCCTTTGGCGTTATTTCCACTTTTTTCTAATCGAAAACGTCAACGACAAGATAACAATAAGTTGTGTTCCAAAGGTAAATTGAATTAATTCTATTTGTTACCCTATTGATATTACCAAAGTGCAGTACGGTCACCGCAAGAAGTAGTCTTCGGTACAAGATTTCATGTTTTGTATCGTTCATATCACAATTGCAATTTGGTGGTCCGCAACAACTAACGAGTTTGATCAAGTGGTCCCTCATGTGCAAAAGGTTAAGAACCACTGCTTTAAAACATATAAAAAGATTTAAGCGAGAAACTCTATGTATTTTTTCACATTTTCCGCTGTATCTTTTTTTCTACTTCACGGATCGGAGCAAACGATAGCCTATGCACACCTTCACAACAGACTCTATCAATGGGAAAAGAGACCAAATCCCGAGATGCCCTCTGCAAGGCTGTAGCCCTGTCAATGAACGACAAGAACAACGAGAACAACGAGAACAAGATTTTTGAAAAAATGCGATTTTCAAACTCTTATATCTCCGGTGTCTCTTATCGTATCATCTTGAAATTTTCTACACTTCGTAAGACGGCGCGAGCGACAACGCTTACCGAATTTGAAGACTCAGGACCAACCAGGGTCCGAGCTACAGAGGTCCGAAAACCCGTACTTGTTCCGTCGTGTAAACATAGTCTTAGTCGCTTCTCACTTTTTATTTGTTCAAATTTCTTCGTTTTTCTTTGGCGTGCGGGACGCTAATGTGGCTTCATATTATTATTTTTATATGATATCATTTTAAATGGAATAGTCATTTCACATTGCTAGAAATCATTACTTTCACTCGATAAATATCCGTTTGTTTAGTCCCATATTATTATACCATTCACGCTACGTCACTGTAGATTTTTTTTTTAAGAATCACGATATTTGGCCAGACCGAGGTTTAAACATTCGATTTATTCAAGGCTTGTATTATTTGAACTTACCGAGTCACGGGAAGGCAACCGAACGATCTCGGCTGCCGAGCATGTTCTTGATTGTCTTGCGAGATACGTACATTTTGCTTGAAATTCAATTAAAAGGCTTATCCTATTAATGTAATAGGACGTCCAATAAAACAATGCGCCTGTTCTGCACCGGTTGTGTTTAGTTGTGTGATCTTATTAGATTATCCTGTTAATTTAAAATGTATGTCCTATTATAAATTCAACAGTTTCTGATCTTTTTAAATCAGTGGGATTAAAAAATTAAACTGTTTGAAATTTAGTTAATAGAAGTCCTATTGAGAGATTATGGGACATTTTTTTCTGAGTATACATATATAAATAGGAAAGAGACTTTTTGCCCACCCTGTATATATTAGGGATTGAGACTCCGTATTGCAAACACTTTATAATCGATATCAATCGAAGACTACTTACTTCTACAACAAGTAGTAGTATATTCTACCCTATAATGTGCGACCAAATTGTTTTTTTTTATGCAACCCCCACCAACGCTGTTAATATCTATCTCATCAAAGCTCCCCATCTTTTAACGACGGCTAATCTGTATCGTATATGTTTCAACCCAAAGTGTCAACCAGCCAATTTCCTCGGGAGCCTTTACATATCTTATTGACTCCTGCCGTACCTTATGTTTAAGAAAAAGGATGCCCCATTACATGGAAATCATATAACAAATTAATTTCACGATTCATTGGCCAAGAATAGTCGACTATTAATTATTTCTCTCATTCTGAAGTCAGAAATTAGTGAAGCGGATTGACATTTTGTATATATATCGTCTCCAATGTCGGTGGCAGTGTTCTGCTCCAGCTTGACTTTCTGTATAATGTGACTACACATGCCAATGACTACCGGGCATAATGGGGGTGTTATCGGATATGCCGATGTTATGCTAACCGCCATAATCCCCATATAATGTGAGCCAAAGAGAAACAGCGCAATCAAGTGGTGTGACATCGAGAGATGTGTGTTGGGCGAGGATAAATCAAATAGCAGATGGGCTATGAGCCATGAAATCTTCCTATCGGGTTCTGGGTATAATATCGGTATATTACGGTACGGGTAGGCAAAGGACTATTCACCTCGGCGACGACTATACGACGACGATATTATTATTTGTATCCCTGGCATATTTAGAACATCGAATCCGGGTATAGAGGTAACTAACGCCAACAGCAGTGGTTAAGTGTGACCTTGCGACCATCCGTTCGCTGTAGTCCCTTTTCGGGTCCCGGAGCCATAAGGCCCACTATGTGTACTATACTCGTCGTTGTTGTGTTGAATATATCGTTTCATGGTTTGACCCTTAGGTTAATGGGAAAAGTTTGCTATTGCCATTACCATGAGATCAATGTTGCCGAGGTGGTGTATAAGACTTATCGACATTACACTCAACATCATATATTTTATCGAGGTGTGTGCGGTAAAACAAATCAGGAAGTAAACATCCAAAGTGTTACAGGTTGACCTTTTATGTTTGCGCTCATCTAGTGTGATTGGTTTTTCTCCCGATATCCCGAGAGTGAAAAATAAATGTTTGCCATAAAAAAGCAATTTGCCTATAAGGATATGGGATGCATCTGACGTAATGGAATGAGAAATCGACATGTTGATACAAATGTTCCTGATGGCTGCATTCTCGATAAGCTCTGTGTATGCGTGATTCATATAATCAATTTCATATCACATGTTTGTATCATGTATAACGACAAAATGCAAATCAACACAGTTGTGTAACAAAATGTTTATGACAGGCATACATGCAAACATAATATAGACTCTCTGTGGAATCCGTTGCTAGTATAATCTCTCCCGGAACAAGCATAACGACAACGATTTACTAATCCCATATAATCTGCAAACATATCAGCTCCGAATATATAGAGAATGATTTATGCAAATTCAACACAAACAAATTAGATGCTAAGAACATCCAACATCTTAGTGCATTTCTGATGAGATGGCATGGTGCATACGAGCAGCGGGCGTCGGAGGATCTCTAGTCTACATGGAGATTTCACACACAAGGAAAGGAAACAGTAATCAGACGCTTGCACTTGAAAGGCGACAGGCATAGATAATTCCCCACACGGACGTGTGATTCCATTCAATAAAGCTGCCAGTTGAGTGAATACTAATTGAGTCCAAGGATGATTGTGGACGTGTCGGTGGCGAGTTGATGGCGATAATTAAGTCTTTGAAATCACTTTTTGTCCTCATTGGCTGGATGAATACGGACAGTGAAAGGCTAGAATTCTGTGTTCAAATCGAGTTCCGAACTTAGGGTTAGGGACAATTTAAAGAAAATTGCATATTTAAAAGGGATAAAATAGTCGCAATTATCATCTCGAGATCGAAATGAATATTATTTTCCGCCAAAGTTCAACAATAATTTAAATCGTAAAGCTATTTTTAAACTCTAAACATACAGAGAGAGTTATCTTTAAAAATCTTAGGGAAGCAGCACTAACTCGTTAACAACATGTATTACAACAACCCTTTCGAGTCTGTCAACACCATGACAATCCCTGGTCCAGTGAGCACACATTTTCCCGAAGAATCCTAATTGCTTTGCTATACTCACAAGCCTCGAACTCAGAACTTTCAGCTGACCTACTCATGAATTCAGAATTTGGCATAAGTCAACAGATATGAGTCCCCCATCCCGATGTCTGCCGTGCCGTTATCAAGCCGAGCACGTTTTACAAGGCCGCCTTGTTTTGAAAAACCGCCGTACCATGTACTTCGAGGATAAGCGTCCCACGGGTTCAAGGCGCGGGGCTCCAGGGGACTGTTCCTTTTAAATTTGGCCAGCCAGCCAGAATCAGAACCGGGGGGTTTTTGAAGTGCATGCTTTGGATAATGGAATCTCTTTTCGTATGGCCTGACAAAACCTCATAAAGGCCAGCAGATCCTTAATATTGAAGCTCCAGATCAGCGTGGAGCTCAGTAGATCTTCTGGCAATAGTTGAGCATTGGCACGAAAAGTGAAAAAAAGTTTCGATTTCCTCCAGGCGAAGGAAACAAACGGTTTTCCTTAATAGATCAATTTCATGAGTGATGGTCTGGTGAACAAAATGTAAGGAAGCTAACAAAAATAGTCTTATATCTATCCTGCGCAGAAACTAAGGCCTCAACAAGACCTTGAGTCAAGGATGCCGAAATTCAATAAATTAAATGCCATTTTCCATATTTTTCATAGCAATCACTTATATTCACGAGTCAATGCATCCTTGATTTAAAGAGGAACTCAAGGAGACCTTGAAATTTTCTATAGTCAACCTCACTTGAAATATAATATTTAAAGTCTATTGAAAACTTAAGGTCTCCTTGAGTTTTGCCTTAAATCAAGGATGCATTGACTCCTGAATATAAATGATTTCTATGAAAAAGTACGGGAAATGACATTAAATTTATTGAATTCCGGCATCCTTGACTCAAGGTCTCTTTGAGTTAAGGAATGTTCATAAATACGGGCCTTAGTGTTGGAATAACAAAAAGGGCATTTGAGCCGCATAGCAATTCATATGCCATGGTGGTACCTCAAAATCATATCCCTTGCTGCCGTCCTGCTTAGCCCAGAGTAGGGTTCAGGGCCGATGAGTTAAGAAGATGAGCTTCACCCAACCAGCTCATCACACACGTCGTCAGTGTGACCAGATGGATACATACAAATTGCCTGCATCAAAAACAAGCATTTGTGCAAAATGTCAGCTTCATAGCTTTCGAATTGGCCGAGTAAAACGCGTCGCAAGAGACGAACATTGCCCAGTTTATATGGTGGGAGATGCTTCCTTCAATGCGTTACAAACTTCATGGCAAAGTTAATATATCCTTTCACTCTACGAGCGAAGAATGTAATGCCATTTTGGTATGGTTTGAACCCTCAAAGCGCCCTTAGGATTGTGCGTATCCATCTAAAATTTTCGATTTTAATTTAGGCGTTGTACAAGCGAATTCGTCATACAACACTTTTTGTGAACATTACCGTTAGATAAATATTCCCCAAAAACGGTAAATTTTGACTTTGGCCCCTCATAACTTCCTTGGGTGCCCACCTATCGATGAGGTCCTTTGACCCTCTGTAGCACTGCTAGCGGCACTCGTACAGACGGGGACTTTCCGGGTCTTCTGTAGGACCTCGAAAGGAAGGCTCATGGAAAAATCTAGCTTTGCCCTAATTTTTCCGAAGTTTGCCCAAATTTTCCGGGGTAAAGGTACATTTTCCTTGACACGACTGCACGACAGCGACTCTCTCATTCCATATAAAAACTCGTTTTTAAAATGAGAGAGAAACGAGTTTTTATATGGAATGAGCGAGTCGCTGTTGTGCGGCCGCGTCGAGGACAACGTACCTTAATAATCCTATCAAAATTAAACAATTCATCAAATTTAGATTCAATAATAAATGTAATTCAAGTATGGGCCTCTAAAACGGGTGCAAAAATATCCATTTCTAAATGTAAGTACATCCATTTTTATCGAAAAAAACCTGTAGATTACTTTAAAGGAGGTAACCATAGAAAAAGTCACATAACCCAAAATATTAAGTTTACATTTCAGTGAGCTCGACGCTCTGTGGCTCACTTGGTTGAGCCTGAATCTACCATGCTAGTAATCTAGAGGTCCGGAGATCGAATCTCGGCGTGGTCAAAAATTTCCGTACGGATTACGGATATGAAATATATAGCGCTTGCAACATTACATACATCCCGAAATGATATGCAATGAAACCTTGACTCGAAATTGCATATAAACGGCTGAGTTAACGCACCATGGCCCCACATGGAGCAATACGGTACTGAGAAGAAGAGCTCGACGCTACTAGTTTCTGTGGACATCGTCCAAAAGTTAGAGATCCCAAACAACTTAAACCTTTGGAATTCAAATAATCACCCGTCCTGGCACTTAAAAAGCACCACACCCTTCGGTTGGGTTGAAGATATGTTTCATATTTGTAATATTAGGCGTGTTTTATTGTGCTCGGGTGTAGGTTAGTTTAGGGTAACTACATGGGGTTACAATAACAACATAACCCAGATAAACCCAGTAATGTATCGGAGGTACGTACTCTGACCAAAGTTAACCCAGAAGAATTGTTACAGATGTGACATCCAGAGGCGCTCTAACACGAAAAAGCATGAGCTAATACCAATTGGTTAAATGTTACGGGTGGGAGGTTGAGTGTTGCGATAAACCGACCGCAATGTTCATTTTTGTTTTTGTAAGACGTGTTAATTTACTGGCTATTTATTTATCACAACTTTGAAACCTCAGCCTTTTACAAAGTTCATGGTTGGTGCAATAGATGTAAACAGCTTTTAACCCAAATCGTTTTTTGTGCTTATATACCCCAACCTGCACCTTTTGACATGTACAGTGGAAACTCGATAAGTCGAAGCCCAAGGGAACCAAACTTTCTTTCGAGTTATCGAAATTTCGACGTAAAGAGATTTCGAGATATCGAGTTTATTTGTAAGAAAATTCGACTTATAGAGTTTTTTTCTTTTTGTGTATTTTTATATTTTGGTATTTTTCCGACATTATACCCTTATAAAATAGTACATGCATTTTTTCCTCTCTTTTCCGATAGATGACAAAATATTTTTTTTTTCTTTAAAATCGTAGAAAGTGTACTAAACGGAATTTTGAATTCGGCGGCTATACTCTTTTTTTCGACCTTTTACATCAACCGCTTTTATAAGTTCTTTCTTCTGCTGAATAGTCAGGGTTTGTAGCGTTCTTTTTGACGCAGATATGTTTTATTGGCTGAATTCCTCAAACTGCACGAAACGATTATTCTTTTGACAGTAAAACAACCTTACGATGAACGCTATATTCAAATGCAAACTGAAACATTTCATCGCAGAAAAGTACCGTTATTCTCGTTTCCGGAATATGCAGCAATAAAATTCTAATTTCAAACAGAAAAATCGCCATTGGAGGAATAAAAAAAAATCGACTTATAGAGTTTCGCATAGCAAAGCTTTGACTTATAGAGTCTCGCACGTTTACCGATAAGAAATTTTAATTTGACCTGGAGAGTATCTGAAATTTTGACTTATAGAGTCTCCAATATCAGCACTTCGATTTATAGAGTTGCACAAGCAGTGAAATTAAAAATTTCTCTTCGAGTAATAGAGTTTTTGGTTTGAGTTATCGAGTTTGTTTTTCATTGTTTTTTGTTCGAATGTGCTGGGGAAGCAGATTTTCTTCGACTTAAAGCGTTTTTCGAGTTAAGGAGTTTCGAGTTATCGAGTTTTCACTGTATATGTCTTTGCGGAGGCTACCTGAGAAATACTGGGTGTCGTTCCGTGAAAAAGCGTTACGAAAAACTGTAACAAAAACGTTTAACGCTTCAAATCGATCTTCCTGTAGTTCGATCTTCACCAAATTTGGTATACATTATCCTTTGATCGCCCTGACTCAGAATCGACAATCGCGATTTCGATAAGTTGCGGGAATAGCGGTAAATTCGCCATTGAAGCGAATGAAAATTCATCCTTCAATTGGTTCTCCTGGCTCTCCCCGTGGATCGATGTCGACGAAACTCGGATTGAAGTTAAGTGGTGCGATTCTTAATATTTTGGTGCCAGTACTTCTTATGAGGAAGATGTCGTTGGACACAAAATGTCCTTTTTCAGTGGGAATGCATTATAGACGCTATGTATAAGGATATGGATATCAAAATACAGAATCGATTGCGACGAGTCTTGTCAAATGACGACAAGTTGATTTTGAGTTTTGTTAAAGGATATTACCACCAAAAAGGACATTTTTCTAGGATAGGAAACAGAGTGTGGGCATTATGGGTGTCCTTCGAAAGGTGATATTTGAGGCACTGTATGTGATCGGTTTCTAAATATTTTTTTCTTTTTAAGAAACAAAAAACCGATGTTCCAGGGGGGTTTGAACCATGGTCCAAACCGTCGTCAATACCTTCCAAAAAGTCAACAACGACCACCAAACTGCTTTGACCACACTGCGCTTTATCAGTACGAATAACTTTAGTGATCATCATCTGGTCTATAGTCATCACTAGAGCCCGGATTCTCGTGCAGTTGCACGTTAATGCATGAAATTGCACGTTTTATGGTTTTTGAATTTAAACGTACATTTTCATTTTTTTAGTGACAGTGGTTGTACATTGGACATTTCTTTCTCTCCATTCAGCAATATGTAAACGCTCTGCAAAATGTTCGAACATGATCATGTGATGATTCTGTAGTAGGTGTAGCCTGGTTGGCTATCCGCCAGGTTTGGTGCGTAGGGCAATGTGTTCAAGTCCCCACAGCAACATATATTTTTTTTGGGTTGGATACGATATCCCCAGTCACAAAATCCCCAAACCAAAATCCCCAAACCAAAATCCCCAAATCAAAATCCCCGTAATCAAAATCCCCGAAATTAAAATCCCCGAAATCAAAATCCCCGAAATCAAAATCCCCGAAATCAAAATACCCAAAACCAAAATCCCCAAACGATATTCCCCATTTGAGGTTTGATCTAAGAACGCGCGCGCGTTCTAAGATCACACCTCAAATGGGGAATGGGGAATTTCTTCAGGCTATTGTAGATGGTAAATGATAGATGTTAAATGGCAGATGATAAATGGTAAATGGTAGGTGGTTAATGGTAGACGGATGGTAGCTTGTAAATGGTTGATGTCAGATGGTAGATTGTAAATTGCAAATGGTGGATGGTAAATAGCAAATAGTAGATGGTAAATGGTAGGTGATTTAGACTATTGTAATTGTAATAGTCCTACTATGCAATAAAAAAATCACCGTCGTGGACTGATATATATATGCTAATCAACGGCAAACTCTTTGAAGTGACACAGAACAAAATCAGATAATGTGCAGGCGAATCGGTTCCAACAATAAGCCAACCAAGTTTTCCGCGAATATTCGTTGGGATGTGGACATGTCTCGACGATGTTAAAGAAAACCTAATATGTTTAGAACGATATATGCACACGTTTATTCAATATAATGTACTCGAACATTTTGTTTGTGCTAATAAAAAAAAAAGTTAGTATCGATTTACGTCCCTTCTAGTGCCATTTACCATCTTCTATTTAACACCCTTCATCTACCATCAACCATCAACAATTTACAGTCTTTCATCAACCATTTACCATCTACCAGCCATCTACCATTTTTTACTACCATTCATCCACCATTTACCAGCATATTTCGGGTGCTTGGGGATTTTATGATTGGGGATTTTGTATATGGGTATTATGATTATGGGGATTTTGTAAATGGGTATTATGATTATGGGGATTTTGAATATGGGGATTTTGATTTTGGGGATTTTTCTACGTTTGGGGATTTTGTGATTGGGGTTTTCGTATGGTTCCCATTTTTTTTCTTATTAGTGTCCAAAACAATTTTTTTAGCTTGACGATAATTATTTGGAACATAGTAAAACACATGTGAATTTTTTAAGGAAATTAGGATGTGTACGTTGGGTTGTTCCGTGACAAAATGTGACATTGTAAAACATAGCGAAAACCTAACGAAGCTTTAAGTCAACCTTTCAGTGGTTTGATCATTGCTAAATTTGGTATACATTTTCCTTTGATCGCCCTTACAAAGAATCGACAATCACTGATGAGTTGCGGGAATAGCGGTAAATTCGCCGTTGAAGCGAATGAAAAGTTATCTTTCAATTGGTTCTCTTGGCTCCCCCTGTGGAGCGATTTGGATGAAACTCGGATGGAAGTTAAGTGGTGCGATCCTAATTATTTTGGTGTCGGCACTTGTTATGAGAAAGATGTCCTTGGACAAAAAAGGTCCCTTTTTCTTTAGGAATGCATTATAGTCGATATGCATATCAAAATACAGTATTCGGTGAGTTGAGCCCTTTAAAATCACCACAAGCTCATTTTGGGTTTCCAAAGGATATTATATACATATGTACCTACTACCAAAAAGGTCACTTCTCCAAGGAAACTGAGAATGGGCATTATGATTGTCGTTCGAAATTCGACATTTGGGGTACTGTATGTAATCGGTTTGAAAGGATTTTTGGGTTTCTGGAGTGGCAAGATCACGGCTAATGCAATGTGGATTATTTTGTAAGCAATAACGTAGGCATATACATGATCTAAGATTTTCCCCTAAGGGAAAACTTCTCGGTGTTTTTTACAAAAAAACACGCTTATTATTAATTTATTGTTTATTTTCTCTCAGCGACTACAAGCGTACAAAATACGGCTGATCTCGAATTGAGCGATCCTTCAACCTCGTCTGCGACTCTTCAATCTAGCAATGTTTCTTCTTGCTATACATTATTTTTGATCTGGCGAATATAAAATAAAGCCAACAGCATGTATAAACTTTATGACAATTTAAGGTTACAAATTTTATCAAATAATCTAATCTTGAAAAAATCCTTTAAATATAGTTCGACTGATTTTAACAACAAAAAATTAAAATTTCAAAGTAATTGGATCGAGAAATGGCCACGGCTAGCATATTCGCAAAAGGAAGATGGAGCACATTGTAAAATTATGCTTCATATTCTATATAAGGCCAGCCACGAAAGTCCTGGCTCACTTGTTGTAAACGCTTTTAAGAGCTGAAAGCTTGCGATCGAGAAATTCGACAGTCATAATAAGCTTCAATTCCATAGGACAAATATGATTAAATGTAATAATTTCATCAAAGTTATGTCTGGAGGCAACGCAGATTAACAGCCAGCGTTCTAAAGAACGCCTTGAAAACTGGAATGCTTTAACTTTCATCTGCTCCACAAAAAAACTTACATTTCCTTTCCTCGCATAGATTTCTACGCATGTCATCATCATCAATGTGGCACGATAGCCCGACGTCGGGCTTTGGCCGCCTGAATCGTTGACCTCCAATTGTCGCGGTTACGTGACCTTGTCCTCCAGTTTCGGAAGCCCAGCAGCTGGTGGGCATCTTCACCTACGGAGTTCTCCCAGCGAGCTCTCGGTCGTCCACGCAACCTCGCTCCGTCAATTCGTTGTGCGTTCATCACTTTCTTTGGCATGCGATTATCGTCCATCCGTTGTACATGCCCCGACCATTGCAAACGTTGAAGCTTCACGATTTTCGATACTTCCAGCTCATCGTACAATTGATACAACTCATGGTTGTATCGGATACGCCATTGGTCTCGCTCGCGAACGGCCCCGAAAATTCGCCGAAGGACCTTTCGTTCGAATCGGTCTAGCAAAATTTCGGAGGCTTGGGTGAGGGTGAGGTGAGGGTCCATGTTTCGCAGCCATAACATAGCACGGGTCGGATGATCGTTTTGTACACGCGGAGCTTCGTGTTCCTGTGCGCAAGTTTCGAATTAATTATAGGGAGGACCGAGAAATATGTCTTATTGGCTAGTTGTATCCGTCGCTTAATTTCGTCGGTTTCGTTGGCGTCCTTTGATAAGTTAATTTTGAATTTGTCTACATACTCGATATTAAGGTCCCCCACTGTGATGCTTGAATTTGCTGGCGTCCTTGTTTTCGATTGCATCATGGCCTTTGTTTTGCTTTCGTTGATATGTAGTCCAACTTCCTTTGCGGCGTTATTGAGGTTATGCAGAAGGCTTTCTGCATCACCCAACCTTCGAGACATGATGTTGATGTCGTCGGCGTACGCTACTAATTGAGTCGACTTGATGAGTAGCGTTCCGCTGCTGTCCATATTCATGGCTCGAATTACATACTCCAAAGCAAGGTTGAAGAGCGTCGGCGCCAGCCCGTCGCCCTGCTTGAGTCCAGTACGAGTTTCAAATAGGTCAGTGAGTCGGTTCTGCACTTTGACCTGCGAGACAGTATTAGTCATCGTCATCCTTGTGATTCGCACTAACTTTGCCGGTATACCAAAATTCAGCATAATATTGTACAGTACACTTCGATCGATACTGTCGTATGCCTGCTTGAAGTCGACAAAGATTTGGTATACGTCGATGTTACATTCCCATTTCTACGCATGTGGAATGTGTAATAAAAACAAACATATATGCATCGAATTTAATGGATTGAATTTTCAGATTAGTTTGTCAGTATTACATTTAATGCTAACATTTCGATTACGTTCTGTTTTGCATACTCTTTTAGCGCAGAAGCTGCAAATGGTTTAGTCAGTGCATATAATTATTTTTGGGTAGATTTTATTATTTTTCCTCGCTTAGCAGGAGTTGCAGATGTCGAGGGTTCAAATTCTTTTCTTCAATAACTGGGCATGGTATTTTAAAGCCGTGATTTTTCTGGAACTGGTCGTGGATTAATTTATTCTCATAGTTCGCACCTGATTCGGCTTCCATTCCAGATTGATGTCTTTATATATTATAAAGGCATTCAAGGCGAGATATTCCCGCCTTTCCCGTTGGAAAACACCGCCATATGCCATCTGTTTGTCTTCCTTTTTTTGCTGTAGCAAGGTATATTGTCCACGGTGTTAACACTAAAATCCAAAACCACACCTGCACCTTGTTGCTTTTCGGGTGCAGTTGCGCCGACTGCCTTTCACAAATGTGGTTGAATCTTCCAAACATAGCATGTCCTGGAACAAACTAACAGCCAACATTTCAAAACCATATCTTTCTGGTTTAGATGGCATATCCTGGCGAAATTTGTATCTTCCGCGGAATCCAAGGAGCTGTTTTTCGACGGTTACACCGTTACACATTCATGCGGGTTGTAAAAATTTAGTAAAAGATTCTACCACTTTTTGAATAAATAGCGAATCGGAGCGAACTTATCGTTATATTTGGCTTGTTTCCTGCTTGTAATGTCGTCGATTCGAATAAACCGCGTAATCAATTGTACATTTTTTTTTGCATTATAGATCGAGGAATGGGGCGACCCCGCATCCTCCATTGCATAAATCGTCGATCTGAAAACTCTTAGATCTAAAAACTTTACTGTTAGGCCATTCAGATAACAAATAGAGCGAATAGAGGAGAGAGAGGTGTGAAAAAAGGTATGGTATCTATAAAACCCATGCAAAATCAAAACTCCCATATAAGCCCGAAACACATTTAAAGTTAGTTCAAAGGAATCGTCTCCCTGGATATGTAGATTTTGCGTGTGCATTAGAGTGCCTCAATATAGTACTTTCAATATTGCTGGTGTGAAAAATAACAGGAAGGTATCTTGAATGTCATCTACATGGGATTTTGCAAATCTGGTTGTTCCAAACTGAAGATTACCTACATTTACGTTACATACATACATTTTCATTCCGTAATCTTCCCTCTGCAAGCAGTAAGGGTTGTGGATAGCAAATATTTCCATCCATGGATTTTGGTCAACTTCCTCATTGTTTTCACTACTTGAACTACTGTCTGCATCATCAGGTCATCGTTGATTTCTGAAAAATAACTTTCACTTTTACTTTCACTGTCGCCATTACTATCACTGCCTTCCTTTATTAAGGATTATATTTCCTCGCATGTTTTCGCAGGGAACGAACAGGATGATGAGCTGGAACGCATAGCTGCATCATCCCCTTCTGCGGACCTGAACCCTTCTGCAGCATCTCTTTCTACTACCTGGGCTTAGACAATCTAAAATGTTCATATCAGGGTACTCCCACAAAAGAACGGCTGAGCTGCTTCAGCTAAGCAGAGCTAAAGTACGTATCATCTGTTGCATTCTCACAGGTCACTTCTGTCTGCGATCACATTTACGCACAATAAGGCTTGTGCAAGACGCGAGCTTTCGATTCTGTCAAGAAGACAACGAGACCTCTTTCCACGTCCTATACGAGTGCGATGCACTGGCCCAGGCGCCGCTGGTCACAATTCGGAATGGCCTGTCCAGACACGGACGGCATAGGTTCGACATTTATAAGCGATCTCAACTCCTTTCTCAGCACGATCAACCATGATTGTCATCGGCGACTAGGGCGATTGCACAATAGGCCCACTGGCTTCAGTGCTGTGAATCACATCAGGGGTTCACGCCCAGGGGCGGCGCATAAGGGCCCGCAGGGCCCGCGTGGCGGGGGGGCCCACGAGATTTAGGGGCCCAAAAGCCATCTGAACGATTCTCGATAAAAACAGCACAACTACGAAAAACAATACTCCAACGTAGATATTTTTTGTAGACAAGAAAAGGTATACCTACACTTTTCGAAGTCAAAGCAATTGCTAATTTTGATTGTTCCTCTTTCACCAGGTCCCTTAAAAAATTACATATTATCCTAAAAATTTTTGAAAGTTCGTTAGACAATCACCAAAAAAAAAACTCTTCTATGTTTGATAAAAGATTCTGTATATTTTTATAATCATTCATTGTGCAAGGAAATTTAGGTCTTCTTTCATAATTCACATGAAAATAAACGATCCTTTAGATCCCTTTGCAAATAAATAATCTTAAAACATTTTTGGAGATAGTACCATTTCTATAGGGTGTTTATACCGGAATAACTTCCAATCCACTTCGTATTTAATTCTCAGAAACGAATAAAATAGTTCTCGAGTGTTACTAGACTTAGTTCAAACTAGTTAGTACCTGTATATGTCGTTGAAGACTAAAATATTTTATCTTGCTTGCGGTACATACACGGTCATTAGGGCTGTGGTGCTGAGGCCACATTTGGTTTGAATAGAGTCTTGCCAGGATTGCTGTGTGGAACTTAATAATTAAGAACAAACCTTCTTAAAATTGAAGAATTTAAATTCGGGCACACTTAAATTTAAAGCTGAAACAATGAATAGAGTTGAATTAATAACGTGACGTTTTCCCCTTGTCTATCAAAGTTACAACCTTCATTACGTATAGTCTCGTTGGTCTAGTAGGTGAGGACGCCCGTCATCAAATCGTAGGTTCCCTGAATTGAATTCCACTGTAGGCAGGTAATTTATTATGCGAGCGCAATGAGGTAAATTAAACGTCGCCAACACCTATAGAGGACAATTCTGAGCTGCGTGAGCTTTTTTATTTTAAAAGAAAGAAAAACCATTGAAATTATTTTAAGTTACAACTTTCTTAATTTTAGGAGAAACACTGTAACGTCAAAATCATGTTTAAAAAGACTTGATTTAAGCATATTTTTCAGTTGATTGCACTATGCTTTTCTCTCAATGTAGGGGGCCCACTCAAAAAGTTGGCGGGAGGGCCCCGAGTGAAGTTGTTCCGCCACTGTATCACGCCCCTCTACAATCTACAAGATAGGACGGCTAGTAGTAAATTTCACGATCCACCTTTGATCAAGCTTCGATTTGATGAATAAATACATGCACAGTTGTCGCACGATGTGCAATCAATGCCAATTATATGCACCTCAAGGCCAGACAGTCTAAAATTTCTTATATGCGTAGAAAACTACGCAAAGGGTCTAAAACGTAAGTTTTTGAATATGAAGAAAAACATTTTTTTTCTGCATGTCGGGAAGCATATTTCCTTGTTTAGAATGATCATAGTTATAAAGTCAAGAAGTTTCATGAACATTTTTGTAAAAAATTGAAAAAAGTTTTCAGTATGCGTCGATTTCTAAGCAAGGAGCAGATGACGGGTTAAAGACAATAATTGAGTCGGAGAAAGCAGTTTTTAGGGAGGAATTCTTATGCTTTGTTCCTATAATAGATACAACCGGTGAAAATATCGCCGAAACACTTCTCAACAGAATACCATCTCTTAGCTTAGACATGGCAAACTGCGTTGGTCAAGGGTATGATGGCACAACCAACATGTGCGGCCATACTCAGGTAGAAAAGAAACTGTTTAGATCTTGTAAGGGAAATAGTAACCCGTTTTAGAAAGAACGTCCAAGCTAGTCAAATGCTAAAACATGCCATTGAGAAATACATACTGACTCCATACAAAAAAAGAAGACTGATAAATCTGCGTGAAACCAGGTTTATTGAGCGCCACACAATCTTGTCAAGTTTTGTGGAATTGATTGAACCATGTTGCATTTCTTTCAGGAATGGAAAAAAGCGCTTTCTTGATTTGATTATTGGTGTGTGAGCGAGTTTTATAATTTCTTCAGTCAGTCAACTTTGATTTAACCGTCGCCCATAAATATTCCAGAACCATTATTTCTACTCTCGAGAGTATTCGTAGTAATGCTAAAGTTGAGTTCATAATTAGTTTTCACTTATGCTTCCGGCTTAACAAAAGATTTCTCGGTACTGAAAGAGTTAGCAAAAGGCAGAGTAATCGGGAAAATCATCTGCCAAGCTCAGTCGTCGAGTATTACAGAATAACGATTTTCATTCCATGTCTGGAAAATGTAATTGTTAGTTTGTTCGAATGATTCAGTAAAAATGAATATCTGAATGAATGAATGAATGCCTTTTAAATTCTTTTTCGAGGATTTGCGCCAGATAAAAATATTAGCAATTTCCAAATTTTATAGGCATTTTTTGAAAATCAGAGCTCGTTATCCGCGCTATCAGGAGAGTATCGTATATGGTGCAATACGATACAGGAAGTCAGTAAGGACACGGAAGTTCTCGCGGTTTTGGAACTTTGTAATAAAAATTGCTTACCGAATATATAGTCTTCTTATATTTCATGTTACGTTTCCTATAACGACACGTAGTATTGAGCGCATGTTTTCTACGGCTGTGAAAACAAATTTCGCCAGCCTGGCAAAAATGTCCACATGTTCCAAATGTCGTATCGAAAGTGATATGACAAAAGCTGCGGTTAGGATATTTTTTTATTTGCAACTTTCACACAGTATTGACCGCATTTCCTTCTTCTTCTTCTGGTCGAAGCGCTTCCAAAATTTCATTTTGGGTTGTAATAAATCCATTCATACAATTCTTCAATTTAGCCCATTGATTTCTGTAATGAATACACTGCAACATTGGCATTTGCAAAATTCAGTATTCATTGTCATCGAAATCCGATCACTACGCAAACTTTTTCTTCAGTACAATCAATAAGATTTAACAGATACAATGAGAGGATTACAAGAACTTCTTAGGGTTTTACTGCAATAAATATTGAATGACTTTTCTTTTCACATTTTCTCCATAGTTTCTCAACAAGTCTTTTTACCCAGAACCATAATGACTAAAAAAAGACTAGGGAATATAAGTTGAAGCTTTTTTTTTGTACGTCTATAAAGAAATTCTTTTTCTAGTTCGTCCGATCAAAGATAGTGTCGAAATGCAATACGGAAAATGTTCTCTATACTGATGGCTGTGATGCTCTTCTCTCACTCTTGCGTCACTTTACGTTACATAACGGAGAGAAAGTGCGCGCAAAAATGCACACAGTACCTCTACTCCTCCGGGAGAGATAGAGCTCAAGAAAGAGACATGTCTACAACCGCTGCTGCTGCTGTGTTAAGCCCTTCGTTACATGCTACAATACTTTTGCTGCTCATTCGCCTGTGAAACATGGATGGCATGGCGTACAACTCTTAAGATGACAAGCAATAATCAGAGCAAATTTAAACTTTTCTCGTTAGTAATTTTGATTAAAATTTTATGGTTTAATGTACTTACGTTAGACAGAGCACAGCGAAAAAAAAGAAACTGAAACGACGGGTAAAAAGTTTTCACTCGACGCGGCTGGAAAACCCCATCGACATAGATAGGAGGTTGATAATGGAACACTATGCTTTTAAAAAGTAGACCCAGAGATCGTATACATCCGGAAGGTAGACATACTTTCAGGATATATTTTTATAAAGGGAATAGAGTTTTTTGTTTTGTAAGGACTATGTTATGGCTGTAGGCGTTTAGGACATTTTGATGGGACTAGATGTATTGGATTTAAATAAAAAGGATTAAATTCACTCAAGTCTTAAGTAATTTGCTTTGTCATAGAAGATTTGGAGTTTTTAGACTCTCGTGAATGAAGAAAAAATTTATGGGGGAGGAAAGAAGGAGACTTTTTTTTTATTCGCTCCGCTCGCAAATTTACAAAACGAATTATAAATTGGAAAGGTACTAAATTTGATATTAAAAAAGGAAGGAGGGCACATAACGGTATAAAATATACTGCCAACCCGGCGAACTTAGTATCCCCCTACCTTTTAAATTATATCTTTTGGCGGTTGTGGCAAATTCCAATTCGTTCAGGAAGTATTGACAAACGTATAAGAAAAGAAGCTGCCTTTGTAATTATTATTCCCTTTCGCCAATTTTCCAGAGGTGTCAATAGCGTTTTTGTAGATGTGGATGGAAGCAATTCAGGGGAGAGGGTACTTTCAGAAACCCGGCGATCCGGTGAATTTCGTATCGCTCGGAACAACCTTTGGTTTGTTATAAAATGACTTCATTTATTTGTTTAGGAGAAGGAAGTGAAATAAATAGTTTAAGTGAGTAAAAATAAATTCGTCTATGAATGAGTTAATGTACTTATGTACATGTTATTAGAACTAAAGGTTAATTCAGCAATTCGTTTTATCGCAATCGAATTGATACAGAAACAGGTGTCATTTAAGTACTTAAAAACGAATAAAGCTGCCCGACACGTGAACGAACATACCACGTACAATTGGCCGTGAGAGGAACATTCATTCTCAAAATGTAGGCCAAAAACACTCAAAGATTTACCACGGAACTATAAGTTTCTCACCTTGGAACTTTCCTTTCAGCAATATCGCATGGATGACATTACTCAAGTGTTTTTGCACCACCAAACGCGTTCTGTTAGACAATTTGGGTTGGTTAAGATTCCAAAGCACGATCACAACAGAGCCAACTTTCTAAATCTTCTAAATTGTCTAAATCGGGGATATCCAAAGAATTCAAAATTTCAGTGGAATGTCAGTTTGCATACCCCAGCGAGTTGCGGCACACAGAGTGCATTTCGAGCCGGTTTCGAACTAGTATTACATGGCGCGCTGCCATTCTCAACATATGCCTCTACGTATGTCAGTTGCTTGTCCCAGCGAACTTTGTATCGCCCCATCTTGTAGATGTTATCAAATGCCGGGTGGGGCAAATTTGTTCAAGCGGTACAGACAAAAGCATGAGAAAATGAGTTGCCTTGATGATTTTTTCTTGTCTGATTTGTCAGATATTTCAAAATCTTTTCTACCATTGAGGATGGAAGGCACTCAGCCAAGGAAGGATTTGAATAAAGTGAAATTAGACAATCCGTTTATGCGGTTAGTAGTTTGAAATCTGGCGTTCCGTTCCAAGAATATAGGCAAGGAAAAAGAAATATGAGACTTTTGTGAAATGCGCCACAGAGTTCAGGAGGTATTGGAAAAGAATGGCTGCATTCATAATAATTTTACTCCTGGCCAATTTTCCAGATGTGTCTCTTATTGGGGGTAGAACTCGTTCGGATTGGTGGTTGTGGAATTTACAGATATCCGCTAATCCGACAAAAGGAGAAGAAAATGGATTGGATTACTGAGATCCGCTCAACGGATATAGATGAATTGGAGCAAGCAAGGTACCCCAATAATTTCCCAGATCCGTCAAGAGACATTGTGTTGGTGGGAAGCTATAAGAGGGGCTTCTGAAATCCCTTCCAGAAATATAGACAACTGGACCGACGATTCAGTGTAAGTTACTGAAACACGGTAATCCTATCAAGGAATATAGGCAAACGTAGGGGCAAATATACTGCCTCCATATTTTTTTGTTGGTAAATTTTCCATATGTTTTGTATAAGTTATCCTGCTGTTCAATTCGAGGATGGGAATGGAATTACTGGAATCGGCCAATTCGCAGTTTTTTTTTAAACAACGATTCTGTTTTTCGTCGTAATCAATTAGACGGGAGTAGTATAGGATGGAATTTACCGAAATCCGCTTATCTGTTGAAAGAAAATTGGAAAGAATAATTGTCTTCATAATATTGCTCATTGTGAATTTTCCAAATGTTTCAATACTACCTGAAATCTAATTCCTCCAGGTGATGTTGGAGACCAATCTGGTGGGGAAAATTCACTAAATTGCAAAAATTGCTTTCACCTTTTTTTCTCCAGGCCAATTTTGCAGATGTTACTGTCACAATGTGTTTTTTTCAGCAGAGCGTGTAAATAATTCAATCATGCACGCAATGCATGTGAAGAAGACCTGTCTTTAGAATGTTGCTTATTGTGAATATTGTGCATGTTCCATAAGTTGTTATTCTACTATGTGGAATAGAGACCAACAGGGTGGAGTCAAAGTCAATGCATTGAAATCTGCTAATCTGTTTCTTGGGTGCTTGGGCTGTTCAGAAGTATTTGCAAAAATATTGGTTTTCATAATTTTTCGCATAGTCAGTCTGTTGCGGAATCCGCTTATCCGTTCAGGAGATAAATGCAAAATTTTGTAAAAAAGAACTGCCTCCATAATTTTGTTTATTGTAAATTTTGTGTTTGTTTCAATTCCGCTATTAGAGGTGGAGCCCAATCCTTATTCTTCCTTCTTAAATCCTTCCTTCTTACAGCGGTCCATGACATCGCGTTGTTTGGTATGCAGTGTAGGCAATAATGCTCGTTCTGGCGGTAAAGTCTCAGCCTATCACCCCTATCTTGGATCGTGACATCGCTGAGACCAGTGCGTTGTTGTTTCTTTCCCATTTGATACATCCCGATGGAGTCCAATGCCGTGGTGCGAATTTACTCAGATCCGCGTATTAGTTCAGAAGATAGACAAAAGTATTTGAAAAATTAAAGTGTTTTTCTAATTTTGCTTATTGTGAATGTTTTGCATATTTCAACAGTTATTCTGGTTGCAGACGAATCCCCACCGGATTCAATCAATCAATCAATTTACTAAAATCCTTCTATTCGTTCAAGAAACACAGAACAAAAATATGTGGAAAAGGACTGCCATCATAAATTTGCTCATTGTGAATTTTTTCCGAAGTTTTCATTCGGGAAAATGTTCGAAAATCCGCTAACATGTTCAACCAATTCATAAGTCCATGAAAAAAAACTCATTGTGAATGTTGTTCATTGTGAATTGCGAGGCAGGGCAATCCAAACAAATACATAAATTTATTAGCCCCCTAACGACCACGGTTCCTACAGTAGCATGACTTAGTTTTTTTTTAAGAAATGGGGAAAATCACTTTGATCAAAATGCTCTTCCCAATTTTTCCGAAATTTCAATACACCGAATCGTATCTCGCACAGTGGTTATTCAGCTATTCAGCAAAGGGTTTTATGCATATTTCAATATTATTCTGGTGTTTTCTTCATAATTTTGTACATTCTGAATTTTGTACATGTTTTAATATTGGAATCAGTTGACTGAAATCTGCCAATTCGTTTACGGAATACAGAAAGAAATATACGAAAAAACAAGTCTTTATAATTTTGCTCATTTTCGCGTGCTTCAATATTATTCTGATATTCAGGGAGAGGACCGATTCGGCAGGGAAATCTTTCAATAATCCGCAAAGACGTTGAAGAAACATAAACAACAATAAGCGAGAAAAAAAACTCATTATGCAACTCATGAGCAACAATTCTCATTGTGAATTCTCTGCTATTTCGGCAGGAGCCTCGTCTAAAGTCATCGGGTGGTGGGGTCAACTTATTGAAATCCTGTAATTCGTTCAAAAATGACGGAAAGAAATATACGAAAAGAAAAGTCTTAATAATTGTGCCTATTGTGAATTTTGTCCTGTTACTTTGTGTAAACACCAATCCTACCGAGCAAATTTACTGAAATCCGCTGATATGTTAAAGAAATACACGCAGAAATAGGCGAAAAACCCCCATTGTGAATTTTTCGTTTGCTTTTGACGTTTTGTGTAAATGGTGAAAATAATGAAATTTCTCTTAAACAATTTGAACACTTTTCCAAAAGTTATTTTAAACTCGTCGTTTTTATGTTAGCAATGACGTTATTGTGGTAAAACTCTGAGAATTTTAAATTAATACGGTTTAAGATTAATATAACATCAAAAATACTCTTTTTAACTTTGCGCGTACTGTTACACTTTTCTCTCAGTGTATTTCGCGTAAATATTAACGATTCTTTGAAGTTAAATTTTATATTCAAATAATACACTCATCAACTTTAACCCATTCCCCGCCAATGATGCCATATGGCATCAGTAAAAGCCTCATATTTGGGAGCGCGGACACCCTGTAACATCCTCAACATTGTTTTTTTCTTTGTTACACTAAGTAATGTTTCTTCTATTTATTCCAATGTTCCTGGCTAGTATTTAGTTAGATTTGTGCCATTGGGAGCAGAAAAAAAAAGTGTCGTGAATTTTTTTTTAAAAAAATGCGATTTTTGCGGGTAAGACTCCACAAAATTTCAAAAATCATATACTTGCGACCTGATTTTCTCAGAGCAATTTGTGTTAAACAAAAGCCAGAGTAGCATAGATTAGAATAGCAAAAAAAAAAATTTGCAATAACGGTAGTTTTATAGGTAGTAACACTAAATACATTTTAGTGATGCCATATGGCATCATTGGCGGAAACCTATTAACAAATTTATTTTTAATTTTATTTTTTTTTTATATTTTTTCAATATGTTTTACTGCGTTTTTAATAATTTTCACTTTGTGAAAATTAATTTTATGCTGAAAATTCGTTTCTGAGGATTTAGAGTCCCAGTCCGATGATCGTTTTCACAATCAAATGCATCATTTTCTAAAGCGCACCCACAAACACCTTTAAAATATGGACGTGTATTCCATCCAGGAGACTAACATACGATGCACTAAATAATAAACTCAGACACGTACGAGACCTCGTCAAAGAGTCAAATTACTCCTTTGACGTATCTGGTCTCAACAATGGGACTTTTTTCGGAATTATCCTTGTTGCTCTCAAGTGTGCATCATCCTTTGCTCTGGGTGGTCCACATGCATGCACACTACACCCTGTAAACGCTTTTCAAGCGCTGAATCAACCGTGATAATTATTCATCTTGATTTTTTTTTTTGAATTTCAAGGAGTTTGAAGGACATATTTGTCCACAAAAGCTTTGAGTCAGTACTTCGAAAGGCTTGTCTCGGTACAGAGCAAAAAAAAGTGTGTAAAAGTAACTTACCAAAATTCAATTTCCACAATGAGCATTTATCCGTTATTTTTTTAAAGAAAGCAATTTCAATCCATTCTTTTTCATGCATATTTCTTATGCAGAATGAAATTACATGAGGCGGTTGAATATCTTGAACCTATCATGTCGGATGATGAAAATGCTTGGATATTACAAATAAAGTCGGGGAAGTCACCCAAATGCAGTTTCGTAGGGATATTGCAACCTACTATTGTACGACTGTGGCTCATCAGATTTGGGTAGCACATACCACAGTCTTCCGAATGTTGCACGTATGATGGAATTGGCCATTATGTTGCGAAATTCAATCGAAGAAGATGTGCATATCCGCCCTGCAAAAGCCAAACTCGGACTAAATGCATCAAATGTGATACAGGATTATGTGTTAAATGCTTCTTAAAATTTCACACAAGCTCAGAATTATAATTAAAGAAAGTAAAAAGTGTTTTTCCAAAAAAATTTCAACGTTTTTATCTTAATTGAAAAAAAAAATTGTAATGGGTTCCGGCCAATGATGCCATATGGCATCGGGCCTTTGCGGGAGAACGGAGGCACGTAGGAAAAAATGGTAAACGGTTTTGGATTCAGGGTGGCTTCTTTACCGTAAATACCAATTTTCAGGATGTAATTCGAACAAAAATGTGTTGGCGGATGGATTAACTCTTAAATGCATGGGGTCTGAACCCAGTATCGTAACTGACCTCCCTTTATGTAAAATCGGTCACTGAACACGGAATCAGCTTTTATTTTCCCAGGAAATAGCCCGTTTTCCCAGAAAAGCGAAAATAGTAGAATTTTCATTGTGTACCAAATATGGTACGCCATGCATTCAGGCCATATGTTGTAAATGAAAGACATTTTTCAAATTTTATTTAACCTGCCTCTTACTTTAATATAAACAATGCAAAACAGAAAGGATAATGATTATTGAGAGTTTCGATCGAAATTATAGTAGAAACTCAATATAATGAACTCTTCAATAAAGGAAAGGTTGTCATTTCGATGGAAAATCGCGAATATTCCGTTTTTTAAAAGGGAGCTCGGGTAGGTCCGTGATTAGTTTCCTATTCCTTATTGAAATTTGTACCGATGCCTATTTGTGACATATCCTGGAAGTTGATGGAAAGTGGAGTAGGTCTTGCTACCCCTACATCCTATACAAACCTAAATTTAGCCATATCTTTTGATAGAATGTCGCGAAAAACGTCAAATGTGTGTCAAGTGGTGGCTGTTGGATGTCCTTGCTAAATTTTAAAAGTGCGCCAGATCCGACTCATATACCCCTTCCTCCCCTACAAAAAAACATGGAATTGATTATTTTGGGTTTTGCGTGCCGTCTAGCTCTGTACATGGGTATAGGGTATGCACTCAATATGCTATTACAGCGATTAGAACTCGGTGTCCTTATAAAATAACATGTTCCACTGTGAAACGTATATTTCGATACTTCTTTTGACTTATCATAGCTCATGGGATCTTGAACATTTCTTTAAAAGTATATAGATTGGATTGACTTTGCTAGGATATGAATATGGAAATGAACTGCTGGCTGCTTTATAGCCCAAATTTGTGCAGGTCCCTGGACCTGTCCACAAGAATTACATCCATGTAATTTTTTGTTTATCGAATGTGGTACTCCACATAGTCTTCCATATGGAATGGTTTACACTAGCAGCATATTTTTTTAGGATCCTGAACGTGAACTTCCAAGACTATACTTGTCATAATCAAATGTTTTAAGAAATTGGATATCAAGGCGCAGCTGCTTGAGTCCTGGTGAAAGTCCAAGCATTTTACTAAGATGTTAAGCACGGAAGCTCGGTTTTTAGTGGCGTGTCCTACGGACAAAACAAATGATGTAACATTTTTTTCAGTATGCTTGCCAGCTTAAAAGACTGGGATTATAAGAAGCAGCTACAGAAAATCTAAGCCCTGACCGGTGTGCTATAGAAAATAAAATTACAAAAACGATCGTTCCAAATCAACTACGACAGCTCCGTTTTCTTCGATCCTGAGCAGGACTGATTAACCTAGCTTTCGTAAAAAAATGGCAGTAAATGTCCTGGAAAAATGGATCGGTGGCATAATTTGTATGAAAATTTAAATTATTTTGACCTGTTCTGGGCCCAATAAAACGCACCATAATATTGAAAGAGCTGATAATTAAAATGTTATGAACATATCCTACCCTTCCCAAGACTAAAGGAGAATAATTTCATCAGCTAAGAACGATTGGAATGTATGTACATATAGATATTTCCGAATATGCCCCAATGCATGGTGTACCATATATGGTACGTCGCAAAATTGGTGCAAACAATACCTTTGGTGACTTTTTTTGGCCGAAATCTCAAAAGAACCTCAAGAACACATTCCAATTTACTCACCAGTATTTTTCCTTTTCCAAATAACGGTAAATTTCGCCAATTTTTTTAGCTCTAAAGAATGGCTTTTAAAATTCCACAAAAAATAACATTTGTCCACTTTTACGGCGCACTAGCAATTCAGGGAAAGCTTCGGGAAGCCAAAATTTAATTTATGTGAAAGCTTGTTTTGTCTTCTTCGGGAAAAAGTAAAAAAAAAATCAAAAATTGAATAATCCCTTGACTTTTACAGGAAAATATCCATGTACCATATATGGTACGCTATGCATTTAAGGGTTAATGGAAGAATCCACTTAATTTTTTTCTCTAATCTTGCGTGGTTAAATTATTAACGAAATTAAAAGTTAAAGCTTAGATCAAAAATCGAAATAATTTTTCACCGTGTAATAAAGGATTTAAACAGATAACAAATATCCTTTTCTCTAAGCTCGCTGACACCGTAAATTGCCTTCATCGTAATATTAATTGCACCCTTGCTCCAATTTGCTTGCAAAAGCAATTTGAAACTTGTAAATTTTTATTTGTTAAATCTCCGTACAACTCATACCATTCTAGGCTGAAACAAAAACGTCTTCATTAAATCCTTTTCGACTATTTTACAACAAAATACATTTACTTATCGCATAGCCACCACCAATTGAGCACTCAAGTCCCAGAGCCAAATTTCACAGATTTGTTTCGGTAGTTATTATAAAGGATACACACATTCATGTCGCTCGCTCTCCACTACTTTGTGCGACTACATAAACATTCAAAAGCTAAAGTCGTGCTTTGTATATCGTCGTATGCCCGTATTAGCATTAGCGGCCAAAAAACACCCTCCCGAAACAAACATTTGTTTTGCTGTTGCTGCTGCTATCCTGGCATTATCCCTTTTAGCAATATTCCCACGTATATAGCGAGCGATATATGAAACTTTTCCATACCCACGAGTACATGTGTAGGTACAGTTACACAAAGGGTTTCATCATAGCCTTGCCACCATAATGCCACCATATGTTGAAATAAACAAAATGTAACGATGCGTATACAAATTGCTTATACATATCTAAACACTATTAAATGTCAATGATAATAAATCTGACCCCCCTAAATCCTTGCTTGATTACAAAAGCTTGCCAAAACTCCGATTATAAAATTCCCTGTTTTTGCTTTTGTCGCTATTGTTGTTTCACTTGTTTGTTGTTATTGCACCATCCTCTGTCTCTCTCTCTTTCTCTTCCTCTCTTTGAGATTCTCTGGTTGGTGCTTGGGGCTAAGACGAACACGATGGGATTTTCCTTAGAAATTTTCCTGCCCGAAAGAAAGATTTTCAGCAGACTGAAAGGAAGGGTTACTTTTGATAGAATATATCGCATACAATATTACACACATAGTTCGTTCCAGCCAATTCGTCCCATTTAATGATCCTTCTTGCGTGTCGAGCGACATAAGAAAACGGATTTTGTATCGTTCTCTAAGATGATGTGGAGTTGTGGAGGGTAAGATGAAGCTGGGATACAATTACTTAACCATATAACCGAGAAAAGTGTATGTTTGCATGCACGAAGTTGGTTTAGACTTAGAGCGGGAGAGCCAATTTGTTTACTTTCATGTGCATAGAGATGACAGTATTGCCAATTTGAAGTGAAGGGTTGTATATGGATTTGAAGGATGATTCTATTTTTGGTTGTATCAACGCCAACAATAGTTTGTACTCTCTAGATTTATTGTTCGATAATTGGCCTAGTAATGTGTAGTTCGAAATGTTCAGGTTTTCTGAGGCTATGATATAAAAAAGAATAGAAAAATATGCTAAGGGCTCCATTAGACAACATCATATCGTCATACATATTTATATTATAATATCATTAACCCATTTTCTGCCATTGGTTCGTTCACGAACCATTAATGTTTTAATTTTTTTAACTGCAAAAGTAAATTTTTTCGAAGAATGAATTTAACTGATGTTTTCTAGAAGCATTGAAATTGTAAATTTAATTTTTTTTAATTTTAAAATTCGGTATTTTGCGTCTAAAATAACGGTAAATTTGGCTAATTTTTGTCCCCGTGACCCTTGTAGGGATGTTTTCCGATTTGGCCTTTATCCGAAAAATTGTTTTAAACAATATTTTTAATAAATGAAGCTGAGCTAATTGTGAATGACGAATATTACATACAAACTTATAATTTTTGTTTAAAATGATAATAAATTCGACTCTAAACTTAATGGTTCGTTGACGAACCATTGGCGGGAAACGATATCTTGTGTCCATTTATAAGAGACTGGACATTTTCTATGCAGGCTTGTCAATTTTTGAAGAAAATTGCATTTCATACTTGCATAAATTTTAATCTAAGGATAGGAAAGGAGTTTATTCTATTCAAAATGAATGTACAGTAAAGCCCCGATTTTCTGGACCCCCAAAATCCGGAATGCTGATATTCGCGATATGGACTTATGTCCAATTTTGTTTTATTTTTGATAAAATTTTGAGCTTTTCTATAGATAATTATTGTATGCTGCTCTATAAACTTGATGGAATGTATATTTCGAATACAAGATTATTAGAAATTAAAATGGTTAATTTTTCAATGATTTTACTATCACCAGGGTGACAGTGCATTTCGAAAATTCAAACAACTCGATAATCCGAATTGGGTCCGGTCCGAACCATTTCGGAATATCGAGGGTCTAATGTAGTTACTATACTGATAGCTTTATTAGTTTGGAGCTCATCAGGAAAACCTTGAGAACCCTTGTCTCCTAGGACTAGACGCCAAGGTATTTGTTGATATGCTAGAAGTTACTTAATTTAATCCACTGGGTTGTGTTTTTTTCCCAGTTCTGTCGGTTTGTGTCACTACTAATTGCTAGTAATAGAATTTGGCCCTTACGTCTCGTTGTTCTTCAAAAATATATTTAGGGGAAAGTAAATGTTCTTCTTTATTTTCTTTCTCAATTAGTAGTGACACAAACCGACAGTTCAGATCTGGGATAACCCAATCTCTAAGGTTTCACCACGATTCTCCTCAATTTGGGGGGACCACTCTGCATTCCACGGGCGAAGTATGCGTCACCTAAGTTCACTGATTGTTAATGACCCTATCCAACCAAATGCTTCCGTTTTTCATGGTCGATTCATACATTTCAATCATAGGATTTTCGATATCAATTTACAAAAGGTCAGTCATACAGTCAAGAAATGTGTATGCAAAATCACATAGACTGTGACTGTAACGTGTGAATCAACTTTAAGAATGTCCTTTTTTTAACAAATAAACACGATCATACAGATAGTGTTGTTAATTTACCCAAATACTACAATACAGTATGACCAGCCAAAGTAAATTGACGAATAATATTTTATATCGTTTTCCGCCATTGGTTCGTCAGCGAACCATTTTTTTTCCTGGTAATCCGCGAAACCCAGAAAATTCAAAACACATGTTTTCTCTAAATCTAAGCTCAAACATCAAGAATATACAAGAAAATTATACAGGGTGTCCCGCATTGGGTGGTCAATACTGTAAGGGTTGATAGCGCAACTTGTTTCAGCAAGAAAATTACCAATACAATCGGAATTTTTTTTACCGTTACCTTGTTATCGCTCTTTTTGCGAAAGTCATCGAAAATCGTGACTTGTCATGCAAAATCATGATTTGCAGCCCTCCTGATGACTTAATCTAAGATTTGATTTCAGTTTCAGAAACTATATAAAATTTCACAAAAACTGAAGTTTTTCCTGTTGCCAACATTATCGGCACTTTCATGATACAGTTACTCAAACTTAACAGAAATTTTAAAATCGATTTTTCATCGAAAATTCAAACAGTAATTGCATAACGGTGATTTATACGTACAATTCTGCAAAGTTGATAAAAGTTGCTTCAACATGTTGGCTTTCCAACGGTATATCACTTTTCTTATTTACATTGCAGAATTTTAGGTAAACACGCATTGAATGGTAAAAATCATGGTTTCAGTGGAATCGTTAACAATTTTCCCTTGACTCGAAAAAAGACATACAAAGGCAATTATAATTCGGGATAGAATCTCGCTACATTATTTTGACCAGAACTGTAAGATATTTGAAATTTGGTACATTGTTTGGCAAATGCAACGGTACTTATAACAGTTAAAATTTAATATTTGCTATTTATGGCAGATAGACGCTCATAATGCGAGACCTATCAAAGAATATTTTGAAAACGAATTTCCCGGAAAGTGGATTGGCAGTATTGGGACAGTTGCGTGGCCTGCGAGAAGTCCCGATCTTACTCCCCCAGATTTTTATTTATGGGGTAACTTAAAAAGCAATGTATATTCCGAGCCGATTACCTCCCGGGAACAGCTGCTGCAGCAAATTAATGATGCTTGTGACAACATTAAGTGAACCCCTCCTGAATTAATGATGCTTGTGACAACATTAAGGAAACCCCTCCTGAAATCCTTCGGGACGTTTAAATAATCCGATAAGAAAATAATTACCTTGTTTTTTTACATCCAATATGTGTAATTCTAAAATCCCGCAATGTAAATATGAAAAGTGATATACCGTTGGAAAGCCAACATGTTGAGGCAACTTTTATCAACTTTGCAGAGTTGTACGTATAAAGCACCGTTATGAAATTACTCTTTGAATTTTCGATGAAAAATCTATTTTTAAATTTCTATTAAGTTTGAGTAACTGTATCTTGAAAGTGCCGATAATGTTGGTAACAGGAAAAACTTCAGTTTTTGTGAAATTTTATGTAGTTTCTGAAACTGAAATCAAATTTTCGATTAAGTCATCAAGAGTGCTGCAAATTACGGTTTTGCTTGACAAGTCACGGTTTTCGATGACTTTCACAAAAAGAGCGATAACAAGGTAACGGTAAAAAAAATCCAATTGTATTGGTAATTTTCTTGCTGAAACAAGTTGCGCTATCAACCCTTACAGTATTGACCACCCAATGCGGGACACCCTGTATAAAAACAATCTGCGTCGAGGTGCGGCAGGAAATGGGTTAAGGTCCATTCTCTCAAAACTCTTATAGAGTGGTTAGTCTTATCACATAGAGAAGACACACACAACTTTCAGAAAGCTTTTCCATTATATTGAATTGAATTTTTGTTAATTTTGCTTATTGCTTCGATGAAAGTGCGCAATGATTTTTTGATTCGAAGATGATGGCGTAAGCAAAAAAACAGTTTCTTAGAAAACGTTTGTTGCGGAAATATTGTTAGAGGCAAAATTTAGAGTATTTTAGCTGGTTAGTGCGCGCACCGTCTTTGCACAGGGTCATGGGTTCAAGACTCACCATGAACGAATTCAGTTTATGGTGTTTTTCTAACTCACGAACTATCATCTCAATCAGATGTTAAACGAGTACCCATTTATGCGGATAAATAACATTGCTGAGCGTGCTGTTGATCTCAACACTTTAACAAAAAAGCAGTTAAGATCTTGAGAATTGGATGTCACTTACACATCTGCTGCCTTAGTCCAATGTTGGACTGTCGCGCCTGTTTTTTTTTTTTAATTTTAGAGTTAAATTTTAGGAAAGGACAGTCGAGAATGATTTTCAACACCATTTAAAGAAAAATAGCCCCTGAACGTATTTAGACTTTTACTGGTGATTTTGATTACATTCAACTGGCCTTTGTTTCTGGTTTTTAGACCGTAGCTCGTTTATATTCAGTGCTATTTTTGCTTTTGGCACTTGCGAGATCAATGTCCGTTTTAAATTCTGGCTTTGCTTGGTTCTACAGGATCGCATCTCCTGCCGAAACATACCGAGAAGCCTCTTATCTCACATCCACAGCATCCATAGAAGGAAACTTTATCCGACAGTCGGCTGGAGACCTTTAGTGATACATGCACTTAAAAAATTGCTTAGTTTGAGTGGAAATTCAACTCCCCCCATAAATATTAATTTATCTATTTAGACAGTATTTTGCCGTTGATGGCAGTATATAGAGCATTCCACAGCCAAGTTGTTGTCCAAAATTTTGCAAACCAGATTGTAAAAACCAAATCTATTGAAAGGGAGCAGTATTTGGAAAGCTGTAACTGCAGAAAAGCAGCAAACAATTGGCAACACTTCAGATCTTAACTAAGCTAGCGAATTAAATCGCAATCGAAACTGACGTACCCACATTACTGGGTCGATGCAAACAGGCCGCTAGATCTCTGAATGAATAGTATTCGACTGAAAAACTGTGGTCAAATTAGGAGACATTGCGAGAAACCGTATACGTTGTGGGACGTAAGTGCAGTCGATACTCTATTTTCCACAAGTGGTTATAGTGCAGTATCCAGGTGATAAACCTAGTACATCAGATTGCAAAATGTGGTGGTGACAAATTTTTTCGTTCCTTATGTTTTTTGGGGTGCTGAGCACGAATCAGGAGCTTCCCACCAACATTTTGTTGCGGAACAGGGTCAAAATCGCGAAAAACGCTCAAATTTTTGCTGTTTTTCCGTTATTTGGCCCCTAACTCTGAAACGATTTATTTCTGCGAAAAACTTTCCATGAATATGTTAGATAGCACATAATTACGCTTCTAAAGAGACATAAATATTAAATATCCGTTGAGCCGGATTATTACAATTGAGAATTTAAATTTGCTATTTTTAACATAGTTCCATATTATGAATAAAATTTTGAGATTGAACGGTTTTTCATTTTTGGTCGCAACAGTTGCATTTTTCTTGTACATTATGTATTTTGGGGTGCAGAACCTGAATCCGTAAATTCCCACGAAAATTTCGTTGCAAAACAGGGCCAAAAAACGCCAAAAATGACTCTCAATTGTAGGAATACCGCTTAACACATCTTAATGATGATTAGACCCGCAATTATGTTTTCTCTAATAATTTCATGGACGGGTTTTCGGAGGAATGTAAGCTTTCGGAGTTATAAACAAAAAAGAACGGGAAAACTCCGAAAATTTAGGGTTTTTTCGCGGTTTTGACCCTGTTCCGCAACGAAATTTTGGTGGAAAGCTCCGGATTCGAGCTCAGCACCCCAAAAAACATAAGAAACAAAAAAAAAAATGTTCTCCACCACACTTTGCAATCTGAAGTTACTACACTATTAAAGCACCCTATAGTAGTATCCTGAACATTTTTACAGACTTTGCATTGCAACTTATTTGAAATAGAAAAAATAAGTATTTTTCCAGACATTTATTGCGGAATTCATAGTCCTTACTTAGGGCTCCATTACACAGTCATATTTATATTATAATATCTATTATAATAGATATGATCATATCTATCATGGAAAATCAAATTTTTACATATTACACTACATCATATTTATATCATAATATCTATTGTTTATTCAAGTGTCAAATACAAAATTTGTTTTCTAGGCCAAGCAATGAACGCATAAAAAGCGGGTGTAGAGAACATCGAAGGAGGACGATTTTTTTCTTCAGTGTTTTGTTAGGAGCTGTCAGGAGGTAAGGCTACTAATTTTACTCGATGCTGAGGGGTGCGCTAACGCGGGGAGGGGGGTTTAAATGTGCAATTTAGTGCTATTTTTTTTGTGTTTTGGGCTATATCTCGAAAACGGTGAGGCGTAGAGAAAAAGTTGTGAGTAAACATTAAAGCTTTCTAAATGTCTTATTTATTTGCCCATACATATGCAAAACTCCTAACGGTTCTTCAGATATTGTTTATGTATGTTTTACTCCGAACCATCCATTATGGATCCATGAAATAAAAACAGTCACACCCCCCCCCCTTTCCCCTCCCTCTATATAACAGCGTTTGTCTTTATCCTTGTAAATAGAGAAAATTGAAAAAATTTAAAATTTTCGACTTTTAATAAACAATATTGGAAGAACCGTTAGCAAGTACGGACAAATAAATAGGACATTTACAAAGCTTTAATGCTTACTCACAACTTTTTTCTCTGCGACTCACCGTTTTTCAGATATAGCCCAAAACACAAAAAAATACACCTTTAACTGCCCCCCCCCCCCCCTCCCCGCGTTAGCGCACCACTCAGCTCCGAGTAAAATTAGTACCTCCTAACTACTCCTAACAAAATACCGAAGAAAAAAATCGTCACCCCCTTCGATGTTCTCTATAATGTCTTCTTTGATTGGCCTATTCCTTTAGTCGCGGAAATGCATCAAATAATGGTGAATTGTGCGTTTTTCGGGTCGCTTATTACTCTCTATTTGATTCTAAGAAAGAAGAACAGGTAGAAAAAGCCTCTTTGGGTACGTCCCTGGGTCGCCAGACGCGAAGAACACGGAATTGTAACGAATTTTTATTTTGACATTTAGATATGATGATATGTTCTATTTATAGTACATATGATAATATCTATTATGAAATGCCATTACACGGTCATATATATGATAATATTTCTATTTCATAATAGATATTATAATAGAAATATGACTGTGTAATGGAGCCCTTATACTTAAAGAATCCCTTGAGGGAATCCTTATAAATTTTACAATTCATCCAGCAAACACTTTTATTATTTTTATTTTATTTTTTTTTTTGTTTCGTCAAAAAATTACAAGAAATGATACGAAAACTATATCATTGGATTGAACAATTTATTATAAACTTATCCCTCCGGCCAAAAATCGCGTTTTCGTCATCAATATGTCAGGAATATGGCTCCTATTAGTGAAATGCCGTCTTATTATTGAATGAATAACAAAATAGTAATTCTTCATAACGAGCGAATTATGAAATTGTCAAAAAATAAACGACTAATTTATTGCCATAATTGGTAATCTTAGATAGCTCAGGTGTAGAACATAGGACTACGAAACGGTGCCCGGTTCGATTCCCAGTGGAAGCAAAGTGCTAAAAGGTAAAGTTTTAAAAAATTTAGGAAAACAAATAAAGAAAAAGGAAAATTAATTTTTTTTCACCTTTTCTATGTATATGTCTAGTATTGCCAAATTATCTTCCTGGCGAATTAGTATCGGTCACTATTCCTTCCCGAAAGGAGTGACGCTTTTAATTCGAATTTGATTGAAATTCGAGAGATGTTTTTTAGCAGGCGAAATGAATTCGTATCGCAGACGATAGAAAGTCGCTCGTATTTGAAAAATAAATTTAAATTTTGCAGCTACTAGATCAAATAATTTATTTGACAGGTGCAGTGTAATACAACTTGATGTTGGTGTACCTACCCGAAAAAGATGTAGATTTGGAATGAGTTGTTTAGGTATTGACCGATCATTTAAGTTTTGAATGTTATATGATATCAGTGGATGAGTAAAAGAAGTTACATTTTTGGAAACATGAATTCCAAGGAAGGAAGGTTTTTACTCGTTCTTGTTACAAAAATAAATTGTCCTATTGTGGCAAGTCCGGCGACACCCCGATCGTATCACTCGGCCGAAGAATTGCAGAGATATCGACGATTTTCCAAAGTGCATAGTACGAAGTTGATCGTGAAATTGCTGTGACCAACATCCAGGTTGATGGTTATCTGTGACCACCCTGTGCACTGACCGGAAAAAAAGAGGATCCGATGACCCTTTCGGCAATTTTATGGTGAGTCTAGCACCACCTCGGTCGTTCTGCCACACCAAAGGATTGCAGAGATATCTACGGATTTCCGAAAGAATACAAGGTCAATCGTTTCATTCATGAATAGTATACGTTAGGAAATGAGGATCCTGGTGGTTCGGTGCTTTCGTTTGTCCCTAAGTAGTTACATACAAGCTTGAATATTTTATTGGATTGATTGTTTACTTTGCATAGTTACGCCATATTTTGCTTGGTGACGCCATCATAAGGAATCTCGTAAGGATTCTACTTAAAGTTATTATGCAATTTCATACCATGGCGTAACCAAGCGAAATATGGCGTAACTATGCAAAGTAAACATTCAATTCAATAGAATATTCAAGCTTGTATGTAACTACGCATTTTGCGTAACCATGCTAAGTAAACAGTTACATATGTATATTCAATTCAATACAATGTTCAAGCTTTGTGTCTTTTCTATACGATAAGACTAACCAGTCGACGAGCACAAGATAAGATGTAAGAGTTTTCGGGTACGCGATAGTCAATTCAAACAATCAAATCGAACACTGCCGCAACTTTTTTTTTAGGGTATTGTATAACAAGGTTGTACTGCACTGTATATTTCCATCAATTTGCGCATGTCAATAATTTTATCCTTAGAATAAGTTTAGACATGGAGAGGTAAAATGTCGAATTTCACGTTGATTTCTTCCGCTTACGCTTTTACATAATAAGTAAAGATGCCGCGACATTTTGATATAGTGCTCGAAAATTGCAGCATGATTATAAATGTTAAAATAATTGTATTTGGCCAGTTTTTGCAGTTATTCTCTATCATGTCTAAGTCCCTTCCTTATATAAATCTGATACCTTTTCTAAGGCAACAACATGATATCAGCTGTGAGTGACAGTACCCAGCGAATTATTCGCGACGCGCCGGTGTGGGCACCAAAAAATGTGCCGCGAATTTTCCGGCGCGGATTCGCGACGGAAAATTCGTGACGCGTTGGTCTGGGCATCACTTAATACGGACAATTATATTCGTCATTAGTTGAAACATCGACTTTATTTGCAAATTCAATAAATTTATTTTTAAAGACAGCTATTCATTATTTATAAATTGTTAAATGTTGGATAGCTAATTTGTTTTAAAGAAGAATTTTACTACTTCACGAAAATATGAACGATTGTTTGTATGTAGTTAAATTTTATATTCGAATACTACATTTAACAACTTTTGTGGAAGAATTGACTCAACTTTTTCTCCTAATCTTGCGTGGTTAAATGAACAAATTTATAGTATTTTCAACTGCAAAGATTAGAGAAATCAACTATTTCTTTGATAAAACTATCTAAATTTAAGTTCACTACTTCAATTTAGATAAAAAGTCTAAACCATTTTTTTCCGTGTATAATTATTAGGATTATTAAAAATGAATTTCCTGGATAATTAAGTCTCAATATCGAGTATGTAGACAACTTCAACTAACTGGGATGTAACTTATCAAAGGACGCCAACGAAACCGACGAAATTAAGCGACGGATACAACTAGCCAATAAGATATATTTCTCGGTCCTCCCTATAATTAATTCGAAACTTGCGCACAGGAACACGAAGCTCCGCATGTACAAAACGATCATCCGACCCGTGCTATGTTATGGCTGCGAAACATGGACCCTCACCCAAGCCTCCGAAATTTTGCTAGACCGATTCGAACGAAAGGTCCTTCGGCGAATTTTCGGGGCCGTTCGCGAGCGAGATCAATGGCGTATCCGGTACAACCATGAGTTGTATCAATTGTACGATGAGCTGGAAGTAACGAAAATCGTCAAGCTTCAACGTCTGCAATGGGCGGGGCATGTACAACGGATGGACGATAATCGCTTGCCAAAGAAAGTGATGAACGCACAACGAATTGACGGAGCGAGGTTGCGTGTACGACCGAGAGCTCGCTGAGAGAACTCCGTAGGTGAAGACGCCCACCAGCTGCTGGGCTTCCGATACTGGAGGACAAGGTCACGTAACCGCGACAATTGGAGGTAAACGATACAGGCGGCCAAAGCCCGACGTCGGGCTATCGTGCCACATTGATGATGATGAATTAAGTCTTTTAGTTTTCAGCAGCTCTTTTAAGCATCTCTTTCGGATTATGTAGTGCAGGTTGATTAACAATTTCGTTCAATTTTGGGTGCAATATATTACGGTGGTCGATAAATTGCAGAGGGAGGAAGGGAAGCGCTCATGCGACCTGGTCATGCCAATAACAGTGACCAAAGGCTTCATCATCGTGTTTATTAGTTTTTTTTTTATTAGGGCATGATGTGTAGCAATACGTAGTATTCTTTGTTGTGACATGAAGAACCCTCCTAAAACTCTCCTTAACTGAGCAGTTTCTTCTATACACGTTAATTTTAGTAAAGTAAAGATACAACATAAAAGAGTACTACATAACAAAATCTTCCACTAAAGTTGTTGAGTGTATTATTCAAATATGAAATTTAACTACAAAAAATCGTTGATATTTCCATGAAGTAGGAAACTTTTTCTTCAAAACAATTCAACTATTTAACATTCGTCAATTTATACACAATGAATAGTTATCTTTACAAATGAATTGATTGTGTTTGCAAATTTAATAGATGTTTTAGCTACTTAGGAATAGAACAATTACCCATATCTCCATAGCTGCTTGGACTACATAAGATTATAAGCTGAAAATCAAAGACGAACTGCAGCCAATATCAACTACTTTTTAGATGACCGGTCTACTTTTTTCTCTCAGTGTAGCCTTATCTCCTCTCGCATATTATAGTGAGCACGAAGTGGGAGTTTCCGATGAGACCAATAGAAGTATTTGCAATCCTTATGGGATGTATTGTATGTATGTATATATGTTCAGAATGACATTTTCTCCAACAAACGGCGTAATAAATGATGTGATAGCAATGAGTGCATTCAGCGAGCACATATTGTGATATACTACATATGCCCACCACAAGAAATTGGAAATTGGACTTGCTACACGAAATGTCAGTTCTCTCTAATCAGCTGATACATCCGCAGACATTGCGGCAATCAAAAATTCAAAAAACCTAAAACTGCAACTTTCAATCAAAATACGTACTCTCATCGCACAATATTATAACGTTTACTAAAACCTGGCTCAGAAATGTCATTTTTCAGCTGAACTGTGAATAAACAATTTCCAGTATTGATGGTTGAGCAGCTGTGCGTGACAGTTGATCGAGCAGTCCAAGTAGCAGCAGCAGCTACACATCTAAATGTAGCATTCCAATTCAACGCTAAATATGGGAAATTTTCGATACATCGCATGTGGACCGATTAGCGGGTGAGTGGGACGCGGAGGGAGAACACTTTTCAGTTGGTTTTTCCAATATGTGCTCGCTGAATGCACTCATTGTTGCAAAAATATCAGATTCACGAATCTCCATACAATCCGACAAACAGATTTAATACTCAAGAAACTACTTATTCTACGCGTTTATGCACTTAACTGCAAGAAATAATGGTGTTAGCATTAATCGTTCCTTGCACCGGTGCGGCAGCGAATTTATACATGACGAGTTGTCTGCGTCAAAAATGTAAAACATTGCGTTATATGAAGATGTTCACACCGACGCGCATTTTCTAAAAAGTTGCATGAATGGTGCAGTGTAGTAAAACTCGGTGTTGGCGGACCCGAAAAAGATTTAGATTTCGAATGAAATCATTTGTGGTAACATGCAATCCAGTAAAACTCGTTTCGGCCACACCGGAAAAAAAGTTGTGGCATTAGACTAAGAATAATTTGTTGGTATCGATGGAGTATGCATCGAACATAGAGATGGATAACATTTTCGGGCGGGTAATCAAAAAAATTTTTTTTTACCTCAAATTTGGAATTATTGACCCAAAATTACCTTAGTGTTTCTGCTACGCCGATTGAACTAGGAGTATGTATTTCCCCTAGAAAACATGGGTAAAATTAAGGTGCCGGCAACTACAAAATCCGTAGTTTATTAAAATTTTAATAAACTGCACGAATATGGGTATAATTCTGGGGCAGTCACACCCAAAAAAAATTTTCGAGTACTGGCATCAAATTCCTAATCAGCGACCCAAAGTTTTTTAGTGTTTCTCCCACGCCGATTGCCTGTGTATTTCCCGAGAAAATTGGGGAATCATTCTGGGGCGGGCTGCTCCCAAAGTGTTACTTCTCTCTAGTTCTTACCTTTTTGCGCAACTCATTATTGGTTACGGTTCAACCGGATTGTAATGCATTCCATATTTTCACCAATTCACCAATGTTAATTGGTGATTAGATTAAGTATTGAATTAGAGAAATAATTTGTCGAATGTCCCGACGATTTCTTCCGTTTACCATTTTACATAATAAGAGAAAGCGATGCGACGTTATGGGCTAGTAACAGAAAATTGTTGGAAGATTATAATTGACAAAACTTTGGCCGTAAGTGCGAGAACCTATTCATCTAATACAGTGATTCCCAAACTGGGGGCGCGCCACCCTAGGGAGGCGTGATTATTAGCGAAGGGGCGCGTATTGTCTTCGATTATTTCGCTGCTACTAAATTCATTTGATGAACACCGCTGAGAATATTTTAGGTCGAGAAAAAAAATAAAAATTCACTTGATATGGATGATATGAACCGCATCAGCCAGCTATAGTCTTTGAATGAGTTTTAATAAAAAAAATACGGATTTTGGTCGCTCCAGTAATATCAATATCTATTTTGCTGCTCGACGTATCACTGAAGCCATGATAACGGCCGAACTCACGACGAAATTCAGGATACGGAAATGATGAAATTTAAATAATACTTCCTAAAACTTCAAGTAGTTCCAAAATATGGGCTGCACTAACAAACAAATATTCAAACAATTTAAATTCCAAAATTAAAGCTTGTCGCCACCCTAAACAAAACCTGCCTGCGCTATGTCTACGAATTCCAGTAGGATTACCTTTTTGGACAATCAATAAATAAGATGCCTGCAATTTCTGACATCTACTCCTAACAGCCCTTATACACCTGCAACTTGGTTGCCAACCTAAGTTGGTAACACGCAAAAAAAAACGGAAATTAAGTGATTTGTAGGCATGTTGCAGATTGCAGTACCAGGTTGCAAGAACGTGAATGGCGTGGTTGCCGGAATGTTGTAAGTGTGTAGTAAGGTACCTTCAACCTAGGTTGGCAACCAAGTTGCAGAGGTATTTGGCCTGTTAGATTCATAGTCTCTTCAGATCGCGATCAGTTGTCCTCCCTTTGATTTAGTGGCTTCACTCGAGGCACACAGGCGTCGTGAGCTTCCTTTGATGGGAGATTTTAGACACAAGTGAACCAACTGTAGGTGTTTCTATTCTTTTCTTGTTTCGGAAAAATAACCTGCATGATGTAAAGCTGATTCACGTGTAGGCTTGTTCGGTACTTAGATGTTAGTACCGATTTTTTCTGCAGCACCCAGTACCACAGGTGCTCAGATGTTAGTACCGGTTTCCTTCAGCACCTTGTTCCACATCCGGTTGACCAGAACTAGCAGGTTTTTCCAACACACAGTTTTTCAGCCCCGTTTTTTCCACAAATGACCCGGTTTTTCCAAACACCTTCTTTTTTTCAGGTTTTTTATCACGTGTTTAGTCCCGGTTTTCAGGTTTTTAACACCTGTTCATTAACGTATTTTTAGCACCTCAAAACTGGGCCTTTCGCTTTCCGGTTTTTCGATACTTGTTGCCGTTTGCGAGGATCAGGGTACCATTTAGGGGTGGACAACCACAACATTCGACAAGTATTTCTCAAGAAAATAGGGGCGGGCAACCCCAAATTTTTTTCTTGTTTTTTACCTTAAATTTGGAACTAGTTACCCAAGATTATCGGACGATCTGAATCTGAAGAAACCTAAAAAATCCCGCGGTGACTACGAACAACAAATTTGTCTTTGAGGAAGAATCTGGTCAGTGAATCGTTTACTTTGGTTCTTTTTCTATCGTTTCCCGCACAATGTTTCATCAGGTTAGATTCAGCCTCAGATTGCTCAATGTACGGCTTCTGCCGACGAAAAAAAGCATACTAAAAACCCCACGTATGATAAGCTTCCAAAGGAAAGCCATAAAAATTGAGAATCTAATTGACATGCATTTAATCATACTCTCAGTCGTCATTTATATAAATAAAATATATTAAGATCCTTAAATGGCATATCAATTCGCTTTCATCTCCCACGATATATAACAACTTTGTGTATCGCGCGTATCCTCTCATATATCCTTCCCGGGCTTCCTTTTTCCCTCTGTAATAACCAAACCACACGGAATTCATCTACTAAATGTGCGAACATAAATGACGCGCGATATTGCCTGCCTTTTACAATGAATATATTTTGTTCACACATTAATTCGGATCATAAATCAAAAATGTTGAGAACATTCACATCGACGCACACAGCACGAAGACTCTTGATTCTGACGTTTTTCTTTTCTCTGCAAATTTCGTTATTAGCTTTTGCAACAGTTGCCCCCGAAAAATACATTACCGTGTCACCATTATGTACCATACTCCCGAGTGTGTCCCATCATAAAGTACGTTACGTTGTGATAAAAGTAAATGGAGGTTATACAAGTTCCGGAAATAGAATGAAATCAAGAAAGGTTGGAAGAGTTTGAGGGAAATTCCGCTTGCACGAGACTGAGAATTAAATACATCCCTCCGAGCAGCCAGCTTTTGGGCTTGCTGGGTGGCATGTGTTACTTTGTACAGTTAGGTACGTATACCTATTCTCGCCGTACTATGATATTCCTTTCCTATATTTTCACTCATCACTTAAATTTAAGGCGTATGGGTAAAACTCGACCTAGTCGAATAGCACAAATGAAATGGCTTTCCGAACTTCAGCTAGGGCATTTATGGAAAAGGAAAAAAGAGTGCCTTTTCTTAAAACGCTTCGCACCACAAAAAAAAAACAGGCGAATAAGAAATGATTTCGGCAAATGTGTAATGTGTCTCCAGGTCTTGGTCGACGTAACCCAAAACCGTTTTCTCTTTTCTTTTCTCTTGTCTAGCAGCCAATATTCGTTGCGTCAAGCGCTTTTTCATCGCTTCCGCTTCACTTCTACCCTACACACTCAACTGAATGGATATTACAGGATTTCTAGCATCCAAAGATGGCAATTAATCATATCCTCGGGTGACACTTTTACATTTCTCCATTAATCAGGAGCATACAGAACACACAAAGTCAATCATTCATCGTAACGAGATTTCTTATGCTTTCATCGAACCCATGCCATAGAAGCAGCAGCAAGCTGCTTCTGTTCTTTTGACTCATTTTCTCTAGATTTTTTTCGCACTGCTTCTTCGGTAGATATTCCTTGACTCGGTCGCTTGTATATTTGCAAGAGCCAGGCTCTAGTATAAGCGACACCATCAAGAGTACGTATATATCGACAAAGAAAATGACTTGGTTGATGGTATACGCTGTATAAAAATCGTTGAACGAAATCAAAGGATAATCTGTCATAGGTCTCCAAAGGATTGCTTCTGAATTAAGTTTCGATGAAGGGACACATATATACTTACATGCTCAGACAGAGCTCTATATTGTAGACAGCGAGCGAGAGTGAGGGTGGAATTGGAAAAGGAGTAGTTGTCGAGGTGCTGCTAACAAGGGTTTTTAACACGAGAGCACTTATCCAAGAATAAGAGATTCTTTACGTGTCCTTGTGCCATTTACGAGTGATGTTAAGTTGTTGACGAGACGCAAGTGAAGCGCGGGAGGGGATGTACAAAGTACATCAATAACGGCATTGTCAACAGGACATTCAAGAATGTACGTTAAAGGATATAAATATACTTGGGGACCAGCAACTACTCGGGAATGAAACTTTATGACAAATTCCTCTTCAGGAAATTTCCCTTGTTCGCAAGCATATTAGTTGTCAGTCAAAGTAAACGTACACACAGGATTGATAGTGTTTTGTCGCCACCATGCTTTTGAGTGCTGTGTTATTGCATTTTTAATAACTGATGGCTGAGTGATATAGGACAATAATTTTCCAGTTTAGTTTTCTTGTAACGATATTAACTTTTAATCAGAAAATTTCATAAAATGATTATTATGGTCTCGCACTGAAAAGAAGCTTATATTTTCGAGTCCCTAGTCAGTTTTTCGCCATAAAGCGATATTTCTGATCAAGTACATAATGATGGAACCTTGCGAATCTGATCCGATTGCGACCAGAAGGTACGGCGGGATAGTCCCCGAAAAGGTATATTATCTGGAAACCATTGGAAATGCGTTTCTGGGCTATCGAAAACAACACAATTTTCGTAAATTCACTAATTACACTCCTTTCGGTATGTCGGTCGACATTATTAACACTGCTTTCTCGGTTCGTTTTTTATACACTTCGCTCGTAGAATGAAAAAGTCATAGACCTACATACTGGACCGGACATATGCTTAAAACGTTGAAGCATTTTTGTGCGATCCGCGCCTATGTATGTGTGACATGGTCATAGGCGCCGCAAAAAAAGTATAAAATGAAAAGTTTGAGCAGCACTATCAATTATTGTTGATTCAAACCCTAACTAGAATTTAGAGGAAATTATTTTGCAAAGTTTGAGTATTTCATCTTGGAATAAATTAACTCATACAAATGCTTTAGCATTAAAGATACATAGAATTATTATTTATATATGTGTAAATGGGTGTATTATACTTATACGAATTATAGCATCTCGTTTTAGTTGCTGTATAGTTTTTACAATGTCGGTATGTGTATGTGCGTGTATGATAATGGAACTATAATTATGTAGTTAAAATGATGAATAGGTGTTTTCGGATTATTTGTTAACGTACTTAAAAAAAATTACAAACATCTTTGAAATAAACCCAAATATGTAATCAAAGAAGGGTTCAGAAGGTCTTATAAATTCCTTTATTTCAATTCAATTCAATAAATATGTAGTTTATTTAAGTTATATTTTATATAAATGGAACCATTGATTTCTTTACTCCAAAATCACCTGAAATGGTGGTTATTTCAAAAAAGTAAAATTAAGTTACAACCTAGGTCAAAAAAATGTGCTGTGAAAATTCGGCGACAATTGCAAGAAGTGTTTCAGATATATGTCACACACGATCAAACCAGCAATAAATACTAAGCCTGAAACGGTTACTAAGCGAAAAATCAAATAATTTATTGGGTTTATTTATTACTGTATTCAAAAAAATTGATGAATTCACTTTCGAGGTTAAAGTGTTAAAGTGTTTGTGACATATTCTGTTTTGTTTCGCAGTTATATTTGTTTTCATTCGGCCTTTTAAAATAGTTAGCCATTGTCTCCTTTGCCGCACTTCTAATAGAATCCTAAAATATATCAAAAATATTATAACACGATCCCTTAAATTTACAAAAATTCACTACACCTCATTCTAATTTTTAACAAATAAAATACATGAACTACAAGTTATACACTTAGTTTTTTATAGTAAAAAAGTGTCTGCGAAAACACACAAATCCTCCCCGGTTTCGACCAACAGCATATGACACCGCATATCAGTAAGTGCCAGTGCTTTGCGGCGCCATGCACTGCCGGGAGTGGCATGACCGGAGGTAATATATCTTGGTTCCGATTATGTGCCTTTAACAATCATCTAAACTCGGCAGGGAAACGAATCAATGCAATCATGATCCCTGGCCTGTTTTGGCGAACAGAGCATTTCACGTCGCATCTCATCAGATGCCACTTCTTTGCGACGCAATAAATTGCGGTTAGGAATTGCAAATCTGCACTTATGTTATTCTTAAGATGCATATTCACACATTTCGGTTATTAATCACAATCACATTATAATGTCTATACCAATCGGCAGATTGTGTTATAAGATTCCATTTATGGAACCCATAAATGGGTACTCACCACTAACCGCTAGACACTAACGCACTAACCGCTAGACCAGCCAGACTACTGGCTGGCTGTTTGAAATGGAAAATTATAATATTAGATGATGTTGCATTATGATTTTGAAAGGTCCAAAACCGATAGTTGCTGTTTTTATTTAAGCAATATTTAGACATTTGACGCCAGCAATAGTTACGTTTTTTGGTATCGAGGTTTACTCTGACTCAAAACTCACGATCGTGTTTAACAACGCTGCCCAAAACTACACGGGATGTATAGCAATAAAATGAGCCTGTTTCTTAAATTTATTATAAATAAATAACAGGCATGACTGTCCGAATCTGTACGAACGCCGCAGATGTGTGACATCCAATTTCCAAGATTTGCTGTTTTTTTGTTGACGGGTTGAAATCAACAGCACGCTCACCAGTATTATTTATCCTCATAAATGGGAACTCGTTTAACATCTGAGTGGGATTATCGAAAAACACCATGTATAAACTGAATTTGTTCACGGTAAAGGCAAGTACTATGCTCACCGAGCGAAAAACTTGCATTTATGTCTACCATGAAAAATGTGCCGTGGAGACATGCCTTTTATTCTCTAAGATAAATGAGAACTCGCGGGCTAATTGATTGTGGATGACACCTTTTCCCTGTGAAATAAAGTGCAACGGCATTGTTATCGCAGGCGAAATGTCAAAATACGGTGTGGAGACTTTCTTGTAAAGTAACTACAACCAAGCGAATTCGTTTTCACGATCATCAAAATTTTGACAGTATTTGCATGGATTTCACGTGAAATGAAGATGTTAGTACCTACTCTAAGTCTCCACCCCATGACCCTGTGCAACGAAGGCGCGCGCACTAGCCAGACTACTAAATATTTTGACTGCAACACTTGTTAAATTGTTTTTGCATGGGTTTAAATTCATGCGGAAACGCAAAAATATTTCAAATGAGGAATAATTATGCGTTGAATAAAGCTCTGTAATGTGTTTGCACATAACGTTAGTCAAACATTTCAATTTTTGTTACTTAAAAGACAATTTTATATGTTATTATGCAATGGCGAAATTATCCTCTATGAATGTAACAACTCCACTTCACATGAAAATTTCCACACCGGTTTTGCCGGTTTTTGACATTTCGGCAGCGAATGCAGTTTCTCTTTGTTTCACAGGAAAAGATGTGGTCGACAATCAATCAAAACGCGAGTAAACGTTTATCTTAAATTGACTAAATAAAAAGCAAGTCTCCACGTAAATTTTTTCACGGGAGACATAAATGCAAGTTTTTCACTCGGTGAACTCTGTACATACTTTTAATGTAAATTTAAGCTTTGCTGAATTTTCTGGTTGAAATTTGAAATATAAACTAACCTGTAAAAAAGGATCTGCTTTTATATTAGACAGACTAACGAAAAGAACCGGAGATTATTTCTGATTCGCAAAATTGTAGTTAGGGAATCAGAACGGCACAACACAACTGTTTTGTTTCGTAACCTCACAATTTTTTACAATGACTGTGATTGATGGCAAAAACAACATTAGTTTTTATCAGCATTTTACCTGGATTGTATTGCCCCATATGGTTTCAGCGGCTAGTAGCTCAAAATCGGAATCAGGGTAATTAAATAGATACGTCGAAACCACTCTCTAAATGATACACATTATCATTATGATAAGACAAAAACAACGACACAATTTTAAGGTAATATGTATCAACATTCAAAGTAGCTAACAGCAATTTCTATGAACATTCTAAAACGTAATTTCGGTTAAATTTAGTTTAGTTTACCTTTTTAGCGAACATCCGAAATATTCTAATTAGTTCACAATTCGAATCTTTCGCGCCATATTTTTATCATAAACAATCACCAAAAAAGGTTTGAGGTGAAGGTGAAATTGGAACGATTGGAACAAAAGAACGAGAAAATACATACTACACGGCGCTACTGTGAATTCACCCGAATTTTCCGAGAAAAAATCACTTTTTATCTATGAAATATGCAACTAAAAACATCCTCACATATTTCATTTTCACCGCCACTAATTCAGTTTTTCGGATTAATAGAGCCTTTTACGAGATTCACTGGTTAGCATCATGAAAAATACATAGAAATCCGTGCCACGCATGGGAAAGCTCACCGAAATCATATTTTTACCGAAAATATTTATGGCACTGATAGTACCATCTATAAGAAGGTACATGCGATATTCAGTAATATGTTGTTTACACCTTACAAGTTATCAGTTTACCAGCCGACGTGGTTAGCTATTAAAAAATCTTCAATTGGTATCACCAGAACACGAAGCTTACACGAAAAATGAAATTCAGGCTCAAAGTTTTCGGTAAATCACTTGCACAATTCTTTACCGCGCACTTCATTATTTAAGTTTAAAATGTTGTTAAGGGATTTGAATTAATGAAACTCACTAAAAACTTTAAATTTTAAAGTTATCCCTGAATACAATAATTCTTAACGATGTGAAAACAGACGGGGACTTGTCACTCATGTCAGAAGTTGGAACGGAACGGAATGAGCGAATTCCCCGCAATTTTCCAGTGTTTCTCAACATTTTGCGGAAAAGAGTTTTGTAATCAGATTTTGATAATGCGATTTTGTTGTACTAAAAATAAGGTACAGTATAATTCCAAATAAGTGCTAGCTTTAATAATCCAGTAAGAATGTACAAAAATGAAAAAAATGCGGAATCAACGTTAAATGTTCAATGATTTCTTCCGAAAAAAATCAGTTGAGAAAAAAGGTTGAGAGCCAGTGTTATAATCGCAATTTTGGACAGTGACGTGAGAGGGGAGAAAAAAATTGCCGTGTACGAATACGGGAAAATCAAAGTATGTGTGTGGCTTCACGGGTTGCAATAGAACGATATGCTGTAAAGACCCATCCTGTTTATTACTTCTATGGAGACCCATCCTGTTTATTACTTCTATGGAGACCCATTCCGTATACAGCTTCTACTCTCACGTATACTGTCTGTATGGGTGACTCTCCTGTAGTTTAGCTCTATGGCAGACACTATTTCGTGGGAGAAGTGACAGCTCGATAAGCATGGCACTACGTAAAAGTGGGACGTAGCCGTGCTTCGCGAGAAGTCACTTTTCCAGACCACGAGGTAGTGGCATTTCCAAAAGACACGAGCTGGAGGCAGGTCACATAATTGGGTGAGTGATTAAACATAAAGTGAAATTATTTTTTTTTTTTTGGAAAAGAGGATTATTTGTTTTTTTTAGGGATTGCGTGTGCCTAGCATATTGTGTCTGCATTGTAGTTTAATACGCAAAGAATAATTTCTGCGTTTTGGAAGGCGTAACCGCCAGAAGAGCGGGCTCTGCCGCGTTGCAGCTTACGTGCGAGGAGCAAAAGGAGTTTTGTAGTGCTTCTGCAGTGTGCCGTGGTGTTAATTACCAGAAATTCGGTAACCACATGAAAAAAAAACAGGCGCGTCGCGCTGCAGCTTCTGTGTGAAGAACAATTGGAGATCGTGTCTGCTGCTCCTTTGTTAGCGAAGCCCAGGGCCCCAAAAGTGCTCCGTCTTTCTTCCGTGAGTCGGAAAAAAACGGAACGGAGGTACGGGCTAGTGTGGAATTCCGACGGGCGTGACCATTTAACAGGTAATCCTTTATTGGTTGCCCTCACAACCAATATTCCTTTCATTCGAATACGGTTAACGGTTAATTAATTTCACAGTATTGGAAACGTCAGGCGAATAAACGGTTTAAGCATATACCGTTCGTTAGAAAACTAGGGATTGCTGAGGAGGACCGCTAGTTGTAACGGGTCCGCAAATACGAATCCGCGTAATCGCTGGAACAGATCGGCGAGCCCGGCGCCCGATCACCCCATAGTAGTTGTTGTGAGAATGCCTGTATGGTGACCTGGAAAAGGAAGAATCGTTGCATGAGGGACACTCCCCAACAAAAGAAAACAAGATAAGATTTATGTGTAGTTAGTTTTATGTCGTGTTAGAGTTAAGTGTCATTCATACAAAAAATATCATTTTTGAACGGAATTTATACATATAAAAAAAAGAAATGCAAAGTGTGAACGGGTTGCACCGCGCGTCGGTGGCGTGAACGGCTTCGCGATTCTATTTATTTGTCCTCGTAAATTCCAATCCTTAGCGGCCGCCCAGGACTGAGTTTTTTTTTCATCAGCTCGTTATAATAATAAAACTCGTGCGAGTGTGACCTGGGTTATAGAAAAGAAAAAAAAGAGAAAAAAAAAGGAAAAACTTAAATATAGTGACAAACGTGCATCGATAAAAAATGTAAAATTTATTATTATTATTTTTGTATGGTTTAAATGTGGTAATAATTAACTTGTGTATGAAATGATGAGAAACGTATTTTAAAATTTTTCTTCTAACCCCTTTTCAATGAAGCCAAGGTTCGTCGCGATTCCCATGTCGATGTGAATAATGATTTACACAATCCGTCGGCACGCACCTGCACCCGTAATGGGGGCAAGGCGGAGTTTTTTTTCGATACCCAGACCATCACGGGTCCGTCCGTTTCCCTCTCCGGCTTAACTTCCGAGCAGTCAGGTGCTGCTCCGCCTCGGGCAGTTGTCCCTCCCATTACATTTATGGCGCCCAACTTTAGGGGCAACCAAAAGGATTTATTCTTTCGGTTTGTTCCACAAAAAGTGTTCCAAATACTTGCTAAAATAATAATCAAGTTTGGTGCACTATTTCTTAGTAAACGTTTCACAGCTTATTTTGCTTCATAGTTTGATCCCAGTTCATCATTAAATTATAGTTTGATTGTTGTTTTACGATCGGAGACAGTCCTTTGTGTCGTTTCTCAGTTGTGATAAAGTAATCACGTGATGGAACCTGGTAATTACTTCTGGAATGTCGTATTTAGAGAATACATTTTCTGCTGCGAACCGAAGTTTAGTTTTCCAGAGTATCCTCACCTATCTGTACAAGGGCTGTTCACCTTATGTCAGTTTTTGCCTATACGCTTGTTAGGTTATTTGACTCATTGTATTCCTGTCACAGTGAATTGTGAAATTTGGGTGGTTTTTTGTTCACCCTTTTTCAACCTTTGTCAAGAGATTATAATTTGTCAGATGGCTTATTCGTGTAAGTCGTATATTTACTATCAGTTTAATTTCCTTTTTATTGCTTTTCTTTTTTTTGATATAACAAATTCAGAAATAAAATAAAGAAAAATCCTTCGGCCTTGAGCTGCATTGATAAGGGGGGAAGATGTCTAATATAATTGAACTTGTCGCGGACCACGGCTATATGTCGAGCCGCCGTCACTGCAACAAGAAAAAAAAATAACCAAAGCGCTACTGACCCGGTGGCATTTGACCCGGCGAGGTCAGCGAGTGTCGAGGGTTGTTTGGGCCAGAGCGCTGTGGTCCTTGCTAAGCCACCATATTAAAAGGACAAACTAAAAGGAAGGGGGCGGGGAAGGAAGTGCCCATCCTTCCGGACACGGATAAAACCAAGTAAGAAAAAAAAATATTGGTTTTACATCGATTATTTAATCAAAATAAAGCAATAACTTTACAAAATCAAGGTTAGAGTAAAATGAATAAAAAAAAATATTAAAAATTAACAACAGAAGATTTGATAGATTAAAGCAAAGAAAAAAAAAAGGTTAAAGCAGATATTTCAAATAAATTCAAACAATAGTAATTCAAGTGTAATTAAAAAAAAACTTACGCTCGCTGATGACGTCGACGATCGATCGTTTACGCACCACAGTAAGGCTACAAAAAAAAAACATCGGTAAAAGCGAAACAAATAATTCTAAAGGAAAAAGAATATTCCAACTATGTACTAATAAATAGCAAAAAAAAACTCCGCAGGGTTCCGATGGATGTCCGCAGTATCCAAATACAAACAAGTCTTTCTTTTTCGTGTATACAGCAACACTAAGTATCTTCCGTCCATTTCGTTTCGGGTTGACGCACATACCGACAAGCGACAATATCATCATTGCAATAACACATGGCAAGTTTCGGGCTGATAACTCCGTCAAAATATGAGTTGAATATGTGTGTGTCAAAAAAAAATCAAATCATGCACCAATCTCAGTTTTTTTTTTTTCCACAGAATCGCAAAACACATTATAATTCTCAATATCGAGCAGCATTTGGTTAACGAGGGGACAAGGGCACATGGTTAAGATTTGTGGTCGTAAGGCACTTTAAACTCACGGGTGGCATTGGGAAGCCGTTTGTCCGATTGGGCACGGAAAGAACACAATTTCAAACAAGGGGAACACAAGCACTTTAGGCAATTTTGTAATTATTCAAACTTCATTGAAAGTAGTTTTATTTTCGTTTACACAAATTCCTGTGCGTTTACCCACTTTTCAAGTTTTTCCGAATTCCCAATCCGACTCCCAAAAAAATTAACCGCCGCCACCCATTTGCCGCGAACGGCTGCCAATATCCGACTGACTAGCGTCCGTTAAAAAAAAACGGCCCGCCCGACCGATGACATCCATCTCGTCATCGAATCGTCCAGCTGATTAATTTTCGAGTTCAATGCACTTCGAAAATCAATCAGCAACCCACCGGCCAATACATTGCAAACAAGTCGTGAACCGGTATTCATCATGGCAAATGCAATAACATAGAACATTAGTGTAAAAGAAGACAATTTGTCTATTGCATTTGGCATGAACAATGTGACGGCCTGTGTGCAATGTATGTTGGCTCTGGTTCTCACATATACAGTGGTTCGCGACAAACTTTAATAACCCATTTTTGTAGTGATTTAATTGTTTTTTTAGTTGTTTGTTGAAAATTAGTATGTGTAATATAAAAAAAAAAAATTAAATTTAATTAAGTATTAAGTATCGTACATAAAAATGCCAGTACATCGCAGTGAGGAGGATTTGTTGGGGTTAGGTGCAAATCATCCCTTTAGTTGTCTTGTTTGTCAGACGAAGTTTTCGGCAAATGACAGGGTAATCATGACCGATTGTGGACATCATTTTCACGAGGGTTGTATGTTAGCATGGTTAGAGGAAAAGACTTCGTGTCCTAATTGTAATAGTGACATTGACTCTCGAAAGTTATTCGCGGTAAATACAAACGTCGATAATGTCGCTACAGATGTTACCTCTTTGGGACACGTAACCTCTCAAACTGGTGCCATCCCAAAAGAGATTGGACCAATTACTCGATCACGTACAAGAGCTATTGCTTCCGCAACAACCGGGTTGCGTATGGAACCAGTCATCCAACGAGATTCTCAGCCGCAGAGATCGGTTGAATTGCTCGAAGGATCACAGACTGTTAACCCGGATACAGCAAACTCGGTAGAATTGGTGACAGAAATGGATAGTCAACTTAAATTACAAATTAAGGAAATGGTTAGTGAGCTGATAAATGAACGGTTTAATAAGGCAGCCCAACACACTGTAGATGAACGCATTACACCTCTTAGTTTACAGCGGGAACTACCACCAGTTAACCCTTTCACTAACAATGTATCTCTGATAAGACCTGAACACTATAACTCTTCTAATAGATTGAGGGAGCCAGGAAATCCGCGAAATGATGATGTGGGTCTTCAATACCACCTGACAGAGGATGCTTATGTCGACAGAAATCACGACGTAGCGGCATCTCATCGGTTCTCGAACTCAAACTCCAACCTTCCTCGAGATGGTGCTCCAGAAGTGAGGTACATACCGGAGATTCGACATTCGCCGGTAGCTAGATCATCTCAAGATTCTTCTAGAACACACCGTAGAGGTGATGTTCATGGCAACCCACCACGGCAGAATTCAAACATGCATGTTACACCTATTCAATCTTCTGGTATTCCACTTGATAAATTAGGGAGAATTATTAATAATTGGAATCTTCACTTTAGTGGCGATAATCCACATTTGTCAGTGGAGAAGTTTCTATTTCAAGTCCGTACACTAGCCAATCATACTTTGAATGGACAATTACATTTGGTCACAAATTACCTCCATCTTCTTCTGGTTGGTAAGGCAGCCAATTGGTATTGGCGGTTTTACAGAATTATTATTCGGTTTTCTTGGGACCAATTCTGCGCAGCAATAAGGGAACAATTTCAGGAAAAATTGTCTGACTATGACATAATGGAGATAATCCGTAGAAGAAAACAGGGACATTCGGAGTTTTTCGATGTTTTCTATGAGAAGATTATGGAATTAGCTGATCGTCTAGCTGTGCCAATTGCAGAGTGGGAATTAATTGAAATCCTTCGAAGAAATCTGAAATTAGAACTTCGTTGTCGTCTACTGAATGAATCTATTTATTCGGTAAGGCAATTGAAAACCTTGGTTTTTCGATGGGAAAATTTAGAAGATGAGCTTAAGTCCCAGATACCACCAGATCGTTTATTCAGAGACAAAAAAAATATTTCTGAGGTAGTTATGGAAAATTCTTCTGAATATCAAGATGACTCCCTTGTAGAGCAGGTAGCAGCTATTGGCGGCAAGCTATTGTGCTGGAATTGCAGGAAGGAAGGTCACCGTTTTGACGAGTGTCTGGCTGCCCGAACTATATTTTGTTATGGTTGCGGGGCTCCAGACACTTATAAGCCACAATGTGTCAGGTGTAGTCAGAGTCAAAAAAACGAGTTGCGATCGAGGATCGTACCGAAACGGTCCTCCGGTCAACCTCAAGCTCCACCAGATGTGAACCCTCACTAATATCAGCTTCTCCAATAGTTGTAACTTCTCTGCTCAAGCAGAACAATAATAGTATATCCAGTAATAACGATTCCCCTGACCTAATTACTTTCGATGACCCTCCTCGGAAGCAGACGGCAGACCACTTCAGTTTTAAGCCCTGGCATGTACGCTGGAAGAATTACCAGACAGTTCGTAATCGAATTTTTTGTGCAGAAGAGATTCGACTTCGGCGTCCTAAACGCTCTATTGCACGTTTAAAAGCTTTTTGGAAACGGGTAAAACAGACTCGTCGGTTTTATTGTTCAGCGGTTTGTCCAAGTGACCAGCTAACAGACGTACGGCCTTATGCGAACATTTCTGTGTTTGGCAAGGAAGTCTCAGGATTAATTGACACAGGTGCCACTATTAGCTGCTTAGCTTCTAATTTTGCTGATGAATTCCTGAAGGATAATCTATTTCCTTGGGATCGATTTAAAGTCAAAGTTAGTACTGCTGATGGTACTTCCCACACTGCTGTTGGAAGAGTTACCACGGACATTACATTCAAAGGTCAGACACGGAAGATGACATTTCTAATTATGCCTTCACTTTCACAACAACTATATCTAGGTGTAGATTTCGTCCGGCTTTTCGGATTGGCTCCGGATCTCTTTGTGTCGTCTCTGTGTGCAGATATTCCATCGGGGAGTAGTGATAATCGACATGTCTTGAATGTTGAGCAGCAGTTCAAGTTACAGGCCGCGATTGCATTATTTCCTTCGTTTGCTGTGGAAGGTTTGGGACGCACAAAGGTGATAAAGCACTTCATAGATGTTGGGGAAAATAAACCGATTAAACAGCGTTATTTCTCAGTGTCTCCGGCCGTAGAAAAACAGCTCTATGATGAGGTTGATCGAATGCTGGCCCTAGGCGTTATAGAAGAATCTAAAAGCGCATGGTCGTCACCGGTAACTGTGGTAGTGAAACCTGGGAAGGTCCGTTTATGCTTAGACGCCCGAAAGGTGAATTCCGTCACAGTGAAGGATGCTTATCCCTTGCCGCTCATCGACGGTATTTTGGGCAGGCTTCCTAAAGCGGAATTCATTTCTAGCCTTGATTTAAAGGACGCGTTTTGGCAGATACCGCTCGATGAGTGTTCAAGGGATAAGACAGCCTTCACTGTTCCAGGGAGGCCGTTGTATCAGTTCGTAACAATGCCGTTCGGACTGTGCAACGCGCCTCAAACCATGCAACGTCTGATGGACCAGGTGATTCCAGCTGCTCTTCGCCACAAAGTGTTCATTTACCTCGACGACTTATTGTTGATAACTGAGTCTTTTGAAGAACACATCCTCTTGTTACAAGAAGTTGCATTGCATATGAAGAGAAGTGGTCTTACTCTTAACATCGAGAAATCTAAGTTCCTCATGAAAGAGGTAAAATATCTAGGGCACATAATTGGTAACGGTACTATCCGCACAGACCCCGACAAAGTTCAGGGAATTGCAGAATTTCCGCGTCCGAAGAACGTCAAACAAATGCGACGTTTCCTGGGCATGTGCGGGTGGTATCGTCGCTTCATAGACAATTTTGCAGCTTTGGCATCACCGTTGACAGACATGTTGAGCCAAAAGCGTGTATTTGCTTGGACGGAGGACGGACTTGAAGCTTTTGACGCTTTAAAGAAAAGCTTGACAGAAGCTCCTGTGCTGCATAGCCCGGACTTCAAGCGACCATTTTCAATCCACTGCGACGCCAGTCAGTCCGGCATTGGCGCAGTTTTAGTGCAAACCACTGAAGATGGCACAGAGGTTCCTGTCGCATTTATGTCCCAAAAGTTAAACTCCGCCCAACGCAATTACACGGTTTCGGAACAAGAATGTCTGGCGGCGGTGATGGCAATCAAAAAGTTCCGTGCGTACGTAGAAGGGCATGACTTTGAAATCATTACAGACCATGCCTCATTAAAATGGCTCATGTCCCTTAAGGATTTACATGGTAGATTGGCTAGGTGGGCCCTCAAACTACAAGGGTTTCGATTCACTATAAAACACCGTAGAGGCAATCAGCACGTTGTTCCGGATACGCTATCGCGAATTCATGCTACAGACTCGATTGACGCCCTTACTACCTTCGATCCCTCAATCGAAATAGACTTAAATTCGCCTGCCTTTAAAGGAGATTCCTATACTAGTTTAATATCCAAGATAAGCGAGACACCAAATGTTTCCTTAGACCTTAAAATCGTTGACGGGTATATATATCGGCGTTCGGAATATGCGACCGGGGATGTCATTCAAGAAGAAAACTCATGGAAATTGTGGGTGCCTTCTGAATTAACATCATCTTTGATAGCCAGAGCTCATGATCACCCCTTATGTGCTCATGGGGGCATGACGAAAACTTTAAAGCGCCTGAAAACCTATTATTTCTGGCCACGAATGGGTGTTGACGTCCGTAACTTCGTGAATGCGTGCATAAAATGTAAAGAAACGAAGGCACCACATCAAATCCTTCGGCCTCCCATGGGACGACTTGTCATCCCTGAACGCATATTTCAACGCCTTTATGTAGATTTTCTTGGCCCATACCCTCGCTCCAGGCTTGGAAATATCGGAGTTATTGTTGTCTTGGATCATCTATCCAAATTTTGCTTCGTTGAACCTGTCAGAAAACTCTCTGCAGCCAATTTAGTGAGATTTCTAGAGACCAGAATATTTCATTTGTTCGGCGTCCCAGAATCACTAGTATCAGACAACGGAATCCAGTTCAAGTCTACCTTGTTTAAGAACCTAATGGAAGCTTACGGAACTAAACACATACTAACGGCCTTATACTCTCCACAAGCTAATGCCTCAGAACGAGTTAATCGCTCGATTGTAGCCGCAATTCGTACTTATGTTCATCCAGATCAGAAAAACTGGGATGCCAATTTGTCATCTATCAATAGTGCCTTGCGCTCAGCGGTACACTCTTCTATTGGTTTCTCTCCGTATTATGTTGTTTTCGGACAAAACATGATATCGCATGGGCAAACATATTCTCTCCTTCGAAACTTACACCTACTTAATGACCCGACTGCTAGTACTAATATGGAAAAGACAGAACTAGTTCGAGCCGAAGTTCAAGATAACATTCGTCGAGCGTACGAAACTAATGCTGGAAAGTATAACCTGCGTTCTAGCCCTGTCACTTACAAGCCAGGGGATGTTGTGTACAGGAGAAATTTTAGTCAAAGCAAGTTCTCAGAGCAGTATAATGCCAAGCTTGATAAAAAATTCATTCCAGCTAGGGTGGAAAAACGAGTTGGTGAGTCTTGTTATTTATTATCAGACTTAAACGGTAAAAATATTGGGATCTTTCATGCTAAAGATATCCGTCGCTGAATTCTCAGACTGTTTTACCTCTGGGATTCGGTAAACCAGTCTGCCCTGTAAAGACCCATCCTGTTTATTACTTCTATGGAGACCCATCCTGTTTATTACTTCTATGGAGACCCATTCCGTATACAGCTTCTACTCTCACGTATACTGTCTGTATGGGTGACTCTCCTGTAGTTTAGCTCTATGGCAGACACTATTTCGTGGGAGAAGTGACAGCTCGATAAGCATGGCACTACGTAAAAGTGGGACGTAGCCGTGCTTCGCGAGAAGTCACTTTTCCAGACCACGAGGTAGTGGCATTTCCAAAAGACACGAGCTGGAGGCAGGTCACATAATTGGGTGAGTGATTAAACATAAAGTGAAATTATTTTTTTTTTTTTGGAAAAGAGGATTATTTGTTTTTTTTTAGGGATTGCGTGTGCCTAGCATATTGTGTCTGCATTGTAGTTTAATACGCAAAGAATAATTTCTGCGTTTTGGAAGGCGTAACCGCCAGAAGAGCGGGCTCTGCCGCGTTGCAGCTTACGTGCGAGGAGCAAAAGGAGTTTTGTAGTGCTTCTGCAGTGTGCCGTGGTGTTAATTACCAGAAATTCGGTAACCACATGAAAAAAAAACAGGCGCGTCGCGCTGCAGCTTCTGTGTGAAGAACAATTGGAGATCGTGTCTGCTGCTCCTTTGTTAGCGAAGCCCAGGGCCCCAAAAGTGCTCCGTCTTTCTTCCGTGAGTCGGAAAAAAACGGAACGGAGGTACGGGCTAGTGTGGAATTCCGACGGGCGTGACCATTTAACAGGTAATCCTTTATTGGTTGCCCTCACAACCAATATTCCTTTCATTCGAATACGGTTAACGGTTAATTAATTTCACAGTATTGGAAACGTCAGGCGAATAAACGGTTTAAGCATATACCGTTCGTTAGAAAACTAGGGATTGCTGAGGAGGACCGCTAGTTGTAACGGGTCCGCAAATACGAATCCGCGTAATCGCTGGAACAGATCGGCGAGCCCGGCGCCCGATCACCCCATAGTAGTTGTTGTGAGAATGCCTGTATGGTGACCTGGAAAAGGAAGAATCGTTGCATGAGGGACACTCCCCAACAAAAGAAAACAAGATAAGATTTATGTGTAGTTAGTTTTATGTCGTGTTAGAGTTAAGTGTCATTCATACAAAAAATATCATTTTTGAACGGAATTTATACATATAAAAAAAAGAAATGCAAAGTGTGAACGGGTTGCACCGCGCGTCGGTGGCGTGAACGGCTTCGCGATTCTATTTATTTGTCCTCGTAAATTCCAATCCTTAGCGGCCGCCCAGGACTGAGTTTTTTTTTCATCAGCTCGTTATAATAATAAAACTCGTGCGAGTGTGACCTGGGTTATAGAAAAGAAAAAAAAGAGAAAAAAAAGGAAAAACTTAAATATAGTGACAAACGTGCATCGATAAAAAATGTAAAATTTATTATTATTATTTTTGTATGGTTTAAATGTGGTAATAATTAACTTGTGTATGAAATGATGAGAAACGTATTTTAAAATTTTTCTTCTAACCCCTTTTCAATGAAGCCAAGGTTCGTCGCGATTCCCATGTCGATGTGAATAATGATTTACACAATCCGTCGGCACGCACCTGCACCCGTAATGGGGGCAAGGCGGAGTTTTTTTTCGATACCCAGACCATCACGGGTCCGTCCGTTTCCCTCTCCGGCTTAACTTCCGAGCAGTCAGGTGCTGCTCCGCCTCGGGCAGTTGTCCCTCCCATTACAATGCTTTCTTCTTATCCAGTATGTATATCTATGGTTTTCACATCGTTAAGAATTATTGTATTCAGGGATAACTTTAAAATTTAAAGTTTTTAGTGAGTTTCATTAATTCAAATCCCTTAACAACATTTTAAACTTAAATAATGAAGTGCGCGGTAAAGAATTGTGCAAGTGATTTACCGAAAACTTTGAGCCTGAATTTCATTTTTCGTGTAAGCTTCGTGTTCTGGTGATACCAATTGAAGATTTTTTAATAGCTAACCACGTCGGCTGGTAAACTGATAACTTGTAAGGTGTAAACAACATATTACTGAATATCGCATGTACCTTCTTATAGATGGTACTATCAGTGCCATAAATATTTTCGGTAAAAATATGATTTCGGTGAGCTTTCCCATGCGTGGCACGGATTTCTATGTATTTTTCATGATGCTAACCAGTGAATCTCGTAAAAGGCTCTATTAATCCGAAAAACTGAATTAGTGGCGGTGAAAATGAAATATGTGAGGATGTTTTTAGTTGCATATTTCATAGATAAAAAGTGATTTTTTCTCGGAAAATTCGGGTGAATTCACAGTAGCGCCGTGTAGTATGTATTTTCTCGTTCTTTTGTTCCAATCGTTCCAATTTCACCTTCACCTCAAACCTTTTTTGGTGATTGTTTATGATAAAAATATGGCGCGAAAGATTCGAATTGTGAACTAATTAGAATATTTCGGATGTTCGCTAAAAAGGTAAACTAAACTAAATTTAACCGAAATTACGTTTTAGAATGTTCATAGAAATTGCTGTTAGCTACTTTGAATGTTGATACATATTACCTTAAAATTGTGTCGTTGTTTTTGTCTTATCATAATGATAATGTGTATCATTTAGAGAGTGGTTTCGACGTATCTATTTAATTACCCTGATTCCGATTTTGAGCTACTAGCCGCTGAAACCATATGGGGCAATACAATCCAGGTAAAATGCTGATAAAAACTAATGTTGTTTTTGCCATCAATCACAGTCATTGTAAAAAATTGTGAGGTTACGAAACAAAACAGTTGTGTTGTGCCGTTCTGATTCCCTAACTACAATTTTGCGAATCAGAAATAATCTCCGGTTCTTTTCGTTAGTCTGTCTAATATAAAAGCAGATCCTTTTTTACAGGTTAGTTTATATTTCAAATTTCAACCAGAAAATTCAGCAAAGCTTAAATTTACATTAAAAGTATGTACAGAGTTCACCGAGTGAAAAACTTGCATTTATGTCTCCCGTGAAAAAATTTACGTGGAGACTTGCTTTTTATTTAGTCAATTTAAGATAAACGTTTACTCGCGTTTTGATTGATTGTCGACCACATCTTTTCCTGTGAAACAAAGAGAAACTGCATTCGCTGCCGAAATGTCAAAAACCGGCAAAACCGGTGTGGAAATTTTCATGTGAAGTGGAGTTGTTACATTCATAGAGGATAATTTCGCCATTGCATAATAACATATAAAATTGTCTTTTAAGTAACAAAAATTGAAATGTTTGACTAACGTTATGTGCAAACACATTACAGAGCTTTATTCAACTAGTGATGTGTAGCATATGAATGAGTCGTTCATTTTGAACGACTCAGCAAACTGAGCAAATGAGTCGGCTCAGCAGCGTTGCTACTGATTCGTTCAGTTAAAAAATATATAAAATACTTAAAATCTATATTTTACCGATTTGTAGAATAGCAACCGCCAACACTAACATTTATCCAGTCAAATTCAACGATTTTCATTGAACAATGCTCAATGTGACGGTGTGGCACTCTACGGAGCACTGAGCTGATTTTTACTCTGACACACTGAACTGATGTGCTCACTGCTCAGTGTGCATCATCGAGTACCGACCGACCGAGCACTGAGTTGTTTGTTACTCTTACTCAGATACATTCTGTTGTGCTGAGTGAGTGCTCACTGCTCTGCTCAGTGTGCATCATCGAGTTTTCCAACTATCAGATACATTCTGTTGTGCTGAGTGAGAATGATTCGTATGAACCGTAATGTCCATCTAGCACTATGAACGAAATGAGTCATTGAACGAGTTTTAATGAACGACTCAGTGAAAAGAGTCAGAGGTGATGTATCGGCTCAGTGAAATGAGTCGAAATTCACATCACTATATTCAACGCATAATTATTCCTCATTTGAAATATTTTTGCGTTTCCGCATGAATTTAAACCCATGCAAAAACAATTTAACAAGTGTTGCAGTCAAAATATTTAGTAGTCTGGCTAGTGCGCGCGCCTTCGTTGCACAGGGTCATGGGGTGGAGACTTAGAGTAGGTACTAACATCTTCATTTCACGTGAAATCCATGCAAATACTGTCAAAATTTTGATGATCGTGAAAACGAATTCGCTTGGTTGTAGTTACTTTACAAGAAAGTCTCCACACCGTATTTTGACATTTCGCCTGCGATAACAATGCCGTTGCACTTTATTTCACAGGGAAAAGGTGTCATCCACAATCAATTAGCCCGCGAGTTCTCATTTATCTTAGAGAATAAAAGGCATGTCTCCACGGCACATTTTTCATGGTAGACATAAATGCAAGTTTTTCGCTCGGTGAGCATAGTACTTGCCTTTACCGTGAACAAATTCAGTTTATACATGGTGTTTTTCGATAATCCCACTCAGATGTTAAACGAGTTCCCATTTATGAGGATAAATAATACTGGTGAGCGTGCTGTTGATTTCAACCCGTCAACAAAAAAACAGCAAATCTTGGAAATTGGATGTCACACATCTGCGGCGTTCGTACAGATTCGGACAGTCATGCCTGTTATTTATTTATAATAAATTTAAGAAACAGGCTCATTTTATTGCTATACATCCCGTGTAGTTTTGGGCAGCGTTGTTAAACACGATCGTGAGTTTTGAGTCAGAGTAAACCTCGATACCAAAAAACGTAACTATTGCTGGCGTCAAATGTCTAAATATTGCTTAAATAAAAACAGCAACTATCGGTTTTGGACCTTTCAAAATCATAATGCAACATCATCTAATATTATAATTTTCCATTTCAAACAGCCAGCCAGTAGTCTGGCTGGTCTAGCGGTTAGTGCGTTAGTGTCTAGCGGTTAGTGGTGAGTACCCATTTATGGGTTCCATAAATGGAATCTTATAACACAATCTGCCGATTGGTATAGACATTATAATGTGATTGTGATTAATAACCGAAATGTGTGAATATGCATCTTAAGAATAACATAAGTGCAGATTTGCAATTCCTAACCGCAATTTATTGCGTCGCAAAGAAGTGGCATCTGATGAGATGCGACGTGAAATGCTCTGTTCGCCAAAACAGGCCAGGGATCATGATTGCATTGATTCGTTTCCCTGCCGAGTTTAGATGATTGTTAAAGGCACATAATCGGAACCAAGATATATTACCTCCGGTCATGCCACTCCCGGCAGTGCATGGCGCCGCAAAGCACTGGCACTTACTGATATGCGGTGTCATATGCTGTTGGTCGAAACCGGGGAGGATTTGTGTGTTTTCGCAGACACTTTTTTACTATAAAAAAACTAAGTGTATAACTTGTAGTTCATGTATTTTATTTGTTAAAAATTAGAATGAGGTGTAGTGAATTTTTGTAAATTTAAGGGATCGTGTTATAATATTTTTGATATATTTTAGGATTCTATTAGAAGTGCGGCAAAGGAGACAATGGCTAACTATTTTAAAAGGCCGAATGAAAACAAATATAACTGCGAAACAAAACAGAATATGTCACAAACACTTTAACACTTTAACCTCGAAAGTGAATTCATCAATTTTTTTGAATACAGTAATAAATAAACCCAATAAATTATTTGATTTTTCGCTTAGTAACCGTTTCAGGCTTAGTATTTATTGCTGGTTTGATCGTGTGTGACATATATCTGAAACACTTCTTGCAATTGTCGCCGAATTTTCACAGCACATTTTTTTGACCTAGGTTGTAACTTAATTTTACTTTTTTGAAATAACCACCATTTCAGGTGATTTTGGAGTAAAGAAATCAATGGTTCCATTTATATAAAATATAACTTAAATAAACTACATATTTATTGAATTGAATTGAAATAAAGGAATTTATAAGACCTTCTGAACCCTTCTTTGATTACATATTTGGGTTTATTTCAAAGATGTTTGTAATTTTTTTTAAGTACGTTAACAAATAATCCGAAAACACCTATTCATCATTTTAACTACATAATTATAGTTCCATTATCATACACGCACATACACATACCGACATTGTAAAAACTATACAGCAACTAAAACGAGATGCTATAATTCGTATAAGTATAATACACCCATTTACACATATATAAATAATAATTCTATGTATCTTTAATGCTAAAGCATTTGTATGAGTTAATTTATTCCAAGATGAAATACTCAAACTTTGCAAAATAATTTCCTCTAAATTCTAGTTAGGGTTTGAATCAACAATAATTGATAGTGCTGCTCAAACTTTTCATTTTATACTTTTTTTGCGGCGCCTATGACCATGTCACACATACATAGGCGCGGATCGCACAAAAATGCTTCAACGTTTTAAGCATATGTCCGGTCCAGTATGTAGGTCTATGGTGAAAACAGACGGGGACTTGTCACTCATGTCAGAAGTTGGAACGGAACGGAATGAGCGAATTCCCCGCAATTTTCCAGTGTTTCTCAACATTTTGCGGAAAAGAGTTTTGTAATCAGATTTTGATAATGCGATTTTGTTGTACTAAAAATAAGGTACAGTATAATTCCAAATAAGTGCTAGCTTTAATAATCCAGGAAGAATGTACAAAAATGAAAAAAATGCGGAATCAACGTTAAATGTTCAATGATTTCTTCCGAAAAAAATCAGTTGAGAAAAAAGGTTGAGAGCCAGTGTTATAATCGCAATTTTGGACAGTGACGTGAGAGGGGAGAAAAAAATTGCCGTGTACGAATACGGGAAAATCAAAGTATGTGTGTGGCTTCACGGGTTGCAATAGAACGATATGCTTTCTTCTTATCCAGTATGTATATCTATGGAAAAAGTATATAAACTTTGTCATGAAGTTGATAACGCTTTGAAGGAAGTACCTCCGACCATTTAAAATATGTATATACAGGGTGTCTGGAAACTGCCGCATAAACGCACCGGATTGTGATTCCTCATGTGATTTCCAGCAAAAACGTTGTACGGAACTTACCCCCAAATCCTAACCCTTTAGCTGCCACAAAACCTAAACCTCGATATCTCTAAAGGTAGACTTGCTAAAATAGCGAAATAAGATGATTACTACAGCCAACAAGTTTACCTAAACCTAAATACTAACCACACTAAAATCCGATTAGCGGTTTGGTTTGTACAGAGCTCCAAACTCAAATTTGTGTAATTTGACCCAAAAAAAAAAAAAAAAAAATATTTTTCCATCTCAATTTTCTCCAAGGTGAGGTGCTTGTACGATTCTTTTAAAAATTGGCGCATAGTCTTACGATCATATCTTTCTTACATCATTTTATTCTAGCTCCATTATTTCTAACAGTTTTTATACGTTAAATGTAGAAAACTAGGATTAATTTTAGCTCAGCTGCAGCGAAGTTACAGCATAAGCGGCGCCATGCGCAGTGCACCAACTTTAATTCTAGAGAAACTACTTGACCTGCCACCACTAGATCTTACAACCACAGAAGAGACAAGACTGGCAGCGTACAGCCTACAATCATCAGACATGTGGACACCTCTAAGGGTAGGACACTGTTGGATTACAGAAATCATTGCAAACCCAATCTTAGCTATAGGCAGCGATTATACCCCGGCCATGTATACCTTCGACCCCATCATTCAAACCTCTGCAGTTAGGGAAGACTGGAGTAAATGGAACGACGACCATCTGTCAAAACATATAGTGTGGTACACAGATTGGTCGAAGACAGACGAAGGAACAGGGGCAGGAGTTTATACTAAAACCAACAACTATAGTATCTCCAAACGCCTAGGTCACTATACAACTGTCTTCCAGGCCGAACTTATAGCCATAAACCTTGCAGCAGGGGAGAGTACTCGAAAGGCCTATATGTACGAACAAGACCATATATATTCTCTCCGACAGTCAAGCTGCCCTAAACGCTATTGCAAGTCCCAAAACAACCTCCAAATTGGTTTGGGGATGCCAACAGAAACCTGGCTACCCGAAACAACGTTACTCTGGAATGGGTTAAAGGACATAAGGGGATTGAAGGCAATGAGAAAGCGGATGCCCTTGCAAGACTGGGTTCCGAACTATCTTTCGCCGGTCCCAAACCGGCAATCGGAATTAGTAAATTCACTACTAAAACTGGTGTCAAACAGTGGACCGAAGAAAAATTACAAAATCAATGGAGACTCGTTGAAGGGCTCAGACACAGCAAGTGTATGCTGGCAACCAACTGGCAAACCAACAGCACTGAATTCCCTAAGCCTCAGCAAAAAGAACCTCAGGGCAGTGACAGGTCTCGTTACCGGTCACTGTACCCTGCGAAAACATCTGCATACAATCGGGATTTACACACAAGACCCACTATGCCGCTTCTGTAATGAAGACGAGGAATCAGCTTCGCATGTCATTTCCGAATGCCCCGCTGTTATGAGCTGGAGACAAACCTTTGTTGGGGGTCAAACCATTGGAATGGGCGCACCCTAAGTGAACCTGGTTAACTTTCTTTTAAGCCTTTTACGAAAGACAGAGCTAATAACCAGAAATGCTTTCGCTCTAATGGGAAATACAATAAGCCAATAGGCTGCAGTATTGGACATAACCAGCCCAACCCATCATAGATCCTAATCCATCCATCCATGACGTGGGTAGTCGATTGGGCGATGTTTGTCCATCTGTTGCGACGCGTTTTACTTGGCCGGTTCAAACGGTATGAAGCTGAAATTTTGTACACTTGCTACTTTTTGTTGCAGTCAGCTTGTATGTGTGAATCGCTAAAATCAGACAATGGGGTCATAAGGCTGCCATACAAACACAACCCCCCAAGTTAGGTTCTCTTAAGCAAATCTTTTTTATTTGTGCACCAATTCCAACCAAACCTCACAAAAAATGTATTTTATTATGCAAAAAAAAAACAAATGTAAAAATCAATGGGATTGGACCATGGTGTTATGGAGCCGCCATTCAAACCCAATCCCCAAATTAGGTTCTGATATGAAAAACTTTCTTATGTGTGCACCAATTCCAACCAGATTTCGCACAAATGTGTTCCTATTGATGGCACCTTCTATCAATGTGTCTTTATCGAAACTACAAAAAATATATTCGTACTATGGGGCCATGACCCTCCGGGATCGTTGCCGAAATTAGCCTCGATTTCGTTTTGCCTAAAAATTGCACTTTTATACCCTAAGATACCCATAAGATGGTACAGGGTATATTGTTTTTGTTACGCCGATATTATGTAACACCTCAAAGGAGCCACCGGAGGTATGGCAAAGTATATATAATATAAATGATCAGGGTCGGTCCCTGAATCGAATAAGCAATGTCTGTCTGTCTGTCCGTGTGTCTGTCTGGTAGCACGATAACTCCCGAAATAATGAAGCTAGCGGTTTGAAATTTTGGTCAAATGTTTGTTTTGCTAAAATCTTGGACGGTTGAAAATGGGCTAAATCGAACCACGGGTTCCCCTACCTCCCATACAAACTACCCCTTCTTGATATTTTAACCCTTTCCCGGACAGAACGTCTATAGACTTCCAATTTTGAGCATTTGACATACGAATCGTGTCAAATTTTGGCGTTGTGTCCGGCAATGAGTTAATTTTGCCATAACTTCCGGTAGAATATCTCTATCGACTTGAAATTTTGATCAGTGTCTCATTCTGACATATACTTTGAGTTGATCGAAAGTGGAGTAGCTCCGACTACCCCTATCCCTACTTCCCCTACAAAGTTATATTCAGCCATATCTTTTGATAGAATATCACGCAAAACTTCAAATTAGTATCAAATGGTAGCCGTTGGATGCCTTGACAAGGTAATAAAGATGTGTCAGGTCCGACCCATCTACTCCTCCCTTCCCCCACAAAAAAAAATATGAAATTGAATATTTTCGGTTCTGCGTGCCTTCTAGGTCTGTACATGGGTATACACTCATCGTGCAATTTGCACGATTAGAACTCGGTTTTCAATGTTAAGATTAATTAGTACATTATCAAAAGTAGTGTCCATTGCTAGCCATACTACTTTTTCCCCATCTTTCTGGTAATTCGTAGATTCCATTGCGGAAGAAGTGTTCATGTTTTGAAGCTAGGAATGAATCGAGGCATTCTTTGATACCCTGTTTTGAAGTGAAGCTTCGCTATGGATATGGTAGTCGCAAGCGTTGTCATTTGGTGAAGAATTATGGACTCGTGGCTGATTCCATATCCTGAACGTTTTAAGGCTATAGCTCCCTTTATACGGATGAATTGTTGTTGCCTGTTGGCCGTGATAGTTTCATCAGGACTTAGCAGCTCATAGTGGATCCAACCGAACTCAGAGCATTAGGAAATTGGCACAAAAATTTACACAAACTTCGGAAAAATTAGAGGAAAACTGGATTTTTGCATGAGCTTTCCTTTCGAGGTCCTACACAAGACGGCAAAAGTCTCCGTCTGCACGAGTGCCGATAGCGATGCTACAGAGGGTCAAACTGAAAAACTATTTTTTGTCTGAATATCTGGATAACGGTAATATATACTATAAAAGTGGTGTATGGCAAATTTATAGCTCTTGTGGTTTGTCAATAAAATGTCAAAAATAGATTTTGATACGAGTACTTCTAACGGTGCCAGTGGGTCAAACGGTATTTTTACCAAAGGTTTCTGGAAAGTTTATATAACGGTAACTCTGCTGGCTAAAAAAATTTTATGGCGAATTCATTGCCTAGGAGGAGTATGCTGTAAAGTTGTCTCTGACAAGTTTGTAGCTTCTGGGGCTGCAAACAAAATGCCAAAAGTCAATATCGATGGGTGGGATCCAAAGGAGGTTTTGAGGGGCCGTAAATTTGCTATAAAATTGCCATACACCACTTTTTAGAGTGATTATTTCGTTGCAGAATCGCATATTTGTCGGTGTACACCAAAATTAGTGTTCATAGCATAGAATTCACCCTTGCGGAATCCGGCCTCTCAGGACGCTTCCATTTATATCGCCCAAGAATATTCATATAATACTAACTGATTTTCATGATTTTCAAATTCAACAATTTAAACAGTAAAGTTGTCAAAGAATTCCATTCTCATTATGCGATTTCCATCTTCAGCCGCTATAAAACCGTAAAGAAAACGATTCAGTACTTTTGAATGGTCTTCACGAGCATACTTTCTAGCTCTACTAGAAATCACACAGAGGGACATACATAATACCGAGTCGTCATGTGGAGCGTGCATTTGAATTCTTGAAAATTGCTTAAGAGGTTTACAAACGACTCCTCTCGGAAAACAACTTTATTCTCTCGAATTGACAATGGAAACCGACATTCATCATATCGTAGATTGTATATAATATAAATTCCGCTTTGCGATGTGGGTTTAATGTGTTGAATATTGTGATATTCTTCTGGTTCCCCAAGAAGACAACTAGAGCGAAGATGATGTTTCTGTGTTTTTGGTTTAAGTGAGTTCATTTCTCATTAGAAGCAGAAAACCGCATCAAGCCAACAAACTCGAAGGACATTGTCAGAATACATGCTACAAGAAGTATAAGCACAAGCTGCATGGTTGGTTATTGTGAATAATGCTACATACCAAGTGTAGTACCCACAATATTGAATTTCTGCAAGAAGGATTTCACGGAAGACAATAAAACTCTTTTGGTTTGGCTCCATCGTTGCGTTATATAAGATACTAGATTTCAAAGACCAAGATTCAGTTGCGATTATATTTCATTCGAAATGCAAATGAGGAGAGTTATATGTTATGTACCTACTCGTATTCAGGGAAGCGTATATGTATAAAAACACCTGAGGATATACAAGGTGGACCAAAAAAAAAAACTTCGGTTTTGCTTATGAAATATGTACGTTTATTTAATCTCTTAGAATTTATTGTATCAAGTCGCAAAAATGATATCGGCCAAGTGGCGGCCGCCACAGTTGACTACCATACGGGCCCGTTTTGTGGCATTTTCCATCACTCTTCCCAGAATATCGGGCGACAGGTTTTCGCATTCCTGGCGAATATTCTCCTTAAGGGCTTCAAGGGTCTGAGGTTTGTTGACGTAAGCCCTCGAATTCAAAAAACCCCATAAAAAAAAGTCTGGAACATTTAAATCGGGTGATCTGGCCAGTGCAAATCACCAAAACGAGAGATTAACCGACCCGGAAATGTTTCCTTCAGAATATTGATTGTGTCTCGAGCAGTGTGCACGTTTACACCGTCCTGTTGGAACCGCATGTTCTCCAGTCCTATAGTTCATCCAATTTAGAAAGAAACAAGAGGGCTTCGCCCCCTGCTCGCTACGCTCGCCAACCCCCGGGGCCGAGGCTAATTTCGAGCGCGGCCGAAATTCGGATACCCTTCGCTTGGGCTAAAAGTTTTTTCGGGCGTACCTATGACTTGTATTTAATCCCCCTCCTCATTCTTTTTCTTCCGTCTTGGCAAAAGTTTTAGGCTTGGTTGAAATAAGTGGGCAAATAAAAATATTTACTTGGAAAATTTTATTGGGATTGCCGGAGCATGACCCCACAGTACGATTCCATTCGTTTTGAACTTTTTAGTTGCTTTGATAAAGACACATTAATTCAAGGTTTTATGAAATTGGTGTAAAAAAAATGTTACTTAGAAGAACCAATATGGGGGGTTTGGTTTGTATGGCAGCCCCATGACCCCATGGTCTGATTTGATTCAATCTTACATATGTTTTGTGTCATCAATAGAAATGCATTTGTGTGCAATTTGGTTGAAATTGGTGCACAAATAAAACAGTTTTTCTTAGAAGAACCCAACTTGGGGGGTTAAGTTTGTATGGCAGCCCCATGACCCCATGGTCCGATTTGATCCATTCTGGCATACATTTTGTGTTATCTTTAGAAACACATTTGTGTGAAATGTCGTTGAAATTGGTACACAAATAAAAAAGTTTTTCTTAGAAGAACTTAAATTGGGGGCTAGGTTTGTATGGCAGCCCCATGACCCCCTTCTCCAATTTAAGCGATTCAAACATACAAACAGCCTGCAACAATAATAAGTATGTGTACAAAATTTTAGCTCTCTAGCTTTTATAGCGGCCGAGAAAAACGCACTGCAACAGACGGACAGACGGACAGACGGACATAAACAGACAGACAGACAGACGGACATCGCCCAATCGACTCCCCAAGTCATGCTGATCATATATGTATACTTTTTATATGGTCGGATGCCTCCTTCAATGCGTTCCAAACTTAATGACAAAGTTAATATACCCTTTCACTCTATGAGCGAAGGGTATAAAAATTCGTTAAGCATGGCTCTCTAGCGCACGCCATCCACAGTCGTCGTTTGGCCCGCGGCGTTTTCAAAGAAAAACGGCCCGATGACTCCGTTAGCGTGAACAGCACACCACGCAGTAACTTTGAGCGGGTGTAATGGCTCTTCGTAGGTGATACGTGGATTCTGGTTTCCCCAGAAACGAGTATTCTGTTTCTTCACGAAGCCGCTCAGATGGGAATGAGCTTCATCGCTCATGCTGATTTTTGATGAAAAATCGTCCTCTTCTTCGAAACAAATTTGCCAGCGTTCCTTAGGAGTAAACCGATTCATGGCTTGACAGTTCGTATTCTACGGTTGTTTACTTCAGAAATTAGGAAAAATGAAAGAAAAAAAAACGAAGGAAAAAAGTTACAGCGATTTTCAATAGAGTGATTACTTTTGGCCCACCCTGTATATGCCACGACACGAAGGGAATGTTGTATTGTTTTTCACAGAGCTAGGAAATTCCAAAGAATTAAGAGAACATTGCCTTATGAAGGAGTTTGCAAGATTTATGGGTCATTCGTATCATTATTATACAGGGTGTCCCGCGTTAGGTGGTCAATACTGTAAGGGTTTATAGCACAACTTGTTTCAGCAAGAAAATTACCAATACAATCAGAATTTTTTTTACCGTTATCTTGTTATCGCACTTTTTGTGAAAGTCATCGAAAATCGTGACTTGTCATGCAAAATCCGAATTTGCAGCCCTCCTGATGACCGAATCCAAGATTTGACATCAGTTTCTGAAACTACATAAAATTTCACAAAAACTGAAATTTTTCCTGTTGCCAACATTATCGCCACTTTCAAGATACAGTTACTCAAACTTAATAGAAATTTTAAAATAGATTTTTCATCGAAAATTCAAACGGTAATTTCATAACGGTGCTTTATACGTACAACTCTGCGAAGTTGATAATAGTTGCTTCAACATGTTGGCTTTCTAACGGTGTATCATTTTTCATATTTAAATTGTGGTATTTTGGAATTGCACATTTTGGTTGACAAAAAAAAAACAAGGTAATTATTTTCTATCGGATTATTCAAACTGAAACTTTATTCAATAATTTTTTATATTTTACTATCGCAATTATGAAAATTTGTTAAATAAAAATGATAATAAAGTTTTGAATATGAGAAAGAACCAAAAAAACTAAAAATATTAACCAATGATTAAATGTGGGTCTGTTTGATGAATTGGAACAATGCTGCTGAAATTGGCCTCCTCCATTTTGTATGCAGACTCGACACCTTCGGCGCATGGAAGAAACGGTCCGAAGGATTCGAGGGTTTTCCTTTATGTTGTCACAAGCGTCATTAATTCGCTGCAGCAGCTGTTTCCGGGAGGTAAAATTTGCAAAATCGTATCTTCCTCTGACAGTAATAATAATAAGTAAGTAATTCCCGAACTTCCGTAAGGTGGTACGGATACCGCTTGTCCGCCTGAAAAGTCCTTTGGGTCGTCATCCGAGGATTATCCAGCTGAAGTGCTGCTCCACGCGTGCTCAATTTTGGGTTAGCATCGAAGAGATTAAGAATTTCTTCTTCTCTTCCGACCTTAAAACGGCGAGCTCCTTCCCTACCGGTGTGGTTTGGTGTTCGACCTGTCTCTCCAAGAAGCCGATACATTCTTTCGAAGGTACGTCTGCCTGGAATTCGTCGCTGCGGGAATCGCCAACTATACTCTCGAACTGATTCAAGCCCATTTCCTCGTGCAACCCCCTACATAAACACCATATCCGCATACTCTCTATCGGAGAATTGGTTTTCCATCATCGCGATTTTATTTAATTGGTCTAAAAATGAGGGCTATATTCGAAAAATAAATTGTATTATTAACAAAATTATACCTGAATTTCCTAACCGCCTAAAAATAACAAAACAATCACGCTTTGAAAACATAAGAAAGAATAACAGCTTTTCGATTATAAATAGCAAATATTAAATTTTAACTGTTATAAGTACCGTTGTATTTGACAAACAATGTACAAAATCTCAAATACGTTCGCTACATTATTTTTAACAGAACTGTTCTGGTCAAAATAATGTATAAATTTTATGTAGATTCAGAAACTGAAATCAAATCTTGGATTAGATCATCAGGAGGGCTGCAAATTCGGATTTTGCATGACAAGTCACGATTTTTGATGACTTTCACAAAAAGAGCGATAACAAGATAATGGTATAAAAAATTTCGATTGTATTGGTAGTTTTCATGCTGAAACAAATTGTGCTATCAACCCTTACAGTATGGACCACCTGATGCGGGACACCATAGATAGACGAACTCAAATTAACAAATTAAAGGGTATATGCATTAACTTTGTCATGAAGTTTGTAATGCATTGAAGGAAGCATCTCCTACCACATAAAAAGTGTACATTTATGATCAGCCTGACTTGGGGAGTCGATTGGGCGATGTCCGTCTGTCTGTCTGTCCGTCTGTTGCGACGTGTTTTACTCGGCCAATTTAGAAGCTATAAAGCTGAAATTTTGCACAAATGCTTCTTTTTGCTGCAGGCAGATGAGGTTCTTCAAAGAAAAACTTTGTTATTTGTGCACCACTTTCAACCAAATTTCACACAAATGTGTTTCTATTGATGAGTAAATATTTTTATTTGCCCACTTATTTCAACCAAACCCCACAATATTGTTTTGTCGACGCAATGGAACTTTTGTGAAGACGGAAGGAAAAGAATGGGGTGGGGGGGGGCATTAAATAGAAGTCGTAGGTATGCCCAAAAAACTTTTAGCCCAAGGAGGGCGAAGGGTATCCAAATTTTCTGCCGCGCCCGAAACTAGCCTCGTTTAGACTGGAGTATGCCCCTACTGAAAAGAAGACGCGATTAAGGACGAGTTCTACAGCCACCTAGAAACACTCTTCGACTCACTTCCATCAAACGACGTTAAGCTGCTCCTGGGAGACTTTAACGCTTAAGTCGGAAACGACATAGCATAGGGGAACTACGGGAGGTCACAGCATCCTTGATGAAGGCAACAATAATTGTCAGCGACTTATCGACTTCGCGAGTGGCAGAAATCTGGTCGTAAGCTGTACTTTTTTCCCTCATAAGCAGACCTGGAAATCCCCAGATGAATACACCGTAAACCAGATCGACCACGTACTTATCAGCAAAAGATGGGCTTCGAAGGTCCTAGACGTTCGATCCTATCGCGGAGCGAATTACGACTCTGATCACTATTTGGTGAAGACGAACTACAGGTACAGAATCCCTTCGGTACACCTAACGAGAATCAACCGTGCCAAGATCTTCGACTTCCACTTCGGCTGCGTACACTACCGCCCTTGAGGAAAAACTGTCGCCCATGCTTAAAGGAAAAACACCGGATATTTAATGTACTCGATGTCCCCATAGATATAATACCAATCATGCCTACCTCCGGTCAATTATGAATTTGTGTTCTTTTTGGTCTTCTTTGTGACCTTATGGCTCAATATTTTTGTTAGCAGAACAAGTGTTAGGGAAGGCTCATCATTTGATAGTAAGGACGGAATGTCCTTTTCTTCCTAACGCTAACAGTTATTATATTGTGATGTGTCTAGACTATACGTCAACCCAAATTGTATTTCCGTACTAGCGAGAATAGGGTTGACCGATAAGACAACAACAACGACTTTCTGGAAGTTTCCGGAAAGTGCGTCACCGAAGTTTCCGGAACAGTGGAAACTAGTATATAAGAGCGTCAACTAGTGTCGACGAGACAGAATAGTACTACTCGTGAATCATGTCGGATCAATAACTGTGTTGTAATAAATAGTGTTACAGTAAAGCTAGTGTTATTCATTATAGTGGTAAAACAAATTTTGACGGTATTTCATTTTATCGTAATAAGCTACACTCACAATTCTTTTTGCGGCTTAATATTTTACACAGTGTACAAGAGGTCAAAATCTCAATGAAAACAGTCTGTCCTGCTCAGTCAAAACGGATTCCCATCCGTTTCCAATGTTAAAGTTTCTATTAGAAAGTTAAGATTGAGCTGCGTGAAATTCGAGAATTGTCGTATCGGCTTCGCGGACCACCTAGGGTCGCCTCAGGGACCACCAGTGGTCCGCGGACCACCGGTTAAGAACCGTTGGTCTAGACACATCCCAATATCAAATCACGGAATTGGATAAGAATCTCGTTATTGTTATCTCGGTATGGGAAATAAAGTTGAGTATTCACGAGAATCAGAAACCAAAGTATATCGACTGAATATGCATATAAAAATGTACTCATATTTCGAAAGGAATGTCCTATTATGGTTGTGCCATTCACTTGAAGTGTCGATCCCGTGGAAAAATTGTGGAGTTTTTTGAAGTATAGTCTAGCTCTCGAAGCGAAACAAAACACACTTCGAAAAGGCCAGCGACTCCGCCGGGAAAAGAAAAACGTTGTTTGGTTACTTTTTCCATTCAATACCATACTTGTATCTTAAAATACCGACCGACCGAAATGGACCGAAAATATGAAAATTCGCCATTCAAGAACATGCAATATTGAAATGCTTGAGTCTCGTCTGCCCAATTAATGTTTCATAGTGGCATGTAATTTAAAAAGATGCTTTCAAATTTTAACGAATATCTCAACTGTAGGTTTAAACAATATTTTATTTATCCAGATGCCAAATTGGCTACCGTAATTATTATTATCGACAGAGCTTGCATATAGGAATGTAGTCGTATTTCAAAAGGAATGTCCTATAACACTTGTGCCATGCACTGGAAGTACCGACCCTAGTGAACAATTGTGGAAACAAAACGCGTATACTGAGAAAGAAAAGCTCAGCGATTCATCCAATAACATATGTACTTGTTATTTAAACATTGCATAGATCGGACAGTCCAGTGGCGTAGATAGCTTTTCGGAGGGGGGGGGCCACTTTGAAAGATTACTTATACGTTTACGGTTATCAAATGTTTAATTTCAGACTAAAAATTCATGGTTTATTATATACCCGAAATGCTATAAGTAGCCCACGAAAATAACAGCTCGGCCTATTATTTTAACCATCTGTCCACCAGCCGCCATTCATCCACCAGCGTCATCTTAAGTCGATACGACAACGTTACGGAGAATTTAAGAGAAGAGCTCGACAAGGACGAAGAAGATCAGGAGAGAGACCACGGCAACGACGCCGACAGTCTACTACCCGTGCTGATGGCTGATTAGCCTAAATTGACCCTAGGAAGTAATACTGAAAGGTGGTCCCGCAGGGTCAAGTGGTGACGAAAGAGGTGTTTAGGTTTAGTCGGTAAGAGTCCGACATGCAGTATCTATGCAAGATTCTCCATTTCTACCCAAAAAAGAAGTCCGCAAACCATAAAGTCCGACCAGTCTCTAGAATTATGGTTAACAACTCTGGAATTAAGGTTTATTCTGCCACTACAGTCAATTCACGGTAGCTGATGAAGTTTACTTTTTTTTAACGAAGGACAGCCATCTGTGAAAATGTGCCGACGAATTTCACTTGACCCTTGTGTCTGAATCAAATCCGTGCCGTACGTCATTTCTTGTCGTCATTATCTTGATTGAAGTGCTTATCGGAAGAATAATCCAACACAGAGATCACTGGACTAAAGTGTTTAGCGGTGACTTTACCCATTATGCTGTCAAAAATTTATTCAGAAACTGGAAAAATCGTCTGGTCTCCAGATTATCGGTGCCTACTCAACCAACCTGACTGGAGGCGAATTATAATTCGGCTTATGATTTTCACATAGGTCCCATTTAGTCCTAGGTCCCGGTCCTTGTTCTTAGGTCTCTCTTGTCCCTAAATCCAAGGGTTCAGTTTTGCCGTCAGCTATTTAGTGGCTCAGGCAAATAGCCTGATGTAGTATCCGACAAAAAAAAAACGCACCGTTTCCAGAAGTCCAGGATGATGCCTGATGAGCAAACATCTGCGGGAAGTGACTTTTCATCTGCAGTTTAATGTGTTGTGAGGCACTCAAATGTGTTTCATGGAATTTAATTTAATTTATATGATGTTGGGTGCTTGTAACCACTTCCTAAGCTGCCTAGCTAAGCCAGCACCTCAATTCTATGAACCTTACTGGTTGGAAGTTTTACCATAAAGTAAGAAATTGGAATAGAGATGGAACTCCATATAACATTAAAACCTACTGAACAACATTTTACCTTTGAGTGTGTGCAGTATGTAACGTGTACATACAAGAAGATATCTTCCTCTATGTACACGTTACATACAGCACACACTCAAAGGTAAAATGTTGTTCAGTAGGTTTTAATGTTATATGGAGTTCCATCTCTATTCCAATTTCTTACTTTATGGTTTTACGTCCTTATTCTAAGGCGAATGAGTTTAGTAATGGCGACCTTTTGGAAAAAACCCAAATCCGCGGAATATTGTCGATTTTTTTTTTTCAAATTTTATATTAGATAAATGCCTCACGTTCTATTTATGTCAAATGGCTTACAATAAATTCAGTCATGTATAAGAGATTCTCGATTATTCGCTTCACAAAGTTGTCAGATTTATCTGAAATACTTTACCTAATTGGAAGAACGCACCCAGAGAAATTTAGGTTCTCGTTCAGACATATTCCTAAATACCCAACGAAAATTGAAACGATTCGTAACGAAATCTATTTTAATGATAAAACCTATTTGTATGTATGTACGAGTATTTCTGTCACCAAAACGATTCCGCAACATATTGTCGAATGGCACGCGCACATTCGACCCTTTTTGTCACTGATTAACCGTCGGTCGCTCTGTTGGAACAAGACAGCCATCGCGTCCTATCTCGGTAACTCACCGAAACCGTAATTAATCCAATAATGATATAAATAAACCCGTACCCTAAATTTGTGTAAACTGTAACTGTAAACTTTCCATTAAAAGAGCCAAAGGATGCTCATTCGCATAAAATCTACCCAAAAACGTGAATCAACAATACCTCACTTCATCTGGTGATTATAGAAGGATTCCTCTTTGTTCTGCGGCTGGGTATCTTTCCCGGGAAAAATATGGAAAATTTTAAAACAAACGATTTTCTTCCAATTTTCCAAATTAATTTTGAAAACTTCATTTTTAGGTTCTATCTCGGTCCCGGGGCCGAGTTGGATGCCTATCTGCAATTTTCTACACTCTATTTCGACCCAAAACCCGAACAAAGAATGTCATCATCATCTTTTACGCTCATTTTATTTAAAACAGAAGCCAATTAGTGTCGCTCTTACTCTCTCTCTCTCTGGGGCCGATATAGAGATGATGACGATGACGATACCCTCATCGCCAGAAGGGTGGCGATGTGGTGAGCTGTGCGAGATGATGATACTGATGATGGGTGTCGGTCGAATTTCCAAATGAGCCAAGACGAAACAAGACAAGACGACAAAAGGATGTTTTTTCGGTAAAACCTCTCTGTAGAGAGCACGGAAGGCACTTTTGGGCGACGACGACGATGACGACTTTTGTGTGTGTCATGCTTTCCATTCCAGAAGTAGCGCATCTCTTAACCTAAAATGAAAGCGAGTACCTCAACTCATAATTTAATTAGTACGGTTGAGTGGCTGGAGTTAGTCAGCCCGAAAAACTATTAAAATGGATATAGTACCGGTGGGTGGGCATATTGAAAGGTTTTCGGTTTGAAAATGAGACGATGGGTGGTTCGGGTGGTTGATGTCCCGTGCCCCATGTTTGCTGGGGCTAAGATCCTATGATGGCATGGCTTGCCACTTTAAAAGGCGCTGTTGTGGCCCGAGACAAAGAGCATAGAAGGAGGACTTTGTTTCGCTTTCGTGCGGCGCTATCAACGCTTCGTTTTACTCTGGATTATATCCTCGGCTAATGGTATGTTTATCATTCATTCTGAGCGCTGGAGAGCGTTTCGCAGGCCCAGGCTGGAGCCTTAATTCAACCGATAATTAATGGAAGACGGGTTGTGTTTCCTGTTTGGTAATATTATAATTATCAACAATGAGGTTCAGTCTTGTGTTAACCGAATTTTGTATAAGGAGCTGGAATAGCAGAATTTGTGTGTTGGTACAGTTCTGTGTGTTTTGTATTAAATATTGGGTTAAATGTGTCACTGTTGTGGGTTTGTTGCTTCGTGTATTTTTAAGACGACGCCTTTATTGTAGTTCTTGTAATTTGGTGGATTCTACCGGACTTGGGACATTTTTGCAGCTTTAAACGAAACAAAGACAAAAGTCATTCAACCGCAATATTTTTTTTTATTTCAGAATTGTATGCAATGGCTACGAGTAATCTTATCATAAAGATGACCATCATATGGTTTGCTTGTTTGCTGCCGGTGAAGTGTGGTAAGTATGCAACGATCTACAGAGCCAGACCACGAGTAAACTGAAAAAAAAAATTGGTATCATACCCCAATATATCCTAGGTCGCGCGCAGACTAAAGGCGTAGCGTAAGACCTGTCGACCAATACAACGCTTGTATTGGGCGACAGGTTTTACGCTACGCTACGCTACGCTACGCTACGCTACGCTACGCTCCAATTAATACGCCTTTAGTCTGCGCGCGGCCTTAGTTCTACGCGGATATTTCCAAGTGTATAGTTAGGATTAAGGGCGAAAGAAAACATACCGGCGTACAGAGGGCTGGATACATAGTGAATCATTTTGCACATATATTTTATAGGTAATTTTATAGGTAATAAATAAGAATTATGTACAATATTAATGGAATACTTCTTATAATCTATTTTTGGATTGTTCTAATTAAAAGTGTTACTGAATGAAAGGCGTTAAGCCTTTCGTTCTGCAACTCGTTTATTTACTACTATTTACTATGTATCATGGCTACACATATTAAATTGTGTTATGCAAATAGCTTGCCCAATAAACTACAAAAAATTAATATTAGGTGTATATATATATCTCGGGGGCGACTTACCCCCTTCTTCAGCACAAAAGTTGCTTTTGTGCTGAAGAAGGGGGTAAGGGGGTAAGGGGTAAGGGGCCCCCGAAATATATATACACCTAATATTATTTTTTTGTAGTTTATTGGGCAAGCTACTTGCATAACACAATTTAAGAACACTACAAAGTTCCGGCGATATATAAAAATATTTACACATATTAACTGAATTTATTAGCTGTAACTCCGGCACCATTACTCCAAACTGGAAAAAGCAGCTGACAAGAAATGTACCCATCGAGTTCTTTGATTTGAGTGCCCATTCGTCCATGTCCGATAAAAACTAAAAAGTCGACTTTTTCAAATCTCCGGAACCCCGTTAGCTTTGTCCTACCAACGTCTAAGTATTTCGTGCTAAAGACAGTTACGATTCTACACATTCCTACCAAATTTCATTACGATCGCTTAAGCCGTTCGCGAGTTATTTAGTGAACAAATTTTTAAACCACCGGGACACCCTGTTATCTTTGCCATACCAACTTTTAAGTATTTCGTTCCAAAGACTGTTACCATTCTACACATTCCTACCATATTTCATGACGATTTTCAAATGTTCGGGACACCCTGTTATCTTTGCCATACCAACTTTTAAGTATTTCGTGCCAAAGAATTTACCATTATAGTGAACATTTTTTCAAATGTCCGGGACACCTTGTTATCTTTGCCCTACCAACTATTAAGTATTTCGTGCCAAGGACTGTTACAATTCTACACATTCCTACCAAATTTCATGACGATCGGCTAAGCCGTGCGCGAGTTATTTTGTAAACAAATTTTCAAATGTCCGGGACACCCTGTTATTTTTGCCCTACCAACTACTAAGTATTTCGTGCCAAAGACTGTTACCATTCTACACATTCCTACCAAATTTCATGACGATCGTTTAAGCCGTTCGCGGACACGGACGGACAAAATCGATTTCATAAGGGTTTTTTGAAAAATCTAAAAAACCCTAAAAACGAATACAATTCGTGATGGTCATCTCTGTAAAAATCTGGATTCAAATCTATCCCAACTAGTTCACTAGAACTCAGCCCTATCCATTCAAATTTGCTCTCAGAGAGCAACAAGGGAAGATATTCTGACACCTATAAGACCTAATCGGTCTCTAGTATTGTTGGTGTTGGTGCGTCATGAACGTGAAATTTGAAGATGTATGAAGATTTTTTGGCTTCGACGCTCCCGGTACACTTAAATCGTGTCAAAAGTCGGGAGAATAGAGGAAACTCCGGCTCAGGATCACAATTCGAACCTTAAGGAGTTTAGTTAGTCTTAGGGCGTTGGAATCTACCCGTATCTACCCGAAGAAGGTATATCGGTTGAAAGGCTCCGGCCGATTCCTATATCCTCTTCGGTTGTGGCAAAACTGTGGACTCTTAGCTATGCAGGATGAGCTTCATCACCGCCATCTTCATAGACAGGCCAGATTATCAGATGATAAAATTAGCTGTCATGTGGCTAAGGAACCGCATTTACAACAATAGCAATAGCAACAACCACAGGCGCTAAGGTACCAAATTTTCGAAATCGAATTTCGACAGTCCGGCCTGTCTATCAAGATGACGGTGGCTTCATACGATGAACGATTCCAGCACTGCCATCTTGATAGACAGGCCGAATTGTCGAAATTCGATTTCGAAAATTTGGGTTCTTAGCGCCTGTGGTTGTTTCTATTGCTATTGTTGTAATACGTGTTACTTGGGGTTCTTAGCGACAGTTTTATCAGCTGATAATCTGGCTTGTATATCTAGATGGCGTTGGTTCCAGCCAACTCCTATATTCTGCATCTCCATCCTCTGTTCTTACATCTGGCAATACCAGCGGTGCTGTAGTTGTCATTTTCGCGCGTTCCGTGGATATTATCATTCGGTGTTGTCGAAGACTTTCTTGTGAGAGAAATTGATTCTAATGAACGCGTAACAACAGTGCGTACCCCGGGTAGTGGAGTCGCCGTCTATGCGACCTGTCTGGCTTTTAAGAACAGTTGAAAAGTTTCATTACCGAGTTAGTTTGTGTTTTGGTTGGCGGCCATCGGTGACGGTTTGTGCAATCAGGTGCAAACGTCACAGGCGTTGAAGCTTTGTTCAAGTGATCATAAAATCGCTGGATTCAGTTTTCAGAGGCAGGTGGCTGTGTAGAGCAAATCTTCTCTGTTGCAGCTTTTAATATACATACTTATGGCCGTTTTCTCTAAATCTTATCCTTATCCTCTTATCCTTCGCTACGCCATCATTTGAAAAATCGTTCGGAATTTCATTCAATGGCGTAACCAAGCAAAACATATGGCATAAGTATGCAAAATACCTATAAACAAAAATTCAATTCGAAGTCGCAGTACAAAAAAGCCTTGTTCATTCTTTTCAAGATTGCTAAAGAATGAACAGACCCGGAAATCTCCACCATCAAGACGAGGAGGACAGAACGAAATATCAGGCGGTGGTTGATGACTGCAACCAGCGCCTTGCCAGTATTACGGAAAACCACTCGAAGCGGAACAGATCCCAGGACCAGGGTTCCCCAGCCCCAAGAGAATTATCGCCGCAGGTCAGGCTACTCATGCCTCTTTGGCGAACAAGCCACGTGTCTCTCTGGCAGCAAGTCGGGCTGGCCAGGGATCACCTACACGTTGCACAGTGTTCTTCCAGTTGGAAGATCGAGACCGACGTCTGGATCTAAATCGAGGCGAAGCTGTCCGACCGCGAAATACGTCATCAACAACCAGGACGGGCCGTTTTTTTTATTCATCTACTATCATAAGAGGCTGCCGGGTGAAAACTTGCGAGGATAAGTTATACAAGGACATGGGTGTCACTAAGATTAGCGACAATTGGGAAGGTTCGAAGATCGAACTTATCCCGACCAATAAGCTGCCGTTGAGGCCAAGGGCTCGCACATGGCTACCCATTATGCAGTTGGAGGGTCTTATATGCTCCGCATAAATTGAAGAGGCGGACTTCAAGTAATGACTTGACATACGTAATGTGAAGATAAAGGTGTTTCGGTCAAACTCCAGTGAAGAGCAGGATGCGGTGGACGGAACCGACCACTTACTGGAGGATATGTGCATCGAAGCAGCTGAAACCCACGATAACAATGAAGATAGTGCAGATTAATCTCCACCATTCTAAGCTTGCCTCGGACAATCTGGTCGTCTTCCTAAGGGTGGAAGGGCATCGACATCGGGCTTGTTCAGGACCCTTGGATTCACGATGAATCTATAAACGGGCTCGAGGCTAAGCAATACAATTTATTCTACAATATTAGCAACCGACACCAATTTAAGCCAAGAAATGCATTAATGCCTTTCTCTGTCCTCACTTAGTACTTCCGATTTGACAGTTGTTAGAATGGAGGTTCAATACATGGAAGAGCTATATATTTCCTCTGCCTTTATGGCCCATGGAAGGCCAGGACAACCTGAAGAGCTGAAGCTGCCGGTATCTTCCACAATTCAGTCCAGCAATTCAACCCTACTGATAGGATGCGACGCTAACGAATGACACACATTGTGGAGTAGTATCGAAATAAATGAAAGGGGTGAGTAGGTTTTTGATTTTATCCTAGATACTAATCTTACAGTGTGCGATTCGGGAGACCATCCAACCTTGGTTTTTCCGAGTCCCGATAATTAGCCAGGATGGATGGGAAGAGGTCCTGGATGCAACGCTTCTGTCGGACAGTGGAGAATATCAGAGCTGAGATAATTCCTGGACCATAAGAATATCGTTGAGTTCAAGGGTTCATGTCCAGTGAAATCAATAAGTTGTCTGCTATTGGTGTACAAAATATCGCATTAAAGTGGTTTGAATCTTACCTATCCGATAGAAAGCAAAAAGTCAAAATTGAAAATTGGTATAGCGATGAAAAAATAAATAAGCCATTTGGAGTTCCTCAAGGTACTGTACTCTCACCCCTGCTCTTTGTTATATTTATTAATTCAATTTTTGATTTTACAAATTCTAATCAAAACGTCCAAATACTAGGCTTCGCAGATGATAGTGCTATATTAATAAAACAGTTAACATGGACGGATACCTTTATTCAAGCAAACCAATTGATGTCTATAATGAATACGTGGTTTAGAAATAATGGTTTAAAATTAAACAGCGACAAAACAAAAATCGTCCCCTTTAGTTGCACAAACTCTGGCTTACCTTCCCCAAATTTTACTTTAGCTATCCATGAAAATTCATGTAACAAGCATCTGCCCTGCAAATGTATAACAATTTCACCTTCCGACAATGTAAAATATTTGGGAGTCATAATCGACTCTACTTTAAGATGGACCAATCATATAAAAAACCTTAGTTCTAAATTAAGCAAATTAATATTTAGCTTTAGATTGCTAAAACAGTTACTGTCAATGGAGGATCTCATAACAGTATATTATGCTATCTTTCAATCTAGTCTGCAGTACGGAATCCTTTCATGGGGTGGCACTTACGCTACTCATATAAAGCCCCTCAGTATTCTGCAAGCTTGGGTGCTAAGAGTCATTTTAGGTGTAGGCCGACATTACCCTACCCGAGATTTGTTCGAACAAATGCCTGTGATGCAGGTCAGGCAACTTTACTTAGTTAGTTCCCTGAGATTCGTAATAACCAATCGAGAATTTTCCATAGTGCGTCACAATTACACCACAAGAAGAAATGATACACCTGGTATTTTGTACTTTTATAATCTCAACCGTAGCTGAATTTTATTCAAACTTTCTCTTGTGTGAAATACATACATTTTACATTTTTCATTTTTCTTTTATTATTTTTCATTATTGTTTTCTAACTACCTGCTACAAAAAAAACTAATATTTTATCAATTTATTATTATCGTATTTATTTTAATTTTCAATTTTAATTTTTCAAGAATTACTCTTCTGTTTTCTTTTTCATATTTTTTCTTTCTTGTATTTTATTTTCACTATTTTTCTTTCTGTATAAATCCATTGAAACGTAAATGAGATCCTTCCCCCACCACAAGCTTGCTTCTGGGGGACAGTAGGTTAAGAATAACAAATTGAATATTGCATGACACTGTACTATTATTGTTAACCAATAAATAAATAAAATAAATAAATAAAAAGGAGTAAGAAAATTCTCCGTCTATGGTGGAATATGTTATGTTATGAGCAAGTTACGTGAGTTACGGATAAATTCAACATTATTTGCAAGTAGCATAAGTTCTGGCAGCCTTACAAGGACTGCCTGAAAATTTACAAAAAAGCTATAAGATCCGCAAATGTCCAAGCTTGGGGCGATCTCCGTCAATCATAGGACAACGTCAAAGGCTCAGCTAGAATCAGTAAGATTTTGTCCAAAGCAGGGTCATGTCTGTCCTTTAAAAAAGAGGGGCAGAATCAACTGCCGAATCTCTTGAGATTCTGATGAATACGCATTTCCCTGATTGCAAGAGCACTTGCACGCAGAGCCCACGATTGCATAATGGAGGTGAACGGCAGAGTACTTCGTTTTCCTTATTATGTGGAGAAGATTACAACAGTTTCTCTCCTTATAAATTCCCCGAACCCGATGGCGTAGTACCCATTATGCTTCAGAAAACGCAGGAGCTGGTAGTTTAGTTCCATGGCTGCTAATTCTTTTCAGAAGCATTCTGCTACTCAACCACGTCCCCCAGACGTGGCGACGGGTTCGAGTCGTTTTCATACCGAAGGTAGGAAAACGAGGGCATGAGATTGCGAAGGATTTCATACCGATTAGTTTATCTTCCTTCGTACTTAACACTTTAGAGCGCTTAATAGTCTAACACATACGACAAAGTCTTGAAAACATTTTCAAAGTTACAGCACACATACGTGTGGGAAAGTCAACAGAAACAGCTCTTCACGAGGTATGGTCAGTATCATCGAACACAGCCTAGAATACTAACAATACACGTTATCCGCTTTCCTCGACATTGAGAGGGCATTCACGAATGTTCGGTTTGAATCGATTCATTCAGGCCCTTTGGGTCACAAGCTGTGGCCTGGGCGTTAACCCGGAGAAGGCAAAACTGAGCTGTTTACTAAAAAAAACCAAAATACCGCCTTTCTCGCTCCCAAAATTAAATGGACATCAACTGCAATTATCTCACAGATCGAAGTATTTGGGCGTTATTCTAGACTTAAAGCTCAACTGGAACATTTACATTGAAGAGCGATTTCAGAAAGCCTGTATTGCTTTTTACGCCTGCAAGACAGTATTTAGCAAGAAATGGGGTCTCAAACCATACATGTCACTTTGGGTTTACCCGGCGGTGGTACGACCCATTCTAACATACGCTTCACACGTCTGGTGGCCAGCGCTCATCAAAGGCTACAATGTAACAAAACTTGGTAGAGAGCAGAGATCGGTTTGCCTTAGCATCACAGGGAGCATGCGAACATGCTCGAGGGGCAACCATATCTGGCAGTATGTAGTGCAGTCAGGCTCAAAGAGTTAAGCTGCTGGAGTGCTAGGCCATACGGCCACAGCAATATTCTAAACCAGCTACCAGACGTAAGTAACGTTGTAACCGATTTCAAAGTGACCAAACTAAGCTTTGGGAAGAACTTTGATGCGAAATTCCCAACTAGAGGTGAGCGGAAAGAGAGTGAGGTGGTCAAGGATTTTGACATCACATTTTTCACCGATGAGTCCAAAATGGATTGTGGCGTGGGTGCCAGAATATTCTGCGGATCACTAAGTATCTCTGAATATTACCGTCTTGTTGATCATGCCAGCATTTTTCAAGCTGAAATGCTTGCAATCATGAAGGCATGTCATGCTCTCAGGGACATACAAAACAACCAAAATATCGCCATTTGCTCAGATAGTCAGACTGCTATCATGGCATTGCAAAATAAGTATGTGAGGAAGCATTAACCAGCCTTGGTACACGACAAAGAGTCACCCTACACTGGGTACCCGGACACCGGAACATAGAAGGTAACGAGATGGCTGACGAACTAGCCGCAATGAGTACCACTCTTGACAGCTCTCATGTGGAGCCTGTTTGCTTCCCGATGGCACCTGTTAGGAGTAACATCTCCACCGACTATACATATAAGGGCTGCTAGTTCCAAATGGCGAAATCTGAGTACTTGCGTTTTATCTCGGAAGATGTGGCCCACCTACGACTGGAAAAGAACGTCTAAGATTCTGACTAAACCGCATAAAGATATTCACAAGCTTTCAGCTGTTATCACGGGGCACAGGCCAATGGGGCTCCACGCTGCCAGGCTGGGTATGCTATACAACGCACATGCCGCAGCTGCGGAAATGTAGATGAAAGAGAAACCCTTATTCACCTTCTGTGTGAATGCCTGGGTCTTTCCAGGACTCGGTACGGGCTTTTAGGAAGTTTGGAGGATACAGCAAATGTGAAATTAGGGAAGCTGCCTTACCTCCTAAATAGCACTGGCTGGTTCAAGGCCACTCTCCACTCCTAAATCATCATCACCTAACCTTTATCATATACACTAATTCAAATTCACGGAGTTTGTGCATTAAAACGGCGCTTTATGCGCTGATTGGGCTTTTGGCTAGCCTCTGCCTAAGCCACCACTTTTACCAAACAACCAACCAACCTAGTCAAATTTATTTGTGGACAGGCAATCCTGTTCCAAACCCATAATTTTAAAAATGGTTGGGTGTCTATTATATTGATATTGGTGAATAAGGCACATTTAACATTCTGATCAGCGTTTGCTGAAAGATGTATTTACAACTACGGTATTATCCTGATCTCATTATGAAGCTTTTTAAAAGCCCTTGCACTTATCAGTATCAGTATCGAATCCATGGTCTCTGGCCCTCTAGATTTCATTGTTAATAATATTAGTACAACAATGGAACAGTACATTCATTCTAAAGTGAATTAGAGATTTTAAAAAGGATGTCAATGCAACACATGTACTGGAAAAATCCTTCCAATTCTAATTGAATACACAGCAGAGAGCATGGTCTGCATTTTTGATACATCACGAAGACGCACATATCCTTATACACATCCAACATAGCTTGATAAACTCAACAATGACCTGACCTCCAATCCGCCTTTCAAATTGAATAGAGCTAACTAAATAACGCCTGCTCTAAACTCACACAAGAAACCATCTCCCCGGGCGCAGAAAAAAAAATCCGGAAAAAAACTGAAATGAAATAGTCTCGAGACGAACACAAACAAATTAGTTTGAAATTGACAATAAAAGCTATTCCCATTAGCCATAGCCCGTACATATAGCCTTTGCCTTGCCTTTTTCGAAAACGCTCGCTCGCTGTTTGGAATTCCGTGCGGTAGACTTTGAATTGTCTCTGGGATTTCCACCCTCTTGTTGCGATACTCGCACAACAAAGGTTCTTGGTCCTTGGTCCCGATCGTCTAATAAAAACAAACAGGATCTGTTTCTACCGCGTGCACACTAACACATACCCTCGCAAGGACACCAAGAAGTACTATCATCCGTGTATAGAGTAGCATCAAACGACGACGCTGCCCCTCATCGACCATCGAGCCCTAGAGCAAATGCCGGAAAATAGAATCCCAGTCTAGAAGCACGGCATCATGATATGGTGCTTTTCCTATGTATACGGAATCAAATTACACAAACGAAAGTATCCATGACAAGAATTTAAAGAAAACGAAAAATTCAACATGGCAAACGAGAGACGTGCAAAAAGAACTTGGTTGGTCGAATATGTCGTTGGACGTTGCCGGCTGACCAGAGATCTGGACATCAGACGCAAAAATGGGGACAGAGCGTACAAGACAAAAAAAAATTTGGAACGGAATTCCGAAATTCAATTTTTGAGTCAAATAATCCAATCAATTGACTTCCGACTTGTTTCGTTTTCGATTTATATTTGTCCTTTTTTTCCTGATATTTCGTTGATTTCTCTACACTCCCATCCAGAGATTTAACCCTCGGATGGTTTAGTGGGGTCTGACAGACCCCAGAGAAATTTAAATCTTAAAATTTCCATAGAAAAGCTTCTTGAATGGTATTTTGATGCATATGTAATTTAAGTATGTGTCACATACGTTCATTTAAGCATGAATTTGTTTGAATTTGTGATTTTGTTAATAAGTTATAGCACTTTGAAAGTGCTCTGGGGTCTGTCAGACCCCACGAACCATTTATGTATGTCTTTTTTACAAAAGTACATTTTTCGTTTTGTGGGAAATTTTCAAAGTATGTATGTTATTTGGAAAACGATAAAATGTAATAATAATAGTCGGGAAGTGTTGAAACTTTGTAATTAGAGTACATTTCGGAAATTAGATATGTTAATTTTGAAAGAAATGGAAAATTTAGGGTGTTTTGAATTAGGGGGTTTTACATTTTTTTACTCAATTCACTAAAAATTATGCCGTTTTCTTTACCTGGTTTTCATTTATGAGGATCTCCTTTCACTATTGTGTCATTACCTAATGTTTTTTAAGTCAAGACATAAATTAATGACTTTAATGAGCGTAAGAATTGGGTGGGTATTTTACATAATACATAAAGCTTCCTCCGCGTGCTTGGCTATACACTTGTCGAACCTCTTCTAAGAAGGAGGAAATCAACGGGCAATATTCGCCGAAGCACAGTGCAAAATATTGAAGACATTTTGTGCATTGTTCAGCTTGTTTTTGGGGGGGGGGGCAGGCGGGGGGTTGATGCCTCAGGTCCCCAATGGGGTCAGGTGGTCCCCCAATGGGGTCAGATGGTCCCCCAAAGAGGCAAAGATTTTTTCTATGCCCACGAGCGAATGATGGGAACACAAAATGCAATTGTAACGAGTGCAAAAAGCCTATCTACGAAGACCATCGAGGAAAAAGCTGCGAAGAAGAATGCTCTAAATATTGACTAACTTTGGATCCAGATTTAAGAAAAAATATTAACCTTAGCTAAAAAATGTTGATGTAGGTACTTATCTTTGTTAATTAGTATTAAATACTTTTTGACTAATAAAAATAAAATTTTGTAAAAATATTAGTTTTTATATAGATTTATTTGTGAAGTTATAATTAGTTCAAATTACCCTCAAATTTGACACCATCTAATTTTTTCTTCCACATACTAAAAGCTACTGTCCGAATTCCACTTTTTTTATATACCACTTAATCAAAAGGCTTCACAGTTACTTCTAGTTCAAACAAATGTGCTAAAAACGCAAAAATTTAAGTTTTAGAGCGATTTTTGCCTTGGGGTCTGTCAGACCCCACTGAACCATTTACGTATGTAAAATTTACCTGAACCATCCGAGGGTTAAAGAAGCCGAGCGTATGGAAAGGGCTTTGCTCAAATGACTCGGCTTAGATTCACACGAACGAAAATCGCCTTCAACAAATCGTTATATACGGATAGTGACCATTCATGTCGGATGATGTTATCATCAGACAGAGCGTCATCCAATGGTCACTGTCACGAAAGCCGTTTGGCAAAGTCACATAGAACATTCTTTGGAAGACTGAAGGCAGAAAATAGCCAAACGGAAGAGGTCCTTTGCACGTTCAAACGAAAACTATGACACTAAATTGATTAGAACGACTCCGACACTCCCGGCCACAATCGCCAAAGTGAAATAACCCAGACAAGGACGATATAGGATAGGGCAAAATTGTCAGAAATTGAAATGTGGCTAAAGTTTTCTCGTCCACTTGCGAACTCGCATAAGACAGAAGGACTATATGCGGTTGGTCGACTACAGCGAAAGGATACTGTCGCGCGAACAAACGCCAAGCCAACATTTTTCTTTTCTTCAACTCCGGCAGAAGGACATAGCGACTTTGTCCATATCTTTATGCCTGACAGATGCTTCTTTCTGCTGCTGCTGTTGTTGCAAAGTCATATTTCAATTAATGATCGTGGAATGACTTGAATTATTTTTCCTTGTGGGTAATACGAAAAGTATGTTGGCTGTCATGTCATTTTTAGGGATTAGTAATTTTTTTCGTCGTCTCTCTTCCTACAAATGAACTGTGTACACGACGAAGATGACTAACTCGCTTGGATTATGTCGTTACGCGGAGGGTTCTTGTTGGGAAGTTGAAGCATAATGCAATTATTGTATATCATTGAGAATATGAACTTGGAGAGACTGGAGGATGTATCGAGCAATAAAAATAATTGGATTAAGAACGACTCGACTTCTGCAAATAATGACAGTTCTAATAAAGAGAGAGTGGATCTCTCATCTTTATAAATTGAAATAAAAGTGACTCTTGGAAGTAGTTTCTCGCTGGCAAATTAAAATGACTGAGAAGGTTTGAAAATTATACGTTACGATTTTTTTGTCGACATTTTATTCTATAGATCTACTTGAAAATTTCCATAAATCAAATAATATGATGAAGTAAGGAATTTTAAAGTGAGGGTGGTACATATCCTCTAACAATATAAATTTATTAGTTCACGGGTTAAAAAAAATATGACAGTGGTTAATTTCCAGTTTTGGTATGGTAGGTATGTATGTTGGTATTCAACTACCAAATGCATCTTGATACACATTAAGAGTCCCTCCCTACTTTAGGCAAAATTTGTTGTAACTTTTCATTAAGAATAAAGAGAGGTATTTTTTGCACAGCAATAAATGTCTTTAAAATGCTAAAAAGTGTTTATCTGCTTGAATAATCATTTTTTCCCGGGATATCAATATTTTCGCGCTAAATCGCATTGGAAGAAAAAAAACTACGTAAAATTTCCTTTGCAATCATACATATAACACATCAGAATTTCATTGGTAAATTCGGCGCTAGAATATTTTCATTTTAGAGCTTTTTTAAAAGCGCCATAACTCTTGAAAAAACTCAAGTTCAGCCGTGAAATTTTGTGTAAGTATCCACAATAAGTTCAAGATGAATTTTGGTGAAACATTTAGTCGCTTCGATCAAGGATCCCCATTTCAATTTGGCAAAACCTAATGTCCATAACTCATTCCCCCCGCCCAAATTGGAGCAGAAAGCTCGATTTTGGTTTATTGCCAATGGAGGGCGCCAATATACCACCCACTAAAAATCAGCTCAATCGGATAAAAACTAAGAGTACCATACCATACAAAGGAGTTTGTCCAACCGCACTAGGACTTTGTATGGGAGGTACCGTTAGTTTTTATCCGATTGGGCTGATTGTTGGTGTGTGAGTGGGGTGATGACGCCCTCCAATGTCAATAAACCAAGCTATCTGCTCTAATTTTGGGGGAGTTATGGACCTACCTTGCCAATTGGGTAGGGTGACCACCTGCCCGCCTTCGATTTACGGGTCACTCGTGTATAAAATACGGGTTTTAAATTTTTTTACGGGGCAAAAATTTAAAAAAAATATATTTTTATGCCGTTATTTTTACATGTTTTTGAAAATTGCATTTTATTTTAGGCTCACCCTTGACAGTGTGAATATTTAGTCGGTTCCGGCTATCTGTCCATGCGTTACCGCAAAGCGAGAATATTCTCTCGATCGGTGAATTAATTGCCAGAACGAGTATTTATAGGAAACCTTGTTCAGTTCGTCACCTGCTTGGGGACGAAATCGATGAGCTTTCTAGTGGCAAAACTACCCAAAACCCTTATCGATTTCGTCCTTTGTACGTCGAGTACATTTTACGTCAAAAACAGCAAAAAAAAACCCTTCTTCAGCTCGAACAAGTGTTTGCCTGTTTTCGACATAAAATGTACTGGAAACCCTATGCGAGCTCGTCCACTTTCCGGAAACGAAATCGATAAGGGTTTTTTGATACTTACCCACTAGAAAAGATGATAGATTTCGTCACATGCGTCTGGACAAACTGAACAAGGGTTTCTAAATACGCTAAAGGATAGAAAAGACCAGTTTCAAAAATCGAATCGTATTTTGCTGCTATTATTGATAGCTTCAAATAATTTTTTCCGTGTGTCAGGCCTTATCACTTCATCGGCATCTCTTCATCTCCTGAACATATTTATTAATTAAGGGGGAATTTACACAAAATTCCTCATAATTCCTCATTTTCTTAAATTATCCATTGTTTGCCCCGTATTTGATTTTTTGGATTACGGGTTTTTGGACTTTCGGTGCCCCTAAAATACGGAGCATCTGGCCACCCTACAATTGGGGGGATAATGGGGGTCTTTGATGGGAGCAACTAAACTTTCAGCAAAATCATATTCAACTTAATGCGAATACTCACACAAAATTACATGGTTGATATTGCGTTTTTTCAAGAGTTATGGAGCTTTGTAAAAACCTCTAAAATGAAAATATTCTAATTTATTTTTTAGTTTATCGCCGAATTGGCCAAAAAAATTTTAATGTGTTATATAATCATTGCAAAGTTAAGTGTAGACAACTAGGATTAATTTTAGCTTGAATTCAATTCAAACTGCCCCTAAAGGGAGGCCCCTGGTATGGTTGTCGTGCTCTGTGGCCGTGATCGTTCGGTCACCACTCTGTGAAATAGACACTCATAGAGAAACGAGTTTCCAAACTCGGCACGACTCGTCGCAAGTTTATTATTCAGAAGAAGATGATAAGAAATATTCTTATCGTAGAATAATAAACTATAACAATGCGAAGGGTTGCCGTTTTCAGATTTCTAAGTGTAACATTTATCTCATAAAATTGTAACATTTTGAGGTTGAGTGTAACAAATTTGAAGATATTGGTGTTAATGAACAAATTCAGCAATAAATGTGCGTAAGTCCGAAATGAATGATTGCTCGCTCAAATAGTGGAGAGCTTTAAATTAAAACAAACGATTTCAAAATGGCTGAATTTTTTTCCGAAAATGTTATCCATTCTGTTCCATAAATTCTGTATATTATGGGGAGTCCATGGATTTAACGAAAAATTCACTTGGTAGTTGGACCCAGTATTTGTAAGGTATTATGAAAAACAAATTTTTTTTAAAGGTAATGTGGATAGCCAGCAATTCAGGGGACTCCGCACAATAAAACTTTAATAAAGAAATGGAAATCTCGCAGTTAATCTTGGTGTCATAATACTACAGGAAAACGATATGTCAGAATTTCCACAAATAGTTTAAATTCCAACCCACGATTTGAGAACAGATTCAATACGATAACAATTGTTTAGAAATATCGCAATTAATATTGACACTGCTCTGCACAGAAGCGTAGTTTCCGAATGATTTAAGGGGCATCTAAGTCTTTATGTTGTCGCAAAACGAGACGCTCCTTCCAGTACCTCAGACAATGCTTGAGCTTTCAAAGTGAGAGTGAAAAAAGGCTCAGGACCCGTAAGTAAAAGATAAAGATGTCTGACATGTTAGCTCATCTGCTCTTTCCTGCCCATCAAAATACTATCAAACTACTCGCAAATCAATTTTACTTGAGCTATCACGTTCCTTCTTAAATGTTCTTTAGATTTAAAATGAAAATTCGTGCCCATATAAAGCTTACATTCCAAATTTTACCAATTGACGAGAAAAAATATTAGCGACCGTAAATTTTTCGTTTGAATCTGCGGCAAGGTCAAATTCAATTAATTTACTGAACTGGCTCGAAGGCTTGGGGCAATCTAGCTTGTATAGTTGAATGAACACTGATCTTGAATCAAGGAAGGACCAGTAAAAAAGGGATACTCAATCCAGGGGTGTTTAAATTAAAAGCTGACGTGGGCCAACGAATGTCAGCGTCTTCAGGATTGAGCGGGCAGCAGGATAAAAATTATGAAAACACTTATAGACTTAAAAAAAAAACGCCGAAATTTGGTGGATTGATCAACAACCTCTATTTGCTAAGTAATTAAGTCAAATTTTGGACAGCTTATCAAAACCAGTCATCTCGAAATAATTTTGAGAGCCAAAATGATTCGGCGGACAATAATAAAGCTCGAACAAAAAGGTCGAGTACCTGAAAAATGTGAACATAAGTTATAACGCCACCGTGGCAAAGCCAAATATTGTTCGAGAGAAAACAATTTCACAATGGGCATTATATTTTCCTGCACAAAAGTACTTTGAAAAACCGCTAGCTTCCTAAAAAAAAAGTAGGATTTTTAAATACATAATTTAAGTTTGCATTAGCAATAGAATTTTTGACGAGTTTTAATAAATATCTTAGACTTTAGCTCAACACCTCAATTTTTAATTTTTTGCACCATTTTTTTATTTTTACACGATGTGATACATACTGTGTTTCTCCGATCTGGCCGTGAACCACACAAAACTGCGATGTGGGCCGCATGTGGCGCGCGGGCCACAAGTTTGACATGCCTGACTGAATCGATGGGTGATCAATGATCATGCACAAATCATAAAAATAGAAAATTTGTTTTTCGGAATACTTCTTCATGTCACTTATACTCGTAGTAGAAAAATATTAAAATATAGTTGAATTCTCCACTCTCGCCAGATTGTAACAAAATTGGTCGATGTGTAACATTGTAACAAGAAATTGAAATTTGTAACAAAATGTTACAATTGTAACACGAGTGGCAACGCTGATGCGACTAGGAAGTGGTATGGCTGACAACCATATCACACTCCGAATTCAGTTGTCTTTGTAACGTTGATGACTACACACGGTAGTCATCAACGCACCATGCTCCACTAGGAGTTACGGTAATGAAGAGAGAGAGAGATATAATCATTGCAAAGTTAAGTGTAGAAAACTAGGATTAATTTTAGCTTGAATTTAATTCAAACTGCCCCTAACGGGAGGCCCCTGGTATGGTTGATACGCCATGGCGTGGATCTGTACAAAGACCGTTGAGCGATGACGTTCCCGAGCTCCCTAGTCATGTATGGGTGACACAGCATGGCTTGACTTTTTCCTATTCCTTCGAAGAGTCAGCCATACAAGCTTACACGACGCAGTGCTTCCTCGTAGGGGAGAAACCACATATAAGCGTACGTGTCCAGTCTCGGAGGTGGCGGCTTCGCATAACCCAAGCCTCGAAGGGGCCAGTTACGGAGAATGGCCTTTGCGCCTATACCTAGCTGGTTTGTGGATTGATGACCACACGGTCCGAATCAAATCGCTGCTTAGTAAACGGATGGGGGCCATACCAATGTGAACGGTAGCGCTACGAGTCTGCTTTAAGCCGACGAGTAGTAAAGAGGCATAACGATCCTGCGGAGGCATGCCGAATTCGTTAGGTCTTCCGAAAGGGGGCCAAGGGAGGATCACACCTGCTATAGAGAAATCTTTAGCGAATAGTGTACCTCGGGGATGGGCGAGCCCCAGGGACCATCGTCCCTACCCATCTAGGCGTTGCACTCGAGGGGGTTTGTGGTGATAGACAAGCCGACCAGCTAGAGTCGCATCCCAAGGTGGGGTTCCAAAGGGAGGCATCCCGGCGGAGAACACCATTCCGGCTTTAATCCGGATAAATTCTCATCGTCTCGCAAGGGATGGAGGTTATGGCCGCATGGCTCCTAATGGCGAATGCGAGGTAGACGCAGGATGGATGCCCCTAAAGTTTTGCAATGTAATGAAATTTATTCAGATAATGTCAAAATCGAGCCAGAATTAACTCTAGTTTTCTGCACTTAAGGCATTAAAACTGGTAGAAATAATGCAGCTTGAATAAAATGATGTAAAAAAATATGATTGTTAGACTATGCGCCAATTTTTAAAAGTATCGTACAATCACCTTCCCTTAGCAGGAGTGAAAATTGAGATAGAAAAATGGATTGTTTTTGGGTCAAATCACAAAAATTTGAATTTGAAGCTCTGTGGTTAGTTTTTTTTAGGTGAATTTGTTGGCTGTAATAATAATTTTATTTCGCTATTTTAGCTGGTCTAGCTTTAGAGATATTGAAATGTATGTCGTACAAGAAATATTTTTTTTTTCAAAAATTTTCATATGCCTGTGGCAGCTAAAGGAATTGGGTGTATGTTCTCTACAACATTTTTTGCTGGAAATCACATGAGAAATCAGAATCCGGTGCGTTTATGTGGCAGTTTCCTGACACCCTGTATTATACACTCCGAAATTATATATGCAATGTAATATTATGTTCAGAGTGGGCGAAAACGGATTGATTTCGGCGTACGTTTTCAGAAATTACCGAAACGTGTTCATAGTGCACTATTTGTAATTTCATTTGACAACCGACAATACAATTTTTCCTATAAATCGTTCTAAGTATAACGAGACCGAGGCTAATTTCGGGCGCGGCCGAAATTTGGATACCCTTCGCTCCCCTCGGGGCTAAAAGTTTTTTCGGGCGTTCCTATGACTTGTGTTCAATTCTCCCCGCTTCCATGCTTTTCCTTGAATTTTCACATTAGTGCCGCGGTGAAGATTTATTGGGGGAAGCGGGGGTCGTGGGTTTCTTAGAAGAAACAAAAGGGAGGGGGCATGTATGTATGTTTGTGGCATCAATTAAAACATATTTTTATGAGATTTGGTTGAAATTGGTGGACAAATAAAAAAGTTTTTCTTCAAAGACCTTAAAACCTAATTTGGGGGTTGGGTTTATATGCCAGCTCCATGCCCCAATGGTCCGATTTAATTCATTTTTGCGTATGTTTTGTAACATCAATAAAAATACATTTCCATGAGGTTTGGTTGAAATTTGTGTGCAAATAAAAACATTTTTCTCAGAAACATTTTATTTGGGGGGATAGGTTTGTATGGTAGCCCCATGACCACATGGTCCGACTCCATCTATTCATACATATATTTTATGTCATCAATAGAAACACATTTGTGTGAAGTTTGGTTAAAATTGGTGTATAAATAAAAAAAACTTCTTAGAAGAACTTAATTTGGGGAGCTAGGTTTGTATGACAGCCCCATGACCCCATAGTCCGATTTGGCCCATTTTTACATATGTTTTGTGGTATCATTAGAAACACATTTGCACGAAATTCGATTGCAATCGATGAGAAAATAAAAAAGTTTTTTTTAGAAGAACCTAATTTGGGGGACTAGGTTTGTATGGCAGCCCCACGACCCCATTGTCCGATTTGGTCAATTTTTACATATGTTATGTGTCTGCAATGAAAACACATTTGTGTGAAATTTGATTGAAATTTGTGCATAAATAAAAAAGTTTTTCTAAGAAGAACCTAATTTTGGGGGTAGGTTTGTATGGCAGCCCCACGACCCCCTTATCGGATTTTACCGATTCAAACATACAAACTGCCTGCAACAAAAATAAGCATGTGTGCAAAATTTCAGCTCCATAGCTTTTAAACCGACCGAGCAAAACGCGTCGCAACAGACAGACAGACAGACAGACGGACAGACGGACAGACGGACAGACGGACAGACGGACATCGTCCAATCGACTCAGCTCGTCACGCTGATCATATATATACATATTTTATATGGTCGGAGATGCTTCCTTCAATGCGTTACAAACTTCATGACAAAGTTAATATACCCTTTACGCTTAATAAGCGAAGGGTATAAAAATGTGCTAACGTAGTCATCGATAGTCCTTTGCAACATATTTCGTCACTTCAAACTGACCGTCCATTCTCTTACCATGGAGAAATTAAGAACATTGGCCAACACACGAAACTGAACAATTTGATCGGGTGTCAGTTAAAATATCGGCGTGAGCCGAAATGTGCTGAATAATGGAGTTTAGGTTTGAGACCTGGGTGCCTGCATGTTTTCATTAAAAAAAATACCGGCGTACCGAGGGCTGCGCCCGCAATACGAGGGTTTTTTAGAATTTTAATGCATAGTGAATATTTTTCGTACATATATTTTATAAGCAATAAATAAGAATTGTGCACAACATTAATGAAATGCTTCCTGTAAATCCAGAATGAAAGGCGCTAGCCACCACCTTTAATTAGACCAATCCAAGAATAGATTTACTATTTACCCAGTTTGTATAAAAGTACTCCAAGGCAAATCTATAGGCATTTTTCCATTTAAGATTTCTGATGGCCTTTGAGCAAAAAGAAACTCAGGCAAACGTAAGGATGGCTTGGCTTTATATATGAACTTAATTTTTAGCTTTAAATCTACTGTTACTGTTTTTTTAATCAAGGAAAAGCAACTTATATGAAATGATTCGATTGTGTCCCCTGACATAAGAGCTCACGCAAGCTTTCCTATGAGTATTGAACAAGTATACTTTTGCAGCTTCAGGGACACCCTATTAACTTGATCCTACAAACTTCAAAAATATTTGTGGCAAACACTATTACCATTCTATGCATTACCATCAAATTTCATGTTCATTGTTTCATCAAGTTAAAAGATATTGAAGAAATGCTTAAGAGGCTTCCCTTGACTTGTGAAAGGCCCTTACTAAATACTTACTTAGCTATATTTCCGGTTTGGATACAGTTATTCGAATGAAAATTCGTAGATATATTCCCTGTGTAATATTCTAAAAAAAAAAATTTCTATTTGAAAACCTAAGAGGGGCTACACACGAACAAATTGAAATTTTACAAATTCACTGTTATTTACTTTTCCTTAGCAAAAGTCAACAGTCTTAATATCTAACGTATATAAGCCCATACTGACAAATCTATGTGCAAAGTTTCATATCGATCCCTATAACGGTTTAGAAAAACGGAGGTCGAAAATGAAGTTTAACTTTAAACGCCAATAACTTTTTTACGGTTACTCGAAACTGGAAAATGTTAACTGATATGAGATGTACTCGTTTACATCTTTGATTTAAGTACCCAAACGTAAATCTCCAATAAAAACTAGAAAAGTCGACTTTTTTCAAACGTTCGGGACACCCTGTTCTCTTCTTCCTACCAACTTCTAAGGTATATGTGCCAAAGACTGTAACCATTCTACACATTCCTACTAAATTTCATGACAATCGGTTGAGCCGTTCGCGAGTTATTTAGTGAACAGACGGACGGACGGACGGACGGACGGACGGACGAACGGACGGACGGACAAAATCGATTTCATAAGGGTTTTTTGAAAAAAAAATTTCTAAAAAACCCTAAAAATCAAGGTTTTATAGGAAACACGCAAAATAGCGTATTTTCAATGTGTCATTTTGCATGGAAATTAAAATGTTTTGGGTCTATTTTCATTCGAAAACATGAAAATAGCACCAAATTATAGGTTTTCGGTCACTGTGAACAAATTAAAAGCCTCGTCTCCATTGTAAACATATTGTTGATGTACTGCTGCAAAAAAGGTCAAAGTATTGTCAGCGAACAACTGCGCAACATTCAACTGAACTTTTCCTGAACAGTTGCTATACACATTCCCACGTTGCTTAGGAACAGTTGCGGAGCAAGAATCTATATTGTTCGGGAACAGTTGCGCAACACGTTCGAATATTTAATTTATTATTTGACAGTTCAATTTTTCCGTATGATTTGTGCGATTTCTTGAAGTAACTAGCGCGATTAATTTGCCGATTAAAATTATTACTTTTTTTTAGTGACTTTACGCCATTATCGTCGTGTAAGCAACTTCAACATTGAAAAGTTGAGTTGGCAGTGTTCAAGTTTATGTCAAGTCAAACGCTCCAGAATAAGAAATGAAGAACGAATCTTCGTAAGTTTTAATGTTTCCGCTTTGGCGGCCATAGCGTTGTCATTTCCGAGTATTCGAAAGATCATGAAGTCACATATGTAATATTTTGACATGATAATCTCACCTACTTCGTTATCGGCGCTATCATCTTCGCCTGAGTCATACTAAGCGTCTGGGGGTTGTATGATAATAGCGGGTGGCCGTTCGTTTCCAATGCCTTCATTGGCAATCAGACTCTCTTAATATTCTACTGCCTCATGCAAATTTTAATTGCCATAAAAAATTTCCTTTGTAGTCTGTACCAACGTTGATGCCAAAATATGTCATCAACCAATTTCGAGTTAAAATTTCAGATACTAGACTTAATTTTTTTTTCTTTTAATTTTAACATGAATAGAGTCACTTTTCAGTGCTCTTTTCGTATTAAATATACATAGTTCAAGGGAAAAAACTAGTTTGAAACCTTAAAAAATCAACTAACATTTTCCGGTGCGACATTTTTCCACTTTTTTTCGAATTCCAAAAACTTGTTCACTCTTACGATCCGCTATCTCTGGCTCCTATAGGAACACTGGCACAATTTATGTTAGACTTGCCAAATAGCGTTGAAAAAAATTTGCTCCACCACCATCATTGAGACAAGATGCGAGTATTTTGGCGGGAATGTATTTATATCAATCCTTTTTGCAGCTGATGACTTTTTCTTTGGCGGACACCTTTTACAACACAGTTGTTTTTGTGAGATGTATATCTACAGTAGACAAGTTGCTTGAAACCGCGACGTCAATGCCAGCGAGTGACTCAAGCTATCGTTCCTTCTAGAGTCCTATAGAAATGCTCGAAGATCACCTAAGCTGGCTATTCCAAGAAGCAAAAAAAATTGTTTCAGACAACTATGTGACGATGCAGACATGACCTGTGGGGAACAGCGTGTAGGGTGCTGATGAAGAAAATAGAAAATATAAAAGCACCACAAATAAAGTGTCCGACGCTGCTTCGAAATATTGTCTTGGTTCTGTTTCCTCAGCACGAGCTGCAAGCTTCAGGTCGAGCTCCATCAGAGGAAGGGGCTCACACCCCTGCTATAACAGATGATGAACTTTGGTGAGCGACTTCAAGATTGGAGAATAGCAAAGCTCCTGCTGCAGATGGAATCCATAATACGGTGTGATTCCACAAGAGTTTCTCGAAGTCTTCAAAACGTGCTTGACGGAAGCTACCTTTCCAATGATATGAAAGCGGCAAAAGTTGGTGCTCCTTCCAAAGCGGAATAAGCCGGCCGTAGAGCCAAACTCATATTGGCCAATTAGCCTGCTTGGCACGCTGGGAAAACTGTTTAAACGGATCGTTTTAGACAGGAACGTTTCACAGTACATGCAATTGGGGGATGGCTACCAACGTAGCAAAGGAATCGCATCAAAACCGTGCATGCTGTTAGGTAGTGACACTAAATGTCAAGAACGTATTTAACTCCGCAAACTAGGCTTCCATTCATGCCACCTTGCGTAGAATAGATGTACCGGACTATCTTGCATATATAATCAGGAGTTATATTTCAAACCGCGTCCTACAATACGATACAGGTGACTGGCCCGAGGAGTATTAGGTTACAGCAGGAGTTTCAGTTCAGTTCTCGGTCCGCTGCTGCGACCGTGGCTTTGGCAAGGATTATGCCCAATATAGGAGGCCCAAGATCTAGCAGAAAACTGCGTTTGGCTAAGGTGGTCCCATCTATACTGCTGAACGCCTCACCGGTTTGGGCTAATTCACTTTACTTCACTGGAAGCGCCCAGAAATTAAACTCGGTTTACGGTAGGTGCGCATTGAGAGTGTGCTCGGCGTATAGAACAACATCATCCGTCGCAGGATACGTCCTTTCTGGAATGATGCCAATGGGAATTCTGGTCGAGGAGACAAGCAGTTTCTACTGTGGTCGTCGTAACGAAAGTCCTGCGGATTTAGAACTTGGTAAAATTTCAGAAAGGGAAGAACCCATTAGACAGTGGCAACTACGATCGGACCAAGCTACAACTGGAAGGTTGACACACTGCCTCCTCCCTGATATTGCAAGGTGGGTTAGACGCAAACATGGAGAATTGAACCATTTTTTAACTCAATTTCTAACGGTTCATGGAGGATACCGACAATACTTGTATCGTTTCAAGTTGAATTACTCGCCCGATTTCCCTAGTCGCCAGAGAGTGGCAGAAGATGACCTCCTGAGAGAAGAAGCTAGACGGAAGTGAGCAAAAAAGACTAATTAGCTAAATACTGAATGGTGCTCCTTTGTAAAGATTCCAGCATAACTGTAATCGCAGTATCTATGAAAAAGTCCCCACCTCGTAAAAAAAAAAGAATCATTGCCGGTATCATGGAACATTGACTAATAAGGGACCACACTGCCAAAAGTGGTAGCTCTTACGTTAATTCTGAACAAGAGAGTAGTAGATATCTATGAGAGAAACTGTGACTCTGACTATACATGCGTTTCGCCGGGTCTCGCTTAAGTCTGGTGTTGCACGTTCGGCAGGATCTTTCTGGATGCACGACAGAATGCAATCCTAAAACTGTCACTCCTCTATATAAATTCACAAAGACCTGCTAGTGTTTAATATCCAAAGTTTCACTCACTTTCGTGTGTTTTAGTTTCAGAGTGAATGACATTTTTCAATTACACACAAAAGCAAAATCCATTGCATTTCGTATATACCGAATCGAGTATGTATACATGTAACAGCACTGCTAAAATAAATTTTATTTACAGCATTGCTCATGCAAATAAATAAACACAGCGTGATGTGATTTAAACGTTTCGCATATGGAAAATTATTATCCAAATATGCATTTCCAACACACCAGCGAGTCGCCCTGGATACCTTGTCAGCCTTGCTCTACAACAGCAGGGTCCCTCTACTATCCCGTACGATGTCCTTGATCCCTTTTGCAGCTTGCTTGAACTACACTCTGCTAATTAGCAAATAGTCGCATGCATTCCTTGCGCGTTTCCCTTGAGCTTACTGTACGATGTACGCAGAACGTAGCAAATAGTCGTTGCATTCATTTGATGTGTGTACTAGTACTAACTGTACACAGTAACAAACAAGTAGTAAGATGCAAGATGGTAGCTAGTCGGGAATTTTATTTATGGCCGAAGAGATGAGTTGAGGTCACGACATGATGCTCCTTGTTCAGGTCCCTGGCGGCCACACGGCCTCATATAGTGATATTCCGCTCCAGTTAACAAACATTCAGGCGTTCCATTATCGAGGTGCTACTGCTAGAGTTATGTGTGTTGGTGCTCGCCACTGACCAGTGGTGGTCGTTGGAATGAAATCTGTCCAGAATCTGCGATGCCGGTTACTTATATCAAGTTGGCTAACGACTATCTGCAAAACCATTTCGGAATAGTTTCGATTGGCTCCTTTCGTTAGCTATTATTTGCTCTGCACTTAAAAAAAATGGGAGCTATCCTTTTTATTTAATTATAGTAAGTTGAACTTTCGGAGTATCAAGTTGGCGAAAAAGATCAGATTATCTCTGCACGACCTCGAAACCGCTACGGAATAGTTTTGATCGGTTGCTAATCGTTAGCTCCTATTTGCTCTGCACTTAAAACAATGAGAGCTATCCTATTTATTTAATTATAGTTAATTATTATTCGGACTATCAAGTTGGCGAACGATTTTCAAAAAATGATCGGATTGGTATAAAAATGGTATCAATAGAAAAGGATCGTTAGCTATTTTCATTTTTTGGAGTGGAGCGAACGAAAAACGCGACTATTCGTTAGTTATTAACGATTATCTATTCGGTTCGAGTCCTGACTATGGCCACCAGATGGCCAAGCACACATTTTCCTAGACTCGAATCAGGTGGAGCTTTAATTGAATTAAATTATTGCGGCGAATTCGGAGTGTGCTTTTGACCGAAAAATGAGGTCTATCAAGTTGGCGAACGATGTTCAAAAAATGATCGGATTGGTATAAATGTGGTATCAATAGAAAGGGAACGTTAGCTATTTTCATTTTTTTGGGTGGAGCGAACGAAAAACGCGACTATTCGTTAGTTATTAACGATTATCTATTCGTCTTCATAGACTCGAACCATATGGCCAAGCGGAAGTTTTCATATACTCGAACCAGATCAAGCTTTAACCGAATTATAATATTGCGGCGAACTCGGAGTGTGATATTGGCTAAATATCGGTACGAGCTTTAGAGCGGCGAAATTGTGTCACGAACCACGGTCACAACACAAATCCTAACTATTGAACTTGACCTCAATTCATCTCGAAAAGAAATATGTATCAATACTCAAGCAAGTTGTTATCAGGTGGGGGCGATCCGATATGGCGATATGGCGATATGGGTCAACTGATAAGATGATCATCATCCGTTGGAATCAAACCAATTGATGACGCCGAATGATGTTACCAACAGTGAGCATTGCATTTGACTATCGGGACAGATGTGAGACAAAATTTTTTTTGTTGTTTTTCTGTTGCTTTCGCTCAACCCGATTCGATGGTCGGGTACATTGCTGATTGTCGGTAACCGTGGGAAAAATGATTTAGGCCTGTTCGGTACCGAGATTTCAGTGCCGGGTTTCGGTTTTTTTCAATACCCGGTACCACAAGCGGTTTCCCTGACTCAGGTTTTTTTTCAGTACCGACGGTTTTTTTTAACCATAAGCCGGTTTTTTTGAGTACCGGGTTAAAACCGACCGACGAGTCGGTTTTTTGTACCGAGTTAAAAACGGACCGACGAGTCGGTTTTTTGGTACCGGGTTAAAAAGAACGATTCACTTCAACCATGAGCCGGTTTTTTCAGGTTTTTTGGTACCGAGCTAAAAAGAACCGACGAGTCGGTTTTTTGGTACCGAGTTAAAAAAAAAACAACCGACGGTCGGTGTTTTAGTCAGGTTTTTAAGCACCGATTCAATTCCGTTTTCTTTTTTCATTACTTTAGTTTTCAGGTGTTTTTTTATTTTTACACGTGGATGTGGAATATTATTATCGGATCATCGAAAGGTGTCGACTAGGGATGAGCATCGAACATCGATGTTTCTGAAAAATTCATATTTTTGGTTCGATGATCGATGTTTTTTTTTATTTTTACACGTGGATGTGGATTATTATTATCGGAAACGGTATCATCGAAAGGTGTTGACTAGGGATGAGCATCGAACATCGATGTTTCTGAAACATTCATATTTTTGGTTCGATGGTCGATGTTTTTTTATTTTTACACGTGGATGTGGATTATTATTATCGGAAATGGTATTATCGAAAGCTGTCGACTAGGGATGAGCATCGAACATCGATGTTTCTGAAACATTCATATTTTTGGTTCGATGGTCGATGTTTTTACCATCGATGGTACAGCGTCGATGTTTTTTGACCATCGATGGTCGATATTTTTCACCATCGATGGCTTGAGGCTCAACCGATTGTCATGAAATTTAGTAGGAATGTGTAGAATGGTAACCGTCTTTGGCACGAAATACTTAGATCTTAGAAGTGGGTAGGGCAAAGATAACAGGGTGCCCCGAAGATTTGAAAATTTGTTCACTAAATAACTCGCGAACAGCTCAACCGATCCTTATGAAATTTGATAGGAATGTAACAGTCTTTGGCAAGAAATACTAAGAAGTTGGTAGAGCAACGAAAACGATAACAGGGTGTCCCGAAGATTTGAAAATATATTGACTAAATAACTCGCGAACGGCTCAATCGATCGTCATGAAATTTGGTAGGAATGTATAGAATGGTAACCGTCCTTGGCACGAAATACTTAGAAATTGGTAGGGAAAAGTTAACAGGGTATCCCGAAGATTTGAAAATTTACTCACTAAGTAACTCGCGCACGGCTCAACCGATCGTCATGAAATTTGGTAGGAATGTGTAGCATGGTAACAGTCTTTGACAAGAAATACTGAGAAGTTGATAGGGCAAAGATAACAGGGTGTCCCCAGGATTTGGAAATTATTGTTAATTTCTGGTCCAATTAATATGATCTCTCCGCAGAAACTACCTGTATTTTATTGATGAGTGTATGGATTTAATCAACATGGTCTACCTGTTTAGAAGCAAACAAAAAACAAAAGGAACACGATAATATTTAAAAAACAAGCTTTGCTTCTTAAAGTCGGTGAAATATTTTTATTTTCTGTATACGTATTTTGGCAGCTATTTGTATATAGAAAATAAAAATATTTCGCCGACTTTAAGGAGCAAAGCTTGTTTTTTAAATATAAAAACAGTCGGTGCAAACAAGCCGACGAAACTGGAAAGCATAACACGATAATATTCCTGAACCGCAAAACGGCGATTTGTGGATCGGAAACGCAAACATGTTTGCGGAACAGAACCTTCCTCAATGATACAAAATGTGTAGCGCGTCACACTAGGTAGACAAAGAAAATCCTTTCGTAAGAATAGAAATGAGCGACACACAGACTGGAGTGCAACTGCATGTTTTTTATTGCTGAAACTGAAAGATTTTATGGCCTGACAGGCGCCTTCTGTTTTGAATTTTCAGGAGAGAAGATCTTGAATGATTTTGTACTTCACAAACAAATGATGGAATGTTACATGTTACGAAACCGGTTGAAATTTTGCACCAATAATAATTACGCAGTAAATGGTTGTTAACACTTTCCAACAAGATCTAAGACTTTTGAGTCTTTATACCTACTAGTTAGCACTTGCATGTAAACAAAAGCTTTCCTACAAGTTTGTATTTAGAAGTTGAAAGAGCATTGAAACAAGTTGGTACGTGTAAACGAAAATTGGTAAACTTTTTATCCGAATGTTTTTTGTATATCTTACAATGTTGCAAGATTTGGTAACGACTAGTTTAACTTATCTTGTCGGCCAACTTTTTTTGTGTGTTGACGCAGCATTTACCATCTACGATTGATTTTATGGCTCAACTCAAACCATTTTTTGTTTTTCCCAAAAATGCTTATTCTCAAAATAATTGAAAATTTGCATAATTGCGTATACATAGTACAGTCTTCTTCGTTCAGTGAAGGTATGTGAAACGAAGCCTTAAATTCCAAATTGTTTCTCAGGGACATAGATATTCCGAAACGGGAAAACTGCAGATACTGCCGACTCGGGAACTATCACAATCGCACATTTCAGACATTTATTGTCCGTGAGTTATAGTAATTATGTAAATAATATCAGATCCTGCAATTTCGACTTTCGCCTCATCATTCGAAACTGTTTGGATTAAAGTACTCAACAGCAAATCTACAGACATTTCTCGATTCGATAATTTCCGATTTCTCAACAAAAATAACTGAGGCAAACGTGAATATGGCTACACAATCCGTTACCGTTTTTTCCGAATCAAGAAAAACCTACTTATATCAAATGACTTCGTTGAGCCCGTTGATATGGGTACCCACACAAACCTCTCCGTTCCTTATCTTATTTCCTAAGAACCCTCTTCAACATTTTCATATTTTCAGATCTAAGGAGGGCTACACACGCGCTAATTGAAATTTCACAAATTTACTGTTACTTTTTCTTATCAAATATCAACACTCTTAGCATTTAGCGTATATAAGCTCATACTAACCAAATTTTTGTGCAAAGTTTCATATAGGTACCTAACAGTAGGCCTGTTCGGTACCGAGATTTCAGTACCGGGTTTCGGTTTTTTTCAATACCCGGTACCACAAGCGGTTTCCCTGACTCAGGTTTTTTTTCAGTACCTACGGTTTTTTTAACCATAAGCCGGTTTTTTGAGTACCGGGTTAAAAACCGACTCAGGTTTTTTTCAGTACCGACGGTTTTTTTTTTAACCATAAGCCGGTTTTTTTGAGTACCGGGTTAAAAACCGGTACCAAAAAACCTGAAAAAACCGGCTCATGGTTGAAATGAATCGTTCTTTTTTACTCGGTACCAAAAAACCGACTCGTCGGTCGGTTTTTTTAACTCGGTACCAAAAAAACCGGGATAGCGGTACTTTAGAATATCGGGTCCGGTACCAAGTGAACACCGGTTTTTTACCGGGATCCCGGTTTTTGGAACAGGCCTACCTAACAGTATAGAAAAACCGAGGTGATAACGTAAGCAAAACTTCAAATGCCTATCACTCCGTTGCAGTTACTTGAATAACTGATATAAAATGTACTCTTAGAGTCCTTTGAATTGAGTACCCATACGTCCATCTCCGATTAAAAATGAAAAAGTCGGTTTTTTTCACCTCTTCGGGACACCCTGTTATCTTTTCCCTACTAACTTCTAAGGTATTCGTGCCAAAGACTGTTACTATTCTACACATTCCTACCAAATTTCGTGACGATCGATTGAGCCGTTCGCGAATTATTTAGTGAACCCATTTTCAAATCTTCGGGACACCCTGTTATCGTTGCCCTACCAACTTCTTAGTATTTCTCGCCAAATACTGTTACTATTCTATACATTCCTGACAAATTTCATGACGATCGGTTGAGCAGTTCGCGAGTTATTTAGCGAACAAATTTTCAAATCTCCGGGACACCCTGTTATCTCTGCCCTACAAATTTCTAAGTATTTCGTGCCAAGGACTGTTACTATTTTAGACATTCCTACCGAATTTCGTGACGATCGATTGAGCCGTTCGCGAGTTATTTAGTGAACCCATCTTCAAATCCTCGGGACACCCTGTTATCTTTGCCCTATCAATTTCTAAGTATTTCGTGCCAAAGACGGTTACCATTCTACACATTTTTACCAAATTTCATGACGATCGACTGAGCCGTTCCCGAGTTATTTATTCAACAAATTTTCAAATCTTCGGAACACCCTGTTATCGTTTTCGTTGCCCTAACAGCTTCTTAGTATTTCTTGCCAAAGACTGTTACTATTCTAGACATCCCTACCAAACTTCATAACGATCGGTTGAGCCGTTCGCGAGTTATTTAGTGAACAAATTTTCAAATCTTCGGGTCACCCTTTTATCTTTGCCCTACCAACTTCTAGGATTTAAGTATTTCGTACCAAAGACGATTACCATCCTACACATTCCTACTAAATTTCATGAAAATCGGTTGAGCCTCAAGCCATCTATGGTTATAAAACATCGATGGTGAAAAACATCGACCATCGATGGTCAAAAAAACATCGACGCTGTACCATCGATGGTCACAAAAACATCGACGCTGTACCATCGATGGCAAAAACATCGACCATCGAACCAAAAATATGAATGTTTCAGAAACATCGATGTTCCATGCTCATCCCTAGTCGACAGCTTTCGATGATACCATTTCCGATAATAATAATCCACATCCACGTGTAAAAATAAAAAAACATCGACCATCGAACCAAAAATATGAATGTTTCAGAAACATCGATGTTCGATGCTCATCCCTAGTCGACACCTTTCGATGATACCGTTTCCGATAATAATAATCCATATCCACGTGTAAAAATAAAAAAACATCGATCATCGAACCAAAAATATGAATGTTTCAGAAACATCGATGTTCAATGCTCATCCCTAGTCGACACCTTTCGATGATACCATTTCCGATAATAATAATCCACATCCACGTGTAAAAATAAAAAAACATCGACCATCGAACCAAAAATATGAATGTTTCAGAAACATCGATGTTCGATGCTCATCCCTAGTCGACACCTTTCGATGATACCGTTTCCGATAATAATAATCCACATCCACGTGTAAAAATAAAAAAACATCGACCATCGAACCAAAAATATGAATGTTTCAGAAACATCGATGTTCGATGCTCATCCCTAGTCGACACCTTTCGATGATCCGATAATAATATTCCACATCCACGTGTAAAAAAAAAACACCTGAAAACTAAAGTAATGAAAAAAGAAAACGGAATTGAATCGGTGCTTAAAAACCTGACTAAAACACCGACTCGTCGGTTGTTGTTTTTTTAACTCGGTACGGCGTCATCAATTGGTTTGATTCCAACGGATGATGAGCAGACATCATCTTATCAGTTGACCCATATCGCCATATCGGATCGCCCCCACCTGATAACAACTTGCTTCAGTATTGATATTTCTTTTCGAGATGAATTGAAGTCAAGTTCAATAGTTAGGATTTGTGTTGTGACCGTGGTTCGTGACACAATTTCGCCGCTCTAAAGCTCGTACCGATATTTAGCCAATATCACACTCCGAGTTCGCCGCGATATTATAATTCGGTTAAAGCTTGATCTGGTTCGAGTATATGAAAACTTCCGCTTGGCCATATGGCTCGAGTCTATGAAGACGAATAGATAATCGTTAATAACTAACGAATAGTCGCGTTTTTCGTTCGCTCCACCCAAAAAAATGAAAATAGCTAACGTTCCCTTTCTATTGATACCACATTTATACCAATCCGATCATTTTTTGAACATCGTTCGCCAACTTGATAGTCCTCCTGATTCGAGTATAGGAAAATGTGTGCTTGGCCATCTGGTGGCCATAGTCAGGACTCGAACCGAATAGATAATCGTTAATAACTAACGAATAGTCGCGTTTTTCGTTCGCTCCACCCAAAAAAATGAAAATAGCTAACGTTCCCTTTCTATTGATACCACATTTATACCAATCCGATCATCATCGTTCGCCAACTTGATAGTCCGTAGTCCGAATGATAACTAGCTATAATTAAATAAAAAGGATAGCTCCCATTTTTTTAAGTGCAGAGCAAATAGGAGCTAACGATTAGCAACCGATCAAAACTATTCCGTAACGGTTTCGAGGTCGTGCAGAGATAATCTGATCTTTTTCGCCAACTTGATACTCCGAAAGTTCAACTTACTATAATTAAATAAAAAGGATAGCTCCCATTTTTTTTAAGTGCAGAGCAAATAATAGCTAACGAAAGGAGCCAATCGAAACTATTCCGAAATGGTTTTGCAGATAGTCGTTAGCCAACTTGATATAAGTATGCCGGTTCCCATAAGCGAATGTCCTGTCCAGCGGAAGATGAATGCGGCAAATACGTTCATAGGTCGGAGGTGAATTTGTATCCTGCTGGTGCAAATGGGAAAAATACGTATACGAGCCCCGGCAGCGTCAAATTAGCAATAACGAACACGAACGTACGAGTATGCATATCAGTAAACAGTGATTTTGGTTTATGTTTGTGAGCACAAGTCCTTTACGTATGTTGTGATTACGACACAAATGCTTTCTGGCAATGCATAAGAAGCACTGGAATGAATTTCAGTTATAATATGACATATACAATAACTTATATCCATAAATTGCCCTTTAAAAATTTCAATAAAAAATAATTAAAATAATAACGAGTTACATAATCCAAAATCCACTTTCTCTCATCGACGAAAAAATATTCCGAAAAATCGTTCAACCGTTGAAAATTTATTGAAAATCTTTAATAAACTTAAAACAAACACTCCTCCAATCCTGATGCGGTCGATGCAATTTCCTCGTCACATATTTCATGAAATCGTTTTTGTGTAGATTTTTCCTACATGTTTTTATACCCTTCGCTCATAGAATGAAAGGGTGTATTAACTTTGTAATGAAGATTGTTGTAACGCATTGAAGGAAGCATCTCCATATAAGACCATATAAAAAGTATACATAAATGATCAGCATGACTTGGGCTTGGGAATCGATTGGGCGATGTCAGTCTGTCCGTCTGCCCGTCTGTTGCGACGCGTTTTACTCGGCCAATTTAAAAGCTATGAAGCTGAAATTTTGCACAAATGATACTTTTTGCTGCAGGCAGTTTGTATGTTTGAATCGGTAAAATTGGACAATGTGGTCATGCCATACAAACCCAACTCCCCAAATTAGGTTCTTCTTAGAAAAACTTTTTTATTTGTGTACCAATTTCAACCAAATTTCACACAAATGTGTTTCTATTGATAACACAAAGCATGTGTAAATCGGACCATGGGGTCAGTGGGCTGCCATACAAACCCTACCATTTTGGTTCTTCTAAGAAACATTTTTTACACCAAAGCAACTAAAAAGGTCAAAAACATATGGAATCGTACTATGCTCCCGCATCCCCCATTAACATTTTCTGAGTAAATATTTTTATTTCGCCATTTATTCCAACCAAACCCCACAAAAATTGTTTTGTCGACACAACGGAACTTTTGTGAAGACAGAAGGAAAAGAATGGGGGGGGGGGGGTTGAATACAAGTCGTAGGTACGCCCGAAAAAAAACTTTTAGCCCAAGGAGAGCGAAGGGTATCCAAATTTCGGCCGCCCGAAATTAGCCTCGGTCTCGTTCCTGTTTCACTCGACTTGCAACATTCGGGTGAATGCCGAAGCATTCAACCACATTCACACAACTGAACGAGAAAGGAGCTTTGAACATTGATGGTGTTGCTGAATGGCAGCGCGCGAGATAACTCTTGGGTATTAAAAAGCATTTGAAGCGTTCAACGGAAGTGCATACACGACGACGACAAGAGTCTAAAGTCTACACACCATACTATTGAGATGAATTTCAATTTTGATTCAAGCCATAAGTGTCCTTTATCATGTTGTCATCAAATCACCATCTAGAGAGTCCGCACGGATATGATAGGAGTCAACAAAGTATATGTGTGATGCACGAATGATGTGTATGATGCAAGGATTGTCGTCACTATGGATTAATTTGAAGTTCGGGTTTTTATTAGTTTGTACAACTTTCAGGTTTTTTTGTAGTTCTCTTTTCGTTTTACTCCTATCACAATAATCAAACAATGTATGGCAATTGAAATAAATATAAGTTTTATTACAGTTATAATCGGAGAGCGCCAAAAGTTGAAATATTTATTACACTTTTTCAGGCTTTATAGAAGACATTCCGTAGTATACAGGGTGTCGTTACGAAGTTGCTCGTATCTTCCGAGATACACCCGTTCAAACTTTAAAGAAATTGTAAAATTGGTTTTTTCATAAAAAATTCAAATAATAAAATCGTATGCAATTTTAAAATTTCTTTAAAGTTTGAACGGGTGTAGCTCAGAAGATACGAGCAACTTCGTAACGGGCGAGGTGTCGTTTAATTGGAAATTTTATGTAGTTTCAGAAAGTGAAGTCATATCTCGGATGAAATGATTGGTGGTGTGGCAAATTTTGATTTAGTTCAGCAAGTCATGCATTTTGACAAAAAATGCTATAACATTGTAACGGTTAAAAATAGAGGGGTCCCGTTGTACATAAATTTTCTCCAAATGAGCCACACTACCTACCATTAAAATATTCTCCACCATGAATGGGACACCCTGTATATTTATAGTCTGTATGTTCACATCCAAGATCCATAATTAATGAATAAAATACCCAGAATTTCAAAGCATTTCAAAAAGAAAAGAAAATTAAACTTTGGACTATTTATTGTTTGGGAATTAAAACTTAAAACCGCATCTTGAAATAGCCAAAGCATGACCTTTCTATTTCCTCATGTGATCTATTGAACTATAAGCAAACTCAGCTGACTCGATAGTACTACAGATGAGGTTATCTAGGCCCTCCTTGCCAACTCTTCCGCTATTCAATTTACCTGAAATAATTAGTTTGTTTGCTATTGTGTGCTGGCTGACCTAACCTAAAGACCTAAAGACCTCTCTGATGGAACAGCCGGATATACCAGACTGCACCATGCGGGGCTCTGGTGTAGTCAGGGACGAGGCTACGGGGGGGTATGGGGGGTGTCTCACCCCCCTAACATTTTCAATTTTTATCTGCAGTCGGCAAATTTGACCTCAGTGGGAATATGTAGGTTTGCGATTTTCGGCATTAATAAATTTACAAAGAATACCTGTCGATGTTTAAGGACATAAACATTTGAAAGTTGCAATATCAAAACTATTTAATTGAATGTACATACTTATTATCAGATCTATTCGTCATAAAAACATAAAACTAATCTTTAAATAGAAAAATTTTAATGAAAATTTGGAAGCTCAGGACCTTAACATTATTGATTCCCTGAAACTCATTCGCAGTACAATAAAATCTTTTAAAAACCTTAACAACGACAGCGAAATCAATGCGTCGGTGCATCCACCTCCATGATTTAATAATGAAAATTTAATAATGACCCTGAATCTGAATACAAAAAACAACAACGAACTCGTCGTGCTTCGTAAAAAATTGGACGAATCATATCAAACTACAGCCGAAATAGACTGCAACATTTTAATGAAAAGAGTTCAAAATCCTTCTTGACGTTTTTAACTCAAAGTCCACAGAAGAATTGGAAAAAATAGCCAAACTGCACGAACCATATTTCAAATTTCGGCCGATCGGAATGCCTTCGTGCTGAAATTCAAATTCTTCTTGATAATTGCTCCGAGTGTAAAAATTTTGGGGAGATAGCGAGAGAGGCTTTCAAACTAAGGACCGAAAGCTTACAAGATTATTCAGCTTGTATTGAGATGTCCAGTGACATCAGCTTCGAGCGAGCGATTATTTAAAAAATTAAGATTAATAAATCAATCATTTACGAACGTTAATAGGGAGGGGGGATTAGCGTTTAGACAATTTGATGCTAATGTTTTCTGCAAAGGATATTGTCGATAAAATTGATTTACATCGAATTGTGGCTGCTCACAACTTAACTGGTTGAATCAAATTTCTATATTTTCATACAATCCTTCGTTCTTCGGTCTATTTATTTTTCGATGTTTACATGAACGCTCGAAAAATATATTATAATTAGAGGTACGGAAATTTCGCAAATAAGAAACAGGAAGTTCACATAAACTAATTTTCGATATTATAAATTTGGCTGAAATTTGCATAAAAACCTAGCTTTATAAATTTTCTTGTTGTTATTTTAATTTTCTATAACTCTAGAAATTATATAGGTAGATTCACAGTTAAACGACTGTTCAAAACTCGCGTTGCAAAAAAAAACGTCGCGTGTTTATTATTCATACCTATGAAGTGTGCCATCTGCATCATATTTCGAATTCATAGATACTAGTCGACAAGACCACTCCTCAAAGAGTTACTGTAACGGAAAACCAGAAACTGCTGAGGCAGATGTCGCTAACATCGTTACGCTTTTATCTTTATGTAAAGTTCATTACAATTTTGGGGTACGCCGAACCACGAGAAAAACTCTCCCAAAAAAATTTTATTGCAGAAAACAAAGTTCATCCATCAAACCTACAACTATAAAGTGCTTTCTCGGTGTTCGGCAAGTCTCGTGCTCGTGATTCAGCGAACTCGCTGCATTTAACAATTTCTCTATTTTATCTGGGTTAACGGAAAGCGTCTGAAAAAAATCTGAGATGAAAAATTATCTCCAATAATTGTCATTTTTTGACAAAATTAAACTTTTTCTTTTGTGGAAAAGTCGAAATTAGAACATTTCTCATTTATTCGCATAAATGAACAATTTTCGCTGAAATTTGTATCTATTTCGTAAAAACGAAATTTCCGTACCTCTAATTATAATTGGTGAATTTTCAAATGTAGTCGGCAAATTTTACTTTTCACCCCCCTAACAAATGTTTGCTCGGTACGTCCCTGGGTGTAGTCGACGTTTATTTCCGTAGACACTCGTGGGATTCCACTGAGCAAACAAGTAAAAATAAACACAAACACGATAACTTATCCGAAAAAGCAGCATCAGACACGGATGTAGGTGTATAGATGAGGTAGTTGGTACGCCAACCTATTCAAGAAGAGCTCTAGACTCTCGAGGCCTCCACAACAACAATCTCTAGCTGTTGTCACAAAAGCCTGGCGACGGAAGAGAGAAAGATATAACGGAAGGGTAGTCGAAGGAGACATGGTAACTGCGCGAACTAATTATTGACGAGATGGAATTTGTTGAGTCGAAACCCTAAATACACGGCGCTGTGAAAGAGAAGCTCATGAACGTACATATTATGTATAACGAGGCCAAGGAGCAGATATACTGTAAAAAGGCCAAAAAGCTCCAAGGAAAAAAAGAAGTCCAGACTGCACTGCGAGTTCTTAATTTTCTGGCACCCGAACGGCTAAAGCGCAGGCGGGACATGCGGGAGACTGCAGCTCTTCAAGCCTCAAAAAGGAAGAAAGCACTGTCCAAAAAAAGGTTTGGATTAACAGGAGGCGATGGTTCAAATTGGAAGTCTTCAACATGTGGGCTCGGGAATGGGGCAGTTGCGCCTCTGGGCTTGATATCGTTCTAATGAACTCGAGGAACATTAACACCTTTATAAGAGGAAATCTGGAGTCCATAATCGGCCTTACATTCGTGAGCAGTTCGTTCGATGCAGCTATATAGTGGGGGGAGGATAAAGGTTGAAAGGCTCCGGCCGATTCCTATATCCTTTTCAGTTGTGGCATAACTGCGGATCCTTAGCTATGCAGGCTCCCGCCAATTCCTGTGTTTCTCTACGGGGCGTTACTTTCCCGCATTATCCTAGTAACCACTGCGCCTGAGAGCTGTATTAACAGCTTCAGCGTCTCAGGTTACGAAATGTAATAGGGTGACAATAAACAAATAGTCAATCACCGAAGCAGCACCTCCGAGGCCTCTCCATGATGGACCTCTTTCGTTTTACGAATACTATCATGGTTAAGCGATGGGCCGACAACCCATCCTGTTTGCGATTCGCATTAAAACCCGGTACTTCAATCTCTGGCTCATAAACGCGCATGCCCCCACCGAAGTCAGTCAAGACGCGGTTAAAGACGAGTTCTATCACCGCCTAGAAAGTCTCTTCGATTCACTTCAATCTTCTTCTTCCTTGCCTCGTTCTTTATACCGCTCCATGGCTTCGCGTTGCTCGACCCGCGGTGTAGGCACATCGCCCGTTTTGGCGATAATATCCCAGCATATTTCTACAGGCAGCTCTATCTTGGATCGTGTCATCGCCGAGACCAATGCGTTGTTGTTGCTTGTTGATTCACTTCAATCAAAAGATGTCAAATTGATGCTGGGGGATTTTAGCTCCAAAGTCAGAAACGAAAGTTGGCATAGGGGGATTACTGGAGGGTACAGCCTCCATGAAGACTGTAACGACAATGGCCAACAACTAATTGATTTCGCGACCAGCAGAAATATGGTCATTAGCTCTACATGTTTTCCGCATCGTCGCATTCACAGGCAGACCTGGAGATCTCCAGATCAACATACCGTCAACCAAATTGACCACGTCCTCGTCTGTAAGAGATGGGCATCGAGCATCATGGATGTTCGATCCTATCGTGCAAATATTGATTCTGACCACTATATGGTGAAGGCGACTTATACATAGGTGCAGAATTTCTTCGGTGCATCATTCGAGATTCGACCCGCCAAAAATTTTTGCGGTTGACAAATTGTCGGATGATGCCACGGTGGTTGCTTATACGACGGCTGCCCTTGAGGAGAAGCTGACGCCCTTACTAAATAACATCAGCAACGAAGGCGCCCTTGAGATCTGGGATAAACTCAAATACACCATGAAAGGGGTCGCAGAGGAGGTTGTGGGCTACAAAGCCTGGAGAGCCCGAAATGATTGGTTTGACGAGTAATGTCAAAATTCGGTAGATGCGAAAAACGAAGCATATCGCCAATGGACCAAACGCGCAACTAGAGCAAAAAAAAAAACCAAATAAGACGAGCTTCGACGATTTTCGAAAAGGTTAATTAGGCGTAAGAAACGTTAGCATCTTGACGAGCAGTTGATGCAAATAAGCCAAAGACTAGCTAGTAGGAACAGTAGACAAGCGTACAAGCTAATTAATTCAATTAAAAGTGGGTACCAACCCAGGACCAGCCTCTGTAAGGATAAGGATGGCAATATAATATTATATTGCCATAGCGTTGATAAACGCTGGTCCTCACATTTTGAAGAGCTCCTCAATGTTCAACCGAACAACCCCACACAAGAAGCTCCGGAGCTGATGGCTGAAACAGGCGCTCCCGTTCAACCCCCAACAGTAGAAGAAGTTTATCTCGCCATGCAAGCACTAAAACATAATAACGCCCCGGGCGCTGACGAGATTCCAGCTGAACTGCTGAAGCATGGTGGGGAGAGCCTTGTTAAGGCTATACACACACTTATCGTTAAAGTAGGGAACGACGAAATAATCCCGGAAGATTGGCGTAAAAGTATCATTTGCCCAATCCACAAAAAAGGGGATAAGATGAAATGTGAGAACTACAGAGGCATCTCATTAGTCTGTACGACTTATAGGATTTTATCTAAAATTCTAGAAAATAGAATTAATCCGTACGCAGAAGAAATCATTGGCGAGTACCAAGGCGGCTTTAGACCTGGTCGTTCGACGACAGATCAGCTTTTTACAGTGAAGCTTTTACTCCAGAAGTGCTGGGAATACAACATCGACGTATACCAAATATTTGTCAACTTCAAGCAAGCATACGAGAGTATCGATCGAAGCGTACCGTACGACATTTTGCTGCATTTTGGAATACCGGCTAAGCTAGTGCGACTCATAAGGATGACGATTCAATCCAGGCGGTCAAGGCCCGACGTCGGGCTATAGTGCCAAAAACATAACATAACATAACATAACATAACATAACATAACATAACATAACATAACATAACATAACATAACATAACATAACATAACATAACATAACATAACATAACATAACATAACATAACATAACATAACATAACATAACATAACATAACATAACATAACATAACATAACATAACATAACATAACATAACATAACATAGGTGGCCCGAGAACAAGTATAGGAGGCTGCTATTATCGAGGGTGGTAACTAGGGATGTCAAAAACCGGACGGTTAGTCCGAAAACCGGTACTTTCAAAACGGTTAACCGGTTTTTTTCGGTTTTTTAATCCTCCCGGTTTTAACCCGGACGGTTGTTTGCACATCCGGTTAAAACCGAAAAAAAAACTTTCCAAATTCATAAAATTTTTATATTTTCTTGATTTGTCAGTCTGTAATTCTATTGCCTGTGTGTCGTGTGTATCTTTTGTGCGTCGTGAATGTATATGTGTATCAGATCAGTGCATTTAGAGTTCATTGTTATAGGAAGACGAATCGGCAGTTGCTACGACGACGTCCGCGTCACATCGATACACGGAAAACACAATAATTTTCGATTTAATCTCGATTTATTCCGTTGAGGGTCCTTGAAACAGGAAACAAACACCGGATATGTAATGTACTCGACGTCCCCTTTGATTTGATACCCCACATGCTGACCTCCGGCCAAGGATTAAAGAGTATTTTTTTTATTGTCCTTTTTGGGACCTTTCCGATCAAATTTTTTTTTTTAGCAAAATGAGTTTTAGATTCCTGGGAGCTCGCTGATTCAAAAACCACAAAAAATTGCTTTACTCTATTTTTTTCTATTTGGAGGCCTGAAATGGGATATTTTGACTGCACTATACAGGGTGTACGTAAACTGCCGCATAAACGCAGCGGATTGTGATTCCTCATGTGATTTCCAGCAAAAACGTCGTAGCGAACATACCCCCTCAGCTTAACCCTTTAGTTACCATTTAAAGATTTTTGAAAGCACGACTTAAAGCCTAATATCTCCAAGGCTAGACCAGCTAGAATAGTGAAATAAAATGATTATTACAACCAACAAATTTACCTATAAAATAAAACTAACGACACTAAAATCGGATAAGACCTTTGGTTTTTACAGAGCTTCAAAGTCAAATTTGCGTGATTTGACCCAAAAACAATCTTTTTTTCCATCTCAATTTTCTCCAACTTCTGCCAAGGTGAGGTGCTTGTACGATTCTTTTAAAAATTGGCGCATAGTCTTACAATCATATCTTTCTTACATCATTTTGATCTAGCTCCATTACTTCTAGCTTTGGAGATATTAGGCTTTAAGTCGTGCAAGAAAATGATTTTTTCAAAAATCTTTAAATGCCTGTGGCAGCTAAAGGGTTAAGCTGAGGGGATATGTTCGTACAACCTTTTTGCTGGAAATCAACTGAGGAATCATAATCCGGTGCGTTTATGCGGCAGTTTGCGGACACCCTGTATACATTGTCTAGCAATAAAACTCAGTTAACTAATTTTGAAACATTATGAATACTTCTGACAATTTTATTTGATTATCTTTTTTGTTCAACATGTTTCTCTTTTAGGGCTCCATTACACAGTCATATTTCTATACGAACATCAGCTTAACGCGTGTGTGCGTGTGTATGCATTATTTTGCTAAAATTCTAAGCAATTCAATGAAAAACCGGTTAACCGAAAACCGGTACTTTGAGCCCGGTTAAAACCGGACGGTCTAACCGGCTTTGCGAAAAAACCGAAAAAACCGAAAACCGGGTTATGGGCCGGTTTTTGACATCCCTAGTGGTAACATCAATACTTATAATGCCTCTCCAGTTTGGGCCAGTGCTCTACAGCTCTTGGCATGTGGAGCAAAACCTTTTAAAGCGTGTGCTTTGAGAGTTTGTTGTCCGTACCGAACCGCATCACATGGTGCTAGCCGAAATGCTGCCTTTGCAGTTCCTAGTGGTCGATAGCACCAGGCTGTACACCGATTGCTAAATCGTATCAGCGGATATACCACCGGGGGCTAGCATTAGATTACAGTAGAGCGTCGATTATCCGAACTAATGTTGACAATGGTTGTTCGGATAAACGAAAGTTCGGTTAATCAAGCTTCCATAGAAAAATTAGAAAATGGCCCAATTGTGAAATTACGCGACAAACTGAAAACGTGTCAAACGACTAGAACTGGACAAAAATTAAAATTTCGATGTAATTGAGCGATGCAGATTAGAGGTTGCTTCCGGCAGACCCTTGATTTTTCAATTTATTCGATGTATTTAACAAGAAAAGAAGCTGGGTGCCCGGTACGGTTAATCGAGTGTTCGGATAATCGGCATTCGTATAATCGACGCTCTACTGTATTTATTTTCGAGAGCCAATTTTCCCTAACTACATATTTTAATAAGGTTTCGCCAGTATATAACAAATAGTTAAGGAGATCGTAGAGTGCTTGATACAGTCGAATATAAGGCCGATTCGGTGTGGATTCCACACTGATCGTGGTTCGCCGAAACGCTCGGTGCAAAAGATCGAAGTTGTGTACAACACATTTGCCTGGGAGGAGCAGAGGCGATGGGGGAATATGTGCAGTGTGAGTGTGGGAAGGTAGTGATCTTGGACCGATCGTCTGCGCTGGTTTCGTAAGCTCAGCGCAGCATGCGGCCGGTATTATATTTACATCAAGTATCTTATATATAACCTTGAGCATAAGGGAGACTAAATTAAGAACCTGTAGTGCAAGGGTGTCAAACTCAAAGCCTGGCTTGTGCCAAATTTCACTGTTTTCAGGTTGAAGCGGGCGGCAGAAGAAGAAGTTAACACGCTCACTGCCTATGAGTCAAATGTGTACACAGCGTTCTTCCCTGTTTCCGTCTATGAGTCACATGAGACTCATATAAATTGTTGGATTCCAGACGACATTGTAATGTCGACGAAAATCGATCAGATAGTGAACGTGTTCAAACTAGGGATGTCAAAAACCGGACGGTTAGTCCGAAAACCGGTACTTTCAAAACGGTTAACCGGTTTTTTCATCCTCCCGGTTTTAACCCGGACGGTTGTTTGCCCATCCGGTTAAAGCCGAAAAAAAAACTTTCCAAATTCATAAAACTTTTATATTTTCTTGATTTGTCAGTCTGTAATTCTATTGCTTGTCTTCTATAAAAAATTTCGTATTTCCGAACACTCTCCTTAGTGCTATTATTCCAAGAACCATCGCTTTGTCAAACTACCGCTCCTTGCATTTTTCCTTTCGAAGGCAGATATGGTTTACGTTGCGTGTCACCACCGCCGCACCGTCTCTATATTAAGGCCGCAATGTAGAAATCTTTCGCCTACTGTTTGCACTGTTTTGTTGTTACTTTTAATGACGTTGTTTGTTCGTGTAAATCCAAAACTTAGTAGGCAAAATATGACGGCATGGAACGGCTGAGTTACGGCCTTGATGTATCTAGATGGCGTTGGTGTCACACGTGTATCTTTTGTGCGTCGTGAATGTATATGTATATCAGATCAGTGCATTTTGAGTTCATTGTTATAGGAAGACGAATCGGCAGTTGCTACGACATCCGCGTCCACATCGATATCCGCGTCCACTTCAACATCCGTCGTGTCCACAAAGACTTTAACATCATAGTGCAGTCATATTAGCATTTCAAATAGAAAAAAATAGAGTAAGGTTAATTCTTGTGGTTTTTGAATCAGTGGGCTCCCAGGAATCTAAAACTCATTTTGCTAAAAAAAAATTTGATCGGAAAGGTCCCAAAAAGGACAAAAAGGGATACTCTTTAATCCTTGACCGGAGATCGGCATGTGGTATCAAATCAAAGGGGACGTCAAGTACATTACATATCCGGTGTTTGTTCCATGTTTCAAGGACTCTCAACGGAATAAATCGAGATTAAATGGAGAATTATCGTGTTTCCCGTGTATCTTTCCGAAGCCCTAATTACGAGAGTAATTCAAATTGTCACTAAGTTTCTCACTTTTCCGAGTCTATAATAGCTAAAGATTCTACCATTAAATTTGCTAAGATAAAAATGATCGGAAAGCTCTCAAAAAGGACTCTAATTACAAACCTTGATCGAACGTGGGCATGCGGGGTGTCATATCAAAGAGGACGTCGAGTACATTCCATATCTGGCGTTTATTACTTGTTTCAAGGACCCTCACAGGAGAAAATTGGGATCCAATGGAAAATTTCCATGTTTCTCGTATATGTATCTTTCCAAAGCCCTAATTTTTCGCTTTAGCCCGAATTTTTCCATTTAGTGTCCTTGAAACAGGAAACAAACACCGGATATGCAATGCACTCGACGTCCTCTTTGACATGACACCCCGTATGCTCACTTTCAATCAAGGTTTGTAATTAGTGTCATTTAATGTCATTTTTCAGAGCTTTCCGATAATTTTTTTCTTAGCAAATTTAATGGTAGAATCTTAACCTATCATAGATTCGGAAAAGTGAGAAGCGTAGTGACAACTTGGATTATCCTCGTAGTTATGGCTTTGGAAAGATACACGGAAAACACAATAATTTTCGATTTAATCTCGATTTATTCCGTTGAGGGTCCTTGAAACAGGAAACAAACACCGGATATGTAATGTACTCGACGTCCCCTTTGATTTGATACCCCACATGCTGACCTCCGGCCAAGGATTAAAGAGTATCCTTTTTTGTCCTTTTTGGGATCTTTCCGAACAAAATTTTTTTTAGCAAAATGAGTTTTAAATTCCTGGGAGCTCGCTGATTCAAAAACCACAAAAAATAGCCTTACTCTATTTTTTTCTATTTGGAGGCCTGAAATGGGATATTTTGACTGCACTATTGTCTAGCAATAAAACTCAGTTAACTAATTTTGAAACATTATGAATACTTCTGACAATTTTATTTGATTATCTTTTTTGTTCAACATGTTTCTCTTTTAGGGCTCCATTACACAGTCATATTTCTATACGAACATCAGCTTAACGAGTGTGTATGCATTATTTTGCTAAGTAATTCAATGAAAAACCGGTTAACCGAAAACCGGTACTTTGAGCCCGGTTAAAACCGGACGGTCTAACCGGCTTTGCGAAAAAAACGAAAACCGGGTTATGGGTCGGTTTTTGACATCCCTAGTTCAAACGCCAAAATTTGGTTCATCGATCATCATCGTTCGTTCATTATTTATGAATTAATTTCCGCCAAATTTTTGACAGCTTATCCGAACATGGTAGCACCCGTCATTCCAAAAAATAGCCAAAAAAGAAAACCTTGGGACGAAAATTGTTAGCCACATAAAGGACATCTTTTCTGGCTGATAATAGACAAAAATTTGTTTTGTGTTGTGGTTTGAAACCAACGCCTGCACCAGGAAAGCTTAATGCGCTAAGAGGGAAAAAATCGTCATGTTTACTAAATTTTAGCGCTATGGCGTTAAAATAAATCTTAATCCAAGATGCGAACGTGAATTATAGTGCAACCGTGGAAGGTAACTATCACGTTTGGCAAAGCCTAAAAGCATTTCTGCACCAAATTTCGGGATAAACCAATTTGACGAAACGGCTTTATACTTTCCTCCACAAAAAAGGCTGCCCTTAACAAATGTACCTAAAATAATAGTCGGACAATTATTTGTAGTAGACAGAGGTAGATTTACTATAAAATACATAGTTTGAGCTTGTTGAACTCAACAAGTTCAATGAGAAATTTACTAAAACTCATCAGGAAGTCGGTGGCTTATTCTGATGGGTTTTAGTAAATTTCCTATTAAATTTATTGAGTTTAACATCCCCAGTTTTTTTTTACACATTGTGCTTCTTCGACCTTGCCGCGGGCCGCACAAAACTGGGAGGTGGGCCGCATTCGGCCCGCGGGCCGCGAGCTTAACATGTCTGCTGTAGTCTCTACAGTCATTTTTAGGGCGACTGGTATACCCGATAGTTAACCTGTGTTTGAAGTGAGAAAAACTCCATCTACACTAGTAGATTAAAATATGAGTTAAATGGATTAAATGAGTCATTGGCCTCATACATATTTGTTCATACACTACCCCCACTTTAGTTTTTAAACTCAAACAATCATTTTTCCTATTATGAAAGCATTACATTCTCCAAACCACACGAATAAAGTCTGTAATATCCTAGAAAATGCTCATTGATGAAGTTTAATGACTCCATAAATAGTACGCTGTCATCGTATAACCCTGTAGATCTGTTGCTCCTCCGACATCCATTTCAAATCGATTCTCTCGCTTACTTTTAGCTCTAGGATCCAGAGCGCACAGCATTATGATAAATTCGAATTCGGATATGGTTCAAAGTTATAACGTGCTCCGTGTAGTAGCATTCTCTCTGTAACGATATATTGAAAAATTTACCCAATGTGTGTTCGCGGTTGTGGTATCCATACGTACCTACGTATGTATGTATTAGGATCCGACATTATTCCTCTAACTCTATACGTGCGCTTATATCAATATGATACTCTACAATTCTACATTGTATATAGAGAGCATATAGTTCCACAAGAAGGATTACGATAGAGTTGAAATTCCGCGATGAAAAGCGGGTAATATTATTCGCTTTTCCAATGATTTTGAGTCGTTTTTTTTTCGTCGACCCGTGTCTCCCCTTCGTTTTGCTTTACTGGTTTTGCGCGGGTTGGCTTGTTCTCAATAATGGTCTACGGTTACATTTTTGAATAGGTTACGACGACTATTATAAAGCCTGAATACTCTTCTAGTCTCTAGTGAAATGACAGTTTACATCTAAATTGAAATAGCCCTGTGTGTTTGCAACTTTCACATAGTGCATGTGCATAGAAAAGCCTTGTCTCTATCTGTGTCTCTATGCCCTCTCTGCATGGCACAGGATTATGAAAACTTAGAACGTTCTACACGGGGACAATCATATAGAGTGTCTTCAATAAGTGAAAATAAATATGCCTTCAAGGGATGAATAAACGCGAAAGCATTATACGAGTATACTCACGTAAAGGCAAACCACACAAAATGCATTGCTTTTTGGTCATATAGAGTAGACCGAGTATAGTTTCAATGGGTTTTCCATTGGAGTAATTAAAATCGGTTGAAAAGATACCCTGGAAGTTCAACAGACTTCACCGCTTTTATGAAGCGTTTATAGGCGATGTCGGAAATATAAGGACGATGTGGTATTCATAGAGGAATCTGTCGCTCAGCGGATTTGGTTTGGAATGTCTATACGGAACGGAAAAAACACCGAGAAGTTTTCCCTTAGGGGAAAAATCTTAGATCATGTATATGTCTACGTTATTGCTTACAAAATAATCCACATTGCATCAGCCTCTATATTGTCACTCCAGAAGCCAGAAGCCCCACAATCCTTTCAAACCGATTACATACAGTACCCCAAATATCGACTTTCAAACGACAACCATAATGCCCATTCTTAGTTTCCTTAGATAAGTGTTCTTTTTGGTGGTACATAATAATATCCTTTGAAAACCCAAAATGAGGTTGTGGTGATTTTAAAGGGCTCAACTCACCGAATACGGTATTTTTATATGCATATCGACTATAATGCATTCCCAAAGAAAAAGGGACATTTTTTGTCCAAGGATATCTTTCTCATAACAAGTGCCGACGCTAAAATAATAAGGATCGCTTCACTTAACTTCCATCCGAGTTTCATCCAAATCAGTCCACAGGGGGAGCCAAGAGAACCAATTGAAAGATAACTTTTCATTCGCTTCAACGGCGAATTTACCGCTATTCCCACAACTCATCAGTGATTGTCGATTCTTTGCAAGGATGGTCAAAGGAAAATGAATACATACCAAATTAAGCAATGATCAAACTACTTAAAGCTTCGTTAGGTTTTCGCTATGCTTTACAAAGTCACATATTTTTTCACGGAACAACCCAGCGTACAAATCCTAATTGCCTCGAAATAATCACACGTGTTTTACTATGTCCAAATAATTATCACCAAGCTAAAAAAAATGTTTTGGATACAAATAAAAGAAAAAAAGAATGCATGCTGCTGTGGGACTCGAACACATTGCCCTACGCACCAAGCTTTACGGATACCCCACCAGGCTACATCGACTACATGTTATTACGATAAATCTAGCAATCATACCATGATCATATTCAAACGTACGTATGTACTGTACAACCACTGTTACGTACTGTTTCATTTCAAAATTCAACGTTCAGTGGCTGTACAAGCACTGTCAACCAACGTTTCACAATGTTCCGAACACACAATATCATTCTTCCGTTGCCCAGAAGCTATTCAACTAACAATGACGATGTCGACAACGGCGACGACGACAATGGCAATTATGTTCTGTCTGCATACACCGACCTGTGCGAGATAATCTGTGATGATCCCTAGATTTAGTTGCCATCATAGAGGTCGGCATGGCCGAGTAGGTTAGATGACAGTTGTTCAATGCATTGAGTGATGGTTTCGAATCCGCACGGAAGTCAGATTTTTTTTCTTTTTATTAAGTCTCTAAAACATTTTTTTTTTACCACTTCTTTTCAACATTTAAGGTACAGTGGCTCCAAAACTATTGTACGTACTGTACAACCACTGTTACGTACTGTACAACCACTGTTACGTACTGTTGCATTTCAACGTTCAGTGGCTGTACAACCACTGTCAACCAACGTCCCACAACGCTCCGTCCCACAACGCTCCGTCCCACAACGCTCCGTCCCACAACGCTCCGTCCCACAAAGCTACGTCACACAACGCTCCGTCCGAACACACAATACATATCATTCTTCCGTTGCCCATAGAAGCTGTTCAACTAACGAAGACGACGACGACCACAATGGCAATTATGTTCTGCCTGCATGCACCGACCTGTGCGAGATAATTTGTGATGATCACAAGATTTACTTCCCATCTTCGAAGTCGGCATAGCCGAGCAGGTTGGGTGATAGGTGTTTGGTGCAGGGGACGGTGTTTTCGAGTCGCAATAGGGCCGTATGTTTTTTTCTTTTTTATTTAGTTACCTGAACATTCTTTTGATTTTGGTGATCATACTAAAACGACTATTGATTTTCTACTCTTCGTAAATTTACGCGATAAATCGTATGCATTTTAGATGCCTCTCTTTTACGCGCGCGTTTTACATGTGACAAATTCGAAAGTGCACGATGCAATCGAAAATTCAATTTATACCTGCTCGCCATTTACAATGGTACCAGGCATTTGCATCAGCCATCCGTTGCACGTCTCCACGTAACTATACTGCACTGTGTGATGGCTATAGACCAGAGGATGATGATCACTAAAATTATTCGTACTGATAAGGTGCAGTGTGGTCATGGCGGTTTGGTGGTCGTTGTTGACTTTTTGGAAGGAATTGACGACGGTTTGGACCATGGTTCGAACCTCCCCTGAGACATGAAATATTTTTTTTCTTTTTTTTTTCAAAAAAAAATATTTTGAAACCGATCACATACAGTGTCTCAAATATCACCTTTCGAACGACACCCATAATGCCCATACTCTGTTTGCTATGCTAGAAAAATGTCCTTTTTGGTTGTAATATCCTTTAACAAAACTCAAAATCAATTTGTCGTGATTTTACAAGATTCTTCACAACGGATTCTGTATTTTGATATCCATATCCTTATACATAATGTCTATAATGCATTCCCCCAGAAAAAAGGACATTTTGTGCCCAAGGACATCTTCCTCATAAAAAGTGCTGGCACCAAAATATTAAGGATCGCACCACTTAACTTCCCTCCGAGTTTCGTCGACATCGGTCCACGGGGAGAGCCAGGAGAACCAATTGAAAGATGAATTTTCGTTCGCTTCAATGGTGAATTTACCGCTATTCCCGCAACTTATCGAAATAGTGATTGTCGATTCTGAGTCAGAGCAATCAAAAGATAATGTGTACCAAATTTGGTGAAGATCGAACTACGGGAAGGTCGATTTTAAGCGTGAAACGTTTTCGTTACAGTTTTTCGTGACGATTTTTCACGGAACGACACCCAGTATTTCTCAGGTAGCCTCCGCAAAGACATATACATGTCAATATACATGTCAAAAGATGAGTTTGCAGCTAGAATTAGGACGAAGTGCAATTGTTAATAAAATCACAGACTTTCTTAATTTGAATGATGAAAGGGATACATTTTTTTTTCTATTGGGATATAAAGGGTTAAATAGCTTCTGAATTAACAAATGTCAAATTTGGCATATTTTGGGATCACTTTGTATGACAGGTACCCTTAGTCTTGATCCGATCGAATAAATTTTTGGTGGAGGATATAAAGAGGCTCACCTAGGCATTCATCAAAATTTTATTCGCTTGGTGTAATTTAGAGAGAAGTTACAGGCATGCCTTTTCGAGAAATTATAACAGAAGGTCAGAGGAAGCTCATTTTCGGTGCAAATTAAAATACAATGCGAAATCTAAATAAAAAAAAATTAAATTCCACATTATTATTTTGGGTTTAGGGTATAATTTTCAAAAAAAAAAGTCTTAGAGTATTATATATCATTGCAAAGAAAATTGTATGTAGCTTATCTTTAGGACATTTTTGGAACAGACTAATAGCTTTCGAGATATTTACGAAAACCGAAAATTTCCCCTCTTAGTTACCTATCTCATCTTAACATGACTCGTGACAGTGTTACAATCTAGTGCAACAATTTGGCATCAAAACTTCCCTATTGTTGGGTCTAGAGCCAATTGCACTATACTTGTTCCAAAAAAGATCCATTCATCTTTCCAGCTAAAAGTCTTCATTAATAGTGAATACAATAACAATGTAATAATACTTTTACATATTGCTTGCACTTTGTAATGCATATGGCAAATATTTATTTGCTTATCCCTTTTGAAAAAAAGTCAGATTTTTCAATTATTCCATACATTTTTATTTTTTTTCTCTTCACAGATGGTCCTCGTAAATTCCACAATCTATCGCTAACAATTGAGCCCGGATGGATAAAACGTGGCGAGAGTGCCACTCTGCATTGTCGATACGATTTGAGTGGCGATCCATTGTATTCGGTGAAATGGTATCGCGGAAATTTGGAATTTTATCGTTATTCGCCGTTTGAAAATCCGCCAGCAAAAACATTTCCATTTACAGGAATTAAGGTTGATGTAAGTATTTCTGAAATGTTGATATGCGATCAATATGGTATCCAGGTACTCTCTGGACGCAATAATACTCATGAAAACCGGAATTGGAGAAAAAATTAAATTGCATTTTGCAGCTTTCGTGGCAGTTATGTGCAGTGCACTCAGTTCTGCTAATAAATGCTGACTTTAACCCGGGAACACTAATGTGAGTCATTTTGACGCATACGCCGCAGATTACATTTTTCGTAGAAAAGGCGATACTCCCAACCGGGTTTCGCTACCCATGTTTTCCTTGAAAAATATATTCCCTACCGAATGTCGAAGGAAGCGGAGGGTTCTGATTTTATGGCAAGCCGCTATTCGTGTTTTTCTGTGACGTCATTAGTACTAAAGGAACCTTTTTTGTGAGTCAAAATGACTCACGTTAGTAATAACAACCGACTAGGTATGTTTTGCACTTTACATACTTGGTTTCTGGGTGATATTTTACAGTCTATCCAATATCAAACACACATTCATATTATCTTTATATAAAACAAGTATTCCGAGGTTTTTGGCGCATCCTTTCATACTCTTCTCCTTGATATACCAAAGCTTCTGTAGTGAGTCAAAATGACTCATGGTTAGAAACAAGCGCCTAAAATTAAGGTTAGTGTTCCCGGGTTAAGAGTAGGTCTACATTTATTGGTTTTCTGCTAAGAGCTTATACGAGAGGTCTATTGAATGGCACTCCTATATGACTTCTGTTGAATTTAGAGTTACGAGTTCATCACCACCAGTCGTTCATGTCCATGCTGTCTACTTGAATTTTTTTTATTTCTCGCTGAAAATATCCTGTATGTTCTGGACGGTTGATTTACGATGATAATGATGATTAGTTGCATTACTTCCACGCAATTGCTTCTATTCATGTGGCATGTGGGACTTTTGTCACATTACCTAACTAGCTACTGTAGTTTCAATAATGGAGAGTCCCGACACCATCGCCCTGTGGCGCAAGAAAAGAAAGAGAAACGGTAGTTTTTTTTTAGTTCAGCACCCATTTGGTACACCCTAGTCTTAAGTTTTTTAGGATCATTGCGAGCTTCAAGCTTGACGTAAAAAGAGGGGTATAAAAAACTTCCAAAAATTATTTTTTCATATTTGTGTCTATCGAATTATAAAGAAATAAGATACAAACAATCCAGAGCAAAAAACGTATATGATGGAAGTGTCCTTAAGGCGAATACCCCAAACTCTCGGTAGGCAGCTATAGTTTGAAACCTGGATTAAGGTCGGAACTCTTTCAGCCTCCCAGCATTTAAAAAGTAGACTGGATTCTGTACACTCGTCGGAAGCTTCTACTGTTAAAGGTGCGCAAGTGTGCGATAGCGGATCTTGTGGTACACGACCAATATCTCTATCCAATCTAACGTTACTGATGCAATCGATGCAATGCTTGTTCTTTTGATAAGATAAAGTCTCAAAGCCGGAGTCCCGTTTGGACAGTCGTTCCCAATCTTGTTCATTCCGCGCCCCCTTTTGCAAAATTTTGGCGAAAACCGAAAACAGGTGTGGTATCTCTGTCATGTGAATATAACTAGTTCAGTACGTACTAGGCTGCGGACTTTAATTATATTTTCTTTTTTCGTTTTACTGTTTTATTTTGTTTATAACTTATCAAAGCTGTTGAAATATGGAGACATGATTCGCCATTAATTCAAGCAATCAAACACTGATTTTGGGCGGAACTCACGATTCATTTCTTGGTAATATAAATTATGACCAAGTCCAATGCACAGATTTGCCTCCAAATCCAAATTCTCGTATGCCCACACGTAACCCGGTAAATTGTCCAGCCATATCTTAGTCCTGCATATACGGATAAAAAGCACAATTGCTTGTTAGTGGAGCCCAAGTTTTGGAACTTTTGGATATTTTTGAAAAGTACGCAACATGAGTTTCGTCGGATCCATGATAGCAACCAGACTTTTTTTTGTGTGGATTTGGACAGTCAAACGCAAGACGCAGATGTTTACTGAAAATCGGCTTTTGACAACAAAAAAATCATCCTAACACAAAAGAACTAAATATTTTCGGTAATCGACACGTAGATAAGTAAAGAACTGCTATTTCAGCCGGAGTTTAGACGAGCATATATACCGTTGTAACAATAAATGTATTTTGATATACTACCTAAGAGCCTATGGCCAGAAGACCGCTGAAAATATTTTAAGCACTTGATATTGAGATTTCGCCCTAAAAATATTTTCAGCGGTCTTTTGGCCATAGACCCTCAGTTAGTATAAAAATACATTTTTATTGTTTTTGCGGTATATGTACAGGGTGTCCGAAAACTACCACATAAACGCGTCGGATTGTGATTCCTCAAGTGATTTCCAGCAGAAAAACCTGTAGTGAACATACCACCAATTCTAAATCCATTAGCTGTAAAGTATTTTCGGCAGCGACAGAGAAACACGTCTTTCTAGTTCAGAAGTTTATTCAAGAAGAACGATAGTTTGACATTTAGCGAAAGGTATAAAAGTGTTATACTAAAGCGTTATATGTAAATGTGAATGATAAATTACTCTTATAGTACAATCTAAGCACAGCTCATCGAATTTTCTATCTCGAGTAAATGTTAATTTAAAATTCAAAGTACCTCTCAAATATCGAAATATGCGTTTCATTGCTGTCCAATGAGCTTGCCCATGCAGTTGGTTGAATTGACTCACATGTGCCAGGCTGAACGAAATATCGGGCCGTGTGCATTGTGCCAAATATAAAAGACAGCCAACTGCTTCCTGGTTTGGTACTTTCCTAGTAAGTTGGTTGTTGGCCATTTCCCTCGTAAGCTTTTGATTTGGATCGCTTGGTAATTTGACCGGATCGCAGTCAAACATCTTAAGTTTCCGCAAAATGTCTTCAGTGTATCCTTGTTGATCGAGACTAAGTGTTCCAGCTTCACGATCGTAGTTGATTCGAATTCCCAAGACATTCGTCGCAGTACGCAAGTCCTTCATGTGAAAGTTCTGTTTCAAAGTCGATTTCAATTCTTCTTTCCATCCATCGTTGTTGTAAAATATCAACAGATCATCTACATAGACCGCAATGACGACAATTGATTTTTCATTGCGACATACATACACACAAAGAAATTTTCAATCTTTTTTGGATTACATAAAAGTCCGATCCAAATTTGTATTAAACTTTAATATATGCTGTTTATTAAAAAAAATAATAAAACGAAACATTAAACTATAATCCAGCAAATATTAGAAAATGTAATACGCGCGGATTGGATTTTAATACAGCATTGAAATATTTTTTAATATTGAGGGTATTAAACAGTAACCAATTTCTTTATTGATTTTCAATCCGCTACTGAATTGAATTGCAATGCGCACCTTATTCCTTTTAAGGTCGTCTAGGATTGCTTTTCAACCTAATTCCAGTCTAATTTTTAATATGATTTTTATTAAATGATAATCCAATGTATGGTTTCAATATCATGTGCACCTATTAAAATCTGCTGAACTAAATAAAAGTCATGTTGTTTTCAATTAAATGTTTATTTGAACAAAATATATGAATAAAATAAAACTTACGTCTAAAATTTTTTTTAGTTATTACATAAATAAAGGCAGGAATATTTAAAGTATCCGAGTTTCCAACCTCCCGTGATTACTGCAATGGCCAAGCATATATTTCAGCCAAAAATTATCTAAAGAGAGGAAGAATAAAACAATTTTATGATTTTTGTGTAAAATTCATGCAAATGAATTACTTGTGTTTTACTTTTGAAAAGCATTTCATTTAGGAGGCGGGCCCTGTGGAATTAACAGCCTGGAGCTTCTTGAACGCTGGTGCACATAAAAAGAAGGAATAGAAATAAATCAATTTGTGGCAAAAAATAAGTATAGTCTCATGCCGGATACTTACTCGATAAAAGGGCTCCCAATTTTAACATATTCTTTTCACTTGACTTCGCGAACGTTATCTAATAAAAATACGAAATATGTACTGAAAATAACAGTATAATTTTGCGCCGTCGAACTCAACAATATTCGCTTTAAATCCAATTTCTATTAAAGTATAATATTCACTTGATTGATTCCATCCATGTATTCATCTTAAAAAATCCAACAAGTGGGATAAAAGAGACAGCATTTTTTTATTATAATAATTTAAATATTAAATTCAAATACTAAATGGATTATATTTAGCTTACTAATTTAGAGTTGTATTAAATTCTAATATTTAAATGTATTGATTGGTAGTTGGCCTTGACATTCCTGAACCGATAAAAATGTCTGTACTTTGTTTAATCCATTTTGGATTAAAGAACAATCTTAAGACTTAAAATATAAGACAAAATGTATTAAACTTTAATACAAGAGCCACGAATAATCACAGACATATTACATTTTAAACCCCTGATATTAAAATTTAACATAATATTTGAGTATCATTATATTTTAATATAAGAAAGTTTCAAATATCGTTTAATCCCATCACTTGGATTGAAAATGAGTACCAAATTTTTCTGTGTGTATACACAAGAATCCTTTTTGCATCGAACAAAAGCCGCTGTTTCCAAAACTCCGTTGAGCTTCTCATTCCATTGGCGGCTCGCTTGCTTAAGCCCATATAACCAGCGCCCGCTCTAGCACTTACGCCGCCCCGGGCAAGAGGACAAATTGCCGCCTATCGGTACTGTACCAAACACATTGATAGTAGATATCCATAGTATCTAGATCAGTGGTTCCCAATCTTTTCAGTTTTTGCTCCCTTGCGAGGTCTGCTGATCCTGGCGACTCCAAAGAAAATAGGTGTGCAAAAATTGGCGTTGCAAAGGATCTATTTTCGCATTTTAAATTGTTTGAATATTTTTTTGTTAGTGCAGCCCATATTTTGGAAACTATTGGAATTTTTTCGAAGTATTTAAATTTCGTGATCTCCGCATGCCGATTTTCATCGTGAGATCGGCCGTCAGTCATTCCAAAAGAGCAAAATCCGCAAGATTAATTCTATCCATGCAAAAACTAGCTGACTGGTGCGGTCCTTTTTAGAATCGCGAGCTTAGTCAATAATTTCAATCAGCTGTATGGTCATCAAACGAATTTAATCGAAGAAAATAAAATTGTTGGCGATTTGCAACATTTTGCAACAACGGATCACTCCTGGTGAGTTTCGAAAGAAATTCGAGTCAGAATGGATGGTGTTGAAGAAAAGCATAATTCAGCATATATTAGAGTTGTGCTGGCGCCCCTCTTCCCTAATCGTCGCGCCTCATTAAGAGGTGCGCCCCTGAGTTTGGGAAACAATGATCTAGATGTATAGAATAGTTGTTGTAGAATCGATTTAAAGGGGTTTTTTCTCTTGAATCAAGTGCTTGTACTAATGGTCGTTGCTCCAAAATACAAAAATGCATGGTTACATTGGGATTCAAACCACCATGCAGCTATCATTCATAGGTACTCTAATTCACCACAGTTCAGCAAGGCCATATAGACTTTGTTTGAAATTTCATTTCAATCGGGGGAACCTAGCCAAATTCCGATATTAGCATGTTCGAACACAAATTAGGAAGCTCTGGCAATTTGTTCTGGGGTTCGATCCCTCATCTGGCTTAAATTCAAACCATCTTCTTCGCAGTTTGCCCTCCAATGCTAGTTGAATGAATGCAATGGGAACCAACTTAAGCCATCCATTCAAGCGAAGGTTTAGCGAATTGAAGTTAAAGTACGCTGCCAAAAGTCGATGGAAATTATGGAAAACAACTCCAAATTATTATTGATAATGTCTTTGTGGATAACCATTCTCACAGAGGAGTCTGTTTTAAACGCCTTAATGTGCTCAGCGTTTATTCGACTCCCTATTTCTGATTTCATATGAATTTCTTTGGGAGTTAAATATTAACCTATATTTAGTGGTTTTGCTCTCCTGTTACTCGACAGACTAAACAACAACTTTAGATCTCATCTTCCGGAAATCAAATCTCATCTTCCGGAAATCAAATCTCATCTTCCGGAAATCAAATCTCATATAAATGTAACAATAAAATTTCGTGCGATTTCGTCCTCTGAAAATTAGGCAAAACGTAGGTTTCACGCAAACTCTCTAATTCTGGTGAAAAGAAGATGAACTAAATGTTCAATCGGAGGATTAGCACATACGAGTAATTCTCCAAAGCATGTTTTTTGTTTCTTTTTCAAAGAATAACTTAATCAACACATAACTGAGCGAATAGTCTCACTTTGCTCTTCGAAAGTAGGGCGGGTGCTAGCATCACAGACGTAAAATTTGCGCAGATTTTACTTAGCATTTTGGGATTCTAAATGCATCACTTCGTATAAATTGTGGGCTCTTCATAGCCTCACAAGGATCATGTGTCTTCAAAATACTACTTTAACCTAAAAAAATCCGGTTTTTACCCTTATTCTTTATTTTATTTTCCACCCTTTTTATTTCATCTGTAGAAAGGAAACCGCAGACCTATCCACTAAATCGAAGTTGATAGGTATTGATTTTTTTTCCTTCGGCTTTTATCAATATTTTTTTTTTATTCGAGTGCTAGCTAAAAAGCCGCCCCTGCCGCCCCTAAAATTTGGCACCCCGGGCGACCGCCCGGCTCGCCCCCCCCCCTAGAGCGGGCGCTGCATATAACGATTTCTTTAATCTACAGAAACGACCGCTACCATCATCGTAAGCCTCCGGCTGGTACATGTAAATTGTTTCGCTGATGTCACCATGCAAAAATGCAGTCACAACATCCATTTGCTCGATTTTCCATCCGAATTTGACAGCCATTGCCATAAGTAACCGAATGGATGTGTACCGCACTACTGGTGAGAATGTGTGACTAAAGTCAATGCCTTCAAGTTGAGTGTAGCCTTTTGCAACAAGTCTCGCTTTATGCCTTACGCGGTTGCCATCAACTTTCCGCTTGAAGACCCATTTGCATCGTATAGGCCTAGAACTTTTGGGTAAGTCGACTAGTTCCCATGTGTCATTCGACATCAAAGCGTTGTACTCGTTATCCATATCAACAGTCCATTACCTTTTTTCGTCGCTTTCCAATGCTTCACTCACAGTCGCCGGTTCATCAGTCATCGTTGTCTGTCAGAGAACCAGGTTGATAACGTTGAGTTGGTTTCACCTCGCGTTCAGATCGTCGTGGTAGCTCTGCAACGGAAATATCAATCAACTGCTCAGGAACAAATGTTGAATCGGCCAATGAATCGATTGTCTCAGTGCTATGATCATTATTCATGGACTGATCGTTTATCGAACTTTCCACGATGATAACCTCTGCAGAGTCATTAATGTCTAAAATGAACTCAAAATTCTTATTAGTGATATCATTTCTTAGAAAATCATTACCGTGTTCAATGAAGTCCACATCTCTGCTGACAATGATTTCATTCGTCTTTACATCAATCAGACGATAGCCTTTCTGAGTCTCGCTGTAGCCAATAAAGATTAACTCTTTGGATTTGGCATCGAATTTGCGTCGTTTCTCTTTAGGAATAAATGACATGGCTCTTGCTCCAAAACTCTGAAGTGACTAATGTCAGGTTTAACGCCGCTCCAAACTTCCATTGGTGATTTATTCCCCAATGTTGCTGTCGTCACGCGATTTTTTATATATGTAGCAGTATTCAAAGCCTCCGCCCAATACCTTTTGTGAAGATTTGCGTCTTGTAACATGCAGCGAGCCTTTTCCGTGGTTGTTCTGATTGTTCGTTCTGCCAACCCGTTTTGTTGAGGCGCGTACGCAACTGATGTTTAATGCTCGAATCCATGGCGATCAAAGAACTCTTCGAACTTTTTAGAACAAAACTCCGTTCCGTTATCACTTCGAAACCGCTTGATTTGAAATCCCGTTTGTTTTTCAACGAAGGTTTTGAAAGAACGCAAACGATCGAACACCTCGTTCTTATGCTTTAGCATATAGACAAAAGTACGACGGCTAAAATCGTCCACAAGCACCAGACAATATCTGCTTCCTCCAATAGAATCACTGATAGTAGGTTGGTAGTTAGTTTCGGTACGCAAAGTACTTTCTTCATTTGAATCTCGCTTATCGCTCCATTCCGCTTCACCATGAAATCCACATCGCCGCAACAATCCACCTTCATCACTTCGTTATGAATTGATATGAATTCGCTCGAATACTTTCGTTCCCATAGTTCCGTTCCTTGTTTATCCAGTTTCTATGCATCGTCATGTGTCGAGTCGCACCAGAATCAAAATACCAACTGTTCGCATCAAATTTGTCATTATGAGATGCACTATTGAAAGCAAGCAATGCCTTACTCTTGTTACCTGAGATAGTCGTACCTTTCGACGAAGAAGGCTACTTCCTTTTTTCAGGGCATTCAAAAGATTTGTGTCCCTTTTGCTTACAAGTGTAGCACGTAATGGAAGTTTTTTTTGTTACGATATCTATTCTTGGCTAATAGCGCCTTTTCATCACTTGGCGTTGATGTCGACATATCTTCCAGCAGTTTCGCTTTGGTGAAGTCACTGGAAAGTGCCTTGCCCATGCCTTCAAGGGCCATACTGAACGGCTGATATTCTTCGGTGAGGCCACACAACAAATACACGGCTAATGATTGGTCGCTAACTGTGAAACCCAAATCATTCAATATTTGCGCCTTCGACATGATCTGGCTGACGTATTCCTCCATTGAAGAACATCTTTCGAGCTTTGTATTCCATATCTTTCGCATCAACGTAACTTGACCTGCCGCGCCTTTATCTTCATATGTGCTGGTTAAATTGTCCCATATTTCTTTAGCACTTTTCGCGGATTTGATATGAACGAAAACACTTCTGTCGATGGTCAAACTTATAGCTGCTTTAGCCTTCGCACACTTTTTCTCGTTCGTTTCGGTTCCGTCCAAACATTTCGACATATCCTCCAATGCGAGGTAATTTTCGATTGAAAACTTCCAAGATGCGAAGTTCTCCCGACCCTTCAGCTTTTCGATTGACGCCAAAATACCCGTTGACATATTCGCTTCTTCCGTATCGTTAATCACAACTCGCTGATCACCAATAGCTTTTGTGTCCGATTCGATTTTTTATACCCGTCACTATGTGAAAGGGTATATTAACTTTGTCATGAAGTTTGCAACGCACAGAAGGAAGCACCTCCGACTATATAAAGTATATATATTATTGATCAGCTTGACGAGAGAAATCGATTGAGGCATGTCCGTCTGTCTGTCTGTCTGTCTGTCTGTCTGTCTGTCTGTCTGTCCGTCTGTTGCAACGCAAACTAGTCCCTCAGTTTTGAAGCTATCCGGCTGAAAATTTGTACACAAGTTTCTTTTTAGTGTACGCTGTATATATGTCGGAACGAATGGAATCCCCTGAAAATTAGGTTTTTTTAAGAAAAACTTTTTTCTTTATGTACCAATCTTAACCAAACTTCACCCAAGTGTGTTTCTAGTAAAGCCTTAAAACATACCTAGCAACGAATGGAATTGGAACATTACGTCATAGGGCTGCCATACAAACGAACCATTGAAAATTAAGTTCTTCTAAGAAAAACTTTTTCCTTTTTAAGCCGAACGTAACCAAACTTCATCCAAATGTGTTCCTAGTAAAGCCTCAAAAAATATCTAGGAACAGATGAAATAGGAGCACTACGTCATAGGCCTGTCATACAAACCAATCCCTGGAAATTGGATTCTTCTAAGAAAACTTTTTTCTTAATGAACCAATCTTAACCAAACTTTGCGCAAATGTGTTCTTAGTTAAGCCACCAAACATATCTAGGAACCGATGAAATCGGAACACTACGTCATAGGGCTCTCATACAAACCAACCGCTGGAAATAAGGTTCTTGCATGAACAACTTTTGTCTTTGTGTATCAATCTTAACCAAACTTCACCCCAATGTGTGCGGCTATTATAAGCTGACCAGACGTACACCATTTTGCTGTAGAGTACAGCATTTTGACCTGTCGTACAGCATTAGTAAATGTACAGCATTCCCAACGCCACACCAAAGAAACCTAAATGACTGCATAATAACCTCCTCGGTGAGGCATGTAGTCAGTCTGTTATTAGCAAGGTAATCGCACTTTCATGTGGCATTTCGATAATTTCGGAACTCTTTGGTCAATCGTTCTGAAATTTAATGTACCTAAATGTAAGCGCCAGGTAGCTTCACAACCTGGGGATTACATTTACTTTCATTTCTCCATATTTTAGGGTCCCCCTATCTGCGTTCGAAAGTTACAGCTGCCCAAATCGCACTTTCGTCTTTTCTAATAGAAAAGTCTATAAAATTTGTCCAATAAGTTTGAAAATTGGCAGACTTGTGAAAATTTCAAGGCTTTAGCTCACACTTGTAGCTGTAGAGCTATACTTGGCGCTCACCGCTCATATTGTTTCCAAATTTCAAGGTCCTACCTATCTGCGTTCGGGAGTTCAATCGTATCAATTGAAAATTGTCCCTAATTCGGAAATTTTGGAGCGGAAAATTTTAAAATTTAACAGCCGCACTGTTCGTATTAGGTGACAATTTCAACCATCTATAGGTACAAAGGTTCAGAAGTAACAGCCATGTAAAGATGCATAATTGTTTAATTTTCGTACTTCAAATAAGCAACTTCATGATTTTTGTCTCAGGGTCACGGATAGTCATTCATAGATAGGGAAAGGACCATCATCATCCCTGTCATTGAGGACATTTAGAAGTTGAGGGATCTTTTCTGGGGCTTGTTTAGTACCAACAGAACCTTGTAAGGACGTAGCCAGGATTTAGCTGGGCTTTAGAAGTTATGACATTATTAGAATCATGTTGTTAATTGTAGACACTAGTTTCGGCGTTGCCACAATGCATAATATGCCTCCTGTCCCACTGTTCCTGTATCGAATTCAAATTGATCGCTTGACGAGGCTGGGCGAGCACGATGGCACGCACGATTACTTAATTGCTCCGCTATCATCGGAAGCAGACAGTGCCACGTCTACAACGCCAAAGACTTCTTTTCTGTACAATTATTATAGAAGGGCTCGTGGGCCATGGTATATGCACGAAGCAGCAACTATGGTACTATGGAAAGTACGATCGCGTATTCAGTGCCCGCGTCGTGCTGCTTTTGCTTTCCCTTCGCACGGCTAAAAAAATTACTTCATTCTTACAGGGAAATATTTTATTTCAAATTGTGTGTGAGGTCTTACGAAATTTGAAGTTGAAGTTTCCATTATGAAAGACCATCCCAATTTTGGGTCACCAGATTTTTATGTGTTTCAAATTGTTTATTAATCACTACTTTCGTCCAGATGACACAATTTATCTGACTGCAAGCTTAATTTCGGCAGAGTTTTAGGAATGAATAAATTAGAAATACTGTGGGAAGTTAAGGACTCCTGGACCCCTCCCCTGGCTACGTCCCTGGAACCTTGCTTCACCACACATTTCCCAGAATAGAGGCTACTTTTCTTGCTGTATTCCATTTAGGAACATATCACTTATGAAAGGATGGAGAATATGTGGTCGTTTTATGGCATCCATCATCGTGGTAGCCTCGTGACGCCGCTTAATGCGATCACATCGGGACCCTGCTGTTTTGATAACATTAAGCGTGTTTTCATTCAATAATAAAAAAGTACGATTGAGGGTTTGCCTGAAAACCGAATTCCGGAATGTGCACTGCATTGGGCCTTCGGGAATCTGGTCACCTTAGGCTAGTAAAGCCTCAGAAGATATTTAGGAATGAATGAAATCGGAACATTACATCATAGGGCTGTCATACAAACCAACTCCCAAATATTAGGTTCTTGTAGGAACAACTTTTTTCTTTTTGAATCTTAACCAAAATACATCCAAGTGTGTTCCTAGATTAACCCCAACGTATCCAGGAACAGATGGAATCGGAACACGTCATAGGGCTGTGGTAGAAATTTTCAACACAAAAGGAGCTTAAGTTTCATTCAAATGTGACGGGTATTCAAATTTCGGCCGCGCCCGAAATTAGCTTCGGTCTCGTTTATCTTCTCTTCTGTGACTTGTTCGCTATCGCTGCTGCTACGGCTGGCTCATGTATGGCGAGTGAGGTTAACTTAACCTCCAAATTACAAAATAGTCCGGACAACTAAATTTTACAATTTAATTAAACAATTAAATGGGAACGCGAGCAAACCTTGCTTCTTGAATATCTACGCATTTTTTTAAATTATTTTCTCGTGGGCTGGGCCCATAACCTAAAGTATTTTCGGCAGCGACAGAGAAACACGTCTTTCTAGTTCAGAAGTTTATTCAAGAAGAACGATAGTTTGACATTTAGCGAAAGGTATAAAAGGTGTTATACTAAAGCGTTATATGTAAACGTGAATGATCAATTACTCTTATAGTACAATCTAAGTGCATTCAATGCATATTTCAATAAGCTGCCACAGGTATTTGAAGATTTTTTGAAAAAAAAAAAACATTGCCTTGTACGACTTAAACGTCAATACATTCAAAGATAGACTAGCTAAAATAGGGAAAGAAGATGATTCCAGCCAACAAATTTACCTATAAAACAAAACAAACCGCACTAAGAGGTTTAGTTTTTACAGAGCTTTAAAGTAAATTTTTTGTGATTTGACCCAAAAACAATATATTTTCCGGGTTGGCTACGATATCCCGCCCATCATATTCCCATTTCTCAAAATCTCGACATTTTTTATCTCGCCATTCCAATATCCCGCCAGTTTAAAATCCCGCTCAATTGAAATCCCGTCTAATTAAAATCCAGCCAATTTAATATCCCGCCATTTCAATGACCCGCTAATTCAAAATACTGCTTTACAATATCCCGCTTTTTAATATCCCGTCATAGAAGTTAAGCATTCCTTCATAAATCGCGCATTAAAAAGCGCCACCACATTTACCGTTAAAATAATGGGTCTCCTCGCATGGAGATACTAAATTCTCGGAAACACACGGACCAGGTGACTTAATTTGAAAAATAGCTGGTCTGCACGGTAACAAATTTTGGGATAAAAGATAAAATTATTTATACCATTTTTAATATGAAGTTATATATGCCAATTTTAGAATACATTTTTATAACGTTGAAAGTATAAAGTCAGTGTATACCAAAAATGGTATAGATTTTATCAAAGTTCTTATGAACTTTTCTTTTCGTTGCGTTTTATACCAAAACTCAGATAAATTTTATACAAAATGGTTTAGAAAGGCTCATCTATACTAAGTTCATATTTATTTTATTATTTTCTAGGATAAAATTTTGTGCGTGCTTTCGTTCAATGTATGGTATAAATTACAAACTTCATCACTCATAGAGTCTGGTTGGTCTAGTAGGTAAGGCGTTGGTCTCCAAATCATAGGGTCTCGGGATCGAATCCCACTGTAGGTAGGTAATTTATTATGCAATTTAGAGCGTAAAGAGGTTAATAAAATATAGAAGAGGTCAATGAGATATAAGATTTATGAGTTACTAGGGGGCTTCACCCCCTGCTCGCTACGCTCACCAACCCAGCGTTCGCGCTCTGCGCGCTCGCGATTTTTTTTTTATTTTTTATTTTGCAATCAAGTGAAAAATCAACTAGGTTTCATACTTGTACTTACTATGACATGATAGGCTGAGAATCATGGGGTAAAATAGTTAGTATACCTGTTCTCTTATAATTTGTATAATCTGTCCTATAACCAGGATCTATCGATTCTTTATAATTTTTATACCAAATTCATATAAAACACTTCTAAATGATTTCCTATAAAAAATAAACCATTGGTATTGTTGGATTTACACTATAACTCCTATTAATTTTATCGTTTATAGAATAAATATAATTTATAAGATTGAAACTTATAAATTTAATACGAATTTTCCTATGGACCTATATAGATAAGAACATTTATAAAATTTATACCAAATTTTTTTAGTGTGATGGTCTTTCGGCAGTCGAGACCAAGTATCTCCTCTATGACAGCCTTGTTCTGTGTGGGCTAAATTGTTATCTTTATCGAAGAAATAAACAGATAGTCCGACGGATTTATGCTAAGAGAAAGTATCGCATTAAATGCTGGGAATCACTTTACATAACTATTGATTTTTTTTGTTAGCAATGAAGGCGGTATTTTGGCGAAAATATTTCCCTACCCAGTAGCGGGATTCTAAAATGGCGGGATTTTATAATGGCGGAATTTTATAATAGTGGGATTTTATAATGGCGGGATTTTAAAGTGGCGGAATTTAGTAATGTCGGAATAATGTTCAACGGGATTTTTTGTAAAAAGCGGTTATAAACGGGCGAGATGTTGTTTTTCGGGATTATGTAGGTTGTAGGTATCCCGAAGTCCTTGTAGGATTCTTTTAAAAATTAGTGCATAGGCTTACGATCATATCTTTTTTGCATCACTTCATTCTAGCTCCAATATTTCTAGCAGTTTTAATGCCTTAACGGCAGAAAGCTAGGGTTAATTTTGGCTCGATTTTTACATAATTTGAATAAATAAATTTGAATACATTGCAGAACTTTAGGGGCAGTTTGAATTGAAGTGGAGCTAAAATTACCCCAGTTTTCTAGGGATACCTACATAATCCCGAAAACGAAATCCCGCTCGTTTATAATACCGCTTTTTCAAAAAAATCCCGTTTAACATTATCGTGTCATTACTAATTCCCGCCACTTTAGAATCCCGCAATTATAAAATCCCGCCATTTAAATTGCCACTCGTAGATAATGAAATAATCCCGCCAAAAATTATTTTCATTGCTAACAAAAAACAATCAATAGCTATATAATATGATTCCCAGCAGCATAAATCCGTCGGGATATTTGTTTATTTTTTCGATAAAGATGACAATTTAGCCCCTACTGTCATATAGTCTCGACTACCGAAAGACCAGACCAGCTGTTTTTCAAATTAAGTCACCTGGTCCGTGGGTGTACGAGAATTATGTATTCCCATGCGACGTGAGGGATGCCTACATAATCCCGAAAAACAAAATCCCGCCCGTTCATAATCCCGCTTTTTCCAAAAAATCCCGCTTTACGTTATCCCGACATTACAAAATCCCACCATATCAAAATTCCGCCATCCCAAAAATCCCGCCATTTCAATATCCCGCTCTTTAGGTGAAAGTCACTGCTGGCTACGTCTAAAGGTATTTTTATGGATATAATTAATTCCAAACCAATCTGCTATTTTTTTGGCATCTGCATCCTCCAAACTTCGTGTCAATTAGGAAAAATACATAGGTATTTTCACTAATATTGAAATTAAATCTCACCGCCTCACTGATAAGAGAATACTAGCTAGCTTTCACTTTCCAATCTGTATAGCAGTATCAATATTTTAACGGTAAGTGTGATGTAGTAAGAAGGTAAGTATTCTTTTCTGCCCCGCTTTTCAATATCCCGTCACAAAAGGTAAGTGTTCTTTCATAAATCCCGCTCGCGATTTTTGAAAGAATACTTACCTTTTGTGACGGGATATTGAGAAGCGGGATTTTGAATAAGGGGGTTATTGAAATGGCGGGATTTTGGATTGGCGGGATTTTGATTAGACGGGATTCTAATTGAGCGGGATTTTTAATTGGCGGGATTTTGAAATGGCGGGATATTGTATGTCGGGATTTTAAAAAACGGGAATATGATGGGCGGGATATCGTACCCAACCCGCGACGTGACCATTTTTTTTATCGGTAAATGGGGTAGCGATTTTTAATTTCCCATATATCGCGCGCGCGATTTATGAAAAAATACTTACCATCTATGGAGGGATATTAAAATGCGGGATATTGGAGAGCGGTATTTTGAATTACCGGGTTATTGAAATGGCGGGATATTAAGTTGGCGGAATTTTGATTAGACGGGATTTCAATTGAGCGGGATTTTAAACTGGCGGGATATTAAAATGGAGGGATAATGAATGTCGGGATTTTGTAAAAAGGGAATATGATGGGCGGGGTATCGTAGCCAACCCAGTTTTCTACACTGAATGTATCAAAACTGTTAGAGAAGAAGATATAATTGCAAGACTGTGCGCCAATTTAAAAAAAAAAACTGTACAATCACCTCACCTTGGCAGAAGTTGGAGAAAATTGAGATGGAAAAATATTGTGGGTCAAATCACAAAAATTTCACTTTGAAGCTCTGTAAAAACCAAACCACTTATCCGATTTTCGTGTTAGTTTTATGTTTTAGGTAAATTTGTTGGCTGTAATAATCATTTCCCTATTTTAGCTAGTCTAGCTTTTGAAATATTGAGGTTTAAGTCGTAAGAGAAAATTAATTTTTCAAAATTCTTCGAATGCCTGTGGCAGCTAAAGGGCTCAGATTCGGCGGTATGTTCGGTACAATTTTTTTGCTGGAAATCACACAAGGGATCATAATCTGCTGCGTTTATGCGGCAGTTTCCGGAGACCCTGTATATATCGAATCAACTAAAATCGGACCATGGCGTCATGGGTCTGCCACAGAAACTAACACGAAATCCAAAATATGTTTTTTTCTACTTTCTGAACAAATCTGAACTAAACTTCACCCAAGTGTGTTCCTAATAAGGCCTCAAAACATAACTAGGAACGGATGGAATCGGAACACTACATCATAGGGCTGCGGTAGAAATTATTTGCGTTTCCTTTAAATGTGAAGGATATTAAACTTCGGCCACGCTCGAATTTTGTTTCCGTGGCTCAGTTAAACCTACATATTGTATATTTTGGTCCATTCCTGCTACTGAGTTTCACATCCCTATCCTAGCATTATGCGAGTCGTAAGTTATGTAACGAACAAGCAAAATATTGTCAACGATATGGAATCTGCAAGCGCGAACGAGTCAATAATAATATTTCGTAGAAGATAACGTCAGTTACGGGCAAAACCATAGAGAACCACGCAATACGAAATTCACCAAGCGAAAAAGATAAGCCGAATCATTTTCTATCTTAAAATACAACATTCGCGTTAGACATTATTGCAATTCAGACTTGATCGAACTCATTCATTCCCCGTTCAGATCTGACTACAAAACCAGTTCACTAAACTGCTTTTCGAAACTAGGGACATACCCAGAACAAATTATTAAATTTAATAAAAATAAAAAATAAGCACACAAGGGGAGATATACTAATTTAATGTCTTAATTATAATAACTCTGTAATAGGCTGCGTGGGCATCGATTATACTCCTCCCCACTCGGCGAGGATAAAGTTCACTTCATAAGAACTCATTTTTATTTTCTCTAATACAATTGACCTACTTTTTGCCTGTCCACTCCTCAAAAGCACGTTTCTTCGCCCTCACTTCGACTCTCTCGCTCTCTTGTGTTCTTATAAAAACTTAAACAAAATTACTGTCACGTTTCCAGCATCTTGACATCTTCTTACTATGTTGCCGACTCATCATCTCTAAACCAGACCAAGTCCTAATTGAATATCCCGAGTGAAAAAAAAAACAAGAAAACAGGACACAGAAAAGATTGATAAAAAAGAAACGAAGAAAATAACTAGGGAGCTATCTTGCGGCGATGCTATGGATAACTTTGAGTTCAAGTGTCAACTCTTAATTGTGCGAATATTTTCATTACCATCAAAGTAAATAAAGAAATTTGCATTTTTGTTTCTTTTACATCGCTCGCATTGAAATACAGGACACCGCATAGGATACGACGCCCGGCGATGATTTGCCCCGTAGTTGTTTTTCTCTGTGTGGTTTTCGCGCATCCCCTCTAATTCCTGTATAGAGCTGTTGAAAATTTGCGCCATGTTGCAAGAAAACTTCATTCTACCCTCTTCTTCCTCGGCACAAAGCTAATGCAATCTTCGCGTATATACGCTGCGGGAGAGCTGTGTGAAGGAAGTTTCACTTTGACCCTATCTTTCGTAAGGACACTCCGGGATAGGGATACAGGCGATACAGTATCACCGTTGTAGTATACCAAAGTGTTTCTCATTTGATTCCGTTACGCGACAAACATCAAGGATAAAGTTTGTTGGGTGTGATTTTCTTAATGCCTTGAGGAGATCAGCGCAGACAGAAAGAATGAAACGGATGAGTTGGTTCGAGGCGATAATGGGGTTGATCTTTTCTTTGCGCTTTTTTGTTTATACGGTCAACACGGTCAATTCCAAAAGAATAATTATTGTAAGGACAACGGACAGAAGATTTTTGTTTTCTGTGTTTAATGAGGTCGAGTAGGGTTTTTGTTTTGTTTTATTGTTGATGGGGTTTTAGTGGATAAGTCTAGTCATAGTCAGTCAGACAGTATTGTTTCATTCAGGATTGTTGGGGTTGTTCTCTATGGTAAACTCGTCAAGGGATGATTACTAGTTTTTTTTGTCGTCGTGTGTCATCTGGCAAAGAAAAACGAGAAGCTGAGGCTAGTGAGAAGCGTTAATTATCGTTTCTGACCACTAGGCATCCAATAATACCCACGTTATCACGAATCCTTAAATAACTTGACATTCACACAAACAAAAAAATCTTTTCTCAAAACATTTACAAAGGTATAAAGACGCAAACGAAGATATCTTCCTAGTATTTCCTCTCCCTTATTAGGTTGTTGTTTCTCGAAGGATTCCATTACACGAGGCTATATCAACTGACCTAAAAAGTGGATTCCCCACAATTTCGATATCTTCGAATTAATTTTGCCCGATTTAAGCAAATTCGATTCTTAGAACATGGTTCCAGGTTCGCTCAAAAACAGCAGCCTAGGATAATAATGGCATAAATCCACCTTACAAATAGCCAATCGAAATTTTCCGGTTTCTGTCGAAACAAAGTGAAATCTGTCAAAGTTTTTCTACTTCTCTCGTTTTTTGTGTGCTCTACTCCAATTATCCTTCAATATTAGATTTTTCTCGACCTTTTTCAAAACGTTAATTTTTTTCTTGTTCGTACTGCTTTGCGTCCTTCGCAGTATCACCTTGCCGATTAGAAGAAAAAACAACGCACACAAACATATTTGTTGTTAGGCGGTCCCATAAGACATAGGTCGGAACGCGGAACTCCTTGCCGTGAAATAAGGCCGAAGTGGGCCGATATTTATAATCAACAATAGAAAAAGATACGGCGCATATAGAAAATTGGAGAGAAAGAAATTCTGGCAGTGAAAATTAAAAAAAGAAACCCCCGAACAGAAAAAAGTTTCAAGAAATAAAGAAATGAAATTCGAGGTTTGAAAAATACGCGTGAGCTGCGATGCGTAAATTGCAAAAGGGAGTGAGAATGAAAGCCTGTCGGTTTGACCATTTCGCAAACCTAATTACCCCGTAAAGAAACCTTAACGCAAATCATTAATCACTACCGAAATGAACTGACGCCGCCGACTATGCTGCCACCACACCATCATCAACACTAGGTACCACGCCTCATCATGTCAGGCGGTCGCCTTGGACCGAGCCCCAACTTTCAGCGGAATAATTCAAAATGCGTATGTACTCATCCCTAGTCGTGTCGAGGCATCTTACTGTCGAATTGACGAAATAAGGGCACGAGAAGCCAAGGTCCATACACCGCAACATCCATACACCGATGAATAAATCGACCCCATTCTATATGGCCGCTAGAAAAAGCTATCCATTCCATCTTTTTCTGTTTATACAAAACGAGTCCTTGGAGAGTCATGGGCCGAAGCGACTGGCCGAGTGTGGAGTGGCGACGATGTTGTTTTATTTGTCTTTTTTCCTGGGGGTGTGTAAGATGTGTGCGTCCTCTGTCCATATAGAAAGTAAAGAAGTATAAAGTGTTGGTTTGATCAAGACGGACACTTTTGTTGTCTTTCCAGTCCATAAATGTGGGTTAAATGGAGAGATGTAATCAGTAAATAAAGTGATAGAAGCGTACATTTTGAGAGGTTAGTAATATGTGTATTCTTCGAGTAATAAAATGGAACATATAGACTGTGGATGCAGGAAATGGAAATGTTAGAGGACAGATTTAAATTTTTAACGTGATACAAGTATAATGTTGGGAAACCATAAAATAAGAAGAAGAAATCGGTTTTGTATTAAAAATATAATGAAGAGGGTGTCTGACATTACCATAAACTCAACGATAAAATGACGATAATAAAGTAGGTACTATAAAACTGAAACAAAAGGACGCCAAGCCTTTGACGACTGCCTGGGGTTCCAGCAAAACAAAACAAATAAAGAACACCTCAACTTTTCTCCAGGCTTTTGAAGGACATGGAAAAACTTACTTTTTAAAGCAGTCAGTATCAGAATGGAATAAATTTGCGTTTCCTCTATTTAGCAATGGCATTTTCGGGATGAAAATGAAATTCTCCATTGCCAACTGAAGACGGTCGTAAGTTGCGTTCAGTTTTCCTGTTAGCCATGCAGTCCCATCAATACGCATGGGGATTTGGACACGTTAAATCTCCAAACTGCAACCCCAAAGCAACCCCATTCAAGGTAGGTTTGCGCTATTTTGCTGTGCTTTGAAATAGAAAATGGATGTTATGAGCTACTTGTTAAGTGCTGTTTGTTGAGGGAGTTTTTGATATTTTTCTTCATTTGAAGGTTTTGTGATCGGGAGTTTTTTATCGTCCCCATTAACCTATTTGGGCCAGTGTTCTAATTTATTGGAACATTATACTTATATATCCAACTTTCTACGATGAAATGCAGCCAATCTGGCTGGTCTAGCGGTTAGTGCGCGCACCTTCGGTGCACAGGCTCATGAGTTCGAATCTCACCGTGGATCATGCACCGAGAAAAATAACGTCCCTTAAAATTAACTCGATATCCTTTTGAAATCGAGTTACATTCCCATTAAATATAATCCTTTCCTTTTAAATATATATCGCTTTAATTCAAATTCATTCTTTTTAAATTAATGGGAAATCCTTTAAATCCAAATTTTCAATACGAAATCATTTTAAATTAATGGGAAATCCTTTAAATCGAAATTTTCAATAGGAAATCTTTTTAAAATAATGGGAAATCCTTTAAATCCAAATTTCCAATAGGATTTTTTTTTGTTTACACTCGCAGTTGGTCGGCAGTGTGGTAGAGCGATGTCACAATGTATGGTGTAAATTATAAACGTAGTCCCATATAGTCTGTGTGGTGTAGTAGGTAGCGGCGTTAGTCTTCAAATCATAGGGCCGCGGGGTCAAATCCCACTGTAGGCAGGTAATTTATTATGCATTTTAGAGCGTAAAGAGGTAAATGAAATGTCGCCAACAACTATAGCGAGGTCAGTTATACAAAACTCATTTATGAGTAATTTTCACAGGGAAAGAACACCCTGTGAAAATTACTCCTTTTGGTGTAATTTAAAGTATTCTTTTGAGTTGATGCATTTAAAACAAAGAGTCCATCCTTTTAAATTAAAAGGAAATCCTTTCGATTTATGGTTGTGACCTGATTAAATTGACACTGCATCACTTTAATTTAAAGTGATTATAGATAGACTTTCAAAAGGAATATCTTATTAGTTCAAAGGGAAATCCGTTTGAAATAAAGGGATTATACAATGATTCAAAGGGAAACAAATATGAAGCAAAATCATATTTGAATCTCTTTGAATCATATGCGTATTTTTTGAATTTACAGGATTTTTTTTCTCAGTATGGTGTTTTTCGAACTCACGATCTTGTGATGCACTATGATCTCACTCAGATGTTAAACGAGTACCCATTTACGGGTACTTATTACACTGCTGAGCGTGATGCTGATCTCATTACCTCAACAAAAAGCAAATAAGATCTTGGAAATAGGATGTCACTAACACATCCTGCGGCCTTAGTCCAATGTTGGATTGTCGCGCCTGTTATTTTAATGCAGGCAATCACATTTTTTAATGCCTTCATTGCAATATCTGAGCCGCCGTGTAGCGGTGTTAGAACCGCACTTAAAGAATTTTTTTTTGAGGGCCAGAGAATCTTCGAAATTTCCATTCTGTGGCAAATAACTTTCCCGTTCCGTGCGTACGTGCAACATTGGCTTCAAATGACGTCACAGTCACAGACTTTCTCGTTAAATATACCGTTATGCAGATATTTCTCAAAATAGCTCCCCAAAACTTGATAATTTAAAAGCTATAACTACCTTTGATATCACATTAATCAAGACAATGATATCATAACATGGCACCATCGCTTAGGGCTAAGGTGACCAGACTCCTGAAAATCCAATGCTGTACAGTACATACTTACGGAATTTGGTTTTCAGGCAAATTATCAGCCAGACTACCACGCCGTCCCCGCCACTCACCCCTTCACGACGACTTAGAGAATGAATAATATCTCACGGGGCTACCACCATGATGCATGGCACTCATAATCTTCTTCCTTTCAGAAGTGATATCTTCGTGAGAACTAAGAAATAAGTGTAGCTGATATTCTGGGAAATATGTGATCCTTGGTAAGGCAAGGTTCTTTTGATACTAAACAGGGAGCTCTCAAATCCTCAATGTTCTCTTCAGTGGCGTAGATAAGGGAGGTCAAGTGGATTGATTCCCGTGGTGACACATATTTGTTTACACTAAATTATGTAAACTTAGTTCTTTGCTGGATACATGTCGTAACAATATCTACAGAAATGCCATCCAAGAGGGAATTTTGGGATTAACCCTTATTAGCGTATACTGGAGTACATGATATTTGGATTCCTTCAGGTCTTTTTTTTTCAGATTGCCACAGGATCAGGTGGAATTGCAGACCATTATTGTATGATGCAGACAAACCACTCAAGTAGACCTATTTTTACCGCATCCATCTCCAACAATGCGGGAACGATTCTTAGTATTTACACTTAGTATTGCAAACGAACTTTCAATTTTTGGTTCACCCCACAACCTTCTAGGATCAAACTTTCAGGGTGTAGAGCAGACCCACCTCGCAGTTGTGTGCGGCCCGCAGTCATGTCGAAGCAGCACAATGGGTGAGGCTATAAAACACACCGTTCCCCTACCGGTTCGCGCAACATTCCCTTTAATTTCAAATCAACCGGCAGTTACGGATCAGAATTTTCTCCTTACAAACAGATCCCCTAAGCGCCCCCTTGCGATGTATAGCTTGATTGATTAACAGAAATTTACAATCTGCCGTCGAGCCGGGCATTTGCGCCCTCATTATTTATTAAACTCTTTATAATCAAAGTAAAATGTATCTGCATCTCGTTTAAAACTGGAAATTTTAATTTTCGAGCAAAACATATCAGCTGTGATTGTCACATCTGTCACTTTCCGAGAGATGGCGATGGGAACACCAAGTCTGATCCGGATCTATGCGTTTACAGAACACAATAGGGAACGGTTCGGAGAACGCGGCACGGTACGCGAACGTTGTGTTCTACAACCTCACCCAATGTGTATCAGCACAAATATGGTAAAATTCCTGAGGTGAAAAAATTCAGCCGTTGAACACAAGTCTACAAAAATTACTAAAACACGTTAGTGGCTTATGCAAGATTATTTTAGGAATTTTTCTCCAAATACTACAAACAATTTGCTGATTTATTTGCATTTATAAGATAGCTCATTTCTTTGTACAGGACAATACTGAGCCTCTTCATGAAACTGTTCTGTCCCGAAATGCAGTTAATAATAAATTGGTTGGCTTTACCGAACATGAATTGAGATTTATTTGGAAAAGTGGCAAATCTTTAAAAACTACGGAAATCTTGGAATTGGTGACTGAATCACCTGGAAGTGAAATTCCAACATAATAATTACTGCTCCAGTGCCTGATTTTTAGACCTATACTTATCAAGCTGTATTGGTGCATGAGTTTGTTTAAAACCATATCACAAACAACTGTTTGTCTCTTTTAGCCAATTTTCTGCTGAAATTAATTTAATCCGACTATTTTGCCTCCCAATGTTATTTTGGGCGACCTGGATGACCGGTGCTACAATTTTCTGATCATCTGTCCAACATTTGGCGCAAATCATGTAACTAACAAAAAGTGGTTACTTGAAGATCAATCATATTTTCACGTTTTCACTACTTGTCTTAAGTTTTTAATGTTCTTGAAGTACATTTTCGAAAGGTGGATGTGCTCACGGATAACCCCTAAGTTTTATTTTTTTATTTTAAAAGTAATATTCTGTAATCAACTTTCGTAATACGATTAAATAAAAGTTTTTAAAATTTTGCTCTTGCGGCCCACCCGGATCAGGTTTTTGGTTCGACACCTCTGGTGTAGAGCGTATAATCTCTCTCTCTCTCTCTCTCTCGATTACCGTAACTCCTAGTGGAGCATGGTGCGTTGATGACTACCGTGTGTATAGTCATCAACGTTACAGAGACAACTGAATTCGGAGTGTGATACGGTTGTCAGCCATACCACTTCCTAGTCGCATTGTTTTATTATTCTACGATAAGAATATTTCTTATCATCTTCTTCTGAATAATAAACTTGCGACGAGTCGTGCCGAGTTTGGAAACTCGTTTCTCTATTAGTCTCTATTTCACAGAGTGGCGACCGAACGATCACGGCCACAGAGCGACGACAAGAGTACTGAGCGTATAATGCGTACTTATAATCTTTAGGCGATTCTACAATCTTCTCAGTTCTGCCTAAGATGCGTTGTCGCCTAACGGGGTTAAACTCCCGGCGGATTATCATTTAGGAGTCTCTAGTCCAACTTCGATTAAGTATACCAACATTAAAACCTAGTACTGACATTGAGAGTGAAAATTTTGTCCGCTGCGATTTTTTCAATGAAAATGTATTTTTACTGTCGTGGAATATTCGGGAATTCCATAAGCAAAAATTTGAAAACAGTTCCATAATTTTTCTCGGCCATTTTATGTATTTTTTTCGATTCCCTGGTTATTTTATCGTGAAATTCCAAATGAAAGGGGAATCGAAAAATAATACATACAATGGCCGAGGAGAATTTTGCAACCAGTCTCAGGTTGTAGCTTATCGAGTTTCCCACCGTTTGTGAGATATTCCACGACAGTAAGTATGCATTTTCATTGATAAAATCGTAGCGGGAAGAATTTCACTCTCGATCTTAATTCAGCCCTTAACCCATTAATGCCTGATGTTACATATATGTAACAGTAAGACATCCTTCGTTTCAAACGGCTGCTAAAGGAATAGGATATCAATTCGGCACTAAAAAGTGTTTTATCCTGTACTGGACACTATTAGCAATTCGCAGAAATCAATTTAGCTCAATTTGTTTCACTATTGTGGAAGTTATAGAGGTTTCTTTCTGATGGTTTTTTCGATGTTGACGAAAATCGTCACGATGGCAAAAGTAGTAGAGGAATTTTATTTTTATATTTAATTGTATGAAAAAAATTGAGAAAAAATTAATGGTATGTTATTACATGGTCTTTTTGAAACAATACAAAAAATAAATGAAATAAATATTGTCCGTAGTTTACGTTTTATAAGTACTTTTAAAGCACTGTTACATATATGTAACATCCGTCCTGATATGGGGAAAGTGCACTTCTCGTATACGAGGTGTATGAGTATGTATTTTTTTAGTATTTTATTTTATTTTATGGATTTTTTACACTATTGACGCGATAGTCCGGATAAATTATAAAAAAAAAGAAGTCCGGATTCTCAAAAAAATACGGATTAACGAAAATTACGGATTTTAACAAGACATTTTTATATAGGAAACTTGCATTATTTCATAAATGTTAAAATTGAAAAAAAAAAAAAAATGCTATTATTTAGGTTTTTCCTTAAAATTAGTCATGTCACATCATTTTCTAGACCAACGATTCTTAACCGGTGGTCCGCGGACCACTGGTGGTCCCTGAAGCGACCCCATGTGGTCCGCGAAGCCTTCGCTCTGGCTCTCACATAATGCGTTAAGGAGAAACTCCGATATTACGCAGCTCAATCTTTCTTTTCTCAAAACAAACTCGAAGCTTAGTAGCAGAGCGGAGTTAGTTTTGGGCAGTGCAAGTTGTACCGTGAAAAATTTTTTTGTTGGCATGTTGTATTGTAAGTAATGCAATTTCCACGAAACCACGGAACTCTGAATGTAAAAAAAAACATCTTCCGGCTTGTGCAAAACATCGGAGTTTTCTAGGCTGTAGCACTCCGTAAGTACCTACAGTGGTAAAAGCTTTATAGTTTTAACGAAATAACGCTATAATAGCGTAGTTAATAATATCAGATAATTGAGCGGACCAAGAAAATGAAGACCGGTATTCGGCACAAAACTTCATGATTTTTATGGCTCCTTACACATTTTAAATTTGGTGGTCCGCGACAACTAACGAGTTTTATCAAATGGTCCCTTATGTTCAAAAGGTTAAGAACCACTGTTCTAGACCCTTGTGTTTTCTTGACTGGCAAATTGAGCGGACATATTTGGCATAACATACCAAATATATTAAGAGTCGGAATTAGAATTGCTCTTGAAATCCGGAATATGGATACAATAGTTGTCCTATGTGGATTAAAATGATAGACGGATTCAAGGGGATCCGGAGCAAGGAGTCAGCTTTATTTTCACGAGGCCAAGGATTAGTTATTCTATTTAACTCTGCTAATATAATATTTAAAAGGATATATTTTGAGCTACGAAAGAAGAAATGGTATAGACAATTATAGACAAGGACGAATTATAGGCTCTATATTTAATCCTTTTTAGACAAATTGGGCGGATGGACAAATTGACAAAAAATTGAAACAATAATTTTATAATTTACTGGCAAATCTCCCATAATCGTCAAAATCTGTATTGGTAACTACTGTAGTTCTATAAACTTTTTTCCCATTCACAAACTGTAAAATCTATTAGTTTTGTGGGTGTTCAAGAAACTTCTCAATGAAACAACAGCAACTCCACATGCAAAAACACATTATATAATGAAATAAAATAATACAATCTTTGACATAATATTTTTGTAAGGCTGCTCAATTTTCCACATATTTCGTATTATTTCTGCGTTATTGTTGCATTATCTACATTCCAAACTTCATGTAAAATATCGGCTTTCATATATTTTTTGCTTTATTAAAAAACATTTACTAAAATGTTATCTTTTTGAAAAAAAAATCAAAAATATACTTTGAATACACTTTCCCCGTATCATGCCTGATGTTACATATATGTAACACCCTCGAGTACTTCGAGTGCCTGATGTTACATATATGTAACAGTGCCGGGAGCCTGAACCCGGCATCCGGGGAAAATTTGTTTTTCTACAAAATGTGTTTTTAGCCATTTTAAGCCGACGTGGAAAATTTCAGCTCAATCGGTAAGATTTTAGGGTCTCGTCGTTAATGGGTGTTGGAATTATGAAAACTCTACACATCTTATCTCTAGTGCTACGTTGTTCGACGTGAAATATTTGCTTTGCTGTGCCAAACCTATTCTTCCGAAATCTCAGCTAAACAAGCAGAATTAAAACAATTTCAAAACCTTCAAGCGACAGCTCGTTTTTATACCCTTCGCTTATTAAGCGAAAAAGGATATATTAACTTTGTCATGAAGTTTGTAACGCATTGAAGGAAGCATCTTCGACCATATAAAATAGGTATATATATGATCAGCGTGACGAGCTGAGTCGATTGGACGATGTCCGTCTGTCCGTCTGTCTGTCTGTCTGTCTGTTGCGACGCGTTTTGCTCAGCCAATTTAAAAGCTATGGAGCTGAAATTTTGCACATATGCTTCTTTTTGTTGCAGGCAGTTTGTATGTTTGAATCGCTGAAATCCGACAAGGGGTCGTGGGGCTGCCATTCAAACCTACCCCCAAAATTAGGTTCTTCTTAGAAAAACTTTTTTATTTATGCACCAATTCCAATCAAATTTCACACAAAAGTGTGCTAATTGGTGACACACAACATATGTAAAAATCGACCAAATCGGACTATGGGATCGAGGGGCTGCCATACGAACCTAGTCCCCCAAATTAGGTTCTTCTAAGAAAAACTTTTTTATTTTCTCATCGATTTCAATCAAATTTCGCACAAATGTGTTTCTAATGATACCACAAAACATATGTAAAAATGGATCAAATCGGATCATGGGGTCGTGGGGCTGCCATACAAACCTAGCTCCCCAAATTAAGTTCTTCTAAGAATTTTTTTTTCTTTATACATTAATTTCAACCAAACTTCACACAAATGTGTTTCTATTGATGACACATAAGATATGTATGAATAGATGGAGTCGGAGCATGCGGTCATGGGGCTACCATACAAACCTAGCCCCTTAAATCAAATTTTTCTAAGAAAAACGTTTTTATTTGCACACCAATTTCAATCAAACCACCGAAAATTATTATTTATATTGATGCCACATAACAAACGTGAAAATAAATGAAATCGGACTATGGGGTCGTGGGGCTGCCATACCAACTTAACCTCCAAAATAAGTTTCTTCTAAAAAATACTTTTTAATTTGGACACAAATTTCAACCAAACCTCATTAAAATGTATTTTTATTGATGTTACAAAACATATGCAAAATTGAATTAAATTGGACCATGGGGTCATTGGGCTGGCATATAAACCCAACCCCCAAATCAGTTTTTTATTTGTCCACCAATTTCAACCAAATCTCATAGAAATGTGTTTTAATTGATGCCACAAACATACCCTCCCCCCATCTCTTTCTGGTTCTTATAAGAAACCCACGTCCCCCGCTTCCCCCAATAAAACTTCGCCACGGCACTTATGTGAAAATTCATGGAAAAGCATGGAAGCGGGGAGGACTGAACACAAGTCATAGGTACGCCCGAAAAAACTTTTAGCTCGAGGGGAGCGAAGGGTATCCAAATTTCGGCCGCGCCCGAAATTAGCCTCGTTTGATTTCCCTTGTGCTGAAAAAAATTATTCTGATCACTGATCCCCTTCCCTTCCGAAAAGCTAACTATGCCACTGGTTCTCCTTAACGAAAAATTATCAGCACAAACGTATGTTTTAAGACGAAAAGCTATAACAAGGAAGATTACTCGAAATGTGCATCAGAAATTTCGGTCGGTTCCAAGTTATGGAAAATGAATGATTGGCAAACATAAAAGTGCGATTATCTCGCTTAACAGCTAGAGCCTTGAAATTTTCGTCAAATATGAACAGTACGGTACCAGTTATAAAAATTTCAGAGTTTTTCGCTTAAATTTCCGAGCTATGGACAATTTTCAATTAGAAATCTGAAAATGGGATTAAGGCAGCCATAACTTCGGAACGAGAATAGGTAGGACCGTGTAATTTGGAGAAAATGTGAGTGCCAGTTCCACAATTTTTGAAAGATCGAGAAGGGTTCCCGATTTATCGAAAATGAACGATTGCCAAATATAAAAAAAGAAAAAGCGATTATCGATGTATACAGTACCCCATATTTAGACCTTAAAAGCAGATAAGACTGATCACAGGACTCATTCATTGATGCAATGAGGTACAGTGCTGTACATTTCCCAATGCTGTACGACAGGTCAAAATGCTGTACTGTACAGCAAAATGCTGTGCGTCTGGCCAGCTTAGCTTAGGCCATAGTGTGAAATGATCGTACTTCGTGTTCTTATCGTGGAAGTTTGGCGCAATGGTGAATATTCCGGGGAATTATCAAAAGTTAAACAGTTGAGTAGCCCTTACACGCCCCATCAAAACGGAGTTTCCGGGCGGATGAATGGCACATTAGTGGAACGTGCGAAGTGCATGTTATTCCACGCTGGACTGAACAAGGAGCTTTGGGCTGAAGCGGTATGGAGAGAGGCATACGTAACCAATCGGTCGCCGAATCGATCGCTACACGATAAGGTTCCTGAACAGTATTGCACGCATGCAATCATCAACTTAACAAAATTAAAAATATTCGGAGCCCCTGTGATGGCATATTAGCACGCTCTGTGGCTCACTTGGTTCAGTCGCTTTCTACGATGCTAGTAATCTAGAGGTCCGGAAATCGAATCTCGGCGTGGTCCAAAATTTCCGTACATGGTGCGGATAGGAAATAAATAGTACTTCCAACATTATATACACTGACACTCCGAAATGATATGCAATGTAACGTTGACTCGAAATTGCCTATAAACGTCTGAGTCAACGCACCATGGCCCCACATGGGGCTATACGGTACTGAGAAGAAGAAGTGATGGCATATTTAGGCGTAAATGCCATCATCACAGGGTTATGAGAGCAGAGGAAAATTTGACGCCAAGTCGAAAGGGATGTTTTTCCTGGGATATTTAGAACGCCATAAAGGATTTCGATGTTTTAACCCCGAAAATCAATCCGTAACAATAAGCCGTCATATCAACTTCCTCGATATATCAACTAAGCAGGTAAATTATACAATGTTAATAAATCCATCCGATTTCTTTGGTGAAAATGCGAGAGATGAAATAATTTTGACAAGTGTATCGGAAGTAACCTAAGGTAATCGCTGAAGATGTAAGCATCGTACCACATTCTGAATGTGCATCACCTCCAGTTGGGGAATTGCGAATATCAGCTCGCATTCCAAAGCCAAGGCAACTGTTTCAACAACACCGATATTTACACAGTCGGACGAGCCGTGCATATACATAATATCGTGAATCGGTAGAGGTAGGCCACAAACAACATTGGATCGCAGCAATGAGCGAAGAGATGAAGTGCCATAGCGAAAACAACAACTGGAGATTTTCCAAAAGAACGCAAGACAATCAAAACTAAGTGGGGGCTTGTTAAAGTGAAATGTAATTCATCGAGAGCTACCACACGATACAAGGCCTGGCTAGTAGCTAAAGGATACTCGCAACGCTATACGGAAATGACTACGAAAAAACCTTTTCGCCGGTAGTGACGTACGAGCCAATACGATATCTGTTAGCATTTATGGCGAATAATTGTTACAAGGTCGATCAAATGGATGCAGTCATGGCGTTTCTTCAAGGTGACCTCGAGGAAGAGATCTACAACGAGCAGTACGGGTCGACAGTGGAACATCAGGCTTCAAAGACCCATGTGTGTATCGCTTCAACTCGGAGTGATCCTAGCAGTTTATTTGGATTATGTCTTCATCTTATGGCGAAACGAAAAGCATCTACAATTTCCTAAAGCAGCCTTGAGTAGGTAATCAGTTTAAGATGAAGGATTTCGGCCGAACAACTATTGTCGTCGGGATCAGCATCGAGTACGTAGCGGTATTAGTACAATTTTCCAAAACCGTTATATTGAGTCGATTTGGCATGAAGAATGCAAAGCCCGGTGGTGCAATAGCGTGGACCAGCAAGCGTGCGTCGCATTATCATCAATTGAGACAGAATACATGGCTCTGTTGACTGCGACAAATGAGGAATTTTGGCTGCAAATGTTGGAAGGCAACTCCGAGAAAATAATGCAACCAACACCGATTTATTGCGATAAATCAGAGTGCCATGTTGATTGCGAATGTGGAGACGCTCAAGTAGATAGGCAAGCACATCGATACTAAATATCATTATATTCGGCAGAAAATCAAAGACAATATTATCATTTCGTTAGTTCAGTGTGGCTGGTCTAGCGGTTAGTGCGCGCACCTTCGGTGCACAGGGTCATGAGTTCGAATCTCACCGTGGATCATGGTGGTTTTCAAAATCACGAGCTTGTGACGGACTATGATCTCACTCAGATGTTAAACGAGTACCCATTTATGGGGATAAATAACACTGCTGAGCGTGATGCTGATCTCATTACCTCAGCAAAAAGCAGATAAGATGTTGGAAATATGATGTCACTAACACATCCTGCGGCCTTAGTCCAATGCTGGATGGTCGCGCCTGTTATTTATTTATTTATTTTTATTTCGTTAGTTCAAAGGATAATATAGCGGACTGTTTGACTAAAGGCGTAATGGGGCCGTCTATAGCAACATGTGTCAGTGGCATGGGCATCGGGCAAATTTCAAAAGAGTATATCAAGAGACGCGAAACCGTATCGCCCGCCAAAGGAAAAAAACGAAAGCGAACAAATCTATGATTATACCGGACACAACTTGTTTTTTTTTTCATTGACAGGGCTACAGCCTTCCAGGCAACATCCCCCAATTTGTTTTACTAAAATATTCCACATATCCTGTTCTAGTGCCTTTCCAAAAAAATCTTCGATCAATAACGGGTAAGATACACGCAATAAACGGTGAAATTTTCACCCTGACAGCCTTATGCGAGTAACGTAATTTCAGACTGGAGTTTACAGGTGCAGAAAGACTTGCTTCTACTGGCTCTGCCCGTGATGGGATTTTTATAAAATTTGGAATGAATGATCCTCTGGTGGTCCTTCTAAAGAATCAATGGGTGAGGTTATAAAACACAACGTTCGCGCAACGTTACCTTTAATTTCAAATCAACCGGCCGTTACGGATCAGAAACTTTAAAAGTTTAAATGTACATGACTACCTCTTACTGTAATTTGGTGGGAGCCTATACATTTTATTTAGTGCCACTTTGACGGTTCCAACCAAATAACTTTAAGAAGTAGTCCGGTACATTTAAACTTCTCCAGCATTTACACCTAAAAGAAAATTACATATGAGCTGCGGATTGGAGTGATATGTATTCTTTTTGCGGCACCTGGATTTTTTCTTTGGTGTGGTAACTTTACAACTTTGTTGTTTTTGGTCAGATTTTAAATACAAGAATAAACACATCTGCTGCGCGTACTTATTACTTCAAATATCAAGGAAGTCGCAATGTGCTATTTAACCCTTCTGTCGGCACATAGGTCTGGTCAGACCTTAGGCACTATATTTCCGTCAAAACTTGGCATGGCTAAACTTGCGTTTTTTCAAGAGTTATGGAGTAAATAGATCTAAAATGAAAATATTCTAACATATTTTTTAGTCTAGCGCTGAATTTTTAAATAAAAGTGTAACGTATTCATTGTAAAGGAAATTTTATGTTGTTTTCTTCGTTCTCAGACCATTTTTCTGCATCTCTTGTCGTTTTAAAAACAATCTCTAAGTACTCAAAAAGACTTCCCCCCCCCCCCCCCCCTCTTTTTTAAGGTTGCGGACCATCAATCGGATGGGACTTTTTTACGCAATCTGTGGTAAAAAGTAAACTTAAATATAAACAATAAGAGCTTCTCTACTATTTGCCTATTATTTCAATTCTGTCTGTGCACTTCATAAATTTGAGTCATACGCAGAAATATTTCATGCTGAAAATTCGCGTCGCACCATCATCATTACAGAAGCATTCCAAAATTTGGATTACCCTGTCAATTGAGTTCTGACAATTTGGGAAAAATGTAAAATTTATGAACACCCAAAATATAAATAACCTCGCGCGTCTATACCACATCATGTTGTCAAAATCTTTCATATATCAAGGAATTTATTTCTCTTCTCCACTCTCTCTCTCTCTCATTCTTTCTCGGAATTCAATTTCTTTTTCTTTATTTCTACAGCTCCCGACATCGAATGCAACACAGGTTACGGTACGTAACGTTGGATTTAATCTGTCAGGAAATTTCACTTGTGAAGTAACAGCTGATGCACCCTCATTTCACACGTCGGTGGTAACCAGTGCACTTGTTGTCGTGGGTAAGTAAAAAAGGAAAACCATATAAAAAAGAGAAAATAATGAAAATATTCTGCACGCTATGACAACTGTACCCGAGACTATATATTCAAAAATCGTTTTGGGAATTCATACACAAATATTTCGAATAAATGTACGATTGCAGAAAGGACGTTATACAGATAAATGTGAAATATTACTCCCATACCGCAGTCTTCCTGTTGAAAATGACTCTAGCAAGAAAAATGACATTCTCCCTGCACCGAGCGTCGTCGTCGTGAGAGTGAAGTTCCCTCTAGTTGAAAATTTCGTCCAGTTCAGTCGCTTTCAATCCGTGGGGAGAGTAATGCGAGTTTTGAATTATAGACGTTCATCCTTTATAAACCAGAAAAATGTCGAAAGGACGATTAAATAAACAAATATCGAAGCGAGTGAAAGTGCATTCATCAGTCGTCCACATAAGATGCGTTTTTTCTCCCTAGACCTTATTATTTTTACACTTCTTGTGCTTTCAATATTGGTCAAGGGAAGGAAAAAAGTCTATTGAGCGAAAAAAAACCAACTCAATTCAGAACCATCAGCTTGTTGTATGGAAAATTTAAAGGATATGCAACCAGCAACTGAGAATAGAAAACACAATCCGGACGCAGTGTATATGGAATAAACGACCATGAGGGGAGCAACGTCGACGACGTCCTTTTTTATAGGAAGCGAAACGTCTTTCCTTTTTTTCAGTTGGGACTGTGGGGTTCCTTTTTTTGTATACTAGGGATTTTCTAGTTTTTCCTTTCATTAAAACGAACAACGGACGCGAGCTATTAATCATTGCACCCTAAAGAGCGATTCTTCGCTGTGTGTAAAATCTGTGAATTGCAGTTGTTTACTAAATGATGTACCGCGCACCATCGTTTATTCGGACTCCTAGCAATAGGTTCTATGGTTCTGGTCTGAATACGAAATAATTTTCGTTCCTAGACTAGATGGCTATGGCTGCAAGTGATGCTAAAGAAGTGCCGAGCTTTCATAGAATGCAGACTTGACTTGTTTGAATGGTGCTGCGATGGTTTATGAAAACGAATATCCATTGAAAAGTGAAAAAGATTTCGTTGGAAAACAACATTACTGGTGGTTGTATTCAAGGAAATCGACAGGTATTTCGATGATTTATACACTTTTTTCTCCGTGAATTTAATGTTTCTGGTTTGAATTTATGTCTGGTGGACATTTCTCTGATATTTTGAAATGTACAAATAGAGAGTACGTAGAGCACTTTTGCTCAGAAACCGATAGAGTGAAGAATAAAAGACTTCAGCTCAAAAAAAGAAGCTTATAGCCGCCAGAAACTATTCACAATACAAATCCAGTCCGCTCTGAGTCGTCAATTTATGCAACATGGGGGTATGTACTGTTGAACTATATGGATGTATGTATATTTCAACATTGAGTTTTTTTTTGGAAATGGCAAAAAAAAAACAACCGAAAAGCCCTGAGACTATATTACAAGTGTATCCTCCTACCTAAATCAATCTCAGACTAAAAAGTCTTGCAATGGATTTTTTTGTGTATCTTCCCTTTTCAGTTTTTTTTTGTCTACCAATCCACCAAATTCAACCTGGATGATTTGTGGTATAAGGATCTTACCATTTCACCGTTTCAACTCTTTGGAATTTACCGTTGTTCGTTTTGTCGATGTTTCTTTCTGGTTATGCTCTGAAGTGGTGTCTTCATAGTGTGTTCTTGTATATTTTTATGGCGTGTGGCCTTTTAGTGGCGACGATGGTTGTGAGCTTGAGCCTTGTGAACTAGCAAATGCAATGAAATGTGTGTGAATCGGTGTATGTGTGCGGTGGTGAATCCTTGATCCTTTCGTAAAGGTGTCACACAGTCGTGAATTTATGGTACAATATTGTGACCAGGGCAGAGCCATTGCGCTTTAAGTGAATGATAAATTATCTTGGGTAGTAGAGTGTATATTAGTAATAGTGGATTTACGAGTGGTTTTGAGTTTATGTATGATATAGTTTATAGGGGTCTTTAAGGAGCATAGAAGTTTCTTACATGTAACTTAAGTACAAATACGAGCTCAGGAATTACGAGTATATCAGGTGAATTAAGAGCAAGCCTCTTAGACAATGTATCTACAAACGTATAGAGGATCCAAATAACACCTCATCCTTGTTAGCCTAGAAAATAAAGATGTATTGCCCTGAACTATGCCCTTACATAAATACATTCGGCTATGCATCACACCAGTCTTACTGTTTTCAGGTGTCCTTTTTTCCTGAGGGACATTTTATCAAACACAGAACAGTCATACAAATTTGAATCGGTAAATTACCAGGCTGACCCTCGGACAGAGCCCCATTCCAAACCATACCTCTCTCTGCTTCACAGGAACAACTATTGGTAGCTCACCGTGCGATATTCTGACTTCTAGCTTTTTCTTTTCGCAGCTCAATGTGAATTTCACAAATTGATCGCCTTGCTGCTTTTTATGGTCTTCCTTCAGACTCATGCTATAGAAAAGAAAAAACATGTTGCGGCAATACTTATGTGAAGCCCGCACACATTCTCAAATTACGCTCGTAACCGTTTGTTCGCCGGCGGCTACGTTTGTTCGTGAATGTTCGTCAATTTATTTTCGTTTGTTCGTCTGTAATTGTTTAAAAATAGCAACTTTAAAATAAGGAGTGTGAACTTAGCCCGCCATCCGTAAATATGGTCGGATAAATATAAATTTGGTATCAATCGAAAGCCAGACATTTGTTCGTTGTTTTATGCGTTTGTTCGTCCTGGAAACGCAAGGATTAACGAGTAATTAAGGAAAAACAGAAGACGAGACACAAACCATTGCGTAAAATAAATATTTTTTACAGACAACTAATACTCAATACTCAATACTCAGCACTCCATATCATATGTTGCACCGCGATGTATAAACTCAGGGCGACCACGGGCTGCCCCTAGCCCTCCACCTCCTCCTCAGTCCCCAGCACCCCCAAACAATATGATCAGGAATTCTAGACCTAGTTTAACCCTTGCTCCTCCTCCAGCGGTTTTCACTCCACTGTCCTTATTGCAGTTTAACTGCAACGGCATTCAAAAAAAAAAATTACTGAGATCACTTATTTCATGAGTGTAAACAGAATTCTGATTTCCGCCATTCAGGAGACTTTGCTCCATTCGAACTCGTCTTTCAGCGTCCATGGCAATTACGTTCTACTGCGCAAAGATAGACCAGCCGCCAGGAATGATTCTCACCCTGTCCAAGTCCAAGTCCACCTTGCCTTCCTAATACACAAGTCCGTACATTATACTGTGTAGGTATTAGATGTAGATGTCGACGGTATGGCGGAAATGCAAGCCATCTCAGTTTCATCAGGGAGTACTAATATCGAAATTTTTAATGTGTATGTTCCACCACACTCTAGCTGCCCTTCTGGCTATCGTTTCGATATTGGTCCTCTCCTATCTGGAGAGTACAGGATCATTCTTGGTGACTTTAACGCGCACCATGAGCTCTGACAGTCTGACCTCATCACCTCTGACCTATCGCCGAATCTCTAGACGCCTCAGATTTCTGTCCACTCAATGAAGACTCGCCGACTCGATTCACAGGCACTTGCAGTAGCTCTCCTTACTTAACTATTGTAAGTGCCACCCTAATCAGTGCTACTCGATGGGAGACGCACACTGCTCTCTCGTCCGATCACCTCCCAATCATTATAAGAATTGACAAACCAGCAAACCTGACCAAGTCTGAGAAGCGAACGCTTGTCAATCACAACCAATCATCAATCACCAACTAGCGTTCATAAGGCCGAACGAAATATTAGGAACGTCATTGCCAAAGCAGCGGCACGTTATATTCCTGCTGGACGTCTCCCGAAAGTTCGACCTAATTTCCCTACTAGTGCCGCCAGATTAGCCGATGAACGAGATAGCATCAGACGCGCTCACCCAGGTGATCCCAGAATTCAGGAGCTTAACTCCGAAATCAATCGACAAGTAAAAGACTATCGGAAGGCGAAATGGAACGAGCACCTCAATGACTGCAACCTCAATGACGGTGTCAGTAAACTATGGTCTACTGTCCACGCTCTATCCAATCCTAGGAAAGGAAAGGGCAATAATGCTATCAAATTTGGCCATAAGAACACCAGCGATCCCCTTCAGTGCGCAAGCCTGTTCAATAAGCAATTTATTGAACATCCCAAGTCCGATGGCTTAAAGCGTAAAATTAGAAGACGGATTCGCAGTAGAAATGTTGACACTATACCATCGTATACTGCGGACCAGGTTAAAAAAGTCATTGAGAATGCTAAAAACTCAAAGGCCCTCGGACCCAATGGGATTTCGATGGCCATGTTGAAACATCTCGACCTTCCAGCCATTGAGTATCTCATGGCAGCCTTTAACTTGTCGATCTCTAAGCTTGCCATCCCTGAAATCTGGAAAACAGGACGGATTGTCCCCTGTCTCAAGCCGGGAAAGAGCGCTGGTCTCCGTGAATCCTACCGACCCATATCAATACTGTCACCTGTCGCAAAGACTCTGGAGGTCCTTTTTTTACCCCACTCTTGTTAAGCATACTAAGCTAGAACCTCATCAGCATGGCTTCAGGAAAATGCATAGTACCACCACCGCCCTCGATGCGATCACTACACGCATTCGTGATGGGCTAAGCCACCGACGTCCTTTCCACAGATCGATTCTTGTGGCAATTGACCTAACGAGTGCATTTGACAATGGCAATCACTCGATGCTTCTCGCGAACTTGCTGAATATGCATATCCCTGCTCAAGAGATCCGTTGGATTGCCAACCATCTAGCTGGTCGTCATTCCTTCACTGAGTTTCGTGGCTAACGTTCTAAGCTGAGGAAAATGAAGTTAGGAGTTCCACAGGGTAGGGTACTCTCCCCCACTTTGTTCAACATCTACATGTCCGGCCTTTCTACACCACCGAAAGGAATCGAGGTGATTTCCTACGCAGACGATTGCACCGTGCTCGCCAAAGGGGATGATAAGGATGAAACGCGCCTCCAAATTAATCACTATCTTGGGCGATTACAGGCTTTCTTCCAAAGCCGAAACCTCACCATCTCCGCGTCTCAATCTTCTGCGACATTTCTTGCCACCTGATCGGGGGATTGTCGGCGGGAGGTTGATGTACGTATTGGCAACAATCCAATTCCTACTGTTGCTAATCCTAAAATTCTCGGGCTCCATTTAGAGAGCATGATGACGGCAGCTCATCACGCAGCTTCCGTTTGCGAAAAGATGCGCAGTAGGAATAAAATCCTAAAAGCACTAGCTGGTAGCACCTAGGGCAAGGATAAAGAAACCATGCTAGTCACATACAAAGCGGTGGGTCGAGCAGCTGCTGATTATGCAGCCCCAGTTTGGTCACATAGTCTATGTGATACAAACTGGACCAAAATTCAGGTCTGCCAAAATGCTGCTCTACGCAAAGCCACAGATTGCCTCTTGATGTCTGCCCAGGATCACTTACATCAAGAGACAAAATTGATGCCAATACGTGACCATAATCTCTTACTGTCTAAACAATATCTTGTTCTTTGCTACCGTGAGGATCATCCCAACAGCAATCTCATGGACCGAATTCCTCCACCACGACATGTCAGGCGTGGTTTACGAGACCTAGAGAGAGAGGTCCAGGGATACAAGAGGGACCCTTACGACGATGATGCATAGGGAGCTGCCATCGGTGAGATTCACACTGCAGAAGTGAGTCGGTCTATTGCAAGATTAGGTGCGAATAGAGTCCTCTCAGTGCGCCCTCCACCCATTTCGCCTGAGGAGATTAGGCTCCTGAGAGCCACCAGAGGGACATTAGCTCAACTTCGGTCGGGCTTTTGTTCACGCCTCAATTCGTACCTTTCTCGCATTAACCCGGAAATTCAAAACATCTGTCCAAACTGCGCTGGCGCTCCACACAATGTGGGTCACTTGTTTCAATGCCCAGCTGCGCCCACTGACTTAACCCCTATTTCACTGTGGGAAAACCCTATCGAAGCAGCTATGTTTTTGTCCCTTGACATCACGGACGAAAGCATCGACGAACCATAACTCGAATCCACATAGATGCACAGCGGTTTCACACCATTCTGCACCGCTAAAAGAAGAAGAAGGAGCTGCAAAACAGGAAAAATTGAGAACGCTCACTACACAACGAATTCACGACACTCACCTTCCGATTGACAGCTCGTCGCCAGCATTTTATTCATGATCCGCGGTGGACTCACATCTAGCGCACATCCTTTCGCCGTTGGCTCCAACAGCTACTAAATCGTTTTCCGATAGTCACAATGGTTTGAACTTGTTCCTAAGTAAAGATCGTTTCTTTTATCCTTTTTGATTTCACTTTATCTGCGTATGCAAGAAATTTGCCTTTATAGGGTTTTTTAGATTTTTTTTTTTAAAACCCTTGTGAAATTGATTTTGTCCGTCCGTCCGTCTGTTCACTAAATAACTCGCGAACGGCTCAACCGATTGTCATGAAATTTGGTAGGAATGGTAGAATGGTTACAGTCTTTGGCAGATATACTTTAGAAGTTGGTAGGAAGAAGAAACAGGGTGTCCCGAACGTTTGACTTTTTTAGTTTTTATCGGAGATTGACGTATAGGTAATTAAATCAAAAATCTAAACGAGTACATCTCATATCAGTTAAAATTTTCCAGTTTCGAGTAACGGTAAAAAAGTTATTGGTGTTTAAAGTTAAACTTCCTTTTCGACCTCCGTTTTTTCTAAACCGTTATAAGGATCGATATGAAACTTGGCACAAAGTTTGGTCAGTATGGCCTTATATACGTTAAATATTAAGACTGTTGACTTTTGCTAAGGAAAAGTAAATAACAGTAAATTTGTAAAATTTAAATTTGTTCGTGTGTAGCCACTCTTAGGTTTCCAAATATGAAAATGCTGCTAAGGGTTTTTAGAAAATTAGATAGGGAATATGTCTACGGATTTTCACTCGAATAACTGTATCCAAACCGGAAAAATAGCTAAGTATAAGTATTTAGTAAGGACCTTTCACAATGCAAGGAAGCCTTTTAAGTATTTCTTCAATGCATATCTTTTAACTTTATGAAACAGTGAACATGAAATTTGCTGGAAATGCATAGAATGGTAAAGGTGTTTGCCACAAATATTTGTGAAGTTTGTAGGACCTAGTTAACAGGGTGTCCTTGAATAGCTGCAAAAGTATACTTGTTAAATACTCATAGGAAAGCTTGCGTGGACTCTTATGTCAGGGACACAATGGAATCATTTCATATATAAGTTGCTTTTCCTTGAATAAAAAAAAACAGTAACAGTAGTTTTACAGCTAATGATTCAGTTCATATATAAAGCCAAGCCATCCTTACGTTTGCCTGAAGTTAGAACTATTTACTACCCAAAAAGGATAAAGTACAGCAAGTACCAATGTCTTACGCATTAAAATTAAAAAAAAAAATCGTATTACAGGCGCTTCCCTCTGTACGCTCTTTTACAAACATGTGCGCCTTCTTAACGGCAATACGTGTTTTAAAAATGAGTTTTTTGGGGTTTTCAATAATATTGCGGTGTGACGAGGGCGTATGCTGAGGCTATAACTCTCAGCATACGCCCTCGTCACACCGCAATATTATTGAAAACTGTGTCCTCCAATAAAATTTCAGATGTCCCCCTGGAAACTTTTCCTTTAAAAGAGCTATGTACACATATGGACAAAAAACAATAAGTACACCCCTCATGTACCTTTCTATGCCAAATTTTCAAAGCCTTTTTGAAATTGTAGTAATCGAAATAGACAGCCATTTTACAATTAGGATAATACAATGGGCTACATTACATATTATTTAATTCTTTACCAATTCAGGTTTTAAACGAGACCGAGTTCTAATCGTGCGAATAGCACAATGAGCGTATACCCTATACCCATGTACAGACCTAGAAGGCACGCAAAACCCAAAATATTCAATTTCATATTTTGTGTAGGGAAGGGGGGGTAGATGGGTCGGACCTGGCACATCTTTATTATCTTTTCAATGCATCCAATGGCTACCATTTGATACTAATTTGAAGTTTTGCGTGATATTCTATCAAAAGATATGGCTGAATACAACTTTGTAGGGGGGTAGGGGTAGTCGGACCTACTCCACTTTCCATCAGCTGAAAGTAGGTATATGATCAAAATTTCAAGTCGATAGCGATATTCTACCGAAAGTTATGGCCGAATCAAAATATCAAGGAGGGGTAGTTTGTATGGGAGGTAGGGGAATCCGTGGTCCGGTGTGGCCCATTTTCAATACCGTCGAAGATTTTAGCAAAACAAACATTTGACCAAAATTTCAAACCGCTAGCTTTATTATTTCGGGAGGTATCGTGCTAACAGGCAGACACACGAGCAGACAGACATACAGACAGACATGGCTTATTCGATTCAGGGACCGACCCTGATCATTTATATATATACTTTGCCATACCTCCGGAGGCTCCTTTGAGGTGTTACATAATATTAAAATAAATAAAAAAATATACCCTATACCATCTTATAGGGTATAAATATTAGATATTATGATTCTATTTACTCAAATATGTAAGTACTTGGCTACGGGGTGTTAAGAAAAAATTATATAGGTGTACTTAGTTTTTGCCATATGTGTATATGGTCGCGAACATATGAACCATTTTTGGGTAATATCCTTCTATATGTAAAAATGTTAAAGTCGGATAAATTCGGGAAAATGGCATTTTATTCGTGTTCTGATTGGCTACGATGATTCCCGAATGTCGATAAGTATAGCATGCAAGAACGGAAAGCAGTCAGTCAGTGCTGCGAGCGCGCAGCGCGAGCACGTCTGCCACGTGGCGTGGGAGGGGGGGGGCGAAGCCTCCGGGGGTTGACGAGCGTTGCGAGTTGGGGGCGAAGCCCCCTAGTATCTTTAACGACAAGTAGTACCACACGTTCCCATAGATGCGCGCTCCGAAATGGGAGCTACTTTTGGTCAAATTTTTAAATGATCGAATTTTCAAAAGAGTTTTGTAAATTGTAAATAGCAAAATTGCACAAACAAAGACTTGAAATATCCTGCCGATGTCGGGAGCTACGTGGGGGTTAACGTTTACATCTTGAGTTTTTAGATAATAAGCGTGTTTGTTTTGTACTCCAGTGTAGGTTAGAATAGTGTAACTACATGGTTATTGGTTTATCACAACTTTGAAACTTTGGCCTCTTACTAAGTTCATGGTTGGTGCTTAATATGTAAACAGCTTTTAACCCGAATCCTTGTTTGCGTTTATTTACCCTAACCTGCACCTTTATTTACAAAAAAAAACAAACTTAATATCTCTGAAACCGTACCCTTTAAGGATATGTAGTCTGTGATAAGTACTTAACAGTGACTTCAAAATGACAAAAGTTTTGCGATTAATACACGATACTCAAAACGATCGGCCGCGGTCGTAATGATGCTAAGTTTCTAAGTCCTAATCAGCGAATATTGTTGGTGGCGTAAAATTTGAATTCCGTTGGAAATCACCTGAAGTCGCAAGCCGCTTTTCTGATCGAAAACCAACGATCAGCTAGGTTTACGTTGGAACTGGTCGTGTATATAAGATATGACGAACATATAGTCTTCCAAACTCGATGCTTTACCATGAAGAGTCCTCTCCAAACCAATTGTAAAGTAGTAAATTGCGTAATTTGCAGGTATCTTCAATAATGTGCCACAGAAAGGGCGCTTTTGAAAGCCGGAGATAACTAAAAGGTAGTGCTGTTTTAGCTCACTACTATTTCTACTCTCTGTCTCTCTTTAACCATAACGATAGCGATAATGTATTCGATATGGTCAGCATACCAAATCCTCTAAACTGGAACTTTAAATGCCTCCTCAATTTTACTGGTCATTATGGCATCGACAAGAACTAATAATTTACTGTTATTATCCCCAATCGTAAAGATATTATTTTATTATATTTTCGAAAATTGGTTTACAAAACACTGTAAAACGACTATCTCGAAGCGCGCACTTAAGAATCCATGGCTCCAATATAATGTCCATTCTTTCAGCCTCTTTTTTTTTATATCAGAACAAACTACTTCACTATAATATTCAACTTTAACATCCATCTATAAAATCGTCAAATTGTCAAGGATCGAATAGCGCCTCCCAAAAAAGGACTCGCCGACTCGAAACCGATAAGCCATTAAATCCATTTCCATTTTATTACTCAACACAGCCTTAAAGCCGAATAATAAAAAAAAAAGAAGCAGAAACGAACAAACAAAACTTTAGCCGGAAAGCCCCATACCCATTGTCGTACAAATGACGACAAATCAGCTATCATTTCGCGTCGTCAACAGCAATAATGAATAGTCATTTTCGACGTTTTTATCCTCCCCGAACAAGTCAAAAGGAGCTGCCCTGTTTTCCTAACTAAACTTTTTTTTGTTGGTTCTTGGTTGTTGTTTTGTGTTGTCAGACAACTCTGAAATGCGTTGTTTGAATTTGGGTGTTTTTATACCCTTCGCTTATTAAGCGTAAAGGGTATATTAACTTTGTCATGAAGTTTGTAACGCATTGAAGGAAGCATCTCCGACCATATAAAATATGTATATATATGATCAGCGTGACGAGCTGAGTCGATTGGACGATGTCCGTCTGTCCGTCTGTCCGTCTGTCCGTCTGTCCGTCTGTCTGTCTGTTGCGACGCGTTTTGCTCGGCCAGTTTAAAAGCTATGGAGCTGAAATTTTGCACACATGCTTCTTTTTGTTGCAGGCAGTTTGTATGTTTGAATCGCTAAAATCCGAAAAGGGGGTCGTGGGGCTGCCATACAAACCTACTCCCTAAATTTAGGTTCTTCTTAGAAAAACTTTTTTATTTAAGCACCAATTTCAATGAAATTTCACACAAATGTGTTTTCATTGCAGACACATAACATATGTAAAAATCGACTACATCGGACAATGGGGTCGTGGGGCTGCCATACAAACCTAGTCCCCCAAATTGGGTTCTTCTAAGAAAAACTTTTTTATTTTCTCATCGATTGCAATCAAATTTCGTGCAAATGTGTTTCTAATGATACCACAAAACATATGTAAAAATGGACCAAATCGGACCATGGGGTCATGGGGCTGTCATAGAAACCTAGCTCCCCAAATTAAGTTCTTCTAAGATTTTTTTTTTTATTTATACACCAATTTCAACCAAACTTCACACAAATGTGTTTCGATTGATGACACGAAACATATGTATAAATAGATGGAGTCGGACCATGTGGTCATGGGGCTACCATACAAACCTAGCCCCCCAAATCAAATTTTACTAAGAAAAACGTTTTTATTTACACACCAATTTCAATCAAACCGCAGAAAATTATATTTCTATTGATGCCACATAACAAACGTGAAAATAAATGAAATCGGACTATGGTGTCGTGGGGCTGCCATACAAACTTTACCCCCAAAATTAGGTTCTTCTAAAAAATATTTTTTTATTTGGACACAAATTTCAACTAAACTTCATGGAAATGTATTTATAGTGATGGTTCAAAACATATGCAAAAATGAATTATATCGGACCATGGGGTCATGGGGCTGGCATATAAACCCAACCCCCAAATTAGGTTCTTCGGAGAAAACCTTTTGATTTGTCCACCAAACTGAACCAAATGTGTTTTAATTGATGCCACAAACATACGTAAAAATTGATGGGAAGGCCATGGGGCTGCCCTACAACCCCCTTCCCCCTCTTTTTGGTTCTTATAAGAAACCGACGTCCCCGCTTCGCCCACTAAATCTTCGCCACGGCACTTATGAGAAAATTCAAAAGCACGGAAGCGGGGAGGACTGAGCACTAGTCATAGGTACGCCGGAAAAAAACTTTTAGCCCGAGGGGAGCGAAGGGTATCCAAATTTCGGCCGCGCCCGAAATTAGCCTCGGTCTCGTTTTTTTGTCAGACCTATCTATTGACTAACCCTACGCTACAGTAGGCAGTACTGCATGGACGGAGAAAAGTCTGTACACAGATCCCGAAAAAAAACCTTCTTAGGGCCCAATCTATCATTGTTATGTCAGCAGTCATAAAATCGTAATCGATTTATTGAACACCATCAATGGCTCCGTTTTCAAATAGTGTTATCTCCAAAGACCTAGTCGCCGCCATAATCTTTAACAATTCCAACGAAGAATAAATGCGTTTATCATTCTGTCGACTGACTTTGAGCTCGATAATTCGACTGAGTGGCTGGCTGGCTGCTAGTTGTCATGCTGACAAGCATTAGGACTTAATAAAAAGAAACGAGGCCAACATGAGATTTCCGTTCTTTTTGAGCGAATTGAAGGTTGCGGCATACGTTCAAAATAATCTTCAGATTTCCATACCTGGATGATAAATCCCCTTTTTTCGTGAACAAATTAACGCACGACTCCATTATTAGGTATATGCCGATTGTTTTGCTGTACGTCACGTTCTAGCTCATCTTGATTCTCTACATTTTGAGACCGAGAATGCACAGAAAAAAACCACATTTTCGCTACATTAAGGACTAGCTGTCGCCTAATCCCGTGCTAGAATGGAATGGATTCATATAATACTCTGGTGAACCGTCTTCTTTAGTTTTTTTTGGTTTCTATCCAACGTTTTGTGTTAATGTCGTCCTGACAAAAGGAAAGGGATTCCAATAAAGTTCATAGAACCTTCATCTAATTCCGTTTTCCAAGGTTTACTTTTGGTTCACATTCACATTCTCGTCTTTCATCATTGACTGACTATTAATCACAGTCCGCCAAATCTCTTGTCAGCCTAAGCTTTCTCGCGCGCGTTCTATAATATCGTCTCTTGGTCTTCATCTTCTTCTTTGCCTTTTGGATTTTCTCTTTACATACACAGGACGACGACGGTTTTGTGTGATAAAAGCGTTAAAACGACAACGAATAAACGACGTTTGTGGGAGGCGACTCGTCTAAAGGATAAAGGACCAAAAAACCGTCGGCAAGGATCTTTGTATACGAGACTAGGAATGCATAGTGATGAAAATACCGGTGGTGGCGGTGGTGGGGGGCATAGCACGGCGCGTAGTTTGACGACGACAACTTAAACGATATTAAATTGACTTGGTGATGTCTGAAAACTTGCGTCTCTGGAATATTTCAGTGAAATGTCAATAATTCAAATCAGGATAAGTGGCTTTTCGTGGAAGTGAATGGGTTGTAGTATGAAGAGATGGAATCGGACTTTCGGTTTAAATTTTTAAGGTATTTGCACACAATGAACAAATAAAGAGGCACGTGAAGTCGATGCTTTCTTTAAATTGAAAATGTGCTGGAATGGCAAATGCAAATGCCTCAACGAATATGTAGAACTTGGTCACATGGAGAAGATTGCTGGCGATGACTTAAATTCTCAAAAACACTACTATCTTTCCCATCACGGCGTTGTAAAGCAGTCGAGTGCTACTACGAAATTGAGGATTCAGGAATGTCACTTAGCGATATACTTCATGTTGGACCTAGACTTGAGCAAGACATCACTTCTGTCATCAATAAATGGCGAACGTTTCCAATAGCCTTCTTATCTGACATGGAAAAAATGTATAGGCAAATTAAAATTAATTCTTCCAATGCGGATTTCCAACGGCTTCTATGGCGAGTAGATCCAGACTCTCCGGTCGAATATTTCCGACTGAATATCGTCACATTCGGCGTTTCCTCGGCTCCGTTTTTAGCCGTGCGTCCTATCAAACAATTGGTTGAAGATGATGGTGCTGATCTTAAGCGCTGCGACCACTCTACAGGAAAACCTATAATGTCGAATATATTTTGTCTGTAGGCGACGACTTTCAGGAAGCGCTAGAGACACAACGTCAACTTACGACATTATTACATCGAGGTGGTTTTAAACTACGACAATGGGCATAGAATGATTCCGAATTGCTGCATCAAGTTCCCGAAGCCGATCAATTAGGCTCAACAGAAGTAGATATCTCTTATGATCAACTCGATATCAATGCCCTTGGACTATCCTGGAATCCAGCAAACGATCATTTCAGCTCGATTAACAACAGCACGGCAACCACGAAACGAGCGATTCTCCGAAATTTCTAAGTTATTCGATCCTTTAGGATGGTACGCTCCGATCACCGTATTAGGAAAAATGTAAATGCAAACATTATGGCTCCACATCTTAGGATAGGATGATCCAAGTCCACCAATAGAACACAAACAATGGTACAGCATTCAGTCTAGTCTGTCTTCATTGCAACTGATCACGCTACTACGTTGGATTTGTACTACTCGACACAGTATCATGGAATTTCATGGATTTTGTGATTCGTCAATTCGCGCCTACGCGGCTGTAATCTATTTACGTCTTCAACAAGGAGATGGATATCACACTTCTATTTTGATGGCCAAAACCAAGGTTGCACATGTGAAAACGATTTCCCTTCCGAGACTGGAGTTATGTGGAGCTACGTTGCTATCAGCATTAGCTAAACGGATTCAACAAGATCTCAATTTGTTTGAAATTCCGCTTTATTGTTGGACAGACTCTATAATAGTTCTTGCTTGGCTAAAGCAACATCCATGTCACTGGAAAACCTTCGTTGCTAATCGTGTGTCTACAATCCGAGAGAGAATTCCAGCAGCACGATGGCACCACGTTCCATCCAAGGAGAACGCAGCCGATGTAGCGACTAGAGGTTCTTCACGCGCTGCACTTAACGGCAATACGCTTTGGTGGAGCGGTCCTAATTGGCTCTTGTCTTGAGAATTGGCCAACACAACAAACACATTCCACAAGCGAAGAAATCAAGCGAATAGTCACATTGTCGACCAGTGCAGTATTCACGCAACCTGTCCTTACTATTGCCAACTATTCATCATACAACCGATTGATCCGAGTAAACGCTTATTGTGAGCGCTTGATCAACAATCTTCGCAAACCAGCAACAGAACGAACACTTTCTCATCTGCAAGTAGACGAATTGAATTATGCTTTGCAATATTGGATTCGCATCGAACAATTGCATCACTTAAGCTGATGAAGAGATGCGAACGTTGGAAGGCGACGTTTCGACTCGAAAACCGAAAAGGGACAAACAAATTAGATCTCTCGCGCCTTTCTTAGACAAGAACGAAATACTTAGAGTTGGAGGAAGGCTCAGACATGCAGATCTACCATACGATCAAAATAATCCGATCCTTTTGTCGCATCACAGTCACCTGTTTAAATTAATAGTCGCACAATACCATTCTAACACATTACACGAGGACCTACTTTGATGATGGCGAAAATAAGGCAAACATACTTGATCACCAATCTTCGCACGCTGGTTAGATCTTGCATTCATCATTGTGTCACATGCTTTCGCCTCAAGAAGTGAACCTCGCAACAACTCATGGGCGATCTCTCTAAGGCACGAATCACTCCGTCACGACCATTTTCATCAGTAGGAGTCGATTTCGCTGGGCCGCTATCTCTTCGTATGTCGAAAGGTAGAAACTGCAGAACATACAAAGGATATATAGCGATATTTGTTTGCTTTGCCACCAAAGCTGTCCACCTGGAAGCCGCTAGCGACTAAATAACGGAGGCATTTATGGCATCACTCAGGCGATTTTTCTCACGACGTGATTTATCAGCGGAGATATACTCAGACTGTGGCACAAGTTTCGTACGAGCGAAAGTGGCGTTAGACAAAACGTATTCACATTGCATAGCAATAGCCACTGCACAAGCTGCCTAACTAGCTGTCAACGACCATGTTAACTGGCACTTCATCCCACCTGGTTCACTGCATTTTGGAGGTCTGTGGGAGGCAGGCGTCGTGCTCTGTGGCCGTGATCGTTCGGTCGCCACTCTGTGAAATAGACACTCATAGAGAAATGACCTTCCAAACTCGGTACGACTCGTCGCAAGTTTATTATTTAAAAGAAGATGATAAGAAATATTCTTATCGTAGAATAATAAACTAACAATGCGACTAGGAAGTGGTATGGCTGACAACCGTATCACACTCCGAATTCAGTTGTCTCTGTAACGTTGATGAATACACACGGTAGTCATCAACGCACCATGCTCCACTAGGAGTTATGGTAATGAAGAAGAAGTGGGAGGCAGGCGTACTTTCAACCAAGCATCATTTCCGCCGAGTAATGGGAAACAATATACTGACGTATGAGGAACTTGCAACAGTACTGACCCGCTCTGTTATCTCACTGATGGTCCTGACGATTTTGAAGTTCTAACACCCGGACATTTTCCAATCGGCGACGCGTTAAATGCTCCGCCTCAGGACGATTTGGAACACATCAAAATCGACTAATCGCTGGTCATTACTCCAAAAACTTGTTCAGGATTTCTGGCATAAATGGACATCCGAGTACTTGCACAAGCTTCAACAAAGACCGAAATGGCAAGAGCTTCAACCGAACCCGGCCCCGAAGTAGGCCAGCTCGTTATTACAAAAGACGAAAGATTACCTCCACTAAAGTGGATGATGGGAAGAATCATAGCAACACACCCCGGATCGGACGGTCGCTGTCAAACCCCTTTGTTCCTGCATTCGATTTTATGAACGCACGGGAGAAATCCCGCGTACATTGTATCGTATACTTGGATTGTCCTTCATATACATATTGAAACACGTTTCAACGCCCGGGAGAGCGAACATGAGAGTATTGTGACCTAGAGGCGGATGGATCCGCTGCTCTCCTCGGTCACGAGTTCGAGACTCGACAAAAGCATCTTTTTTTTCTTCAATTAAAAATTAATAATAAATCATTTTAATTCCGTAATTTTCAAAAAGTTATATTCAATTTAAAAATAAAACTGTAATTTCCTTGTTCTTTGTTCTATCTGAGTTATATGTAATTTTCAGTACAGCCGTGAGTTGTTAGACCATCACATCAGTCGTGCGGTTCAAATCAAGTCCGAATATCAATCAGTCCAGTATACATACATTGTATTTTTTCATCTTGCCTTCAATAAATTTATACGTTTTGTGATTTTATTAAAAACTGCTCTTTTGCTTTGTGGCATTTTTTGATATTTTTATTCTCGGCAGGCGGACATGGTGTCCGCTATCATTAACTTTCCGCTTCACATTGACGCATGGGACATTCTGTAATCTTGACCCCTTGCCTCATCTCTCTTGGCGCATGTAAAACGCTCGAGAAATATGACTACACACTTCAATCGTTGCCCCTACAGGGAAAAATTTTGCCATGTTCGCCGGAGATATATTACGCTTGTCGGCTATACAGTCACAGTTGGTTGAAAGAGTTGGGCCTACTGCCCTACTGAGTTTGCTGTTGAAAATTATGAAGAAATTCAACTAAATTTCATTCATTTGTTCCTTTTGGCCCACTTGGCGAGCCAATAAGAGTCTTTGATTCTTTTGTTGTCGACAAAGAAGAACTTTGGATCAAAATAATTGCTTGTTGGTCATCTAGATTCAAGAGAAAAAAAAAATTCCTCCGTTTAGCAGCACAAAACTATTAGAAAAGTGACTGCCTAACTAAAAGTGGCCGCATATAATCCTGACGGTGTTCAGAAGTTGCAGCTGTTCAAAGATGCGACGCGAGAACAAAAAACCCGCTAAGGCGGACTAAGAACAAACGGAATCAATATTTCATACATTCGATGAAAGAAACAGCGCAACAGTGTCAATTTTTCGAAAAATCTTTGCTTTGAGAGTATCAAGTCCATGAAGAGCATTTTGAGTTGCACATTTGCTGAAATTTTCAAAGTACTAGTTCTCTGCGCTATCCTGCAGCCTTTTAGGATTTTTAGAAATAGAGGAGTAGGCTCTCTTCTCTACTGTTGTGCCCCTTCCATTTGGCATTTTATCAAATTCACTAGGTACGATCAATAGCCAGATGAACAGCGGTTTGGTTGTTGTTATTGTAGTAGGGGTACTGCCGGGGAAACACTCAATATAAGTTGCGCATTGTTATTCGAAGATCCATCCTCGAGGTCTAGTTTTAGAAAGAATGCTGCTTCGATGGGCTGTAACCATAGCGCAAGGGGTGTTAGTTGCATGGGAGCAGCAGGACAATCGAAAATGTGGAAAACGTGTGGAGTGGTTCCGCAGGCCGGGCAGATGTTGGCGACTTCGTTATTTATGCGTGATAAATATGAGTTTAGTGGGCACCAGCCGGATCGGAGTATCGGAGTTGAGCTAAGGTGGTACGGGTAGCTCTAGGTAGCAGCTCTTCATCAGGAGATATGGCTGGAGGTTTGTTGCCAGGTACACGGTTCTTTGCGAGACTTTGAGTGGCTTTATGAACTTTTTTGTGTAAATCAGCAATGGCCACCTTGTAGTCGGAGTTATCGAAGGGAACTTTTTTGTATCGCTGGACTTCGCGCTCTTTGTCCATGATAGAGCGTCTAATTCGACGCGGGGGTGGTGTTTTGTCCATGAGTTGGTTCGGGTGATTCGTTCGATAACATCCGACTAGATATTGCTTGGTGATAAGTTCATTATGGCTCCTCAAATTCATCATCTTTGTCTCCTGTGAGGACATCTTAACACAGCCGATGATGGTACGTAGTGCTGTGTTTTGGCAAGTTTGGATGTGGCTCCAATTTGTCTTGCAGAGACCATTAGTCCACGTCGGTGCTGCGTAGTTGACTAGGGGTCGACCGATTGCTTTATAAGTAGCCAAAAGTGTTTCTTTGTCTGTGCCCCATGTACTTCCGGCAAGTGCTTTGAGTATTTTGTTTCTGCTCCTGAGTTTGGACCAGATATGTTCAGCGTGGGTGTTGAATTTGTCGGAGTTGTCGAGCGTGACACCAAGCATTTTGGGAGTCCTAGTAGTTGGAATGATGTGGGTTTCAGTTGTGTTTTGTACTCCTGGTTGAAGCTGGTGAATAATGTCGCGGAGGACTTGGGCGCAGGTAGCTTCAGGTTTTTATTCACGAAGAAGGCGTTGAGAACCTCCATGTATTCATTTATCAGATAGCACATTTCGGGAATATTGTTGTCAGTAGCCATAATGGTACAGTCGTCTGCGTATGAAATGATTTCTAGTCCCGTTGGTGGTGTGGGTAGTCCTGACATGTAGAGCGGGGGATAGAACTCCAACCTGGGAGGGAGGATTGCGATCCATTTATGAATATTAGGTGGAGTAGTGTTGCGGAGATCTGTTAGCAATAGAGTGTGGTCGACAGTGTCAAACGCTTTTGACAGGTCGAGAGCTACAAGAATGGTGCGCTTGCACCATTTCGGCTGGTTGAGTCCATTAAATATGTTGGAAGTGATCGTATCGTATCGTTTGGTTATGGGGGTGATGCCGCCTTTTTCCATAACTCAGGTATGATGAAGGATTTTAGTGATAAATTCATCGTAGCAGTGATATACTCAATGGCCGGTGAATCGTGGTGTTTGAGCATGATCATAGCAATACCGTCCGGGTCGAACGCTTTGGAATATTTGGCATTTTTTATTGCAAGCCTTACTTGATTAGAGGTAACCTCAAGATGTTAATCAATGGTGCTGTTGCGGATATCTCTGGTAATTGTGCGTTTGAGCTTATCTTTTTCGGGATGTTCGACGAACTGGAGTACGTTCCGGAATTAACTATAGTCGTAGCTGTAGTCATCGCATGACTATTGTCGTAGTTATGAGCGTTCTGAGAGGGCTCTCAGAAGAGCATAATATGGAAATGTCAGAAAAGCCGTTGAATTCAAAAATATGTTTACCAAAAACAATTTATAACTCGATGGGATCCATATTTAGTGTTTCCATTCATCGAAATCTATCTGTACACTTAGTTTAATAACTTTAGTTTCAAGTTACAAAATCCGTAGTTTATTATAATTTTAATAAACTGCACGAATGTAAACTTTAGTTTCATTTAACCCTGGAATACTAACATGACCGTTTAGGGCGTTATTACTAACAACACGTAATTTTGACGTGTTCGTATTTTCCTACAGTCGCTTTCCCAGTTTACATATTTTACCGAGCTTATCATCTTTCAGTGCCACAGACAAAAATTATTTGACCAAAGTATGCCCTCGGAAAATGCGCTTATATTACTAACAAGACGTATAAATTACATGCTATTTTCTATTGGTATTAGTATTTACACGTCAAATAGGTAGTAGCATCTAGAACATTGCTAAGCTTACCGCCATCGACCACAGATAGGATGCTGCCACTCATATGGACATACAACAACTAACTGAGGAAAGCACTGCTGCAGTGAGTAGTCAACCAGACTCGTGGAACAGCTTATACACAGTATAATGTGAGCGAACACGTCAATTTTACGTATTGTTAGTAAATTAGGGTTAAAAACCAAACATTGCCTTAATAGTAATTAATAATCGCAACATTTGATAATATCATTAACAACCGACCCGACATAACCTCACAAACTTGAACTTGTCAACGGGCATTTTCCATAGCTATCGATGGATCATCTCGAGATTGCGAGTGGAAATAGCTATCAACGACAGTGGACCATTTGAAATTTTAAACGTCAAAAGTTGACTCGGAGAGATAGCTATTTGTGACTATTGGTGTTTTGGAACAACGGAAAGTCAATGTTAGTAACTATTTTAACTCAGATCTTATAAATGGAACGTACTCCTGTTGATTGAATTTGTGACCGCATTTGTCGTCGTAGTTGTAGGTCGTATCACCGAACTTGATGGCTACCTTACCTTTGGGTTTCATGGGGTTCGATAAAGCACGCATCTTTTTCCAAAGGTTGCTTACGCCGGATTTTATGGGGCAAGTTTTTAAATGCGTAGCTGTCTTCTGTGGTCGTTGACTTGCTGTGTTATCACTTTGTATAAGTCGCCGATACGAGGATCACTTGGGTCTGTTCTTCTGAGTTCATCCCTCATTTTTGCCAATTCTAAAGCGGAGGATGGAAAGTGTGGTCTCAAGATATACGGGTATACGGCCCGCAGGGATGTATCTTCTGGCAGCATTTAAGATAATCCGTCTCAGATTTTTTTTCAGCAATAAGTTCATCGGTGGGAGTTGGTAGGGCAGAAAACGTTTCGCTGGTGTATGCTTGGAAGCCAATCCAATCCAGTCTGCTGTGCTGAAATTTGTGTATGTGAATTGGGACGGTTTGTCAGTCGTGAGAACTTTTTGGCAGATAGTCTCACGAAAGGCTGATGAATGGTTATGTGGCGTGGTGTGGAATCATGTGATGTTGTTGATGAGCCCGGGACTGGCAATTGATATGTCAGATGAGCTTCTGCATGATCCTGTTATACGGGTTGGTTAATCATCGGACAGAAATCTGAACCGTCTATTTGGTTTGCGATGAGGTTGCCTCTGGTGTCATTGTCGAGATTCGAGTGCCATCCATAGATCGTGATGTGCATTGAAATCACCTAGAGATGGGCCAAAAGTAATCACTCTATTGGAAATCGCTGTAAATTTTGTTTCCTTCTTTTTTTCATTAATTTTTCCTAATTTCTGAAGTAAACAAACGTAGAATAGGAACTGTCAAGCCATGAATTGGTTTACTCCTAAGGATCGCGGGTATATCCTGAAGGAAACATTTCCGAGTCGGTTAATCTCTCGTGTCGGTAATTTGCACTGGCCGGCCAGATCACCCGATTTATCTGTTCCATACTTCTTTTTATGGGGTTTTTTAAGTCGCGGGCTTGCGTCATCAAGCCTCAGAAACCCTTAACCTTCGGGCGGGCGCAATGCATCTGACAGATTAAGTGACCAGATTTTGTTGCGCTAATCAGCGATATGAAAAGTGAGAGATCTGAAACTCACAGTAGCTTAATCTTTATCGATCAGCTACCCAAAGCAGTTTTCAGTTTCCATCTACCATATGTCTGAGGGGCGGGAGGGGATGAAATAATCTCTCAGATGTATTGCGCCCGATTGTGTTATTTTCTCCTTTTCTATGAAAATTTCCACATGTTATACTCTATATACGTTGTGTTGACTTTTAGGTGCACCAAATCGTTCAATAGTGTGTTTTTAGTAAAATAAGCTCACATTTTTAAGCGGTGGAGTTGTTGGGGGTTTTTTAAATATTGAAGCGATTGAAAGCGGAATATTCTTAGAAATTGAAAATGTGAAGGGTATCAAACTTTGTGCGCTAGTATTTGTTTCTAAAATATTGTAGAACTGTTTCAAAAAGACAATGCAACAATAAATAAGAGTCGAAAATATACAGAAGCTTTGTTTCATCCTATTTTCTGCACTTAATCTGTCAGATGCATTGCGCCCGATCGTGTTAGGATTAGTATTGCGCCCGCCGGAAGGTTGAGGAGAATATTCGCCAGGAATGCGAAAACCTGTCGCCCGATATTCTGGGAAGAGTGATGGAAAATGCCATAAAACGGGCCCGTATAGTAATCAACTGAGGCGGCGGGCACTTGGCCGATATCATTTTTGCGACCTGATACAATAAATTCAAAGGGATTAAATAACCGTATTTCATAAGCAAAACCGAAGTTTTTTTTATTAAGAAAAATACAGCAAAAGAACATCGGATGATTACTTTTGGCCCACATTGTAAGCGGTATTGTCCGATAAGAAATGAACAAATGTTGGCCTGAAAACCAGTGGGATAACTTGAGGCTGGTCGTATATAGATAATTAAAAAATTTTTGTAAACATTTTCCAACTTGATGGATATCGCTTGTAATTAGGTTAGGTCATATTCACTGGTGAAAACTGGCGCCGGAGTTCAGTGCTGCAATTCGATCGCTGCATCGTGATTTCAAAGGGATCGGGCTGCACTGTCTTTTGGCGTTACGCAGAATGTTGCGCACAGCTCTCCTAATATTTTAAAAATAGGACGTACGTAAACTGAAAAAAAAAGTTAAAAAAACACATGCACCGTTTCAAGGTCATGCCCCCATCAAACAGGTAAGTCGGCAAAGTGGTGCCATCATTTCGCTCCAGATTTACTCTTCTGTCTCGTGTTGGTTCTAATCCCTCTGATCCTAATCACAAAGGGACGACAAAAAACATTCTCCTGCTGCTTGAAATTTATCTTTATTCTCATCAATATGGTGCAACTAGATCAATCGATAATATTTTTTTTTTTTTGTTTCTGAAAATCCAATTAACACTTATTTATCATACTTAATTTTCTAGTCCCTGTTTTCCAATTTCTTCCGCCAACAACAAGTCTCTCTCTCGCACGTAACTTGGTGTCCCCAATATCGACAAAACAAAATACAAAAAAAAAGTTTCTTAATTCAGAAAAAATAATTTCGGATTTACACATCGACCCCTCTGACGCCTGCCTGATCCTGAATTGATAATGAAGGAAGGGAGCAACGACTCCGCCTTCATCATCAATTCACCCACATCATTCGTCGACTCGATTATATTGCTCTTTTAAAAAGGAAAATTTTCTCGTAAGACAACTTAATTAGAAGAAGAAGTCGAAGAAGTATCCTTCGACTTTATTTGTCGAGAGGAGAGTATATGGTATGCTTGTTTGTTCCTATCACCACGTTTTCGCCAATTCCGCCAACACCAACATCGCCAACATTATTTCTTCTTTGCTATATGTATGTTTGTTGTGCGCCGTCTTTCAATCGAACATCTTTGGGCATTTATCTTCACGAAAGTTTCGGGGACATACCATTCCTTTTTGACTTCTTGATCGGAATTTTAAATAGGTAAGAAAATCCTGTATCGTTTTCTTCGAAACAGATTTTCCAATTCCCGGAAACGGTTGAATGGTGCATTTGTATTGTGGACGACGTTGTTCACGAACGTTTCCTTGGCTGTCGATGGTTGTCTGCAAAGAGGAGAGTAAATTGTAATAAAGTTGTTTAAGTGTAAATTAGGAGGCTAAGTTGAAAGTTTGTCTCCTTGTGCACAACTGGCTTGGCTTTTGCTTTTTGTGGCCCTCGCGCGCTCATATTGTGATATACCTAGGTACCGGCACGAGGTCGTGATGTTGAAATGAAATGGGCCAAAGGATTTCCGAATTGGATATTGTTGTTGTTCAGTCTTTTTGAGTTCCTTGTTTTCTGGAGAGAAAATAAGGTTCGCGGACATGTATTGAATGTCATTATACCTTGTGCGGATGATAAGTGTGACGAAGAAATTGTAGGATCAAGAAAAAGGGACCGTATCGAGTTATGTGGGCGGAACCAATTATTATTGAAGTCTCCGCATCATTTCGAAATATTAAATTTGAAACTTTCGGGCTTATGTCGATGAAAAAATGCAAGAAAGTTTGATTATATAAATTTAAATTCGGTTCACTTTAGAGTCAATCATCGGATCGACTACGGGACCAATTTCACGATTTCGGTTAACGAAAAATGTAAATTTGTATGAACAAAGTTGTTAGCATAAAAACATAGTACTTACGCAAAAATCTTCGATCACATTCTCATTACTTTCATCACGCTTTTGCGATAGTATCTCATTTTCGGATATGTCCGAAGTGTAACCACCGCGACTTGAAGCATTTTGGGTTGTATCAATCGTTGATTTGGGCGTTTCCGCCTCACTCTCTTCAGCGTCGGCATTTTCCTCGTCGTCATCTCTATCTTTCTTTTCAGGCAGGCCCAGAATCATTTCACCGCTAGGCTTTTTTGCACCCACTTTCAAATTAACTTCAATTCCGCACTCATTCAGCAGATTTTCCATTTTTTCCTTCATATCAGCATTATCGGGAGTGGGTTGATCACCTTTGTCATCATCGTTGCTTTTGTTGTCCTCGACAGCCGGAGCCACATTTTCAGCCGGTTTAGCATCCTGAACATCATCTGACTTTCCAGCTGGTTCAAACTCCTTCAGCTTTGCTTCGGCAAACTCTACGACCTCCTCCATATTTTTAAAAACATGTCCACTTTTCAAAGCTGTCCGTATAATCTGATCAACAGCATCCAGCGTGTAACTAGCTGAAGCCTTTTCGCCATTTCTTTGCAACACACCAACTTCGTCCTGATTCAAACAACTAACAATACTCGTGGCATCACTGAAATCAACATCTTCGTACGAACTGCTTGATAACGGCTTTTCATTTTCCTCTGCTAACTTGCAGCTTTCAGCAGCTTCAGTTTCCTGCTCTTCTTTAGGCACGTCTTCCATTTCACCCTTTTCTTTCTCAATCAATTCCGCTACATTATCCGAACTAGCTGACAGTACGTTGGAGTCCGAATCGGATTGACGAGGCGATACAGCAACTTGTCGGATAAAATCGAAACTTTCATCAGACGATTCAGATGGTGTTTCATCAGATCGAATTGAGTCCTCCTCAATGAAATTATACGAAATGTTCGGAGCATTGTTGCTGACAAAGTGATGGATCCATGTCCATGGTGCACCGATTTCACGAAGCATATTAATGCTTTCTTGCTGAAGGCAATTTTGAGCGTTTTCCGCCTGGCGTACGGCGTATTTTTCACGCTGTTGGTCGACTTTTGCTTCGCGACGTTTGGCATGTTCAATGGCGGCCGGTGATACGTGATAGGGTCCTTCGTGGTTACCAGGTTTGATGTCGTGTTGTTGTGCCTAGACGAAAGCTTTATCATTATCAAGTATACAAGGTTAGGAATTTCAAGACTCTTACCTCTTCCAGCATTACAATTATGCTATCGAAGTCTCCATATTTTCCGGCAAATTGTTTCGGGTCGCCAAGATTTTCCAAAAACGAGAGTCCTACAGAACATGATCCAGATGATTCGCTCCCGTCAACAGACAGTGAGCTGTCACGCTGTAAATGGAAATTGAAATTTATTATTTTGATGGATACTTTCAAAAGAAATTTTAATCAACCTTCGACCTGTTCCTAACACCGGTACATTGGCCTATGCACAGGCCTACTTCGAATTACTAGAGTAATTCAGATGGCTTTTGCTGCAGCATGCCAAATATAATTTTTTAGCTGCGCATACCAGTGACTACAAAGATCTTGGTTAAATCCCTTCACATTCTCTAAGTTTTAATAACCGGTAAACAGCAAGCAAGAAAGGGCAAAAAATGCGGCATCCTGCTTTGACATTGCAGAAGGCATGGTCCCTTGTAGCCAACGCAGCTCATAAAGCCCGTCTAAGCTGTAAGTGTTGGTAAGTCGTAATTTTAATTTATCAAGAAAAGCTACGTCTTCGGCATGTACGCCAAACAGTTAACAATAGCATTAGTGACGTCCTCGGTACACACATGTATTACCTATTGTTATTTGCATGATAGAAGTTTTGATACCACCAAACAGTCGCTTGCTTTAGCTCGCTCGTTCGTTGCTTATTTCAAGAAAACTTGGTCCGGATTAACAGTTTTCTGCAGTTATCAATCAATGGCTTTTAGCCAGTATTTTATCATTCAGCTGAGATAATCCTTCGAACTTATCCCTTGCTGCGTACAACCATTGCATTTGAAATTCTGGTGGGGCACATCCCTTCAAATCTCTTTTAGAAGTCATCAATGGACATTTGGATTTGAGCCTAGGACAAGCTTTCAGGCAAACACAATTATCTAGCCACTTGGTACTCACAACAGTTCGTAACGATCCGAACATTTCTCTTCCTACCTATTCACAGACGTTCAAGCGACCAAGCTTGTCTTACTGAGCTTTTGCCGTAGTTAAAAATAAACGTAGGCATGAAATGTGAAACCTAGCTAGTATGTCACCTGCAGCTAGTATTAGAGGCGCCCCTTCCGAAGTTCTGTCGGTACCTATACGACCGATACAGCTGTATGTGAGCAACTTGCCTTATCGGTAACAAGCGCAGTTCAATCCCTGGTCAGCTTTGCATAATGACATCATAAGCTAAAGTTATTCCTTTATCGTTTGTAAAACAGAAAAACCAGAACAGGGAGGCCATCCGAAACAACATGATGCAAGGAAAATGTAGGTTGTACGTGGTACTCGCATAAATACGTAAATACACAATCATGATCAAATACTTTGTATAGGCTTTCTACAAAATGTCTCACACACTAAAATGCCTGTTTTAATTTTTTTTAGTTCGTCCGATACTCAAGGAATTAGAATTCACTAGATATAGTATAGTGACTTTAGCTCTAGACCCAAACATCCAAAAAAAGAGCTGACTTTTGATGCCAAATTGTTCTATGGCCTGACCGCATTACGCAGTAAAAAGTTAGACTTTTTTGCGCGTCACATTTGGGGGGGAGCACCACCAAAGGGGTGAAATTATGACTTTTCGCCAATATTCTGTTAACTGTAATATTTACAGCAAAATGTTCTGAGGACGATTTAAACTACACAAAATTTCCTTTCTAATGATATATTATATCATATACCTTCTCTTGGCAGATTATATACTAGACCTTAAAACATTTGGTGTAATTTAGATTTTTTGATAGTTACATTTGGCGCTCTAGCTCCTGAAGTAATTCAATAGGAGCCATGGTAATTGGGATAACTATTCCTAACAATATATACCTGTCCCACACGGAGACTCAGGCTGCCCCGACAAAGCATTCTCCTATACTCCCTATTAACATTTAAAAAAAAAGACATGCCTGTAACTTTTCGCCAAATCACAGCAGGCGGGAAAAATTTTGATAAACGTTAAGGCTAAGTCCCATTAGACCCTCCACCAAATATTACTTCGATCGGATTAAAACAAAGGATACCTCCCATACAAGTTATTCAAATTCAATGCCAATAGTTTATTAAGAAATAAGGGAACAAGTCAACCAAAATTAAAGTTTTGCTCGTAGGCAATTTTCCGGTCATTTTGTATGGGAGGGACCCTTTGTTTTAATCCGATCGAAGTAATATTTGGTGGAGGGTCTAATGGGACTTAGCCTTAACGTTTACCAAAATGTTTCCTGGGCGAAAAGTTACAGGCATGTCTTTTTTTTAAGTCTTAATAGGGAGTATAGGAGAATGTTTTGTCGGGGCAGCCTGAGTCTCCGTGTAGGACAGCTATATATTGTTAGAAATAGTTATCCCAATTACCATGGCTCCAATTTAATTACTTCAGGAGCTAGAGCGCCAAATGTAACTATCAAAAAATCTAAATTACACCAAATGTTTTAAGGTCTAGTATATAATCTGCCATCAATGTCTGGCAGGTCTAGCGGTTAGTGCGCGCACCTTCGGTGCACAGGCTCATAAGTTCGAATCTCACCGTGTTCCATGGTGTTTTTCGAACTCACGAGCTTGTGACGGACTATGATCTCACTCAGATGTTAAACGAGTACCCATTTATGGGGATAAATAACACTGCTGAGCGTGATGCTGATCTCATTACCTCAAAAAAAAGCAGATAAGATCTTGGAAATAGGATGTCACTAACACATCCTGCGGCCTTAGTCCAATGCTGGATTGTCGCGCCTGTTATTTATTTATATAATCTGCCAAGAGAAGGTATATGATATAATATATCATTAGAAAGGAAATTTTGTGTAGTTTAAATCGTCCTCAGAACATATTGCTGTAAATATTATAGTTAACAAGATATTGGCGAAAAATCATAATTTCACCCCTTTGCCACCCCCTCCCCCCAAATGTGACGCGCGAAAAAGTCTAACTTTTTACTGCGTAATGCGGTCAGGCCATAGAACAATTTGTCATCAAAAGTCAGCTCTTTTTTTGGATGTTTGGGTTTCATCATTTTTTCAGCTAAAATCACTATACTAATAGTCTTTTCTCTTGAAGTATCGCAGGAAGATCCCAGCCATCATTGGCGTCATATATCGTCAAAATAGTCGAAAATAAACTTCACTTCATACATCACGAGTCGACGTATTGTATCTATAGGACGCATTGAAAGTAAAACACGTGATGGTCAACTGAAGCAAATGCCACTAATCAGTATGGGTGCTTGCACATGGAAAATACAATGTTTTTTTTTTCTCATCAAAAATAATTCGTACATTTGTCGAATTCTCCTTACTATATGAAACAAACGCAAGTCTGATTCTTTACGTATTCACGTTAGTCTTACGCGCTGGGCAGCCACACCACATTTTTGCAGACAATAAAATATTTTTATAAGTGTAGTTTGAAACGTTGTTGTTTGTAAAAATGTCAACATGTCCCCCATCCAGAAATTGGACCGATGTGAAGGCATTCCTCCCCGTTTATTCAAATTTTAATAATCATCTAGACGTAAGATTCGTATGGACTTATTTCGCGGTGTACATTTTTCATTCATCACGAATGATACATCTTTAATTCATTTCGCGTAAGTCATAAATATTTTTCACGAGCGATGCATTAAACATATGTTACATAACATTACATCATCTATATCAGTAACGATTTTGTAGTTTTTATCTGTAATAAATCGCAAAGGCGTGTATAGACAGGGAGACGACGTCATATATTTTTTGCATGAAAACGTGATAAATGACAAAGGTATCTGGACTGACGTGTAGTGCATGAATGATAGGTCACACATGTTTTTGTTTCTTGGGATGAACACTAGTTGTTTTTGCGATAAAGTCTCAAGGATGCGGTTAGGATATTCAGCGTATTACATAAAAGATTGCGATTTCAAACAGTTTGAGCGATTCCTAATTCACAATTCAGAAAAGATCCTAACCGCAGCCGTGCACGCATACGGCTTGCTAATGAAACGAATCTTGACTAAGCGACACTTCTTGAAGTACTTTCGATTTGACTACATCTGTATTCACAGTTTACATCATACAACCATGGAGGTCCAGACGAAAAACTAGGTCCTGTAAATTATGTCTACAAGAAAAATGTTCTTCATTTGAGACCTTTTCGTCAGTACAACGAAAATATGGCGTATCGACATAACGATGTATCAACTATACCAGAGGTTCCTGGCTACGGCATAAGCATACGCCTAATATGCCATGGCGGGGATGTCTACAAGGACTTACGGCGACTTTCTTCTTCCTTGCCTTGTTTTTCATACCGGTCCATGGCGTTGCGTCACTCGTCCTGCGGTGTATGCGCCCGTTCTGGCGGTAATGTCTCAGCCTATTTCTACAGGCAGCTCTATCGTGGATCGTCGAAACCAATGTGTTATTGTTGCCTTTTCATTTGAAAAAGTTGTTCTTCGGTCTGCCTCTGACCTTGGGTCCATCAAGTGGAACTTCCCTTGATTGCGAGGTTCTCCAGGCGGATGGCTTTGAACATGTCAATACCAACCCATTTGTTGGTCTTCGAACTTTTTATTGATTGGACAAGCTGCCTCGGATGTAGCTATGTACTTTTGATGTTGTCCCTTTTGGTTACACCAACTGACATACGGCGACGTTAACGATCCCATATTCGTATGGGCTAACCATACTTGAAAATTGCAGGTTATTTTCAAGAGAGAGAGAAGTCAAGTTGATGCCCGAAAATTGAGATATTGACATTTCATGGATGATGACATTTCCAGTACATGACTACCGTGTAATCTGTTAACTATTTAGGTTTCTCAAAGGACCGGAGATGTAAGGCAATTAAGGCAGAAGTCTCTCAAGCGCAGTAAAAGAAGCGAGGCACACAATTTTCGCCCAACTACCTTCGACAGACTGAGGGAAATTCAGAGCCCGGATAGTATGATGGAGTGTTTGATGAGGGCTTATTAGCCATAGCCGCATTTGCGAAGTAAGTGCCGAAAGCTAGTCCAGTGGCAGTGAATGCGACAAAGCCGGTTGTCTGGTTTTGTCGTAGTAATCCGTCATAATTGGCTCATCATTCTCATCCGGCATCATAAGCAAGAGTGCCCCATCTATCTATCCAGATCGCAGTGGGGTGATGACTGCAAAATAGTGAAAATGGAGGAACTTATAGGCGATTTCTGAGAAGTGTCCTAAATCAGGAATCTCGTACACCCGTCTGTCATGTTAATTTCAGCGTCTATAAAGGTAAAGTGTGAAGGCCGAATATCCCTCGTGCATGAAAGATGGAAAGCAGGAAGATGGCAGCGGCTCCTTGGAAAAAAGGATCATACAAGAGGAAGGATTAGGATGATATCCCTCTGAAGCCACTATGTGAAGAGCAAGATGCTGACGAAGACTATGCCTCTCCCTTTATATCAGTTGGCGGAACTCCTAGTCGGTTATGATTCGCTACAGTCGAACGTTGATGAAAATGCCAAAGTTACTGTTATTGGGTCGGGGACATCTTTTCAATGATGTACTGATTCAGCAGCTGTCTGATATTCTGATCCAAAAACCTTAGATCGAAGAGAGGTTTTAAAGGGCCTAGGGGATCCGCTTTATAACCCTTTTTTATGTATAGGATCAAGAAAATCCTCGATCCTGGCTTGACTGATTGGTGAAAGTTGACAATTCACTTCTGCTTTGATCGCTGACAACTCCTGTTTAAACTTACTGAAAGCATTAGTAGTCTAAGAAAAATGGCATATTTGGTCGGCAAAAATCCTACATCGGAATTTTTTTTGGATTATGGTTGGGAATGGTTCCCAGATTATGGCATTAAAAGTCCCAACCGATCGGGGGTCCTCAACCTTCAAAAAAGGGGGGAAAGGGGGGCATTTTTTCGGTTTTCTGCGATTATTTCAAAAACGGATATGCCTCAACTGAGATGGAATCAGGCTATGCCAAGCAGACTCTGAGTACACTAAATACATATTGTTGAATGATGGGCGATTGCTCAGGTCAGACTCCAGTCTCTTGAAAATTATTGTAGTTTGCTGTGCTGAGGTTCTTTCGGAATAGTTAAGGGTACAGGACAATAACATAGTAGGGAAGCTTCGGGCTCTTGTTTGTTTTACGCAAAATGAATTCTGAACATAAAAAAAAAACAAAATTGTTGGCATAAAAGCTGCTTTGACCTGAAGCGAATCAAAGATGTCTATCGATTACTGAATGTTGACGTAAATATTTCAGAAGTGCAACGTTCGAGGATGAATTTGAATTTGGCAAATTACACACGCTGAAACACTGAGTACAACATGTTAGTGTCAGTTTTCCTTTATTATCATTAGCAAAAGAAAAACTCGACCTACTTTTTTTCCATTTTCAAAACATAAGTTTGATTTTTCAGATTTCTTATAGTCTTATTTCTATTGAGTGCTGGTCAAAATGCATGCCGCCCCAAAAATTTGCCCCGTTAGAGCGGGCGGTGCTAATAATGATACCTTCCAGAAAATGCAGACATAGTACATTAATCGGGTATATTTTACTTAAAAAAAATACATAATGGCTTAAATTTGGTGAAGATGTTGAGCAACGTGCCGTGCCCTAAGTCTAAATCTGAGTTTTCGTATTTGTGGGAGTGGGGGAAGTTATTGTAATTTGCCTACTTATAGGGGAGTTTTGCGTTTTTCCTTAATATCATTCTTACTGGTATTCCTACAGTAAAGTGATGTATAACAGTTTTGTTTCCAATCAAATTGTCTATTCAACGGTACCTAAGCCAATATCGTAGGCCAAATAGTTCCGTTATAATGACCGGTTAAAGGGCAAAATAGCACTAATAATGAGAATATTTGGCCTAAGTAAAACAAGTGATGACTGAAATTTGGTGGAGATGTTAAGAGATACGTCCTAAATCTTTAACTGAGTTTTCGTATTGTTTATGGGAGGGGGTTGCTATAGCAAATTGCCTACTTATAGGTTAAATTTGAGTTTTTGCTTAATATCATTCTTATTGTTGACCCTACAGTAAAATGGTAGAGGTTTGCTTTCCAATCAAATAATCTATTCACCGGTACCTTAACAGTATTAACAGTATTTTCTATACGAATAGTGCATAGGTTTTTGTAGTTAGTTATGCAACTCAAAACACATACATCTTAAAATATCGTAACTATATAAACTATCATAATTTCCAATTAAAATAAAATTTCAAACCAGTGGCAAAGAGGCGAAAATGGTCAGAATATTATGACATGCATTTTATTGCTCGAGTAACTAACTTTAGGGTGCGATTAATTAGAAAGTTCTTACCATTGCGAGGTAGTTGGATCAACATTTGAAAGATACTTTTGTGAGCCTAGGTATGCAGTAAGTTTACAAAAAAAAATGCAAAACCCGTTCTTATTGGTCTACTTGACGTTTGACATTGATTTAAATACCGTTTGATAGATTATTTGATAAGAAATTAAAACTCTATACACCATTTTACTGTAGGGTCAACAATAAGAATGATATTAAGCATAAACGGAAATTTAGCCTATAAGTAGGCAATTTACTATAACTACCTCCCTGATATATACGCAACTTCAGATATAGATTTATAACGCATCCCTTAACGACTCCACCGAATTTCAGTCATTACATGTTTTATCTAAGCAAAATATTCCCATTATTGGTACTACATATTTTCACCTTTAACTGGTAACTATAACGGAACAACTTCACCAAATTCCCCCACCCCCACGAATACGAAAACTCAGTTTTAGATAAAAGACATGTCCCCTAACATCTCCAGCAAATTTCAGCCATTGCGTATTTTTTTTAAGTAAACGGCCGTTTTGTGTCCTTAAATACTGTACTAACATCCAAATAGTGCTGTGTAACTGTATTCAGATCTGAGGTATCCAAAATATTCTTTGTAAAACTTTTTCGTAATTAGTTCATTAGTATTCAAATATGTTCCTCACGAAAGGTGCCACATTTGTTATCTAGTATAGTACTGTTAAATTTTAGTAAAGAAACTAGTAAAACGTAATACTACTTGTATAGGATTAGCGAAAACATTTTTCAAGTTGACACACTTGGAAGCAAGTATGACATTCCCTTCCACAGGCTTATGTTTTCCTAACTGAACCAGTGAACTTTTAGGAGTAATTCATAAGACAACTCAGGATTAAGCAACATTGTCGAAATATATTGCTTCACAGTGAGTAATTTATTCAACGCTCGACCGTAAATAAGGTAGAAACGGTGCTAGTTTAGCAAAGTAATGACTAAACTAAATACTAACTAGCTTCTTCTTTCGAATAAATATTTTCGTCAATTTACGCAAGCCCATAACTAAACAAACAGAAAAACTAATTCGCAAAACTTCCGCATAAGCTCCGGCAATAAGCCTAACAACCTCAGTCATTTTCCCCAAACTAATCCCTGCTGGTTCATTAATTTAAACGATATCAATTTACACCTAAATTGTTTTGTTTACATATACATCCTTCCTTCAACGGTAAATACTCACCTGATATTCATCCTTATAGCGTTGAATGCACTCCGTCATGATACACTCCTTCAGCGATGTTGTCGAAATCACCTTTGGGACATGATCCATAACCGTTTCGGGCTCATAATGCCCATCGTCACTGTCGATGGTGTTGTTGTTTTTGTGTAGCAAAACCGTCATCACGTTGTAATACCGTTTGCAAAAAAAAAAAACATAAGAAAAAACAAGGATACACACACATATTAAAAATTCATTAGCATATCTTCAAGTCGCGCAATGTTGCCAACAAGGACACAAAGTTGTATGAAAGGTGAAAAAGGCAAGCGAGAAAAAAACCAAATGCCCAAGAATCATTGTATCATTGTTGGCAATGATTGTAGACAACGGTATGACACATCATAAAATAAAAAAGTACAAGAGAGTACACACAGCTCCTCTTTACAGCTATCGGTACTTACATCATCTTGCAACCATTCTGGAATATCTGCTCCGCGGAACAATCTAATTCGGCGAGATACGTGTAAACAGTTTTAAACATCCACATAGGAATTCGTGCCGATCCGCCTTCAGCATCCTCTGTCAACAGTTCACACAACATTACCAAGGAATTTACCGGTGTCTATGGACCGTAAAGGAATATTATGAAGGGCGAAAAACGACAATTTAGCGAGTGTGTTGGTATGTGCAGTGTCGCATGGGGAACGGTAAAATAAAGTGATGTCATTTGTGTTGTCATATATTTAAAAAAAAAAGTTGACGGAAGAAAATGTAAATATGAAAAATGATATGATGGTCACAAGAGGATTGGAATAAGTACAAAAATACAGGAGTCCAGGTTAAAAAGCACCAGTCAGTCAGTTCTTTGATCAAATATTTAGTAATTTGGGATCATATCCAATGTTTTTTTCGCACCTTTTGCGGATTCGTTCATTGTATCTATTGAAAATTGATGGAATCTGCATAGGCATGATTCCATACTAAATCGAGTATGTTATAGCAGCAGAACTTATTTTGATTTCGATTCACCCACTTTAGAACTCCTAAGCAGAGACGGCCTTAGCTTTGGCGAGGCCTTGGGCGTCATATTTGTGCTAGGCCTCTTTTTTATTTACTATACATATTTTAATTAATAAGCGCAAAAATGTATTCAACTTTTGAAATAGAATGTAGTGTAGAGCAGTCTGTTTGGTTAATAGCATCCAAAACTTGCAATCTCAGAGCCTACAGTGTTGGCATTTGATTGACAAACTAGGAAGTCTCAGAATCGCATTCTGGCTACCAAAGTAGACTTCGTACTAAGCAGATCAGAGTAATAGCCAATAGAATTCTACGTCGCAATATCCAATAAAGACTTCATATCATCCAGAAAACGAGCCACGAAGTAATAAAAACGTCAATCAAATTCGGCCGCCACCGGTTTAGCGATTGCCTGTAGTATGACCCAAATAGAACATTTTGATGGTGGAGGTAGGTATATTTCAGCCATACTACAGAAAATCGCACGACAATACACGTGTTAGCCGCAGTAAGCGACCGTGTAAAACCCCCCAGCCTCGAAGGATGTGGCTTCAATTAGCTGCCTTATTGCTAGAGTCCCGAGTTGAATTGATGACAATTAATCTGAAGTGGGTCGCCACAAAATGGGAACGCTACTACCTGTCATTTGTAACAAGTCGGCGAATAGCCAAAAAGAGCCTGCGATATGTACGTCGAAAAACCTACGTGGAACCTAACCGAAATTCAGTCGAAGGATGTTCTTACTTAGCGCCGAAGGTTAATATACAGGGTGTCCCGCAACTGGTTAGCCATAGACCAATGGTAGACTCTACAGGATGTTTTAGGAAAAATGTCGCCAAAATTATTGCTCTAGCTTTTACCGTTAAGGAGTAAATGCCTTTTTTGTGATTCTTGTCAAAAAACACGGCTTTTTTCGAAAAACTCCTTTTTTATAGCTTCCACTTTAGCCAAATCAATGCTTTTCATATTCTTCTGAAAGTACTTAAAATTTCCAATAAAAGGACATATCGAACGTTTCGAAGGGTTTCGTATCTTCTGAGATACGACGTTTTGAATTTTGCAAAAATATCGATTTCAATTTTTAATGTCAAAATTAAACCCGAATTTCGTAACGGTACATTGTAGTAGCAAATCTGCAAAGTTGACAAAAGTTGGCGTAGTATCTTAGCTTTCGAACGGCATATAAGAATAAAGCACAGAGTCATCCAGTTTCTGAATAATACGTATGAATGAAAAAAAAACATAGTTTGCAAATGTACCAAACCGACTTCAATCTTGAAAAGGAAGTTAAAATTTTACATCAAGAATAGACTTAGTCGTTATGCATTATGGAAAAATACTTTTCGCTACTGTTGTAGATGCTACTTTACTAATTATAACGTAAGTTTAAACAAATTTGTTTTATGTGTTCAATTATTTGTACGAAGGTTCGCTGTGTACACATTAATAGTATGAGAGTATTTTTCATTTTCATCGCCTAAGGAATAAACATTTTAATTTGTCAGGTATTTATTAGTGTCCTTTTATGTCCTTTTTCAGCGTTTTCCGATCCAATTTTTCCTTAGCAAATTTAATGATAGAATCTTAGATTCTAAAAAAATGAAAAAGGAAGTGGCAACTTGAATTATTCACGTAGTTATGGCTTTGGAAAGATACAGATGATAAGTTACGGGAGACACGAACATTTTCCATTCAAACGCGATTCATTCCGCTGAGAGTCCTTGAAATAAGAAACAAACACCGGATATGTAATGTACTCGGCGTCCCCTTTGAGCATGCCGACCTCCAGTCAAGGATTAAATAGTGTCCTTTTTTGTCCTTTTTGGGACCTTTCCGATGAAATTTATTTTAGCAAAATGGGTTTAGACTCCCACTAATCCAAGAAAAAAATAGCCTGTATTTTTTTCTATTGGAGATGCTTATATAACTGAACTATTTCCACGTAAAAGCAAGATTTCTTCCACTTACGGACTATGTTTTTTTTCCCTTTTACACATATTATTCACAAACTGGATGATTCTGTACTTTATTCGTATATGCCGTTCGAAAGCTTAGGAATTGGGCCAACTTTTGTGAACTTTGCAGATTTGCCACTTTAATGTATCGTTACGAAATTCGGGTTTAATTTTGACATTAAAAGTTGAAATTGACATTTCTGCAAAATTCAAAACGCCGTATCTCGGAAGATACGAAACCGTTCGCAACGTTCGATATGACCTTTTATTGGAAATTTTGTGTACTTTCAGAAGAATATGAAAAACATTGACTTGGCTAAAGTGGAAGCTAGAAAATAGGAGTTTTTTTTTAAAAAGTCGTGTTTTTTTACAAGAATCACAAAAAAGGTAACTGCTCCTTAACGGTAAACGCTAGAGAAATAATTTTGACGACATTTTTCCTAAAACATCCTGTAGAGTCTATTACACTACGGAAAGACAGAGATCTCGCCTCGAATAAGTCTAACCCTGGAGGTGAACTTGCTTGCTAAGACACAAGTCCGTACATTACCGTGTATTGGATGTAGTTTCTGACGGTACGGCTGAATTGCAAGCCATCTCAGTTTCATCAGGGAGTACCAATATCGAAATCTTTAATATTTTTATACCACCTCACTCCAGCTGTTCGTCTGGCTATCAATTTGATATTGGTACTCCCTGATGAAACTGACATGGCTTGCAATTCAGCCGTAATTCACCGAATCTCTTGACACTTCAGTACACTCAATGAAGACTCGCGACGCCAACAATTGTATTAGCTCTCCAGATATAACAATTGTTAGTGCTAGCCTAATCAGTGAAACTTCTTTGGAGACACGTACTGGTCTCCCCTCCGATCACCTCCCAGTCATGTCAGAATTATAAACCAGCCCAGCTGACCTGACTAAGTCAGAAAAATGAATGTTTATCAATCACAAAAAAGCCGATTGGGAAGGTTTCAAAACATTTACTTCAGCAAAGTTCATCGAGCTACCTCTTCCCAGACCGATATAGACCGATAACTATACTGTCTCAATTCTCAAAGATGCTGGAAGCCCTTATCCACCCCACTCTTGTAGCTCATGCTATGCTAGAACCTCATCAACATGGCTTCAGGATGCATAGTACGACCACTGCCCTGGACGCGATCACTAACACGCGTCAGCGATGCGCTAAATCAACGTACTCCGTGCCATAGAACCATCTTTGTGGCAATTGACCTATCAAATGCGTTTTATAAGGTCAATCACTCAATACTTTTAGCAAACCTCCTAAATATACATATTCCTGCACAAGAGCTTCGTTGGATTGTTAATTACCTAGCTGATAGGCAAACCTTCACTGAGTCTCGGGGAAGATGTTCTAAGCTTAGGAAAATCAAATTGGGTGTTCCAGAGGGCAGGGTACTCTACCCCACCCTGTTTAACATATATATGGCAGGTCTTCCAACCAACACCATCGGAAGGCACTGAAGTGATTCGCTATGCTAACGACTCTGCTGTACTCGCCACGGATGATATGCGCCTCCTGATTAATTATTGTTATCTAGCACGATTACAAGCTTTTTTCTAGAGCAGAAATCTCATCGTCAAAATCTTCTGCGAAGTTTCTCACCACCTAGCCAGGGGATTGTCGGTGGCCGGTTGAGGTAGGTATTGGCAACAAACCTGGGGCTAAGAAAAAGAAACCATGCTAGCCACTTATAAAGCGGTCGGTCGAGCAGCGGCTGATTTTGCTGGTCCAATTTGGTTGCATAGTTTATGTAGCACACACTGGAGTAAAATCCAAGTTTGCCAAAATGTTGCGGACAGCCACAGGGTGCCTTCTGATGTCTGCCCAGGATCATTTACATCAGGAGACACATTTGCTGCCAATATGTGACCACGATCGCCTACTTCCAAAACAGAATCTTGTTGGTTGCTATCGAGAGGGTCATTCCAATCGTGAAATCGTGAACCCAATCCCTCCGCCACGTCATATCAAACGTGGTCTACGAGACCTTGAGAGAGAATCTCAGCGCTCCCACCACCAAATTCACCTGAGGAGATTAGGATCCCGAGAGCCACCAGAGTGACTTTAGCTCAGACCCGAACATTCAAAACATATGCTTCTATTGCGCTGGCGCGCCTCATGATGTGGTTCATTTGTTTCAATGCTCAGCTGCGCCCACTGATCTTACCCCTTTATTACTGTGGGAAAAACCCTATCGCAACAGCCACGTTCCTGTCCCTGGAGACCACGGACGAGAACGATGACGAACCATAAATTGAATCCATATAGATGCACAGCGGCTCAAACCTTTCTGTGCCGCTAGAAGAAGGCAATAGAAAGATGAGTAACTCGGGGATGACACACCCATCGGTGGAATGGCATACACATCAAAGTCTGTAGTTACAGCCCCAATGAAAGAGTTTCTGAAAGAGAGAGTACGTGCTCAGGGTGAATAGATCTTCAAAGAGTTTCGCACCATCGTGCTGATGAAATGATCTGAGGTCCAAATATATCGAAGAACCGGTAGCTAAGAGCGCGAAGCTTATTAATGTATTAATTATAAAATATGTATTAAATATAAAAATTATAAAAATCCCAAACGACGATCCCGTAGATGACATACTATCGTCAAGAATGTGTCGCTCTGTAGCCTGGGCGCATAATTTCAGACTCAAACGCCAACTTGAAGTTAGATAATGAAGAGCGCAATGGAAAAGCATAGACGATTTTGTACGACTGTAAGAGAGTCTTTAGCATAAAATAGGGTCAGAAGCCATGAACGGTACTTTGGGTTTAGATTTTAGATAGCGGTGGCTCGCTCTATCCTTGCATACGGGTCTTTGGCCTAGTGGCCAGCACGCATCTATATGGCTGTACTGTAATATAACAAAACTTTCGAAGAGTTAGCAATGCTCTGTATCCAATTCACAGAGATCAACATTTTTTAAAAGCCTTTTTAATTAATTCCCATCTAAAGGTAAGGTATCACATTTTATTGTGGTAATTCGAAGATGGATTTTGACGTTTGTGCCGGAAATGAGTATGGCGGAGTATGTGCCAGTGGCGCAGATAGCTTTTCGGAGAGGGGGGATCATTTTAGAAGATTACTTATATTTTTACGGTTATAAAATGTTGAATTTCAGAATAACAATTTTTATACCCTTCGCTCATAGAGTGAAAGGGTATATAAACTTTGTCATGAAGTTTGTAACGCATTGAAGGAGGCATCTCCGACCATATAAAAAGTATACATATATGATCAGCATGACTTGGGGAGTCGATTGGGCGATGTCCGTCTGTCTGTCCGTCTGTCCGTCTGTTGCAGTGCATTTTTCTCGGCCGCTATAAGAGCTAGAGAGCTGAAATTTTGTACACATGCTTATTATTGTTGCAGGCGGATTGTATGTTTGAATCGCTTAAATCGGACAAGGGGGTCATGGGGCTGCCATACAAACTTAACCCCCCAATTTAGGTTCTTCTGAGATAAACTTTTTTATTTGTGTACCAATTTCAACCTAACTTCGCTCAAATGTGTTTCTATTAATGACACACAACATATGTAAAACTGGATCAAATCCGACCACGGGGTCTTGGGGCTGCCATACAAACCTAGCCCCCCAATTTGAGTTCTTCTAAGAAACACTTTTTTATTTGTGTACCAATTTCAACCAAATTTCACACAAATGTGTCTCTAAAGATAACACAAAATATATGCTACAATGGATCAAATCGGACCATGGAGTCATGAGGCTGCCATACAAACTTAACCCCACAAATTAGGTTCTTCTAAGAAAAACTTTTTATTTGTGCACCAATTTCAACCAAATTTCACACAATTGTATTTCTATTGATGACACAAAACATATGTAAGATTGAATCAAATCGGACCATGGGGTAATAGGGCTGCCATACAAACCAAACCCCCCATATTGGTTCTTCTAAGAAACATTTTTTTACACCAATTTCACAAAACCTTGAATTAATGTGTCTTTATCAAAGCAAATAAAAAGTTTAAAACGAATGGAATCGTACTGTGGGGTCATGCTCCGGCAACCCCAATAAAATTTTCCGAGTAAATATTTTTATTTGCCCACTTATTTCAACCAAGCCCAAAACTTTTGTCAAGACGGAAGAAAAAGAATGAGGAGGGGGATTAAATACAAGTCATAGGTACGCCCGAAAAAACTTTTAGCCCAAGCGAAGGATATCCGAATTTCGGCCGCGCCCGAAATTAGCCTCGGCCCCGGGGGTTGGCGAGCGTAGCGAGCAGGGGGCGAAGCCCCCTAGTTGTATTTATTACACTTCAAATTAGCAGTTATTTTTAACAAATTTTGGTGCAAAGTAGACAGCAATTTTGCTAATGCTATAACTAAACTGAAAAAAACTGAGTCGTGAAAATATTGCATATGTAGATAATTTTGTTTTTTTACGGTGCGTGAATCCACAGTATTCCAATTTTCGTACAAATTCGTGAGTAGATATTTCGAATTTTCTTGTGGGACACCGTAGCAGCTATATATATATATTTGCTATAAATTTCGAGGCCCTAGCTATCAGCTAATTGTTTGAACAGATTACCAAAAAACGTGAGTAGAACCTAAAATTTGGACTGCTAAACATACGCTTATAAAAATCGTAGAAAAGTTTTGATTAACCCAAATTTAATTCTCTAATTTATTTGTGCCTTAATTTAAATCCCAAAAACCTCGTTTCAAACACTGTGGACATGCTTTATTTTCTGGTACAGACTACTTCCTTTTCCATTTCAGATAGTAGAAAGTTGTGAAAGAAAATCGGTCAAATCTCCGATATTGGTCAAATATTTTACAGTTAAGTTGATTTCCGGTACAGTTTAGCAGATTAAGCTTCGGAAATTTAAAACTTACAAACATTTTTTCGTATGGATTGTTTGCTTTTTGTTGCCAAAAGCTCTTTCTACATTTTTCCTTTTTTTTATATCTTCGCGAAACCCCTGGGAGATCCTAACGGAACCCTAGGGTACTGCGGAACTCCGTTTGTTAATTTGTTTTCGAATTACTGCTTGCATAAGACAATATATCTTTCAATTTTGGAAATTTCTACAATTTTTTTATAGAAGATTTAGTTAAAAAAAATTAAATTAATCCTTGTTATAGCTTTGAGAGTTCTTCGTATTAAATTTAATAAAATTGCGAACAACTAGAGAAAGTCAAGATTTGCTTTGCCCTGCTATGCTATATACGATAAAACCTTTCATAACATTGGATGATTCTAAAATCCTGTGCTGTAGTGTTTCTGTTATATCGATACGCTTCTATTATACAATAGAAATGTGAGGAAGTGCTAAATTATCTATTGCAGTTCTGCAAATGGTTTCACGTTTTTATGAAACACTACACACGTTGAATAATTCCAGCGAAAAGGTTGCTTTTGCTTTGTTTTACGTACCTAAAGTAATAATAAAAAATGTGTGACCGAAAGGGGGGGATTGATCCCCTTGATCCCCCCCCTTATCTACGCCACTGTATGTGCAAATTCCGATCTCCTCCCAAAAGGTTGCTAATTTTGAATGGCGATACATGATGACGTGTGCTATATAATAATGTACAGTGCTCTGACGTAACCACTAAAATATCGACATATCCGTTTACGGGATATGGACAAATAAGGGACTACGCTGCCAGATTTGAGCATCCCTTGCGCATTGCCGCAGCTACATAAATGTAGATAAGAGAGAATCTATCTCTGACTGGCTTTCATTGAGAATACCCGGCTACCTATTTATGAATCCGTGTTCAGTACGAGGCATCCCAACAAACCATATTTCCGAGTGACGGAATTCTTTTCGGATTTCCACCACTTTTCCAGGACTAATTCCGAGACGGCACTAACACACGCAAACCGATGTCGATTTTTTTTTACGAGTATGCACTTTGTGTAAAACGTGGAAGCCGTCTCGGAATTGTTTCGGAAAAGTATGCATTTTTCCGAACAAAATCTGAGGCCGTTAAGGCTTGGATTCCAACTATATTATTATTGTTTATATATGACACAATATGACAGGTAATATATGGGGCAAATTACGAACGTTGTCCCGTATAGTCTGTGTGGTGTAGTAGGTATGGCGTTAGTCTTCAAATCATAGAGTCTCGGGATCGAATCCCACTGTAGGCAGGTAATTTATTATGCATTTTTAGAGCGTAAAGAGGTAAATGAAATGTCGCCAACACCTATAGAGAGGTAAATGCTAGTTAAACAAAACTCATTTATGAGTTAAATGTTCTGTGAAAATTGTGTTTTATTTTTATCCTAAAAATATCATAAAAAAATATTGTGTTCATCCATTTGGATAAAACAATATTTTATCCAAACGGAGGGACCTTATTCGACAATTTTCGGAGTTAAATTCACACCGGATTTTTTGCTGTGAAAGATCCCATATTCCGAAAGAATTCTCTCGGAATGGTTTGTTGGGGCTGTAACGATAACTGTGCAGAAAAGTGTCGGAAATGTCTCTGCATTTTCCAAATGCATCATTTGAATGTATTAGTGCTCTCGGAAATGCTGAGACACTTTTCATATGACGAACCGTCAGTATTCCGAGAGTTTAAGTCTTGGATTCCGACTCGGAATATGGAAAATAGTTCCAGTATTCCGAAAGAATTCCCTCGGAATGGTTTGTTGGGATGATTGCCTCAAACTCGGCACAGGTTTGTTCTAGCGATACCTTTGCCCACAACCCTTTATTAAATAGGAGGCGCTCGCCCTTCAATTCGACTCGGTTTTGTTGGCTGTATGTTGTAGATACATTTCCGTATGCAACTCATTACAAAAATGCTTTGAACTCCGCACGGGTTTCTTCCGATAAATTTGCAAAAACAAACAAAACTACGAACGGGTCTGTATGTAAATACGCTGCACGGCTCTGTCCAGAATGCGCGTATTGAAAGTTGGGCAAAACCTTCCTTGAGAGCTTGCAGGATGCAGCGGACCAAAAAAAAGTCAGCGTTTTATGCGCTAATTGGTCTTTTGGGAAATATCGTGACATTTGCCACTTCAACCAACCAACCTAACAGCTTTAATGTTAAACATTTGGCACGTGGAATCAAAAGCCGAATAAATACCAAACAAAATCCAACATTTGAATTAAAATTCAAAGGAAGTATGTATGTATGTATGTATAATTCCCACAAAAATAAAAATGTCCGAAACAGAATTGCTCAGTTACACCTTTTGGCGAGTTCTGAAAAAGATATCCTCATCAGTTATCACCATCGTGTTAAAAATAGCACAATATTTCTTGGGAAATTTATCTGCTAGGAAAACCGACGAATATTTTCTTTTTATTATGTTCCTTGTAAGACTTGTAACGAAAGAACCAAAGAACAAGAAGTTCAGTACTTTTTTCACTTTAAATGCTTAAAGCATTTAAAGCGAACTGACGTGTACATAATATTTCGAGTGGGAATTTCATAAACTTTTATCGAATTTTAAGGCTTTGGAGTTTTGTTTTATTGTCTTCATCATTCACAAATTTGCATTCAGCTGAAATTCCTGAAGCAATTCAGAAAAGATTAAAGGTACGTGTTCGCAGAGACAATTCATGTGATGATCGCTCAGCGATCGCATTTAACTATCGGTTCTTAAGGTACGTTGTCCTCGACACGACTGCATCGGCTCTAGCGACAGCGACTCGCTCATTTTATATAAAAACTCGTTTTTAGAATGAGAGAAAAATGCGTTTTTATATGAAATGAGCGAGTCGCTGTCGCTAGAGCCGATGCAGTCGTGTCGAGGACAACGTACCTTTAGCATTTTTTGCGTATATTTTGTATACCGATATGTTCCTTTAGGCCATAGTTGAAACAAGGAATGTCGCCACATTAAAAAAAAATTGTAAATAGGGCTCGGAATTGGATGTTGAACTACGATCGCGGAGCGATCATCTCATGAGTCGTCTCTACGAACACAAACCTTAAAGGTACGTGTTCGTAGAGACAATTCATGTGATGATCGCTCAGCGATCGTAGTTTGGCATCCAATTTCGAGCCGTATTTAAATATTTTTTTAATGGTTATACTTTCCTAGTATCGACTATGGACTAAAGGAACATGTCTGGATAGAAAATATACCCATATTGTGCTCAAAACCGGTGGTTTAACTTCGATCGCTGAGCGATGATCCCATGAGTCGTCTCTACGAACACAAACCTTAAATAGTGCTTTTCTAACCTAAACTAGCATTCTTCGGGGTTACAAGCGTCTAGCCATAAATGTTTGCTCGCTGTCGCCTGTGGAACTATTGGTTCAAACCAGTGTTGCGCTTAATTGGTAAAATTTCATCGAACAATAATCACAAAAATGTCTGAAATCGGCGGAAGGATGAACATGGTTTTTCTCTGTGACAATGTTCGATTGAAAACATTCTTGGAACTAGAAAAATGCGTAGAGCTTTTACTGAATGTTAACATGTATCTTAAGGTGACCAGATGTACACCATTTCGCTGTACACTACAACATTTAGACCTGTCCTACAGCGTTGAGTAGCGTACAGCCAAATGTACAGCATTCTCGACCTAAACCAGTGGAATTTCATGCGCTAGAAAATAAGTCCTTCGGCCTGTATTATGTAGTGATAGTGATCCAACTTACACTTTTTCTATGAAGAACGATAGAAAAAATCTGCGCACACTAGGAGCTGACTTTTTAGAAGGCGGCCACTGCACCCCAAGCAATTTGCCCTTTATCCCTAATCGGAAAATCTATGAATAAAAGCTGGCATGTCAGCTATAGACACGGAATGGGACAGTGTGTGTTTTTTCACATTGAAGGCGCTTTTCAGAATAAGTGCTTCGAGTTCACTAGAATGATACTGAAAAGCAAAGGGACGAAAGACTTCCTATAGGTGCAAACCTATGTCTTTTTCACATTGAAGTCGCTTTTCAGAATAAGTAAGTTCACTAGAATGATGCTGAAAAGCAAAGGGACGACATTGGAAAGACTTCCTATAGGTGCAACCCATGCTCAATTACATTGAGATAGTCTGTAGTCTCAAAACTAGCATAAGCATTGAAAATTGAACTCGGACCAGCAGCAGTTTACTTAGTATACCATCAGAATTTCAATTCCTTTAATCTTCCTCTGCTTCTTAATAATTTTTAATGTAGCAAAAAACGACAAAATTGATTAAAAACATTCTATTCCTCTGCTTCGATTCAGAAAAAACTATCTCTATCCGTACCTATACAGCTACAGCACTGTGACTGACTAAACAACAATTCGTGGAACAACATCCTTTCTTTTAGATATCCGAATTCAGCGTAAAATACTTAATTACTTTAATATTTCCAAAAGTAAATATTGTCGCTATTACCCTAATCCTAAGTACAGAGGCAGTGATTGCCCTAACCCTAAGTACAGAAGTTGCCTTTGCGAGTATAACAGCGATCATAATAAGCCCTGCGAGAACTATAATCACCGAACGTCTCTATGCCGGATTAGTCTAAAGTTATGACTGAGTTTGCTATAAAGCGATGCTCTGGAGGCAGCAAATAGATCTTCGCCGTGGTAATTTCACGCATGCATGCAAAATAAATTTAGGGTTATTGGAAACTTTTTCCCACTTCTTGAAACTTCTGTAACATATTTTACAGATTTTTTCGGCAATGTGCCAATTGAGTTTTCGCCATTCTTCGGCAGGGTAGTTTCCTCTAAATCTCACGTTTCAGCACTTTGGATAGGGCAAAAATGAAAAGGAAAAAATAATTCTTATTAAACATTTGAAGGCTTTCTCATCGATTAGTTGCCTTACTCAAAAATGATTCCATGGAGACGAACACTATTATTTTCAAAAATCGCGCGATACTTGATATTTTCCTACAGACTTCTTACTAGCTTAACCGCAGTTAACTTCTCTAAAACTGTCCCATGAATAGATGCACATTTCGCACAATAGTCCCAATAGTTCTAATGATTTATTGCAAAATTTAAAGAGCTAATTCTAATCGATTTCGAATTCTCTAAGCTAATCATTTCAACTGAGGATTGATTTCTAGAGGTCAGCAAATAGTTACAACGTGTGTGTTATCCTTTTACTAATATCTAAATTTCTACAATAATTTCCCGCTTTTTTTGAGTGCCCCTTTTTTTTTCAAACTACGCCCATGTGAATAGGCCCTTCCAGGAAAATTTAGCAGTTCGATACTACAGTACGTTACGTTGGTTTGAAGGAATTGGCCGTCAGAATTTTCTTTTTGTATGTATGCTCCTTGTATGTACCATTGCGAATGTTGCGAAAATCTGAGGAGGGGCATGTTTTGGCCAATTATTGTTTGTATGTACAACATTGCTCCCACAGGGATCTGGTCACCTTAGTGATAAAAACCTAGTAAAACTTTCGTAGGGCCGTTGCAGATATTATTCCTAATCTCAAGTATCTTTATATTCAGATAGTCAAAAATCATCATTGAGCTTTTTCTCCTTAGACAACAGAGCTTTCGTGGAGAGTGTATTAAGCTTGAAATGAATGCAATTTACTGGACAATCAATTGTTTTTATGAAATATTTTCGAAAAATATCACTGTCTAGTTTTTGAATCTGAAAAGAGTAGAATATTTTTACAGGGTTATCCATTTGACGATGGGAAAGTACAGCCCTTCCATCTGACAACTGTCAATTGTAAACGTGAACCAAAATAGTACTTGTTTAGTTGAATGTGGTGTAGTGTTTCACATATAATGGTATCTTCCAAACATAAAAATTAAATTAAAAAATATCTTGTGTGTGTGTGTTTTTTTAACTTCACTTTGTAAAAATGGACCACCCATTATTTCGCAACCTAATACATACTAGGCTAGACCTACGAGTATTCTAGAAATAAAAAATAATAATTACTGAACAACTAAAATTATGGTCTAAAACGTCTATATATATGACAAAACCTGACAAACACTTTAAACTAAGACAAAACAATTCACATTTCAAACTTACCTCATTTATGGAACCAACCATAATAGCAAAAACTTTAAGCCAGTGTATTAGAGGCCAATTTAGCATCCGACATAGTGACAAATACTTCAGAAGTTCATCCTGTTTTCAAGGAAAAACAGAGAACAAAAAGAAAAATATTTGACTTGACCTTACTCGCGTAGATATGAGCACGTGAACAAAGAACAGAAAAAAAGCAAACAAAAATAACAACAAAGAGCATTGTTAAAAAGGACATTTTTTTAAGTATTTGTTGCTGTTGTTTTTTGTTATCCATACACAGATTTGCACTCCACACTGTAAAGAGTGAGCAAATAAATGCTTCACAGTCTAGGCAAACAAAGTGCAGAACAACAAAACTAAAAAAAATTTTCTCTCTCCTTCTGAGTCTTATACCGACTAAATAGAAAAACAACTGGATTATACCTCTGGCAGACACAGGCCTTCCCATTTTTTCTGTAGCGTTTCTCGACTAATGAAGAATCCTTTTCCGACCTTTTTTTTTTGTTATTTGGTCCCCATCGTCGGAGTGTGGTTGGTCGTGGCCGTTTTTTGTATTATTTGAACATTTTCGACGTAGTCATCATCATCATTACCATTATCGTTGTTGTCGCCGTCGTCGTCGTCGTTGTAGTTGAACGTTCACAACGTCGTTGTCGGCGTCCAAAATGCAAAACCCCCAAATCCGTAGCGTAACAATCATTTTGGCCAAACAGATTCCAAATCCGCGCGCACATAACCCAAAAAAAGAGAAGAATCAAAAGAATGGAATTCAGTAAGAATGAACGGAAAAAATGGCAAAAAAGGAGAATACATACAACAAAAAAGGAAATCTTTTTTTTTTAAGAGAGAGTGGAATTTTTTTTTCCTTTCTAAGCTCAAAAGTAGTAGTAGTGAATGGAATGAATTTTAATCCGAAAATAATTGCAACTGATAAAGATGGAATTTTTTTCGGGATTGAGCTGCGAGTGTGTACACAGTTTGTGTGGTAATAATAGGCGGAAAAGTATGACAAAGGAAAAATATTTCCCGGAATATTAAATTAGGAGCATTTTTTATTCGAAATCTCTGATTTATTTTTACGTGTATAGGTGACTTCGTTGTTAGAATTCAGATTATGTTTATCAGCGAAAAATATATTGCGTTTCTTTGACATTGCTGTAGATAAATAGCAGCAACTTCAATTGGACATATTGTGAACGCAGGAATCAGGGGAGGAGACGAAGGATTAGCAGGCAAGTTAGAAAAAGAAGAATTAGCGGGAGTAAAAGAATTTAACAAACAACACACCGGTTTCTGCTGGCGTGTTGGCTGTAGAGTCGTCAAACACGAAGTTCAAGGGCGAACTAGAGGAAGATATTAATGATCGTATATTGGACCAAAATGTCTTCACTTGATTATACGCCAGGAAATTTGAACAAAAATTTGGCCAAACTTCGGAAAAATTAAGGGAAAGCTGGATTGTTGCATATGCCTTCCTTTCAAGGTCCTAAACAAGACCCTAAAAGTCCCCGTCTCTACGAGTGCCGCTAGCGGTGCTACAGAGGGTCAAAGACCCTCGAAAACAGGTTTTTCTGAATATGTATCTCGAAAACGGTTATACACAAAAAAGTCGTGTAAGGCAAATTTGAAGCTCTTGTGCTTTTTCAATAAACAATGGAAATACCGAATACGTTCGGGTACTCCTAACGGTGCCAGGAGCTCTAACGGTATTTTTAACAATGTTTCACAAAAATCTTTATAACGGTAACTCGTACTAAAAGCTTTTGTATGGAGAATTTGTAGTCTATGTAGTTTTGAATAAAGCGGTCAAATTTCATATCAATACGTGCAGCCTTAAGGGCGCTATGGGGGTTCAAACCTTAAAAAAGGTGTTTTTTGGGGTTTTTTCGTGAATGGCGCTAAGACGGGGAGGGTGCTCTCTGGTCTTATGGGATAAGTTTGTAGCTTATGTAACTGTTAGTAAGACGCCAAAAGTCCCCAAAGATGGGGGCCCCCCTAACGAAGTTATGAGGGTCCAAAGATTCAATTAAGCAGTTTTTGGGGAATATCTCTATAACGGTAACGTCCACGGAAAACTGTTATATGGCAAATTTGGAGCTTATACAACGCTCAACTAAATTATCCGAATTTTATATCGATGCGGCCAATGCTAAGGGCACTATGAGGGTCTGAACCGTACAATAACGGTATTTTTCAGTTTTTCGTGAATTTCTTCAAAACGGGAACGCATTCGGGAGGGAGGCCTATAACAATTTGTTGCTTCTGTAACCTCAACTTAAAATGCCAAAACAACTCATCTATGCGAGCACCCCCAGCGAAGCTATGAGGGGTCAAAGTTAAACAAAAAACCGCTTTTCGGATTTTTTTTTAATAACGGTATCCTCTTGAGAGAACCAATATTAGATAAATTTGTAGCTCATGTGGCTGTTAGAAAGGGGCCAAAAGTCCTCAACGATGGAAACCCCCGAAGGGAAGTTATGAGGGTCCAAACATACAAAAATGCGACCTTAGCATTGCGCGCATCAATCTGAAATTCGAATATTTAATTAAGCGTTGTATAAGCTACAAATTCGCCATATAACAGTTTTCGGTGCACGTTACCGTTATAGAGATATTCCCAAAAAACTGCATTTTTGTATGTTTGGACCCTCATAACTTCCCTTCGGGGGTTTCCTTCGTTGAGGACTTTTGGCCCCTTACTAACAGCCACATGAGCTACAAATTTATCTAATATTGGTTCTCTCGAGAGGATACCGTTATTAAAAAAAATCCGTAAAGCGGTTTTTTGTTTAACTTTGAGCCCTCATAGCTTCGCTGGGGGTGCTCGCATAGATGAGTTGTTTTGGCATTTTAAGTTGAGGTTACAGAAGCAACAAATTGTTATAGGCCTCCCTCCCGAATGCGTTCCCGTTTTGAAGAAATTCACGAAAAACCGAAAAATACCGTTATTGTACGGTTCAGACCCTCATAGTGCCCTTAGCATTGCCCGCATCGATCTAAAATTCGGATAATTTAGTTGAGCGTTGTATAAGCTACAAATTTGCCATATAACAGTTTTCCGAGGACGTTACCGTTATAGAGATATTCCCCAAAAACTGCTTAATTGAATCTTTAGACCCTCATAACTTCGTTAGGGGGCCCCCATCTTTGGGGACTTTTGGCGTCTTACTAACAGTTACATAAGCTACAAACTTCTCCCATAAGACCAGAGAGCACCCTCCCCGTCTTAGCGCCATTCACGAAAAACCCCAAAAAACACCTTTTTATAAGGTTTGAACCCCCATAGCGCCCTTAAGGCTGCACGTATTGATATGAAATTTGACCGCTTTATTCAAAACTACATAGACTACAAATTTTCCCTTCAAAAGCCTTTTAGTACGAGTTACCGTTATAGAGATTTTTGTGAAACATTGTTAAAAATACCGTTAGACCTCCTGGCACCGTTAGGAGTACCCGAACGTATTCGGTATTTCCATTGTTTATTGAAAAAGCACAAGAGCTTCAAATTTGCCATACACACAATTTTTGTGTATACTACCGTTATCGAGATATTCAGAAAAACCTGTTTTCGAGGGTCTTTGACCCTCTGTAGCACCGCTAGCTAGCTAGACTTTTAGGGTCTTGTTTAGGACCTCGAAAGGAATGCTCATGCAAAAATCCAGCTTTCCCTTAATTTTTCCGAAGTGAAATGCCAATTTTCCTGGGGTATTAGCCGCAAGAGACATTTCAATATTTAAATAGTAATTTTTCATTGCGGTATGCGTCATAAGTTTAGCTTCAGCACGAGAACGTTTGAAGTTAGAGAGAATAAGGGAAGAAGGTGAACAGTTAAATTATGCTTATATGACGCCAAAGGAAGTGCAAGTTCAATACAGAAGGGAGAATGATGAGGGTCAGGATCCACGCAATTATATGGATAGGGCGAAAGAGATACGCAGGGTGGTAAAAAATGATGCAAGACCAAGTCGAGAAACCGATCATTTGAATTCCAGACAAAGCTTTTTTTCGGTTTGACCGGGGCTGTGAAATCTTCGAAAGAAGTAAGCACGCCCATTTTATGCCGTTACTTCCCAGCACGATTCGCCCGACTTGGACACGTCTGCGTACTAAAATACAGCCAAAGGCCACGACCGAACTATTGAGTGGAGCACATGGTACGGGCACTCAGGCCACTGACTCGACCCATTGTACCCTTCCGTTGCGGTTCCGTTAGGCGCTGTTTTGTCTGCGATTGATGCACGATTTCGTGAAGCGTAGCACATTCCTAAGAGGAAGTGAGAACGCCTCCCTTTCGTCGATCAAGTAATCGCCAATATACCTCATCCTTGACATTGACATTGCCCTCCTCTTCACTTCCATATCAAGTGGTGGTAAATTTAGGAGGGCCTCCAGTGCCGCGGACGGTGTGGTTTTTATTGCCCAGTGATGCTTATGCAGCCCATTCTCTGCACATGGGTCAGCAGCTTCTTACTGTCCAAGTCCACCCCTAGATATTTGACTGTAGGAGATAGATGAAGTTTGACACCGTGTAGCCTGGGTAAGGTGAAGTTTTCCCAATTTCGGTTTCTGGTAAACATAACCAAGACAGTCTTCTCGGCGTTTACTGATAACCCATTTTGCTTACTTCATCTATCGATTAGCCGTAGTGTCGATTGCATTCGGTCGCCGATTGTGTCCACAGATTTACCTTTGACTATTACAGCAAGGTCATCTGCATAAGCTTCTGTAAACACTCTGTTATTATCTAAAGTCCGGCGCAGAGTGTCCATCACAAGGAGCCACATCAGACGAGAGAAAACTCCGCCCTGAGGGCACCCTTTGGTACACCCTGCTTCGATGGTCTTTGATCCAACTGTTATAAGGATATTCCTTTAAGTAAGCATGTTACCCATCCACCCTATCAGCAAAGGGTCGATTCTATGCTGGCTTGACGCATCACAGATGCTGGTGAATGAGGAGTTATAAGCAAAAAAACGGAAAAACTCCGAAAAGTTTGTTTTTTCTTCGCGATTTTCACCCTGTTCCGCAACGAAATGTTGCTCCCCCGTAAGGATGAGGATAAAGGTTGAAAGGCTCCGGCCGATTCCTATATCCTTTTCAGTTGTGGCATAACTGCGGACCCTTAGCTATGCAGGAGGAGCACTCCAGGAAACAAAATGGCATAGTAGCGAGATTGATGACCCAAATTCGTACACAATTTTCACAAGTGGAAAACCTTCGGGCCACAGGGAGTTTGGAGTTCATTGTAAACAATCAACTTAAGCCGAGCGGCTGTGTGCGATTCGCATTAAAACCCGGTTCTTCAATATCTGGCTCATAAACGCGCATGCCCCCACCGAAGTCAGTGAAGACGCGGTTAAAGACAAGTTCTATCACCGCCTAGAAAATCTCCTCGATTCACTTCAATCAAACGATGTCAAATTGCTGCTAGGGGATTTTAACTCCAAAGTCGGAAACGAAAGTTGGCATAGGGGGATTACTGGAGAGTACAGCCTCCATGAAGACTGTTACAACAATGACCAACGACTAATAGACCTGGCGACCAGCAGAAATATGGTCATTAGCTCTACATGTTTTCCGCATCGTCGCATTCACAGGCAGACCTGGAGATCTCCAGATCAACATACCGTCAACCAAATTGACCACGTCCTTGTCTGCAAGAGATTGGCATAGAGCATAATGGATGTTCGGTTCTATCGTGGAGCAAATATTGACTCTGACCACTATATGGTGAATGCGACTTATAGGTGCAGAATTTCTTCGGTGCATCATTCGAGGTTCAACCCGGCAAAAATTTTTGCGGTTGACAAATTGTTGGATGATGCCACGGTGGTCACTAATACGATTGCCCTTGAGGAGAAGCTGACACCCTTGCTAAATAACATCAGCAACAAAGGCGCCCTTGAGATCTGGGATACACTCAAAGACACCATCAAAGGGGAGGTTGTGGGATACAAAGCCCGGCGAGCTCGAAATGAATGGTTTGATGAAGAATGTCAAAATGCGGTAGATGCTAAAAACGAGGCATATCGCCAATAGACTGAACGCGCAACTAGAGCCAAAAAAAAACAAAATATGACGAGCTTCGACGATTTTCGAATAGGTTAATTAGGCGTAAGAAACGTAAGCATCTTGACGAGCAGTTGATGCAAATAAACCAAAGACTAGTTAGTAGGAACAGTAGACAAGCGTACAAGCTGATTAATTCATTTAAAAGTGAATACCAACCCAGGACCAGCCTCTGTAAGGATAAGGATGACAATATCATTAGCGACACCGATAGCGTTGATAAACGCTGGGCCTCACATTTTGAAGAGCTCCTCAATGTTCAACCGAACAACCCCACACAAGAAACTCCGAAGCTGATGGCTGAAACAGGCCCTCCCGTTCAACCCCCAACAGTAGAAGAAGTTGATCTCGCCATGCAAGCACTAAAACATAATAAAGCCCCGGGCGCTGACGAGATTTCAGCTGAACTGCTGAAGCTTATCGTTAAAGTATGGAACGACGAAATAATCCCGGAAGATTGGCGTAAAAGTATCATTTGCCCAATCCACAAAAAAGGGGATAAGTTGAAATGTGAGAACTACAGAGGCATCTCATTAGTTTGTACGACTTATAAGATTTTATCTAAGATTCTGGAAAATAGAATTAATCCATACGCAGAAGAAATCATTGGCGAGTACCAAGGCGGCTTTAGACCTGGTCGTTCGACGACAGATCAGCTTTTTACAGTGAAGCTTTTACTCCAGAAGTGCTGGGAATATAACATCGACGTATAAAGAAATTTGTTGACTTCAAGCAGGCATACGACAGTATCGATGAAGCGAACTGTACAACATTCTGCTGCATTTTGGTATACCGGCTAAGCTAGTGCGACTCATAAGGATGACGATGACTAATACCGTCTCGCAGGTCAGAGTTCAGAACAGAGTCACTGACCTTTTTGAAACTCGTACTGGAGTCAAGCAAGTACGGGCTGGCGCCGACGCTCTTCAACCTGGCTGTGGAGTATGTGATTCGAGCCATGAATCTGGACAGCAGCGGAACGCTACTCATTAAATCGACTCAACTAGTAGCCTACGCCGACGACATCAACATCATGTCTCGAAGATTGGGTGATGCAGAAAGCCTTCTGCATAGTCTCAATAACGCCGCCAAAGAAGTTGGGCTACATATCAGTGAATCTAAAACCAAGGTCATGATGCAATCAAAAACTAGAACGCCAGTAAATTCTAGCATCACAGTGGGGGACCTCAATATAGAATATGTAGACAACTTCACTTACCTGGGTTGCAATTTGTCAAACGATTTATTGAAACGCCAACGAAACAGATGAGACGGATACAACTAGCTAATAAGTGTTACTTTGCGGACCTCCAAATTATGAATTCGAAGCTGGTGCACAGGAACACGAAGCTCCACGTGTATAAAACCATCATCCGACCTGTGCTATGCTATGGCTGCGAGGCATGGACCCTAACCCAAAACTCTGAACACCTGTTGGACACATTCGAGCGAAAGGTTCTTCGGGGCCGTTCGTGAACGAGGATGAACGACGATCGCATGCCCAAAAAGGTGATGAACGCGCAACGAGTGGACGGAGCCAGATTGCGTGGACGACCGAGAGCCCGATGGGAGCATTCTGTATGTGAGGACGCCCACCAGATGCTAGGCTTTCGGAACTGGAGGACAAGGTCGCCTGACTGCGACAATTGGAGGTTTTCAATCCAGGCGGCCAAGGCCCGACGGCGGGCTATCGTGCCATAAAGAAGAAGAAGAAGTCGTTAGATATTACCTCAGGCCAGCAAATTCGTAGGATGCGTCGTAGGCACTGAATCACGAAAATTTGCAGTTTGGTGGTATTGTTATTGGTCACCTTCCACGTGGAACGCCCATATAAAAGCACAGATTTTACATTGCTTTCGAAGATCCGGAGTTTTGTATTTCTGGAGATGTTGTGGTTTTGCCAGAGATGATTCAAACTGAAAAATACTGCTCGGGCTTTATTTATGCGCGACTCTACATCGGCATCAGCCCCACCATCCGCAGTCACTACGCTTCCAAGGTAAGTAAAGGTGCTCGACTTTTTCTATCGGTTGTCCGGAGATTGAAATGGTGTTTTGCCCTCCTGATGACAAGCTCATGTATTTAGTCTTAGCGGCATTAATTTTTAAGGCAGCACTTCGCCTTTCACGATTGAAAGCATTCGTCATTTGAGCCAGATGATCTCTGGTGTGTTTAAGAGAAGGCAAATGTCGTCGGCGTAGTCCAGGTGCTGAAGGTAATCGAATAATTTCCACCTGATGCCCTTACTTTTAAGGTCGCGTCGAGAATCGCAGATTACGTCGTTGATGGTAGTAAGGAACAGCATTGGTGATAAAATACAGCCTTGTCTGACTCCAATTTTCACCTCAAAAGGACTGGACAATTCACCCTTGTGCAAGACATGACATGGGACCCCCTTATAGGATTCCTTTATGATGGAAATAAGTTTCTCTGGTATGAGTCTCCTACGTAAGGCTGTCCTGATATAAGCCCGGTCAACGCTGTTAAAAGCCTTCTCGAAGTCAATGAACATAAGATGTAATGGGGATTGTTCAATTATAATTCGGAAGGTGTTGATATGATCGCTACATGAAAAACCCTCACGAAAACCAGCTTGCTCATTGTTCAGAGTGCGGTCGATCGTTGTCTTGATCTGGTCTAAGATTATTTTGGCCATCAGTTTAGAGACTGCAGGGAGGAGACACATTCCACGCCAATTATTGCAATCCTTGAGATTTCCTTTCTTAGGGACTTTAACAATGACGCCCTTCTTCCATTCTTGAGGGAGAGTCTCGGTTGTCCAACACTTTTGGATCAGGGGCAGAAGAATATCCAAACAACATAAGAAACAAACAAAAAATTGTCTCCACCACATTTTGCAACCTGATGATATAGATAATGATATAGAAACATAAAATTCTCCTCAAAAAGTTTGTTTCCAACTCCTTCGAAACGGCTGGACCGGTTTTTATGAAATTTTGTATATATCCTTACTAGGTATGGGCATCGGTCTTAAACTATATTTCATGCCCCGAAGTGCACCCCCCCTCTTCTGTTTATCGTTAATTTAGTATTTTGTACAGTAAGCGATTAAGAATACTCGATTCATTCGCTTTAAATTTTTATACGTGTACTAAATGAAATCGAACCGGCTTAAGGATATGATAGAAATATGGTGATATGACGCAATGTAATGGAGCCATAATTATATATTAAAATTAAATACATACGTCATCAACTGTTAAATACATAAACAACACTGCTTAACACTATTGAGCATTCTGTCTAAAATTTGTAGTAGGGTAGGCTACAGTGGTAGGTAGGACATAGAACACTTGATGACGTCACTTCCAGTACAGGAAAAACTCTTAGGATTATCCTGACGATAAACTGCTTTGTTTTAAACAGAAGTTTGGACACATAACGGATTGTTATACCCTTCGCTCATAGAGTGAAAGTGCCATGAAGTTTGTAACGCATTGAAGGAAGCATATCCGACCATATAAAAAGTATACATATATGATCAGCATGACTTGGGGAGTCGATTGGGCGATGTCAGTCTGTCTGTCTGTCTGTCCGTCTGTTGCAACGCGTTTTACTCCGCCAATTTAAAAGCTATGAAGCAAAAATTTTGCACAAATGCTTGTTTTTGCTGCAGGCAGTTTGCATGTTTGAATCGGTAAAATCGAACAATGGGGTCATGGGGCTGCCATACAAACCCAACTTCCCAAATTAGGTTCTTATAAGAAACATTTTGTACGCCAATTTCACAAAACCTTGAATTAGTATGTCTATCAAAGCAACTAAAAAGGTCAAAACAAGTGGAGTCGTACTATGGGGGCATGCTCCCGCATCCCCCAATAAAATTTTCTGAGTATGTAAATATTTTTATTTGCCCAATTATTCCAACCTAACCCCACACAAATATTGTTTTGCCGACACAACGGAACTTTTGTGAAGACAGAAGTAAAAGAATGGGGGGGGGGGGATTAAATGCAAGGGACGCCCGAAAAAACTTTTAGCCCGAGGGGAGCGAAGGGTATTAAAATTTCGGCCGCGCTCGAAATTAGCCTCGGTCTCGTTTTTTGTTTTATCCGTCTTACGCTGAAGAAGGCTTATAGACCGACAAAACTTTTGAGAGTCTCAAAGGAAGTGGCGGTAAATCTAAATTCCATTTTGCATGTATGGAATATTTAGTTGTCATTGGATCAAATACAGTGTAACTCAGATAAATCTGACTACGTTTTTGCGTACATATATCCTGGATGTTGACCACAGCAATTTCACAACCAACTTCGTACTACTTCGGAAATCCGTCGATATCACCGCAATCCTCCGGCGGAGCGACACGGTTGAGGTGTCACCGGACTCGCCACGAAATTGCCTAAAGAGTAATTAGAACTTCTTCCCCAATCAGTGCACAGAGTGGTCAGAGACAACCGTCAACCTGAATGTATGATGGCTTCTGGGTTAGTATGGACAGTGTAGGTGGCGTGCGCACATTTTAGTGCACTTGGCGAAAACTGAGTAAATTAGTGTATATATATATATATATATATATATATATATATATATATATATATATACAGGGTTATTGGTTAAGTCGACCTATTCCCTGCAACACGTTATAATAGGGTAAAAATGCAACAAAATGAGGCCATAAATGTTAGGCCGATTTTCAACGGTCACTGAGATATTTGAATTTTTAGGTTTTTTTTAAATAACCTCGAATTTTACTATTTAAAGTAAGAATTAAAAAAAACTACTAAGGTAATGGGTTAAAGCTTATTTTTGGATTTTAGTCAACACTATAGCAAACATTTCTTAATCATTTAAAATTTCAAAAACCCATCACAATTTCGGAATTTTTAATTTTTAATAAAAAAAAATTATCTTAAAATTTTTAAAGTTTATTTTTAATATAGTATTACTAAAAAAAAAAATATATGACACGGACTCTGCAGACCGCTGGAAAAACATACTCGTGTTGTCAGCTTTCCAAAAAGGTGTCAATGTCAATATAAATATTTGAAATAATTGAAACAGTTAGCTGCAACTTGTTCGGGGACCATAATTTCGTTTGATAAAAAAACGACAAATCCATAAAACAATAAAAACAAGTCTGTCAAGTTAGCACTACCACTTTAAAATTTCGACAAACGCTATAGTGCATTAAATGTCGCGATTTTGTCGTAATTCAATGGAAAAAGAAAAAAAATTGTCGCGCCCCTCCTTCCCCTTAAAAACTACACTTAAGTGCATTTGAGCCTCAGTTAACCAAATTCGAGTTCCAAGAATCTCCCCAATGCTAAAGGTGTCCAGTAAGATATCACAGGGGCTGCTTAAGAGATTTCCACCCTGAAAAAAATTGTCGCGCCCCTCCTTCCCTTAAAACCTACCCCCGTCAAGTTAGCACTACCACCCCGGTAGCGGCCAATTCAAGCATTTCCGTAAAACAAAAAGTATCCAATTAATTGTCGCAGAAACCAAAAGGCATATTGCACGCTTCAAAAAATTTGTCGCGCCCCTTCTACCCCTTAAAAACTACCCCTAATTGCATTTCAGCCTTAGTTCGCCAAACTCGAGTTCCAAGAATCGCCCCAATACTATAAATGTCCAGTAAACTCTCACTACGGCTGCTTAAAAGATTTCCACCCTGAAAAAATTGTCCCGCCCCTCCTTCCCTTAAAAACTACCCCCGTCAAGTTAGCACTACCACCCCTTTCGGTTCCTGCGACAATTAATTGGATACTTTTTGTTTTACGGAAATGCTTGAAGTGGCCGCTACCGGGGTGGGAGTGCTAACTTGACGGGGGTAGTTTTTAAGGGAAGGAGGGGCGCGACAAATTTTTTCAGGGTGGAAATCTCTTAAACAGCCCCTGTGATATCCTACTGGACACCTTTAGCATTGGGGAGATTCTTGGAACTCGAATTTGGTTAACTGAGGCTCAAATGCACTTAAGGGTAGTTTTTAAGGGGAAGGAGGGGCGCGACAATTATTTTTCTTTTTCCATTGAATTACGACAAAATCGCGACATTTAATGCACTATAGCGTTTGTCGAAATTTTAAAGTGGTAGTGCTAACTTGACAGACGTGTTTTTATTGTGTTATGGATTTGTCGTTTTTTATCAAACGAAATTATGGTCCCCGAACAAGTTGCAGCTAGCTGTTTCAATTATTTCAAATATTTATATTAACATTGACACCTTTTTGGAAAGCTGACAACACGAGTATGTTTTTTCAGCGGTCTGCAGAGTCCGTGTCATATAATTTTTTTTAGTAATATACTATATTAAAAATCAACTTTAAAAAAATTTAAGATATTTTTTTTTTATTAAAAATTAAAAATTTCGAATTGTGATGGGTTTTTGAAATTTTAAATGATTAAGAAATGTCTGCTATAGTGTTGACTAAAATCCAAAAATAAGTTTTAACCCATTACCTTAGTAGTTTTTTTTAATTCTTACTTTAAATGGTAAAATTCGAGGTTATTTAAAAAAAAACCTAAAAATTCAAATATCTCAATGACCGTTGAAAATCGGCCTAACATTTATGGCCTCATTTTGTTGCATTTTTACCCTATTATAACGTGTTGCAGGGAATAGGTCGACTTAACCAATAACCCTGTATATAATAGAAAGTTATTAATTAACGATTTTCGAGATAACTAACGCTAATATAGTTGAAGGGCAAGTTCAGTCTCATCAATCAGTCAGGGGGTTGAGTATGTTGTTGTTGTATTGCCTTGACCGCTTAACACCCCGACGGAAATCTATCGCGTTGTTTCCATATACACGATGGTTTCACCATCGATAGGTCGATCCCAATAAATTATAGTTAGCAGGTTGATTGGCATTCAAATTAGTGTCAAGTTGTGAGTGAAGCCAATAATGCGAGCGAAGCGAGCACTAGATAACAGATATTATAGATATTATTAAGGTTTGCGGATAAAAATAAAATAACTTTACATATCCCTTACGGCGCACACTTTAATCGAAAAAAAAACTCCTTTTCCACCAAACAAACATCGCTACAAACATAGACATATTTTAATGTGTGTGGCTTACCTGATCCAAAAGTACTCTCAAATATCCCTTCGTCAGAGCGCCGCATTGTAAGTTCATTTCAAGGCGACATTTTGCCGGTGGCGGTTCATTGTTTGCCAAACAACGGAAATATGCTGCCGACCATCGTAGTAGGTCGTACGGTTGAGTTCGAATAGCAGCTATACGGAAGAGGGGAAAACCAAAAAAAGAAAGAAAAAGGAATAAATCCCATGAGAAAAAAAGCCAAACTGAATTGCGGAATAGAAAAGAACAAGAGGACCGAAGACGACATCGGGAGAAAAAAGGATATAAACAAATACCTAGAAACTGGCTAAATGAGCAGAGAAAAAGGATAAAAGGTTTTATTTATGAAAATTGTGAAAAAATTAAACTTGGTAATTTATTTTGGCATCTACTTAGATCCACTAAATTGCCGAAAGGGTTTCAATATGAAAATGGTCGCGTGTTGAGGTCCTCACGGTTATGGAGCTTGCAAGCTGCCATTTTTGTAAGGGCGCAACGAAGAGGACTCCGACGACGATGATTTTATAATGTTGTCAGATTAAGTTTATTTAAGAGGTTTGGAATGGGGTTAGGGTGGATGACTATTTTTTTTTTGTGTTCAAAATTGGAGGGAAATATATGGCGCTCGTGGAAGATTATTTCGGATTTCCAGAGTGTATTTACATTGAGGGAAAAATCCTTGGCTTATTATGATGATGAACTATGTAATTCAATCAAAAATAAACCGGATCACCTGATCCATTATCCGAAGGACGTAAAGGATGATGAATAAGTATAATAAGTGCAGTGATAAATTAGGATTCATGCAATCAGAGGAGCATCAACAGTGCTGTTTTATTTTAATTGTACATAGTGTTTGTGTTTACTTAACACTTTCAAAATCAACAATTTGTTTGAAAATTTCCCTTCTCATCACTCAAAGGCGCACAAATTACCAGCGCACTATCTATCAATTCCGGAAGTACCAAGCCAATTTATTGACATCCTGACAAGCAAAACTCAAGCAAAATTTCACTTCTCCTCACCGTGTCAACAAAAGGTTTGATAAGCAAACAATACTGAAAGTCCTTTTAATTACATTTCCTCCGTCGACTGTAGCACTAACGAGAAACTAGTCAATAATTTGCATAGGTGACTCTCTGTCAGGGAGCTAGTCATAAATGGCTCAATTTTTATGTCGATCTAGCATAGCAGCAGCAGGTCAATTTGATGAAACTTTCCATAGAAGTTGAATCCTTTCATCGTTTCTCATTTTGAAAATATCGGTATCATGCCGAACCGAGCACGCTACTACTATACTGATGGAGTCATGTTGAGAATCGCGCGGGACAATTTAAACAGGACACCAATACACATACGGAACGTTGCTCTGATTGTTTGATTGCAATTGATTCGCGTTTCGCATGGTTTGACATCAATCAATATGAAATTCATTTATCCAAAAGTTCTGTCTCTGGTACAAAATCAATTCAACTGTCACTGCTGGGGTTGTGGAAATAAACGAGCAATCAAACGAATAGGGTGTGTACTTCAAAAGGCGATATCCCGCGCGCCGGTGTGATTGAAGTAAAATGGGATAGGGTTACAATGCCAAGGTGAGCTCGGATACGATAAAAGGAAATTTAATTGGCAGTCAAAAAAATGTTTTCTTTGATTATAGAATCTATAATAGGTATATCAATGACTAGAAAATATTCTGGATGTCATGCGTCCATAATGTAAGAAATTTTCTAGCTGGCCATAGGTTAATCCTCCGTCGGGCGCATCTCATATCAAAACAAAATCGGGCGCACTCGGCCTGAGAGGCCACCCATCTATTTGGGTCCTTTTTTCGTTTTTTTTACTATAAATTTCAGATACTTTTCGGAGATCAAGTTATTAGTATCTCAGGGTTTTAATTAAACCAAATATAGTACTAATTTACTAAACAGTATAATAGAGAAATAAAATTATCGATTTACCAGAAAAAAACCAAGAGAGAAAATTTTATGAAAAATACTGCATCCATTGTTCGTTAGAAAAATTGAAATTAATGAAAGGCAGGCAGTATAAATTGATAATACTTATTTGAAAAGGTTCTTAATGCTCCAAATGAAATGTGGAAACGCATCTTTGATGCAGCGCTTTCGCGTAGTTTAGGCACATTATAAAATAATGATGCCATCAGGCGCACCCGGCCTGTGAAGCCAGAGTCCTTACCACACAACTCTCTAAAGGACCATGGAAAACCTTAGGTAGGCATTATTGTGTGAGATTCAATCTTAGACGAGTAAACGGAGCTAAAAAGTTGTGGGTCCCTCTACTAGCGTGGAGCAGAGCAGAAACTGTTTGGGTGGCCTGTCAGGCCGGGTGCGCCCGACGGAGGGTTAATGTGTTACTGGCAATCGTCTGTGTTCGTTTCTTATGCTTATGGGATTTTTGTAATAATAAATTCAAAAAATCTGACCTGAATGTTGGGTTTTTAGAGAATCCGTTTTTTTTTCATGTGTACACCGACAACACGGCTGAAATGCAAATAATTGCTGGCAATACCAATATCGAACTTATAAACATCTATTCCACCAGTATCTTGCAAATATGTATAAGTTCGAATTTGGTCCACTCCTCAGCGGACAAAATAAAACCCTTCTGACGGGTTTAATGCTCATGACGAATTATGGCACACTCTCCGCGGCAACGATACCAGAATTCATAGACAGAAGACAGATTAGACCTATCAGATTTCTTGTCCACTCAGTGGAACTTCTCCTACATGCGTCGCTGTCAGCTGCGCTGCAATAGTTTGTCTGACATAACTATAGTGGACACCATAAATATAGATTCACCAACCGAACTGATGAAGTCTGAACGGCGTACACTAATCAACCATTAAAATTGGGAGGGTTTCACTGCGTTTAGTACGGCGAAGTCCGTCACGCTGGGTACTCCAATAAACCCTAGGGAAGACGAAAAGGGTATAAGGAACTTCATTGTCATAGCGGCCGGCAGCTTGCTTCATCTCGGCAGGACACATTTCCCAACAGCTGTCGCAAGGTTAGCCAACGAATGAAACAGGAGCTTAACTCTGAAGTTAATCGACATCTGCAAAAAAATGGAAATCAATTGCTGTAGTGTATTGCGATCCCTACTGGTAAGCGTGATAAAGACGTTGCTCTTGCTATTACAAACCCTAAGATCTTTGTGGTCTACTTACACACCATGATGAAGTCGAAACGTCATGTTGAGGACGTAATCGACAAAATGCACAATAGAAACAACGTTCTAAAGACACTGCGGCCGGCAGCTCCTGCGGCAAGGACAAAGAAACCATGCTGGTCTCTTATAAAGTGATACGTCGAGCGATACCTGGCTATGCAGTACCGGTCACCAGGCGTTTGTGGCACAAACTAGGATAAGATCACCTCAGCGTCAGAATGCTGCTCTACATATCGCTACATTTTGCCACCTGATGTCGTCCCAGTATCATCTACATCAGGAAACCAGCATGTTACCAGTGCAATATATCATAAGCTTCTCCTGTCCCTCCATTAACTGGTCGATTGTTGTCGAGAGGATCACCTAAACCATAATTTCTTGGACAATTCCTCCACGACAATTGAGGGAGTGACCTAGAGATCTTGAGAGAGAAGTCCGGTGATCCAAACGCGTACCTCCCGATAATTTGATGACACAGCATACATCATAGGTACGAATAGTCCTCTCAGCGCCCCCACCACCTTTATCGCCTGGGGAGACTAGGTTCCCGAGAGCCACAACAGTGACACTAGCCCAGCTTAAGTATAGTAATCAGTTCGTTGATTCGCACGAGTTTCTATATAAAAGCTGTCAAAAAACTCGTGCGAGGCAAGAATAGCTCGCATCTAGGTATTCAGTTTTTCGGACGAGTACCCTATGCTCAAACCAGTGTATTCACAAAGTCTCCACATAGATTCGGACGAATATAATGTCCTTACATTTATTTTCGTGCGAGCGTGATAGGAAAAGACAAAAATTCAATTAAATTGAATTTTAAAAGGGTCATTTTTGTTGATGTCTGATGATTATTAATTTTAATTTTCATCGGAGAAACTGGAAAATAATTATCCTTTCAAAAACTAATAAGATGGTAGTATAGCATATGTGGGAGTGCTTGTTCAGAAGGATTTATGGCTTGAAGTTAGGATGATTTGATTGGTGCTTTGTGGTCGTAATCGTTCGGTCGCCACTCTGTGAATTAAAGACTCAGAGAGAAGCGAGTTTTCAATACTCGACATGGCTCGTTCCACGTGTATTGTTCAAAAGAAGATAGGAAATGTTCTTATCATAGATTAATAAACAAAAATGCAACTATGAAGTGGTATGGCTGGCAACCATATCACACTCCGAATTCACTAGTTGTTTAGTTCAAACGTTGACGACTACACACGGTAAGTCTCTACTATAGGAGTTAGGGTAAAACAAGAGAGAATGGAGAATAAATTGCTGATGTGTTTTGCTTCAATAGAGGATTAAAACAATTAAATTTGAAGTGATACATCACATCTTTTAGTGCAATAATAATGAAATGGTTTTTATTATTTATTAAGTGTTATTTATATAAGAAGATTTTATATAAGAAGATATTATAGAAGAACTTTATTTCTTATTCTTCTTCGTATGGGTAAATTTAATGTTGATTTGGTTGTTTCTGTGTTCCTCTCCATTTGTCCTTCTTTTTCTCCTGGGAATTCCATAGATATTCTGTGTATCCAGCATATGCATGCGTACATATGTATGTAAGTACAATGCAAATCGCCTACACGAAGAAAGGCTTGAGTAGATATCGTCCCTCTTGATATTCTTTATGTTGTTTCGAATCGGGTTAATTCCTCTAATAATTTGATAATCACAAAAGAACGAAAAAACGTACTTTAAAAATATACAACTTTGATATTGATGTCAGCTATAGACAGTTTACTAATATACAAATTTTCAAGGACAACTATGTACTCTCCAATTCTACACTTTCGTGCGAGTCATAAATGCAAATATTCGCGCGAGAAACTGATTACTAGGCTTTAGGTCGGGTTTTTGTCCGCGCCTCAATTCCTACCTGTCTCGAATAGACCCGGACATTCAGAACAATTGTCCGAGCTGCGGTGGTGCGCCTCACGATGTGTAGTGTACTACCTGTTCCGATGCCCCGCTGCATCTACTAACCTCACACCGAGGGCGTTATGGGACAACACGTTCTGCTACGTTCTTGTCGCTTGAGACAATAGGCGAGAACGACGACGAAACTTAGAAAAAGGACTAAGCTGAAAACTTTCGTAAACCAGTGTCTGCGGCGCATCCTACAAATCCGCTGGCCGGAGATTATTTCGAATGATGATCTCCTGGATTGGCCTACATTGGATAGGCACGGTCAAAAGGCGAAAGTAGCAATGAAAAGGTCATACCCTCCGAAGAGGGCCAATAAATATTGCTCAACCGGCCCTAGATTGGAACCCACAAGGAGCCAATTCAATACGCCGTGTTGGACGACCAAGAAACACGTGAAGAAGAGCGGTTTATACTGATAGGGAGGCTGTTTCATTCAATAAGAGGTGGGCAGACCTCAAGACGATGGCACAGAATAGAACGAGGTGGAAATTACACGTAGTTGATGTCCTATGCCCCACAAGGGGTTAACAGGTACCAGAGAGAGTATCGCACTTTTAGATAACAGTTTTACGAAATCTTAGTTTTTTAATGGAAAAGCCACATTATAAGAATTCAGTTTGTTTGATAAAGCCTAGTACTGACATCGAGAGTGAAATTTTTGTCCGCTGCGATTTTTTCAATGAAAATTTCGTCTTACTGTCGTGGAATATGTGGGGAATGCTGAGGAATTCCATAAGTGACAATCCGGAAACAGTTTCATAATTTTTCGATTCTGCGGTCATTTGACATTTCACGCTGAAATAACCGTGGAATCAGAAAAAAATACATAAAATGGCTGAGGGGAATTATGGAACCGGTCTCAGATTGTAGCTTATGGAATTCCCCACCGTTTGTGACATATTCCGCGACAGTAAGTATGCATTTTTATTGATAAAATCGCAGCGGGAAAAATTTCACTCTCGATCTTAATTCAGCCCTTAAAGTAGGTACAAACATCGTCAGTTCACGTGAAATCCATGTAAATACTGTCAAAATTTTGGGGATCGTGAAATCGAATTCGCTTGGTGGTACTCACTGCAAATGAAAGTCTCCACACCGGTTTTTGACATTTCGCCAGCGAAAATAATGCAGTTGCACTTTATTTCACAATGAAAAGATGTCATCGACAATCAATCAGAACGCGAGTGGACATTTATCTTACATTGAGTATGAATAAAAAGCAAGTCTCCACGGCCTTGTTTTCACGGGAGACATTTATGCACGTTTTTCGCTCGGTGAACTCAGTACATACTTTTAACTGGTAAAAACTCATTCATACGAGTACTTGGCTGTTGAAATAAGCTTTTTTTCGCCATGTTCTACTTCTTATCAAAATTAAAAATAGGAAACTAAAACTTGATCTGCAAAATTGAAATGATTTCCGCGTAAAAACATTTAATTTCGCGTGAAATCTCACTCGCTCCTTTTTCGCCGGCCACAAATTATTATTAGAATTCCACCATCATTGATTTCTCACACCATATACGGCGGAAAACGCAATTACTTAGGCAAACACTTGGAGGCGATACATCCTTAATGGCGTGTAATAACCGAATCGTTCTGCGCCAAGTTCTCGAAAATTAATTAAATTTCATGGCTTCGATGCAAAAGCCCCCTTCCCCCCGACACTTTTCATTCGATGCGAAAATTAGTTCGTCACCGTATAATTTAACTGAAAATTAACTCCCATGCATCATTTCCGTTTTCAATCTTTCGATGGTGTTCTCTACCGGGGCTGTGTCAAACGCACACCTCCCGAATATTTCTTAGATATATTTTCACCCGTTCTCTTCAAAAACTTACCCTTGGCAAAATTCTTCAGGATATTTGGAAATGAATCAGGTATAACAATTTGCTCGGAACAGTACATTAGCGAGTTAACCATTTTCTTTTCGCCCTGAGCCGTACACGATTTCGTTTTAGTTGTTGTCGTCGACGTTTCAGCCAGTTTGGAACTTCTTGTTCGTTTGTATCGTGGAGCTGCTAACGCTTCTTCTACTACTTCCTGGGGCTCCGCAGCTTCTGCAAATGAAAAGTGTGTGCTATGGTAAAGTTTTCACGTATCGGTCTGGAATTTTGTGCGCTTCTTTTCTAACTTCAATATGGAAATTTCCAAAATGAGAATAAATCTTTTTCTAGGAATGTTAAAGTTTCGTCCAAATTACCCATTATGTCATGTTTAAGTTTTTATTCGAGCAATTTCAATGGTCGAAAGAGGAACAAGATGACTGGGGGTCGTGGATGTAGCAAATAAAAAAGACGGGAAATTAAAATTATTTCACTAACATGCCCAAAACGTCCGGAATTAGAGTGGCGGAAAATCGCGGTGCGGTAGAAATATTTTAAAATGAAATCACAAATTTTACCGGGAGCGAGTTTATGTTTCGTTCTACTGGCTCGTTTTTTTTCTTCTTCCTATCTAATTTATAGAAAAAAAAAACTACACGGGAAGTTAGACGAAACGACGCCGGCCGGGTTATTCATACATTACCTGCAGGGTAAATGAAAAGTGTTGGGAAGTTTGTGTCGTGCAAAATTTAAGAAAAATATTTTTCCTTTTCTCTCTTTTGTTGTCGCGTCACTGTCGAAGCTCGAAGGATAGCTCGCGTATGCTTAACACATAAGTTCACCGTTGTAAAGCGCGTGTCGCGGGCACGATGGAAAATTTTAAAGGTAAATGACAAAAACCACGTCATACACGTTCACAAACAGACATTATACGACACGACGACGATGATAGCAGTTTCTCCCTAAAATTAATTTTCAGGACACTTGACATGAACGGAACAATGTCAGGTGTTTTTTGACTGATGACTGAAAATGACTGCGGTAATTTGATTGTTTGGCGTTGTGAATGTTGTCCTGACAACAACGTTATGTGGTCGATTTGCCATGGAGTTCACCAAGTCGGATTATTGATGTTGTTTGGTTCAAGTTGAAGGCAAGACGACACAAGAGACGCGACGACGACGTGAGTTTTTTGTCACGACCGCAACATGGATATTAAATTCCAAGAAATTCCGGGAATGTATAGGTATTATGGAACATTCATTTAGGTTGTTTTGAAGACGGGAAGACGCAACATTTTTGGGGGAAGATTGACAAGGACCATAAACATACATTATGTATGTACGTACATAGTCAACATTTCTTGGGAAAGAAATGGAAACAAATTAACCCTAAATTACTAACAATACGTAAAATTGACGTGTTCGCTCACATTATAATGTGTAAACGCAGCTCCACGAGTCTGGTTGAGTACTCACTGCAGCAGTGCTTTCCTCAGTTAGTTGTTGTATGTCCTTGTGAGTGGCAGCATCCTATTTGTGGTCTATGGCGGTAAGCTTAGCAATGTTCTAGATGCTACTACCTATTTGACGTGTAAATAGTAATACCAATATAAAATAGCATGTAATTTATACGTCTTGTTAGTAATATAAGTGCATTTTCCGAGGGCATATTTTGGTCAAATAATTTTTGTCTATGGCACTTAAAAAATGATAAGCTCGGTAAAATATGTAAACTGGGAAAGCGATTGTAGGAAAATATGAACACGTCAAAATTACGTGTTGTTAGTAATAACGCCCCAACCGGTCATGTTAGTATTCCAGGGTTAACAAGTTGAATGATGAAAAGTTATAAGGCATATGATGAGTGCCAATCCGATTTTATATTCGCTGAAATCTTTCTTTTCGGCTTTACCAACTCAACCTAATATTCCTTGATCAATATTCATATAAAATTTTATATCAATCGCTTATGATCCGTGAAATTAGTAAAACTCGTGCCATCGCCGAAGATATGAAAAAGTACGGATGAAAAAAAATCTAGCTACAAAGTATCTATCCTAGGATAAGATTATGGAATTGACAGAGCAACCACCTTGTACAAATAAAAGGGAAAGTATTTATATTACTTGCAGGGTTTAGACTTTAGAGTGTGATCCAGATTAACATACAAGGTGGAAAAGGCAAGATGTTTTACGGGAATCGCATGCTTTTGTATAAGATAGAAGTGCTTTGTAAGTTGTCGTAACGTGACAGTTGAAAAGAACTTGGTAGAGGGGAGTTGAAAGTTTCTCAGAAAACTAAACGTACATTCATATCAAAAACCGTTTATTAAACCGTTTACAGGGCCGGATTTCCCATATGGGCAACCTGGGCTATTGCCCGGGGCGGCAATTTCTTAAATTTTTTCATTGGTCTAAAATTATGGGAAAGATGGATTTTTAAAACACAAACATAATGGTAGAAAATAATTTGCTTTTTTAATTTATTCTAGTTAGATGTACATATTCGTCTTAATCCAAAGCACCTAATCGCAACCCCTCAACTAAAATTTTAATGTGATTCCTCCTTCAAAAATTGGGACTACGCAAAATGTTGCTTGAAGCATACATTCATTCACTCTTAATGGCGTGGCGGCCTTTAGTTCAATTAGAATAGAAGTACCTATAAATCATCTTTGACTTCACTTTAAACATTATTATGCCTGAAGCCACATTGGGGCTTCCACACATTCGTGTGTCCAATTAATTTTAAAATTTGTCCCACATCAAATTCTCTGGGAAGCAAGGATTTGGTTACGGGAGAAGGCCAAGTCTCGATATTAAAAATAGAGATGTTGCGGATATCCGCATCCGCACCGCAACTGCGGATAATCCGCATCAAATTCTACATCCGCATCCTCATTTTGACATCCGCATCCGCAATCCGCATTTTTGTGGATATGATGCAGATATCAATACAAATTTCCCATCTAATCATCTACATTCTAAACCACTCATAGAATAGAGAATTGATAGCGATTGCAAGACACCAAATCTAATGCATGTAGATATTAGTCTAAAAAAATTGGGCCAAAATATGGCCATCGAACGGCAAAAATCCTACATCAGAAATTTCTTTTTGATTATGGTTGGGGATGGTCCCCAGATTATGGCATTAAAAGTCCCAACCGCTTGGGGGTCCGTAACCTTAAAAGGGCTGAAAGGGGGCATTTTTTCGTTTTTTTGCGATTATTTCAAAAACGGCAAGAGATACAGAAAAATGGTTCGAGGACGAAAAACACTACATCAAATTATTACAACTTTGTTTACAGATTATAAAATGAGTAGTACGTACAACAAACTGCTGATGGGTCACTTTGTATGCGAGATACCCTCAGTTTTTATCCGATTTTTTGTGGGTGAGGTGACTATGACCACCAATCGCAACAAACCAAAATTTAGCACTCTGCTCCAATTTTGGGAGGAGTTATGGACATGCCGTTTTGATAAATACAAATGGGGGGGATAATGGGTGTCCTTGAACCGGAGCGACTCAATGTTTACCTTAAAATGATCTTGAACTTATGGTGAATACATATACAAAATTTTACGGCTGAAATAGCATTCTTTAAAAAGTTATGGAGCTTATTTAAAAAAGGTCCAAAATGAAAAAATTTAATGGAAAAGAAAGGCTTTCGACTATGACACTGCATTTTAATGAGGCTAATGACTTTGTCCAGCACTCAAAAGGATTGCACATTTTGCTAAGCTGGCCCTTCCATGTACTTTTACTTCTAACATGTCGAATATTCCTGAAAACTGAATAGTTAGTATCTGATTTTCGGTATTAGTAAAATTCATTTCATATATTTTGTAACTAATCCGCATCCGCATTTGCAAATTTTATGACATCCGCATCCGCATTCGCATCAGCATCCGCAAATTTACATTTTCATTGATCCGCATCCGCATCCGTTACATCCCTAATTAAAAAAGCGGAATTGGCTATAAAATTTTTGAGTTTCTATCGGGTGAATAGGTTTAACAAAATTTTCAAGGATTTTTACGCTTACTTCAGAGAAAAACGGAAAATTCCACCGAAAATAAAAAAATTATTTAAAATAGTTGAAATCAGGAAAATCTAGAACTTTTTAGGCACCGAATGATTTTTGCTGAATATCATCAGTAAGTGCTTTCCCATTTCGTTTTCGTTATCTTTATCACCGAAAACAAATTAGGTCAAGATGTGTTTAAAATTTTGGGTTTATTCGACGTTTTCTAGTTAAATATGATGCTAATATAGGAAATTTGTTGGGGTAATTCGCAAATTATTTTCATAATGATCGAGAAAGAAAAAAAAAAGAAAACGAACGCATTTCTAAAGAAAGTGAAAAGCCGAATGAAATAAGAATTGTACAGTTTTCTATGTTATCATTGATTCAATCATTCCTAACACACCTGGATTCCTCCCCTGTGAAGCAACATAAAAAATTTGCAAGCAAACAAAATACGCTTACTAGTAAAAAATTTGAAATTTTCAATTCTTCACATACGCCCGCTAACGTTTTGCCTAGATTTCCTTTGTGACACCTTCAAGCTTATGTAGTGGCGGAGGGCGGCAAATTCGTTACTGCCCAGGGGCGCAATAGAGGCTAAATCCGGGCCTGACCGTTTATTTAAAAGAATTCTACGATCAAACAAAAAATTTGAGAAATCGTTTGAAGTTTTGAGCATGTTTTTGACGAATTTCAATTTATAGTGATTTTTGATACCCAATAGGTCTGGCTAGACCCATAATTTTCCAACCCCATTTTTCTCTCCAGTTAAAAAGTGAAAAGTTAAAATTCTATTAAATTTCACCTATTTGTCATGTAATAATGTTAATAAAATTCATTTTGTACTATAAGCAATAGAAAATTCTGAGAGTTTTCGTTAAGGCCGCAATGTAGAATCTTAGACGTCAAAATCAGCTTATAATTTTAGGTTATGTTCGCCAATGTTGCACTGTTTTGTTTTTGCTTTTTATTACGTCACTACTTGTTTTTGTTGTTTGTTCGTGTAAATAAAAAATTTAAGAGCTAAGCAATAACGTCATTGTACAGCTGAGTTGCGGCTATGATATTTCTAGATGGCGTTGCTACTAGATCATGCATTGCGCAGGAATGTTATTCCTCCGATACGAATTTGACAGTCGGTTATCGTGCTGTGACGTCACACTAGACCAAAGATACAAAATTCTGATTCATTCGCAAAGGGGTAAAAATTCAGTTTTTTGTAAATATCTCGAAAACTGTGTGTCTGGCCGCAAAACGTCTTGAGTACGAAATGAAATACATAAAATTACCTTTGTAATGATATAGAATACTCAGGGGCGTACCTAAGGGGGGGGGTCTCACCCCCCTAACATTTTCAATTTTCATCTGCAGTCGGCAAATTTGACCTCAGTGGAAATATGTAGGATTGCGATTTTCGGCATTAATAAATTTACAAAAGAATACCTGTCGATGTTTAAGGATAAAAGCATTTGAAAGTTGCAATATTAAAAATATGTAATTGAATGTACATACTAACATAGCTATTCGGCATGAAAACATAAAACTAATGTTTAACTTAAAATATTTAACTGAAAATTTGGAAGCTCAGGGCCTCAACATTATTGTCGCCATGAAACTCATTCTCAGTACAACAAAGTCTTATAAAGACATTTAAAAACAACATGAAAATCAATGCGCTAGTGCAAAGCTGATTTTCGCAAGAAAATTAAATATTGGCCCTGAATCGGACTGCAAAAACAACACCGAACTAGTCGTGCTCCGAAAAAATTGGACGAATTATCTCAAACTACAGCCGAAACAGACTTTGCAACATTTTACCGAAAAGAATTGGAAAAAGTAGCCAAACTGCTCCAACCATTTCCAGTGGCGTATTTACAGGGGGGGCACAGGGGGCACGTGCCCCCCCTGTGAGCACATCTAACTTTTTTCACACCATACTAAAAATTGCAGTACCAAATGTTCCCTTTTTATTTTGAGCGTTTCTATTAAATTAAACTTTGTAAACCTTTTTCGAAACATTATCATCATCATCACATCATCTTCTCAATTCGCCAGATCTCCTCGTTGATGAACCCTTTCCGTTTTTCGAACGGGTTGAGTTTATTTTGATAGACGCGGGGTTACAAGAACTCTCGGAGAATAAATACAAGCTATGATTATGTCGAGGCAACGAGGTGGTCATGAAACGTTGCCAATCTCGACACGAATCTGTTCGGAAACAAGGACTGCTATTGTCATGTGTGAAGTGACACCATCTTATGTTGATATAAGTTGAGGAGATGTTGCGGTATCGATGTCTTGGAAACCGCTGAATTGATAAATATTTGAAACAATCGGTTTGATTTTTCGATCGGGCTTGTGTATTTTAATTTGGCCGTAAATTCGTATTGTGCTGCTGTAAAGGTCTTTAAACCAGATGCTTCTCTTTCTGTTAAAATGCTAAAAATTTAAGTGTTTTGGTGGGAAAGCATTTTTAGCATACATTTTCGAATTCCTACGGTTCGGTGTCTGTGCCCAGCCAGTGGTACTTTCTTCAATGCTTAAATTTTCACGAAGTAAACATCATCGTAGCCATTCCTTCTCATTTCTAGTTCCTACACGGCTGAAAATTTTGGTGTTATTTTTATAAAAAAATATATTCATACATTTCCATATAAAAACTTTATCAAAAGTATATATAAAGTATAAAATTTTACTCTTCAATAGTATAAAATTGATAAACAAATTTATACAAACCGCTCGAAAAAATAAAAATTGTAATACGAGTGCAGTCGGCTTCGAATCCACAATTCTGTGATTTGTAGGCAAGCGCGCTGTTCACTGAACCAGACAGACTACAAGTCAATAGATTTCTATGTTGAATGGGTTTCTTGCGTTGATACTGTAGATTTGATAACATAGTAGGATTGATTCTACCCTTTTATGTTATAACAACGTTCAATGCAATTTATTCTATCCCGAACGGTGTAAAATGTATAATATTAAAAGGGTATTTGGATAGTTTTATTCTGTAGCGGTTATAATTAATATAATTTTTGAATAAACTAACATTATAAGTTGAAAAGAGTCAAATTTGATTCAAGTTTTGGAGTTATACTATTTTATTTATAAAATTTACTCCCGGTTTACACCAAAATTTATAACCGTGTAGTATTCTCGACTGTACCTACTTGTAAAATATTATTCGGCACTTGTTACGATTTTACGGAATCTGTTACTAGATTTTTGACAAAACATACAAAGGCCTCTTTTTCAGTAAATCCCAATTTTGCATTCAAATTCGCCTAAGGGCTCTCTTCCACTGCAAGCGTAAACTTGAGCGGCGCGGCGCTCCAGCGGCAAAGCTTTCACAAAATGTGCGAAAAAAAGCTTTTACTAGTAAAAGGTATAAGCACACACAATATTCAGAAAGCTTTTCCATTGTATTGAATGGAATTTTTGTTTATTTTGCATAGTTACGCCATATTTTGCTTGGTTACGCCATCAAAATTCGGAAAAGCTTTAAACGCGGGAGCGCCGCGCCGCTCGAAGCAGGTAATGGACGGCAGGCGTAAACTTGCCATGGAATTCAAGACCACAATGACAGCCAAAACTTGTTGTATCAGCTTTTCATCTGTGTTTCTTTCAAAAGTAAGCAGAACCACTTTTTGGTGGAATTTGGCCGAAATTTTGCAGAATTTCGGACGATGTATGAAATTTCTCTTCCAAAAGAAGAGTGTTCCGTTTGGAATCCGTTTTGTCATATGAAAACAGTCTTTTTGGTCATTGCATTAATTCCATATCAAATTAAGTACATATTCGTAAAATTCCTTTTCGGCTTCAGGCTCCTTCGAAATACACTACGCAAACTTTTTTAAGGCCTCCGTATTTTGGTTCAGGAAAAGCCAAAAGCAGTTAATGAGTGTTATTCTAAGATCTGTCAGGAAAACTAAACGTTTGGTGTAATAAACCTGAAATGCAAAGGACTCTCAGGCCCGTATTTATAAACATACCTTAACTCAAGGAGACCTTGAGTCAAGGATGCCGAAATTAAAATAAATGTCATTTTCCATACTTTTTCATAGCAATCACTTATATTCACGAGTCAATGCATCCTTGATTTATTATACCTACCTTGAAATATTATATTTCAAGTCTATTGAAAGGTCTCCTTGAGTTTCGCCTTAAATCAAGGATCAAGGATCAACGATCCCTCAGTCTTGCCAATATTTTCCTATGTAGCTGCTCTCGGGTATCCCCACACCAAAACTTTATGTACCAAATTAGCCCCGTAGTCTGTGCCCCCCCCTTTGAGAATTTTCTAAATACGCCACTGACCATTTCAAGACATATTTCAAATTCTGTCCGATGGGAAAAATTGCACGATAATCTCAGTAACTGCAGTGATCCAAACTTATTTTTGTATTTCAAAGGAGATCCCCGAATGCCTTCATGCTGAAATTCAAATCCTTCTTGATAATATTGCTCCGAGCGTCAAAGTTTTAAGAGAGACAGCGAGAGAGGACCGAAAGCTTACAATATTATTCACATTTTGACATGTCATCATTTAGTAAATTGAGATTAATCATTAATGGGGCATGAACGTTTGGACAATTTGATGCTAACGTTTTCTGCGAAGGATATTGACGATAAAATGGATTTACATCGAATTGTGGAACGATGGTCCAAAATTAAGTTACGACGTGTCACAACTTAGCTGGTTGAATAAAATATCTATATGTATATTCATACATGTAGTCTGGCTGGTCTAGCGGTTAGTGCGCGCACCTTCGGTGCACAGGCTCATGAGCTCGAATCTCACCGTGTTCCATGGTGTTTTTCGAACTCACGAGCTTGTGACGGACTATGATCTCACTCAGATGTTAAACGAGTACCCATTTATGGGGATAAATAACACTGCTGAGCGTGATGCTGATCTCATTACCTCAACAAAAAGCAGATAAGATCTTGGAAATAGGATGTCACTAACACATCCTGCGGCCTTAGTCCAATGCTGGATTGTCGCGCCTGGTAATTATATTTTTATATTCATACAATCCTTCGTGGCTTTGTATTTTTGAATGTTTACATGAACGCTAAAAAATATATTAGAGGTACGTAAATTTCGCAAATAAAAAACAGTAATTTTGCATATTGGAAATTTCACTGAATTCAGACAACACACATAGATACTAGATACGGTAACGGTAAAACGAGAAACTGCTGAGGCAATATACCGTAAATATCGTTACGCTTTTATCGTTTTTATGTAAAGTTAATTTAAATTATGGGGGCCCGCCGAACCACGAGAAAACTCTCCCTAAAAATCGCATTGCAGAAACAAAGTTGATTCATCAAACCTCCAACTAAAGTGCTTTCTCGGCAAGCCATGATGCTCGTAATTCACCAAACACATATTGCTAACAAAATACATATGATTTGAACCAAAAGATGACACCCCCTCACTCCTCCTACCATTTTTCAAAAAGGCATGCCTGTAGCTTCTTTTTAAATTGAGCCAGGCAGATCAAATTTGGTGTGGTGCCTAGTCCAAGCCCAATTATGCTCAACACCAAAAAATTATTACCATCCGATCAAAGTGAACCAAAAATCTAACAAATTTTACATTTTTTCACTTCTAAATTCTATCGAAAATAGAAAAAATAGATTTATCTCTTAAAACGTGCTTATAACAGTTAATTGCAGTTATGTGAATGTATATCCAAAATTTTGTACCACAGCCTGCCTTACAAGTACGAAAAATGGGGTTCAAAGGCTGCTAGTACACGTTACTCAATATAAATATTTGGAAATAGCCTTAGAACAGCTTCCAAGCCATTTTTTTGACACTTGTGGAGTACACTTTCGTACAAACTTTTTAACATACATACGTGAAGAAGACTACACTGAGAAAAAAATCCCATTAAACCAATAGGAATTGGCCATTTTATCCCATTAGATTTAGTCAATGGGATAATCCCATTATTGGGTTAATAAGATACCATTAATTCAATGGGATGGAACATCATTTAAAATAATTAGATCGAACTATTAAATCAATGTGATTATTATTATACTATTAATGTTATACGATATCCTATTAATGCAATCATGTTATCCTATTGCCTCAATAAGAGGACATCCCATTAAATTAATGGGTATTTCCCATTGAAATTATAGTTTATCCTATATTAATAATGGGGCATCCTATTAAAACAATAATTTTTTCTTATTGGGACAATAGTTATTTCCTATAAATTTTATAGGATGTCCCTTTGAAAATACCGTTACCTCAATAACAGGACATATTTTTTTCCATCATTGTACATAAAATTGTATATAGATACACGGGAGTATGAATATGAAAATCATAATTAAGTCCCGAATTCGTATCTATTTCAAATTTACGAAATAGTTGCGAATTTCATCGAAAATTGCTGTTTTAAAAAATAAATGCGAAATCCACCCATTTGTACTTTTTCCACGAAAAAGTGAATTTTCTTTCAAAAAATCAGTTAAGACTGATAAGAGAAAATAAATTCCATCTCAGATTGATTTTTGCATTTGAATTGAATTTTTGCAAAATTTCCAATATTCAAAAATTTGTCATAAGAAATTTAATTTTTTTGCGAATTATCCGTACCTCTAATCATAATGCATAAGCATACGTTTTAAAATATTGGCAACTAACAATGTAAATCTGAATCAATCTTATTAGATAATCCCATTAGTCTCAAATGTACGTCCTATTACAAATTCAATGGTTTATAATCTCATTAAACTAATAGGTTTTACTATTAACTTGTTTAAAATAGCCGAGGCGAAAAGTTAATAGGAGTCCCATTAACAGGTTATAGGATGTTTTTCTCTGGGACAATTAGCCGTTAATGACGTTCTAAAGGATAAATATTTTTATACCCTATACCCATAAGATGGTATAGGGTATATTGTTTTTGTTACAACGATTTATGTAACACCTCAAAGGAGCCACCGGAGGTATGACAAAGTATATTAATAAATGATCAGGGTCAGTCCCTGATTCGAATAAGCCATGTCCGTCTGTCTGTCCGTCCGTGTGTCTGTCAGTTCACACGATAGCTCCCGAAAAATGAAGTTAGCGTTTTTAAATTTTGGCCAGACGATTGTTTTGGTAAAAGCTTGGCTGGTATTGAAAATGGGTCTAATCGGTCCAAGGGTTCCCCTACCTCCCATACAAATGACCCCTCCGGGATAGTTTAATTCGGCCATACTTTTCGACAGAATATCGCTTGCGACCTGAAATTTTCATCAATGCCTAATTGTGACATATGCTTGACGTTGTGGAAAGTAGAGAAGGTCTGACTACCTACCCCTACATCCCCTACAAAGCAATATTCCGTCATATCTTTTGATAGAATATCGCGAAAAACTTCAGATTTATAGCAAATAATAGCTGCTGGATGCCTTTATTAGATATTAAATATGTATGGGAATTCGACCCATCTACCCCTTCCCCCCTTGAAAAAATGAAATTGAATATTTTCGCAATAGGTATACACTCATAGTGCTATAATTTTATGTACTTAATTTCGTGCTCAAGACGTTTTTGCGGTCAGACTCACAGTTGTCCAGATATTTGCAAAAAAAAAACCTGAATTTTTACGCCTTTGCCACCCTTTCCCCCCTTAACCCATGACGCAATTTAGTGTAACTTTTTACTATGTAGTATACTTGGCAGTGTATTGAACAATTTGGCATCAAAAATGTCTTTTTGTTTTGAATGTTAGGGTCCTTTTTGAGCCAATTGAACTATCTATACTACTATAAAAGGATATTGACCAATCTACCCATATTCATCGAGCGACAATGTTTTTTTTTTTAAATCAGGAAACAAAATAAAGAAATAGAAGAAAGCACCTACAAAAAGATATGAAAACTGCATAAAATTACGTCATAATCAATTATTTAAGATTATAAATTTAAAATAGAAATTCATTTGAGAGGGTTGACCAATGTGTTTTTTGGATTGAGCACTCTGTCCCCGTTAAATGATTCAAAAGCAATAACAAAGAAATATGTAAAAGCAGCTAAAGGGTTAAGAATTGGGGGTATATTCCTCACAACTTTTTTGCTGGAAATTACATGAGGAATCACAATCCGATGCGTTTATGCTGAAGTTTGCGGACACCCTGTATAACAGATACATATAAGAATGTTTTTTTCTTTAAAATGAATGTTATGCAAAGGGTGTCCGCAAACAGCCGAACAAATGCACAAGAAATTTATTTCCTATTTTTTTTCCAATAAAAGGTGTACGGAACGCACACCAAAGTGAGGTAGGTGCTTGTAAAATTATTTTAAAAATTGGCGCACAGCCTTAGGATCACATCTTAACAAAACTAAGGATTTTTTAGCAATATTTGCATCATGTTACCAGAAAACATGAGGAAATATTTCTGCTGTGTTTATCCGATATACTTTCTCGACACCCTGTATAACAAGGAATAAAGGAATGTTTCTTGCGAGGGCTCTTTTTATTTAGTTTGTAGAAGAATTTGTTTTTTTTTTCTACAAAATCGAAAAAATTGCATGCGACAAAATCATTTGTATTACGGCTGAACAATAATTTTTCCGGGGTTTTCCTTCGGCATTTAACTTAACAACTCCTCGCCTCCAGAATATACAAAATTTGCAGCCGTCTAAACAGCAATTACACTTTTCTTTACAAATTTGTTCGTGAACTTAACAATTCTCGTATACTATTCATATACTATACTATAGGTCTATTGTGACGTAGATGCGCAGAAATCGATTAGCTTTTCTAGTACCTCAGCCGCCCAAAACCCTCAACTTAATCTCCCTTTTTCTGGGGACGAACTCGCATAGGGTTTCTAGTACATTTTTCGTATAAAACAGCAATAAAACCTTATTCAGCTCGTCTCCTTGAAGGTGACGTGATCGATAAACTTTGCGAGTAACTAAATAGCTAAAAATCCTTCTGTGTCTTCTCACAACGGTTTCGGAAACGATTTCTTGCTGAAAATATTGCTAAAACGATTTGTTTTTTTTCTTTATACAGATTTAATTCTGCAAGATGAGGACTTCAGGACATATTTACTTGAAAATTAAAAATGCTTTCTTAAGGAAAGTGCATAATGTTTACTAGATTGTGTTGCCACTTCTGGATGTATTGTCATTCAATTTATATAGCAAACTAAAAGATCTTCACCGCTTATCTGACTGAAAATGCATTTCTGCTTTACAAACTACAAATTTGTTTTGATCTCAGAAAATTAGGTATGTGTTTTCGCAGTAAGTCAGCACTACTATAATGTACTGAATTGCTAAAATTTGCAGCTCGTAAAGCGGAATTGCATTTTCTGTAGTCTCCGTCAGATAAGCGGTAAAGATCTCTTGTAATGTAAAGATCTCTTATTTTGCTATATAAATTGAATGACAAAAGATACAGAAGCGGCAACACAATCTAAAAAATATTATCTCCACCTTGCAATTTTCTTAACAAAGCATTGTTAATTTTCAAGTAAATTTGTCTCCTAAAGTCTTCATCTTGCAATTTTACCAAGCAGACTCAAATCTGTATAAAAAGAAAACCAAATCGGAGTAACAATATTTTCAGCAAGAAATTCTTTCCAAAACCATTGGGATCACTTCACTATAATAGGAGACGAAATTAACAAGAACTTTTCGAAATTAACTATTTAGGTACTCGTAAAGTTTATCGATCTCGTCACTTCCAAGGAGACGAGCAGAACAAGGTTTTATTGCTGTTTTATACGAAAAATGTACTAGAAACCCTATGAGAGGCATTAGGCATTAAAAAAGCTAATCGATTTCGTCCCCTTGCGTGGGGACGAGTTGAACAAGGTTTTCTGGCTGTTTTCGACGCAAAATGTACTCGAAACCCTATGCGAGCTGTCTACTTTCAGGGGACGAAACCGATAAGGGTTTTGGGCAGTTTCGGCACTAGAAAAGCTAATCGATTTCGTCCCCAAGAATGTGACGAACTGAACTAGGTTTCCTAAATACGCTGTCGGGATAGCCGATTCCAATCCCAATATTCCAATATCGAGTTAGCGGATCTGATCCATATTCCAATTCGAAAGTCGTAAGCCAATAATAATCCAATCCGATCCATATTCCAACTTAAAAATGGGGGTAGCTGATTCAATTCGATCCGATCCGGCTCGACGGACGAAACAAAAAACGAACAAAAGTTGCAAAATTATCAATATGTACTGAATAAATTGTGCACCGCTGTACAATTAACAACTGAATGATACACCACTGCATAAATAAATTGGATATATAATTTGACAGCAAGTGAGATTGTTGCTGGTGTTGAAGCGATGACTGGTTCCAATTGACGTCACGAGCTACCAATTGGTAGCCTGTGTGGATACCACAGACAGCTGAAATTGTCAAATTTGACGGTTCGACCAGTGAAGGTTTTAGACCAAAAAACTCTACCCACTTTTTAATTGGTCTAAGCGTATTCCATAGTCTAGAAGTTCGATGATGTGCACGAAACGAAATCTTGTAGCCTTAAGAATATTTTCATCTACTTTGTGTCGCGAAAACAAAGAAAACGTCCGTTTGTGATGACATCAAACTCGCACTTAAACCGCATAAGCGTCAATACAGGATAGTAGCACGTACCACCACCAATCGATACCAGTAATGTCCCCTCCAGGACAAAATCTTGGTTGCCCCACTGGACGAAACAGATTCTGTTGTGTAATATATGTATATGTAGTTTACCAACGAAATGTGCGATGCAATAAATGTACTGAAATACTTAGAACTGTCATCTAATAAATATATAATAAAATCCTTAATCGATGTCAAATAGTTTTCAATGACAATAGTTCAAAAGTTGTATTCCACTTATTACCTAATGACTCAAAAACTTGTTATATTTCTATACAATACTTATTTCGTATCTTTTCTTCCCTATCCTTCAACACCACTCCGTCCCTAACAAAATAGTGCTCGAAGACTATTTCAATTTACCGAAATGTTAACAGATTTCAAAAATATAATACGCCCGGTATCATCATACAATATTACGACAAAATTCTACTTTTGTCTTGTCAAATGTAATATTTCTCTTTTGTCTTCTTTCTCTACAAAAATAAAATAAAAAACACGTTTTTTCTGTTGTCCTTTATTTACAGAACTACCACACTCACCACCAACATTATGGACGGAACGTGAACGTTATGATCCTGGCGATATATTACGAGCCAATTGTTCTACGCCACCATCGAAGCCCGGAGCTACAATTTCTTTCATTCTAAATAATATTCCGGTAAGTTTTTGTAGAACAGTTTCCGTCAAGATATTGTATTTGGAGAGGACAGAAAAATTCAATATATGTATGTAGGTACACACATGATGCGTTACCGTTAACGTTAAAATGTTCTTGATTTTCAACTTTATACTCTGGAATCAGCTACACCTCACGTTCATGTTATAGTGTATAAGAACGGCATATACCCTGCAGAGGACTAAACTTATATTTCAGTGTATATTTAGACATATACATTGTACCGTAATGTAATGTGAAATGTTCCATTCTCATGTTTATATCTATTATCCTGAAATATAACAAGGACCATGTTCGAGAGATTTCAAGAGTTGAGCTCATTCATGACTCGTATAGGAGCAGCACCAGCCGTAGCCGCCTGTCGACATTCAGCCGTAGTCCAAGCATCCTACATCATCATCATTCGCCTCTCTTCACATTAGTACACATCGTACGTTATCGGATAGGACGAATCTCGATATGTGTAATGTGTATATGGGATATGGGATATGTGAATGTCACTGGAGTTTATCTGCGTTGTTATAATACTCCTTTTACTCTTATTGGGATTTACTACGCTTTCGGTGTCCATTTATTAAGAAAAATGTGTTGACGACGACGAGAGGGTCACGTAGTTTTTAACATGCAATGGGCAATTTTGTATAGCAGAAAATTGAAGTACGGTCCAAGACGAGCGTAAAAAATATATTATAGGGACAACGCGACGCGTTGCGGTATCAAGAAGCGAGCTTGCGAGCTGAATGGGTGATAAGGGATCCCCTGTAGTTAATATAAATTCAGTTGATTTTTGGATGATTAATTTCGGCAGAGTAATCGAATTTTTTTTTGTATGTGGGTGGAATGGGATAACATTGAGGTTGAGGAATCTTCTTTGCATCTGAAGCTAATCTCTTCAACCCTAAAAAATCACTGCAGTTGTCAACCCCCTCACTCCTGCTTTCAAATGACCGCAATCAGTTAATCAAATATGCATACATACCCGATGAAATATTGTATAATATCTGTTACAACGACTTTCGTAATTGTCTTGCATTTAAAAGAAATGCTTGTTTGTTGAAAAGATTCCACTTTTGTTTTGTTTTTTTCTAATCGGTCTAAGGCTATTTTCCACTAGTAGTTAATTGCTTTCTTTTATTTTAAATTTTATTTCGATAAACTTATAGTATTCTTGATGTTCCGGGATGGTTTAGGACTACTATTTTCTATCTCAGAAAATTGTTTGGATCAATCCTATCCAAAACTTATAAACGAAATTTGGCCACGGAATCACCAAGAAGTATCGTATCTTTTTAACTTATTCAGTTTTCCTGTATACGCATGTAATAATACACATGTGCGTATGTAAAAATCCTTTATCTCCAAAAGTATTGGACCGATTTGGCTGAAATGTTGTATGTAGGATCATCAAAATGCGGGATCGTTTCAGACTTCAATATGGAAAAGTACGTGTTGTAGGCCATAGGGCTATCATGGAAATCCATCCTCCAAAAGTACGATTTTTCATGAAAAGGCTTTCTATTTCGGACCCAACCCTAACCAAAACTCACAAAACTATATTCTTATCGAAGAAAAAAAAACATATATTGGAACGATGAAGAATCGAGCATTCAATGAAACAGGCTGCCATAGAAACTCTTCCTCAAAAATAGTTTCTTTCTTTTTAAAAGGTATTTTCTTCATGGACTAATCTTCATATCCAAAACTCACATAAGCGTGTCTTTGTCGAGTTCATAAACATATGAACGGATTAAATCGAAACAATCGGGCTGTGAGCTACTTTAGAAACACCAATCCAAAAAGTAGTTCTTCTAAGAATTCCTTTTTATATATGGACCCAAATAATATAAAGCGCACGTAAATACACTCGACGTCAAAAGTATCGGGCCATCCGCAACATTCGAACTCTAACCCAATTTTATCAAAAAGTATACAAGTTAGAAATAGGAAAGTTTATATACAGGACAGGAAGAGCATTTTATTAAAATTAAAATGAAGTCGTTTTCCGGTCTTGTAATCACCAAGTGAAAAGCTCAAATTTAGGCTGAAAACAAAGTAAAAATTTAAAATGAAGTGTTTGGTCAGTATTCAGTGTTCCCTCCCCTTGCTCGAGTAACTGCTAGCATCCTTGTATTCATAGGCCTCACGAGGCTGATGATAAAGTGTTGGAAAATTGTATTCCACTCCTCTTCAATTGCGATTCGCAGCTCTGGAAGCGTTGTTGGCGCAGGAACGTGGGCTCGAATCTGACGTTTCTGCTTATCCCATAAGTGTTCTATTGGATTCGAGTCTGAGCTTTGGCCAGTCCATCGGACGAATGTGCAGACGTCCTGTAGATACCGGGTCACCACATGATCAACATGAGGCCGTGCATTATCCTGCATCAACTGGATATTATGCCCGATATAATCTGCGTAAGATATCACATGGACTGCAAGGATTTCATTGATGTAGGATTGTGAAGTCAGTCCACGTTTACGGCCCGTCGCGCCGGTTCGATGAATACAAAAGCTGTATGTCCGGTTAGCGAGATGCCGCCCAGACCATTACAAATCCTCCTCCAAAAGCAACAGATTCCGCGATGCCACACTGAGAATAACGTTCTCCAGGGCAACGGTACACTCTTTGACGTCGATCACTTTGATAAAGACTCACCCTGGTCTTATCAGTGATGAGTACATTACTCCACTTTTCTAACGTCCAATCCCTATTCTCTCGAGCGAATTCAAGTCGTGCTGGACGGTATGCTGGCGTTAATGTTGGACCTACTGCAGCTCTCTTTGGAGTCAAGTTCTGCTCAGCAAGTCTCCTTCTAACGGCAGAAGAACTTATAACCACTTGGGGTTCGTCACGCAGCTTTTGTTGGACTTGTACTGCGTAGAGGCGGCGATTTCGCAGAACATTGAGTTGGATATAACGATCATCTGCTGCTGATGTAGCCCTAGGTAACTGCATGCCGATCGAATGCTCCAGTCTCTAAGTATCGTCTGTTAACTCTTTGCACCGATGACCTGCTGATTCGAAGTCTCTGAGCGACCTCACGTTCTGCAAAGCCTGCTTGAAGTAGTGGTAAAACTTGAGCTTCTTTCTCCGGTGTCGTATTCATTATTGGTTGACAAAAGTACCAAAAAAAGCCATGACTAACAACTTAAGAAATTATAAAAAATATCCTATACCCTCACTGCAGAAGAAAGAAAAGGTAAGGGCGAACTCTAGTCTCTCTAGTTTTAATTACCATTAAACGCACTTTCTGTAGATATAACTTTCATAGTTATAAATTTCATACTTTTTTGGAAAATTGGGTTAGAGGTCGAAAGTTGCGGGTGACCCGATTCTTTTGACGCCGAGTTTAGGTTGGAATAAACGTAACGGTAACGCACCGAACAAAAGCCATTAAAATTTGCTAGAAAACTTACTTATAGTAACTTAGAGTGTGTGGTGCAGCCTATACCTCATTCACATCAACCTGACTTAGGGAGGTAGTTGCGGTATATGCCAGGGGAAGCTATTAATTTCCCAGAAACTTCTCTTCCGTAATCAAGGAGTCTACGAAAAAACTCCGATTAATGTCAGCCGTATCCGTCTTGGCGTGCGAATGCTTTTGCATGAACATGAAAATGCGTACACAAAAGGAGCTCAAGGGATTTGCCAGTCGATTCTATCCAAGTTCCATACTCTCTCTTTTATTAAAGGCGGACATGAATGTCTTTTTGACAAAATTTTGCTTACTCTTGCTGAGTCCTTGACATGCTCAAAGGATTGGCAGAACTAGTCCCAGTCTAGCGGTTTTCCCGTCCTGATGGTTTTCTTGTAGATTCAAATAACCCAACTTGTGTTTGTTCCAGTTATTAAAAATGCCCTGAGCAAGGTCCTAAGCTTAAATGGGTTATCATTCCACCATGCAAGAAAGGTTTCCTTACTTCGCTTCACCGGGCATGAACCTTTGATTGACACATATAGCCTCTTTTAATGCCCTTATTATTAATGATATCGAGTGATCTGGAGGACCTGGGAGTTTGTTCTTGAAAATCTGTGTACCTTTTTCCTTTGAATCATCGACCAAGTTCTATGCCGAGCTCTTCCTCCCTTAAGAAGACAAATAGATTATCCGATGTAATTTGAGTGCTGTGGGATAATCTGCACTACTTTCATGTTGATCCATCGCATCTGCTGTCCCAACGCACATTCCTTCCAGAAGTCATTGGTTACTTTCAATGGATCCTGCTCGCCTTCTAAATTAGTTCGATCTTCGAGCTCACCCAGTTGTCGCTAATCTTAACGATACACGAACAAATCTTCTTCTCTGTACCGTAACCCCTTGTGGGGCATGGTGCGTTCACTCAGCCGTTTATAGGCTACTTCGTGTCAACGTTACATTGCATATAGAGTTTCGGAGTGTATATAATGTTGCAAGCACGCCGAGATTCGATCACCGGACCTCTATATTACTAGCATCTCTCAGCATTACTCAACCAAGTGAGCCACAGAGTCACAAACAAATGAAGTCCTAAGAAAACCCATCTTCAGACGTGATTACCCTGTAGTCTTTACATCACTGACGACTGTCAATGATGCGTTCTACGGTCGACTCTGTCCGCTTCGCGTCAATCATAATCTACTTCTACACATCTGTCGATCTTACGAGAAGTGGAGAGCTACCGCACTGCATAATTTAATAATCAGGCCGACCTCCTATCAGAGTTGACGTTTTGTTTAGATGCAGCTGGTTGAATTTATCTATTTAACTACCTTATCGCCAGGAGTATCCTGGTCTTCAGACCTATTCCGGTTCGAATTGCTTCGTTCTTTTGTGATAGGGCTCATTGTTTTTGTCTGCCACCGCCTGATATATTTTCTTGTCATAATTGTGCACACTTCTCGCCTGTTCATTCCTCACAATCTTGTTAAGTATGAATATGAGATCTAATTTAGTTCTGAAAATGTTTACCCGTTTTCTGCTGTTTAAACCGGTGGTGATGGTCTCGGTTATACTTTAAGAAGAGATTTACATGTGCATCTTAAGTTAAACTAGCTGGACGTACAGCATTACGACCTGCCGTACAGCATTGGCAAATGTACAGCATTCCCCATGCCGCACAATAAAACCTAATGAATTGAACGAAATTTCTGAAATTTTGCACACTTTTAGATATAATTGATGCATATTTCCTCCAAGTTTCACGGTCCTACCACTGCCATCTGGACAGTCAGGCCGAGCTGCAAAAACCATCTGTCAATGGTTACGAACCTAAGTACCACGTATTGTTGTTCTTATGGTTTTTAACCATTGACAGGTTCAATTTAATCAGCTGATAATCTGGCTTGTATATCTAGATGGCGTTGGTCCTACCTGTTCGCTTTCGGAAGTTACATCTTCCAAAATCGTACTTTTGTGTTTTCTAAGCTTTCCAATAAGTTGGTATGTACTTTGCAGGCATCATGAAAAGTCAGATGTCACGATTATACGACTGTATTTACAGGAATCTGAAATTTCTCAAATCTATCTTTCGTTTTATGTGTGTAACCCCATTTCGAATACTCTTCCGTGTTATAACTTTTTGTGTTAGAACATTCATACGATGTGATTCTTGGCACAGTCAAACAAATATTGCACGTCGAACAACGTGGCACTAGAAAGAAGATGTAGAGTTATCATAAGCCCCACCTTAATGATGGTATACCTAATTAGTCGTGCTCTGTGGCCGTGATCGTTCGGTCGACACTCTGTGAAATAGACACTAATAGAGAAACGAGTTTCCAAACTCGGCACGACTCGTTGCAAGTTTATTATTCAGAAGAAGATGATAAGAAATATTCTTATCGTAGAACAATAGACAAACAGTGCGACTAGGAAGTGGTATAGCTGACAACCGTACCACACTCCGAATTCAGTTGTCTTTGTAACGTTGATGACTACACACGGTAGTCATCAACGCACTATGCTCCACTAGGAGTTACGGTAATCGAGAGAGAGAGAATCGAGAGACTGAATGATACGTGGGATTTTAACCCCGTTAGGTGATACAACGCATCTTAGGAAGAACTGAGAAGACTATAGAATCGCCTAAAGATTATGAATTCGCAGAATACGCTCCTCACATTGAAAGTTCGATCCTGGAAGGTTGTGGAGTGAACTTGAAATTGAAGGTTCCTCTGCAATACCGAGCGCAAATGTTAAGAATCGTTCCCGCACTGGATATGGAAGCAGTAAAAATAGGGCTCAGCGATTGGTTTGTCTGCAGCGTATAATCATTTTCTGCAGAGTGAGAAAACAGGACGTTGAGGTCTCCTCTGTGAAGTAATGCCGAAATATGATCCGGCGTGTGAGCAAACGAGATGGTTGTGATTTTATTCGAGAGCTTCCTTAACTTTTTTAGTAAATTACGCCTGATCTGTTCCTGTGGCAGACACACTATCTGAAAAACAATGCTAGGAATTGTCAAAAGGCGTAGAAACAATTATGCAATTTGAAATACTGTAAAAAAGGGGGAGGGGGTAGTATGACTGATAATTGATAATTGGCCTGAAAACCGAACTCCGCAAATATATCCACCATTGAGTCTTCGTGAATCTGGTCACCTTATCCCAAGTAATTTCACTTACAAAAAGATTTTTTAAAATGCTAACCGGTGACAACAACCCTTAAACATGGATCTTCAACGTCCAACCAACAACATGCTGTGAAGTTTATTAACATGTCATTTTGCAGTTATATGCGCCTGAAACGAAATACACGTAATAATGCTACTTTTAGCTACGTGCACACTATTTGTAACATAATACTCTTCTCGTACATACGAGTACTAGACTTCTCACATCTAAGAGTGTACCTAACACATCCATTATTATTCTTCCGGCGTATCGTTAGTTCGTTTCCAGCTAGTACGTTTGGGTCAATGACAAACAACTTACTGGCGCTGGACAAGCTATACTCCAGTAACTTCGTCTTTTGTATAAAAATGTTATAGTGCAGTCATATTAGCATTTCAAATAGAAAAAAATAGAGTAAGGCAATTTTTTTTTTGTTTTTGAATCAGTGGGCTCCCAGGAATCTTCAACTGATTTTGCTAAAAAAAAATTTGATCGGAAAGGTCCCAAAAAGGACAAAAAAGGATACTTTTTAATCCTTGACCGGAGGTCAGCATGCGGAGTATCATATCAAAGGGGCGTCGAGTACATTACATATCCGGTGTTTGTTTCCTGTTTCAAGGACCCTCAACGGAATAAATCGAGCTTAAATGGAAAATTTTCGCGTTTCCCGTGTATCTTTCCAAAGCCACAACTACGAGAATAATTCAAGTTGTCATTTCTTTTATCACTTTGCAGAATCTATAATAGCTGAAGATTCTACCATTTAATTTGCTAAGAAAAAAGTTGATAGGAAAGCTCTGAAAAAGGACATAAAAGGACACTAATTGCACACCTTAGTCGAACGTGGGCATGTGGGGTGTCATATCAAAGCGGATTTCAAGTACATTCTATATCCGGCATTTATTACTTGTTCCAAGGACCCTCAAAGGAGAAAATTGGGCTCAACTTAAAAATTTTTGTGTTTCCCGTATCTATATCTTTCTAATTTTCCATTTAAGCCCGACTTATTCCATTTAGTGTGCTTGGGACAGGAAACAAGCACAGGATATGCAATGCACGCGACGTCCTCTTTGATGTGACACCCCACATGCCCACGTTCGATCAAGGTGTGAAATTAGTGTCCTTTTATGTCCTTTTTTAGAGCTTTCCGATCAACTTTTTTCTTAGCAAATTTAATGGTAGAATCTCCAGATATTATAGATTTTGAAAAGTGATAAAAGTAGGAACAACTTGAATTATTCTCGTAGTTATGGCTTTGGAAAGATACACGGGAAGCTCGAAAATTTTCCATTTAAGCTCGATTTATTCCTTTGAGGGTCCTTGAAACAGGAAACAAACACCGGATATGTAATGTTCTCGACGTCCCCTTTGATATGATACGTCGCCTGCCGACCTCCGGTCAAGGGTTAAAGAGTATCCTTTTTTGTCCTTTTTGGGACCTTTCCGATCAAAATTTTTTTAGCAAAAGCAGATTCCTGGGAGCCCACTGATTCAAAAACAACAAAAATTAGCCTTACTCTATTTTTGTTTTCTATTTGGAGGCCTGAATTGGGATATTTTTACTGCACTATTACGGGGGGTGTAGAAATGGTATGCACTCACTCTGTGGCGTCTGTGCTGTCGTATACACATTTAGTTGGGCCATCATGCCATCATACTCATATTATGTAGGCATGACGCGTCATTGTCCGCTAAAAACATATCTCTACTCTACAGACAAAATGTCTGCACATTCTCTCCTACGCGCGGGACACTCAGAAAGCATTACTAATGGATGGACGAATTAATGTACGTACAGAGCAGAGACCACTCGGGAGAGTTGTCATTTATTATAGGGCCAATATCATTTGCCAACGTTGGATTTGAGTGAAAATCGTAATTATCCACTTACGGACAAGAGAGTAGTATGTGGAGGTACTCTTCCATTAAATCAACGAGAGACAACGAGAGGATTTAATGTTATGTGAGTTTCATTCATTGTTTGTGAAATGGTTTTTGTCTGATTGTTACATTTTGTATTCAGATTTTCAAATTAACGGTGAAAATGAGAGTTGAGTTGTGGAGAAGCAAGTACGAATCACAGCAGCAGAGTTGCATACAAAGCTAAAATTTAAAAAACATGTTTGAAGTAGTGTCCACCTTAAATTTCTATACAGTGGTAGACTTTTAAGAACAAATTAAATTTCTTAAAGTTTGATAGGTCGGCTCAGGGCTTTAAGTTTTGGGCTCTGGCCCTACTATATGAGAGTAGAATTGAATCTGCCTATTAACTTTTATCCAAGCGCGCCTCATTTCGTAGCATAACCGGACGCGCGGCCGTCGTCTTCCCCACGCCATTTGTGCTCAACCGTACAATTTTCATTTTTATACCCTTCGCTCGTAGAGTCAACGAAGGGAATATTAACTTTGTCATGAAGTTTGCAAGGTATTGAAGGAAGCATTTCCGTCCATATAATAAGTATACATATGATCAGCATTACATGGGGAGTCGATTGGGCGATGTCCGTCTGACCGTCTGTTGCTACGCGTTTTGCTCGTCCAATTTAAAAGCTATGAAGCTGAAATTTGCAACAAATGCTTCTTTTTGCTGCAGGCAGTTTGAATGTTTGAATCCGTAAAATCGGACCATGGGGTCATGGGATTGCCATACAAACCTAACCCCCTGAATTAGGTTATTCTAAGAAAAACTTTTTTATTTGTGCACCAATTTCAACCAAATTTCACACAAATGTGTTTCTATTGATGACACAAAACATAGGTCAGAATGGGTTAAATCAGACCATGGAGTCATGGGGCTGCCATACAAACCCAACCTCCAAATTAAGTTTTTCTGAGAAAAACCTATTTATTTGTTCACCAATTTCAACCAAATTTCACACAAATGTAATTCTATTGATGACACAAAACATATGTTACAATGGATCAAATCGGACCATAGGGTCATGGAGCTGCCATACAAACTCAACCCCCCATTTTGGTTCCTCTAAGAAACGTTTTTTACACCAATTTCACAAAACCTTGAATTAATGTGTCTTTATCAAAGCAACAAAAAAGTCGAAACAAGTGCAATCGTACTATGGGGCCATGCTCCACTTTTTCCAACCAAACCCCACACAAATATTGTTTTGTCGACGCAACGGAACTTTTGTGATGACGGAAGGAAAAGAATGGGGGGAGGGGTTAAATACAAGTCGTAAAAAAACTTTTAGCCCGGTGGAGAGCGAAGGGTATCCAAATTTCGACTGCGCCCGAAATTAGCCTCGATCTCGTTTTTTTTTTTAATTTACTAAGTTTGCTGCCCGTCCTGCTTGTGTGTTATAAATTATCCAGAGATATTATTACTTAGTTTCCCCAAAAACATTGATAGTTACTTTCATGAAATTGCTGGGAGAAGTCAAATAAAATATAATGCTCCATATGTCAAATTCGTAACCATAAATGCCCAATAAATAATTCAATATGACAATAGTGAATTTATTGTGAATTTCCCTTAGGTCTTAGGCTTTGCCGAGTTCCATGATTTAGTGACCAATTGCAAAATATACAAGGCCCGATTTCGCAAAAACCGTTAAACCTAGTGATTTCTAGGTGTTTTTTTTTAATAAGCAGGAAAAACATTAGACATCTCACCTTTCCCCAGGCATAATATACTGTGCCTCTCTTTTTTACAATGGTTATCTGTTTATTATCTCTCACTCACCTTATAACTACATGTATTTTCTTGGACGTAGATAATAACGATTTTATGTCTCACGAATTTTGGATTGGTAGCTGAAATACCATTCCATTCGTGTAGGCGTTCAAGATTTTTTTAATTTCCAGATGAGGTATCTGCTGCAGCAACATTACCTATGGAGGATGTCGCGGACCACGGCTATCATCTTGAGCCGCCGTCATTGCAACTAAAAACGGGCGCGGCTGAAATTTTGATACCCTATCCCATGGTGCTCTCTGGCCGTGATCGTTCGGTCGCCACTCTGTGATATAGAGATTCATTGAGAAACGAGTTTCCAAACTCGGCACGACTGGTCGTAAGATTATTATTCAGAAGAAGATGATAAGAAATATTCTTCTTCTTCTTCTTCCTTGCCTCGTTCTTTATACCGCTCCATGGTTTCGCGTTGCTCGACCTGCGGTGTAGGCACATCGCCCGTTTTGGCGGTAATATCTCAGCATATTTCTACAGGCTGCTCTATCTTTGATCGTGTCATCGCCGAGACCAGTGCGTTGTTGTTGCTTTTTTCATTTGACACATCCAGGTCTTCTTCGGTCTGCCTCTGGCCTTGGGTCCATCAAGTGGAACTTTCATTGATATCGCTTTTTTTGCGGGGTTCTCAGGCGGACGCCTTTGAACATGGCAATACCAATCCATTTGTCGGTCTTCGAGCTTTTTGGTGATTGGTTGGTCTATGGACAAGCTGCCTTGGAAATATTCTTATCGTAGAATAATAAAGTAAACTGTGACTAGGAAGTGGTGTGGCACACTCCGAATTCAGTTGTCTTTGTAACTCTATGCACCATGCTCCACTAGGAGTTAGGGTAATGAAGAGAGAGATCCGATGACCAAATATATTTGTTTTAAATATTTTTTGCAGTTTCGTTAAATAAACATTCTCCATGTTTACGTAGGTTGATTCGTTAAGTTGGCTTCTTACCAGAGAATACTTTCGTCCATGCGATGCCTTATTTGGTCGTAACTCAACATAGTACTGATAAAATCCGTTAGATAGTACTTCCGCAACCCCGAATACAATAAAACTATTATTTTCTCAAGGAAGTTCACTAAATTCGTTGCCGTAAATTTACGGACAGGTTCGGCAGATTATAACTATGATTGTAACGTTTCCTAACCGAGAGTGGGGATCGGGAACAGCTATTTGCTCCATAGGTGGCCAAAAAACTTGGTGAGGCGCCTTCGGCTGCTTACATTTTTTATATTGTCGTACACGTACCCAAGTCATCGGTACTTCAATGCCATCATCAGAGATTTACACGAAATCCGCACCCGTTCCAAACAAACTGGCGTCGCAGTGTATTTGGCGCGGAAATCAGACTTTCTTTCATTGTAGCATCGGTCATCCAGAAACACCGAGGTAATCTAAATCAACCGTGGAAGCCAAAATTATTAGGTTGACTTGACACAAATTAAGTTTGGACAGAAAGGTAAATGGACAAAAATTTGTTTGTGATTTGGTCTGAAACAAAGGCATGCACTAGTGAAGTTTATTGGGCTCAAAGGCGAAAAAGTGGATTTTTTACGTTTTTGTGCTGATACACATTGTATTTCTTCGACCAAGCCGCGGGCCGCACAAAACTGCTAGGGTACCGCATGTGGCTCGCGGGCTGCGAGTTTGACATGCCTGATGTATCCTCTATATTTTATCTCTTTCACTAGAATTCTGGCTGGACTCCTCCCCTTTGAGCGTAAAACCGGCTCTATTCATGCAAAGGCTACTTTTTATTGTAAAAAAAAATATGTTCGTCTAAATCTCAGCCAACAGCAAATAATCGTCGAGGCAAATGACCGCCTGGTGGTGAGAGTGAGCTGGAATCAGCTGTTGCATAGTTTGAGGCACATTACATAGTCTGAAGTCCTTAACCGCATTGTTATGAACTGATATAGTATACCATATACTCGCAATCAAGAGGATAGTTCCACTTGAAAAATGGCTGTATCTCGGTAAGTGATAACGGTCTTTTCTTCAAACTTGTTGACAATATTTTCAGTAGCCTACTTATTCTATCAATAACACAGGGTCTCAGATCTTGAGAATTCTTAAAAATTCTTAAAATGAAACACAAAATAACGGTTAAAAAAGATAATTTTAGTTTAGAAAATGTTTGCTAATAATAAGTTGAACTTCCGTTGAGTGATATTAGCTAAAAACAAATTATCCAGGATAGAATTGTGAAGGTTTTGTAGGTAATTTAAGTTAATTTCTTTCCAAGTTCCTCTAATCATACAATCGTGCAGAAGCGCTTCAGTGTTCTTAAAATATGGTCTAACGCAATTGGTCTTCTTTGTCATCTATTCCGAAACCTATTTGATGATATTTAAATCTAAATCTTAAATAACGTTGATAAATTAGTCTTGAAATCAATCTTTTATCAGCTTTGCATTATGAATGGGGCCATTAGCTTGTTAAAACCTAAAAGGAGTTGCATGTAAGAAGATAAAAGTGTGTTCCTAATAAAGCCTCAAAACATATCTAGGAACGGATGGAATTGGAACATTACGTCATAGGGCTGCCATACAAACAACCCGTGAAAATTAAGTTCTTCTAAGAAAAACTTTTTCTATTTCCAGCCTCCCTTAACCAAACTTTACCCAAATGTGTTCCTAGCAAAGCCTCAAAAGATATCTATAGTAACGGTTGAAATCGAAACCCTACGTCACGGGGCTGTCATATAAATGAACCCTTGCAAATTAGGTTCTTCTAAGAAAAACATTTTTCTTTATGAGCCAATTTTAACCAAACTTCACCCAAATGTGTTCATAGTAAAGCCTCAAAACATATCTAGGAATGAATAAAAAACCCCCCAAATATTAAGTTCTTGTAAGAAAAACTTTTTTTCTTTTTGAATCATAGATAACCAAAATTTATCCAAGTGTGTTCCTAGATTAGTCTCAACGCATCCAGATGGAATCGGTGGGCATCATAGGGCTGCGGTAGAAACTGTTAACGCAAAAGAAGCTTAAGTTGCATTCAAATGTGTCGGGTATTCAAATTTCGGCTGCGCCCGAAATTAGCCTCGGTCTCGTTTTTAGCTAATATCACTCAACGGAAGGGAACTATCCTAATGCCTTTCAATTTGTAGTATTTTTAAGAATTCTCGAAGTAAAATCCTAACGGGACGTATCTGAGACCTTGTTTTATTCAAAGAATAAGTAGGCTCCTAAAAACATTGTCAACAAGTTTGAAGAAAATACCGTTTCCACTTACCGAGACACAGCCATGTAGCCAGCTTGTTGTGATTATCTGGTCCTGGTGGAATTTTTGCAAACAAAGAGAACACAAAAAGATCAGGATCCAGACTGAAAATACGCAAGGAATTATTCCCTAAATATAACTATTGGGAGAGTAACATAATTTTTCAGGTCTGACCCTTAAATACTATGTCCCTTCCAACTAGAGAATGCGAGGTCATGTCATCAATGTTCCAAGTAATGTTTTCTTTAGGAACTCGTGGTCATAATTAGAAGGTTTTGCTGATGGTGGTGCCTGTAACAATAATCCTAGGACGCTTCTAACAAGTACGGAATGCGGAATCTTATGTGTTTGGTCATACGACGTGGATACTTAGACAAATTGCTGAGCAGTAAAAACTTCAACTTCAAATACCACATCAAAGCAAAAGCGCCTCATCTTTGCCCCCTTGGTTACGATCATGGCCAAAGCCTATGTTTTAACCCAGTAGGCCAGAAACTCTTTGAAAGTGACCAGTTGAAAACCAGTTGCCATGTTTTGTCCGTAAAAAGTTGATTATTATTATGGGTCTTGAGATAGGCTTAAAACCTGCAGGATTCAGGACAAACAATCGTAATTTTACCATTTCACCTCGATTCGTACTCTGCACCAAACATGATCAGCTGTTCATTTATGGGGCATTATTCATTAGATTAAAATACTAATTGAATCACTAGTTCTACGATCATTATATTAATTTCTAAATTTCACTTCACTAACAACACACAAACAACATTAATCATACTTGCAAAAATTGAAATAAACACGTCTGGTCTCCAGCCATAAAGCTAATTTCAATTAATCTTCAGAACAGCCCCAATCGACACCATAAATCTTAATTTATAAATTCAAAATGTTGAAAAAAGAAGAGCACGCAGTGGCACAGTCCTATAACCCCCATACAGCGCAGTCATCCGCCAACAACAAGATACTGCCATAAATTTTCCACCCAATTGAAGTGGGTTATCAATTTCCATGCAAAACTGAAAAATGACAAATTCGGAATTACGCTACCATATAGATCCTAGACACAAACACTTATAGCCGAGTAGAAACACACCCATATTTCACTACGCTTTTCATTATACACCCATGTAGGGGATGCACTGTGTGCAGAGTATCATATCCTTGCTTGTCACGAAACAGAATTTCGCTATTGAATCGCATTTGGTGCGGTGCTTGTGGCAGAGGATGGTGGTGGAAAACTCTTCCGGCCAGCCAAAACCACCATAAAATTGAAAATCTTTAATGTCGTCTTAATGGCTAGTAATAAAGACGACAGATTCAAAATGAGTTCCAAAATTCAAGAGAGTTGGGCTGCTGCTGTTCATGTCTTCTCTATGGAAACATGTAGAGTTTATGAAAACTTCTGCAGAATCTACTACAATTCCCATAGCAGAGTTGTCTTCGGTGTATATAGGTCTAGGCTAGGCATCTCGGCGCGCGTTGCACACACAAGTGCCCGACCGCCAAAAGCCGAACCGAGCCAGGAACGCCCGCCGATGATTACGATTTCCTTGCACACAGTATTATACAGGGATTGAGATGAAATTTCAACTGTTTTCTTGTGCGGCGAAAGTTTTCCAAGGAACCGATTTCATGTCGCAGATGAGTTTACAAATTATATGCATGAGAGCCTGAGAAAATATTTAGAAGTAGGATTTTGAAATGAACTGCTACGGCTGGGGGGAGAAATTTAAGGGATTTTGTGGCAGCGGCAAGTATATGTGTGGTTCGCCCCAAGAGAGACGAACGAGCAAGTGACGCAACAATATTACTTCGCTCTATATGCATAGAGAATACGGTAAAACTTTGGAAAACACAATACGCCTCCGTCGTACAAGTTTCGTAGTAGCTCAAAATTGAATTCTGGGTTTACACAGTGTAGCGTAGAAGCGTGAAGATTTCCACACTATCTTTAGTTGCACACGAGAAGAAAATATCCTTGAGCGTGTATTTTACGAATTGTATTTAATTCCGCCCAGAGATTGGGTATATGAATCTCGAGAATTAGTGTTCTAATTCGTGCGGTTTGTTTTACGGTTGTTTTGATTTTATTTAAAATGATACATGCCTTAAGGGATTTTGACTTTACGGTTTTATAGAAACGGGGCATGAAGCTACGAAAACTCTTTTCTAGCTTCTGACCCACACTAGTTCTGCTTTTTAGGGTTTTTTAGAAAATTTTTTTCAAAAAACCCTTATGAAATCGATTTTGTCCGTCCGTCCGTCTGTCCGTCTGTCCGTCTGTTCACTAAATAACTCGCGAACGGCTCAACCGATTGTCATGAAATTTGGTAGGAATGTGTAGAATGGTTACAGTCTTTGGCACATATACCTTAGAAGTTGGTAGGAAAGAAAACAACAGGGTGTCCCGAACGTTTGAAAAAAGTCGACTGTTTTAGTTTTTATCGGAGATTGGCGTATGGGTATTTAAATCAAAGATCTAAACGAGTACACCTCATATCAGTTAAAATTTTACAGTTTGGAGTAACGGTAAAAAAGTTATAGGCTTTTAAAGTTAAACTTCTTTTTCGAGCTCCGTTTTTCTAAACCGTTATAGGGATCGATATGAAACTTTGCACAAAGATTGGTCAGTGGGGCCTTATATACGTTAAATATTAAGACTGTTGACTTTTGCAAAGGAAAAGTAAATAACAGTAAATTTTTAAAATTTCAATTTGTTCGTGTGTAGCCCCTCTTAGGTTTCCAAATATGAAAATTCTGCTAAGGTTTTTTAGAAAATTACATATAGAATATGTCTACGAATTTTCATTCGAATAACTGTATCCAAACCGGAAATGTAGCCAAGTAAGTATTTAGTAAGGGCCTTTCACAATGCAATCCTCTTAAGCATTTCTTCAATGCATATCTTTTAACTTGATGAAAGAATGAACATTAAATTTGGTGGAAATGCATAGAATGGTAATAGTGTTTGCCACATATATTTTTGAAGTTAGTAGGACCAAGTTAACAGGGTGTCCCTGAATAGCTGCAAAAGTATACTTGTTCAATACTCATAGGAAAGCTTGCGTTGGCTCTTATGACAGGGAACACAATGGAATCATTTTATATAAGGTTGCTTTTCCTTGATTAAAAAACAGTAACAGTAGATTTACAGCTAATAATTCAGCCTGAGTTTCTTTTTGGTCAAAGGCCATCAGAAATCTTAAATCGAAAAATGCCTGTAGATTTGCCTTGGAGTACTTTTATACAAACTGGATAAATAGTAAATCTATTTTTGGATTGGTCTAATTAAAGGTGGAACAGAATGAAAGGCGCTAGCCTTTCATTCTGGAACGCGTTTATTTAGACCAATCCAAAAATAGATTTACAGGAAGCATTTCATTAATGTTGTGCACAATACTTATTTATTGCTTATAAAATATATGTACAAAAAATATTCACTATGCATTAAAATTCTAAAAAACCCTCGTATTGCGGGCGCAGCCCTCTGTACGCCGGTATTTTTTATTGAACGACCCAACACAGGCGGAGCCCGCTCTAGCGGTTAATTCGTCCTAGCAAAATAGATAAATTGCTGCCTATTGTATACCCTTCGGTGTTACAGAAATGTCCGGACGTGACCATATTTGTCTCGTAGAGGCTCATTTTTGCGTGCTCAAACTTCGTTTGGTGACCTTACCCTGTTGAATTTGAAGTCAATTATGTTAAAGTTGGACCAATTGTAATCATTTACCATTTCCAGCTCCTCCATTGTCGCATCGCAATCACAACGACGAGATGTGTTGAGTTGGCTAAATCGGAAGTAGGTAGAACAAGGGTGAGGGTGCAAACTGTTTGTTACTTCTGGCACAACTGGGGAAAGCCTCTGCAAATCACCAGCAATGGGTAGTAAGTTTCTTCTTGCCTACTCGGAAAATGTAATCTTATGCGAATACACACTTGCGAGAAACTCCGCCCCTTTGTACCATTAGGTTAGGCTTCCCGGTTGAAAGAACGCCCACACCGGCTCCCCACTTATGTACAACGTCGATAAATTGTGGGTCCTTCTCCTCAAGCTCACACCGCGTGCAGCCGTCCACCAGTAGGAGGAGGTCATCGACGTGGAAGCAGCATTTGACCCCCCGATTGAGGGATGTCAGCAATTCATCCATCATATAGTTCTGCACAAACGGTCCTACAATAGAAATCTTTCTAGACAGCCAGCTATCTCAATCTTGTGCAAGATGGCACTCCGCAGCATGTTGTCAAACGAGCTTTTGAAATCCACAAAGATTTCAAGAACCTGCTTGGCGCCTCTGTGTTTGACTGCCCCCCAACAGATCAACAGATCTTCCTTGCGGAAGCCGTACAATTTCTTCAATATCTTTTGCAGCACTTTACCTAGTACTGGAAGGAGACTGATGCCTCGATAAAATGAAGGGTCAGCTCGGACCTTATTAGGACCCTTAGAAAGTACGACCATCCGTGCGGTTTTCCTGTCATTCCATCGAGTTTAGGCGATTTCCGGACAGAGGGGGACTCGTTCCTCCTCCGTCACCTGCCAACAAGGTCACAAGAGACATGCAGGGGAGTTTGTTCGGTCTTTCGGACAGAAACCCAGCTTAATAGACAACTACGCCTGCCAAAGTGGGGACACGGAGTGTACTCCTTATGCCTTTCACCAGTGACTGATGAAACCGTCCGTTAAAGCCCATTGTGGCAAGCATGAATGTTAAACCTCAATTCAGTGACTGATGGAGACGAACCTTACCACCACGGTACATTCTTAAGCGCTGGGGGAACCGTGAATAGTTTCTTTGAATTTGCTTTTCTGGGATTGCCAAATCGAAATAGATACGGCTTATTATTGACGACACTAGGGCGAACCATCTCTTGAACGGAGAAAATCCTAGCGTTTTCGGCCTCGATCCTAAGGTCGCCCCAGTTTGAACAATGCATAAGTGTATCAGCGTCATTTGGCTACCTTAGTCAACTGAGAGGACAGCAAAGAAAGTTCCTCACTGGTGACGAACTACAACCTGGATGTGTCAAATGAAAAAGCAACAACAACGCATTGGTCTCTCTGTAGAAATATGCTGAGATTTTACCGCCAAAACGGGCGATGTGCCTACACCGCAGGTCGAGCAACGCGAAACCATGGAGCGGTATAAAGAATGTTCGAGTGGAATAATGTAGCGATTGAGCGGAGGTAATAAAAAACGCGTCTGACTTCTACGACAGTATATTTGAGAAGAAAGAAGATAATGACAATGAATGACATTTACAGTTGAGCAAAGTTGCCATATGCGATGGACTCAGTAGTGCCAATATGTAGTTAGTAAAGTGAAAAGTGTATTGAGGCAAGGTAGAAGAAGACGAACTACTACCTTAGCGGTCGTAGGAGGCGGGAGGAGACACGGCTCTCTGAGCAAATTTAGTCTGAACTTATGGCAACACTGAAGGATTGTTCGAAAAGCCTACTTCCACTGCTTGTGGTATTCACATAGAGTGTCATCTACAGGGGAGTGCCTAATCATATTGACCGGATCTAATTTCCAAACGGGGATTTTTTCGGCCAGTGCAGGCACTCACTTTAAAAAACCCAACCCCGGGCCGCAACTCTAGCAGGTTAACTTGGGTAACAACCTCGAACTTGAGTCCCACACGATGATGGGAAGGGACCATGGTCTCCTGGGCATACCCATCCCTATTGGCTAAATACTTCTCAATACCAGGTGTGATCTTCCTTCGGCCCCCTGCTTTTCACATCTGGATGGAGGTCCTTCAGCATACTAGTCAGCAATTTGACTCGAGCCCTGTGGTCACCAATCCACAAACTAGCTAGTTATAGGCGGGTAGGCATTTTGCCAGGGCCATTCTCCCTAACTAGCCCCTTCGAGTCTCGGGTTATGCGAAGCTGCCGGCAGTGGTGGCTATGGAAATAGCTGAGGCAAAAAAAATCACAATGGAGGTGGTTGTTACATTCATCAAGGAGGTTTTTACCATTATATAAAACTGTCACCATGTTTGTAAGGGGCGGCATAGGGTCAAACGTATATGCACCTCACCTGCACTGACGAGCTTATCATGATCACCTGAAACAAAAGAAGTACACACGAAGTATCAAGTTAGCAGTTAATCAAAATGTACTTATCTGATATTTGATCCTTGAAAACGGCCACTGTGAAAGGAGTCATGTTCCAGCACTTTCATGAAACTCTTTCTATTCCGATCGCAGTTTTGTAAAGTAAGCCTTGTGACACGGGTGCGGTCTAACGAATCATCGGACGTCTTCACAGCTTCATTCGTAAAACCCAACATTACCGCACAACAAAAGCAACGAAAACAAAACAAAAGAGGCGGAAAAGAAAGAGATAGAATAGGGCTTGGAGATGGCTGATCCATATCTTCTACAAGACTCTGGCTAAAGGTGGAGTGGAAAATTTAGTTGCCCAAAAACACACAGCCTGCGGCTGGTGCTTTGTCTGATTTCCTTCTCTCTTGTTGAACTTGTATTTTTGTCGAATGACTTTCGCAGTATTTGCATGAATCCATGAAGGAAGACGAAGTTTGAGGCGAAATCCAGATCTTTTAACGTAATCGAGAAGTATTTTTAATGATGATCTCCGCGATATGCACCCAATATTGCTTTACAACAGTGGTTCTCAGTTTTATTCAGTCAATGCCCTCTTTGCGAAATCTAGAGAATCTGACACCCCTTTGGAAATTTGTATATTGTTTGTATGTTGTTTTATGATATGGCATCAAAATTAGATCTCTGCCCACGCCCCCCTTGGTCGATTATCCGGCCTAAGAAGACGCGCCCCACCGATTGAGAATCACTGCTCTACAAAATATCTTCCTGGTATCACAATATAATACGTAACTTTCCATCTTTCCATCTAAGTGCATTAGATGACAATTTGACACCGCTGTACCTAAGACCAGCCGAGGGTTGACGAATAAAAAAAAGCACTTCAAAACTTCTGCAATTGGCTACATAAAAGTAGGGAACACACACCGCTTAAAATTAATGAGCAATCTGCATTCACCTATCGATGCAAATAGCATTCATACAAAGCAGCAGAAGGCCTGCAAAATTAGTTCAATTGACCCGATCCTGAGTTACTTTTTGGGAGAGCCGAGGCAGTCTTGTTTGTTTCTTGGAAACGAATGGGGGAAAAAGAAAACAATAACAACCGGGAGCCATGGACATACGTAGATAAATAAAATACAGATACAAATTAGCAAGTTTTGGCTAGAAAACAAAAAACTAGTATCCAAAAATCAAATTTGAGTTTGCGTTTAAAAAAATATGTCAAAACTTAGACCTGCCCTTCTTCAAGGATTACCAAACTAAGTCCGATTCATTCTTAATCAAACCCCTCATGATTAGTGTGTGACACAAACATTACTGCACGGTAAACCATTCGCGCTACCCAAACTTACAGGATCTCTTTAATTTCAAATGCACTCACATTCGTTCGTTAGCTCTGTTCTGTGTATGTTGTACAAATGCCATTACGTTCGGTAATTTGAACTTTCTCCACGAAGTTTTAAATGGGAATGTTCAAGTTATTCAAATTCAAATATTCCAAGCGTTACTGTAAATAAAGTTCAAAGTTCTTGTGCACTATTGCGCGCATTTCATGACATTAGACGTCGTGTCGTCCCCCGGAATAGCATGTCCTTTTTGATTGTCTCCACTCTAGGTTTCATACAGATATTCTTTTCTCTCGCTCTCCTCTTCTTGTGTATCTATCACCACAGCAGCAGCGTCAGATCTTATTCTATGCAGCACATGTCTCCGCAGTGTTTGCGTGCCTAGTGATATCCCTAGTCCTAGTCTTTTTGGCTAGATCACTTTACATATTCATTCCAAAGGAGCTGAACTGATGCAAATGTTTGTGCAGAATAAGAAGACGACATCGAAATTTTCCCGTTTAAAGTTTTGCTATTAAGATGGCAGAGTCGCCACCATCTCTGTCATCGTATCTCTAGTGCCATTCAAATGCAACCCAAAACATGAGTATGAGCGCTTACTTGTCTTGAATCTACATATATTTAGAGTTGAATCCTGGTCCTGGGTTTCAGTTTCTTTCTTTTTGGGTTTTTGTCCTTCGACGGGAAATGGTGGTAAAGTTTTGAAAATAGCATACAGTTGAAAAGTTTTTGGAGAATAGTTACAAGGCTCTTTGTTACGGAAATCGTTGTAAAGAGATATGTTTTGGACAATGATGGACGCGGTAGATCGTTAAGATGCATGCAACTTGAAAGTTGTAATTCACGTAATTGATATTTAATTGTAATTTGTATGGTAATTTCATTAAAGACCTAAGACTAAGCTTATTCGCAAAGATTTAGTTTTTTATTTGTTAAAGAACACAATCAAAGTCTGAAAACGACTGTGTTAAGTCACCACACTACCTACCGATGTATACCTAAATTTGCAACAAAAAGATCCTTTTCTTGGGCCTCAATTTACCAAAAAAAAAACAAAACAAAGGGACACCAAGAATGTTTGGCAGGCAAACGATATCACCACGTTAATTTCGAAAATAGAGGGTTAAACATGTAGTTCATCTCATCCTTGGTTGCTATCAGATGATCAAGTCAATGATATAGCTTGACCTCTATGAGGGGCTAGACCTAATTTTGATAAAGGAAACCCCGCCCTACTCAATCCTTTTTTACCTACCTGGCCAATGCCAATTTTCGATATTTCAAAAGGCGGTTTTGATAAACAAAAAAAAGTTCAGAAACAGATTTTCATATTTGCCACGACCTTTCTAAATTTTGACGTCTTCCAAACTCTACGAGTTATTATTTTTCAATCCTACAAGCTGCAATTTTTATACCCGTGTGAAAGGGTATGTTAACTTTGTCATGAAGTTTGCAACGCACAGATGGATGCACCTCCGACTATATAAAGTATATATATTATTGATCAGTGTGACGAGAGAAATCGATTGAGCGATGTCCGTCTGTCTGTCTGTCCGTCTGTTGCAACGCAAACTAGTCCCTCAGTTTTGAAGCTATCGGGCTTAAATTTTGTATAGAAGTTTCTTATAGTGTACGCTGTATATATGTCAGAAAGAATGAAATCGGACCATGGGGTAATGGGGCTGCCATGGAAACCATCCTCTGAAAATTAGGTTCTTCTAAGAAAAACTTTTTTTTTATGAACTAATCTTAACCAAACTTCACCCAAGTGTGTTCCTAGTAAAGCCTCAAAACATATGTAGGAACAGATGGAATCGGAACAGTACGTCATAGGGCTGTCATACAAACCAACTCCTGAAAATTAGGTTCTTCTTAGAAAAACTATTTTCTATATGAACCAACCAAACTTGATCCAACTGAGTTCCTAGTAACCCATCAAAACATATCTAGGAACGGATGGAATCGGAACATTACGTCATAGGTTTACACATACAAATACCTACATTCCAACTCCTGAATAACAAGTTCTTCTAAGAAAAACTTTTTTTGTCTAGAATGCTTACAGATGTGATGATGTTGCCTGCCATGATCTATGAACTCTTAAAAACATTGCGGTGCTGGATTTTTTTGTTGCACAGTTCCCCGGAACATCACATACATCCACTTCGAGTGCAACTGGTTTAAATGCAACCCTAACTGGTAACGAAGGGCGGCAACTTGATCACTGCTCAGGGGCGCTATTTAGGCTAAATCCGACCCTGTGTGTGTGTGTGCGCACAAATCCTCACACGTTTCGCTGGAGCATTCATTCGCAAAGAGTTTCTTACGCACAACTTGCGATCCGATTATGATAAATGTTTTAATTTAACTTGAATGAACAGAGAGTTTATATCCACACTAGCTTAATATATCCAGAAATCTTTAGGTTCGCTATCGGCTCCTATTTTGACTTCTAGGTTTTAATTGAAGGCATTGCATATGATCTCATGATACCAGATACCAGAGTATCTAGCTGTAGCAGCTACTTCGTGATGGACTACGAAGAGTATAATGCACTGGGCAAAATTATCCTTTGGTATTTATGTCAATATTTCAAAACAGGCTCTATATTGGAACCTACAAGAAGCCAATGCAAAAGGTGCCGTTTTGGACAGCCCGAGATCCCGCTGAAAATCTATAAGTTTGAACATTTTAGAAATATCTGCTCACGAATTTCTGAGTTATGGGAAAATTTAAAAACACAAAAGCCGTACTTTATCCACATTAACTGGGCATTTCCAACAAACTCTCATCTTCATAATTTACCTTTTCTGGACCGATAACTATATGATTTATTTTGTAGGTATTCCGGCTTGAAAAAATGGCGATACTAGGTGTTCCGTGACTTCGAAAAGTTTGGGAACCACTGATCTAACCCAATATAAAGCTCTGATACTCTGATCACTGTAGGACTGTAGCGAAAATGTGTACGAAAACTGGAATACTGTAGACTCACTCACCGTAGTAAAAAAGCGAAAATTATCCATGCAAGATTTTCAGGACTCAGTTTTTTTTCGTATGGCAAAAATCTATTTTCCGGCAAAATTCGCTCAAAAAACTGCTAATTCGAAGTGTTATAAATACAGCAATTGTTATTCTGAAATTCAACATTTTATAACCATAAAAGTATATGCAGTCTTGCAAGATGATCCCCTCCTCAGAAAAGCTATCTACGCCACTGCCCAGAGTACCAAGCAGGTGACTCTCCTGGAAAATATATTGCGGCAAAAATACAGGGTGGGCCAATTACAAGTTCGTTTTTAAAAATGCAATAAAATGAACAAAGTTAAATTTTTTTCCATGTCTTATGGCTTTGTTAGAAAGTAACTAAGCTCCCATTAATGATGGTGATGGAACACAACTTCATTCAAGTGGCCGCCCCGGCTGGCGTCGCAGTAGCGCATTCTGTCACACCCATTTTCCAAGACCCTGTTGATGGTTTCAGGTTGTAGCTCACGGATTGCTTGGATGATATTATCCTTAAGTGCTTCAATCGTTTCTGGATTGTTGGCATAACATCGGTCCTTCACGGTTCCCCACAAAAAAAAAAGTCCAAAAGAGTCAAATCGCAGCTCCGAGGCGGCCAATTGACATCGGCAAGACGCAGACGGCTGAACACAATTTGGGGGGATCTGTTACGCACTAAATGCGTAACAGATCGATTGTGGCATAGGCTGTGTGGCATGGCGCGCCATCCTGCATGAACCAGAGGTGGTCCAAATCCATGTCTTCAATTTCAGTAAAAATCGAGACCGAGGCTAATTTCGGGCGCGGCCGAAATTTGAATACCCATCACATTTGAATCCGATTCCATCTGTTCCTGGATGCGTCGAGGCTAATCAAGGAAAACATTTGGATGAATTTTGGTTAATAATACGTTCACAGTGAACGAAATCATGTAATTTGGAGCTATTTTCATGTTTTCGTATGAAAACAGCCCGAAAACATTTCAATTCCCATACAAATTGACACATTGAAAATACGCTAATTTGCGTGTTTTCTATGAAACCTTGATTTTTTTCAAATGAAAACGTGTAAGCACCCAGGTCTCAAACCTAAATTCCCCTATTCAGCACATTTCGGCTCACTCCAATATTTTAACTGACACCCGAAAAAATTGTTCAGTTTCGTGTGTTTGCCAATGTTCTTAATTTCCCCATGATAAGAGAATGGACGGTGAGTTTGAAGTGACGAAATATGTTGAAAATGACTATCGATGACTGCACCAGCACATTTTTAAACTTAGAACGATTTATAGGCAAAATATTACTGTCGGTTGTCATATGAAATTACAAACAGTGCACTGTGAACACTTTTCGGTGATTTCTGAAAACGTACGGCGAAATCAATCCGTTTTCGTCGACTCTGATTAGAATATAAGATTAAAAAAAAAAACCTTTTCTTAAAAGAACCTAATATTTGAAGGTCGGTTTGTATGACAGTCCTATGACGTAATGTTCCAATTCCATCCATTCCTAGATATGTTTTGAGGCTTTACTAGGAACACATTTGGGTCAAGTTTAGTTACGATTGGTTTACAAAAAAAAAGTGGTTCTTAGAAGAACCTAATTTCCAGGGGTTGTTTTGTATAACCCTATAACGTAGTTGTCGTATTTAAGGAAAAACACTTTGGGTTAAACTTAGAATAATATTGATTTTATTATCAGCGATTTGTTACACGTACGATTGATTTGGGTGGCTAGTCGGAAGTAAGTAATTAGTACAGAGGCTTGAAGTTAGTTAGGTAAAATTATTCTGTATAACAGTGTGAAGTTAGTATAGTTTATCTGACTATATGACAGCTCTTCCCCCGCAAATTTAATTTACCAAATTAATATCAAGTTTTCATTAAAATAAAAATCATAATTGCCACAAAAAAAAATTAAAGTAAATACAATTCAAAAATGAAATCAGTTAATCAAATATACTACTATTAATTCATTTATAATATTTGAATTCATCTTGGAAACGTTGTGGAGGTCGAGTTATTCTTTTAGGTCGATCAGAGACTACAGGTGCGGCAATAACAGGAACCGGCTCGGTCGGCATATTGGTTAGAGCTGGATCGCAACTCTCTCTCTGGGTACTCTGTTCCTTGGAATAGTTACCGTGGAGGGGTCGGTCGATTCTGAATTTTCAGTACTGGTTTCTGTGATTGGTCTGTTACTGGGTCGATCTTTGGCTTTTGGCATCCCTAACTGTCCATATGAGGTTTCCCCTAATAGTTTGGTATCCCCAATGCGTTCACCGATTTTTCTTAATTGGTCGATATGTCGACGCCACACTCTGTCATCATCTAGTTTAATTAGGTAATGTAACTCGCCTAATTTTTCAATTACTTTACCGAAGTACCATTTATCAGCCGTTAAATAATTTCTTGCGGCAACCCGATCACCAATCTTAAAAATTCGTCTAACCGAATAATTTTCATTTACTCTAATCTCCTTGCTAGTTGGAATCATCAAGTCCAATCGGGACCTTAATTGTCTACCAAGCATTAATTGAGCTGGAGACTTGTCAGTGCTTGGGTGTATAGTTCTTCTATACGCCATTAAAATATTAAGTAATTCGAATTCAATATCAGTTGTTTTGCAATTTATTGCTTTAATTTTATTTTTCATGGTCTGAACGTAACGTTCAGCTTGTCCATTAGTTGCAGGATGGTAAGGTGCCCCTTGCTTATGAACAATTCCATTTGATTTTAGAAACTCCTGAAATTCATGTGAAACTAATTGACTTCCGAAATCACTCACAACAACATTGGGTAAACCAAAAGTTGCAAAGATTTCTCTGCATTTGTTTATCGTTGTTGATGCTTTAGTGTTTGGTATTACATGAACTTCAGGCCATTTACTAAAGGCATCAACAAGAATAAAGAAAAGTTTGCCTTTGAAAGGACCAAAAAAATCTATATGTACCCGATCGAAAACATGTTTAGGTCTCTCCCAACAATGTGTAGGTGAAACTTTATTTGGATCGGGTCGAACTGATTGACAATTCTTGCAATTATTCACCATATCTTCGATTTCCTTGTCCATACCGTTCCACCAACAATAACCGCGAGCAAGCTGCTTCATCCTACTCATACCAAAATGAGCCGTATGTAGTTCTGTAAGAACTCTTTCACGTAGAGGCTTTGGAATGTAAACCCTGATGCCACGCATTAGGCAATTCCTTTGAAGTGCAAACTCGTCCTGGTTTATGGCAAAACGAAATTTTGGCTCGCAGTTGCGGCCATACTTAAGTGATTGAATAAGCACTTTAACTTCATTATCATTTTGAGTGGCTAAACCAAGCTCATCAACTGTGACTGGCAAATTTTGAATGCATCCTAATTCGATCAAGTCTATTTCTTCTGTGTACTGTGACTTTGTTTTCACAGGTAATCTGGACATTGCGTCTGCATTTGCATTTTCACTAGATTTTTTATATCGGATTTCGTAATTAAACGATTCTAGAAAAATTGCATAATGTTGCATCCTAGTTGCAGAAAGTGTCGGCAGTCCTTTATCAGGTGAAAATATTTGCGATAGGGGTTTGTTGTCAGTCACTAGTATAAATTTTCTAGCGTACACATATTGGTAAAATCTTTTTATACCAAATATGATGGCATACGCCTCACGGTCAATTTGGCTATATCGTTGTTGTACAACTGACAGTGTTTGTGATGCGTATTGGATTGGCCGTTCCGTGCCATCCGGGTATAAATGGCTTAATACACACCCGACGCCCACTGGAGAAGCATCCACCGCTAAGATAAGTGGAAGCTTATTGTCATAATGAACAAGGACAATATCAGATTGCAAAAGTTGCTTTATGTTCTGAAATGCTTCCTCACATTGGTTAGTCCAGTTGAAATGTACACTCTGTTTAAGAAGGTTATTGAGTGGATATATGATTGTACTCATATCTTTGATAAATCGTGCATAATAATTGATAAGTCCTAAAAATGCGCGAACCTCATCCTTATTTGTTGGTTTCGGCATATTTTGTCTAGCATCCATCTTTTCTTGCATTTTATGAATACCGAATTTGTCAATTATGTACCCACAATATGTAATCCGATCAACCATGAATTCAGACTTTTCCCTATTAATTTTTAAGTTCATTTTAGCCAATCTGTCTAGAACTGTACGTAAACGCTCGAAATGTATTTTATCATCGGGAGCTGTAATGCGGATATCATCCTGAAATACCTTAACACCTGGAATATCGATTAATGCATTTTCCATTTCTCTTTGAAACTTTGCAGCAGCGCTTGCAATGCCAAACATCAAACGTTTTGGCCTATATAGCCCTCTGTGAGTATTCAATGTCATGCATTCCCGACTGTCAGGATGTACAACCATATGTAAATAAGCTTTATGAATGTCTATTTTGGTAAATTTTTCACCGCCAGCAAACCCACTAAACAGCTCATCAATATTGGGCAATGGATGTTCGTCAACCTCAATACACTTATTTAAAGTGACTTTGTAGTCTCCGCAAATACGAACTTCTCCTTTAGCCTTAGGAACGACTACAATAGGAGTCGCCCATTCACTCGTGTCTACCTTTTCTAAAACATCATTTTTCACTAAGCTATCCAACTCATTTTCAACAGCACTTGTCAAGGAAAATGGAAGTCTCCTTGCCCTAACAAATATCGGATTGACACTAGGCTTTAAATGAATTTTAGCCTCAATTCCCTCAATTTTTCCTATGGATTTGGTAAATAATTCACTGTATGTATCTAACAACCTCTTTAATTCGGTAGACTGATCAATCTTCGAAATTACGGTGAAGTTTTCATTTACGATTGATTTCCAATCTAGATGTAATTGCCGAAGCCATTCTCGACCAAGTAAAGGACCTCTATCAGATTCCACTATGTACAATTTCAAGCGTTTCTTACCAAAATCTTTATCGACAACTTCCACGAAAATAAATCCATAGCATTTGATGCTCGTACCACAATAGCTTTCCAAGTCCGTATCACTTTTCATTATTTGCGATTTTCCAAAATATTTCTTTGCGTCTTCCTTGCCGATTACTGATACTGGCGCTCCCGTGTCAACCTCAAACGAAAAAGAATTATTATTAACTTTTAATGTACAAAAAACTTTTGCTCGTAAAATGTTAGACTTGCATTTTTCAGACAATTGCAGTAATTGTTCAACTCGAAATCCGTCTACGTTGTTATCGTTATCACTACTGATGTTTGCTTCTATCGTATTTACAGGTGTTTGATTTCTTAGCTTGAAACAAACTCGTTTTAGGTGTCCAATCCGTTTGCAAAATGCACATTCCGTCTTCTTATGACGACACTCATTTGCTCTATGCGAACGATCTCCACAGCGATAGCAACAATTATTAATCGATGACGAAATTATATTATTATAGGATTTTGATTTAGAATTTTTGTTTTTATTTGTATTATCTCGAAATTTGCTTGAATTGTTATTTTTTTTCGAGTTTTTGTATTTTATTAGATTTATATTTTCTTTCGATTTGTCGGTTATTACTGCTCCGCCTTGCTCGGATAATTCCATAGCAAGAGCTTTTTCTAATGCTGTATCAATGTTGAGATTTTTGACTTCCAACAATCTGCTTTGGATCCGATGGTTGTATAAGCCAAACACAAATTGATTTCGTAGTGCAGTGTCTCGAAAAGAACCAAAATTACATGTAGCCGCTAGCTTTTTTAAGGCTATTATGTATTCACTGCAGGATTCACTTTCTTTTTGCTTTCGAAGGTGAAATCGAAAATTTTCAACTATTTCGAGCGGATCAGGCTCGAAATGTTGTTTTAATGAACTAACAATTTCGGAATAGGTTTTGCTTTTTGGTTTATCGGGGGTAAGTTTGTCGCACAAAATGTTGTAGGTTTCAGCACCCATGCAGTGTAGAATTAAATTTTTCCTTTGCGAAACTTGAACTCCAAATATTTCGAATGCTGCCTCTAGCCGATCCACCCAACGCGACCAAATTGTATTTCTGTCGTATGGTTCCATATTGAACAGTGGCACTGTTGGCTTAGTCGTAGAGTTTTGCTCATTTTCTGTCATGACTGTCTAATTTATTTAAATTTCACTGTGCACGATTTATTGATCTAATGTAGTTTATGTATGTATTTTACACTTATCAGGCGCGATATGATCACACGTGGCACATTTATTTTATTAATATTTATTATTAATTTATTTGTATTTGTCACTTAATTTATTTTGTAATTATTTAGTCCGTTTATTCTCGTCGCCAATTTGTCGTATTTAAGGAAAAACACTTTGGGTTAAACTTAGAATAATATTGATTTTATTATCAGCGATTTGTTACACGTACGATTGATTTGGGTGGCTAGTCGGAAGTAAGTAATTAGTACAGAGGCTTGAAGTTAGTTAGGTAAAATTATTCTGTATAACAGTGTGAAGTTAGTATAGTTTATCTGACTATATGACAGTAGTGTTTCGATTTCATCTGTTCCTAGATATGTTTTGAGGCTTTACTAAGATCACATTTGGGTAAAGTTTGGTTAAGATTGGGGGACTTTCCTAGATCTGCTATAAAGCGAATTTTCTCTTTAACGATACTAGCGCCACCTGGTGACCGTATTCGGTACATTGGTGTGTATCTTAGGTGATACTATCACAACCATGGAACTTTGACATAAACGACGATTTATCTCCTCTCAAATGAGTTCATACAAGAGCGTCATCATGTTATCAGTCCATGGTCGAGAATCAGATGACACGGAAGGTGTGTATTTTCACTTAGCCGCGGCATCATCCACAAATGGCGCTACTATCGTGAGAGCTCAAAGCGTAAATAGCCAAGATTGGTTCATAAAGAAAAAAGTTTTTCTTAGAAGAACCTAATTTCCAGGGTTTGAAAATTTTGAGGCCCTACTAGGAACACATTTGGATAAAGTTTAGCTAAGGTCGGATTAAAAAGGAAAAAGTTTTTTTTAGAAGAACTTCATTTTCAGTGGTTCGTTTGTATGGCAGCCCTATGACGTAATGTTCGGAATCCATCCGTTCCTAGATATGTTTTGAGGCTTTACTAGCAACACACTTTAGTGAAGTTTGGTTAAGATTGGTACATAGAGAAAAAAGTTTTTCTTAGAAGAACCTAATTTTCAGGGGGGCCCATGGTACGATTCCATTCGTTTCGACATATATACAGCGTACATTAAAAAGAAACTTGTATACCAAGTTTCAGCCCGATAGCCTCAAAACTGAGGGACTAGTTTGCGTTGCACCAGACGGACAGACAGACAGACGGACAGACAGATAGACGGACATGGCTCAATCGATTTCTCTCGTGACACTGACCAAGAATATATATACTTTATATAGTCGGAGGTGCTTCCTTCTGTGTGTTGCAGACTTCATGACAAGGTTAATATAACCTTTCACATAGTGACGGGTATAAAAAGTTGGATAACATGGCTTAGTAACGCGCACCGTTGACCGAAACGATGTTACCAGCCTCATTTTGGAAAAACAATGATCCAATGATGCCACCACTCCACAATCCGCACCAAACTGTCACTCTCTGTGGATGCATTGGCTTCTCGACAACAACGTGCGGGTTTTCCGAGCCCCAGATGCGGCAATTTTGTTTGTTAACGTAGCCGCCGAGATGAAGATGGGCCTCATCAGAAAAGATAAATTTTTCGCCCAAAATCGTTGTCCAATTCAAGCTGCTCTAAAGGTTTGTGTTCGTAGAGACGACTCATGGGATGATCGCTCAGCGATCGTAGTTTAACATCCAATTCCGAGCCATATTTACATATTTTTTAAATGTGGCAACATTCCTTGTATCAACTATGGCCTATAGGAACATATCGGTATAGAAAATATACGCAAAAAATGCTAAGAACCGATAGTTTAAGTGCGATCGCTGAGCGATCATCCCATGAGTCGTCTCTACGAACACAAACCTTAAGGCCCAAACTGCGAAGCGATAACGTGGTCGTGCGACTTTAATTGCTGAGTCAATTGGACCTTGTAAGGGAATAATCGGAGATCTTTGTGCAGAATCCTTCTCAGGCTAGTGCGTGAAATGTTTAACTGTTGAGGTCGATGGCGTGTTGATGCTCATGGATAGAGTCTCACACTCTGGGCTACAGCAGCCACATTTTCATCTGTGCGCACCGTACGACGAAGGGGACCGTGAGTGTTGTCCACTAGCATGCCAGTCTCGCGAACTTTTTGCACAAACTTGCGTACGTGACGCTCGGTGGGTGCTTCATTTCGGCCAAAACTTCTTTTGAATAAACGCACTGTTTGGGCTAGACAGCACTCACTTTGATAATAAGTTTTCAATATTTCCCAATGTTGTTCAAGCGTAAAGTGATGCCCAGATCAACGCGTCACGAATTTTCCGTCGCGAATCCGCGCCGGAGAATTCGCGGCACGAATAATTCTGTACTCACAGCTGATATCATGTTGTTGCCTTAGAAAAGGTGTTCGATTTATGTAAGGAAGGGACTTAGACATGATAGAGAATAACTGCAAGAACTGGCCAAATACAATTATTTTAACATTTATAATCATGCTGAAATTTTCGTGCACTAAATCAAAATGTCGCGGTATCTTTACTTATTATGTAAAAGCGTTAGCGGAAATCAACGTTAAATTCGACATTTTACCTCTCCATGTCTATACTTATTCTAAAGATAAAATCATTGACATGGGCAAATTGATGGAAATATGCAGTGCAGTACAACCTTGTTATATCGTACCCTAAAAAAAAGTTGCGACAGTGTTCGATTTTATTGTTTGATTTGACTATCGCGTACCCGAAAACTCTTACATCTTATCTTGTGCCCGTCGAATGGTTAGTCTTATCGTATATAGAGAAGACACAAAGCTTGAACATTGTTTTGTGGCTGTTTTGAATTGAATATATGTACATATGTACATAACTGTTTACTTAGCATGGTTACGCAAAATGCGTAGTTACATACAAGCTTGAATATTCTATTGAATTGAATGTTTACTTTGCATAGTTACGCCATCGTATGAAATTGCATTATAACTTTTAGTAGAATCCTTACGTGATTCCTTACGATGGCGTAACCAAACAAAATATGGCGTAACTATGCAAAGTAAACATTCGATTCAATAGAATATTCAAGCTTGTATGTAACTACTTACAAACGCGAGCACCGAACCACCAGGATCCTTATTTCCTTTCATATGAATGAAACGATTAACCTTGCATTCTTTCGGAAATCCGTCGATATCTCTGCAATCCTTTGGTGTGGCAGAACGACCGAGGTGGCGCTAAACTCACCATGAAATTGTCGAAAGGGTCATCGGATCCTCTTTTTTTCCGGTCAGTGCACAGGGTGGTCAGAGATAACCGTCAACCTGGATGTTGGCCACAGCAATTTCACAATCAGCTTCGTACTATGCGCTTTAGAAAATTGTCGATATCTCTGGCAATTTATTTGTGTAACAACAACGAGGAAAAACCTTCCTTCCTTGAAATTCAGGTTTCCAGAAATGTTACTTCTTTTGATCATCCACTGATACCATAAAACATTCAAAACTTAAATGCTCGGTCAATACCTAAACAACTCATTCCAAACCTACGTCTTTTTCAGGTACACAAACATCAAGTTGTACTACACTGCACCTGTCAAATAAATTATTTTAATAAAATGACATTAAGTAGCAAATATTCGAACCGCAAAAAATACTGCAAAACTGGCGAATATTCGCGTTGGTGTCGGCATCTCCATACAACGCAGTGTGTTACAATTTTGACGCCGCGGAAAAATTCGCCGCGAATATTCGCTGACGCGCCGGTGTGGGCATCACTTAAAGCGACTCATTTCGTTTCGCGGAGGTATGATACTGACTTTCTATCCAGATTTCGAGCGAAAAACAGCTGTCAGTGTCAAACTAACCTATGATTTAAAAACGTACCTGTAATTGGCCCACCCGTTATTGAAAATCTTCAATGCAAGAAAACTGTTGCCAGCATGTACCACTTGCAGACTGCGGTGTTACGAAAAATTTAGTGAAGATGTTCGCAAAGACATTTTCAATAGATATTGGGAACGTTGAAAAGCAACATAGAATCGTTACCGCCCTCCACGCAATTGCACTGTAAAAACAAGGTTGAATTTTACACCTTTTTTTCTCGCAAAGTTACAGTTAACGTTTATTTTTAAACAAAATTTCTAGAAAACCCACAAAATAGTGTAATATTACACCGATTTTTTAATATTACTCTATTTTGGTGTAATTTTACACCACATTTGGTGTAAAGATGTATCATTACTTTATTTTTGTGTAACTTTACATTTTCAGTGTATATTTACCAATTGGAAGTTGTAATTTGTTACAATACTTTTGTACATTATTGCATTTTCCTGTATCTCACAAGTGACATGTTCTGTCTGCTCCGTCCAAAGTGCGTTCGCGTGAGGTGTGAGCATCATATTATTGTTGTTGTTGTAGCTCTTTTTTGCTCTTGAACCGAAGGAGTTGTGGCAGCTCTTGGCCGTTGGAATAACGGGTAGCTCCAGGACGATTTACATCGAAGAACCGGCTGCCGTAAATATAATCTCACAAAAACAACTGTGTTGTAAAAGGTGTCCGCCAAAGAAAAAGTCATCAGCCGCAAAAAGGATTGATATAAATACATTCCCGCCAAAATACTCGCATCTTGTCTCAATAATGGTGGTGGAGCAAATTTTTTTCAACGCTTATTGGCGGGGAGCTGAACGAGGGTACTATTTGCTGCTATGTTCTTTTCTTGATAATTTTGAAGCTTCCAGTCTTATAGAAAATAAAAATGCGTTTTAGAACCTTATTTAGCTTTCCTTCGTATGGAACTCGTTTTTTTTTTCTATACGATAAAAGTTCTTTCATAAATTTCTTAACGTTGATTTTATTTTATTAATAGCCTTATTCAAGATCCCCGCCAAATAGCGTTGAAAAAAATTTGCTCCACCACCATTATTGAGACAAGATGCGAGTATTTTGGCGGGAATGTATTTATATCAATCCTTTTTGCGGCTGATGACTTTTTCTTTGGCGGACACCTTTTACAACACAGTTGTTTTTGTGAGATATCATATCTTTTTGCAGTTTTCGATTTACAAAATTCGTAAATATATTATGAAGACGATATTCATTGCCCTATTGTCACGAATTTGTTTGAGAACAATAATTATAAGAATGATAACCCCCTTGCTAACCTTCGTCTCCTTGGTCTCCTTGGTAACCTTGCTCTAACCATAGTAACCATAGTACACTTGACTACTTTGGTGATCTTGCAAACCCTTAGTAACCTTGGTAACCCCGATGGCCTTGGTAGCCCTAGTAACCTCGCTAACCTTGGTATCTTTATACATAACATTAAACTTAATGATAACCCTAACTTTGACCATAACCCTGGCCTATACCTAAACCTCACACTCAGACTCAACCTTAACCCAAACCCTATCCTTACATTTAACCCTAATAATAACGTTAACTGCGATGTAACAATAACTTTAACCCTATCCGTTACCCTAAACTTGATTTTGACTTTAACACCTTAGCCCTATATTGAGTCTAAACCTTTACTTCATCTCTATCACATTCATCCTAATCTTAAATCTTAATTTTTAATGTAACCATTAAGCCTCACTGGGTACTCAATATGTGATTCAAATAACATCCATATTTCCTAAGTTCCACATTGCGCCTAAGACACATAGAGAAAGACATGTACATGTGAAAATATCCTTTTATCCCTCATCAAAGGTCCCGAAAACCTGTTGAGTCCTGACGAGCATTGCTTTTACAACAATAAAGTGGTTTCATGACCAAGAATCAGGGATAGCTATGAAATTCACTATATAACTAACAGTACCTTTTTGCCTATACCACAACAGGATCAAACCGAGTGGAATTACAAGAATAAATCTACATGCCAAATTTTGTTCAAATTAACTCATCAGAATTCCTTGAAAAATCGATTTTCCATATGCCATCATCACGTAACTCTGGTTTGAACACAACAGAATACACCGTCTTGACAAAACCGATTTGGTGTCCCAGCGCCATATTTAAGCTTCCGCCAAACCAGCGCAGAACGGTAGCGGTACGTGTCAGAATGTATGAAATAGTTTCCGCCGCGGTACACCACGGAGTACTTGTCAATTCTTGTGGTGTGTGTGTTGTGTGTACCGCGTACCGCTACCGCGCTGATTTGGTGGAAGCTTTAGGATCATCGGGATGAATGAAACAGTGCGTATGCTCATAGCTCATCCAATATTAAACTAATATGTACGTACTCGTATATATGAGACGAACCAAAACAGGAACTTTGACCCGCCCCCTCTCTTGCAGACGATCTAAAACTGAAAATTTTAGATACAATAGATTGTTCGGTCCTACCAATTATACTATACTATACGATTCTTTTCTAGGCTTTTTTCGGGCCTATCCCCGACTTTTGCAAAATGCTTCCTTTAAAACATATAAAAAGATTTAAGCGAGAAACTCTATGTATTTTTTCACATTTTCCGCTGTATCTTTTTTTCTACTTCACGGATCGGAGGAAACGATAGCCTATGCACACCTTCACGACAGACTCTATCAATGGGAAAATAGACCAAATCCCGAGATGCCCTCTGCAAGGCTGTAGCCCTGTCAATGAACGACAAGAACAACGAGAACAACGAGAACGACGAGAACAAGATTTTTGAAAAAATGCGATTTTCAAACTCTTATATCTCCGGTGTTTCTTATCGTATCATCTTGAAATTTTCTACACTTCGTAAGACGGCGCGAGCGACAACTCTTACCGAATTTGAAGACTCAGGACCAACCAGGGTCCGAGCTACAGAGGTCCGAAAACCCGTACTTGTTCCGTCGTGTAAACATAGTCTTAGTCGCTTCTCACTTTTTATTTGTTCAAATTTCTTCGTTTTTCTTTGGCGTGCGGGACGCTCCCGCGTCCCTAGATCTGACCAAAAACAACAAAGTTGTAAAAGTTACCCCGCCAAAGAAGAATTCATCTGCCGCAAAAAGAATACATATCACTCCAATCCGCTGCTCATATCTAATTTTGTTTGCTGGATGTACTTTTGTTTTAGGTGTAAATGCTGGAGAAGTTTAAATGTACAGGACTACAGCATTTACACCTAAAACAAAAGTACATCCAGCAAACAAAATTAGATATGAGCAGCGGATTGGAGTGATATGTATTCTTTTTGCGGCAGATGAATTTTTCTTTGGCGGGGTAACTTTTACAACTTTGTTGTTTTTGGTCAGATATCATATATTTTTGCATACTTAAATAGCCAACTAATATTTTTGTTTTGGGAAAAGTTTCAATAGGTTTTTGTTCAGCATATTCCATAAATTTAATATCATAAGTTATATTCACAGGGTCTTCTTTAAAATAAATAGATACTGCAAACGCAATTGCAAATACGCCACAAATGGCTGTTGCTGAGCTTTTTTAAAAATAATTTTGGGATGAAATGGGTATAGTTTCTTAATATGTATTTTGTGCAAAATAGATTTGTGTTATCATTGTGTTATGGCTCTGCTAACATTCTGTTAGTAATCTGTTAATTTTTTGTTAACTCTGTTAATGCTCTATTAACGTTCTCTTAACACTCTATTATCTTTCGTTAATGCTCTGTTAACGTTCTGTTAATGTGCTCTTAATACTCTTTAATCATTCGGCTAACGCTCTGTAAACGGTCTGTTACCTTTCTTTTATTACTCGATTTACGTTCTGTTAACGTTCTGTTAAGGCTCTGTTAATTTTCTGTTAACACTCTGTTAACGATCTGCTAACGCTCTGTTGTTGCCTTACCAACGCTTTGTTAACGTTCTGTTACCGATCTGTCTTAATGCCCCCTGACCCAGTGTCCCAATGTCACAGTGTCCCAATGTTCCAATGTCCTAATGCCCTAATGCCCTAAGGTCCATTGTCACAGTGTCCTCATGTCCCAATGTTCTAATATCCCAGTGTCCCAATGTCCTAATATCCTAATGTGCCAATGTCCCAATATCCTGATGTCCCAGTGTCCCAATTTAGGTCCTATTGTCGCAATGTGCAAATATCACAGTGCCCCAATGGTTTCATGTCCGAATGTCCCACTACCCTAGTGTCCCAATGTCCCAGTATCGGAATATCCCAATGTCCCAGTCTCCCACCTAATGTCCTAATATCCCAATGTCTAACTGTCCTAATGTCCCAAGGTCCTAATGCCCCAATTTCCTAATATCCCAGTACCCCAATGTCCCAAATGTCCCAGTATCCTAATGTGATAATATCCCAATGTCCTAATGTACCAGTGGTCAGTGTCCCAATGTCGCAGTATACCAAGTGTCCCAAGGTCCCAATAGCCTAATGTCCTAATATCCCAGTGCCCCAATGTCCCTGTATCTCAGTGCCCTAATGTCCCAGTATCCCAATGTTCCAATATCCCAATGTGCCAATATCCCAATGTTACAATGTCCCAATGTTCTAATATCTCGATGTCCCAGTGCCCCAATGTTCCCACGTCCCAGTTTCCCCAGTGTACATAATGTCCCAATGTCCTAATATTCCAATGTCCTAATGACCCAAGACCCTAATGTTCACATGTTCTTATATACCAGTGCCCCTATGTGCGAATATCCCGATGTCCCAATGTCACAACATTCCGATGTCTCAGTGGTCCAATGCCTCTATGTACCAGTGTCCCAATGTCCGATTGACCCAAGGTCATAATGTCCCAATGTCCTAATATCCCAGTGTCCTAATGTCCCAGTCTCCCAGTGTCCTAATGTCCCAACATCCTAATGTCCCATTGTCCCAATATCCTGATGTCCCAATGCCCCAATATCCCGATGTCCCAATGCCCCAATATCCCGATGTCCCCACGTCCCTGTTTCCCCATTGTGCCTAATGCCCCAATGTCCTAATGTCCCAAGACCCTAATGTCCCAATTTCCTAATATCCCACTACTCCAAGATCCTAGTCTCCCAGTCTCCCGGTGTCCCAATATCCAAATGTCCCAATGCCGCAGTGTGTTTTAAAAAATGGTCAATGCGATGAGCCGATAGACGCAATTGTTCGAAATCTTTTGTTAACTTTACCTATTAATTTACCGTTATTCCATCTACTTATCTAAATGGAAGACATTGATTCTTTAGAAGGACCACCAGAGGATCATTCGTTCCAAATTTCATAAAAATCCCATCACGAAGAGAGACAGTAGAAGCAAGTCTTTCTGCAACTGTAGACTTCATTCTGAAATTGGGTTACTCGCTTAAGTCTGTGAGGGTGAAAATTTCACCGTTTATTGCATATATCTTACCCGTTATTGTGCCGATCGAAGATTTTATTTGGAAAGGCACTAGAACAGGATATGTGGAATATTTTGGTAAAAAAAAATTTTTGGGGGCTGTTGCCTGGAAGGCTGTAGCCTGATCAAACAAAAAAGCAAGTTGTCTCCGGTAATCATAGACTTGTTCGCTTTCGTTTTTCTTTTTCCTTTGGCGGGCGAGACGCTCTAGCGTCTCTTGATCAATTAATTACATAAACCCGGATGTAAATTTACGTATTTGCCGGTGTAAATTTATATTTTTTCCAGGGTAAATTTGCTTATTACCGTTTGTAGATTTACACCAATTCTGTAGTAAATATTTACACCGTAAAGCGTAAAATCACTCTCGTTTATATCGTGGTGTAAATTTACTACTATAATAGAAGGAAAAAAAGTTTCCTTCTATTATTGGAGTAAAATTTTTTAGAGTGTAAGACATACAAAATGTATGTACACACATATTTCATAAAAAAACATCCGTACCTCTAATCATCAGTATTTCCCGTATTTTTTTCCAACAAGAAAAATATGCCTACTTATTGTCTTAATTTTTCGAATAAAGTAATTAAAGCCTTTTATTTCATGAACAATCTATTCATCTATTATTTCTTACAGTCTCGAGACAATGCACAACATTTAACTACTTGTCTCTCCGGTGAACATACGTATTCTCGGACTTTAATCGGATGCATTTAATACGTGTCACATTCACTCACGCCATGTACACACACATTATATAAATTGCATAGAGGTAGAAGGTGTACTATATCTGAACGTACAATTACCTTCAAAAACATGCACAGAATTCATTATGAGTGGCGTGTGTGCAATAAATTTTCATAGAGGTGGCAAATAGTGTATGTCGAGAGAGAGATACCTTTGCTAGTGCTTTGCTATGAGTATGAACATACTATAAAACGATATAACTGGCAGTAGAGTGTATTCGATAGTATCTCTACTGTAAAACACCAGTAGCATCTTCAAAGCTCCCACTAGTGTCGGTAAATCCGTTTCAATGCTACTGCTGTGCTGATCATTATACTCTGATAACGGACAGATGGGAAAATTTGTCAAAACAGTGGATATTTAGAGCAGAGATAAATGTTGATAAATATGAAATTAGAAATTTATCCTTTCGATTAAATTTTTAATTATTTGTTTTTGCAAAATATGTGTTTTGATTGTTTTGTAGTGTGTTTGGAAAGGTTTAACTCTCCAACACGTCAACTATGACTGTTCTATTCGTCGAATTTTCAACGATTGACGTTTCGAACTGTCAACTTTGAATGTCTAGTGTTTCGATTTGTCATATCTGACAGTTATAAGTATTTGTGAAAAATGTAAAAAACTAACAGAAAAAAAAACTCACCCAGATGTCGGAGCCAACTCCGTCGTAAATCCATTCCGCATGAACTCTTTTAACCAAATCAAATTACATAGAAACTTGCAACAGAAAAATTATTTCCATTTCGAAAATGAAAATGTAAAAATTCAATTTTGTTATGATATACTTTTCGGTGATTTACTTTCTTTTTGGATTCGTTGATGAAATGATTTTTTTTTCTTTTTCTATTTCAAATCTTCCATGCTTCGACATCCCGACGAATGGCTTATACATAAAAAGGGTCAACGAAATATCGTTCGACTCTTCTCGATTTTTTTTAACTTTATCGTATCCATACTTAATCCTAAAAGCAGCTGCTTTACTGTGATGATACTATCATAGTATTTCGAATGTAATCTTTTCAAGTGGTTTCCCATTATCCTCTTTACTGAAAGGTGCATGGATATAGAGTCCTTGACAGCGATGCATATCTACACGCTCACATATAGAGAGCAATATATGATGATGATGAGTGCGGGATGACTCTTCTGTATAGTATACATTCGAGTAACATTCAACTAGCACTAGCAGGACCCATATATAAAGTCGCTTCACTTTTACAAGTTTAACTATAGTCCCTTGGCTACACTAATGCACGGGCATGTACGGAAATGTAAAGGTTGATTCTCACAATCCCGTTTGCCGGCATTTTTTATGCAAAATTTAAATTTTTTTTTGACTGACATTCTCGTCAATTTCTATGGAAAACTCCGGGGAGTATGCCTGATGAGACGACAGTGTTGTGTGAATCGACCTTAAACCTAAAATTGTTCCTATACACAGAACTACGGACACGGGGAGATGATTGCTGTCTGCGCATTTCTCGTTAAAGTTAAAAAGGAGTAATCCAAGCACTTAAGTCGAAATGAGTTTTCTATATAGACGATTCTGACGATGCACCTACCCTCAACCCATTCCGGGTTCGATGAATGAAAAATGTTTTCAGTTTTTTTTTTTGTTGCTTGCTTTTTGTGTTCATCGCTATATTTTTCGTCGTCGATAAAAACCGATTCAGAGAGTGAAGAGTATGACTATACGTTGCCATTACAACACAGCACAAAACACAGTGCTGACACGCGCTGAAATCCTTGCTGCACTGTAACTTTTGTACTACCTATATATGTATGTGCCCAAAGTACACAATAATATCCCTCCATTTTCTGGAAAACATAATAAAGAGCGTGTGCCTTTGAGGCAAGGAGTTGAAGCGATTTCATTTTCGACAAGGAAAGAATTCGAAGAAAAGTTATTAATAGATGGACGGACAGAAACGTCCGAATTGACTAGAAGTCGAGTGCATGAAAAGACGCAGGCAGGATAGGATAGGATTTATGATTGCTTTGGTAGCTACACTCAGAGAAATATTCACTAATATTGAACGAAATATATTTAATTCAAACGATTTCCGCTTTTGATTTGGCTCCACACGCAAATGCGTTTAATTCTAACGAGTGGCGTTTCTTTCAAAAGCATAATGTGTTGTAAAAAAGCGTTTGAATCAAAAGAATTTACGTTTACCTGGAAAGAAGGAGCCAGTCGATTTAAACGTATTTTTTCATTGAAATAAACACTTATTCTTTTATTGTAAACGGGTAAAACATTTTAAATAAATGAAAGGCAATTGTATCAAACGTCTTCTTTTTTATATTGAACATTTTTGTTATTTAACCTAAACGAAGCATTCTTTTTAATGAAACGGTATGTATTTCGAAAGTAACGCATCCCGTTTTCATTTCAAAGAAATTGCCCCATTCAAAATAATTGAGTTTTACATGGAATTAAAGGCAAACTCTGCTGAAATAAAATAATACATTCCGTTTGATTGTCCATTCTCCATTCGATTAGATACTTACTGTTACCTGTGTTGACAAATGAATAAAGAATAAAACTTATGAAAACTACAGAAAAACACTTTATTATTTATTTAGGTCTAATATTATTACGATTAATACAATACACTTTTATTTTAACACCCGCTAAACTTAAATTGCACGTGTGCAAGCGTCCATTCCTCCAGATAAATGCAAAAGTACATTCTCGAAAACACTCTTAACATCGACGAAGATTCTAATACGCGTTTGTTGTTAGACACTATACACATTTGTTTGGAACGAATATGAACACGTGAGACTCATCGGACCGGCTAGAAGTATTAACTACCTGTTGTGCTACGTTGAAACAAATGATATTTTGGCATCGCTTCCTTTAGGTATGCGTATTTGTTACGTAAAGGAATGTATCCACATTACTATGTAATGCGGAATCTTTTGATTTAAACGACCGTCGTTTGCGGTTTAGCTGCTCTTTTGTTTTAAAAGAAATTCTCTTAGCGTAAATGAGAACTCGTTCAAATCAAACGATATTTTTCAAACGAATACTGCGTTCAATTTAAATGTGGAGCTTTTAATATGAATGTGGGTTTTTTTCTCTGAGTGTATAAACTCTTTCGAATTCGACACGGATGGGGAAGAAAATTTTACGGTGATTGAGAAGTCTAACGGTGAGGTTCATGCAGATTAACCTTCACCATGTGAGGGCAACGTCGGCTGCTATTGCTTGTTGTCTATCGCAGAATTGTGCTTATTCAGGGACCTTGGGCTGCGAATGATCTGGTCAAGAATCTGAAGTATTTCGATTTTGATACGTTTTATGTAACAGGACAAGATACACCGCGGTCTTGTATATTCTTTTCAGGAAAACCTTCGAGGCTATTCTTTCGCCTAATTTCAGTGACAAGGGACTTGTCTTATTGTGCGTGCAGCTACAGGGTAGGGTGTTTTGGGTTGCTTCGGCATATATGCCCCACGACAGCACTCTACCTTCTCCTAAGTTAAAGGAAGCCGTTTCGGCAGCAACGTCTTCATTCACTAGTATAATCCTCGGTTGTGACTCTAATGCGCACATCATGTTGTCTGAGGCAGCACGGACACAAACGATCGACGTGAATTGCTTCTTGAATAAATTCTGAGAACAAATCTCCTTAATTGCGTTGTGGGTTCTGAGCCTATTTTCGTTACCAAAAAACAAAGAGACAAAAGACAAGTGGTTGTGTACATCACTCCATCATCGGAGGATGTCAAGCATTTAATCGGAGACTGGATAGTGTCGACAGAACATTCCTTCTCTGCAGGGCTGGATTTACCCTCTGTAGCGCCCCTGGGCAGCCGTCGAGTTGCCGCCCTCCGTCACTAGTTTAAGCTGAAAGTAGATCAGTCTCATTCATGACCGTCGTTCTCCCGCTACAGCCCACTAAATTGATTGTTTTCAGTACGTGATGAGTTTCCGTAAAGTTTAGTGAAATTGAAGTCAATCGAAAAGCCTCGACTCACAAACAATGGATATTAATTCCTTTTTCTCTTTGTCACAACCGTTCTTCAGCTGCTGCACCACGAAATGGCCGTTTTCAATACTTAATGAAACCAGCCCGAAATTGCAGCTTCCGGGAGGAGGAGGTGGGGTATGCTGTACCAGGAGAAAGAAAGTGGATCCAGGGAATAGATCCGTTCATTGGTGGTCAAGACCTTTCGTTATACTAGGGTAGAAGTAAAAAAAAAGTAAAAGTCTCCGTTTTTTTTTCAGTTCCGAGTGTACGTTACTTCTGCCACGCGCAGGCTGACTTTATTCCAATTTTAGAAGTGTTCGATTAATTCGCTAGACAATTTCGGCAAAAGTCGAAACGCCTCTACTGACGTCAGATATGTAAATCCGCCACTGACCAAAGGAACGTCTTTTGCAGAGTTTCCTTTATTGTTTTTCTAATTTATTTAAACTGCCCCCTGAAATATCGAAATGTGTATTTTTCAGAGAACATTTATTCAATGGAAGGATGAAAGTTTCAGAAATATGCCGCCCTTCAAAATTTGCCGCCCGGGCAGCGGCCCAGGTTGCCTATACTAAAGCCCCGGATAGAGTTCGAGCGGAATGAAAATGAAACGGTAATGAACCGGCATAAGAACAGTGGTGAATTGAAAATTTTAGCTTCGCAAATTGCTACAAAGGCGTTTTATGTCCTAAATTATCTTAAAAATAACTAAAAAAAAATAATTCCGCCCTTGTCAGAATGCATTTTCAATGTGAAAATGAGTCGACTCTGTAGCGTATTCTCCGTCGGGCATGGTGAGTGTAGTGTATGTTTCTAGCTGATACCGGCTTTTGTCGGACGCACACGAATGCTTTGTTCGCGTATGTCTGTGTTTGTCAGTCAGAGCAGAGTCACCAAGTGAGTAGGACGTATAGTGGACGTGTAAAACAGTACAAGTGGCGACGAGAAAAAAACAAAAAAAAAAAAAAAAAAAAAAACCACAAAATAGTGTAAACGTTTTAATTCAGGTAAAATTAATAGTAGTGCGTGTTTTTCTATGTGTCAATGGCTTCGATGTTTCGCTCGGTGGAAGTGGATTCCTTCATACGTCTGAAAGTGGTTTCCATTAAATTGGAATTGTGAAGACTAGCATTTCAATTAGAAAAGAGACTCCATTAAATTGGAGGATTCTAGCGCTCCATTAAATTGGAAATGTGAAAGTTGGCCATTCAATTGGTTAGTATACTCCATTGAGATTGGAGGATTCTAGTGCTACCTTGAATTGAAAGATTTCGGCGTTTCATTCAATTAGGAAGGTGACACTAGAATTGAAAGCTAAGTCGTTTGGAATTAGACAGATGAACTTCCACCGAATTGCGCATTCAAATCAATTCAATTAGGAATAATTTAATAAAGATGAATTTCCAGGTTCCGATAGCAATGTCCCAGTTACCGCCACCAGAAAGATTAGACCTAAGCGGCGATGGCGCATCGGTTACCCTCAGATGGGAAAAGTGGAAAAGGGCCCTGCAAATATATCTGGAGGCTTCGGATATTTCTTCTTCCGACAAAAAGAAGGCGATCTTATTAGTGTTAGGGGGAACCGACCTCCAGGACATCTTCTACAATTTACCAGGCGAAGAAGCAACAGAAGACGAGGCTGATAAATTTGAAACAGCGATTCGAAAACTCGACGATTATTTTGTCCCGAAACAAAATAAACTGTATGAGCGGCATATCTATCGGTCCATTAAGCAGGGAAATGAACCGTTTGAAAAGTTCTTAATCAGAATTAGAGAACAAGCGGGGAAATGCAAATATGAAAAACTAGAGGAACACATAATTGATCAGGTGATAGAAGGGTGCACGTCAACAGAGTTAAGGCGGAAAATTTTAGCTATGGGTGAGGAAGTTACACTCAACAAAATCATCTCCGAAGCCAATACTATGGAGATTGTCAGTCGCCAACTAGAGTGCTATGAGGGAGGTGGTGGGAGTGTTGGAGTAAGCCATATAACAAACAAAAAACGAAAAATTGCAGTACGTGGAGGGCCGCAGCTGCGACCGAATGAGGAGACGTCCAAATGCAACAAGTGCGGAAATTTTGGGAACAAGTCGCACAACTGTCCAGCGAAGGAAAGAAAATGCCATAGATGCGGCAAATTAGGGCATTTTCAAAGATGCTGCAAAACAAAGACGCCCTGGAAAGAGCAAGAAATTGGGAATGAACAGGGAAGAAAGAGAAGAGAAGAGAATAGAGAGGTAGACTACATTTTTAACATGAATGACGACGACACACTAGAATGTATTGTGGGTGGGGTACAGCTTGAAATGTTAATAGATTCAGGGTGTAAACTTAATCTAATAACTGATAAAACCTGGAGGCGTTTGAAAGCAAACAAAATAAATTGTAATAATCAACTCAAAGGTTCAACCAAAACATTTTTTGCGTATGGTAGTAATACGCCATTAGAAGTAATGGGCTCCTTTGAAGCAACAATCGAAGCGAATGGGAAGGTAGATCGTAGCACTATTTACGTCATTGGGAATGGAACAAGAAACCTTTTGGGGAAAGATACGGCTAAACGTTTGGGTGTCTTAAAGTTAGGAGTCGGAGTAAATCAGGTAGATCCCATAAAACCTTTTCCAAAATTTGCTAATGTTTTGGTGGAAATTCCGATTGATACATCAATAAAACCTGTAATGCAACCATACAGGAGAGTACCGATTCCAATCGAGAAGGACGTCGAAAATAAAGTGCAAGAACTATTAAAACTGGATATAATTGAAGAAGTTAACGAGCCACCTTCGTGGATATCGCCAATAGTACCCATTTTTAAGGACAATAATGACCTGCGAATTTGCTTGGATATGCGACGCGCTAATGCGGCAATACTTCGAGAAAACCATCCTTTACCATGCATGGAAACCATTCTACCGAGAATAAAAAAAGCTAATTATTTTTCGAAAATAGATATAAAAAATGCTTTCCATCAAGTTGAACTTCACCCCAACTCTCGAAATATTACAACTTTCATAGCACCTAGTGGCCTCTATAGGTACAAAAGACTAATGTTTGGGATAACTAGTGCACCCGAACTTTTCCAAAAAATAATGGAGAGGATGTTAGTAAAATGTGAAGGGGTGATAAATTTTATAGACGATATTCTGATCTACGGTAGCAGCGAAGCAGAACATGACATCCGATTATCAAATGTTTTAAGAGTTTTAGAAGAGAACAACGTTATGTTAAACCAAGACAAATGTATTTACAAAGTTAGAGAAGTAAAGTTTTTAGGACATGAGCTGTCACCAGAAGGAGTAAGGCCACTCCCTAAATATATTGAAAGCATAAAGAACTTTAGAGCTCCGAAGACCCTTGATGAACTACAAAGCTTTCTTGGACTTGTAAATTATTTAAACAAATGGATTCCACACTTGGCAACAACAACCGAGCCGCTAAAAGAATTATTGCGAATTAAGTTAGGGAAGAAAGCTAGCATCGAAAATTATTGGCAGAAGAAACATGAAGAATCGTTTAAAAGACTAAAGGAAAATCTGACTAAAATTGAAACGTTGGGATATTATGATGTCAAAGATAAAACCAGTGTAATAGCTGACGCAAGCCCTGTGGGACTAGGAGCTGTTTTAGTGCAATTGGACGCAAACGGCCCTAGGATTGTCGCATATGGAAATCGAACCTTGACAGCATGCGAACGAAAATACAGCCAAACTGAGAAAGAAGCCCTTAGTCTGGTCTGGGCTGTCGAACATTTTAACACCTTTCTTTTTGGTAAGGAATTTGACCTTATAACCGACCATAAACCATTGGAATTCATATTTGGTAAGAAATCTAAGCTTTGTGCTCGTGTAGAAAGATGGGTTCTCAGACTGCAAGCATACCGCTATAATGTTAAGTATAAGCCTGGGAAAAACAATATAGCCGACCCCTTGTCGCGGCTATGCAAGATTTTAGAGGTAAATCCCAACGTTGAAGATTATGTCCACCAGATAGTACAAGTGGCAAAACCTTATGCATTATCAATGCAAGATATTTGTAACTACTCAGAATGCGATAGCGAAATTACCAAAGTAAAAAGAGGTATTTACGAAAATCAGTGGGACGACTCAATAAGAAATTATAAAATATTCGATAATGAGCTATGTTTTTATGAAAACATTCTACTAAGAGGAAGCAAAATAGTAATTCCACAAGAGCTTCGAAAACAGGTGCTAGATGCTGCACACGAAGGACATCCGGGAATAGTTTCAATGAAGAGCCGTTTGCGATCGAAAGTTTGGTGGCCGCGTATCGACAAAGATGTTGAGAAACTAATAAAAACTTGCAAAGGGTGCACATTGGTAGGACTACCGAATCCTCCTATGGAAATGAAACGTCGAGAGCTACCAGAAGAACCTTGGGTGGATATAGCGATGGACCTTTTAGGTCCACTGCCGAATAATGACTATCTGTTGGTAGTAGTTGACTACTACAGCCGTTATAAAGAGGTCAAAGTTTTACGAACGATTACTAGCGCTGTAATAATAAAAACATTAAAGGAAATATTTAGTCGCCTCGGTTATCCTATTTCTATAACTGCAGATAATGGACGACAGTTCATAAGTGAAGAGTTAAAGGAATTCTGCCGAGAATGCAATATTCGACTTTTCAATACAGTTCCCTATTGGCCACAGATGAACGGTGAAGTAGAGCGTCAAAATAGGGATATTGTGAAACGATTGAAAATAGGCAAAACGGAAAAAAAGGATTTAAAAGATTCACTTTACGAATATTTAATGATGTACAATTCAACCCCACATTCAGTTACGGGCAAATCGCCCTCGGAACTATTTTTCAAAAGGCAAAACCGGGACAAAATTCCTATGATAAAAAATATACATGGTCAAGGAAATGATTCCGAAGTTAGAGATAGGGATCAAGTACAGAAGCAAAAGGGGAAAGAGTACAGCGATCGCAAAAGAAAAGCAGAAGGCTTGGAGATAGCAGAAGGAGAGAAAGTATATTTGAAAGAAATGGAGAAAACCAATAAGCTTACTTCGCAATTTAACCCTACGGAACACACTGTTGTAAAATCTGTAGGCGGGGATGTCACGGTAAGAAATGAACAAACAGGACAAACACTAAGAAGAAATATTATACATTTGAAGAAAGTGGAGGGCGAATGGAGATGTGGAAGTGAAGAAGAGTTAAAAGAAGATTAGAAGATTAAAAAGGCAGTTTAAAACGTTTTGGTTGAATTCACTATTAACTACTGGAATTAATTGAATTATATGATGATTGTATAATATCTAGAAGGAACATTTTAGTTAATTTTGATTAGAGAAAAATTATGCTTTCAGGTTTAGTAATAGAAAACCCACATTGTTGTTAAAACGTTATGAATAAAACATAAAAATTACTTTTGTGTTTTAAGGAAGCTTACAATTTTATTAACAAGATAGGGATGTAGTGTATGTTTCTAGCTGATACCGGCTTTTGTCGGACGCACACGAATGCTTTGTTCGCGTATGTCTGTGTTTGTCAGTCAGAGCAGAGTCACCAAGTGAGTAGGACGTATAGTGGACGTGTAAAACAGTACAGTGAGTTTTGCAAATGTCAAACCGATTCACTGTCCACGACGAGTTCATCGTGGAAATTATCTAATGACAGGGGAATCGAAAAATAATATATAAAATGGCAGAGACAAATTGTGGAACCATATTCGGATTGTAGCTTATGGAATTCCCCATCATTTCCGACATGTTCCACGACAATAAGCATGCATTTTCATAGAGAAAATCGCAGCGGACAAAAAATTCATTTTCATTCTGCCCGATGTCTATCCAGACCTTTAGTTGGTATTCCAGTTGGGTTTTCCGATACGGCAACATTTCTTCGTATTTTTTTTAGACAAAAAACTAAAATTAAAGAAAGGGTGTTCATGGGATCGAGTTTGGCACCAATCCTTGTTGAACGAGTCTTAGACGATGTAATTGATGAAACTATACTTAAACTTGATTTTGCCCCACTGTTTTGGCAATCTTATGTTAACTAACTGGTATCATAAACCAATAGCGTCGAATGGATTATTATATTATTACTCCAATCATCCTGATAACATGAAGACTAACGTAGCTAAGTCTTTCATCAGAAAAGTTTTCCGAGTTAGCCATAAAAGTTTTTGGCACCATAACCTCATTAGGATTGAAGACGTTCTAAAGAGTAACAACTAGCCGGAAGCATCGATTAAAAAGATGATAAACCAAGTGAGAAATTCAAACAATAAGAACATGGCCGATATGAGAAGTTACGCGTACCTGTCTACCGATAATTGCTCTCATGTCTTATAAAATGAGTACGCTTCTAAGCAATTCTCATCCTTGGTTTATGTACCCAAATTGAGTGAAGCGATCTAGATCGTGCGAGTATTTCATCCAGGAGTTGAAAATTTCTCACCATAAAAATTCAAAGATGTTTGCAAAATTAAAGTCTCCGTTACCAAAACGTGAAAAATCAGGAGTTGTATATAAAATTTATTGCTCCGATTGCGATAAAACTTATATTGGAGAACCATACAAAAATTAGGTACGCGTATATCGCAACATAATTATGACTCAAAGAAATCATTGAATAATAATCTGTCAGCACTAGCGAAACATGCGATTACAAGTAATCACTCCTTTGATTTTGATAATGCGAAAATTTTAAAATCACATCCCAATAAAACGAAACTCCAAATTCACGAGACGAATCAAATTATCTGACATGAAGAACACGCATGCAATTATAAAACGGATAAAAAAGACTTCACCAACTCTTATTATAACTTAATTAAGATGAATGTTGACTAGTTTTTTAAGTTCGTTTATATTTTTGTTATATGTACATCAATGTCCAACACTACACCTGTGATATTTTTGATTTGCTGGACAGAACAACATCCTGTGATATTTTTTATAACTTAATGACACATTAACATCTGTGATATCTTTATATGCCAATTTGACATTGTAATTTGTTCTTTGTTTCACCATCATGTAATTTGTCCATCATTTTTGAAAACCACTAATTAGGTAATTTAGGCGGAATTCATAGTCCCCGCTTAAGTAATAAGGATTCCCTTAAGGAATAAGGGTTTTATCTGTATAAGTGAGCCCTTAAGGGAGCTTCGTATTCATAGACATCACTTATTAGGGCGTTGCCTTATTTAATAAAACAATTTATTTATTGGGCATATCTATTGAAAGTGACAAATAAAATATAAAAAATATCGAGTAGTTAAAAATTTTAAATTTTTAAAAAAATTTCAAAGTGTTTGTATAAGGATATGTCAACAAATATATGAATTCATATAAGGTTACTAGATATGTACCTTAACGAATAAGGGAATCCTTTAGGAAACCCTTAAGCGTTTGCTTATTGAGTGACCGTGAATAGCGTCAGTCCCTTAAGGGTTCCCTTAAGTATAAGTGAGGACTATGAATTCCGCCCTTAATTTATTTTAATTCAATTTTGTTTTATATATCCCCAAAATTTGTATTGTTTTATAGAAAACTAAACCCTGAAGATGGGCTGTTGATAGCCCGAAATATATCGGTTTCACTACAATTTTGGGTTTTTTCATTTGGGTTCTGCTATCGAGGCAACACAAAACTACACCGAAAAAAAACTACTGTCGCACTGTACTCTTGCAGGAAAGCAATCGGAAAAACATGGGAATCGCAGCCAAAAGTTGTGTACTATGGGTGAACACTGCCATTGTGCGACCTATTTTACTTTGTAACCTATTGTAATATATATATTGCTTGTCCACATTCAAAGGTTTGTATGGAAGCCCCATGACCCCATTGTCCAATTTAATCTATTCTTACATATGTTTTGTGTCATCAATAGAAACACATTCGTGCGAAATTTGGTTGAAATTGATACACAAATCAAAAATTTTTTTAGAAGAACCTAGTTTAGAGGGTTAGGTTTGTATGGCAGCCCCATGACCCCATGGTCCGATTTGATCGATTCGTACATATATCTTTTTTCATCAACAGAAACAAATTTGTGTGAAATTTGGTTGAAATTGGTGTACAAATAAAAAAGTTTTTCCTAGAAGAACTTAAATTGGGGGGCTTGGTTTGTATGGCAGCCCCATGATCCTGTGATCCAATTTCGGTGATTCAAACATAGAAACAGCCTGCAACAATAATAAGCATGTGTGCAAAATTTCAGCTCCGTAGCTTGTATAGCGGCCGAGAAAAACGCGCAGCAACTGACGGACAGACGGACTTCGTCCAATCGACTCATTTCGTCATGCTGATCATATATGTATACTTTTTATATGGTCGGAGATGCTTCCTTCAATGCGTTACAAACTTCATGACAAAGTTAATATACCCTTTCACTCTATGAGCGAAGGGTATAAAAATCAGCAGCTGAGAACGAATGATTGTCATGATAGCTTGTACGGAAAATTGCATTGCAACACGTTCCACACGTCAAATCAAAAAATTGAATCCGCTGGTTACATACACCTTCCGATTTATCTCGCAATAAAAAAATCTCGCCAACCAATCGGAGGGTTTGTGGCGCTTCTTAGGAATTTTTATACCCTTCGCTCATAGGGTGAAAGGGTACATATATTAACTTTGTCATGAAGTTTGTAACGAATTGAAGGAAGCATCTCCGACCTTCTAAAAAGTATATACATGTATGATCAGGATGACTTGGGGAGTCGATTGGGCGATGTCCGTCTGTCCGTCTGTCCGTCTGTCTGTCTGTCTGTCTGTCTGTTGGGACGCGTTTTACTTGGCCAATGTAAAAGCTATAAGTCTGAAGGTTTGCACAAATGCTTCTTTTTGCTGCAGGCAGTTTGTCTTTGTATGTTTAAATCGGTCAAATCGGACCATGGGGTCAGGGGGCTGCCATACAAACCCAACTCCCCAAATTAGGTTCTTCTAAAAAAAACTTTTATATTTGTGTACCAATTTCAACCAAATTTCCCACAAATGTGTTTCTATTGAGCACACAAAACATATGTAAGAATGGATCAAATCGGACCATGGGGTCATGGGGCTGCCATACAAACCCCACCCCCCAAATTAGGTTCTTCTAAGAAACATTTTACACACCAATTTCACAAAACCTCGTATTAATGTGTCTTTATCAAAGCTAGGCCTGTTCCAAAAACCGGGATCCCGGTAAAAAACCGGTGTTCACTTGGTACCGGACCCAATATTCTAAAGTACCGATATCCCGGTTTTTTTGGTACCGAGTTAAAAAAAAACCAACCGGTACCGGTTTTTAACCCGGCACTCAAAAAAACCGGCTTATGGATAAAAAAAACCGTCGTCGGTCCTGAAAAAAACCTGAGTCGGTTTTTAACCCGGTACTCAAAAAACCGGCTTATGGTTAAAAAAACCGTCCGTACTGAAAAAAAACCTGAGTCAGGGAAATCGCTTGTGGTACCGGGTATTGAAAAAAACCGAAACCCAGTACTGAAATCTCGGTACCGAACAGGCCTAATGAAAGCAACTAAAAAGGTAAAAACAAATGGAACCGTACTTCCGCATCCCCCAATAAAATTTTCTGAGTAAATATTTTTATTTGCCCACTTATTCCAACCAAACCCCACACAAATATTGTTTTGTCGACGCAACGGAACTTTTGTGAAGACAGAAGGGGGGAGATTAAATACCTACAAGTCGTAGGTACGCCCGAAAAAACTTTTAGCCCGAGGGGAGCGAAGGGTATCCAAATTTCGGCCGCGCCCGGAATTAGTCTCGTTAGTAGAATCACATCATCGTTATTTATATTAACTTTAATTAAGTTCGAGTACATTTCTCTCGCGTGGAGGCCCCTTTTTAGTGATCCCCTTTCCGAGTGGTGGCGCCTTAAATTGTGGTGGCGCTGGGCGACAGCCCAGTTCTCCCACCTCTATTCAGTCGGCCCGACAAAAGGATCCAACATCTTTTTATTGAATGTTTACTAAGCAGAAGCAAATCGGGTTGGGTCTCCATATACAGGAGGCTCTCTTAGTTTGGATCTGATTGAATGTTTTTTTTTAAGACTTTAAAGATTTAAATTAAAAAATACTGAAAATAGCCCTTGGTTTTAGGGATGCCATTAGGAATGCCTAAGGAGTGAGAGGTCGAATTTATAAACTTGTAAGTTAATCAAAATGCCCAGCCTTAATAACATATCAAAAAGTTTGAATTTTTCAGCCTTTTGCTACAAACGGTCCCTCTTCCTGCTACATCTGCTGGAGTTTTAGCATGATTCTATGGCGTTCTTTTGACGAATTTATTATTTACGCGCTTTAAGAATTAATTAAATACCATCTCAGTTGCCATTCGCTATTAGGTTGTCAAACAAGTCGAATAACTCTGTGCAGTGACGCAAAGACACCCCCCGGTTGTTAGTGTGACACCTAATTAGATTTTTTGATTCCGAAGGTGTATAGGTACTGTATGTTCTTCAGTTGCCAGGGAGCGTAAAACTAGGATCTCGAAATAGGCTTTTTTTAAATTTGTTTTTAAATAATTTGACAAATATTCACTGCACTTTACTGCAGAGGAATACAACGACACCAAATTTAATTTCGTAACAATTTTATTAAAAATCTCGCAACAAACGTCTTATTCGTGAAAACAGTCCCAAATTCAAGGCAAATTCTCTTAATAATATTTTATATAAAAAAGAATACAATTGTCCTAATATTTTACATTTATGGCTTGTTTTTTTCCAAACAACTACATTAATATGGTCCTGGTGGTCCGTATTGTGTTGCCGGCTTCGGTGCATCCTTGTACTTGATAAAGTAAACTTCAGGCTTGCTGGGTTCAGTCGCCTCGGGCGTAGGAATAACAAGGTCCGGTTGTGGTTCGGGTTTCTTCACCAGTACGTAGACCAAAGTTTTATGCTCGTCCTGTGGCTGCTCGGGAATTAGTGGAACAGTTGGTCGTGGCGGACTTGGGGCCTTAATGAAAATTACTTTGTAGTGTTTCTTAGGAATTGGCGCTTGAATTGGAGCACTTCTGATAATTTCCGTTGGCTCTTCGGGCGGAACGTGAATGTAAATATTCTTGGTGACAATTTTCGCCGCGGGTGGTGGTCCGTATTGCTGGGCAGGTGGACCGTATTGTTGAGCGGGTGGGCCATACTCCTGCTTGGGCGGTGAGGGTGGAAGGTATTTTTGTGGTGCCGGCGGACCGTATTGTTGTGGTGGTTTCGGGGGGCCATATCGGCCACTTGGTGGTTCCGGTCGTGCCATGGCAACGGCCAACAATGATGAAATTATCTGTAATTAATTAGCAAAGTGATAAGGTATAATTGCCATTGTGAAGTGAAGTTATATGGGTAAATGAACACGTTAGAGTTGGATGAAATTTTCCATTATAATTTCTCTATATTCATTAAATTACGTAAGCAAGTATGTATGGCGTAAGTACAATAGAAATTTCTCGCATCGTTGGCATTCATTTTAATTTCATTGTGCACTCTAAAGAAGACGCACTCAGACGGTACAGTGTACCCACTTATGTTTCATATTCATAGCGAGAGTATATTTCAGACAATGTACTGTCGCAAAGAAGATGGGCAAATAGTGAAACGATATTCTAGCGTATATTAAAGAGACCCTTTCATTTTCCATTATATTATGTATATCAATTAATTTTTTATTTATTTCTGTTGTATAGTGCAGGACGCACTGTGACTCTGCCAGGACCTCTTATTATGATCAACTGCAAATTATAACGTTATCTCGTTCGCCATGTCAATTAATCCATTCCATTTTCATATGTACAGACCGACATTATACATACATATATGAGTACCTTTCAAAGTGCGGACGATATTAAATTGCAGTTCCCCAAAGTAGCTTTGTCCATATTTGAAAAGCACTGACCCAGAATAAAGGAGGCGGACAAATATATTGGAAATTTGTGTTTATGAATAGTGTTAGAATGTGACGTTGGCCGCAAGTATATGGGAGAACTTAGCTATAAAGCCCTCTCCATATATGACAGAGGCTCCTATGATGCCTGTTATGCGGTTACCTTTAGAGAGGTATTCTTGGCTAACCAATCGACATATATGCGGCACACTAGTTGGCACAAATGCATTCACAAAGAGAAAGTGAGACACACACTACACGGTCATGACGGCAAAGAGAGAGAAAGAGGCTTATCGGCTCATCGTTGGGTAATTTGCGTCCATGTCACATGAATCGTATATACAGACTAAAGAGAGCCAAGCAAATATTTGAAACGATTTACACATTTTAGTAAAACATGACATCGGATGGGCAAATTAGATTTCCAATGACCATTTTCCATTTGTACTATTCAGAGAGTATTCTCCGGGCAGCCTGCCGACTGGCCATAGCAAAGGACAGTATCTCGTGGTACCTATGCTCTCACTGAGTGTGTGGGTGTAATGGTGCAATCCTTTACTTTGTACACGGATTATTAGTTTTGAACACACATTTATATTGGATGAAAATCAGGACGTTCTGGTTTACGTTTTATACGGATTTACTGGCCGGATAATATGAAGGACATATACTTGAAAGTCAATATTGTATGTTGAATTGCAAATGGATGATTAAATGAAATTTTGAAAATGTTCGACGAAAAGATGCTTTTCAAATTGGGATATATTTATGAATGTTGGAATTAATGGCACATGTAGGCTATGCAGGGTACTTTGACCGATTATTATTATCATAAGTGATTTGGAATTGAATATTTGTTTATTGGTTTCTGAAAAGAATTGAGCCAATAGCATGAAAAATGAATCAACAGGTTTTTGTGAAATTGCACCCGTGTGGAGATAACCAAGACCTCCGTACCGAGGGATTCATGTCAGGGACCTAATGCGTGACAACGTGACAAGGCTGAATTAGGTCGGTTTAAATGAGGCCACAGACAGATATTCAGGTACCGAGGGTGGGACCTTAAATCACTATCAAATATTTGCTGTACTGGTGTTTCACAATCTTGTGCCAATAGTATTGTATAGGCCCCACTAAAACAAGGAGCTCGAAAATCCATTGGTCTCAAATATAACAATCAGTTGCCCGTTTCAAACATCATGGAGAAAGACACCAACAAAAAAAGGGAAATACCAAACTTCCGAAGCTCGCCTAAATCCCCAAAAATGTTGACAAAGGATCCACCATATAACAGACATAGACTCAAGACAAAAAGGGGTAATTACAGAAGTACGAGGCATGACAACGCAAACAGATGATTAGTTCCAATATACGAGTAAAACTCCGAGCAAGTCAAGAGATCGGGTTCCTATAGACGAAGGTAGAGTGTAGAGAAGACCGTATATTAAGGCCCTCTCTCCGGACATGTTAGGTTTGTGCTTTGAGTCATTTTGGGAGTGGCCCTCATGTCGGGTCGTAAAGATGAGTCAAACTGTGACGTCATTGCAGCGAACTGCCCTAACGATGTCGATGAGTGAAGCTCCCTCGGCGGCTCGGCTGCAAGAAACCGCGTGCAAATTGCGAAAGTTTTCGATTTTCTAGGACCGCGGAACTAGTTTTAACCGGAGGATTTTGTGATTATAATCTCAAGAGGTAAAATACATAATGTGTAGTTGCAACTTAAAAATATGTATGGTTTCCCATTGACCTATTTTAACCTTAATCTATGAGCACTACTTTTAAAGCGATCGTCACAGGAAACTTTCCTTTCAACAGCGAAAAGAACCAGCTGCACATGACCAAAAGATGTGATAGCCTCATCCTCAAATCCTTTTTCTTATTTATTTCATGGCGGAAATTGCTTGACTTCTTAGGAAGGTGTTTCAACTGAACTACCAAACCATAATCACTGTTCAAGCGTATTTTATGAAGGATCAAATTAGTATAGACACAAGTTTAAAGCGTCTAATTTTAAAGGCAGTACATTCATTGTTCAGTGGGAAAAAATATAAGTTCGGTGACCAGAATTTATTCTGTTTCGAAAAATGTTAGGTGCGAGCGTAGGGAGCGGTGAGGTTATACAAAGCGTTTGACATTTTTTCCGTGAAGCGTTTCGAAATTTTTCTATGCTCTAGCGTATCACAAAATTGAAAAACGTTTTGTGTTACATCACCGCTCGCTACGCTCTAAACTGGTATTTATTATACTAGCTGCAAATTTGTAAAAATGCGAGCGCTTTCACAAAATTGAAAAACACTTTGATTATAATTTTTCTTATGAAATAGAAGCGTTTCACAAAATTTTGCAAATACGTTGTGCCGGCTAACCGCTCGCTAGGCTCGCACCTTGCATTTATATTCTCTAGCTGCAAATCTGTAAAAATGTAAATGAGGTAAAACAATGCGTTTAATTTTATTTGTTAAGCGTTGAATTTTCCTGGTGGAATAGAAGCGTGTCACAAAATGGAAAAACGCTTTGTGTTGCCTAACCGCTCGCTACGCTCGCCTTTATGTTACTAGCTGCAGATCTGTAAAAATGCGAGCGTAGCGAGTGCTGAGGCAAAACTAAGTGATTAGCGTTAGATGTGTGTCACAAAATTTTGAAAATATTTTGTGTCGGCTCACCGCTATCACCTCGCCTTTATGTCTCGCACCTCTCTGTAAAAAGGCGAGGTGCAAGCGACGAGGTGATACAACCGTTTGGGTAAAGCGTTTTAATTTGTTTCATATGAAATGGAAGCGTGCTTCTATCGCTGTAACGCACGCTACGCTCCCACCTCGCCTTTATGTCTCAGATCTGTAAAAATGCGAGGTGCGAGCGTAGCGAGAGCTGAGGTAAAACAATGCGCTTAAATTTTTTGTGTGAAGCGTTTTGAATTTTGCTGATAAAATAGAAGCGTGTCACAACATTTTGAAAATACTTTGTGTATTACATGTTTTATGTTGTTTTTATGAGATATAGATATAGTAGAGGTCGTTAGGCCGCCACATTTAGAGAACCTACTGGAGCCAAGTTTGTAATTCTACCACTGACCAAAACGACCGCTTCTGTAGAACTGAATTTATTTTTTCTCCTTGTGTAAATTGCTTCTTGAGATCTCGAAATACGTATTTTACAGATTTAAACCAATTTAAAGTATGGAAGTTTAATAAATATGTCGCCCCGGGCAGTTGCCCACGTTGACCATAAGGGAAATCGGGCCCTGCTGACCCGAGGCTTTGGCATGTCTGTTGCTAAATTGCTGCAACTAAAATATTTTTTCACTGTCGCCGATTGCTGAAACCTGATCAGATCACTTGTGTCGTATTGTTTTAGAGTTTGAGAGGCCAATAGCATCTAGTGCTTTGGAACCCCGAAATGGTGTGTACATAAAGTTGCGTACAAGGCAATAAGTTTCGCAAATGTAATGAGTTTCGTCAAACCGATTCACTGTGCATAATACCAGTTCATCTTGGAAAATATGCAGTGAACGTTCGATTTAATCCATAAGGGGCCCAAGGAAAGTCGTATCTTCTATTGAGTAGTCTTTTGCAAAACACGAACCTCATAAAAGGACAACTCCAGTGGACCATGGTACCCATAATAAGGCAATAAACTAGAGATGGATGCATGTTGTCATATAAGCCAACCAGCTATATTTGTAGTTCCAGGGTTGAATTTTGGAAGGACAGTGTATTCTCTGAATGAAAAGAGCCTAATTCGACTAATTCGACGGAAGGTACGGAGCTTACTGAAAACTCCGCAGTTATAAGTAATCAGGATGAAGCAACAATAGCGGCTTTCTACAACATCTTTCGGCAGAACTTCAAATGCTTATTACGATTATGGGCACACTTGAATTAGTTGGTCTTCTTTTAGCGAACAACCCCCAGCCTTTCTAAGGTATCTGTAGTATTTGACGTAGGACCTGGTGTTTATGTAAATGAGCAAACCTTAACCTTTCTCATACTACAGTCCGCTCCAGTAGGGGGAGTGGATAGATATTATGAGTCCACTCTTATACTAGTTCAGCTGCTTTTGTCTCCTCATCGAAACCTTTTTTTTTTTATAGTGGTGATGTAGGAATCTACCGCGAAATTGCGGCTATGTCGGATTTTTACCGACCAAACCAAAAACACCTCTTTCTCCCTCCCTCTCTGCGGGACTACCGTTCAGATATTACTTCGCAGGGATGGCTGTGGCTAAAAAATATCGGCTGATGATCGCTGTGGGTGCAGTCTTCGCTAACGCTCTAATCTACAGATGGAGCCAGAAAGCTACTTACAAAAGTAAGGTCAATGATAGAACTTACACTTCCTTTTCGGAAGGTATTCCTATCTCCTGCTCACGAGAATGATATATAACTGTGAAAAAGCGTCAAGAAGTGCCCGGCTTGTATCTCGGCTGCCCCACTCTGTCGCCCACGCGTTAAAATCGCCTGGAATTATCGCCGAACGGTGTACACTCGCATACCGTTGACCTTCGCCTTTACGACGCCGCTCATCGGTACTGACATCTCTATGGTCCCTGTTAACCCCTTGTGGGGATAGGGCATCAACTACGCCTACTTTCCACATCGTTCTGTTCTGTGCCATCGTCTTCAGGTCTGACCACTGTTTGTTTAATAAAGCAGTCTCGCTATTAACCGATCTTCTCCACGTGTTTCTTGGTCGTACAACACGGCGTCTTGCATTGGCTCCTTGTGGGTTCCAATCTAGGGCCTGCTCGGTTTTCACATGCCTTGCTGAAAAGCATAGTTTCCACACGTTCAAATGGCTGCTTGTTTATTCTTTTCGCTGCGCTGCGCACATCCTTGTCCTGGTCGCAGACAATGACTATATAAACATATCGCAGACCATCAAGGAGAATGATGGTCTGCGATAGCAGATCCTGTGCCGCCCGGCAATGGTTCAGATTTAACTGAACAAACTTCATTTGCAGACTTGCTTCAGTGCCTTACGATACGCTGGAAACTTAGCCATGGGCGTAGCCAGGACTTCGGTCAGGGGGGGAGGGCAAGCACGAAATTTTTTTAACATCATGATTTTCTCAGTTGAAGTTGAAATTGTCTGTGACGAAAAATTGTTACGCAAATTTAAGAATAGTCTGGCTTTTGTAGTGGTTACTGCGCGCACCTTCGCTGCACAGAGTCATGGGTTCGAGACTCACCGTGAACGAATTTAGGTTATGGTGTTTTTCGAACTCATATGACGGACTATGTTCTCACTCGGATGCTAAACGAGTACCTATTTATGGGGATAAATAACATTGCTGAGGGTGCTGTTGATCTCAACCAGTGGCGCAACCAGGATATTGTCCTGGAGGGGGCTAAGGCCATAAATATGACTTGAAATTTAAGAATTGATACTATTTTCCAGTAACGGCGCTATACGGTTGGTCCCTTAAGTTTTCATTGCATTCACGCTGCATTTCCCATCAAACTGAAACGCCAGTTTATTGCGACGTTTCCCGAATAAGGCCCAGGGGTGCAGCTGGGTGTTGCGAAAAACATGTCGCATCGCAATTAGAAAATAACAGGTATGTGGTCGATCTGAAAGTGCGATGTTGCAGACCTTAAATTAAGTTGCATAAAGCTCGCTGGTTTCAGATCTCAGTCTACATTGTACTCATACATTGTCTGTACCTAATTGTTTTTACTACTTAAGTTAATTAGCACAGTGGCAGCAGTGTCCAATTTTTTCCACAGTATCATTTGAATACAAACAATGTAAGTAGCAATCAACCAAATCAATCCTTCGTTAAAAAAGTTAAAATTAATCTGGTAAAACGGCATCCATTGAATTATTATCTAACCAAGTGAGGCGCCTTTAACTCTCAAAGTTAGGTGTGTCTGTTCTGTTCTGAAGAGCTCAAAGATATGCAGGGGAAACAGGGGAACTGATTTTTATTGTCATTTGCGTGGTTCAGTGAATTCAACTGTCACTGACGGTTCGTTTATACTTTGAGCGTGTTTCGAATGAACTCTTGCGCGTTGTTCGGTAGAACTTTTTTGTGTGTGTTTCGACAAATCCTACGTAGAGTATTTCAATACGAGGCGGCCACAGAGGAGGTGATTTCTTCTGATGTTTCCAATCATTTTTGTCATAAGTTGTCCATTTTGTTTTCGCCTAAAACAATAATACAAAAAGTCTAAAACCTTCTCAAAATCGCGAAATTCCCTTCATCGAAAAATATGGTGGCCCGTAGTGATTAATGTTCAAGCAAAGTGGTCCGCAGTCATTTACGAGATGGGAACCACAGGAATACACAGTAGGAGCATTGACAAGACTCTATCTCGCAAAGAACTAATTCATTTTGGATATGAATTGCTACGATGGCGGCTAATTATATTACGATTAACCATCGAAGGATATAATGCTTATATCCATTTTTTCAATAGAAAATATTTGGCTAAAAATATGTTTACGAAATGTTATACTGAAATAGGTTTTATTGATTGTTCACTTTTATATGAATCACCACCAGAATGAATTTGACATTCTTCCACAACTTCAATTATGTACATACTACGAAAAACTCAAATCTTTAGTCGCAAGGTCTCTCAAATGTTTTAGCTGTAAAATATTAAGAGCCCTGCAAAAATGGTGTTATCGAAGCAGGTGGATTTTTGTGGAAAAAGGGCTGAATTGATTTCTGTAAAAAAATACCTCTTCCATCGAAGCTTGTGAATGTGTCCTCAGAACAATTAATATTTTTATAAAATAAGTCACGAAATGCATTTTTTTCATTTCAATATTTCAGGGTCTGGGAGGGGCTTTAGCCCCCTTAGCCCCTCCCGTGGTTGCGCCACTGATCTCAACACTTAAAAAAAAGCAGCTAAGATATGCAACTAAGATATCACTTACGCATCTGTGACCTTGGTTCAAAGATGGACTGCCACGCCAAGAACAGTCGAGATTGATTTACTACGCCATTTAACGAACGCCCCTGCCCCCTGGCTACGCCCATGCACTTAGCGCCTACAGTCACATGCCTACAATTAGCTATATTTTTTCATCGAAACCTGTGTGACAAGGTATCCACTGGCCTGGCATTTGCTACCCCCTGAGACCGGCATGTGAAGAATGGCGATTCCGTGAGCAAATGATCTGATACCAAACAGAATTATGTTGCAGGATGTGTTCTAGTCTCCGATACGAGTATCAGACATATTTACGAATTTTGTAGAGCGCCGAAGGCTGGAGTTTTTCGTATGAAAATATGTATAGTGTAGACGTGATATACTAAAAGTACCTGTGATTGCAGGGAAGTCATATCTTCCAGGGGTTGTAGTGTGTGTAGACCTCAAGTGTTGTCATAAAAAATGAGAAACACATGACGCAAGTGGCCTGACTTGAAGACATTTAATCCCATATTTGGTTCTAGCTGAATGAGACGTCAAGGCATTCAGATTATTTGGAATAACCGAGAGAAAACCTCCTCCCTCAGTCAAATTACATAGCTCGAAGGAGGGGTTCGATTTTCTGTGTGGGGTGGGCTAATATTGAAATCTGTTTCGGTGCACCATTCGACCGAAATCATCAAATTGGAAATGATCAAAGAGTATCTGTAGTCTGGCTGGTCTAGCGGTTAGTGCGCGCACCTTCGGTGCACAGGCTCATGAGTTCGAATCTCACCGTGCTCCATGGTGTTTTTCGAACTCACGACCTTGTGACGGACTATGATCTCACTCAGATGTTAAACGAGTACCCATTTATGGGGATAAATAACACTGCTGAGCGTGATGCTGATCTCATTACCTCAACAAAAAGCAGATAAGATCTTGGAAATAGGATGTCACTAACACATCCTGCGGCCTTAGTCCAATGCTGGATTGTCGCGCCTGTTATTTATTTTTTATTTTTAAAGAGTATCTCTGCAGTGCGCTGTAAGCGACGGAGCACAAGGGACAACATTCATGATAATGTTACCACTTAGCGAGGCGTCAATTGCTCTAACTGTCATTATGATGCCAATTTACCAAATGGCAGATGATGGTAAGCCCAAAGATATCGAGGACGATGACATCATAGCATGTATTGATCTCCTTGTCAATTTTTTGTGGCGGTGCTTAGCTGTTGTTTCAATAGAAAAACCGTTAAGAGTTGCCAATCCTGTGTACCTGGCAAGAGGCATAAAGGTTCCATGCAGCAAAGTTTGTTGTTTGTCATAAAGCTCCCTCTCCGCAACAATTGAGAGAGAGAGAGAGAGAAGTCCAGAAATACAAACGACTGACTACCTTTGGACAATTTTAATGACCTGCATATTATATGGTCATCGCATATCAGTTATGTGAATCCGTCGATTTGGAAAGAAGTAAGTAATAGAGTCCTCTCAATGCCCCACAATACCTATATCGCTTGACAGGACTAGGCATCCGAGAGTCACAAAGGCGACACTGACCCAACTAAGGCCTATAGGACTTTTGGTAAGCCTTCAGATGTTTTACCCTACCTGGGGGTGAAAGTTACGAAAATTTTCCTCGAAGCAAATGGGTTACGGAAAAAGTAGTGGATAAATCGGGAGCTGGAGTTGCAGCTTTTCACTTTGTGGAAATTCGTATTTCTGAATAAGGAGTCATAAGGAGTGGCATTACTTTCGTGAAGCGTGCCTGTATATCTCCCACTGACATTGGCTGAATTGAATATAAGTTGGTGACCTGGCCCCTGTGGGAGAGCGAGTGCTTCGTTCTTTAAGAGACGCTATACATTGCGACAATCCCTAAGCGTGTGGATAGTCTACACATGTTAACTGGGTAACAACAAAAAATTGTGCTTCACTTAGCCATGATTATCGGTCCAATATTGAAAAAAAAAACATATACTCAGCAAAAATCCTATTTACTCTACCTATTATAAAAACCGTCCGCTACAATTACCGTCAAACAAATTTTTCCCTTAACCATATCCACACAAAAAGCCAAAGATAAACACAAAATTCCATAAGACCTCCCTAATCGTCTTTAAGCATCATCATAGATCCTTTAATCTGAAAACAAGTCCTATTTCGAGTATATTTTCACATTCTAATCTCTTCGCCATGATCTGTCATGCTTTCCGTCCCGTCGTACATAGAGCGTCCTTCTATGCTGTAGTAGTAGAGTGGAATAAATTTTAAAAATCACCCCCAAGAGATTTTCATCTTCCTGAGAAATAAATAATATTCTTCTTATTGTTCCGTCGTCCTGCTGCTGCTGCTGTTCCTGTTCCTTCTTCCCAGCGGAATGAAGAGGAGTCAGCAAGCAATCTTATTCACTCGTACATCACATACAGTCCACGCAATCCTGGCAGGACGACCAACACTAAACTTTTGAAGGAATATGCGATTAAATGAAATTCATGACCTGTGAAGCGAACAATATGGGAATGGGGACGAGGAGGTGTGCTTTATTGGCCGAAATTGAGAAGTGACGCGAGGGACCTTCGCATATTTTTATTTATTTGATTTGTCGGATAATCTTATCCTCGAGCCCGTATTACTGATTTTCCATCGAATAATGGTTGCATGAAATTTTTTTTTGAAGATTATTCAAACAGACACGGATTGCCATTAGTTTAGAAAAAATACTTTCAAGGATATCGTGCTGAGGGACCCCGTTCCACTGAACCATACAGGAATGTTTCGATAGATTCTTTTGGGCCCCGCCATCCCGTAAAATTCTTTATTCAATTTAACTTGATCTCTTTATTTCGGAAATCGGATTTAAGCGATTATCCTAAGTCCTTCTTATTCCTGATTTAGTTATTTCTCTCTTCTCTCGGTGTTGTTTTTTCGTCGCTCTCGCTATCTCTCGGTAAAGATTGATTGGACAAGTGAATTAGAAAGTTGTTCGAGGAATTTTATTATTATAGCATGCGACGGGCAACAGATTGGCTCCGTGTGCTGCGAGTTTATTCTTATCCTGTGGAACTTTGCGTTTGCGAAACCTTCGAGCCACCCTCGAGAAGTCACCGTAGCAACGGAATACACACGCCAGCAACGACCCATTGCCGATATCTTGTCCATGAAAATCATTTTTTTTTATTTATTTTATACTGTGAATTTTATTACACGGGAAAAGTCATTCAATCAGTTGCCCATGTCCGAAATTTATTTCAAGTATCAATAGCCCGGGGTCCTGACTTTCAACAAGTAGGTAGTCATCTCTGCTTTTATGTACTATACAAGGTATACAACGCGCGCTCTTCCGCAATATAAATTCCATTTAATATGTTCGAAACCGTCAATTCAGGCATAAACTCGTTGAAGCTAAGTCGACTATGGAAACCGAGACGTTTCGTTGGCGGTGCTCTCTTATCCTTGATCTAATGTGTGTGGTTTCGAGTATTTCTCGAATCACTTCCCTCGCAACACGGAATCAAGTTACGACAATTTCAGTTTTTTGATTCCATTTTTCTATCCGTCGAAATAGAAAATCCCAAAGTGGATAGTCGTCCTAGTGCCTTGAATACTGTATAATACACAAATCTGCTGGAAATCTTTAGCGGAACACACACACGTATACACTATCCTCGGGAAGCACGCATATCCTTTTTTGACAAAAAAAAATTTTGAAACAAACGCTTGTCTGAGGAGCTATTGTTTTCTAGGATAGTCGACGACGAGGACGACGACATCGACAATGTTGTCTAGGATGACTTCAACAAAAATCCCGAACCAGTGCCATAGACTATAGTAGAACGAAAGGGATTATTGAAAGGATTGATCTACTTGAATGATTTTTTCCAAGATATTTATCTAAATCCACTCATGTAAGATAAAAGTGAATTTCTGTTGTGCATTCTTCTCAACGGAAACATCCAACCATTTTTCGAAGCAAAGAGATCCTTCCATTCCATATACGACTAGCCGCGAAACCAGAGCGAAGGGGCGGACGATATGACAACGAAATTACATTGAGACAGTGGCAAAATGGAAAGAAAGCAGAAAAAATGAGGAAAAAATAAACCTCCAGCTCTGGGTAATCGAAATCAGAAACATAAAATCAAAAGAAACGAGAAACGATAGGAATGTGTCCTGACGGTATTATAGTATCTGGAGGGCGTTTTTTGAATTCAACTCCCACTACACACATATGCAGATATGGAGTACGACGCGTGAGGTACGACTCCTTTAGAAGACACAAGACACTCTACTCCGCACTAACAACATCAACCATTGTCAATTGAAGTTCACAACTTCTGTTCTTCTGCTCTTCTTCCTGTTTAAAGAGCAATTTGAATATTTTTGACATTGAGTGGATTGTGAAGTTTATATTGTACGAGAGTGATAGGATATGTTAACGGAAAAGACAAGAGACATAAGACAAGGCAAAGCACGTAACTGGGCGAAAAAAAAGGATTCAGCAAAGAAAAAAGACAAATACCATAAAGAACATATTTATAGCGGATCCATCAATTTTATTGAGTATTAAAGAGACAAGAGTGAATGCATAAACAGACATAGTAATGGCAAATGAGTGGGGTTAAAGTGTGTGTCTAACAGAGTTGTGTCGAATATTTGTCAAGGATATTGTCAATATTTTCTTTTTTTTCGAGATAGATCTAATAGATGTAATGATGTGTCGAATTGAGTTTATTTTTTGATGGAAGATGGGGTGGAAAGAGTTGTGGACTCTATTCTGGTTTAAAAAATTGCCTGATGATAAGGACTCCTTTATTTTGTGGAGAGAGTAATCGTACGCAGTCCTTTGTTTGACGATGGGATTAGCTTCTACTACAATTTTCCATTTAATGTTTTTTTTTCTATAGTCCAGTGGTTCTCAAACTTTTTGAATACGGGGAACCCCTGAGATCGTCAAATTCGTTCGCGGAACCCGAAAAATGGGACAGAGCCACTCATATCCTCCTCCAAGTTCCTGAGTTCCTTGTTTTTATATTGATCATAGCTTAAAATCCGATTTCACATAAATATGAAGTTGAAAACAATAGCAGGATATTTACAACTTTTTTTTTTACAAAACAGATAATTTTTCCTTGGCGGATATCAAAGATTCTTCAGGCAAACATTCTACATTCTTAAACCTCGATCAGAGGAAAGCGACGTTAATTCTTCTTCTTCCGGCAAGGTGAAATTTCAAATATTGCATGCCGCCAAGAGATTTCCTATCCAATCAAACTGCTGTATGCGTTTAACAATAGGGGAAATATTTTTCAACCGTTTTAGGGTTCCAAATACTCCACTATTAGATTTTTGATTTTATCACATACGGTATTGAAGGATGGAATCATTTCCAGGTTTCCTTCTGCAACATGCCTCTTCCGAAGTAATAGTTTGCCTTACTTCACTTATTTTATCAGTCTACGTCAAAACATTTTCGTTCTTACCTTGAATTGACCGACGTGAAAAAATCAAAAATGTCTGCCAAAATGCAGCGCCAACTTTCATCCTGAAGGTACTCGTATGCTATGAAACTCTCTAACAGAACGAGCAAGTATACTATGTTCAACGGCTTTTCTATAGTGTATCGATGCCGGTGTTAATTTCAGAATTTATTTGTGTTTACAGTATTATTGAAATTTTCAGAACATCATATATTCACAATTTTTTCGTGGAACCTCTGGGCTGGTCTCGTGGACCCCAGGGTTTCGCGGAACCCCGTTTGGGAAGCACTGCGTGTTGTCCAAAGCGCTCAGTAAAGTCTGTGTCTGTCGTTTTCCAAGCTAACTGAATCGGAGCACTATAATTCACAGTGGCGAAACGCTATCCTTTTGGAAGGGGATCTGACGGCCGCATAGAGAAAATGCAGTCCTTCCATCAGGGATTTGGAGCGACACTTTTTTTCGCTCCGCTCCGCTCCCGCTCTGACCAATTTGAAACCGCTCCGCTCCGACTAAAATTTTTTCGCTCCGCTCCGCTCAACGCTCAGCTCCGCTCCATAACAAACATACAACAAAACTTCATTGTTTTTAGTAAATATTTATACTTTTCCGCGTATTCATCAATTCAACTTATATCTTCTTACGTATTATAGAATATGGCTTAAAAGGTGCGTTTTATTCGATCAAGTACAGAGCAGGATAGCACCAATTTCGTACAAATTTGAAAATAAAATTGAGTTGTTTTAGATATAGTGTGTCTGGAAACTAAACTGTCTCATAAGCGCACCGAAATATGATTATTAATGTCATTTCCAGCAAAATAGGTGTACCGGGAATATCCTGAATTCTTAACTCCTTAGCTACCAAAAGCATTTACAAAAATGCTACCACTAAAACCTCCGTCGGAAAAAAAATTTGTATGAAGTAAGATCACAAAATTTTGCCTTTGAAGCTTTTTTACACAGCTTAAACTGCTTATCCGATTTTTATTGGGTTTATTCTTAGGAAAAATTGTTGGCCACGACCGAAAGAAAATATGTGGGTAATATGAGTATTAAATTTTTGAAAAATCTTGAAATGTATGTGGTAGCTGAAGAACTAATAATTCGGGTTTTTTTATACTCCTTTTTGCTGGAAATATCACAAGGAATCATATTTGGGTGCCTTTATGCGATAGTTTTCGAACATCCCGTATAGAACGAGATCTGTAAAATTGTTATGGAAGCTGTCCTGTACTCCATTCAATAAAATGCACCTAATAACTAATTTAAATTAAAACGGGCGTTTCATTCAGCGAGTACAGGACAGGACTTTTCTGTCATGGATGATCTTGAATTTTTTAATTATGAAGAGTGATGAATTGATGATTATGATGACTAAACGCAAAACCTCTTTTATCACAATGAATTTCACAATAATCCGAAATTTTGCAAGTCTCTCAACGAATTCTTCGCCTTTAAATTGTCCAAAATCATCAAATAGTGCCATTAAATGAAAAATTTCTTCGAATAAATTCAATTTTTTATCTCGGAATATTCTTGATTTTTTACTTCGGAGCGGAGCGGAGTGGAGCGACTTTTAAAGCAAAAATCGCTCCGCTCCAGCCTGCCGAAAACCGCTCCACGCTCCGCTCTTTCGCTCCGAAATTTAAGGTCGCTCCGCTCCGCTCCAAATCCCTGCCTTCCATGCAACAACTGCAACTGATTTAAAGCCTAAATTTTTTTAGGGCTGCATTTTTCGTTAGTAATATTTCGCGCTACGAACACATACCTCTATAGATACGCCATCAGGTCCTAATATATCTGCTCCTCCTATCCGCATGCAAATTTTGCGAATCTTTCAGTTATACCATGCAAGCGATCAGCGACACTGTTATTGTCACACTTTGCTCTACATTGTTCAGTTCGTAATGCGGGAGCAAAAGGTCAACTACCTATATATTTTGGAGTAATGCAGGGAACTTTTGGGCATTCCATGCTCTGTTTAATTTTGATTTTCACCGCTATATGCCATTCAACCCAATGCTACTTGTTGCCGAGGTGACAATCGCTACGTATCAAACCACCTCACCTCCATGTAAACGCGCCCTTCTACGAGAATACAACTACCACCAGCATTTTTTTTCGCCATCTTATGGGTCGTCGGTCAGTCGAGACCTAACCAGCCAACTCTTTCCCAAAACTAACGGCAACCAACAAAAAAGGCGAAAAGACACTTTGAGTAAGTTTAACACCTCATTGAAAATAGAAAATAGTTATGACGTTTGTTTATTAACAGTAAGAAATACGCCAGGAAATTTGAACAAAAATTTGGCCAAACTTCGGAAAAATTAGGGGAAAGCTGGATTTTTGCATTGGCCTTCCTTTCGAGGTCCTAACAAGACCCTGAAAGTCCCAGTCTCTACGAGTGCCGCTAGCGGTGCTACAGAGTGTCAATGACCCTCGAAAACATATTTTCTGAATATCTCGATAACGGTAGCATATACAAAAAAGCAGTGTATGGAAAATGTGTAGCTCTTGTGCTTCTTCAATAAACGATGGAAATACCGAATACATTCGGGCACTCCTAACGGTGCCAGCAGGTCTAACGGTATTTTTAACAATGTTTCACGAAAATATCTATAACGGTAACTCGTACTAAAAACTTTTGTATGGAAAATTTGTAGCATATGGAGTTTTAAAGAAAGTGGCCAAATTTCATATCAACACATGCAGTCTTAAGGGCGCTATGGGGGTTCAAACCTTTAAAAAGGTGTTTTTTTGGGTGAATGGCGCTAAGACCAAGGAGTGCGCTCTATGGTCTTCTAGGAGAAATTTTTAGCTTCTGTGGCTGTTAGTTAGACGCCAAAGTCCCCAAAGATGGGAGCCCCGCTAACGAAGTTGTGAGGGTCCAAAAATTAAATTAGGCAGCTTTTGGGGAATACTTTTATAACGGTAACATGCACTGAAAACTTTTATATGGCGAATTTGTAGCTTATACAACGCTTAATTAAATATCCGACTTTCAAATTGATGCCTGCAATGCTAAGGGCGTTATGAGGGTCCGAACCGTATAATAACGGTATTTTTCGATATTTCGTGAATTTCTTCATAACGGGAACGCGTTCGGGAGGGAGGCCTCTAACAATTTGTTGCCTCTGAAACCTCAACTGAAAATGCAACAGAACTCATCTATGCGGGCACCCCCAAGGAAGCTATGACGGGTCAAAGTTAAACAAAAAACGGTTTCTTGGAAATTTTTAAATAACGGGAACCTCTTGAACCAATGTGAGATAAATTTGTAGCTACTATGGCTGTTCGTAAGACGCCAAAATTCCCCAACGATGGGGAAAGGCATTGCACGCATCAATTTGAAAGACGGATATTTAATTAAGCGTTGTATAAGCTAAAAATTCGCCATATAAAAGTTTTCGGTGCACGTTACCGTTATAAAGATATTCCCCAAAAACTGCTTAATTGAATGTTTGGACCCTCATAACTTCGTTAGCGTGGCTCCCATCTTTGCGGACTTTTGGCGTCTAACTAACAGCCGCAGAAGCTAGAAATTTCTCCTAAAAGACCTAGAGCGCACTCCCCGGTCTTAGCGCCATTTACGAAAAACCCAGAAAAAACACCTTTTTTAAGGTTTGAACCCCCACAGCGCCCTTAAGGCTGCACGTGTTGATTTGAAATTCGGCCACTTTCTTCAGAACTTCATAGGCTACAAATTTTCCATACAAAAGTTTTTAGTACGATTTACCGGTATAGATATTTTCGTGAAACATTGTTGAAAATACCGTTAGACCTCTTGGCACCGTTAGGAGTGCCCGAAGGTATTCGGTATTTCCATCGTTGATTGAAGAAGCACAAATTTCAAATTTGCCATACACTGCTTTTTTTGTATGCTACCGTTATCGAGATATGCAGAAAAACCTGTTTTCGGGGGTCTTTGACTCTCTGTAGCACCGCTAGCGGCACTCCTAGAGACGGGGACTTTTAGGGTCTTGTTTAGGACCTCGAAAGGAAGGCTCATGCAAAAATCCAGCTTTCCCCAATGTTTCCGATGTGAAATGCCAATTTCCCTGGGGTAAAAATCATTTTGGATTTAACAAATGTTCGAGACTTCTTTCTGCCGGCCAAGGGCTAAACTAAGCTGACCAGACGTGCAGCATTTTGCTGGACAGTACAGCATTTTGAAATCTACAGCAAAATGTACAGCATTCCCAATGCCACACAATGAAACTTAATTCACTACATCAGCGGTCGACAAAGGGCGTCTCGGGAGCCACATGTGGCTCTTTGACTCATTTAGTGTGCTTTAATGACTAAAAGCATTTTCAAACTCTTGCCCAAATTATTCTAAAAAAAACAATATTTACCGTTATCTGCTTAAAATATATAGCTCTGAATGACCATGGTAGTATAAAAGTCGTAGCCCATGTTCCACTATCTTTTTGGTAGAAATTCGGACAAAAGCGCAGTTAAAGCATCAATAAGTACGATTTCATAATATAGCAGCAACGTTGTTGCTGTTGTTTCCCTCGAATCGATCGAGATTAGCAATTTTTTGAAAAAAAAAACATGTCCCCCACCCAAACGTCCTCTATATCGGCCGTTTCATTGCCGCTCTGTAAAAAAAAATCGACAAGTAGACCCTCATTGTCCTTGGTACCCCCTATGGAATTGTATTGGTCTTGGATCGTATCTTTGAACGGCTGTAACTTTCGAAAAGCTTTGAGCTGGCGATTGAGATCCCGGTACTGGGTTTTAAAAATCCAGCTCCTCTTTCATGCTTCGTTTCGAATTCATCATTCAATTACCGCTAGGAAAAAGTTCCCGTTTTCCGTAAGGCCAAGGTTGAGGTCCTGCGAAGCATCATGTAATTTTTCCTACTATGAAGACCGTTATGCCAGGTATATTCGCAGCAGCATATTTATGTGATCCGACCCCCAAATACGTCTTGTAATAAAAATGTATTATGCCCACCCATACGGGTTAGGCATTGTCACTTGTTATTCTTGGTGTAATTGTGGTCAGTTAAGATAGTGGTTTCAGATACAACATAAACTAAAAAATTCTGATCACTCCTCTAACCGATTTCAAATTATCCAGCGCGAAAAACGTCCCAATTGTTTTCCTTTGGAAATTACCATTTAAAATTACTTGGAATCGAATACTGGTCCAAAATCAATGGTTTCGACACTTAAAATGATCATACTAGAACTTACCGTTATATAATATTGAGTCATACATTTTTCATAAGGAAATTGTGTCTGCTATGAACTGTTTGGCTCTATGAATACTAAAGAAGACTGTGATCAGTCTTGTTTGCTTTTAGCCTGTAGAGTTTGACCCCCGTACGATCGATATTAACGCTTTTATGTTTGACAATTGCTCATTTTCGATAACTCGGGAACCCTATGACCGATCTTCCTGAAATTTGGCAAGCTTGTAAAGTTACTTGACGCTTACATTTTCTTGAAATTTTAAGGTCCTACGTATCAGCATTCCTAAGTAACAGCGGACCACTTCGCAGCTGTGTGTTTTCAAATAACTCGGAAATTCGTGAGTGCAAATTTTCAGAGCACCGTGTACTGCCGATATTTGGTGGAAATCTCAAAGAGAACATTGAGGACTTTAGGGCTCCCCTATGAGTCGACTTCAGTACAACGAAAATTTTCAAAGTTCACCACATATTTCCCAGAATACCGGCTACAGCTCAATTCTGTTTACAGAAATGGGCATAGGATAATATGAGGCAGGGACGTAGCCAGGATTTTGTTACGGGAGGGGTCTGACGCTCAGTTTCTGAAAATTTGACATAATTTGAAATTAGAATGCTGTTAACTGTGAAAACTAGTTTCCGCGTCGCCCCATTGTAGCACATGCCTCCTCTGCCATTGTTCATGTACATACAATTATCATGCTGTATCAGTATACGAAGCTGGAAGCCTAGGGTTACTTAAACAATTGCAATATTCGACATTTTTATTTTTAAGGTTTAACGAAACTGTATTGCACATAGGCATAAATTCACCTTGCCTAAAAAACTAATGCATTACAGACTGCTTTTTCAGTGAAGAAGTATGGAACGTATGCTTGGGCTCGCGTATTCGGTGCCCGCGTCGTGCCACTTTTGCCTTCCCTTTGCACGGCTCTGACAAAAGCGCCTTCATTGTTACAGGAAAATATTTTATTTCAAATTTTGGAGCCTGTATGAAGTCTTACGAAATTTGACTATCTCGTTCCTATGGGTCACAAGATTTTTACATTTTTCAATTTCTTTATTATATATTCCCGGTTGAGTCCACGGGCGTACGCGGAAAAATATTATAAAAAGGTTGACGTTGGTCAGAGAATCAATCACGAAAGGATAAAGCTGGATCAAATCGCTGTGATTGATTTCGGTTACTACTTTAAACCAGTTGATAACCGGCCCAAGCCTTGCAGTGGTTTATTGATCTATGGAGCTAAAATCCACTAGAGAGGCTTTTTCTCTGCCTTAATTGATTCTACCAGTAACAAATTTTCCAACTTCCGAGAGACACTGATTCACTGATTTATTAATCTGGTTTCGGAATTGCAGAAATAATTTTGCCAGCACATCATTTTCATGATGCTGAGTTCCTTGCTTATTGTTATATGGCTTCATAGATTCCTTGTAAAATAGATATGCAAAAGCTTCGTACGTCTGCTGCAGAAATTAGTTTCGGGAACGGCCTAACGTTCAAAAAATTTCCGTGCTATAACATTTTGATTTTAGTTTTATTGAATTCAGTGGGGCACAAATTTTATTCTAAAATTTTCGACGAGTGGATCTTTTTTTTAGTTAATTGATTTCACTTTGCCCAGGCCAATTTTATCAGGTGGTACACTAAGAAATACTGCAAGATTTGAAATTTCGAAATTACAATTTTTGAGGAATATACAATAATACAAATTATTTGAACACCGGTTAGACAATAGTTTATCGTATTCCGCTATTTTCTAATAATGTTAAAGACCGTGAAGCGACCTGCAACTAAGGAATTCTTCATCACATTCCCCAATAATTCCTCAACAACGGCCAGGACCGACGCAGAGAGAAGTTCAAAGCTCACATGTACCTACTGAAAAATGTTTCTCGCTAATTCAAACATTATTACATAACGTCAAACAATTTCGGAGGTGGTTTGAACTCCGAAAACCCCTACTTTGGATCGCCACTGGTTGAGTATACACTGTAAAAACAAGGTTGAATTTTACATCGAAAACTCGTTGAATTTTACACCTTTTTTCTCGCAAAATTACAGTAAACGTTTATTTTTTAACAAAATTTCTAGTATACCCACAGAATAGTGTAATATTACACAGATTTTTCAACATAACTCTATCTCAGTGTAATTTTTCACCACATTTGGTGTGAAGATGTGTCATTAGTTTATTCTTGTGTAACTTGTGTATATTTACCAATTTTCGTGTAAAAAATACTCTTACATTTGTGTAAAACTGACTTTTGTGCATTATTGCATTTTCCTGTATCTCACAAGTGACTTGTTCTGTGTGCAGTTAGTCTGTTCCGTCCGAAGTGCGTTCGTGTGAGCATCATATTATTGTTGTGTTCTAGCGCTTTTTTGCTCTTGAACTGGAGGGGGTGTGGCAGCTCTTGGCAGTCGCAATAACGGGTTGCTCCAGGACGATTTACACCGAAGAACGGGCTGCCGTAAATATTAATAAACTCGGATGTAAATTTACATATTTGCCGTTGTAAATTTACATTTTTTTCGTGCAAATTTGCTTATTTCTGATTTAAATTTACTTAAGTCTAAGAGTAAGTGCAAATTTACACCAATTTTGTAGTAAATATTTACACCGTAAAGCGTAAAATTACTCTCGTTCATATAGTGGTGTAAATTTACTACTATAATAGAAGGAAAAAAAGTTTCCTTCTATTATTGGAGTAAAATTTTTTAGAGTGTACCTTCGTCCAGATGACACAATTTCTCGGACTGCAAGCTTACATACCTACAATCTAGTTTCGATAGCATTCTAGGAATGAATAAATTGAATGGAAAGTTAAGCTTCAAAGCCTGTTGAAATAATTTCGGGAGGGGTCCAGGGGGTAGTATGATTAAGGATTTGTCTGAAAACTGAATTCCGCAAGTATGTGTACAGCATTGGACCTTCGGTAGTCTGGTCACCATAGCTTAAACCGATTTTTCATTTCAAGGATTACTGATGATTGTATGTTTCTGGAAGATCTGCTCTAGCTTAGTTATCTACATCTATATACATATGTATATAACGAACATAACGGGAACATAAACCCGTGACCACTTGGTTGGCTTCCGGGAGCCTTATCTCCTCAAGCGAGACAAGATGGAAGCGCTGACAACACTTTATTCGTACCTAAATTTACTCACTGACTGTGAATCATTTCATTTATTTACAAAACCCGTTCGCAGTACGAGGCATGAATGCCTCCAACTCCGCACGGGTTTGTAAGCAAATTTGTCGCAACCAACCAGTACGTACTCAGCGCCCGCTCTAGCACTTACGCCGCCCCGGCCAAGAGGACAAATTGCCGCCTCTTAGGTACTATTCAAGGCAAATTAAAGGTAGATTGTATAAGGAATTAAAAGATGGTGCTGTATTGCTTCTGTAATACTTGTTCTTAATATATGAAGCTAAAAAAGTTCTCCATTAATACTTTTTTATTGTGTTTATTGGATGGCAAAACACACAGGGGTAATCCTGCTAGCATATTTATGTAGTCAATCAATCACAAATGAACACACACATGCAATATTCTCCTATAGCAGATAATCGGTAGTGTTGTTTCATCCTAATAGAATGACGTTAAATTGTCGTCCGATAAATTGTTCATCGTAATTTTGTACGAGTAAGGGCTTCCTAATTTTTGGAAGAGTTGAGAGTGATGAAGTACTTTGGAATACCAAAATGGAAACCAACTATTTTCATTGGAATTTGTTTGAAGTCTTGACTCATTTTCATTGTCTGAAGCCCTAAGAAAATCTCTACACAAAAACTGGGTACATTTTATTGATAAATATGTGGATTGAAACACTGTAAAATCTTCTCACTGCAAACGAATGATTGTCAGTTTTTATATAGCCACTGTTGGTAAAATCACATGAGAAAAGATTTATTGCAGAACAGATTTTATAAAAATTTGTTAAATATTTCTATAGAAGCAACTGCAACTGATTACGAGCAATGCTCAGATTGGTCGAGTGGTTAAGGCATAGGAGGGGGGGCGATACGGTGTTCATGGGTTTAATGCTAACTGCGCGCTACTTTTTTTCATAAGATATAAGTCACATTCAATAAGCCTCCTATAAATGGCATTAATACATATTTTTTCACATTGGTTATCGGAAGTAATGCACAAGGCACGAAAGTAATGATGTAATGATAATGGTTTAAAAAAAACGGCGGCAAATGTAGTTTTTCAGTTTTTATATCACGAAATCTGCTTCTATTACTATTGAGAAAATTCTATGGAATATTATAGAGCTATAATTGTTAGTTGGTTAGGCGCATTTTTAGAAAGACAATACAAAAATTGATGGTCATAGTAGAACACGAACCAAAGCCCTAGTAATTCAGGAAATATAATCTTGATCCTGAGAGAAGGCCCAGAAAGTATGCACTAGAAACCTGTTCAGACTCGAAAGCGAAATTCGCCACAGTTCAGCATGGCTTGATAGTAAGGTTTTTTGGAGTTCCATAATTATAGGTTAGTATTAAATTCCACGAGCGACATATTTTTCCCCGCCGTCAAAAAAATATGCTGAGGGCACACGGACACCTGGAGGGTTTCACAGCGACGCGACGTAAGAAATTGAAAAATAATGCGAAATTATTTCTTTCACTAAAACCCTCAACACATTTTAGAAAATACTGCTTGGAAAAATGTTGTTCCAAAGAATGGTGCTCGTTTTCGTTACTAATATTTTGGAGTAGTTTTCGATAAAATCTTTATACACTACGGATCTCTTCGCAAACTGATTTCTTCAGTGGTTTATTTTCATGAATGCTTCATTTTGATAATTTTTATAGAAAATTGGGTAGCTAGCTAGTTAAATCAGGAGAACCTAGCAATATCAACTGAAGAAACTCATCTGCGAAAAGAAGTAGTAGTTTCAGGCATACAATATCTCTCCCCCCTCCTTAGAGCGGGCGCTGCTCGTACTCCGTACAGGTTTGTTAATACGCTGCCTGGTGTGTTTCTTCATCTCGTAGACCACGCCTGACATATTGTCTTTGTATAGGGAATTCGGTACATGAGATGATGATTCGGATGATTTTCTCGATAACAGGCTGTTTCGAAGGTATTGTATCTCATATTGGCGTCAATTGTGTCTCCTGATTTAAGTGATCTTGGGCAGACATTAGTAGGCATCCTGTGGGTCTGGCTGTGCGTAAAGCAACTTTCTGGCATTCTTTCATTTTTTCCCAATTTGTTTTAGACCTAAACTATGCAACCAGACTTAAGCTGTATAATCAGCACCTGCTCATAACTGACTGCTGTATAAGTAGCGACCAGGTTTTTTTTTTTTTAATTTAGAGCTTTTAGAATTTTGCTCCTACTGTGCATCTTTTCGCATACCGCATCTCTATCTATCTGGCTGAGTGACAATACAAACAACCTGCATTACGTGAAGTCTTCATTGAGATAATCCCATCGAAACGTTTGATTCTGCAATGTACATATGCCTCTGGATAACAAATACACGATTTCGTTGAATATTGAAGAAACTACACTTGGCATATCGTTTCATATGAAATTTATTTTATTTTCTGGTGATTGATTCTTTGGAATTCTGGATTTACGAGAATATTGTTAAATATCTCAGCAGGGAGCCATTGGTGGCTCGCATGCTGTTGACCCAATGTAATGTAAAAACAACAGCCAAAGACACATTTTTTAGATCCATGCAGTAAAATGGGATTTTTCTTACAATAGTCTTGCACGGCGGTATCTATTTACATATGCAGAGAACAGTTAGTATTGTTGCCTCTAAGAAAGACCGTTTTTGTGTTGCTAGTTCGCGCAGTTCTGGTAAGGTTCCATGCAAATGAGCAAAAGCCGAGCTATCCCATAAGCGAAAATACGTTTCTGTATATCAAAAAAATAGATGTCCTTTGCAATCAAATTAATAAGTTTTTTGAGAAAGATTATTATCGAATATCGATAGCAGCGAAATTGTTTACCAGTTTTTGGTCATTCTTATTTGTCTTATTTGGCTTACGATAGGATTTCCTATGTGCTTGTGTTAATAAATGTTGACTTAAAAGTGTTGCCAGAAGTGACTTTTGCGATGATCGCTGAGCGACTATTCTTCCTGAAACTTCCTGGTATGCAATTTGCATACATTTTGAATACTACTTTGTGTTTCCAGTATCGCGTATAGCTTAAAGAAATATATCTATATAAAAATATGTGCACATAATGGAACAATATTCTCTCAGGGGACTGACGCAATCATCGTCAATCTATTGCTCTTTTCTATGTCTTTTGGAGCACCCTTGACAATTACTATCTATGAAACTGTTTCCAAATATCGAAAAATGCTCAGAATAATACAGCGCTATACAAAAAATATGTAAATAGCGCTCTAGAACTTATAAAGGGGAAATAGTCGCTCAGTGATCATCGCATCAGACGCCCCAAGCAACACAAACTTTAATTCTTTTAACCCTAGAGAGATAATCATATTTTTTACCCCTGAAAAGATAATCATACGTCAATTCGACGTGTTGCTAGTTAACATCCTTATAACTTCTTTGTTAAGAGTTACATGTTGCTAAAATGTAGATATATAATAATTTGTATTTAATATTAATCTGTTAAACTCGTGGTTTTGCAAAATTATCAATTGTTTGTTTATATAATATTAATGTTAAAAAAGTGGTACTAGGAGAAAGTGGACTGTCCTTTCAATAGATTAAAATAAAGGATATTTTTATCGAAACAGGCTTTTAGTGGTTATATCCAAGTGAATACACATTCACATTATGAAGATTTATAAAAATGTCAATTCGGGGCAATTAAAATATTTTTCAGTACAAATTTGTTAAAGATAATCATACGTCGATTCGACGTATATTTGACTTATGACCCCCAATATCTTAGGCTGTGTGGCACCCAAGCCAATAATTTTGCCACGTAATTACGCCTACAGACATGAATTGAGTTAAATCTTGGAACCAACAAATTATGAAGCTTCACTAATGAGATATAATAAAAAGAAAAATTTCTGTACGTCGATTCGACGTAGATTATCTCTCTAGGGTTAAGGTTTATTTTCCTCGGCAAGAGCCCAGCGGCTCTAGCGACGGCGACTCGGTCATTCTGATGATTCTAAAGGTACATTTTCCTCGACACGACTGCACGACAGCGACTCGCCATTCCATATAAAAACTCGTTTTTAAAATGAGAGAGAAACGAGTTTTTATATGGAATGAGCGAGTCGCTGTCGTGCGGCCGCGTCGAGTACAACGTACCTTAAAAATGAGTTTTTATATGGAAAAAGCGAGTCGCTGTCGCTAGAGCCACTGGGGTCGTGCCGAGAAAAATAAACCTCTATTGTTGGTATGAATAAATTGGTTCGGTATCTGGTTCCAAAATATTTTTGATATCAAATTCCCTTGTTATATTGAGAAGGATTTTTCGGAGTCGTTTTGTTGCTTCTTGTAGAAAAGGATCTTTTTTTTAAATACACAAAACAGTTCCGAAAATTGTATTATTCCATTCTATTATAAAAATAAATTAATGTTGCCAAAGAAAGTCCGCCCTTTTATGCGTCAGTTCATATGCATGCATTGTTTTTCAACCACTTCTACACATTCACCAGAAATACACATCAAAATTCTACCGGTTTCCATCTCAACAACCTCACTTTGTAAAACAACACAGGCACCAGAAAACTTACCAGAATGGTTCTCATTTCACTTTCACTTAGAAGACGATGACGCGCGTCTAACGTCCGAACAAATCAAGAAGTCAGAAAACGTTTAAAATAAAATTTGCTGCTATTTCACACACGTACTAGACTGTAGTACGTACGAGTATAACAACCGAAAAAATACGTTTGATATCGCACCACGTATTATCCGTTTCTTTTATAACCCCCGGGGTATCATGCATTTACGTTAAGTACCCACCTCTTGTGTGCTTTGATACTGAAACTCATTCATACATTCATTACATATCGCACCTGATGCAATACATCTGGTGGAGAACTTACGCTTGTCGCATTCAATGTATGTACGAGTGTAAATGTTACTGCCATGATGGTAGATTTGGTGCGGTGGATCATGCATGATGGTTTTATGTCGAAGCCAGTGTAATTCAGCTTCGCCAAAATTGCCTAGAAGCTCGTATTACTCGTAATAGCAATCAATTTTCACATCGTCATATTGTTAGCAAATTTCCGAATAAAAAAAAACGAAATTGGTTGTCTTCTTCAAAGGGAGGAAGTGTTTTTTTTTTGTTTTTTATTTGCCGAATGTGAACATATTGAAAAATGTCGGCACGGACCGCATTTTTTTCAATAAGGGTAGGTAAACAGATTCGAGGATAATATTCAATGAATATTGGAATATTTTGAAAGAATAAAATTTGATGTGTTTCCTTTTATTGTTGCATCATGTTTTGTGTAAAGGATACATATTATAGTAACGTATCGATAATAACATAAGCAATTGTACACTCTTTAAAATTTTCACTTGTATCTTAACTCATTTTTTTTATATTTTCAGGTAAGTTTTCAATACATTAACACATATTACTAAATATATGGTAAGTTTTTTTTACTCGTAAATATGCATTTAAATTGTTTCTGACAATCGAAAATCGAGAACTTTACGAAACTTCCAGTCAAAAAGTCTCCGCTTGCGAAAAAAAATAACAAAGGTAAAACTCCCTAAACACTGTTAGAAAAATGCATTGCACCTAGGGTTCTACAAGTGTTGGCGACATTTCATTTAACGCAGCATAATGTTCATTGGACCAATAGGCCAGTCATTTAACGATTTTAGGTCGCAAAAAATTGCTCGGCTCTGTTGTTTTGGGATATTGTTAGGATAGATACCAGAAGTGTACCACCAAGTTTGCAACTTCGAAAAACCTGTGCTAACCCCGTAACCCACAAAAAACCTCAAAATTTTCGGACTTTTTTCATATTTTTGTTTGTAATTTCTAAAAAAAATGCTTCAAGTTGTCCACTGCACTTTTAAACCTTAAATCTTCTTAAAGGGGTTACAACCCCAGCTTTGTGGGTGCAAAGGACCCCAAGATACAGCACTTTGTCGGGAACCACTATATCAAATATTACCATCTAATTATATCATGACGTTAAGACCTGATGATAACTGACCGACCGACCATCTAATCAGGTGTTGTTCTTGTCATGGCAATGGTCAGCATATAATGGCATACGCAATGTATCTACTGTGTGCTGATGATTGGTATTTCATAGAGCCTGTAGTACTTAGGTTCTTATCAATCGGGAGCGATCCGCTCAGTATATGGATCAACTTATAATACGGACGCATTATCTGTCTGATTCCCATCAGTTATGACGTCACATGGTCTTGCTGACTCGGTGAGTATTACACTTGACCATCGAATCAGGTGAGCCACAATTTTGTTGTTCCTTTCTTTCTTGCTTTCGATCGAGTTTTGATGGTCAAGTGCATTGGTCGTTGTGTCGGCACATATCAAAGTATGTCACCGTGGGAAAATGGATGATGCCGTTTTGGTGTTGGACAGTTTGAACGTGGGAATTTTTTTTTTCCCGCTCTTGGTGTGGATGAGCGGTGATTTGGTTTTTTGACTGGAGGAGATTGCTTTGCGATCTGGTGGAGAGTGGATCGATTTTGTTGGCTGGTCGAAAAAAAGGAAAGTAGTTGGCGGGTGTGTAATTCGGATCGTGAGGAGATCCTTTTTTATTTTTCCTTGCTGAAGGAAGGTGGTGTTTGTCGCGGTTACTTGGATGGCCTCTTGTCTTTGTGCGGGACGTGATTGGTGAAAGTTAATTCACGAAGTGGTTTGATCTGGATATGGTATCGCAACATACGGATTGTGAAATTGTGCACGATTATTAATTGAAAAGTCCTGTTGAAAACGAATTTTCCTTATTTGAAAGAAAAAAAAACCAACCCGCAAGGTCAAGTTCCGCGACAAGCCACCCATCCCGCCTCCGACGTGGACCAGGCGATCCGTTACCAACACCGTTGCGTGGCCGTGCTTGCAACGGAAAATAGACTTCGGAGTGGACCCAATATTGAAAGCGTGTGTTCCCATCAGCAATTAGTTTGGCGATTGTGTGGCACGAATAAAAAAAAATTCTGCTTGAAGAGGTGTGTTCCATCTATCCATTCGTTCAGCGACTGCGATTGCGCCATTCGAACGACATTGTTTTGCATTAAGGCGCTCTATATTATATTTTGGTTTGCGATTTGCTGGCTCGAGGGTGCCGAACGATATCTTATTTTTTTTCAATCTCTTGTGCTCGACATTTAATGATATTCCCGGGAGGACGACGAGGTGCAGCGGAGTGTGTATTTTTGTTGGTACATTTTGTAAATGGAGAGTTGTTTTTTTTTATATCACCTTAGTTTTTTTTTAACACGTTCATTTTTCTTAGATTATCATATGAATTGGGACCTTCGATCGATCGTCGGAAACTTTCTCACAGACAGTAAGTTTGTATTTTTTTATATTTATATATTCTTGCTTTTTATTAATTTGTTTATGATCAATTGAGTGTCATAACATTTGCGACTGCAATCCTTCTTTTCTTTATTTCTTGAATTCTATTTCAATACTATAGTTATAATTGAATTTGGTATTCTTTGACTGCTTGAATTTGTCCATGAACTCTCTATATATATTGAATTTTAACCAGAATATACGTTTTATAATGTATAGATAAATTCGATTTTTTTTGAGTTCTTCCGTGCCCCGAAGGATGGGTATGATCATTCCTCCAATTCCTTCCCTTTCCCTCGAAACAATCCTTTATTTTCTTTATAGGTGGCTTTTCTAGGACCAGGATGTTTAGATTCAAAGGTCCACGACCACCGCTGGTCTAGCCGGGACCGGTGCCGCCGAATCATAAACACCTTGGTCAAATAAAAAAAAAAAAAAATATATATATATACTTGTTGCAGTGACGACGGCTCAGCAAAACCGTGGTTCGCAACAACTTTAAAAAATGTGTTTTTTTTTGTAAAAAAAAGTCCGAAATTGTATTTTAGGAGGTTTATATGACAGCCCTATGACGCAATGTTCCGATTCCATCCATTCCTAGATATGTTTTAAGGCTTCACTAGGAACACGTTTGGGCAGTGTTGCCAACTGGAAATTTAGAAAACGGCTAAATTTAGCCGGAAAACCGGCTATATTTTTTTCAAAAACGGCTAAAAATCAGGCTAAATAAGTTTGAGCGAGAAAAACGGTCAAAAACCGGCTAAATCATACAAAACAGTCACATTACGAAAAAATATAGTAAGAAACTGATTTTAATAATTTTATTTCTTTTCTGGACTACTACCCGTAAACTATGCTTTAGGCAGATTTCTTAGTTTTATTACATATATGCTCCAAAATGGTTGTATACAGGTACAATTTCTCGGTCAAGTCAATAACCACATCAGGTTCGAAATTGGGGAACATAAAATTCGTAAAGGGAACATCCAATGCGTAACTATGGACAAGGGCAACAGCATGTATGGATATTTTACCATCATCTTGAACTTGATTGAACAATCTTATATTTTGATTCAAAATTTATCAATTTTTGACGATAATCCATCATAATTATGAAAGTTCGAAATTGGAGTGATGCTTCCGTCATTAGAATTCGTCATTTACTTTTGACGTTTGTGTAAATGGTGAAAATATCCCTCACAATTGCGATATTTTGATGAATATTCAGTTCAATAATTTGAGGACACACTTTTCTTAAAGAATTTGAATAGACATGTGTAAAGATTGATAGCAAATTTACATTCTTGTTCTTAAATTTTACAACTCATTATTGAGCAAATGATGGTCCAAATGCGTAACTTGGAACTCGTGCTAATGATGATAAATTTGCGTCATTCGAAAATATGTGTGTCAAGCTTGTTATTCATTTTCAAATTTGAGCCCTCCAAATTTTATTTTATTTCCCATAGTTACGAAATTATGTTCCATTGTTCCATTATTGATGTTCCGCAATTACGAATTTGATGCTCCAAAGATACGAAATTGATGCTCCAAAATTATGAGCTTGGCCGGGAAATAGTAGCGACGTTTTTTTCGTATCGCGTGTAAATCTGATTCGAAAAAAAACGATCGCGGGTAACATCCCGGTTAAGACCAAACAGCTGACACTTGACAGTTTTTGCGCATCTTTGACTCACCTTTGTCGGCTTTTTTTTTAGATGTGGTGGATTTTATCACAAAAGATGATTATTTCTTTGCAAAATCTTTTCTCGTGATGAGAAAAACTCTCACATTTGGTTTGAAAAAACAAATTCCCTCATATTTCCCCTATGCGTCCGCCATCTACATTTGAGCTCTATCCCGTGTAGGGTAGTTGCACGCGTGAACTCTACCAGGGTAAGTGTCATTTTTTGTATATGAAGTTCTACCCAAACCTGCACGGGATAAACACAATAAAACGTACCTAGTATAGAATTTTGGTAAATTTGTTGCCAACAACTAAATGTAACGCATCTACGAAAATGTGTAGTTTCTATGAATCGTCAGACGCTGTCCAATAAAGCCCAGTAAACTACAAAAATTAGATTTAAGTGAGTATATAATTCGGGGGCAACCTACCCCCTTCTTCAGCACTTAGCTTTTGTGCTGAAGAATTTTTGTAATGTACTGGGCAAGCTACTTGCACAACGTTAGTGTTGAACACTACAAAGTTCCGGCGATATTATCAATATCTATAAATCGCGCTAAAAAGTTTTCACCCTTGTACTTAATCTGACATGATTACGTTATCTGTGGTAATGAATTGACACTTTGCAAAATGGAAAAATGTTAAGTTACCCCATGCTCCGAGAATTTTATCTAAGAAACTGTCTTCCTTTTTGCAAATTATTCAGCATATTGGTGGTTAGTACATTACATGCTTAGACTAGGTACTAATATCGTCAGTTTACGTGAAACCCATCACCCTAAATTTATTGAAAAAAGGCAAGTCTCCGCGGCCAATTTTTCCAAGGAGATATAAATGCAAGTTTTCCTCTAGGTACTTACCTACCCTAATACTCTTAATAAGTGTAAGCAGAAATAATTTCACGGCGATTAATTATTTTGTTTGTGATTATTGAAAAATTGATTCTACTTTCAAAGTAAAAAAATCATTAAATAATTTTATCCGGAAAAACGGCAGAAGAAAATCAATTCCGGCTAAAAATCCGGCCGGCCGGAATTATAAATTTCTTCCGGCTAAACAGCACGGTTTCCGGCTAAATTTGGCCGGAAAACGGCTAAATTGGCAACACTGCGTTTGGGTGAGGTTTGGTTAAGATTGGTTCATGAAAAAAAAGTTTTTCTTAGAAGAACCTAATTATCAGGGGTTGGTTTGTATGACAGCCCTATAACCTAGTGTTCCGATTTCATCCGTTTCTAGATATGTTTTGAAGCTTAACCAGGAGCATACTTGGGTGAAGTTTGGTTAATATTGGTACATAAAGAAAAAAGTGTTTCTTAGAAGAACCTAATTTTCAGGGGCAGCCCTAGGACCCCATGGTCTGATTCCATTCGTTCCGACATATATACAGCTAAGTAACTGGTTTATAACTGCATGCCACATGACTTTCTCCGTAGAATGCGCATTTAAGCCGATATTCAGCTCGGAACATGACTGATTTTACAATTTCAAACTTTTTTTCAAAAAACAATGTTTAAAGTGCTGTATCTTCGGATCCTTTCCACTCACAAAGCTGGGGTTACACTCAAATTAAAGAAGATTTTCTTAGCTTTAACAGTGCAGTGGACAACTTACTTGTAGGAAGCACCTTTTAGAAATTACAAACAAAAATATGAAAAATGTCCTAAAATTTTGAGGTTTTTTGAGGGTCACGGGGTTAGCACAGGTTTTTCGAAGTTGCAAACTTGGTGGTACACTTCTGGTATCTATCCTAACAATATCCCAAAAAAAAACAGAGCCGAGCAATTTTTTGCGACCTAACGCCTTATATTTCGGTTTATTGACTGGCCTACAATGTATCCAATGCATCATTGATATAATGCTAATGATTGATTTTAGGCAAATTCGTCATTTTTTTGACGAATGTCACATTGATTCAAATGTATTAATTAATCGTACGAAACAAAATTGTCATTGTTTCCTAGTAGGAAGTCTTTCATTTTTATAAGTATATGTACATATTATTGGTAGTCTGCTGGTCTAGCGTTAAGTGCGCGCACCTTCGGTGCACAGGGTCATGAGTTCGAATCTCACCGTGAGCCATGGTGTTTTTCGAATTCACGAGCTTGTGACGGACTATGATCTCACTCAGATGTTAAACGAGTACCCATTCATGGGGATAAATAACACTGCTGAGCGTGATGCTGATCTCATTACCTCAACAAAAAGCAGAAACGCTCTTGGAAATAGGGTGTCACTAGCACATTCTGCGGCCTTAGTCCAATGTTGGATTGTCGCGCCTGTTATTTATTTTACATATTTTATTCAAACCAATAAATTCATTCCAAAATTGATGTAAGATTTTATGGAGAGAATTATTTTCAGTGTATGCAATATCTGTTTTAGATCAATACTGTGCTAGCTTTTTAGCGAGCGAAGAAGGGTCATTTTTTCGCCCTATTTCACATTTTCAAAAATATTTGCTAAACTGGTTGTGTGCGACACTTTTAAAGTAGATAAAATTTCCAAAAAAATATGTATTATTGTAGGTCAAGTAGTTCCTTAGATTAGTTAGATATATCCGTCCCAAAATTGGGGCTTTTCTAACAATGATTGTAAACTTTAAGTTTTCGCTGTGTTACCAATTAACCTTCGGGCAGGCGCAATGCATCTGACAGATTAAGTGGCCAGTTTTTGTTGCGCCAATCAGCGATACGAAAAGGGAGAGATCTGAAACTCACAGTAGCTTAATCTTTATGGATCAACTATCCAAAGCAGTTTTCAGTTTCTATCTACCATATGTCTGAGGGGCGGGAGGGGATGAAATAATCTCTCAGATGTATTGCGCCCGATTGTGTTATTTTCCCCTTTTCTATGAAAATTTCCACATGTTATACTCTTCACATTGCGTAGTAACGTTGTGTTGACTTTTAGGTTAACCAAATCATTAAATAGTGTGTTTTTAGTAAAATAAGCTCACATTTTTTAAGTGGTCGAGTTGTTGGAGGTTTTTTAAATATTGAAGCTATTGAAAGCGGAATATTCTTAGAAAATTTAAAATGTGAAGGGTATCAAATTTTGTGAGCCAGTTTTTGTTTCTAAAATTACGTAGAACTGTTTCAAAAAGCCAATGCAACAATAAATAAGAGTCTAAAATATACAGAAACTTAGTTTCATCCCTTTTTCTGCACTTAATCTGTCAGATGCATTGCGCCCGATCGTGTTCGGATTAGTATTGCGCCCGCCGGAAGGTTAAGTATCGCCATAACGACGCACCCTACAATTAAATCTCTGGAATATATTTTATAAGTAATTTAACAAGCTTTAATTTAACCCTTGGATGGGTCAGGTAAATTTTACATACATACGTAAATGGTTCAGGGGGGTCTGACAGACTCCAAGGCAAATATCACTCTAAAACTTAATTTCTGCTTTTTTAGTACATTTGTTTGAATTAGAACTAACTGTGAAGCTTTTTGATTACGTGGTATATAAAAAAAGTGTAATTCGGACAGTAGTTTTTAGTATGTGGAAGAAAAAATTAGGTGGTGTCAAATTTGAGGGTAATTTGAAGTTATCACAAATAAATTAATATAAAAACTAATATCTTTACAAAATTTTGTTTTTATTAGTCAAAACGTATTACTAATTAGCAAAGATAAGTACATTAAAATTTTGAGCTAAGGTAAATTCTTTTTAAATCGCGATCCAAGGTTAATCAATATTTAGAGCATTCTTCACATCATTTTCCTTGATGGTCTTCGCAAATTAGCTTTTTGCAATCGTTGCAATTGTATTTTGTCTTCCGATCCTTTGCTCGTGGGCATAGAAAACAAAAAAAAAATCATTAATTTAGGACTTGACTTAAAAGTCATAAGGTAATGACACAATTGTGAAAGGAGTTCCTCATAAAGGAAAAACAGGTAAAAACGGCATAATTTTGAATGGATTGGGTAAAAAATAAAAAAAAACCCTAATTTGAAACACCCCACATTTTCCATTTTTCAAAAGTAACATTATCTAATTTCATAAATGTACTCTAATTAGAAAGTTTAAACACTTCCTGACCATTATTATGGCATTTTTTCGTTTTCAAAATAACATATGTATGTACATACAAATTTGACTATCAGGCTTAAAGCGAGTTCGATTGCTTGGGCCGGCATTCTCATAAAATATTCTCCAGTTTAACTTATTATAGCTTATTTTTGTGGCGTTATCGTTAATTGTAGGTTCTGATACTTTAAGCGTCAGCCGCATTGCTTACTTGTTTTGCTGGACAATAACTTGGTGGTGGATTGCGGTTCTCGGTTTTTTTTTTGTGCGTCGACCAGTTGCTCACCTTTGTTGCGCTAGTAAGACAAAAGGTTGCAATCCCTGTAATGATATTCTCTCAATGTTTTTACCTTTGCTTGATTTCAAAAAATCAAAGGTTTATAGTTTATAACGAAATAACACTCTAAGAAATTCGATGAACAGGGTCACATAGTGGAAGGAGCTTGTTCCAAATTGCCATTCCCGAATAGACCACCTAAGCTCCCGTTACATTTTTTATTTGAAAATTAAGTCAATTAAATTACTAATAAAATGGATTCCACAAACTTAATGTAGAGCACGTTTTTAAGCCGGTACTAATTTCTAACATACCCAAAATTAAAAATTTATAAGTTCTGTAAAAGAAACCCCTATTTTGGATTGATGTATTTAAGTAATTTAACCTAAAATATTGGCTAAGACTTCATTTTGTAGAACACTTTGTAAATCTACCGAAAAATCATTATACAAAACAATATAGAATTTACGCCGAAATGGGCCCTGGCATAATAGGAACAGCCTTTCCCTCATAAAAATAAGTTAGGGTTACACTTATTTATGAAGATAAGGGTACATTAATTAATTTTATTGTCGGTATCTCGCACGATTTTCATCGCCGGAATTTGAAATGGTTAAGTACAAAGATGATATAGTTCCCTTTTTTATTGATGGACAGTGACATAATGGGTGGCTAATGCGAAAATAACATTTCCGGAAAGACTGAAAAGGCCCCCGTTCTGTTTCTTTTTTATCTCAAATTAAAGCTTATTAAATTGATAAATAAAATGTATTCCACAAATTGTATGTATGGCGTATGGTTTTCATTTAAAAGTTTTTGTCAACTATCTGCTGTGAATATCGTTATGCGTTTTTACAAAACTTCTAAATGCTATTCCAATCCAGCCCATTTAATAATGCCTTCACTTTCCGAAAAATGATCTTCTTACTTTTAAATACGGGACGTACGCCAATAAAATGATGTCTTCTTTTGCTCGCAAATTGCATAATATAGGCAAATTCCTTCTATCAGGAATGTAATTCAGAGAAGCAACTCCCCTCTAGCTTTTAATATTAGTGAGATTTTATTAATTGGAAAATCATTTTGGAGGTACGTGTTTTCCTGTAGGTCGTGGCTTAATTTAGCATTTTGGGTCATTTCGCACCTTCTGCATCTGCTCGGGCTTCCGCCCGTTTTATCTCGCTTAAAAGAGTCCGTAGTAAGGCGCTATAGTTTCCACTGTCCCATTCCACTTAAATTCAAACCCAAAACCAAATCTGCAATGAAGACTATTTTTGTCTCAGTTGCACGCACTAATATTTTCTTTGGTAGCCTGTCTTTACTCATCGCTGAGACCTTTTTCAAATAGTTGAGGTAAATATTCAAAGTTTCCACAAATAAGGGGGCTACTCCGGTTTCCTGATGGATCTTGAACGAAAGACGAAAAGCACTCTTTAAGTAATATCTCAACAGTTGTTTAACTTCTTCATACTTTTTTTTACCCCATATTTGCGCATCATAGAGCATGATCGACTTAGAGACTGCTTGGAAAACTTCATATTTTGCCGTATGCGATATGTAGACATTATTAAAGTAGTTCTTCTAGCTAGCATTTGTAGCCCATTTCGCCTCTTTGAGTTTGTCCTCGATATGTGTTTGCATATTCGAATTGCTGGCACTCACTATTTAAATCACTATTTTAATCGTATTAAATACACTAAGGGGGCTTCGCCCTCTACTCGCTACGCTCGTATTTTCGACTTATCGCGATTGACCGTAAGCTTCCATTGCAGTTACATTCTAAATTACTTATCATGTTTTGAAGGTCCTCCGGAGATTCAGCCAAAAATACCATATCGTAGTTCAAACGCCCTTGCACCACCAGGCATGTCGTCAAGTACATCATGTACGAATATAGCAAATACAAATGTATATTTCGTGGACATTCCGCAATTGCAAAGCTTGTAGAAAAGACTCTGTCGATCGATCGTATCAAATTCGGCTCTAGAATCCACAAAGAATGCATACAGTTTCCGACCTTCGCTCAGGTAGAGTCGCGCCCAGTTGTGCAAAACAAAAATGTTATCGCTTGTCGAGTAACCCTGTCGATATCCAGCTTGACTTTCAGCTATTACAATTTTCGCCTTTAGCCACTTAACTTATCTCGATTATTGATTGAATTCAGGAACGAAATTCCGCGATAACATGCTGGATCATCCTTTACTTCCTTGGATATCGGGAAAATAATTGAGTCCCTGAACTCGTTGGTAATGACACCGCGCTATCAAAAATTCTGTTGTATTCGCTACAAAGAACATCCACAAGACACTCGGCGACAATACTTGTAGAGCTCCGCAGGGATCCCGTTGCTTCCTGCCGCTTTGTTATCTTTACATTTGACCAAAGCACTTTGCACTTCATATCTCGTTATTGCCGAGTATGGTGATTCCAATTCGATCTCGCAAACTGAATCAGCCTGTCTAAACGCGGAACAAGAACAAGATGAAAAACCGTTTTTTTAGAAGAGATTCGCGAGGAGCAAGGCAAGGAAAAATTAAATTTTCATATAAAAACCGGTTTTGTTCTCGGGTTTTTGTTGCGCGTGTAGACAGGCCCAATATGATTTTCGGCATTACCGCCATGGGCGTAGGGGGGAGGGGCAGGGAGGGGCGACCCCTCCCCCCGGCCGTTGAAAAAAATTTATATTATAGATATTTTTTTTCAAATTAAATTTTTCGCATTTTTGTTTGCAGTTTACATGTTCTAAAAACCACACAGTAACATTTCCATATTACTTTATTACAAGCCTTTCTTCTGCCTTACATAGTATTCTGCATAGATACACTGCGTTTCACTTGAATAGCACACTCTATACATTAAATTTATTTTCTTAATATCTTTTAAAAAAATGAAGACAACAGATATTTTGTATTTTTTATTTGTCATTTGATTAATTAGCTTTAATTTGAAATAAAAAGAATTCGAATTTTTCCAACATGTAATCTTAGAAAAAAAAAATGTAAAGCACCAATGAAAAAACACATAAATTTTGTTTCACTTGAATAGCACACTTTTTTTAAAACTTATTTTAATTAACTTTTTATGCAGTGAGGATAACTTAATATTGTTCAGAATACAAGTTGAGATCAATTTGAATTAAAATCAGCAATTTTAGTAATGGGTTGAGCCTCCCCCGTTTAAAATAACCTCCTAGATCCTATTAGGCAAAGAATCGTACAAGGGTTATTGTAGCCCATGATTGCTGAATGGCTTCAATTAGGCCAGTCTTTGTTAAAAACTGTTTGCCAGACTCATAAACTTTTCTGACCAGCCATCCCTAAACATTTTCTTTTATGTTTAGATCCGGCGAGTATGGTGGCCAGTTCAAAAGAGTAAGATTTTTGGACTCGATAAACTACTTTACGGCACGGGCAGTGTGTATTGGTGCATTCTCGTGTTGGAAAGTTTACGGCAATGGTCCAAAGAGACTTTCGAATGTCGCATAAGCCTTTTCTAAAACACCTTGATCCGACTTAGCATTCATAGTGGTGTCTAAGAATTGGAGTTCACAAGTGCCGAAGTAGGATATGGCTTCCCAAACCATAACGCAGCCAACTCGACTGTGCAAACGGTCCAACTGGTGAGTCTCCTTCCTTAAATCATAAAAATAACAGTTATATCCGTCGGGCCCTTCCAAATTAAATTTCTTCTCATCAGAAAAAAACAACGCGATAGCACTCTTTGGTCCATGACATGTTGGTACGACAAAAAGTCAACCGAGCTTGTTTACGAGCGGGGTTAAGTGGTGTTTTTTTTTAATTTTAGACGCTTAAGGTGTTTAGCTTTTGAATTAGCACGCCATGCCATACAGTTGTTTTACTCGCACTGAGACCAACTTTTAACCGAATTTTGTCCACAGAATCATGTGAATTCGATGCTTAACGCCAAATAGATCGCTTATATGGATTAGAGATTACACTGGTTACTCAACTTTTCATATTTTTTCATAATTTTCACCATTTTTAATAAAATTGTAAATCACGTTTCTGCTTTTTCCATTTTTTTTCGATATTTTAGTCACTGAAAGGTCGCAATCCCTGTAGGTTTTTATTTTAACTTGTTCTTCGATTGTTAAGGCTTTACCACGACCCAAAATTTTTTTAAATCAACAAATTGTATTTAAAATACTCAAAACGACTATAGATTGTGATATTGTGACCACGTGCACCCCAAACTGTGCTATTCTAGTGAAACAAAAAATCTGCTCTCTTTTGAAGCAAATTGGTGTAAAATGGTAACGGTAAATTTCGAGAGCACAATTTTTCTTTCAGGGAGCCCACACAAAGAAGACAAAAAATAACTACTAGCAAAGTTATAAGAATATTGATATATATGCAAATTACAATGAAAAAACGGAATGTGCTATTCAAGTGAAACGCAGTGTACATACCCAATTCAATTATATTTCATCCAAATTTACAGCACTCCTGAGGGCTAAGAATGGTCCTTTTTAATGTCTATACAGTAGACTCGCGTAAACATGAACTGCACCAAACGTGAAGGTGAACAATGGCCGTGTTTTTTTACATCGGGGGCAGGTTTGCTAACCCAGACGCGCAAAAAAAAACTATCGAGGGTAGCATCCAGGTTAAATTTCAAATTGTCACGTAGGCATTGCCATTAATTTCAAAACATTGCTCAAAAATATTAAAGCCCCGTTTTCACTTTACAAACGCAAAAGTTAAAATGTAATTTTTTTTTAATGAAAACATATTTTTATGTAGGAATCATAATTTTGTTAGAATAAGAATTCGACGAACAACATTTTTAACATGATTTTACAAACAGAAACTATATTTTTTGCACACACTTGTGTGTTGCATGTAAACTATACCTTAGAGCTTTTCATTTCAAAATTTAATTTTTGCTAGTCATTGGAAAACGTACTAGAAAATAATTGGGATTGCATACATTTAGGCGAAGTTTGGAAAGCTCATTAAATCTGGATAGCAATATAATTTCTAACCTGAATAAAGTCACAGGTTAGCGTTTGTATGAAAATTACCCCGGATAGTGTAGGTTAGCTAATTAAAAAACACGGCCAATAATTTAATGTGAGCCCAGACTACTCTGAAACGTGAACAAGTCTTGAAAGCCCTAAAACAGGAACATCAAATGTTTGGAAAAAATACTTATTTTTTGCTATTTAAAATAAGTTTCAATGCTAAGTGTGGAAAAAATGTCCATTACTACTATAGGGTGCCTTAACCACTTGTGGAAAATAGAGTATCGACTGCACTTACGTCCCATAACGTATACGATTTCTCGCAATGTCTCCTAATTCGACCACAGTTTTTCAGTCCAACACTATTCATTCAGAGATCTAGCGTGAAATTTGTTCGGACTGTTTGCTTCGACCAGTAATGTAGGTACGTAATGAATGTCACTGTCACCTTCGATTGCGATTTAATTCGCTAGCCTAGCTAAGATCTTTAGTCTTGACGATTGTTTTTACTTTTCTGTGTACAGCTTTCCAAGTACTGCTCCCTTACAATCTGGTTTAACAAAATTTAGACAACAGCTTGGCTATGGAATGCTCATGATACCGCAATCAACGGCAGCAATACTGTCTATAGATAAATTAATATTTTTAGGGGGGGAGCTGAATTTCCACTTAGACTAAGCACTTTGGTCTTGTTTAATTTTTTCTTAAACCCAACTGCATTTGACTCCTTCTCGCGATCAAGAACTTTAACGCCCAGATCGTTGATTTTGTGCGAATGTACTTAAATGTCGAAACTTCACCATACAAGTTCCACGGCGTCCCAGCAAATAAAGTCAAATGAGCAAAAAACTACCATGGGAAATAGGATGCAATCCTGCCAAACTTCGTTATAAGCCTTACTGTGGGATTTCGCTCTGAGGAGGGTTAGCTAGGACTCCCGATGTTATTGTAGAAGCTTAGAGGAGCAGCTGGGCTGAGCAGCTAAAGAGATCAGACTGTCAGTTGAATAAAGACGATAGAAGAGCATCTGAAGCGTTTGGGCTACTATTTGGAAGAGGAAAAACAGCTTAAGAGCTTGGACTCCTATTTTAAGGAAGAGAATAAGCATGTATCCCTACATGTCTCTCCAGCCGACTGTCGGATAATGTTTCTTTCTATGGGTGCTGTGGATGTAAGATAAGAGGCTTCTCAGTATGTTTCGGTAGGAGATGCGATCCTGTAGAACCAAACAAAGCCCGAATGTAAAACGGACATTGATCTCGTAAGTGGAATATGCAGTCAAAAAGTCAAAAATAGCACTGAATATAAACGAGCTACGTTCTAAAAAGCAGAAACGGAGGCCAGTTGAATGTAATCAGAATCACGAGTAAAAGTCTAAACACGTTCAGGGGCCAATTTTTCGTTAAAGGGTGTGGAAAATCATTCTCGACTGTCCTTTCCTAAAATTTAGCTCTAAAATTTAAAAAAACAGGCGCGAAAGTCCAAAATTGGACTAAGGCCGCAGATGTGTTAGTGACATCCAATTCCAAAGATCCTGTTTCTTGGTTGAGGAGTTGAGATCAACAGCACGCTCAGCAATGTTATTTATCGCCATAAATGGGTACTCGTTTAACATCTGAGTGAGATTATAGTTCGTCACAAGGGGAGTGAGTTCAAAAAACACCATAAACTGAATTCGTTCACGGTGAGTCTCGAACCCATAACCCTGTGCAAAGAAGGTGTATGCACCACCAGCTAGACTACTCTAAATTTTGCCTAACAATATTTTCGCGACCAACGATTTCAACTCCTCAGAAAGTCTTGATTTTGAATAAATTTCGGGCTTTAAAGGTTTGTGTTCGTAGAGACGACTCATGGGATGATCGCTCAGCGATCGCAGTTAACCTTCCAGTTCTGAGCACTTTATGCGTTTATTTTATATACAGATATGTTTCTTTAGGTTATAGTCGACACAAGGAAAGTATTACCATTCAAAAATACGCATATTTGGCTCGGAACTAGATGTAAAACTACGATCGCTGAGCGATCATCTCATGAGTCGTCTCTACGAACACGTACCTTAACCCTACCAATTTGAAACGTATTGCTGCTAAAGACTGTTTCTACCGAATTTTAAGTCGATCTGAGCCTTTCACGAGATATTTTGTGAACGGACGGACGGAAAACCAATAAAAAAAACATCCCACAAAACCATAAAAACGCAGGCCCGGCCGGCTCACGTTCATTGTTTAAACGAATAAATAAAGGACCTGAGAAAGACCCGATACTGAACAAGTGCTAAAAACCTGAAAAAGACCGGTACTGAACAGTGGTTAAAAAAGCTTGAAAAAAAAACAACGGTACTGAACAGGTGCTAAAAACAACCCGAAGAAAACCCGGTACTTGAAAAAACCGGGTCATGGTGAAAAAACCGGTACTGAATAAAACCGTGCACCGGAAGTGGTACCGGGTGTTTCAGAAACCTGGAAAGTCGTAAGTTACTTTTGAATCATAAACATACAAAGAATTTTCACGGAATCTACGCCCTCTACACTCAGAGAAAACTTATTGTAACATTAACTATGCAACGAAGATAATACTACTATTTCAAATTTATCATGAACATGGTTGATTTGTACTAAGAAATAGTTCTTTCAACCAATTAAATATTCGTTTGCATGTCATATTTTGCACAAGTGAAAACAACTACGGCATAGTTGTTTTTATACCCTTCGCTTATTAGGCGAAAAGGGTATATTAACTTTGTCATGAAGTTTGTAACGCATTGAAGGAAGCATCTCCGACCATATAAAATATGTATATATATGATCAGCGTGACGAGCTGAGTCGATTGGACGATGTCCGTCTGTCCGTCTGTCCGTCTGTCTGTCTGTTGCGACGCGTTTTACTCGGCCAGTTTAAAAGCTATGGAGCTGAAATTTTGGACACATGCTTCTTTTTGTTGCAGGCAGTTTGTATGTTTGAATCGCTAAAATCTGACAAGGGGGTCTTGGGGCTGCCATACAAACCTACTCCCCAAAATTAGGTTCTTCTTAGAAAAACTTTTTTATTTATCCACCAATTTCAATCTAATTTCACACAAATGTGTTTTAATTGGTGACACACGACATATGTAAAAATCGACTAAATCGAACAATGGGGTCGTGGGGCTGCCATACAAACCTAGTCCCCCAAATTAGGTTCTTCTAAAAAAAACTTTTTTATTTTCTCATCGATTTCAATAAAATTTCGCACAAATGTGTTTCTAATGATACCACAAAACATATGTAAAAATGGACCAAATCGGACCATGGGGTCATGGGGCTACCATACAAACCTAGCCCCCCAAATCAATTTTTTCTAAGAAAAACTTTTTTATTTGCACACCAATTTCAATCAAACCTCAGAAAATTATATTTCTATTGATGCCACATAACAAACGTGAAAATAAATGAAATTGGACTATGGGGTCGTGGGGCTACCATACAAACTTAACCCCCAAAATTGGGTTCTTCAAAAAATACTTTTTTATTTGTACATATACACAAATTTCAACCAAACCTCATGGAAATGTATTTTGATTGATGTTACAAAACATATGCAAAAATGAATTCAATCGGACCATGGGATCATGGGGCTGGCATATAAACCCAAACCCCAAATTAGGTTCTTCGAAGAAAAACTTTTTTATTTGTCCACCAATTTCAACCAAATCTCATAGAAATGTGTTTTAATTGATGCCACAAACATTCGTAAAAATTGATGGAAAGGCCATGCGTTCATAGGGCTGCCATACAACCCCCCACCCTTCCTCTTTCTGGTTCTTATAAGAAACCCACGTCCCCCGCTTCTCCCAATAAATCTTCGACACAGCACTTATGTGAAAATTCAAAAACATGGAAGCGGGGAGGACTGAACACAAGTCATAGGTACGCCCGAAAAAACTTTTAGCCCGAGGGGAGCGAAGGGTATCCAAATTTCGGCCGCGCCCGAAATTAGCCTCGGTCTCGTTGATTATTAGCTTTGCTGTTTCTTTTATGCGATGTCTCACAATGTATGGTATAAATTACAAACTTCATCACTCATAGAGTCTGGTTGGTCTAGTAGGTAGGGCGTTCGTCTCAAAATCATTGGGTCTCGGGATCCAATCCCACTGTAGGTAGGTAGGGTTTTCCTTATGCAATTCAGAGCGTAAAGAGGTTAATGAAATATAGAAGAGGTCAATGATATGATTTATGAGTTATATGTTCTTCCCCGGAAAATTGTGTTCTTTTTATCATAAAAATATCGAAAAAATAAACCAGGTTTCATAGTTGTACTGACTATGACATGATAGGCTGAGAATCATGGGGTAAAATAGTTAGGTTAATATGGAAACTAGTTAATGGTACTATTGTTTTCGTTCAGTGTAGGAAGCCTGAAATTATTAAATGTTTCCAATGTCCCCTTTGATAATGACACCCGGCATGATAATTTCACGTCAAGGATACTTTTGATTTTCCCTTTTTTTGGGTCCTTTCTGATGAACATTTTTCACCAAGAAAAAATATCTTGAGACTCCTGGGACTCACCTGATTTCTAAATAGCAAAAATCAGCCTTCGGCCAGTTATTTTTCTATTTCGAGCCCGGAATCAATATTTTGTGATTGGATTATAAAGTAAAAATATATTTTGATTGAAAAAGTCACTTTGTCTTATCGACTGCGACGGCATCCTTCAACGCTCAACTCCCTGTCGGAATGGCTAATTTCATAATCTTTGTGAGAACGAAACACTCGCTGTCACTTAAATCACAATATTTTTTCTTCCTCAATATCAATGTACTGCAGAGCTCGGCAGAGCAAGATTACCGCAAATTATCCATTCTTTTTTCATCCTCATACTCTCATCATTCTTGACAATAACCTATTATAGAAAATTCTCAACAGGATTTAAAAATGACTTGAAAATACGTATAAGAACACAAGCGGTAAACATCGAAACGACACCGACCGACCATACCACTAAGGCGAAGATAAATGTCCGTAGTCGTAATACGGTTTTCTCGCGGTGAGAGAAAAGTACTTTCTTGTGTTTGTGTGATTTTTCATTTCTGCTTCATTGCATCCGCTCGAGGCTATGTGAGTGTGAGTGCGGATAGAGATTCCCATATCGACCACACTCTCTAGGATCACTAGCAATAAACTATTCGCAACTAGTACTACCATACGAATGGTCGTCAATTGTTCCGAGCGCTGTTTCTCTCATGCGGTATGGCCGCACTGAGTACAACAACCAGCATATCCTTTACGCTATTCGTAGATACCGACTAGTATGCCTGGAACAGGAACGTCCTAGTTTCTCTTTGTTACTGACGCGTTCGACTTAAAACTATATTCACTTTAGGGGTATAGGGAGTTTCAGTTCCACACGGCTCGGTCCTTGTCGACTGACTGGTCCGCTAGCTGCATTCGCCATTTCTACACCTCGACTTGAACGCTTAAGCGGATAAGAAGCATTAAGACTTACTTAGGATGGCAATAATCGGATTAGAGTGCCGAGAGTAGGAATTTAGCCAGGCAAGCAGGCGGCTCAGTTGTTGGCAGTGAAATCGGCACTCTTATAGCACAGTACGAGTAGCATCACTTTTCAAGAGGATTTGAGGTAATTTTTCCGTTTGCAGGATATACGGACACAGTAGTCCTGATTTCGCCATTCTCGCATTCAGTTTGTGTTTAACATATCTAATAAATTAGCTTTGTGCTGGAAAAGGAGTGTGTAATGCTGACAGATCACATCGAATTTAGGACATAACTGTAATGTAATGGGCTGCACGTGGTAATTACCGAGAGAGAGAAAGAGAGAGTTCCAGTCAAAGGATATACTAAATTCACTTAGCTTGCTAAGCGAAATTGCCTGAAGTGCTGGCTTAATATCTTTATTGAAATCTCAGTATCCCATATATCCTTGCTGGTTGACTGATACACTATATATGTATAGGGAAGTGCTCTGCGCTCGGATATTTCACGAACATTGAACTCTGAAAATGCACACAATACTGCCGCATTTTAGTGTCCTAGTTTTTCCATTCTTTTTTTTTTTCATTCACATATTTTCTCTTCCCGAACGACTAAGTATCTCGTTGTATTTACGTTTTATGATGTCTGATGGGTATAGGTTCGCATTAACAATAACTCGAGCGCTCTCATAAAACATTTATACGCTTCATAGAGTTCACTCCTATTCACTCAGTTACCGCGCGCGTCCTTGGATGTTGTTCTTGCTCCTACATATGAGGATACGTCGTCGTCGTCCTCAGACCGCAGAACATATCCATGAACCTCTGTAAATAAAAATCAGTTCTAAAACAACCATTGTATGCGGGAAGAGCTCTCGCTCTCTCGTTCGTTGGTTGGTTTTGCAGGATCCACCCATATATTGTATATCGAGAATCGTTGGGTGCACGTACGATTAATGCTTCTGCTCAAGTATCTTCCGAAGCTCCTCGTTGATGTCGTATATAGCTGAGGCTGACTGAAGTCGTCTTTAATCGCACAAAAGTTAAGTGGGTGGAAGTTGAGGAATCATACACACAGGCGTATACGTACAAATGAGTGGATATATCTGGTATACTTCATACCAAGTATGTTCCTTCAGGATACAACAATTTACGTATGTGGTGTAAATATATTTCTATCTATGCTCTATTCACTGAACTATTTTATGGGGCAGAAATCATTTTAAGCGCTTATGCTAGCTGGTTCGCTAAAGAATTGCTTCGCATTTGCAGACCCGAGTGTGTTCAGAGATGTTGAGATTACGTACTCGCACAACAGTGTGTAGAGTGACTCTTTTCGGAAACATACACCTACTCCCGCACATACAAAACACGCGGACGCTTTTCACAAGACAAATACTACTTAAATCCGCTCTGTATTACAAACTAATTGTTTTAATTTGTTTTTGGCTCTGTAAAAACCCATTAACGTTTAAGCTTTAATTGAAGTTGGTCCGTCTACTTTTAATGGATACAAAGGTCAAGGATAGGATATAACATAGTTTGATAAGTGGATGTAATAACTCCAAAGGATTACAGAAAGGTTCGCATACAAAGCTCCATAGATAGTTGCGGGGATTAATAATAATGTTTTGGGAGCGCGTTTAAAGTGAAAGGAATTTTGTGAGAAAGTTGTATGAGTTGGTATACATTTTATTGCATTTGAATGGGATGGTAATGGATTGCGGAGTTAATAAAGTTTTTATGGAAAATTTGAATTTGAATTTATGTATTGTGGCTTAGTAAGAAGCGCCTAGTGTATGGCATCGTGCGTACTCAACTCCACCATGAGTACCCAGCTTCTTCCATTGAGAACCACCGAACGTCGCCATTTAAGTTTGGGGCTCTTATCCGGCTTTGTTAGAGACAGGGTTCCATTTTGTTGTTTCTGATACGATACAGCTATCGTTCTGACCTTCGTATCAATTCGTTGTTTTGCATGGAGTAAAACATACCCACTTTGGTTTTGGTGCTGAGATAACGGCTTTGCCAGATTTTGGACAGTATACTATGCGCGCCTTCCGTATACCTAGTATAAGGTGACCAGACTCCCGAAGGCCAAATGCTGTACACATACTTAGGGAATTCGGTTTTCAGGCAAATTCTCAGCCATATTTCCAGGTCCGAGATCTGCGTATATTGGCGAATTGTGTAATGCGCCACAGATAGAGCAAGGTCTAAGCCAAGCGAAGGGCGAGCTACAGGATCTAAGTAATCATACGTGCGAGTCATAGGTCTATGAGTCTACCACTTTTCGCAGCAGCACTGCGTCGTAAATATGGTGGCAAATTCTAAAAAGCGCGACAGACAGGGCAAGGTCGGAACGAAGCGAAGAGCGAGCCATGGGATCTGAATAAACGTATGGACGAATCAGAAGTATAAATTTTACGAATTGCTTTCCATCAACTCACTGCTCGCTTCGTTCCCACCTCGCCTTATTCGGATCCCATCAGCGCTGGTCACAAGAATGTTGGCGAATTATGAAAAGCGTGACATACAGAGCGAAGGGCGAGTCACAGTATCTGAGTAAACGTATGGACGAGCCAGAGGTCTAAGTTATTTGAATTGCCTTCCATTGAGTGTATTCACTAACAAGTGAGCGGATTAAAATTTTGATACTACTTATATTTTCCTCCGCCAGAAGACACACGCAACTTAGCGCAAAGGTGGTGTGTGAATGCAATGTAACACTAATGTCAAACGACATTCATTATTATTGCAAAAATCATATATGTAGATGAGCATAATCTGCGTTATATTATTTCCATAATATATTTCTTCATAATTTTCAAATTTGTTTTCCCGCCATCTACTCCGATATATGATTACTTCGTTAAGGATCGTCGAAATTTTGTGGTAACAGAGGACACTGTGATACGCATCACAAACACTGAGTGCCTTCTGGTGGAGAGTAATGTATCCAGAATTCGATCAATTTTTCCCGGCGAAATGAGGTGAGCGTAGTGTACGTGAATACACTCATTGGCTCACCGCTCGCTGCGCTCGTCTTATACTATTTCCCAGCAGCGCTACGTTTTAAAAATATGGGCGAATTCTAAACAGCGTGGAAGACACGCTTTAAGTAAGCCTAAGCATAAGCGAGAGATCTAAACCTTACCAATTGCAAGGCTGGCTATAGGATTTAAGTAAACCTAAAGGACGAGCCTGACGTCTAAATCTTACGAATTGCCTTCAATCGGCTCATCGCTGGCTGCAATCGCACCTCGCCTTATCCGCTTCAAGTGCTGGAAGGACGTTGGCCAATTATGAAAAGGGCAACAGACAGAGCGGGGTCTGACCGAAGCGAAGAGCTAGCCACAGGATCTGAATAAACGTATACACTAACCAGAGGTTAAAATCTTACGGATTGCCTTCCACAAACTCACCACTCGCTGCGCTCGCACCTATTTCGCAACAGCACTGCGTAAAAAATGTTGACGAATTCTCTAATGCGCGGCAGACAGTGCGAGATCTGAGTGGAGCGAAGGGCGAGCCACAGGATAATATAAGCCTATGGAGGAGCCAGAGGTCTAAATCTGGTGGCATTATTCCTGGAGGAGAGTATGAATTTCTCCGTCGTTACATTCATGATGCCATCCCGGTCCCCTGGGCTCTTAACACCGATTTAAATGGTTTCTAAAGCAATGTTGAGGAAAAAAAATTATCTAAAACTCATGCCGAGTTCTTTCTTTAGTATGCAATATGCATCTTCCTATAGAGGTTCATAAAGGAATCGAATGGAGTACAGTGACTGATTTTTTCATCGTTTTGTGATAGGGAAAATTAATTAAAATCGCATCTTTCGGCGGCCGTAACTTCTGAACCTTTGCAGACAGAGCCTTGAAATATTCACCACATATGGGCAGTACGGTGCCTGTTTCGATTAGAAAACACACAAGTGCGCTTTGGGCAGCTCTAACTTATGAACGCGGATAGGTGGGTCGTGAAATTTGAGAGAGATCGGGAAGGGTTCCTGAGGTATCGGAAATGAACGGTTGCCAAACATAAAAGTGCGATTATATCTCGCTAAATATCAATCGTAAGGGGCACAGGGACCTTGAAAGCAGGCAAGTCTGATCACAGGCCTCACAAAGGAGCTTATTCTCTAGTGAATTAGGCTTCATTGTGTGACATTCGGAATGCTGTACATTTCTCACTGCTGTACGGCAGGTCGAAATGCTGTACTGTACAGCAAAATGCTGTCTGTCTGGTCAGCTTCATACTGTCATTTTAAGCAATAGGCTAAAGAACATGGTTCCAATAGTTGCTTAGCCTTACCCCAACTTTAATGTATTACGATTAGAAATAATTAATCCTTCTAACTCCTGAAAAGGTGAGGCATAGAACACATCTTCAATCACTTTAAGGAACAGGAATGGATGGATGCAACCAACGCCATTTTTTTATTTTCAAGTGCACAAAGACCTTATCTTTCCGCATTTAGTGCCATCATAAATTGCATTAATAATAGCAGCAAGGTATACCTCTCCTTTCGGAATCTTTGTGATGTGTTTCTCTTTCATTTCATTTTTTTTGACAACACTAGCGAGGCAGCCTGACCAGTCATCTTTAAAATGCCACTTGGACATTCACCGCCGACGCTAGCTCACGGTAGGGGGCTGTAAGCAGGGAAACAAACTCGACCGCAGAGTAGGGCGCAGCTCAACCCTGGTGTTGCTGAGTTTCCACCATCGAGTCCTGAAATTGTTTGGTACAAAATTTCCTTCATCTTTGGCATAGCGAGTGTTCACCATAAAGCAGTAGGTAAAATGTTACAGCGTGTCAAAGTTGAAAAAAAAAAACAGTTTTACAAATCAGTTTTTTGCAAATAAGTCGATAACGGTGAATTTTCGCGCAAAAACTATTAAGAATGGACCTTATTGGATTTCCCACAATCCAGAAAAAATGAAGTCGATACGATCAGCCGCAGTCGAGATATACCCGAAAGAAAGTGAGCATTCCGAAGTAACGATGCGTTATACACATACTTATAGGTATAATTTGTTGCAGATGCAGTTAGGATGGTGAGTTGCGCTCTTTATTTAAGCTACCCCTGTAGGCTTTGAAATTGATATCTATTAGTATTTGTAATACAGTAGCGGAAATTGAAATAGGTTCACCCCCATAAAGTAAGCTTTCCCGAAAATCTGGCAGTTTACCAATGGGATAAAGTAATTTACTTTCTCTTTATTTTGGATATCTTATTTAGTGATGAGGTACGTTTTTATTATCTTCTTGGAGTGACCCGATTGAGGTGTCGCCGGACTCGCCACAAAATTGCCTAAAGGGTCATTGGACCCTCTTCTCCGATCAGTGCACAGGGTGGTCAGAAATCCGTCGATATCTTCCATAAATTGTATTCAAGGTGACTACGTTTTTATGTATGTACACAGAGAAAAAAATCGTTATAAAATCAAAAATAATAGCTATGATTCAAACATTTTCAAATATGATTGGGCTCCATATACGTTTACGTTTAATTCAAAAATGTTTCATTTTGCATCAATAGTGGAAATATTAGTGATTTTTGTACTTTTACAATTGCTGCATGTCAAATCAAAATTGAATATCACTTTATTTTCATTTATTTGTTTCCTTTTTTCTATTTTTTTTAGTTTTATTTTTAATTTTTTTTAAATTTATTTGTTATTTTTTTTTATTTTATTTTTTTTTATTTTTTTTTTATTTATTTTTTTTTTTCAATATTTTCAAAACTTTATTTTCTCACTTTGCTTCTACTGGGAATCGAACCGGGTACCTCTCGTTTCGTAGTCCTACTTCCTACACCTAAGCTATCAGAGATCACTAGCACTGAACAAAATAGTGGCGGGCTTATTTATGTACATGTGACGGACACAGCCTTCAAAATGAAACAACTTTAAAAAAAAGTTGAATACATTTAAATCGATGTTTCAGTCAATTTTAAACAGATCATTAAAGTGAATCATATTAAATTTAATATAAAAATATTTGTTTTTAAAATTAATTATTGATGAGATCCAATTTTGTTTTTAATATGTTTCACTTCAAATTTAAGTGATGGTTTTTTTTTCTCTGTGTACATACATCCTGGATGTTGTCACAGCAATTTCACAATCAACTTCGTACTACTGCGGAAATCCGTCGATATCTCCGGAAACCTTTAGCGGAGTGACACGATTGACACAAAATTGCCTAAAGGGTCATCGCACCCTCTTCTTTGATCAGTGCACAGGGTGGTCAGCGATAAATGTCAACCTGGATGTATGATGATTTCTGGGTTAGTATGAACAGCTTTCAATAGGTGGCACCTGCACATTTTAGTAAGCTTGCCGAAAACTGAGTAAATGAACGTGCTTCGTAATTATAGCAATAAAAACGTGTGATGTCTGCAATTCCTCACATTAAACTGACTTCTATAATTGAAATTTAGTTTTTGATTATGCCTCCCAAACGACAATCTATCGGTCGATCACCATCGAGTATTTCTTTAATTAATTTACCATGTTGGAATTAGTAATATTAATTAATGATTTTCTAAATATCTCACGCTAATAATAACACTCCCAATATTTTTGAAGGGCAAGTGCAGTCTCATCAGTCAGTCAGGGGGCTGAGTATGTTGTTGTTGCCTTGACCAAGGCAGATTTCCTTTCTGAACAACGTGAGCGAAGCGAGCTCTCTCAGCTAGTTATATATATTTTAATGGAAAATTAAGGATTTTATATTTTTTATTCTGTACAGTAACCAAGAGACCGCAGACCGAGCAGGAAAATAAATTTAAAATTGAGCAATATTTTCTATATAATTTTTATTTTGGGCTACAATTGTAGCCCGCGCGCCTAACCATGTGACAAATAGGTGCGCGCCTAACGAAGGGTTGAGGATTGTGCACAAACGGAACAAAAACTCATGGCGATACTAAACAAACAAACAAAACTCTTTCGAAAAAAAACCTAAGTTTGTCAAATTGACTTCATTTACAAAAAGGACCGCTAACGGAGTCACTGTTCGCAAGCGTGTAGCGCAATGAACATATTTCTCTCTATCTGCAGCGAAAGACAACTGGCCGCCAAGTAAAGCCCAACTGAATGTTGGTACATACCCGTAGAATGTATTGCAATCTTAGATCGTCGACTTTCTCTTGGGCATATCTCGGTTGTGGATGATCGTATCGATTTAATTTTTTTTCTGGATTGTAGGGAATTCAATTCAATAAGTTACAAGTCAACTATGATTAATTATTGCGTGAGAACTCATAGTGTAGTTCCGAGGTGATTTCAGATTGCAAAGTGTGGTGGAGAAAATTTTTTTTTGTTTCTTATGTTTTTTGGGGTGCTGAGCTCGAATCCGGAGCTTCCCACCAAAATTTCGTTGCGCAACAGGATCAAAACCGCGAAAAAACCCAAAATTTTCGGAGTTTTCCCGTTTTTTTTGTTTATAACTCTGAAAGTGTACATTTCTCCGAAAACCTGTCCATGAAAATTATAGAGAAAACGTAAGTGCGGGTCCAACGCGCCATTAATCATTAAAATGTGTTAAGCGGTATTGCTACAATTGATAGTCATTTTTTTTGGCGTTTTTTGCAATTTTGACCCTGTTTTCCAACGAAATTTTGGTAGAAACTTACAGATTCAGGTTGTGCACTCCAAAATACACAATGTACAAGATAAATGCAACTTTTACGACCAAAAATGAAAAACCGTTCAATCTCAAAAATTTTTTCATAAAATGGAACTATGTTAAAAATGGCATATTTAAATTATCCACTGTAGTAATACCGCTCTTTGGACGCGCAATTATGTGTTCTCTAAAATATTCATTGAGAGTTTTTCGCAGAAATAAATAGTTGCAGAATTAGGGGGCGAATAACGGAGAAACAGCAAAAATTTTAGGGTTTTTCACGATTTTGACCCTGTTCCGCAACGAAATTTTGGAGGGAAGCTCCGGATTCGTGCTCAGCACCCCAAAAACTATAAGAAACAAAAAAAAATTTGTCTCCACCACATTTTGCAATCTGATGTACTAGGTTTATCACGTAGTAACTACACTATCACCATTATCGACTTATTTGCAAAAAACTGATTAACAAAACGGGTTTTTCCACGTTGACACGCTGTAGCATTTTATCTTCTGCTTTGAGATGAACAGTCAGTGTACAAAAAGATGAAGGCAATTTTGTACCGAACAATTTGGTGTATTTCTTTTGAAAGTCCAAACATCAGGTGCGGAGATATACACAAAAAACCCACAAAAAAACAAAAACCCTGATAAGTACCGTTAGAAATTTTTCAAAGGGGTCCAAACTTAAATTTAAGCTTTAGGACTAAGCCCCTACCGATTTCTAAAATAATCTCAGACAGTGCCTGGCATGCACTCTGATTTTACCAATCGCCTGGAGTATTAGGCTACGGCATAAAAACCTGCCATGTAGTACCCGCCACTTGCTGATTCTTCAATATGTTTCATGCGGAAACGGTTGAAATCACTATATCATTGGGCTGTCACGGAAACGATCCTCGCAAATGAAGTATTTCTGAAGGAAATCCTTTTTGAACAACCACCTTCTTGCAACTACCGGGCGAGAGACCTAGTCAAGGTGGTGGTTCTAGCCGAGCGTGTGTAGCCAGTCCGCACAACGTGGATCATCTTTTCAACTGTGCAGCCGCACCAACGCAACTTACAACCATCGCGCTCTGGGAAAATCCCAGTGAGCAGGTAATCTTCATAGGTCTCCAGCTGGAAGAGAGGATATCATGTACCTATATGATTTTGCATAATGGAGCTAGCGTTATTTTTGTAAACGCTCGACCCATTTTTCATACAAATTTCAATTCAATCACTTTCATTTTGGAGCACCTCTGCCACCATGTTAGCCCCCCCCCCCTCCCCATTTTTGTCTGCCTTTTGGAATATATACGCGGGGATCCGTCCTCTATGAAGTGGCATATGAGTTAAACGAGAGGAAATAGTTGCAACATGTTCCAATTATTAACGATTTTGGAGCCGTCTGCCACCACTTTAGCCCCACTGAAATTGTCTGCGTTATCAACCTCTACAATCGTGCAAAGCAAGAACAGCGAGGAAATAGTTGCCCCATGTTGCAATTTTTAACAACTTTGACGTCTTCTGCCACCCCTTTAGCCCCACTATCCAGGAGGCAGACTATCGTTTTGGGGTATCTCCAATCAAGCAATTTTCGATAATTTGTATCAGAATTGCGAGGAAATAGACTTAATTGCAAATAATTTGCACGTGGGCTCTTTGACTATTAGAACCTTCCCCATAGACTCTAGCGAGTCGAATTGTCTAACACCACAGCCCTGTCGAGTCCTACACCAATATTGCGGTGGGCATCTCAATCCCGTTGTCGTCGTTTGTCCTTTCGACAACCTATAGACTGTCTGACAGATTCAGAGGTCGCATTCCCATGCTCTGTTAGCTTACCTATCCCTGAACACCACTTAATGTAGGATCTAATGTTCCTGATTTCTTATTACCTACTTCCGGCACTTGTCCTAATCTTGTCTAGCTAATGTTGTACGTATTAATCTATTCTAAATTATGACTAATACCCTTTGACCATTGCCAGTTAGACAGGCCGAACTGCAGAAACCAAGTTCCACTCGAGTTCACATTTTCGTCCGTGGGCACCTGTTACTGTTGCAATTGCTATTGTTGTAATACGTCTTGCTTTAGCTCATGACCACCTACAGATTCATTTTAATCAGCTTGTATATCTAGATGGCGTTGATAAAATTCGCATACCTCAAATACTTCATTTAGACACATATTACCATCCCAGGGTCGACAACGCCCAATATGTGAGTAATGAGATCCAGACATGCAAATCAACAAAAACAAAATTTTGCCTTCCATGCCCTTATTATGCTTTAGACGAAAATCACTCTTACTACGAAGACAAAGCAAAATTTAATTAGTTAATTGCCAACCCGGGGAATTGTTTTCGAATTTGGCACCACAGTCAAGTGAGTGCACCGTTGTAGTGTAGGAAGATTTATGCAATTGGATTTTCGATTTTCCATTTCCGATTGAATGTACATATGTATATACGTATCGTCGCATTGTCCGTATGAGTTAGGTGGTGATAATAATTTCTCACCCGTACAGGGATTTGAAAAGCGTGGGTTCGGCTAAAGGATAGCGCTAATCAGCTTAGGGAATCATAAATTAGCGCCGGAATGGAATGTTGTGATAGTTCTCTCTGCATTTGCCCTAAATCCTAGTGAAGCATTGGGGTTGAAACGTTGACGACTACACACGGTAATCGTCAACGTTTCAACGACAACTGAATTCGTGGAGTGATACAACAGTTGTTAGCCATACCACTTGTTTTGTTTATTACTCTATGATAAGAACATTTCTCTTCTTCTGAATAATAAACGTGCGACGAGCCATGCCGAGTATTGAAAACTCGTTTCTCTTTATCACAGAGAGGCGACCGAACGATCACGGCTACAGAGCCCGACACGTTGTGGTAGTTAGGCTTTAAAAATTGGAAGTGTTTGCAAAATTTGCTTTGAGAACTACTTGGAAGTACTACTACTATTGGGGAAAGAAGAGGTTAGGTGCCTATTTAAGGAAACGCTTTGTACTGCGAAAGTTTGTAATTTGCTGAATTGGGGATGAGGACTTGAATGCCTGTTTTGCTCTAAATATTGTAAGACACTATTTTAAATTATATCAGAGTGTCGAAGCTAAGGCAGTCGCATTATAAGCATACAACAATTTCTCTTTCGTATCAGCTCCACTTATACCTTACCGACTCGGAAAGTCCCTATTACTGAGAAAACTTCTCTTGTCCAAGTGCACCTAGAGTAGTCTCTTTTGTCCGCGCTTATTTCAGAAATTACTTTCATTTCGTGATTTCGCCAAGCTTTGAAAATTCAACGAGAGTGACGATAACGTCTTCGTCTCTATGAGAACACACTTGTGAAAGACTCCCCTTCGGACTTTATTGTTATAACAATTACACAAACGACCACGACGATGACGTTGCCGGCAACTCCGCGCCCACGGATGCGGACATACGCTCGAAAATTGCACACACAAATTCACCGGAGAAACGCCAAAAGCGAGGAAAACTTTTGGAAAATTAAATTTTTGGCCTGGACAAATGCAATCGGTGCGATAGCAAATTTCGAACGATAGCTCTCTCTTTCTCTACATGCTCTAGAACTATCGGCATCACAAAAGTCCTATGCTATTATGGCTTTCTCTGAAACACTGCGTCCACCGGGCGCGGCGACTTGCGAGTATCCGGTTTGTTTGTTCAATTTCGTATGGCAACCTTGGCATTTTCCAGAATTGCTTTGATTCGTAGAATTTGATGCTTGCCGACCCTTGAGCAGCAACATCACTCAGTGGCGGCCAGTCAACCGCCAACAATGCAATGCTGCGCAATTTTCAACGGAACTTGTGATCCTGAGTGACTCGCTGAGAGAACCGAGACAAAAGTTTATACTCTTATTTCAATATAAATTTTGCGTTATATCAAAATCCCGGAAACCAGGAAACGACAGTTCAGTTAAAATGCAAAATAGTTGCCATCGCCATCGTTCCAACCAACTCCGTTGTTGGCGCGAGTCGTTGTGACATCGACAATAGCATGGCAATGCTTTGTTTGCGTTGAAGGATTTCGCTGCTGTAGAGTGCGAGGTATTGTCCTTTTTTTACTGCGTTGCTATGTATACGACGGTTTTTTTCATCCCGGGGTCAGTTTTATTGGAATACAATTTGGGGTCGTTGAAGTACTCGGTAGAGCAGGAGTAGTCGTGGCTTCGTTAGTTGTGCAATAAAATAGAGAACTACTGGCGATTGAAGCGTTTCGTTTGGTGTTTTTTTCGTTCAGGCGATGGTAGCTGTGACGGAAATCCGGGCTTGATTTTGTGACAAAAGAGCGCAATTTTATCGAGCGCAATAGCTGGCGAACTCATTAGATATGAGGGGGTGACTGATGGATAAAGAGGATAGTTATAGTTGCAAATGATTTGGATGATTTGTGGAGATTGCATCAATTCATCGATAGGAATTGCATCGGCTCTGTGAAAGGTATTTATGTATGCTTTAAGGCCTGGAAGCGGAAAAATGCATGGCTAGGTATTGTTCATAGCTATATGTTCAGGAATACGACCCTATACTCCTATGTAACGTCAATTAAAATTTCGTTACTCAATAACCTGGAGGGTACTGACTGCTGCTTTATGATGTAATGGCATTTATCGTGATTGCGAAACAAGGGTTATTGAGGCAAGTTAATTTTGAAAGGATAATATAGTTACATAGTTGCATTCAACTCATTATCATGTTAAGTATATTCTGAGAGCCCCGAGGATATTAATTTGAATAACCATTACTAGGTGAAGATGAACTATATCGACTCTGCTTCATTTAGGTACTCTGGTTCATGATTCTACTTCAATGAACATTTTTATCATTAACATTTATTTGGTGTCACCTTCGTTTTTCCACTACCAAATGAAAGTTTGACATTGTTTTCGCTCGAAAATCGGAAACATCCCACAGCTGTCATGGCTCTTTCTCCTGCGTCCAGGAAAACGTGCATCTCGACCTCAGATAAATTTCCACTGAAATAACATCGCGAAATTCGTATGTTATCGAGATCTTGTAGAATTGACAACCAAAGCGTCCACCTCGTATACTCTTCGTCTCTGACTTCAGTGTCCCAGTTGATGCCTGACTTCCAAACGTCCTGAACTAGCATTTTCCCAAGGACTATTCGATGAGCTGTAAGTCCTAGAGGATCGTACATCGATATAACTGTACATAGTATTTCTCGCTTGGTTGGTCTTCGCATTTGGGATTTAACTTCAGTGGCCATTCGGTGAACAGCAACCCATTGGTCTCGGCGATGACACGACCCAAAATAGAGCTGCCTGTAGAAATATGCTAAGATATTACCACCAAAGCGGGCGATGTGCCTACACCGCAGGTCGAGCAACTCGAAACCATGGAGCGGTATAAAGAACGAAGCAAGGAAGAAGAAGAAGCCATTCGGTAACCTTGAAATAGAACGCGTCAGTGCTTACGTCCCACCACATTTCAAGTACTGGATTCGGGGTTGCCGTCGATGAGTGGTTTCGTACATTCAGATGACATATGTTGTAGTTCTGCTTCCACTGTTTTGGAGTTTGTAACGAACGAAGCTTCGAAGGTTGCTGTCTTATGGATGTTGATGACTTGCTTTGCTACTACCAAACATTCAGCCTCTGAATCGAAACCGTCTAGCCAGTCATCTACGTAATGGCGCTGGATGATGACCTCAACCCCCCGAGGAAATGACGATTCAAACTGCTTAGTGTTATGATTTTTTACGTATTGGGCTATGCACGGCGAGCAAGTTGCTCCTAATGTCATAACTCTTAACACGAGAGTCTTCGGCTCTTCGTCGTTCTCAAATCGCTAAAAGAAACGCTGTGCTTGCTCGTCGGACTTGATCACACGGACTTGATAAAACATTTGTTGTATGCCTCCGATTTATCGCTACCAATTTTTCGCGGAGCTTGAACAATACGCCCAGCAAATTACAAGTAAGATCCGGACCTTTGAACGGATCTGAGTTGAATGAAGTTCTATTTACGGTCGCGGCTACATCCCAAACGATACGTACTTCACCCGGCTTGTTCGCATTCTCGACGGAAAATATGGGAAGATACCACGTACTGCTCGAATTCAATGACTCCTCTCCTAGGTCCAATATACGCGCGTATTCCTTGCTGTCAAAGTCGTTGATTTGTCGATGTAGCTCTAGTTTCAGCATGGGATGCTGCTTCAACCTTTTTTCGAATTGTTTGATTCGTTTCTCCGCCATAGGCCTGCTCTCTGGGAGGTTCACTTATTCTCGTCGCCATAGAAGCCCAACTCGTAGATTTTTCTTATACTACTTTGAAGTATCTCGTACGATATTTTATCATCTTCTGATAGAAGATTTTTCGACGCTTGGATACCGTAGCTCTCTATTTAAAAAAAAACTGCCGGATCAAGTTATCCAACTCAAATCCGTGTGTTAGCGCTAGCGTATGCGTGTTGATATTGTAGAAAATATCGTTGGATTGGTTTTGTTGACCAACTACTGTCCATTCGAGTCGTGTTCGAATAGCAACTGGCTCATCCCACAATCTTTCCTTTACCTGCGTTGGCGTTGGCACGATCAGCTGTTTCATACCGATGAGCATCTGAGGTTGAACTCGTTCTCGAACAATGGGCAATGCTCGATGGTGAACCGGATCGTCGAAAGGGCTACTCGCTCGGTGAACTGGCAGATTTAACGATTCTACAACGTGTACTTCTTCCACGAAGTATTTTGCGCAGCTCGGTTGGCGTTCCGAAATAACTCAGACTTCTCCGTTCTCACTACGTCATTTGTCTATTTTAGGCAGAGGTTTTCAATAGTGCCTTGGGGTCCCAGATTTTGAGCGACTCTTGATTCTAGCATTGTCACTGGCAATCAACGCGAATATGCCCACACTTTTACCGTTCGTTCCCCACAGTGTAACAGGCACGATTTGGAACATTGAACTGCGACGATATTTTATTTATTTTTTTTATGCACGTTGTTAACTGACACTTCTGTGTTCTCATTGTTTCTGTGCAATAGTTTATTATGGCTTTTATTGCAGCCATCGACACCGCATATAAGACTTTGGGAGCAATCCTTTTGGAAATGTTTTTCGAGACAAGATAGACACAGTTTTGTATCTTTAACTAATTGCCATCTCTTTTTTAGTATTATGGGTGGGTTTACTGCGTTTCGATTAAAATGTGTGGTTTTCCGGATAAGATGTGCAAACAATTTAGAATTTCACCGGCATGCCCGGGAAGTGTCAACAGACCACTGACAGCATCGTATGCTCTGCCTTTCAACGCACGTTGAAGCATTGCGCCCCTTTTCGGGTGAAACGTCGAACTCCGGATACGATTTTGGCATTACAGCTCGTGCTTCGATCTGAGGTTTTTTCAATTGTGGTTTGCTGAGCATTAGGTTGGCATCGTGATCGTGCATGCCAGCCATTGGTGCACTGTTGAACACCTTCGTTGATCTCGCTTCGAGAATTGATGGATGTGTGCGTGTCTGTATTTTCGTCGGCTGCTGCGATAAGATTTTTCGTGTCCTTGGATCGAACGGAATGTTCATGGCTTCGTATGCGGTTGCTTTGCGATGACTTGATCGTTTTTCACCGCCATCGTACGTGACACTCTTAACCCACTCCGCCGCTCGTGTGTACCCACGATCAGTTTTTACACTCTCGTTCTCCATGCCAACGAAGTCCGCGTCGTCACCCCATTCCATAATTGCATCTCCAGTGTTTTTCATCGTATCTTCTTGAAATTTTCTAAACTTCGTAATACGGCACGAGGGACAACCTCTACCAAATTTGAACACTCAGGGCCAACCAGGGTCAGAGCTACAGATGTGCGAAAACCCGTACTTGTTCCGTTGTGTAAACAGAGTCTTAATCGCTTTTCATTTTAGATTTGTGAAAATTTCTTCGTTTTTCTTTGGCGGCCTGGGCTAGATGTTGGATTGTTTTATGTCAATTTCCGAGTTTGACACGCCTGATTTATTCTATTATTTAAAAATATTTTCAAACTTTCAATATTTGAATATGCCATAATCTTTGTTTATTTCATAACCTACTGAACGACACAACGGTCACAATTGCACATTGTGCGAAATTAATTGAACTGCGAATACCGTATACAATGTCGAAAATATTTGCACGAAAAACTCATCGGTTCTACCCTTAAAAGACCAACTGCAATCACATTATGACATGGCGAGTGAATGCATTCAACTATACAAATACTCTGATGATGGTCGACCGGAATAATGGACAGTAAATTTGCATTAAATAAGGGCATGCCATTTGATGAAGATATTTGTATGAATTAGAAGCAGACATTGTTTCACATTTGAGGAATTTATACGCAGATAAATAGCACAATGCCACATGTATATGTATTAAAATAGAAAATAAAATAAATTTTCGATGAGCCCTAAAAAGGGCGAAAAATATAATTCCGACCAATTATGGATGGCTGCATTAGGCACTATAACGGGGTGGGCTGGTTACGCAGCCTGTTGGTTTATTGTATTCCCCATCAACGCGAAAGAGCTTCAGGTTATCAGCTCTGTCCTTCGTAAAATGCTTAGAAAAAATTTAACCAGGCTTACTTTGGGGACGCCCATTCCAATGGTCTGAGCTGCATTGAAGGTTTCTCTCCAGCTCAAAAGGGAAGGGCACTCGAAAATAACGAGCGAGCCTGATTCCTTGTTTTCGTTACAGAGGCGGCATAGTGGGTCTTGTGTGCAGATCCCGATTGTATGCAGGTTTTTTTCGCAGGGTACAGTGACCGGTTATGAGACCTATCACTGCCCTGAGGTTCTTTTTGCTGAGCCTTAGGACTTCATAACTGCTGGTTTGCGAGTTGGCTCCCAGCATACGCTTGCTATATCTGAGCCGTTCAGCAAGTCTCCATCGACTTTCGAATTTTTCTTCAGTCCAATGTTTTGCAAAAGTCTTAGCAGTGGATTTGCTAAAATTTGCCGATTGCAGGCTCAGGACCAGTGAAAGGTAGTTCGAAACCATCTCTTGCGAGGGCATCCGCTTTCTTGTTGCCCTCGATTTCCGTATGTCCGTATGTCCTTTTGCTCATTTCAAGGTTACGTTGTTTCGGGTAGCTAGGTTTTTGGGGTTCTGTGGGCATTCTCAAACCAATTTAGAGATTGTTTTGGGACTTGCAATGGCCTTTATGGCAGCTTGACTATCGGAGAGAATATAGATGGTATTGTTTGCATAACCCTTTCGAGTACTCTCCCCTACTGCAAGGTTTATGGTTATAATTTCTGCCTGGAAAACTGTTTGATGACCTAGGAGTGGGGAGATACAATAGGTTTTGGTTTTAGTATAAACTCCTGCCCCGGTTAATCCCATCTGTGTACAACACTATATGCTTTGCTTTGGTTGTCGTTTCATTTACTCCAGTCCTCCCTCACTGTAGAGGTTTGGATGTTGAAATTGTTGGAATCGAAGGTATACTTGGCCGGGGTATAATCGCTGTCCACATCTAGGATAGGATTTGCAATGATTTCTGTATTCCGACAGTGTCCTACCTTTAGTGATGACCACATGTTCGATTATTGTAGTCTGTACGCTGCCATTCATGGCTCTTCTGTGATTGTAAGGTCTAGTGGTGACAGGTGAAATAGTTTCTCCAGTTATACTTGCGCAGGCCAGTCTTTGTACTGCCAACTTCGCAGCAGCTGTTTTTGCTTGGTTTTAGTCCACCAGACTATTGAGCCATAGGTCAGACAGAGTTTGACCACGGCTTTGTTAGTCCAATATATCATTTGTGGTTTTATCCCCCACGTTTTCCCTATTGCTCTTTTGGTTGTATATAGAGTCTGCTCACCTTTCGTAATTGTGTTTTGCAGCTGCTTGTTCCACGTGAGTCTGTTGTCAAGGGTGACTCTCCGATATTTGACCTCAGTGGTAAACTACAACTGTTGATTAAATAAGGTTGGAGCATTTCGTCCTTCCAAATTGTGTTTGCGCTAGGCTTACCATCCTGCGCTGATGTCTGATAAGCATGTTGGTTTTGGTGCAAGGGGAAAAGCGACAGGCACCTGTCCCTAATTTGTTTATCGACGAGCTTTTCCACTGACTTGAGAAGGAAGGAGGTTTGGCTCATTGGCCTATACGATTTTGTTATACTTGACCTATACGCCCAGGCTTTGCCAGAAATGCTACTTTTACCTGCTTTCAAGTGATTGGAATATATTCTAAGGCTAGGCTCGCTCTAAATAGTCTTATTAAATGTGAAGCAGGGCTGGATAGACACCGTCTGGGCCCCGGTGGTTTGTAAGTTCCGAAAGAGTTGACCGCCCATTTCACCGTATTATACACTCAGAAAATTTTCAATGGGAATTCCATTAAACCAATCATTTTGTCCCATTATTTTTAGTCAATAGGAAAAATCTGATTACTTTAACAATTTAGAAACCATTACTTTAACTCGATAAATATCCGTTTGTTCTAATAGTTGACTCCTTTAAAAACAAACACATGGTCTAGTTATTTTCCAATAGGATATATCTTATTAAATTAATAGGATCAATCCTATGTAAAAAAGAAAATCGTTTCTCTTGTAATCTGATCGAACTATATTTAAAGTCCCATATTATTATACCTTTAACGCTACTTCATTATGGACTTTTTTAAGAATCACGAAATTTGGCCCGGCCGAGTATTGAACATCCGATTTGCTAGTACTCTTTTAAAACTTACCAAGCCACGGGTAGGCAACTGAACGATCTCGGCTGCGGAGCATGATATTGGTTTTCTTGCCAAATACATCTATATGCTTGAAATTCAATTAAAAGGCCTATTACCCCAGGAAAATTGGCATTTCACTTCGGAAAAATTAAGGGAAAGCTGGATTTTTGCATGAGCCTTCCTTTCGAGGTCCTAAACAAGACCCTAAAAGTCCCCGTCTCTACGAGTGCCGCTAGCGGTGCTACAGAGGGTCAAAGACCCTCGAAAACAGGTTTTTCTGAATAACTCGATAACGGTAGCATATACAGAAAAGCCGAGTATGGCAAATTTGAAGCTCTTGTGCTTTTCCAATGAACAATGGAAATACCGAATACGTACGGGTACTCCTAACGGTGCTAGGAGGTCTAACGGTATTTTTAACAATGTTTCACAAAAATCTATATAACGTTAACTCGTACTAAAAGGTTTTGTATGGAAAATTTGTAGTCTATATAGTTTTGAATAAAGCGGTCAAATTTCATATGAATACGTGCAGCCTTAAGGGCGCTATGGGGGTTCAAACCTTAAAAAAGGTGTTTTTTGGGGTTTTTCGTGAATGGCGCTAAGACGGAGGAGTGTACTCTATGGTCTTCTCGAAGAAATTTGTAGCTTCTATGGCTGTTAGTAAGACGCCAAAAGTCCCCAAAGATGGGAGGCCCCCCAACGAAGCTATGAGGGTCCAAAGATTCAATTAAGCAGTTTTTGGGGAATATCTCTATAACGGCAACGTCCATGGAAAACAGTTATATGGCAAACTTGTAGCTTATACAACGCTCAACTAAATATCCAAATTTCAGATCGATACGTGCAATGCTAAGGGCGCTATGAGGGTCTCAACCGTACAATAACGGTACTTCTCGGTTTTTCGTGAATATCTTCATAACGGGACCGCGTTCGGGAGGGAGGCCTGTACCAATTTGTTGCCTCTCTAACCTCAATTTAAAACGCCAAAACAATTCATCTATGCGAGCACCCCCAACAAAGCTATGAGGGGTCAAAGAGATAACAGAAAACCGCTTCTCGGAAATTTTTTAATAACGGTAACCTCTTGACAGAACCAATCTGAAAGAAATTTGTAGCTCGTGTAGCTGTTAGTAACGGGCCAAAAGTCCCCAACGATGGAAGCCCCCCTAGGGAAGTTATGAGGGTCCAAACATCCAAAAATGCAGTTTTTTGGGTATATCTCTATAACGGTCATGTGCACTGAAAACTGTTATATGGGGAGTTTGTAGCTTATATAACGCTTATTTAAATATCCGAGTTTCAGATTGATGCCTGCAATACTAAGGGCGCCATGACGGTCCGAAACGCACAATAACGGTATTTTTCGTTATTTTCGTGAATTGCTTTATAACGGGAACGCATTCGGGATGGAAGCCTGTAATAATTTGTTGCTTCTGTAACTTCAAATTAATATGCCAAAACAACTCATTTACGCGTAAACCGCCAAGGAAGTTATGAGGGGTCAAAGTTAAACAAAAAGCCGCTTCTCGGAAAATTTTTAATAACGGTAACCTTTAGAGGGAAACCGTCTGAGGCAAATTTGTAGCTCGTGTGGCTGTTAGTATGACGTCAAAAGTCCCCAACGATGGGAGCCCCCCTAGCAAAGTTATGAGGGTCCAAACATCCAAATAAGCAGTTTTTTGGAAATATATCTATAACGGTAATGTGCACCGAAAACTGTTATATAGCGAATTAGAAGTTTTTATAACTCTTGAGTAAATGTTCAAATTTCAGATCAATACGTGCAGTACTAAGGGCGCTATGAGGCTCCAAACCTTACAATTTCGGTATTTTTGGTTATTTTCGTGAAAATCTCCTTAACGGTAACGTATACCGGAGGCAGTCTGTAAGAATTTGTTGTTTGTATGGTTCCAAATAAAATGCTCCAGCGATATGAATGCACCTGAGGCAACCATATGTGCACCCATACACTACATACTACATACTACACATACCTTCCTCAAAAATTAGTTAGTTTAAACGTTGTAATGCACGTATGGTTGCCTCAGGCGCATTCAAATCGGTACAGCATTTTCTTTGGAACCATATAAACAACAAATTTTTACAGACTGCCTCCGGTATACGTTACCGTTAAGGAGATTTTCACGAAAATAACCAAAAATACCGAAATTGTATGGTTTGGACCCTCATAGCGCCGTCAGCATTGCGCGCATCAATCTGAAATTCGAATATTTAATTAAGCGTTGTATAGGCTACAAATTTGCCATATAACAGTTTTCGGTGCACATTACCGTTATAGAGATATTCCCAAAAAACTGCATTTTTGGATGTTTGGAACCTCATAACTTCCCTACGGGGGTTTCCATCGTTGGGGACTTTTGGCCCCTTACTAAAAGCCACATGCACTACAAATTTATCTAAGATTGGTTCTCTCAAGAAGTTACCGTTATTAAAAAAAATCCGAGAAGCGGTTTTTTGTTTAACTTTGACCCCTCATAGCTTCGTTGCGGGTGCTCGCATAGATGAGTTGTTTTGGCATTTTATGTTGAGGTTACAGAAGCAACAAATTGTTATAGGCCTCCCTCCCGAATGCGTTTCCGTTTTGAAGAAATTCACGAAAAACCGAAAAATACCGTTATTGTACGGTTCAGACCCTCATAGCGTCCTTAGCATTGCACGCATCGATCTGAAAATCGGATATTTAGTTGAGCGTTGTATAAACTACAGTTTTCCGTGGACGTTACCGTTATAGAGATATTCCCCAAAAACTGCTTAATTGAATCTTTGGACCCTCATAACTTCGTTGGGGGGGGGGGGGGGGGGCGCCCATCTTTGGGGACTTTTGGCGTCTTACTAACAGCCACAGAAGCTACAAATTTCTTCCAGAAGATCATAGAGTACACTCCGCCGTCTTAGCGCCATTCACGAAAAACCCCAAAAAACACCTTTTTTTTAGGTTTGAACCCTCATAGCGCCCTTAAGGCTGCACGTATTCATATGAAATTTGACCGCTTTCTTCAAAACTCTATAGGCTACAAATTTTCCACACTAAAGCTTTTAGTACGAGTTACCCTTATAGAGATTTTCTTGAAAAATTGCTAAAAATTCCGTTAGACCTCCTGGCACCGTTAGGAGTACCCGAACGTATTCCGTATTTCCATTGTTTATTGAAAAAGCACAAGAGCTTCAAATTTGCCATACACGACTTTTTTGGGTATACTACCGTTATCGAGATATTCAGAAAGACCTGTTTTCGAGGGTCTTTGACCCTCTGTAGCACCGCTAGCGGCACTCGTAGAGACGGGGACTTTTAGGGTCTTGTTTAGGACCTTGAAAGGAAGGCTCATGCAAAAATCCAGCTTTCCCTTAATTTTTCCGAAGTTTGGCCAAATTTTTGTTCAAATATCCTGGCGTATATCCCATTAATGCAATAGGACGTAATATAAAACAAATGAGATCCATTATTGGTTAATCATATCAGATCTTGTTAATTTAATGGGACAAACTGATTAAAATGTTATCTGATGTCCCATTGGATTTACGGGACACATTTCACTCCATACAAAATATCTCAATGGGATTCGTCCAGTTATATTAATTATTGCATCTGTTTACTTTTGTGAAGAAATCTGGTAAATTGCCGTCCAATTAAAATAATGGTACAAAAACTATTAAGTTTACGGGGCTCATTTTTCTGAGTGTAAGTTACTATTTAGTTCGCGAGCGACCAGTCGTTTTTGTTTGCTTTGAAATGCAGGGAGTTGTCGTCCAACTGATCTGTGTTTCCCATTGTTATAGTGGATCGAGGAAAGTGATACCCTAGACTCTAGACGGACTTCCAGGGTTTCCCTACCTGTTTATGTTTGGCTTCCGGTGGAGTTTTGGAGCGTTCCAAAGGGGTTTGTTGAATCCCTGGTCAGAATCTTCTAGAGTCTCGTTTCTTCATGTTTCTTCTTCTTCGCAGAACTTCCTCAAGCATTCCCTCACGGCTCTCCTGATTTCTTTGCTGTACAAGGTTAGAGGGAGACAGTATGTGTCCCAATCCCCAGTTCTTTGAAGAGTTTCCGTGTCTTCTTCGCTTATGAGCTGCGGCGTATGTGCTCCGATGCTATTTATCAGTTCCTCCAGCTCTTGCGGTGGTGGATGCGTCTGTGAATCAAATGGGAAGTATGCGGCAGCGAGGATAACTTCCGATTTCTACTCCCGCATTATATGCTATTTTAACCGCGACTAGGTCCCCAGAAATATAGTCGTATAGTGGCAGGATATTGACGTTTGGTATAGACGCAGGTTCTGGTATTGCAAGACGCTACGTCGTTTTATTACCTATGGTAGTTCAAGGTTCTTGGATGAGGACTATATCCATACCCTCGGCTTCGATGAGGCAGCTTAGTGCCGCGGTTGCGGCTTTACTATATGCTGAAGCTTGATCTGAACCACCTTCAGCATCATGAGGCCGCTTCGATATTGATTTGAAAGTGATCTGGTGTAGACTTAACCTATATGGTCTCTGGCTTCCAGCGCCTTCCAGCTTGCTTCGGATCCAGGCGACCAGATTTAAACCAGTCTTGTACTTAGTGGATGCGACGATGTTTCATATCTCGGTGTTAAGCCCCTGGTTCTGGGTCTACGGAAGTGTTAGAATCTGCTTCGGATCCTCAGTGCCAACTATGTCCGTATTGGGGATTCGAACCATAATTTTGCTGATCTTGACTATTTCCCTCGCATCTCCCACGCGAGGGATTGCTCCCTCCAATGGATTGATGAAAGGTATTGTGACCCTCAACCGATTTTTTGCTTCCTAATTGCCACAGGTTATACAGAGAATGCCTTTGTCCGGGAAGCTGTTCGTGATAAGAGGGGCTTTGGGCGGTTCACAACTCCACACCTCTGATACGATGGCCCGCTGCACGTCCTAATTCTGCTCATTTGTGAATTTTTCGGCTGGAAATTTATCCAGATTTATAAAATTTTAAGTGAGCGGAGAATTTCCTTGAAACTGCCCCCCGATGTTACTCCTGAGGATCTGGGTTTCGTCGTCGAAGTTTCTCTATTCCCAGTGTTTGCTTTTTCTCTACTCTCTCTCTCTCTCTACTCCTTCTGCGGGGGATTGAGATTCCGACCTGGTTCATTTAGGAGTAGTTGTTTTTAGGCATGGGGATGCTTTGGTCCCGGCCTGTTGGGTTCACCCCCTTTCCGTCGCGCTTTTTTGTCGCAATTTTCCGTCGTTGAGCTCCGGAAAGCGTTGGTTTCTTATTCCTTAGGGTAATTTGGCCCAATTTCGTCGTTTTGACCTATTATGACGAATCATGAAAATTTGGCGGAACTGTTTTTGCAATCTTCCTTCGTCAAAACGAAACTTTAAGTCTAATTCGCTTACTGCAGTTTTTTGGAGCTACCCAACATGTGAGTTACCTAACATGCAATTTTCTGATTCACTGAAAGCATCATAGGGTGCTGCCATAATATCACTTCCACCTTGTTTAAAAGCATCGAGATACCTTGAGCTCCCCCCCCCCCCTAAACGGTAAATACACCTCCTAACCTAATCACCCCTTGAAGGGTTCTATTCGCAGACAAAATCCTAATCCTATAAGTATGGTCATAATATTCCGCGTTCTTTCCACATGTTTCTATAAAAACCATCATCACAATCAATCTTACCCTTATTGCTATTGTTTGTTCGTATCGTATTGTGCTCTTTTCCAATGAATTAAGTCTACCACCTCGCTATTGGGAACGAGTATTATTGCGTGTGTTGTGCCCAGATGTTATTGTTAACGCGGCCCGATTGGCAGATATTATAAGTTACATTTCGGAAATTTGCCAATATAGCGTAGTTACCGCAATACACCTCTACATGCGCGCCGAAATTCAATGTTGTAACTCCGAAATATTCGTATCTATCAAGCTCAAGTGTTGGCACGTAGATATTAGCTTTACGTACGGGTATTTATGGTCCTATGATTATTTTCGACGTAACTGAAAACGTGAGCACATTACCGTAATTCCATTACCGATACCTACATATTGTATCGGCAAAGCGTCGAACGGGTCGTGTATAATAAAATTAATCGGAACTAAGTTCCAACCGTCCATAAGGACTCGTAACAGAACAGCAAGATGGATTTCTCGTAGGTTTCAACGCCCATATGATGGCACACCGAACCCACCGGTGGTATCCTTTTAGTTCCTCCGCCGAGACCTCCAGTTACCTATAGCGAGAGCACCGGGAGTCAGTAAATGTTTTCGGGCCGTTTCATTTTTAGATATTGTACCTACACGACAAAAGATAGACTGAGTGCAAATGGCTGACGGGAAGGTCGTTTGTTGTGGACCTGATTGGAATATTAATTGATTGAGATGAAGTGGTCTTCCGTTTTGCGCCCGGCAGCCAACTAACGACCATCTACTTTATATTGTATCATATTGAGAGCCCAGGGAATGAACGTATGTATGAGGTATGTGCGGTGTTTTGAACATTTTCAGAGCTTCCGACAAGGCTTTTATATGACTGGAATTCGATACAATCCATATAGCTCGCTCTCATCCTGCTTGTACTGAATCGTCCTACGGCGAGTGCTTATACGAGGCACGAAAAGTAAATTCCTGTTGGCAATTTATAAACTTCCGCCGAAGCAGGTTAATCTGGTCGGGGGAGAGTGTTCATTCATCACTGTCACCACAAACGACCGGCGACGCGACGCATGGCGTCATATTGAGATATTTTGATAGACCTAACCGAAAATTGTAAATAAGCTACCTACACCAGCCGAAAGCATACCCTCCACGGGGAATTGTTTGTCAGTCGACCTTGACTGACGAAATATTTTTCACCATGTCAACATCACCACGAAAAGTGCATGCAAATGAATTTGTCCGTTCGTACGACGACGACGACTTTGTTTGATGACTCAGCATTTCGACCGTATTTGGGCGTCACAGTAACACACAACGGTGTGGAAATGGAAACATTCAAATTCACTCAAAAAATTCATCTCTGATTCGATGGTGGTTCTTCTCTAAAGTGCATCACCTCGGGGATGTATTCGGTGGATTTAGACTGAAGGAACAAGTGGCTGGGAAGGACATCTATAGCTATAGAAAACCCAAGAGGGACCAAAAGCATCCAAAAGTGCAGTTGATGCCGATTTTTTTTTTTATTATAGTGCCAGTGAATCATGGCCAATTAAAAATTGATGACACAATGCAAAATGTGCATGCTGACGTGAAAGTTGAAAGGGTATAACGTTGGGGAAGCCATGGCAAAGGTTAAGGACTCATGTCGAGAAGTTTCCACTTTGACTTTATTTTCACCTGGTCAAGTAGCAACTATTGACTTTATGGTTGGTTGGTTGAATGTTTGTCGTAAAGTCTAGTGCAAATGGTAATTTGAAAGAGTCTCAAATTTACGTTGGCTCCATAAAAAGACAGAGTATCCAATTGGCTTTTTCAACTGGTCTATTGAGTTAGACCAGAGATAGTTTTTATTGTATTTGCCGAGTGAAATAGCGAGATGACGTATATAATGTGTTTATTCCTCAAAGTATTGTAAATTAGTACAAGTTGCCGGAACGGCTATCAGAGGGATACTGAGCTACATGACAGATACATAATTGATACAACAATGGGCAGTGTTGCCAACACCTCCCCCTTTTAGTATGAAAATAGATTAATTTATAAATTTTGAAAATTTACGCCAGTGTATACTGGTCCACTGGTTTTCGGAGACGCTTCGGCCTAGTTCGCGGCATAAAATCTACTTGGCGATTCTTAGGCTCAGCTTGTTGCAATTCCTCATCATGATGCATATCTGTTGCAGATTCCCGTTGTAACTGAGCTGTTGATGATGGTGAAATCGTTGAGGCCGGGTGTACTGCAACTATTGCTGGATTGTTGCGTTGAATGTCTTCGAGTAGACCAAATGCCTCAGCTAGGCGCCTTTCATTAGAAACATTAATTGACTCGAAAGTTGCGTCTGAAGGATAACGTATTTTTATTTGGTTGGCGTGAGCGCGTATGAGTCTACCGGATTGAAGTCGTACGTTGTAGAGTACATTGCCAATGCGTTCAATGATCTTTCCTTGGACCCACTGAAAGAGGTTGTTGCTTTTATACACGCTGACGTACACGAGTTCTTGACTGTTGAACGATTTCCGGAGCAAGAAATAGAAGAACTCTCAAGCCTGTCGAAAAAATCAAGTGGCACAATCTCACAAACGACAACTTTGAACCTGTAGTAACTCCATTCATTGATAAAATGACGGAGTGGTTTCAAAACAACACCAATTGCACCGTGCACAGTCCAACACAAATGTGGAATAGTTTCGCTGAAATGTCAGTAGGTGAGGCGAAAAAGGCACTTGGAGTTTCGAAAGGTCCACTCCACACGAAGAAAGAAACATGGTGGTGGAACACCGAAACTAAGGAAGCAGTGCAAGCCAAATCGAACGCATTTAAGGCATGGACGAAATGTGAGTCAAGCAGTGAAGCCGAACGGGTTCAACTTCGCGAAAATTATATGCAATGCCGGCAGAAAGTAAAGCGCTTGGTAGCTCAAGCAAAGGCGAAGGCAGCTGAGAAATTCTACCAAGAATTAGAAACTCAGACTGCAACCGAAGGACCGTCTTTGCGCGAGAGACCTAAGCACGACGCCAGGATATTTAGGGTCGCAGCCCAAAGGAGAAGGAACGCTCGGGAAATACAGGCGCCAAAGTACGTGGAGGACTCGCAAGGAATGTTGCTGATTGACGATACGGCAATTTGTAGCAGGATGCGAGAGTATTTTGACGAACTTCTAAATGAAGAATTTCCTCGAGCAGCTTTTCAAGATGTTCAGCCGAATACCACAAATATTGAAGATATCTCAGAGGAAGAGGTGATGGACGCAATGCATCAGATGAAACGCGGAAAGGCAGTCGGCCCGGACAAAATCCCCGCGGAATTTTGGTTGAAAATGGAAAATGTCGGGCTTAGTTGGCTCACAGTTCTCTTCAACAAAATCAAAGGTGGGCAACCGATGCCTGATGCTTTCAGGGAAAGTTTTCTTCTTCCTTTCTATAAGAACAAGGGAGACTCACGCAAACTCAACAACTATAGGGCTATAAAGTTAACACCTCATACACTAAAGATCTACGAGCGACTGAAATGAAAATGTTACGCATGTCAGTTGGTGTAACCAAAAGGGACCACATCAAGAGTAGCTACATCCGAGGCAGCTTGTCCATAGACCAACCAATCACCGAAAAGCTCGAAGACCGACGAATGGATTGGTATTGCCATGTTCAAAGGCGTCCGCCTGAGAACCCCGCAAAGAGAGCGATATCAATGGAAGTTCCACTTGATGGACCCAAGGCCAGAGGCAGACCGAAGAACACCTGGATGTGTCAAATGAAAAAGCAACAACAACGCATTGGTCTCGGCGATGACACGATCCAAGATAAAGCTGCCTGTAGAAATATGCTGAGAAATTATCGCCAAAACGGGCGATGTGCCTACACCGCAGGTCGAGCAACGCGGAACCATGGAGCGGTATAAAGAACGAGGCAAGGAAGAAGAAGAAGAACGATTTCCGCTTTGTGCCATGTGTGTGTTTTCTCATTTTCAAGTGGTCGATTGTTTCGAGGGGTTTGATACTTGATGATGTTCTGAGCAGATCAAGTTTGAGTCTAAGATTTCTTCCGATCAAAACCTCGGCTGGTGACTTATTATTTTCGTTCTGCTTATTAGGCGTGGATCGATAAATTTCCAAAAATAATTGTAGATTTTCCGTATTAACTCCTTCCCCGTTAAGTTTGCGTAGCGATTTTTTGAAAGTATCTACGAACCTCTCGGCATGGCCATTCGACATAGGGTAGTAAGTGCTTAAACGTAAGTGCTGAATGCCTCGCTTGGACAAGAAATTTTGAAATTGTTCGCTAGTAAATTGAGTACCATTGCCAAATACTATCGTTTTTGGTAGTCCAAATCTAGCAAAAATTTCCTTTAAGTGTGAAATTGTTTGTGACGTTGTAATCGATTTCGTTTGGATAATTTCCGGCCAAAAGCGTCGACGATCACAAGATAGTAGTAGGAATCCAACGGTCCTGCGTAATCAATATGTAGACGCTCCTGACGGAGCTGATGGTCTTGGCCAGAGGTGTAAAGGGCATCTTTTTACCATATTCTCAATATCGGAGTCGATAGTTGCCCAATAAACATAGTTTCGAGCAATCGATTTTGTTCGGCTTATTCCAGGATGTCCTCGATGTACTGCCTTGAGTACCTATGCGCTTGCGATAAATAGTTGGAACTATGATGCGTTGGCCAAACATTAAATATCCCTCGACTATGCTTATGCTATCTTTTCTAGAAAAATATGGTTTGAACTCACTGTCGTTGCATATTGCAGGCCATCCTTCAGTTCTGTATGTAACAATTTGTTTCAATAATTTGTCCTTATTTGTTTCATACGTAATCATTTTACTTGTATATCGGCATCTTGTCGAGTGAATCATTCAAAATTTGTTTAATCTCCGATTCGAATTTAATTGCTGCAATGACGTAATCTTCTGAAGGATTGACTGTACATATTGCTAATGAGTCGCGATAACATGTCTGCGTAGCCAAAACTAGGCCTGTTCCGAAAACCGGGATCCCGGTACAAAACCGGTGTTCACTTGTTACCGGACCCGATATTCTAAAGTACCGATATCTCGGTTTTTTGGTACCGAGTTAAAAAGAAAAAGAACTGAGTCAGGGAAACCGCTTGTGGTACCGGGTATTGAAAAAAACCGAAACCCGGTACTGAAATCTCGGTACCGAACAGGCCTAGCCAAAACTATTGGTAGTACCTACTCCAATCAACGGGGAGACTTTACCTTGCAAAAATTGGGGACGTCTCAAATTTTTGATATGTTATAAAGACAGTTGGGGTAAGTTAAAATCGAAGTTTGCGTCACTTTCCCCCCTGTGCTCCCGCCGCTATCTTGAAAAAAACCATCTAAAATCGGCTCTTTTATCAGTTTACGGTCTATAACTCCTTCCCAGTCCATTTGAGCACGAAATGCGAGACAATCTTGTAGAGCACGCAATTTCCTATAAATTTCAACTTATAAGTTTTACTCTACAATAAAAATTGGCAGAGTTATAGCGCAAAGAATATGCTAAAAATTCCAAAAATCATTACCAACAAATTTCAAAACATACTTGGAGAACTCTATACTAAAATGCAGAGGAGGCTATGATTAATATGCGTTTTTGTGAATTTGAAATTGGCATGATTTTTGATATTTTCTCCATTTTCTTGGCGCTATAATTCTGTTAATTTTGATTGTAGAGTACAACATCTCAGATTAAGTTTGTAGGAAATTTTGTCCTCTACAAAATTGTCTCGGCAGATTTAATGCTCAAATGGACTGTCAAGAAATTACAGGTCAAAAACTGATGAAAGGGCCGATTTTGGATGGTTTTTTCAAGATAGCGGCGGGAGCACAGGGGGGGAAGTGACGCAAACTTGGATTTTAACTTACCCCACCCGTCTTTATAACATATCAAAAATTTTAGACATCCCCAATTTTTGCACGCTAACCCCTATTATTTCGGGAACCATACGAAATCCCCAATCACAAAATCCCCAAACGTAGAAAAATCCCCAAAATCAAAATCCCCATATTCAAAATCCCCATAATCATAATACCCATTTACAAAATCCCCATAATCATAATACCCAAATACAAAATCCCCAATCATAAAATTTCCAAGCACCCGAAATATGCTGGTAAATGGTAGATGAATGGTAGATGGCTGGTAGATGGTAAATGGTTGATGAAAGACTGTAAATTGTTGATGGTTGATGGTAGATGGAAGGTGTTAAATGGTAGATAGTAAATAGCACTAGGAGGGTCGTAAATCGATACTAACTTTTTTTTTGATTAGCACAAACAAAATGTTCGAGTACATTATATTGAATAAACGTTTGCATATATCGTTCTAAACATATTAGGTTTTCTTTAACATCGTTGAGACATGTCCTCATCCGAACGAATATTCGCGGAAAACTTGGTTGGCTTATTGTTGGAACCGATTCGCCTGCACATTATCTGATTTTGTTGTGTGTCACTTCAAAGAGTTTGCCGTTGATTAGCATATACATATATCAGTCCATGACGGTGATTTTTTTATTGCGTAGTAGGACTATTACAATTACAATAGTCTAAATCACCTACCATTTACCATCTACTATTTGCCATTTACCATCCACCATTTGCAATTTACAATCTACCATTTACCATCTGCCATCAACCATTTACAAGCTACCATCCGTCTACCATTAACCACCTTCCATCTACCATTTATCATCTGCCATTTAACATCTATCATTTACCATCTACAATAGCCTGAAGAAATTCCCCATTCCCCATTTGAGGTGTGATCTTAGAACGCGCGCGCGTTCTTAAATCACACCTCAAATGGGGAATGGGGAATTTCGTTTGGGGATTTTGGTTTTGGGTATTTTGATTTCGGGGATTTTGATTTCGGGGATTTTGATTTCGGGGATTTTAATTTCGGGGATTTTGATTACGGGGATTTTGATTTGGGGATTTTGGTTTGGGGATTTTGTGATTGGGGATATCGTATCCAACCCATTATTTCGTCTCTATTGATTGGAGCCTTCCAAGCCTGTCGAAAAAATCAAGTGGCACAATCTCACAAACGACAACTTTGAACCTGTAGTAACTCCATTCATTGATAAAATGACGGAGTGGTTTCAAAACAACATAAACTGCACCGAGCACAGTCCAACACAAATGTGGAATAGTTTCGCTGAAATGTCAGTAGGTGAGGCGGAAAAGGCACTTGGAGTTTCGAAAGGTCCACTCCACACGAAGAAAGAAACATGGTGGTGGAACACCGAAACTAAGGAAGCAGTGCAAGCCAAATCGAACGCATTTAAGGCATGGACGAAATGTGAGTCAAGCAGTGAAGCCGAACGGGTTCAACTTCGCGAAAATTATATGCAATGCCGGAAGAAAGTAAAGCGCTTGGTAGCTCAAGCAAAGGCGAAGGCAGCTGAGAAATTCTACCAAGAATTAGAAACTCAGACTGCGACCGAAGGACCGTCTTTGCGCGAGAGACCTAAGCACGACACCAGGATATTTAGGGTCGCAGCCCAAAGGAGAAGGAACGCTCGGGAAATACAGGCGCCAAAGTACGTGGAGGACTCGCAAGGAATGTTGCTGATTGACGATACGGCAATTTGTAGCAGGATGCGAGAGTATTTTGACGAACTTCTAAATGAAGAGTTTCCTCGAGCAGCTTTTCAAGATGTTGAGCCGAATACCACGAATATTGAAGATATCTCAGAGGAAGAGGTGATGGAGGCAATGCATCAGATGAAACGCGGAAAGGCAGTCGGCCCGGACAAAATCCCCGCGGAATTTTGGTTGAAAATGGAAAATGTCGGGCTTAGTTGGCTCACAGTTCTCTTCAACAAAATCAAAGGTGGGCAACCGATGCCTGATGCTTTCAGGGAAAGTTTTCTTCTTCCTTTCTATAAGAACAAGGGAGACTCACGCAAACTCAACAACTATAGGGCTATAAAGTTAACACCTCATACACTAAAGATCTACGAGCGAGTTGTCTGCAACCGATTGAGAAAGATTGTGCGGTTGAATGACAATCAATGCGGCTTTGTTGAAGGTCGATCTACAGTCGATGCGATTCAGTGCATTCGTATTGCGATGGAAAAGTATAGAGCAGCACGAAAGGACTTGTACTTTGTGTTCATCGATTTGGAGAAGGCATTCGATAGAGTACCTCGTGATCTGATATGGTTGGCCTTGAGAGCACTTAATGTCCCCGAGGCATACGTCAGGATGATACGAGACATGTATGATGGAGCTACGACTAAGGTTAGATGCACAGCCGGTGAATCAGAAGAATTTCCGGTGAATGTCGGAGTACATTGAGTCCGTTGCTCTTCAACTTCATCATGTGCTACTTATTAACACGTGTCTCCGACGGCCTAGAAACCTTCTTCTTTTTGCTGATGATATAGTCCTCAGTAGCCCAAACATCGTTGCCTTGCAAGCTGCGCTTACAAAATGGTGTGACATTCTGGAGGAGCATAGACTGCATGCTGCCAATTCTCAGACCCAAATGCACCGATACCAGAAATGTACGTCAAAGGAGAGCAGCTTAAGTCTTGTACCAAGTTCAAGTACCTTGGCTCGATGGTGAACAGCGGAGCTACATGCGATGATGACATCAAACATCGCACAAAGGTTGGGTGGATGAGGTGGCGAGAAAACTCTGGTGTTTTCTGTGATAAGAAAATGCCACTGAAGCTAAAGGGCAAGTTGTACAAAACGGTTGCACGTCCCGCACTCATGTATGGATCAGAATGCTGGACCATGTATGAAGGTTACGCGAAAGAAATGACAGCGACTGAAATGAAAATGTTACGCATGTCAGTTGGTGTAACCAAAAGGGACCACATCAAGAGTAGCTACATCCGAGGCAGCTTGTCCATAGACCAACCAATCACCGAAAAGCTCGAAGACCGACGAATGGATTGGTATTGCCATGTTCAAAGGCGTCCGCCTGAGAACCCCGCAAAGAGAGCGATATCAATGGAAGTTCCACTTGATGGACCCAAGGCCAGAGGCAGACCGAAGAACACCTGGATGTGTCAGATGACAAAGCAACAACAACGCATTGGTCTCGGCGATGACACGATCCAAGATAGAGCTGCCTGTAGAAATATGCTGAGAAATTATCGCCAAAACGGGCGATGTGCCTACACCGCAGGTCGAGCAACGCGGAACCATGGAGCGGTATAAAGAACGAGGCAAGGAAGGAAGAAGAAGAAGATTGGAGTATAGAGATAAACTTCAACTCAAAGTCGTAGGCAAGCACTTTAATGGTCCATCGTTGAAGTCTATTCGCTTGATGAACGCTGATTCCCGATTTATTTCCGAATATAGCGAGTAATGGCTTATGGTCAGTTTGAAGGTTAAACTTTCTGCCAAAGATCATGCGATGAAATTTAGTAACAGCGAAAATAAGCGCTAATGCTTCTTTTTCGATTTGGCTGTACGGTTTTTCCGCTGTAGTAAGCGATCTTGCTGCATACCAAACCGCTTTTGTAGACCCGTCGCTAAATTCATGAAGTATGCAGGCTCCTAAACCGTAGCTGGATGCATCAGCGGCCACCACTATGCTCTTCGTCGGATCGTAGTGCGTTAACAACAATTCGGAAGAAAGGATCGTTTTGAGTGCGTTGAAACAATCTTGATGAGTTTTGGTCCATCGCCATTGCTTTTTTTCTTGAAGAAGTTCATCCAAGGGTCCTCTATAGTGACGCATGTGAGGGACGAATTTGCCGTAAAAGTTGATAGCGCCTAAGAACGATCGTAGTTGTGACTGGTTTGACGGCACTGGCATGGACTTGATTGGTTCGGTGTGTTTCGGATCAGGTTGAATATCGTCTTTGTTTACGACGTACCCCAGGACGACGTACCCCAGGACGACGTACCCCATGTAAGTTATTTCAGGAACCGAGAAAGTACATTTTGCGAGCTTGAACTTAAATCCATACTGTTCGAGACGAAGTATAGAGCCCCATGTAGATTTGAGTCATGCTCCTTTTGGTTTTTGCCTGAAACGAAAATGTCGTCAATATAAGCAGTTGCATAATTTAAACCTGCCAGCATTTGATCCATTATCTGTTGAAAGATTGCGGGGAATGCCTTGACGCCGAAGACCATGCGATTGTATCTGAAGAGACCAATGTGCGTGTTGATTGTGAGAAGTTCTTTGGAAGAATCGTCAATTTCGATTTGAAGAAACGCATCGGATAAATCGATGTGGCTGAAGACAGTTGCGTTACTCAGCTTGGCGAAAATATCCTCAGGAAGTGGTAGTGGGTACTGATACGATTGAAGCGCGTCGTTGAGACCTGTTGAGAAGTCGGCGCATATTCTGACACTTCCGTTCGCTTTTCTCGTGACTACTATTGGAGTGGTCCATTCAGAATACGTGACTGGCGAAATTACGTCGAGACTCAGCAGACGTTGAATTTTTGCTTCCACTAGATGCTGGATGGCATATGCCACAGGACGCTTCGGTCGAAACACGGGTTGGTGATTGGGTTTCACAGTTAAATGCGCCTGAGTTTTGTTGCAAAGACCCAATTTGTCGTCAAAAAGTTCTGCAAACTTCTGCTTTGTTGACGTAATGGTGTGACAAATGGCATTGAGCGACATGTCTTCCAGCTTGAAAGCATGTATCCAATCTAGACCAAATATACAGGGTGTCCCGCATTGGGTGGTCAATACTGTAAGGGTTGATAGCGCAACTTGTTTCAGCAAGAAAATTACCAATACAATCGGATTTTTTTTACCGTTACCTTGTTATCGCGTTTTTTGTTAAAGTCATCGAAAATCTTGACTTGTCACGCAAAATCGTAATTTGCAGCACTCCTGATGACTTAATCCAAGATTTGATTTCAGTTTCAGAAACTACATAAAATTTCAGAAAAACTGAAGTTTTTCCTGTTGCCAACATTATCGGCACTTTCAAGATACAGTTACTCAACCTTAACAGAAATTTTAAAAACGATTTTTCATCGAAAATTCAAACAGTAATTGCATAACGGTGCTTTATACGTACAATTCTGCAAAGTTGATAAAAGTTGCTTCAACATGTTGGCTTTCCAACGGTATATCACTTTTCTTATTTACATTGCAGAATTTTAGGTAAACACGCATTGAATGGTAAAAATCATGGCTTCAGTGGAATCGTTAACAATTTTCCCTTGACTTGAAAAAAGACATACAAAGGCAATTATAATTCGGGATAGAATCTCCCTACATTATTTTGACCAGAACTGTAAAATATTTGAAATTTGGTACGTTGTTTGGCAAATGCAACGGTACTTATAACGGTTAAAATTTAATTTTTGCTATTTATGGCAGATAGACGGGTGCCCGCTCATAATGCCAGACTTATCAAAGAATATTTGAAAAACGAATTTCCCGGAAAGTGGATTGGAAGATTTGGGACAGTTGCGTGGCCTGCGAGAAGTCCCGACCTTACTACCCTAGATTTTTATTTATGGGGTAACTTAAAAAGCAATATCTATTCCGAGCCGATTACCTCCCGGGAACAGCTGCTGCAGCGAATTAATGATCCTTGTGACAACATTAAGGAAACTCCTCCTGAAATCCTTCGGGACGTTTCTTCCATGCGCCGAAGGTGTCGAGTCTGCATACAAAATGGAGGAGGCCAATTCCAGCAGCATTATTCCAATTCATCAAACAGACCCATTTAATCATTAGTTAATATTTTTCGGTTATTGGTTCTTTCTCATATTCAAAACTTTATTTCCTTCTTATTTAACAAATTTTCAAAATTGCGATAGTAAAATATAAAAAATAAATAAATAAAATTTCAGTTTAAATATTCCGATAACAAAATAATTACCTCGTTTTTTTACATTCAATATGTGTAATTCCAAAATCCCGTAATGTAAATATGAAAAGTTATATACCGTTGCAAAGCCAACATGTTGAAGCAACTTTTATCAGCTTTGCAGAGTTGTACGTATAAAGCACCGTTATGAAATTACTGTTTGAATTTTTGATGAAAAATCTATTTTAAAATTTTTATTAAGTTTGAGTAACTGTATCTTGAAAGTGCCGATAATGTTGGCAACAGGAAAAACTTTAGTTTTTGTGAAATTTTATGTAGTTTCTGGGACTGAAATCAAATCTTGGATTAGGTCATCAAGAGTGCTGCAAATTACGATTTTGCGTGACAAGTCACGATTTTCGATGACTTTTACAAAAAAAGCGATAACAATGTAACGGTAAAAAAAAACCGATTGTATTGGTAATTTTCTTGCTGAAACAAGTTGCGCTATCAACCCTTACAGTATTGACCACCCAATGCGGGACACCCTGTATATTAATTTCTGTCACATAGCACGTAAGAGTTTCCTTGATGCCTTTAAATAACACTTCACAAGTGAATTGCGTATAAAGTGGCAAATTCCCGGTAGCACTTCTTGCGGAGCGTATAACTTCGGATGCTGCTGTCACTTTTATTTTGTCAAAGTTTGACTTTGAAATTAACGTGATGTCTGAAGCCGTATCGAATTGAAGTTTCACTGGCATGTTGTTTATTTGCACACTCACATATTTACGTTGCGCTGACGTTATACTGTTCGTGGTGAATATGCTATTCTTTCGTGACTGCTGTCTCGGTAGTGCTTTCCTATGGCCGGGTCCGCTGTTGTTTTTTTGCTGCTTGTGCCAAATCTGGGATTATTGCCATTTTGCTTAGCAACAAACTTTGCTTGCAATAACCTTCCTTGTTGGGCTTTTGTGTGACAATCTTCGCACTTATGATTCCTAAACGGACAATATCGCACAAAGTGCATGCCTCCACAAAACCAACACTGTGACTTTGGCTTCGCATTTTTGTCGATTGAAGATTGTAGCCGATGAACCTGTGACTTGCATTCGACAAGCGCTGTGTTGGATTTCAGATTCATGATACGCTGACACTCTGTAGTAATTGAGTCCAAATTTATGGTTTCGGCTTTGGTATCTAGTTTGGTCAATATTCGGGTTCTTATCTCAAAATCTGATTCCGCTTTAAGTCCCATTACGAATACCTATAAGACACTTGAACTGATCCAATGTTAGGCTATTCAATTTGAAATTCTCGCACTGCTTATTCACCTCTGCTGCATACGTCGTGAAATCCGTGTCTGCTGCTTTTGTGACTTGAAGGCAAGCGTACCGTACACTGAATTGAGACTTATTCAGTCCGAAAAGTCTTTTCAGTTTGTCGACCGTTGAAACGAAATCGAGATCTCTTGAATGCTTGGGCAAAATGTAATCGACGTACTTGTTGTGAACGGTGGTACAAAGTTTACGTAATGGAAGTCTCACTTTTGCTGCATCGTCGAGATTTTTCGCATCAACCAGGAACAAATCCTCGTATCGTGCATACCATCCCTCAAATGTAAGGTTATGTTCTGGGTCGTGCACAAACTCCGTGATACTCGATGCTAACGTGTCCATCGTCTGTTCCGGTTGTTCCACTTTTGGGATGACTCCACTCGTGGTACTAATATGCATGAATTCCTTGAAAAGCTGACGCATCGCCGCGTTGTCCTGCTCACGGTGTTGTTGAATGCTTTCAAAAAATGAGCGCACTTCGACTGGATTCATGATTTTCCGATTTATGTCGCGATTAGACCGATAAAAAGAAAAACAATTACCTCCTGGTCGCCATTATTGTATTTGTCGAGTGAAATAGCGAGATGATGCATAATGTGTTTATTCCTCAAAGTATTGTAAATTAGTACAAGTTGCCTGAGGGGCGAACAGAGCGATATTGAGCCAAATGACAGATACATAATTGATACAAAAATGGCAGTGTTGCCAACAGTTTTTTTTTTACATATCGGTTGGATGAATTATTTCGATATTGCGGGGCTAATTATTTATTCACAATAATAGTATAGGTATACAACAGGACATGTAGTATCCTACTTTAGGCTTTCTATTAAAATTAAAACTCATAGCTGCAATATTATTGGTGTTGTAGTAGAACTAATATTTCTTAATAGTTTTCATGCTGCCCTGACGCCACTTCGTCGGCATCTAATTTTCCGTACAAAAGTGGTTATTAAAAGATGATTACCACACTAAATCGTAAACTCAGAAATTTAATACTTAATTTACACCCACTTGCCATGATAACTTCCCCGTTTGTTTGTCACATCGCAAGGAATGCGCTGACTTTACCCTAAATTACCCACTCCATTCCTACAGAATCATCATATGTACCCACCCAAACACTTTGCAAAAGTGATAAAACTCAAATGCCCTTCGCATAGATGTATGTCATGTCCTAGCAAAAGTCCTGGCTCGTCCTGTACGATTCGCTCGCATATCTTAAACGACACAACGAAGAGAACATTTATAACTTCAACTCGTAAACTAGTCCATGAGTGCAGTCATAAATTGGCAGCAAATAGATGGATATGTCTTTTTGCTCCTTGAACGTGTATTTCCGCATTGTATATGTCCTCTAACAGGACATTTATATGAATATTATCAATTGGAAATTACCACCATAAATATAATACGTAATGGGTCATGCCTGCACACGTATTACGTGTATTTTCTATTGTTATCTGAGGAGAAAGGAGGCGTGCGGACAAATTGTCGTCGCGACAGGATGCGTGCTTCTGCGACCGCCTGACTGTCAGATTTAAATAGGCTGGGCCGGTCGGCGGTTTAGGCGAAATTACCCCGTGTTTATGAGGTTACGGGGTTGAACCCCAACAAGCACTCTGTTTACCATCGGAAAGCATTAATTTGCTTAACGGTTTTGCACGAAATGGATCCTATTGCGGTTAAATGGGTGCAAAAGCCACATATATGTTCGGAATTATTGCTTGGTAATTTGCTTTCGATAAGTGGTTGTGGTTTGGAATTTAGTGCGAAATTTTTTGGTTGAATAGAATATATTCAGAGTGGTTAATAAATTTTGGAATTTATACGTACGTAATGCGGTTAAATGAACGATTAGTCATTTTTGCAATTTTAAATGAATCAAAGAATTGCAGTTGGATTGGTTTAAGGCTTAAATGCATTTATTGTTCTAAATTCTTTGATATTTACTAGGGGGCTTCGCCCCCTGCTCGCTACGCTCGTCAACCCCCCCCCCCCCCCCCCCCCCCGGTGGGTCAAATTCATTTCAATCCGTAAGTGTTTCTGAACGTATAGCAACAACCTTTGCTCCGTTAGGCTGCGATTAGAATCTTTTTCGAATGGCTAATAGCTTAAATTACTTTTAGCTTAAACGCGATTTCAGGCAGTTTAAGCAATTCGCAAATATTCTAACAGAAAAGGGGAAATTAGTTACAAACTTCAGTTTAGTCACGATGGAAGTTTCTATAGGGCAAGCATCTAGTTCTTTGGATAATCAAAGGCGAAATTATATCAAGAGACGAGGGAGCATCTCGCCCGCCAAAGAAAAAAATGAAACGCGAACAAGTGAGATTACCAAATTCTTCCATCGGTGAATTTTCTGAAAGGCTTAAGCGAGTAACCCGATTTTAGAATGCAGTGGTACACACTGTATAGATTCGTAGAAAGAATAACTTCTACGTTCTACTTCCTCCGGCCATGTTGGGATTTTTTTTATATTCGCTATGCAAACGCATATTCCTCTGATGATCGAATCAATGAATCCAAAACCGCCATATAGACCAGTGACTGGAATAACGGTAAATTAATGTTCGAAGTGAACGAAATCTTGTCTTCGCATTGAGTTTCCCGACTTTTCCTGTGGACGAATATCTAACTTGATATTCGGGGTTTTAGTTCACTTATATTACAGTGAGGAACAAATGTCCTTTTTGTTTCTGAAAAGCCATATATAGTATTTCCCAATTGAAAAAATCCGTATCCCACATCAGCGCCCGCTCTAGCACTTACGCCGCCCCGGGCAAGAGGACAAATTGCCGCCCCTTAGGTACTGTACCAAACAGATTGATAGTAGATATCCATACTATCTAGATCAGTGGTTCCCAATCTATTTCAGTTCGTGCCTCCTTGCGAAGTCTACTGATCCTGGCGCCTCCCAAGAAAATAGGTGTGAAAAAATTGGCGTTGGCAAGGAATGCTTTCAATTTTATAGGTTTATATTTCAGGATCTATTTCGCATTTTAAATTGTTTGAAAATTTAGTTACCCAGCTAGACAATTGTCTCCGATACCCAACGGAATCGATAAGTCCTCGATTATATATCGAGAGCTGCCATCGATATGTCTCCAATAACCTCTGAATTCGACCCAATTTCGATTATTTACGTCCAATTGTCTCCGATACACAACAGAATCGAAATGTCTTCGATCCCAAATCGAAGACCTACATTCAGTTGTCTTCGATATCATTGTCATCAAAGAGTAATCGATCCGAAAACGATGACTTTTTATCCATTTGTCATAGATACCATCTAATCGAAATGTCTTCGATCACATATCGATGACTTTCATCTAAATGTCTCTGAATTAAATTGAAATTGTCAAAAAATAAAACAACTAATTTATTCTCGTAATTAGTAATCCTAGATAGCTTAGGTGTAGGACGTAGGACTACGAAACTATAGGTGCCCGGTTCAATTCCCAGTAGAAGCAAAATGTAAAAAGGTTAAAGTTTAAATAAGGTAAAAAAATAAGTATAAAATAGATAAAAAAAATTAAAAAAAAAGGAAAAAAATAAAAAATAATAATTTTTCACCACGGTCATTGTTTTTCCATAAATTCTTCATAGTCCGTAGTGGTCGATTCTACATCAACGACAGTCTTCGGAATAAGATCGATTCCAGTTCTCACTTTCGGTATCGAAAAAACGGCCAAGCCCATACAAATGTCTCCATAGTTTGATCGAGAAAGTCATCGATTCCTTAATAGAAGGCGTTCGATTCTTTATCGATGAATTGTCGATTCTGTTCTAACTGGGTATTAGTTCAGCCGATATTTTGTAACTCCTGGAAATTTTTAGAAGTACATATTAACTAAACTTCGTGATCTCCGCATGCTTAATTTCGTTATAAGTTCGGCCGTCACCATGGCTTCAGTGATACGTCCAGCACGAAAAATGAAATCACCCGGAGCGATCAAAATCCGCAAGCTTTTTACCAAGGATTCATTTTATCCATACAATAACTAGCTGACTGGTGCGGTTCTTTTTAGAATCGCTAGCTTTGTCAATTTCAATCAGCCATATCATCAAACGCATGTACTAACAGCTATTTTTTTTTAATCGGTGATAATAAAATTGTTGGCAATTTGCAACGTTTTACAGCAACGGATTACCCCTGGTGAGTTTCGGAAGAAGTTCGAGTCAGAATGGTTGTTGTTGAAGGAAACCATAGTTCATAAACGACACCAACCTCTCCCCTTCCCTAATAGTCACTCCTCCTTAGGGGGGTGCGCCCCCAGTTTGGGAATCACTGATCTGGATGTATAGAATGGTTGTTGTATAATCGATACAAAGAGGTTTTTCCTTTTGAAGCAAGAGCTTGTACTCATGGTTGTTGCTCCAAAACAATTTACTTAGTGAAACCAGCTAACTTAGAACATTGTTTTAAAAAACAACACAAAAATGCATGATCGCATTGTGATTCAAACCACTGTTCAGCTATCATTCATACTCTTAAGCGCACTACGCACCACAGTTCAGCAAGGCCTTCTAGAGTTTGTTTGGAGTTTTAAAATGTTAAAGCTTGATGTAAGAAATCGAGAATGGATGCTAAATTTCGTTTTCCCGTAAAATACTCAATACATTTTTAGAAAACTCTTCCCTCAAAAATGTTGGGCCGAAAAATCGAAACGCTCTGCAGTTGTTTTCCATAAATTCCTTAAAAACTTCAATTAGCCGGATTGCTTTAGGCTTTTCAATGTGCATGGCTTATTTTCATAAATGCGTCATCTCGAGAATTTTTAAAGAGAATAAGGTCAGAGCTAGTTAAATCGGCTGAGCCTATAGCCAAATTCCGATAATAACATGTTCAAACACAAATTAGGAAGCTCTGGTTCGATCCCTCATCTTCCTAAAATTTAAACCACCTTGTTCGTAGTTCTGTTCTCCAATGCTAGATGAATCAATGCAATGGGAACCAATTTAAGTAGTCGATTCATGCGAAGGTTTAGCGAATTGAAGTTGAATTGCAAAATGCGCGAAGTGTCGATGGAAATTATGGAAAAAAACTGCAAAAAATATTGTGAATAACATTTCTTACAGAGGAGTCTGTTTTAAACGCCTTAATGTTTTCAGCGTTTATTTAACTCCCTATTTCTCATTTCATATGAATTTGGGAGATATAATCTTGCGGAAATCAAATCGCAATAATGAATTTCGTGCTATAATTTCATCCTCTGAAAATTAGGCAAAAATTAGGGTCTTTAATAAGGTCCTTAATTCTGGTGAAAAGAAAACGAAATGAATGTTAAATCGGAGGACGAAATTTGCACATACAAGTAATTCTCCAGTTAGTATGTTTTTTTCCAAAGAATAACTGAGCGAATAGTCCCACTTCTCGAAAGTAGGGCGGGTGCTAGCATCACAGACGTAAAATTTGAGCGGCTTACTTAGCATTTTAAGATTCTAAATGCAGCACTTAATCGAAGTTGATATTGATTTTTTTCTTTCGGCTTTTTTATCTTTTTTTTTATTCGAGTGCTGGCCAAAAAGCCGCCCCTAAAATTTGGCGCCCCGGGCGACCGCCCGGCTTGCCCCCCCCCCCCCCCTTAGAGCGGGCGCTGTCCCAAATGAAAAATCCTTGTGTGCGAATTAAAACAAAATGAATTCAGAGGTGTTTCCATGTCAGTTGGTGTAACCAAAAGGGACCACATCAAGAGTAGCTACATCCGAGGCAGCTTGTCCATAGACCAACCAATCACCGAAAAGCTCCAAGACCGACGAATGGATTGGTATTGCCATGTTCAAAGGCGTCCGCCTGAGAACCCCGCAAAGAGAGCGATATCAATGGAAGTTCCACTTGATGGACCCAAGGCCAGAGGCAGACCGAAGAACACCTGGATGTGTCAAATGAAAAAGCAACAACAACGCATTGGTCTCGGCGATGACACGATCCAAGATAGAGCTGCCTGTAGAAATATGCTGAGAAATTATCGCCAAAACGGGCGATGTGCCTACACCGCAGGTCGAGCAACGCGGAACCATGGAGCGGTATAAAGAACGAGGCAAGGAAGAAGAAGAATTCAGAGGTGTTTCTTGCATCAAATTATGAGGTGTGGTTGATGTTATTGCGGATACGAATAGCATCGGCTTCGTGGGGCTGGGTAATGCAATTACCGTGGTTGGACATTTATGAAATTTTCGACTTGTACGTAAAGTTCCTTGTGTGTGGTTGGCTTTTGATCTTTATCACATACGCATACCGATCGTCATGAGATTTGGTAGAGATGCGTTGAATGGTAACAGTCTTTGGCACGAAATACTTGAAAGTTGGAAGGGAAAAAATAACAGTGTATCCCGGAGATTTGAAAATTTGTACTCGCGAACGGATCAACTGTCATGAAATTTGCTAGTAGTGTGTAGAATGGTAACAGTCTTTGCCACGAAATACTTAGAAGTTTGTAGGGCGAAGATAAAAGAGTGCCCCGAAGACTTGAAGTCGAAGGCGACTTTTTTATTTTTTACTTAAATCAAAATGTTTATTTGTGCGTGTGTAGCCCAGGTCTGCAGATTTGAAAATTATGATGAGTCATAGGAAATATACATGCTTGCAACATTATACAGGGTGTCGGGAAACTGCCGCATAAACACACCGGATTGTGATTGCTCGTGTAAATTTCAGCGAAAACGTTATACGGAACATCATGGCTGCACACATTAAATTAATTTATTAGATGTAAATCTATTCCCGTTTCCCGAATCAAGAAAAAAGAACTTATATTTACCCATACAAAGCATTCTTATAAGTATTGAAAAAGTAGACTTTTGAAGCTATTCAGGAACACTGTTAATTTGGTACTACAAACTTCACAGGTGTTTGACGCAACCACTGTTTCCATTCTATGTATTTTTACACCAAATTCCACGTTCATTCTTTGGTACCTATATGGTTATTATGTTATTCGAATGAAAATTTTCTGAAAAAAAAAAATTAGAAACTTTAAAAAATGAAAAATTGAACAGTTGAAACATTGAATATTGAACATTAAGCTTTTGGATTTAAGTGATGTTTAAGACCCCATAGACTTCAAAAACTTATATATATCCTATCACAAAAAATTAGTTGGAAATGTTTCCCAAAAAAAGCACATTAGCTGCAAAAAAGAAATGATGTCACTCCAATCCGTCACTGTTTACATTACATTTGACATGCCTGCACTAATCGGCCTAGGCCTTATCTTATTTTGACTTCTACCTATGTACTTATACCATTTATCATTTTGCTATTTATCTGAATAAATTCCGGAAATGTGAAACAATGTCCGAATCTATTTCAAACAAATGTCTTCATCAAATGTCATGCGTTTATTTAATGCAAATTTACTGTTTATTATTCCGGTCGACAATCATCAACCAGAGTATAGTTTTGAATGCATTCACTCGCCATGTCATAATTTCGTTGCAGTTGGACCTTAAGGATATAATCGTTGAGCTTCTCGTGCAAATATTTTCGACATTGGTTTTGTTCTCTAATCCCGAAATATAAAACCATATGGTATTAGCAGTTCAATTCATTTCGCACAATGTGTTATTGTCACGGTGGCGTTGTGTCGTTGAATAGATTATGAAAAAGTTTTCCCTTAGGGGAAAAATCTTAGATCATGTATATGTCTACGTTATTGTTCACAAAATAATCCACATTGCATCAGCCGTTATCTTGCCACTCCAGAAGCCGAAAAATCCTTTAAAACCGATTACATACAGACACAACCCCAAATGTCGACTTTCGAACGACAACCATAATGCCCATTCTCAGTTTCCTTAGAGAAGTGTCCTTTTTGGTGGTACATATGTACATAATATCTTTTGAAAACCCAAAATGAGCTTGTGGTGCTTTTAAATGGCTCAACTCACCGAACACTGTATTGACATGTATATGTCTTTGCGGAGGCTACCTGAGAAATACTGGGTGTCGTTCCGTGAAAAAGCGTCACGAAAACTGTAACGAAAACGTTTAACGCTTAAAATCGATCTTCCCGTAGTTCGATCTCCGCCAATTTTGGTAAACATTATCCTTTGATTGCTCTGACTCAGAATCGACAATCACGATTTCGATAAGTTGCGGGAATAGCGGTAAACTTGTCATTGAAGCGAATGAAAATTCATCTTTCAATTGGTTCTCCTGGCTCTCCCCGTGGATCGATGTCGACGAAACTCGGATTGAAGTTAAGTGGTGCGATCCTTAATATTTTGGTGCCAGCACTTCTTATGAGGAAGATGTCCTTGTACACAAAATGTCCTTTTTTCTGTGGGAATGCATTATAGACGCTATATATAAGAATATGGATATCAAAATACAGAATCCGTTGCGACGAGTCTTGTAAAATGACGACAAGTCGATTTTGAGTTTTCTTAAAGGATATTACCACCAAAAAGGAAATTTTTCTAGCATAGGAAGCATGGGTGTCGTTCGAAAAGTGATATTTGAGGCACTGTATGTGATCGGTTTCAAAATATTCTTTTTTTTTAAGAAAATAAAAACCGATGTTCCGGGGGGGTTCGAACCATGGTCCAAACCGTCGTCAATACCTTCCAAAAAGTCAACAACGACCACCAAACCGCCTTGACCACACTGCGCTTTATCAGTACGATTACCTTTAGTGATCATCATCTGGTCTATAGTCATCACAAGAGCCCAGATTCTCGTGCAGTTGCACGTTAATGCACGAAATTGCACGTTTTAGGGTTTTTGAATTTAAACGTACCTTTTCATTTTTTTAGTGACAGTGGTTGTACAGCCACTGAACGTTGAATGTTGAAATGAAACAGTATGTAACAGTGGTTGTACAGTACGTACAATGGTTTTGGAGCCACTGTACCTTGAATTGAATGTTGAAAAGAAACAGTGTGAAGAGTTTGCAAATAAACATTTTTACCAGTGAAATTTAATTCAACCAATAATGTCCGTCACCAAACCGCAAATCATTGATTCGTTGGAAATTTATTTCTTTCCATTCAGCAATATGTAAACGCTCTGCAAAATGTTCGAACATGATCATGTCATGATTCTGTAGTCGGTGTAGCCTGGTTGGGTATCCGCCAGGTTTAGTGCGTAGGGCAATGTGTTCGAGTCCCCACAGCAACATATATTTTTTTCTCTTATTATTGTCCAAAACAATTTTTTTAGCTTAAAATAAATAAATAACAGGCGCGACAATCCAACATTGGACTAAGGCCGCAGGATGTGTTAGTGACATCCTATTTCCAAGATCTTATCTGCTTTTTGATGAGGTAATGAGATCAGCATCACGCTCAGCAGTGTTATTTATCCCCATAAATGGGTACTCGTTTAACATCTGAGTGAGATCATAGTCTGTCACAAGCTCGTGAGTTCGAAAAACACAATGGAACACGGTGAGATTCGAACTCATGAGCCTGTGCACCGAAGGTGCGCGCACTAACCGCTCGACCAGCCAGACTACTATTTTTTAGCTTGGTGATAATTATTTGGAAGATAGTAAAACACGTGTGATTATTTTAAGGAAATTAGGTTGTGTACACTGGGTTGTACCGTGACAAAATGTGACATTGTAAAACATAGCGAAAACCTAACGAGGCTTTAAGTCAACCTTTCAGTGGTTTGATCATTGCTAAATTTGGTATACATTTTCCTTTGATCGCCCTTACAAAGAATCGACAATCACTGATAAGTTGCGGGAATAGCGGTAAATTCGCGGTTGATGCGAATGAAAAGTTATCTTTCAATTGGTTCTCTTGGCTCCCCCTGTGGAGCGATTTGGATGAAACTCGGATGGAAGTTAAGTGGTGCGATCCTAATTATTTGGGTGTCGGCACTTGTTATGAGAAAGATGTCCTTGGACAAAGAAGGTGCCTTTTTCTTTGGGAATGCATTATAGTCGATATGCATATCAAAATACAGGATACGGTGAGTTGAGCCCTTTAAAATCACCACAAGCTCATTTTCCGTTTCCAAAGGATATTATATACATATGTATATACCAAAAAGTACACTTCTCCAAGGAAACTGAGAATGGGCATTATGGTTTTTGTTCGAAAATCGACATTTGGGGTACTGTATGTAATCGGTTTGAAAGGATTTTTGGGCTTCTGGAGTGGCAAGATAACGGCTAATGCTATGTGGATTATTTTGTAAGCAATAACGTAGGCATATACATGATCTAAGATTTTTCCCCTAAGGGAAAACTTCTCGGTGTTTTTTTTTGATATGCATATCGACTATAATGCATTCCTAAAGAAAAAGGGACCTTTTTTTGTCCAAGGACATCTTTCTCATAACAAGTGTCGACACCAAAATAATAAGGATCACATCACTTAACTTCCATCCGAGTTTCATCCAAATCGCTCCACAGGGGGAGCCAAGAGAACCAATTGAAAGATAACTTTTCATTCGCTTCAATGGCGAATTTACCGCTATTCCCGCAACTCAGCAGTGACTGTCGATTCTTTGTAAGGGCGATCAAAGGAAAATGCATACCAAATTTAACAATGATCACACCACTGAAAGGCTGACTTAAAGCTTCGTTAGGCTTTCGATATGTTTTACAATGTCACATTTTGTCACGGAACAACAGAACGTATACATCCTAATTTCCTTAAAATAATCACACGTGTTCTACTATGTTATAATTATATGATAATATAATTATCACCAGGCTAAAAAAAATGTTTTAGACACTAATAAAAAAAAAAATATGCCTCTGTGGGGACTAGAACACATTGCCCTGCGCACCAAGCTTGGTGGATGTCCAACCAGGCTACATCGACTACAGGTTGACACGATAAATCTAACAATCATCACATGATCATGTTCGAACGTACGTACTGTACAACCACTGCTACGTACTGTTTCATTTCAACATTCAACGTTCAGTCGCTGTACAACCACTGTCAACCAACGTCCCACAATGTTCCGAACACACAATATCATTCTTCCGTTGCCCAGAAGCTCTTCAACTAATGATGGCGATGACGACGACGGCGACGACGACAATGGCAATTATGTTCTGGCTGCATGCACTGACCTGTGCGAGATAATCTGTGATGATCGCTAGATTTACTTGCCATAATTGAGGTCGGCATAGCCGAGTAGGCTAGATGATAGGTGTTTGGAGCATGGGGTGACGGGTTCAAGTCGCCACATGGGCGTTTTTTTTTCTTTTTTATTTAGTAACCTGAACATTCTTTTCATGTTGGTGATCATACTAAAACGACTATTGATTTTCTACTATTCGTAAATTTACGCGATAAATCGTATGCATTTTGGATGCCTCCTTTTGACGCGTGCACAGAGAAAAACAATTAGAATGGTTATCTAAAGAAATAGTCGAATTCATCTAAAGTTCGCGTTGATTTTCAGCTTATGATTCTATGTAGTTGAAACAGTTACGAAGATATGGATAATTTTTCTATTCGTCATTAGTTGAAACATCTACTATATTTGCAAATTCAATTAATTCATTTGTAAAGACAGCTATTCATTATCTATAAATTGTTAAATGTTGGATAGCTAAATTGTGTTGAAGAAAAAAGAACGATTGTTTGTAGATAAATTTTATATTTGAATAGTGCAATCAACAACTTTTGTGGAAGAATTGACTAAACTTTTTCTTCTAATCTTGCGTGGTTAAATGAACGAATTTAATAGTATTTTGAGCTACGAAGATTAGAGAAATCAGCTATTTCTTTGGTAAAACTATCTCAATTTAAGTCTACTACTTCACTTTAGATAAAAAGTCTAAACCATTTTTTTCAGTGTGCGTTTTACGTGTGGCAAATTCGAAAGTGCACGCACATGCAATCGAAAATTCAATTAATATCTGCTCGCCATTTGCAATTGTACCAGGTATCCGTTGCACGTCTCCACCTAACTATACTGCACTGTGTGGTGGCTATAGACAAGATGATGATGATCACTAAAGTTATTCGTACTGATAAGGTTCAGTGTGGTCAAGGCGGTTTGGTGGTCGTTGTTGACTTTTTGACGACGGTTTGGACCATGGTTCAAATCCTCCCTGGGACATCAGATTTTTTTAATTTTTTATTTTTTTTTAATTATTTTGAAACCGATTACATACAGTCCCTCAAATATCACCTTTCGAACGACACCCATAATGCCCATACTCTGTTTCCTATGCTGGAAAATGTCCTTTTTAGTGGTAATATCCTTTAACAAAACTCAAAATCAACTTGTCGTGATTTTAGAAGACTCGTCGCAACGGATTCTGTATTTTGATATCTATATCCTTATACATAGTGTCTATAATGCATTCCCACAGAAAAAAGGACATTTTGTCTCCAAGGACATCTTCCTCATAAGAAGTGCTGGCACCAAAATATTAAGGATCGCACCACTTAACTTCCGTCCGAGTTTCGTCGACATCGGTCAACGGGGAGAGCCAGGAGAACCAATTGAAAGATGAATTTTCGTTCGCTTCAATGGCGAATTTACCGCTATTCCCGCAACTTATCGAAATCGTGATTGGCGAGTCTGACTCAGAGCGATCAAAGGATAATGTATACCAAATTTGGTGAAGATCGAACTACGGGAAGGTCGATTTTAAGCGTTAAACGTTTTCGTTACAGTTTTTCGTGACGCTTTTTCACGGAACGACACCCAGTAATTCTCAGGTAGCCTCCGCAAAGACATATACATGTCAATATATAAAAATTATGGCATTAATAAATATTAAACGTATGAAAATATTTTTAAATAAAAGTATAAACTCCGAAGCTGCGAACATCCTGTTTATAGTCGGACCGCAGATTGAACACTTTAAATATTGCCAAATCTACACCAAACATTCGAGACTCGACGTCATTTTTTGAAAGTGTCATTTGTTGCAAATATTAATCATCGAAAATTGCTTTATTGTTTTTCAAAATATTCCCCATGATGATCTATACACTTTTGCATGCGTTTGAACCAATTGTCGGAGCACTTTTGCCACTCTGATTCAGGTATCTCCAAAACATGCATTCTGAACGAACCGATTCTTCAGGTTTTGAAAAACGTTGACCTCTCATTTTGTTTTTTACGTACGGGAATGAAAAGAAGTCATTCGGTGCCAAGTCAGGACTATACGGCGGATGACCCATCAAATCGATGTTTTCAGTGCTCAAAAATGCAGTTGTTTGAGCTGATGTGTGAGAGCTCGTATTGTCGTGGTGAAGAGTGATCCGTCTTCGGTGGTTGGTTTTCCTGATTTCTTGGAAGACAACTGGCTAACAAATGGTTGTGTACCACTCAGAATTGACTGTTCTGCGTTGTTCTCGTGGTACGGTTGCGACATGTCTAGTTTTTCCGAACAAAACAGGCGACCATTTGCTTGGAAGTTCCTCGTGCGCGAACAACTTTTGTTGGATTTTGCTCATCTGGAAACACCCATACAGTCGACTGCTAATGTTTACTTTCGGGCTCATACGCGTCAATTCACGATTCATCACCTGTCACGATGTCATAGTCGTGTTTCGAAGAACCGCGATCGTATTTTTTGAGCATTTCTTTCGACCAATCGACACGAGCCTTTTTTTGAGCGATTGACCTCAAATTTTTTTGACAGTCAAATATTCATGCAATATTGAATGTATACTGGTCCCACTAATGCCTAAGGTTGTCTCAATTTCACGACAGGTCACATGACGATCTTGCAATATCAGTTCGCGCACAGCATCAATGGTTTCCGGAACAACAACTGATTTTGGACGACCTTCACCAGATTCGTCTTGGAGTGAACTACGACCTCGATTGAATTCATCCCATACCATCGATAAACACTGGTCCTTGATGGAGCTTCATCGCCAAAAATTGAATTAAGTTCATCCATGCACTGCTGCTGAGTTAATCCACGTCAAAAGTTGTAAAAAATAATCGCACGAAAATGTTCACTATTTAGTTCCACTATTTGGCGGAGATGAATCTTAGTTATTATAAAAAACACAAATAGTGCTCGTATGTCAAAACGTTCTGAGTACGTATAACCTCATGTCAAACTTTACGATAGAGCTGTCAGTTGCCAGATTCCAACACTAGGGTTGTCCAATCCCGAAATATAAAAGGCAACCATGGAAATAACAAAATGGCAATTGTCACCCAATATTTCGAACGAAATGCAAAGGCTTGAATGGCTTTACAAACTCTCAACTGCTTACCATCTTTCACTCGCAGTTGCAACGAATTGAGTCAAAATAGTCGCGGTTAACGGTTATGCGGTCGTCTCGTAGCCCATATTCAATGCATGTCGTCGCATTTAACGTCGTACATACATTTTAATGTCGCGGAGTTGTGACACTTCTTGTCTTATATTTATGCTTGTACGAATCATCATGTCATACTACGCGAGCTTCAAACGACTTCGCGAATATGGTGCCAATATACCATAACACATGGTGTCACCCACAGTCAAGCCTGTAGCGCTTTTATATGAGCGCAATATGTATTACAGGAGCGCAGAGCACCCCAGTTGTCACGACAATTTTCGCTGAAATTTTGGCGTATGCCCGACGGAATCACTTATATTCATTCCAGTCACATAGTTCGAGTCCAAGAGTTGAATAGAGATAGATGTGTATGGTTGTACCACACGTACAATAAAATTTGAATTTTGCAAAGGGCGCCCCGTCATAGAAAGAGGCAATATTGGCGAAGTAGCGTAACATGTGGATAGATAATAGCGCCGTATAGCCAAAAACGTTTGATGCAACCGAATAGCGACCCAGTGTGACATATTGGTCATTTTCAAAGTACTCGTATACGCGCATTGTCAATTTAACTGCCAATTTTTATTATTTCGACATTCTTTTGCTGATTTTACATAATAGCATTGGAACGTGATATTTGTTCAATCTGTATGATATGTACAAGTGCTGAATCAATTGTATTGTTTTAGTTGAATACCGAGTGAAATATGATATGCTTCTAGAAACACGACAGTGGTTTTTATTGCATAACCGCTGGAAAATTATAATTTTGGGCACATTTCAAATGAATTATGATTGAAACGTCAAGAGGATTGAACTCTTGTACATCAAAGTCATTGGAACAGTGCATTATATGCTCTTCATAGTAAAATAAATGTTCAAACCCGGGACTAGCTCAGTACTGCGTTTATTTTTCATGATTTGACCAATTTAAAGACATAAAATTGCGATTATCTGTTTAATTGCACGTTTTGACGGCTGAAACTTCTAAACATAAATGGGTGGGATGCGGAATTTTTGCAGAAAATTTGCCTAACATCAATAGCTATAATTAAAAAGACTGAGAGTGAAGCTGATAGTTAACATTCCCTCTAGTCCTTAGCTACATTCTGGTACCTAAGTATCCAAACAAAAAAGTTAAAATTTATTGAAATCAATAGGACAACTCGTGCGACAAATCTTATTCTCTTCAGTCGACCAAAGCGTGTGAAGTCACTGTGTAAATCCGTTAAAAATGGCTTTTTATACAGACGATTGCACTCTATCCTTGTACTCCACGATACGACGACAAAACAACAAAACAATCCTATAACAAACAATGCTTTTAGCAAGATAATAGTTCGTATAGTGTCTCAAACTGTCCTGCGTCCACCCCGCGCATTTGAACAAAAGATAGTGAAAAAGTTTTCACGAATCCAACCAACCAACCAGAACCTGCATTACGTATATCGAAACAAAACCCGTACTCGAAAAAAACTAGGAAATAAATAAGACAACTCTTCTACTCGTACAAACGTACAACCACTTTTCACTGCAAGTCCGTAAAATTGGCCCAAAGTGGATGTTAAAAACTTGGCCGCGAACCAAAAGTCCTTTTTCACCGAAATATTTTTATCTGTCACAGAATTTTCGGTTAATATGTCATCCAAGTGGTAGTTTCCTATATATTACATATATCTCGCTAGACTAAATAAATATACCCCGAACAGAAATACAAGGATACAAGGAGCACTAAAGAAAAAAAAATCGCAGGCTCAGATCAAGTATGTACTCGGGCAACAACTATATGTGGGGAGATCTACTGCTCTAGAATCGAGCCCGGAAATAATAGAGAAAAAAATATATACACAGAACACAGACCCATATGTATATGCATTAAATTCATTTTCAACACAGAAAATGTGTATAACGCCATGAATGCTCGACCAATATACGATACTCTGTGGTAGAATGGTGCCAGGATAAGTGGCCATAGTAACAGCTAGCAGAAGCGCCCGAGACAAAACACAGATTTTATGAGTATGCTATCATGAAGGATCATACATGTTCTGCCAGTCCTGTGTGTCGTATGGCGCTTATATTATTGTATTATGGCTCTCGTCGTTGTCGGTGAATTGTATACGTGTGAGAAACTTAGGGAATTTTTGGCTAAAGGACACACCGAACCAGACATTCGGGTAATGACGAAGATTTGTTTTATAAGAGTGAATACGGAGCTAAAGCGGGGTGGTTACGGGTGGTGATGGAGATATTGTCTGAAAAAGATAGCAATTTAGATATAACGTTGTGTGACTATGAATATGTCCCTAGCATGCATATGTGAGCGGACGAAAAACAGTGGAGAAGAGCCAGCCAGTGGACGATAAGAAGTGATGTTATGCAATGATGTCGAATGAATTTTAATTTTATGTAAATCGTTTTGGTCACCTCGTTTTAGCCACGATTTCAGATGAAATTATGACCAGTCATTTCCATTTAGTTGTATAATTCTTTGTTGAAAGGATAATGCGAATGGGCGTATCATCTATTTGTAGAAGGATAATTGGGTACGTACGTCCTTGCAATGGGATTACCTTGAAGGTGTATTGTGCAAAAAGTTGATTTTACTTAAGAATTTGTCCACCGAGGTGGGCGGGCGACGGAAGTCGTATAGCATGTATATTGTAGTACCCTGGGAAATGAAGAGTAGGGCGACTATTACATCAAGGCTGATTGCAGAACTGCATAATCTGCACATAGCGGGAAGCGAAACGAAGTCGGCCCGCGAAGCTGCTGAATTCGTTTATATTTAGCTCTCACCGCCTCTGAACTTCACAGTTTTCTAGATTTTCCTAATTTGAATGCTGTTATTCGTTTTCGTTTTATCCTGGCATGCAATAGATTGGGGTGGCGTACGCCCGATGGGGTTCACAGCACTGAAGTCAATGAGCCTATTGTGCTACCGCCCTAGTCGCCGGTGGGCAGGACGCTGCTTGACAATCAAGTGATCGTGCTAAGAAAGGAGTTGAGGTTGCTAATTGCCGTCGAAGTTATCCGGCTATCAACATTTTGGATTGCCTGAGCCCAGGTAGTTTGTCCTAGTGCATTAAGTCGTTCCTGGTCTTTGATTTGTGTTTTTACTATACACGTAGATATGCTACAAAAGGGTTCTGGTCCACAGAAGTGGGATGCTGCGGCTGTGCGTGCCAAATCATCCACCTATTCGTTCCCTGTGATGTCCAATCAAGAAGAAAAAGAAGGAAACGAAATATCTGAAAATAAAGGGGACAATTATATTTTTTTATAGCTAGCAGTGGCGTAGGAAATTTAGTGTTTGGGTTGGGGCTGGTATGGCTTACCTAATACCCATACCTAGTGGCTTTTTCACTATTTAAAATTTTGTATTTAAGCGAATTTATACCACGCAACGCTTTGCAATACCATTCAAATGTACTTTTCGCAAAAGTGTAAATTTTGATGATAGTATATAGTTATGCAACAGGAACGTTGCTGATTAATTACTTTGAAGCATATATTAATTTTGAAATTGCGTCTTCATTGCCCCCATTTTTCCGACGCCCCTATAACGAAGTTGCAGCATTAAGCTGCGCATGTGCATGATTTTGTTTACAATTAATTTTTCATATAAAATTTGTATGAGAAATGTCATCGAAGCTACAAAATCAAGTTACCGTAGAATATATTTTGTTCCCGAAAAAAAGTCGCATATCTAATGTATTATGCGGTTATTTGCATTTCCTTTTTAGATTTCCTTATTCGTTGCCTGGAACCCACAAGAGGGTTAATCTGTAGCACGCCTAGTTCGTTCAGCGCATTCAGGCAACATTGAACAAGTCTTGACGTGACAGTGTACCTAGTAAATGACTTAATAGCTGCTTGGCTGTCTAAGAAGATCGCTATTCGTTTATTTACCTATAGTTAGCACATAAACAGAGATTGGCGCAGGTTGCTATTCGTGCAGTTTTGCCTGATGTGATGTCCCATGTATAGTATCCTGTGTGCTGGGCCAACTAGACCTGCTCCAGAACCTTCGGTTGTTTTAGAACCGTCTGTAAACCATTTTATGGTCTGCGGGTGCAGCCTAGCGAAATTTGAGTGCCACCCCTCTCTGCTTCATGTTATAGCCTGAAAACGGGAGCCGCATGAGATCTCCTTTGCAAGGTGGTCGGAAGGCATGTTCGCAATGAGTCGTGGCAGTGCTAGTTTTGCCTCGGTTTCGAGGTGTATGTCAACTGGGTGTAAGTGAAGTTACACTAGATCTGCTGCTAGAGCAGGATCGGATCGGACAGGATCCCTTCTTAAGAAAGTCATAAAATATTGAATGAAACATAATCTATTCATAGCGTAGTCGTTCAGGTATCTTTCTTACTCGGCCTGATCTGCGTAATGGTATTTGTGTAGAGGCGTTCGATGTAGCTTGACAGTCCGCAGGTTCAACCAAGTTAGAGGCCGAATTTGTGGTATGCGATTACGCTATCAACTGACAGGGATGATCGACTACAGCTTGAAGTTTGTGGTGACTCAGCTGAGGACTTCTGATTCGCCAAAGTGGCTGTTGATGAATCATCATGCAATCTGTCTTTGGGCGAAAAGATAGGGAAATGTCTGTTAATGGATGGATACTTACAACTTGGTGTTACAGATGACCCAACAGGTTGAAGTTGGTTGGCGTGGCGTCGGCATATGTTGCCATTGATGGCTACGGAATAATCTAACGAGCCGTCCTTGCTTATGACCTTTCCAAATGTCCGTTTCTTGTGTGGTTGGTTCTTAATTCTTACGGCAACTGTATCTCCTACGTCGAATGACTTATTATAGAACTGTATGTGAGATTTGCGTTATCTTTCAGCTTTTCTTCCTTCACAAAATCCGGTTTTAGAATGTCGAGTTTTGATTGGATTTCGCGCGCAAGAAATAGTTTTGCAGGGCTCACCCTTGTTGTGATATTTGGGGCACGGCGATACGTAAAGAGGAATGTATTCAATTTATGCTGTTGCGGAAATCCATATCGTGCGAGTAATTATTCCAAAGTATTACCAACTTTTTGTCGTGCTCTGTGGCCGTGACCGCTCGGTCGCCACTCTGTGATATAGAGACTCACATAGAAACGAGTTTCCAAACTCGGCACGACTCGTCGCAAGTTTATTATTCAGAAGAAGATGATAAGAGATATTCTTATCATAGAATAATAAACTAATAATGCGACTAGGAAGTGGTACGGCTGACAACCGAATCACACTCCGAATTCAGTTGTCTTTGTAACGTTGACGATTACACACGGTAGTCGTCAGCGCACCATGCTCCACTAGGAGTTAGGGTAATAAAAGAAGAAAGAGATTACCAACTTTAGTCGTAGATGTACTGTTAACAGGAAAACCTTCCTGAAGGCATTTCGTGCAATTCCTTGCAACATTCTCGATTTCCTTGTCTATAGTCGACCAATATACGAAAGATCGGGCTAAAGCTTTTATTTTGACAATACCGATATGACTATGATGTAATTCTTCTAGGACTTGAGGTCTGAAACTACGAGGAATAAAAATGCGTATACCTTTGAAGATACATCCATGTTGTAGGGAATAATCGAATGCATCAGGTCCTGTAGAAAATCCTACTTTAAGTTTTTCGTAAAGTTTGCGTAAATCGGGATCTTCTTGTGTAGCTTTGCGTATTTCGTTAAATGTACCTAATCGGCATTGAATTTAGCTGCTCTAAGGTGAATACCGTCGTTTCGTCAAACACGTAATCTTTCATCGAAGAATCAACAGAATCAATGCATAATCGTGAGAAACAATCCGCATTCCCATGTAACTCCGATTTCCTGTATTTGGTGTCAAATTGAAATGTGCCTTTTATGTAGCGGGTTACTAATCAGTGTGGTTTGATGTGCTCATCAATGATTTTTTCCGCATTGATTTGAGCATGAATGAAGTAAGACTGATTGGTCTGTAAGATTTCGGATCCTCCTTGGGCCGGTTTTTCATTTTAGGAATGAAAACTACTTTAGTAAGTCTCCATGAGCGCGGGATGTAGCAAAGCTGCTTCTGTAAATACGCAGGAGGTATGGAAATAGAAGCTCCAGACCCTTTTGAAAGAGAGCTGGACAAATACCGTCGGTGCTGTCGGATCTAAATGGATCCTAGAGCCCATTTTGTATTATCTTGAGTAAAGATTTGCCTTGCTGTTCTCCAGTCTGAAGAATTAGCTCTGTACATACTGTTTTCATTTGAAGGTACCTCATAGTGGCATCCAAGTGGGTGCTAAGGAGTAGCTCGCTCGTCATCAAGGCGTCAGTCGTGTGGTTCCCATCAGGGTGCTTAGGTGCTCAGTGTCCTTTTTAGCCATAACTTGATGGAGCCTAGTAGCTGTGTTAGTGCATTCAACATCTTCACAGAATTTTCCCCACGAGTTTAATTTGGCAGACCTGATTTTCTTGTTGTATTCATTAATTTGGGAGCGATACGTGTCCCACTCTCCTATCCTTTTAGCTTTGTTAAAGAGTCGTCTTTTAAGCCTTGTTAATCTCGATGTCCACCAGGGTACACCTTTATTGTCCTTCGTTCTTCTAAGGGGCAGTTTTCCTCAAATGAGGTTGCACAGGGTTTAGATTAGTTTTTCTATCGATTTGCAGCAGAAATTTCTTTGGTGCTAGAAAAACTGAATTTTAAGCCTGTTTCGTTTGTTTTCGACAGACAATATAGTCGCGTACTAGCCCAGCTTAGGAATAGAAGTCAACCTACTGTTCTATCATAAATATCCGAACTGAACTTAATTTTACTAGCTGACATACGCTTAAAGAAACCTGCCCTCAATTATCTGACAAAGCAACTAACATCCGATGGTAAAAAAATAGAACGAAGAAATCTGCACAACTTCATTACATATTTCTGCCTTAATTACTTCCAGTTGGCTGAACCTGAAAATGATTTTCCGTTTCTTCACCCCGAACCACGTACGACACGACTACTAGACCCTAGAAAGGAGTCTCACCACACGGTGCAACTAAGCGTAGTTAAATGCACACAAGGTCGAAAGTGTGTACACACTTACACGAGAGGAAGGAAGAAATAGCGCAAAAGGATTTATCTTAAATCGCAAAGAAATTAAACTGCGGATAAAAATATTTCCCTAGGATCTTTCTTTCCAAATGAAACAGTTATCTTCCTCTTAATACCAAAAGGTTTTAATAGGACGCTTCCTAAGCTATCTAAGCTGAGCCAAGCTTTACCTTGATTTCGGGAGAAAACTGAGGCAACGGCTACGACGATGTGTCGGTATATCTGGGTCTATTTAGGTTTTCTTGAATCAGCGCACTTCGGACACAATATAGACACACAAACTCACTCGTAGTACGGAATATAATGCGATTCGAAAAAGGATACTTCACAAAAGCCTTAAGAAATTTTTGTTCAACAACGCCCTAGACTCTGTGTATAGTGATGATAATGACGATGGTATGGTATGGCGCGAATGTATACAAGTGAGCTGTACCAGAATGCCACTATGGGTGTAGTATATAGAAGTGAAGTTATGTGAACGGCTGGCGGAAGTTGGTGTTCCTTCCAATCGCTCCAAGTCTCCACACGAGTTTTAAGGATATGGCATAATAATGGTTGGCGGCAGAACGGCGAACATATCTTTTGCTGTTGTATAGCAGCGTACCGCACTATGGCATATTTACCGCAAATGTACAACCTCATGTGTGCTCACACATATACACCGCCATCCTTGAGGCAAAATCCTGGAGAATTTTCGGGAAAACAAAAGACTCCAACGAGAAACATATAAGACGTCGACTGAACGGTCACACGTAAACGTAATGAAAACGTTAACTTTATTTATATTGTTTGCGGGAAGTGGAGGATGAAGCGTTCCGAGTTCGGTTTATAACGAAATGATGCCTCGAAGAGGAAATAGGTATAGGGTTTGTGTAAAAGAAAAGGCGCAACCGACAGAAACTACAACGGGACTCTGATCTAGGAAAAAGAAAAGGACTGCATTTATCCATACAGTGGAATTGAGGTTTTTCGTTTCGACATTATAGATAGAGAAATTTTGTATTGAATTTACACAACAACGACCCGTTATGTAGACAGTTCAGGGATATAGTGAACTGCATTCATAGTCTGCAAGAATATTTCAGTTTGTTGCTGCATTATTTTGTTGTCGTCCTTTTTTACGGAGGATATTCTTCCCGGGATTACGAGTGGCGGATATCGGTCGCTGGGGACGTGCAGCGTAGTTTATTGAACGAACTGGTGCAAGTTTTCACAGATATTATAACAACAATGTATGAGAACCGTTAATTATGGTCGAAGTAGTTTCAGCTTTTAAGTAGTATTGACAATAGTTGCTACAATAAGTTTTTTATGCTTACTGTTAAGACTGAATTTAAATGCTGGAATATAGCGATTTATATACAGAATTACTATTTATTGTTAAAATGAAACGAATCGCTGATTTTATCGAGATGCACTTACCAGACAAAATTAGCTTTTGCTTAAAAAAATGTATTGTAAGAATTCTTTATTTTTCTCTGAAAGACTTAGCAATTTTTGCTTCTCAATACAGTAGAGCTTCGATTATTCGAACTACTGTCGACTGGAATGGTCCGAATTAATGTAATTTCCGTTAATCGAGTTTCCATACGAAAATTAGTGGAATCCAAAAAAGTCATTTAAGCGGCAAGCTGAAAATACCACTTAAACTGAACAAAAAATTCATAAATACAAACTCTAAATATTCTTATAACTAAAAATTTTAAAAATTCTAAAAAATTTATTAGTTCTAAAATTTCTAATAAAATTTCTTAAAATTTTAGAAAATTTCAAAATTTTATAAATTTCCAAAATTAAAAAAAAAATGTACTCAAAATTCTTAAAATTTTCAAAACCATTAAACAAAAAGATCAATGTGTTTGGTTGGGACGCAGCCTCCGCATCCCACGATACAGCCGTGGAGCCCTCCGCTGCCATCCCGCTTCCCTTTAGTGCAGGGACACGATTTACAAAGAGTATATGTATGTGTTTTGGAATGTTGCTCCCTAAGTGTTTTCCCGATTTACGGGCATATCCACTCGGAGAGTGCAAAAATGTTACGACATTCGTCGGTTTCGACCAAATGTATATGACACGGCACTCTCATCAGGTGCTGCCACTAGTGCCGTGCCATATAAACTCTCGGTCGTGCTGTCCCCGAATGCATATGGCACGGCACTAGCGGCAGCACCTGATAAGAGTGCCGTGTCGAAACCGACAAATGTCGTAACATTTTTGCACTCTCCGAGTGGATATGCCCGCAAATCGGGAAATCACTCGGAGAGCAACATTCCAAAACACATATACACTGCTCGTCATCAGATTAGCACACCCATTCGCATGAATAGCTTTGGCTGATTTCTAACCAAACTAAAAGAGCTAAAATTTCATAATTATAACCGTTAATAGTCTATTCAATTCTAAATTAATTAAATTGTGTTTCCATTTTTTACTTATGTTTTATAATTGTTTTTCGAAAAAGTACACACAAAATATGACATAAAATTCAGGCACAATCCAAAGCTAGCTCTGATAGCTTTTCGGAAATGGCAAGATGTTTCGACGGATTGTCGAACTCCATCTCTAACTCCGTAGATGTTCGCAACATTGCCAAAATGCTTCAAATTAAGTGTACCTTCACAGTATGCTTGGCTGCTTTGTAAGCATGTACCGGATGGAAGCAAGACATACACTTGGAATGGAATGAAATTTTCAATATGGAGGACCAAATCAACTTTAGCGCGCGCATCCAGTAAACAACAACCTATTAATAATAAAATATTCAAGCCGCATTTTGTAAGTAACCCCTCACACAATCCCTCTCGTCATTATAGAACTCCACCTCCGAGTACTATTAACACTCCAGTTACTAGCTCACGTTCTAACATAGGTCATCATCCTAAAAAGGCCATCCCTAACTCATCTAATAATCATACTGTTATTCCTCCGTCTAAAATGATTTCTAATTCTCGTAACAATAATAATAAAACGCGATCTACTAACATTCTCAACACTACGTCGACTATTCTGCCTACTCAGTTGAAGATAAAAGACACCCGCGCGATTACGTCCCCTTCTAAATTAAATATCGTTCCTTCCTCTAGTAACACTAATAACGATAAGACTCCTTCCACTAATTTTGTCAATATGAAAACGACTATTCCGCCTTCGCAATTGACGTTAAATGGACCCATGGCACCCACAAAATACGCTAATTTCATTCCAGGTGCTCCCCAAATTCCATCATCCTCTGGGTCAATTCATGTGCCGAACACTCCAACCAATGTGCCCACTACTTCTAGTAATTTTCTGGATCCACTTGTTCCTCCTGCTGTTAGGCTTACTAAAAACTCCAATGACGACCTTGAATGTAGATATTTGCTTTCAAGATTTAGGGACCATAAGATCTACGACAGTGTCCGCTTATTTCTTTCATATTTGCACGATGCACCAGATACTACATGCGTTGACGGTAAAACTAAAACGAATCTTAAGGTCTTGATACAGCAAGAGGGTCTACCTATTGAGGTGAACTCCTTACGCAAGTTCTTCAACCAATATCACGAAGAACTTGGTATGCCCCTAGAGCAGGTTAAACGCGATCTAGAAACCTATCGCTCCTTCGTTAGTGCGAAATATATTTCCCGAATGCAAAGATCTCGTGAGGACATGAAAAAATATTATTCCTAATGATAAATCAAACCCGTACACGCCTAGATTCCTCTACCACAATTGCAGCGGCATGCGTGGTAAAACAAATAAATTGTTCCTTGATGCAAAATCCTGCCAATTTAATGTACTTGCCCTAACCGAAACCTGGCTGAATGAAACTTTTAAAAACGAGGAAATTCTTGATTCGAACTGGACCATTCATAGAGCTGACCGCAGCTATCAATTCACTGGTCTGTCTAGGGGCGGGGGTGTTCTTATTGCTGTGCACAACTCCATTCCTAGTGAACTTGTTCGAACCGAGCACAACCCATTATTTCAGCACACTTTTATCAAAATCCCCTTTGATAAACATTGCCTCTATGTTGGTGTTGTTTATATACCTCCCTGTTCCGCTGAAGAATCTTATAATGATTTGTGTGATATCATCTCCTTTGTCTTGGGTAACATGAATGAGGATGACAGAATTATAGTTTTCGGGGACTTCAATCGTCCAAATATTAGGTTCTTTCTCGATGAGAATGATAAACGGCTTCTGCCTGTAAATCTTCTTGATAATTCTGACTTTAACATCATCAGTACGTTCTACGGTAATGACTTGCAGCAAGTTTTATCGACCCCCAACCAATATGGTAAATGGTTAGATATGATCTTTACTAACTGTTATGAGGAAGTAATTGTTGCTCCATCGTCGGAAGCGGAGAATCTTTTTAATAACTCTTGCCATCACTCTGCCATAACTGTAGAATTTTTGTCAATATCTTTTAGTCAGGAAACAAATTCTGAAATTATCTATGATTTTCTAAATGCTGACTATGAAGGCATCAAAAATTATCTTCATTCTGTGGACTGGCCAGTCTATCTCTCTTCATCAATACTTGACGAGATTGTTTCCTCCTTCTATAGCATTATCCTTTACGCCTTTGACAACTTTGTACCTAAAATCAAAAAGCGCAACAAGCTCACTGAACCCTGGCTTGATAGTGATCTTAGACATTTACGTAACCAAAGGAATAAGCTATATAAGGCTATTAAAAAAGATCCTAGTATCAGTGATACCCTCAAGAAAAAGTACGAGGATCTCGCGAATGAATTCCGGACTAAGTCCCATGAAGCATATAATAATTACGTTAATTTGATGGGTGAAAAAATTATAGACGATCCGAAGAAGTTTTACGATTTTGTTAACACCAAACGCAAAAACACAGGTTACCCAGTTTCAATGCGAAGCGGTAACATTAGCTCTTCGAACCCACTAGATATATGCAACCTCTTCGCTGACCACTTTCAAAACAGTTTCTGCACACCCCCTACACACTCCAATGCAACCCCATTTGATGATGCCACCCCGATATCTATTATCGACAGTATGATTATCACTCAGGATGAGATATTAATAGCTATTCAGCAGCTAAGCTTAAATAAAGGTCCTGGTCCCGACTTAATTCCCCCATGTTTCCTAACGCAATGTGTAGACCAACTAATTACTCCTCTACACATGATTTTCAACAAATCCCTTGGTTCTGGTATCTTCCCTTCTTCTTGGAAACTTTCACATCTAAAACCCATTCACAAAAGCGGTGATAAGCGATCAGTTGAAAACTACCGAGGTATAGCTATCTTATCAATAATCCCCAAACTTTTTGAGAAAATAGTTTGTGATAAACTCACTCCCATTATCGATCCACTTCTCAATGAGCAACAACATGGTTTCCGAAAAGGCAGATCGACTACAACTAACCTCATTATACTAGTTTCAGATGTCCTCTGCAAAATGGAAAAGAGTGTCCAAGTAGATGCTATCTATACAGACTTTAGCAAAGCTTTTGATAGGGTTGATCATTTACATTTAATTGATAAGCTGTACAGTTTTGGAATTACGGGGTCGTTATTGAATTGGATCTGTTCCTACCTCCATGAACGTATACAGTTCGTCAAATACAAGGGTCTCACATCCAAAAGCGTGTTTGCATCCTCTGGAGTGCCCCACGGAAGTCATCTTGGACCACTTCTTTTTAACATTTTTATATCCGACTTATCATTTATATTACATGATATTCCTCATCTATTCTATGCTGATGACTTAAAGATATACCACTCCATCCTTACCCTTTATGACTCTGCATTCCTTCAATCTAAATTAAAGTCCCTTGAACAGTGGTGTCATCGTAATAATCTACATCTCAACGTTAGTAAATGCAAAGTGATTAGCTTTTCTCGGAAAAATGAAATTATTACTAGTCCATACCTTCTCAACAACGTTGAATTGTGCAGGGTTGATCATATCACTGACCTCGGTGTTATTTTGGACAGAAAAATGCGCTTCAACCTTCAATATGATAGGGTATTATCCTTGGCCACCAAGCAGTTCGGTTTTATTAAAAGACGTTCCAAGGAATTCAAAAATATTTGGGTTACTAAATCCTTATACGTCACTCTGGTCCGTCCCCTTTTGGAATACGCCTGCATAATCTGGAACCCTGTCTTCGGTATACACTCCGATAGACTCGAATCTGTTCAAAAGCAATTCTTACTTTTTGCCCTAAGAGACCTTTATAATCCAGCCGACTATCTAAATCTCCCTTCGTACAATTACAGGCTAAGTCTCTTAAATTTAATGACTCTTTCTGCAAGAAGAACACTCCTTTGTGCCTGTTTCACTTTTGATGTCATTAGCGGCACAGTAAATGTTGATTTTATCCGTAGAAAAATCGTCTTCAACGATCAAACGAGGCGCACTAGGCACACAACCCTTCTTAAAGAATACCAACACTATACCGTATACGGTTTCAATGAACCTATTAATAGATGCTCCCGCACTTTCAATTCACTCAGTATTCATTATTGTCCTGAAATGTCTAAATCTGTCTTCAAATTAACCTTGACTAATGCTCTCCAATCATCCTAGGATCCAACCTCCTATCCCATACCCTATTATTTTATAGCGAATTAAGTTAGTATTAAGTACTTATTGTTAAATGCCTTGTTTTGGTGAATGAATAAAATAAAAAAATAGCAATTTAAAATTTGTCATCAGGATAGCACATGTAATTTCTTTTTTGTCGATCTTACTCAATTGAGGACGTAGAACCCCCAATTTTTTGTTGTTGTTTAAGTAATATTTTAGCTTTAATATGGATAAGAGAAATCATTATCTGCGGAAGAGGGATCAAAAATTAAGGCTTGCAAGAAGTCAAGGCGGTCAAAAAGTGAAATTTCGAGAAAAAATTAATAAAAGTCGATAAGTTGATTGTGAATTCGTGTGTAATAAGTACCGTTAAGGTAAAAATAATAGAGGCGATAAAAATTGAGTACTTGTCAATCCTTATGAGAGAGTAATTTTGAGAGAAGCATCGAGCCCTCATGACTCGGTCGCAAAGATTAGGGTGAATTTTCACATTAAGGCGAGCCTACATTGTTCAAACAGTGATAAGAAATGCTCGAAAAACAATTATAAAACATAAGTAAAAAATGGAAACACAATACTTTTTGTTTTAATTAATTTAGAATTGAATAGACTAGACAGTTATAATTATGAAATTTTAGCTCTTTTAGTTTGGTTGGAAATCAGCCGAAGCTATTCATGCGAAGGGGTGTGCTAATCTTTGCCTTAAACAAATTTTCAAAATTCTTAAAATTTTCAAAATTCTCATAATTTCCAAAATTTTTAAAATGTTTGGATAATCGACGCTCTACTGTGTTTGCATAAATTTCGAAGCTTCCTTATAGTCTAAGGGCGCGTGCACTGAACATCTGTACAATGCTACGCGCAGCTTTGCTATGCTGAACGATGCTTTGCTATGCTGTGCTGTGGGGATGTCAAAAACCGGACGGTCAGTCCGAAAACCGGTACTTTCAGAACGGTTAACCCGTTTATTTTCGGTTTTTTTCACCTCTTGGTTTTAACCCGGACGGTTGTTTAGCCATCCGGTTAAAACCGAAACAAAAATTCTTTCAAAATTCCTACAATTTTCTTTCAAAATTCCTACAATTTTTTGTATTTTCTTGATTTTTCAGTCTGCAATTTCTATTACTTGTCCCCTATGAAAAATTTCGTTTTCAAATTTCAGCCTTTCAACATATTTTCGGACGCTATCCTTTTTGGCTATCCTTTTTGCTATTACTCGTAGAACCATCGCTTAGTCAAATTACTCCTTGTATCTTTGATTTGATTTTGCATACGACACGAACACCAGCAATACGAGTGTGTATGCATTTTGCCACTCAAATAATTCTAAGCAAATCAGTGAAAAGACTCGGTTAACCGGAAAACCTGTACTTTGAGTCTGGTTAAAACCGGACGGTCTAACCGGCTTTGCAAAAGAACCGAAAAAACCGAAAACCGGGTTACGGGCCGGTTTTTGACATCCCTACTGTGCTGTGCTATGTAGGCCTGTTCGGTGCTCATATTTCAGTACCCACCGGATACCGGTTTTCTCGAACACCAGGTATCACACCCAGTGCACCGGCACACGCAGGTTTTTTTTCCCAACTTCCGTTTTTTTCAATCATGAGTGGTTTTTCTTCATACACGCCTTTTTTCAGGTTTTTAGCATCTGTTCAGTACCGATTTTGTAGCACCTGTGTAGAACCGTTTTTCTCAGCACCTCTCCAGTATCATTTTTTCAGCACCTGTTCAGTGCCGTTTTTTTCAGCACCTGTTCAGAACCGGTTTTTCGTTTTCAGGTTTTTTTCGCACCTCTTCAACACAGAATGAACTGGTACTAATACTAGGTTTTTTTGAACAGAATTTCAGCACGTGTTTTTCAGGTTTTTTTATTTGTTAAAGCCACGTTTCGTTACTTATCTGTTTGAAGACTTCATTTATTTAGAAAGGTACTCCGATTTTCCGGGGGAAATATTCGTCGAATTGGCGTAGTAGCACTAGGATAATTTTAGACAGCTGGAAAATCTTGAATCTTACTTGGCGCACGGTTGTAGTTGGTTCAGCTAGCGGCTCATTGCTATAGGTGTTGACGAACCTCCCTCGGTATGCAATGGAGCTGCAGTCGGTGACGTGTCACTGCTGCCTTGCGATTGTGTTGTTCCGTGGGAATGTTCGTTTTCAATGAAAGCCGGTTTAAGGCGGTTAGTTGTGACATTCTTTACTTTTACCTTAGAGAACTTCATACGAACCTTCGCTTCGTATGGCTGCTGCAAAGGTGCCAAAATGGATTCATTTCATACGAAAACGTGACTCGTATCGTGTAAACCTCTCACTATACACGGCAACAGGTTGGTAGGATGCGCAGTTTCAATTAGTAAAATGTGGTTCATTGCTTTACGAAATCCGGTGATGAATTGCGACTCGCTGATTTGTGATGGTTGCTCCATGAAAAAATTTCCTGGTAATCGCATTGTTTGGCCATAAACCATCTCGGCTGGAGTTGCATGGATGTCCTCTTTGTGAACTGATCGAGGTTCAAGCATGACTAATGGCAAGTCTTTAAAACGCGGTGGAAACGTTCGATTATTCCATTTGATTGAGGATGAAATGTGTTTGGCTCCAATTCGATGCCTGAGCTGCTTGTATTAACTCGCTTTCAAACTGGCGTCCCTGATCAGTTGTTACTTTCAATGGTGTACCAAATCGAGATACATATCTATTGCTCGATGATGGAAATTTCCACTGTTTCGGCTCGAATATCTTTGATAGGTATCGGCTCTGGCCATCATGTGAATCTATCGATTATAGTGACTAAGTATCGGAATTCGTTCGACGGAGGTAAACCCCCTCCGATGTCGACCTTGATGTGAGACTTAGGCCCGTATTTATGAACATTCCTTAACTCAAGGAAACCTTGAGTCAAGGATGCCGAAATTCAATAAATTAAATGTAATTTCCCATACTTGTTCATAGAAATCATTTATATTCAGGAGTCGATGCATCCTTGATTTAAGGCGAAACTCAAGGAGACCTTAAGTTTTCAACAGACTTGAAATATTATATTTCAAGGAAGGTGGGTAGCTACCTTGACTTCAAGTGAGGTTGACTATAGAAAATTTTAAGGTCTCCTTGAGTTTCTCCTTAAATCAAGGATGCATAGACTCGTGAATATAAGTGATTTCTATGAAAAAGTATGGAAAATTACATTTAATTTATTGAATTTCGGCATCCTTGACTCAAGGGTCCTTGAGTTAAGGAATGTTCATAAATACGGGCCTAATGATCTGATTTTTCCGTCCTGATTGATTTGGAAGTAGAGTTTACTGGGCGAGTTGAAACGGGCAATCTATTTAATATTTGGTCAAATTTTGATTTCGTTTTATTATCTCGTCGCACTCTTGTACTTCAGCTAGAGAACCATACTCAATCGATTACCGTGAAACTGAATCGATCAGCTACCACGTTTTCTCTCCTTTTTACATGTCTGATGTTGCCTGCATTATTATGTATTGCAATTGTTGTCGCTGTAGGGCCTTTTCTGCATAGATGATTGGTTTATGGTTGGCGTAAACGATGAGTGGCCGGCCTACTATTTGGTCTTCGAAATGCTTGATTCCCTTGAAAATTGCAAACAATTATCGACGGTAGGCGCTCCATGCTCGTTGTCGTTCCGATAATTCCTTTGAGAAAATCACAATGGCTGCAATGCGCCCTCGACCATTTGATGAAGACATCCTCCAAGACATGTAAAAGAAGCTGCGACTGTAAGTATAAAGGTTTGTGTTCGTAGAGACGACTCATGGGATCATCGCTCAGCGATCGAAGTGAAACCACTGGTTTTGAGCACTATATGGGTGTATTTTCTATACAGACATATTCCTTTAGTCCATAGTCGATACTAGGAAACTAGAACCATTAAAAAAATAATTAAATACGGCTCGAAATTGGATGTAAAACTACGATCGTTGAGCGATGATCCCATGAGTCGTCTCTACGAACACAAACCTTTAGTGTTTAATTTTCCAGTGGATGTGCCAAAAGTGTCACGTTGGGGTCACCAAAATACAGTGAGGTTAAATGATAGTCCGTATAGGTTTAACACTATATAAAAACTTTATTTCTGATTTTCGATTTGTATACATGAACGTGTATGCGAATGCGACCGGAGTGCGAACCTCGACTGACTTGTGTGCGATTGCCAACGACTTTCTCGACGACGACTATGTCTCGTTCTTGATCGTGCCGCCACAGATTTAATTACGACAATCCACACCAAACCTAAATGCCGCCCCAATTTTTTTTTTGTTACGCACACGCTACAAACCGGGTTGCACTGCACTGCATGTTTCCATAAACGGTATCTTTTCGACCCATTCATAGATAGTATAAGCAACAATAAATAATTCATGCCAAATCCACATGCCATACGATTTTTATACCCTTCGCTCATATAGTGAAAGGGTATATTCACTTTGTCATGAAGTTTGTAACGCATTGAAGGAAGCATCTCCTACCATATAAAAAGTATACATATATGATCAGCACGAGATGAGTCGATTGGACGATGTCCGTCTGTTTGTCTGTTGCGACGCGTTTTACTCGGTCAATTTAAAAGCTATGAAGCTGAAATTTTGCACAAATGCTTCTTTTTCTGCAGGCAGTTTGTATGTTTGAATCGGTAAAATCGGACAATGGGGTCATGGGGCTGCCATACAAACCCAACCCCCCATTTTAGTTCTTATAAGAAACATTTTTTACACCAATTTCATAAAACCTTGAATTAATGTGTCTTTATCAAAGCATCTAAAAAGGTACAAACAAATGGAACCGTACTATGGGGCCATGCTCCCGCATCCCCCAATAAAATTTTCTGAGTAAATATTTGTATTTGCCCACTTATTCCAACCAAACCCCACAAAAATATGGTTTTGTCGACGCAACGGAACTATTGTGAAGACAGAAGGAAAAAATGAGGAGGGGGGGATTAAATACAAGTCGTAGGTAAGCCCGAAAAAAAACTTTTATCCCGAAGGAAGCGAAGGGTATGCAAATTTCGGCCGCGCCAAAAATTAGCCTCGGTCTCGTTTTTAGTACGAATATGCTACAAACCAGGTTGTACTGCAACTGCACTGCAAATTACCAGAATGGTTACCTGTTTCACCCATCCATCATTACCTACGACGAACCATTGAATATAACCTACAACATTACATAAAGATCATGACAAAACTTAAAAAAATATTCGCAAACGGTTGATAAACATCGCTGATGGGATGTACAACACTGTAAGTTCCTACAAACCAAACCGCCACCCAAAATTGTTTATTTTTCGGAACGTATTCTCTACAAATCCGACACCTATGTATGCAATTGCGCCTATCAGCATCAAACAGCGCCAAACAGCACGAAAGCAACCCATCCATTTATATGTTGCATACAACTATAACATTCCAAAATCAATATGAGCGCCATGTCACTGCGAAGCCGATCTGAACACAAATCATGCCTCTCATGTCGATCTCTCAGCGCTGGTTGACGATTTTAGCACCGGCAATGCGATTTTAGCAGCTGAAAAACCATTGAAAAGCAAGCTGTGTGAACGCCACAAGCAGGTTTAAGCGGGATCCTATTTAAATGTTAAGAATTTTTTTTTTCTTGCGATCAGCAGCTTTTCAAATAGCAACTCTTCGCTTTCAGTGTGCACGGGCGCTAAGAGCCGTAGTGCAAGTAATTCGTAAGTATTTCCTCACATTTGGAATACGTATTACGGGAAAGTACTTGATTAGAGATGCACTTAAATCATAGTCTGCCACTCAGTCTGTTATCCAAATAGGGTTTCAGACGACATTTAAGACGTAAAAAAATTTACTACGTTGCAACTATTTCCGCACTGCTCATATTTTAAATAATCGTTGTGGCTGATCCAGTGATGGCAATTTCAGTGGTCTAAAAGGGGTAGTACAGAGCCCAAAGTGGTCAAAATTGGAGTATGTTGCAACTGGTTTCTCACTGCTCGTGTTTTGCATGATGGTTGTACTTGGTTAACCGGTCATGAATAACCAAGTGGCAGAAAATTTCAGTGGTCTAAAAGGAGTGGCAGAGGTGCCCCCAATTTTTAAATTTCTAAGGAAATCAAAAATGCCTCTACCTCCATACTAATATAACTTATAGGTATAGAATGAATCTTTTTTTTTTTGTTTTGACATTCAAACAATCTCTTGTGTCAAATTTCGTGTCAAAATTCCAAAAGAGGCGCTGTCAGTGGCCATTTTTGTCTGCCACTATGTTATCCAGGGGATTATGCTCAACGATAAGACATATGAATCAAATCTGAGTGAGTGTGTAAATGTCGAGAGAAAATGTATGAAAAATTGTAAAAATTACAGTTCAATTGGCCACTGACAGCGCTTCCGAAATTCGGCAAAATAGAGTGATTCTATATCTGGAAAAAAAGAGACATTCATTCCATACCTATATGTTTTATTAATATAGAGTTAGAGGCATTTTTTATGGAGCCCTACTAATTTTCCATATAAATTTCACAATTTGGGGTCGTCTGCTTCCCCTTTTCAACCACTGAATTGTGTACTTCCCCGTAATACGTCTCGGCGATGACATGACGATGATCCGCTGATACATTACCGTCAGAACGGGCTATGTGCCTACACCGCAGGCCGAGCGACGCGACTCCATGGAGCACTATAAATAATGAGGCAAGGAAAAAGACGTATTTCAAATCTGAGAAAATAGCTGCGAATAACTTGTACTACAGTTCTAGGTCTATTTATTATCTAATAGTCTGCGACACTACCGCCACCAAGCATGGAGTGGATGAGTAGGACAAGCTACACGGAAGCTCACGGTTTTTTGAAAATATTATAAAATGATCCATTACGGCAGTTTTACTAAATGAAGAAATTTTTATTCCATGACAATTTCCTGTAACTTTACCTTATTAATTCCGTACGTTTGATTAGTAAATCCCAATACGACCAATCCCTAATGACATAGATCTTACAATCATCCAGGCACATATAAATTAAAACCACACACGTTCCTGCCAAAAGGAGCACCGAACAATCATACTTCCAGGTAGGATGCTACCGCATCTGATACGGTAGGAACGGCTCAAGGTTCGATATCACAAAATCAATTATTGTAATTGTATCTGAGCCCTGAACTTACCAGCATCAGCACCACCACCAACTCTTGTCAGGCTTAAGCTCATACACCTATCAATTTCAGCTATTTCATACGGTATAGTTCAGGCTTTCGTGCACGTTTCTTCAACACACGAGAGACCTCTGCATTTACAATATCCGTATATGGCCGTAACTATACGCATCCTATCCTGTACGAACACTACACATATCTGTCTGGTTCGATGTAGTGCAATTAATTGTAACAATATTGGTCAGATAGCACAATGGACATAAAAGGATACAAATGGTACTACACGTTGTATCTATGCTGTAGAATTGGGTTATATGGAAAGATATTTGAAACAAATAATAAATAGAAGAGGCATGTCGACAAAAAACGTGCCATCTATCTCCTGTTTCTGTATTATGGTCCTTCTAAACCAATTTATCCTGCTCGTACGTAATTTACGTCCAGAACTATTGTATAGGTAAACCAAGCAATAGCAGTATACTCTACTCATGCTGTGCTCATGTCAGAGCTTCAGGACATGTCGGACTGTTATTCATTATACGATTGTTCGATATTAGTTTTCCAGGTATTCGATTTCAATTCGATAATCGAGTTATATTGCGCTTCAACAAATTTCAGCGTAATCACTCGATTTGATCTAGTCTAGTGGATCATTATATTGTGCATTTGAAGTTCTCAGTAGTATGTAATAATTGCAAATATTTTTTAAAGTTATGTAAGCACTTGATATTAATTGAAGTTTGTAGTCATCACCCATGAAGAATTAGCTGGAATGTTGGGGCGAAATTTGTACCGTGTCAAAATATATCCCTGAATGGAATAATACGTCATAGGATGTCATATAGACCCACCCTCCGAAGTTAGGCTCTTCTAAGAAAACATTTTTATACCCTTCGCTCATAGAGTGAAAGGGTATATTAACTTTGTCATGAAGTTTGTAACGCATTTAAGGAGGCATCTCCGACCATATAAAAAGTAAACATATATGATCAGAATGACTTGGGGAGTCGATTGGGCGATGTCCGTCCGTCTGTCTCTCTGTCTGTCTGTCTGTCTGTCCGTCTGTCCGTCTGTCCGTCTGTTGCAGTGCGTTTTTCTCGGCCGCTATAAAAGCTAGGGAGCTGAAATTTTGTACACATGCTTATTATTGTTGCCGGCTGTTTGTATGTTTGAATCGCTTAAATCGGACTAGGAGGTCATGGGGCTGCCGTACAAACTTAACCCCCCCATTTAGGTTCTTCTGAGAAAAACTTTTTTATTTGTGTACCAATTTCAACCTAACTTCGCTCAAATGTGTTTCTATTGATGACACACAACGTATGTAAAAATGGATCAAATCTGACCATGGGGTCATGTGGCTGCCATACAAACTTAGCCTTCCAAATTAAGTTCTTCTAAGATAAACTTTTTTGTTTATGAACTAATCTGAACCAAACATCACAAAAATGTTCTTCTATTAATACTACAAAACATATGTAAAAATGGGTGGAATCGGACTGTGGGATCATGGGGCTGCCATACAAACCCAATAAACCAATTGGGTTCTTTTAAGAAACATCCTTTTGTACCTGTTGCAGAAAACCTTGTATTCATATATCTTTATCGAAACAACCGGAAATGCAAAAATAAAAGAAACCGTATTGTGGGACCATTCCCGTATGTTTGATTCACCCGAATTGGATCACTGGGTCATGGGGCTGCCATACAAACCTAGCCCCCCCATTTTAAGTTTTTCTAAGAACAACTTTTTTATTTGTGTACCAATTTCAACCACATTTCACACAAATGTGTTTCTAAAGATAACACAAAATATATGCTAGAAAATATCAAATCGGACCATGGGGTCATGGGGCTGCCATACAAACCAAACCCCCTATATTGGTTCTTCTAAGAAACATTTTTTACACCAATTTCACAAAACCTTGAATTAATGTGTCTTTATCAAAGCAACTAAAAAGTTCAAAACGAATGGAATCGTACTGTGGGGTCATGCTTCGGCAACCCCAATAAAATTTTCCGAGTAAATATTTTTATTTGCCCACTTATTTCAACCAAGCCCAAAACTTTTGTCTCGGAAACTCGGAAGAAAAAGAATGAGGAGGGGGGTTAAATACAAATTTCGGCCGCGCCCGAAATTAGCCTCGGCCCCGGGGGATGGCGAGCGTAGCGAGTAGGGGGCGAAGCCCCCTAGTTTCTTTACGTACCAACCAAACTTGACACAAGTGTGTTCCTAGTAAAACCACACAACATATCCATGGCGTATTGTTCCAATTTTTTCATGGAATGGATGACACTGATATGTCAATTCTTACTAACACAATTCCATTAGAAGTCTGGACTTGCTGCTTACGTCCCCGTCGTATTTCTGCGGTTGTTCAAAAAAGGACAGTTACAGATTAATGTAGTCCTGACAAATAAAACAGTGAAAGGAGAGGAAAAACGGTTTACTCGGTCGATAAGTCTTAAGACCACCTCACACGGTGATACTAAAGCCAAGACACGCGACAGTGAAAAGGCTAGGCGAATATTTTCCATATCCATAGTTGCCTGGACTTTAGCTCGCCTATACCTTAGTAACCTGAGACACACTTAAAAACATTTCTTTTTAATTCGATAAAGGTCTCCTTGACAAATGCTGAAGAGGAATCAGTCATCCGTACATCGCATCGCAACGCAATGCTACACAGCGTCTTCGGCCGTTGGTTCTGTGACCAGGGTTCTATTGAACCAACTACTACGTAGCCAGGGGAAGGGTCACCCCTCCCGAAATAATTTTAATGGGCTTTGAATTAAAAAAAAAACTTTGAACAAAGCATTTAATAATCTGGTGGCCACAAGACAAAAGGAAATATCGCATAACTGCGGGGGTGCCCCAAGGCTCAGTCCTTAGTCCCACACTTCATCTGCAGCATCTGCACCTCTGACATGCCTACTCACCCTAACTGCAATATCGCTACATACGCCGACGATACGGTCATATTTTCCCCAGGTACCGACCCAGTCGACAAAGTTAATAATCTTCAACTTAAACTGTCTCTTATTGACAACTTCTGTCGTAAATGGAAGATCAAGATAACTTATATTTTTCACCAAGCGTCGTGCTGCAACGTACTTACGAAATCCACAATTGAATGTGCTAGGCTACCCGATCTCCTGGTCAAAAAATTTAAAATACCTCGGCCTATACCTTGACTCCAAACTAACTTTTAACGCTCACATCGAAGCCATTCAATTAAATTTAGACAAGAATTGCTAATTGATAAACGCAAGAGGTTTAAGGTTAAGTACATAGATTGGGAACGGTTTTTGCCAGTCCCATGCGGCATATGTTTTCCATCTAAATTGAAACTGAAGTTTTGCTTTAGCCGCAGAGTTGTTCATATCCAGAGTAATGCTGGTGGCTCTGCATTATCGATGGAGTGTACTTTACGTCACCACAAACATCTTTAGTGTCCTAGTACAAAAACAACAAAAACTATTGTTATAGGATGGTGGATGCATCATGCCCAAATATTGTATTTGTGATATCTACCGTCCAGTTTAGTATAGTACAGATAGCTTAAAATCCAAAAAAAAGAGGAATTGTTGAATACTCTGCCAAGTACGAGTATAGGCAGTAAAAAGTTACACTAAATTGCATCATGGGTTAAGGGGGAGGGGGTGACAACGGGGTGAAAATTCAGTTTTCTGTAAATATCTGGAAAACTGTGAGTTTGACCGCAAAACGAAATTAACTATATAAAATTACCTTTGTAATGATATATAATACCATAGACATTTTATTAAAAAAATTATACTCTAGACCCAAAAGTTTTACAATGAATTTATATTTTTTGAGTTTTACACTTCGCACTGTACCTCTTGACAGAATAGACCTCTAGAGTCATCAAATTTTCTCCACATATTGCTAACAAAATTCTTATGATTTGAACTAAAAGTTCAATGGCTCCGACCATTGACACTCCCTTCACTCCTCCTACCATTTTTCAAAAAAGGCATGCCTATAGCTACTTTTTAAATTAAGACAGACAGATCAAATTTGGTGTGGTGTCTAGTCGAAGCCCCAATATGCTCCTCGCCAAAAATTATTACCATCCGATCAAAACAGAGGGTACCCCCCATACAAAGTGAACCAAAAATCTAACAAATTTCACATTTTTTCACTTTTAAATTCTATCTACAATAGAAAAAATCTATTTATCTCTTAAAACGTCTTTATAGCAGTTAATTGAAGTTATCTGAATGTATATCGAAAAGTTTCTACCAGAACGTGCCTTACAAGTAGGAAAAATGGGGTTTAGGTCGCTAGTACACGTTACTCGATATATGTATTCGCCAATTAGCGTTAGAACTAGGGATGTCAAAAACCGGCTTATAACCCGGTTTTCGTTTTTTTCGGTTTCTTGCAAAGCCGGTTAGACCGTCCGGCTTTAACCGGGTTCAAAGTGCCGGTTTACCGGTTATAGTCCAGTCATGTTAGCATTTCAAATAGAAAAAAATGGAGTATTGTTGTTTTTGAATCAGTGGGGTCCATGGAGTCTAAAACTCATTTTACTAAGAAAAAAATAATCGGAAAGGACAAAAAAGGACACTACTTAATCCTTGACGGGAGGTCGGCATGCGGGTTATCATATCAAAAGGGAAGTCGAGTGTATTTCATATCCGGTATTTTTTTCCTGTTTCAAGGACCCTCAACAGAATAAATCGCGTTTGAAAGAAAGTTTTCGTGTTTCCCGTAACTTATCATCTGTATCTTTCCAAAGACATAACTACGCCAATAATAATTCAAGTTGTCACTACCTTTTTTAAATCTATAATTGCTGAAGATTCTACCATTAAATTTACCAAGCAAAAAATTGGTTGTAAAGCTTTGAAAGAGGACATATGATTAATCCTTGATCGAACGTGGGCGGGGTGTCATATCAAAGGTGAGGTCAAGTACATTCCATATCCATCGTTTGTTACTTGTTTCAAGGACCCTTAAAGGAGAAAATCGCGCTCAAATAAAAAAATTCGTGTTTCCCGTAACTCATCATCTGTATCTTTCCAAAGCCATTCCAGGGCCGGATTAACCTGTATGTCGCCCCTGGGCAGTAGGCAAATGGCCGCCCTCCGCCAGTAGTTTAGCATGAAAGTAGTAGGAGTCGCACTCGTTAACGGACGTATCTGATATGAACATCATTTTTTTCGGTAAGTAATGTCTTTCGATTGCTTGAAAATATTTTGCTTTCCATACGGATGTACCTAACCAGCGGCCCTTGCAAAAATTATTTTAAAAAAACATTGAAGTTCGTTCAAATTGCATTCAAATGTTTTCAAATTACCTACTCAATTTCTGAGGTTCACTGTTTTCTCATTGTAACATATCGTAGTCCTTTTTCTGATGTAATATACCTAAGATCCGATTTCGTGATTTTGTAGTTTTTTTTGCTTTGTTTTCGGATAAAAAATAAATTCAACAAAAATTTCGAAAATGCAAGTTTTCAATGTTATTCAGTGAATTCATTAGGCATACGCTTCATACGCTTTGCTGATTTGTTGTCATCTTAAACGATTTTTGCCAGTGGAATTTTTCTACACGGAAAAAAATGTGACAATTTAAATCTAAAAGTTGTGAAAAATTACCGATTCACGCGATGGAAGCATGATACTTAAAAAATATAGACGATGCAGAGGATTTTGATCCCTACCGAAACCAAATCGTGCCCTCGTCACTGTTGCTTCTCATCCAATTAAAAGTGGGGAAAAACTGAATAGACATGTTATTTTTCTAGATAGCTGACGGGTTTAAAATTGTAAAAAGTGATGCATTTTTTTGCCGGATAGAGAAATAAAACTTTTCCTTATAAACCAAACAGCTCTATCTTGAAAATAGAAGCATGACTGGACCCTATCAAATAGTTTAGTCAAAACTATTTTTTTCCACGGGATTAACAGGAATATATAAAAAAGTGTGTGATTCGATTAGTTACTTAGTTGGAGGCGATTTACCCTCTCCGGAGGGAGTATTTTAGGAGGCTTGTAGTTAAATTTGGAGCTCGCCGCCAATGTAGGTTTAGAAGTTCATTGATTGTTACACCCGAAATATTCTCTAGGTTTTCAATAAAATTGACCATTAGAGAGTCATATACGGGACCATACCGTCAGGAGAGTACCTAAGCAATTACGCTCTTACCACCCGGTCCATCGGACTGTTTTGACCTTTGGCATTTTATTGACAAGATATGATTGTCAAATGGTGATTTCCTCGTTCGATGCGTGCGCTCAACCTCGGAAACCCAATCCCGGACCGCAACTCCAGCTGGTTGACTTGGGTAACAAACTTAAGCCACCTCGACTCCAACACCATGATGGGAGGATACCATACCATACTAAATATTTCTCAATAGCAGGTGTGACCGATCTTCCTTCGGCCCCTTAATGGTTAACCCTGCGACTACACATCAGCTTTATGCGATAGGTAGAGCTGCGTTTCACATCCGGATGAGGATCCTTCACCATACTAGTCAGCAATTTTTTTTAAGTATCACAACATTTGGCGCCCTGCATTAAGACGTCACCTAACTAGAATAATTTAGAAAACAATTAACATTTTTTCCTAATTTTGTCAACTGCTCCCTGAGTAAAAATCCATCTTTTCTAGAATGTAAAACCAGTAGAAAGCTTCAAAAATTTGCCGCCCCTCGAAATCTGCCACCCGGGCAGCTGCCCAGGTTGCCCATATGGGAAATCCGGCCCTGGCCATAACTACGCGAATATTTCAAGTTGCCAACCAATTTAGAGTCTATAATAACTGAAGATTCCACCACTAATTTTGCTAAGAAAAATGTTGGTCGGAAAGCTCTGAAAAACGACACAAAAGGACACTAATTAATCCACGTTTCGATCAAAGATTAATTAGTTTCTTTTATGTTCCTTATCAAAGCTTTCTGATCAAATTTTTTCTTAGCAAATTTAACGGTACTGAATCGAAAACAATCAAAATTAGCCTTAGTCAATTTTTTTCTATTTGGAGGCCTGAATTGGGGGATATTTTGACTGGACTATTAACCGAGCCTTTTCATTGATTTGCTTAGAATTTGAGTAAAAAAAATGCATACACACTCGTATTGCTGGTGTTCGTGTCGTATGTAAAATCAAATCAAAGGTAATTTAACGAAGCGATGGTTCCACTAGTAATTACAAAAAGGAGACTGTTCGAAAATATGTTTCAGGGCTGAAATTTGAAAATGAAATTGTACATAGGAGACGACGACAAGTAATAGAATTGCAGACTGAAAAATCAAAAAAATATTAAAAATTGTATGAATTTTGAAAGAATTTTTTTTCGGGTTTAACCGGATGGACAAACAACCATCCGGGTTAAAACCGGGAGGATGAAAAAAACGAAAATAACCCGGTTAATTGTTCTGAAAGTACCGGTTTTCGAACTAACCGTCCGGTTTTTGACATCCCTACTTAGAACTGGCACCACTAAGCTTCAAACCCAATTTTTTGACACTTGTAGCGTACGCTTTCGTAGAAACTTTTGAACATACGTTCAGAAGACTACAATTAACCGTGTTAATCCCGTGTTGTTCACTTTGTATTGGGGTACCCTGTATCATTCCATAACTTTGATTGATTAGTCTTGAAACCAATCTTTTATCAGCTTTGCTTCATGAATCAAGCCATAATGTCAAATATTAAAGGAGTTGCATGGAAATTGTCGATAATCTTAGGCACTGCATTAGGTAGAATATTTGTATAAGTCTGGGCGCTCTGAATACCCCTGATTTCCATAATCTCAATAGTACCATACCTACCAAGATATTCAACCCCAATGTAGCAATTGTATGGATCGGACAAATGAGTGGAAGCGCGTTAATTTCACTGACGAAAAAACTTCAATCCCCCGATCCTGTTGGATTTAGGTATACTTTCCACAATTTGAGTAAGAGGAACTAATTTTGTAGACACGTTACTCAAGAGTAAGAATTGTCGAGGTATGGAGCTGACTATCTCGGTGTGGAACTAATAAGATTGTGGATATTGTACGTATTCAGAACGCCAAGGTTTACAAAAATATCCTGCCTAAAACCTACATTTTCGATGTAACTCCTTTCCAATTTTAACAAGATAATGGCCCCATTCATGATGTAAGGCTGATAAAATATTGGTTTCAAGACTAATCCATCAACGTTGTGGAATGATCACCATACTCCCTACATCTAAATATCATCAAAAAGGTTTGGAAATAGATTATATTTCCATGTATTTAATAGATGATAAGGAAAATGAAAATGTATACCGCAAGCGATTAGAGGAGCTTGGGAAGTAATTAACTTAAATTACCGTTTAAACCTATACAATCCTATTCCAGACTAACTTCATGAGCTAAAATTAATTTAAGGAAGTTCTTCTCATTACTAGCTTCATTTTTCAGAATAAAATTGTGCTTTTGTACTGTTATTTGATGGTTTGTTTGTGAAAGTCATTAGGATAATTCCAAAAACTATCCTAATGACTTTCACATTTGTACTGTTTTTAAGAATTCTTTTTATAAAATCCTAACGGGACTCCGAATATGAGACATTATATTATTAAAAGAACATGGAGGCGACTAGAAATATTGTGACCAAGTTTCAAGAAAATACCGTTACCACTTTCAAATGGTACTATCCTATTGATTGGGAGTGTATATCAAAGCCAATGGTCGGTGTTTGATTAAATAATTTTGAGGCGTCATTTTTAACTTTATTTCATCGCTTTGTATGTCCAGAGGAAAAATTAAAGGTTTGATGCCTTTGTTCAATATTTGAACTCTTGGCTTAATTCTTTTTTTTTCTCAGCCATGTTAAACAATTTCAGAATCAAGGATTAATCAATAAATAATCGACAAAATTCTAAAGCCTACTGGCTGACTGTTTTCTGCCACTGATCAAAGCGATCGATTTTGAAGAGTTTGATTCATTTTTGCATTACTCCTATTAACAGTTTCAGATCTCAAAATAAGCAAGTCAGACAATTTTTCAGTGTTAAAAATGACAGGTATGCTCGTTTCACAAATATGCCGCCCCTAAAAATTTGCCGCCTCGGGAAAGCCGACCCTGCATAAATAGAGGCATCTGATGAGAGATGCAGCGCGCCATGTACTATTAACCCATGTTGAACCGGTGTCCGCAGTAACTTATGCCATAATTCAATGGTATATTTCTTATAAAAACTAGGGGGCTTCGCCACCTGCTCGTTACGCCCGCCAAAAAAAAACAAAGGGATTTTCGGAGGGCGGACGTACTAACAATGGTGACGAAAAAAAGTCAGACTGTGAACATGTAATTATTTATTCAGCCAATAGCCACGTTCTGTGGCTCACTTGGTTGAGTCGCACTCTATACGATGCTAGTAATCTAGAGGTACGGAGATCGAATCTCGGCGTGGTCCAAAATTTCTGTACATGTGCGGATAGGAAATATTATAGTGCTTGCAACATTACATACACCCCGAAATGATATGCAATGTAACGTTGACTCGAAATGACCTATAAGCGGCTGAGTTAACGAACTATGGCCCCACCTGGGGCTATACGGTACTGCGAAGAAGAATATAAGGTTACACGGGTCACAAACCGGCAGCAAATCAAAGCCCTATAACGGCTTAGTGTAAACATTGCAGTTCATAAAATCTGCATTAGAATCCACCTCCACTCAGCAAAGGAGCGATAAAATTGTTATATTTTTTTTTATCAAGTTATGTATTCCTATTATGTATTCATTGCCCGCTAAAGAGATATGACAAGTCAATATAATAAGTTGCAAAAAGACGCTTTACTGAGAATTAAGTAGTTGAGGGTTCAAGTCATATAGGATGATTGTGGCATGCTAAATTGGCAAGTTCCGTTCTTCTTCAGCAGTGTGGAGAAGCTGCGAGCATATCAAGCCCCTAGGTTAGCATTCCATATATCCGAGAATATTTATATTAGACTGTCTTAGTGATACCGATTCCTTGCTAGCTTGTACTTTGGAACACGCACCACCTTAGTAGTAATGCCAAATAGTAACTATGTAAGGTCGAGTGACACGGATTGGAAAAACGCTCCCGGCCGGCGGCGGGCGTAATAACTCGTCTCATTGATCAGACATATGTTTGGCATGCACTTACAAATACAAACACGCGTGACCCAGAGGGGCAGGGGATGATGGTCCATTTTGGGATGCACTCGACGGAGCTGGAAGTAATAAGGTAAAATAAAAGCCATGTCGGAGGCCTGAAAGAGAGGGTTATGAAGGAGAATACAAGATCTGAGTTCGTACCAGTTAACAGTTGTCCCAATTCCAACCGTCCAATCTTCCGAAAAACCCATAGATAAATATTGCCAGGGAGCACCTAATCGCTTTTCAATCGTCAAAAGTAGTTAAATTAACACCTTTATTATCTGAAAAAAGGAAATCCTCATGGCCCACGTAGTGTCACACCCATAACATATGAGACACATGTGGCTCATGGACGTGAACAGGAGGAACGCTTTGAGACGCAACTGTCTCATAGACAAAAAACTACTTAAAATTAGTTGAGATCACCACAATCTGTGGCTTTGATATTACATTCGACTTATACTCGTACATTAGATTAGATTAAATGAGGGCATCGACAGATTTGCAATAAGCACATTTATCTAACCGACATCTTTCGATAAATCGATTGATTTGTCCCATACTAAGGGAGGCGATGTCCTCTGTAAGAGGGAAAGTTATGCCGAAGCACTCTTCCCGTCGCATCGCCAGTCTTTCGCACTCGCAAAGTATGTGAGTGGATGTTTCGTCATCGGCCTCGCAACAGCGGCAGGTCGAGTCTGCGACTAAGCGCATAGTTCTTAAATACCCTTTCAGACGGAAGTGGCCTGTAAGGAGGCCACTTATGATTCTGACCCTGTTCCTGATGAGTTTAACTAACTCCAGAGTACGTTTCTTAGAGTAGGTTGCTACAAAAAGCTTCGACTGCCTTAGTCCTGGAAGGGCCTCCCAGTATATGGGGGGTGTCGTCTTTTCCCACTCAGTGATTTCTTTTCTGCATAGACACAGTGGTATGCCGCAGAAGGGTTCCGGGCCGCAGAAGGGGCTAGCGGAGGCTACCCTAGCGAGTTCATCCGCGAGCTCATTCCCTTCAATTCCCGAGTGTCCGGGAACCCATAGGAGTGTAAGATCATTGCGAGATCCTACAGATTGAAGTATCTCCTGACATAGCCACACTAGTTTGGAAGTAAAGGTATGTTTTGTAAGAGCTTTGATAGCCGCCTGACTGTCGGTAAAGATCGCTATCTTTCTGTTGACATATCCTTTGTTCTGACATTCTCTAGCACAAACTTCTATTGCATGTACTTCCGCCTGGAACACAGGCGCTAATTTCCCCATAGGGACTGAGTAGCTTACACCTGGACCACTGATGCCCGCTCCAGAGCCTGTGTCCATTTTGTATCCATCCGTATAAAAGCTGATAGTGTTGGGGTGAAGGGACCTGAACATATCCATCCAACATTCCCTCGCCCAGATTGCTGATTTAAAGGACGCGTTAAAGCGTAATGTCTTAACTAGGTAGTCCGAAGGTAGGCAGAGGATATTGCTACCTTGTAACCATCCTAGTTGATCATGGCTAAGAGTGACTGTCGTGCTGGAGGCCCTGAGCCTACCAACAGCCAGTGTCGCTTCAATGTGAATGTGTAGTGGAGTGAGGTCAAGAAGAACCTCCAGGGCAGCGGTGGGGCATGAAAGAATAGCTCCAGTGATAATACAGGCAAGCCTCTGGACCTTACCTAGATCCGACTTACCGGTGCTTGTTGAGGCCCTTTTCCACCACACCACCGCCCCATACTCCACTGTAGATCTAACAACTGTCTTGTAAATCTACAGAATTAAATGTGGTTTAATTCCCCAGGTCTTACCTACATAACCTCTGCAGGTCCATAGTGCCTTGATGGCCTTCTCCGTGACCGATTCCAGGTGGTCGTCCCAGAGTAATTTGCTATCAAGAGTGACTCCCAAATATTTGATTTTTTTTATTTTGGGAGTTGTACATAGTAAAACTCAGGGTTCTTGTTGTCCTGCTCCTACTGAAAGGAACCACCGTGGTCTTGGACGGGTTGACCCGTAGACCACTCTCCGTGCACCAATCCTGAACTATTCGCAGAGCGGTATGGAACACATGGGGTAGGACTTCCTCAAATTTGCCCTTAACCATGATAACCAGATCGTCTGCGTACCCTTGGGTGGAGAACCTCTCTGAGGTTAGTTTCCACAACAGTCCATCTACAACTAATCACCACAGAAGGGGGGGACAGTACCCCTCCTTGTGGGCAGCCACGAGTGGCTAAGGCGGAGAGGATGGACCCTCCGATGCTGGTATAAATGTTCCTCCATGATAGCATGCGGTGCACCCAGGTAATCAGAGTCACATCTACCCCTTTTGTTCTTAGCGCTGCACCGTACCGATGGACTCGAAGGACGTATTGTCAAAGGCCCCTTCTATATCCAGGAATGCACAAAGTGCCATCTCCTTATTTGATATGGCCACTTCGATTTCGTCCACTAGGGTATGAAGTGCAGATTCAGTCGATCTGCCTGTTTGGTAGGCGAATTATCTGGGGTGCAGCGAACTCGTCTTAAGAAGCGTTCTCCTTATGTGTGCGTCCAATATCTTCTCCATTGCTTTCATGAGGAACGAGGTTAGACTAATTGGTCGATACGATTTCGGATCGTCTGTCGACTTTTTTCCCACTTTGGGAATGAAAACCACCCTCACTGATCTCCAAGCTGTTGGGATATATCCCAAAGCATAACTACTTCTATATATATTGACTAGGAATTGGATCAACTCTTCTTGCGCCTTCTGTAATAACGCTGGAAAGATACCATCCATGCTAGGCGATTTGAAGGGATCAAGGGTCCCAATCGCCCATCTAACCTTATCATAGGTAAATATATCCCTTGCTGCCCTCCAATCGAACCGGTTGGACCTCCTGAAGGAATTACAGCAGTGTGGGAAAGCGGTCTGATTTAATCTGCATCCTGGGAGTTGAGTTTCCAGAAGCAGTATACCTGTCTCACGTGAGTTTTCAGTGATTGTGGCATTCGGCCTTATGAGTGTGCTAATCGCATTAGCCCTATTTTTCGCCAGCACCTTATGCAACCTAGCCGCTTTTGTGGTGCTGTTAACATTGTCGCAGAAGGTCATCCAGCTGCGCTGTTTCGCTTCCCTAATTGTCAGGGTGGAACAATACACGTCCCAGTCCCCTTTACGCTTGGCCCGATTAGATAATTTCCTCACGTTTTTCCGGAGGCGAGCAAGATCATTGTTCCACCACGATACACACTTCTTGTCTTTAATAATCCTAATAGGGCAATTTTCTTCGTAGGAAGATACAATTGCCTTGGTAGTGTCGTCGACTAGCCTTTCTAAGCTCAGTCACCAAGGGGCCTTCCTGTCTATGTGCTGCAGGTGCTCCATGAGTGTCTCAGAATATCCAGGCCAGTCAGTAAGCTGAGGGACCCTCCGTTCGATGGGCACAGGGTCCGATGAGACTATATTAAAACGGATGTGCATGTGGTCGGACAAAGACGGTTCGTCCGACACATGCCAGTTGCGGATGCTGTCCGTAATCGAGTTGCTACACAGAGTTATGTCAAGGACTTCCTTCCTTGCTCTGGTGACAAAAGTGGGCTGACATCCCCTATTGAGAATGTCAAGTTCTAGAGAGGTAATTATATCAAGTAAGTACTCACCCCTTTTGTTAGTGTCTGAGCTACCCCAGAGTATGTGATGGGCATTCGCGTCGCCTCCAATCAATAAGTCCATACTGTAATCTTGACAGTGAAAAGCTAGCCGCTGGAATTCCATCGCCGGAACTTCCTTGTCCCCCGCTAGGTATGCTGAAACAACCACTAGGTTATGGGTGCCCTCTCTAGCTGGGTTGATCTCGATGGCCACCATGTCACTATTTGTAAATTCTGAAAGGCAAATGTAATCAATGCGCTTGGTAGTCATAATACAAGCTCTGGGTCGGCCAGAGCGTCTGTCGTAAACCACCTCCGCATTACTTACGTTTAGTCCTTTGACGATTCCTTCGTGTTGCCACGGTTCTTGAATAAGGGCAAGGCCGAGCCCCTCGCTAGAGAACCGCGCTGATATTGTATCCGAGGCTCGAATGGCATGGTGCAGGTTGCATTGCACCACGCCAATTCCTGCGTTACGAGCTGAACTCCTCATCGGATACACCGTCTCCTGCTGTGAGGGTTACCTCAGCTTCCATTAACTCTGGAGTCAATGGCTCATCGTCTTCGGGCATCCCTACATCTGCTTGGTCGGGAACCTCGGCCATTGCGACGTTGGGCTCCTCTTCGTCCGACTTTCCCACAGTCGAAGCAGTTTCCACCTCGCCCGTGTCTGCTGCTTTATTGGCTGGCGCCCTTCCAGTTCTTGGGATAGACCCGCACCTTACCGAAACGGTAAGACACCTGGAAGCGACGCCTGGAGATGATCTCCATTGACTGCGGGTCAATTGACACAATCAGTGTCAAATTGCCGCCTTCCACAGTGGCCTTAATCACTCTCCACTCGGTGGTATGCAGCACTTCGTTTTGTCTGCGTAGGAGGGTGATGGCGTTGGCGGCGTCCGTGCTTCTTGGCAGGTGAAGCGTCGCTATAGTGGACTCGTACATACACGTCTTGTCCATAAAAAAAAAAATATGTTTCATATCGCCCAGGGTTCGCGCTTGCGAACAGTCCTTTCCAGGACTCACACGCTAGGTAGAGGAAAATGGATAACGGATTTTGATTCAGCGGGGGCCCAATTACTATAAGAAATTATGTTCTTCTTAAATATTATACTTTTGAATTTTCTTCGAAACTGACTCGAAATACACTCTGTGTACCGCATCAATGTTGGAGTATGCATACAGGGTCCTTTTATAATTAATAATTATGAGTGCAATTAATGTATAACAAAGAAAATGTGCAAATCAAAACTAAACTGAAAAACAACGTCATCATCAATGTGGCACGATAGCCCGACGTCGGGCCTTGGCCGCCTGAATCGTTGACCTCCAATTGTCGCGGTTACGTGACCTTGTCCTCCAGCTGGTGGGCGTCTTCACCTACGGAGTTCTTCCAGCGAGCTCTCGGTCGTCCACGCAACCTCACTCCGTCAATTCGTTGTGCGTTCATCACTTTCTTTGGCATGCGATTATCGTCCATCCGTTGTACATGCCCCGTCCATTGCAGACGTTGAAGCTTCACAATTTTCGATACTTCCAGCTCATCGTACAATTGATACAACTCATGGTTGTACCGGATACGCCATTGGTCTCGCTCGCGAACGGCCCCAAAAATTCGACGAAGGACCTTTCGTTCGAATCGGTCTGGCAAAATTTCGGAGGCTCGCGTGAGGGTCCATGTTTCGCAGCCATAACATAGCACGGGTCGGATGATTGTTTTGTACACGCGGAGCTTCGTTTTCCTGTGCGCAAGTTTCGAATTAATTATAGGAAGGACCGAGAAATACATATGTCTTATTGGCTAGTTGTATCCGTCGCTTAATTTCGTCGGTTTCGTTGGCCCTTTGATAAGTTACAACAGTTAGTTGAAGTTGTCTACATACTCGATATTAAGGTCCCCCACTGTGATGCTTGAATTTTCTGGCGTCCTTGTTTTCGATTGCATCATGGCCTTTGTTTTGCTTTCGTTGATATGTAGCCCAACTTCCTTTGCGGCGTTATTGAGTTTATGCAGAAGGCTTTCGATGTTATATTCCCAGCACTTTTGGAGTAGTAGCTTCACTGCGAAAAGCATATCGGTCGTTAAGCGACCAGGTCTGAAGCCGCCTTGATATTCGCCAATGATTGCAAAACAACGAGACCGAGGCTAATTTCGGGCGCGGCTGAAATTTAGATACCCTTCACTGTCCTCGGGTTAAAAGTTTTTTTCCAGCCTACCTATGACTTGAGCTTAATACCCCCCCCCCCCCCCGTTTGCGCATTCTTTTCCTTCCGTAAGTTTCGTAACCTCATACAAACAAAAAAACAAATTTGCTTCATATATGGTCCGATTCCATCTTTTCATACATATGTTTTGCGTCATCAATAGAAACACATTTGTGTGAAGTTTCGTTGATATCGGTGCACAAATAAAAAAGTGTTTCTTAAATTTGGCGGGATGGGTTTGTATGGCAGCCCCAAGACCCGCACTTGTCCGATTTTAGCGATTCAAACATACAAACTGCCTGCAACAAAAAGAAGTTTGTGCGTAAAATTGCAGCTCCATATCTTATAACATATTTTTTTCACATTTCACGTCAATATTTTCTTCTTCTTTTTCTATTCTTAAAAAACAAAAAACTTGATAAATTCATTACAAATTGTTGATTTTCAATTATTTATATAAATCTTTTTTATTTTCCAGGTAAGTCTCGAACATCATTCAATTGTATTTATTCCAACTTTAAAGTAAGTAAATAACATCACAAATTATTGAAATTCCTATTTGTCCAATTAGAAAAGGTCTAGACTTTGAATAGCACTTTCGCTCTGATACCTTCTCGGGTAGAGTGTAACGAATTGCTCCTTTTGTGAACATGTTAACCCTTTAAAGTCCGAACTCTTAATCGCTTGAATTTCCTTTTTTTTGTTCCTTAATATTAACTCTAAATATGATTCATTTAAGAATATACCAAAAAAAAATTTTTACCTCACCCCCTTCCCCCCTTTCTATGCTGTTCCCAATTGGGAACAATGGCCAGTAATGGGATATAAACAAAACAAGGTCGATTTTATTCCAGATATGTTGGACTTTATTGGTTCTTCAATGAATTTATGGAAAAGTAAATATGATTTATTTTGGAATTTAATTTATGGAAAAGTATAAATCATATTTTGGCAAAATTCATTCAAGATGAAGACGTTTGTTGCACTCCTTACACTCCAACGGTGCATATAACTTACAAAGAGCACATCTTCCGTGCGATGATTTTATCAAATAGTGGCCATCTAATTTGCGTCTAGCTGGGCTAGCATGTGCTTTAGGACGTGGCGGTGGACCTATTTTTTTATGAAACCCTTAGCAGGAACATTGTTACTTCCCGCCGGAATTTTAGGTGAGTCATTGCCGATTTCCCATGCATTTCCTTATGCACGAACCAGGCTGCTACTACTGCCATGTTGAGAGCATTAGCGAATAGATTCCACCACTACTTTTTCCATCGTAGGCATGGGCGATACGAAGATTAGAAGTCCATCTAAAATATCGACCCCACCCATTCCGTCGTTATATTTGTGAATAAGATGGGGTTGTTGTATGCCTATCTTTTTGTTCTCCTTCACAGAATATCTACATGCTGATTTCGCCATGACTTTCGATTCCTGCAAGGAACTTTACGGTTGATGCGATTGGAGAGTAAATGTCTTCCTCAGTAGTGATTCTCAGAAGGCAACTGGTGGTACTTACTGAGAAGGAGTATGCCCCAAAACGACGTCCATTCAACGCCGATCTGATCAACATGCTGAATGGCGTAGATTTTTGTTATTTCTGCTAAATGCTGCAGACAGCTTTGTGGCATAAATTAATAATATATTTCTACCGGAATTAAAGTTTTCAAGGGAAGTTAGTTTCTAAGTTTTTTACCGGCTCATTTTGTATTGGGGTTTGAAAATTAATGCTGGGAAACCAATTTAGAGGTGCAATGTCGGGTTTTTTTGCCTCGGTTTGGGCTATGATCCACTTGTGGTCAACCGTTGATGGTCACCATTTGAAGCTTTTCTTTTCTGGACACGTTTATTTTTACTGCCCGATGCCTCACTATCTTCCTAACTTTTTATTATAACGGAAACTTCACCGCAAACATCACTTGGTCTAAGATTTCTTGCTCAATGTCTTCCTCGTCAGTAACTTTGTCGTTTTCCTCAGGAGGTAATTGGCATATATCTATATTATTCAATGAACCCACGTCGCAATCATCTAAGCTCTGTAGATATTCCACTACCAAATTTACGTACTTGAACTCTCACTTATGAACACCGAATAGAGACCGACATAGCACATGCGAAAATTACATGCAATTGCAATGTAAGTCCAGTCATATTGAAAAATTGGAAACTAAATAATTTTTTTTACAAGACACTGAAGTGAGCCAATGTTCCCAATTGGGAACACGTCAATTTGAACATGTATAGCCGATAACGGTATTATTTTTTTATAAAATTGAGGTCACTACTATTATTTGGTATGTATTTATTAATAGTAAAAAATAAAATTACATTAAAATTTCAGGGTTTTGTTGCTTAATAAAAATTTGAAACTTTTTTCCCCAAACCTAAAAAAAATCCTCATTTTAAAAAAATCACCAAAAAATAACGGCAATTTTTTTATCATTTATTTATTTTTTTTCCTTTTGACCAACTTGTTAACAACCTAAAAAAAATGGAAAAGAACGAAAAAAAAAATTGCAAGTGGGTTTAAAAAAACCATGAAATTATGTTCCCAATTGGGAACATTGGGCGGTAAAGGGTTAATTAATTCCGTGTCATTTGATTTTCATGTTTATCGTTCAACAAGCACCAAAACCAAACCATCATTTAGGTATCTGACCATTCAGGCAAGACCTACTAGCAATAATTAACACCACGAGAAAAACTCATTATTGTCCTTGTTGTCGTCGTCGTCGTGACCCCGAAACTCATTCAACTGATCCCCCTTTTACAGTCCCAATTTAATTGATATTACATTTCGTAGAAAACCAACGTACACGGAGATAAAAAAAAATTATAAATTTTATTGTCTTTTGTTCGTGTCTAAGAAATGTTTATTTGTTTGTTTGCTTGGCTGTGTATTGTTATCGTCGTTCAATATAAGACCACCTCGGAGTGGAAGGAACAACAACAAAAGAAAGTATTAGCACACAGCCACCGACACAAGAAAACGAAAATCCGAACTCCTTCGTTACTCGATTCCAAAGCTCTTCTCACTCATCGTTTACGACGACGACGACGACAATAGTACCAACGAACAAGAAAATTGTGCAAGGATTTCGGCGTCCGCAATCATAGTCGCAGGGCGTTCGACATTTTCGAAAAGTTTTTGTTGTCGTCGAAAAGCAATCGTATCAAAATTTCCAGTTTGGCGCGTTCTGGTTTTTTTTTTTTTGTTCCCGTGACGATGATGTCGGCAATAGTGGCGGTGGCAATGGTCCTGTCGTCCTAGTACAACTTACGTAAGCTCTTGCTGCTGCTTTTCTCATGGCAGATTAAATTCGTCCCGTGGGAGAACGGGTAGAAGAACCGAAGAAGTGAAACAATAATCACAGTTTCTTTTCATAAGATATCCTTTTCCGATTCTCGTTCGTTCGTAATGGAAATCCAAGATGGGATGGGCTGTGCACGGCGAGAACGTTGAAAGGTTTGTATGTAGTATGGGGCAATGCGAAAATGCAAGGATGCGATCGTTGGGCGCCGCTAGTTGCTTTGGTCGGTTTTTTTGTTCATTGAATTTTCCATTAGGGACATTAGTTCGTTGCCGTTTATTCGCTCGATGGTTTTATTTGTAATTTGAAATTGAAGTGAGAGAATTGTCGACGTAGCAAGTCGAGAAATAAGAGTGTTATGTATTTTTTAATTGGCTTGGAGATGCCGACGCTAAATTTTAAGATGACACCTGAACCGGAATAGATAGCAAGCATAGTTGACGAAATTTTCTGAAGATTAGCGTTAGAAGTAGGCAAATCCTATTGAGGACTTATTTTCAGCAATATATGTTTAGGTATTGCTTTAATGCAAATTTGCCCACTTTTTGCTCATGATGTTTAGGTAATGCTGAATTTTGACTTGAATTTGTGCGTGGTTGGTAGAACCTCGCGCAATGTGCGGTGTTGAAGTATCCATTTTGAAGCAATTCCGGTAATTAAAGTCATCCAACGGATTAGTTGAGTTTTAATCATCTTGTTCCTATGGACACGGATCGAATAGCTTTTTACCTATAAAACGTATATATGCGGGACCGGACCTGGACAGGGGCAATATCAGGCAGAACCTGAGTATATTTACGAAGCCACGTCACGTATATGTCATCTACGAAACCGCTGTTTAGGGATTTCCTAAGCTTAGTACTCCGAGTGATTTCATCGGGATGAAGCTGCGAAGCCAAATGAAGATATCTTCATTCTGAGCATGCAGGCTCCATCTTCCGGATTAGCAATTCCAGCTGATGAGTACGGACGATAATTTCCTGGGCATGTCCATCCAATAGTGGAGTTTCTTCCTTTGATCTTCCTTTAGTTAGGTCTTGTGTATTTCGGTGTGCATATCGAAGACTCGTTTGGCCTGTGACTACACCTTCCGGCCTGTTACTACTGACGCTACTTTTTCAATCCGTGCCGGCCAACATCAGGCTGTTTTTCAGCAATGTGACTCGGGGCGATGCTTTGTGGAGCAAAGGAAACTGTGGAATTATAGTTTCAGAGACTCCCCACCATTAAATAAAAATGTCCTACGTTTTAGCCAGCGAAGGATCATATGATTAAGAGCTGAACATTTGCTTCGTTGCTGAATAGTTTAGTGGGACTTCAGGAGCAGTCATGATGCCTGGTTGAAAATGGTTCTGAACGGGCGGAAACCATTACCGGTTGAACTAACTAATTTTATTTCCGGGATCTCTAAGCCCGCTGGCATAGCATGAATCATAGCGGATTAACTGAAGTTCTTCTACAACTATCTTGCCACACTCTATATTGTTTGATCTGATTTTTCTCCTTTCGGGGGTCTGGCTTAATTCAACCACTATCACCTTGAGTTGAGACTTAAATCGGCGGACCTAATACTATCAGCCAATTATTATCAGTGAGACGGGCATGGTTTCCACACCTTTTAAACATTCCCAATTCGCACGACCCCGAATGTGAAGTGGTCGAACGAGTTGACTACGTCTCAATCCAACACTTCCCTGGTTCAGAACACATTGGAACCGCAATAAGCAACCAATCAATCTCGGATCCCGGCACGGGACATTCGCTAGACTTGGAAACGTGATTTGTCCGGGATCGGACATGAGACCGCACGATTGTTGGCAACGGCTTCATACGGTCGATTTGACCTGACGGCTGAGAAGGCACTTGCCCTGGACTCACGATTGCAGACGACCATCGTCTTGCCCTGACTTAATGAGACACTAGTCCTAGACTGACCGCTGTCAGCGACACTCGTCCTGGAATGGCAGCTGTAAGTTGTCCGGAGTTGGTTGATATGGCGCTCGTCCTCGTCAAAAAACGCACCACGAGATTCACTGCTCTCCCTGGACGTTCCTGATCCGCTATCGTGGAACCGAAACATGCTTACCCTCAATGCCGCTGTGGAAGGGAAAAGAAAAAGAGGATCGCCTGCGCGTGACATTTGACAGCCTAAAATACATTGCGGAAGCTAACACTCTAGAAGCTAACCCTCTAGATCTAGAAGTTTCGTAGATAAGTTTAGAAAATACGTCAAGTAATCCATGAAATCTTCAGCTACTTGTAATTAAACTCACTCAAGGTAATCGTGGCTTATTCCACTATACCATGCTTATTATTTTTATGTACATCGATTTTCTCTGATGCAGAAATTACGGTTGCTTTAAAACGATTTAGACCAATAACATTTGAATCATTGCTCTTTCTATTGTGATCTGGAGGACGAAAAGAAAAAACACGTTTTCGCAATGCTGAGTCTTAATGGGTTAAAGCTCAACAGCTTAGTAGAATTCAATGGGATGTAGCAGTCTTTTTAAATATCGCCTAAACGATAGTGACGCCGAATGGGTCGGATATCCGCGTACGCCGGGCAATGGCATAGTTCATGCGTCTAATCTTGCTTTAAGCGATCCGTGACCAGTGATGAGGAATCCTAGACTTAGATTGAAGTCTAAGCTGTGACAGCTGTGAAGTTCATCCTCTCCCCCCATAGTTATGCCTGAGTACTTGACCTGGACCGACTCGTACTTTCCCCATCCTCACAAATGGAGGGCGACTGCGGTCGAAACTGCCCTTAAGCAACATCGTCACTGTCTTAGAGGACAAAACTTCAGTTTCCATCTGGGATCTCCATTGATGGACAACGCCCATGTATGACGATCCCAGGCGCTCTAGCGCAGCACGCGAGTTACCCTCAACAATGACGAAAGTAAATCATCGGCATAGGCCCAGCACTTGCACTGCGCCGGTCGAGAGACTTAAGCTGGTCACCCATGACTATAGGTTCCAAAAGAATGGGCCTAGAATGGAGCCCTGCGAACAACCACGCGATGCGCAAAACAAGGGACTCTGTCTGAGAAGTAGCTCCTCCAAAGAGACAACTGCGGACAGACAACTGCCTCGAGCTTGCGCAGGATAGCATCCCACTGCAAGTTATCCAACCCAGGCGACTTCCTGACTCCCGCTTACAGAATAATTATATGGTAAGGCATAGCTTTTTGTTGCAATTTGAGTTGCATTTTTGAACCCTAACGTGCAGCAGGGAAAGTATAGTCCGCCGACACTTGCCTCTTTGCACGGAATTTTCCGAACCCCGCGCCAAGCATTTTAGTAGAAATTGCCATACTCGATGAGGAGGGCATATATGCGATCACGTATGCGGATACTCTATCGATAGTAATAATTTGAAATTTTTTCTTAAGCGTGATCAATCAGAGTTGGGTAGCAACTGGACCAGAAAATGGACCTTGGCATAAATCCAGGTTGCAAAAAAGAACTTATTTCTTTCATAAATTAAAAGAACAATTACTCATAATGTCACCCAGCTGGAAGGTTTTGCGAGTCCGTTTATACCCGAAGTTTAGCTGGAAGTTAAACTTAAAAAAGCGCCTGCGTAGTTGCCTTCGAGACAGTTTTCAATAGAAGATGGGGCCTTAAGCCACATTTTGTTCCTACACTAGCTCTAAACCTCATTTATATGCCCCATCCGGAAATACGGGATACTGTTCTGAAGCCCAGCGCAGCAATGTGATGCGAAGCGTGAGTTGGCTTGGCATCGCAGTTGGGTTAAATATAACCCCGCTTCTTCTATCTGTCAACCTTTTTATCAACAAACTTTCCAGACTGATATGCTTGAAATCATACGAGGGCGGTTCAAATATGATCGAGACAAATGCTCTGACACGTTTATTTATTATAGAAACAAATTACCAAAATTTACAGTTTTACTAGGTACTCCCCCTCACTAGTTACACATATTTTCCACCTCTCCGGAAGCTTTTTGATGCCGGTATCGAAAAATTCCTTGGACAACTCGGACATCCATGTGCGTACAAACTCCTCTGCCTTATCGTCGGTGTTGAATTTTTCGACCTCCGAGGGCTTCTTTCAAATGTCCAAACATATGGTAATCGCAGGGTAATAAATCCGGACTGTAGGGGGAGTGCTCCAGTACCTCCCACCCCAATTCCAATAATGTATCGAGCGTAAGACGCGCGGTATGAGGACGCGCGTAATCCTGGAGAAGTTCAACAGTTTGAGAATCCATCGCACCGTTATTTTGATATTGAAGCTGTTCGTGGATGAGAGACTCTACACTACTAATGATAGAGCCGAGTTCAGCCGAATTGTCTCGAACATTCATCCTCCGGTCATCCGAAATGAATTGTTCTACGCGGCGAATGTTGTCTGATGTGATTCTGGTTGGCGGTCGACAATCATGCGGCTCATTCTCGACGGTTTCACGGCCATCCTTGACCAGTTTGCCCCATTTAAACAGAGCAGTCCTACTCAGGCACTCACTGCCGAACGGATTGTGCAAACGCAGAAAAAATTCCGTATTCTTAACGACTTCCCTCACTAAAAAATGAATGACAATACGTTGCGCAATGGCGGTCGGCACTTGATGTTCACTAATGGTCGTAGCACAAGCGTAAAATATCCCTTCGCGATGAAATCTATGCAACTCTGTTCGTAAGAGTCCCAGCTATCATATACTCAAGCCACGACCTTCAAAACATACATGCGAGCCATCTACAGCGTTTGTCTCGATCATTTTTGAACCACCCTAGTATAAAGGCCTGCCACGCACTCAGGAACATACATAATCGGGGTTGCTCTTGAAAGCTCTCATACTCTCAGGAAGCACTCTGACTCTCTCACTCGATTACCGTAACTCCTAGTGGAGCATGATGCGTTGATGACTACCGTGTGTAGTCTTCAACGGTACAAAGACAACTGAATTCGGAGTGTGATACGGTTGTCAGCCATACCACTTCCTAGTCGCATTGTTAGTTTATTATTCTACGAACGATCACGGCCACAGAGCACGAAGGATTCTGACTAGCCAGCGTAAATATAATACCAAACTTGCAGCAGTTATTACGGGGCATTTCCGAGTCGGGGACTATGTAGTCACGGTATTTCCCACAACTTTCATTGTCGCAGTTGCGATAATCCAGATGATAAAGGAACGCTATATGTATATACGATTTGGGTAGAAGAAGGGTGGAAGCAGTCCACTACTTTTTGGGTCCATTTTCGGCCCCTTACAGTCCTCAGTGATTTCCAAGGGTCTACTGATAATTATCGACTTCTTCCTTCATCACTGAGCCCCGTGTGATGTGTAGCATGTATTTGAAGCTAAGTTCACTCATGGCCTCCACACTTATTGTGGATTGGCCTAGTATCCTCAGCCTGCTACTACCTAGTGCTGGGCAAAAGGCTGTGTGTAAGTGATCCACCATTTGGAAGTGTCTTTTACACAGGCATTTTGTTTCTGTAACCGAGGATGATATCCTTGCTCTCGGTACAACAGTAAGCAAGGTTTATAAGTCTCGCCTCATTACGCGTAAATTGGTCAGGTTTTGTGCATGCCCATAAGCCATCACTTGGTCGATTGATTCCTTCACTTGTGCAATAAATGCATCAACCAACTCAGTCTTGCCCATGAAGCCTATGTCTGCGGCATCATCACTTAGGTCGTCCAGAGCCGGCAAAAGAAATGCCTTGAAAGCATTCAGATGTGTAACATCTAGAGGACCCTCACGAGACGCGCCGGTAACAACCAGGGCCAGGATGAGATCTCCTTCGGCAACCTATGCGAAGGATTTCTTACCCAGGTTAGGCTTCATTTTCCTGCCTGCCTGACTGGTTAGGCTCTTTGACTAGAGCTCCTCCCAACGAAACAAGTTCCTCACATGGAGCTCCCTCCTTTGATGGTTGGACCTGGTCAGATGTTCCTGGGGTGACAACCCATAAACCTCTTCATTGACGTTTCCATTTCCGGAGTTGTCACCTCATGTTTCGACCCACCAGGTTGATGAACTTTAGGAACTAACCTCTCCACGCCTTTCGACCCTTCAATGTCCGTTCCTTCAGAAACTTTGCACTTCAAGGTTCAGCATACAGAGATTAACATCTCCGACCCTTGCGAGTCGTTGATGTCTATCCCCTCCAACATCGCCAAGTCAAATTCTTGAATGTCTTTAAAATTGTCCATTCTTGATATTTTTTCGAATTCAGGTTTGGGTTTCCCGTTCTCGGACCACATCTGAGGCAACCGCCAGCGTTACGCCTTCCGCTGTTCCCCTCCCCTATAGGAGTGTCGAAATAATCCGTCTGTCCTTAACTCTCTTCGGGTCGCAAAAAAAGATGACTTCGGTTCCACCCGAAAGCTCCGTAGGCTTTCACGTAACTCCATCCATGCGAATCTGCCAGGCATTCAAGGCTTGTCCCCTAGTCGAACGATCGCTACTCCGTTGACCGCGGTTCACTGGTTCCAAGAAAAGAAGTAAAGTGTTGGATCCTAAACCGTGCAGGTTTACTCTCTCTTCAGTCACCAGCTTGAACTTCGCACCCAGTCCTCGTGTCAACTATGCGGAGAGTTTAATAGGCGCCCACTGCCAAGGTAATCTTCCTGGGTGGGAACAGAGTTTTGCACAATCCATACTGATCGTGCGGCAGCATACGCCCCATGGCTCAGCCTGCGTGTAAAAATCATTCGCAGTTTCCAGCGGTTACCAAGCTTGGAGGTGCCATGTTGACTTGTGAGAGGGTGTTCATGTAGTCTACTGGTATTTCGTAGACTCTATGATACCCTCACACCATGAGCACCAAAGGAACACTAAACTTATCTTCTCTAAATGCCCTGGTCTCGCCAGATAGGGCGAACCCAGACTCAATCAATAACTTATTGATTCGGTGAAGCAAACGATGCTTGTTTTGTTTAACCGTCAGATGGCTGACTTAGGTGGTAAGAACCTATGACGTTTTCAAAGCCTTGTCATTCAATAATGGTAAAATCGAACTGCATCAGCTGTTTTGACTTCTCTAATTGAAATGTTTCGAAACAACTAAAATTTGAGTCGACAGACGATCAAAGTCAGATGTAGATGTAGATGTGTAGATGCCCGACAAGGTCCCCATGGACCTCCATGAAAAAAACAGTTTTTCTATACATTTTGGCAATTGTCAATGTTTGAGCTAAGTGAAACTTTTCGGTACAATTCCACCAAACTTCATGGCGAAATATTTACTAGAAAGGCAGACGGAAGTTCAAAATCGATTTTGTAAATTTTGAACCAATGGAATAGATTTGATTTTTTTCATCCTGTGTGTGAGAGGGAATGACCACAAAACTCATAAAAATGATAGAAATGACATATAAGCTCTGAAAGAGTGTGCTATAGGTACCGCATCCAATTCAGGTCTCTGGGGACTTTGTTGGGTTTTAACCGTTGGAAAAAATACCGAACATCTAAGGGGTAATTGAATTTATATGAGTAGGTATGCTTTGGTGTGTGGTATGGCGAACCTCGCCCAATGTTGAATAATTTTAAGTTGTCTGGCCTTTTCAAAGAGAATCCGGTTATAAAAGTCTTATCTTAGTATGGTGATCATTTCAACGTTTAACACCTTCTCCAGGGTAGCGACCAACAAACAATCGCCCCAACCGTTCAGTATTCACCAGAGGGCATCCATCGGCAGAGCTCATATAGGCACTCCCCACTCCCTATAATTATGACATTTAACTATACAACCAATATACCAACCGCAAAGCCAACGAAGCAGCCATAATCTGGGAAAGGAATTAAAAATATCTCCGGCATAGTCCTAACTTATTTAAACGACTAATTTTCTCTGCAGTGTGCGAACAGAATCGTCCCTTGAAATAATGGAACTGATTTTCAAATCTGACCGCACCAACGAGGTATAACTAATCAAAGCAGAGTTTTCTCCACGATTCTATGCGCATACATTAAAAATAAAATGGCCCCTTTTCTACGTGCCAGGCATCTAAAAAGCTAGAAATTGAATTGAAATGCTATACCTATCGGACGGCTGGCTTTAACGGTCCGCTTATAATTGCTAGGTGCGATATAATCAGTCATTCATTCATCCCTATTTGCATTCTAGGTCCATCCATATACATCTCCATTGACCGACTCCGGAATATTATTCCTTTCAGCCGCAGCTCTACGCTGAGATTTCCCAGCTGTTCAGGATCAAATCGTATAGGTAGATTTAAGAGTAAAATGTAAAGAAGCAACGAATCAAGGATATATTGGGAGTGTTGTGTGTGAAGATAATGGCACGCCGGACTATGTGTTAGAATATCCGTATGATACATACGAGTGGCTTTTGACTCCTCTGTATGTGATTCCAAAGAGCACCTCGGGCGGAAATGAAAGCAGCTCAGCTCTAGATGCGGACATTTTGTATTATGTGCGGCATTGGCACCTGCTGAATGAAGGTTAGTATGCACATACGTATACGTACAAGTACAGTGCCACTTTGCCGCGTGCAGGACGTACCGGAGAACCTAACCTTCCAAAATGAAAACACGCCGGAATGCCTTTGGACGTGCTTTGCATTCTCATTTGAAAGCATTTTGAAATTCTCTCACTATACCGGAGCAGTCATCACCATCAGAGTGTGGCTGTCAGGCGAAATTCACTGGTGCCACCTAGCCTAGGCCACCCGCCCCTCTCCCGCGTGGCTATGGCATTCACTCGTCCGTTTTGCGTCCATATTTCTCATTGAGAGGTGCAGCTCGGTACGGTATGACCGAGATGTATAGGTATACAAAACACGATGCTTTTCAACAATTCGGTAACTTCGTATTTTCTATTTTAGTTTTTGGAAGTCGCATGTTTTCTTTTCCCTATACTATAGCATACGCTCCAAGGATTCGTTTTCGGTTCGCGTTGTTGATGGCGTAGGTGGGTGCTTCCGGATTTTCACCACTTTTTGTCGTTTTTTACCATATGCCATCAGGAACGGAGTGTCGGTTCGGTACTATGTTTTCCTATTTTGCCTGCGGATTTTTGGCCGATGTTGTGTACACGTCTATTGAGTTGAAATTTTTCATGCTAAATAAAAATGAAATAGCGATGGCGTCACGTATTTCATATAAAGATATTTTCAAGTGTTGATCCATTCCATTCACAGGAGCGAGTCGTCGAATGTGACATAGCATGTAGTTCCCAGTAGTATATACTACGTAGGTACGTGTAGTGAAGCTTTCAAAACTATATGGACCTCAGCAGTCAGTACTGTTGCTATTTGTGAAGCGAGAGCTTTGAAAAAAGGATGCCGAACGGGAAATGTAAACATTTCCAGAACGAATATATATTTGGATCGAAAGTCATCAAATTCAATTAAAACCCTGAGTACCTACCATGACTCCTGTTTTTTTTTATATCACTTACTATGTTGAGGAAGCTCCAGCACACCACTGAAGGAATACGTGCACTATGTGATTACGAGTCCATATAGCTATGGAAAAACACTTTTATGCAAATTCTATGGAAAATATTTTCTTCCCAACTTGGGCCGAATTGAGATGAAAACGATAACCGAAAATTAGAAAATCAACTATGCATAAATATCAGTAAAATGTGTCTGAATAATCAAATATTATTATTACGCTTGATGCGAATGACCATTGTGTGTGCACGTCCTTATACGACTCCGGCACTCCATTATATTCATGTTTTTATCCATGAAATCACATACAACACAAAGAGTGGCCATTACTATCCAAAAGAGACGGTCCATCTTTTGCCTCATTTATTTTTACTGGATCTCATTAATATCACATCATTCCGGGCTTCTTAAGGACATGGCCCCATTGTGTCATGTCTGTATGGTATGCGATGGCTATGTATGTGCCAGTATAGCAGCAGCAGAGCAGCGAGCCCTTGGCTATGTCTATCTCACTATACCCACAACACAATACAACGAAAAGCTTAATTGATCTTATTAACCCGATATCGTCCATCTAATCTAATTCTATTTCTTTTATTCCATTCCCGCCATGGCTACGTGCTGCTGGTTGCTTGGAGTCTGATGTTATTGTTATTTCGAAAGAAAATTGAAACTACACGAGAGCCGAAAAGGAATCGTTTTGGCTTAGAGAAGCACACAGCAGAGCAGAGCACCGACATGCGAGATCTAGTCATTCGGATAAAGTGTACAAGTAAACGAAATGCCACTTTTAAAAAATAATTGCCAATTTAAGGTTTGCCCCCGATATATACGTTCTCTCTTCCAGTCTCTCTCTCTGTTCCTCTCTTTGTCTGTTATCCTATGCGAAGGGATGGCGTCCATCTCATGGTCTTGGATGTCGTTTTTTTTTCACTTTGTTTCTGTTCAGACTTTGATTGGACGAAAAAGATAAAAATTACAAGAAGAACAAGAAAAGGGCGATTCTGTCTGTCTTCATTAAATAGGAAAAAGAAAATTGCCTTGTAAGAGTTTACACAGAAGAGAAGTATCAAAAAGAGAGTTATGCTATGCGATTTTGTGGACGCATGAAAATAGATGAGGCGTTGTCAGTTCGGAGTTGTAAGATGTTTCCATAGAGAAGCGCTGGGAATTATGTTAAGTTTAAGAGGCTCTAAGTGAAATTCGCAGACTTTTATTGTTCAAAATCGCTAGGAGGTTTCGACCGTTAGTTTTGAGAAATGCAATATACAAGTCTTAATTCATTTCCAAGGCCAGGTATCAATTTACAGTTTTCAGTTCTGGTTGCGGCCAAATCGGAAATACAGTAACCAGGGGTGTCAAACTCAAAACATGGCTCGGGCCAAATATAACTGTCTTCAGGTATAAGCGGGCCGCAGGATAAAAATTCCAAAAACGGCAATATATTTTTTTTTTTCGAATTTAATAGAATAATATTGACAATAAATCAGAGTAACTAACGACCTCGGCATTATATCCCTTAGAAATGCCATCCTTTGAAAATGTTCTTCAAACAAATTAATAAACTTTAGACAATTTTTTTCGATCGATCAGTTACCATACTTTCTTAATTATTTTCCGCCAAATTTTTGATTGCTATGAGCATAACATTGTAGAACCTGTCATCCAACATTCTTGTAGTCCAAAACTACCTTGCCAGTCAAAATTGTTAGGCTGACATAAATGAACTTCGGATAGAAAGTTAGGTTTTTACTGATGTTGTGTGAAATAAATGAATAAATGTATCAGTAAAGCTTAATAGTAAAAAATATGTAATGGACTGAAGTTATTATGTTTACGAAATTCCACATCCAGATGATTTTCTCACCAAATACAAGTTTACGGTGTCATTAAAGTTTGGCTTTCATCAGTGGCGGAACAACCTCACTCGGGGCTTTTAACCTCCCGCCTACTTCTTGAGTGGGACCCCTAAGTCGTATTTTTCCAGCGATTTTAGAAAAGTTTCTGTTATTACTACTGTAGAAAATTTTGGCATCATCGAAAGATTTTTTTTTGTTGTTTTGGATAAAACAGATAACTTGATAAAAAAATGGAAAATGCAGCAATTGCTGTTACTCAGTAATCGTCATTCGGCGCCTATCAGGTGTTACGTTTTGCTGCTTTTAATCATTTTTTTGTTTTCTTTGATTTAAAAAATTTCAATTGAGAGTAATTGATTGAAACCTATTCAAACGATGGAAACATTTTACTGAAAAAGTCCATATTAGAAATGCTACATTGTCGCATTTCTAATACCCCTCCTGAAATCAAATGCTGCCTACATCCCTGGTGCTGCTGTTGTAGTTCAGAACGATTTTATTTTTTAAATTGATCAATATCGACATCAAAACAGAGTGTGTGGTCAGATGAGTTATTTCGTTGGTGGCGACTTGACTTTGCAAAGTACCGTTATGGCCATAGAAATTTCTCGGTTTTTCCAATATTCTAGGAGGAATGTTGAAAATCAGTAGCTCGCAGCCAAACACATACTTTTCTAGGCTTCCTATAAAAATAGACACTGAATCATATGCCGTTCTACGAAGTGAAGCCAATGCATTAGGAAGGGAGCAAATGAAAGTTTATTATCTCAATTGCTCCTTGAGCTTTCCAAATACATTTTCCACAAGATTTAAAACCATTGATTTTTTTAACATTTGCTGCTACTCAAAATCTTCTGCCCAGGTTGCCCATATGAGAAATCAGGACCTGTTACTATTCACTGGCTTACAATTGCTATGCTATTAAGTATCACAAAATTGGCATGTCTTCTATTTTGTTGAAGCCCTCAGATTCGTTAAATTTTTGTATAAACTACCATAGGTTCATGTTCGTCGGCCCCGACAGTTCGGTCATAGCTCCACGATACTAGTGGGTTTCATTCCGAGTGTTATACGACGTAGCCCTAAATCTCAATCCAATGTACTTCCGTTATCTAAAAGACAAGACGTGAACACGACATTTAATGCAACAGTGACAGGTAACTATAAGCCTAGTGAAAGCCAACAACTTTTTTCGGAACCGAATTTCGGGATAAAACAATTTTATAAATGAACTTAATATTTTCCTTATGCCTTCTTGCTTCCTTTTATACTTAAGTTTAACATCTCAGATTTTTTAATTTTTACGCATTTGTGCTGATACCCATTCAGTTTCTTGAACCTGGCCGCGGGCCGCACAAAACTGTCAGGAGGGCCGCATGCGGCCCGCGGGCCGCGAGTTTGACATGTCTGCAGTAAACCATATAACGCTTATAATAACTCCCAATAAATAAATTTGAAGTTCCTTCTCCCCGGCCATATAGCCGGCATATTCAGGCAAGCTCGAATATGCTCACTAATTAGCAAATTATTGATATGTATGGACTTTATTTGCTTATCGTGTCGGACAATCAGTCTCAGTGCTTTGTGCCTTTCTTCGACATTTTTGATAAATTTAGGGAAGTTGCTAGTCTTCAATAAATAAACATTAACAAATCAAATTTAAATAATGAATACATAATGGACATAAATTTAAAAGTAAATTTCCCTTAATTATAATCATTAGTTTGTAAAATATATCCATAACGTGAAACATTTTTTGAATTTCAATCACTTCGGGGGCAACGGCCCCTATGGCCCCCCATCTGGATCCGCCAGTGAGCGTGCAGAGAACCCTAAGAAATGATAAAAGCAACAACATCAACGTATTAACCGTTGAGGCAGAAGATCTACCGTTGTGGTATGGATAGTAAAGTTATAAACTACCACTAACTGGCAAATGTTCTACACATGATCATTGCATACACGATAAAAATGGGCCTCCGCCAATTACAAACGAACTACATTGTGCCGCTGGGGCATCATTCATTTCGTGGAAGTCCTTCGAAGCAACTTTGGTTCAGCTCCACAGGAAGCTGTTAGACTTCCAGAAATTGGTACATATATATTTACCACCAAGATACCATCTGCTCCACTTTCCCTCTGACTGGTTATCTGACCAAAATATAATATGTGTGAGCTTTTATGCTCGTGCTTACATATAGCAAATTTATAACTGGCGCGGTAGTTCAACATTCAATGCAGCAGAAGATATGTAAAAATAAAAATAAAATAACAGGCGCGACAATCCAGCATTGGACTAACGCCGCAGGATGTGTTAGTGACATCCTATTTCCAAGATCTTATCTGCTTTGCTTTTTGTTGAGGTTATGAGATCAGCATCACGCTCAGCAGTGTAATTTATCCCCATAAATGGGTACTCGTTTAACATCTGAGTGAGATCATTGTCCGTCACAAGCTCGTAGGTTCGAAAAACACCATGATCCACGGTGAGATTCGAACTCATGACCCTGTGCACCGAAGGTGCTCGCACTAACCGCTAGACCAGCCAGACTACAGATATGTTAATGACGTCAAATTTCCAAGATCTTGATTGCACCTCTACAAGTGTTGAGATCAACAGCACGCTCTGCAGGTTCAAATCCCCATATATGGATACTCGTTACACATGGGTCGTGAGTTCCATTAACATCACTGCATCATAAACTGAATCTACTAACGATGAGACTCAAAACCATGACCTTGTGCTCCGAAGGTGAGCGCACTAACCACTACACTAATCAAAGCAGAAATAAAAATTAAAAATTTCAGCTAAAAAACATGTGCGTGCTAAGAAAAAAACAAATTTTGAGAAAATTTGGAAATTCAAACATCTGAAAAAATAAACCGGTTGATTTCGCTTGTCAGACGAGACAACTTCTCTCGAAATCAAAACTTTGTTGTCTAAGCCGTTTCTAAGGAAAATTCAACACATCCCAAAACTTTCAAGAAATATTCATATGAACACTAAAACTCATGGATACTACGAGTCCTAGCATCTGTCATGCACAATAATTATAATGAAGTTAGAAACTTGATGCGGTCAAGCAAGGATACACGTCTGCATAGTGCATACTGCAAGAATCTCTCAGTCATATATGTAGTTTCCGGGCATCAAACTGTGAAATGTTAAATTCATTTGGATAAATTTTCCCTAAGTGAATTTGTCATTCGAGAAGAACAGATTTTGTCTAACCTATGCCGTTATACGAATGAGTTAACGGGGTAATTGAATTTCGATTTATTTCAAACGTGGTGAAATAGAACATGTAACGGAACTTTTAGTGAGGAGAATATAATTTGAAACTGATGAATTTATTGTAGGTCATAATGTATATAGGCCAGTCATTTAACGATTTTAGGTCGCAAAAAATTGCTCGGCTCTGTTGTTTTGGGATATTGTTAGGATAGATACCAGAAGTGTACCACCAAGTTGGCAACTTCGAAAAACCTGTGCTAACCCCGTAACCCTCAAAAAACCTAAACATTTTCGGACTTTTTTCATATTTTTGTATGTAATTTCGAAAAGGTGCTTCCTACAAGTAAGTCGTCCACTGCACTTTTCAAGCTAAGAAAATCTGCTTTAATTTGAGTGCAACCCCAGCTTTGTAGGTGCAAAGGATCCCAACATACAGCACTTTAAAAAATGTTTTTTTTTTTGTAAAAAAGTCCGAAATTGTATTTTAGGAGGTTTGTATGACAGCCCTATGACGTAATATTCCGATTCCATCCATTCCTAGATATGTTTCGAGGCTTTACTAGAAACACATTTGGGTGAGGTTTGGTTAAGATTGGTTCATAAAGAAAAAAGTTTTTCTTAGAAGAAGCTAATTATCAGGGGTGGGTTTGTATGACAGCTCTATGACCTAGTGTTCCGATTTCATCCGTTTCTAGATATGTTTTGAAGCTTTACTAAAAAACACATTTGGGGAAGGGTGGTTAGGATTGGTTCATAAAGAAAAAAGTTTTTCTTAGAAGAACCTAATTATCAGGGGTTGGTTTCTATGACAGCCCTATGACCTAGCGTTCCGATTTCATCCGTTCTTAGATATTTTTGGAGGCTTAACCAGGAACATACTTGGGTGAAGTTTGGTTAATATTGGTACATAAAGAAAAAAGTTTTTCTTAGAAGAACCTAATTTTCAGGGGCAGCCCTATAACCCCATGGTCTGATTCCATTCGTTCCGACATATATACAGCTAAGTAACTGGTTTATAACTTCATGTCACATGACTTACTCCGTAGAAGGCGCATTTAAGCCGATATTCAGCTCGGAACATGACTGAAATTACAATTTCGAACTTTTTTAGAAAAAAACATTTTTTAAAGTGCTGTATGTTGGGATCCTTTGCGCCTACAAAGATGGGGTTATACTCAAATTAAAGAAGATTTTCTTAGCTTTAACAGTGCAGTAGACAACTTACTTGTAGGGAGCACCTTTTAGAAATTACAAACAAAAACATGAAAAAAGTCCGAAAATTTTGAGGTTTTTTTAGGGTCACGGGGTTAGCACAGGTTTTTCGAAGTTGCAAACTTTGTGGTACACTTCTGGTATCTATGCTATCAATGTTCCAAAAAAAAACGTAGCCGAGCAATTTTCTGCGACCTAACGCCTTATATTTCGGTTTATTTACTGGCCTAATATGCATGTAGGTATTATCATATTCCTACTGCTCGATTTCATTTGGTGCAAGTTGAAAAATGTAAAACGAATGAATCGAGTAGGCTTAAGGATATGATAATAGAAATGTAATGATATGACGTAGTGTAATGCAGCTCTTATAGAGCTGATTTTTCATCGATGTTATTTGTGTTGCAGAGTAAAGTAAAACACACTTGGCTCTGTGACAATCAAAAAGGAAGTGAGACTTTATTGAAGCGTGATAAATGACAATACAATAATGTACTAAAGCAATGTGCAACGTTGTACTAGAATTGTTGATTACGTTATACATAGTATATAATCTCAACATCCGCACTTAATCAAAAATTCATAAAAAATGTATAATTCAATTCAATAATTCCAATGCGTAATTTTAGGAAACAAAATAATTAATTCAACAATTTTCCAAAAATCTAATTGAATCTCAAAAATATTATATCTACCTTTAATTTAGGAGACCCATGCCAGTCGAACATAAATTATGTTTTTCGACCGACACAGCTTTGGTGAGGTTGTCCGCAATCATGTCGTTGGTCGATATTGATAGTAGCTTGATATACCCATTGTTGATCATCTCTCGAATAAAGTGATATCTGATATCAATGTGCTTCGTCCTGACATGGTAGCCTTCAGTATCGCTTAAACTCAAGGCGCTCCGGTTGTCGCAATAAACAGAAATAGCCTCCATTTTCGATGACCATAGATCTTCTTCAAATTGTTTGATCCATGAAGCCTCCTGACATGTTGCTGAAATAGCCATGTATTCGGCCTCGGTGCTAGAAAGAGCTACTGTCGATTGCCTTTTACTCGCCCAAGTAATAGCGCCGTTTTGCATCTTAAAGATATATCCCGTGCAGGATCGACGATCGTCGGGGTTGGACGCCCAGTCAGCATCCGAATATCCAATAACTTTCGAGTTGCCATCCTTCGAAAACGTTAATTTGTAGTCCAGGGTTCCTTTCAAATATCGAAAAATTCTTTTGACCGCATTCCAATGAGCCTGGCCCGGATTCTTATTAAATTTGCTGGCGTTGTTAACGGCGAACGCTATATCCGGTCTTGTGCCTTGTGATAAATAGAGTAGACACCCAACTGCCTCCTGATAAGGAATACCTTCCATTGCACTAAGTTCATGTGGCGTCGTCGGTGACATGCTTTTAGTCAATTTTTGATTCAGATCGATGGGGGTCTTCACAGCATTACATTCGCTCATATGAAATTTCGATAGTATTTCGCTGATGTATTTACTTTGGTCAAGCGTGATCGTACCTTTTCCTTTATTTCTGATAATACGGAGCCCAATGCAATTCTTCGCCGGTCCAAGACATTTCATTTGAAAAGATTGGCATAAGTCTTTCTTCAAATTGTCTTTCCAATCATCCCTATTGTAGAAGATTAAAATGTCGTCCACATACACCGCGAGGAACAGCATGTCGTTTCCATCTAACTTAGAATATATGCATGGGTCCAATTTCGATTTCTTGAAACCTGATCGTATTAAAACGTCGTTCAGCTTTATGTTCCACTGTCTGCTTGCTTGCTTCAACCCGTATATTGCTTTTCTGAGCAAACAAACTCGCCCTGAACCATCGTCGAATTGTTCAGGTTGATCCATGTAGATCTCTTCACGAACATCTCCATGGAGAAATGCGGTAACAGCATCCATTTGCTCAATCTCCAAGTCATACTTTGCTGCTATTGCTATAAGATAACGCAAGGACGCATATCGAACGACTGGCGAATAGGTTTCCTCGTAGTCGATGCCAGGCTTCTGGCTACATCCCTTCGCCACTAATCGTGCCTTAAAACGAGTGCATCCACTTTCATTGTTGTGTTTTCGTTTAAACACCCATTTGCATTTGATTGACTTCCGATCATGTGGTTTTTCAACCAACTTCCAAGTTTTATTTGCAATTAACGAGTTGAACTCGTCTTCCATAGCATTCTGCCATTGCTTCCTATTAGGTCCTTGCAGGGCATCCGTAACAGTATCGGGATCAAAGCCTTCGCAAAGCAAGCCATTGGTATTAGATACAGTGAAATTCGAAGTAGGGTATGAAACGGCGGGTAAATTTGCAATTCTCGAAGATCTTCTAACCTCCTCAAAAGATTGAACGGTCTGATCTGGTACATAGTCCGAATCGTTAATATCATCAACAGCTGATTCATTGTTTTCATCGGAAAATGAATGATCAGTATGTATCTCGGGTTTTATAACTTCAGAATCTGTCCGCACTGAATCAACACTCAAATCATCGAAAATAACAGATTTGTTATCTGAGAGAGTGCTTTCTAGGAAAATCACGTCCCGGCTTTTGATCACCTTCTTCGTAGTCGGATTTAACAATCGATACCCTTTTGTGCTTTCACAATACCCAACAAATAGATATTTTTCAGACTTTGCGTCCAATTTCCTCCGCTGTTCTTTAGGGACCAACACCATCGCACCACAACCAAATATTTTAATGTGAGCTAAATTTGGCTTCTTACCTGTCCAGACCTCCTCTGGGCAGCGGCTATTCAAAACATCCGTTGCTGACCTGTTCTTGATATATACTGCCGTGTTCATCGCCTCAGCCCAATAACTTTTGTCCAGATTCGCTTGAAACAACAAACATTTCGCCTTTTCGACAATCGTGCGGTTGGTGCGTTCAGCCAAACCGTTCTGCTCGGGGGTATACGGATTTGTCGTCTGGTGAATAATTCCCTGCAAGTCGAAATATTTTGTAAATTTGTCGTTGCAAAACTCACCACCATTGTCTGATCGGACAACTTTGATCTTAGCTCCGGTTTGGTTTTGTGCTAATTTCGCAAATTTCAGGAAACATCCATTAACATCTTGCTTAGACTTCAAAAAGTAAATGAAGGTCTTCCGACTATAATCGTCCGTAAACATCAAAGCGTATTTAGATCCTCCAATTGAAATTGTATCCATCGGCCCGCACAGATCCGTGTGTATTAATTCTAATATCGAGTTAGCTCTGGTGCCATTACATGGAAACGGTCGACGGCTATGTTTCGCTTTCACGCAGGTGACACAAACTTCATCCTTGAATGTATCGACCGAAAATTCAACACCATCCACTGCACCATTTCGCATCTTTAGCAAATCGCGTGAATTAAGATGCGCTAGACGTTGATGCCATACCTCCATAGTGCTGTTCGTTTTAGCTAACATACTTTGGACATGTACATGATCCAATTTATAGAGTCCTTCAACGAGCTTTGCAGATGCGCATAAATGATTATTGCTGTCGTGTATATTACAACCGGTCGATGTGAATTGTACCGAATTCCCCTTGTTTACGATCTCACTCACAGACAGTAAATTTGTTGTGAGGTTAGGCACACACAGAACATTTTTAATTTGCACTGTCTGGATTCCATTGTCAGCCGTGACATGTAAATCAATATGTCCACTCGACGAGACCGCCATTTTCGTATTGTTGGCCACTGTTATATCGCGTATACTAGTCGGAACCTTTTGCACAAACCAGTCGTCTCGCATTGTCATATGACAGGTAGCGCCGGAATCGATGTACCAGTCACTGCTATTACGTTTAAGTGACAGAAATGTAGCGCTAAACGCAGGCGCAGACTTTGAAGAACATTCCACACTTCGAGTCTTATTTGGACATTTGTTCAGCTTATGCCCCTTCTGTTTGCATCCATAACACCGCAACTGATGATTTGCATTACGTTTAGGCTTAAACTTCGTCGATCCTTTCCCGATAAACGCATTTTCGGAATTTTTCGGCCGAACTTCTTGCAACAATTTCGTTTTGATCGCGTCACCCGTGATATCTTGTCCTGAGTTCTCTATAGCCATGATCATGGGCCTGTATTCGTCGGATAGCCCCGCTAATAGAAATGCCCCGATCCACTCATCGCTGATATCCATGCCAATGCTGTTGAGCTTAAATGCAGTTGTGACAATTTGATTAACGAAATCCTCCATTGACTGGCATTCTTCAAGCTTCGTATTAATCAATGTACGTAGAAGCGCGACTTTCCTTGTAAGTCCAGAGTCATCGAAAGTGGTTTTCAGTGTATCCCAAATCGCTTTAGCGCTTTTCGCCTCTTGGATGTGCACGTAGTTCATTTTATCAATCGATAGGATTAACGATGTTCTCGCTTTAGAACATTTCGCTGCGTCCGTCTCAACTCCTTCTATGCATTTAAGAAGTCCTTCGTGCTCCAAAAAGATCTTCATTGAAAACGCCCACGTATTGTAGTTGTCGCGACCTTGTAGTTTTTCGATGGATGAAAGTAAGTTGTGCGACATGTTCACTGCGTGGCACAATAAGCTCTTTAGTCGAAAATCGAAAACAAATTCCGTCGCCGTATAAATTGATACGATTTCGCGATTACTAAACAAACGTTTAAACCGTCAACTACTTTACGATTCGCGAATAATTTATCGATTTCTGGGGCTCTGGGCCCATAACCTGTTGCAGAGTAAAGTAAAACACACTTGGCTCTGTGACAATCAAAAAGGAAGTGAGACTTTATTGAAGCGTGATAAATGACAATACAATAATGTACTAAAGCAATGTGCAACGTTGTACTAGAATTGTTGATTACGTTATACATAGTATATAATCTCAACAATTTGTCCCCAGCAACGAATTCGTCCTTTTGCTATAATCCCCTGTCTTAAGAGAAGCGATTTGAACACTGTCTGAATGCATTACATATATGGAACGCATCATAAGTGGGTTTTGATTCTGATTTGTCGCATAGTTTGAAAATCCCTCTTTTAGCATCATGCAAACATAACGCTCTATTTCAGCCCATTCACTCAAAATTGCGTTTAATGCGGAACTTCTGAGCCACTAAAACGCAAAACCAAAAATCGTCGCTTTACTACATCAACAGGATTTTCATATTTAGCCGAATCGAATCAACGCGTACAATACACTAATCATCCTTCATACGAATTTGACACAAAATATTTCCACTCCTGTCGCGTTGTCTTCCTCTTTTTCTAATTAATGTTCGATGAATTTCACCAATTTTTGGCGGTTCGGCACGTATCAACCAACGATACGATACGATTTGAGTGCACAGTAAGCAAATGACGGCTATGACCCGGTTAGCCTGATTGTCCTTTGACATGCAATATCTCTCGCTCGAACAAGAGAAATAATTTTCCGAGCACAACTTTTCATCAGGTTCTGGTGGTGCAGGGTTTTGCGTGCTACCAACAACACAACGACGATGTCATGAAATATTGTCAGTGAAAGCACGTAAATGGTAAACAATGACAGCGGTAAGTGCGCGGCATGCTATCGAATATATCCACCATATAAGTATGGCAGATGAGCATTGATTATATTTATATGGCCACATAGTTTCGTTGTGGTAAATTATGCATTCATATCTGATGAGTACTAGAGTGCACTGTGGTATGTTGTGTATGTGGTGTGTTGGGATCCTTTTTGTATGGGTCAGACGAAATATTCACGTACCTACATGCTAAAATTAATATGGACAACGACAGCATGAGGATAGTCATGTTTCACTCTGCTAACAAAACTGTAATGGAAAAATCGCGTATGTGGCTTTTTTGGTGTTGGTGCGCTGTGCAATGGCACACACCACACATTGCTCCAATCAATTCAGAGTTTGAATAGGTGTGTAAAGTTGTCTGATGAGGGAGCGATGTCATTCAATACCACATACTTTAGACGAGGATAATGCAAGTTGGTGGATTCTAATGTAAAATTTGTTGTAAACTGTCTAACATACGTAACATTATCCAACTCACCGTTAACTTAGATGTACCTTAATGAAGCACATGGAATACCGTAAAATCAATTCTCATGTTTCATAAAAATTTAATCAAAGGAACGAAACTCTCTCTCAGCCAGTATCCGGGCAGGGTCGGATTTAGCCTCTATGGCACCCCGGAACGGTAGACAAATTGCTGCTCTCCGCCACTGAATAAGCGTACTTTCTTAACCTTCGGGCGGGCGCAATGTATCTGACAGATTAAGTGACCAATTTTTGTTGCGGCAATGAAAAGAGAGCGAACTGAAACTCACAGTAGCTTAATCTTTATCGATCAACTACCCAAAGCAGTTTCTATCTACCATATGCCTGAGGGGTGGGAGGAGATGAAATAATCTCTCAGATGAATTGTGCCCGATTGTGTCATTTTTTCCTTTTCTATGAAAATTTCCACATGTTATACTCTCCACATTTCGTAATAACATTGTGTTGACTTTTAGGCTCACCAAATCGTTCAATAGTGTGTTTTTAGTAAAATACGCGCACATTTTACAAGCGGTCGGGTTGTTTTTTATTCGTTTCTAAAATTTCGTAGAACTTTTTCCAAAAGAAAGTGCAACAATAAATAAGAGTCTAAAATATACAGAAACTTAGTTTCATCCTTTTTCTGCACTTAATCTGTCAGATGCATTTCGCCCACCGGAAGGTTAATGATGGCAGGGGTGTAAGTTTTTTTCCCGGGTAGGCGAGTGACAGCTGTCGGATTTGGATTTTCGGAGTTGGATTTTGCCGCGAAAAAAAGGTAGCGCGGTTCTTCGAGAAGTGATTTGTTGCTGACCGCGTAATAAAACAAAATCGTTAACCAACGAATAAGAATATCACAAATTATAGCAGTCTCTGGTCAGCGCACCTTTGTTGAAAACCATGATGGGCAATAAGAACGTTAGTGTTCCCTAAGCCCATTCGAGGGTGGATGATGGATTGACGGAGGCATGTGCACCGTCCCTGAACAACGATTTTATGGGTGCTGCCCACATTATGCACAGCCGCCGGAGCGGCAAATGGATGGGCATATGAACAAATTTTATTGGCCGGGATCCGCAAGAGCTGCGTTTTCTTTTCTATGCATTTCTCTTTGCCATAGGCTGATGGCAGCTAGAGCAGTATGAGAAGACTTTCCTCCCCATTATTTATTCCCGCGGCTCTTTAAAACTTTCGGTCACTGCAATGGCCTTCCAGTGGTCGACGAATTGCAAGGGGATGCTATTTGTCAACCGAGGTGGGTGCCAATGGCCCGAACTTGGCCTTCGTATGGCATGTACCCTGAGGAAGTGCACTAAAAAGGGGGTTCCGCATGCCTCTCGGCGTGTACCTTCTATGGCGTAGTACGGAGGCTCCCCAGCCAGCCACAAGGGACGGTGGAGCACCCATACCTGTTAGGAAGATGGTTTGCAGAACCGCGCCCTTTGTACACCACGGAAAGCCGCCTTTTGCGATCCCGTCGGTTGACAGTCCAATTGAAGCGTGAGAAAAGCCTGCCCTTCTGCTCTCGTCGTCACCAGCCTTTCTATTTATGAATCTCCCTCTTTTGTTTGTATTCGCTTTCCCAAGGCATGCGATTTCTCTTTTTTAAGTAGAGGACAGGGGGCAATGAGCAGCACACACTCAGCCCACTACTTAGCTCTGAGCTACAGCAAGCGCATGCCGCTGCTGCACTCGTTGAGGAGCCCTTTCGTTAGCCTAACCTGCACGGTTATAGAGCCAATGGTTCCGTTCCCTGGAACATCTCCGGATGTCCAACGTCCTCCATTACAGCAGCATCCAGACTTAAGGATGGGCAATAGAAGTGACAAATCTGGTTGACGCCTGCAAACTTCATGGACTCCTTTGGAACTTGGCTAAAAGAAACGATTATCCCGCAAGGCAATTCTTTTCACAAAACCACATAAGCGTGTTGGCGAGCCTAACTCTTATCATCCCATCTGTCTACTCGGCACAACGGGTAACGAACGAATTAATACCTGCGGTTACCCTTAAGCTGGCTATGCTGAAAGAACAACATAGCGGTCATAGTTGTCGAAAGGTATCCAAAGTTGGTTAAAATGTACGCGAGTGAAGCGATCACAACTATCAACCTTTGGCTGGAAACATTGGATCAGAGGTCGCTAGAAAATGAACTAATCCTAATTACTCGTAGTAAGCGTAGAAAAAGTGTTCTCTCAAAAGCAAAGTGGGAGAGTATGTGATAACGTCTAAGCAAGCTGTTAAGTACTTGGGGTTATGACTGACGCGAGACTAAGCTTGAAGAGCACTTGAAGCATGTAGGTGATGAGGCAGTGACCGCCTCACCGAACATAGTGGTCCTAGAACAATTTGTAGCCTGTTCTAGGACGACTATGATTGGCGTTATTCTTACTAGATACGTGGCGGTCACTGCCTCATCACCTACATGCTTCAAGTGTTCTTCAAAGCTATTTTCGAGGGTTTTACATCCATTATCTATGCCTCGTCTGTTTGGACTGCGGTTCACCTGTAATGCAAACCCCTTAAACGCGGAGTATTTTAGGTGTCCTTGGATAGTGTGCTGTGCATACTGAACCACATCAGATGAAGGCGCCGTTATGTAACCGGAAAGGCTTTGTAGATCCTCGTAGATAAGATCAGTAGGCTGTACAGCGGTCGTCGGCGCCTAACATCGGAGGCGCACATGGGGCGAAGAAGCATGGAAAAGCTTACGTCTATAAGAAGGTGGTAGGTCATATGGCTTGTAGCCTTTATTGGTCGATCGACACCTAGCCTCATCCCAGACATTGCAATGTTGGTTTAGGCCGATAACACGGGGATGTGAATTTCTGTAAACTGCGAAACTGGAAGAAGTAATATACCTTGATAGCATATTAACCCTTATGCTGCGATCAGACAGAAGACAGCTGATATTCAGTTAGCACAGCAAAAAGTGCAGTTCACATGGAGCTGCAGCCAGAAGTCTAGCTGGGTTGATACCTGATTAGCTAGCACTGACCACGGCGATAATGAAAGGTGATCCTGCAGGTTGTAGATTAGATTAAATTTCTGGGGGGGGGGGGGGGGGGGCGTCAGCCCAAAGGAGGATTTGCAGCACTGAAGCCAGTGTGCTTGTTGTACTATCGCCATAGTCATCTGTGGGTGACGATCAGCCTTTTGAGTTGTGAGGGTGGGTTTTTCAGCAGCCGCTTCGACATGCTTTTGCCAGTAGAGTTTACTCTAAGATTACCCCGAGATATTTGACTTGATTCCCAATCGGTAGTTGGGTATATGCAAATTATCGGACCCCTGATTTCAGCCAGATTTCTGTTTCTGGAGAAGGGTATGATGAGCGCCATGGATGGGTTTACTCGGAGCCCGTTCCCATCACGAGTCGTATTTCCTACCAACGTATTTCTCAGAGCTCTTTCAATTGCATCGAAGGCAGTATTGTCGAATGCCCCTTCAATATCCAAGAAAGCAGCAAGCGGTATTTTTGGCTTCAAATATCCTTTCAGTCTCTCTTGCAAGGCTATGGAGCGAGGATTCTGGGGATTTACCTGGTTGATAAGCGAACTGCCTTTTGTGTAGCGGGTTACTAATCAGCGTGGTCTGATGTGCTCATCAATGATTTTTTTCCATTGATTTGAGCGTGAATGAAGTAAGACTGATTGGTGTGTAAGACTTGAGATCGTCCTTGGGCCGGTTTATTTTAAGAATGAAGACTACTTTCGCAAATCTCCATGAGCGCGGGATGTAGCCCAGCGCAAAGCTTCTTCTTCTCCTCAGTACCTTATAGCCCCATATGCCGCCATGTTGCGTTAACCCAGCCGTTTATAGGCAATTTTGCGTCAACTTTACATTGCATATGTTTAATAGGCTCGAGCCTATAGCCAATTTTTTTGTTAACGAGCTTTTCTACAGTTTGAAGAATTAGCTCTGTGCAGACTGCCCTCATTTGAAGGCGAGTACTTCGTATTTGGCATGCCGGATAGTTGGTGTTAAGGAGCTCGATAGCTCTTGAGTCCACACCAGGATACTCCTTTGTTATCCTTCGTCCCTCTGAGGAGCAGTTTTTCTTGAAAGAGATCACTATGACTCCGGTAACGTTGGAGACCAAGCTATCCAGACTTAACCAGCTGGAGGCAGTTCGGTCGATGGTGGATAACCTCTCTCGTAAAGAGATTTCGTAGTTGTCCCACTCGGTCAGCTTTGGTATTCGCCTTTCTTGCAAACCTGGTGCGGTCTGACATTGATGTTTCGTCAGATACATGCCAGTTTCTTACCAAGTTATCAGCACGAAGGTTGCCAAAGGTTAGATCGAGTACTTCCCGCCTGGCTCTAGTGAATAAAGTAGTTTTGTTGCTTATATTGAATATGCTAAAGTTTAAGGTAGAATACATCTAATAAGTACTTACCGCTTGTGTTGATGACTGTGCTTCTCCCGACCGTGTGATGTGCATTAGCATCACATCCGACGAGTACAATCGCTTTGCTTTTCTCGCAAAAGTCCGCCAGCCTTTTGAGTTGAGAGGCTGGTACCCCCCCCCCCCCCCCCCCATCACCAGGGAAGTAGGCTGACACCACAACGAGGTTGGTTTTGGCGTCATCATTTAGTGTGAAGCAGACTACAGTCTGATCACTGTTGCTGAACTCTAAAAGATAAATAAAGTTTATGCTGTTTCTAAGAAGTATACAATCTCGAGGTCTGCTCGAAGTGGTATCATATACAAATCAGGACTTACCTTGAGTGCTTTTATTTCTCCACGTATTTGCCAGGGCTCCTGGATTCCTCCCTGACGAACTTGGTCACTAACGTATCCGAGGCTGCGATGGCGTGATGCAGGTTAGCTTGTAACACGCCCAGGGGTACGTTAGTCGTTGGGTGTCATAGATGTCGTCCACGGGCTCGATGCGCTCTTGTTGCTTGCTCGGATCCCCTAACTCGGTATCCATTATGGATAACGGTTTCCGAGAGAGGGGATTGGGCATCATCGTCCTCTGTGCTTTCGAGATCGTCATCGTTTGCTGACTCAATCTCCTGCTCGGTGTGGGCAGTAAGGTTGGATCCGCTATCCTGCTGAGCTCTCAGCAGCAACTAGGGATTTCCCATTCTTTGGGTGGAGGTGACTCTGCTGAATTTAAAGTTGAGGCTAAATTCAGCTTTTGTGATTGTCCCGAAAGAGATCGGGTCAATAAGCGTGGCTGAGATGCCTTCGCCCTCGCGTGTTTCGCGGAGCATCCTCCCTTACTCGATGTGGAGCCCATCATTCGGGTTCTCCAGATATTTGAGCGCGTTCTGCGCATTGCACTTCGTGGTGTGCGGGAAGAAAACGTGCATAATTTGATTTAGCGGAATTTCACTGCCCAACACTGCCTTGAGTGATCCTCCCGGCCATGGAGCCACTCCACTGTGGCTCCATTCTCGCATTCAAACAAGATATCGCCTGGTCTGAATCTGATTCCGGCGAATTTCGGCTTCACCTGCCTCGCACTCTGAGGCAGAACTTCCGCCAACAGTAAATTCTGTACTGTTGCCTTTTGCTCTGACGTGAGCAGCTCCGTCGTATTGGTGTTGGAGGCCACTTTGGCGTAGGAAACCTTCAGTTTTCCTTTGCCTCCAAAGGGGACAGAAAAATAGTTTTTTTAGGCCGTGTCTGTCATTGCCTTGGTTGTGATGGTTGCGCGTCTTTCCTCTCGCCTTCTTCGAGGCCGCCTACAATCTTTATGTCGCTACATTGGTCTTGGCCCACTCTTTGCCTCTTAGGCCGCGCTCAGACTAAAGGCGTATTGGGCGACAGGTTTTACGCTACGTTCCAATACGCCTTTAGTCTGAGCGCGGCCTAAGTGTCTACCGTAAGGGCAGGTAAGACCTCGTCCGCGGATACAAGCGTTGTATTGGGCGACAGGTTTTACGCTACGCTCCAATACGCCTTTAGTCTGAGCGCGGTCTAAGTGGCTAGCGTAAGGGCACCTTGCTGTGTGTTTTGGTTGTTTTTGTTTTGTTTGTTGCTGTTCATGTTGATCCCACGAGTAGCTGGGGAAAAAATGGTCCACCGAAGCAGTGCCCCGCTCTACTCCGGTAAGGTTTTAGCTAGCCTTGGATATAAACCCCGTATCCCAGGAGCCCTGTTAATGATGATCATTTACGCCCTGATCACCTTCCTCCGATGGACACGGGTCGCCTGATTAAGCCATATTTAACACCATGGACGTTATCAGAAACAGATTACAGATCCTGAGAACGTCAGGTGTATACAGTGATTTTGAGAGCTCGACTCGCCGACTCATAATGCGCATAAATACATATTTACTTGCATAGCGAGTCTTGTCTGAAAAATGGTCCCGCAATCACCGGCCCCCCACAGTTTGGCCGTTACCGGAGTAAAGTTTCTAGCGGCCACCGCGAAGATGTCCTGTGAGCACCTCCCGTGATGGTGGCACCTTCAACCTGTCATCTCACGAACTGCAGTTCGTGACTTAACCAGCTGGAGGCAGTTCGGTCGATGGTGGATAACCTCTCTCGTAAAGAGATTTCGTAGTTGTCCCACTCGGTCAGCTTTGGTATTCGCCTTTCTTGCAAACCTGGTGCGGTCTGACATTGATGTTTCGTCAGATACATGCCAGTTTCTTACCAAGTTATCAGCACGAAGGTTGCCAAAGGTTAGATCGAGTACTTCCCGCCTGGCTCTAGTGAATAAAGTAGTTTTGTTGCTTATATTGAATATGCTAAAGTTTAAGGTAGAATACATCTAATAAGTACTTACCGCTTGTGTTGATGACTGTGCTTCTCCCGACCGTGTGATGTGCATTAGCATCACATCCGACGAGTACAATCGCTTTGCTTTTCTCGCAAAAGTCCGCCAGCCTTTTGAGTTGAGAGGCTGGTACCCCCCCCCCCCCCCCCCCATCACCAGGGAAGTAGGCTGACACCACAACGAGGTTGGTTTTGGCGTCATCATTTAGTGTGAAGCAGACTACAGTCTGATCACTGTTGCTGAACTCTAAAAGATAAATAAAGTTTATGCTGTTTCTAAGAAGTATACAATCTCGAGGTCTGCTCGAAGTGGTATCATATACAAATCAGGACTTACCTTGAGTGCTTTTATTTCTCCACGTATTTGCCAGGGCTCCTGGATTCCTCCCTGACGAACTTGGTCACTAACGTATCCGAGGCTGCGATGGCGTGATGCAGGTTAGCTTGTAACACGCCCAGGGGTACGTTAGTCGTTGGGTGTCATAGATGTCGTCCACGGGCTCGATGCGCTCTTGTTGCTTGCTCGGATCCCCTAACTCGGTATCCATTATGGATAACGGTTTCCGAGAGAGGGGATTGGGCATCATCGTCCTCTGTGCTTTCGAGATCGTCATCGTTTGCTGACTCAATCTCCTGCTCGGTGTGGGCAGTAAGGTTGGATCCGCTATCCTGCTGAGCTCTCAGCAGCAACTAGGGATTTCCCATTCTTTGGGTGGAGGTGACTCTGCTGAATTTAAAGTTGAGGCTAAATTCAGCTTTTGTGATTGTCCCGAAAGAGATCGGGTCAATAAGCGTGGCTGAGATGCCTTCGCCCTCGCGTGTTTCGCGGAGCATCCTCCCTTACTCGATGTGGAGCCCATCATTCGGGTTCTCCAGATATTTGAGCGCGTTCTGCGCATTGCACTTCGTGGTGTGCGGGAAGAAAACGTGCATAATTTGATTTAGCGGAATTTCACTGCCCAACACTGCCTTGAGTGATCCTCCCGGCCATGGAGCCACTCCACTGTGGCTCCATTCTCGCATTCAAACAAGATATCGCCTGGTCTGAATCTGATTCCGGCGAATTTCGGCTTCACCTGCCTCGCACTCTGAGGCAGAACTTCCGCCAACAGTAAATTCTGTACTGTTGCCTTTTGCTCTGACGTGAGCAGCTCCGTCGTATTGGTGTTGGAGGCCACTTTGGCGTAGGAAACCTTCAGTTTTCCTTTGCCTCCAAAGGGGACAGAAAAATAGTTTTTTTAGGCCGTGTCTGTCATTGCCTTGGTTGTGATGGTTGCGCGTCTTTCCTCTCGCCTTCTTCGAGGCCGCCTACAATCTTTATGTCGCTACATTGGTCTTGGCCCACTCTTTGCCTCTTAGGCCGCGCTCAGACTAAAGGCGTATTGGGCGACAGGTTTTACGCTACGTTCCAATACGCCTTTAGTCTGAGCGCGGCCTAAGTGTCTACCGTAAGGGCAGGTAAGACCTCGTCCGCGGATACAAGCGTTGTATTGGGCGACAGGTTTTACGCTACGCTCCAATACGCCTTTAGTCTGAGCGCGGTCTAAGTGGCTAGCGTAAGGGCACCTTGCTGTGTGTTTTGGTTGTTTTTGTTTTGTTTGTTGCTGTTCATGTTGATCCCACGAGTAGCTGGGGAAAAAATGGTCCACCGAAGCAGTGCCCCGCTCTACTCCGGTAAGGTTTTAGCTAGCCTTGGATATAAACCCCGTATCCCAGGAGCCCTGTTAATGATGATCATTTACGCCCTGATCACCTTCCTCCGATGGACACGGGTCGCCTGATTAAGCCATATTTAACACCATGGACGTTATCAGAAACAGATTACAGATCCTGAGAACGTCAGGTGTATACAGTGATTTTGAGAGCTCGACTCGCCGACTCATAATGCGCATAAATACATATTTACTTGCATAGCGAGTCTTGTCTGAAAAATGGTCCCGCAATCACCGGCCCCCCACAGTTTGGCCGTTACCGGAGTAAAGTTTCTAGCGGCCACCGCGAAGATGTCCTGTGAGCACCTCCCGTGATGGTGGCACCTTCAACCTGTCATCTCACGAACTGCAGTTTGTAACGATTACGAAAGATGCGTTTAGATTTTGCCGGTAAAAATCTCTACGACACGGTATGCAACCCAATCCTTATAAGAAAAAAAAAACTCCCCAATCTTCGGCAAGGTTACAGTTGTGATTTAGCTTTAGATGCAGGTTCACCTTTAATCGCCTGAAAAACGTCCGGAAACTTTTTCTTTCACTTTACTTAATGAAGATCGAGGTATTCAATATCCATTCAGAATAAGATATTCATGGATATAATTTTACACTGAGAATATCTTTCACTGACATTTTCAAAATTTCAAACATCATAATGCGCGTTTTGCCTTATCCCAAATAAAACAGGACGCGCACTTTTAATTTGAACATATAAATCGTATTCATCTGCACCCGTTGAATAGTACCTACTTGAGTAAATTCACAAGTATTCGACGTGAACTACTGCGGGACTTCAAATTAATTTAATTTTTCTTTAGTAAAACAAAAGAGAGAAAAATCTTACATCTTGTATTCACCATTCTCTCGGCTTTGCGGCTAACATGTACACGAAACACTTAAAACCTTCGTCCCTATAGACGACGAAAATTCCAAGAAGTGTTCCTGGCAGTTGCTAAAGTGTTATACATTTCACCTAAATCATAAGTATCCTCATCAAATCCAGAAGTCATCGTCCCCATCACGCGCGGGAACCATCAACACATCAACACCCATCATCATCGTCATCATCATGGGCTCATAGCATCAGCTCAGCATCTTCAGTAGCGCAATAGGTTTTCTCTGACTCCACTTTCTCTCTATAGTGTAATAGAGCATTGAAAGCAATTAAAGCAATTTCCCCAAGAATGTATGTTTGTTATGGAAAAGTCGATCCTCTCCCCGTTCGCTCGTTCGTCCATGGAGGATGCTCGTTAAGATTGTCAGAGATCGTGACTTGATAGAAGAAAAGCTGAAATTTTCGCAGAAGGTCGAGTGATTATATCATGAGTAGAGTGAGAGTAGTGTACACGGAGCGAAATAGCAAAAGGTGTGTGAATAGTACGTACTCGTCCAAACGCTAACCCGAACCAGAACCAACCAACTAACCGACACCACGATGATGACTCTTCCTGATGCGAGTGCTGACTAACATATGTGTCATCAACAAACCACTCATCCATCGTCGTCCTAGTGTATGACGAGTTTCTTTGGTAGTGGCAATTTGTATAGTGTGTACCTATACGCTCCCGTTTTCACGTTACAAACACAAATCCTTGACGAGGATGGGCTTGGATATATATAAGTTGAAGTTTTAGCGTGCCAAAACCTCTCTTCCGTGCACATATTACTCATAGTTGGCAAAGGATCACAGAGATACTATATAATTGAGACTTCACCTATATAAATGCTTTAGGACGAGGTCTCTTTGTGTTTCGTTTGATCTATATACACGCTTGGCCCCATTTTACCTTTAGATTCTCGCGTAATTTAAACACTTTACAGTTCGCGAGCGCGGGACTTTTCAAAACTAGGTCGCACCGCTGTATTTTTAAAAGAAGCATTTTTTTTCTCTAAAATAAATACTCGAATTGATGCGAAGAAAACACTTCACAAACTATTCATCCTATACAAAAACCGAGTAAAACCGAAAGAAATAAGAAAAACTTATTTTGAGTCACCAGACGGTGAATAAATTTTATGTTCTTGAATAGTGAGGAAAAGTGCTTTTGAAATGAAAATCGTTCAAGGACAATACTATCGACTAGTATTCCAACCTGGAACAGGTGTGTTTTCAATATTATTATAAAAATGTCAAGATGTTTGGCTTTTGAAAAAGCGGTGCAATCAAAAGAGGTTTATACATAATACAGTTGTGGCTTCTAGGTATATTTGCTGTAAAATTCGCGAACAATCCTAAGTTTTTCTGCTCCAGTTTATGATGTGATTCACGGTCTAGCACAAAATATTGAAAAGAAATGGGAAAATGTGATGTTTATGGAAGCTGAATGCTTAAGAATATCCATAGAACCCCATTCTACGCATTCGTTCGCATTCAAACTCCTAAGAAAAAAAAGGCTCAACCAAGGTAGTTGCAGCACAAGATGGTTCAGCTACGAACCTTAGCCCTTGGAACAAGGTAGAGCGAAAAAGCAAGTTCAATAGGAAAACCTACGCAGAGAAACTGAGGTCAAGACCAGACGCACTCTGCACGTTTCCACTCGAAGCGAAACAGATCCCTGGACCAGGGGTCCCCTGCCGCCAAGAAAATTAACATCGCCGCAGGTCTGGCTACCCATGCCTCTAAGGCAAACAAGTCATGTGTCAGCTCTGGCAGCAAATCGGGGAAGTCCTACAGCGAGGTGGCCAGGAATCACCTACAGGTTGCACTGGTGGACAGGTGTTCTTCCAGTGGGAAGATCGGGATCGATGCGACTTTTGGGTCCAGCTCAAGTCGAAGCTATCAGAGATGAACGTGGAATACGTCATCAACAACGAGGACGGGCCGTTGCCCTCCTTCGATTCATCTACGATAATTAGTGGCTTCCGGGTGATAACTTGCGATGATGAGTTTTCCAAAGACTTCATCGGTGCCTGTATCACTAAGATTAGCGACAATTGGGAAGGTTCGAAGACCGAACTTATCCCGACCAATAAGGTACCGAAGGGGCCAAGGGCTCGCATATGGCTACCCATTATGCAGATGGAGGGGCCAAAGCTCCTCCTAGCCCTGTCACTTCGAAACCCGAACGTGCCGATGGACGACTAGGTGGTTGGGTGGTGCTTAAAGCATAAATGATGAGTGCCTGCCAGAACTTAAAGCGGCAAACTTCAAATTATGATTTGGCATACGTAATGCCAAGATAAAGGTGTTTCGGTCAAACTCCAGTAAAAATGAGGATCCGGTTAACGGAGCCGAGCTCTTGCAGGAGGATATGAGCATCGAAGCAGCTGAGACCTATGACAACAATGAAGGTAGTGCAGATTAATCTCCAGCTTGCTAAGCTTACCTCGGAAAATCTGGAACATCGGATTTGTTCAGGAGCCTTGGATTCACGATGTATCTATAAAGAGTCTCGTGGATAAGCAATACAATTTAGTCTACAATATTACCAACCTAGACCAAGACAAGCCAAGAATCTGCATTTAAGCCATGAAATGCAAGACAAGGCCAGCAACACCGGAAGAGCTGGAGCAGCTGATATCTTCCACAACAGCAATTCAACCCTACTGATAGGATGCGACGCTAACGCACCAGTAGTACTGAAAAAAATGAAAGAGGTGAGTCGCTTTTGAAGTTCATCCTAAATACTAACCTTACAGTGTGCAATACCGAACACCATCCAACCTTCGTTTTTCCGATTTCGGATAATTACGCGGGATGGGAAGAGGTCCAGGATCTTACGCTCCTGTCGGACAACGATAAATTTAAGGTGAAGAATTCTCGGACCACAACTGTATACCCTTGAACATAAATGCCTCCAGTGAGATGCCGCAACCTTACAGAAACTCTACGGCGACAAACTGCATGAAGTTCAGGCAGATTTGTAGAGCAAACCTATCAACTGCGCCAAATCCCTCTTTCAGCTCCATGGAGGAGATGGAAGAGGAGGTAAAGTCATTGAAAAAACCCATGGGAGTAGCATTCAAGGGTTTGTGTCCAGTGAAAAGGAGTAACAAAGTTCTCTCTGCATAGTAAGAAGAAAGTTCTCTCTCACATACTACCGATTATGCTTCAGAAAACGCAGGATGTGGTAGTTCCACGGCTACTGATACTTTTCAGAAACCTTCTGCTACTCAACCACGTCGCCCAGTCGTGGCGACGGGTTCGAGTTGTTTTTACACCGAGATCATGAGACCGCGAAGGATTTCAGGACGATTAGTTTATCTTTCTTCGTACTCAAAACTTTAGAGCGCTTAGAAGACTTACACATCCGACAAAGTTTTGAGAACTTAGCACTTTCAAAGTCACAGCACGCATACGTGAAGTCCACATAAACGGTTCTCCACGAGGTGGTCCATATCATCGAATACAACCTTGAATACATAAACAATACACGTTATCCGCTTTCCTCGACATAGAGGCCATTCAATAATGTTCGCATTGAAGCGATTCATAAGGTTCTTTCAGACTTAGGAGTTGAGTCAGGGATTGGGTCGTGGATAGTGACACTACTAACGACCAGAGTAATCCATGGTGACTTAGGGTGGTGTCATCTCTCGACTACTGGGGCTAGTAGTAATTAACAAAATCATAGCTAGCCTTGACAGGGAGAGGACTAAGCTAGACTAAGGGCGTCACTGAGGTTGAAGCTAACATTGAGGAGTTAGAGGAGACGGTAGTTGATATAATTTCACAACTTGATATAAGATTAGAAAGTAATGACATTGATATTATCAAGCGAATAGGCAAAATCTACCCCGACCGAAAGTTTCCACGACCGATTGTGCTGAAGTTAACTACTGAACGCAAAAAGATACAAATTCTTAAAAGGAAGACTCTGCTTAAGAATACTGCGAAATACTCGAAAGTGTATCTTGATAATGATTACACAAAGCAGCAAATCATGGAGCGCGCGGAACAACGTAAACAACGGCGCGACGACGAACGAATAACTAACAAGCGAAACAGATCAACCGATACTATTGATGAAACGACTAAGCGAGCTCGATCGACTGATTCTCTTGTGCCCCTGTCAAATTACCCCGGATGCTCTTCGACCAACCCAGAATAGCAGCGACAAAAAACTAAGTCAATAATAAATAACAATGAATTAAATTTGAATTATGAACTTAATATTTTAATGTGGAATGTAAACGGACAAAATAATCTAAATAAACTCAGCAGTGAACAATTAAACCAAATATATAGTAATGATATTGTATGTCTTGTTGAAACCTGGCATACCAAACCCATGAACAGTGAAACAGTGTCAGACAAATTTATAATTATAGAATCGCTGGCGCAAAAAGACAAAAGTAAAGGCAGACCTAAAGGTGGTATTGTGATTTTGGTTAATAAACAATTAAAAGAACTAAGCATAAATTATAAAAACATTTGTGATAAATGGATAATCATGACATTAATAACAAACCATGAAGAAATAACGCTGGGATGCTTCTATCTCTCACCATCGCTAAATGACAAAATAATACTAGAAATGCTGGAAGACGAACTGACGCCTGTTATAGAAAATAGCAAAAACATAATATTGCTTGGTGATTTTAACTCAAGAGTGGGTAAATTTGACTGGGACCCCGAGGAAATAACATGGACCAACGTAAGGCTTGCGCGTCAAAGAATTGCGAAGGATAAAACGACAAATACGAGAGGCAATCGTTTATCAAATCTGTTCCTGTCATTTGGCCTCACTCTTATAAATGGGCGAACCTCTGGAGACAATGAAGGCGAGTACACCTGCGTCAAATCTAACGGAAGCAGCACGATTGACTTGGTCTGGACTGGACCAGATTTAACTGAAAACATCTTGGATTTTAAGGTAACTGATTCCTTTCATGTTTCTGACCACCTTCCATGCATTATTAAAATCCAGTGTGCAACAAGAAACAGTCGTATTTTAGAACAATCACCACGTTCCTACAAGAAACTCCGCTGGAACAGTGATTTAACAAGCGCTTACAAAGTGCAACTTGAATGGGTCCCGGAAAATATATCGTGGATAGATCTCTCAAACGAAATCCATAAGGCTGCAGACGCTCTGAACATGTCGAAAACCATTGTTGTGAACAGCAATTATCGACCGAAAAACACCTGGTTCACTAAAGAATGTAGCGACATGAAAATCAAGGTGAGAAAAACATACAGACAATTACAAAATTGTTACAATTCTGAAAACCTTAAAGCTTATCAAATCAGCAGAAACAAATATAATGAAATAATTAGGACAGCCAAAGTTAGTAATGATCAGCGAATTATACAAAATTTAAACAACACCAAATCAAGTGCTGCTTTTTGGACTGAAATCAAAAAATTAAAAGGAAATTTCCATAGAGAGACAAACATCAAAGCCGAAACATGGACACATTACCTTAAATCAATATATGTACCCAATAATACAGAAATTGTAATATTACCCAACGTTATTATTGAAGACTTGGATAAAGATTTTACAACTGAAGAGGTAATCAAAGCTATAAATCGATTAGGAAATAGAAAAGCTCCTGGCCCGGATGGAATCCCAAATGAATTTCTGAAAAACCTCCCTGAAAACGTAATTAATGCCATAACCAATTTTATGAATGGAACTAAGAACACCAATGACACCAACATTCCTGCGCATGCATACTTGAATATGGTACACAAAAAAGGAGATATTACGGATCCATGAACATGAACATCTTTTACCTGAGAATCAAAGTGGATTCAGAAAATCTCGTTGCTGCATGGATAACATTTTCGTAATGCGAACGTTAATCGACAAACAAAATGGCATTAACAAAATCCCCCTATATGCATTGTTTATTGATTTCAAGGGTGCTTTCGATGGGATCGAACACAATCTATTATGGCAGCATTTATTGTCCAATGGAATCAGTACCTTGATCATCGAACTTATCCGAAAAATTTATTCCGCTGCTTCAGTTGCTGTTAAAATGGGACATGATGAATACTCATCCATCATCAAAGTGTCGAAAGGAGTACTACAAGGCGATCCTCTAAGCGCGCTACTTTTTAATATATATATATAAATGACATGGAGACATATTTACGAAGGCTTGGTTTCAGAGGTGTCAACATCTTAAAAGGCACAGACATAATGATGCTAGCATATGCCGATGATGTCGTAGTATTCGCGAACTCTGCTACTGACCTACAAGATAAAATCAATGCACTGGAGACATACTGCGATGACAAGAAGCTGGTACTGAACGTAAGTAAAACGAAAATTCTTATCTTTGAAAAGTGGATAAATACTAGAAGACATAAACAATTCTCTTACAAAGAACAACCAATAGAGATAGTTTCTGAATTTAAATACCTTGGCAGTACATTATACAGAACAGGAACATGGACCAAAGATATAATGCAAAGAATCAAATCAACGTCAGGCGCCTTAGTCAATCTCAACAATGTGTACACCAACAACAAGCTAGGATGGGATGCGCAAATTAAGTTGTTTGAATCTAGCATTGAAACAATCGCGTTATACGGGGCTGAAATCTGGGGATTGACTGGAGCCCAGAAGCTTGAGAAGATCCAGCAAAATTTCTTTAAGCGTTTACTGTACTTGCCAATAAACACAGCAGCGCATGTCGTGCGAAAGGAATGTGGGCGAGAACATATCAGAGTACAAGTCGTGACCAAAACATTGAAATGGCTGAACAAAGTTTCGAATATGTCAATGGAACGATATCCAAGAATATGTCTGCAGTATCAGAAACTTCAAATAGACCATGGTATACATTCAAATTGGCTTGGTGGCATCAAAAATGAATTAGCGAAGGAGCTAACCGACTTCCCGCAGCTGATCAGTTCGTGTGACGAAGTAAGTAGCATCAGGAATATCCGAACAATCTACGCAGCGAAATCGACAAGCAGTGATGCAATCAGAACTAGCTCTAGTAGGTCATCATGTTGGTATCAATATATAGCCGAATCGAGAATGGAGCCCGCTTGGTATCTTCGGCAACCTATACCTGCATATCAACGCCGCTGCATGGCACAACTTCGAACGTGCAATAAATATAGCCAACGACTCTACGTTTCTGGGGACAGTCACAAATTTCACATTAAGGACAACTGTATGATGTGTAACATCCAAGAACGTGATACGATTGAACACTTCCTGTTGAGATGTCCAATTAACAAATCACTGCGGCGACACTATCTGGGAGACATCAACTCACTCCATCAATTAATTGAAATGCTGAATTCAAGAGACCGTCAAATAATTAAAAAAATGTACCTTTTCCTTGTAGAATCTCTTAAATTGAGAAGTTTTTGTTTAAATGAGTAACATTGTCTAAAACTTAATATAATTACTGAATTTTTCCGTTTTCATTTTCTTATCGTTTAACACTACATACATTTGAATAACTTTGCTTTACTTAAGAATGAACATATATGTATAACCAGAACTCCTGTAATAAGGCAATATGCCTTCCAAAGTATATGAAATAAAAAATAAAAATAACTAAGCTAGTCGCTTATCCGGATGATGTAGCGATTGTAATACCAGGAATGTGTCTCTCCGTGATCAGTAGATCATGGAAAGAGCTTTTGGTTTGGTCAGCAAATGGGCCACAAGCTGTGGCCTGGGCGTAAACACAGGGAAGACAAAACTACCCTACTACTACTACAAAAACCAAAATGCCCCCTTTCTTGCTCCCAAAATTAAATGGATATCAGCTGCAATTATCTCCCAGCTCAAAGTATTTGGGCGTTCTTCGGGACTCAAAGCTAAACTGAAAGCATGCGAACATGCCCGAGGGAACGCGACGTTGTAACAGATTTCAAAGTGCCCAAACTTAGCTTTGGGAAGAGCTTTGATGCCAAATTCCCAACTAGAGCTGAGTGTAAAGAGAGTGAATTGGTCAAGGATTTTTACATCACATTTTTGACCGATGGGTTCAAGACGGATTTTGGCGTGGGTGCCGAAATCTTCTGCGGATCACTAAATATCTTCGAATATTACCGTCTTCCTGATCATGCCAGCATTTTTCAAGCCGAAATGTTTGCAATCATGAAGGCTTGTCGTGCTCTCAGGAACATACAAAACAAAACCAGTGTATAGCAATCGGTTAAGACTACCTCGAAGGTTGTTGAAGTATAGGAGCAAGCCAGCCTTGGCACAAGACAAAGAATTACCCTACTCTGGGGACCCGGACACAGGAACATAGAGGGTAACGAGATGGCTGACGAACTAACCAAAATGGGTGTCACTCTTGACAGCTCTCATGGGGAACGTGTTTGCATCCCGATAGCAGCTAATTCCAAATGGAAAATCTGTAAGCTTGCGTTTATATCAAGGAAGATGTGGCCCTCGTTCGAATGAAAAAGAACGTCTGAGATTCTGACTAAACCCCGTAAAGAAATCGCCCAACTTACTGCTGTTATCAGGGGGCACTGGCCAATGGGGCTCCACGCTGCCAGGCTGGGTATCCCCTAAAACGCGCGGAAATATAGATAAGAGAAAAACCCTGAATCACTTTTTGTGTGAATGCCCGGGTCTTGCCATAATCTGGTATAGGGCTTTTCTGGGAATTTTGGAAGATGCTTCAAATGTGAAATTAGGGAAGCTGCTGGCACAAATAACACTGGCTGCTTCAAGGCACCTCTCCACTCCCAAATTCATCACCCAAACTTCATCATATGCAGTAGTTCTACTGCGCGGAGTTTGTGGTTTCAAAACGACGCTTTATCGGCTAATTGGGCTTTTGGCTAGCCTCTGCCTAAACCACCACTTTTACCAACCAACCGACCAGACGCAATGGGCGTATCTCAGCCAAAAGAGATGACTTATGCGGAAATTCTGAGAAGAGTGAAATCTGAGCCAGAGCTCAAAGAAATGGGGGATAATGTATCCCGTATTCGTCCCACGAGAAACGGGGAACTATTGTTCCGATTAAACACACGTGGAAATAACCTGGTGGTAGAATATAAATCCATCATAACCAAATTGTTGGGAGTAAACCTAGCGGGCGTGAAAACTTTCCGTCAGGAGACGAGGCTAAAGGTCCTCGATCTCGACGAAGTGACATCAAAGGCGGAAATCTGTGCGGCGTTTCGAGAACGGGGTCGAGCTCCAGGTTGAAGCGGCGAAGTCACTGAGGAAGCCATACGTTGGCAAACAGATCGCAGTGATCAACATTCGAGCGACTGAGGCCACTAAATTCTGGACGGGGGCAAACGGGAACGGGGCAAACTGGGGCAAAAATGTGTTTTGAATGTGTGAAATAAGAACACAAAGTGACGTCCTGCGATAGCGATCCTAATTGTATATTATGTCAAAAAGCTGAGAAGGAGAATCGGAACCATCAAACGAGAGGAGTAAGGTGTCCTCTGTATCGGAAAGCGCTAAAACAAATCGCCAAATGAGGTTCTTGCAGCAGAATCTGAATCATTGCCAAGCATCACTGAATATTCTGCTGCAAACGGTGAATGTGAAAGCTATCGATATCGTAATTATATGTGATCAATATAAGAACTTCGGGGGGATCAATTTGGGTCACAGATAAGGATGACCACGTTGCGTTGCCATCTGGACGTGTGGTGACTGCCCCTTCCAGCACAGCATGTCCGGTAAACTAAGAGGAGTTATAAGAGCAAAGGTCAACGACATACACATTTACGGCTGCTACGCTCCACCACGACATCGACTTCGAAGAATTTCTGGTCGAACTGGTGCACGAAGCAAGTACGAAAAGCCCTGTTGCAATTGCGGGGGGGGGGACTTCAACGCGAGGGCCACAGAATGGGGTAGCCGGGAGACAAATAGACGAGGGAAGGTACATCTTGACGCGTTTTCTCAACTGGATGCTGTTCTAATGAACTCAGGGGATAATAGTACTTTTAGGAGGGGAAATGCACATTTGTCAGCAGTTCATTGGGTTCGCTTACGGAGTGGCAGTGGTCAGTGAGCTCTTCTCTCAGCTATTAGGTATTTGATAGATTCCAGACTGAACTTTGGAGAGCATTTGAAGTCTATATGTGAAAAAGTGGAGGTCGGCACTGTGGCTTTAGCAAGGATTATGCCGTATATTGGCGACCCAGGATCAAGCAGGAGATTGTTGCTCGTCAAGTTTGTTACATTCATACTAACGTATACTTCACTGGTTTGGGCTGTTTCACGAACGCCTGGCTGGAACGCCCTGACTTTGAGCTCAGTTTATCGTAGGTTTGCATTGAGAGTGTGCTGCGTACCGGACAACTTCGCACGAAGCGGCTTACGTTGCTAGAATGATCCCAATAGGAAATCCGGTTGAGGACACAAGCCGATTGGACGGCGGTCAACCTAATAAAACCCAGGCGAACTTGGAAAGGCGAACAAGGTTTGAAAGACAGTAAAGCATGAGACAAACTGCGATGGGACGAAACTGTAACCTGTTGTAGATTGTCTCACTCTCTCGTCCCTAATATGCAAAATGGGCTAAACGCCATCACGGAGAAGTGAACCGCTTTTTACCTCAATTCTTAACGGATCATGGCGCAGAAGACGCAAGGCACTTATTTTTGAGTGTTCAAGGTTTAGCGTACGACGCGCGTAACCGAATGTGGAATTTGGGAAAACGTTAAGCCCACAGAATTTGGTGAACCATATGCTGGAATTGGGAGGCAGTGAGTGAATTTGTATTAAGCGTCCATAAGAAACCTCGAAAAGAAGAAGTTAAACGCAAGTCAACAACACGAGATGATGGCCGAAGCCGCCGCCCCTGCGAAGTAATACCGATAGGTGTTCCACAGGGAGCAAGGCGGTTTTAGCCGGTAGAAATCCGGCATAACTGCATTAGCAGTATCTTCCAAAAATTTCCCTACCTCGTTAAAAAAAAAGTGTCCTGGCATTGTCCTGTGCGTATTGCACAAAAACAAAGCTCAAATTCTCTTTCGACGTCACCAACTGACTGTACCGAGGTTCAAATATATATACATATATTAAAAGTTTAAAATGCCTTTACTCCATATTCAATATCGTACCATAAGGTAGATCCATTCCTTTAAAATATTTCGTTCACCTTCACCGACCATCGATTGCATTTTCCAGTTCATGCCCACAAATTACAAATCTCATCCAGCCGCACAAACATTTCAAAAATTGACATACCACAATTTTCCAAGATGTTCACGAACAAAATTTTGACATGCCAACTAACCCGAAATGAATTATCCTTTGGCTAATTGCAATTGCCGTGCCGCGCCGCGCCAAACTTTTCCAACAACATCATGTTCTCTTCGACGAACATACAAATTCGCCAATAAACCATTTCTGGCCATCCGGCCATATCTTGAACAATCAAAATTCTCATAAATTTTTCCAACATTTGAGCGCGCGTTAAATTTATAGTGGAGCCAATAAACTTTTCCCTAGTACTACACTCTCAGCTCGGCTTGGTTTTCTCGCTCCTTCTCTCTCCGGCATTTGCCCGATGTTCGGCTAACAGTTTGATACTAAATTTTCTCGACTTTCTTGGCAAACTTAGGAAATCGTATATTTTCCATCAGCGCCGGGCCACTTTACCGAGTTCACCCAAAAATACAGCAAAACGAGTACGGAGTATACGTCAACGACGACAACGAGAAAGGGAAAAAGTCCGAATTGAAGCTACTTGAAAACGCAAAAAAGCTTGAAAAAAGGCTCCCTTCGGAAAAAAATGAAGGAAGAAACGATGAACGACCCAAAGAGAATCATGGTAATGCCAAACGGAAAAAACTTGTCGACACTTTCTGGATTGCCCTGCTGCTGCACTTTGGACATTTGAAAGGATTCAAGGATACTTGAGCATTTCAATGGAATGCAATCTGCAATCCTTAGCGTCACATGGTTATTTATCTACACAGCACACAGTTCGTGCATAGTCATATGTATGTGCAGTGGACGCTTTAGCTTAGCTAAAGTGTGTTTAGCTACATATTCTGACAATTACATACTCTCTGGCTCAAGTTTACATCAAGGGACCACGACGAAAAACACATCCACAGAATCTCTGCTGCGATTTTAAAGCGACAATTTGAAGAATATGCCAACTTTACCGAGGAAACAATTAACGTGGAAAAGCAGTCAGAAGAGAGAAAAAAATTAGGGTGCAGTGTGAGAGTAATGGCACGGGAGAATTGCATGACACTGTAAGATTTAGGAGTCGGACCAAGCGCAAAACACAACGACACGGAACATAATTTACCAAATAGCTTTAGCAGCTCTCTGGCTGCAACCTAACAATCCGGCCACCGGGGGCTAGTATCCTTACCGTAGTTGCTGCAATATAAATACGGCGCCACTTGTTTGTGCACTTTATGCACAAAAAAAGTGCAAATTTTAAATTAGCTATTTCTTCCACCCCAGATACCGTCGGGCACATGTACACGCTCTGGGGGCTTTTTTGTTTGACTTGAAATTGCGATTACCGCTTGACAGTAATGGGGCGTTGTGTGCAGCTCGTGCTCTCGTATGAGCACATTTTTGGTTTGTCACAGGCAAAACATATTATGAAGCCGCGAGCTAAAGCCTTGACTCGGCGATTTAGGGAAAATGGAATGGAATAGACGCAGGCTGTTTGTTTACTTATAATCTTAATAGTTCTTTTGATGGTGGTTTCCAAAGCGTTGTTTCTTTTAATTTACGCTACAAGTCACCCGTGGTTAGCCAGGCTTACACTATAATTAATTTAAAAAGGCTTCTAATTTAAAAGTCATTGCTGCGTGTCCGTTGAGTAAAGCAGTGACCTGGAGGGGCAGGGTCACGTCACACTAGAGAAACTCTCAGTGCATTGCATTAGAGGTAAAACTGAAATAGTCGTCATTGTTCCGAACGACTTTTACCTGTTGACTTCTAGAGGTTCCATTCTCCCTTTGCGTTCTTTTTTTTGTCAACGGATCTCATTTTTGAACGGCTTTAAATTCTGAATGGATACAGCTAGCACTGTGAAAATTTCAGTAAAATGTGCGCCGCAACATGCCCTACGATACCCTGATTTTTTCTTTAAATTTACCTTATTTGCCCCTGGACCCCTCTTTACATTTTTTTTTTGTTCTTGGTGTGTTATTGTACTGGTGCGGAAAGGCATGAACAGCTGTGCGTAGCTCTCGCCTATTGTCTTAAGCGACAAGAACGGAGCAGCAACAATCTATTTGTCCCATAACTCCCTGGGAGTGAGGTTATTGGGTGCAGCGGGGCATTGAAACAAGTAGTCCCCATAATAAGGCGCACCACAGCTCGGAAAAATGTTTTGGATGTCCGGGCGTATTGGAGATAGGTACGAATTGAGGCGCAAGTACTAGCCTGGCCTGAGCTGAGCCAGTGTCGCTCTCGGGATCCGAGTCTCCTTAGGCGATATGGATCGTGGGGACTCTGACATGCTTGGATCCTATTCCAGTTTATGTTACAAACGACTTGTGACGACGCAGCGGTGCTACACTCAGGGGTTGCTAGACCTATCGCTTTAAGTGATCACCAAGGTTTCTTTGTTCTTTGCCCCAGGAGCGGCCAGCCAGTGCCTTTAGGACGTTGTTCTGCGCATTTTAACGTTTACGTGCCTTGACATGACGATTCGACTTCACTATAGTGTATAAGTAGACCACAAAGATCTTAGGGTTTGTAACAGTAGGAACAACGTCTTCATCACGCTAACCAGTACGGATCGTAAGCTTCTTCTTAAATTCCTGCGTCCAGGTGTTGGGAAGTGTTCCAGAATATTTAGACGGTGAAATGACTAGGTTGCGGATTTTGGAAAACCTCACACCAGTTTTCCAATGTAGTAATTTAGTTGAGCACAAATACAATTTAAATCTTTTTCCGTGGTGAGTACGGTGCAATTGGCCGCATGGAAAAATCAGTTCGATGCCTTCCGGAGGTGTTGATATGTCTACCAGGTGTATGATAAACCATGTGGGAAAGAGTATGCTATCTTGTGGAACTTCCTGCCTAATTCTGCTATGCTTTAAAAAATTGCCTCAAAACTCTGTGTAAGATTGCCTCCCAACTGGATAATTGCAAATACATTTGACTTCTTTTGCAGGAATATGCCTATTTAGCAGATTGACCAACAGCGCAGAGTGAATAACCATATCGAAAGCTTTAGATATGTCAAGTTCTGTCGCAGGGCTCTTACTAGTTGAGGCTTTTGTGGATTTGATGTGATCAGATCCAGACCTGGTGTGGTACTATGTTTCTTTCTGAAGCCATGCTGGCGAGAAGCTTGCTTCGCATATGTTAAAGATCTAGGTCATTCAACGTGACCATTGAAATGCCGTATGGTGTCCAAAGGCCTTAACTTGCTTAAGATTTTTGTATGGCTGGTGAAATTTGGACCGCTATATAGGGTGTCCGGAAACTGCCGCATAAACGCACCGGATTGTGATTCCTAATGTGATTTCCAGCAAAAAAAGTTGTACGGAACATACCCCCTTAGCTTAACCCTTTAGCTGACACAGGCATTTGAAAACTTTTGGAAAAATATTTTTTTTTGTACGAATAAAACTTCAATATCTCAAAAAGCTAGACTAGCTAGAATAACAAAATAAGATGATTATTTACAGCCAACAAATTTACCTAAAAAATAAAACTCTAAAATCGGATAAGAGGTTTGGTTTTTACAGAACTTCAAAGTTTTAATGCCTTAAGTGCAGGAAACTAGGGTTAATTTTGGATCGATTGTGATATAATTCGAATAAATTTCACCAAATTGCAGATCTTTAGGGGCAGTTTTAATTGAATTGAATTGAAGTCGAGCTAAAATTAACCCTAGTTTTCTGCACTTAAGGCATTAAGACTGTTAGAAATAACGAAGCTAGAATAAAATGAACAATCGTACAAGCAGCTCTCCTTGGCAGAATTTGGAGAAAATTGAGATGGTTTTCCATCATATCGTTTTTGGGTCAAATAACAAAAATTTGACTTTGAGGTTCTGTAAAAACCAAGCCTTTTATCTGATTTTAGTGCCGTTAGTTTTATTTTTTAGGTAAATTTGTTGGCTGTAATAATCATCTTGTTTTGCTATTCTGATATTGAAGTTTTAGTTGTATAAAAAAAATATTTTTTTAAAAATCTTCAAATGCCTGTGGCAGCTAAAGGGTTAAGCTAAGGGGGTATGTTACGTACAACTTTTTTGCTGGAAATCGCATGAGGAATGACAATCCGGTGCGTTTATGCGGCAGTTTTCGGACACCCTGTATAGATGGCAATGGTGTAATCCGCTCGGTTGCGAATCATTAATTTTGACCTTGTCCTCCAGTTTCGCCCCACCAGGGCGTTCGCACATACTGAGCGAGCGCTCGGTCGTCCACGCACTCTCTCTCCGTCGACTCGGTGTGCATTCATCACCTTCGTCGACATGCGATTACCGTCCATTCGTTGTATTACCTGTCGCTTTCATTGCAAACGTTGATGCTTCTCGATTTTCGATACTTCCAGCGCATCGTACAATTAATATAACTCGTGCGAATCATTGTTTTAATTTTACAGTTGTGCATTTTGGTCTTCAGATATTCAATAAATTATTTATTGAACACGCTCGTGCAGATTTTGGGATTCGCTGTAGTTTTCTAACCAAATGACCAGGGATTTGGAGCGACACAATTTTTCGCTCCGCTCCGCTCCCGCTCCGACCCATTTGAAACCGCTCCGCTCCGCTCCATTAGAAAAATACAACAAAACTTCATTGTTCTTAGTAAATATTTATTATTTTCCGCGAATTAAATTAAACTATCGCTTAAGCACCGAAATATGATTGGCTACCAAAAGCATTTAGAGATTTTACAAAAATGCTACCTCTGTGAGAAATTTTTTTTTATAGGCAGTAAGATCACAAAATTTTGTCTTTGAAGCTGTGTAAAACCGTAAAAACTAAACTGCTTATCCGATTTTTATGGGGTTTATTCTTGAGAAAAATTTTTGGCCAAAAAATATGTGGTAGTATGAGTATTAAATTTTTGAAAAATCTTTAAATGTCTTTGGTAGCTGAGGAGCAACCATTTTTTTATACTCCTTTTTGCTGGAAATATCACGAGGATTCATATTTGGGTGCCTTTATGCGATAGTTTCCGGACATTCCGTATAGAACGAGATCTGTCAAATTCTTATGGAAGCTGCGCTGTCCTGTACTCCATTCAATAAAACGCACCTAATAACTAATTTAAATTAAAAAGGGCGTTTCAGTTATCGAGTATACGACAGGACTTTTCTTTCATGGATGATCTTGAATTTCTTAATAATGAAGAGGATTATGACTAAACGCAAAACCTCCACAATGAATTTCACAATAATCCTAAGTTTTGCAAGTATCTCGGCGAATTCTTCGCCTTTAAATCGCCGAAAATCATCAATTCGTTCCATTAAATGAAAAATTTCGTCGAAAAAAATCTTTTTTTTTTTTCTCGGAATTTTTTGATTTTTTACATTGGAGCGGAGCGGAGCGATCTTCAAAGCAAAAGTCGCTCCGCTCCAGCCTGCAAAAAAGCGCTCCACGCTCCGCTCTTTCGCTCCGAAATTTAAAGTCGCTCCGCTCCGCTCCCTGCAAATGACTACGCTTTCCTTGTCTTTGAAGGGATGTGACGGGGTGCGGACGGTAGCCTAGAGTTGGCGGACACCGGTTGAATCATCGCAGCTTTCGAGATACCCTCTTCGCCGGACAAATTCCTGTGGTCCCAAAACTATCCGTTTATGGGAGATTGTACTGTATTGATATCGACAGTTGCTTCGGGTTGAAGTTTTGTCTCCCATATTGTTGCAATCAGAATCCTGCATGTACTGGTACTCTTGAAATGAAAGATCCAATCAAACTTCTCACCTATGCCATTGCAGTTAACTCATTTTCGGCATGGTGTGGTGCATCTTTGAACGACCGGTTGTACCTAACTTTTGAATGCTGCTAGAACCCTGAAAACGGTTCAACGTGCAACGTGCTCTACATCGAATGCTTCAGACAACTAAAATTCAATTAAAAATTAATTTTCAGACTTGTGTGATTTTACCGCGAACAAAATATTTTTTTTTTTCATCTCAATTTTAAGAAACTTCTGCCGTGGCAATACGAGATAGTCTCCAGACACCCTGCGTATGCACAACTTATAATTGCAAATTTACATAGACTTTCATACGCTCTTAATTAAATGCATTTCTCAAGTTATTATCACGCGCATCGATTGCCGAATCCTTCGCGTGGAATAACTTTCTCCTTTATGCTGTAGAAGACGCCATTTTACATCTGTGCAAATATTTTGATGGAAATCTTTGTCGACAACTTCCAGGAATGCCATTACCAAAAATATATTTGCTTAATCATTCATATGAGAGTGTGTGTGTTTGAGACGATATGATTTACCAAGAAAGGATATATGTGGCTTACGGCAAATTTCTGTCATCTTATTTACCGTCTAATCTAATCGCACAATTCAAATTATGTGTGTACACATCTCTGTGCGTTTTGGTGGCAAGGCGATGGTAATGTAAATTGAATAAAGTGAACACCAAATTCAATGGAAATGTATTCAGTGGTTATGATTTGCAATAATAACACATAATTTGGTGAATATCCATTTCGCGATTTAAGACCAGAATATGGTCGTTTAGGGGGAAATCTCCTAAATTTAGGGTTTATTCAACCTCCTAGGGAAAATTTTTAGGGGAAATTTCAGGGGAAAAATAAAGAACCTTAGATGGAATTTGGGGGTTTGCTTGGTAACAAAAATCAGCAAATTCGATCAAAATTTGTAGTCACAACCATTCATTGTTTCCCTGCACCTCCAGAATATCTTCGGACCGGGATCGGTGAGAAGTACAGATATATATTGGGGAGTACATCGTCTCTCATCTGGCCAGTACGGGTTTTTTTCGATTGTTAATAAGTTGTCAAATATCAACTCTGAAAAAATCGAGTAACGTGGAGACGTTGAGCGGAAATCTTTTCGTGAAGGAGGAAAAAACAAAAGAACCACTGCCTGAAGGATAACACCTACAAGTAACCTGAATATTAACGAGACCGAGGCTAATTTCGGGCGGATACCCTTCGCTATCCTCGGGCTAACAGTTTTTCGGGCCTCTCTATGACTTGTATTTAATCCTCCCCCCTTTCCATTCTTTTCCATCCGTTTTCACTAAGTTCCGTGGCGCCGATAAAACCGTATTTGAGTGAGGTTTGTTTGGAATAATTGGGCAAAAAACAAATTCTATAGGAAATTTTAATGAGGAGAAGTGGGTTACATGGTCCCATAGTACAATTCCAATTGTTTTTATTTTTTTTGTTTCGATAAAGACACATTAACAAAAGGTTTGGTGATGTAAAAAATGTTTCTTAGAAGAACCAAAATGGGGCAGGGTTTGTACGGTAGCACCATGATCCCATGGCTCCTTTGCATCCATTTGTTCGTATGGTTTGTGACATCAATAAAACACATTGGTATGAGGTTTGGTTGAAATTGGTGGGCAAATAAAAAAGTTTTTCTTTATAGAACCTAATTTGGGGGGTTGGGCTTGTATGGTAGCCCCATGGTCCAATTTCATCCAGTTTTGCATATGTTTTGTGACATCAATAGAAATACATTTTCATGAAGTTTGGTGTAAATTGGTGCACAAATAAAATACTTTTTTTTAGAAAAACCTATTTTGGGGGTTTGGTTTTTTATGGTAGCCCCATGATCCACAACTATTTTTTTTTTCTTTTTGAATGATTGTTTGGTATATTAACGAAAAATTCCCAAATTGGAGCTACATCGAGCTCATGCCGTCCCTACGCCTGTAAACAAACCACCTTGATAGCTGTGTCAGTAATCTTCGCAGTATCCTTAGGATTGGTACTCGTGCGTCCACATCGCAATTGGCGCCCAGCGGCTGGCCCCTTTGGTATTTTTCGGTCCTAATTTAGGGGAAAGACCATAGTTTTTATGGAAAATCAAGCCTCATTTAGGGGGAAGTCACGCAGCCTATCTGGCAGCACTGGTTCTGTGTACGTGTAATTTCGCGATTTGGCGAAGTCGCTTGGCCACCGAGATCATTCGATCTGAAGCCTTTAGATTTCTTTTTGTGTGGCTGCGCAAAATACCAGTTTTATTGCAACAATCCTCAAACTCTGGATCATTTAGGGACAAGTTGTGGTCGAATTACATCTCGAATTATACAAAAAGAAATCGAAAATTACCTCAAAAGGATCGTGTCTTGCATTGAATGAATGAATGAATGATGAATGAATGATGAATGAATGATGAATGAATGATGAATGAATGATGAATGAATGATGAATGAATGATGAATGAATGATGAATGAATGATGAATGAATGATGAATGAATGATGAATGAATGATGAATGAATGATGAATGAATGATGAATGAATGATGAATGAATGATGAATGAATGATGAATGAATGATGAATGAATGATGAATGAATGATGAATGAATGATGAATGAATGATGAATGAATGATGAATGAATGATGAATGAATGATGAATGAATGATGAATGAATGATGAATGAATGATGAATGAATGATGAATGAATGATGAATGAATGATGAATGAATGATGAATGAATGATGAATGAATGATGAATGAATGATGAATGAATGATGAATGAATGATGAATGAATGATGAATGAATGATGAATGAATGATGAATGAATGATGAATGAATGATGAATGAATGATGAATGAATGATGAATGAATGATGAATGAATGATGAATGAATGATGAATGAATGATGAATGAATGATGAATGAATGATGAATGAATGATGAATGAATGATGAATGAATGATGAATAAATGATGAATGAATGATGAATGAATGATGAATGATTGATGAATGTGGGACTCTCTCCGCCTTAAATCGAAAGGTACACTCCTTACAGGCGGGAACTTATCGGATTATTGAAAAACACATAATTTTTAAACATTTCCATGTCGGTGTCTGGTTCCTTTTAACCCCTAGTAGGGCAAATGGCATTGACTGGACATATTTTCCACCTTTTCTTGTTAGCAGTCCTCGCCTTTAGCGGGTCCAACGATTTGTCTATAGATTTATTCTCTGTATCCACAGACCTTCGCCTTGTATATCTGGGTCGTCACATACACGACGCCTACGGCTCCATACGGACTCCAATCGAGAGCAATCTCTACCATTTCTCAGTTAAGTTAATAATTTTGGAGCATTAACTTCGTAAGTTTAAAACAACAAATTCGATATTTTGGAAGCTTAAATCGTAACTGTAAATGCATATTTGAGCACTGAACTTTTTGAATTTTAATAAAAATATAAAATGATCTATCTTCTGTAATGGGAAGATATAAGTTTGGTTGTCCATAGTTACGAATTTGAAATTTCAAATTTATGAACTTGACTGAGAAATGGTATAAATGTATATAAAAATCACGCATAAACTGCAAACCACTGCCCTATTCGCTGCGGAAGATTTAAAGGCCGAGAAAATTTTGTTTCAATCACATTTGCATCGATCACTTTTGTATTTAATGCGAACATTTACTCCGATAAATTATATTTTGACGGTGACTACTGTCTTGTTTTCAAACGTTGCATTGTGATAGGATTTGATATTAGAGAGTTTTAGCATGTCGTTGCAAATAGAATGACATAATTTGACATTCCATTTAAAAATTCGCTAAATCATAATTTTGCATGTCCCAAGTAGGCACGGGTGTATTTCCGTATACATATTTGATGTTCTGTAAACAGTCAAAATTGTCGTTTAGTGATTTTGATTTTTTAATTTCGAATAACGTTAACGGTATTTTGAACATCAGTGTTGTAAAACTCTCTATTATTTGGAGAAATTATTTGAAGTATAGAATGTATGTATAGTAAGTAGTAAAAACAATGTCGTTCATTGTGGCCGTGATCGTTCGGTCGCCACTCTGTGATATTCAGATTCATAGAGAAACGAATTTTCAATACTCGGCATGACCCGCCGCAAGTTTATTATTCAGAAGATGATAAAAAATATTCTTCACGTACAATCATAAGCCAACAATGTGGCTGGGAAGTGGTATGGCTGACAACCTCCAACACTCTGAATTCAGTTGTCTTTGAATCTACGACTATGTGTGTAGTGTGTAGTCGTCAATACTGCACCATGCTTCACTAGGCGTTAGGGTAAATGAAGAAGACAATATATAATTATATTTAAATCACAACTCGCCTGTACTATTACCTAAATTCTACGGTCTACGTATATATAATTAAGTTTTAGCCTCCAATCAGTGCCATTAGTTTATTTTATGTATGTCTGACAATATTTCATAAATGTTTCTGAAAATTTCGGAATATTGTCTAAACATGTCGATGTTTCAGTGCTCCCCAATTGTTCGCGAACAGTTGCTGAACAATAGTGTCACGTCCACACTGTAAACAAATGTTCCTGAGCTGTTCCACATATTTTGGAGCAATTGTTTCACGTCCACATTGTTGTAAACAGTTGTATCGCAACACTGCTCCTTAACAATGTTCGCGAACAGCTCAAGTTCGTTTCGAGCTTGTTGCTGAGCTGTTGCACTGAATTTTGTAAGTATTCCATTCAAATGGGAAACACGGGGAACATTACACGAATTGGGACAACTTTAATAAACAATTAGGGGTTCAAGTCTTGTGATGCAGTTTATTTAAAATAAAATAATTTTCGGTTTTTTTTAAGAGCAAACCAAATAAGTTAAAATGTATTTTGGCTCAAAGCTCTGTTAATATTCGCCATCATACGACTACACTCATATAGTATTTCGAGCAAATATCGGAAGGACGACTCAATGTTCAGTTGATTACTACTACTATTGTACTCTGGCCCACCTATGATTGGGTTTATGATATGCCAATCGATTCTGTTTAAATAATAAAATTAGCCTTGTTGCAGAGCTGTTTATAAACAGTATTCTAACATGATGCGCAACTGTTCACGAACAATACAGATTCTTGCTTCGCAACTGTTCAGAAAAAGCTCAGTAAAATGTCGTGCTACTGTTCGCAGACAATATTTTGAACTTTTGTGCAACTGTTCATCAACAAATGTTTACAATGGAGACGGGGCTTTATAGGTTCAAAGAAAAAAAATTAAAACTAAATTTGCAATTAAATAAAATCTTAGGCTGAAAAAAAATATATATAAATTAGAAGAAAAGTCCTTTCAATCCTGACATGTTCATGCCTGAACGAAAGCCCGATTCCGTGAAATAAAATCTCATTAAATATTACATAAAATGCGTAATTATGGCAACGTTTCATCTTGCCTATACGTATAGAATGAATGCAATACGAGTATGCCATCTAATAGAGTCCGCGCAGATAAATCATCATAACTTCTTTTTCTGAACGCAATTTCAAATTATTCGTTTCGCATTTCTTTTCACTGTTTTAATTTTCCAATTATCCCGGATGACGGATTTTCATATAGCAATAAAATGTAAAAGAAAAATATTAAATTGATGATGGTGATTGAAGATGGCTTATACAGAGGAACAAAATGTGCACAATTAAATACGATAGACACGGGTTGACGATATAATGTAAATATCCTTCTCAAACAGCACAGAGCCGGTTGTTGGCATTTTCGCCAATTTATATCATCCACGCGTAATTGCCAAACAAAAGGATGATATTTCCATTAAATACATATAACTTTTACTCCATGTTTCTTTCATGTTTTCATTTCTCTATACACGACTGGTTATAGAGAGGATCTGCTAATTGTCCTTTTTTCCATATTTTTTTATGCTCTTGTCTCTTGCTATGACATTTGCCGCCGTCGACGGCATTTTGTTGTGCGACGAATAGAAATTGTTTTCTTTTAATTAGCATCTTGTCTATTTTTGCAAAACATGAGCCTGTGTGCCGCGTCCTGGCAACAAATAGTAGAAACAAAAGCAACGTATCCTTTGCTCTATATGATCCACAGATGCATAAAAAATGTGTGTGTAATGATAGGAAAATAAATACAGCATAGACATCACCATGACAATAGAAGGATATGGTTGCCATTGAGTGAGGTTATTTCAGTTGGCGGGAGCCTTTTCTCTTCATTTCTTTTTTTTGTCAGACTTAATAGTATATAGCTGGGTTAGATGTCAAAAGCGTAAAAGGACACATATATACATATATGTATGTATATATGTAAACATCCAGCCTTGCGAGATTTTTAGTAAAATTCTGCATGTTTTTTATTATTTTCTTTTAGGAGTGAACGTTGGAATTCTTTAAATTGATTATGTTTACTTTAGGAAATATTTACATGTAGATGTATACATATATACATCCAAACATTCATTTTTCTTTATATTTTGTTGCCTTGAAATCGGCATAGTCGTAGGAATCTGCAACTTATGGGTATTTTATCAGAAAAAAATATTCAAGGGAGAAAAGGTCCGATAATGGCAAAAAAGCACACAAAGGCGTCAAGGGCATTAAAATTCTAGACGTAAATCGTGTATGCCTTCGATTACTATCGAATAGGTGTGTGCTAAGGTGCAATTCCACCGAGGCAACACGTAGCATGCTACATATTGCCTCTACTTATGTAAAGTTAGCCCTCCTACATTCTCAAATTACGCTTGTAACCGTTGGTTCGGTGGCGGCTACGTTTGTTCGTAATTTTTCGTCAATTAAAATCGTTTGTTCGTCTCTAATTATTTAATTATAGCAACTTTAAAATTCTGTGTGTTAACTTAGCCCGCAATCGTTAAATATGGTCGGATAAATATAAATTTAGGTATGAATCGAAATCCAGACGTTTGTTCGTTATTTTGGGCGTTTCTTCGTCATGGAAACGCAAGGATTCAGGAGTGATTAAGGAAAAACAGAAGACGAGACACAAATCATTGCATAAAATTAAGCGGTTACACTTTTCTCCACCAGAAGGCACTTAGTGTTTATTATATGTATGGTTAGTGTCTCATCTTCTGTTTTTCCCTAATTACTCCTGAATCCTTGCGTTTCCAGGACGACACATTTTTTTAATCCGGATTTCTTTTTTAACGTTGTTTTGACTTGGCCCACTATTGAATGAAAAGCCGGCCGATTCGGTCAAAAGTTCAGTCAGAACTAACTCTGCTTTATTAAAATGTAAAATATTAGTCCAGTATGTATGCACAGGTAGAAATAAATTCAAATTCAATACAAATACAAATACAATAGTGAGAGTTTCTCTTTAATTCAAACAAATACCATTACAGTCGAACTTCCCATAAGCGGACACCATTGGGGATTGAGATTTTGTCCGCTTATTGGAAGTGTCCGCTTATGAGAATATTTTACAAAGGAATAACATTTTATAAAACTAATTTGGACTGCGCTGCGAATCCATTCAAAACCACGATGTCTCATTTCAACCGTGTTTTTCCAATTCAATTTTTTTTCGAGATCGACAACACTATTTTTTCGTTAATTCTAAAATGACTTGTTCTTGCACTTTTTCTTCAAAAGACAAGTTTTTTTTAATTTTTTTCTTATTTTAAAAGAATAGAAAACTGCACGAGTAAATGCCGCGTCATAAATTGAACTCCTGAATCTCTAAGAAATTCCACCTACACGGAGAGATAAACAAGATTTGTGCAGCGATTTCAGGAAAGTGAATTTTTCTTTACGCAAAAACCGATTTTCGGGTACTTTCAAAATTTCTTTGCTCGAAATACAATTTTGTAATGCAAGAATTTCGAATTTTATTTGTGGAACTGTCCGTTTATTAGAGACTTGCTTGTTCAGAAAGGGTATAAAAGCACTGTCCGTGTCCGGTTATGAGAGTGTCCGGCTATTGGAAGTTATTTTTCTAGTTAAATATAAAGAAAAACGTTGGGGAAAATAAAAGTGTCCGTTTATGAGAAATGTCCGGTTATTAGAAGTGTCCGTTAAGGGAAGTTCGACTGTACATGTATGTATATAAACTCAACATCTATCACGTTTGGACGTTGAAGCTGCTGCTGCTATGTCAGTTTTACATAGGCATTCTGCAACTTCTAGCTTAAAGTTTGCTAAACTTATGGGTTTTTAATTTGTTGGTAATGCAGACTTTTCTGTACAGTAACCAACTGTTTACTATTGTTAAATCTATTAAATAGTGAAATATCTTCAGATACCATTTCTGAGTTCTGATACATATCTTATATTGACCGATGAGACTATTCAAAAGGTCAACTTCTCCCATGTGGCGATTGTACTCCTTAACAATATCATTACACGTGAATGATTTTTTTCTGTTTTTTGTCGTACCTCTGCACGTTTTTCAAAGGCAGTTCACCTATGAAATTCGATGCCAACATAACAATTTTGTTGTATTTTCAAGCAATATTGGCTATTTCACACCCATGATTCTCCAATGCCTCTCATGCTATACACTCTAAAAAAAGATTGTAAATTTCTAGCAAGTTCTGTGTAAAATGTGTGTAAAAGCATTGTAAAATTAAGCAACAGTGCAAAAATTACACAATCTTGGTGTATCTCAATATTTTTTAGCATTACTACATGTTTTAACCTTCAAGCGGGCGCGCATAATTTGTGACATAACCGGGCGCGCGGCGGTAATTTACCGCCCTCGCCTTTTTCCCTCCATTTGCGCTCAACCGTACAACTTCCATGCTCATAATTATAGTAAATTGAAAGAAGAGCATGTCCTAAATAAGTTATCATCAAAAAAAAACTATTATCTAGTAAACAATAAAACAAATTCTGCAATTTTAGCGAAGCATGTCACTTCAGTGATATTACACAGAGTACACACATTTTGAACACAACTATATACCAAAATATGCCATCCCCGAACGTTTGATGACCGCTGGAAAGGTATGGAAGGTAAAATTTACCCAACATTTTATTGTATCGTATGTATAACAGTATAACTTATGAAAAAATACTTCTCCCACCTTGATCCGGCCAACGGGAGAAAAGCTATGCGTGTTTATATAATCAGGGCGGTAAATTACCGCCCGCGCGCCCGCTTGAAGGTTAAAGTAAACTTACACAAATATGAGTGTATATATAAAATTATATACTTTTCCATCAAATTCTGTGTTAAATTTACGACGAAATATTCACATTGAGCCGCTGCACTAAAATTTGTGTAAAACTTGCTATATACACTGTAAGTCTTTTTCAACTAGAATCCCGTAATTCACAACTAGATTTGAGCTCCTAGATTTTCTAGTTGTGAATCTAGTGAAAAAAATATTACTGGAAATCTAGTTAAATTTTTTAATAGAAATCTAGTTTGGATAAATAGACATCTAGGACAAATAACTAGAATTATATTCAAAAGCTAAACTGGATTTCTAGTAAAAAAAAATTGGTTTCAGTCAGATTTACTAGAACTTCTCGTCAATAGTACTTAAGGTAATCTAGTAAAGTTCACTAGATTCACTTGAATTTTACTAGACGATCTAGATAATATGAAAGCATTTTTTTTGGGTATTTTCTTTATTTTATCGCTTTCAAAACGATACTTGAGGTAAAACAACCTGATCCATCTGAAAATATAATGGAAATCAAACAAAACTTATTTGGTGAAATCTATATTATTTTTGTTCTTTTTGGTGGTTGCTGTAAAAAATTTGTTAGGGTCAGTAAATATTATTATTAATTTGATTATATTATATACGATTCTCAGACTCTCTGGCACGAGTTGGGGACTTTAATCTTTCAAATTTCCCTGCCCTAAAAAGTCAAGAAAATGTGGCATTTATTAAAAGAAGAATAGTTTTACAAATGAAAAGAATCGAATGACGGAAATGATTAAATTAAAATGACGGAAAATTTGGAATGGGCATACATATGTTACAATAAAAAAACAATTGTACTTACCATTATATTTTTCCAATTTATGATCACTACGACCCACAGTAACTGCAGCCGACCGCAATTCCAACAGGAAAAATGACGTAACGTATAGGGCTGCTTTTGTTGCTGTTACACTGCTTCCATTCTGTCTGCTGTTTCACTCTCAAAATATGCGAAGTAGAAAGAAAAAGAGAAACAAGATGATGCCAATTTAGGCAATTGTTTAAGTTTAATTGACTACTTACCTTTAAAACCCAATTTCGCAAAGACTATGACACGCCCGTTACATCACAAAGCAGCCAGTTGGTTGAACGATTAAAGACATACTATTGAAACATTATGTAGCTAAGACGAGAACGGAGTGTTGAAAAAGACACAGATTATCATGATTTTCGAATTTTACACCTAAATCACTGGAAGTAAGTTAATTCCGCACGATGTGCCAGGTTATATATCACTGAACCAAAAAATTCGCAAATTCGACGAAATTACATTTAACCCTTCTGTCGGCACGAAGGTCTGGCCAGACCTTTGGCACTATATTTTGGTGTAAAAAGCATAGAAGATGAAATCGCAGCGACTTCACATTTCATGATATCCTAGAATAATATGTTTAGAAGCATTTGGCAAAAATTTGAAAAAATCGGTTGTAGTTTTGAGTATGTTTTTGATACAACAATATGCATATTCTATACCGAATAGGTCTGGCTGGACCTACTGAGAAAAAAAAATTTATTTTCTAGAAAAAGTATTATTTTTATTCGTAGAGTCATTCTACCAACCCTAAACTAGGATTTTTAAACAATAAAAGGATTTATATAATTTTTTTATATATACTGGGAACGTTTTTAAATAGCCATATTTTGAGGTGGTATTAGTACAAACATGTTTTTTCCCTTATTTTCTCACTTTTTTGCTTTTGTATTTTCATGGCGTATGTCTAGTAGAAAGTTTGATCGCATTTTCCAATTCCGATATCTTTGGGGAAATATTTGGCGATTTGTTGGTAGATTTTACTTCGATATTACTCTGCAGATTTAGGGAATTAGGTGGAAGAAATAGGAATTTTCAAGCGCGAAAATCATTTCATTCTAAATTTTTCGTAAATTTCTTGGTAAACTCTATTTCGCAAGTCACTCATACATAGTCCTTACTATTCCAAAGGAAATAAAACTGAATTGAATCTCCTAGAATCAAATCTTGGTTGATTAGGTGATGTTATAAAACATGATAAAATTAGGCATACTCAATTTCCGAACTTCACGGCTTCATTAAGAAAAATTAGCGAATCTTTTATTGCTTATACATAGTACAAATTGAATTTTAAAGATATTATTACATCATGATATGAGAATTTTAAAAGAAAATTATATATTTACTTTTTACCTGCAGAGAAAAATTGGGTGCCTACACCGCAGGTCGAGCAACGCGGAACCACGGAGCGGTATAAAGAACGAGGCAAGGAAGAAGAAGAAGAAAAATTGGGTGAAAAACTGTAGGTCTGGCCAGACCTATTGGGTATCAAAAAGCACTATAAATTGAATTTCGTCAAAAACATGCTCAAAACTTCAAACCATTTTTTTTTGAATTTTTGTCAAATGCTTCTAAACATGTTATTTTGGGATATCATGAAGTTTTAAGTCGCTGCGATTTCATCTTCAATACTTTTTTGACCGAAATATAGTGCCAAAGGTCTGGCCAGACCTTCGTGCCGACAGAAGGGTTAAGTCCAATTTTCCTAGCCTTTTTAAAATTGTAATACTTCAAATAGATAGCCATTATAACATGGGTGGGTATTCAGCTTGGTCAAAATAATAAGCACACCATCGGTTTTTTTACAATAGTTTGGTATTTTCCGCGAGGAATTCTTTTTTTATTCATTTGTGTCTACAACAAGCGTTAAATTAAAAACAAACAAAAATACGTATCGGGCGAAAAAACACATGGTAGGTACGAAGAAAAACGTTTAAGCTCCAAACTTTGAAATGGCGTAGAAAGTATTCCCTCAATAAAGGAATAACCCAGCTAAACATTGCAATCACGGTGTAATTCATTAAAACATAAATAAAATCAGTCTCAAATGCGTTTAAGTCCATATAAGGACCTCAAGGATATGTACTTGTCGACCTCATTATCACTATGGCAAAAAAAAGTTCCCTTGATATAATTGATGAGTTTCGTGGCAAATATTAAAAATATTGAATATCTTTGAAAATTGAATCGAAAAATACAAGAAGTAAAGTAGTTTTGGCAAAAAGTTTAGAGCTTTCCAATGCGACGTCAAAAACTATTGACGGTACAACAACATTTTGGAGGGATGGTTTTTCTTGTTCCAGACCGAACAATAAAAACTCACAGAATATTCTGTTTTATTTATGAGATCGTAATAAATTTGATTGGAAACGGCGCTTCTCGTAATATTCTTCATTCAAGGAAATAATAGTTTGATATACGCTACATCAATTGGCTATTTCCCATAGAAGCGAAAAAAAAACATGGACTATGGTTTTTTTCATAGTTTGGTTTCGTTCAAATACACATAATAACCGTTACTGTGAGTCAATCCCCGTATAAGAAATGCTTGTTAAGAGTCCCAGAGTATCATGCTGATAAATACCATACCGTTCCAGGATATTAACCCTAACCATACCTCACAAACTGGTGAAGGATCCGCTTCAACCAAATCCAGTGGCTTTTCACGTTATTACTAGAGTTAAATTGAATCGGGAATGTTTGGGGAGAGTTGAGTCATCGAATTAAAAACAAGTTTGCCACGAAACGGACCAATTACGGAGTTTTTTGGAGGTAACCGGATATATGGTACGTATGGGAACATGCCGTAAGAAATATCTCCAGAGGTCCAATATTTTTTTTGTTTTTTTTTTTTTTCAAAATACACTGTAAAAACAAGGTTGAATTTTACATCGAAAACTCGTTCAATTTTACACCTTTTTTGGCGCAAAATAACAGTACACGTTTATTTTTCAACAAAATTTATAGTAAACCCATAAAATAGTGTAATATTACACAGATTTTTTAATATTACTCTATTTTGCTGTAATTTTACACCACATTTGGTGTGAAGATGTGTCATTACTTTATTTTCATGTAATATTACGATTTTGGTGTAAAAATTGCACCTACATGTGTAAAACTGAGTGTGTTACAATACTTTTGACATTACGATTATTGCATTTTCCTGTATCTCACAAGTGGCTTGTTCTGTGTGCAGTTAGTCTGTTCCGTCCGAAGTGCGCTCGTGTGAGCATATTATTGTTGTTGTTGTAGTGATTTTTGCTCGTGAACTGAAGGGGGTGTGGCAGCTCTTGGCCGTTGGAATAACGGGTAGCTACAGGACGATTTACTTCGAAGAACCGGCTGCCGAAAATATTATCATAAACCCGGATGTAAATTTACATTTTTTCGAGTGCAAATTTGCTTATTTCTGGTTTAAATTTACGTAAGTCTAAGAGTAAGTTTACTTAATTATATGTGCAAATTTACTTATTACCGTTTGTAGATTTACACCAATTTTGTAGTAAATATTTACACCGTGAAGCGTAAAATTACTCTCGTTCATATCGTGTTGTAAATTTACTACTATAATAGAAGGAAAAAAAGTTTCCTCCTATTATTGGAGTAAAATTTTTTAGAGTGTAATGGACAATTCAGTTTTAAATAATAAAAGAAACCAAATTCTTGTCGAATCAGAACATAATATTTTAATTAAAACCAGTTTTGAGCAAATTAAGTGAAGTGTACTTATTATTAGAGAGTTTTAGCAAGTCGTATGGAATAAAACGACATAATTTGACATTCCATATAAAAATTCGCTTGCTTACCGTATACGAAACGAAATATCTTAATTTTGCATGTCCCAAGTAGGCATGGGTGTATTTCCGTATATTTGATTCTCTGGAAACAGTCGAAATTGACGAAATAATTTGTCGTTTTTTACACCTATGCCTACTGAGGATATGCAAAATTAAAATATTTTGTTTCGTATACGGTAAGCAAGCGAATTTTTATATGGAATGTCAAATTATGTCGTTTTATTCCATACGACTTGCTAAAACTCTCTATTTTGTTTAGCTTATTTTAGACGGTTCGTATTTTTTAAGGTAAATTAAAGCTGCTATATATTTGAATTAACTTAATTACATATTATTTAATTCCTCGCCAATTAAGTATTTAAATATTAAAATATGATTTTATTTACTGAGATAACTACTTGGCTACAGGGTGACAAGGAAAAATCGTATGGGTGTACTTATTTTTTTGTGTATATAAAATATAAGAATGATGCTTCTTCTATTTGATTAAGTTTCATCTTTTGACGAATCTGACAAATTGTCAATTTGTTATTTTGACTAATTTTTGTCAATCTTACAATTCATCATCATCAATGTGGCACGATAGCCCGACGTCGTCAATTGGTTCCAATAATTTAGCGCAGACAAATCGTCAGTTTGAATAATTTCTTCTATACGAAGAAAAACTTGTACAAAGTGCGATTTCTTCAAATTGATACAAAATTGTTAGCGAATAGTAATAAAACTGATGAAAATTTAGTTAATTTGATAAAACTAAAAACAAAATTTTCATATTGAATAATATGCAACTTTTTTTTCTAAAAAGCTACCCATACTTTTTCAATGCAACAAATTATTATTCAAATCAAATAAAAATTTAATTCAAAATTTTACGAAAAAAAAATCGTTTATATGAAGAAATATTTGGTTCAGTGTATGGTGTAAGTTAGAAACGTCATCCCATATAGGCTGTGTGGTGTAGTGAGTAGGGCGTTAGTCTTCAAATCATAGGGTCGCGGGATCGAATCCCACTGTAGGCAGGTAATTTATAATGATTTTAGAACGTAAAGAGGTAAATGAAATGTCGCCAACACCTATATAGAGAGATAAATGCTAGTTATACAAAACTCATTTATGAGTTATATGTATGTGAAAATTATGTTTTTTTTTATCCCAAAAATTTCGAGAGTTACTCCTCTTGTGTGATTTTACACTTTTTATTTGTAATAATTACACAGAGTTGCACGATTCTGAGTCAGATTTGAAAGATACATTCTTCTATAAATAGGCAAAATTACAACAATTCAGAAGTAGTATATTACAACATTAGCTATGAAGTACACTTCGTTGTAATTTTACCCTGTAGATAGATGGTTTTCATGTGCCGTTTATAATCAGGGTAAATTTACATGACATTTTTTAGAGTGTATGGTATACACTCATCGTGCTATTCGCACGATTAGAACTCGGTCTCGTTTTTTAATTTTGTTTTATGTTAAAATATTTAGTTAGCAATTATTGGAAACAGCTAATTTCATACAAAATATGTATCATGTACATAATTACAGTTTGAATATAAAATGTGGAGCGAATCCTTCTAATTTCAAATTAACTAAAACATGATGTCCTATCGGCCAATAATAAATTCTTAATGCCATCCAAATATTGATTTTATTCATTGGAATAAACAAAAAAGTTTCATAAATCATTCTGTCAATATACAGAATCAAACAATTTACCAATCAAATGATATTTTCCAAATCATTCTCGTTAACTTGTGTACACCAACAAAATGACAAATGATGTTTTACGATTATTTTACACATCTGAATCGCTATAAATTTGTATAAATTTGATTTTTCACGTAATTATCATAAAATGAACATTTGTCCTGCTGCTATGTTGACCATTCGACATTCGCGAACGAGGATAACGACAAGAAGTATTGCAGAAACAGATAAAAGCATAACCCGCGAAAAAAACGTATAAACAAAACATTCCTGAAATGTGATAAGAGATACTTTTATTGTCTCAAATATACCCCGAGGGGTCACGTACCTACACAAATCACCAATTCATTATTATTGTTGCAACAATAATGATATATTGCCGAGTTACGACCCGCGCGACCAGTAGTCAGTAAGCTTACAGCTTACAGCTCCGGAACAATTGCAATTTCATTTTAAAAGACGGATTTAAGCATTGTTAAGGATCTCTAATGATGTCTGTTGACATTTCGGCAGAAAAAAGGACGAAGATAGTATTATACATTGACTTTTTTCTCTCGCTGCCGCGTCCATCAACGTGGAAGCTCCTTTTTTTTTTGTTGCGTGTCCTTTTATCTTTTGTGCAAATTTCATTATTCGTCGCGTCTTGCAATCTTGCTATTCTTAGGATTTTTCAACAATAGCGTGTTCGCCGACGTGCGGCTGTCTCCCGAGAGACGGATGACTATAAAAGTTGACTTTTATTGTGATAACCGCATTATTAGCACAGGGACACGACATCATTGGGTTGAGCGGTGCGTGAATGTTGCTGTTTTTGTTATCCGAGATCGTAGAATAATAACACTAAGGACGATTTGTCGTCCTTTTTTCGCATGATTTTTAACAGATTGTATATCGGAAAATGAATAAAAAAATGGGTTTTTTCGATTTTTGAGTTTTGGCAGTTAATTTTCATGAGGTATTTCCTTATTCGGCATAACCTATCGTAGCCTATAAATTTTATAGATGTTTGCACCTTAACATAAGCACTGGGTCTGAATTTTGTCTGCGTTTCTATGTTCATGGCAAATATCCTAAAGGAAGCGTTTAGTCCCGCCTTAAAATAAAAGCTGATTCCTGTCTGATAGGTTAGGATCACGTACATGTCTTTCAACATACTTTGTTGTGCCATTCGGTGGCTCATTGGTAGAGATGTTACTCTATCTCTGAGTTGCCGAAGCGTGGGTTCGAATCTTACTGTGACCATGGATGTTTGCGTTGTCACTCTCTCAATCCCTTACCCTAATTTCCCTTCTGCCAAGCCTATGCTTGCATAAAAGGGTTATCCCCTAAAACCTTGACATTTATTTTATATAAAAAAAAAGAAAAGAGGTTAGGATCTTTTGCAAATTGAAAATTGCGAATGCTTGAAATTGCGTTTAAGTTCACAAGCTTCTGTGCAATTAAAGCAGTTTTAATCAATTCGCATTTCACAAAAGCAGCCTAACATTTTTTCAACACACACTATTTGAGCCAGTACAGTTTCTTTTTTCGTTATTCGAATAAAAATCCACAACGGTCGTAAGCTTTTTCAAATGTCGATTTTTTATGATGCACACTGACGGCTTCCCTGACAACACGAGACGTGCCCAAGAAGCAATAAACAAAGTGATGACAATTTTTTCCATTTTTCCAGTGAACATACGCAAAGAACAAGACCGGGATTCTGTTGTTGTACGTTGCTTTTTTTATAGGCAGATCGGGGTCGAATTGTATTAAAGCTACGACTTAATAACGCCTTAATAATAATGTTCTTTGACTTTTAGGCATTTTATAAATGGTCTTTTGATAGGCAAATGCGATTTTAGGGGGATTTAAAAAATGTTGTGTGTGTTTACTCTGTTTGTGTGAGTATCCGTGTATGGAAATGTGTATCCTTGCAAGCGATTTTGTTAATGGGATTTTTGACATATTAAAATTGCGATTTAATGAGGGAGGTGTGACAGAGCGTCCTATAGTTATGAGCTATCAATTTTTTTTTCTTCAAATAATGTGGTTAACTTTTGACGACAGAATCGCTCTACTTCGATGTACATTGTACAGCAGGGAAAATGTAAACGACTTGTGAAAAATTAACAAGTTTATTGTTATCGACATTTCTAGGTTTTTTTTAAATAAAACCTTAAAATCGTTTATGCAGCACATTGAATTTTCTGATAAATTTCTTAGCATTTTCATATTTTAATCCATTTTATTGTCAGCAAGAAGACTTATCAAATTCTTCTCTTTTTCCTTTACAGGTAAGTGTGTGGTATCAAAAATGTGAAGCTGAAGCTAATCACAGAGCAGTAATTTCCATTCAATACCCTTCATAAAACTAGGTAGGTAAGTAGCTGCCGAAGGTCGATTGAGATGTCAAGGTTATTCCGGGAAAATATTTTCAATGATGCACCGATTCTTACAAATAACTGTGAGTCCGGAGCAGATGTCCCATATATGTTACCACGGGGTGTCGAAATATCAGCCAAAGGTCACCGATGGGTGGCGATTCCCTATCCGACACGTAGAAGGTATTGTGTGGGCTGTGGTTTCACAATGGCGTGGAATTGCGCTACAACCGGGTGCCGGGACCCATAGAACGGCAGAGGTAGTAGAAAGGCCTGGCTTCAAGCCTTATCACTTGGTACGAAAGTGGTCCTACTGGTGACCATTCCCGATGGCAGATTTTTGCCACACGGGTTTTTTTTCAAGCCTCTTCGGGACAAAACACACCCGTTTCATCCCAACAAAATGGCCAAGAATTGCCAAACCCCTCCATGGCAAGAGCCATGAAGGTTCGATGCAGGAGGGATGTGTATATTTGTGTATGTGTGTGGATGTGTTCTACTTGCTTTTTCTTCAAATTGGAAGCATTTCATCTCAGAGCGGTTGCTCTCAATTCTCGTAATCCGCGCCGGCATCGAGACCAATCCAAGTCCCGAAATCTACATCTGCTGTGTATTCTACCGATGTATCTTCGGGAATGCCAGGTCCTTGAGGTGTACCTGCTGCACAGAATGGTGTCATTTCTAATGCTCAGGCCTAAGAAAAATGAGACATTATGACGAGTTGTCTTTTGTTGCTCCAGGGGTCGCGGGTCGGCGCCCAGCCATCCCAGGCCCTAGTTCACCACCCACCGTCTCTGGCCATTCCTGGCCCCAGCTCTCAAAACAATTCTCCACCACCGCAACCCGTAGTCAACAAGACATAATCGCTCAAGTCTGCAGCCCCTGCAGCAGTGTACACCCCACTCACCATATTGCCGTTTAACTGCAACGGCATCCGCCAGAAGATCGACGATATAATCCGTTTCATAAGTATGCGCTACGCGCAGAATTCTCATAGCGGCATTTCAGGTGACAATGCTCCAACCTTTAACTCCAGAATTTCACAACCGCGGCGATTACATACTTTTGAGGCGCGATAGAGTCGGCAGGCAGGGTCTTAATCCAAGAGGAAGGCTCGCATCCACCATCCAGCTGTGCCGCTGGCTATAAGTTCGATATTGGTCCACTCCTCACTGGACAGCATAGGATCCTACTTGGCGACTTTAACGCCCATCACGAACTCTGGCACTCTCTCCTCGCAAATGATGCCAGAGATCTATCTATATATAACGTGTATGTTCATCCACCACAAAAAGGCAAATTGGAAGGGTTCACTGCGTTCATTACGACGAAGTTCGCCGCGCTACCTACTCTAACGAACGCTAGGGAAACCGAAAAGGATATAAGAAACGTCATTGTCAAATCGGCAGGTCGCTTCATTCCGGCAGGACGTATCCCCAAAGTTCGGCCATATTTCCCAACTACTGCCGCAAGGTTAGCCGACGAACGGGACGATTTAAGACGCGCAAATCCGGCAGACCCAGGGGCGGCGCAGCAGGGCCCGCGGCGCGGGGGGGCCCGCGCGTTTTGGGGGCACATCCGCCGAGAAAACTTTTTTAGCAGTTTTAATCTTCCTACAATTAAGTTTATTCTCAATTTTTATCATAGGGTTAATAAAACATAGGGTTAATGCATTCGATACAAATGATTTCCAGTTCAATTGCGATATAGATATGTCGATTGGGCCCTACATCTGTGGAACAACTCCAATTGCAAAAAAAAAAACTAAAAGAGAACGAAAATTTTCATGTAGCAAATTGCCCTCATACTATTTAATCGTTCATCGTTTCCTTTGTATAGAAATAAGGGCTCTGTTCAGTAATTTAGCAAGTTGTCATTCCCGTGTATCTATTTCTCCACAACTCGTACCTAACGGAACATCGAATTCGAGAAATTATCATTTGTCCGGAAAGTAAGCTTGCATAGACATCCCAGACAAGTTTGTTTATAGCGGTAATCGTTTTTTTTTTAATTTTCGAGGCCACGTAGTCGTTGTTGATCCGTATTGCTTTTATTCTGAGTTTAGTTTGGTGTAGGTGTAGTGAGTAATTCAATCGTGTGAATTCAAGAAAATTTATGTAAAGTGTTACAGAGTTGACTTGTCATTCGTGAGTTATACCAAATACAGATAAGTATACGCACTGCACTCAGTATGGAACCTAAAAAACAATTAAGTGGGGCCATGAAAAGGAAATTTAAAAAAATGTAGGAGAAAATACTAGGAAATTGCCCAAAATTGACAATTTTTTCCTTAAACCGCGAGTAAATTCGTCGGATCCCTCTCCCTCTGTCTCTCCATCAACGTCGAATAACCCAAAACATATTGGAGATAGTGATGATGACGAAAGTGGGAGCGACCATCAGGAAGCGCCTACACCGTCTTTCACAACATGCTGGTCAGACAGAGGAAATTTTCACAACGCTTTTTTGGACAAATCGGAGAAAATGAAAATTATTAAAGCTGGGTCGTGTCGGCCAAAAGGTCCATTTCCAATAAATCCAAAAACGAAGCGATCTTTTTCTGAGTCCTATTACAACTTTTTTAATAAAATTGGTCAAAGAGTTGAACGATCCTGGCTTTGCTATTCGATAAAATTGGATGCAGTATACTGCGAACCGTGCTGGCTTTTTAGTGATCGGTCCCAAAAAGGGTTCAGTGAAAGTTGGTGTCATGGCATTAGTGATTGATTCAAAAAAAAATTAAAAAACATTCCATATCGAACCTTCATGTAGAATCTTGGAATTATGGACGACTGGAAGAAAAACAAATTAATTGACGTAGAATTAGATATGGAAAGACAAAATACTATAAATAAATATAAGCTCGTTCTGCGTCGAATCATTGATGTCACCTTGACATTAGCGGCATGTAATCTAGCCTTCAGGGGGAAAAAAGAATACATTGATGCTACTGCCGGTACTGCAGAAGGTCGGAATTTTCTAGAAATTATAAATCTGCTGGCAAAGTACGATTCGCCCTTAAAGGCACATTTAAGTAGCCCGGGAAGAAAAAAGTATTTGAGTCATCAAATACAAAATAAAATTATTTCGCTCCTTGCAAACAATGTCCGAAAAAAAATTATTACAGACGTAAAAGAAAGTCCTTTTTTTGCTATTATAATTGACAGCACACAGGATATTTCAAAAGTTGATCAGCTTTCTCAAATTTTTCGATATGTTAAATTAATCAAAGATGAAAGAGGAGCGCCAATTAGTATACAAATCGAGGAGTCTTTTATAGGATTTAAAGCAATTTCAGATCAATCTTCGAAAGAAATATGTGATGAAATAGTGAAAACGTTAAGCGATTATGACTTGAGCATTACTAAATGTCGCGGACAAGGCTATGATGGGGCTGCAAATATGAGTGGCATATACAGGGTGTCCCGCGACTCTTGGTACATACGATAATGGGTGATAGTACAGCTCATTTGGGTACAATTAATGTTCTACATGACCCCTCTATCTTTAACCGTTATAAAGTTATAGCATTTTTCGTTAATAGTGTCAGAAACCTCGACCTGCAGAGCAAAATCACTGTTTGCCACACTCCCAAATATTTCATCCGAGATTTAACTTTACTTTCTGAAACTCCACAAAATTCTACATAAAATAACTGTTTTGTCAATTAAATAATTTAAAACCCTACCCAGATACAACCATTCAAACTTTTAAGAAATTCGAAATTTGATTTTTCATTGAAAATTTAAATTGTAAAATCGTAACGGTACTTTGAACTGACAAATGTGCAAAGTTGATAAAAGTTGCCTCATAATGTTAGCTTTCGAACGACATATGAAAATTAGGGTCTTAGTATTTGAAAAATTGCATATCTTACGTGTTAAAGAGAAAAAAACGTGGTTCCAAGAGAAAACCAAAGTAAACATTTCCACAATTTTTATACGAATTTTATTAAGTAAACAAGATTTTTTTTAGTGAAAAATGAATAAAAAAACACGATACTGACGTTAATTTCGGGCGCGGCCGAAATTTTGATACCCTTCACTATTCTCGGGCTAATATTTTTTTCCGGTGTAGGTACTTATGATCTTTATAGAAAGTACAAAAATATGTAAAAACAAATATATTCGTACTATGGGGGCATCCCTCCTCCCACCAAAAAAAGTTTTTTTTTCCGTTTGTGCGGTTATTCTAACCAAACCTCACGCAAATATGTTTTATCGAGGCAACGGAAGTGAAAGAATGGGGGGGGGGGGGGGGGGATTAAACATAAGTCATAAGTACACCGGAAAAAAAATATTAGCCCGAGAAGAGTGAAGGGTATCAAAATTTCGGCCGCGCCCGAAATCAACGTCGGTATCGTGTTTTTTTTTCATTTTTTACTAAAAAAATATTGTTTACTAAATAAAATTCGTATAAAAATTGTGGAAATGTTTACTTTGGTTTTCTCTTGGAACCACGTTTTTTTCTCTTTAACACGTAAGATATGCAAATTTTCAAATACTAAGACCCTAATTTTCATATGTCGCTCGAAAGCTAACATTATGGGACAACTTTTATCAACTTTGCACATTTGTCAGTTCAAAGTACCGTTACGATTTTACAATTTAAATTTTCAATGAAAAATCAAATTTCGAATTTCTTAAAAGTTTGAATGGTTGTATCTGGGTATGGTTTTAAATTATTTAATTGGCAAAACAGTTATTTTATGTACAATTTTGTGGAGTTTCAGAAAGTAAAGTCAAATCTTGGATCAAATATTTGGGAGTGTGGCAAATAGTGATTTTGCTCTGCAGGTCGAGGTTGCTGACACTATTAACAAAAAATGCTATAACTTTATAACGGTTAAAGATAGAGGGGTCATGTAGAGCATTAATTGTACCCAAATGAGCTGTACTATCACCCATTATCGTATGTACTAAGAGTCGTGGGACACCCTGTATAGCGGAGTACAGGCACGTTTAAAACAAATAGATCCAACCGCAGAATACATACATTGCGCAGCTCACAATTTGAATTTAGTATTGAACGACTCATCCCAGCAAATCATTGAAGTTAATAACTTTTTTGGCACTATTCAATCTATTTATACATTTTTTAGCAATAGTTTGAAAAGATGGGAATTGTTAAAACATGAAAATATTAAACTCACCCTGGAAAAGCTTTGTCCCACTCGATGGGCTTCAAGATATGATGCAGTTATAGCGATTTCGTACAATTTTGTTTCAGTTTTAAAGGTTCTTTCTTATGTTATGGTAAATGGCAGTAAAAAAGATGAAAAGGAAGAAGCACTCTGTTTAAGGAAAAAAATGGAGAGCTTTGATTTTGTATTTTTACTAGTCATTCAGTCAAAAATTTTGGAAAATGTCAATTTAGTGAGCAAACTGTTGCAAAACAAGTCACTAAATTTAGAAACTGCGTCAGAAAGACTAAAAAACCTTTTAAGTAATGTCGTGAAACTGAGAGAAAATTTCATTGAAACGAAAGAAGAGGCAGAAGTTCTTGCAAAGAAATGGGGGATAACTCCTTGTTTTCAAGAAAAACGGATTAGGATAAGAGCTAAGTTTTTCGATGAACTAAATTGTGAATGCCAATGTTGAAGACACATTTCGCATAAACGTATTTTATGGACAACTGGACATGATAATTGGTCAAATACGGCATCGGTTTGGGAGTATTAATCTCATTCTAGATAAATTTAACTTTCTACATCCCAAGAAACTATGCGAGGCAACATCAGAGGAAATTTATAATAAGGCATTCAATTTAAAAAAAATGTTATCCCAATGATTTATCGGATGAGTTTGCAATTCAGTTGGTTTCGTTGCAAACATGTCTCTTCAATGAAATAAAAAGCTTAAATTCAATAAACGAGCTTGCTGAGTGTATTATCATTAACAATTACACTAGCTCATCAAGCTATCCGGATGTAGTAACTGCCGTTCTCCTATTTCTTACATTACCGGTTACGGTTGCAGAAGCTGAACGGAGCTTTTCAAAGCTAAAACTCATTAAGACATATCCCCGAAATACAATGTCTGAGACCAGATTAAGCGACTTAGCCTTGTTAAGTATTGAAAATGAGACTGCCAAGTTATTAGATATCGATTCCATAATAAACCAGTTCATCAATAATAGTTCGTTCAGGATGGATCAATTTAAATAATGACTGCACTTTATCCGCTGTCCTGCTGAGCAGCGATAGCATGATTGTACTCTTGAACTCTCCAATGAGCATTCTGAGTATCAATAATAAATTACATACCTTAACTTTAAATGCTTTCTTTCCATATTCTTCTGATGTCAATTTTTCTTGAAAATTTCAGTTAATTAGATATTTACAATGGATTCTTGAAAATATATTTTTTTGAATATTTTATTATTTATTTTATAATTTTTTTTTGTCCTGAATTAAATTTTTTTCTGTAAATATAAGTATACTCGCAATACAAAGTATTTTTCTAGTTATACTAAGTCTCTAACATATAAGCCTAATATGGAGTATTTAAGCGGGCCTACCCAAGGGGGGCCCATTGGAAAAGTTTGCGGGGGGCCCCGAGCAAAGTTGTTCCGCCACTGGGCAGACCCCAGAATTCAGGAGCTAAACTCCGAAATAAATTGACAAGCTAACACCTATAAAAAAGAGAAATAGAATGAGCATCTGGATAGCTTAGAGCTCTCGCAAGGTGTCAGCAAACTATGGGCTACGGTCCGCGCCTTGTCTCACCCAACAAAAGACAAGGGCAGTGTAGCCATCAGATTCGGTAAGAAAACCACCGCAAATCCAAAACTCGGCACAAGCTCTTTCAATAAGCAATTCATTGAACACCCCAAGACCAAGATGCTTAACTGCCAGATAAAAAGAAGGACTCGCAACCGAACGGTTGACATTATCCCTGCCTATACAGCGGACCAAGTTTGAGCAGCAATCAAGAATGCGAAAAATCAAAGGCTATTGGACCAGATGGCATTTCAATGGTCATGCTGAAACACCTAGATTTTCCGGCCATCAAATACCTAAACGATGGCTTTCAACCTGTCGATATCCACGCTTGTCATCCCTGAATTCTGGAAAAGGGGCGAGTCATCTCCCTTCTCAAACCCGGTAAAAGCGCGAAACTCGCCGAATCCTACCGTTCAATCACAATTTTATCACCCGTTGCAAAGATGCTCGAAGCACTCATCCTTCACAGATTTTCGGGGCGGTTGTTCAAAGTATAGGAAAATTAAGCAGGGAGTTCCACAGGGTAGCGTACTCTATCCTACATTGTTCAACATCTACCTGTCGAGCCTTCCAACGCCCCCGGAAGGTATCGAACTAATTTCCTATGCGGACGATTGCACCGTACTCACCACGGGGAATGATTTAAATGGTCATAGTCATTTCGCCGTCTAAATGTACTGCAACCATTGAGTATAACTATGGAGTAGAAATCCCATATATTCCCATGGTAGCTTATGGCGATAGAATTCCTATACATGCGCAACTGCAAACACACTGCGTCGCAACACCCGCACGATCCACAATCCTCGTTTAAGACCGGTCTGGTCCAATAAGAATGTTTACAGTTTAGAAAACAATGGGCCAAATGCTCGTTTAAAACCGGTCTGGTCCAATGAGAAATGTTAACATCTTAGAAAACAATATGTCAAACTTCCATACAAAATCCAGTTTGGCAACTTTATCCCAACCATTCTCTTCACGTCTCATTCCGCAACCGAATTCATCTCTCACGTAGCTTTTCGTTTCCTTATATTCTCTCTTCTGTGACTGCAACTCTTCTCACCACCTGGACGCAGGAATTTTCGGAGGTGCTTGGGATCCGTACTGGTAAGCATGCTTACGACGTTGTTCCTACTGTAACCAACCCCAAGATTCTTGGTCTCTATCGGTATACTATGATGAAGTCGAAAGATCACGTCACAGATCTAGTCGACATAATGCACAGTAGAAACAACGTCCTAAAGGCACTAGCCTGAAGAAGTTCTTGGGAGATGGACAATGAAACTATGTTGGTCACCTACAAAGCGATAGGTAGGGCAATTCCTAGCTATGCAGCACCGGTGTGTTCACAAACCGTTTGTGACACAAACTGGAATAAGATCCAGGCATGCCAGAACGCTTCTGTACGTATCGCTACAGGTTGTCATCTCATATCGTCCCAGGATCATCTTCATCAAGAAACCAGCATGTTATCATTGCGTGATCACAATCTCCTCGTCTCTTTGCAATATCTAGTGTGTTGCTATCGAGAGGATCACCCAAACCATCATCTCATGGACAATACTCCCCCGCCACGACAAGTCAGGAGTGGAATCAGAGATCTCGAGAGAGACGTCCAGAGAAACAAACAGGTACCTCCCGATATATTCGATAATATGTACAGCATACCATGCCGCCATCGCAGATATTCACACAACCGCTGGGAATCGGTCAATAGGAAAATTAAGTCAAATAGAGTCCTCTCAGTGCCCCCACCACACTCGCTTGAGGAGACTATGCTCCCGAGAACCACAAGAGTGACACAAGCCCAGCTTAGGTGGGGTTTTTGTTCACGCTTCAATTCGTACCTATCTTGGATCTATTCGGGACATCCAGAGCATTTGTCCGAGCTGCGGTGGTGCGCCTAACGATGTGGACCACCTGTTTCGATGCCCCGCTGCACCCACTAACCTTACTCCGAGGGCGTTATGGGACAACCCTATTGCAGCTGCTACGTTCTTGTCGCTTGAGACAATAGGCGAGAACGACTACAAAATTTAGAGCACATCCACAGACATGCATAGCGACTCACACCCTTCTGCACCGCTACAACAACAACAACTTGGTAAGAAAAACTGTTACCTTTATGTGACGCTGATTGACTTTATCAATCCGTTCGCCTATTCGATGCCGTCTGGTAAACCTTTACGGTAGGGACGGACGTTGAACCCCCTTCATGGCATTTATTACTATACGCTTAAATACTTTGCAACAGGATGATAAAAGTGAGATAGGCAGATAGTTTGACGCAAGGCAAGGGTCATCCTTTTTGGGAATTGGAACTTCCTTGAGGAAGAGTTTACACTAAGCGATCTTATTAAAATATCGACATAGGAAGGCAGAATGGTTGGAGACCTTGTGTCTTGATCAGTAGAGAAATAGGGCGGAATGAAAGTCCGCCGGTAACGGTAACACAATCATAAGGTTCGGCGAATGTGGAAGAAATTAATGAATATTCAATATTGCTACATAGGTCAATCAAAGCTCCACCACCATCAAGCTTGGCAAGGACATTAAGGTTACCATCAGGGTGTGATTTGATCATCATCTAAAATCTCCGACTACTGATTTTGCTGTTAAGTCAAGCTTCAGATAAGCATATGACATCATGAGAGGCCGTGATAGCGTAAGAGAAGAGGTCTTGGAGTTTGGTTCTAATACCCCGTAAATTTTGATAATAAATTGTGCAATTCAAAGTTATTTCTGGTTTTTGGATGTCCGCAGACGGGGAAATTTCGTTTCGTAAAGTTATTTAGTAGAATTCTAGGTGGCCAGAACGGCCGGGATCCAACGCGTAGAGCTTGATCCTGCCATCATTTATTTTGAGCGCAGCATTCTGCAGAGAACAGAATAGATAAAAAAATGCAGAGCATTATCCCACCCGGCTGTGCACTCCAAAGCGCTCTGCGACCTTACTCTTGTGTACCACGTGACACAGGGCGCCTTCGTACCGCCCCTTGATGATATAAATTTTTTTTTTTTGTGTCTCTTCTATTTAATGCTCTCCAGATATGTTCCCGAACGGGAAAGAAATCAATGAATATAAAATGTAATTTGGATCACCAATTTTGGTAAATAATGTTCAAAATGTTAATATGGCCAAAATGTCCCGTAAAGAAGCCATCAAGTGGTCTCAATTATGTCTTGCCCAGCAACGTAATGTTGGACTAGCTGAGGTGCCGACCAGTTCCTTCGGAAGTCGTATACCATTGGCTGGTTCCTCTAGCCAGTTACAAGTGCTCACGAACGATGAATAGAGAGAAGAGTTTAGCCTAGCTAGCTCAGACCAGATACTTAATAAATGGACGCATAGCTATGAAAGGAAAGGTCCTGGAGAAGGTCAAAGTAGTCACAGACCAATTTTGCTGAAGACTGAGAACTTGTGCGAAGAAAGTGCCTTGATTGTACCTTGACACCCTTAATCTCCCTGGCGCAAATTTCAATGCCAAGAATACTGGCATCCGTAAACCAAATTATACTTCTAGGATCTGTGCACGAGTTGCAAATTTCTCATTCCAACTAAACGTTAGGTTTATTACATCTTCATGCTGTTGGTTTGTGAAATCTGAAATCTGAAATATGAAATATGAAATATGAAATCTGAAATCTGAAATCTGGAAATCTGAAATCTGAAATCTGAAATCTGAAATCTGAAATCTGAAATCTGAAATCTGAAATCTGAAATCTGAAATCTGAAATCTGAAATCTGAAATCTGAAACCTGAAATTTCAAATTTCAAATTTCAAATTTCAAATTTAATTTGAAGGTCTTCATACAAATTCATACCATGACGTATCAACCATACTAGGGGACCTTCTGTGCTGCTTGGGTTCGTGGTGTCACAACTCAGCAATCTGTTTTGTATGCAACACACAATCCCCTGCGGGATCTTGTGGTACCACAGAGGGTATTTTTTGCTTATTTTTACTAGTTGAGCCTATTCGGTAGATCTTGTAGAACATCGAAGGTACGCTATGCTAAGTTCAAAAATATGCTTGAACAAAATTCCAGATCTTTTCAGTAAACAGTTTGGATAAAATTTAAATTTACTATTGTCCTGAACATTCATGGCCAAGCAAGATGGACTTCAAAATTTTGCCCACTAGTGAAACTTTTGCAGTTAATTAGGCAAATTTTTAAATTTTGTCCACATCTCTCATCCAATACATCGTTTTCCATTTTCATAATTATTATAATTCCTAAATACCCCCTAACGAATCAATTTTAAAACATTTTCCTTCAACACAGTAATCAACTTGTCTGTTATTCAAATTTTCTATTTCTGATTCAAAATAGAAAGTGCAAACTTTGCCAAACTTCCATCCAGCCATACATATCCTGCTCTCTATCGTCTGTTCTATATCCTTGCGCTCAACAACGTTTTACACAAATTCCTAATTATCCCATATAATTAGTGTTCCACACCAGACTGAATTCATAAGTTGTCTTCGCTTCGCAAAACGCTCGGAGCCAAACTACGCAAGAAAATGAGCAACACACAAATATTCTTGAAAGATACAATCACAATAAATTTCCAAAAGATCCGTTCGTAATGCCATAAGGACGGAAATGTATTCCAAAAACTTGACGAAAACAAGTTTGTAATGAATTTTACATATCAGCGTGTCTTTGAGGGTTACATTTCATATTCGCATTCAAGGATGTCGGTCGGTTGGTTGATTGTATATGTACGTTACGTTGCGTTCAAGTGCAGTAACACAAAATGCTTTTACCTAACGCTTTTGTAAACGGCACTGGCACTCTATAAGATGTATGTACGTACAAGGGTGTATATCTAGCTCATCTGCCATTCGTATTTTCTTTTAGAATGCCAAAGCAATAATAGGAAACGGGAACGATTTCAGAAAACCGACGAAAACATACACACGCACACATTCGTTATACAGAATACACAGGGAATGTTTTGTATTCATTCCTTATACACTATTCCGTTCATTTCGTAGTTTCTGAGCTTGAGTTGCTTCGTTAGTTGCAACCGCAGGCCCATACCGATATGCTTAGGGAGTCTCTTACAGTCTTCTTCTTCTTGTTGTTGCACCAGAAAAACCTCCAAACTCTTGTTGGAAAATTTCTTCTTCAGTTTGGTGAATAATTCTGAATACAGCTGGTACTGTGTATGTATATGTATTTAAAACCGAGAATCGGCAATGTATAAAGAGAGTATAAGGACTAGATTTTAAGTATAAGGAAACAGACAGAGAAGTCCTTGATAGTGAAATGCATAGTATGGTGTGTGAAGCATAGTATAGCATGTTTCATAACAAGGAGCACACATCTCTCCCACTTGACGAGTACTGTGTGTTGTGCTACCTTTAAAATATTCATGAATCAGATTTTGTTAACGGCTTTGTCGATGCTGAGAATGAGGAAAATTTGCTTGCCGTTTTCAATTTTGAACTGCATAAATGTTGTTTGACGCTTGCCGTATACCGCCCCAAGTGCAACAAAACACGAATCTAATTATTCGGGTTTTACCGAAAACAAGGAGAGAAGACATCATTATTTGCTTTGCAATCTAATATTTGTCAATTCGTTTTAAATGCATTTATTGAATTTAGAACTAAATTCGAATTACGTCGGTACTCCAAAGAATTATAACCCAATGAATTTGTCAGATTGCTATACTTATTCTAGTAATTACACGATGAATAGGGTGATGGTCAAGCCTATAAAAGGGACGCAGCTGATTGATTTTGGGGGTCCTTGAAAATATATAAATATAGTTTCTAAAGATTTGGTAATGAATTTTAGCTTTCATTGCATATGAAGAAAGTCAGTTATGCCGTAAGCTACATTTCAAGCAATAATTACATATGTATAGCATGTCGACGTGGGAATCAGTAGAGTGCTATGAATCTACTCTACAAGTAATTTTAATAAGGCAAATTTTGACCGAAAAAAGGAAAATGAGACCGAGGCTAATTTCGGGCGCGGCCGAAATTTGAATACCCGTCACATTTGAATCAAGCTTCTTTTCGTTAACAGTTTCTACCGCAGCCCTATTGTTCCGATTCCATCTGTTCCTGGATGCGTTGACGCTAATCCAGGAAACACTTGGATGAATTTTGGCTAAGAATCAAAAAGAAAAAAGTTTTTTCTTACGAGAACCTAATATTTGAGATTTGGTTTGTATGACAGCCCTATGACGCAATGCTCCGATTCCATCCATTCCTAGATATGTTTTGAGGCTCTACTAGGAACACATTTAGGTGAATTTTGGTTAAGATTTGTTCATAAAGACAAAAGTTTTTCTTTGAAGAACTTTTCACGGGTTCCTTCGTATGGCCAACCTATGACTAATGTTCCGACTCTATCCGTTCCTAGATATGTTTTGAGGCTTTACTAGGAACATACTTCTCAAAGTCTTTCAAAATATAATTTGTTGAAAAAAATTACGAGGCTTTTAAAGGTAGTACAGACGGATTTTTCCACGATTGTTAACGGCATGTCATAACGTCTAGGCCTGTTCACAGCGCCCGCACTTACGCCGCCCCGGGCGAGAGAACAAATTGCCGCTCCTTAGGTACTGTACCAGGCAGATTATTATGTCGTTGTAGTTGTAGAAGCGATTTTATTTGTATTCTTGAATCGAGTGATTTCGGCAGCTCTTGGTCGTTGTAACACATCGGTACCTAACACATATATTAGAAAACTCCGCTATCGAAAATTGTATCCCAAAAAATTGTTGAGCTGATAAACTTATATTAGCCAGGTCTCGTCGTGGATGAGTTTCTCCAGTGATTTCTACTTGGGTTTGGGTAGCTTATTTTCAAAATTGAATCATCCCGAGAGTTGTTATAGGAAATAAGGTCAGAGCTATAGTTAAATCGGAGTAATCTAGTGAAATCCCGATATTAGCATGTCCGGAAACATATTAGGGAAGAATGCGCCCTTAGAGCGGGCGCTGCCTGTCCAATAGAACATAACTGGTTTACGGTTTTCTTCAATGCGACAACCGATGCACCGACACATAGGCTTTATTGAATACCGTTTTTAGAGTTTTTTAAACAATTTTCAAAAAACCCATATAAAATCGATTTGTGTCCGTCCGTCCGTCTGTTCACTAAATAACTCGCGAAGGCCTCAACCGATCGACATGAAATTTGGTAGGAATGTGTAGTACGAGTACAGTCTTCTTCAACACGAATACCTTAAAAGACAGAGATAGAGCAAAGATAACAGGACACCACCCACCCGAAGAGGTGGAAAAAGTCGACTTTTTTATTTGTTATCGGAGATGAGCGCAAAGGGCTCGACGAGTACATTCCATATCAGTTACCTTTTCCCAGTTTCGAGTAACAGAACAGTAGTTATGGGTCTTTGAAGTGTAGTTCACGGCACCCCCTCCGTTTTTCTAAACCGCTATAGGTGCAGATATGAAACTTTGCAACGAAGACATTTTATATCAGGTATTTTTTTATTAATTCGGTACAACGATAACGGAGTTGCCATATCCTTAGGTTTGCAATTCTAAGTTTTTGGCTGGGAGCACTGTATAAATGTGTAAATGATAAGTTGAAATAAGCTGACCATACGTACAGCATTTGGCCGTACAGTACAGCATTTATACCTATCGTGCAGCATTGATAAGCGTACAGCAAAATGTACAGCATTCTTGAATTATGGCACTATGGTAAGCCGGACATCTTTGCTATTAGAATCTTAGTAAAAACTTCAACTCATATAAGGACAAACTTTTCACGAGCCGACAACACCCCCGACAGATTATGCCTATCAATGTTAGTACTCCTTGAGAGTGCATCCCGTGATCAGTGTTGACCAAATTCAAGCGGCATGTGAATTCAATTCGCGCTAAAGCCTAGTTCTGACATCGAAAGTGTAATTTTTGTCCGCTGCGATTTTCTCAATGAAAATGTATTCTTACTGTCGTGAAATATGTAGGGAATACTGGGGAATACCATAAGCTACAATCCGGAAACAGTTCCATAATTTTTCTCGGCCATTTTATGATTTTTTTCTGATTTCACGGTTATTTCATCGTGAAATGTCAAATTACCGGGGAATCGAAATATAATGCATAAAATGGCCGAGGAGAATTATGGAACCAGTCTCGGATTGTAGCTTATGGAATTCCCCACCGTTTGTGACATATTCCACGACAGTAAGTATGCATTTTTAATGATAAAATCGCAGCGGGAAAAAATTTCACTCTCGATCCTAATTCAGCCCTTAACAAAGAAAATATGCAGTAGTTCTTTTTTTAGTATACCATAGGATACTCAAGTCATCATCCCTGCTTCGATTCAGAAAGATTGACTGCATTCAGCGAATGAAATTTACTGGAAATGCTACAAGAATTGCCAGCCACCGACCTCTTTCTCCGCTGAAAAGCCGTCATGCAAAATGAGAATCTAGTTGGAAGAGAGCTTTTCTGCTACATTTTTCGTTCGCTGAATGCACCCAATGGGTGAATTCAAATTGTAAGACGAAACCGGACGGGTAAACTTGCAAGACAAGAACCATCGTTCTTACAATCTGAAATGCATAATGCTTGTCTGCTGGCCACTACAAAAGCTCTCGCCGTCCGTTTGTTTGTGCTAATAAACGGACGGCGAGAGCTTTTGTAGTGGCCAGCAGACAAGCATTATGCATTTCAGATTGTAAGAACGATGGTTCTTGTCTTGCAAGCTTACCCGTCCGGTTTCGTCTTACAATTTGAATTCAACCAATAGCTGACAATGAAAATTGGAAGCTTCCGACAACGACAGCAGTTTAGTGATGAAAACGGCATAATATTTTTTTTACAAGGAAAGTGTCTATTGACTACACTATTGTGCTGAGTGTTTTAGTGCAAATAAAATGTTGTGGTATAAATTTAGGATTCCTTACGACGTTTTAAAAACCGTTAGGTTCGCATTTGCCACCCAATAGAAACTAAAGGCAAATGCGCTGCATCGGAAGTTGAAAGAATTTTTAAAAAACGCAACCACGCTTCCGTTTTATCGACGTCATCCGTATGAAAAAGGTTTCCAGAATTAGGTTGGTAATCTCCGCTTCTTTTCGTTTACATGTTACGCAAAGTCAGACTAACGAATAGAACCGGGGATTATTTTTGATCCGTAAAATGGCAGTTAGGGAATCAGAACGGCGAACATTTACGGTACACGCAACTGTTTTGTTTCGTAGCCCCACCCATTGAAAGCAGTTCCCCTTAAAGGCATGTTGTATTTTGGGCATGCAAGTGATTGGCAAAGAAGTGAGGACATTAAGTAAAGTTCTCCTCTGATAAAACTACACTGAAAGAAGCGTTTGAGTTTGCAAAAAAAAATCTGACAAATTCGAAAGGTACACAAATATTACAGAGGCATTTGTGTTTCTGGTTGTCCTGCTTTTTCACTAGCATTGTCCGGTCAAACGACGATTTTTTGTGGATTTGTCCTGCTATTTACGTTAAAAAATATACGAGCGTTAGTCATGGATGATCTTTAAATTCTTAATAATGAAGAACGCAAAACCTCTTTCTATTACAATGAATCATCCTAAATTTTCCAAGTCTGTCAACGAATTCTTCGCCTTTAAATCGTCCGAAATCATCAAACCGTCCCATAAAATGCAAAATTTTGTCGAAAAAATTATTTTTTTTTTTAATTTTTTACAAAGATTTTCCTATGTTTTCGTTAGAAAAGACATCCCGGAACTATAGCATATCAAATTCTATAATTCAATTGACTGCAAAAAACGGTCCGCTCTTTCGCTCCGAAATTTAGGGTCGCTCCGCTTTGCTCCAAATCCCTAAATTCCAGGCTATCTCAGAAAATTTTTATAAGATATGCATAATAATGATTAAAAATTAGTGCACGTACCACCAAAGCTGTGAAGGCCCTTAGCCAAAAATGTTATTCCATACAAAACCCTATTCTGCGTACGTTACGAAGCGCTCTTTTTGGGAAACCCTTGATTAAGGCACACACGAAAATGATACTTACTTTACCATAAAAGTGCTACCTCGATATTGTTGCATTACTTTTATTCCTTGTGGAGCAACAACCAAGCCGCGATGTTCGGGATATACTTCAGAACGATTTAAAATTAAAATAACATTTATGTAACGAATATAATGAAGTAGAATTGCAAAATGTAAACAAAGATCTAGAAATTAAATAATTGTTAATCACATCGGGCGGACGGCTAAGCCACGCCATAAAAGTTTTTTGGAACTACATTATACACATTTGTAAATAATTATTTTTTAATAAAACATTTATCTACTTCAGAACGATATTCGTCATTACGAATGGTGTGAGTTTTGGTTTCAAAATTGTGTGTACAGCATTGGTCCCTTCAGGATCTGGTCAGCTTAAGTTAAAATTGTGTGTAAATTTGCCTTTGAGTACCTTAATTCAAACCGGTAAGCCCCTTCCATTCTATAAATATTTCAGTTAGAATAATCCAAAAATAGATTTACTGAACCAAAATTATTTTAAACTTACTTCTGATTTATTATACAAAAAGGATACAACAGCTACTACGTAGACGTGCGCAGCCCTCTTTACAGTGGCCGGATATTGAAATGGCATGGCGGGGCGGGTTAATGAATGTTGGGACTTTGAAAAACGTGAATATGATGGGCGAGATATCGTGTCTATCCCGTTTTTTAGTACCGGTTATGAAACAGGTGCTCGGTTTTTTCGTAACGGTTGAATATTGCACCGACAAATATACAGTGTGGCACACGGGAGCTTGGCAATTTAAAAACCGAAAATTCGTGCTTAATTTTTTTTGCAGCTCAAATACTAAGGACAGTCGAGGAATTTAGGCGCCACCCTTTTCAGCGAAATCATGCTCCAAAATGGTGTTTGTTTTCATCAGTAAACTTTGCCATTTAAATTCCCAAACTGTCTTAATTATTTTAATTGCAGAAAAAATTGTGTAGCGTAGAGTTTTTATGTTCTTAAAATTGTCAGGTTCCCGTGTGCCATCCTGTATAACGGTGTTAGGTACTACATTGATACCATCAGAGGGACCTACAGCAGACGCCGCATATTAGAATCACATCGGTTCTTCGTATGGTAATTCTTTTAAGCTGTGGTTCTTTTAACTAATAACGATTTCGAACCAGCGGCTAACTGTACCTTGTTCTAATTTTTATGTGCACGATAAGTTAGGAATCTCTTTTGCATTACAAAAATCAATTTCAAGTGTTTTGTCAGTTTTTAATTTTCTATCAATAATTTTGTTGCATTTTTATTCTAATTTAAGAAAATTTCATTGACTGGAATTGACTTAAATTAAAATATGTTAAGCTAATAGTGAAAGGACATTCTTTAAATTTATTAAATACTAAAAAGATACAAATATAAATGCGTATTCAATTAGTCGAGATTTTTGGGGTTATAATTTTGTGATATTGTCAATTGTCGGGATATTGTAAAGTCGAGGATTTCAAAAATTTAGATTTTGGAATATTTTTTTGAAATAAAAATATCTTGCTCCCCGCCAATTCTACTTCTACCTATTTTAAAAATTTCGGTTTCTTACCTTTTCCAAGGTAGCGTTGATGCCATGGTGTAGTGCCACCAACCTCAAATAAGCATCCTTCCATCCAGTCCGAGGGAGGGTAAAAAACATGGGTAAGGAGTGATTCAGTAAGCTCATAATTAGCAGATAATTATGCGATAGGTTTCCATTCAATTCGCTCATATTTAATGGCATCATCTGAGGTTACAACTCCAAGAGCAGAACATATTTAAAAGAGGGCACGAAACTATAACACATTACATAATTATTCGATATGTATCCGACATTGGTCCAGTCCCAGAAAAACTTGAAAAAATATGAACACGTTGATCATGCCAAAAATTTCCGGGGTCTTCAACTAACGCACAGCCAAGGGGTGTAATGTGCAAATTTTGCCTATACGGCGCAAAAGACGCTAGCGCCGGCCCTGAGTAAGCTTATTTGTTCGTTTAATCGAAGTGATGATGTCAATAGCCGATCGTCCTACAACCATAGTACAGTACGCCATATAGTAATGTATAACACAGTTCTGACAAATTATTTGTGAGTTCAAAAACATAGCATTCAGAACACCACGTGCATAAAATTTTCTTCATTTTACCTTTTAATTGATTTCAAATCTATTGCTCCGTGAAAAGAAACATTTCAAAATTGAAATGAAAAATATAAGATACCATCCGTAATACATATCAACATAAGCACGCAAGCTGCCTTTCACTTGTGTATTCGTCTTATTTCACTTTCAACCATTTCCAGAGAAAAAGAAAAGAGGATTTTCATTTGAAAATTGTATCAATAAACTACGCAAATATGAAGAAGGGATCCTTTTTGCGTACAAGCGCAATATTCCCAGATTTAGCTGTCTGGAGTCTGAACAATTCGCCTTAAAAAAAAGAAACTCGCGCGAAAAAAAACCCCACGAAATACCACAAAGATATATTTCAGCGAAAAAGCATAAGCCGCCCCCAATATTTTGGTCTCTCTCTGTCTCTGTGTATACATTACGCATTCGACATTCGACAATTGGAAATAACAATATGATAATGGGATTTTCGAGAGACACTTTAGGGAATAATCCGTACAAAAAAAAAGACGGTGGCCCAATCGAAAAAAGAATCCTGAAATAATGTGTGCTCTTTTCACGATGATGATGATATCTCGCACCACCGCACAGCGAGTTTCAAATTGGACTTGCATCCATTCAGGATACGACCGACAACGCCTTAGATTGAATTGTAGGTACACGCGAAATGGAAAAACTTTTACAAATAGGAGCTTACAGGGTGAGCGATTTTCAATGACGAGAAATCAAATCAACATTTAAATGAGACGCGCCCGGCTGACGTTATATATATCTTTATCCTGAGGGAATCGAAGGATGTAGTCAGTGTATTCTATACGATATCTGCATTTGTAGGTGGATCTGTAAGTGCGCGTGTGAATGATTGAATATGTCAATCTCGTCTGATAAATTACTGTAATTGTTAATCGTTACGACAGTTTCATTGTATGATTAATTTACATTTAATTCAAAAGTGTACAAAACGGCAGAATTGTTTAGGATTCTCTGCACGCGATCTAATGTAATAGAATAGCTGTCACATTGTGCGTACCTTTTGTTCAAAAGAACTAAAGCAACATTACGAATTGAAGTAAAGTCTGTTCTGCATTGTTCATATAACAACATTAAATGAATAATTAATTTTGTGTGTTCAAGATTTAATGAATTAATTGATAGAGAATGTTCCTTCGCAACTAGGGCGGGCTACGATTTGTGTGTGTATATTTTTCAATTGTTTAGAATTTATTTAAAACGAACAAGGTTTTTTTTTATTATTAAAGACGGAATTCATAGTCCCCACTTATACTTAAGGGAACCCTTAACGGACTGACGCCATTCATAGTCACTCAATAAGCAAACGCTTAAGGGTAACATGAAGTATTCCCTTATACGTTAAGGTACATACACACATACATACACACATTGAAAAGCATAGCCTTTGTTTTGTCACTTAATGACAATTTATGCACACTGAACCAAAGACGAAGGATATCTGAATCATAGTTTATATCCGAAAGTAAATCTAACATGGATGGACTATTAAAAGAACATGCTAAGTCATAAGCAAAAGCGTTAATACTACTTTTGAATTTTTGCCTAAGTAAAGAATTTATAACTATTAAAAGTTAAAAGTTTTTTTCGGGCGTACCTATCTATGACTTGTATTTAATCCCCGTCATTCTTTTTCTTCCGTCTTGACAAAAGTTTTGTGCTTGGTTGAAATAAGTGGGCAAATAAAAATATTTACTCGATAAATTTTATTGGGGTTGCGGGAGCATGACCCCAAAGTACGATTCCATTCGTTTTTAACTTTTTTGTTGCTTTGGTAAAGACACATTAATTCAAGGTTTTGTGAAATTGGTGCAAAAAATGTTTCTTAGAAGAACTAAAATGGGCGTTGGGTTTATTGTATGGCCACCCCATGATCCCATGGTCAGATTTCATCAATTCTTAGATATGTATTGTGTCATCAAGAGAAACACGTTTGTGTGTAATTTGGTTGAAATTTGTACACAAATAAAAAAGTTTTTCTTAGAAGAACCTAATTTGGGGGTTAGGTTTGTATGGCAGCCCCATCACCGCACTATCCGATTTGATCCATTCTTAGATATGTTTTGTGTCATCAAGAGAAACACATTTGTGTGAAATTTGGTTGAAATTGGTGCAGAAATCAAAAAGTTTTACTTAAAAGAACCTAATTTGGGGGGTTTGGTTTGTATGGCAGCCCCATGACCCAATGGTCCGATTTGATCCATTCTTACATATGTTTTGCGTTATCAATAGAAACACATTTGTGTGAAATTTTGTTGAAATTGGTGCACAAATAAAAAAGTTTTTCTCAGAAGAACCTAATTTGGGTAGTTGGGTTTGTATGGCAGCTCCATGACCCCATTGTCCGATTTTACCGATTCAAACATACAAACTGCCTGCAGCAAAAAGAAGCAATTGTGCAAAATTTCAGCTTCCTAGCTTTTAAATTGGCCGAATAAACCGGGTCGCAACAGACGGACAGACGGACATCGCCCAATCGACTCCCCAAGTCATGTTGATCATATATGTATACTTTTTATATGGTCGGAGATGCTTCCTTCAATGCGTTACAAACTTCATGACAAAGTTAATATATCCTTTCACTCTACACAGCAAAAAATCCGGTGTGAATGTAACTGAATTGTATAAAATTGTCGAATAGGGTCCCTCCGTTTGGATAAAATATTGTTTTATCCAAACGGATGAACACAAAAGTGTACTTCCAATTACACCAAAAGGAGTAATACTCGATATTTTTGGGATAAAAATAAAACACAAGTTTCACAGAACATTTAACTCATAAATGAGTTTTGTATAACTAGCATTTACCTCTCTATAGGTGTTGGCGACATTTCATTTACCTCTTTACGCTCTAAAAATGCATAATACATTACCTGCCTACAGTGGGATTCGATCCAGCGATCCTATGATTTGAAGACTAACGCCCTACCTACTACACCACACAGACTATACGGAATGACGTTCGTAATTGCACCATATATTACGTGCAGAATTAACTCCATTTTAAGTAAATTTTAACACCATATAAACAAAAACTGATATAATTTCGAATAAAAGTTATTATTTATCCAAATGAATTTTATTTTGAGTGTTTTATCCTAACGGATAAAAGGAAAATGTTATACTCGGGACGGAGTGAAATAGAAGTATTTAACTCCATAGGTATAAAAAAATTAAACCTTTTTGGATAAATTTTGGTTCACACCGCCTGATTTTTTGCTGTGTATGAGCGAAGGGTATAAAAATAAGGAACATAAGAGGACCCAAAATAGACCCTTGAGGAACGCCAATTTTAGTCATTCGAGTAGAGCTTAAAACCCTTCCGATTTTCACTCCTTGAAGTCTATCATTTAGAAATGAAGAAAACCAATCCAACATAAAACCTCTAAATCGAGCATCGTGTAGTTTCTGCAGCAATAACTGATGGTTCACTGTATCAAATGCTTTGTTTATATCTACAAATAAAGCTCCGGTAAATCGGTCATGATTGATTCCATCATATATGTATATGGCTACAGAAAGATAGCAAAGCGTCTTCCGTTGACTTACCCTTTCTGAAGCCAAATTGATAAGTGCTAAAAAAAACCCTATTTTATCTAAGAATTTGTTCATTCGGGTTTTTATAGACCTTTCAAATATCTTAGATAAAGGAGATAACAGCGAAATCGGCCGGTAGTTATTTGTGTCAGTTACATCACCTTTTTTAAATAGAGGAATAACTTTCGCTATTTTTAATTTTTGAGGGAAAATGCCAGAAGACATTTTATTTTAAAGGGACAATGTTGTTAACAAAAATGATGATGCAATCGAGGGTAAAATGTAAAAAGTAAAGGCTAAAGACTTACAGATGCAATTTATTGTTGAATGGTGGCAAATGTCGCGCTGGATTGCCCTTGCTTTAAGTTTTTAGAACTTTTTCTAACAATATTTTTGTAACCGACCATTTGAATCACGAGTATTCTCAATTCTTGTCGTAGATTTTAATTACAAACTCTCAAGCTTCGACCTCTTAACAAAATTTCTGGCTAGGATCATGATGTTTAATGAATTTAGGACATACCACCCTCTGAACGAAATCCTATGACTACGCCACTTAATAGATACGCACTAGATAGTTGTAATCTTACATACTCAGAATTTGAACCTAGCTGTGATGACACTGTTGGAAATAGGTTTTTAGTCGATTAGGGATCAGCTTGCGATTCAAGTCAACAGGATTCACACAAACGACAAACATCTTCAGAGATCTCCCTTCCAGAGTAGAGCAATACAGTGTGGGAGCTTGTGATCGTTGCTTCCGATCCGGGCCATTTTGTTTCCCATTGTCTTAATGGAATTTGTTGAAATTAGAAATACGAAGGTAATAAAGTACTGATTGTTTTGCTGTTTCTTGAACATTATTTAGATTCAATTGATTTTTCGAAAATGAGTTTAATTTTATAAGCGTTTTATTTTCAAAATGTTCTCTAAGTAGTAATCAATAAATGCTGTAAATGTAATTCGCAATTTCACTGCGATTATTTAGATTTTTTACATGTTTTTATTTCCGTCCGTCGTTTCTTAATATTTCAGAAATTTTAATCACCAAAAAACAAACTATGCATATATATAATTAGTTTTTCGAATGTCTACTGTACTATGTATCTCCATTAATTTTCCAAAGAAAATTCAAATGTAGACTTTTTCATTGTTGCTAGGTATTTACATTCAAACAATATTCTTATAATTTTATTATTTTTCCCATTATTACTGCTGTGTTCCTCTCAACTCTCATACGATTCTGAGAATCAACCAATACATGTACTGTACACGTGATGAATTATGAGAAGATCCTAATTTAAATGCCCTCATTGTTATTAGACTCTTATTCATTATATTGGGAAATCCCTCATTTCGCATTCATTTCTCATTTCTTGCTATCCGCATGCAAGAATCAATACTACACTCCAGAATTTCCGGATTCGAATTAAACTCAAATCAAATTTACACAATTCAAAAGAAATTTTCCCTCTTATTCTAATTGAGTAATTTGTACAGAGTAAACAGGGCCGGCTCGTTGATAGGCGAATGTAGGCGGCCGCCTAGGGCGCAACGGTTCGGGGCCTGAATTTGGCAAGACAAGCGGGCGCACATAAAAATCAGATGGCGCACGAAAACAAAATCATATTTGACTAAAAAAAGTCAAATAAACTTCGAGTGGCTAGTGAATCTTCTATGACCAGGAAATTTTTTTTCAGCATTGAGAAAAATTCACGAAAAAACTAAAAACTATAACTTAACTATTATACCCCTCGCCCACAACTAAGGGGTGTAATATTTGAACTTAGCCTAGGGCGCAACAGTGTCACGCGCCGCACCGGCCCTGTGAGTAAAAACACCATCCCATCATAGCGTACGTACACTTCTTGTACACAGGTGAAATTAATAAAACATGGTGGAAATGAAATGAAAATGTCTTTCATTGGAAACAAAAGGATATACGAATACTGTAGCCTGTAGAAGTATACCGGGGTTGGCAACAATATAAATCGGTTTCTCATTATTTCAGTCTACGCTACTACGAAAGTATGTAGACCCGTAGCATAACGTAGACCTTGACGCCTAGACTATAATAGAGTCGCGCGGGACGAAAATTATTCGCATATTGAATTCATGACATTAATTGAATTACTAAGTGGGCTCCTCTCCTCTGCGAATAAAATGAGGCCCATTAATGAAGTTTGAATAGAGAGACGAGGACAAATTGATGGTGGATTTTAGATTTAGATCCTTTTTTTTTCAGGCTGAGTGTTCTGCCGGAAATTCTCCACCGGAAAGAAGATAATGATAAATTGTCGGGTCTACGAGTATTATGTGTATAGAGTTGAGTAGTTAATGTGAAGATGAACGAAGTATTCTCATGTCTGGATATTCTGCAAAAATTAATGAAATGGATGTTATGTTTGCGGAATTGTAGATAATTAGGAGGAAATCTGCTATAAAAAATGTAAGACATTCTCGTGAGGTTGATTTTGAAAAATATTTTAAATTATTGTTTCAATTTCGATTGGTTCGAAATACATACTGTGAATGTAGTTAGCAACCAAGCGGAGCGTTCAGACCCCGGTGTACATTTTAGAGAATAAATTGTTGTTATATACAATTGACACATACATTCGAATACTCTCACACATTATACACTACTCCATGTATACCCCTTTATCTCCTTGAAATAAAACCAGTCTTGCATTGTACCTTAACCCGACAAGATCTTCTCATTTCGCAACCCAAAATCAACAGGTTATGGGCCCAGTCCCAGCCATTCGAACTCGTTTTTTCAAATCAGTCAATATTTTTGCAATCGGTGTAAATAAATTTGTCGTGACTGCAATCGATAATACAATACGTACTGGCTATAATAATTATTGTGATAATAATTTGTGAAGTAGCCAAGCAAAATTGGACGGGACAATGGAAAAGCTCAAAGGAGCTGAAAATTATGGTTCTGGTCGTTTGCAATGTCGTATTTTCTGGCGTTACACAAACTGAAACTGCATCAAAGAAAGTGGCGAATCGAAACAAGATGTTCCCGTCGCTGCGCTGAGGAGAAAAACGAAGAAAAGTTGTATATGGCATTGTCTTGTTTAATTTTGAACGTGGAAAAGTCGTTTTACCCGATCGTAAAAAGCAAGACTCCGATTGAAGCGTGGTACGCATTGAAGAATGCATGTTAGGACAAACGTATGATGCGCTGTGTCGGATTGCTGCATCAACTTATTTATATCAGTGTGGCTATGTGAAATTAGCCAGTCATGTTTTTGAAATTAGGTCCTTTTGCTCGGTGAACCGTTTGTTCTACAGCGGCTACGTTTGTTCTTGATTGTTAACCAATTAATATCGTTTGTGCTTCTCTAATTATTTAATTATAGTAACATTAAAATTGTGAGTGTGAACTTAGCCAGTCATTTTTAAATATGGGTCGGAAAGGTATAGGTTTGGTATCAATCGAAAGCCAGACGTTTGTTCATTTTGTAGGGCTTTTGTTCATCCTGGAAACGGAAGGATACAGGAATTATTAAGGAAAAAGAGATTAGTTGTGACGTCATCTTCACTCAACCAACGCCATCTACTCAGCTCAGCTGTACGATGATGGTGTGGATCTTGCATAAATTGTTCGCGGGACACGGGTTGCCCGTACAGCTGAGCTGAGTAGATGGCGTTGGTTGAGTGAAGATGACGTCACAACTAATCTCTTTTTCCTTAATAATTCCTGTATCCTTCCGTTTCCAGGATGAACAAACGCCCTACAAAATGAACAAACGTCTGGCTTTCGATTGATACCAAACCTATACCTTTCCGACCCATATTTAAAAATGACTGGCTAAGTTCACACTCACAATTTTAAAGTTGCTATAATTAAATAATTAGAGAAGCACAAACGATATTAATTGGTTAACAATCAAGAACAAACGTAGCCGCTGTAGAACAAACGGTTCACCGAGCAAAAGGACCTAATTTCAAAAACATGACTGGCTAACTTCACACAGCCTATCAGTATGCCTCGATAATTGCGAGTCTATCCAAATCTATATCGATGAAATAATGCAGATCAAGAGTTGATCAAGTTGGATGACATCGGATTCAATGTAGAAGTCAAGTGGCTGAGCGACATCATGCTGACGGGGCTCACTGTGAAATTTCGTCCACTGGTGATTCGTTTCGAAGGTAGCGGCCTTGATTGGAAGCCGGATCAAATTAGGCTTAAACTACTTGACACGAACTACGACGGTGGTGTAGCTGGAAACGCCCTCTTAAGCAAAAGGCGACATAACCTACAACGTTTGAAGAATCCGAAAATTAAGTCCCCATTCAATTGTCACAAGTGTCACCAGAAGCGTCATAAGGCGGCCGAATGCAGAAGCAAGGAGAGTAGTAGTGCTGAATACAAGTTTCAAGCGAAGAAGCAGTCTCAGCGAAAAAAGGCTTTTTTTGGCGCTCGTATCAAATGGAACATTGACAAGCGATAGTACCGAGTGGTTTATTGACAGCGAAGCCTCTTACCACATGACTCCAGATGTTAATTTAGTTGAGAATCGAACGTCGTCGTCTGTGGATAAAATATCAGTTGCTAACAATACATCAATGAAAGTTGACGGTGTCGGAGACGTGAATCTGAAAGTAAACAATTTTAATGTCCAAGGAAACAAAAACCTGCTCTGGTCTGCTCCATTGTAACAAGTTTCAAGGCTATGATTTAGATGCTGCAATAAAAAAACACACTACCTTTATAATTGTCTATAGTCTTTCACTAGTTTATAGCTAGTTAGAACTTTTTATACCCGTCACTATGTGAAAGGGTACATAAACTTTGTCATGAAGTTTGTAACGCACAGTAGGAAGCATCTCCGACTATATAAAAGAATAAATAACAGGCGCGACAATCCAACATTGGACCATATACAAATCATACATATATGTCCAAAGCTCAATCAAAATCGAGTCCACTTTGTTTTGGCCCAAACTCCCAATCTGCACCTGATGTCACAAATACGACCAAATAGACACACGTATACAGGCTATTAAGCTATTTGCTATTTTGCTACACAGTTCAAGTTGAAGAGAGCTAAGATACTCTGCCAGAGCAGGTTTTCGTGCATTTGGCGACTTCATGAGTGTATCTTCTTCCACTGACCCATGCCATGGGTCGGAGTGGCTTACGCAAAAGTATCTGCGCCTGCGAAAACTGCGTATTGAAAAAAGATGAAAGATGATTTGATCAAAATGCATTTCTTGAGGTTGCGGAACATTAGTGCATTTCGTAAGTTGCATGCCAGGCTGTTAATGCAATGTGGTGGTAGCATGCGGTAGAGTGAGTGGATTTAGTACAGGAGAAGGCAACACAACTTCCATACACATTTGAAAAGAGTTATATTTCTATACAGAACATCAACTGAAAATTTGTATGCAGGTTGTTCTGTCTAGTTCTGTACTCGATTCAATTAGAGGGATATAAGAACGAGAATGAGTTGAGTATTGATCAAATAAAAATACGATATTTGATCGGCAAAAATTGTATATCGCTGGATTTTTGCAGGATGGTTGGTGATGCTGATGGCGTCCTGATTATGGAAAAAAACTCGCCAACGATTGGAGGGCTCCAACCTTGGAAAAAGGGGATAAGGGAATATTTTTTTACTTTTTAGCAAACATTTCGAAACCGATAAAATATACAGAAAAATGGTCTGAGAACGAAAAAACCACATAAAATTACCCTTGCAATTGTATATAATACATTAGGATTTTAGTGAAAAATTTGTCGCTAGACTAAAAAATAAATTAGAATATTTTCATTTTAGACTCTTTCAAAAACCCCCATAGCTCTGGAAACGCAGGGAGGGGCCTCCTTTTCAAGGCTGCAAACCTCTAATCTGTTGGGACTCCCCATAATCAGGAGGCCCAAAAATCCCCAAAAATCCATCAATGTAAGATTTTTGTCGTTCGATTTCCATATTTTTTTTCTCCGGCTATAATAAAATCATATTGATTTAATTGTTTGAAACAAATGAGAATGCCCACTTTAGTATGAAAGTTGGTTAACGAAATTTGTATCAGAAGTCTCAAAACGCAAAAGTCTCTATTAGAGGGTAAGGAATATATGAGTTTCAATTTTGGATTGATTTTGATATAATTTGAATAAATTTTACCAAATTGCAGATCTTTAGGGGTAGTTTCAATTGAATTGAAATAGAGCTAAAATTAACCCTAGTTTTCTGCACTGAAAGGTCCATCTAGATTAGTCGCCAAATGGCGACACGTACAGCCAAATGGCTGTTGTCATTCCATCCAAACTAGTCGCCATTTGGCTATGCGTCCAGTTTTGATATTCAATATGGCAACTCAACCAACCGCTTGTCAATTTCAAAGTGACAATTTTGCAACTTTTGTTCGATCTTTTGTGTGATATTGATTAATTCTTGAATGGCCATATAATAATTCAAACGCGCAGAGTCCGATTTTGATAATTAAATTTTAAAAAATCACCAAAATGAAATTTTGGTTATACCATTTCGTGTCTCCATTTGGCTGCTATAGTGTGGCTGCTAAGGAGCAGCCAAATGGCTGCACGCGATGCCAGTTTTTGGACGCGCAGCCATTTGGCTGCTAATCTAGATGGACCGTAAGGCATTAAAACTGTTAGAAATAACAAAGTTAAAATAAAATGATGTAAGAAAGAAATGATCTTTAGACTATGCGCCAATTTTTAAAAGAATCGTACAAGCACCTCACCTTGGCAGAAGTTGGAGAAAATTGAGATGGAAAAATATTTTGTTATTGGGTCAAATCACAAAAATTTGACTTTGAAGTTCCGTAAAAACCAAACCTCTTATCCGATTTTAGTGCGGTTAGTTTTGTTTTTTGGGTAATAATCATCTGTACCTAATAATCATCTTGTTTTGCTATGCTACCTAGTCTAGCGTTTGAGATAATGACGTTAGTCGTAAAATAAAATGATTTTTTCATAAATCTTCAAATGCCTGTGGCAGCTAAAGGGTTAAGCTAAGAGGGTATGTTCCGTACAACTTTTTTGCTGGAAATCACATGAGAAAGCACAATCCGGTTCGTTTATGCGGCAGTTTCCGGGCACCATGTATATTTTCTTAACTTTATTATTATTATTTCTTTATTGGTTTTGATACCGAAAAATATACTTTTAGGCCCGTATTTATAGACATACCTTAACTCAAGGCGACCTTTAGTCAAGTATGCCGAAATTCAAAAATTAGATGTCATTTCCAGTAGTTTTTTATTGAAATAATTTATATTTAGAAGTCAATGCATCCTTTATTTAAGGCGAAACTCAAGGAGACCTTAAGCTTTTAACACAATTGTAATAACTCAAGGTAGGTAACTAGCTACATTGACTTCAAGTCAGGTTGACTATTGCAAAATTTCAAAGTTTCCTTGAAATCGCCTTAAGTCAAGGATGCATTGTCTCGAGAAAATAAATTATTTCAATGAAAACTACTGGAAATGGCATTTATTTTAAGGTAAGGTATGTTTATAAATACGGGCCTTAGTTTTGGCTAATTTTTGCTATGCTTGTTGCGGCCGGCATATCAAGAAACAATACTATGTATACTATAAATTGAAAAATCTACAGCTGTCTAGACGGGATCGCATAAATGCAAATTTAGAGAAGGTATTGAATAAATTGGTCGCAACATGTAGGAAGAGCTTCTTTCAAAAATAATATGTGCAAAATTTGAACTTCCTTTATTCTGTCACAAGTTATGGAGTGAGTAAAATGACCGAAGGGACTAACAAAGAAGGTGGTTTTTTTTTCAGAAACTCCATGTCTTTGACCCTGAAACTCACCTACATTTATATTAATTATCGTCTCCAATAGAGACTTTTTTATTTGCACAAAACAAAAATGTTTCATCAAAAACTGAACATCGTGTATCACTAACATTCGCCCCTAAAATACTAGGATCCTTAAAAAATGCATATAAGAAAGAAGGTATGAAAATTGTATATAAGAGCAATACGAAGCTAAAATGCTTATTAGGATCAATAAAGGATAAAACCCCGAATGACGAAAAAAGTGGTATTTACGAAATAAATTGCAATAGTTGTGATGCTAAATACATCGGTCAAACAAAACGCAAAATTAAAACCAGATACAAAGAACATCTTAATGCTGTAAAAAATTTCGCCACGGACAAATCAGCGGTAGCCCTACACAATAACGATGGACCACCCCACCAAATCGGAGACATCAGGCTATTAAAGCACATTACTGACAACAGGACCATGGATGCGTACGAATCAATGCTAATACATAAATGCACCAACCGCATGAACACGGATAACGGAAACATCACCTCGAATCTTTTTAAATACATAAAATAAATTTAATCGCTCTAATATAACGTTACTTGCGCTCGATATTTATATATACATATATTTCGCATTAATATTATTTTAACTTTGATTCTTTTACAGTTATATTAACCTTGAAAAATTGTATATTTAATGTTTTCAAAAAAAATATTTTCTTTAGTCATTAAAACGCGTATGCTGATGATGAGTCATAAATTGACCCGAAATGCATTTATAATAAAAAATTTTTAGTTAATAAAATTTCCGTTTTGTTTTATAATAAAATTGTGTTTAATAAACTAAAAAATTGTGATTTTCTGCGATCCATAAAGGGATTTAACGCACCAGACTGAAATCAATTAACATGATCGCAGACGTGGTTAATAAGTGTGAGATAAATACACATAATCCTCAAAGAGACTTTTCATTTTGACATAGGCTCAGATAATCTGAACTGTACCTCAAAATATAGATGCACATGCCACAGACGAGTTTTAAATTTCGTAGGCGCATGCACAGCAACATGTTCTCGTGTCGTTTCCTTCTCTCTTCCCAACTTGGTCCACTTATCTTGCGCGCGCCGCCGCGGTGCCATACATCGCACACCACACAAGACGCGGGCGGGATGTGGCAGTGAATGAATTTCAGAATCATTTCTGTGTTCATAACATAACATATTGTCCGCAACGGCAACTTGCTCTCTTCCTCGGACCCACTCGGTCCACTTGTCATGCGTCACGGAGTACGGAGATATCCATCACACACCACGGAAGTCGCAGACAATGACAAGCGATGAGTGATTCTTAAAAGATACTATAAAAAGAGTCTCTTGACTCTCTTGAACTGGAAAACTTTCTCTCAAATTCACACGCACACAGGCTCATGCGATTCGCTTGAAAGCTCTAGCAAATTTCAGATACATTTTCATAGGAACAACATTTTGTACCAATTTGGACATATATATGTATTATTTGTATATGATTGGGCTAAGGCCGCAGGATGTGTTAGTGACATCCTATTTCCAAGATCTTATCTGCGTTTTGTTGAGGTAATGAGATCAGCATCACGCTCAGCAGTGTTATTTATCCCCATAAATAGGTACTCGTTTAACATCTGAGTGAGATCATAGTCCGTTATAAGCTCGTGAGTTCGAAAAACACCATGATCCACGGTGAGATTCGAACTCATGACCCTGTGCACCAAAGGTGCGCGCATTATCCACTAGACCAGCCAGACTATCACCAGCGACTAGTATTATTCATATATTATTGATCAGTGTGACGCGAGAAATGGATTGAGCGATGTCCGTCTGTTTCAATACAAACTAGTCCCTCAGTTTGGAAGCAATCGGACTTAAAGTTTTTATACAAGTTTCTTCTTAGTGTACGCTGTATATATGTCGGAACGAATGGAATCCACGACGTCATGGGGCATAGAAACCCTTAATCCAAAATTAGGTTCTTCTAAGAAAAACTTATTTCTTTATGAACCGATCTTAACCCAACTTCACCCAAATGTGTTCCGAGAATAACCTCAAAACATATCTAGAAACGGATGACATCGAAACACTACGTCATAGGGCTGTCATACAAAGCAACCACCAACGAGACCGAGTTCTAATCGTGCGAATAGCATGATGAGTGTATACCCTATACCCATGTACAAACCTAGAATGCGCGTAAAACTGAAAATATTCAATTTAAATTTTTTAAGGGGGGAAGTGGTAGATCTTATAACGGCATACAGCAGCTATCATTTGCTATCAATTTGAAGTTTTTCGCGACATTCTATCAAAAGATATGGCGGAATATTGCTTTGTAGGGGATGTAGGGGTAGGAGTAGTCAGACCTTCTCCATTTTCCACCAACTTCAAGCATATGTCACAATTAATCCTTTAACGACTACAGGCAAATATGTTTGCTCGGAGTTTTTTGACATTTACAATTGTTTACGTAAAAAATATAACAAAATACTCTGGAAAAAATTCATAAAGTAGAGTTTATTATGGGTATAATTTCCTATCTGACCCGCTTTGCCCCCCAGGGGCCCCAAAAGTTTAGTAAAAAGTAGTCACAGTTCAACGGGCTGTAAAGTAACGGTAAAAGCGAAAAAATGGATAAGGCTCAAATAGTTCATTTGATCTATCCCTTCTCCTTGTGAAATTGCAACGTTCCAGGTTTTTGGAAGTTCAGTGAACTCATACATAATGCACAAACACCAGATGCTTCTTCTATCGATGATAGATGGACCATTGTGAAGGAACCTTTTCTATCGTGTGGCAAAACATTTGTGGGCAGACTACAGCGACGTAGAAGACCATTTATTAGTGATGAGATGATACATGGTCTCTGATAACTGCACGGAAAAGAATTAAAGAGCAAATAAACTCGGCTACTGACAATTCAGTTAAGCAACAACTGAGGATCGAGTACAGTTCTCTTCAAAAAAAATTGCAGAGCATCGTTAGACGTGATAAACGCAACAACATCAAAGCTACAACTACAACTGCGCCGATGTAGAGAGCATTTCATGGAGGTTCTTAATAACAACTTTAACCCTTCAAGCCTATGTCCACCGGAGACAGTAAGTCTTCCGCAAGTGGCCAGAATTAACACCGGCGTACCATCCAAGCTGGAAATAACTAAGGCCCTTCAATCATTGGAAGCAGGTAAGGCCCCGGGGGCAGAAGGTATCCCGATGGAATTTATGAAAGCGGACATCAACGCTACAGCGGATATTCTTCTTCTATTATTCTTCATCGTGAAAGTCGTAGTGCTGCTTTAAAAATTAATGGCGCTAAGACTAAATATTTGAGCTTGACTTCAGAAAGCCAAAGAAACATTTCTATTTCTGAACAGCCGATAGAAAAAGTCGAGAACTTTACTTACCTTGGGAGCGTAGTAGCAGCTGAGGGTGGGGCTGATGCTGATGTAGAGTCGCGCATAAATAAAGCTCGAGCAGTATTTTTCAGCTTGACTCCTCTCTGGCAAAACAAAAACATCTCCAGAAATACCAAACTCCGGATCTTCGAAAGTAATGTAAAATCCGTGCTTTTATGTTTTCGCTGTCCTGAGGTAATCTCTAACGACGACCTCCTCCAAATTACTGGCCAAAATAGGATAGGGATTGACATCAAAAGGCGCAAGTGGCAGTGGATAGGTCACACACTTTGAAAAGAGCCAAAAAACATTGCAAGACAGGCTCTAGATTGGAATCCTCAGGGAACCGATGCAAGGCGTCGTGTGGGAAGACCCAAAAAAACATGGAGAAGATCTGTTAAGGCAGAGGGAAAATATATAGGCAAATCGTGGGACCAGCTAAAGGCGATGGCTGCAAATAGGCAGAGGTGGAAAAGAGGCGTAGTCAATGCCCTATGCCCCACTAGGGGTTAAAAGGAACCAGAGAGAGAGAGAGAGTGAACTCATACAGGCCTAAAATAAGTTGGGTAAATATATTTGCCTATGGTCTGAAACGAAACAAAATGCACTATGTCTTGTTTTATTAAATTAGCAGCATTTCGAGTTAGAGTCGCGAAAATGAATAGTGTAAGAAGGTTTCCGCACTTGCACTCAATTGTGGTAAGTTTTTCGAATTTGCAATGGGGTAAATTAAAAATTTTAAGAATCTAATAAATAAATAACAGGCGCGACAATCCAACATTGGGTACTCGTTTAACATCTGAGTGAGATCATAGTCTGTCACAAGCTCGTGAGTTCGAAAAACACAATGGAACACGGTGAGATTCGAACTCATGAGCCTGTGCACCGAAGGTGCGCGCACTAACCGCTCGACCAGCCAGACTACATCTGAAAGGGCAAATAATTTGCGGTATAAAGCGTTCATAAATGTGAAAACCTTCTACCTCGCGACAGCTGTTTTTTTTTTCAACAACCAAACGAAATATAGAAACTACTGCTTTACGAATCTAGTGATTATGGCGAAGAAAACGTCGTCGAATCATATTAGTATTTGTGATCTTTTCTGGAAATAATATTTGACAAATCAAGGCTAAGCCTAAAAGTTGTCATTGACTTAGCAAAACGCCGAATCTACTCCTAAGATAGACAGTTTAAAAAACTAAGGCCACCTTCATTTAGTCCCCCAGCAATTCGGTGCCTCTATGTGTCTGAAACTGGCTACACAACTTTCACGTCTATACTGAAAAAAAAAAACATAAATAACCTCGATGAGTTTGTTGTACATATTAACATTCTAATATGGCAGGTGGACAATTTCCGGCAGAGAAAGAAGCGAGGGCACATTGGTTTCTATGCAGTGGGGAGCATTCGGTGGCTCAGTGGTAGAGTCACTCTATTTCCAAGTTTCCGGAGCGTGGGTTCAAGTCCCACACAGGCAAATATATTTGCAAAGCGCAATTGTGGGAAAAAGAGGGGCTAGGGGCACAATTTTTGATGACATAACTATTATTGACATAGTGATCACGAAAATAAAACAAAAAACAAAATCGCTTCGGCCAAAAATGTATGGCCCTCAAAAGGTTAAGCATTGATGAAAATTTCAAGTCGCTAGCGATATTCTGTCGAAAAATATGGCCGTATTAAACTATAACGGAGGGGTAATTTGTATGGGAGGTAGGGGAACCCTTGGTCCGATTTTGCCAATTTTCAATACCATCCAGGGTTTTATCAAAACCATCTTCTTCTTCCTTGCCTCGTTCTTTATACCGCTCCATGGTTCCGCGTTGCTCGACCTGCGGTGTAGGCACATCGCCCGATTTGGCGATAATTTCTCAGCATATTTCTACAGGCAGCTCTATCTTGGATCGTGTCATCGCCGAGACCAATGCGTTGTTGTTGCTTTATCAAAACCATCATCTAACCAAAATTTCAAAACCTAGCGATTCATTATTCCGGGAGTTATTGTGCGAACTGACAGACACACGGACCGACAGACAGACAGACGGACATGACTTTTTCGAATCAGGGACCGACCCTGATCATTTATATGTGGCTCCTTTGAGGTGTTACATAAATCGTGGTAGCAGAAACAATATATCCTATACCATCTTATGGGTATAGGGTATACAAATGAGTTTCTAGTAAGAAAAACTTGTTTCTTTTTGAGCCAATCTTAACCAAACTGCATCCATGTGTGTTCCTAGTAAATCCTTAAAACATATCGAGGAACGGATGGAATCGGAACTCTACGACATAGGGCTGTCATACAAACCAACCCCCAAATATTAGGTTTTTGTAAGAAAAACTTTTTTTCTTTTTAAATCTTAACAAAAATTCATGCAGTGTTCCTAGATAAGCCTTAACGAATCCAGGAACAGATGGAATCGGAACTCGTCATAGTGCTGCGGTAAAAATTGTAACGCAAAAGAAGCTTAAGTTTAATTTAATTTAATGTGACCGGGTATTCAAATTTCGGTCGCGCCCGATCCAATTTCGGCCGCGCCCAAAATTAGACTCGGTCTCGTTTTTTGTCTATTTTACAACGAGCGAAAATTTATTTTATCATACTTTACTTATAATTGCAAAATATGTATGCATATTATTTATGGAAATGACGTACGAGTAGATGCTATAATGAAAGTATTTTTCCCATTGAATGGGCACTCATTTAAAAATCCTTCATCCGCAAACATTGGTAAAAATTGAAAAACAGTTTCATTTATGAAACATTCAAGAGAATATGTAATTACATACTCGTACAACGTACATAGTTTTGTCGAAACGTTGAATTACGAAAATTCCCTGCATTGTTGCTACTAGCTACTATCATCATAGTACACCGACCTGATGATGATGGCGCGTTTCACTAACAAAGGATATTTAATTAAAGTGTCAGAATGAATAGACTTAAAGTTAATTAAACTCTAATTACATTTATATATAGGATGATACTGAATGGAATATGGCAATTGATTTTTCTTTTTTTTTTCAATTTTCGTGTTTCTTTATGCTTTTGACAGCATGTTCAAAAATATCAATATATTTTTCAAAAACGTAATATTAGTCGGGTTTTTGTACGCCGGTCTTGGTTATTTTAGTGTGACTAAACTAACCTACACGGGAGTACAAAAATAAACCGCCTATTGTTGTTTTTTAAATGGGTTGATGACAAAATGATCACTGCAACTGTATGGCGTGGCCGTTTGTGTCTTATTTTTCTTTTCCTAACGTACGGTCCATGGTACTCAGAGGCCAATAACAAAATTGCATAAAAAATAATTCACCATTGTGAACTATCCTCTGTCTTTAGTTTCTGTTTTGCAAGTTAGGATGGCAATAAGATCAAGAAATAACGTGGCAATAGCACTTGAAAGGAGACTGTTCACAATGACGAATCACTTTTGTGAGTTATTATTAAAAGAATTTGAAGAAACCCATTCGTACCCATCGTCAATCATGATCAAAGTAGGTATTGTGTTGCATATCACTTAAAAATTCACAATAGTTTGAGAGTTCACAATTGTATCATTTTTAATTCAAAATGGATGGAGCATTAATAGTTTCCGGCTCTTACATGTGATATTTTATTCAGCGAGATAATCACAAAATTATTGTAATATTTTATAAAATTTAAATGAAATTAATTTGTCAAATTGAACCCTATTTTACTATACAATATTTAACACTATACACTGATTCAATAATATTAGCAAAGCTGATTATTATATTTTTACCTTTTTATAAAAAGGGCCTTCAAAGCCTCTTAACTATTACAGTGAAATCACCTTTCTCAATTTTCTCTCATCTTTCGGATCGCAATTCACTATAGTCAAGTGCACATCATTATTGCTGACTATGCTAACATTGCCACTTAGAACAACAAGAACTACAATACAAATATCCTTTTCCTTTCAATTTCAGGTTGGATCCGAGCCAACAGAATTGCATTCAACACGTGATAGTTTACAATGGGCTACCCGGAATTTAGAAATGCAGGTAAATCCTTTTGTAGATGGAGCAGATTTTCTCGATTCTAGAAATTTATCTTTTGTGTACATACAATAATAGCTTCTACCGTCCCACTATCATAATGGACAACTTGTACTAAAGTGTACGGCCGAAATCCTGGAATTATACGCCGAGAGTACGGATGCACTTTTGTGGAGTACCCGCAAGGAACCGATACCGGAACGAGGTAAGTTGTGTATTGAATGAAATTTGCGTAGATATTATTCGCCTTGACAGAACTTAGTTTTCATATAAAACTCGACGAATCTCAAGCATTTATGCGATTGACCCAACCTTACCAGGAGATTGGATTGAAAATAAAATAACTCAAAGCACTGCTTGAATTATCTCCCAACAAGCTGCAGTCATCCATTTTAATTACCGCAAAAATAGCTCATTCCTTGCTGGCCATCAGGACATAAACTTTCACGAAGGTAGTAAACATCTTGTCAGACTAATTTTCAATTTGGTTCCAACTTCAATTCAATGACCGCATAACAACATCCACTTCGGCGATGAGAGGCACTTCGCTCTTTCTCTCTCTTTCTCGGCTTGTGCTAATTTTCATCAGTTCTGCATCGGGACACACCGAGCCAAACGACCATGTGAATGGTAAAAGTTCTTCTTCCTTTTCGGTTTAAGTCAATTAATAGGAAAGTCATAGTCAGGTCGGTCGGTTGGGTTTTTAGTGATTCAGTTCACGATCAACATCGCTAAAAGGTGATATTGATGATGCAACAGTTGTTTTCAAACAACTCTATATGTACGCTCGGTTTCTGATATGCTCTTTCAGAAACTGCATTCAAACTTCACCGCACAAAACTATCAAATTGTCGTAAAAGGAGTTCCGTAAAGCTACATATATATACGTCCATAGGACGTACTGTGAAAGGAGTTGAACATTTCGAGGACTGCGGAGATGACAACGACTCGACAACAAACCAGGGGTTGCAATGGCAACTGCCGCAACTTTTCTCCACTCTTTATGTCGTAGCGAAAAGTTTGCAGCACACGACTTTTCTTCATCGTCATCGTCTCAATATATTTGAAAGAGCGGAAACTTTTTGGTTGGGAATTAGTTGTTGTGATTGAAACCGTGCAGGCTGTTGTTTTTCAAAGACGACAACGAAAACGATGTGGATGACGCGACCGCTCACCCTTTCCCGGAGAAAATGAAATGTTGATTCCATGTACTAGAAAGTTTGGCAATATGTCATCCGGAAGAGTTGAAAAGGTGGCGCAGGATCTCATCGTCGTCATACCATTGGTCGTTGGACGACGACGTTGACACTAAATCACACCAAATTCTCTTCCAGAGAAAATTATAGTTATACCAAATGAATCCTGGTGCACACTATGTATGTATACAATGACTAGGACCATGGAAACAGATGGGGTCATGTGAAAATCTCTTTGAAAATTTGTCACTTTCAATAGGGCAGAAGGATGAAATTATTGAATAGAGCTGATAACAATGTGCTTCAATATTGAAAATAATGAAGACTGCAGGGATTGTTAATTAATAATTTGCCATTTATTGACAAATTGTTGTGCACTGTATGGAATATGAAGTTCGGCAGGCATGCAGACTTTGGTAGACGTTGATATTCCAGAGATTAATACTCAACAGACTTAGTACTCAGAGGATGTTAAATTTGAAAATGGCTTTTGTTTTAGGGATCGTCAAATTATATTGGATTATTATAACCAGAAAAGTTATAAGCTTCCCGTAGAGATGCCTTGTACCTATTTGGCAGACAGGAATGTTGTCATTATTTTATTGAAATCGAAAATGCTTTCAAATTTATCGTTGCATGTTTCTAACATAATAATTCGTCCAGGGATACTTTTAAGTTTTACAGAATAATCGTTAAGGTACATTTACCATCATCAATATTGATACGACACTAGGACTCGCTGCTAATTGTTTTTTTTTTTTCATATCCTGGTCCTTACTGGGATCACATTCGAGTATAATTTTTGCTGCGGAATGAGCCCAAGACGCCCCTCAATAATTATTGGAGTGCAATATGAACCTTCTAGGAAGCACCTAATATAAGAGGGCGCGTTCAGATCTGGAGGGTACTTTGGGAATGTGAGGGTGCTATAGCAAATAGATGTCATAAGTGCTGACTAAATTTGGTTGGGCGGGAGCGGTATCTCCTTATAAACGTATCCTAACTCCAAGGTGGAACATCATACGCCGAGGGATGCATGGCCAAGAGGGTGTTTGCTCGCTAGTATGCGAACTCTGAATACCAGTCGACCTTCAGTTTCAATCTAGACTTCCGACGGCAACCGGGTGAAGTCGTCGGGGACTGTTTTTCCCGGACACTCGTGGGATCCATATGTACAACATTAACAAAAAAAAACAGAACCTTCGGATGATGCACCTAGCACATCCACCACCGTAACTTCCATGTTACAATACTCTCCAGGGAAGCCTGTAGAGCCAGCCCTGGATGAGAACACATCCCGCACATCAAACGGTTGCGGATATTAGTGGCGTGCAGCAATGTACAGCCATTCCATCGGATAGTAGGAGACAGTCTCCATCAATTTCGTCGTATGACTGCAGAGGCCGTGACGACGCGCGTCGGTACGGTTACCTATTGTACTGACTCGGATGTCCATGGTGGCGACTCTGACAACTCCAAGGTCTCCTCTGTCCGTGCAGCTATTGACCGCATGGATTTTCACGAAGACACGAACTTCCTACGTTTTTCCTCTGCGCAAAATCGCAGATATAGAAAGCCCATTGCCGAAGGTAGAGTAGAGTCTGCGTTTACTGTGAAGGTTCCTACGCCCCTACGCAAAAGAGAACGCTTGGAGGAGCGTTCTCCTGCTTCTGCCTCGGCTAAACGGCGCCAGGAGTGCACAGGTGCGCCTATCGCCCCCACCTTTAGCCAGGCAGTTTCATCCATAAATCTGGGTTCTTGCTCACTTAACTTTGAACACCCTCTTTCTAATTATCAGATGCATGTGGGCCATACAGAAGGCCATACTCCAGGTGACCAGGGAGCACCTAATTATCTTCCTACCCTGTGTCTCAAGATCAGGAGGGTTTGTTTTATCCTGTAAGGACTCTCTCACTGCAGAATGGGTTAGGGCCAACAATAATCACATTCGTGCGAAATGTACGTTTGACTATACGTTGGTTGAGGAAAGTATTTTTCCCAAGTTGCACACCATACTTCCCCAGAAGCAGTGAGCAAAAACCGAAGACATTCTGACTTCTATCAAAGCGCAGAACTGGTTACCGACTGAGAACGGGATTGTTCACAATCGGAATAACTCCGGTCACGCGGTCCACCTCGTTCTCGGAATCGAGGAGGCATGTTTCATGAAGCTGAAATGGCTGAATGGTAGCATCGGCTACGAGTTCACCCAGGTCACCTTGATAGTCAATGGCAAAAGCCGCCGCGACAAAAACTGTAGCGCGACCCCGTAACGCGACAGCGACATCGAAAAAGCCGTCGCTTGAAAACGCTAGTAAACACAGCTGCCAAGGCTCGACTCAATCCGAGCCTTGGCAGCCCCAACTACAAGCAGGAGCTTGTTCCCTCTAACAGCCGCGAATATGCTTCGAATGCCCAGGGAAGCTCAGCATCAGCATTAAGACCTGTAGCAACTGACTCTGGTCAAATCTAACCAGCGGCCCCTGACGGAAGACTGGCGCCACCCATCGACCGCGATTCAAGAGGCGATAATTACAAAACTGCACGGAAACACCTCAGCGAGAGTGATTCTCCTTCACCTCAGAAGGAACAAGGGCGTGCTCATTACTCGAGGACTAGGGTCCAACATCGCGAAAAAGGCATTTCCGAACACCGCGGGCCTAAGCGCAGCAAGGACGAACGAGGCGGGGGGGGGGGGGTCTAGACAAGGCAAGCGTAGCAGCCTAGTAAACCGCTTGCTAAGCAATAACTGAGTACTGTCAAGGTACTCCAGGCGAACTTGCATCATGCCAAGGGACCTTCGCCGCAAACACAGCCTCGACAGCGCTGACACAGGAACCATGGGTGGCCAAGGGCCGCATTTGTGGACTAAACATGAAAGTTGATTTACGACAGGTCAGTGGACCGCCATCGGGCGACGCTCGTTGTTGACAATCATGTCAATTTTTTATCACTAACCAATTTTATTTCCCGAGATTTAGCATGTATGATCAAATGAGTACTACGCCGGGCAGAGTTTTCTCTCGTGCCGGTTTTGGATTTCCCTATACGAAGCCATTAAAGTCACCAAGCTGTGAGGCGAGATGAGTAGAATTGCAACGTATAAGGAAAACAAAACATGAAACTGGAGATCGACACTTTCCAGAGTTTGCATAATAACGGACAAGCACCCTCTTGCCCACGCATCCTTTGGCGTATGCTGTTCCCTCGTGGATTAGGTGATTTGTTGACTAGCTTCCACCTACTTGATGGAAATGGGAAAGGTGATCCGTTCCCGTGTATATGATCAAGAGTATGCGACGCCAAGGAGAGTTTTCGTCTCTCCTCTCCCTATAGTCGCCTTCTACAACGGGATAACGGTGGCATTACTCTTGACCCATGTGCCGCAGGTTATGTGATTCTTATTTGTACCAGAAACACTGGCGCAACCACCGCATTGACATCATAACATCTAAAGACCCGTTAGAACAATTACGTAAACTCTAGGAAGCGAAATTCCCTAATATCCGATTTTTTGATGTTAACCCCCAGCAAAAACAACTTCGACAGCTCTCTGACGACCACAAGAGACCTACCAAATCGGCCGACATATCCGATATCTCCATTCAGAGGCGACCATTTTGTATACAAGGGAGAAAAAGGATATTTTTTGGATGAATGCGTTAAGGTGATATTGTGGTATGTCTGCGTCTATTGAATAAATTTCGGTCGAATAAAGCCAATTTCAATACAAATTTCTTGGCTTCAGGAGCTCTCCCGAAAAAAATAGTTTCACATCATGGTAACAGGCCATGTACCTTTTTATCTGCTTAAACGGAATTTTCTTTATACACAGGTCGTCGTTTCTAAGAAGATGGAAAAGAAAGGACTAGGAACGAACCGTTCGATATGGAGAGTAAAATGTTTAAAAATTATGAAGGATATTGAATTTTAGTACTTATTTTACGATGCAATTTGGCCATATTGAATTTTGTGTTCATATGCGTAAAGAATGTATGGATAATACGGCAATATGGGTAAAAGGATTTGTGGGCGCGCTCCGATGAATGCGATGTTTACATGTTTGCGTGACATTGAAACGAATAGTGTTGTGGTAGTGGGGAAGTCTAATCTTCCACATGATGGGGATGATATTTTTTGTTCAGTCTGGAACAGGTGAAGTATTTTTTCCGGAGTATGAATTTAATTTATTTTACTTAAATAGGTTCCAGGAATGTAGTCAGAATTTTTTTTTGGGCAGCTCTAACGCCCAAGTTTTGCAGTTCGATAAAGTGACGGTTAAGACACAGGTGATTTAGGCGCTGATTTAGTGACGATTATGCTGTTTGGGTACCAACTAGGCACTGGTTTAGGGATTCATGTTGACATTTCAAGTGCTAACCAAAAATCTTACATTTATTTCGTCTGCATCTTGCTTAATTGACTTAAAAGTCGCTCCAAACTTCTTAGCCCATCGGACTTGTTGTGTGCAATTGAAGTGCAGTGACTTGTTGATAAGAAAAGAGAGAAAGACATCTAGTGGCATCTTATGCATTTTGACTCATTGACATATATTACTCAAACAAGCTAGTGAGTGATTTTAACATCTGACAGTCCACTTGAGTGATTTTAATAGCTACAGTGTGTGCTACAATAAAACTGCAATATGTCAACAATTAGCCAAATCGCGTGTGATTGTTGTGACAAAACATTGCAATCGAACGACGACTTTTTTACTTGCACGCTTTGCAAAAGGCTTGAACATCCAATCTGCTCGGGCTTATCAAGAGGACAGATATCGGCCTTGAAATCCACTACGAATCCATCACTTTTCGTTTGCTCGGTATGTACTGACAATAATAAAATGTTAAAATCGTGGAAAGCCGAAATGGCTGAATTAAAGGCTGAAATCACCGATTTGAAAAAAGAAATAAACGCATTAAAAGTATCGAATGAAATTCCTTTTAACACCGAGGATATAATAGGCGAGCTTGAAGATCGGAGAAGAAGATCTTCGAATATCATAGTTCGGGGCATGGTTGAAAGCAGTTCTGAGACTGATTTGAAAAAAACAGTGGAGCTAATAAAGCATGTATCACCATCACTGAAAGTTGAAGAAAAAGACTTAAGGTGTATACGAATTGGAAAGCCAAATTCATCTGGCAATAGACCACTAAAAGTCATAACTACGAGCCCTTAGGGCTCTTACGATTATTAAAAACAAGAATGACCACAAAGCATTGCAATATTTAAATGGTAATAAATTGAAAGTTTTTGCCGACTTAACAATTAAACAACGTGAACATCTCAATACTTTACGAATTCAGCTGGACGAAGTGAAGAAAAATAACCCGAATGCGACTATAAAGTATATTAACACCATTCCCCGAATCATATCTGGTCGCTCAACAAAAAACTGATGTTACAAATTTATTATCAAAACACTCGCGGTATCAGAACTAAATTAAATGACTTACGTCTTGCTGTTTCTACAATTTCCTATGACGTCATTATTCTCACTGAAACCTGGCTAAACAACAACTTCCATTCGTCTGAGCTTGGCCTTCATGGATACATCATTTATCGTTGCGACCGAAACAATTGCACTTCCAATAAACTACACGGCGGAGGAGTGCTTATAGCCATCAAGAACTCATTGAAATCTTCTCTACTGAAATGCAAATATAACAATATCGAGCAACTCTTTGTTTCACTTGAAACTAAACCTATACGAACAATTATAACGACTGTTTATTTGCCACCTGACGCTTCTTCGGATCTCTACCAGTTGCATGCTGATGACATCCTCATCACATCTGAGAATTACCCAACATCTAGCCTCATTGTTACTGGTGATTACAATTTACGGAACGTTGATTGGACATCTGCTACATGGTCATGTAACAACAATAATTTAAAAAGTAATGAAATTATCGATATCTTCTCTTTCCTTAATTTTAATCAATTCAATAATATAAAAAATGTTTCAAATAATATTTTAGACTTAGTTTTCTCAAACTTAGATACTTTAAATATTATTGAATGTGATGATCCACTTTTATCATTAGACGCTTTCCATCCTGCTCTCGAAATTGCAGTTTGTTTGCCATGTAAAAATCGTAATGTACATACTAATACCGCACAACGTATCTATAATTTTAAAATAGCTAATTTCGATAATGTAAATGCTTCTTTATTTGAATATGATTGGTCAATTTTACATAATATGTCTATGGAAGATGCAGTAAATTCTTTTTATAACTTTTTAAACAATTTAGTAGAACTATATGTCCCAAAAGTTAAATTATATGGAGTTCATTTTCCGATTTGGTTTTCCGCAGAACTAAAAGATTTGATTAGCAAGAAAAAAGTTGCTCATATGATATATAAATCAACCGGTGAATTAACCGATTACAATTACTTTTCTTCTATTCGTTCATTATGTAAATATCAATCTAAGCTTGATTACAAACGTTACATATATAAGATTGAGTCACAAGTTCCTAATAATACTAAATACTTTTGGAACCATGTAAATTCCTTAAAAGCTGATAGTGGCTTACCAAACACATTGTTTTTTAATGGTCATAGTAGCTCCGACATCACAGAGATTGTAAATTTATTTGCAGAAAATTTTTCAAAAGTTTATACCACTGGGAATAGTTTGTATGACCCTCCTCTATCTAATAGCTCGTTTAATTTATCGCACCTTTCTATTGATGCTCAATCATTAATTAAAAAACTTGAAGACTTAGATGATTCTAATAGTTCAGGGCCGGACGGACTTCCTCCAATTTTTATTAAAAACTGTGCAGCTAATTTAATAATTCCACTTTTAACACTTTTTAATAAATCTCTAAGAACTGGGCAATTTCCTACAAAATGGAAAATGAGTTTTGTTTTTCCAATTTTTAAATCTGGTGATAGAGCTGACATAACAAACTACAGACCGATAAATCAACTTTCTTGTATACCTAAAATTTTTGAAAGTCTGGTTACCGATTTGTTAACTCCATTAGTTCGGCCTTTAATTATTTCAAATCAACATGGATTTTGTTCAGGGAAATCAACAGCCACAAACCTTGTGTGTTATGAAAAATATATCTACAAAGCTTTTAATAACTATGATCAAGTTCATTGCATTTATACAGATTTTACCAAAGCTTTTGATAAGATAAATTTTTCAATACTTTCTAAAAAATTGGAAAAATTCGGTTTCTTTGGTTCGATACTATCTTGGTTGAATGATTACGTTAAAAATCGGTCCCTTATTGTGAATATTATTAAAATTTATTATTAAAAAAAAAAATTTATTATTAAAACAATCTATCTAAGTCAATAGTTCCCACATCAGGTGTTCCTCAGGGATCACATTTGGGTCCATTACTCTTCCTCATCTTCATCAATAATATAATTAATGTGTTTCATAACGTTGAATTTCTACTATTCGCGGATGATTGCAAAATTTTCAAGAGTGTTAATACTGTCGATGATATTTTAACTCTTCAACGTAATCTAGATGCATTTTACACATATTGCATTAATAATAAGTTAGAGCTTAATTTATCAAAGTGTAATTTCATTGTCTTTAATAGATTTTCAACAAATTTTTCACCTACTTACTCTATCAATAGTGTTCCGTTATTGCAAGTGAATTCTATTAAAGACCTTGGAATTATGTTTGATCAGTGTTTAAATTTTACGGAACACATAAATTATATCACTGAGAACGCGCGTCGTATGTTGGGTTTTATCATTAGGAACTCTATAGATTTTAGAAACGTACATGCACTAAAATCATTATATTTTTGTTTGGTTAGATCGAAATTAGAATACATGTCTGTTGTCTGGAATCCAACCTATAAAACGCATTCAGAAAAAATTGAAAAAATTCAACATAGATTCCTAAGATATATTGGCTATAAGATGAATTTAACATATGATAATATTAACTATTATGAAATACAATCTTTACTTAATGTTAATTCTCTGGAGAGTAGAAGATGTTACTATGACATAATGTTTTTAGTGAATTTACTAAATGGAATCATTGATGCTCCGGAAATTTTAGAAGAAATATCATTTAGAGTACCCAGTAGAAATACAAGGAACCAAGACCTTTTTTATATACAGTACTTTCGCTGTAATTATTTAATAAATTCGCCTATTGAAAGACTCAAAGCTAGAGGTAATATGGTTAATAATCGTTTGGATGTATTAAATACTAATAAAGAATTGGTTAAGCACTGTATATTTAGCATGTTTAATTAAGTTTTTTATCAATATTATATTTTACAGTTTTTTCTCTTTATTAAAATTTGCACAAGATTTTTACTGTTTCTTCTTTTCTTTTAAATTTAACGTTTTTTTTTTTTTATAATCAGAATTTTAATCTTTAGTAAGTTAGGATAAGTTGAATTTTAGTCACTTATGTTAAGCATTATAATCTACAATTGTTACTAAAGGACATTTGTCCGTTTAAATAAATAAATAAATAAATAAATAAATAAATAAATATTCATAACCGAAATTGTATAAATAGACGTTATACAATAGTTGGTATACAAAATTATCTCAAAATTTCTGACCGTGTTGATAGTGCAGGGCATACTTCCTTGAGCCACTTTTCACTACATTCGCCTGGCGTAAGAGGGAATATGGTTTTGTGAAAAAAGTTTTGGCTTCTGAGTGTAAATCTTCAAATTTAAAATTTTTAAGTCGTACCTTTTCAGAGACCTCATTTCAAAATTTGGTCTGAATTGGACATCTATATCATATTGTTGTCGTAAAAACTATTTCATATTCAAGTAAATACACATACCCAATTTAGGTAAAATCAGTTTACTTGCTATAAAATTGGAACGAACATTTTTAATATTCTCAGAAACGATAAAATTTTGCCACTAGATCTAGCTTAGAAGGGTATCATACCTTCGGTTTAGCTTGTTTTACTTTCCTTTTTCGTTACGAGAGCTTATCAAAGAACAGAAGACTTATATTATTTATTATTATTTATTATCGCGGAGTCACTGTCAGTGCGAGCGCGGGGCCTCTAGGCACGTGCCTTATGTGCCTTAAGGATAATCCGGTACTGGGTTCAAGTGGCCGGAGTTTTTCCGATTGTGAACAATCCCGTTGCCAGTCGGTAGCGAGTTCTGTGCCTGGATGGAAGTCAGAATGTCTTCGGTTTTTTGCTCCCTGCTCTTCCCAGCGTTTTCTTTTACGTAAAGGCTTAGGAGCCTCGCCTGCCAAAGCAGACTCTACAACCTGTTCCTTGGTGTCACCTTCGGAAATTACCTTTCTATATCTGCCATTTTGCGCAGAAGAAAAACGCAGGAAGCTCGAATCTTTGTGAAAGTCCATGCGACCAACAGCCGCACGGACAGAAGAAACCCTGGAAATGTCAGAGTCCCCTCCGTAAACGTCCGAGTCAATACAGTAGGTAACTGTGCCAGCGGTGTCATGTCTCCTGGAGTCATACGACGAAACAGATGGAGAATATCTCCGGTAGAACGACTGTGCACTGCTGCATCGTTGGCGGAGGCGATGATGTGTTCTGGTCCAAGGCTGGCTCTACAGTCTTCCCTACAGAGGAGGAAATATCCGAAAGTTTTTTTTTTTTCAGGTATTCATAGGATTCCCTGGAGTGTTCGGGAAAAACGGTCACCGACGACTTCAGCCGGTAGCCGCCGGAAGTCTAGATTGAAACTAAAGGTTGACTGGTATTCAGAGTCCGCATACTAGCGACCAAGCCCCCTCTTGGCCATGCATCCCTCGGCGTATCCAGTTCCACCTTGCAGTTAGGTTACGTTTATAAGGAGATACCGCTCTCGCTCGACCAAATTTAGTCAGAAATTATTTTCTTTATCACGCTCTGTGGCTCACTTAGTTGAGTCGCATTTTACGATGCCACTAATCTAGAGGTCCGGAGATCGAATCTCGGCGTGGTCCAAAATTTCCGTACATGTTCGGATAGGAAATATATAGTGGTTGTAACATTATACCTATACACACCGAAATACAATGTAGCGTTGACTCAAAATAGCCGATAAACGGCTGAGTGAACGCACCATTCCCTACAAGGGGTTATGTTACAGAGAAGAAGAAGATTGACACGTACCTTTCCAAAGTACTCCTGCGGTGTTTGGTACTTGATGGATTGATTTGGAGACTTCACTTAGCTAGGTTCTCAACACAGGGTTATGCGGATGACCTGGTAATCATGGTTAACCTTTATGTCTACACCTGCACACCCGGGTGTGTTAGCTATGTACAAATGTCCTATAAAAATTTTCCTAGGCAATGTTTCGAACTGTTTATCTCAGTAGCTGTAGCAATATGTTTTTTAAAACTTTTCTTCTTGGATATTTGCAAATTGGACCAGGACCCTTTTAATAATAGCAGAGACAAGCGAAAATTTACACTAGTCTATGCCTAGCACACCCGGGTGTGTACGTATATATTTCTAAGCAATAACTGTAAAAAAATCACTATGGCACGCAGGCTACGAGTACTTTGCTTCGAAGAACCTGTTCTGTTCTGTTTTCTTGTTACACAATTTGCTGGCTTATTTCATCGCGTGTGGTCGAATTGTGCGAAATAGATACAAATATGACAGATACGGTGAAAATAATATCTAGAGCTGCTCTTCAGCAAATGTCTCATCATGATTATGAAGAATATGTCAGAAATTTAGTTTACGCTGATGAAGATGATAAAAGCGTAGTAAGTATAAGTATTTCCAGCATAATATTGAAATAATAAAGATTATTTTAGCCCTTGTAGTTAAATTTTCTTACAAAAATACATATACACACCCGGGTGTGTATGGTATAGCTCGAAACGATATTATTTGGGTGTAGACATAAAGGTTAAAGGCAAATTCGAAGAGGTCTTACCGGATCTTTTGTAAAGCGCTGTGCATGTAGTACAGGAATGGTGTACAGCAAACGGGCTACGTGTTAATCCAACAAAGGCGGCCGTGATGCCATTCAGCAAGAAGGGGATTCTTCAAGCATGGAAGTTTCCCTCCTATTATGGAATACGGGGGGATTATGTGGCGGAAAAGGGCATCCACCACAGACGGCAAAATTCAGAGGCTGGCCATTCTAGCTGTTCGAGCCTTCATTTCCAGTCCCACCGCCGCCATGGAGTTTCTGCTGAGCCTGACGCCACTCGACATACACATTGAGGCATAGTGGCAAGATTAGCCGCCATCAGGCTCAGGGCATGTTATTTGGTGTCCCGAATGAGCTCAGTTCAACAAGGATGGATAAGTAGCAGTATCTTACTAGAAATTCAATAAGACCATCTGGTTAAAACGTTACGTTATTCTCCCCATCGTTGGCCCGGAACCCTGCGGTGGGTTCCCACTCTGTGCATGCAGAAATGTAATTATAATTAGTTAGTGGAAAAAGGCCAAAGCCACCTCACACTGGGAAGCTCTTCCAGGGCTTCGGATGTCAAAAATTTCCGTTGCCTACTACTTACCCAAACGTACCCTTAGTCTAATGAAACTTGGCAGAAACAAGCTTAGGATTATATTCGGGCTCCTAACGGGCCCGTCTAAACGGCCATTTAAAGCGCATGCGCATTGTTACCGACGCCAGCTACCGCTTCTGCGAGGCTGACGACGAAACTGATTCTCACATCCTCTGTGAGTGTGAGAGGTTAGCTTGCCGCCGCTTGAAATGCTTCGGTATCGCGTTCCTCTTGTAAGAAGATATCGCCAATCTGAATATGGGCCAGCTAAATCGATTTATCGAAGGTAGTCGCAGTTGGTTAGATCAGTAAATCTAATCTACAGTATGGGCAATGGTACAATAGACCTTCGGTCGCAGTCCCTGGGACAACCTTGTTGCCCTTGTCCTTCACAAATCTAATCTAATCTAAATTACTCCTCAACTGAAGCATCCCACCATCACACCAAGGCTAGTCTTGATCACGAAATTGTGCACAAAAGACAGTGCCTTTAGTGATGGCTAGGCTACAACCGAAAAGGCCCTCTAAAAAATGGCCGGCGAGCGAAAGGAGGGTGTATGGTAGAAGTGTTGTCAATTAATGGTGACCCTCGCTGTCAGTTGTCACTTAATTCGAAGGAGCCATGCATAGCTCGAAAAATTTAGAGGGTTCGAGTTTTACTTACTAGTATCCAGGGACGCTCCCCGCAAGGGGGTCCCTGTGCCACAGCAAAAGGCTGTGTAGTGGGACAGAGATCTTTGGTGTGTTGCGGCACCACGTACCTCAGCAGCGCAGGGAGGCCCCTGGTATGGTTGATACGCCATGGCGTGAATCTGTACAAATACCATTCGGGCGATAACGTTCCCGAGCTCCCTAGTTATAACTGGTACCTCTTGGCATGACTGACCTCCTCCCATAGTTTACGGGAGGGAAGTCCTATACAGGGGGAGGGATCACCATACGGTTAATCGTGTGAGCTTTGGAGCTGGAGGCTTTGCATAATCCGAGCCTCGAAGGGGCTAGTTAGGGAGAACGACCATGGTGGAAAATGCCTACGCGCCTATATTTAACTAGTTTGTGGATTGAGTCTGCTCATAGGTCCAACTAGCACACATGCTATAGAATAGTGTACCTCGGGGATGGGTGTGCCCAGGGGGCCATGGTCCTTACCTATCAAGGTGTTGGCCTCGAGGCGGCTGGAGGTTGTTAAGCAAGTCATCGAGCTGGTAAGGTCATGCAGCCCCGGGGTTGGGTTTCTGAAGGTGAGTGCATTCACTGAATGGAGAAATCCCCATCTGACAATAATCTGCCAGTAAAATGCCGAATTCCCAAATTGCCGAAGGACCGATAGATAAATGCCGAAAGGCTAGGTGCTCCCCTGACGGCAGACCCGTTGTTCAGGGACTCTATAAATGGTAAATCCGGCCCTAGCTATCAGCGCTTAAAGCCCTTAAAGTTGCAGGTTCAGTCAGTGCATGCATTTCTATAGTCAACAGGATTCCGACGTCTGCCTGTCGAGGATCTCAGTTGATGACCCTTTTGTGGCCTTCTACGACAAGCAGCGGAAAGCAGTGCCACAATTATTGACCCACCCTCCAAGGCACCCTTTAGATTGAAACTCGAGGTCGACACATCAGAACCCCTAGGTCTGTGTTGCTATAGTATAGAGTTTAACTAGTAGCTTTAAAAACGGGAGGTTTTGCACATCTAAAATATCCTTCAACGTTTAAGAAGCTGATGATGAACGTTTCCAGATAACGCGTATGTATTCGACGCTGCTATGTGCTATACGGTTACCAAAAAAATTAAATTTAGTGAGTCATTTCGTATATCAACCGCGTTAGGTTCCTGTCAAAAATCATTCAAGTTTACCCTCAACTGTCACTCCGATATTCCTTACTAAAATCTATGATAATACAAAACAGATCCTGCTCGACCATTCATTTTTCATACAAACAAAACCTTCCTTCAGAAAAAGTGAAAAGTTAAATCTTTTCCCCGAACCGGAAAGAAACCATCAACCATCAAAAAACAGCCAACATTATCGAAAAAGTGACGAGAACAATTTTTCTTATCAATTTCGGCGCATTACATGCCTTGCCCTCGCTCTCTATCCGTAACGATATTGTGTGGCAAGCATATGCCTAGCGTAGCGTTTAGTCTACGAACTTGGAAAAAAGGAACGGATAGTCGGATACCGTCTACCCAAATGGCTCAACTAGCTTCTGCGAACTACCACTTGAACGGATGGCGTCCATAGGGTAATGTTATCGCCATCGAGTGAATATGGAAATATGTATGTTATGTGTAGGATGGGAGGTACATCCTCGATCCGTGTATAAGAAAAAGGCTTTCTAGTCCCATAATGTCGTTTACCTCGAATTTCAAAAACAATTTGCTTCCGATATGATGTTGTTCATATGGAGAAAAAAGGATTTTCACATAAGTTGGAAAATGCTTATGAAAATATTGGTTGTGATTTATGTGGCCAACGCCTCGGGCTAGGAGTTGTGTGAGACAGGCTCGGTATTGGCAGAATGATAATGTGTAAGGTTTTGTATGTAAATGCTGTTCTGGGATTGTATAGTTTTGCTGAAGTGGTTTGGTTTAGCATGTGGTTAGAGAGTGCGGTTGGGGGTTTAAGATGCGGTCTGGGTCTATGAATGATTCAGCTTATCTGAGTAATTGTTGCTGTAAGAAGGAAACTAATAGGATATGATTACTTTGATTAGGTGTGTACCTACGTATATACTTGACAATTTTAATAGAGTTTTTTCTGTAAATTCAAATTTCGGCTACCAAACAAATTCATCTCAACCGAAAAAAAGAATTGTGGCACATATGTCGATATTTCCAACGAAGGAAAAAAAATATTGAATTCGTGACATATTGACATATTCAAATTTGTTTGTATTCCCTCGACATTTGTCATGCATTTCTGATGTGTAATGTCGTCTCCTTGTATAGCTACACAAATTTAATTTATAATTTTATTTATTTTTCATATCTAACCGCGTCTCTTGTAAAACAAACTTAATGGTAATATAAAATCATTGAAAGTATCACTTTGTACATTATGGAGTGTTGTGTGTACGTTTTATATTTTCTCTCAACCGCGCATATATACTTCACACACAGCACGTTACAGACATCTTATCATTTCTCTTGTCTACGATCCGTGACGACACGTATCTTGCATAATAAAAAGTACAAATTCAAAAGAAAAATACATCTATAAAAAACCGACAAAAAAATGGTTGTTCCTCGTCCTGTTTTTTTTTTGTTTGCTTTGCTGCGACTCCACCCAACACAAAATCTCTAGAGCATAATAAAATATTTTACAGCAAGACATTTACGTGACGTATAAATATTTTCAAGAAGTCCTAGAAATCTTGTTTTCCTTTTTTTTCTTCAGCGCTCTTCTCTCCTTTCAAACTTAAGTACGGATGTGTACAGGTGTGTTTCGACAAGCGCGTATACTTGCTCTCAATCTCTCGATTCATATGGAAACCGTGCTCGTTTGAGCTTTATTTAAAATATAAATTCATAGAAATGAAAGAGCTTGTAAGGTTCACTTCTTTTTTGTTGGATTTACCCTTCTTTATTAACAATACGTGAATTATTATTTTTGTTTTTTCCTTTTGTTGGTTAACTCTTAGGGATTTTTCCTAGTTACTTTTTTTCTCTCTTTCTTGCTAAACGTAAATAAGAAACTTATTTATTTCACTTGGTTATAACTGGCGTGCGGTAACTTGTAACTCCGAAATCAAATTGTTGTCGTAAGTTTCGATACCTACATCCTTTTCCTTAGCTCTTACATTAGTAACATTCTTTATGGTTTAATCAACGTTACACGTTAACTTTTCTTGGATTTGATTCTGTCGCAATATCTGGTTCATTTTGTATGTGTATGTGATTTCTTGACGTAGTCTGGAATCTGAAGTGTATGGTAAATTAAGTTTCTTCTCTTGTCACATGTAGTTATCCTGGAGGCGTTTCTTCATATTACATACGCCGAAGAGGGTATATGATAAAGTCTAAGAAAATTTCCGTGCGTTTGCTAGAAAGTTATGCACACACAAATACAGTTTTTGTCAGAAGTTATAGCGACTTAACATACTGAATCCTTTACCCGCAGCTTTCGCATGCATGCACAGGACAGGTATATCATTGTGCAGAAAGTTGGCAGTCTGATATTTTCTAGAAAGTTTTAAACGGAGACTTTAGAGTATTTGATATTCCGAGTAAAGACTCATATAATGTAAGGGATTTGTTTTTGGATCATTTACATTAAAGTCCACAAAAAAAAAAAACTAGGGGGCTTCGCCCCCTGCTCGCTTCGCTCGCCAACCCCCGGGGCCGAGGCTAATTTCGGGCGCGGCCGAAATTTGAATACCCTTCGCTTGGGCTAAAAGTTTTTTCGGGCGTACCTATGACTTGTATTTAATCCCCCTCCTCAATCTTTTTCTTCCGTCTTGACAAAAGTTTTGGGCTTGGTTGAAATAAGTGGGCAAATAAAAATATTTACTCGGAAAATTTTATTGGGGTTGCCGGAGCATGACCCCACAGTACGATTCCATTCGTTTTGAACTTTTTAGTTGCTTTGATAAAGACATATTAATTCAAGGTTTTGTGAAATTAGTGTAAAAAAAATGTTTCTTAGAAGAACCAATATGGGGGGTTTGGTTTGTATGGCATGATTCAATCTTACATATGTTTTGTATCATCAATAGAAATACATTTGTGTGAAATTTGTTCGAAATTGGTGCACAAATAAAAATGTTTTTCTTAGAAGAACCTAATTTGGGGGGTTGGATTTGTATGATAGCCCCATGACCCCATGGTCCGATTTCATCCGTTCTTACATATGTTTTGTGTCAACAATAGAAATACATTTGTGTGAAATTTGGTTGAAATTGGTGCACAAATAAAAAAGTTTTTCTTAGAAGTACCTAATTTGGGGGGTTAAGTTTGTATGGCAGCCCCATGACCCCATGGTCCGATTTGATCAATTCTTGCATATATTATGTGTTATGTATAGAAACACTTTTTTGTGGAATTTGGTTGAAATTGGTACACAAATAAAAAAGTTTTTGTTAGAAGAACTCAAATTGGGGAGCTAGGTTTGTATGGCAGCCCCATGACCCAGTGATCCAATTTGGGTGAATCAAACATACAAACAGCCTGCAACAATAAGAAGCACGTGTGCAAAATTTCAGCTTGCTAGCTTCAATACCCGCCGAGTAAAACGCGTCGCAACAGACAGACAGACGGACATGCTCCAATCGACTCCCCAAGTCATGCTGATCATATATGTATACTTTTTGTATGGTCGGAGATGCTTCCTTTAATGCGTTACAAACTTAATGACAAAGTTACGAGACCGAGTTCTAATCGTGCGAATAGCACGATGAGTGTATACCCATGTACAGACCTAGAAGGCACGCAAAACCCAAAATATTCAATTTCATATTTTTTGTTGGGGAGGGAGGGGTAGATGGGTCGGACCTGACACATCTTTATTACCTTGTCAAGACTTCCAACGGCTACCATTTGATATTAATTTGAAGTTTTTCGTGACATTCTATCAAAAGATATGACTGAATATAACTTTGTAGGGGAAGTAGGGGTAGGGGTAGTCGGACCTAATCCACTTTCCATCAACTAAAAGTATATGTCAGAATGAGACATTGATCAAAATTTCAAGTCGATAGCGATATTCTACCGAAAGTTATGGCCGAATTAAAATATCAAGGAGGGGTAGTTTGTATGGGAGGTAAGGGAACCCGTGGTCCGATTTGGCCCATTTTCAATACCGTCCAAGATTTTAGCAAAACAAACATTTGACCAAAATTTCAAACCGCTAGCTTCATTATTTCGGGAGTTATCGTGCTAACAGACAGACACACGGACAGACAGACAGACAGACAGACAGACAGACATGGCTTATTCGATTCAGGGACCGACCCTGATCATTTGTATATATACTTTGCCATACCTCCGGTGGCTCCTTTGAGGTGTTACATAATATCGGCGTAACAAAAACAATATACCCTTTCACTCTATGAGCGAAGGGTATAAAAACAATTACAAACGTAAAGTTAAGTCAGTCCCAGGGCGTGCATATTTTGTTAGCGAGTAACATTTTATTTCTTAATCTTGATACCGTTCATTGGAACACGGGCCCCAAACCACCAGGGCCCCTCTAGCGTAGTAACGAAGAGTAACAACTTTTGAGCGGTATTGTGGATTTCTGGGTCATTGGGACGTACAAACTGTTGAAAATTATAGAAGTCCTCTTCTTTGCTACGAAGGTGCTTTAACACGTTGGTTGCGGCACATGCCCCCGATGGCATGTGACTAGTTATTATTTGTGTGCGGTTTGCTTTTCATTCTCCAGGTGCGAAAGCAGAAAAAATGATAATATTCGTCTCACCAACCGAAATTGTTGGCAAATGAAAGGTCTCGACTCCCTATTAACGATTCCGAAATAATTTTTCCCTACTCACCTCCGTTCTCACGCTGCAGCTCCAAAAATTGGCTGTTTCGCGGCTTGCAGGAGAAGTGTGGCAGTAGACTGACATGATAATCTCCGAGTTGAGCCCATTCAATTTCCACCCATTCCGTTCAGCGACACGAAAATTGTCATTTCCGTCTACTGTCAGACGTCTCCCGCAAGCAGCGGGAAACAGCCATTTTGCGGAGCTGCAGCGGGAGAACGGGGTGACTAGGGAAAATTACTTTGGAATCGTTAATAGGGAGTCGAGACCTTTCGAATGCCACTACTTTCGCTAGGCGAGACGAAATTTGTCATTTCTGTGTACTGCCAGACGTCTTCCGCCGTGGCTTATGTACACTGCAACTTCCCTACCCCAAACAGCCGTCGCCCGAAGCCTACAAACAAGCGAGTGCGCCACGTTCACCACTCATGTGGCAATATTTACAACAAGAATCGCGCGACTGCTTTCTATATACAGGCTCAATCGTGTATCGCCCGAATAAGTACGACGATTGTGCGAAGCAATTGCCCTACCCCAAGCAGCAGTCGCACAGTGGGGCAATAGTGGACAAAATTCAATCGAAACCGAGGGTAATTTCGGGTTCGGTCGAAATTTGGATACCCTTCGCTCTCCTCGGGCTAAAAGTCTTTCCGGATGTACCTACGACTTGTATTTAATTCCTTCCGTCATCACAAAAGTTGAGTTGCGTCGACAAACCAATGACTTGGTTTAGTTGGAATAAGTGGGCAACTAAAAATATTTACTCAGAAAATTGTATTGGGGGATGCGGGAGCTTAACCCTATGGTAAGATTCTATTTGTTCTGACCTTTTAGTTGCTTCGGTAAAGACATATTAATTCAAAGTTTTGTGAAATTCGTGTAAAAAATGTTTCTTTGAAGATCGAAAATGGGGGCTTGGTTTTGTATGGCAGCCCCATGACCCCATGGTCCGCTTTGATCCATTCTTACATATGTTTTGTGTTATCAATAGAAACGAATTTTTGTGTGAAATTTGTTTGAATTTGGTGCACCAATTAACAAAATTTCTTAGAAGAACATAATTTGGGTTTGTATGGCAGACCCATGACCCCAGCGTCTGATTTCATCTATCTTACCTATGTTTTGTGCATGGGCGTAGCCAGGATTTCGGTCAGGGGGGGGGGGCAAGCCCAAAATTTTTTCAAAATCATGATTTTCTTAGGAGTAGAAATTTCCGGTCGCAGAAATATTGTTAGCCAATTTTAGAGTAACCTGGCTTGTGGTTGGATTGATGCACAGGGTCATGGATTCCAGACTCACCGTGAATGAATTCATTTTATGGTGTTTTTCGAACTCACGACCTACGTGACGGACTATGATATCGCTCAGATTGTAAACAAGTATCCATTTATGGCGATAAATAACATTGCTGGGCGTGCTGTTGATCTCAACACCTCAACAAAACAGCAGTTTAGATCTTGGAAATTGAATTTCACTCACACATCTGCGGCCCTAGTTTAATGGTGGACTGCCACGCATGTTATTTCTTTTTATTTGTGCTAATTTTAGAGTCAAATTTTTAAAATGGAGATGAGAATGATTTTCTTCTGCATTCTGATTACATATCTGTCTTTTAGAACGTAGTTTGTCTATTTTCAGTGAATTTTTTTGCATCTCGGGCTGCATATTCCACTTGCGAAATCAGTTTGTTTCGTCTGTCATTTTCATCTTAGCAAAATAGCATCGTCAGAATATTTATAAATCCTTTATTGATTGACATATGTTTAACGGTTTTAATAAGATTTCCTCTAAATTTATCAAAGTATTAACAGTGGCTAAATTTTTTTGCTGGTATGATTATAAAATAAATTTTGATTTAATAACTTGAAAGACCCGCTCTGTGGCTCACTTGGTTGAGTCGCACTCTACGATGCTAGTAATCTAGAGATCCGGAGATCGAATCTCGGCGTTGTCCAAAATTTCCGTACATGTGAATGGAAATATATAGTGCTTACAACATTATATACACTCCGAAATGATATGCAATGTAACGTTGACTCGAAATTGCCTATAAACGGCTAAGTTAACGCACCATGGCCCCACAAGGGGCTATACGGTACTGAGAAGAAAAAGAAGAACTTGAAAGACACTGAAATATGAGACCCGTTTCTTGACAAGGTCCTTAACCATGGAAGGTCATGTTTTTAGTACGGAAAGGTCATGCTTCGTCGATTCGCTCAACTTTGACGCCCCATACAAATCACCCTTTATCAAAATAATTATAAAATTTGACAGATTTTCAATCGTTAGTTTATTTAGAATGGAAAAACATCGATTCTGGAACCGATTTTTATGAGTTCTTCCTAAAATGAGGAAGAATATTGAGACTTTTTCCTGATTTGTCCTAGTTTTGTCCTAGTAAATTTTTTTTTCCATAATTTTTGAAAAAAATTGGTTCCACATTTCAAAAATAAACATATTTGTTACGAGCTAGTTGTATGGCCACAGACTTATCGTCGAATCGACAACCAGCCATAAGAGATACTGGAGTTCTAAAAGTTACACAAAGTTCATCCTTCGTCGTTTCGACGACGGCAATTTCCAAAAATCCAACTTACCCTGCTTACTTCGTCTAGCCGCAAGGTACCCGGCAAGTACATCGGCACTAAGTGCTGTACGAAAAGTTAGCTCCAAATAATGAGAATTTTCACGAAAAATGGGATAAATTTGATGATGCGTAGTCGATTCGACGAAGCATGACCTTCCAGGGCTAACAAAGCAAAGCTGTATACCATTTGTCACCCTTTCAGATGAAAATAAGTTGAATTCCACTAACTTCCCGAAGGGACTTAATGGTTGAAATTGTGTACTCCAGCTCAGAAGCCATGAAATGAAACCGGAAATGTGGATCCACGCAGCCACAGAAGCACACTCACAAGTGAAATGTGTGTGCTGGTACGCAGCCTCCGTCAGATAAGAGTTCGCTGTCATCTATTTGCATGTACCTCCTGAATGCAAACTGTCCCGATCATTGCTTCTCCGGCGGGACTTGGAGTGGCAAAGAAAGCATCGCTGCGCCAGCAGCAGAAAATTTTTGAAAATGTTGTATAGTTTAGCGATTTTTTAACTACATCTATAAGGATTTTTCTTACCATCTTCTTCGACCAGGGGGGGGGGGGGGGGCGACCGCCCCTCCCTGCCCCCCCCCCCTGGCTACGCCCATGGTTTTGTGTCATTAATAGAAATACATTTGTGTGAAATTTGGTTGAAAGTAGTGCGCAAATAAAAAACTTTTTCTTAGAAGAACATAATTTGGGGGGCTGTGTTTGTATGGCAGCACCATGACCCCATTATCCGATTTTACCGATTAAAACATACAAACAGCCTGCAGCACAAAGAAGTATTTGTGCAAAATGTCAGCTTCATAGCTTTTAAATTGGCCGAGTAAAACGCGACACGACAGATGGACAGACAGACAGACGGACATCGCCCAACAACCCTCGCTTCAAGGAACACATAGCACATATCAATAAAAACCAAGCCACAAAATAAGCAGTTGCCCTACATGCGCTAGAATGCGAACATCTAAACTGGAACCACTAGAATGTCGTCATCAAAAAATCAGTCACCAATCCAGCCAAATTAGATGCATATGAAAGCATTTACATGCATTTAAACAAGGACACATCGATGAATACATTCGAAGCACCCATCAAGTCACCACTTTTTAAATTACTTAAAAACTAATAATTTTCAATTTTCATTTCAAACATGTTAACTAATTAGCGTATGATTAACGTAATATTTTTACAGTGTATTTCCATTTTATTATATTTTTCAATTTATTTTTCCACAAAGGATACATTTGAACCTTTTCGTACTGTAAATTTTAATTTGCAACTTGCTACTTTCATGATTTTCGATTTTCATTTTATTTTTAGTTTAGTATAAATTTTGTACTCGCTGAGGATGACATAAAAGTCGAAATGCATCCAAATAAAAATTTATAAGCAAAGTCATTTAAGGTGTTTTAAATTAATTTTAAAATATATAAAAAATCTTGGACTTTGCGGATCATAATTTTATCGTTTTTTATAAACAGTTTTCTTAAAATGGCTTAAAATTACTAGCGTATTAGAATTTTTACCTGCTACTTTTATAGACGATTTTGTTATGTCATTTTAGCGGTTTTATAATTGAACATTTCCTGCAAAATTTGCTGTTTTTTTGTATCAGAGGTATCTCTAGTTTTGATACTATTGTACTGAATTTCGTCGAGAATTCTCGATGGGACTCTGAACTGACGCCCAGCAAAAATTTTAACTTTTTTATTTATTAGGTGTTATGGACGTGTTGAAAACATGAAAAGGCGAATCAGGCAAGTCCCTAGTCCCAGCACCATAATTTTTGGCAAACGTCAACTCCATTTTGATAAGAATATTTCCTCAAATATCCACACCCAAGTGGCATTACATTCAGAGATACAGTAAAAAAGTAACAGTCAAAAAATGCAAATACCCCACTTTTGTTTGGTCTAGGGCATAATTTATGAAAATAAATTGATTGTGTTAAATATCATTGCAAAGGCATTTTTTTTTAGTTTAATTCGTGCTCAATCCATTTTGTTGCATCTTTTATCGTTTTTGAATTAATTGACAAAAACTGAAAAAAAACCCCTCCTCCCCCTTAAATGCAAAATAACTTCAGATCGGCTGATTCTATCTGTGGGAAACCTATTCCATTCGATTTAGGACGGCAAAATTATATTAAGACTGACTAGTTTTGATAATTGTTTCCAAAATTCGAGGTTTTCGCCCTACTGTGCGTCGCCCGAAGCCTATAAACAAGCGAGTACACCATGTGCACCACTCATGCGTACCTTATTTACAACATGATTCGCGCGATTCAATCGACGATAATCTTCATTGTTAACCTATAAAGCGAAAATCACCAAAACGAGTTTTTATATGGAATGAGCGAGTCGCTGTCGCTAGAGCAGCTGGGGTCGTTCCGAGGAAAACAAACCTTATGACTTAGACATTAGTATACTATAGTATACTATTACTGAATATCAAATCAACCATATCAAAATCCGAAAGTGTATTAACAAATAATAAATAAATGAAAAGCTCCCGTCTCTAGCAGCCTAGATTTCCTAAAATATTTTCAATTGTCTTTTGGCTGAGGCCCTAAGAGGGGATTCACACTACTGATAGGATTTACTAAAGCCACTAGATTAATCGAGTCCAACCCCGCCTACTAGACCAAATCGTATGTCATTAAATTCAAAATGCATCGCGGATTGTACTTGTATTATTCAAATTGCAGTGCAAAATGGTACCAACGTTAAATAAATCCAGGATTTAGTAAATGTTGTCGGTAGTCTGTATCCCCTATAAGCTAGTATAATTATTATTTTTACAATGACAATAGAGAGTTTTAGCTTATCGTTTTAAATAAAACGACACAATTTGACATTCCATATAAAAATTCGCTTGCTTACCGTATACGAAACAATATATCTTAATTATGCATGCCCTAAGTAGGCATAGGTGTCAAACACGACAAATTATTTCGCCAATTTCGACTGTTTCCAGAGCATCAAATATACGGAAATACACCCATGCCTACTTGGGACATGCATAATTAAGATATATTGTTTCGTATACGGTAAGCTAGCGAATTTTTATATGGAATGTCAAATTATGTCGTTTGATTTCAAACGATAAGCTAAAACTCTCTAATGACAAAATCTGGCCCACTTTAAATATTTTATAACGACATCCCATAGCTATAATTGCCCTAAAATTGATGTACAGTAAAACACGGATAAGTGCACATCGATAATGCACAATTTTTTTGTGCACTTAAGCGTGTTGTGCGCTTATCAGTGCTCCATATAAACTATCTAATTTACGTAGCATAAATGGAAACTAGTGGTAACAACTAATATTGTGTGGCTATACTTTGTAACGCTATAGTCAGGGCCGGTCCTAGGGGTGGACGAACAGGGTAAAAAAACAAGTAAAAAATTATTAAGAAAACTGCTTTGTGGCTTATCTTTGTAAAATGTTTATAAGGAAGGGGATAATTCTCATTTGCCATTCCCAGCTCTAGTGCTTGCAGTTTGGCCTTACTAGAATATATATAACGGTGATTAACTATCAAAATTATATTTTTAAAAAAACATTGGCAAAGCGAAGACTTCCGCGATATCAAAAAGATTGCGAATCACTGATATAACGTACGCAAAAAACATTCAGTCCAACAAGGTCAGACATTAGGGTATCGTGCTACATAAACACAATAACAAAATATTGACAATCAAAAATCCAAATCAAAGTCCAAAATTTTGGTTGGAAATTGGTCATATCATCGATTTGGCCCTGGTCCACTAAAATGCTAAGGCCGGCCCTAGCTTCAACAATTAAATTTGACAGAGCCATGTACAAGCTACTTTGTAAAGCTTTCAAACTTTGGCAACAAATATTAACAAATGGGCACTACCCATCTTTTTGAAATGTGATCAATGCATAGGGGTCACCATTACCAAACTAACAGCTGATTGTAACAATCCCGTCAAAGGCGCTGGCTTTGAGGGATACATCGAGGGAAGAACATCGAACATAGATGTTACGAATCGAGCTTTTTGTAGGCTTTTGGGACGTCAAATTGTGTGTAGCCTAAAAAAAACTTTTTTGTACATTTTCAATAACAATTTATGTATGTCAAAATTATCACTTGCCTGCAGAAATTGAAAAACAACATCCAAAAAAATTTTGTTCGCAAAAAAAAAGAAAAACCAAAATTTTCTATCAACCTAACGACTATCTTGTAGTATGGCTGGTCTAGCGGTTAGTGCGCGCAACTTCGGTGCACAAGGTCTTGAGTTCGAATCTCACCGTGGATCATGATGTTTTTCGACCTCACGAGCTTGCGACGGACTATGATCTCACTCAGATGTTAAACGAGTACCCCTTTATGGGGATAATTAACACTGCTGAGCGTGATGCTGATCTCATTACCTCTACAAAAAAAGTAGATAAGATCTTGGAAATAGGATGTCACTAAACGTCCTGCGGCCTTAGTCCAAAGTTGGATTGTCACGCCTGTTATTTTTTTTAACGACTATCTTAGTGGTGTCCTGCGATCTAAAGGAGGAGACCAACTGACATGAGACGGCTAACATGAACGAACGCTGGAATGACAAAGAGACTGCCACTTTTGCTAAACATTTTTTTATCAAGACAATGTTTGATCTTAGCCTTAAGCTGCTCCCAAAAAGAGCAATTTTTAACTCTCAGATTTTCCTAAAGGCATAAATTATCCAGTAGACCTGATTTCCCCTTTTGCTACATTTTCAAAAAGTGAATCAATAAATATTAGATAGCTCGGGCTAGGATCGAATAAATTCGTAAAAAAAATAGTCTTGTTCGAAACGTCTGCACTAATAAATTTTTCAAAAGCACATGTGCACTTATCCGTCATGAATCGTGTCCAAATGTTGTTAGCCCTACCAAAATATTGCTTGCACTTAAGCGTGTTGTGCACTTATCCGTGTTGCACTTATCCGTTCTGTAATGTATTGAAAATCGCATTGAATGGATGGTGCATGAAAATCGTGTGCACTTATCCGAGTTTTGCACTTAAGCGTGTTGCACTTAACCGTGTTTTACTGTATATGTGAAGTTAGCATTACCACTTTCAAATTTCGATTATCCCTATAGTGCATTAATGTTGCGAGTTTGCCGTGATTCACTGGCAAAAGCACCAACCTAGTAGGAATTTAACAGTTCCCCTAAAACCAAATGTGTCCGGGAATTTGCGCCAGGAGTCACTTATGACATCTGAACTTTCAAAAAAAATTGCAGCGTTTTTGACCCCATGCTAAGTTTAGAGCGTAAAAAGAATTGTCATAAAATGTATTGTCTCTGGTTGAATTCTACAGGTGTTACTTAAGATATCTGCACTATAAAAAAAATGTCTTAAGCAGCCCTTCTTGTAACAACTAAATGGGGACATTTAGTATTCGGGCGTTTCTTAAAACTGGAGTTTGCTGATATGAGGCCCAAATGCACTTAAGGGTAGTTTTTAAGGGGAGGGAGGGGCGGGATAATGTTTCTTTTGGAAAGTGGAAATATCCTTTTAAGCTCCTGCGACAATTATTTGGATACATTTGGTTTTAGGAAGTTTCGTAAAATTTGAGATTTTAAGGTAAATATGTACATTTATGGGAATGAATCATATTTTGGGGTGGTTTTTTAAGGGGTAAAAGGAATGCTACAAATTTTTCGAAAGTGCGGATATCTTAACCAACCCCTCTTCGCAATTTACTCGATTCACTTAGTGTTAAGATAGTTAATAGACTTCGAGTATTTAACAAAAAAACAACTCGTTATATGGGAAAAACTTACTTAGGGGTAGTTTTTAAATTGGATACATTTTGCCTTGGAAGAGTCTTCGTTTCGATGCTACTTGGGTGGTAGTGCTGACTTTACTGTTGAGTTTTCACGCCATAAACTCTGTATGGGGCCAAAAGCGCACTTAGTCTCAGTTTTTAGGGGTGTAGAGGGGCGCGGGAATTTTTTTGAAAGTTCAGGTGTTATAACTGGTGTGTTATCCTGGACACATTTGGTTTTAATTAAATTCTTAAATTCGCTGCTACTAAGGTGGTGAATCTAACTTGACAAGGGTTGTTTTTAAGGGAAGGAAGGGCGCGGCAAATTGGTTGAAGGTGCCGATATTAGAAGTTACCCCTATAGCAATAAACTGAATAAATTTTGTTCTATGACGATACTTAAGACTTGAGGTTTTACGTCATAAACTCTACATAGGGCCAAAAGCGCACTTAAGGGTAGTTTTTGAGGGTGTAGACGGACACAGCAAATTTTGTAAAAGTGCTGATATCTTAGGTAACCTGCAGCATGCAAGTGGATACATTATATTTCATTGCGATGCTTAAAACATGTGTGTTTCATTGCCATAAACGTTCTTTGGGGCTAGAAAACCCCTTAGAGGGTGTTTTTATGGGAAAGAGGGGCGAAGCAAGTATTTGCTTTTGCCATTGAATCACGACAAATTTGCGACACTTAATGCACTATAGCGATCATCGAAATTTGAAAGTGGTAATGCTAACTTGAAAGACTTCCAAAATTTTAAGTTTTTCGCAACATTCTATCGAGAGATATTGCTGTAGGTATATGGCTTTGTTAGGGGAGATTGGGGATCTTTCAGGCAGAACCACCAGAACCTATGTTATAAAAAAAATCGGCATAATAAGAGATAATCGACGCGATGTGGCATAAAAACCCTTTGTTAGTGGGAATGAATCCTTAACGTATGCATAGTCAAAAAAGGAGAAGCGAACAAAGAATTCTCAAGACAATTTTGAGCTTGGGTAGACTCGTGTTAGTGTTTAGGCGACCTAGGGAGCAGTGGCGCCGCTTAAATCATCCTCCGCACAACCGTTAGCTATAGAATAATGTAGTATGGTTGGTGTAGTGGTTATGCGCTCACTTTCGGTACACAGATTTTCGGGTTCGAGTCACACCGTGAGATAATTTAGTTTATCTTGTTTGTCTAGCTCAGAACCCATGTCACGGACTCTGATCTCATTCAGATTTGAAACGAGTACCCATAGTTTTAGCACCATTTGTTGCAATTATAAGTTGATCAATATAGTTTAATTATAAAACTTTTTATTAAACTGAAAAATTTTGAAATTTGCGACACTGCTGGAACTTATGATATTTTTCGAATCTCTTAATTACAATCCAAATCCTGTGATCATAAAATATAGAGTTGAGCTAGATTGGAGCAATTAATAAAACCAGGAGCTAAATACATCAAATGAAATTCTCTATGGACCAATCCATGATTATATCTGACCAATTCGTCCAGTCAGTTGACTATAGAAAATCCTCCAGAAAAAAAAAACTTTTTTCGATTCAATACACTGACAAGCACTGTCACGTATTCTCGACATACTCATAACTTTTCTATTAAGTATGAACTTTTTTCTTCTTCTTGTTCTTTTCGGCAGATCAGACAGGGTAAGCCACGAAAAGTTACACATCTTTTTAAATGTTGTCCTGTCCATGTCTGTATGTCAGTCCTTCTTTCGAGTGTGGTTCTTATATGATGTATACAACGAAGTATATTCACTGCAAATTAGAGTTTTAGTAAGGTTACCAAATATAAGGGAAATCCAGTAACGACAGACACCACGGAAATTTACTCCATATATCGATGACCCTTTAATAAATGTCCATCCAATATTCCAATCGTATCCCGGTGGGAAAAAAAGCTGTAGGAAGACCTTCTGAAGATCTTCTTTTAACCTCCATTTACATGCACCATTTTGCATTTCAATATCCGCGGAAGGAAGGTATTTCGAGAAGGCTTTTTTTTTGGAAATGCTTTGAAATGATTCGGGAAGGACTTCTATAAAGGAAGTCTTTTCAGTATTTTGGAATGAATTTCTAAGTACTTCTAGAAAGATCTTATTCTTAAACATTCTAATGAATGAAGTATTGACTTTATTTTACCTTCCTTTATATCTAACAATTTGCATTTCCGTCCGCGGAATGAATTCATTCCGAGAAGTTTTTTGGTAGTACTTTAGCGTGATTCGATAAGGACATTCAGTATTTCTTCTAATTTGCTCGTATTTGCTTCTTCGGAATGAAAAAGAGCTTATAAGGCTCTTCCCAGAGAAGCCCTTCTGAATTTTCCTAATGGGATTTGTCCGCACATATGTATGCATGATCCGTACACACACACTTGTATACTGGAAACGCAATAATGTTGTATACGTACATATGCTGCCCGAACTGAAGGATACAACGATATTGAATGGTAAATTCTTTTTCTAGACAGACAACAACGACAACGATGGCCAAGTGTTGACATCATTTCGTTTGTCAACTTTTGTAGACAATGACTAGTAAGTGTGGAAGTGGGTTCATATCTCCTGGAGGTATACCTATATCTGCACAATATGCCTGAGATGGCTAATTTTTTGTTTCTCCATAACTTAATAAGAACCTAATGTTGGTCTCGGTCCTAAACATATTGAAGGAATATTTCGTAAATGTTCTGTCATTAAATGAAACGATATGCGTTTTTTGAGAATTTGGATGGGACGATCCTGATAGTAAGTATACGATGGCAGCTGATCGCAAAAAAAAATCATACTAAGGTTTTAATAAGTTGAATGCATGAATCTTGTAAACAGTTGGTTGTCTAATTGAATGCATAGACGAACTCATCCTAAAGCACCGTTTTAGTTAGTTAGGCTTGACAGAAGGAAATCAAGGAAAATTCGGAAAGTATAGGGTCCTGATGATATCGCAAATTTCCATCGCAGATCGATATTAAGACGTTTACTGTCTAGGAATCACATGTGTACACAGCGTTTTTCCCCGTTGACGTCTTTGAGTCACATTGTAACACATGAAACAAAAAGACAGAACAGAACAGAAAAGAGTCAAACAGTCAGTGGCGGAACAGCTTGACTCGGCGCCCTTCCGCCAACTTATTGAGTGGGCCCTCCTGAAATAAGTCGACATTTTTCTGTGATGTTTTGTAAAAATGTCTGTCATTAGCAAGATTGTTAACTCCGCTGAGCTTGTTAGTATTCCAAATTAATTTTAAGTAACTTTGTCCTGCAAAAAATTCATTCTTCCTCTGACACCATTTATATGATAATTTTTAGGTAAAATTACCTCCTGAATCACAATACAAAATCATTTTCCGAGATACGCCCTTTCCCATTTTACATTAGATTTTAAATTAGTATGACGGTTAAATTAAAACTTATTTTGTATTTGGTTTTCTCACTCTAGATATTTGCCCTGTGGCATGGATCAAGAATAATGCCTCCGCTTCCTCCGGCGTGTCGTAGAAGGCGACTAATGGGGCAGGGGAGAATAAAACTCTCCTGGGTTTCGTACAAATCACCACAATTGCGCGCGACGTTGTTTGTGTTAAATTGTGTGGATATGTACGAAACTTAATATAAATTTACCCCTGTGGTGTTGGGGTTAGAATTATGCCACAGCGTTCCCGGCTTGTCGTAGAAGGCGACTTGAGGGATAGGGTGTGTAGGCTTGTAACTTGCATACCTGAAACTAAACTACACTCGAAACATTGAACGAGCCTCGGATACCACGGACTGATTTACCGGCAATGACTTTTGGCTACAAACAACGGACTACGATTGGTTTTTGCAACGTTCGAACTATGTGGGGTGAGTGCAGTAGTACGAGACTCACGGAAGTCCGGAAATGACCGCATATAGAATTTCGATATTAGGACTGAGCGAAACAAGATGGACCGGTTCGGGAACGACCTTATCACCTAGTTCCCAAACTGTGCTGCTATACTCTGGTAGTGAACTTGAATCCTCACCCAGAATGGCTGGAGTCGGCATCCTTTTGAACAAGGAAGCTCGCCAATCTCTCATAGATTGGAGGCCTATTTCCGACCGAATAATAACTGCCAGATTCAAGTCCAGAGTAAGAAACATTACTATTATTCAGTGCTACGCCCCGACTTAGTCAGCCGACCAGAATGCTTAGGACGCCTTTTACCACCTGCTTGGCGACACCTTTGACAAGGCTCCCAGAGGTGACATAAAAATTATTATGGGGGATCTAAATGCTAAAATTGGGTCTGACAATGTTGGATTGGAACATCTAATGAGCAATCACGGTCTGGGTGTCAGGAACAATAATGGTTGTTCGTAGAGTTCTGTAACTCTCGGCAGCTTGTATGTCCGCATGCCCCCTGTGATGCTAAGGCAAGCCGATCCCTGCACTCTACCGAGTTTTGTTACATTGTAGCCTTTACTGACCGCTGGCCACCAGACGAGTGACCCATATGTTAGGATAGGTCGTACCACCGCCGTGTACACCCAGAGTACCATGTTTGGCTTGAGACCCCATTTCTTGCTAAATACTGTCTGGCAGGCGTAAAAAGCAATACAGACTTTTTTAACGCGCTCCTCACTGTTCAACTTCCAGTTGAGCTTTAATTCCAGAATAACGCCCAAAAACTTCGAGCTGGCCGATAGTTCCAGTTGATGTCCATTTAGTTTTGGGAGTGAGAAACGCTTTGTAATTTTTTTTCAAAATTCTGGGTTGTATTCGAACCGCCCGCCTCGTATTATCGTGCTAATCAATTTTTGTTGTTCCGGTTGTATTTTTAAAATTGTTTTGTTTTGTTAAAACTTGAGCGTTTTGTCATATGCAGGCAGCCGAAGACTACACCTTTACACTCCTATAAGGCCACCCTTATAATGCGCTCTTCGATAGACAATATGTATTTTCATTCTACAAAAATTGCAAATATATAGCTTTACAACATAAAGCCTTAAATAAATTATTTGCAGAGCCTATCAAAACAGTCGAATTTTTTGCGTTTTCCAATAAGAGTAACAGATGCAAACTCTCTATTCATTCGTTGTCTACGGGTTTCACTTACCTTTATATCTCCCTCTCCCGAATCCCCCGAATCAGCTCCGCAATTAGCTCAGGCGAGAATTAAGTTTCCGTTTAATCCAACTATCGCCATGCGCAAAATATTTGCGAACTTATAAGCCCAAAGGACCGATATTCGCACGTAATTATTTTGTTTTTATAAAAAAGGACAAGTCTTCATGTACACGATTGATATTTGTCAAAATTTTCAAAGAAATTCTTTCCTTGAAAAAAGCTCTGTTTAAAGATTTAATTTATCGCATTCTCTATTTTTGTAACAATGCTCAGAACCTGCGCAGCGGAAAGATTAAAGCTCCAAGCTCACATGAAAACACGTCCAATACATGCAATAAATAAAATCAGAGTAAATAATAATTTTTAACACCAGACATTCCATAGGTTTTTGCATAGTTTCCGCGCAATTTATTTTGAAGGTGTGTTCAGAGAATTGTGTATTGATATTCGGATTTATCCAGTTTTGGAAAACAAAGGAAAGAAGGCTTAAGCCAATTGCCATATTGGATATTTTTTTTATAATATTCAGTCACACAGAATCTACAGAAAAATATGGCAAAAAGTGAAGTGTCTGATATTTTACACTATAATCACTAAAAATTCGGGTATTATTAAAAACCTTTCGGGCGGGGTCCGGACTCCATGGACTCCTCCCCTGGCTACGTCGCTGAGTACAGGTTTAACGTTGAAACGGACGTCTCCTATTGCCTGTTGCCTTTTTATCGACTTAAATTTTTGTTCACCGAATTTGTTAATTGGGGAGATGTTTGCTTGGCAGCATAAATTTAACCAAAATACAAATTCCAATGCTGAAAAGAATAATTCCAACGCACTGTAAACCATCATAGATCGTTTGCTAACTTTTGGATATTTTATCGCACTTACATCCCACTTCTTCCAATTATTATCTACTTTTCGATACCTTCCTAATTTATCCATATAATAATCCAGCATCCTCCATCATTCGCCAACTAATAGCTAATAACATGGCTGTAATCTGACACGAATCCGAAAAGACCTCGAAAATTGATCCACAACTCCTTAACAACGCCATTTCGCCTCCCCCATAATTCGTTGGTCATATCCTGAGGCCTACATCGTACAGGCTCGCCGATATCCTATATCATAAAACAAAATGCCCGTTCGATTAAAATAAACTGAAAATCACTACATTGAAATTGGCATTTTATTGTTGAGACACTCCATCGAAAATACCAAAACAATATAACGCCGCGCCAATTTAGGCAATACGCCACGGCAATATCCTGTTTCGTCTACAATTGGTGGAAATATGGGCGAGTCGTGTTGTCGTTATTGTTGAATTGCCCACACGATTATTATAGAGGGCGTACGGACAACTCGACTCGAAATAGTGTTGTGCCAATGGAATATTAATGGTCGACAATGGCCGTTGGCGGTTATTTGCAAGCAAAAGGTCTCCGTCCTTCACGATCCGAGTACTCATCGTCTCCGTTGAGTGGAATTCAACGGATATTTTGAAATAGAAATAGGTCCTCCGCAGGCAATTCTAATTTGAACTCTGCTCTCCTTTTGTATGTATTGAATGTATAACGTGCGCGCTAATTCTATGCCGCCATGGCAATAAAAATGAAAATTCTCAATATTGGCTAACGGCTGGCTGTTGAAAGAGGTTTTCGGTCGACGACGGAACAAATCAGGTCAATGAAGAAAACAAACTGTAAAATGGGATTTGTTGAAAGACCGAACGAAAAAAATCTCAATTTAGATTTTCCTGTTACCCTTCGTATCAAATTGAAATCACGAAAAGATTTTCTTTCTTAGATATGGTGCCTTTGTCTTTCCATTACATCATAGAAATCCCCGTCGTCGCAACGGCTTGAAAATGGGTTAGTGATGTGAAAGCCTCGAGCCCAAAGGGCTTTAGTAGAAGGAAGCTAAGGAGTTAAGGTTAATGCTCGAGCCGTATTGTGTAGGTATATTCTTTTTTTTAAAGAAACAATCCACGTACCGTCATAAATAGGATGAAATGATGATGTACAAAAAGGATACGAACACAAGCTTTTGTTGAGTTTTCTATTTTGAGCATGCTTTTCTTATCCAACACTTCTACGACAAAGGAAAATATTTTTAGACGTTTCGTATTTATAGCATTTTCACAAACGTGCTGTGATGTGTGTGCGCTTCACACTTTCACAATAGAATTTAAACAAAAAACAAACTCAAAGTACCTACATATATTACTAGAAACCGCATTTTCTTGAATAAAAATTCAAATCAGTTAATTATATCACCTAAATTATTATCAATTTGCATTAAAACTTACGCAATTAGATAATTTTAAAATGTAATTAATTTTCTCAAAAAAAAAAAAAAAAAAACAATTTTCAATTTTCCCCAAAACAGATTACAGAAAATTGATATTAAACTTCCAGGCAAATGGTATAAAGTGGACCGACCCTATCTCCTCAAGTGCCAACGAAGAAACTAAAGAAGTGAAAACATGAATTGCAAAACACTATCTTATCTTACAACGTTCACAACTCTTAGAACTTTTTCTATTTACTTAATGTCCTTGGAATCCTCCAAATCCCAAGTGCAATATACATTCTTATTATTGTCCTTAAAATCTCAACTACACTCTCTCCACTCTACACACAACACCTGAAGTCCTGAAGCGAAACATATCCTGGACTGAAGAGTATACAAAGTTTCAACTTTTGTAGATAGATACAGGTAATTGACTCCCAGTGCTACAGATACGAGTATATACGAAAATAAATCTATGATACGCACCGAAAAGGTAAATTGTGTGAAAATGGAGCGGACGATGAAAATTCCCAAGTGAAATTGTACCGAGTCTATCGCTCTGTGCGCTTTATGCAGCCAAAGCTTTACTCGTGTACTCATGTTGTGTAGCCTTCCTTCACATAATCTTACGTTAAAAAAAAATAGATACACACTCATAGCTAACAAGCGGAAGGAAGTTTCATCGGCAATAGAAAAGATAGAGCCAGCCGGGGATAACTCAATTTTAAGGTCTTGTGTCCACTACTTGTTTTGACGATGTCCTTGTTGTTGAGTAATTGAATGCTTACGTTCGTGTCTCTCACGGGAATGAAGTTAGCGCGCTTATTATAGCGTGCCCCTTGAAATAGAGTTTCGAGATCGAGTTCGTTGAATGAAACGAATTTAAATCGTTGTCGTTATATCATAGAGTTGATTACAACATTGCCTTGGGCTATTTTGTGGGTTACAACGACTGATGACGACTAACAAGGTCTAGGATGGTAGTAATTGCAACGGGGAAAGCGGAAATTTCAATTGTCCGCCTAAAGGTTGCCCGAGCACAACAACGCGTAAAAAAAAAAGTTGATTTCTCGCGAAAAGGCATTAATCAAACTCACAACCGAAACAGGTAAGGTATCGTGTTACTTGAAACTTTTTTTTCGTTGCCTTCCCAAAACAATTCTATACGCCAACATAAACAATCTTATGCTGTGCTGTACTCAATCTCATTTCCCGAAGGTCCTGATTTTTTCTTTTGTTTCATGACTTCTTTTCTTCTGCGTATTTGAAAAATGAAAAATGTTTCGTAGATTTTCGCCATGCATACGAATTTGACGAGGAATAGAAATAAATTTCGAGTTTCGGGGCAAAAACCGCGATTCTTTTCCGCTGGTTTCTAAAAAGTATTTTAAATTACTTTTGGGAAAAAATCCAAGTTGATGTTTAAAATATTAGATTTGCCAACCAAGAGGGTTAGCAAACATGAGTGGATTCTTCGAAGCCATTCGCAGAGATATTTTCGTGTTAAAAATAAACAATTTTCACACAGGGAATGGATGATTCGTTTCAATAATTGTCTTTAGAAGTTTTGAAATTTATACAATTTAATGAAGACAAACCAAGGCCAAGCACCTTACCTTGGCGAGAAAATTGAAATGAAAAAATATCGTTCTAAAGTCAATTAACAAAAAAATTGTAGAATCTTTGTACCTATAGAAACTAAACCGCTTATTCGATTTTAAAACGGTTACTTTCCTTTGAACAAACTTTTGCCTTGAAGTGTTGTAGCTAGTTTAATTGAAGTGAAATATAAGTTTTAGTAGTCCAAAAAGTTTCATTAATAAAAATCTTTAAATGCCTGTTGCCACTAAAGGGTTAAGAATCCGGGGTATGTCTAATATTCCTCTTTTGCTCGAAATCGTATTAGGAATCATTTTCAAATGCGTTTTGTGATAGTTTCTTGTACAGATTTTTTGCCAAGGTTATCTTTGAAAAGGTATATCTCGGGACATGTTACGCCAGCAGAACTACATGCCAAAAAAAATATGCGGGGTTTTCTATCAATAGAATCCGATAGGATGAAAACGCAAAATTATATCTAGTCTAGTACAGATAGCTCAAAACCCAAACATCCAAAAGAAAAAGAAATTTTTGATGCCAAATTGTTGAATACACTGCCCAATATACGCAATAAAAAGTTACACCAATTTGCGCCATGGGTTAAGGCGGGAGGGGGTCCCAAAGGGGTGAAAATTTACTTTTTTACAAATAACTGGAAAACTATGAATCTGACCTTAAAATCTTCTGAGGACGAAACAAACTACACAAAATTGCCTTTGTAATGATATATAACACTCTAGACGTTTTTTCGGAAAATTATACCCTAGACCCAAAAGTATTATAGAGAATTTACATTTTTTGCGTTTTACATTTCGGACTGTAACTCTTGATAGAAAGAACCTAGGGTGACGAAATCTTGTTCATTCTATTACAAACAAAATTTATTTGGTTTGTACCAAAAAATGAGGTGCTGCGACCATTGACGCCTCCCTCACTCCTCCTAACATTTTTCAAAAAGGCATGCCTGTAGCTTCTTTTCAAATTGAGCCAGGCAAATACAATTTGGTGGGGTGCCTAGTCTAAGCCCCATTATGCTCCTCACCAAAAATGTTTACCATCCGATCAAAACTAAGGGTACTCCCCATACAAAGTAAACCAAAATTCTAAAAAAAAACACCGAGAAGTTTTCCCTTAGGGGAAAAATCTTAGATCATGTATATGTCTACGTTATTGCTTACAAAATAATCCACATTGCATCAGCCGTTATCTTTTCACTCCAGAAGCCCAAAAATCCTTTAAAACCGATTACATACAGACATACAGTACCCCAAATATCGACTTTCGAACGACAACCATAATGCCCATTCTCAGTTTCCTTAGAGAAGTGTCCTTTTTTGTGGTACATATGTACATAATATCCTTTGAAAACCCAAAATGAGATTGTGGTGCTTTTAAATGGCTCAACTCACCGAATACTGTATTTTGATATGCATATCGACTATAATGCATTCCTAAAGAAAAAGGGACCTTTTTTGTCCAAGGACATCTTTCTCATAACAAGTGTCGACACCAAAATAATAAGGATCACACCATAACTTCTATCCGAGTTTCATCCAAATCGCTCCACAGGGGGAGCCAAGAGAACCAATTGAAAGATAACTTTTCATTCGCTTCAACAGCGAATTTACCGCTATTCCCGCAACTCAGCAGTGACTGTCGATTCTTTGTAAGGGCGATCAAAGGAAAATGTATACCAAATTTAACAATGATCAAACCACTGAAAGGCTGACTTAAAGCGTCGTTAGGTTTTCGCTATGTTTTACAATGTCACATTTTGTCACGGAACAACAGAACGTATACATCCTAATTTCCTTAAAATAATCACACGTGTGTTACTATGTTATATATAATATATAATTATATGATATATAATTATCACCAGGCTAAAAAAATGTTTTAGACACTAATAAAAAAAAAATATGCTGCTGTGGGGACTCGAACTCATTGCCCTGCGCACCAAGCTTGTCGGATGTCCAACCAGGCTACATCGACTACAGGTTGACGCGATAAATCTAGCAATCATCACAATGATCATGTTCGAACGTACGTACGTACGAACGTACGTGCTGTACAACCACTGCTACGTACTGTTTCATTTCAACATTCAACGTTCAGTCGCTGTACAACCACTGTCAACCAACGTCCCACAATGTTCCGAACACACAATATCATTCTTCCGTTGCCCAGAAGCTCTTCAACTAATGATGACGATGACGACGACGAAGACAATGGCAATTATGTTCTGGCTGCATGCACTGACCTGTGCGAGATAATCTGTGATGATCGCTAGATTTACTTGCCGTCATCGTAGGTTAGATGATAGGTGTTTGGTGCATGGGGTAACGTTTTCGAGTCGCCACAGGGGCATTAATTTTTTTCTTTTTTATTTAGTAACCTGAACATTCTTTTAATTTTGGTGATCATACTAAAACGACTATTGATTTTCTACTATTCGTAAATTTACGCGATAAATCGTATGCATTTTGGATGCCTCCTTTTGACGCGTGCGTTTTACATGTGGCAAATTCGAAAATGCACGCACATGCAATCGAAAATTCAATTTATATCTGCTCGCCATTTGCAATTGTACTAGGCATCCGTTGCACGTCTCCACCTAACTATACTGCACTGTGTGTGGCTATAGACCAGATGATGATGATCACTAAAGTTATTCGTACTGATAAGGTGCAGTGCGGTCAAGGCGGTTTGGTGGTCGTTGTTGACTTTTTGACGACGGTTTGGACCATGGTTCAAATCCTTCCTGGAACATCAGATTTTTTTTAATTTTTTTTTTTAATTATTTTGAAACCGATTACATACAGTCCCTCAAATATCACCTTTCGAACGACACCCATAATGCCCATACTCTGTTTCCTATGCTGGAAAATGTCCTTTTTGGTGGTAATATCCTTTAACAAAACTCAAAATCAACTTGTCGTGATTTTAGAAGACTCGTCGCAACGGATTCTGTATTTTGATATCCATATCCTTATACATAGTGTCTATAATGCATTCCCACAGAAAAAAGGACATTTTGTCTCCAAGGACATCTTCCTCATAAGAAGTGCTGGCACCAAAACATTAAGGATCGCACCACTTAACTTCCATCCGAGTTTCGTCGACATCGGTCAACGGGGAGAGCCAGGAGGACCAATTGAAAGATGAATTTTCGTTCGCTTCAATGGCGAATTTACCGCTATTCCCGCAACTTATCGAAATCGTGATTGGCGATTCTGACTCAGAGCGATCAAAGGATAATGTATACCAAATTTGGTGAAGATCGAACTACGGGAAGGTCGATTTTAAGCGTTAAACGTTTTCGTTACAGTTTTTCGTGACGCTTTTTCACGGAACGACACCCAGTAATTCTCAGGTAGCCTCCGCAAAGACATATACATGTCAAAATCACATTTTTTCACTTTTAAATTCTATCTAAAATGAAAAAATAAAATTTATTTCTTAGAACGTCATTATAACAGTTAATTGTAGTGTTGTAAATGTATATTCAAAAGTTTGTACCGGTGCGTGCCTTACAAGTACGAAAAATGTGGTTGCTAGTACACGTTACTCGATTTATTCGGAACTTGCCTTTAAACTAGTACCAATGACTTTCAAACACAATTTGTTGATACTTGTAGTGTACGCTTTGATGCAAAATTTTGAACATACATTTAGAGGACTACAATTAACTGTTATAATGACGTTCTAAGAGAAAAATTTTATTTTTCCGTTTTAGATAGAATTTAGAAATGAAAAAATGTGAAATTTGTTAGAATTTTCGTTCACTTTGTATGGGGGGTACCCTTAGTTTTGATCGGATGGTAATAATTTTTGGTGGGGAGCATAATGGAGCTTAAACTAGGCACCCCACCAAATTTGATTTGCCTGGCTCAGTTTAAAAAGAAGCTACAGGCAAGCCTTTTTGAAAAATGTTAAGAGGAGTGAGGGGGGCGTCAATGGTCGGAGCACTCCAATTTTTGGTACGAATCAAATAAATTTTGTTATCAATATATGGACAAGATCTTCTGACAGTAGGTCTATTCTATCAAGAGTTACAGTGCGAAATGTAAGACTCGAAAAATCCAAATTCACTATAATACTTTTGGGTCTAGGGTATAATTTTCCGAAAAAACGTCTAGAGTGTTATATATCATTACAAAGGCAATTTTGTGTAGTTTGTTTCGTCCTCAGAAGATTTTAAGGTCAGATTCATAGTTTTCCAGTTATTTGTAAAAAAGTAAATTTTCACCCCTTTGGGACCCCCTCCCCCCTTAACCCATGGCGCAAATTAGTGTAACTTTTTACTGCGTATATTAAGCAGTGTATTCAACAATTTGGCAGCAAAAATTTCTTTTCTTTTTGGATGTTTAGGTTTGGGGCTATTTTGAACCAATTGTACTCGACTAATCGGGGTTTTATTAGAAAAGAATCCGAAACTTACGAAAACCCCAAATTAAAACCTTTTTCGGACATATTGCAAACACTAACCAATTTGGTATGCTGTATTACACCTATCGGATCATTACCGTAACATGTTCAATCAAGCTACTATGCTGGGGCTAATTTCATCCGATTTTGGTTATTTGTATCCACCGATCGGAGTGAATTTGGTGCGTAGAGCGATGTCACAATGTTGTACAAATTACAAACTTCATCAGTTAGTCTGGTTGGCTTAGTAAGTAGGGCGTTCGTCTACAAATCATAGGGCCCCGGCATCGAATCCCACGGTAGCCATATGTAAATTTATTATGCATTTTAGACCGTAAAGAGGTGAATGATCAGTTCAACTGTCAATTCTGTCAACCGCGCTAAAACTTGTTCTGATGAAATTTGCAATTTATCATTTTAATACTTATAATTACTATAATTTTGTTTTACCTGGTGCTTCTAAAGTGCTTTGAACTATTATTCGCGTATGAAGTGCGTCGGGTTACTCGAATGTTCACCGAATTTATCATCAACTTTGTTTATCATCACTGGATGACAACTGTGAAAGTGAACTAATATTATGCAAACGCAGAACAAATATGACACTAAATCACTGAACATAATCGCTTTATGCATTGACTGTACGACTCGGGTCGTACGTGATTTTCTTAGAATCAGCTGAGACTGTTTATTTATTGATTTCATAATCTTGTGAGGAGTTACTTTGATTTCGACTGATTCTTTAATTTGAGTGCAATTTGTTTCTGAGTGATATTTCAGCTGCCACTTACTGTGCGATAATTTTGCATACACCTAGGCGCTTCACAAATACAGTTTATCTTTTGACTTTTACACACGTGCAGGGTTGAGTTGGCAGTATCGTACATTAGAAGTTCGATTTTTTTTTTTGTTTTCTTACAAAATGAATTTTTTTTAAATGGAGTGTGCGACAAACTGTGGGCAGTCGTTTGCTCCCATCATCGCTTGTGCTGGCATATGTGATCGGCGTTATCATCCGAACTGTACAGATATCGCAGGTTTAATAAACGATGTTTTATCGAAAAATAATGGGTTGCGTTTGTTTTGTCCTGAATGCAGATCAAATAGCAACAATTTATGTCATCAGCAGCTCTTAGACGATTTCCGCAGAGAACTTGATGTTCTACGTGCTAAATTTAAGGCATTGCAGCAAAAATTGTGCCCCGACAACAGCCAAAAAAATATAGTTGCGTCAATAGCAGGACTTGCTACTGCATCTTCATCTGAGGGTGTCATCACAAGATCACGTGCTCAGATCACTCCAACTGATAATAACGAGTCTGCTGCATCTTGCTCATCTGACACATCTGTTCTCACTCGTGCAACTCATCTGCAACTTCAAATCTGGTCGTTCCTTTATCCGTTGTAGCTGCTCCATCCGCCGTTAACGACCTTCGAGTGTGTACTCCTCCCAAGCAATTGTTTGTTTCAAGGCTAGCGTACGACACTACGGAAGCTGAAGTCTGTCAGCCTTTATGCAATCGTGTAACCTTCTCCAATTCAACGTGTTTCCAAACTTCACGAGTCGTATCTTCGATCTTTAGTGAGTGTTTTGTCGACGCAACGGAACTCTTGTGAAGACAGAAGGAAAAAAAAGGGGGGTATTAAATATAAGTCGTAGGTACGCCCGAAAAAAACTTTTAGCCCGAGGGGAGCGAAGGGTATCCAAATTTTTCATTTTTTATTGTACCTATAGAATACAACTTCGGAGATTAAGTTTATAGGAAATGTTATGCTCTACAAACTTTTTTTAGCATAAGCTGACCAGACGTACAGCATTTTGCTGTACAGTACAGCATTTTGACCTGTCGTACAGCGTCGGGAAATGTACAGCACTCCCCAACCAACTTAATGAAACCCAATTCACTACCTACATAATAAGTTCATTTCGATAGATCGGGAACCCTTCCCGATCTTTCTTAAATTTGTCACACTTGCAGAGCTATTTGGCGCTCACATTACCTCCAAATTACATGGTTCTGACCTATCTGCGTTCGGAAGTTACAGCTGCCGAAATTGCAATTTTGAATTTTCTAATTGAAATAATTGTCCATCACTCGGAAATTCGTGAACGAAACATTATTTTGAAATTTAGAAAACTTGTAGACCACTGTACTAGCCACATTTGGTGTAAATTTCAAGGCTCTAGCTATCGCAAGGTTCAGAAGTTGCGATTTAAGGTGCAAAGTTTGACCCATTTGCGATCTATATTATTCAGAGAGATTATAAATCTTTTATATTTGCTAATCGTTCATTTTCGATAACCCGAAACCCAACCGAAATTTCTAAAATTTTGGGACACTTGTAAACCTACTTGGCGCACATTTCCTCCAAGTTTGAAGGTCTTATCTCTCCGCGTTCGGAAGTTGTACTGTCCATATTTAGGGACATTTCACGGCTCTTGCTACCAAGGTTCTGAAGATACAGCTTTCGAAAGATGGGATTTTATTCTTTTTTTCCTATCACAAAACGATAGAAAATCAGCCACCATAGCTTTTTAAAGTTCAAATCCCTTAAAATTTGGTTAAGACCTCAAGGGACCGGCATGACATCGCTAATGTAATCATGGAGGAATGGATACTCTCCTCCAGAAATATCGCAACTAGGATAAGCCACCCTTCCATCGCTCTGGAAGTTCTCCTCGGACTCCACTTATTAGCTACATGTAAACCGTGCCTAGAAAGCCACCACCAGCTTACGCAGGGTCGGTTTAAGGTTTTTGGGAGCCCGGGTCAAATAATATCAATTGAGCCCTAAATAATAATTTTTATTTATAATAAAAGAGAGATTCCATTGTCAACGGTTATTTCCCATTAACAATGGACATGGACAATGAACATTTTTGAAAGAGTCCATTGTTAATGGGAAATAACCGTTGATAATGGAATCTCTCTTTTATTCTAAATAAAAAGTATTTATAAACGCGCATAGACGTGAATATTGAATTGAATCTTTTGATCCGGGAAAAAAAACCCCGTTCTTTGACATCCTTCTATACTTTCCATTTTGCATAATAAAGGTAGTTTTCAACGTATAAATTTTTGGTATTAAAGGCTTGCCATATACTGTCCAATCAATTGCACACAATCGCTCTTACGCCCGTACAGTACACACACTATACAATTTATCGTACAATCCACCCGACACAACACAACAGAGCAAAAATTATATATTTTGTGGCAATGGAAGACGGACATCCATTGCTACTTTCGATGGAGAATGAACGCCACAACCACAACATGAAGAATTACTGCCGGTTTATGTGAAAAAATCAGCAACTGAAAACACATGATTGTCAACCAATCATATGACAGATTGTATGAATTCCACACGTCAGTGCCCTGTGGCATGGGTCGCGAATAGTGCCACCGCCTTTCCCGGCGTGTCGTAGAAGGCGACTAAAAAGGGACCTAATCCAAGGTGGATCAGCATGCGCCGAGGGATGCATGGTCAAAAGGGTGCTTGGCCGCTAGTATGCGAAGGTCGCAGGCAACCATGCCATCTGAAGCCTGAGGCACGTTTTAACATCAACAATCCCATAGGTTAGTGTGTGTGTGTGTGTATGGGTTGCCGTGCCTGGAGATAGCCGGCGGACGTAAAAGGAAAGTCCATAAATTTACTTATTTCCACCCAGTAGTGCCAAAACACAACCTTTCTCCAAAAGGTGTAAAAGAATGGAAGCCCTTATGGAAATTGACGCAGATACAAGCACTACCCCGCTGGGCACTACTTCTGCTATGCGGTTGAGTGATCCCGGGGCCGAACCTAGTTCGCGCCAGAGCTCGACGGTTTCCGGGGGCGAGCAATATAAGGCAGTCCAATTACATTGTGGAGAACACCGAAACTAAGGTTGCAAGCTGGAATGTCGGTTTCATGACGTCAAAGAGCGAGGAGATTGAGGAAATCATGAAGCGGAGAGGGATAGACATTATGTGCGTGCAAGAGACGAAGTGGCGAAATACCCATATCGACAGAGCCCGGTTTCTTACGAATTCCATGAAGTACAAATTGTACTACTATGGAATTACAATCCAAAGAAACGGAGTTGGCATTATTCTACCGTCGTCTTTACTTGGCAGCATAACAAGTGTCGCGAAGAGAAGTGATCGCTTGATCAGCATCAAATTGGTTATCTGCGGAAGGCTGTGGAACGTTATATGTGCCTACGCTCCCCAAGTGGGACTGCCACCAGAAAAAAAGAGGCATTTTGGAACGACGTTGACACCCTGATTCAGACCATTCCAGATACCGAATTGGTGTTCTTGGGAGGAGGTTTAAATGGCCATGTGGGTGAATCAAATTATGATTACGAGGATTGCCATGGTGGAAAGGGTAGCCCTTCAACGGTCAGAAATGACGAAGGTGAAGCTATTCTGACCATGTGTAGATCGCATGCTTTGGTTATCCTAAATACATGGTTTGTGAAAAACGACAGACACCTTATAACCTATGTACAGCAGTGGACACGGAGATAGGAAACACGAAACGCAGATCGATTACCGCCTCTGCTTCGAATTTATGAGAAGGTGGGTAAAAGACCAAGGTGATCTTGGGTGAATCTGTCGTTAGCCAACATCGTTTGCTCCTGTCAGAATTTATTTTGAAAGCAGGAAGAGCACAAAATAGAAGAACTCCCAAGCCTGTCGCAAAAATCAAGTGGCACAATCTCACAAACGACAACTTTGAACCTGTAGTAACTCCATTCATTGATGAAATGACGGAGTAATTTCAAAACAACACCAACTGCACCGAGCACAGTCCAACACAAATGTTGAATAGTTTCGCTGAAATGTCAGTAGGTGAGGCGGAAAAGGCACTTGGAGTTTCGAAAGGTCCACTCCACACGAAGAAAGAAACATGGTGGTGGAACACCGAAACTAAGGTTGCAGTGCACGCCAAATCGAACACATTTAAGGCATGGACGAAATGTGAGTCAAGCAGTGAAGCCGAACGGGTTCATCTTCGCGAAAATTATATGCAATGCCGGAAGAAAGTAAAGTGCTTGGTAGCTCAAGCAAAGGCGAAGGCAGCTGAGAAATTCTACCAAGAATTAGAAACTCAGACTGGGACCGAAGGACCGTCTTTGCGCGAGAGAACTAAGCACGACGCCAGGATATTTAGAGTCGCAGCCCAAAGGAGAAGGAACGCTCGGGAAATACAGGCGCCAAAGTACGTGGAGGACTCGCAAGGAATGTTGCTGATTGACGATACCGCAATTTTTAGCAGGATGCGAGAGTATTTTGACGAACTTCTAAATGAAGAATTCCCTCGAGCAGCTTTTCAAAATGTTGAGCCGAATACCACAAATATTAAAGACATCTCAGAGGAAGAGGTGATGGAGGCAATGCATCAGATGAAACGCGGAATTTTGGTTGAAAATGGAAAATGTCGGCCTTAGTTGGCTCACAGTTCTCTTCAACAAAATCAAAGGAGGGCAACCGATGCCTGATGCTTTCAGGGAAAGTTTTCTTCTTCCTTTCTATAAGAACAAGGGAGACTCACGCAAACTCAATTACTATAGGGCTATAAAGTTAACACCTCATACACTGAAGATCTAGGAGCGAGTTGTCTGCAACCGATTGAGAAAGATTGTGCGGTTGAATGACAATCAATGTGGCTTTGTTGAAGGTCGATCTACAGTCGATGCGATTCAGTGCATTCGTATTGCGATGAAAAAGTATAGAGCAGCACGAAAGGACTTGCACTTTGTATTCATCGATTTGGAAAAGGCATTCGATAGAGTACCTCGTGATCTGATATGGTTGGCCTTGAGAGCACTTAATGTCCCTGAGGCATACGTCAGGATGATACGAGACATGTATGATGGAGCTACGACTAAGGTTAGATGCACAGCCGGTGAATCAGAAGAATTTCCGGTGAATGTGGGACTACACCAGGGCAGTGTATTGAGTCCGTTGCTCTTCAACATCATGTGCTACTTATTAACACGTATCTCCGACGGCCTAGAAATATCTCTTCTTTTTGCCGATGATATAGTCCTCAGTAGCCCAAACATCGTTGCCTTGCAAGCTGCCCTTACAAAATGGTGTGACATTCTGGAGGAGCATGGACTGAAGGTAAGTATAACAAAGACTGAGTTCTTATGCTGCCAATTCTCAGACCCAGATGCACCGATACCAGAAATGTACGTCAAAGGAGAGCAGCTTAAGTCTTGTACCAAGTTCAAGTACCTTGGCTCGATGGTGAACAACGGAGCTACATGCGATGATGACATCAAACATCGCACAAAGGTTGGGTGGATGACGTGGCGAGAAAACTCTTGAGTTTTCTGCGATAAGAAAATGCCACTGAAGCTGAAGGGCAAGTTGTACAAAACGGTTGTACGTCCCGCACTCATGTATGGATCAGAATGCTGGACCATATCCTCTTCGGTCCCGAGAGCACATTATTTGAATAAACTTTGTAAAAACGTACTTAGGGTGCTTAGATATGTATTCTGAGATAAGTTTAGAAGATTTGAAAAATTTAGCTATTCTAGATAATTAGATATAATTTGTACACATATGTGTACATTAGGTCTGTAGACGCACATAGCGACCTCCTGCAAATGTTACGTAGATACGAAAAAAGCTGGGAATTACATTTAAGATATATATTTCAATGTAGTTTTATATAAAAATATTAAATTACCATTATTATACAAAAAAAACAAAAACAAAACAAATTAATAATAACAAACGAAATTCAATGATGCAAAAGTAAGAATTTGAATTCATTCCTTATAAAAATTCAAAAAGCAGTTGCGATCTTTCAGAACACACAGGAAGACACCACAACTAACACAAAGAACTCTAGTTTTTCCTGTGCATCCAGAATCCGGGTAATTGTACCCATTTATTAATGAATTGAATTAATGAAAATTATTTTTTTTTACAATTTCAAGCTTCGCGTAAGAAAAAAAATCCAAAAATCCGCATCCCGACTTCTATGTGTCCGGATAGGGGCCAGAAACAATGGGGTTTTACTGTACAACCAAATAAAAATCATATCTGGTACAATTGCTAAGAATCAATGTGCATTTCTGTACAAGATAGTGTAATCTCATTTATGGTATTGATACCTAATGTGCACATATGTGTACAAACCTTTTTCAATCACCGTTATTTAAACAATAAAAGACCAATCGATGTGAAAACAATTTACGGACAACAAGGAACTAGTCAACTTTAATTTCTGATTTGAAATATCGCGATATTTGTCATCAACGTTAATTTAGTAACGGAAATCGGAAGAGAGAGCAGAGCGGCTGTCGGTCAAGTCGCAATGAACTGCAATGAAATAATTTGCATTCCTTCAACTTTTATCGAAGTCTAAACGTTATAACTATTTTGATAACACGCAATCATTGTTAGAGAATTGAAAAAACATGGTTATAAGAAAAAAAATATTCTATCATGAAAATTTACAGTAAGAAATATTTGTACACATATGTGTACGTTGGGTCTGAAGAGGATGAAGGTTACGCGAAAGAAATGACAGCGACTGAAATGAAAATGTTACGCAAGTCAGTTGATGTAACCAAAAGGGACCACATCAAGAGTAACTACATCTGAGGCAGCTTGTCCATAGACCAACCAATCACAGAAAAGCTCGAAGATCGACGAATGGATTGGTATTGCCATGTTCAAAGGCGTCCGCCTGAGAACCCCGCAAAGAGAGCGATATCAATGGAAGTTCCACTTGATGGACCCAAGGCCAGAGGCAAACCGAAGAACACCTGGATGTGTCAAATGAAAAAGCAACAACAACGCATTGGTCTCGGCGATGACACAATCCAAGGTACAGCTGCCTGTAGAAATATGCTGAGATATTACCGCCAAAACGGGCGATGTGCCTACACCGCAGGTCGAGCCACGCGAAACCATGGAGCGGTATAAAGAACGAGGCAAGGAAGAAGAAGAATTCCACACGTCCAATAAAAAAATTGGATTGGATGATCACATGCACCTTCGAATTTATCTGACGATCAAATAGATTGTTCAATCGATTGGTCTATGGTGAGCTTTACAGCTTACATGCCTCTGAACTGTGATTAACGTTCATTTAGTGCATTTGTCTTTTTTGAGCTTTTCTACAATTTTATTTCTAAGCAAATTTTTTTTTTTAAATCCGGCGATGCAACGGATTCCAAAATAAAAAAAAAACTTAGGTCACTTTTTTTTTCTATTTCCTTATATTAATAGAAAAGAAATTATACTGACTATAAAAAATAAGGAGGCTGGTTCTTCTAAATTTTCTTAGTCCTCATCATAACCACTAATTTAATTGATATATCTGGCATGTTTTTCCGTAGTAAGTAAAATAAATAACGCGGAAAGAATGTAACTTGCAATGGTTGGAAATTAATTAGGGAAAGGTTTCAAGATACATAGGACTAAATGCGAGCAATGTGACTCAAATTAAGTAAACCGCAATCAGAGAGGGATAGCTGGGTTGCATTGCGGCTTCTGTAAAAATACTGCCCAAAAATTCATATCTGAGTAGATCATCAAACATTCTCTAAAATCGCAAACTTAGCTTACTTGGAAGTAGAGATTTAATGAAAAATCTGTAGTGTAAGTATTTTTTCCAGTAAAATTTTACTAGGCTGATTCTAGTGCATAAAATCACTATCATTCTAGCGTTTCTGAAAAAGTTTAACTGGAATCCACTATTTTTAACTGGATTGAATGTAATATCGAGCGAGTCTCGAACAAGACCTAGAAATCCAGTAAAATTTGACTAGTTTTTCAGCAAATAGGTGATATATTCCTAGAAAAGCAGTAAATTTCACTGATGGACTATTAATTTTTCGTAGAAAACAGTTCTAAATAGTTTTCTCTCTTCTTTTCAATTTGGCCAGTTCATTAGTTGCCAGTTTTTTGTTCAGTTATTGAGTTACTAGCTGTGAACTAGAGGTAAGTAGTCAAAACCGACAATGAAAACTACCTCTGCATGCTATGGTATGAGAATCAAATAAGATATTTGTTTAGGTTGTTTTTCTTATTTCCGTGGAAAGCCGATTTGCATTTCAATAAATTTTCAGATGATGTTTTTGAAACGAATGAAGTAAAACTTTACTTTATCAAATTAACTGGATTATCTAGTTAAGTTTAACAAAATCTAGTAAAATTCCCTGGATAATTGGACTGAACTATCAAATTAACTAGATTATCTAGTTAGGTCTAATGAAATCTAGTAAAATTCACTAGATAATAATTGAATTTGACTATCAAATTAACTAGATGATCTATTAAAATCTAACGAAATCTAGTAAACTTCACTAGATCATCATTTAAATACAGCTGACTGGTTCACTAGAATTCTAGTTATTGAGTCCTAGATTATCAATTTATTTAACTAGATTTCGATCGAAAAAAATTGCTGGAGTACTAGTAAAAAAATTTTCACTAGATTCGCAACTAGAAAATCTAGGAGCTAAAATCTAGTTGCCGTTTACTGCATTCTAGTTGAGAAAGTCTTACTGTGTAGATTTTCACGTTAAGATCCTTTCGTATAGAAACCTAAGTGCCAGTATCAAGCTTAAATAATGAAATTACCATACCACGGTAGTATGGCTGATGATTTGCCTTAACATTTGATTAAAGTATTTTCTTCTTTTTGGCGAATAGTTGTACTCCAAGCAATGGGGAAGTTTTACCTTGCAACAAGTGCGGTAGTCGCAAATTTTTTATATGTTTTAAAGGCAGGTGGGGTGAATTAAAATCCACGTTTGCGTCAATTTATCCCCTGTGCTCCCGCCGCAATCTTGAAAAAAAAAACCATCTAAAATCGGCCCTTTTATCAGTTTTTGACCTATAACTACCTTGCTGTTCATTTGAGCACAAAATGTCCTAAGATAAGGTGACCAGACCCCCGAAGTCCCAATGCTGTACACATACTTGCGGAGTTCGGTTTTAAGGGAATCGGAATTTCGACCACGTCCGAATTTAATCTTTTGTATCGTGCCACCTCAAAGTGAGCATCACCGGGGCTATGTTTCCGATTTGGGAATGTGAGGATCCCTTCTTGTTTTTCTTCCTGACTTCTCGATGATTACTGAGATTTGACTGCACTCACACTCGCATTTTCGCGTATATATTTATGTATGTAACGGATATTACATTATATGTATTTCCTTCCATCTAATCAATTATTTAAATTAATTCAGTTAATATAAAAATACTTATAAGATATTTGCTTTTTTCTATTTCAGTCACATCACCAAACGGCACCGCATCACCATCTCCAATGATGACGTCGACCGTTGCCAGTCTTCTAATAGTTTTTACACTAATTCGTCATTTTTCAAGATAGTCTGCTTAATTTCTAAGCCTCTATAAGTATAAATAAATGCAAATGTTTCATGTTACGTATAATATTTTCTATATTCAAAATAAAACAACAAAAAAGATTAACATTAATTTTTTGCAAAATAAAAAAAAAAAAAATAAAACAGAAAATCAAAAAAGACACAAAAGTATGTGAAAATAATTAAAAGAAACGATAAATCTATTATAATATAAAAAAAATACAAATATATATTTTAATGTATACATAAAATTAGATGAAAATGAAAAAAACACGATTATTATGTAATAATAAATTTCGTTGTACTCGTAATTTTTAATTGCTGCAATAGCGCGCAAAGCGACGACATTATTGAGAATAGCAAGCAGAGAAAAGAGAGAAAAAAATCATTATATACATAAAATGAAATAATTATGATGTTAATATAAATAAAAAAAAGAACAACAACAGAAAAGAGATAATTATAGATTAAATAAACAATTAAAAATAATGAAATAAGAATATATAAATGCTAAGCAAAAAATAAATGTGAGAAAAAAAACCGAAAAAAATTTAAAAAGAAATTATTGTCTCAGACAAGAATAATGTTAGGGCAGTTTTGCAACGACCTAGGAAAATGTTTGACGAATTGTTGAAACATATGAACTATTAACTCCACTGAAATTATGGCTTAATGGTAATTGCAAAATTGCTTTAACATTAATAAATAATCTTGCGTCAAAATACGATGTAAACAATTCAACCATGTTAAGCTGATAAAATATGGAGAGTAAAATAATTGTATAAATTTTATTGTGTATAATTAACAATAGCGTTTTTATAGGATCTAGGAGAAATCATGATATTGCTGTTGATTATGTATATTTTTGTTTCATGTCGAGCACTTTATAATTAATGCATTGTCATGTAAATGTTGTGTAGACGAACAATATAATACAACCACCCCCATCCTCGTGTTCCGCTCTGCCGCACGTATTTTCCACCAAAATTATTCATTAATCAAGTCATCCAAATTTCTGGCCTAACGTCCCAATTTTCCAACAAAATTAAGCTTATTATGTATACTCAATAATAATAATAATAACAACATGTTTTCATCCCTTTTCCAATTGCTGAGTTGTTTGTTTCAAACATGCGGACAATTTTGAAAAGCAAACATCACGTACAAATAAAATGATTCTATTAACGGATTTTCGTGTATAAAGAGAGATAGAGTAACAAATTTTCCTTCATTATATTTTTCCGTGGGATATTTCACATAAATAATTGTATTATGTCGCATGTCGTATCACAAAACCATATGAAAAATCCGTTCCATTCAAAATCGATTCATAGATAATCCGCTTTCGTGCATAATAGTTTTCCACCCGGGTATGATGGGGTAGCGAATTTATTAATACATAATTTGTATGGTGTCCAACCGGGAAAATTAGGCAGAACACAGATTTACATACTTTTTTTTTCTTTCAATGCAAACTGAAGGACCTACATATTATGTTGATTGAATAGCCACACAATTTTAATAGCAGAATTAGAGGATGCGGTTTCGCGGTATTATGTTTGACCTAATTAGCTTGATATTCATCATAAATGTAAACATAAGGACATACTTTGTCGTGTCTATAATAGAATAAGTGGTGGCCTAATTTGTGACGATCTCGTTGCGGTTAAGTTGCGCTATTCATCATGCAAAATGCAAGGAATAAATTATGCTTCGGCAAAGAACGCGAAGGACACTTTTTTTTTGCGCGCAAAAAGAAGATGTTTGAAATTGAATCGTATGTACTTGAATGCATCCTTGTGTTTTTAGGTTATCAAGAGAAGGAGTGGAAGATTTGAAAAAATGAGGACTTTTGAATTTCTCTTTCGTAGTGCAACGCAATTTGAATAGTTGTCGAATAAAAAAGGGATAGTAATTAGCCTTGTTCCGTACTCTTGAGTACCTGCATTTCTATTCCACTTCCACAGTGCATCCTACGAAAGAGTCTCGATATGAGGACTGAAATATTAATTTCAGGCTAGGGCAGCATGCCCCATTTAACATGACTGCCATCAAGGGTTGCCCACAAAGTGGTGTTGGTGGTATTCTGGTCCATGGTGCTAGACAAATCCCTTTCGCTGCGGTCTCTTGCACGACGAGATTTCGAAAAGCCCTGTGTTAACTGCAGACGAACTAAATCTTCAACAAAGTCCTACTTCAAAGATATCCAGGTTATAACGTGCGAACCTATGCCAGTCAAAGAAATGGAAAGTACTGGTGGTCTGACAAAATTGCGGATTTTCGGTTGCATCAGTGGACGAATTAATTCGTCTTTGAAGAAGCGCTCATGATGTCTTAAAAACGATAAAATATCAGTGAAGCTCGCTAGTAAAAAAAAGTCACAAATTTTTTTTAGTAAACTCATCAACAATATGGGGAGCGAAATCAATTTACAAATATTGTATAGGCTCTATTTCCTTAACATGAGCTGCAGCCCGTAGGACAAGGTCTACCAGACTGGGTTTTGCACGAGTGGTTCGTGTGCGACTGGTATATTCAAATGTTCGTGTAAGACTGCGACTCGTTCGATCCTGGCTCACTCGATAAAGATACAAAGGCGTCGTTCGACGGTAGGGTTGACGTGTTTCTGATTTATCAAGGTTGTCACAGTACTCCCCTACTAATGAAGGCTACTCTAGAAAGCGTCGTGGAATTGTACTAATACAGTCGAACTTCCGTAAACGGACACTTCTAATAACCGGACAACACTTATAAACGGACACTTTTATTTTTCCCAACGTTTTTCCTTATATTTTACTAGAAAAATAAGTTCCAATAGCCGGACACTCTCATAACCGGCCACGGACAGTGCTTTTATACCCTTTCTGAACAAGCAAGTCTCTAATAAACGGACAGTTCCACAAATAAAATTCAAAATTCTTGCATTATAGAATTGTATTTCGAGCAAAGAAGTTTTGAAATTACCGGAAAATCGGTCTTTCGCGTAAAGCAAAATTCACTTTCCGGAAATCACAAATCTTGTTTATCGCTCCGTGTAGGTGGAATTTCTTAGAGATTCAGGAGTTCAATTATGTCGCGGCATTTAATCGTGCAGTTTTCTATACTTTTAAAATATGAAAAAAAAATAAGAAAAAAACTTGTCTTTTGAAGAAAAAGTGCAAGAACAAGTCATTTTAGAATTCACGAAAAATAGTGTTGCCGATCTAGAAAGAAAAAATTGAATTGGAAAAACACGGTTGCAATGAGACATCGTGGTTTTGAATGGATTCGCAGCGCAGTCCAAATTAGTTTTATAAAATGTTATTCCTTTGTAAAATATTCTCATAAGCGGACACTTCCAATAAGCGGACAAAATCTCAATCCCCAATGGTGTCCGCTTATGGGAAGTTCGACTGTACAGAGTCCGGATCGGGAAGCCTTCATTGATGTGTCATTAATGAGTTGCTGAAGTTCGGTGTCGTTGCGTTGGGTATTGGCGATTTGTTCGTAGTTGATGGCTCGATGGATCGATTGTATCCGGGACAGGAAACCCGCTGTTACGTTTTGTTCTGTCTACGATTTGATGAGCGTAGCGAGTAGGGGGCGAAGCCCCCTAGTTTATTTTATTTATTTCAATCATTTATCAATCAAAACGTCCATACGGAATGTTAATGCTTATCCCCTCGCCTCTATAATTTTAATTGAACACAACATACACAAATTACAAGAGCAAAAGCATAAAATAGAGTAAATAAATTAATAATTATATATTATTATAAATCTATCTATTCATCCAAAATAAATACGAAAACTATCGTGAATAAATGTATTGTAAATAAATGGCAAACACACATTTATTAGAATGAGCGTAATTTGAAACGATTTACATTTGTACCTACATATGTATGAACATGAAAATTGATTATAATTTTATTTGGGAAAATTATGCGAAAAGAAAATCTTTTAACTTCATAAATTGGTTTGTTTTATTTTTTGTTTTTTTTTTTTCATTACACGACAGGAACTACTGACAAAAATTCCCAACCCAACATGCCCGAATGCATAAATTTCATAACACATACCATAGAGCAATGAAAGAATTCAGAGAAAATTAATAAAAATATTTTTTTTACAAAGCAACGACACAATGAATGGATTTTTTTAGCACGGTAATAAATAGGAATTTTCTCAATTCTTTCCGAAATTGACATTTTATTCAGAAAGTGTTCAAAGTGAAAGAATTTCACTTGATATAACAACTTTAAAATGTACAGTTATATTCCTACACTCAATTTTGTTGCAGTCATTTAAAAAAAAAAAAAATATTTGTAATTATTATTGGCTTTCATGCATATTTTGTTAGGAGAAATGATAAATTAATGTCAATTTACCTATTAATCGGAACGTTTCATTTTTGCAATCGAAGCAAATGATGTTTTCTTGAACAAAAATAAGTCATCAATATAATTAACAAAAATGCTGCTGACATAAAAAAAAGTGAAAAGTTCTAGGGTAAAAACCAATTGCGCAATACAAGAAAAAACAATGCGCACCGTAAATACGCTAATTTAAAACAAAAAGCAAAAATCAAATAAGAAGCGGAAATAATAAACTATAGGTAAATGAAGATGATGATATAATTATAATTTAATGTTCTTAAAAATAAGCGAAAATTTAGAGTTAATTAAAAAAAATACCAAAATGAATATTACCATAAAAAGATTATAAATGGATATTAGTTTAAACACACACACACACTTTCATGTTTTTAATGTAAATAAATTTTATTAAACTGGCTAAATAAATTCGTTGTTTTTTTTTTTTTCTTCATTGAAATTTCAGAATCCGAGTACAACCCCTTCAAACCGTGTCATCGTGACATACAACACTCCTTCCTGATGACTTTCGGGGTGACTGTATCGCTGAGGTTTGTTCTGGCTTCGGGACTAAAGTTTTTTTCTTTGGCTCAAGTACCCTATTAGTTTGTTGATATCGAAATGAAAATCGTGAACTCCACAATATTATAATTGAGTAAATTATAAAAATACCTTTAATTTGAGTTCGCCGTTTTATTAAAAATTATTTTTAGTTGATTAAAAAACATGATCTATGCATTTCGGACGGCTTTTCGTCCATCTTCAGCAAGACGACTCAAAGTTAGGCGGACGCTTATTTATAATTATTTTGAATTATTAAAGTAGGACAGACGGACGGACAAAATCGATTTCATAAGGGTTTTTTGAAAAATTTCAAAAAAATCTTAAAAAAGAATAATTTTGGATCGATTTTGATATAATTTGAATAAATTTTACCAAATTGCAGATCTTTCGGGGTAGTTTGAATTGAATTAAATTGTAATCGAGCTAAAAATTAACCCTAGTTTTCTGCACTTAAGGCATTAAAACTGTTAGAAATAACGAAGCTAGAATAAAATGATGTAAGAAAGAAATTATCGTTAGACTACACGCCAATTTTTAAAAGAATCGTACGAGCACCTCACCTTGGTAGACGTTGGAGAAAATTGAGATGGAAAAGTAGATAATGTTTTTATATGTTCTATACAGCTTTTTTGCTGGAAATCACATGGGGACTCACAATCCGGTGCATTTATGCGGCAATTTCCGGACACCCTGTAGGTATAATAATAAAATATATAAATACTGATTTATTTAAATCTAAAAAAAAATATTGCTCGTAACATAATACTTACATTATACGTTTTTACTCTTTGAAGTTTTCCGACTATATACAAATTTTAATTTACATTTTTATATGTCAATCCCATTTAAGCCTTCTATACGCATAATTATAAAAAGCTATGTACAAGTGGAAAAACGTACACAGATGGCCAAAAAATAAGTACACCCATACAAATTTTTCTTATCACTCTGTAGCAAAGTAGTTATTTGCGGAAATAAAATCATATGGAAAGATTTAATTACTTAATTGGTGAGGAATCAAATAATATGTAAATTAGCATATTATAATAAATAACAGCTTTCATTTAACTTGGAAAAGTACGAACTGACTAAAATAGGCAGGACAAAATAATAAGTACAAGTCAGATAATTTGATTAAAACTTGTTTTAATTAAAATATTAAGTTCTGATTCGACAAGAATTTAATTTATTTTATTATTTAAAAGTAAATGGTCCATTATTTTGAAAGAAAAAAAGGTTTTTGTTGGCCCTCTGGAGATAATTCTTATGGCATGTTCCCATACATCCATATATCCAGTTACTTCCAGGAAATTCCGTAATTGCTCCGTTTTGTGAAAACTGTGTTTCTGGTTCATTGATTCAACTCTCTCTAAAAATTCCGTATTCAATTTAACTCTAGTAACAACGTGAAAAGCCACCCGATTTGGTTGAAGCGGATCCTTGACCAGTTTGTGAGGTATGGTTAGGGTTAATATCCTGCTGAAATCCCCGTTTAAAGTGTATGGGTTCATCAGTGAAATATTCTAGGACTCTCAACTAACATTTCTTATATGGAAATTGCCTCAAAGTAACGGTTATTAGGTATATTTGAACGAAACCAAACTATAAAAATTAAACCATAGACCAAGTGTTTTTCGGAAATAGCTAGTTGATGTAGCGTATATCATATTGCTTTTCGTGAATGAAGAATATTACGATAAAATTAGTTCCCGATCAAATTTATTGCGACCTCATAAATAAAACAGAATATTCTGTGAGTTTCCATTGTTCGGTCTGGAACAAGAAGAACTATCCCTCCCAAATTTTCTTGAACCGTCAACACTTTTTAACGTCGCCATGGAAAGTTCTAAACTTTTTGTCAAAACTGCTTTACTTCTTGTATTCTTCGATTAACTTTTTAAAGGGATTCTATATTTTCAATATTTGCCGCGAAAATCATCAGTCATGTCAAGATAACTTTTCTCGCCATGGTGATAATGAGACCGACAGTTGTCCTTAAGGCCCTTACATGGACTTAACCACATTAGAAACTGCTTTTATTCACTTTTTAATATGAATTACGCAGTAAATACAATGTTTAGCTGGTTTATTTCGTTATTGAGAGAATAATTTTTCCGATATGTTTATTCACCCCTGTATTTTTATAAAAATTTGCTCATGTGAAGGGCCTATAAAAACACACACAAATCACACAATTGGCAAAAATGAGTTGAATGTTACTGCATTGAAAGTGATATTAGCTGCCATATACTGAGACCGATGGAAAATTATCCCGTAAATTGTGTGATTCGGTTATTCAAATTTTTGCTAGTGCTAATTTTTGCTATTTGAAGAATCCAGGAGCAATTAAATTTTTATGTTATGTATATAGTCGAGACAGAGCATCAGTTTCCTTTAGCCAATTACAAGTCAATTGAACTTTTCTAAGTTGCCATCCTTATTAGAAGACTTACCTGCTTTCTTGAGAGATCCAATCAGAGAGGAAGAGACTAGCAAATCCTGCAGAACCATCGATTGCTAATCGATTCCGAGGCTAATTTCGAGCGCAGCCTAAACTTGGATACCCTTCGCTTCTCTCGGGCTGAAAGTTTTTTCGGGCGTACCTACGACTTGTATTTAATCTGCCCATTCTTTTCCTTCTGCCTTGACAAAAGTTCCGTTGCGTCGACAAAACAATATTTGTGTGGGGTTTGGTTGAAATAAGTGGGCAAATAAAAATATTTGCTCAGAACATTTTATTTGCGGGTGCGGGAGCATGGCCCCATTACGGTTCCATTTGCTTTTACCATTTTAGTTGCTTTGATAAAGACACATTAATTCAAGGTTTAGTGAAATTGGTGTAAAAAAATGCTAATCGATTCCGAGGCTAATTTCGAGCGCAGCCTAAACTTGGATACCCTTCGCTTCTCTCGGGCTGAAAGTTTTTTCGGGCGTACCTACGACTTGTATTTAATCTGCCCATTCTTTTCCTTCTGCCTTGACAAAAGTTCCGTTGCGTCGACAAAACAATATTTGTGTGGGGTTTGGTTGAAATAAGTGGGCAAATAAAAATATTTGCTCAGAACATTTTATTTGCGGGTGCGGGAGCATGGCCCCATTACGGTTCCATTTGCTTTTACCATTTTAGTTGCTTTGATAAAGACACATTAATTCAAGGTTTAGTGAAATTGGTGTAAAAAATGTTTCTTGGAAGAACCAAAATAGTTGAGTTTGTATGGCAGCCACCATGACCCCATGACCCCATGGTCCGATTTGATGCATTCTTACGTATGTTTTGTGTCATCAATAGAAATACATTTGTGCGAAATTTGGTTGAAATTGGTGCACAAATCAAAAAGCTTTTCTTAGAAGAACCTAATTTGGGGAGTTGGATTTGTATGGCAGCCCCATTGTCCGATTTTACCGATTCAAACATACAAACTGCCCGCAGCAAAAAGAAGCATTTGTGCAAAATTTCAGCTTCATAGCTTTTAAATTGGCCGAGTAAAACGCGTCGCAACAGACAGACAGCCCAATCGACTCATATATGTATACTTATTATATGATCGGAGATGCTTCCTTCAATGCGTTACAAACTTCATGACAAAGTTAATACCCTTTCACTCAATGAGCGAAGGGTATAAATATAAAGGTCACCCAAACAATTTTCAAATTTAATTTCAATCGGATAACTGATTGGATATGATCAATTTTTTAAGATACCATTCCTCTAAAAACCTAAACCTAGAAATACATATTTGTTTATAAGATAAGTTTTTTGAATATTTTAAATTTAGTTTTGAGTTTCCGTGTCCTTTTGTACTTTTGTTGTAATGTTCGCATTTGATATGTATTTCAACTTGAAGATCGCATGGAAAGTTAGGGTTAAAATTCAAGTGATGGCGTTTTTCGTCTGGAAAGTTTGCTGGGCTGTTTTTTCTTTATTTTGCTTGGAAGCAAGAGGATTGATCATGCATAAAAATATGTGACATCCATCCATCCATCAATTTATATTGTCCCTAAAAAAGTGAGAGCCGATTGTAAATATTTCTCCTAGACAGATATCAGATAATAGACTTTAGACTTTGTCGTGGAAGGATTAAAGCACTTTCAATTCAGCTAGGTCTTCCCTGTTCAAAAAATTGTAGAGCACTAAATTGAAATACAGTTGGCCTTCTCTATAACAAATCGCCAAAGGACCGAGTGATTTTTTCGCTATAGAGAAGATTCGTAATATAGTGTATAAAAATTAAAGCATTTTTTCATAGTTAATTATACCCCTGAAAACGTATGAAATGTTTAACCACCCTTTACTGCCCTTCAAAGTGCAGATCTCGCTGAAAACTTTGCATGAATTCATAATTGCTATTGATCCCATCAGCAGTTATCCATTTTTATTAAATAAACATTATTACGGAAACATGACACTGCGGTTCATAGTTATCCAACCCTGCAAGGGGACTCCCAAATTAAAATTAAATATGAAAATATCTGAAAATACTATGTTGTTTTTGTCTGGTGGAATGTCCTTCCTTCTTCAGTACGTATTCTTCGCGTATAGTTCACGTATTCTTCACGTAGTTGAATTACTTTGCCGTCAAAATGACGGCTTGGCCCTTATAGGTAGAACAGGTCATATCTCCAATATAAGATAGTATTTCGAAATTTGAATTGACATGTACACTAAGATACTCATTTTAGGAAAAGTCAATGAATATCACAACTCATGAGTAGATATCTGGCACTGAGTTCCAAAACTCGCTTCTTGCATTTCTAAAAAAATATCAATGTCCAAGTTTCATGTTTGATTGTAAACTCAAGGAAAAATGTTCGAAATCGTTTTGTCCTTCAATATATTCTACAAACAGTAAGAAGAAAATGAGTGATAAAGTGAAAGATTTCCCCATTTAGGGATACCAATTAGTTTATTTGTGATCGCGAATAGATAGTACGGATATTGTAGGAAAAAAACGAGTAAGTACGTTAAACGTTTCGACGGCGGTGCTGCCACCGTACAACCGCACAGATAAATAAAGTAACAAGCCACTGGCTAAATGCCATATGGTCACCATGACGTCACTACTTGGGATGATGACGACAATGTTATCTGCTAATTTGACGTCTAAAATTCTACATTGCGGCCTTAATATCTACACGGCAGTGGTTGTACCACCGCCATCTTGAATACATCAGGCTGCAAGGTGTCGTGTGAAATAATTGGTGACGTCACGTGTGACAGTCTTCAAAATGTAAACAAAGTGGCCGACGATGACTGTCGAGTGCGCAGTAATTCGTTGTTTTTTTTTTGTGTTAAAAAGTCAAATTGTGGTGATGGTTTTAGTAAGTTAGATAAAAGACATCATGTTGGCAGCGACCACCACCTTGTTATCGCGAAATTTCGCTTACGAACGGCAGCGATTCAACGATCTCACAACACGCGAATCTTGCCACGATTTAATGTGCAAAAGCTAAAAAATTCCTCAACTAGACGTGCATATTCGACCGCCTTGCAGGAAAAAGCTTGTGCAGCAACATCTCTTCAGAATCCTACAATTGAAGATAGATGGAATTTTGCAAAGGATTCTTTTATTTCATGTGGCGAAGCGACTGTGGGAAGATTGGAGCGTGGTAGGAGACCATTTATCAGTGATGCTACTTGGTCTCTTATCTCAGCACGCAAAAGAGTTAAGGAACAGATTAACTCTGCTGCTGATGATTCAGCTAAAAATCAACTTCGTGCTGAATACCGTTCACTACAAAAGGGCGTGCAGAGAAGTGTGAGGCGTGATAAGCGTACTTACATCAACGCTTTAGCGAAGGAGGCAAATGATGCGGCTTACCGTGGTGAAAGCGGTACCCTATTTAAGCTAATTAAACCACTAATTGGCAAGTCGTTCACAACGGACCATCCTGTGAAAGATAAAGAAGGGTTACTGCTTGTTACTGAAGAACAGCAGCTTCAGAGATGGAAAGAGCACTTTTTTGAGGTCCTTAACAACCGTTTCGGGCCTGCAAGTGCATCTTCATCGGCAGAAGAAAACGTCCCTCCAGTAGCCAGTATTAATTCCAGACCACCATCTAAGACAGAATTAAAGCGGGTTATCGAATCTATGGACGCCGGTAAGGCCCCGGGGATAGATGGAATTCCGGTCGAACTATTTAAAGCGGATTCGAATGCTACAGCGGATATTCTGCTTCCCCTCATCAGAGAGTGTTGGGAAACCGAAACTCTTCCAGTAGAATGGAAAAAGGGCGTAATTATTAAAATTCCCAAGAAGGGTAACCTTAAGGATTGTAATAATTGGCGCGGTATTTGCCTACTTCCAGCTGTATCCAAGCTGATGGCTAAAATTATTTTGAACCGGATCAAGGATGAAGTTGATCGCACTTTAAGCAATGAACAGGCTGGCTTTCGTGAGGGTTTTTCATGTAGTGACCATATAAACACTCTCCGAATTATTATTGAGCAATCCGCCGAATGGAGATCCCCATTACACCTCATGTTCATTGATTTCGAGAAGGCGTTCGATAGTGTTGATCGGGAGTATATTTGGAGAGCTCTTCGTAGGAGGGGCATACCAGATAAAATAATTTCCATCATCAAGGAATCTTATCAGGGAGCCCAATGTCACGTTTTGCACAAGGGTAAGCTTTCAGATCCTTTTGAGGTGCACAGTGGAGTGAGACAAGGTTGCATTTTATCACCTATTCTTTTCCTCATAGCCATGAACGATGTACTAGTGAGCGCGCTTCAAAACCAGAGGAAAGGTATCAGATGGAAAATGTTTGATTACCTGCAACACCTGGACTATGCTGACGATATTTGTCTGCTTTCAAATAAAAAGGAGGATGTAGCTCAAATGGCCGATGCTCTGCATTGCGAAAGCCGTAATGCCGGGCTCAAGATAAACGCTGCCAAGACCAAGTACTTGAGCTCCCATCCTGGTGGACAAAGCGGAATTTGTGTTTCGGGCCAGGCAGTCGAAAAAGTTGACGAATTCTGCTACCTCGGAAGCATAGTCACAGCAGATGGCGGCGCGGACGCTGATGTACAATCGCGTATCAATAAGGCTAGGGCAGCCTTCTTCACTTTGACTCCTTTCTGGCAAAATAACAACATTTCCAGGCGCACCAAAATCCGAATCTTCAATTCTATTGTAATATCTGTGCTTCTTTATGGCTGTTCAACTTGGAAGGTGACCAACGAGATAACAACTAAGCTGCAAACTTTCGTATACCAGTGCCTACGGCGCATCCTACAAATCCGCTGGCCGGAGATTATTTCCAATGATGATCTCCTGAGTATCACAGGCCTGGATTGGATAGGCACTTCTGTCAAAAGGCGAAAGTGGCAATGGATAGGTCATACTCTCCGAAGAGGGCCAACAAATATTGCAAAGCAGGCCCTAGATTGGAACCCTCATGGATCCTGTTCGTCGGACACGGGCAAACAACAACAATGAGACGCAACAACAATGCAATGCAATTTAATCTGCGGACTTGACGTTTACGAGTCTACATTGCGGCCTTTAATATATAGACGGCGGTGACATACCCCGTACACACACGCTGTTTATTTACTTGACATGACTGTCGGCTGTGACGTCATTGATTTGACATTGCGGCCTGATGTATTCAAGATGGCAGTGGTTGTTGTTGTACCAACGCCATCTAGATACATCAAGGCCGTAACTCAGCTGTTCCTTGCCGTCATAGTTTGCCTACTAAATTTTGGATTTACACGAAAAAACAACAACAACCATATGACGTAATTAAAAGGAACAACAAAACAGTGCAAATTTAGTAGGCGATTTTTCTACATTGCGGCCTTAATATTATAGACGGCGGTGGTTGTACTGCACGATATAAAGAATATAAGATAGCGACAAGTGGGAGAGTCAGAGAAACGAATGACGTATTGTTTCCTGTGACGTCATTTCTCTTAACGCTCTTACTAGGCACAACACTGTGCACAACGACAACATAGTTGGCGTGTCACCGGATTGAATTTAGTGTAATAAAAAATGTTTGTTTATTTTCCGTAGTTACGCCATATTTTGCATAGCAACGCCATCATATTAAAGGCGAATCAAAATATTCGTTTTATTTAAAAAATACATGTACAGTAGAATCTCCATAATTGGCCACCCAATATGGCGGAAGGAAATACATATCTTATGTAAGTATTGGGCAAGTATAAACGAACATGATAAAAAGGACCATTCACATAAAACATACATATATTGTTTGTATATTTTATAATACAGTTTTGTGTATTTTTCTTTTTGAAAATTTGTTATTAATAATTTCAGAATTTAGTTGTCTTATGCGAAAAAAACATCCAGGTTCTAAAAAACAATTTTTCCACCATTTCTTCACAGGCAATTTCCCTTTAATTAGCAATTAATTAATTAATTAATTAATTAATTTTTTTTAAATAATTTTTACATAATTTCAGTTCCCCGTTGGTCTCTAGGAATATATTATTCAATTCCTCTATGAACCATCATTTCCTCTGTTGGTTTGCAGAGTCCACCTTCGTCCAAATGATAAGTCCAAGTATAAAAACGATTATACGCATTTGGATTAACGCTTGTTTCGGGAAATCTCACTCGGTGGCAGATGTAACCCGCACCCGCTAAATGTTCGAGTCCATCACCAGTGGAAAATCTTCGGACTCGTCTTCCTCCTCGGAAAGATCTCTGAGAATATTAATTTCAAATAAAATTTTTCCTAAAATATGAATATGGCGTAGGTAATACATGGTTGAATGGCAGTTGAATGGCGTAATTACAATTTACCTGTTAGACCAACCTCATGACTCTTTAAGTGGGGGGGGGGGGTATCATCTGCATTAGTGTTGGCGTTGTCAGATATACAAATTTCATTAAAACCCAATACATAATTTCGAAGCCTGTATTTAAATTCAATGCGATCGGTATGGTTTTTTTCTTGTTATATTGTATAAGATACTCAATAAGACACTTTACTATTAAAGGTGTCTGTTTAGAAAAGGTTTACTGTATATAAAATCAACGTATTTAGTGAGCTGTCATTGCATACGATTTGTTGTTGATTTTTCATAGTAATATATTAATCATAGTAATCGTTCTCATTCAATAGTATACGTTCTCTTTCGATTGGTGACGTCACAGGAAAGACGGAAAGAGCTTATGACCATGCCCTGGTTGTACTGTGTGCGTATGTGCATACGTACGCAACATTTTTCTTTCCTCTTTCATATCGCCCCTGAACTGCTGATGGACTGTTTGCAGGGACGTGTCACAATTAATACGTCGAGTTACCAGTAACACGGTACATACGAGTATATGCCAATGGGTCAACGACGGTCAAAGGGTTGAATTTCTCAATTGTATGGCTTGGCTCATTCGAAAGAATCTCTTAAATTGAATTTTTAACTGAATATGTAATGGAATGAATAGCTCTTATTGTTCAGTTAAAGCTAAAAAATGTCTGTAGGAACGTTGAAAAGCTGCAATGCTTTCATTGTTCCAATAGCTGACAATAATTAAATTATATGAAAAAGTAATAACTAAGTAACCATCTGTCTCTTTAGTATTTAAATATTTAATTTTTCAATTAGTTTATTCATACATACTATAAATCCCTCTGTACAATCAACCATCAGTACACACCTTAATTATGATAATACTCATACTCGTACATATTAGGTACATAAATTTAAAAAAAAGTCAGTTGTAAAGTGAAGTTGATTTACGATGTGTTAATTTAAAAATCAATACAATTCCTGTTCATTATATTTATTGCGGGGCAGAGTGCGTTAATAATGCAATTTAATGGAGTGGAGTGCATTGCATTGAATGAATACCAATACGATACGATTTATATCATGGATGAGCTTATTATGTTTGTTTTGTTTTTAATCATTTCGTTCGATATAGAGGTAATTACATTCTTTTGCTACCGATTCGAAAATGAATAAACATTAAGTCTGATTGGGATTTGCAAATTTATGTGGGTATACAAAAAATGTAAAATAAACTGTTAAGATAAAAGCAAAAAGTCCCTTTGGTTCTTGTTTCATTCAAAATAATATAAAAATGCTATATATATTTTCAAAAATTTTTTATTGACTAAATATTTTCGGAAACTTTTTGACTCTTCTACGTAAATAAGAATTATAAATTATCATTAAACTAGAATCAAGAACTACAATTTTACGATCGACTTCGTATTCCTATGATCCTTCAACGGAGCGACACGATCGAGATGTCGCCGAACTCGCCGCCCAATTCCGCCCTTAATAAAAGCGTGTTCAGACTATATGGCAACCTACCATATATTTGGTGCCATATGATTGCCATACCCGAAATTGGTATGGTAACTGCACACCATATAGATGTTACCATGTAGTGTGAACACCTGTTGGCAGATATCTGGCACCACTCTGCCATATGATTTCATATGATAAGCATGTCCATTATAGTTGAAATAGATTACACGCGTCAGCAGCAGCATCGGCAGAATTTCATAGCTGACAAATATGCTGAATACCAAGTCTTCTGCCCAACATTTTTGTCAGCAATGTTAAATGCATTGGGCTTGACGTTTCGCGATGCCAATGCTTCTGCTGACGCGTATAATCTATTTCAAGCATTATATGAAAAGCATCTGGCACTTGTTTTGTATATGAGGGGTATAGAAACAAAACTGGCTATGTCCATTTAAAAAAGCGACAGCGGCAGCTGGTGAAATATTCAAACCGACTTCTGCTTGGCATTTTAAATTTATTATGTGCAAACGAATTTATTTAATGCGGTCCAAACAACAAGAAATTTTAATTCGGGGTGAACAAAATTATAGAAGTGATTTTGGAGCTTTCCAGGGAGTATGTAAAAGAGGGAAATCTGTCGAATTCGTAAAAATAGGAGTCACTGAAAAACCAGGGGCGAAAGTAAAAATTGAAAAGCTCAGAGACGTTGACAAACTGTTAAAAAAAACTTTTCGGGAAACTTTATAGATGGTTATGTACACGAAGAAACCAATGATAACGAAGAAGAAGTCCTTTGTGAAACATTACACGAAGTAAATTTTTTGATTTAAACAGACAATTTTGTTTATTTAATCAATTTTTTTTTGACATTAAAAAAAGAAAATGTGATAGAAGCGTAAATGATTTGGTTTAAATCAGGAACAAAATGAACACTGCGTCTATCACGCCCATTTTTTACCCTGGAAGGTCATGCTTATTTTGAGTACGGAAAGGTCATGCTTCGTCGAATCGACGACACTCAACTTTGACGCCCCATAAAAATCATCCATTCGCAAAAAAAAAATTGACAGATTTTAATTCTTAGTTTATTTAGAATGGAAAAACATCAATTTTTAGTAATTTTGTAAGTAAATTGATTTACGAATCATATTTTCTCCATTTAATATTATTTGGCCGAAAATATGAAACATTACATTTAAAAATGAAAGAAATAAAAACTTAACGTTGATATAATTATAAAAACTAGGGAGCTTCGCCCAACACATTTGCGCGTGCAATATTGGTGTCGGATACGAGTTGGGTCTAGTGTGTCGTCGTAGCTCGATAGCCGACTGTACAACTCGTCGCATAAAATAACGGACGGACGGTCTATTGTTGTTGCTATCGGTCCATTGTGGAACATATTGGACAAATTTTCATATAGATATCCGCGTAATTTTCTAGTCTTAGAAGGGATTCACACTATGGACAGGATTTACTAAAACCACTAAATTAATCGAGTCGAAACCCGCCTACTAGATTAAATCGTATGTCATTAAATTTTAAATGAACCGCCCCTAAGGGGCGATTCAGACTATCGACAAGATTTACTAAATCCTAGATTTAGTTGACAGTTGTACCATATTGTAACTGCAATTTGAATAATAAAAGTACATTCTACGATGCATTTTGAATTTAATGACATACGATTTTATCTAGTAGGCGTGTTTCGACTCGATTAATTTAGTGGTTTTAGTAAATCCTGTCCATAGTGTGAATCCCCTCTTAGTCATTAGTCATTAGATTTACTATTTACCCAGTTTGTATAAAAGTACTCCAAGGCAAATCTAAAGGCAACGATTTAAGATTTCTGATGGCCTTTGACCAAAAAGAAACTCAGGCAAACGTAAGGATCGCTTGGCTTTATATATGAATTGAATTATTAGCTATAAATCTACTGTTACTGTTTTTTAATCAAGGAAGGCAACCTTATATAAAATGATTCCATTGTGTTCCCTGTCATAAGAGCCAAAGCAAGCTTTCCTATGAGTATTGAACAAGTATACTTTTGCAGCTATTCAGGGACATCCTGTTAACTTAGTTCTACTAACTTCAAAAATTTTTGTGGCAAACACTATTACCATTCTATGCATTTCTACCAAATTTCGTGTTCATTGTTTCATCAAGTTAAAAGATATACATTGAAGAAATGCTTAAGAGGCTTGCATTGTGAAAGGCCCTTACTAAATACTTATTTGGCTATATTTCCGGTTTGGATACAGTTATTCGAATGAAAATTCGTAGACATATTCTATATGTAATTTTCTAAAAACCCTTAGCAGCATTTTCATATTTGGAAACATAAGAGGGGCTACACACAAACAAATTGAAATTTTACAAATTTACTGTTATTTACTTTTCCTTTTGCAAAAGTCAACAGTCTTAGTATTTAACGTATATAAGGCCCTACCGACCAATCTTTGTGCAAAGTTTCATATCGATCCCTATAACGGTTTAGAAAAACGGAGTTCGAAAAAGAAGTTTAACTTTAAACGCCAATAACTTTTTTACCGTTACCCGAAACTGGAAAATTTTTAACTGATATGAGGTGTACTCGTTTAGATCTTTGATTTAAATATCCATACGTCAATCTCCGATAAAAACTAAAAAAGTCGACTTTTTTCAAACGTTCGGGACACCCTGTTGTCTTCTTCCTACCAACTTCTAAGGTATATGTGCCAAAGACTGTAACCATTCTTCACATTCCTACCAAATTTCATGACAATCGGTTGAGCCGTTCGCGAGTTATTTAGTGAACAGACGGACAGACGGACGGACGGACAAAATCGATTTCATAAGGGTTTTTTGAAAAAAATTTTCTAAAAAACCCTAAAAACTTTACACAATAAGATGCATGCACATATCCAACGAGACAAGCAGACATAACCTGACATCTTTGTTATTACACATCGCGATTCCCATATGAAAACGCTAATCGACCATGGCAATGGAAAAGTGTAAGGAGGTTTTCACACTTGTACTTAATCTGGCCAGATTACGTAATCTGAGGTGTGGTGAATTTAAAAATGTATGGAAATTGACAGCTCAAATTAAGTAATTTGCACAGATTACGTAATCTGACCCTAAGTGTGAAAACCTCCTAATGCTTGCACTTTTCATGGGAATTCCAAATTTGAAGAATATGTGAATGCTTACCTAGCATAAGTTAATTTTAGTATAAATAGGCTAAGTAAATTATGGAAATGCATCATTTGCACTTTTAGAACATACCCCGGCATCTCACGCTGCCTTGTTTCAATTGCAAAGGATCCAGCAGAGTCGACTTCTAGCCATAATTACGCAAAATTACCGACGTTAAGCGACGCGTAGCGTAGCAACTATTCCGGCAAAAGGTGCCTACCAATGAGCGGGAACGGCCGCTCATCAAAAATCCGTTCAACCTTCAACCCCTTTTTTATTTCGCTCGCTAACTTTTCTCTCTATTTGGTATGACGCCCGTAACATATCACACTGTATCCATAATGTTTTTGTTTTCCTAGACTATAAAAATCGTGATGCGAGCTACTGCGCGACCCTGGAAATTGCGAAAGCCATGAAAATGACGGAAATTGAAGTTAAAAATAAAATCCATAGCTTGCGCACGCAATTCACTGCTGAAAAAAGTGGTCTGGGAGCTGATTACAAGCCAAGGACCAGTTGGAAATACGGAGCACTCCCTTTTTTTTTGATTCTGTGGTTTCTGTAAATGAAACACAAACAAAGGCTTTATTTGTATTCTTCTTCTTCTTCTTCATTACCGTAACTCCTAGTGGAGAATGGTGCGTTGATGACTACCGTGTGTAGTGTCTTATCGGTTTCTGTTTTTATTTACAAGCCTCATAGCGGCGCTAAAACCTTTCTTCTTCCTTGCCTCGTTCTTTATACCGCTCCACGGTTTCGCGTTGCTCAACCTGCGGTGTAGGCACATCGCCCGTTTTGGCGATAATTTCTCAGCATATTTCTACAGGCAGCTCTATCTTGGATCATGTCATCGCTGTTGTTGCTTTTTCATTTGACATATCCAGGTGTTCTTCGGTCTGCCTCTGGCCTTGAGTCCATCAAGTGGAACTTCCATTGATATCGCTTTCTTCGCGGGATTCTCAGGCGGACGCCGTTGAACATGGCAATACCAATCCATTTGTCGGTCTTCGAGCTTTTCGGTGATTGGTTGGTCTATGGACAAGCTGCCTCGGATGTAGCTACTCTTGATGTGGTCCCTTTTGGTTACACCAACTGACATGCGTAACATTTTCATTTCAGTCGCTGTCATTTCTTTCGCGTAACTTTCATACATGGTCCAGCATTCTGATCCATACATGAGTGCGGGACGTACAACCGTTTTGTACAACTTGCCCTTAAGCTTCAGTGGCATTTTCTTATCGCAGAAAACTCCCGAGTTTTCTCGCCACGTCATCCACCCAACCTTTGTGCGGTGTTTGATGTCATCATCGCATGTAGCTCCGCTGTTCACCATCGAGCCAAGGTACTTGATCTTGGTACAAGACTTAAGCTGCTCTCCTTTGACGTACATACATATCTGGTATCGGTGCATCTGGGTCTGAGAATTGGCAGCATAAGAACTCAGTCTTTGTTATACTTACCCTCAGTCCATGCTCCTCCAGAATGTCACACCATTTTGTAAGTGCAGCTTGCAAGGCAACGATGTTTGGGCTACTGAGGACTATATCATCGGCAAAAAGAAGAGATATTTCTAGGCCGTCGGATATACGTGTTAATAAGTAGCACATGATGATGTTGAAGAGCAACGGACTCAATACAATGCCCTGGTGTAATCCGAAATTCACTGGAAATTCTTCTGATTCACCGGCTGTGCATCTAACCTTAGTCGTAGCTCCATCATACATGTCTCGTATCATCCTGACGTATGCCTCAGGGACATTAAGTGCTCTCAAGGCCAACCATATCAGATCACGAGGAACTCTATCGAATGCCTTTTCCAAATCGATGAACACAAAGTGCAAGTCCTTTCGTGCTGCTCTATACTTTTCCATCGCAATACGAATGCACTGAATCGCATGGACTGTAGATCGACCCTCAACAAAGCCGCATTGATTGTCATTCAACCGCACAATCTTTCTCAATCGGTTGCAGACAACTCGCTCGTAGGTCTTCAGTGTGTGAGGTGTTAACTTTATAGCCCTATAGTTGTTGAGTTTGCGTGAGTCTCCCTTGTTCTTATAGAAAGGAAGAAGAAAACTTTCCCTGAAAGCATCAGGCACCGGTTGCCCACCTTTGATTTTGTTGAAGAGAACTATGAGCCAACTAAGCCTGACATTTTCCATTTCCAACCAAAATTCCGCGGGGATTTGGTCCGGTCCGACTGCCTTTCCGCGTTTCATCTGATGCATTGCCTCCATCACCTCTTCCTCTGAGATATCTTCAATATTGGTGGTATTTGGCTCAACATCTTGAAAAGCTGCTCGAGGAAATTCTTCATTTAGAAGTTCGTCAAAATACTCTCGCATCCTGCTACAAATTGCCGTATCGACAATTAGCAACATTCCCTGCGAGTCCTCCACGTACTTTGGCGCCTGTATTTCCCGAGGTTCCTTCTCCTTTGGGCTGCGACCCTAAATATCCTGGCGTCGTGCTTAGGTCTCTCGCGCAAAGACGGTCCTTCGGTCGCAGTCTGAGTCTCTCATCCTTGGTAGAATTTCTCAGCTGCCTTCGCCTTTGCTTGGGCTACCAAGCGCTTTACGTTCTTCCGGCATTGCATATAATTTTCGCGAAGTTGAAGCCGTTTGGTTTCACTGCTTGACTCACATTTCGTCCATGCCTTAAATGCGTTCGATTTGGCTTGCACTGCTTCCTTAGTTTCGGTGTTCCACCACCAAGTTTCTTTCTTCGTGTGGAGTGGACCTTTCGAAACTCCAAGTGCCTTTTCCGCCTCACCTACTGACATTTCAGCGAAATTTTTCCACATTTGTGTTGGACTGTGCTCGGTGCAGTTCGTGTTGTTTTGAAACCACTCCGTCATTTTATCAATGAATGGAGTTACTACAGGTTCAAAGTTGTCGTTTGTGAGATTGTGCCACTTGATTTTATCGACAGTCTTGGGAGTTCTTCTATTTCTTGCTCCTCCTACTTTCAAAATAAATTCTGACAGGAGCAAACGATGTCGGCTAACGACAGATTCACCCAAGATCACCTGGCAGTCTTTTACCCACCTTCTCTATTATCTCATCTCAATCGAAGCAGAGGTGGTAATCGATCTGCGTTTCGTGTTTCCTATCTCCGTGTCCACTACTGTAGGTGATCAGGTGTCTCTCATTGGATTCATTGGATGTTTTTTTTTTTTTTTTTTTTTGTATTGCCTCCACTGGCGATCCTCGAAAAAAGAAACCAAGTCTTAGTTTTTTATAAGCGACCAATATACTTCGGACATAAGTCCATTATCAGGGTCTGATTTACATCTACAAAAAACATGACTTAATTAATAATAAATTGTGTGTGAATTTAGCATGAGATATACCTAAGATCTAATGTAATTTAAAGTTAACACCGTAAAAAGCTGACGTGAAACACAGAAACTTTTACAAGTAACAATGAAACAAAAGTAAACAGTGAATAGATGTCAAGTTGAATATCAAAAATATCACAGATGTTTGGTGGTTTATAATGGCATGTGTATACATATATCAGGTAAAAAAGACAATTATTACTATCAAAAAATATCACAGATGTTTAAATGTCAGTCTTGATTAAATTAATATAGGTGTTAGTATATTGCTTTTTATCACTTTTTTCATTGCATGCTACATCCTCAAATTTAATGATTTGATTCACTTCGTGAATTTGTAGTTTACATTTATTGCGCTCTTTTTTTAAAATTGTAGCGCCATCAAAATTAAATGTATGCTGTTGACTTATTGAGTGTTTGGCAAGTGCTGAAAGATTTTCATTAAGTGATTTCTTGGAATCGTTTTTTATGCTGACTAACACGTGTGCCAAGCTTTTGGATAGTTTCACCAATATATGTTTTGTTGCAATCTGTGCAATCAATTTTGTAAACAACACCTGATTGTTCTTCTGTTGGGATCTGGGCTTTCAGATTTTTGAACATTTTGCCATTTTTATGGGTGGGACGTATTGCAATGTTTAGTTCTGGTATGAAGTGTTTACAAGATCGTGATATCGATTCACTTAAGCCTGGGATATATGATAATGATGAATATAGCTGGATGTTTGGATCGTCCCTCGGCTGTAATCCTGAGTTACCTTCGACTACAGCCGAGGGACGATCCAAACATCCAGCTATATTCATCATTATCATATATCCCAGGCTTAAGTGAATCGATATCACGATCTTGTAAACACTTCATACCAGAACTAAACATTGCAATGCGTCCCACCCATAAAAATGGGAAAATGTTCAAAAATCTGAAAGCCCAGATCCCAACAGAAGAACAATCAGGTGTTGTTTACAAAATTGATTGCACAGATTGCAACAAAACATATATTGGTGAAACTATCCAAAAGCTTGGCACACGTGTTAGTCAGCATAAAAACGATTCCAAGAAATCACTTAATGAAAATCTTTCAGCACTTGCCAAACACTCAATAAGTCAACAGCATACATTTAATTTTGATGGCGCTACAATTTAAAAAAAAGAGCGCAATAAATGTAAACTACAAATTCACAAAGTGAATCAAATCATTAAATTTGAGGATGTAGCATGCAATGAAAAAAGTGATAAAAAGCAATATACTAACACCTATATTAATTTAATCAAGACTGACATTTAAACATCTGTGATATTTTTTGATAGTAATAATTTTCTTTTTTACCTGATATATGTATACACATGCCATTATAAACCACCAAACATCTGTGATATTTTTGATATTCAACTTGACATCTATTCACTGTTTACTTTTGTTTCTTTGTTATTTGTAAAAGTTTCTGTGTTTCACGTCAGCTTTTTACTTAACTTTAAATTACATTAGATCTTAGGTATATCTCATGCTAAATTCACACACAATTTATTATTAATTAAGTCATGTTTTTTGTAGATGTAAATCAGACCCTGATGATGGACTTATGTCCGAAATATATTGGTCGCTTATAAAAAACTAAGACTTGGTTTCTTTTTTCGAGGATCGCCAGTGGAGGCAATACAAAAACATCCAATGAAATAAAAATTTCGATCCCGGCATATACAAACACTGGTCATCTGGTAAATCCATTTAACCATTATTAACATTCGGTGTCTCTCGTTTTTCACAAACCATGTGTTTAGGATGACCAAACCGTGCGATCTGCACATAGTCAGAATAGCTTCACCTTCGTCATTTCTGACCGTTGAAGGGCTACCCTTTCCCCCATGGCAATCCTCGTAACCATAATTTGATTCACCTACATGGTAATTTAGATCGCCTCCCAAGAATACCAATTCGGTATCTGGAATGGTCTGAATCAGGGTGTCAACGTCGTTCCAAAAGGCCTCTTTTTCTTCTGGAGCGTAGGCACTTATTACGTTCCACACCCTTCCGCAGATAACCAATTTGATGCTGATCAAGCGATCACTTCTCTTCGCGACACTTATTATGCTGCCAAGCAAAGACGACGCCAGAATAATGCCAACTCCGTTTCTTTGATTTATGATTCCGTAGTAGTACAATTTGTACTTCTTGGAATTCGTAAGAAACCGGGCTCTGTCGATATGTGTATTTCGCCACTTCGTCTCCTGCACGCACATAATGTCTATCCTCCTCCGCTTCATAATATCCTCAATATCCTCGCTCTTCGACTTCATGGAACCTACATTCCAGCTTGCAACCCTCAGCTTCTCCACAGTGTAGTTGGACTGCCTTATAGTGCTCGCCCCCGGAAACCGTCGAGCTCTGGCGCGAACTAAGTTCGCCCCGGGATCACTCAACCGCATAGCAGAAGTAGTGCCCGGCGGGGTAGTGCTTATATTTGCGTGAATTTCCATGAGGCCTTCCATTCTTTTACACCTTTTGGAGAAAGGTTGTGTTTTGGCACTAGTGTGTGGAAAGAAGTAAATTTATGGACTTTCCTTTTACGTCCGCCGGCTATCTCCAGACACGGCAACCCATACACACACACACTAATCTATGGGAGATCTCGTTGATGTTAAAATGTGCCTCAGGCTTCAGATGTAATGGTTGCCTGCTACCTTCGCATACTAGGGCCAAGCACCCTCTTGACCATGCATCCCTCGGCGCATGCTGATCTACCTTGGATTAGGGATTTTTTTACACTGTAAGAGTTCTCATCTCTCCTGTCCCTTTTTTTGTCACCTTCTACGAGACACGCCGGGAAAAGCGGTGGCATCATTCGTAACCCATGCCACACGGTAAAACCATGTTCAACTAAATACGATGAGGGAAAAATGCGATTAAAAGGAACTCAACCGTAGACCACAATTCAGGATATATACTTGGTATGGTTTTTTGAAGTACAAATTGCTGATACCCTTCCTCGAACTTAGGTTGCAACTTTTTATTCGTTGATAACTCAATAAGTTTCTCCTGCTTGAGAAAGGTCTCCTTCTTGACTATATGAAAACGGATTCAACGCTCAATCAGAAATATTGAGTTTAACAATATCCTCGAACCTTATTTTAACATCCGAATTAAGTTCCTCAAGGTGCGTGCAGTTAACCAAAAGGTCTGCATTTTTTTAGGCAAATTTGCAATATTTGGAAACGTCACCAACAGGAATAGAATACTTTTAGCTTGAATTTACTGATCAATCACCCTACACTTGTAAATTGATTTCATTAAATTTACCGAATCTGTCAGTAATGTAAGCCATATCTAGCTTAATATGTACTTATTAAATTGAGTGCTAAATCATAATTGTCTCCTTCTAAAAATGTTTGCAGCTACAGTCATAGAAGACTATACACAGGGCCGGATTTCCCATATGGGCAACCTGGGCTACTGCCCGGGGCGACAGAATTTGAGGGGCGGCAAATTCTTAAATTTTTTCATTGGTTTAAAATTATGGGAAAGATGGATTTTGAAAACTCAAACATAATTGTTGAAAATATTTTGCTTTTTCAATTTATTCTGTAGTTAGATGTACATATTTGTCTTAATCCAAAAGACCACTGCCATCTAGATAGACAGGCCGAACTGCAGAAATTTGTTCGTCTACAAGTGGACAAAGTGCGTTCGTGACCAGTGACAGTTGACATTTGTAAAGCCCACAACCTCCAGTGCTTTTGAACCCAAAAGTTTAAATATGCCGAGCGTTTATTACGAAACAAAGGTTATGGTTTGCTTTAATGTGTTTTTGATGTGCAAGTGGTAAAATAGTATACATCAACATCGTACTTACCATATTTATCTCAAAAATCAACGCACTGGCATGTGTATATCATAGCAAGTCACACGAAATGACAGGCTGACAGCCACTGATATTTGGATTGTGGACAATTTGTGGATTGTACTGAGCGGTACTTTGGCAGTACTAAGCGCGGACCATGACCAACCATGGCACTACTAGTGTTGCATGACCACTGACAGATCAGCTGATAATCCGGCCTGTCTATCTAGATGGCAGTGAAAAGACCTAATCGCAACCTCAACTCAATGTGATTTCGCCTTCAAAAATTTGGACTACGCAAAATTTTGCTTGAAGCACACACTCATGCACTCTAAATGGCGTGGCCTTTAGTTCAATTAGAGTAGGAGTATAAATCATATTTGGCTTCACCTTAAACATTAAAACGCGAGTATTTGGCTCCCAGCTCCTGTTTCCAAGCCTCTGAAATTGTCCCAGACTTAAAGAAAAAAAAAACAAAAATATTTTTGGTGATAGCGATCATTTGGAAAGTTCAAAACGCCCCAAGCAAGTAACTCATCTAATCACACATTTTCGTCTGTTCAATTACTTCTTAAATTTGTCCACACATCAAATTCGCTGGGAAGCAAGGATTTGGTTTCGGGGAAGGTCCAAGACTCGATATTAGAAATCCGGCATTGGCTATAACATTTTTGAATTTCTATAGGGTGAATAGGTTTAACAAAACGTTTAAGAACTCTTCGCTTAAATTTTCGAATTTGCAATTTTTTGTTAAGAGAAAAACGGGAAATTCCACCGAAAATAAAAAATAATTTAAAATAGTTGAAATCAGGAAAATCTAGAACTTTTTAGGCACCGAATGATTTTTCCTTAATAACATCAGTAAATGCTTTCCCAATTCGTTTTCGTTATCTTTATCACCGAAAACAAATTAGGTCAAATTTACCGTAAGCTTTCTTAATTTTGGGTTTTTTTCGGTATGACGTTTTCTATGGTAAAATATGTTGCTAATATGTATAGGAAATTTTATTTGTTGGGGTAATTCGCAAATTATTTTCAAAACGATCGACAAAGGAAAAAATTTAGAAAACATGAACGCATTTCTAAAGAAAGTGAAAAGCCGAATGTTATAAGAATTGTACAGTTTTCTATGTCATCCAGTGGCGTAACGTACGGTGTTCTATGTGTTCAGTGGAACATGGGCCCCAAGTCACAGGGGCCCCCAAGGCCGAAAATATAAAGAATATTCTTTTTTTAAATCCTTGGGTAACTGTTCTTTTCAAGATATTTATTTTCATTAGTTTGCAAGAGACAAACCAGCTGCAGAATCTAACATATAGAGACAAGACATTCCGAAGAGTGGCGTAACGTTTTTGAAAATCGTTGTGTTCAAATTTTGGTTTAAATTGTTATACTTCAACACCATGTTGACGAATTTCCATGTCAACTTTTCAAATTGTCAAATCATATTGACGAACTTCCAGATAAAACTGACGGATTCACATTTCAAATTAGTCTTGATTTCTCAAAATATTTGTCAATATGGGATGGCCAACATATATCGGAAATTCTTTCACAATATTTTGAAATTCATCAATTTAACATAGAACATCGTCACTAGGACACGAAAACTGGTCAATTTATAATAGAAATTCGTCAACATAATTTTTGAGTTTGCCAATTCGTCATGGAAATTCGTCTATTTGGAGCATGTTTGTGTTAATACTTTTAACCCATTGCCGGACACAACGCCAAAATTATGTCAAATGCTGAAAATTGGACGTCTATAGACGTTCTGTCCGGGAAAGGGTTAACTGAAAGCTTAATTATTAAATTTACCTTAAGGCAAAAGTCGGCGAAAATAGTTCGGCACTTTTGTTCCTGCGGCTTTGTGATCTTGACACTAATGAACATTTGAAGCAATTCGAAACAAATATGGATTTCGGCCTTTGGGGACCTGTGCTCCAATGAACACATGGGACACCTGGCACTGGCATAATTTTGCAATAAAACTATGAAGAAAGTGTCTGACAAGCTTATTGAGTGGAGATTTATCTAAATATCAGCTCTTCTGGGCTTTGGTCAGGAAATATTGATGAGATATAAAGGGTTGACTTGTAAAAAGGAGTGTTTACCTTAAAGGCTCTTGCTTCAAATTGAGCCATTGTGATCCAGTTCATTGAGTTCTTGAATACTGAAATATGTTGACAATGTTGTGGATCTACTTGTCGAAAGATCGTTATTTAAGTTTTTTTTATCCAGGAGTCATAAAATCATATATATAAATATATGCATGCCGCTAAACCCTTCTCTCCAGATCACGGAACAGTCGTTTCTCCTACTGGACACATTTTTCTTTGGAGGAACTCTACCATCAATCGATGAAATTCGCCTGGATACGCCAACTTAGCCAGGGTTATCAGAGCAGTGTGCCAGATGGCTTGATCCTCAGATTTAGGGTAAAAAGTTCCAGACTAGACAAGGCGCACGTCTTGAGATGGTGTTTTTTAGTAGCTTCTTTTTAGGTTAGTGATAAATATTCAAATAGGACATGTAGAACTTTACAAGTTCTCCAGTTTAATAATTCAAATTTAATTTGTTGTCTCAAATTATAAAATGTTGGAACATGTTGCGTTCACAGAAGATTGCTTTTTCTCATTTGTGGACTGCTGTAAATGCGATTTCTGTCCTGTATGTGAAGGGCCAACGCCAATTTCGAACACAAGAAACTCAGAAAACGATACGCCACTGATGTTATCATTGTAGTTATAATCATTCCTAAAACAATTTTGGGAGGGGCACGAAACACCTGGATTCCTCCCTTGGGAAGCAACATAAGCAATCAAAATACGCTTAGCAGTAGTAAAAAATATGAAATTTTCAATTTTTCACATACGCCCGCTAGCGTTTTGCCTACATTCCCTTTGTGAGGTGACAACTGCTACCTTCAAGCTTATCTACTAGCGGAGGGCGGCAAATTCGTTACTGCCCAGGGGTGCCATAGATGCTAAAGCGGCCCTGACTATACAGCATACAATCCCGTTACAGAGATATTCACGAAAGAACCCAACAATTCTCGTTTTTTCTAAGGTTTGAACCCCAGTATCATATCGTAAGGCGCATCCTACCAATCCGATTGCCGGAGATTATTTCGAGTGATGATCTCCTTCGTATCACAGGACTGGATTGGATTGGCACTTCTGTCAAAAGGCGGAAGTTGCAATGGATAGGTCCTACTCTTCGAAGAGGGCCAAAAAATATTGCAAAGCAGGCCCTAGATTGAAACCCACAAGGAGCCAATGCAAGATGTCGCGTCGTGTTGGACGACCAAGAAACACGTGGAGAAGATCAGTCAATAGTGAGCCTGCTTTACTAAACAAACAGTGGTCAGACCTAAAGACGATGGCACAGAAGAGAATGAGATGGAAAGTAGGCGTAGTTGATGCCCTATGCCCCACAAGGGGTTAACAGGAACCAGGGAGAGAGAGCGCACCCTTAAGGGTGTAACATATTGATGAAAAATTTGGTCACTTTCTTCAGAACCATATTTGCTACGAATTAGCCATACATCTTATAGCCAAAGTTACCGTTATAGAGATTTTCGAAACCTTTTTAAAAATACCTTTTGACCGCCGTTAGGAATGAATCAAAATCAAATTTTGACATTTTATTCTGCAACCACAAGAGCTACAAATTTGCCATACACGATTTTTCAGCACATATTACCGTTATCGAGATATTTAAAAAAAAAAACAGTTTTAGAGGGCCTTTGAGCCTCTGTAGCACCGTTAGCGGCACTCGTACAGGCGATGACTTACGGGATCTTGTGTAGGACCTCGAAAGGAAGGCTCATGAAAAAATACAGCTTTTCCCTAGTTTTTCCGAAGTTCCTAAATTTTTGGACAAATTTCCTGGGGTACTAGTGTCTCTCGTAAAACATAATTTGAAATAGAATACAAATGGTTAGTAAATATTTAATTTTACCGAAATCTTCCGCGGACCCCCTAATCGGCTTCACGGACCCCCACATTTTATCACACCTTCCGCGGACCCCCAGCACGGCTTCGCGAACCCCAGGGGGTCCGTAGGGACCACTTTGAGAATGCATGCTATAGATAGAGTAGAGTCAGAGAAAACGCTACCATCTGAGACTCTTCCTCGGCAACCCACATCAATATAAATGAATTTGTAATTAGCATCAACCAATGCAAGCAAAACGCTGCTATGAGATCCTTTGTAATTAAAATATTCGCTGCCATTATGTTTTCCATCCAATGCTCCAATGCAGTTGGGAAAATTCCATTTGTTATTGAATTCTGAAGCAATTTCTACCCATTTCTCTTTTTTGGTTGGAGCCTGTAAGAAATATATTTTAAATTAATCAAGAATGTAATCCATTTTGCTTTTTATTTATTGTTTTTAACAACTTCCAAGGCAAAAGACTGCTGAAATCCCGACAGAAAACTTTGAAGATATTGACGAAACAGTGATTGAAAGCGTGGCACCAGATATCAATCAAGGTGGTGTAATTCCTGTGTCACCAGTAACACCCCCATCACCAGTTAACTCAAGAGCACCCAAAAGAAGGAAGGTACAAAGTGGCCCTGAACCCACAACTAGACTTATAAATTCCACCCTGAGTTTCCTTGAAAACCAAGCTTATGCACAAGTGACTGCTCAACGCGATATACAATCGCAGCTGGGCTCAATAAAACCGCTGCTAGTCTAACAACCTAGCAGCTCGGCAAATTAGGAAGTGGATACATTTCTTGGCTTTTTTGGAAGTTTGCTACGGAAAATGCCTGCAGGCATTCGTTTGGCGACAGAGCAAAAAATTTTGAACATCGTCTTTGAAGACACAAGAAATGTTGCACGTGGTGAAAGCTTTTCTTACACTATAGTTATACTTAGTCCAAAATAGAAACTAAAGTTTTTTTTTTATTGTAGTTGAAAATGTTTACATCGATAATAATTTATCAGACATTTCGACAGTTGTTGATTCTGATCCTTCTACCCCGAATATATCAACCCAGGATGAAATAGACGCTTTGAACGACTTGACTGAATGAAATTTTAATTTATTCCTAGGACATTTATTTGCTTATATGGCTCCTCAGGTAATAAGCCTCTGAACATACTCGTTGAACTTTTCGTCTAACGAGTGCATTTCAATTATGCACATGCATAATGTGCAAGAATATGCTTTCCTTCAAAAAAAAGTTCGTATGTAATAATGTTCCTGAATGCACATATGCGGATACTAATTTTCAGAGCAAACTCAAAAGGTTTCCTAACTTTTTTTGGTATTGTATGCTCCTTACAAACTAAACTAAAATTTAGCTTGAGTACTTTCCATTTTATAATGGATAAAATATGTATTAGTTAGGTAGCTACATCCTATGACCTATGTAGTTCATCCATCCCCTTTACGAGTATTCACACACTTCGGATGCATCTGCTCTTATTAAGTAATCCGTAATTAAATCTGTTTTATCGTAAAAACTGCCCTGTAGAAAGTTCAAAACATTTGAAAAAAAATCTCTCAAACTTGTAAACACACACAAAGATGAGCACATCATGCAACACGATCATGAGATTCTCTTCGCCAGAAAAAATCAGTTTCATTTTCGCTTATAATTAACATTACGTGTAGATGAGGTAAGGTACGAAAAACACATGATTTGCCACTACAATTTTCCCATTTTCACTAACGTTGAAGACACTCATCACCCAGGACTCAGCTTTTCTTGCGGTTCATTTGCTTACTAAACTACTCGTAGTAAAAGCCGCAATATAGAAAAATCTTTGCAACACTAATGAATACCAGGAATCAGAAAAACACACTACACGCTTAGTCTAAGAAAAATGGCATATTTGGTCGGCAGAAATCCTACATCGGACTTTTTTTTTGGATTATTGTTGGGGATGGTCTCCAGATTATGGCATTAAAAGTCCCAACCGATTGGGGGTCCGTAACCTTAAAAAAAGGCCGGAAAGGGGGGCATTTTTTTCGTTTTTTTGCGGTTATTTCAAAAACGGTGAGAGATACAAAAAAAAGTCATGGAGTTTTTAAAAAAGGTCTAAAATGAAAATATTCTAATTGATTTTCTAGTCTAATGCCGAAATATTCAATTTAACTCTACACTGAAAAAAAAAGTACCCTGAAGCAATGAATTTGTTCATTAAACTAATGAATATTTACACCGATATCCCACCGAAGACGGCTTTCATCAGTCTAATGAATCTGATTTTATCAAAACAACGAACAAAAATTTCATTGAAACTATGAACTAATTCATAAAATTAACAACTTGTTCATTGATATAATTACTAAGTTCATAAATAAAAAAAAAACTGGCGCAGGCCGGCTTCCAGCTTTATAAGTGTTGACGACATTCATTTTACATTTTACCTCTGCTCTGAAAAGCCATCAAAAATCGATCCCGGGACCCTATGATTTGAAGACAGACGCCCTACCTACTACACCACGCAGACTATATGTGACGAAGGTTTATAAAATACACATAAAGTGATAGTGAGATCAATATGTACTACTATGATCGATGTCATGTAATTAATGAACAATATCATCAATTATTTTGTTTTAGCTACTATCGCGGCTAATGTATGGGTTCATAGCCGGAATGTACAATGCAAAAGATTCTACTGGAAGTTCATTGTGTTCATGATCGCTTTACAAGTTAAATTTTCGTTATACTAACGACCGATGTTTCGTAAAATAAATGAACTCTGTATTATTTTAAGGCAGAAAAGGTTTATTTACTATGAACTAATTCATCATGGTAATGAAAAAAGTCTATGCTCCTAGTTCATTAATATTATGATGATTTTTTTTCAGTGTAATATGTTTTATATCATTGAAAAGGTAATTTTATGTAGTTTTTTCGTCCTTAGACCATTTTTCTGTATCTCTTGGCGAAATTACCCCCCCCCCCTTTCCCCTTTTTTTTAAGGTTGCGGGCCACCAATCGGTTGGGACTTTTTATGACATCATCTGGGGACCATCCCCAACTATAATCCAGAAAAATTTCCGTTTCTCACTTTTCCGAATCTATAATAGGTAAAGATTCTACCATTAAATTCGCTAAGAAAAAAATTGTAGTCTGGCTGGTCTAGCGGTTAGTGCGCGCACCTTCGGTGCACAGGGTCATGAGTTCGAATCACACCGTGTTCCATGGTGTTTTTCGAACTCACGAGCTTGTGACGGACTATGATCTCACTCAGATGTTAAACGAGTACCCATTTATGGGGATAAATAACACTGCTGAGCGTGATGCTGATCTCATTACCTCAACAAAAAGCAGATAAGATCTTGGAAATAGGATGTCACTAACACATCCTGCGGCCTTAATCCAATGTTGGATTGTCGCGCCTGTTATTTTATCTGGGGACCATCCCCAACTATAATCCAGAAAAATTTCCGAAGTAGGATTTTTGCCGTTCGATGGCCTTATTTTGGCCGAATTTTCTTAGACTAGCTAGTAGCTGGAGTCAGTACATGCTCGGATAATATCTTAAGAAAACGTTGCATAAGTCTTGTGAACAAGTTTGTTTGCAAGTGGGTACATTGTATACTTTGTTTTTGTAATTTTTCCAGTTGGTTTATGTTAAATTTCTTTTTTGGGTTCTATCAGACTTTTTTTCGTTTAGAAGTACTATAGTATCTTGTCTGTTAGAGCTTATGCTAGTTCAGCTATTTTCTTTTCATCGTACAGGACAGGTCGTTGCCAAGTTGCCAGGACACTTCAGAAGCTCGTTCTCGTTGCATGTTTGCGTGTCTACATACGGGATGAGGACGACTTTCCTTCAGGATAATGAGCCAGTCACTCACCCATGTCATTACAGCACAGCTAAAGAGATGCCAAACATATTAGCGGGGATATTCTGACAAGAGATGAAACACAATCCATTCACTACAACACTGTTGCAAGTTGCAGATATTCGCAAAAAAAAACACAAGTGTAACGAGAAAGAATTGCAAAGATGCTAGGGGTTAATTAGTGGACAAATAAAATGCTTTACCTGTTGTTTGTTGTGAGACTCTTTGGGAAAATTATAAAGGATTACCATTTCATTTATAGTTTTCCCAAAGGGGTATAAATTCCTATGGGGATCTTTCGTGGATATGTAGTATGTATAAACAAAATCGAACTTCAGGTGCCGTTAACACATTCATGGCTTGACCCCCGTTTTTTCCACATTACCACTTCGTCTGACATCCAAAATCCGATACATTTATGAGTCACAACTGATTTACTTTTTCGCTTTCAATAAACTTCACATCGCGACTTTTATAAATTCTCCGAATCTTTGGATCATAAAGACGATATGATATGCCTTTGATTCTAAGAAATAGCAAACCAGGCCAACTAACAATTCGCATGCTTTTAAAGGAGCACGTCACCTTGTAGCAATCATTTAGTAACACAAAATCAGTTTAACTTTAACGTGTGACATCGCTTAGAGAAGTACACTAGACCCCGGTTATAGTCAACCGTAAGTGGGCAAGCAAAATCGATGAGTATAACCGGGTTTGCTTTTATCCGGGGCCCCGGTTATAATCAAAAAATATGTTTATACGTGGGGTCCCTTTTATAAACAAAAATGTTGCCTACACCCGACCAGACGTACAGCATTTTGCTGTACAGTACAGCATTTTGGCCTGCCGAACAGCATTCAGAAGCGTACAGCAAAATGTACAGCATTCTCAATTTCACACAATGGTTTACTTCATGAAAAATCCAACGAGCTTCTACTTCGGATTAATTTTCACCACATAAGATCAGAGCTCACATCACATTCTGTAAGGCAATGAGCGACAGGCGACAGTTACTTTAATTATTTAATTAGTCCAACGATCATTTCTTTCTTCTTCTTCTTCTTTATGGCACGATAGCCCGACGTCGGGCGTTGGCCGCCTGGATTGAAAACCTCCAATTGTCGCGGTCACGCGACCTTGTCCTCCAGTTCCGAAAGCCTAGCATCTGGTGGCCGTCCTCACATACAGAATGCTCCCATCGGGCTCTCGGTCGTCCACACAATCTGGCTCCGTCCACTCGTTGCGCGTTCATCACCTTTTTGGGCATGCGATCGTCGTTCATCCTTTGTGCATGTCCCGCCCATTGCAACCGCTGCAATTTCACTATCTTCGACACCTGTAGCTCATCATACAGCTGATACAACTCAAGGTTGTACCGGATGCGCCATTCACCTCGTTCACGAACGGCCCCGAAGATTCTTCGGAGAACCTTTCGCTCGAATGTGTCCAACAGGTGTTCAGAGTTTTGGGTTAGGGTCCATGCCTCGCAGCCATAGCATAGCACAGGTCGGATGATGGTTTTACACGTGGAGCTTCGTGGTCCTGTGCACCAGCTTAGAATTCATAATTTGGAGGACCGCAAAGTAACACTTATTAGCTAGTTGTATCCGCCGCCTTATCTCATCTGTTTCGTTGGCGTCCTTTGACAAATTGCAACCCAGGTAAGTGAAGTTGTCGACATATTCTATATTCTATATATATGTATTAGCCCTGTTAGAAATAACGAAGCTAGAATAAAATGATGTAAGAAAGAAATGATGGTCAGAGTATGCGCCAATTTTTTAAAGAATCGTACAAGCATCTCACCTTGGCAGAAGTTGGAGAAAATTGAGATGGAAAACTTTTTTGTTTTTTGGTCAATTCACAAAAATTTTACTTTGAAGTTCTGTTAAAACCAAACCTTTTATTGGATTTTAGTGCACTTAGTTTCATTTTTAGGTAAATTGTTGGCTGTGATAATCATCTTATTTTGTTATTTCAGCTAGTCTGGATTCGGAGATACTGAAGTTTTAGTCGTACAAGAAAATTATTTTTTCAAAAATCTTCAAATGCCTGTGGCAGCTAAAGGGTTTAGCTAAGGGGTATGTTCAGTACAACTTTTTTACTGGAAATCACATGAGGAATTACAATCCGGTGTGTTTATGCGGCAGTTTCCGGACACCCTGTATGTAGAATGTTTTTGGGTGAAATCGCAAAAATTAAACTTTGAAGCTCTGTAAAACCCATACCTCTTATCCTATTTTAATGTGGTTAGTTTTATAATCATTCTGTTTTACTAGCTTGTCTAGCTTTTGAGATATTGAGCTTTAAATCGTGGCAGAAAATGATTTTTTCAAAGGCAGCTTTGCTGGAAATTAATCGAGGAATCATAATCCGGTGCGTTTATGCGGCAGTTTCCGGACACCCTGTATACATGTATTTCGGAAGCTATCCTTCCTCAGTATGTAAGATACTAACAACAATGGCAAACCTAACCTGCTTATAACTAACTTAAATTCCTATTCACTTTTTAGGCCAGGTAAACGAGAATCGCAAACTTGTGCTTTTAAGAGCGGTTTTATGATTCTAGTTTCCCCTACCTGTTACGATATCCTGCGGCGATTTTTATTAGTTTAGATGGGCAATTTCCTTGATCCGTGTTACGAAGTTTATTAGCGTCCTCGCGCATTATTTCCAGGCTCTCCCACTCGTCCAAGGTGTAGGTTTTCGGGATGCTTCGTATAACCTCCAAGCTGCTGATGTTAACGGCATGGTCCTCCTCCACTATGTGCGCAGTGACTGATGATCGAATGATTCTACTTGGATGACGTCTGGCATTTTCGGCTTCTCGGATGTGCTCGTTGATTCTGGTCGTCACTAATCGCTTTGTCTGCCCTATGTAGCATTTTTGGCAATCCTCGCAATTGATCCTGTATACCGCTTTTTTCCTCGATTTGCAGATGGTCCTTGGGGCTGCCTAGTACCGACCGAAGTGATGCACTACTACTTGATCCTACAACCTGGAAATTGAAAGAAGCCAAGAAACGTTTAATTTTTAAGAACATGCCCGAATTGGGGATACTGACTCGCTTTGGGGGCTCCTCAGTGGCCTACGTGAACAATGTCGTGTATGTGTTTCTGTTCAACCGCATGATCTTCCGACTAATCACTCGCTCGATGTCAGTCGCATTATACCCGTTCTTTATCGCGGTGTCTATTATAATTGTAGTACATCATAAGCTAGGATCTAAGATATTGCATGTAAGACAACACTTGTACCACATATCCTGATAAGATACTTTGAATATATGGAAATGAGATAATAAAGGACGCTTCGACGAGTACGGACGCGTTTTATTTCTTCTTTAAGTTATTCCCCCTTAGCCAAGCCCTACAATTTATTATGAACTGGCGTTTTTGGTAAACCCCGCGTTTGATAAGGGGTAAGTGACCAGTCGGTGGACCATGTTGTTATATGCCGCCATTTTTTGGGAGTGTATGGTTTGATGTAGCTGGCATTGTTCGCTGGGTAACAGTTGGCTTTCGATAACTCTCAAATTCTAGTGCGCCATTGTCGTGCTCTGTGGCCGTGATCGTTCGGTCGCCACTCTGTGAAATAGACACTCATAGAGAAACGAGTTTCCAAACTCGGCACGACTCGTCGCAAGTTTATTATTCAGAAGAAGGTGATAAGAAATATTCTTATCGTAGAATAATAAAACTAACAATGCGACTAGGAAGTGGTATGGCTGACAACCGTATCACACTCCGAATTCAGTTGTCTTTGTAACGTTGATGACTACACATGGTAGTCATCAACGCACCATGCTCCACTAGGAGTTACGGTAATCGAGAGAGAGATTGTTATTGAGAATCATCAAGTCCAAGAATGGCATTGCTCCATCTTTTTCCATCTCAGTAGTGGATGTAATTCTTGGGTGAATCCCGTTAATACTAGAGAGGACTTGGTCAATTTGATCCCTTTTAACTATGGCGATCCCTTTTAACATCTCCGTAAGCAGCGGTGAGAGTGGGTTTCCCATTGTTTCCCAGATGTAGTCTTGTAGTAAGCACCCCGGAATGTGAAGTAATTCTCATTCATACATAGCCGCGCTAGCATTGTATAAATTTTGACTTTCTTCCTCCATTCCGAGTCGCTACGAAACCTGTTCAGCCATCCCTCGAGTTGGTAGTTGGATTGGTTAATCGGCGTGTTTGGGAATAATGCCTTTACATCAAAAGAAACCATGAACTCATCCCCTTGAGTGCGGTCCACTGTTTGCAGCCTGGCAATGAGTTCCTTGGAGTTTTTCACTGCATATTTACTGTGAGTGTAGAATTTAATTCAAAAATTTTTGTAGCGATATGATATTGTTTTATTTCGCCAGCTATTTTATAATATGGCTCTATGGCCGAGCTGCACTTCGCTCAAAATTTGTTTTTGAACGTTATCTAGAATTAATAGATACATATTTTGTTTACATTAGTTTTAAGATAAGAGCTTTTAGTATCGTGACTTACTCTAATTAATTATACACGGGTAAATTATGTGATTTTGGTCTCTCGTGGTATTGTCCGTCTTGATCCCTCGCTGGTTCGATTCGAAAAGACCGAAGATCTGTCGTGTGTCATATTCGTAAGTCGAGTTTAAAGTGCTCACCACTGTTATGTATGACGGCGCTATTATCTACACCGCGGCCCGTGATGAACCCTCATCACTTCCTACATCGACCTCCAGCTGAGCCAGCATCACGGCTGGTCGCAGATATATTCCATGTCGCGTCTGCACCGTAGCTGCTCTCACTAATCCGTCCTTCGAGTAGGTAACGTTCACCACTCTTCCCTTTGGGAAACTTCTCGTTTTCTCATTTTCATCGATAATTATAACAATGTCTCCGACCCGCAATTGGCTGCTGGTTTCAAACCACTTCGCGCGACGAATGAGTGTTGGTCTATAGCATAATATCCATTTGTGGTAGAAACGTTGAAGAGCTTGTTGCGATTGCCTCCATTGTAGCCTTGGTACTTTGACGTCTTCAGGTGGGACACCAAGAGTTTTTGTCGGATTCTTGTAGGCAAGTAAGGCGTGATTCGGTGTAATCGCCTCCTGTTCGGGGTGTTCCAATGGCACGTAACTCAGTGGTCGTGAGTTTATTAAAGACTCAACCTCGATTAAGACACTTTGAAGTACTTCAGGAGTGGGCTTACGCAATGGGTCGATAATCACTCGTATCGCTGACTTGACTGATCGGATAAGTCGCTCCCATGCTCCACCCATGTGTGGGGACAGCGGCGTGTTAAAGTGCCACTTTAAATTTGCGGAAGTAGTAGCCTCCTCTACTTTGTCGAAATTAACCTCCTAGTAGTCTGGCTGGTCCAGCGGTTAGTGCGCGCACAGGGTCATGAGTTCGAATCTCACCGTGGATCATGGTGTTTTTCGAACTCACGAGCTTGTGACGGACTATGATCTCACTCAGATGTTACCCATTTATGGGGATAACTAACACTGCTGAGCGTGATGCTGATCTCATTACCTCAACAAAAAGCAGATAAGATCTTGGAAATGGGATGTCACTAACACATCCTGCGGCCTTAGTCCAATGTTGGATTGTCGCGCCTGTTATTTACTTTAGGCCTCCTTCAGCACTTTCTCTGCTCCAATTAGATTGGTGCCTCTGTCGCTATAGCACTCTAAAGGTTGACCTCTTCTAGCAACAAAGTTGCAAAATGCCAGTAGGAAACTGTCTGTTGAAATGTCCTTCACCATTTCTAGGTGAATGGCCCTGACGGTGAGGCACGTGAATAAAACTACCCAACGTTTTCAGGCTTTCGATGAACGGTGACGGCTAGTGGTCCAAATAAATCTATGCCGGTATGTGAGAATGGAGCAGTGTCAATGGCGAGTCGTTCGTTCGGTAACGGTGACATCTCTGGTGGTGCTGCTTGTGCCAATCGAATTTTGCACATTCGGCATTCTCGGCGGACTTGATTTACTAAGATCCGTAAGCGCGGAATATGGAATCGTTTCCGTAGCTCGTTGACAACGGTCTCAGAAAACTGATGTGCACAATCTTCGTGCATTTTACTTACGATAAGTCTCGTTATATAGTGAGATTTTGGAAGAATGATAGGGTAATCATTATCTATACGCCCTTTTAGTCGAATGATATTATTTTCATCCAAAGTAGGCGATAATTTATACAGTGCATGTTTTGGGATCCTCTCACCCCTTTTTTAACAGCGCAACATCTGCAGAATATATTTTCTGCGCTTCTCGAAACAAAAGGTTTTCCGCTTCACGAAGCTCGGTGGATGTCAAAACACCCGTATTTTTGGTCGCTGATCGTTTAATACAATTTATAAATCGTATGACATAGGCTGAGGCTCGAAATAGTTTATTCCATTTACTAAATCTCGAGAAATCTATGATATGTTGGGCCTCATTATGTAAAGCGATATATTGGAATGTGGAGTCTCCATATTCAAACTTATTAACTTCATCTTCACCTTTGTCTGTTTGCTGCGGCCAGAATCTTTCGTCCAGGCTAAGAAATTCAGGACCTTTGAACCAGCGACTGTTTGCATCAAAGTTCAAAACATCTCGCCACTTCGTTGGTATGTCGGCAACATTTTCAGCTGAAGGCACCCATCTCCAATGCTCGATATTCGTTATCTCGCGAATCTCGCCCGCTCGATTGGCTACCCATATAGGCAGCTTCTTATTGGATCGAAGCCAGGATAGTACGATGGTCGAGTCGCTCCAAAAATAGCTATGGTGAATAGGTATGTCGACGGCCTCAACCGTTTTCTTGAGCAGATGGGAACCAATTGTAGCAGCTTGCAGTTCCAGTCGTGGAATTGGAGTGTACTTTAGTGGAGCAGCTTTTACTTTCGCGGTAACTAATGATGTTTGAACTGCGGTGGCTGTCACGATTCGCAAATAAATCGCAGCAGCGTACCTTGCCTCACCGGCATCAGCGAATGTGTGAATACTTATTACGGTCGATTCGGTCCAAGCGTCCGTGATATATCGTCGCGGAATTTTGAGTGACTCGATTGACTTGAACTGATTGAGCCACGCCATCCATTGTTTACTTAGTTCGTCAGGTATGGGATCATCCCAATCCAGTTTTAGCCTCCACGACTCCCGCTGAATGAGCTTCAGCCCAGCGATGGCGAACGCTATCAGTCCCAACGGATCGTAAATACACATAAGCATTACGAGGATATCCCGTTTCGTGGGCCTGCGCTTACCGGTCAGAACATCGCGATTCGCTTTGTTGAAGCGCAACAAGAAAGTTATGCAGTCGTCGTGCACAGACCAGAAAATACCAAGTACCTTTTCCATAACATGGTTTTCGTTGAAGCTGTACACTGCGCCTTCTGCTTTGTCGAGTTCCTTTTTTAGCTTTGGCGAGTTCGTTTTAAAATTTCGAATCTCGAATCCACCTTCCGAGTGAATGAACTGCATTTGTTTGGCCAGTTGTACTAACTCGTCTTCCGAATCGCGGCCATCCAGCACGTTGTCCACGTAAGTATTTTTGATGATGCTTTTGACTGTTTCGGGGTACTGCGAGCTGTGTTTAGAGGCGTTAAGACGCATTACATATTGCGCTTGATAAGGAGAGCATGTCGCTCCAAATGTCATGCCAGTCATCACGAAAACGTCAGGCTCCTTGGATTGTTGACAATCGCGCCACAAAATTCGCTGAACCATTTGGTCTCTCTCCGCAACGTGAACCATATGGAACATCTCCCGGATGTCCCCGGCTAAGGCATACTTTGGTATTCGAAATCTCATCAATATTTCGATCAACGGGCTCACAAGATCACGACCTCTCAACAGCATTGTGTTAAGTGAGATTCCATCGACTTTCGCAGCAGCATCGAATACGAGGCGAATTTTTCCAGGCTTGTTTGGATTTTCAACGATGAATACTGGCAGGTACCATGCGTTCGAATAAGAAGTCTGCAGTTCGGATGGTGATAGCTTTCGAAGAAAACCTTTTTCGATGTAATGTTTCATCTGTTTTGCGAATGCTTCGAGCAGCAATGGTTTTGACGTCAGCTTTCGTTCCAAAAAAAATTGGGCGCTTATACGCCATGGAATATGAATCCGGCAATTCAAATGAATCATATTTCCATAACAGACTAACTTCAAAGTGTTTACCTTTTTGTGTGGTACAGTCCTTCATAATTTTATCAGCGCGTTTTTCGCCATCGTTTAGGTCGTAGTCCTTGTTGTCGCAGATGCCGATGGAGTCCAGAGCATGAAACTGCTCTACTATCTCGGATAAACGATTGTCGGTACAGTCGCAGAGGTGAGTGTTGACACGATGTTCGGTTGATGGTGCTGATGAAGATTTGAATCCGCATAAATCCCATCCGAGCCGTGTTTTCGTGGCGACGGGTTGATGAATGCCACCCTCCTTCACATTGATGGGAACGCATAGGTGCCAATTATCAAGGCCTATTAATAGAGTCGGTCGAGCGTCATAATAGGATTCCAATGGAACGTCACGAAGATACTCGTATTTCTCATGAAGAGCGTCGCGATTAATTGTTTGTATGGGGAGATCCAATTGGGATATGGTTTGGACAGTGATATCACGAAAAACGGTTTGCTCTCCAAGAGCACAAATTTTATGTTTGCCCGTCCGCGAATCATCTTCAGTATGACATTGACCGTCCGTCCAACGTATACACAATTGTCGTTTCGTGCCTTTAAATCTTAGCAGATCCGCAATTTCCTTCTCAATGAGTGTTATTGAGGAACCGTCGTCAATGAGCGCAAACGTATCGACTCTTACACGGTCATTTCGCAGCGTTATCGGCACGATTCGAAAAAGTATGTCACTGCGGTTGCGCTGAATTGCAACCACTGTTGTGGACTGGGATTCTTTGTTCGCGTTTACTGCCTCGTCAACTTTGTGCAAGAGTTTGTGGTGGAGCCGTTTGCACTCGTTGATACCGCTTTCTTTGGCCTTCTGACACCTTGGCGATTTATGGTGTCGCAAACACATTCGACACAACTTTAATTGATTCACCGCACTCCAACGCTCGTTTACACTCATTTTTGCAAATTTTTTGCATTCAGTCGCACTTGAACACGATTCTAAACAAATCTGACATTTTTCGAAGTTGTTATGCGGGGCACTTTCGGTCAGAGCCGATTCGCCACTTTGAGAAGCGTGAACATTAACTCTCGTGCTGTCATTTGATTTCGTTGTGGACGGAATGCGTGTCATTACGTTGCAAGCGCCTTGTGCTATGGTGTTGAGCCAATTACTGAACCGTTTAAGTTTTGGATCACTTGTGGGCTGCAAATCGAATATACCCCAGTCAAGCCGTATTTGCGCGGGCAGCCTTTCCACAAGTTCTTGTACGAGCTTTGCGTCACAATGACATGCTTGCAGGTTTGCTGAATCGATAGCGGCAACTAAATTTCGCACTTGCACAGCATAAAACACTAAAGACTCAAACTTGTCCGCCTTTGGAGCGGGTGACCTTTTGAGGGCATTGATTTGGGATTGAATGATTAGTGCCGGCCGGCCATAAAGCATCTTCATGGTTTCGATGATAGATGAAACGTTTGATGGATGAGTCAAAAGACTTTCCACCATTTTTCGGGCGTCGCCTTTCAATGCCTTTTGCAGACGACATAAATGTTCGACGTCCGAATATTGACAGGCACTGGTGGAGTACTCGTATGCTGCTATAAATGTCGGCCATTGTTCTGGTGATCCGAAAAATTGTGGCAACTCTTTTGATATGGTTTGTCGAGCGAGAAAATGTTGAATCTGATTTTCCGGGCTTAAAAAATTCTGCTGAGCGGGTTTCGCGGCATGTTGAGTTGTAATGGCTTCAATTGACAACTTTAGTTCGTCCATTTTTTGCTGAAGATCGTCTATACGTATCTGTCGTTGCTGCTCCGAGTTCGCCTTGTGATGGTCCGCACTGTCTGCTTTGTCGCCCCGTTGTATGTATATTCGGTTGAGCAATACATTCGGTGCAAAACCAATCTTTTTCGACTATGGACTTGTCCACGCGGGCACAACTAAAGTGCAGCCATTTTCCGCAACCGTCACACGCCACCATCTCGATTGTGTCTTTGTTGGAACACATCGTACAATTTGACTGCTCCTCGTCCAAGATGTCTGACATGTTTGATGCTTCGGCATTGGGGTTTTCGGTTGCCATTTTGTTGCTTTCCAAAGCGTTGTACGTGAGATCATGAAAATTGCTATGCAAATTTCTAAATTTTGAGACTGTAGAATTTGATTCAAACATTTTTGTAGCGATATGAAATTGTTTTATTTCGCCAGCTATTTTATAATATGGCTCTATGGCCGAGCTGCACTTCGCTCAAAATTTGTTTTTGAACGTTATCTAGAATTAATAGATACATATTTTTTTTACATTAGTTTTAAAGAGCTTCTAGTATCGTGACTTACTCTAATTAATTATACACGGGTAAATTATGTGATTTTGATCTCTCGTGGTATTGTCCGTCTTGATCCCTCGCTGGTTCGATTCGAAAAGACCGAAGATCTGTCGTGTGTCATATTCGTAAGTCGAGTTTAAAGTGCTCACCACTGTTATGTATGACGGCGCTATTATCTACAGTGAGTATTTCCCAGTAAGGCAAACTCCTCGACAAGCCACTTTGCGATGTTATAGGTTGGTGAGTTCCTTCCTTGTGGATCTTTGGTTGCCATCTGATTCGGGGCAGAGAGGGGTTTGGCATGCGCAGTCGAGTCATCCCATCGAACACAGCACTAGCTTCTTTTAAGGCGCTCTCAACTCTTGCTATTGAGCGAGGTAGCGGCTTAATCCTTGATTTGAAGAAGTCGCCGTTTGACAGTTTCGACTCGACCGCACTGTCATAATCCTTCTGGCCTGACATTTTTCTTAGCAGAACGAGTTTTAGGATCCTATGACCCTACAGATTATAATTGGTAGAATAGGGGTGTTTGGTTTTCTCATCAGTCGAAATCGTGTTTTTTTTTTGGAGAAAGGAAAATTTTAAAGATTTTCGAATGCTCCATCATCATTCGTTATTGCTTTTACAGGAGAGCACTCCATTATCTTTCCACGCCTAAATCGGTTTTTCCAATTAACTTTCCAGACAGAATTGTGTCGAAGTGCTCCGTATCATATTTTCCAGCAGCGCTTCTAGACCCCCTCCTTTTAGGGACAGGCAATGTTAAAATGAAAATGAAGCGGAATGGGACATCCTGTTTGTAATAATGAACTAAATAGTGTGGTATCCAGGCGATAAACCTAGTACATGAGATTTCAAAATGTGGTGGAAAAAAAATTGTTTGAGAGATATTAATATTATAAACCCGTTGAGCGGTATTACTAGAAATGATATTGCTATTTTTAGCATAGTTCCACATTTATGAATTAAATTTTGAGATTGAAAGTTTTTAATTTTTGGTCGCAAAAGTTGCATTTTTCTTGTTCTTTATGTATTTTGCGATGCTAAAGCCGAATCCGTAGCTTCCCACCAAAAAAATCATTTTGTAACAAGGTCAAAATCGCAAAAACGCAAAAAAAAAATACTGTCAATTGTAGCGATACCGCTTAACGCATTTTAAAGATTAATATCGCGTTAGAGCCGCAATCGTGTTTTCTCTAACATGTTAATGGACAGGTTTTCGGAGAAATGTACAGTTTCGAAGTTATAATCCAAAAAACGGGCTTTTTTTGCGGTTTTGGCCATGTTCCGCAACGAAATTTTGGGGAAGCTCCAGATTCAAGCTCAGCACTCCAAAAAACATAAGAAACAAAAAAAATTTCTCCACCATACTTTGCAATCTATGAAATCACCTAGTGACTACACTAAAATAAAATACATCAGGGTGTCCCGCAACTCTTGGTACATACGATAATGGGTAATAGTACAGCTCATTTGGGTACAATTAATGTTCTACATGACCCCTCTATCTTTAACCGTTATAAAGTTATAGCATTTTTTGTTAATGGTGTCAGAAACCTAGACCTGCAGAGCAAAATCACTATTTGCCACACTCCCAAATATTTGATCCGAGATTTGACTTTACTTTCTGAAACTCCACAAAATTCTACATAAAATAACTGTTTTGCCAATTAAATAATTTAAAACCCTACCCAGATACAACCATTCAAACTTTTAAGAAATTCAAAAATTGATTTTTCATTGAAAATTTAAATTGTAAAATCGTAACGGTACTTTCAACTGACAAATGTGCAAAGTTGATAAAAGTTGCCTCATAATAGGTGTGTTTTTTTGGTTATCCCGTGCAGGTTTGGGTAACGAAACTTCATATAAAAAAAATGACAGGTGCGTCAGCTGTCATTTTTTTTATATGGAGTTTCGTTACCCAAACCTGCACGGGATAACCAAAAAAACACACCTAATGTTAGCTTTCGAACGGCATATAAAAATTAGGGTCCTAGGCTTTGAAAAATTGCATATCTTACGTGTTAAAGAGAAAAAAACGTTGTTCCAAGAGAAAACCAAAGTAAATTTTTATTAAGTAAACAAGATTTTTTTTAGTAAAAAACGAAAAAAATACGATACCGAGGTTAATTTCGGGCGCGGCCGAAATTTCGATACCCTTCACTCTTCTCGGGCTAATATTTTTTTTCCGGTGTACTTATGACTCATGTTTAATCCCCCCATTCTTTCTCTTTCGCTTTCTCATAGTTTCGTTACCTCGATAAAACATATTTGCGTGAGGTTTGGTTAGAATAACTGCACAAACGAAAAAAAACTTTTTTTGGTGGAGGGGGATGGCCCCATAATACGAATATATGTATTTGTTTTTGCAATGTGTCTTTATAGAAAGTACAAAAATATGTAAAAACAAATATATTCGTACTATAGGCGCATCCCCCCTCCCACAAAAAAAAAAGTTTTTTTTTCGTTTGTGCAGTTATTCTAACCAAACCTCACGCAAATATGTTTTATCGAGGTAACGAAAACGGTGAAAACGGAAGTGAAAGAATGGGGCGGATTAAACATAAGTCATAAGTACACCGGAAAAAAAATATTAGCCCGAGAAGAGTGAAGGGTATCAAAATTTCGGCCGCGCCCGAAATTAACGTCGGTGTCGTGTTTTTTTTTCATTTTTTACTAAAAAAAAATCTTGTTTACTAAATAAAACTCGATAAAAATTGTGGAAATGTTTACTTTGGTTTTCTCTTGGAACCACGTTTTTTTCTCTTTAACACGTAAGATGTGCAATTTTTCAAATCCTAAGACCCTAATTTTTATATGTCGTTCGAAAGCTAACACTATGAGGCAACTTTTGTCAACTTTGCACATTTGTCAGTGCAAAGTACCGTTACGATTTTACAATTTGAATTTTCAATGAAAAATCAATTTTCGAATTTCTTAAAAGTTTGAATGGTTGTATCTGGGTAGGGTTTCAAATTATTTAATTGGCAAAACAGTTATTTTATGTAGAATTTTGTGGAGTTTTAGAAAGTAAAGTCAAACCTCGGATGAAATATTCGGGAGTGTGGCAAATAGTGATTTTGCTCGGCAAGTCGAGGTTTCTAACACTATTAACAAAAAATGCTATAACTTTATAACGGTTAAAGATAGAGGGGTCATGTACAACATTAATTGTACCCAAATGAGCTGTACTATTACCCATTATCGTATGTACCAAGAGTCGTGGGACACCCTGTATAAATAAATGAAAGCATCCCAGAAGGCTTTCTAAAGCGTTGTTTTCCCTACTGGCTACAGTGCGACGAAACTTTTACACCAACTAGGCGATTTTATTTGGCTCTGAATAGTTGACCTTGAACTTTATGGGCAAAAAACCGACGCTGTTCTTATCAGTTAGCGCAGAAAAGTATAAAAATCAATACGAATATCATAACCTCAAAAAACAAAAACACATTAGTTGTTTGGGGCTATTATTGATTCGGGACTGAGCTTTGAAGAGCATCTGAAGTATGTATGCGAAAAAGCAGCGGTCAGGACCGTGGCTTTGGCAAGAATTGTGCCTAATATAGACATTCCAGGATCATGCAGAAGACTGTTGTTGGCTATATCCATCCTATCCTACTGTAGGTTTTATCGGTTTCAGCTATTTCCCCAGCTTCTTCTGCGTATTACCAGAAATTTGGCAGTTTACCTTAGGTGCGAATTGACAGTGTTCTCTGCAGACCGCACTACTTCGCACGAGCTGCTTATGTGGTCGCTGTAATAATTCCAACATGAATTCTGGCTGAGGAGAGAATAGACTGGGTTCGTTGTAACGAAACGCCGATGTATTTTGAAATTCAGGAAATCAGGAGCCAGTGACAACTGGGATGGGATGGGACCGATAGATGGACACACCTCAGCCGTGAATTTGTTTCTTTATAGCGAGGAAGATAGAGGGAGTCTTCTTACTGCATGCTGCGTATAGCACAGACCGCTAGAAACTTACGTTTCCTCCTTCGTCACCTTATACACTCTACAGGAGCGCCTTTTTGAGTATTGCTTCACAGAGCCAGTTCCTGCGCTGATTAACCATCAGACTTGCTTGTACGCTTCTTGTGCGGCTATATGGAATGCTGTAAGCAGGTAATTTAAGCAGTTCACATAAAGCCACTGATGGAGTCGGTATGGCTTTCTGTGAACTGCATAAATTGCCCTGCCTACGGCATTCCATAGTTGTCTTCTGCTTCTTGCTGGATGCAGCAAAAGAGTCCCTAGAATATAGGGGTTTACGTGATACTCATTTTTCTAACTGAAGGTATCTCTAAATCTGGGATTTAATAAACTACTATTTATTGCCTGCGGGCAAAATACGTCTTGGAAATTGCTCCTGGACTGTCTGCGTCTGCCAGATGCTGCTATCCTGAGATATAAAATGGGTTTCCTCTGCTGGCCCTGGCCGATGGTATAATCCTTGTATATTAGGTATAAGGTGCTAGAGCTAGAGTGACATTGCCGCACAAGACAACTACATTCAGACAAGAAAACTATTTCATGTTCCTTGAGGCGGCACTTCTCACCCATCTCGTTGCATTAATTGAAAAGAATGATTAATCCTAATATGTTGATATGGAATCTGCTTTTGATTTCGTGTGCGGACGAGCCTTATTGCAATGCTATTCACGCCTTTTAAAATTTTTTCACCAAAAATTGGTCTGAAGTCTATTAATTTTCCGCTATTCTTCACCTTGAAAATAACTTCCTACTGTACTCTATCATCACCATAATAAATAAATTAGGAACAAGACGCCAATTTAATTAAGTGCCTACTTTGAAAATTTGAAATCAATTATAACAATATTCACCGATCAAGGAGTGTTCTTCGTTGAATTTCCACAAAATGGCAAGGTTCCATCCTACTCCCCCAAAAACTTGATATCGAATTCAAGAAATCATTATCTCTATTGCTGCTGCGGACCGTGGCATTCACGGTTGACTTATGACCACGAGGTCACTTGATGTAAAATGCGTAACAATCGCGTCCAATTAATTAATTCATCATTTGAAAATAGGTTGATTTCACAAAGAACAGCTAGCACAGCGCAACTAATCCCTAATTCCAGCTAATCTCCTTCGTCGACCATAGCAGGAGTTCGTTTCCTTATTTTCTCGGAAATCCGAAAAGGATATCGTCAAAACGCTTTAACTGTCTGTCATGTTTGTGTCTATACGTATATCGATTCATCTGTCCTGGTCCTTCTCTTGCTGGCTGCCGCAAAAGCAAGTATTAGAGAATAATTCCAGAGATTTACATGCTAATTCAAATTTATCATTCGGATCAGTTGGTTTCTGGTACTAGTATAGTACTGGATTTCTCGGTCCATGATATTTCTCCTCGCTGTCGTTTGTCGTCCTCGTCGTTGTCCTCATCACACTGCATGACTTCTTCGAATGTCTTCAGTCCTTCTGTCTTATTACGCGGCTATAATAGGCGTGAGTCGTTCGGCAACTGTTCTGTTGGTCGACGATTCTCATTAAAAAGTTAAAAACTTGTTCGCCGGTTTCCTAAAAAGGACAATGTTAGGTCATGGCATACTTTTCATTTTGTCTGTGCGTCCTTCATCATCTGATGACGATTCATTTTCATTTTTCCCACTACCGCCTACCAAACTCAAATTTTCTATATTATTTCTCTATAGTCTTGCTACGGCTATGTAGTCAGTGTTCAATTCAGCTGCCGACAACGACAGGATTCGACATCCTGCGTTCCGGCCCAAACTAAATGTACGAATGGATAAATGTAGCAAGCCAGGCCAAACGAGTCCTACCATACTTTCCTTTTTCTTTCGTGCGGTTTGGGTGTGGGAGGGTGATCCCTTTTGGCAGTAATTTAGAGCCGTAATCGACCGAAAGAATCAAATAACAATAATCTGCGGACTGAAAAGACGAAAAGTGCTGGTTGGCATAATTATAACGAGCCACGCGGCATACTTATAGTACTTGTTGGAAAAAGGATTCGCCAGGACTGTGAGCGGAAGCAAATGGTTTTTCTGGGATATTCGTACGTAGTTATTGTATGATGATGGTATGGCGAAAAAACTCGCAGGCCAATGAGGTGAAGAGCCGCGCCGTGCCGACACAAGGCTAGATGAAACAGTACGAAGGACGAAAGTTTTGCTGACATCATAATTTCACTGATTATCATGAATACATTTTAAATTGCAGTTGAAAGCAATGGGGCAAGGCACAAGCGCGTATAGCAGCTGAAAGGGTTGACGCGGTAATATAGTAGGAGTTAACGTCTCGTGGAATAAATTAAGAGATTGTTCTGGTTCTTCTGGATGTGATGCAGAAGCAACGTTTGAATTTTTGTTCCTTTTCTCGGTTTTGCTAGCGTCACTAAAAGTAGAATTACAAGGCCATATGTTTTCTAACCCAATTCTGTATTAAGTTCTATTAATTAGAATGCCAGTACTTTGACAATTAAAAAGAAAATTGATAAAACTGAAAAACACAGTCGTTGTCTAATTAAAGAGAATGAATATTTGAGCACGAAGCGAAGCAATTTCTGTGTCCCTAGATGCTAATTTCTTTCGGATTTAGGATTTCAAGCAACCGTTCGGTGGGCTAGGGCCATTAGAGTATTTCGTTTTTGGAAGTGATCTTTGTTTCAGTCACCATACGATCTGCGGACGTCCTTCCAGAATAGGGTATAGCTGGTTGTTGGCGCCTATGCCGGGTGTTCCATTCATGATGGATGATATTTTAATGATAGTGTAGTGTGCTCATTTGGGGAAAATTAATGTACAATGACCCCTCTATTTTTAACCGTTACAATGTAATAGCATTTTTTGTAAACTGTGTCAAAATGCCCAACTTGCCGAAATAAATCAAATTTTGCCACACCACCAGACATTTCATTCGAAATATGACTTCACTTCCTGAAACTACATAAAATTTCCTTCTTCTGCAATGCGATCTCATAAGGAGAACTTTTGTGTTTCCGCTATTCTCCGTTATATGGTGGATTGGAGGATAACCCAAGTAACAATTTCATCCCTATAATTCTTCGTAGAATATTTTCTTCAAACGATAATAGGGGCACTTTACAGGGTATAAACACTGAATAATAGTCCAATAATGGCATTTGGCGCCGTTTTTTGATCCAATTGAACCTTATCCTTCAAGCGGGCGCGCATCATTTTGTAACATAACCGGGCGCGCGGCGGTAATTTATTTTCCCCTCCATTTGCGCTCAACCGTACAACATCCATTCTCATAATTATGGTAAATTAAAAGAAGATCATGTCCCAAATAAGTAATCATCATAAAAACTACTATTTCTTGAGCAATAAAACAAGTTCTGCAGTTTTAGCAAAGCACGTCACTTCATATATTACACAGAGCAAACAAATTTTGAACACAACTTGTATACCAAAATATACCATCCCCGAACGTTTGATGACCGCTGGAAAGGTATGGAAGGTAAACTTTACCCAAAATTTTATTGTATCGTATGTATAACAGTATGACTTAAGAATACCGACTTCTCCCACCTTCATCCGACCAACGGGAGAAAAGCTATGCGTGCTTATATGATCAGGGCGGTAAATTACCGCCCGCGAGCCCGCTTGAAGGTTATTGTACCACTGAACTACACTTTGAAAAAGACATACATCATATGTGTTATGTCATCATTTTCTGTCATTATCTCGCGGTTGCAAAATAAAAAAAAATCCCGCAGCCAGCGTCGAACCAGCGACTGTCGTGCGCAAGTCCGACGCCTTAACCACTCGGCCAACCTCTCATATAGTCAGCATTGCTCGTAAACACTACAAGTGGTTCGTTGCTTCTATCGAAATGCTCAACACTTCTCCGCAATGCACCTGGTTGGTAAAAGTGGCGGCCTAGGCAGAGGCTAGCCAAAGCCCAATTAGCGCATAAAACGCCGTTTTGAAACCACAACTCCATGAAGTTTAACTAGTGTATATGATGAAAGTTAGGTAGGTAGGTAATGAATTTATGAGTGGGGAGGTGTCTTGAACCAGCCAGTGTTGTTTAGGAAGTACAGCAGCTCCCCTAATTTCACATTAGCTGCATCCTCCAAGCCTCCCAGAAAAGCCATACCGAGCGTCCTATACCGGGTTCTGGCAAGTCCCGGGCATTCACACAGAAAGTGAATCAGGGTTTCCCTCTCATTTACATTACCGCAGCCAGGGCCGGCCCTAGGGGTGGGCGAACTGGGCGGTCGCCCAGGGCCACCACATTTAAGGGGCCACCACTCTCAAGGAACCTTACTTTCAAGGGGCCACCACTCGGAAAGGGGATCACTTAAAGGCGCCACAAGGCGAGAGATATGTACTCGAACTAAATTAAAGTTAGTATAAAGTGAAAAAAAAAATCTGTTATAACATGCATTGGATAAGACATCCATCCCTCTCTCTCTCTCTCTGTTCCAACGTCACCATTGATGTCTTTGATGTTTGTTAAAAATACCACCTCTGACGGTAGCATGGTATGGAAGAAGTTTGATTTTCCGAACTTATCGAAAAAATTTACCAATAACTAAGTTCGAGAAGGTACAGGATAAACCTGAGATTATACCATGAAAAGCCGATAGTGATGACACAAGAGGCCACCACTTCACGGATTGGTATAATAAGGGAAGAAAGAATTACGGTATTCGGATCCTTGAATTTGTGCTCTCTTAACAGACCACATCGAAAGCTGAGCAATGCTGCCATACAAAAATCTTAAAATCGAGATTAGTGACAGAAAATCTCATACTTTTTCTTTACAAGACGTGACACCATGAGGACACAAAATGTGTGAATTGTTGTTTATCATGAATAGAGCCCGGATTTTCGTGCAGTAATACATTTAAAAACGTGCAATAAAAATCCTGAAATGTGCAAAATCGTGCAATATCAATGCCCGAATGTGCATTTTCCGTGCGATGCTTTTAATGTTAGGCTTCAGAGCAGTGGACGCAGGGAAACATTGAAAAAAATTGAAGAAGGCTTGGTCTAAAATTAAATAAAAATACATGTGTTTTTTTATTCTCTTCTCTGTCTTCCGAAAAATTCTGCAAATTGCATAATTTCTGGGAAAAATTGTTATGAAACAAAGTTAAAAATGCAAATGTTCGTTTTCACGCGAAAACCTTAAAACGCAATATGCCATGAAAAGTGCAATTTCGTGTATTAACGTGCAATTGCACGAGAATCCAGGCTCTAATCACGAATAACTTAACCGAATGCACGTTACCGACGTCAGACCCATGAATGAGGATTGGAGTTTCTTGAATATAAAAACGGAAGTATTATTTATAGAAACACGATGCGCCGCGTGTACAAAATTATAGTCTAACGCAGTGCATTCCAAACGGGGATAGAGTCCCGCGACGAATTCCCAAATATAAAAAAATTAGTAATGTAGAAATTACTTTTGATTGAAACATTCAAGGAATGTATAGAAAAGTTCCAAAAAATGTTGTAATATTCATATTCTAAGGTTTAGGCTGCCAAATGAGCATTCCGGTGAATGCTAATGGCTATGTCCACACGTGTGCGCTTTCGTCTTCCCTATCGTCTTCAAGCTCCGTATCCACTTTCAATATTGAACATGTCATTGACTGCGTCAAGTGAACAGAAGAGATCAATGTCTCATTCTATCCAGATCTGTTCATTATTTATCGTTAAATATGTGTCACGGCTTTGGTCAGGACGGGTAAATGACAAATTTTTACATGAATTGTATGAATAGATGATAAGTTGTTAATATTTAACATTGGCAATTGCGTTCAAGAATGAATACGTTTCTTCAATAGCGCATACATCTCAAGTTTCAATTGTCAAAATGATGAAGACGAACGAAAATTGAAACTGTCTAGACAGGCACATTAATTAACATTACTTACGCAAAGTTATGAAACTCACAAAAACCGTCAGATGGATGATATTTTGAATGTTTGGCGAGTCAAAAGCAGCTATACAGCTGACAAAAATTTGCAAAAAGTCAGTTTTGTTTCCAATTGAAAAAAAAAAATGGTGGGAAACTTTTTCATTAAGATATGCGTAACCCAAAAATAAATAAATAAAAGTTTGCCTACGATTTTTTATTGAATGCTAGAAACATGATCATGAGAGAAGATTAAAGTTCCGCAGGCTCTGAGGTGATTAAAAAAACAGCTAACTGACAGTGACAGCAGCTCCCAATATTTGCCTAAAACCACTGCAATCTAGATAGACAGGCCGAACTGCAGAAACCTAAGTTCTACTCGAGTCCATAATTTCGTCCATGGGCACCTGTTGTTATTGCTATTGTTGTAATACGTGTTGCTGGAGTTCACGAACACTGACAGATTCATTTTAATCAGCTGATAATCTGGCTTGTATATTTAGATGGCGTTGGTAAAACGCTAAAGAGTTTTTATGAAGCACTCATCAGTCGCAGAAAAATCTCATCTAATATAAGGGGAAAACATTCAGCCAATCAAGATCAGTTGCTTTTTATTTGTGTATTAGTAAGGGGGTAGGGGCCACCATCATCCATTTAGCCCAGGGCCCCCAGAGTGCTAAGGCCGGCCCTGACCGCAGCTGCGGCAATGCGCGTTGTAGGGAATGCCCAGCCTGGCAGCATGTAGCCCTATTGGGCAGTGCCCCGTGATAACGGCAGTAAGCTTGGCAATATCTCTACGTGGTTTAGTCAGAATCTCAGACGTTCTTTTCCAGTCGTAGGAGGGCCACATCTTCCTTGATATAACGCAAGTCCTCAGATTTCGCCAGTTAGACTCAGCAGCCCTAATATAGTGGGTGGATATCTTACTCTTAACAGCCGCCATAGGGACGCAAACACGCTCCGCGTGAGAGCTATCAAGAGTGGCACCACCGCCGTCTATATATTAAGGCCGCAATGTAGACTCGTAAACGTCAAATCCGCAGTTGAAATTGTCGTCATCATCTCAAGTAGTGACGTCATGGTGGCCATATGGCATTTAGCCAGTGGCTTGTTACTTTTTATTTATCTGTGCGGTTGTACGATGGCAGCACCGCCGTCGAAACGTTTTACGAAACTTACTCGTTTTTTTCCTACAATATCCGTACTATCTATTCGCGATCACAAATAAACTGATTGGTATCCCTAAATGGGGAAATCTTTCACTCTATGACACATTCTCCATGCACTACATTTTGAGTATAAAAACTTCTGCACACTGTCAATAACCCACATAACCACTATCTTTTTAATTAATTGTTTGCCGTTCAAAGAACACATTTTCTAAACGAAACTCGCGAAAAAAGTACACTCGCCCATCTGTGTGCCACTTTGTAATGTTTAGTCTCACTGCCTTGTTCTTGCTGTTGATGACGTGCTTATGTTTGTTTCTGTTTTTTTTTGCAGCCGTCAATAAATTGAATACGGATCCATGGCGTCATTATCCAGCTGAGTTGCGGCCTTGATGTATCTAGATGGCGTTGGTGGCACCCAATTTGGCTAGTTCGTCAGCCATCTCGTTACCCTCTATGTTCCTGTGTCCGGGTACCCAGAGTAGGGTGATTCTTTGTCGCGTGCCAAGGCTGGTTAATGCTTTCTCACATACTTCAACAACCCTGGAGGTCGTCTTCACCGATTGTAAAGCCATGATAGCCGCCTGACTATCTAAGCAGATAGCGATATTCTGGTTGTTTTGTATGTCCCTGAGAGCATGACAGGCCTTCATGATTGCAAGCATTTCTGCTTGAAAAATGCTGGCATGATCAGGAAGACGGTAATATTCAGAGATACTTAGTGATCTGCAGAAGATTCCAGCACCCACGCCACACTCCATTTTAGACCCATCGGTGAAAATCCTTGACCACCTCACTCTCTTTCCATTCATCTCTAGTTGGGAATCTGACATCAAAGTTCTTCCCAAAGCTTAGTTTGGGCACTTTGAGATCCGTTACAGCGTTGCGTACGTCTTGTGGTAGTTGGTTTAGAATATTGCTGTGGCCGTATGGCCTAGCACTCCAGCAGCTTAACGCTTTGAGTCTGACTGCACTACACCAATGCACCTTCTTCTTTATATGTCAACTGATTAATTCAATTGAAGCTAATTAAATTCACACGTTCATCAATAAAATGCAGCCAGTTTCAGGGCTGAGATTATCTTAATTGATTCATAAGTTAAGAATGAGTGAGGAAATGTTGGTTTCATGCAATATTTCAATGAATTCAATTCAAGAAACGTGGTGTTCCTGAGCACTTCATAAGTGTCAATTCTTTAAAAAATCACAAAGTTCATCCTTCTATAAAAATACGCTGAGCAATTTATTGGAAGATGACACGAATGTCACACTATAAAAATGAAATCGACAGTGCTATAGAAGATGATATGCATGTGTGTGTGTTGATTTCAGTCATGTGTGTTTATGTCATTCATTTTTTAGGTTAACGTTTAGAGAAGTGTTATCGAAGTCTTATTGGATGAAGTCGTGAATTGATTATATAAGAACTTTTTAAGCTTTCCGAAAAGTGTTTTAAGGAGATTTTATCGGATCAAAATACTTATATAAGCGATGTCACACGATAAACTGATTTTGTGTTACTATATGAATGTTACAGGATGAAGTGCTTCTTTAAAACATACGAATTGTTACTTGGGAAGGTAAGTGTCGCTAGTATTGATGAAAAGAAGAAGAAGAAATTCTATCGTTTTGGAGCATCTCCCATCAAGCAATTTTCGATAATGTGTATCAGAATTGCGAGAAAATAGTTGCAACTGAAGTGTCGCTGGGTCTATAAGGTCTAAAATGAGTTAAAGATAAGTAACAAGAGATAATTTAGGACATTAACGATATTCAACTTCAATTATGTCTCAGAGTCATTGAAAATATGGATCATGTGATGGAAGTATGCCACGGTAGCCATGGCGAGCATTTGGCCGATAATTTGTTTCACACATAATTGCCATAGATCCTTCTATCATAATAAAAACGAGACCGAGGCTAATTTCGGGCGCGGCCGAAATTTGAATACCCTTCACTCTCCTCGGGCTAAAAGTTTTTTGGGCCAAACCTATGACTTGTATTTAATCCTTCCCATTCTTTTCCTTCTGTTTTCGCATAATTTGATATTGACAAATTCTGTGGCGTCGATAAAACAATATTTGTGTGAGGTTTGGTTGGAATAAGTGGTAAAATAAAAAAAAAATATCTCAGAAAACTTTATTGGGGGGATGCGGGAGCATGGCCCCATCGTACGATTCCATTTGTTTTACTTTTTTTTTATAAAGACGCATTGAGGTTTTTTTTAAATTGGTGTAGAAAAAATGTTTCCTAGAAGATCCAAAATGGGGAGGTTGGGCTTGTATGGTAGCCCCATGACTCCATAGTCCGATTATTTATGGCATCAATTGAAGTGCACTTTTACGAGTTTTGGTTGAAAGTGGTGCACAAATAAAAAAGTAGAAGGTAGAAGAACTCAATTTAGGGGGTTGGCTTTGTATGATAGCCCCATGACCCCATCGTCCGATTCCATTCATTATTACACATGTTTTGTGGCATCAAATGAAATGCACTTTTATGAGGTTTGATTGAAATTGGTGGACAAATAAAAAAGTTTTTCTTAGAAAAACTCAATTTGGGGGCTGGGTTTGTATGACAGCCCCATGACCCCACAGTCTGATTCCATTTATTCTTACATATATTTTGTGGCATCAATAGAGAGACATTTGTGTGAAATTTGGTTCAAATTGGTGCACAAATGAAAAAGCTTTTCTTAGAAGAACCTAATTTAGGGGGTTAGGTTTGTATGGCAGCCCCATGACCCCATTGTCCGATTTGATCCATTCTTACATATGTTTTGTGTTATCAATAGAAACACATTTTTGTGAAATTTCGTTGAAATTAGTAAACACATGAAAAAGTTTTTCTTAGAAAAACCAAATTGGGGGGGTTAGGTTTGTATGGCAGCCCCATGACCCCACGGTCCGATTTTAGCGATTCAAACATACAAACTGCCTGCAATGAAAAGAAACATGTCTGCAAAATTTCAGCTCGATAACTTTTAAACTGGCCGAGTAAAACGCGTAGCAACAGACGGACAGACGGACAGACAGACGGACATCGCCCAATCGACTTAGCTCGTCATGCTGATCATATATATACATATTTTATATGGTCGGAGATGCTTCCTTCAATGCGTTACAAACTTCATGACAAAGTTAATATACCCTTTACTCTACGAGTGAAGGGTATAAAAACATTTAGATAATTCTCTAAAAAAAATTTGTTTTTTTTTTAACAATTAACTTTGTGCATTCACATTGGACCACCCTTTATTTTTCTCGTCTTTTTTTAGACGTTCAGTGGGTTCGACCGATTTTCGCGTACACAATAATGAATAACACTCGTGTTACTGTAACACTATTTATTACAACACACACGAATATATACACGGTTTACAATATTATTTCACTAATTACTTAACTAACTTATTGACACGACCTAATCCCCGAGTATAACTATACTGACTTTAGTCGACGCACTATACCATTTTTCCGGAAACTTCGGTGACGCACTTTCCAGCAACGACCAGAAAGTCGTTATGCTGTTGCCTAATATGTCTCGCTAGTGGCACTAGCGCCATCTGGTGCCAAGTACGGAAATACCATTTGGGTGGACGTATAGACTAGGTACATTACAGTATAGTAGATTATTATTGATCAGTGTGACGCGACAAATTGATTGATCGATGTCCGTCTGTCTGTCCGTCTGTTGCAATGCAAACTAGTACCTCGGATACAGTTTTTTTAGTGTACGCTGTATATTTGTCGGAACGGATGAAATCGGACCACTGCGTCACAAGACTGTCATACAAACTAACCCCTGAAAATTAGATTCTTCTAAGATAAGCTGACCAGACGTACAGCATTTTGCTGTACAGTACAGCATTTTGACCTGTCGTACGGCATTCGGAAATGTACAGCATTCCCCATGCCATACAATGAAACCTAATTCACTATACATGATAAGTTAATTTCGATAGATCGGGAACCCTTCGAAATTTTTCTGAATTTTGGCACACTTACGGAGAGCTGCTTGGCGCTCACATAACCTCCAAATCACATGGTCCTAACCACTGCCATCTAGATAGACAGGCCGAACTGCAGAAATTTGTTCGTCTACAAGTGGACAAAGTGCGTTCGTGACCAGTGACAGTTGACATTTGTAAAGCCCACAACCTCCAGTGCTTCTGAACCCAAAAGTTTAAATATGCCGAGCGTTTATTACGAAACAAAGGTTATGGTTTGCTTTAATGTGTTTTTGATGTGCAAGTGGTAAAATAGTATACATCAACATCGTACTTACCATATTTATCTCAAAAATCAACGCACTGGCATGTGTATATCATAGCAAGTCACACGAAATGACAGGCTGACAGCCACTGATATTTGGATTGTGGACAATTTGTGGATTGTACTGAGCGGTACTTTGGCAGTACTAAGCGCGGACCATGACCAACCATGGAACTACTAGTGTTGCATGACCACTGACAGATCAGCTGATAATCCGGCCTGTCTATCTAGATGGCAGTGTCCTAACCTATCTGCGTTCAGAAGTTACGGCTGCCGAAATTGCAATTTTAAGTTCTCTAATTGAAATTTGTACCTACATCACTCGGAAATTTAAAATTTAGAAAACTTGTAGAGCACTGTACTGTTCACATTTCGTGAACATTTAAAGGCTCAAGCTATTCAGAAGTTACAGCAGTCGAAAGATGCGATTTAGGGTATAAAGTTTGGCCCATTAACGATCGATATTTAGCGAGATAATAACACTTCAATCGTTTACATTCAATAACTTGGGAACCGGCCAACATTTCTGAAATTCGGCTCACTTGTAGAGCTACTTGGCGCACATTTCCTCCATAATTTTGAAGGTCCTACCTATTGGTGTTCGGAAGTTATAGCTGCCCAAATCGCACTTTTGTGTTTTCTCCTTTTCTAGTCTAAAATTGTCCATAACTTAGAAATTTTTGAGCAGAATTTTTACATTTGGCCGACTTGTAGAGCATCGCCCTGTCCATATGTGGTAAACATTTCAAGGCTCTAGTTATGGTCCTGAAGTTATAGCCGTCGAAAGATGGGATTTTAATTTGTTTTCCGTATCACAAAACTATGGAAAATTCGCTATTGTATTCCATGTGATTCCCTTATCAACTTCTCTAAGAAAATGTGTACTAAAGAAAGGAGTCTGTAAGGGTTTTTAGATAAAGATTTTTTTCCTCAATATATCCTTCGAATCCGTCAAAATTTGCGTGACTAACATAACTTTGCATGAGTATGGAATGCATACTCTCCTCCAGAAATATCGCAACACGTATACCCCTCTGGAGCTTCTCCTCGGATTCCACTGTGCCTGGAAAGCCACCACCTGCTTAAGAATTCTCGGCCCTATGAGGTATCAGTTTATCTCTTTTAATAAACGAAGCTTTTAAATAGTAGGTATTTTGCGGCCATCATGAAAAGCCAGATGCCAGATCATCATCATCCGACTGTCCTTACAGTTATTTCTGAAACCTATCTTCTATTTTATATGTGTATAATCTTATTTCAAGTACTCTTCCTGGTTGTAACTTTATTTTATGGCCTGTATCATGGTCTCCTCCTGAGATGTTATTCTTTCTCCAAATAGGCGTCCAGGAGGGATGTAGTATGGCTGAGAATTTGCTTGAAAACCAAACTCCGCAAGTACATAATGTGTACAGCATTAGGTCTTCGGGAGTCTGGTCACCTTATTCTAAGAAAAAATTATGAATCAATCTTAACTAAACTTCACCGAAGCGTGTTCTTAGTAAAGCCTCAAAACATATCTAGGAACGAATGTGTAATGAGGGCAGCTTAAATAAATCCTTCGGTGTGAACATCGGACCCAGCTGCGGCATACGATCTTCGCCAACTCAGTGCGGGAATGTGGAGTGGGGTCTTGCTGGTCCATTGCTCTCTAATCATTACAAAAAAAAATAAACGTATGCCTGTAACCGTGAAAGCAGCAGGAGCTAAAACTGGAAAAAGAAAAAAAAAAAAACAGAAAGATCACCACCGAAGAATGCTGTCACGTGAATCCAGCTGTAAGGATTCGGGCCATCATCCCACCACAAGCCTATAGACTTTCTTGGCCAATATCTGAAAATCTCCCAATACAAAAAAAAAACCAACGACGACTCGAGTGCACCTACATCTCAGTCCTGAAAAGTCAGATTCCCTCAAGGAAAAGATTCAGAATTTTCAATCAAAACATCATAATTTATTAACGGACTGCGATTATAAACCAAAACGTTTTTCTGTTCGAGAAGTCGTGTGCAATATCCAAAGTATAATATGACAATAGAATAAAAGTAATATATATAATGGTACTCACCCCGTTGCAGCTGGAACGGCCGTTTCGTGCGACGAGGCTAAATTGGTAATTTAATTTTATCACAAACAAAACAAAACTAATTGCACCATTGACGAGGATCAGAAAATCGATTACACACTATTACAACAAATTCAAAATTAATAGACGATAAGGATGAAGAAAACAAAACTGATTAATTAACAATCATAAATAATATTCAAAGGTCATTATTCGCGGCAATAACATAGGCTGATAAACGATGAAACTGATGCGACCCTCGCACAGATAGATTGTCAGACGTATGACGTCAGCACAAGGGCTCCAAAAAAAACCCGTCGGTGGCAATTTGCAGGAATCGCAGAAACAAACTTCACTGGCACTGTCAGCCAAGAGCTGATATCGGGTAAGCGCTCGCAGCCGTCGGCAACAAATTCTTCGAGTGCTCACGGCAACCAGCACTATTTAGCCTTCAGCAGTGCTAAGACGGGCGCACATATGACGTCAGTACCAGCACGTCGATGGCAGTCCCCAGATTAAAGTAAGGCGGTGAAATCCGAAGGAAACGTCATACAAAATGGGACGGCCAACAAAAAAAACTGACATCGGGTAAGCGCTCACAGCCGTCGGCAACAAATTCTTCCAGTGCTCAAGGTAACCAGCACTAACTAGGCTTCCACAGGGCTAAGACGGGCGCACATATGATGTCAGCACAAGCACGTCGATGGCACTCCGCAGGATACAGGATAACGCAATGATGTAAAATACGGATGAGACCTCATCCAAACTGGCACGTTCACCCAACAATTGAAATTGGCGAAGCGCTCACAGGCGTCGGCGACAAATACTCCAAGCTTCCACAAAATGCTAGATAGCCCTTAGCCCTATAACAGGAGCAGCCGTCGGTGACACATTTGTTGAGCTTAGCGCAGTTTGTGACGATATTATATTGCAAAAGAAAAGCGTTTCGCGGTCGTCTGCCCAACTATCAGAGCGTTGATGATTTTTTTAAAACTTTGTGGCACTTTTGACTTATTCACACCAAAACTGTATTTTCAAAGGCCCGGGTACTAAAACTGATCAGTACGATTTTAAGTATTAGCTAATATTAAAAAAAAATATACTAGTTTTTTTTTTAAACTAAGTGGACTTTTGTCCACGTCCGCACTGTGCGACCGAAAAATTCAGAATCCCTTTTTTTCTTTCCCATCATCCCATCTCCCAACGGCGAAATCAATTCACCGCAACTCGAAAAAAACGAAATGTTGCCATGGCCCTTTAAATTCTATATAAAAAAAACGAAATCCGCAAATTTCATTTGAATCCTATATGGAAAAAGAAATAGAATCCGTAAATTCCATTTCAATGCCATATAGAAAAAAAATGAAATCCGTAATCCCATATTAATTCCATATAGAAAAAAAAATAATAGGCCAATTGCATGTAAAAGGGTCATTGCCCATTTTCAGATGGGAGTTCCCACTCCTTTATTCAAAAATTCAATTTTTTTTTTTTTTTAAATGCATATAGCACCACCCACCACTAAATTTGCCACTTATTTGCAAATGCATTGAATATGCATATTCTACATGCGTAACGCCCGAATGACACTCTCTCTTACTGCATCTTCTCATACCATTACTCTTATTGCAACAATAGATCATATTGCGTGTTAGATCTATGCGTGCGATAAGATCAAAAATATAAAACAAATCACGCAGCATATCGATTCGGTATAAAATGTATAAGAGTATTGATATGAGAGGATGCAGTAGATAGTTTGCTGCGAGTGCAAGTAGAAATGTGCTGTGTCATTTTCTGTGGTGTCGTTGACGACGACACAATGGCAAAATAAAAAAATGACAGCAATAAAAATGATGGGAAAATGTATGCAGTAAAAGTGAATCATTACATCACAGCTTATTACGCTAGGTGTAACGAGCGGAAGATGCTGAAGGCTAATTTTTGATGTCCTTAGCGTGATATGTACCTATATTTTTCCCTGTCATGTCTGCCAACAAATAACAAGGCGAACCCATTTTAGCGACTACTTTGGCTTGTTTGAATTTGTGGTCTAGTTTTGCGTTATAATGCTTTGATGCCTTGCTTTGGCCGAAGTTCCGATGAAAGACTACTTGTCCAGGATCAAATCTTACGGGACGAGATCTCAAATTGTACGTCCGAACATTGGTTTCGTACATCCGCTTAAGATTCTCCTGTACGTCTTTCGCAGTATTTCCATTTTTTCGCCATTAGTTACGTCAACTCTGGGCTCTGTGAGCAGATTTAGGTTGCGTAACAGGGCATACGTTGAACCATGACTAATCATATTTTGCCCAAAAACAACGAAATACGGCGAAAAGCCTACAGAAGAATGGTAAGCAGATCTCAAAGCTCCATTGATGGACGACAACTTGAGATCCCAATCGCATTGATCTGGGGAGACATAAGCACGAATGGCAGCCACTAGTGATCGATTCACGCGCTCTGAAGTGTTGCTTTGAGGGGAGTACAAAGCCGTCAAGTTATGTTTGATTCCATAAGAATCTAGCAAAGTCTTAAAGAGGTTAGACTTGAATTGGACTCCGTTGTCTGTGGTAATAGATTCTGGAACACCAAACATGTGGAAGATACGCTTCTCTAAGTATTCAACTAGCACGTTTGCCGTCATCTTCCGAATGGGTTCTGCAAACGAAAATTTCGAAAGATGATCGAGTACCACGATGACGCCTATGTTGCCTGATTTTGATCTCGGATAAGGTCCTAGAAAATCTATGTACAGTCGCTGGAATATACGATCGGGGACAATGAGATGCCCCATTGGAGGTCTCAGAATCTGGTTGGGAGCTTTTGTCTCCTTACACATGACGCAGGAATCGACAAAGCTCTTAACCTGTTTGGTCATTTTCGGCCAATAACAAAAGGTTTTTAAACGTCTGAGCGTTTTGCCGATTCCTCCATGCGCGCACAAAGGATGATTGTGGGCACGGGCAATCATGGTCAAGGTAAGCTCCTCAGGGATCCAAAGTTTCCAAGAGCTCTCCTCCTGGATCTCATCACCCGTCGCATATTCCGAACGTCTATACACAAATCCGTCTAGTACCTTTAAATCCGGAAGAAGATGGGAGTTATCTTGGATCTTGCGGACCAAGGCAACATAGGACTCCGATTGGAAATGAGGAGACGATAAATCTATCTCCATCGCGTCCTCAAAAGGTTCGATCGACTCGAGTGCCTCAGTTGAATACATTCGAGAAAGCGTATCTGGAACCACGTTTTGGCTTCCTTTCCGATGTTCGATAGTGAACCTGAAGCTTTGTAATTTTAATGCCCATCGGGCAAGTCTACCGTGAAGGTCGGGTAAAGACATAAGCCACTTCAGAGACGCGTGATCGGTCACCACCTTGAATTCGTGTCCCTCGACGTAGGCTCGGAACTTCTCAATAGCCATCACCGCTGCCAGACATTCTTGCTCAGAAACCGTATAGTTTCTCTGGGCCTTATTGAATTTCTGCGACATATACGCAATAGGTACTTCCGAACCATCATCTATTGTCTGCATCAGCACCGCACCTAGTCCAAAATGACTGGCATCGCAGTGGATGGCGAAAGGTCGCGAAAAGTTCGGGCTATGCAGAACTGGAGCCGAAATTAAACACTCCTTAAGGGCTTGGAAAGCTTTTAGGCCCTCATCGGTCCAGGAAAACTTACGGTTTTTGCGCAGCATGTCTGTAAGCGGTGAAGACACTGTCGCGTAGTTATTGACAAAACGTCGGTACCATCCACACATTCCGAGGAACCGGCGCAGCTGTCTAACTGTATTTGGCAAAGGAAATTCAGAAATGACAGTGACCTTATCAGGGTCGGTACATATCGTTCCATTCCCTATAATGTGGCCTAAATATGGAACTTGCTTCATCACAAACTTGCTCTTCTCTACATTTATAGTCAACCCAGCCTTTCGGAAACATGTAGCCACTTCATGCAGGAGCAATAGGTGTTGTTCGAAAGTCTCAGTGACAAGTAATAGGTCGTCCAAATAGATGAAAACCTGGTGGCGAAGGTGAGCTGGGATGACTCGGTCCATGAGACGCTGCATTGTTTGCGGCGCATTGCACAATCCGAACGGCATCGTTACGAATTGATACAATGGCCGACCCGGAACAGTAAAAGCCGTTTTCTCTTTTGCTTCCTCATCGAGTGGTATTTGCCAAAAGGCGTCCTTCAGGTCCAGGCTTGAAATATATTCGGCTTTGGGGAGCCGACCTAGAATACCATCGATGAGGGGCAACGGGTAAGCATCTTTGATTGTTACAGCGTTCACTTTCCGAGCATCCAAGCAAAGTCTTACCTTACCAGGTTTCACCACTAGTGTCACTGGAGACGACCAGGAACTTTGAGACTCCTCAATGACACCTAAAGCAAGCATCCGATCGATTTCCGCGAAGAGGAGCTTTTCGATGGCGGGAGAGACTGCAAAGTGTCTCTGCTTAATGGGCTTGCTAGCACCGACATCGATGGCGTGTTTTACAAGACACGTACGCCCTAAGCCCTCCGAAGAGAAAGACGGATACATTGCTATAACTGCATTGAGACGTGATTGTTCGACTGGTGTAAGATAATGCTTGTTGCTGTCCGTGGCTAATGTTTCCAATGAAAAGTTTCCTGAATACATAGAAGAACTAAACAAGTCCGAAGCAAGTCCAAAAAGATGAATAAAGTCAATCCCGAGATACAGACTTTGAGCTAATGTAGGCATGATAAGTAAGGTCAATTTTTCGGTACGGCCGCGAAAAGTGATTTCAGCTAATACTCGTCCGACGGCTGAATGAGGAGTACCATCTGCCGTTGTTAGGCGGAGGTAAAATTTTTCGAACGGATGTTTTCTATCAGAAATGAATTTCCTCGCCAAATCAGCAGCTATACAGCTGACACTGGCTCCTGTGTCGACAAGTCCACAAACTTTTTCGCCGAAAAGTGTCACATCGGCATAAGGCCGCATGTCGTTTTTAGGTGGAGTTCCAAGGATAGCAGAGCAGTACCGACGACGATTTTGGTGAACTCTCTTCCAAAACTGCCTCTGACGGACAGTTGAGTGCTTTGGGGTCCACTTTTTCAATTCGTCTAAAACAAGAAGACGACGACGTGCTGCTTCATATTCTCGGACCCTAACGTGTAAAGGTTTAAAACTATAATGCATGGGTCTGGCAGTGAAAAATTGTGAGTGGGGATCATCTGACAATGATTTGGATGTGGCTAACGGCTGTAATAAAGAAGCGGAGGATGATTGAATCTCTAATGGTGTTTGTGTTTTAGTGTCCTGGTCGTGATTAACAAAAGGACAAGGTTTTGATAAGAGATTGACAAAAGAAGAAGTCATAATTTGGCTGGAGTCAGCAGTATTTATTTCTTCTTTGGAGGAGCATATGTCATCTTTTTCAAGTTTTTTGAACATTTCGCACACTGTGGACGATATGTGTTGGGTTCTCCACAGCCGAAACAAAATATTGTCCGTTCTGCTAAGCAATCAGCAAACTGATGACCAGCCAAACGGCAGTTCCAACATTTGCTTTCTTTTGCCAAAGCAGCAATTGAATCGGTTTCCAAGCTAGCTGGTTGACCCTCTACTTCGTCGTGTGCCAGTTCTGAAATGTCCCTCCTGTATGAAAATTGATTTGCGCGATTATGGTTCTTATTGTATATATTTTCCAAATGTTCGGAACGATAAACGTAAGTCTTCAGTTCCTGTAGGCTTCGTATGGGAAAGTGATTAAGTTCCCTTCTAGTTTCAATACGGAGATTACATTTCAAAATCTCCACGAGTTCCCACTCAGATATTCCCCGTTCTAACCGATCGACCAGTTTTAGAGCACCATCGCAGTATGAGTCGAATGTTTCTTTTGGACCCTGCTTTCGGTGTTTAAGTTGCTCCATTATTTCATAATCAGTTAATCGTTCACGGAATTCTGCTCGAAGAGCTTCACAGAACGAATACCATTCAACCCTACTCACACTGCGATGGTATCTCCAATACCAATCAGCGGCTTTCCCCGTCAGGAGCCAAGGAAGGTAGCTGGTAACGGCTTCCAAATTATTTCCTAGCGTATTAAAGGTATACGTTCGTACCTGATACAGAAACTTCTCTACTGGCATAGTAGGATCTTCCCCCGAGAATTTCAAGTTCCATCCCAATATTGCCTTACTCGTTCTCTCCGGGTTAAGAAAAGGACGAGCACGATAGTCTGCGGCAAATCTCCAAGATGGTGCTGAAGGACCCACATGTGGATTATTATGGTGGAACTGATGTTCATGAGGTGGACCACAATTAAAGGGCATTTCTGGCCGTTGAGGAGCACCAGGAGGTTGAGAATACACTTGTGGCTGCTGAGGTGGAGGCGGAAGCATGAAGGTACAGTCATTCAGACGTGGTTGTTGATGTGGCAGTGAAGGTTGTTGTTCTAATGATGTTAATGTATTGTTTGAACTCGGAAGTGGAGGAATTGACTGAGGCGGAGTCGACGTAGCTGGTGGTTTGAGTGCTTGTTGCCCCTGCAATTGTGATCGCTGCTGTGGTGGTGAACGTGAAGGTTGACGCTGTGGTGCTGAACTTTGAAGCGGTTGCTGCTGCGACGTTAACTGTTCTTGAGTCAACTTTGTAATTTCTGTAACAACCAGTTCGCGCAATTGTTTTTGCATCACCTCCTCTATTACACTACGAATTTGAGTAACCATGTCTACTTCCATGGTTTTATCAGCAGGTGGTTCAACAACTGGTGTCATTTGTTGCAAGCTGGGCAATAAACTAGTGCCTAGTATTGGCCGATTTAGGAGCCTTTGTGTGGATGCAGAAATTAAATTATGCCCTTGAGCTTTGGCTTGGGATCGCGTTACACGTCCACTAGCTTTGGGTGTGGCTCCTGTAGCCGATGCAGTAAACCCTGTGGCACCCAATTCTTCAAAATCCCCACCCTCTTTACCTCTCAAATTAACCCCTGTTAGTTTGCCTGGATTGCAGGGGCGATCACAAACAGGACATTTTTCTTTTGTCTGCAGCCAATTGTCTATGCACGATTTGTGATAGGAGTGCGTACAATCAGCTAGCAAAATCTCATCCGTTAAGATATAATCTTTAAGACATAAAGAACATTTTGTTGGATCTTCCTGGTCTGCACCTAAATGCTGAAGATCCTCGGTACTACGTCGTAATATGGGCATTTTTAAAATTCAGAATATATATGCAACGAAGAAAATATAGAATATATAAATAAATAGCTGAAAATATATAATTAGTTAGCCTACGGTCATAAAACAACAGAAAAAAACGAAGAAAATACGAACTATGACTGATGAATTGTATAGAGTGAACACTAAATATCAATCTTCTCAATTTCGATCGATTGCATACAATAATGAATACTACAAAACAGTTTTGTATCCTTTCATTCGCGAATAGTGAATCTTTTCCTCTTTGGGAACCATCATCTCCAGGACATGAAGGCGAACCAGAAAATGTAGTACTATTAAACACCCGATACGTGATAAATGGAAAATAACGATGTGCCTGCATTCTTCGACAGTGATCAGGAAGAAAATCAAAGAGAAGAAAAAAATGCAAAAATGATTACTAAGCTGTATTAATAAACCAGGCTATGAGCTTCAGTGAAAAACATTGGACGTAAATGCGCAAACACTGCACCAAATTGACGTAATTCAACAAAATTTTTCACTGGAGTTCAGAGTCCAGCCTAAACAATACAACTTGTAAGGTTAAACTCAGTTAAAAAAAAAAAAAAGAAGGGCAGCTCTTTCAAACAGAAAAGTACCAAAAGATGCATCTAAAAACCTCGGATAGGCATCTCCAAAATCAACTCAAAATCGCCAGTAAATCTCGAGGTATCTGTTTGCCATTTGGTACGTGGCGAACCACGGGACAACACAAGAAAAGAGCTGCCCTGTAGCTACTGACTTTATACAGGATAATCTACTCTACAAGGAAGGGACGTAAGGAAGGGATGCTGCTAGAAACACTTTTATCATTAAAAAAAAAATCTAAGTCGAAGCTTAGGATTAAGACGAAAGTGTTATTATTTGGAACTCACTCGGTGTCAGAGCTTCAGAAGCCTGTTATTTTCACTGGGTGAGCTTCATGTTTGTAAGTACCCAAAATTAAGTCTTCCGAGACAAAAAGTCAAAACTTGGGCCCTACGTGTTGGGCGCCATTTATTGTAATGAGGGCAGCTTAAATAAATCCTTCGGTGTGAACATCGGACCCAGCTGCGGCATACGATCTTCGCCAACTCAGTGCGGGAATGTGGAGTGGGGTCTTGCTGGTCCATTGCTCTCTAATCATTACAAAAAAAAATAAACGTATGCCTGTAACCGTGAAAGCAGCAGGAGCTAAAACTGGAAAAAGAAAAAAAAAAAAACAGAAAGATCACCACCGAAGAATGCTGTCACGTGAATCCAGCTGTAAGGATTCGGGCCATCATCCCACCACAAGCCTATAGACTTTCTTGGCCAATATCTGAAAATCTCCCAATACAAAAAAAAAACCAACGACGACTCGAGTGCACCTACATCTCAGTCCTGAAAAGTCAGATTCCCTCAAGGAAAAGATTCAGAATTTTCAATCAAAACATCATAATTTATTAACGGACTGCGATTATAAACCAAAACGTTTTTCTGTTCGAGAAGTCGTGTGCAATATCCAAAGTATAATATGACAATAGAATAAAAGTAATATATATAATGGTACTCACCCCGTTGCAGCTGGAACGGCCGTTTCGTGCGACGAGGCTAAATTGGTAATTTAATTTTATCACAAACAAAACAAAACTAATTGCACCATTGACGAGGATCAGAAAATCGATTACACACTATTACAACAAATTCAAAATTAATAGACGATAAGGATGAAGAAAACAAAACTGATTAATTAACAATCATAAATAATATTCAAAGGTCATTATTCGCGGCAATAACATAGGCTGATAAACGATGAAACTGATGCGACCCTCGCACAGATAGATTGTCAGACGTATGACGTCAGCACAAGGGCTCCAAAAAAACCCGTCGGTGGCAATTTGCAGGAATCGCAGAAACAAACTTCACTGGCACTGTCAGCCAAGAGCTGATATCGGGTAAGCGCTCGCAGCCGTCGGCAACAAATTCTTCGAGTGCTCACGGCAACCAGCACTATTTAGCCTTCAGCAGTGCTAAGACGGGCGCACATATGACGTCAGTACCAGCACGTCGATGGCAGTCCCCAGATTAAAGTAAGGCGGTGAAATCCGAAGGAAACGTCATACAAAATGGGACGGCCAACAAAAAAAACTGACATCGGGTAAGCGCTCACAGCCGTCGGCAACAAATTCTTCCAGTGCTCAAGGTAACCAGCACTAACTAGGCTTCCACAGGGCTAAGACGGGCGCACATATGATGTCAGCACAAGCACGTCGATGGCACTCCGCAGGATACAGGATAACGCAATGATGTAAAATACGGATGAGACCTCATCCAAACTGGCACGTTCACCCAACAATTGAAATTGGCGAAGCGCTCACAGGCGTCGGCGACAAATACTCCAAGCTTCCACAAAATGCTAGATAGCCCTTAGCCCTATAACAGGAGCAGCCGTCGGTGGCACATTTGTTGAGCTTAGCGCAGTTTGTGACGATATTATATTGCAAAAGAAAAGCGTTTCGCGGTCGTCTGCCCAACTATCAGAGCGTTGATGATTTTTTTAAAACTTTGTGGCACTTTTGACTTATTCACACCAAAACTGTATTTTCAAAGGCCCGGGTACTAAAACTGATCAGTACGATTTTAAGTATTAGCTAATATTAAAAAAAAATATACTAGTTTTTTTTTTAAACTAAGTGGACTTTTGTCCACGTCCGCACTGTGCGACCGAAAAATTCAGAATCCCTTTTTTTCTTTCCCATCATCCCATCTCCCAACGGCGAAATCAATTCACCGCAACTCGAAAAAAAAACGAAATGTTGCCATGGCCCTTTAAATTCTATATAAAAAAAACGAAATCCGCAAATTTCATTTGAATCCTATATGGAAAAAGAAATAGAATCCGTAAATTCCATTTCAATGCCATATAGAAAAAAAATGAAATCCGTAATCCCATATTAATTCCATATAGAAAAAAAAATAATAGGCCAATTGCATGTAAAAGGGTCATTGCCCATTTTCAGATGGGAGTTCCCACTCCTTTATTCAAAAATTCAATTTTTTTTTTTTTTTAAATGCATATAGCACCACCCACCACTAAATTTGCCACTTATTTGCAAATGCATTGAATATGCATATTCTACATGCGTAACGCCCGAATGACACTCTCTCTTACTGCATCTTCTCATACCATTACTCTTATTGCAACAATAGATCATATTGCGTGTTAGATCTATGCGTGCGATAAGATCAGAAATATAAAACAAATCACGCAGCATATCGATTCGGTATAAAATGTATAAGAGTATTGATATGAGAGGATGCAGTAGATAGTTTGCTGCGAGTGCAAGTAGAAATGTGCTGTGTCATTTTCTGTGGTGTCGTTGACGACGACACAATGGCAAAATAAAAAAATACCGGCGTACAGAGGGCTGCGCCCGAAATACGAGGGTTTTTTAGATTTTGGATACATACATAGTGAATCATTTTGCACATATATTTTATAGGTAATAAATAAGAATTATGCACAATGTTAATGAAATGCTTCTCGTAAATCTATTTTTGGATTGGTCTAAATAAACGCGTTCCAGAATGAAAGGCTAACACTTTTTAATTAGACCAATCCAAAAATAGATTTACCATGTATCATGGCTCCACATATTAACTGGATTTATTAGCTGTAACGCCGATACCATTACTCCAAACTGGAAAAAAGCGAGTTCTTTGATTTGATAAAAACTAAAAAAGTCGACTTTTTCAAATCTCCGGGACACCCTTTTTGCTTTGTCCTACCAACGTCTAAGTATTTCGTGCTAAAGACTGTTACGATTCCACACATTCCAACCAAATTTCATTACGATCGGTTAGTGAACAAATTTGTAAATGTCCGGGACACCCTGTTATCTTGGCCATACCAATTTTTAAGTATTTCATGCCAAAGACTGTTACCATTCTACACATTCCTACCAAATTTCATGACGATCCGTTAACCCGTTCGCGAGTTATTTAGTGAACAAATTTTCAAATGTCCGGGACACCCTGTAATTTTTGTTCTACCAACTTTTAAGTATTTCGTGCCAAAGACTGTTACCATTCTACACATTCCTACCAAATTTCATGACGATCGGTTAAGCCGTTCGCGAGTTATTTAGTGAACAGACGGACGGACAGACGGACAGACGGACAGACGGACAGACGGACGGACAAAATCGATTTCATAAGGGTTTTTTTTTTTAAATCTAAAAAACCCTAAAAATGACAGCAATAAAAATGATGGGAAAATGTATGCAGTAAAAGTGAATCATTACAAATGAAATCGGAATATTTCGTCATGAGGCTGTCATACAAACCAACCCGCGCCCGAAATAAGCTTCGGTCTCGCTTTTCCTTTCAAAATTCAAATTGTATTTTTTCAAAATGGTAAGATTCAAATGTCAAAAGTAATATACTTACGGTTAGAAAGATAGATAATATATTGAAGCAATTTTTGTCAACTTTGCAGATTTCAGAGTTCAAAGTACTGTCATGAAAATCATTGTTCGAACTTTCAATGAAAAGTCAATTTTAAAATTTCCAGTATCTTGGCAGCAACAGTTGCAACCCAAAAAAGTCAGTTTATTTGATTGTGTTTATTATTTCGTTTATGAAAAAGATAGATTTTTCAAACCCACGTACTTATGATTTGTATAGAACTACTTCTAATTTCCTATGACAATGGCCGGGTTTCTGATAGCTCTTATTCAGTACCTGTCGGCTGATTAGTCTTATCGCGTAGAGAAGACACACAACATAATTAGAAAGCTTTTCCATTGTATTAATTGGAATTTTTGTTTATTTTGCATAGCTACGCCATATTTTGCTTGTTTAAGCCATCATCTTAGCTTGAGAAAATCATTGCGCACTTTCATCCAACAGCGTAAATAAGCAAAAGATAACTAACATAACTATGCAAAATTAACAAAAAATCAATTCAATATAATGGAGAAGCTTTTTGAATATTGTGTGTGTCTTCTCTGGGCGATAAGACTAACCATTCTATAAGATCTACGAGAGAATGGGCCATTGTGCATTACCTCTATAAAGCACTTTACAATTCAATCAAAAATTTTGAAATTTGTAAAGCTCAAAATTAGGAATTTTGTTTTATATTACGCGTAACGAGTCATTGTTTAAATAAAGTGCTTTGAAAAAAAATCCATCAAATTTTGAATTATAATTGATTTGAAATTACATCAGAATTTAAATCAATCCCAAACCAAACGCCGAACCCAATTCGTTTAAAGCCACAAAACAGTGTTGTTCAAATCACTTCAATACTCTTCTTCCATACTATCTCGATATTCACAAATTTTATAGTTTGAACATAACAAGTTCAAAAATTCAATTATGTATTGAATTTTCAATAAATTTAAATTAATTTCGTAATAAGTATGTATATGAGGGTTGTGTAATGATTGTGGCCGCTTTGAGGCGAGTGGGTGGTGGTAGCCGGAACAGTAATAATTGGAAAGAGTTTAAATAAAACAGCGCCAGACGCCATAGATGTTATAGAGGTATCCTCATATGTATGTTTGTATATCAGTGCCGCACGATTAACTTTTCAATAACTTCAATTTATCGACAGCATAATTACAAACTTATTTCATTTAAAATTTTGTTAAATTACGTGCAGTTATTACTCTGGGCATATCCTATTAGGAAAATTATTATTATTATAGCCAGGCTATGACGCGGAGTGTACTCGTGCATTATAGGAGAGTCGATGAGTGTTACAATCAAAATAATATTGAGGGCTCTTGTGTGATGTGTATATTGGAAAAGGATATTTTTTAAAAATTTTAATACGTTTACAGATTACATAGATTGATGTACACAAAATTTACCCAGGCATTGCATCTATTGGGAATTATTAGAGTGTTTTAGTTTTAGCATAGTACGAATAGGCTTTGAAATTCTACAGGAAAAATTCACTTGCCTACCGTACACAAAACAGTATATCATATCACAATTTCCCATGTCCCAAGTAGGCATGGGTATATAATCTCGACAATTTCGACTGTTTAAAGAACATCAAATATGTATACGGATACACCCATCCCTACGTGGGACATGCAAAATTGTGGTAGGGTAAACTGGTCGACAGTGGATCAGTGTACACAGTGAATTGAATCATTTGATCTCATATGCTTGAAAATCGTGCAAGGCAAATGTTGCAAAGGAGAAAAATTTACGTTTTAACTTACCTTTGAACATACGTATTAACAGTACGATTTTTCCATCGAGTCTTGTGATGGGGTTTTCATGTTTTTGACATTACAAAGTAATTTTTTTTCGGTTGAGTATTTTTAATGAATCTTGAAAACCGTTTTAAGAACTGTTTCTAGGGTCTTGCCATCGATAAGAGTTATAATAGAGGATTATTACGCGCTATGTATTTTGATGCTCATAAATGGAGTTTAAAAGCTTTCGATATGATTTAGGTTTTTTGTGCTATGGTCAACAGTGAATCAAACCAATCTGGTACACAGTGGATCATGGAAAATTCAATATAAATTTTTCATCATCAATATTTGTCAGAAATTATCCATAAAATCTTATTTTTCTAAAAGATTATTTTAGATATGTCCAGTTTATATAAATTAAACATCGATTTTCTTTATGATTATGATTATTATGATAATTTTTTATTAAAATTTGACGTACTCATTTTATTTTTTTGTACTTTGTTTTTACTGTTATTTTTATTATTTACAACAAGAATAACGTAAATATTATGAGGATTTATTAATAATGCCATTAAACATTCCACATTTACTATGTATTTCATGTTGATTCACTGTGCACCACGAGGTGATCCACTGTGTACACCCCATGGTACACAGTGAATCATTCTGAAAATTATTTTCAAAGCCTATTTTTGGCTTTCAAAAAAGCTTTTATTTGAAAAGTCTCTTTCTTAAATCCAAGCCAATAATCTAGTAAAGCAATTGTAATGATAATCTTATACCTAATGTGCCGCTACTGTCAACAACAGGACAACAAGCAGAAAACGATCCACTGTGGGCCAGGTTACCCTATACTGTTTTGTGTATGGCAGGCAAGCGAATTTTTCCTTTAGGAATACTATGTCGTACTATTTTTAAGTGATTTTTGAAAAAGGCTAGTCCTTGCTGCAGGAGCATGTGTTAAACATAGTTGATGCGTTCACGCAACGTTGGGCGTTTCCCGGTACAGTAACAATGGGGCAAACGCATTAAGTGCAAAACATTTTCTTGTTATGTAACGCAGGTTTCGCATCAGCAATATCTTAAGGTCGCCACAAAACTGACGATTTCTCGGCCGATCGATTGATCTGCCGCCCGTACAGCACACACACTAGGCAATTTATCGGGCAATTTGAAACTGACAGTCTCACGGTCAACAAGACACAACACAAAATTGCGAAAATTATACCATTTTTGGCGATGGAAGATGCGGACATCCATTGCTACTTTTGACGGAGAATGACCGCCACAACCACAGCATGAAGAACGACCACAGGTTTATATCAACAAATCAGCAACTGACAACACATGATTGATGAAGTGAGCTTGCAATGTTTAGCTCCTCGGAATATATTCCAGCCCCCGCTCTTCCGTCCGTGAGAGACCCATCAGTAAAAAAAACAACATCACGTGGATACTCCTCGTGTATCCTACTATCCTCAATGAGAGTGATGTGATGTATTTCGACTACCATACATCTTCTCATACCATCCAAAGGCATATGAGTCTCCCTGACATTATCACGAACAATATCAAGGATCCTCCTATGACCTTCGTTGCTACCCATCACTTTGTGCCATCTCTTACCATTCTTATTGCTGTGAGCGCCGCACTTTGTTTTATAAAAAGATCCAGTGGCGGTAATCCCAGTATAACCTCCATAGCATGTGTTGGCGTGGTTCTCATTGCACCACATATGCTTATGCATGCTATGCGTTGAATCCCATCCAGCCGTTTTCTAGTAGTTTTCTGGCTACCCTTGGGCCACCAGACCACTGCTGCATAGGATAGAACGGGCAGTGCCGGATTAACCACGTGGCAGAAGGTGGCAAATGCCACAGGCCCCGAGCTTAGGGGGGCCCCGCGCTCGCCCTAAAAAATAAATAAGCTGCAGAATGTTGGAAAAAGCATAAATTTTCGTTACTTGCGTTGAAAATTTATATTCATTTTTATTTTCTTTCAACCTATCGGTGGGGTCATACAAGATACTGGTTCGAAAATACCAATCTTGAAAAGATTATCCGATACTATAGATGATCTGAACGACCTGATGCGACGAAGGCACTTTTAGGTGGTTTTCCCATTATCAAACGAGTTTTGGGTGACTTATCCAATCACCAAGATCAAAAGCTGAGTGTCGTAATCAAACTTACGGACTAGCTTCCAAAATGAACAGGCAAGAAACATTTACAAACGGTTACAAGCGACTAAATAAAATTGCATTAAAAATGCTACATCCTTTACCATGGGGGCGGTAATGTACTCGGCCGTTGGTTAACGTGGCGTCAGAGGTACACGGCCTCCTTGACTAATAATACATTCTTGACAGTGGGCTGCGTTCGGTATGGGAAATAATTACTATGACACTATTCCCATAAATCAATAGCCGCTTTAAAGACAAATTGTTCGGTCCGGTCGTGTGCTCTGACGTGCCGTTGCACGACCAGGGACTCTGCCATTTGCGTAGCAACAGTACCCAATGGTGGACATAGATTCCATCTACGGGGTATACCGCCAGGGGAGCACCTAGCCGTTACGGCCTTATCTCCCGGTCCTTCGGGCGGTTTAGACCTTCGGCGTTTTACTGACAAGGTCTTATTGTAAGATGGGGATTTCTCCATCCGGTGAATGCACTCACCTTCAGGAACCCAACCCCGGGGCTGTATCACCAGCTCGATGTCCCAAGGGTGGACATGTGGAAATAAAAGAAAAAAAACGTGATTAAGCGAAATAACGTTTTGCAAGGATACAGTTGGTAAGTGTGGCAACCACTTAACGCTATTGAGCTCAGTCCATAGTGAAACGTGAAACGATACAAAGCGTTCTTCATTTTCCAAGGTTCGTCTCCACTTTAACTGGAGCTAAGTGCATAGTGATATGGTACAAATTCTTCTTCATTTTCCAAGCTTCGTCTCGACTTAAATTGGAGCTAAGTTATAATGTATTTGTTGAGTTGAATAAATTTAAATTGTCTTATGATAGAAATAGAATGGAAATAACAACCGCAGCAGCGGCCCAGTGCATTTTAAATAGGTGTTGTAGCAAAAGCTATATTGACGTCATTCATTTAAAATGCATTGTGCTGCTTTCTTCAGTAGCTTTCAACGCGTCTAATTTTTTTAAATAGTTACTTTCAATAAACTTATATTAATCTTCTCTTTCTAGTAAAGATAGATAGGATTTTAGAAAATTCGGATGAGTTACGACAGTTATGTTAGGCTCCAGGTTTCAAACATTAATTTAATGCATTTCAAGGGGCCCCGCACTTGTCATTTGCCACGGGCCCCGCGCTAGCTTAATCCGGCACTGAGAACGGGCCTAACCATCATTGTATAGATCCAATGTGCCACTTTTGGTGATATACCCCACCTACGTGCACACACTCTCTTACACTGATGCAAAATCCTCGCTGCTTTTTGTATCTTTTCGCTAACATGAGAGTTCCAAGTAAGTTTGGGATTTAAGCTTACCCCTAGGTACTTCACTTCCTTGGACTCTTTTAGCTGCGAACCCAAAAGCAGCATGGGAGTGGTTTCTACATCTTTCCTTTTCAGAGTAAAGACTATATTGCTTGACTTGCTTGCGATTATAGTTAACTCTTGTTCATTACACCATTCTTCAGTTGCTTTGAGAGCTTGCCTCATGCAACCTTGAAAAGTGTCCATGAATTTGCCACTGACAATTATGCTAAGTCATCAGCGTATCCTACTGTATGTACGCCCATCGAGTCCAGTTTCCAGAGAAGAGAGTCTACGGTGATGTTCCACAGTAGAGGCGAAAGTACCCCTCCTTGTGGACTGCCCCTGACTACCCTTCCCCTTATTCTGGCACATCCATTACTAAGATTTACTGCCCTCCCACAAAGCATCGAATCGATCTATGTTATTATCAAGGACTCGATCTCCCGCTCAGTTAGGGCATTTCTTAGTTTGCTGTATGATATCTTATCAAAAGCACCCTCTATTAGAGATGAGCATCGAAAGAAACACAACTCGAACTGATGAACTCATTTCAACAATTTACTAAAACTCGTCAAGAAGTCGGTGGCTTATGCACGCTTAAAATAATCGCCGACGATCATTTGAGTTACATTTGCTTAAGGCATCCTTTTTTTGTGGAGAAAACATTAATCCTTTTCGTGAAATTGTTTTGTCCCGAAATTCGGTCCAGATTATTTTTGTATTAGCCGAACTGGCTAGCTATCTGCCACGTTGCACTATAACTCGCGTTCGCATCCTTCAGGTTATTGAACAAGAAAATCTTGGGCTGAGATTTCTTTGAGAGACAAAGTCCTAAGGCCCCGAAATCGTATATTTGGTGAGGAAATCACCTGGACGTGAAATGTTGTAAATATGACCATTTCAGCTCAAGTACATAGTTTTTTCATTTTAGCTTATTAAGCTTTACTGGTACATGCGGTTGTTTCACAGCTCATCATCGAACAAATTTTTGTAAATTTTTATACCCTTCGCTCATAGAGTGAAAGGGTATATTGTTTTTGTTACGCCGATATTATGTAACACCTCAAAGGAGCCACCGGAGGTATGGCAAAGTATATATATAAATGATCAGGGTCGGTCCCTGAATCGAATAAGCCATGTCTGTCTGTCTGTCTGTCTGTCTGTCTGTCTGTCCGTGTGTCTGTCTGTTAGCACGATAACTCCCGAAATAATGAAGCTAGCGGTTTGAAATTTTGGTCAAATGTTTGTTTTGCTAAAATCTTCGACGGTATTGAAAATGGGCCAAATCGGACCATGGGTTCCCCTACCTCCCATACAAACTACCCCTCCTTGATATTTTAATTCGGTCATAACTTTCGGTAGAATATCGCTATCGACTTGAAATTTTGATCAATGTCTCAATCTGACATATACTTTGAGTTGATGGAAAGTGGATTAGGTCCGACTACCCCTACCCCTACTTCCCCTACAAAGTTATATTCAGTCATATCTTTTGATAGAATGTCACGAAAAACTTCAAATTAATATCAAATGGTAGCCGTTGGATGTCTTGACAAGGTAATAAAGATGTGTCAGGTCCGACCCATCTACCCCTCCCTCCCCAACAAAAAATATGAAATTGAATATTTTGGGTTTTGCGTGCCTTCTAGGTCTGTACATGGGTATAGGGTATACACTCATCGAGCTATTCGCACGATTAGAACTCGGTCTCGTAACTTTGTCATTAAGTTTGTAACGCATTAAAGGAAGCATCTCCGACCATACAAAAAGTATACATATATGATCAGCATGACTTGGGGAGTCGATTGGAGCATATCCGTCTGTCTGTCTGTCTGTTGCGACGCGTTTTACTCGGCGGGTATTGAAGCTATCAAGCTGAAATTTTGCACACGTGCTTATCGTTGCAGGCTGTTTGTATGTTTGATTCACTCAAATTGGATCACTGGGCCATGGGGCTGCCATACAAACCTAGCTCCCCAATTTGAGTTCTTCTAAGAAAAACTTTTTGATTTGTGTACCAATTTCAACCAAATTTCACACAAATATGTTTCCATAGATAACACAAAATATATGCAAGAATGGATCAAATCGGACCATGGGGTCATGGGGCTGCCATACAAACTTAACCCCGCAAATTAGGTTATTCTAAGAAAAACTTTTTTATTTGTACACCAATTTCAACCAAATTTCACACAAATGTATTTCTATTGCTGACACAAAACATATGTAAGATTGAATCAAATCGGACCATGGGGTCATGGGGCTGCCATACAAACCAGACCCCCCATATTGGTTCTTCTAAGAAACATTTTTTACACCAATTTCACAAAACCTTGAATCAATGTGTCTTTAGCAAAGCAACTAAAAAGTTCAAAACGAATGGAATCGTACTGTGGGGTCATGCTCCGGCAACCCCGATAAAATTTTCCGAGTAAATATTTTTATTTGGCCACTAATTTCAACCAAGCCCAAAACTTTTGTCAAGACGGAAGAAAAAGAATGAGGAGGGGGATTAAATGCAAGTCATAGGTACGCCCGAAGGAACTTTTAGCCCAAGCGAAGGGTATCCAAATTTCGGCCGCGCCCGAAATTAGCCTCGGCCCCGGGGTTGGCGAGCGAAGCGAGCAGGGGGCCCAGCCCCCTAGTTAGCCTTTCTTTTTGACCGGACTTGATGTAACACAGACTAAGAATTTTCGCTCCCAAGGTTGGGCTACCTGGATGTTTATGACCGGTTCTACAATGTTCGGATCAGCTGTCCAAAATTTATAGGAAATTAATTCCCAAATAATGTTTTATCTAAAGTTATAAATTTATTTGAAGAACATTTTCAAAAGATGTAATTTCTGTAGGACTGACTTGGATTAATAGTCACATCTTAAAGGAAATATTATGGGATTAAATTACAAAAATACATAGGTTTCCATACGCGTTTTCAATTTGTTTCTTCTGCGGCCAGTTTAAACCTTAGGACACTGATATTTGGCCCATGCCAGGCTTTGATCTTGGCACCCCTGGCATAGACCAACCAGTGGTACCGTGCGGTAATCTGGCCGTGTGTCGACGACTTGCAAAAGTACGCGACGGAATTGCAGTCGGCCCGCTGTTCCACTTTCTCCATAGTCTCTGAACACTGAGGGAGAAAGAACGATAATCGGATATACTTCGGCCGTATATCATACATTTATCTTGACGAGTGGACAGTGGCCGGCGCATGAAAAGAAAAAATGCGCGACGAAATTGTAGCCTACCTACCGCACCTCTTTAAATTTCAACGTAAAAAATGAGGAAAGGTTGAAACTATTTCAGGACGAAATCACATTTGGAAATTGTGCCTTACCGGGCGTATAAAGAAAGAGACCCCTTTTCGTGTGTACAGTGTTCACGATAGATGGATTGCATGTTTTATGTTACGATGGATTCACATTTTTTTCTGGTTGGGCTGTTTTAAGGTTTTCGCATACACTTATAAATACAAAGCTGAGTAGTAAAAAAAATATGTTGAGGAAAGAAACATCGATAGTTGAAAACCATCGATGGCGAAAACCATCGAAACGCAAACCATCGATGGTGAAAAACATCGCCGCAAAACCATCGATGGTAAAAACATCGACCATCGAAACAAAACCATCGATGTTTTCGAAACATCGATGTTCGATGCTCATCCCTACCCTCTATGTCCATAAAGGTTGACATAGCGATACCGCTGTTGTTAATCTCTCTTTCTGCTACCCGCACTACTTCATGCAGAGCGGACTCAGTAGATCTACCTGCTCTATAAGCATGTTGACATCTACTCAGAGGTCTCTACATCAGCGAGGTATTATCTAGATGGTCCAATACGGTCTAATACGTTTGTTTTCGCTACTCAGTTTCGTGCCATACAGAATTCCAAACTGAATAGCCCTGTGATCAGACATGGTTAGTCTGTCCACCCCTCTCCAGTTCTGAACTCTGTGCAGCACATTGACTGAGCTCAGGGTAATGTCTGTCACCTCAGGCCTTCGCGCATCAACGAAGGCTACTAACAAGTTGTATCTTTCAACAAATTCCAGCAGCTGCTGTCCTCTGATGTAGTCATCTGTGCCGCCCCACACAGTATTGTGAGCGTTGGAATCACATCCTAATATCAGACCTATACCTCTTTGTTTACAGTATTTTACTTCCATTGAAGGAGGTGGTTCTGGTGAGCCGTAAGGGAGGTACGCCGACGCGATTATAAATGATCCTGCCCCACTTCCAATAATTACTGCCTTAACATCGGGCGAGCTTAGATGCGTCATTTGTACCGCATGTACACCATGCCGCACCAGGATACAAGTCATTGCCTTCCCACCCATCGGTACATAGTATAGATTGGCGGACTGTTGCGACAAAGCCAATGGCGCCGGAACAGGGGGGGCAGCAGGGGCAACTGCCCCCTCAATATTTTGGCTAAAGGGGCAATTAGTACTACATATATTGCCCTATATTAAAAATGAAGAATAATTTATTTTATATTTTTATATATACATAACAATGTACATACTCAATTTATTATTCTAGTAGTGGATATTTTTTTTCCATGATGAAATATCTGGTTCGCAGAAAGTTGCATACGTGCATCTAGTGCATTCATACTACGAGTATGTACATGATCATTCCATTCTCATTCTTTCTTCCTTTACAAGAGTACCTCGAACTAACGACAAGGCCAGAGATAGCGAAACTATTAACCGTTTATCAACGAAAACGAGGACACAACATTACTTCTGACGGTTTCAGCATCAGCAGCATCATCAGAAAGGTCGTTCAGTGCTTTACGACGTCTTTAACATGGCTACATTCAACAATGACACAAAGATTCCTGAAAAATTCTTAAAAAAAAGAATTCGTTTCCCGAGGAAACCGCTGCTAGAGGCAGCGACGGTCCTATGTATTATGGCGCCCTGTGCCCTGTGTGTTGAAAGCCGTTTCTTCAATTTTAGTTATATCCGTAGTTCTAGTTACAGTCAAAGTGAGCAACATACATAATTCCTCTATTGAATTCGAGAGATATTCATTTTTAGATTGTCGTCGTTTAAGAAACAGGGGTCTTTCCACTTTACTGAGCGGTTCTAGTCTAGAAATGAGTATTTCCCAAAATTATTAATAGTGTAGTCATTTGGTGATTTCAGATTGCAAAGTGTGGTGGAGAATCTTTTTGTTGTTTCTTATGTTTTATTGGAGTGCTGAGCTTGCCACCAAAATTTCGTTGTAAATCAGGATTGAAACCGCAAAAAAACACCCAAAAATGTTTGTTTTTTTTTGGCTTAAAGCTCTGAAAGTGTAAATTTCTCCTAACCTGCCCTTGAACATGTTAGAAAAAACATAATTGCGGGTCCAACGCACCATTACTCTTTAGTCTTTAAAATGCGTTAAGCGGTATCTGTACAATTGTTAGTCATTTTTTGGTGTTTTTTATACGATTTTGACCCTGTTTCGCAACGAAATTTTTGTGCTAAGCACCCCTAAAAAACATAGGAAACAAAAAACAATTTTCCCCAACATTTTGCAATCTACTAGGTTTATCATGTGCTAACTACACTATCAGCGCAATATATCTAATGAAGAGCTTATACTGAGGTGAGGGAGGGGGGGACTTATTTTCACTTGGGATTGGCTTGTGGCAAGTACTAGGACCCTCAGCTTTGTAAAGAAATTTGCGATTGAATATTGTCTAAATAAGGTTTCAAAACCCAAACTTTCCATTTGAAAACATAAAAATCAAAATTTGCACATTTTGTAGTTTCGCATTTTTAAATTTTTAAATCCGATTTTTCAATAATTTCGAATTTTTATGTTTTTAAACCGAAACTTTCGAAAATATGGGTTTGCGACCTAATGTAGAGGTTATTATAGTGGAAGTCCTAACTATCATAATTTAAAAATTAAAATCGCCCAAAAATTCCACAAAAAGTGCAAATTTTTACCTCATTTTTTTCAAATCGAGATTTTCGAAATTTTTGAAAATGTTAATTTAAAATATAAAAGCGCAAAGTTTTCAAAACTTCCGATTAAAGAACATTAAAAATTACAAAATTTTGATTTAAAAAATAAGATAATTAAGGTTAATCCAAAATTTAAATTGTTTGTTTGCTTCACTTAATGAGGCGCAAATGCACATTCTGCACATATAGTAGAGCCGGTCCTGGCTAGAGGTCCGGTATATGGTAACCGCTTAATTTAATGTGAATTTAAAAAAAAAATCTTGCCCCCCCCCCCCCCAATAAAAAATTCGTTCCGGCGCCACTGCGACAAACCCCTAATTTTCTTTCCTTGGTAATCCAGGGTTCCTGTATCAATGCAATGTCGAGTTTTTCTTCCTCAAAGCATCTCATCATCATCGCTGATGCTGATATACAGTGATGAATATTCAACTGACACACATTTAGTGTTTGTTTGTGTGGGCCCACCTCCATCCCTGATAGATTCACCTTTACAGGTTCCTCTACCCCCGCATTTTGAACGATACTGCGCTCACTGTGCATTCCTTTGGACTTTAACCACAGCTTGTTCAAGACCGCAGCTGGCTCTCGGTACAACCGTGAGCAAGGATAATAATAATCAATCTCGCCTCATTGCGCATGACTCGCAGACTATCCACACGCAGTCTGGTACCTTCCCATAAATTGGTCAGGTTTTCCTGCATGCCGATAAGCCAGCTCTTGGTCGATTGATTCCTACACGTCAGTGAAATAAATCCATCAACCAGTTGAGTCTTGCCTATTAAACCTATATGTTTTCGGCATCATCACTGAGGTCGTCTAGAGCACACACAAGATATGCTTTTAAAGCATTCAGATGCGTGACATCTAGGGGACCCTCGCGAGACGCGTCGGTAACACCCAGGATGAGATCCCCTCCGGCAACCTGTGCGAAGGATTCCTTACCCTGGTTAGGCTTTTGTTTCCTGTCTGCCTGGATAACCTCTTTTACAAGAGGTCCTCCCGACACAACAGGCTCCTCACATCGAGCTCCCTCCTTCAATGGTTGAACCGGCTCAGATGTTGCTGCGTTGACACCCTTAAACCTCTTCACTGGCCTTTCCATTTCCGGAGTTGTCTCCTCATGTGTCGACCCACCAGGTTGATTTAACATCTTCCCGAAGGCCTGCCTTTCCTTCCTCCCTTTTCAGCTTCTAGCGTCGACTTAAAGTCAGCGTTTGGACTTTTCTCAGGAGACACTGCTCGAATTAACCTCTCCACACCTTGCGGCTTTTCATTGTCCGTTCGAAAGGCATCATCCTCAACCGAAGTTTCTTTAGGAACTAACCTCTCCACGCCTTTCGACGCTTCATTGTCCGTTCCTTCAGCACCTTTGCACACCAAGGCTCTGCTTTCAGAGATTAACATCTCCGACCCTTGCGAGTCGTTGATGTCCATCCCCTCCAACATCGCCAAGTCAAATTCATGAATGTTTTTTTGATTTTCCATTCTTGATATTTTTCAAAACTTCAGGTTTGGGTTTCCAAGTTCTCGGAAGACAGCCGTGGCAACAGCAAGCGTTACGCCTCCCGCTACTCCGCTCCCCCATAGGAGTGTCGAAACAATCCGTCCCTCCTTCCCTCTCTTCGGGTCGCGAAGAAGACGACTTCGCTTCCACCCGAAAGTTTCGTAGGCTTTCATGTAACTCCACCCCTTGATGCCAGGCATGCAAGGCTTCTCCCCTAGTCTAACGGATCGCCACCTAGTAGACTGCGGTTCACTGCGGTTGTAAGAAAAGGAGCAAAGTGAAGTGTTGGATCCTGAACCCCGCAGGTGTACTCAGTCACCAGCTCCAACCTCACACCCAGTCGCCGTGTCACCTATGCGGAGAGTTTCATAGGCGCCCACTGCCAAGGTACTCGTCCCGGGATGGGAACAGAGTTTTTCACAATCCATACGGATCGTGCGACAGCACCCGCCCCGTGGCTCAGCCTGTCGCAGTTTCCAGCGGTCATTAAACATGGTGGTGCCATGTTGACTTGTGAGAGGGTATCATGTAGTCCACTGGGATTTCGTACACTATATGATATCCTCACACCACGACCACCAACCTACTTTGCCCAAGTAACAATTTCATTCCTATAATACTTCGTAAAAAATTCTCTTCTAGCATTAAGGGGTATAACCACTGAATAACAGTGCAATAATGGCATTTGGCGCCGTTTTTTAATCCAATAGAACCTTATTGTAGCACTCAATTATGCTTTAAAAAGGCGTACGTCATTTGCTTTATATCATCATTTTCTGTCATTGAACGAATTTACAAAAAAAAATAGAAAAATAAAATTTCCGCAGCTGGCATCGAACCAATGTCTGTTGATTGCCCGTCCTACACGCTACCCACTCAGCTAACCTCACATATGGTTGGCATTGCTCGGAAACACTACATGGTTGTTGCTACTATAGAAATGCTTGACAATTCTTTATCGACTCTTTTGCACTGCACCCTATCATACATTTATCAATAAAATACAGTGAATTTCTGCGCAGAGATCACCCTAATTAATTTCGAAGATAACAGTGAGTGCATACGTGTGGGGTTTCATGCAAGATTTTAAGGATTTCTAATGCAGAAATTGTGTATTTCAGAAAACTGTGTCAAGTGTCAATTCATTAAAAAATCACAAAGTCCATCCTTGTATAAAGCTACGGTGAACAATTTATTGGATGACCATACGAATGTCACACTATAAAAATGACACCGACTGTGCTATAGAAGAATATTATGCATGTGTGTGAGTTAACTTAGAGAGACTATTTATTTAAAAGAGTGTCTTTTTAGGTTAACGTTTAGAGACAGTTTTATCGAAGTTTTATACCACCATCTTTAAATTTATTCCATAATGATGATAAAAGCTTTCCGGAAAATACTTTAAGGATGTTTTATCGGATCAAAACATTACTTTAAGCGCTGTCACACGATAAATGAATTTCGTGGTACGTGCTACAGTGTGAAGTGCTTCTTTAAAGCAAACGAATTGTTGCTTGGGTGGTAATTTTGGAGGAAACATCATATTTATCTACTGTTGATAACTAGTATAAAACTTTATTGAATAATTTTTTTTCTGCTTAAAGAATGACAATAATTTTAATTCGGCATATCTATGACACATAATAACACTTCAATTCAAACTATCATTTCCCTCGAAACTATAGCCTAGAAGGAAAAACATGGCAGCCATTGATGAAATCTTCATACGTACATACAAAGCTAAAATTCTAGTAACAAGAGGGCGACTCTTTTTACTATACTGTGATATTTCTAGACTATACGTCAACCCAAATTGTATTTCCGTACATGGTACCAGATGGCGCTAGTGTCGCTAGCGAGAAATAGGTGGAAATTATGGTAGCTAGATATTTTTCCCTCTCGAATTTACAATTACTGTATTAATTCGGTACATTACGCAAGATTGATAACAAATTTAATATTTTTGCACAAATTCGGCATGTTCTGCTATCCGCTCTCATAGGGGGAACTTTTGTGCTTCCGATATTTTCCGCTATATGTCCGCTATATGGCGGACGGTAAGATAAGTGTCGCTAGTGTCGATAACAAGAACAAGAAAATTCTTCCTGCGAAGCTGATAGCGTAATGTTCCGTAATTTGGAATTCGTCATAATGATGGTAAATTTTCGTCATAATGACGTATTTGCGTCATTCGAAGTTAAGTGTGTCAAGCTTGTTATGCCTACGACAGATATCCAAATCATTATGACGATAATCCGTCATAATGATGAAAGTTCGAAATTGAGGTGACACATATGTTTTCGCCATTAGGATTCGTCATTTACTTTTGACGTTTGTGTAAATGATGAAAATGTCCCTAACAACAGCGATATTTCGATGAATATTCTGTTCAATAATTTAAAGACACACTTTTCTTGAAGAATTTGAATAGAAAAGTGTAAAGATTTATAACAAATTTAATATTTTTGCAAACATTCTTGTTCTTCAATTTTGCAACAGATGGCGTACCCTGTCATTATTTTGTGGCGGTAACAGAATTGACACCAGAGGCGTTGCCATCGCGAGGATGATGGAATTCGATGACAGCAACGATGACTCTCTCTCTCACTCACCGACAACCAACCAAGTAACACGCACTTTGTTAATTGTTCAGCCATTGATACAGTGAGACAATAAAAGCATTATTATAACGTTTTACGTCGGGCGTTTTGTCTTTTCCTGGCCTTTATAAGAGTAGAGCTTAGTGTTCTCTACATTGGTGACCCCGAATATACCAGACGACGAGCAGTTCTACGAAACGAAGTCCGACGTAGTGAGGGCTGTGGCGATGCCGGTCAAGCTGCCGCCATTTTGGCGTGAACAGCCAAAATTATGGCTTTTGCAGGCAGACGCGATTTTCGAGACAGCACGTATCACCAGTCAACAAACGCGATTTAAACATATCGTCTCCAATTTCGAGGCACAGCTGTTGCCCTACATAGCCGACATTATTGAGTCGGCGGAAATCGCAGATAAGTACGACGCCTTCAAAAAACGGATCGTGACACTGTTCGAGCCCAAAGATGATACAAAGTTTCAACAACTCCTGGGCGAATCTGTGGAGGACAGACCGATACTCATGCTAGCCCGCATGAGGCATCTCGCTGGTTCATCGTGTTCCGCGGAATTATTGCGACACTTATTCCTGCAGAAACTTCCTCGGCGTACACAGGAGTTGCTAGCCGCCAACGGCGCTGACGATTTGGATAAACTAGCAGAGCAAGCCGAGCGTCTTCACAATGTTGTGAGCAACCATACATCCGTGTCAGCTGTGTCAACCCCGCCATCCGAGACCACACAACCATCGAATCCCGCTCTCGAAGAACGTGTAGCCGCAGTCGAGGCGTCAGTCGACGCGATGTATCAGCGTAGACAAAACAAGGCAAGTAACCAAAACAAGGCAAGTAACCAAATTTGTTTTTTTCATCGGAGGTTTGGCCATGCTGCCCGTAAATGCGGTGGAAACTGCTCTTTTGTTTGTAGAGAAACAAAAAACGATCGCGATGGTCATTAAACGAGGCAGATGACCATCGTAGCAGCAATCGCCTCTACATGCGGGACAGATCAAACGGAAGATCATTTCTAATAGACACCGGGGCTGAGGTGTCGGTCATGCCGCGCAGCCAATGCAGTGGCATACACCAACTATCTCACAATCGATTGTATGCAGCCAATGCATCCATTATCAAAACCTACGGCATGCGAACATTCACCGTCGATTTCGGTTTGAACAAACCCGTGAAATGGAATTTTTTTGTAGCGGACGTGGCTAAACCAATAATCGGAGCGGACTTTCTCCGCCATCATAATCTTTTAGTGAACATCAAACAAAAGTGTCTCGTAGATGGTAATTCTGGAGCATCAGTGAAAGGCGTAGTGCGCAACACGCAAACAGCCATCCTTGAGATTCAACGAGGTAATGAATTTTATAATATTTTATCTGAATTCCCAAACATCACAAAAAGTGATTCCGCACACACACCACAAAACTGCAAACACGATGTCAGACATCATATCATTACGCGAGGACCACCGGTGGCAGAACGTGCGCGGAGGCTGCCTGCAGACAAGCTTCAATTCGCAAAGTTAGAGTTCGATCGTATGATAGAAATGGGAATCTGTCGACCGTCAGACAGTGCATACGCTAGCCCCATGCACATCACACCAAAAAAATCAGCCGATTGGCGAATCTGTGGTGACTACAGGCGATTGAACGCGTCGACCATCCCCGACAGGTCACCACTTCCGCACATGCACGATGTAATGGCTGCGGACGGCGCTACAATCTTCTCAACATTAGACCTGGTACGTGCATACAACCAGATACCAGTGGCGGAAGAAGATATCAAGAAAACCGCCATTATCACGCCATTCGGCCTATTTGAGTTTCTCGTCATGACTTTTGGATTACGCAATGCCAGTCAGTCGTTTCAACGCTTCATGAACAGAGTGCTCAATGGCCTCGATTTCGCTAAATGCTACATCGACGATATTATCATCATGTCCAAGAGCAAAGAGCAGCATCTCCAGCATCTGCACACCGTGTTTGAGCGACTGACTGCATACGGCCTCGTCATAAACGTATCCAAGTGTCATTTCGGAAAGCCAACTGTGGAATTTCTTGGTCATCTGGTCAGCAAGGATGGAGTTACGCCACTACCCAGCAAAGTCCAAGCTATCACCAAAGTACAGCGTCCAGAAAAAATGCGCGACTTACGAAATTTTCTGGGTATCGTAAATTTTTATCGGCGATTCTTGCCACAAGCAGCAGACATTCAAGCTCCACTTTGTGCTCTTCTTGGTCCAACTCGCAAAGCAGACAAAAGAGCAATAAAATGGACCGACCAAAGCGTTTTGGCTTTTGAAAATTGTAAACAGGCAATTGCGGAAGCAGCGACTTTAGCACACCCACGAGAAGGTGCACCTCTGCGCTTGACGACTGACGCATCCAGCATAGGAATTGGCGGTGTCGTGGAACAACGAGTGGAGAACAAATGGCAGCCTTTAGGGTTTTTCTCAAAGAAGTTACGCGATGCAGAGTGTCGCTATAGCACCTATGATAGGGAACTGTTGGCCATCTTCCTATCCATCAAGCATTTTCAACACCTTCTGGATGGTCGCTTCTTCTACATTCGAACTGATCATAAGCCGCTTGTGTACAGCTTTCATCAGCGTTCCGACCGTGCAGCTCCCAGGCAGGCGCGACAACTGGAATTCATATCCCAATTTACAACAGATTTGCGTCACATAACAGGGAAAGATAATTCCCTAGCGGATATGTTATCGCGTATCGAACAAATTGAATTTCCAACAGCTATCAGTGCACAGGAATTATCAGAAGCACAAGAACAAGACCCAGAGATGCAGTTGCTTGTAAAGACAGACACGGCATTAAAACTCAAACGTGTCCATGTCGACAATTCACCAGCTCTTGTCTATTGCGACTTCTCGGCGGGCGTTCCTCGACCTTATATACCATCGAATTTTCGCAATCAAATTTTCGCTATGATACACAACCCATCTCACCCAAGTGGGCGGGTAACAAGCGAGCTAATTCGTCGCAGATTTGTATGGCCCCACATGAAAACGGACATCAAACGCCGGTGCCGAACTTGCATTTCTTGCCAGACCAGCAAAGTCTCTCGACACGTCAGATGCAAAAACGAACAGTTCCCGTTACCATCCCGACGATTTCAACACATCCACTTGGATTTAGTTGGTCCTTTACCAGTATCGGACGGCTACCGGTACCTGCTGACCATGATTGATCGCTACACTCGGTGGCCAGAGGCCATACCATTGCGAAATTGCGAAGCCGACACAGTTGCCACTGCGTTTTTCCAATCTTGGGTTTGCAGATTTGGAGCTCCGGAGACAGTAACTACGGACCAAGGATCACAATTTGAAGCGCGTCTTTTCAAGGCACTTACTCAACTCGTGGGTTGTTCACGGACTCGAACAACAGCTTACCACCCGCAGTCCAACGGCATGGTAGAACGTTGGCATCGAGCGCTAAAATCATCCTTGATGTGTAAGTGTCCCGAAATGGACGGACATCTTAGACTCAACGCTACTGGGTCTCCGCACCGCTATCAAGGAAGAATTAGGATGTTCTGCGGCTGATATGGTATACGGTTCCTCGCTACGCATTCCGGGTGAGTTTGTTTACACTGACCTAGATACTCCTGATCCGCATATTTTTGTAGAAAAGTTTCGGGAGCAGATGCGACTTCTACAACCGAATCCAGCGGTTCACCACAGTAAGCCCAACCTCTTCTATTTTAAGGACCTCAACACGTGTTCGCATGTATTCCTGCGCGTGGACGCAACAAGAGGGCCCCTCGAACCACCTTATTCTGGCCCGCATCCAGTGGTCAAACGAATCAATCCAGCGGTGTTCATCATCAAGGTAGACGGTCGAGAAACTACGGTATCGGTCGAGCGACTCAAGCCTGCATTCCTAGATCGATCATCAGGCAGTTCAACCCCATCAACCCAACCACGGGTTTATGGCAAGTCAACATCGACAGCACGACAGCATACCGTGTCTGCTGGAACATCTCGCAGACACTTGGGGGGGAGTACTGTGGCGGTAACAGAATTGACACCAGAGGCGTTGCCATCGCGAGGATGATGGAATTCGATGACAGCAACGATGACTCTCTCTCTCACTCACCGACAACCAACCAAGTAACACGCACTTTGTTAATTGTTCAGCCATTGATACAGTGAGACAATAAAAGCATTATTATAACGTTTTACGTCGGGCGTTTTGTCTTTTCCTGGCCTTTATAAGAGTAGAGCTTAGTGTTCTCTACAATTTGTAGGGAAACTACAATTAACAACGCGTGTTCTATGTTTGGATAAAATGTTTATTGATTACTGAATATCACAATTTTTAGATTTCTTAATAGCACGCAATAACCGAGTGTAGATGCGCAAAGAGATACGGGCGAAGACAATTCGATTGAAGCTTTGATATGTAGTATGGATTGGCCCGCTTCACGTAGATGAGCGTACGTGTGTGACTAGAAAAGTTTTCCCCTCATCTTCAGCGCTACCTCTCCTACACCTCTCGAGCAACCCACAAGATGACCGGCTCGGTCGCGTCGCTGTCAACCTTTGACAACCATCCAGTTGGAATCCAATTGGCGGCAAATGGCGGCAAGTGAACGTGAGTGCACGAAATAGTTTGCGCGAGTGAAATATCGAGTTTTTCGATGTGATTTGTGATAAATTCACCAAAACAGTGTAGGCCGTAGTCTCGCGAAAGTGTTTTAATTTGAAAAAAATGCGACACATGTTGTTTTTCCGAATTTCAAGTCCTTTGTTGTCGGGTGATCCAGTGAACAACGCAAATACATAATCGGTGTATCTTCTCAAAGGTAATCGCGTGTGTACCTAGATTTTAGTAGTGCTATGTAAATGTCGGTCTGAAAATGATAGTTTAACGCGTTTTTAATTGAGTTTTTATATGAAACGATTTTGCGCGATTTTGTGGTTGACAGCCAAGCGATTCGTTCGTAAGCGTTCGTACCTCGTTCGTAAGCGTTCGTACACATTTTGTACGAAGCAAGCACGAACGCTTACGACGGAAATTCGTCTCGTTAATGTGCACACAGGCGTTTCAAATTTCTCTCTGTTTCGGGGGCTACACATATTTTGTTGTTGCTAGCAGAGCCATTACGCGATGTGGTCGAGAATTTGTTTGTTTCATATAGTTTTTGTCGGTTTTAAAAGTAGATCGGCAGCCGATGACATTGCTAGTGGAAAAAAATGTTCGAAACTACCCAAGCCAATGGCATGAAGTCAGGCGGTCAGTGTTTTGGGTAAGTACATACACAAATCTCGTTCAATTTATGGGTACCAAATAATCTGTTTACACTTTTATCCACAGGCTGGGACGACAACATCCGGACGATGGTCTGCGATGGTCAAAGACATTCAAGAGGTCAAACTATTTGGAATCAACACAAGCCAAACTTCTCGAATTGCTGCGCACATCCGACCATTACACTCCCGAATCAGTGCCAAAAGACTTTCCAAGCGACAGTCTCTTCGAAGAGCACAAACACGAACAAGTTCTGACCATTTACGTGCAAATCTTGTAGGAAATGAAGCAACGGACTTTTGTGAAACGGTCTGTATAGAATGGCCGTAATATGCTTAAACTATTATATGTGTAATAATAAATTTATGCTTTTGCAGCACCTGCCCGATGACATTCCATTACACCGCTTAAAACCCTTCATGGAATCGGCATTTTGCAATCAGCTGGACCGGACGCGACAGAAACAAATTCTTAAGAGATTGCCGAGGACTTACAAATTCAAAAGTAACGAATGCACCACGAAACGAAGAGCATTATGATAACTGATTTCATCGTTCGTCCGGTGTTAAAGAAATGTTTTACGAATCAAAGTGCATTCGTGCGGTATACAGAAGGGGAGATTGTACACTATTCGTTTAAGAAAAACGGCACAAATAAATATACTCTTGCGTATTTGTACCAAATATAATATACATACCTATTATTAAATAGAAGTATGATTTGAAGATGGGACAATGGGTGAGGTTATAAAACACAACGTTCGCGTAACGTTTCGCGTTTTCCGAAACGTTTCCTATTGTGTTCTGTAAACGCATAGATCCGGATCAGACTTGGTGTTCCCATCGCCATCTCTCGGAAAGTGACAAATGTGACAATTGACACATCACAGCTGATACGTTTTGCTCGAAAATTAAAATTTCCAGTTTTAAACGAGATGCAGATACATTTTATTTTGATTATAAATAGTTTAATAAATAAATGAGGGCGGAAATGCACGGTTCGACGGCAGATTGTAAATTTCTGTCAATCAATCAAGCTATGCCTCGCAAGGGGGCGCTTAGAGGATCTGTTTGTAGGGAGAAGTTTCTGATCCGTAACGGCCGGTTGATTTGAAACGTTGCGCGAAACGTTGCGCAACGTTGAGTTTTATAACCTCACCCAATAACAATGGATGCGGTTCTGAAACGCACCGGTCGCATATGTTTCCACAACATGTTGTCCATTCTGATCCTATAACTGCGGTTTTGCGGATCAGCAATAACTGTCGGTGTTTTGTGCCTATGTGGAATATGTAAACGAAAAGTTCCGGAGATTATTTCTTATTCGTAAAATCGCAGTTAGAGGATCAGAATGGACAACATGTTGCCGGAACATATGCGACCGGTGCGTTTAGGAACCGTACCCATTGATACTCTAGTCTTTACACTCGGCGAGTGTGGTCGTCGAGTCGGTTCATTAGCATAAACAGAAGCTTAGATTAGACAGCAGCCATCGATCCTCGCATCGCTTGAATATCCCCCGAGTCCGGAGCTTCCCACTAACATTTTGTTGTGGAACATGGCCAAAATCGCCAAAAACACAAACATTTTAGAAGTTTTTCCATTTTTTGGCTTATAACCCTGAAACTGTACATTTATGCGATAAGCTATCATAAGGGCCCAACGCGACATAATTCTTCAAAATGCGTTAAGCGGATCGCTATAGTTGATAAAATTTTCTGTTTTTTTTTTTTTTTTGCTATTTTGATCTTGTTTCACAAAGAAATTCGGATTCGTGTTCAGCACCCCAAAATGTATAAAGAACAATAAAAATGAATATGGAATATGTATAAAATATAAAAGCTAAAAACATCGCATGAACTCCGCCGAAGCCCCAAGGCTAGTTAAAAAAGGAAGAGAGAGGTGAGTAACGAAGTATAATTTTTCTTCAATCAAACTGTGATAAATAATAAAATACATGCATAAGTATAATATTTCCCTTGGAGCAAATTAGTAGGTCCGTTTTATTGGGTCAGAACAGAACAACTTACATTCAAGTTTGACAGGAGTTGTTCTATATACCCCATCGTTTGGAAGTTGTCCTTTTCTGTCCTGTACTCGACCCAAATAAAACATACCTACACATATTCCCATTACACCAAAATGAAAATCATAGGAAAACTTAAATGTAATTTGCAGAAAACAAGATTATTTTTTTATTGCTTGGTTCCAAAATTGTTTGCATTGTTGTTGTTGTAGCGATTCAAGAGATATTTCTCATGAATCGAAGGGGGTCTTGGCAGCTCTTGGCCGTTTTAACAACGGGTAGCTCCGGGACGATTTACATCGAAGAACCGGCTGCCGTAGGAGCATTTTTATGGACAACACAAACATCCATGGGTCACAGTGGGATTCGAACCCACGCACCGGCAACTCAGAGATAGACATCTCTGCCACTGAGCTACCGAATGCCCTATTGTTTGTTTGTTCATTGTTTGCATTAAAGCATGCAATCAGTTAAAAAAATTAAATTGGTAATTCAAATTTTTCCGCCAAATGTATGCCCCCATCATATGAAAAACTAACGGCGCCTATGGTGCGGTTGATAGTATGTGTGTTTTTTGTGATTGTGTTATAAAAACCTAGACAAAATTTCCCCTTCAGGGCCTATCTAGAATTTCTTCTGTATCTATGGATTGAAGTAACTACTGTTGTATATATCCGCTACCGTACGACTGGCGCTGTCGTCAGTGTTGTCGCTGCGAATGGTGTTGTCGCTTCTATGAGTGTTGTCGCTACATATTGAGCAAATGATGACCCAAATGTGTAATTTGGAATTCGTGATAATGATGGTAAATTATCATTCAAAGTTGTGTCAAGATTGTTAACAAAGATGACTTTTGAATTTTTCCGAGCTGTCAAGACGAACAGATACTTTCATGTGTATTACTTTTGTTGAATTTTGTATGGTTTAAATAAATTATGGATTTGTTAAATGTTTGACTGAAGGAATCCATAAGTGCACATCATATATTCAGTCTACGAAATTCTCTAAAAAAAACTGAAAATGATACAACAAGTAACTGACGCCGAACCCTTTTCTCCTGAATAGTCGATATGCAACCGAAATGATAATGATTTCAGCCAAATTTTTCATTCAGTAGAACCTTTTTCCTGATACCTCTCCTCAATTTCAGAAATTTTCTTTTAATTCAACTTTTTCAAAATGGTTCCCGCTCTACTCCTATTCAGTTTTACAACCAACTTAACGAAAAGTTACCGAACAAATGCTTCGAGACTCGCAATCGGATTATGTTATCTAGCACAATTTTCGATGTTCAGCACTTATCAGAAAATCTCTAGCACCTATTCGAAGTTGGTCGGTTGGTCGTCGTCGGTCATCCGATTTTGAGTTGACAGCTGTCGAACGGGTTTTGAGATCTCGCCTGGTTCGTCTTGGCTTGTCGTCGTCGTTTCAAAAGGTGTTCCCGTGGTCGTGGTGTCGTGTACGAACGGTTGTGGAAATCTCTTTTTTACATGCTCTGAAACATTCAAAACTATTCCACAAAAACTGACGGTGCGGTCGCATGTCGAACTCCCGGAGTCTTCCCAGTCCCAAAGCAAATTTCGTCCCTAAAAGGCCGAAGAAAATTTTGACACATTCGTGTGCTGTCATAAATTGTGCAGTCAAATCTCGCGTAGTGGGAGTAGGTCGGGAAAAAGGGCTCATCGTTTTGCGGTAATCTCGCGTCAGGAATTTTGTTTAGTGTCGGTCGTGTCTTCAGCAATTGTGTGGAATTTTCCGGTGATTACAAGAGCGTTTGCCTATTTGGTTGATGAACGTCGTGTGTTGCAACAGTAAAAACGGGTGGTGATACTCCACCGCGGCCGCGGTGGTATTTTTAGTGAAGTGTCAAAGTGTGTGTCCCGTGAAGTGTTGAGAAAGAGTTTTGCTTGAGTGAAGAAAGCGAGCAATTAGAAGGGCGCCGGATTTCCTTGTAATTTTACAGTGAGTGCTAATTAGCCCAAGAATTGATTGAAACACAAATGGAATAGGCTGCAGCAGCCACTCGACATGCCTGGTAAGTGATGATCCTGTCTGTTTTTCGTATAATGTGTCTTCTTCCTCCAGTTGTTTGTGCTATTTTTAGCCTCGTCTCGCATATATTTTCTTATTTCATGTGCGGACAGATGACTGATAAGGTGCTGTGTCCCCTTTGCGTTGACATTCGCCTGTTCCTTGCAGCTGTAGGTGGCCCTGACGTTACAAAGTCCTCTGGCTCGTGAAACTCGTCACCTGACACCCTCATGTCAGTTTGCCTGGCTCCCGGCAATCAGCCGTAGGATGTCTTCAATTGCTGTACATTTATGATGCTACACAAAACTAGGACGAACACTCCTCCTACCCACGGCCTTTCCCAACGGGCATTGATTGAATCCAGCGGGTGGCATGGCGTGGCATGACAAGAAAAATGTTCTTTTTCCATTTCCTCGGTAGACGCGACTTTTCACATTTCACATCCACTTGGCCTCGCTTGTCAAGAGTGTGCGGCGGCGGAGGCTGCTGCTGTTGTTGCTTTTTCGAAATGAGGGGCAGTGTGAGTGCAGCAACACTTTCCCGGCCCAAAATTGCAAGACAAGCCGCGTCGCGTGACCCAGTAACAGTTTGTTTGGTTCCAAGGTCCCCTGGGTGACAGCAGAGCCGCGGCAGAAAAATTACAAAAAAACGTTGGGGCCGCGAGGAGAATGTAAACAAAAAATTCTGCCGCCGCCACAATCGCAGTCGTGACCCCAATTCTGAACGAAATTGATGGACACGTTTGGCGGAACTTGTACTTGTTGCTGCGCTTTTTGCTTAATAAATGTTGTGATTTTGGGTAGATTGGATTTCGTTTAATTTTAGGAATGTTGAGCGGTACCAAATTGCTGTGTCAGCTTAGACTTTTGTACTACTGTGATTGACCATATGGAGGCCAATCAGGGAAATCAGAGAAAAACTCTACAGCCTGATTGACTACTGCGAAAGCCCCAGCCTATTATCGTAACTGTGTCCAGAGACGAGATATTAATCCTTTCTTTTCAGGAGTCTAATCTTGTCAGATCACAGGCATATAAGATTTTGCCTTTCAGGGATGTGAATACTCAGGAGATACAGTGCTCGCTACTCATCCCTTATGGAACGAAGAGCTGCCTCGCAAAGGAGAAATTCGGATGTCTTGCTTCACCAAGCGGGGCTTTGGGGTAGTGAACCTTTATAGCTAGTTACTCGTGAGAATCCAGTGAGCAAGATAGAGCAAACAAGCATAAACCAAATATTTATCCGAAAGAAGCAGACTCAGATGTGGGTTTAATTGGTCTGGTGGTGGGTACTCCCACGTGAGCAGCCTCGTTCAAGAGAAGCTTTGAACTCCCGAGGTCTCCCCAATGACAACCTCTAGCCGTTGTTACAAAAATCATCGCGAAAAAGAGCATCTCCTAAGTAAGTAGTCGAAAGAGACATATTGGCTAAATTGGGCGAACTGAAGTCGGAACCCATATGGCTGCGACAGCCGGTTTTTCGATGTAAATCGTTTCGGAGATACCCGTCGTTACAACGGCCAAGTGCTGCCGAAACGAATCTCTTGAATAGTGAGAAGGCTCCAGAAAGGCAAGAAGTTCAGACTTCACTAAGCGCTCCAAAAGTGGCGACGACCCAGCGATTAGAGCGCAGATGGGACTGAGGAGACTGAATCTCTCCAAACCTTAAAATGGAAGAAAACGCAGTCTCCGAAACAGATGACAGTGGACCAGCAAGAGGGTGTGGTTCAAATCAAAAAACCCAGGATCAGGATATTTTTGTTTCGACCTTTATTCTGGGCCTCGGGAAGAACGTAAAATTTAAGAAGTTAAGGACACTAGTCAGTAATCTACGATACTAAGTATACCGTCAGAGGAGTGCCTGGGCTTCCGCTCTTACCTCTCGGTCCTTTGAACGTTCTGGATCTTCGGCGTTTTATTGACAATGTCTTATTGTCATATTCTCGTCTGTTCTTCATCCAGTGAATGCACTCACTTTCAGGAACAGGGGAGATTTCAGTATCTGCGGCGCCAAATTGCGATGATGCCATTTCATTAATATTGGCCTGAAACGGCCCAATCTGCAATCCTTTTTCGCGAAATCGTAACGGTTCTCCAGATATTCAATGTCAATGACTTGGGTAACAACCTCCAAGCATCTCGATTCCAACGCCTTGATGGGCAGAGACCATGGCCCCCTGGGACAGCCAGGAGATCGTTGTGTGCCTTGAGGTCTAGCAGCTTAGTTTCTTGGTGGATGTGGGCTTGAGATGACAGTAGTAGTACGCATGGCTGCATTCTGGCATGTTTGAATTCGTTTCCAATTGGTTTTACATAAGTTATTTGTACATATCGGTGCTGCGTAATTTACCACAGAGTGAGTAAAGTCTCCTTATCTGTGCCCCATTTGCTGCCAGCAAGAGACTCCAGGATCTTGTTTCTGCCCTTTATTTTGTCACTAATGTTGTCGGCATGGCTGTTGAACAGGCCGTGGTTATTGATTGTGACGCCAAGAATTTTGGGGTGACGGATAGTGGGAACTTCGGTCTCATTTACTCTTATGTTAAGCCGTAGGTAGTATTTTTTGTTGTATGTGGTAAAGAGGGTGGCCGAGGATTTGGGCGCTGATAGCATTAGGTTCTTGTTGTTGAAGAAAATGTTGAGCTCTTCCAAGTAACCATTAATGAGATCGCACATGTCGGTAATGTCGTTGCCAGATGTCATGATGGTGCAGTCGTCAGCATAGGATACCATGTCGATTCCATCAGATGGGGTGGGAAGTCCTGACATGTATAAGTTGAACAAGGTGGGAGAAAGTACCCCGCCTTGTGGTACTCCTTGTTTCATCCTTCTTTGTTTAGATTTCCCATTTCTAAACTCGGTGCTGGATTGACGTCCGGCAAGGTAGTTTGCGATCCATTTGACTATATGCGACCGTGTGGATGAATTTCGGAGATCCGTCAATAGGAGCGAGTGGTTTACCGTGTCAAACGCTTTCGACAGATCTAAAGCCACAAGAATGGTACGCTTAAACGGCTGGGGCTGATTGATCTCATTGAAGACCTTAGACATGATTCGGTCTAGTGCAGTGGTGGTGCTGTGCATTTTTCTGAAGCCGTGTTGATAGTTAGCGAGTTGTATATGCATCGCAAGAGACTTGTGAATCAGCGATTCCAATATTTTTGCCACAGGGGATAGGTAGGGTTCTCCTAAGGAGTGTTGCTTACCAGGTTTGGGTAACGGTATAATGCGGCCTCTCTTCCAAATTTCCGGTATGATGAATGTTCGTAACGATAGGTCAATCGTGGCAGTGATATACTCTAAGGCCGGTGTGTCGAGTTGTTTGAGCATAATCATTGCTATACCGTCTGGACCAAGTGCTTTTGCAATTTGCAAAGTTTTTTTTAGATGTGAGTGCCATATGCCTCTCCTGTGGTCGTTGACCTGTTTGACTATGATGTCATTAATGCCGTTAATCCGTGGATCACTTGGGTCTGCACTTCTAGGTTGATTACTTGTTTTTGCCAATCTAGCCGCAGATGTTGGGAAGTTGGGTTTAAGGCTGGGAATGCGGCCTGCTGGAATGTATCTCTTAGCTGCAGCGAATTATCCGTCTGAGCTGCTTTTCAGCCATACGCACGTCACTTGGGGCGGTGAGACTAGCAAAAGCCTCGTTGGTTAACCTTTTAAAGCTGTCCCAGTCAGCTTTGTTGAAGTCGGTGTACGTCTGTCGGGATGGATGCAGTTCGACGGCATATCCAGAGTGAGTATTGCCAATCATACTGTGATTAGATGATATTGTGATGATTGGAGATGTCATTTATAAGTCCAGGGCTGGCGATGGAAATGTCAGGTGAACTTGTGCAGGATCCAGTGATAGGGGTCGGTTTGTCGTCATTTAAAGGGCAGAAATCCGAATCATCCAGTTGGTCGGCGATGATGTTACCTCTGGTGTCGTTTTGAAGGTTAGAATGCCATAAATCGTGGTGGGCGTAGAAATCACCAAGTAGGAGGCAATATTGGCCGTTTAATAGGGGGCTGATATTGACTTTGTAACCGGTGGGACAGCTGGAGGCAGGTGGAATATAGATGTTGTAGATTTCAAAGTCAATATTTCCTGATTTAACGATTATCGCTTGTAGCTCTATGGTGTTATCGGAGGAAGTGATATCAACGACCCTGTATGGCAAATTGTTGCGGATGAGGAAAGCCAAACCTTCTCCTGCGTTTCTTTCAGGTCGTGTCTGATGACGTTGTAGTTCCCATATGACCTGAGTGAGTGATTTTAGGTAGAGTTGAGTTTGATTTCCTGTACTGCCGCAATCTGGATGTGGTGTCTGTCCATGAGGGCTGTTAGGGTTGGGTACTATACCTCGACAAGTTGAATCTCGTTTTTCAAAATCTCGACTAACAAATTCTCGACTTAAAACATATCGACTTCGTAATAATCTCGATTTGTGAAAATATCGCTTCTATTAAATCTCGATTTTTAAAATCTCGACATTTTTCAACAAATTATATTTTCAAAGTCGGCGGCCGACTTTTAAAATATAATTTGTTGAAAATTAGTAGAGAGGTATTGTTTTTTTTAACCAGGGCCAGGTTTTTGATTCTCTCTTGATACCGCAACTCCTAGTGGAGCATGGTGCGTTGATGTAGTCATCAACGTTACAAAGACAACTGAATTCGGAGTGTGATACGGTTGTCAGCCATACCACTTCCTAGTCGCATTGGTAGTTTATTATTCTACGATAAGAATATTTCTCATTTTCTTCTGAATAATAAACTTGCGACGAGTCGTGCCGAGATTGGAAACTCGTTTCTCTATGAGTGTCTATTTCACAGAGTGGCGACCGAACGATCACGGCCACAGAGCACGACATTCGGTTTCTTATTAACGGTTAGATATTGAAACGACAAATACACAAAGTGGCACACGGGAGCTTAGCAATTTCAAAAACGTGATAAAAAATCTATCTTCACAATTCTTTTTGCTGCTTAAGCACTAAGGACAGTTGAGGAATTCAGGCGCTTTTTTTACTAAGCTTTGCCATCTAAATTCCGCAAATGTCTTGAGTATTTTAATGGCAGAAAAAAATGGTGGGCTCCCGTGTGCCATTCTGTATAACGGTGTTAGGTATTACATTCATACCATCAAAAGGACATATAGTCTAGTACAGATAGCTCAAAACCTAAACATCCAAAAAGAAAAGAAATTTTTGATGCCAAATTGTTGAATACACTGCCTAATATACGCGGTAAAAAGTTACACTAATTTGCGCCATGGGTTAAGGGGGGAGGGGGTGGCAAAGGGGTAAAAATTCAGTTTCTTGCAAATATCTGGAAAACTATGAGTCTGACCTTCAAATGTCCTGAGGACGAAATAAACTACATAAAATTACCTTTGTAATGATATATAACAGTCTAGAGATTTTCTCAGAAAATTATACCTTAGACCCAAAAGTATTATAGTGAATTTACATTTTTTGAGTTTTACATTTCGCACTGTAACTCTTGATAGAATATACCTAGCGTCATAAGATCTTGTCCATATATTGATACCATGTATTTGATTTGTACCAAAAATTGGATTGCTCCAATCATTAACGCCCCCCTCACTGCTCCTAACATTTTTCAAAAAGGCATGCCTGTAGCTTCTTTGTAAATTAAGCCAGGCAGATCAAATTTGATGGGGTGCCTATTCTAAGCTCCATTATCCTTCCCACCAAAAATTATTACCATCGGATCAAAACTAAGGGTACCCCCCATACAAAATGAAAGAAAATCCTAAGAAATTTCACGTTTTTCCACTTCTAAATTCTATGTAAAATACAAGAAAAAAATTTATCTCTTAGAACGTCATTATAACAGTTGATTGTAGTCTTGTGAATGTATATTCAAAAGGTTGTACCAAGGCGTACGCTACAAGTATCAAAAACTTGGGTTTGAAGGTCAGTGATACCAGTTCTAAGTCTATTTGCGAATATTTCGAGTAACGTGTACTAGCAACCTTCAAACTCGATTTTTTGTACTTCTAAGGCACGCTCTAGTACAAACTTTCGGATATACATTCAGAAGACTACAATTAACTGTTATTAGGACGTTCTAAGAGATAAAATTTTTTTTTCTATTTTATGTAGAATTTAGAAGTGAAAAAATGTAAAATTTGTAAGAAATTTGGGTCACTTTGTATGGGGGGTACCCTTAGTTTTGATAGGATGCTAATAATTTTTAGTAAGGAGCATAATGGGGCTTAGACTAGGCAACTCACCAAATTTGATCTGCTTTGCTTAATTTGAAATGGAGCTACAGGCATGCCTTTTTGAAAAATGCTAGGAGGAGTGAGGGGGGCGTCAATGGGCGGCGCACTTCAATTTTTGGTACAAATGAAGCAAGTTTTGTTAACAATATATGGGCAAGATCTTATGATCCTAAATCTATTTTATCAAGAGTTACAATGCAAAATGTAAAACTAAAAAAATGTAAATTCACTATAATACTTTTGGGTCTAGGGTATAATTTTCTGAGAAAATCTATAGATTGTTATACATCATTGCAAAGGTAATTTTATGTAGTTTATTTCGTTCTCAGGACATTTTAAGGTCAGACTCATAGTTTTCTAGATATTTGCAAGAAACTGAATTTTCACCCCTTTGCCACCCCCTCCCCCCTTAACCCATGGCGCAAATTAGTGTAACTTTTTACTACACTTAGGCAGTGTATTGAACAATTTGGCATCAAAAATTTCTTTTCTTTTTGGATGTTTAGGTTTGGGGCTATTTTGAACCAATTGTACTGGACTAATACATCAGGCGCTGGGTATTAGAATCACATCGGTTCTTCGTATTGTAATTTTTTATCAACAATTTTGTTGCACTTGTATTCGTATTTAATGTTATTTTTCATTGACTGGAATTTACGTAAATAAAAATAAAACTAATGGTGAAAGGACATTCTTTAAATTTAATAAATATGTACTAAGAAAATTCAAATATAAATTTATTTTCAGTCGAGATTGTCGAGATTTTTCGAGGTTATAATTTGTCGATATTGTCAACTGTCGGAATATTGTAAGTAAAGTCGAGATTTAAAAAAATCGAGATTTTGGAATATTTTTCGGAAAGGAAAAAATCTCGACTTGTGCTGTCGAGATTTTATAAGTCGACTTTTAGTACCCCTCCCGGGCTGTTAATTCGGCGATTTTATGCTGGAGTCCATTGCAGTTTAGTTGGACTATCTTCGTGCTGGTGTAATTCGTAATCGTGGAGCTGGGGTCAACTTGAGTGGAGCGGGCAGCTGGTGACTGGATGAGCTTTGCCCTCTGTTTCTACACCGGATCGCTGTGTTAGATCGTGTCCATTGATTGGTATCGGTGAGTCCCGAGCAGTTCTTAAGATCCACCCAATCTCCGCAGCATATGCACTCAACTGACGAATGGACATTGGACCAAATTCTTTTGGCGCATACCGAGCACATCCATGGACCTAGATTCGAATCTATGCCGGCATGTATTAGTAGTATGCCTCGAATTACATACTCCAGAGCATGTTTGAAGAGCGTCGGCGCCAGCCCATCGCCCTGCTTGAGTCCAGTACGAGTATCAAATAGGTCAGTGAGTCTCTTCTGCACGCTGACCTGCGAGACGGTATAAGTCATCGTCATCCTCATGAGTCACACTAGCTTTTCCGGTACATGAAAATTCAGCAATATGCTGTACAGTACACTGTCGTATGCCTGCTTGAAGTCGACAAAGATTTGGTATACGTTGATGTTATATGTATTTCCAGAAATTTTGGAGTAATAGCTTCACGGTAAAAAGCTGATCGGAACGACCCGGTCTGAAGCCGCCTTAGTATTCGCCAATGATTTCTTCTGCGTAGAATTTTAGATAAAATCTTATAAGTCGTACAAACTAATGAGATGCCTCTGTAGTTCCCCGTATCCCCCTTTTTGTGGATTGGGTAGATTATACTTTTTCGCCAGTCTTCCGGGATTAACTCGTCGTTCCATACTTTCACGAGCAGTGTGTCTACAGCCTTAACAAGGCTCTCCCCGCCATGCTTCAGCAGTTTAGCTGGGATCTCGTCAGCGCCTGGGGCTTTATTACGTTTTAATGATTGCATGGCGCGATCAACTTCTTCTACTGTTGGGGGTGAGACGGGAGTGCCTAATCATCCATCTTCTCCAGAGCTACTTGTGTGGTGGTGTTCAATTGAGCGTTGAGGAGCTCTTCAAAATGTGAGGCCCAGCGCATATCAACGCTATCGATGTCGCTGATGATATTGCCATCCTTGTCCTTACAGAGACTTGTCCTGGGTTTGTATCTACTTTTAATTGAAATAATTAGCTTGTACGTTTGTCTACTGTTCATACTAGCTAGTCTTCGGTTAATTTGCATCAACTGCTCGTCAAGATGCTTACGTTTCTTACGTCTAAATTCGAAATTCGTCGAAATTCATCATGTTTTGTTTTTTTTTGGCTCTAGGTGCGCGTTCATTGTCAATATGCTTAATTTTTCGAATCTAACGAATTTTGGCATTCCTCTTCAAACCAATCGTTTCGGGATCGCTGGGCTTTATAACTCACAACCTCCTCTGCGGCCCCTTTGATGGTACATATTTTTGTTTATTTCAGATCTCAATGACGGCTTCGTTGCTGATGTTATTTAGCAGGGGCGTCAGCATTTCCTCAAGGGCAGCCTTGTAAGCAACCACTGTCGCATCATTCGTCAATTTGTCAACCGCAAAAATGTTTGCTGGATTGAATCTCGAATGATGCCCCGAAGAAATTCTGCACCAATAAGTCGCCTTCACCATATCGTGGTCAGAATCTATGTTTGCTCCAGGATAGGATCGAATATTTATTACGCTCGATGCCCATCTCTTGCAGATGAGGACGTGATCAATTTGGTTAACGGTATGCTTGTGAATGTGCCGATGCGGGAAGCGCTTCCCGTTGCATTAATGAGCCAGAGATTGAAGAACCGGGATTTGATGCGAGTCGCACAGAGCCGCTCGTTTATGGGTTTGAAGTCGGTTACATGCGGATTCAGTTGATTGTTCACAATTAAACGCCACTCCAAACTCACTGTGGCCCGAAGGTTTTCCACTTGCGAAAATTGTGTACGAATTCCGGTCGTCAATCTCGCTTTGAATCCATTTTGTTTCCTGCAGTGCGACTATGCTTTTATTTTTCGACCTGATCCAAGAGGGCCCTTAAGGCGCCGGCCCACAGTGGGGCGGTAGAGGCAAAAATTCAAAAAATGTATAATATTGGAGAGCTTTTGTGATTGATTCATCGCATAGTGAACATTTTGAAGTTTCTTTCTACAAAGAATTTCGGACAGTAAGAAATCAGCGGCTCTCAAAGTGTAAAGAATTGATTTTGCTGTTTTTGCACATTTTTCCATAATCAAGTTTCAATGATGAAAACCCTGACTATAAATTCGAATAAAACTTTGTTTTATAATTTTATTTTCAATATTTGGGTTATACTTAATTAATATGTTAGCATAAAAAAAGTAAAAAAAAATTTGGAAATTTTTTTTTATTTAATTTTAATCATTGAAGGTCAAATTGACCCTAACTGGATTTTTCACATTGAGTTTTAACAACTACCTCCACGTGCCTCCAAGCGTCTGTTTATGCTACATTATTCCAGAAAGTCTCAAGATTACTAATATGTAAGAATCATAACCCCATAGAACCCCAGGCTACTTTTATAACCCATTGTGTTATGTCATGTTGGCTGTTTTTGACACGATTTTTGAATATCTACTGTAAAATATGTAGAACCGAAGATAACCGTAGTTTTCATCCTATTGAACTAGTTTTTGGTGGAGAGTATAAAAGGACTCTGTCTTGACGTTCAGCCAAAATTTACCACCTCCCTTCCACCTGGGGAGGAGCTATGGACGTGTCGACTTGAACAAGTTCTAGTAGGCGAATCAGGCGTGTCCTTGGTCGGAGCAACTCAATTTTTGGCAAACATCAACTTCAGTTTGTTAAAAATATTTCCCTAAATTATGCTGGCTCAACTAGCATTTCTTGCAGAGTTACAGTAAAAAATGTAAATGTCAAAAAATGATAATATCCCATTTTATTTTTTGGTCTAGGGTATAATTTATCAAAATAAGTCAATTGTATCATATGTCATTGCAAAGGTAATTTTGAGTAGTTTCGTGTGTCCTCGATCCATTTTGCTGTAACTTTTATAGTTTTTCAAATCATTAGGAAAAACTGAAAAATGATCCCTCTCCCCCTTAAAATCGAAATAACTTCAAAACGGCTGATCCTATCTTCGTGAAACCAATTCCATTCGATTTAGAATGGCCAAATACATTAAGGTTGACCTGTTTTGATAATTGTTTCCAAAATTCGGGTTTTTCGCCCCACTGTGCGGCCTGTTCCGGGAGCGTATATTCCAGGATCTGAAAAAGTAATCCGTTGCAATTACTGTATTAATTCTGAATCCCAAATTTCGTGGGTTCGAATTTTAACTAATTGTGACTTATCGTTCCATTCTATACACCAACTGCGGTGCATGTCTGTAGTAATTATGGCATGGCAACTTACCAGCTCTATGGGAACTACGCGGAACTTTGTCTGTTTGGAGGAGAAGAGCCCCAACGGGAGAAATATCGAGTTATTCAATTTCGGAAATGTCACATTGGAATCTTTGCACTTGAGACCTCTAAGCGTCTATAGCTCAGTAGGTAGAGTTGCTGACCTTGTGACTGAAGGTCGGAGGTTCGAATCCCGATTGGGACGAAACTTTTTTCCCTCAATTTCCTCAATTTTTGGTATTTTTTCCCAAAGTTTTGTGGCTTCGGAGTGATTAAGGTCTGGGTCAGAGGGATTTAACTCGAGAAAAATAACTGCGCCAATGTCGCCCTGAAAAATTGGAAAACTAACGTTTTTATATTACACTACTGTTGACAATTATCTTACTTTGTAGATAAAATCTATTATTGGGGTGGGGTTGTACTATACGTACTAATAAGTCGATAGAGTAAAATTTTCAGCCGATAAAATACTACATTTCTGGAATAATCTCCAAGATTGGGATCGAAAAGATACCAGTCTAAATAGGACACACCTCATGGTATCGAATTATCGGGACCTTCACGGATCACTTCTGAATGAGAATGAGAACTGTGAATCATCTTTGACAATTTTGTGATTGCCATCAACCACAACTTTTATAAAAGAATGCTACACTTTGCATTTTTGTAATGAAACCAAGAAATACCAGTATAGAGCAATAATACTAGAACGAAGTTCTAAATTCCTTAACGGATTTTAGTTGTCTTTCCTTAATTAAAAAACATATACCATCGCCTTTTATTGTTGTCTACACTAGGGTTCTCATGCTCAAAACCAAATACCTCCAGGTTTAAGCGGGCCCCAGGCAAATGAAAATTTAGAAAACGTCTATAGTTAATTATATTATCGAAATTTATTCACAGAATATTTTTTTTTTAAATATGACCTTAAATCTGAATCACTAACGTCCTTGGGATTATAGAAATATTCATGGTAATACACTTACCATCTTAAATAGAAACTTAAGACGTAATGGTGGCCAAAAAAAGATAAAAATTTATTAGTGATGGGGTGTGAATCAAACGCATTAACCAGTAAACAACTTTTTCGGGACGAAATAATTTCACCAAAAGGCTTATTATTTTCCTGCACAGAAAAAGGGCCGCCTTAAAAAATGTACCTCAAATCAGTCAGTCAAAACTTTTTTGTAGTACCTAAAAGGTTTAAGCAGCCTTCTTGACGAGTTTAAGTCATTTTTTTAGGCATGAGTTTAACGCCTCTAATTTATTTACCATACAGATTGTATTGCTTTGACATGTCCGCGGGTCGCATATACATAATTTAAATGTGGCATGTGGCCATGAGTTCCTATAGTCCTAAAATTTATAGCAGTTTCGCGTCAGTGACAATTTTATGAAATTCCACCCACTGGGTTGCGATCATAAACAATTCTGGTATTTTTATTTTTTAATTGAACATCAGTTTCTCCCTTCAGCTTTATTTCTATGTCAAAATGCCGCCCCTAAAATTTGGCGCCCGGTCGACCGTCCGGCTTGCCCCCCACCCCTTCCCCCCGGGCGCAGATACATGCACTAAATTCTAATTCTTTACGATAAAACCATCACCGCTCTCAATCCATATGACGCGTAAGTAATCGCTAACCACCGCCAATCGACGCCACCTTTTTTATGATGATGATGTGCGCTGACGCCGCGCCGCCGTCGACACACTGACCTCCTATCACCCGGGTAAAAAAGTGATAAAAAGTCATAAACTCACCATGAAGCCGGCTGCAATAACAATAATAATACATTTATTCAACTTAAAATAATCATAACAACATATGTAGTGGCGAGAGAATCACATTCCGGACACCACATCAAATCAGCACGGTGCGGCTTCGCGGCCTACAAAATTCAGTGCAAACTTGTAAACTATACTCGCGGATAATACGCAGTGTTTAAACTTTAAAGCATATTTATTGTAAGCGCACTCACTGCGTGCCCGTCAGAGATTATTATCAATCTGACCTGAATATTGAAATCGATTGAAATTTTTAGATATAAGATTTATAATTGTTTTCTTCTTTTTTACTTCATATTTTCGCAGACGCAAACAATAAATATTGAGACTGAGTATAATCTACATAATATTTTGTTCTTTGTTATGTTGTTCGTCATGTTTTTGATTGGATTCGTTCAATGAGATGCCGATGGTGTTCATATGATCTTACATTTTCTATTAAATGTGTTGAAAAGAATTATTGAGAGTAGGGTAGTAAACAAGAATTGGGTAATGTTCAATGATGGTTGATGGGAAGTGCATATTGAATGCAATTGAAAAAGTCTCCAAATGAAGAAAATCCCTTCAATTCAAATGGAATAATCACCAAAAACAGTACGATTTCTGTAAAAAAAAAACATTTTTAGGATTGGATCTGATAAAATTAGGAAGTAAATAAATTATATTACCGAAGCCATTTGTTGACTTCCTAAACTGCATATCCTTAATTTCCACAAATGTGATTTCTAAGGCCGCACACAGACTGTAAATTCATTCATCGATTGCAATCCATTACATGGATTTTCGTTCTGTCGAATGAGCTGAAATGGATTGCAATTCAAGGATTCTCCATGTGTGTTCTGCATAAGATCTCCAGATCAGCTGATCATAATGGTATTATTTGCAGGTATTATGTGTTTGGGGATTATTTTTGAAGGTTTTTCGAATCACAAAGACTTCATAATTTAGTGCAAAGTAACTTTTCGATTTTATTTCTGGTAAGTGGACTATATATTTTTGTTAGATTAGATTTGTGAAGGGCAAGGGCATCAAGGTTGCCCTAGACACTTCGACCGGTGGTCTATTGTACCATTGCCCATACTGTAGATTAGATGAACTCATCTAACCGACTACCTTCAATAAATCGATTTAGTTGGCCCATATTCAGAGTGGCGATAATTTCTTTCAAGGGAAACGCGATACCGAAGCATTCCAAGCGGCGCCTATAGCTAACCTCTCACACTCACAGAGGATGTGAGAAGCAGTTTCGTCGTCAGCCTCGAAGAAGCGGCAACTGGCGTCGGTAACAATGGGCATGAGCTTTAAATTGCCGTTTAGACGGCAGTGACCCCGTTAAGAGCCTGCAAATAATCCTGACCCTGTTTCTGCTCAGTTTCATTAGACTAAGGCCCGTATTTATGAGCATTCCTTAACTCAAGAAGACCTTGAGTCAAGGATGCCGAAATTCAATAAATTTAATGTCATTTTCCATACTTTTGCATAGAAATCACTTATATTCACGAGTCAATGCATCCTTGATTTAAGGAGAAACTCAAGGAGACCTTGAAATTTTCTAAAGTAAACCTCACTTGAAGTCAAGGGAGCTACCCACCTTCCTTGAAATATAATATTTCAAGTCTATTGAAAACTTAAGGTCTCCTTGAGTTTCGCCTTAAATCAAGGATGCATTGACTCCTGAATATAAATGATTTCTATGAAATCCTTGAGGTAAGGAATGTTCATAAATACCGGCCTTAGGGTACGTTTGGGAATGGAAATTTTTGACAGCCGAAGCCCTGGAAGAGCTTCCCAGTGTGAGGTGGCTTTGGCCTTTTCCCACACACTAATTACATTTCTGCATGCACAGAGTGCGGTAACCCACAGTAGGGTTCCGGGCCAACGAAAGGGGTGGTGGATGCTCTCCTTGCAAGCTCGTCGGCCTGCTCAGTGCCTTAAACACCCTAATGCCCAGGTACCCAGAAAAAAACCCACACGAGCTTCGATGTGACAGTAACGCTCGTCAGCGCTTTTATTAATTTTTAATGCAAAAAACGACAAAATTGATTTAAACCGCATTCTATTCAGCGCTTTTATTACTGCTTTGCTGTAACTATTCCTATTTTCTTGTTAATGTAGCCTTTTTCGAGGCATATTTTTGCACACACTTCAATTGCGTGTATTTCTGCCTGAAACACGGTCGGATGTATTCCCATAGGAATACATAGTATCCGGGCCATAAATTCCTGCGCCAGATATCGGTCTTTGAACCGTCCGTGTAAGATATGATGTTACTTGGGTGAAGTGATATGAACCTGACAGTCCAATCCTCCCTTTCTCACATCACTGCGCTAAATGAGGGGTCAAAGCGTAGCGTTTTATCCACATAATCTGATGGCATTTCTAGTAAGTTACTGATACTTATCCACCCTTGTTGAACTGATTTCATTGGGTACGCTATCACATGCCTTTAGCCTGATGGCGGCTAATCTTGCCAATGTCTCAATGTGTATGTGGAGTAGTGTCAGGTTCAGCAGGACCTCCATGGCGGCGGTGGGGCTGGAAATGAAGGCTGCTCCAGGAACAGCTAGACAGGCCTGAACTTTGTCAAGACTCATCCTGCCGTCTGTGGTGGATGCCTTTTTCCACCATCGTACTCCACAATAGGTCTAACGATTGTCTTGTAGATCCATAGAACTATGTAAGGCCTAATACCCCATGCATTCGCCGCATAGCTTGTCCTGGTCCACAAGGCCCTTACTGCTTTCTCTTTTACCAAACTAAGATGCTATTTCGGAATAATTTCTTGTCAAGTGTAACCCCCAGATACAACATGCCAGTTTCTGGCATTGTTAACTCTGCCTTATACATTGAGGGACATTTCAGTGCTTGAAGAGTCCCCTCCCTTCTAGCTGAATGGTGTCACGGCCGCCTTTGTTTGATTACCACATAGTCCGTTTGCTGTACACCATTCCTGTACTAATGCAGAGCGCTTTGCAAAACATCCGGTAAGACCTCTTCGAATTTGCCTTTAACCGTGATTACCAGGTCATACGCATAACCCTGTGTAGAGAACCGAAGTCTCCATATAAATCCATCAAATACCAAACACCACAGGAGGGGAGATAGTACCCCTCCTTGAGGGCAGCCACGAGTGGCTAGGGCAGAGAGGGTAGTCTTGCATATACTGGTAAAGATGATTCTAGACGAAAGCATACGCTGCAACCAGGTTATAGTGGTATTGCCGGCTCCTTTGGCTTTTAATGCCGTCCCGATAGATTCGAAAGGCGTTGTTATCAAAGGCGCCTTCTATGTCAAGGAATGCACATAGTGCCATTTCCTTTTTATACATGGCCACCTCGATCTCTTCAACCAAATTCCCGGTTGGTAGGCGTATTGTTTTGGGTGCAGCGGCCGGGCAGGTCTTTTTCCCATTTTGGAGATGAAGACTACCCATACCGATCTCCAGGCTGTTGGGATATATCCCAAAGCAAAACTACTTCAAATCAAATCAGCTCCTCTTGCCCTCTTTGCAGGAGTGCCGGAAAGAAAGGTCCCAATTGCCCATCTTATCCTGCCATACCTGAAGAGATATTTTGCTGCTGCCCAGGCCGGCAGCTCTATTTGCTCTATTGGGCGGATTCGTGCAACTGTGGCCATCATTCACGTTATAATCTAGTCTGCAGCCGGGGAAATGGGTTGCTAGGTGCAGCATGCCCCATGATACTACAAATACAGAAGATAATGGCAATAGTATGGGGAATGCGTGCACGTTCTGCACTTGACGTCACTCAGAGACTTTGTGCTTTCAGTGTCCCATTAATATAGTGTTGCGTACTGAATGGCAACTGCTTAAATCTTTGTTACTTCGTGTTTATATATTTTCCATCTCTACAATATGGAAAGATGTTCCTTTGGATCTGGTCTGTCATAATCTTAAATACATAAAAATGGCGCGAAAAAATGTATAGTAATTTATCAATTGAAAACGGCGTGGCCTATTTGGTTCAGTTTTTTTTTTCAAATTCCTGAAGAAGGTTTTTACGTAAAAAATTTCGAGAAAACTCTCCGGAAAAAAAAATGTTTACATTTTTTTACACAGAATTTATCGCATGTTTTGATCATTTTGGACGATGTAAAGAGTAGAGAGAGAGCTTGTTTTTCTATAATAAAAAACGAAAAAAGTAAAAAGATTTGCTTCTATGTAACAATTTTCTTCATTCTTTTGTTTCTTTTCACTTCAGCCTTATTGTCTTATTTCCTCTTGAATTTATATCTAGTGCTCTTATCTTAAAATACAATCTGGATCTTAAAAATAATTTCTTAATACTACCCTGACAGAGCACATCCTTTGCTGCCTCCAATAGGTCTCTGAATTAATTGCTGCAACTACAAATCAATTTTGTTCAATTTTTGAAAAATTACCTTTAAATGTTCAACGATTTCCATAAACTCTTGCGATGGATTTGAAAGCCCTCCTTCTGTTAATTGGTTTATCCATGTCCAACTTTTATCTTTATCCGCCATAACTGAAATATCAGGAGAATTTTGCATTCTCGCATGGTTCCGCTTGAACCGGCATGCCATTATTGGAATCATTACCATATATTATTCTTCCGAAGAAAATAAAAAATATTTCGTAAGCGACATAGATAATAAAAATGTATTTATTACTCACTTTTCCCCCAGTATCTTTTAAAATAGCATCTACTTCCACCCGTGTCGTATTCTCGCAGCAGCTCGTTCTTTTCTTTCATTGCTGGTTTTGCCGGCGTCTACACACGAAGCTAAAGATCCATCTAGATAAGTCGCCAAATGGCGTCACGTGCAGCCAAAGGGCTGTTATCATTCCATCCAAACTAGTCGCCATTTCGCTGTGCGTCCAGTTTTGATATTCAACATGGCAACTCAACCAACCGCTTTGACAACCGCTTATCAAATTCAAAGTGACAATTTTGCAACTTTTGCTAGTTTTTTTGTGTGAAATTGAATAATTCTTGAATGGCCGTGTAATAATTCAAACGCGCAGAGTTCGATTTTGATAAATAAATTTAAAAAAATCACCAAAATGAAATTTTGGTTATTTTCTGTCTCCATTTGGCTGCTATAGTGTGGATGCTAAGTAGCAGCCAAATGGCTGTACGCGATGCCAGTTTTTGGACGCGCAGCCATTTGGCGACTAATCTATGGACCTTAATGGTAGATTGAAAGTCGGAAACGCATCTTCTTTTAGTATTAAATTATTCCTATTGCTGATGTCTGGATAATAAAATATTCTCAAGAACATTAGCGACAACCAACGAATATCCCGACAACATCCAACTTACCCAAAAGCTCATTCTGTAGATATATATATAATATATGTAACTATCTGACGCACAATGTTTTGAGCGAATCCTTGCGGTAGCTACATTCAGTTTGTCGTTTCTTCGGCACTTACTTGTCCATATCTCCCGATATTTACCATCTTTCGGAAAGGTGTAAAACCGAATCAATTTCTCCTCGTCAGATGGGCACTTTTTTTTTGATTGCACGAATAACAACCGTACACAGCACAACGCATTTTGATATTCACAGGTAAATAAAGACACAATAAAGTCGCGAAGTCACTGAATAGGAAATACAATTAATTTTCACTAATCGCACAGAGAAAAAACCGTTGAACGTGCCTTATCATTCGCATTCAAAATTTTCTCTGAACTGCAAGTCTCTAAGTGACGTAAGTGTCAACGACGAAGAAGAAGACACATGCGCGTGTCGTTATCTCTTATTTCGGCATCCCTTGTGATGTTCCCGTTTACTCCCTTCAGAGTGTTGCAGCCGTTTTTTGAAATTGTTCAGTGTCGTTGTGATTCGTTATGGATAAATTTTAGTGTATGCACATATACATATAATATATTTAAAACTCATCCTCTCTCTGTATAATAATGCATCTCAAGAACTCAACAATGCAATTCGCAACAAGCACACTTTATATCTAATTAACAATGATTGTCGAGAATTATCTAATATGTACGAGTTATGAAGTTTACAAGTACAATAATATAATTTTCCCAGCCTACGCACTATGTAACTCTGTATGGCGCTCCTCTTTAATTTTATTGAACAATCTAAACACAATGATGTACACAGACGAATCGGTTGAATAATAAAGGAAAACAACATTATGTATGATTCCTGGTCGAATTATCATACGAATTGACAATAGTCTTGATATATTGTGGTGTTACGACGTTTGTGTTGACTATCGAGTACGAGTACATGTTGTACGATAACGACAATTTGTATATGGAATTTGTCGTACCAAAGTGTGTGCGTATGGCAAAATTTGCATTTATATTGAACAGTTTATAGAATTGTATAGGAAATTACGTATGCACAACTAATCATATCATCAGTAGGGTGCATTAGTTCAATGTGTCATGGCTTTTTCGATCATAATCAGAGCTTCCTTTGCGAGTTTATATTTTGTATTGATTGATACAACTTTGGATATTATTAAAATGTTAGATTTACATTTTATTTTTTAGAGCGTCAAAAACCCCCGAAGAAACTCAGGTTTTGACGCAAATATGTATTGTTGCATAATGAAAATTCTAGGCCAATTTACGGAGCATAGGGCTCTATTCTTTGTTTAGTATGTGTCACCGTATTTTTATTTAGCAAGGTAGACCCATAAGATGGTATGTACATACATATATTGTTTTTGTTACGCCGATATTATGTAACACCTCAAAGTATCCACCGGAGGTATGGCGAAGTATATGTACATATATAAATGATCAGGGTCGGTCTCAGATTCGATTGAGCCATGTCTGTCGGTCTGTACTGTTCGTGTGTCTGTCTGTTCAAACGATAACTCCCTAAATAATGAAGCTAGCGTTTTGAAATTTTGGTCAGATGTTTGTTTTCATAAAATCTTAGACGGTGTTGAAATGGGCCAAAGTGGGACCAGGGGTTCCCCTACCCACCATATAAATGACCCCTCCCCTACAAAAAAAATTAAATTGCGTGCCTTCTAGGTCTCTACATGGGTATAGGGCGGTATAGGGTATACACTCATCGTGCTATTCGCACTATTAGAACTCGGTCTGGTTTTTTGTTTGTTCTAGGTATAGTTCGAGTATTTCTAAAATTTCGACAATTATAAATTGAATTCCGCAAATTAAACTCTCTTGACTATCTTCGGCATGGAGAGTTTCAAGAATCTGGTATTCCAAAGCAAAGGCCCATTATTTGATCCTTGTGGAACCCTTTATGCAGTTATTATACCATATGCTCCACCAGCTAGCAGAGTTAAACACGTTCGTCACATCCAGTATGACATTGTATGCCGTAACCCCGGTCTGAGGCCATACTGACCATTCGACAAGTTCCCTTTCTACGCCACTACGACTTCGTGGTATCACGAGCATAGCCACACTCGGCGATACAAATTCGGATCGGTCGGCCTATTAGCACCATCGCCTTTAGCTGGTCCCACGTTTTGCATATAGATTTTCCCTCTGCCTCAACATACCTTCTCGATGTATTTTTGGGTCGTCCCACACGGCGGCTTGCATCAGTTCCCTGAGGATTCCAATCTTGCAATGTTTTTTTTTGCTCTTTTCTTTTCGCGCCACTTTCGCGTTTCGGGGTAATTTTGGCGAGTAATTTTGAGGAGGTCGTCGTCAGATATTACCTCAGGCCAGCGAATTCGTATAGGATACGTTGTAGGCACTGATTCACGAAAGTTTGCAGTTTGGTTTTAATGTTACTGGTCACGTTCCACGCCTTCTTCTCAGTACGGTATAGCCCCATGTGGGGTCATGGTACGTTAACAAAGCCGTTTATAGGTAATTTCGAGTCAACGTTACATTGCATATCATTTTGAAGTGTATATAATTTTGCAAGCACTATATGGGTATTCCTATCCGCACATGTACGGAAATTTTGGACCACACCGAGATTAGATCTCCGGACCTCTAGATTACTAGCAGAGTGTATAGAGTGAGCCACAGAGCGTGGAACACCCATATAAAAAAAAGTCAGATTTTACATTACTTTCGAAGATCAGGAGTTTGGTATTTCTGGAGATGTTGTGGTTTTCCCAGAGAGGAGTCAAACTGAAAAATACTGCTCGAGCTTTATGTATGCTCGACTCTAAATCGGCAACAGCCCCACCATCCGCTACTCACTACGCTTCTAAGGTAAGTAAAGTTTTCGATTTTTTCTTTCGGTTGTCCGTAGATAGAAATTGTGCTATGGTCTTCTGATGTGAAGCTACACAATCTTATCAGACTCCATTATTCTCCTCAAAAGGACTGGACAATTCACCCTTGTGCAAGGCATGACATTGGGCTCCGTTATCTCTCGATTACCGTAACTCCTAGTGGAGCATGGTGCGTTGATGACTACCGTGTGTATTTCACAGAGTGTCTATTTCACAGAGTGGCGACCGAACGATCACGGCCACAGAGCACGACGGGCTCCGTTATAGGACTCCTTTATGATGAAAATAAGTTTCTCTAGTATGCCTCTCACGTAAGGCTGTCCAGATATAAGCCCGGTCAACGCTGTCAAACGCCTTCTCGAAGTCAATGAACAGAAGATGTAAAACGGAGATCTCCATTCAGCGATTGTTCAATTATAAATCGGAGGGTGTTGATGTGATCGCTACATGAAAAACCCTTACGAAAACCAACTTGTTCATTGTTCAGAGTGCGGTCGATAATTTTCTTGATCCGGTCCAAGATTTTTTTGGCCATGAGTTTAGAGACTGCAGGGATAATACAGATTCCACGTTAATTATTGCAGTCCTTGAGATTTCATTTTTTTATGGATTTTAATAATGACGCCTTCTTTCATTCTCGGCTGTGCAACACTCTTGGATCAGGAGAAGAAGAATAACCGCTATATCGTTGATATCCGCTTTCAAAAATTCCATGGGAATACCGTCTGCCCCTGGGGCTTTACCAGCTTCCAATGATTGAGGGGCCTTAGTTATTTCCATAGCTTGGATGGTACTCCGTTGTTATTTCTGGCCATTTCCGGAAGACTTACTGCCTACGGTGAAGGTGGGCTCGAAGGGTTAAAGTTGTTATTAAGAACCTCCATGCAATGCTCTCTCCATCGGCGCAGCTGTTGTTCATCTATGACTACCACAGACCCGTCTTTATCTTTTACAGGATGCTCATGGGTAAAAGATTTGCCAGTCAGTGGCTTTATGAGCTGGTAAAGGGTCCCACTGTCACCATACTGTAACCCGCTTCTTCTGCCTCCAACGCTCACGCGTTGATGTTGCGTTTATCACGTCTTACGCTTCTGTGCACTCTTTTTTTGGAGAGAACTGTACTCGGTGCTCAGTTGTTGCTTGTCTGTACTGTCAGTAGCCGTGTTCAATTGCTCTTTAATTCTCTTCCGTGCAGTTATCAGAGACCATGTATCGCTGATTAATGGTCTCCTACCTCGCTAAAGTGTGCCCACAAATGTTTCGCCACACGATATAAAAGTGTCCTTCACGATGTTCCATTTATCGTCAATTGAAGGAGCATCTGGTGTTTGTGCATTAGCTATACTCGTGCAATGTGCTAGAACTAGAAACATATTGTTAACGGTTCTTTAAGCTTTCGCACATTGAATCGTGGCAATACACGCTCGTTGGCGTTAGTCATTATTATTCGGTCGGAAATAGGCCTCCAGTCTTCTTCATACCAAATCACTGCTGAACTGCTGAAGCATGGTACGACTTATAAGATTTTATCTAAGATTCTAGAAAATAGAATAAATCCGTACGCAGAAAAAATCATTGGTGAGTTCCAAGGCGGCCTTAGCCCTGGTCCTTCGACGACAGATCAGCTTTTTACAGTGAAGCTTTTACTCCAAAAGTGCTGGGAATACAACATCGACGTATACCAAATATTTGTTGACTTCAAGCAAGCATACGACAGTATCGATCGAAGCGTACTGTACAACATTTTGCTGCATTTTGGAATACCGGCTAAGCTACTGCGACTCATAAGGATGACGATGACTAATACCGTCTCGCAGGTCAGAGTTCAGAACAGACTCACTGACCTATTTGAAACTCGTACTGGACTCAAGCAAGGCGACGGGCTGGCGCCGACGCTCTTCAACATGGCTCTGGAGTATGTGTTTCGAGTCATGAATTTGGACAGCAGCGGAACGCTACTTATTAAATCGACTCAACTAGTAGCATACGCCGACGACATCAACATCATTTCTCGAAGATTGGGTGATGCAGAAAGCCTTCTGCAAAATCTCAATAACGCCGGCAAAGAAGTTGGGCTACATATCAACGAATCTAAAACCAAGGTATGATGCAATCAAAAACTAGAAAGCCAGTAAATTCAAGTATCACAGTGGGGAACCTCAATATAGAATATGTAGACAACTTCACTTACCTGGGATGCAATTTGTCAAAGGACGCCAACGAAACAGATGAGATAAAGCGACGGATACAACTAGCTAATAAGTGTTACTTTGCGGTCCTCCAAATTATGAATTCGAAGCTGGTGCACAGGAACACGAAGCTCCACGTGTATAAAACCATAATCCGACCTGTGCTATGCTATGGCTGCGAGGCATGGACCCTAACCCAAAACTCTGAACACCTGTTGGACACATTCGAGCGAAAGGTTCTCCGAAGAATCTTCGGGGCCGTTCGTGAACGAGGTGAATGGCGCATCCGGTACAACCTTGAGTTGTATCAGCTGTATGATGAGCTACAGGTGTCGAAGATCGTGAAATTGCAGCGATTGCAATGGGCGGGACATGTACAAAGGATGAACGACGATCGCATGCCCAAAAAGGTGATTAACGCCCGATTGGAGCATTCTGTATGTGAGGACGCCCACCAGATGCTAGGCTTTCGGAACAGGAGGACAAGGTCGCGTGACCGCGACAATTGGAGGTTTTCAATCCAGGCGGCCAATGCCCGACGTCGGGCTATCGTGCCATAGAAGAAGAAGAAATCACTGGGTGCGATAGACCTTCTTTCAAATTACATAAATCAAATGTTCCATCATAAAAACATGAGCATATAATAACATATGTATTTGTAAACTTATGTTTACATTATATCTCAAACTTTTGCTTTCAAGATCATAAACTCGAGCGGGTTTCATTCACCTTGGCCCCATCAATTTTTCAAAACCAAAACTCATTTGTATATGAAACACAATACATTTTATAACCTTGATTTCTGCGCGCCTATACAGTCTATCTGTACTGTCACTTTAGAATCAATTTGTTTGTTTTGTCGTCATATCAAACATCAACAGAAACATAATCCAGTTTGTTTGCCTCAATATGTACCTCCCTATTGATTGCTATTTGCTATACAACAGTGATATTTGGTCTTATTCAATTTTCCATTATAAAACCCACCCACAAAAATGAAAAGTATTGACTGGCAGGTACACAACATTGTGAAAATGCTACAAGACAAAGACAGAGAGTCAGACATCTTGTCGTATGCTTTTATTGGATTTCCTTTACCTTCCACAATAAAAGTGCACTATGTAAGATGTCTGTCTAAGATGTTTTCTGATAAATTGTCGTATAGGTCTATGGGCTTTAACCGCGAAGGTATTATGTATGTGGTTGGTCTTTAATTCTTATGTTACGTATGTAATTATGCGGGGCAAAAATATTAGCGGTGTCTTTTTAGGATTAGAACAGAGTAGGGAATGGGTAGGACATTTCTCTCTCTCTCTCTCTTTATCCCTTGTTCCGTATTCCCTTGTAGGGCATAGTGGTTTGATTCAGTCATAAATTTGATGGATGGATTTGGAATTGGCTGTTTCGAATTTATATTTGGCGGCATAGTTTCGAATGGTAAATTTCGACTGAAATTATATTTTTGAAAATTGATCTCTGGCAATCAGCAGTAAGACAAAAATAGTATTCTAATTCGCAATATAATGGATATCTTGTGTATCACTCTATCGAGCTGAATGTTCAGCATTAGTTTTTCCCTTAACCCTTTCATTCCCAAATTAAATTCCTTCAAGCAAAAAATTAATATTGTTATTATTTCGTCTTTATTTGTGTCTTAAAATACATTTTCAATTAAAGAAAGGAAAAAATTTATGGGTTTGGAAAATAATAGTATGTAAACTGCAGTTTACATTGGGATTGAATGGAAACTTTTTCAAATACAAATAGTTGACGGTTATATGAGTTATTTATTTTGTATTACGGAAACGATAAAAGAAATTTCCTCGATGAGTAAGACTAAGGTCCCACCCATTTACTGCAGCTATATTTAGAAAACAATAGTGTAAAATCCGGCCGATCTGGACTTCAAAATCCGGATTATTTGTTTGATAATCCGGATTTAGGGTCATTTATCAGTAAAGTTCAAAATTAAATTAGAGTTTTTAAATTAAATTGATAAAAACTGGCAAAACTATAAGTTTCTCTGATCGAATCTACTGGTGCTAAATTTATTAAATTTAGTTAGAAGTTTAGCATAAAATTATATATTATAGACGAGTCTTGAGTCTTTATCGGTGCATTTTGGAAATCCGGACAGTTCCATAATCCGGCCTTCGGTTTCAATCAATCCGGAATATACCCCAATATGTTGAAATCGCCCAATTTTCACCATCTGAAAGCTTTTATGCTACTTTTTTCCGCCTAGTTCATCTTTTTCATATCGGATTCATTCCAATCCCGGCAACAATATCATTCCATAAATGCCCAATGTAAACACAGTTTACATAGCTTTCAACATCCCCCAATGCCACCCTATTAAATTTCTGTCACTGAAAATTGTGAGTCTTTTGTTGTTGGCAAAACCCGCTATATTTTTTTCACGGATGGATTTTGCTCCTAAAATTATGTAGGAGGGGAGCAATTCACCACTTGTCACAATGGACGAAAACACCCTGACGGCCTTAATTCTATATGCGTTCCTAAAAATGTCTATCCATATGCATTAATTAAATGTTTACTATTCGAATGCTGTTATATGTAAGTTTCAGTGTATTTCACTCATTTTTATTTAAAGTAAACCAAAACATGGAAAAAGTGTTTTAAAGTTGATGTAAACTGCAGTTTACAATGGGAATGAAAGGGTTAATGGTTTACGCCGACTATCTTATAATTATTTCATCAGGTCAAGATTGATGCTCTTCCTATGTAAGATTTCCCTGTTTTTTTTGTACGAATTATTATTTTTAATTTTCACATGACAGAGTAAATGTTTTTTTTTTTATAGTTTTTTGTCGTTGTTACTCTAATAAAATCGTTTACCTACATATGTCGATAAATCAGACGGGAATCTTACAGAGATGGATGCCATTATCATATCATATGTTATGTGTGTGTGATCAATTTTATTTGATATAAATTTGTTAAACACAGCTGTTTGCTGTGTACTTCTATTTCAATTGAACAAAAACGTCTGTTCGGATCATACCCGAAAACAGATTGAATAGTATAGAATAGGCTAGGTACATAAATCTCATTTCATACAAGCCTATACATTCTGGCTTGGCTTGTGCTTTCCACTAGATTTATAGATTTACATTCAATTCAATCATTTTGACCTCTGGTCTTATTCAGCCCACCTTTGACTTAAACCTTAATTAGCCACATGAAAATTCCATGCACAATTTGTTTTGTATGTTGTTATTCAATTCCAAGTCATGGACCATATATTTTTTGTGAGTGATGAGATGATGCTTCAAGCTCCACTCTACGTACAACGACTGCCGTCGTTTCCCGCTTTTGATGTGGTTAATGCTGATATAACCATGCGTACGTCGCATCACGATATTCTCATATTTTTTCGTAGTATATGTCGAAGCACTATGTACATAATCGTATATCTTAATAAAATATATTGTACATTAACCTCTTATCCATATTAAAACGATAGATTGAATAAAACGTGAAGATTTCGAAAGAGAAAGTCCGCGTGCACTTCTTGTTGTATGTGAGTCTTGTCTTATACCAGGGATTCCCAAACTGGGGGGCGCGCCCCCTAGGGAGGCGTGACGGTTTGTGAAGGGGGGCGTGAGTACAACTTATATATCGCTGTAGCAATAAATTTATTTTTATTCTAGCTAAGAGCCTCTACCCAAAAGAACGCTGGAAATATTTTAGGCCGAAATCACTTGATGATATTGACGTCTAGACTCGTGTGGAAATAATTTTCTTTTGATTTCTTTTTATTTATTTATTAGAACACCTTCCGATTGTGGTAGCTCTAGTAATAACAGTTCTTTACTTATCGCTAAGTCAAAAATATATCTCTTGTGTTAGGATAAATTATTTCGACAAAAGTAAATTTTCAGTTAACATTTGCGTGTTGCGTTTCGCTGTCCAAATCCACACCAAAAATAAGTCTAGTTACTATCGTGGAGATAGCCTAGCTTCCAACGAAACTCACGTTGCGTACTTTTCAAAAAAGTCCAAAAGTTCCAAACTTGGGCTCCACTAACCAACAATTGTGCTTTTCTATGCAGGATTGAGATATGGCTGGACAATTTTGTGGGTAGCTTGGAGTAGGTACATATCTGGATCTGTTAATGAGGCAAATCTGTGCATTGGAGTTGGTCATAATTTATATTACAACAAAATTAATCTTGAATTCTGTCCAAATTGTCCACATCTGTTTTCGGTTTTCGGCCACATTTTCTCGAGTGGCGTCAGTCCTACCACATTTGGCAAAGGGGGGCGCGGACTGAAAAAGATTGGGAACCACTGTCTTATACGAATTATTGCAAGACGCGCGGCTATTGACTTGAGTGCCAAGAGCCAAGTTGTATCGTACCGCCTTTAGGTTGAATGTCGTCTATATGCTTATTTGCTCGGAAAAGCCAATCAAGCGTGATATGATGGCTTTTTGTTTTCTTTTATTGGATTGATGAGTGAGGAAGGCCGATGCCTTTGATGAATATCGAAGAAAATTATCTTACAAAAAGTAAGGCTTCAATGATTTTTTTGTCGGTCATAGCAGGGGATACGAATATCACCCATTTGATTACAATCAGTCTGGTTGGATTCTTAATTTGTACTTTTTACAGACAAGAAAAGCACTCCAATTTAAAAGTATGAAAACCATCTCACAAATTTCCAATCTCAATTGCATCACATGAATTAGTTAGTTAATTGAGTAGACCGGCTTCGCTAAATATTTTGTTAGCCCATTTAGTATAGAGATTTTAGCTGAAAAAATGATGAAACCCAAACATCCAAAAAAAGAGCTGACTTTTGATGCCAAATTGTTCTGACCGCATACGCAGTAAAAAGTTAGACTTTTTTGCGCGTCACATTTGGGGGGGAGGGGGTGGCAAAGGGGTGAAATTATGATTTTTCGCCAATATCTTGTTAACTGTAATATTTACAGCAAAATGTTCTGAGGACTATTTACACAAAATTTCCTTTCTAATGATATATTATATCATATACCTTCTCTTGGCAGATTATATACTAGACCTTAAAACATTTGGTGTAATTTAGATTTTTTGATAGTTACATTTGGCGCTCTAGCTCCTGAAGTAATTTAATTGGAGCCATGGTAATTGGGATAACTATTCCTAACAATATATAGCTGTCCCACACGGAGACTCAGGCTGCCCCGACAAAGCATTCCCCTATACTCCCTATTAACATTTAAAAAAAAGACATGCCTTGGTAAACGTTAAGGCTAAGTCCCATTAGACCCTCCACCAAATATTACTTGATCGGATTAAAACAAAGGTAACCGACGAATGTCAATTTTTTGCACTCTCCGAGTCGATATGCCCGTAAATCGGGAAATCGCTCGGAGAGCAACAACATTCTTAACATTGTCGTATGTATGTATGAAAGGGTACCTCCCATACAAAATGACCGGAAAATTGCCTACGAGCAGAACTTTAATTTTGGTTGACTTGTTCCCTTATTTCTTAATAAACTAGTTGCATTGAAGTTGAATAATTTGTATGGGAGGTACCCTTTGTTTTAATCCGATCGAAGTAATATTTGGTGGAAGGTCTAATGGGACTTAGCCTTAACGTTTAACAAAATTTTTCCCGCCTGCTGTGATTCGGCGAAAAGTTACAGGCATGTCTTTTTTTTAAATGTTAATAGCGAGTATAGGGGAATGCTTTGTCGGGGCAGCCTGAGTCTCCGTGTGAAACAGCTATATATTGTTAATTAATTACTTCAGGAGCTAGAGCGCCAAATGTAACTATCAAAAAATCTAAATTACACCAAATGTTTTAAGGTCTAGTATATAATCTGCCAAGAGAAGGTATATGATATAATAGAAAGGAAATTTTGTGTAGTTTAAATCGTCCTCAGAACATTTTGCTGTAAATATCACAGTTAACAAGATATTGGCGAAAAATCATAATTTCGCCCCTTTGCCACCCCCTCCCCCCAAATGTGACGCGCAAAAATGTCTAACTTTTTACTGCGTAATGCGGTCAGCCCATAGAACAATTTGGCATCAAAAGTCAGCTCTTTTTTTGGATGTTTGGGTCTAGAGCTAAAGTCACTATACTAATATATATTTTCAACTTTTAGAATTTTTATAAAAAAAAAAACTATAGTATGAAATTTAGCAGTAAGAAGCAGGTTTTAGGTTATGTTAGGTAAAGGGGCCTTGGTCCATTGCGATACCACCAAAATTCCTACGTTCCGTTTAAAACCGGCCTGTGCTAACAATGTATTTGTTGAGCAATATAGGGCTCACATCTCGAAGATCATCTGTATCGTAAAATTACCTCGAACACAGTGCACGCCTCCTTTTTTCGGATAAGGCCGGGCATTCACAAAGAAAATGATGAAAACTCCCTTCCTCCTCTTCATCATTACAACTTCTGCAGAAGTCGTTGTGACGAATTCGGAGTCTCCTGGCGCACAGTGGGGCCGTAGAGGAAAAAAATAAAAAAATGTATACTATTTGAGAGCTTTTGTGAGTGATTTATCGCATAGCAAAAATTTTGAAGTTCCTTTCTACAAAAAATTGCAGACCGATATCTTTCACAGTAAGAAATCAGCGGCTCTGAAAGTGTAGAGAATTGACATTGCAGTTTAAGCAGATTTTTCCAGAATCAAGTTTCAATGAAAACGCTGACTATAAATTCGCATAAAACTTTTAGGCCAGTCATTTTATGATTTTAGGTCGCAAAAAATAGCTCGGCTCTGATTTTTTGGGATATTGTTAAGGTTGATACTAGAAGTGTACCACCAAGTTTGCAACTTCGAAAAACCTGTGCTAACCCCGTGACCCTCAAAAAACCTCAAAATTTTCGGACTTTTTTCATATTTTGGTTTGTAATTTCCTAAAGGTGCTTCCTACAAGAATGTCGTCTACTGAATTTTTAACAAAACCTTCTTTAATTTGTGTCCTTCTCCAGCTTTATAGGTGCAAAGGATCCCAAGATACAGCACTTTAAACATTGTTTTTTTTTTTTCTAAAAAAGTAAATAAAAATTGTAATTTTAGTCAATTTCCGAACTAAATATCGGCTTAAATGCGCATTCTACGGAGAAAGTCATGTGACACGAAGTTATAAACCAGTTACTTAGCTGTATATATGTCGGAATGAATAGAATCGGACTATGGGGTCATAGGGCTGCCCCTGAAAATTAGGTTCTTCTAAGAAATTGTTTTCTTCTATATGTACCAATATTAACCAAACTTCGCCCAAGTGTGTTCCTGGTTAAACCTCAAAAAATATCTAGGAACGCATGAAATCGGAACACTACGTCATAGGGCTGTTATACAAACCAACTTCTGGAAGCTACACAGAGAAAAAAAATTAGAATGTTTATCTAAAGAAATAGTCGAATTCATCTAAAGTTCGCGTTGATTTTCAGCTTATGATTATATGTAGTTGAAACAGTTACGAAGATATGGATAACTTTTCTATTCGTCATTATTTGAAACATCTACTATATTTGCAAATTCAATTAATTCATTTGTAAAGACAGCTATTCATTATCTATAAATTGTTAAATGTTGGATAGCTAAATTGTGTTGAAGAAAAAATAACGATTGTTTGTAGTTAAATTTTATATTTGAATAGTACAATCAACAACTTTTGTGGAAGAATTGACTAAACTTTTTCTTCTAATCTTGCGTGGTTAAATGAACGAATTTAATAGTATTTTCAGCTACGAAGATTAGAGAAATCAGCTATTTCTTTGGTAAAACTATCTAAATTTAAGTCAACTACTTCACTTTAGATAAAAAGTCTAAACCATTTTTTTCAGTGTAGGTTCTTCTAAGAAAAACTTTTTTCTTTATGGACCAATCTTGAACTAAACCTCACCCAAATGTGTTTCTAGTAAAGCCTCAAAACATATCTGGGAATGGATAGAATCGGAGCATTACGTCATAGGGGTGTCATACAAACCAACCACTAAATATTAGGTTCTCGTGAGAAAAACTTTTTTCTTTTTGAATCTTAACCAAAATTGATCCAACTGTGTTCCTGGATTAGCCTCAACGCATCCAGGAACATATGGAATCGGAACATGTGATAGAGTACGTCGTATTACAATTTCGGACTTTTTTACAAAAAAAAATCTTTAAAATGCCGTATCTGGGATCCTTTGTACGTACAAAGCTGGGGTTTCACTCAAATTAAAGAAGATTTTGTTAGCTTTAAAAGTGCAGTGGACGACTTTCTTGTAGGAAGCCCCTTTTAAAAATTACAAACGAAAATATGAAAAAAGTCAGAAAATTTTGAGTTTTTTTTAGGGTCACGGGGTTAGCACAGGTTTTTCAAAGTTGCGAACTTGGTGGTACACCACTGGTATCTATCCTAGCAATATCCCAAAAACCAGAACCGAGCTATTTTTTGCGACCTAACGCCTTATATTTCGGTTTATTGACTGGTCTATTTGTTTTATGATTTTATTTTCAATATTTAGGTTATAATAAATATGTTAGCATAAAAATTGGGAAAACAATTTAACCCAGATATGCCTGTAGAGCCGTGTGAAAAGTTTGAAAAGTAGTTTTATGGTGTTATTGCTTATTTAGGAACACTTATTCTAAAACGTGCGAAAAAAATAAAAAAAAATTTTTAAAACTAGGTTTTCAGAGCCGTCCTATAATATAGGACAGTAATAGGTAACTATGCGGATACACTGTTTTGGTATGATTTTCGACAAATTACTTAAAGAAAATAGCAGTTTTCAGCATCTTGGCCGTGTTTTACGGACGAAATTTGTTTAGAGAGTGGTTTACTCATAATGTTCGCTATTTATGAGACACATATGACTCATGGCGTTAGTAACTCTGTCGTCTATGAGTCATATGTGCCTCATAAAATATAAAAAATCAGTTATTTCATGTTGAAATAATCGTAGAAAATAAAAAAAAATACTTGTTGACGCAACCTCAAAGTAGCCTATGTGCCTACTGTCCTATATATAGGACACCCTAAAAACAAATGCAACATTAGATATGAAAACTCAACAAAACCTCCATGCGCAATTTTTTACGATCCATTGAACTGTTATTTTCCAAACGCACGTTGTTTCCATAATTTAGATGGTATATTTATGAAAATATAAGCATGTCCTTCAAAAGCAACCCTAACATTTTCAATTTTCTAAAATCGCCGATTTTCGAAATATTTTTTCTTTAATTAAACGACAAAAAATTACTTCACAAATAGTTTAGATTAATAAGAAAATTCCTCCTGTATCATTCCGTAACGTCCAAATCATTCCTAATGTCCAATTCGCTACAGGGTGTCCAATTTTTTAGGTGTCCTATATATAGGACAGTAGGCATATCTGGGTTATTTTAAATTTAATCATTGAAGGTCAAATTGACCCTAACTGGATTTTTCACATTGAGTTTTAACAACTACCGCCACGTGCCTCCAAGGGTCTGTTTATGCTACATTATTCCAGAAAGTCTCAAGAATAGTAATATATAAGAATCATAACCCCATAGAACCCCAGGCTACTTTTATGACCGATTTTGTTATGTCATATTTGCTGTTTTAGACACGATTTTTGAATATCTACTGTAAAATATGTAGGGTCCCTTTGAACCGAAGATAACCGTAATTTTCATCCTATTGAACTAGTTTTTGGTGGAGAGTATAAAAGGACTCTGTCTTGACGTTTAGCCAAAATTTACCACCTCCCTTCCACCTGGGGAGGAGCTATGGACGTGTCGACTTGAACAAGTTCTAGTAGGCGAATCAGGCGTGTCCTTGGTCGGAGCAACTCAATTTTTGGCAAACATCAACTTCAGTTTGTTAAAAATATTTCCCTAAATTATGCTGGCTCAGCTAGCATTTCTTGCAGAGTTACAGTAAAAATGTAAATGTCAAACAATGATAATATCCCATTTTATTTTTTGGTCTAGGGTATAATTTATCAAAATAAGTCAATTGTATTATTATGTCATTGCAAAGGTAATTTTGAGTAGTTTCATGTGTCATCGAGCCATTTTGCTGTAACTTTTACAGTTTTTCAAATAATTGAGAAACACTGGAAAATTATCCCTTCTCCCCCCTTTGAATCGAAATAACTTCGAAACGGCTGATCCTATATGCGTTAAACCAATTCCATTCGATTTAGAATGGCCATATACATTATACCACCTGTTTTTATAATTGTTTCCAAAATTCGGGTTTTTCGCCCCACTGTGTGGCGTGCTCCCCAATAGAGCAGTGCCTCGTAATAACTCCCACTATGTTGCGTATATATTTCCTCTCTAGCGACAGTAATATGGTGGAACGGGATATGTCTAGTATAGGCCAGATCATACTCGTCGTAGTACAAGTATATCCGCAGGCTTAGGCCTGTTCCAAAAACCGGGATCCCGGTACAAAACCGGTGTTCACTTGGTACCGGACCCGATATTCTAAAGTACCGATATCCCGGTTTTTTGGTACCGAGTTAAAAAAAATACCGGCGTACAGAGGGCTGCGCCCGCAATACGAGGGTTTTTTAGAATTTTGATACATAGTGAATACTTTTTGTACAAATATTTTATAAGCAATAGATAAGAATTGTGCACAACATTAATGAAATGCTTCCTGTAAATCTATTTTTGGATTGGTCTAATTAAAGGTGGAACAGAATGAAAGGCGCTAGCCTTTCATTCTGGAACCCGTTGATTTACTATTTACCCAGTTTGTATAAAAGTACTCCAAGGCAAATCTACAGGCATTTTTCGATTTAAGATTTCTGATGGCCTTTGAGCAAAAAGAAACTCAGGCAAACGTAAGGATGGCTTGGCTTTATAATTGAACTGAATTATTAGCTATAAATCTACTGTTACTGTTTTTTAAATCAAGGAAAAGCAACTTATATTAAATGATTCCATTGTGTCCCTTGACATAAGAGCCCACGCAAGCTTTCTTATGAGTATTGAACAAGTATACTTTTGCAGCTATTCAGGGACACCCTGTTAACTTCAAAAATATTTGTGGCAAACACTATTGCCATTCTATGCATTTCCACCAAATTCCATGTTCATTGTTTCATCAAGTTAAAACATATGCATTGAAGAAATGCTTAAGAGGCTTCCCTTGCATTGTGAAAGGCCCTTACTAAATACTTACTTGGCTATATTTCCGGTTTGGATACAGTTATTCGCATGAAAATTCGTAGACATATTCCCTATGAAATTTTCTAAAAATCCTTAGCAGAATTTCCATATATGGAAACCTAAGACGGGCTACACACCAACAAATTGAAATTTTACAAATTTACTGTTATTTTCTTTTCCTTAGCAAAAGTCAACAGTCTTAATATTTAACGTATATAAGGCCATACAGACCAATCTTTGTGCAAAGTTTGATATCGATCCCTATCCTATAACGGTTTAGAAAAACGGAGCTCGAAAAGGGAGTTTAACTTTAAACGCCAATAACTTTTTTACCGTTACTCGAAACTGGAAAATTTTTATTGATATGATATATGTACTCGTTTATATCTTTGATTTAAATACCCATACGTCAATCTCCGATACAAACTAAAAAAGTCGACTTTTTTCAAACGTTCGAGACACCCTGTTATCTTCTTCCTACCAACTTCTAAGGTATATGTGCCAAAGACTGTAACCATTCTACACATTCCTACCAAATTTCATGACAATCGGTTGAGCCGTTCGCCGACGGACGGACAAAATCGATTTCATAAGGGTTTTTTGAAAAAATTCTAAAAAACCCTAAAAACCGACCGACGAGTCGGTTTTTTGGTACCGAGTTAAAAAAACGATTCATTTCAACCATGAGCCGGTTTTTCAGGTTTTTGGTACCGGTTTTTAACCCGGTACTCAAAAAACCGGCTTATGGTTAAAAAAAAAACCGACGGTACTGAAAAAAAACTGAGTCAGGGAAACCGCTTGTGGTACCGGGTATTGGAAAAAACCGAAACCCGGTACTGAAATCTCGGTACCGAACAGGCCTACGCAGGCTCATCTCGCGTTTATCCTACGTTCAGAAGCGGTTTCAATTATCGATGCACAGACGGCAATAGGTGTTTTAATCTTCCCGCGGTCGCCTTCAACAATACTTACTAATGCATTCAGGGCTAAATCGTCTGCGCAGCAATTTCCTGCAAAGCCATTGTGACCCGGTATCCAGCATAGTGTAATATTGAAGAAATTACCCATTTCTCAGAATGCATAGCGGCACCCTTCAATAGTTCTTGATGTTGTAAATGATGATTCAAGTGGTCGAATTGCAGCTTGACTATCAGTGTATATAGTGACATCCTTACCAGTGACAACGTGCCTACCTAGCCATAGAAGCGCTTCCGAAATTGCAGTTATTTCTGCTTGGAGGACGCTACAAAAATTAGGGAGGCGAAAAGATAAACTGACGTCCAGTTCCTCCGAGTAAATACCAATGCCGACTAATGCGTCCGTCTTGGAATTATCAGTGTAAATGGAAAAGAACCTGATGGACTGGGTCGTTTCGTTGCCTCAGCTTTTTCTAGGCGGGATTAAGGTAGAATAGCTCCTACCAAAAAAATGTATTTGGGAACACTGTAGTCAGTCGCCAGTGGCAGGCTGACAACTTGTTGAACTTTCGAACTTTCACCAAATGTGTGTCCAAATTTCCTGGCATATATTTAAAATTAGTGGAAATCGAAAGTGTTATAGCACATACGAAGTCTACGTATATGTAAAACTCATTTCACGCCAATCAGCGTAAATCAATTTAATCCCACTGATGTACGCCAAAATTTAATTGAATTGTTATTGCTAAAATGCATCCAAACCATTACAAAAAAAAATAATATAATAAATCAAAACAGAATTGCAAGTGCTTAACTATACCTACACTATGCAATTTGTTTGCTCATAAAATTTATATAATTGACCTCAGTATCTAAATCACCTCAATCTTATCAAAAGCCTCTTCAAATTTTGCAGCCTAAATATAAACGGAAAAATTAATGTGCTTATTACAAGTACGAAGTACCCCAATCTAAAAACCACTAAAAGAAGGCCAAAATCATCCAAGACGTTCCAGCACTCGCTCACCCGCGCACATTATAATAAATCAGTGTTGTAAACGAATTTACCAGGCAGACATAATTTAATTACTCACACTTTTTTTTTGTTTATGTGTATTTTTTTTTATTGTTTCCAAACATTACTCAACTCGCAGTGTAAAGAAGTAATTTTAACGATGCAATGTGCTTGTTTCTCGTGTTGACTGCAGAGTGTATAAAATTTTCGCAATAAAATTTGCTTTGCGCGATGCCTACTCAAATACTTTCAAGGCATGCTTATTCTTATATTTTCAGGAAGATGAAAATCATTTTCTTTTGGAACACACTGCTATATGCTCTAGAATGAAATAAATACTTGCCTGGTCATCCTTTATTGGATTTGGAAAAAAATTGTGAATGAAAGTGAATTAAACGCTATTTTTTTCTACACTCGGCCGCAAAAACTATCGACTCAACCTAAAAGCGCGTGTATTTGTACGTGTTTTTCGAAAAGTATAGAAGTTATCCATAAAAATGGTATGTCATTGAAAAGCTTAAGGCCTCAGCTTTACGTTGGTACCAATTGAACCAATATTTGGTGAGCACTTTTAAAATTGATGCTCTTTGAGCGAAATCGTAGCGAAAATAAGCAAATATGAAAATGGTTTTTGGTTAGGTTTTTTGTAAATAAAACAAAAACTGTTGGAAAATAAGCTAAGTATTTATTTTTTTAGTATTTGGTATTGCCTACTCTTGCTCCAATGACAGTTTTCAGTCGATTCTGCATTGATCTGATCAAGTTGCTGATGGTATCTTGAGGAATACCGTTCCACTCCTCTAATAGGGCTGCCTTCAATTCTTCAGTGGACGAAGGGACTGGATTTCTGACTCGGACTCTTCTCTTGAGTTCGTCCTATAACTGTTCAATGGGATTGATGTCGGGACTGCGTGCAGGCCAGTTAAGTGACGACATATTGGCTTCATTCGAGCTGTCGAGTAAGGCGCGATGCATGACACCGGGCATTGTCGTGCATCAAAGTGAAGTTCTCGTCAATACAAGCTGCATAGGGCACAACGTGGACACGGAGAATATCGGTAACGTATCGCTTAGCTGTCAGCCCTCCTCTTCGGCCTCCTGTGGGCACGAATACGAGATCCATTTTCCCTCCAAGGAAGTGCCAGCCCACATCATACAGGAACCGCCGCCGTATGCAACCGTTTCAGTGAAACAGCACTGCGCAAATCGCTCAGTTGGACGCCTGTAGACTCGACATCTTCTGTCACTGCCATGTAGACACATTCTCGACTCGTCCGTGAACAATACTGAGCTCCATTCCGTATCGCTCCAAGTAAGATGATCTCGAGCAAATAAGAGGCGCGCTTGTCGGTGTCGTGCAGTCAATTTGGGGCCCATGGCAGGCCGTCTTCGATTGATATTCGCTTCCCTTAACCCTCATCCAGCGGCAGATTTTTACAACGCTTGCCGGCGGCAAAGGTACACCTGTACCATTGCTGACTAGTAAACTGAAGGGGCCGCCTGGATGTGAAAAGCAGCGCTTCGTTGTCTGCACAGACGCGGAGTCACAGGTCCAACGAGCCTGGGGTGTGCATGCCCGAATTCGACGTAAGGCTTAACCAATAGGGGGCCGAAGGAGGATCACACCTGCTATGGAGAAGTCCATAGCGAATAGTGTACTACGGGGATGGGTGTGCCCAGGGGACCATGGTCCTTGCCCATCAAGGTGTTGGACTCGTAGTGGCTGGAGGTTGTTACCCAAGTCATCCAGCTAGTGATGCAATCCCGGGGTTGGATTCCGGATGGTGTGTGCATGCGCCTGATGGAGAAATCTCCGTCTGACAACAACACCTTGTCAGTAAAAAGCCGAAGGTCCAAACTTTTTAGCGGGACCGGGAGATAAAGGCCGAAAGGCTAGGTGCTCCCCTGACGGTATACCTGTAGATGGTTTGCTTGTACCTTAGTACATTTTGTATGAAAATCTTCACTATTTGTATGAATTTTGACCGTAAAACCGTTATATTATGTTGACTAGTCACAAATTAGTAACTGTTTTTGTCGAAGTGAATGTTTTAGGAAGTTGGGTTTATGTGGATTTAATTTTTGGAGTGGGTAAATTTAGGAAATAGGCAAAATTTTAAAAAGAAAATTGAAAAAATGGGTTGCTTGGAATTTTAATTTGACGAAATCTAAAATTGATTTACAAATGAAAAGTAGAAAACGGTTCAATTTAAGTCATTAATGATTTTAGAAGAATTTGGTATGTTTGATTTGCGAATTGTGGAGTCTTAGGTTAAAATTTACCCCCTGCCCCCAATATATTATTCTGTTACTAGAACCCGTTATCGCTAACGAAAAAAACGTCAATAATTATCACATTCTCGCTATTTTTCATAAAACAACAATATTTGAAGCAATAAATATATTAGAGAAATGAGTAAATGTGTTATTATACGAAGGAAAGGTCGTGTCAAGCAACAAGCAAGTAGAATCGGCTAGTATAATTTTCAGTCTCTAATCTTTGTAAATCTAAACTCAGGCCAATTCCTATTGTAGAAAAACGTCTAAAATTTGAATTGTGATTGTTGTTTGTTAATTGTAATATATTTGCTCGTATATGTAATTAAATCCAAGGATCGATTGAAAAATTAAAACAAGAAACCGAAAAAATGTGGCATATTCTATAGCAGTTATCGGTATCTATATATGGTACCGACGTACAATTCAACCAAGTACAGTACCACCCAAACATCCATTTAGAAATTTGGTTGGATGCTTCTGCTGGTTTTCAGCTGAAACTTCAAAAGGAACTCGGGTGGAGGTCCCGAATTACACAAATATAATAAATATTAGGTGATAGAATACAAATTATGGGAATTTGTGGTAAAGAAAATCAACCGCTAAAATCCAAAATTTTAGCATTTGTTACAAACCTAATTTTCACTAGATGTTATGGGGGAAAGAAGGCGTAATTTGTATTGGTTGCCCCAAGCCATTACTTCAAAAAGTTTGGTATGCCAGTAAAAGTCTTCAGATTGATGTCAAATAACCAAAAACCGCTGTATGAGTTAGCCTAGTCCTTATAGATCGATATCTCCAAAGACCTTGATCATTACAAATAAAATTCGTGGAACAAATACTTCTGTACATCACTCGATTCTCAACTTATTGATGCTATAATAAATCTCTCTAAGCATGAGCATTCACCAAAAATATTTTATTTTCGTTTTTTGTAAATTTTCTTTCATACAAAATATATGAAGGTACAACTGTACCTTTGCCGCCGTTAAAGGGTGTAAGATTAATTTTGCTCCCTAACTTGGGGATGGGTGGTCACACATTTCTGAAATTTGGAATACATATTTTAAACTAAAATCGTAGAGATGTCAGAAAATTTCAGCCCGATCAGACCCATAGCAACAAAGTTACGGTGTTTTAAAAACGAAAAAGGTACACCTGTACCTATCCCGCTGGATGAGGGTTAATCGTCTCCTTACTGTGCAGACACTAACAGCTACTCCGCGAACACGCCTCAGGTTCCGCTGCGGAGCAACACCCGTGAGGAACCGATTTCGTAACGTACTTGTAACAATGAAACGGTCGTCTCTTTCTGAAGTGGATCGAGGGCGGCCCGTTCTTGGTCTCGAATTAAAGCTACCAGTCTCTCGAAATCTCCTGGTAAATCTCGAGACAGCAGACTGACTCATTCCAAGACGGCGAGCGACGGTTCGCTGACTATGATTTTCCGACAATAGGGCTACAACTTGTGCCGCCTGATCTGGCGTCGTATCCATTGATGACAAAACAGTGATTGAAATTACTTCAGATGTAAGTTACCTAACTTTCCTGATGCAACTGATAATGAGAAACCGATTACGGGCGCTTTTATAGGGGTAGTTTACCTCACCTGACCTTTACCTAAAATTTAAATTTTTCTGGGTTTTTTGTTACAAGTGGCAATAATTTAAAAAGTGCGAAGCAAATATTGATAAAAAGGGTACTAACATGTAGCTAAGGTTTCAAACTTTCAAACGACATACGACTTTTATGAATAACTATCATACTTTCCAAAAAACACGTACAAATACACGCGCTTTCAGGTTGAGTCGATAGTTTTGCGGCCGAGTGTATTTTGTGAGCTATGATTTAGGCTCCTACTCCTAGGAAACAGATTTTTGAGATTATCTATATCAAGGTACCTTTTTCGCCTTAACGCTTTTGTATGAATAAGATTGAGGAAAAGGTGATAATGAGTCTGGCTTCGGTATGTAGACGATGTATTCGCTATGGTTAGACGTGCTGATATTGACCCGGTCCTCTTCGCAATAAACAATGTTCACCAGAATATTAAGTTTACCGTGGAGGTGGAAAAAGATGGGAATATGTATCCCAAACATTGTACCGGTGGTTCCCTTAATTTTCATCGGATTGACTTGATTTTCGGTGGGCGAACCAATTTTTAGCCACCTACTATAATTTCTTGATCAAGAATGAATTTTTGTCTAAAAAATCAAAATATAGGGGGAACGGGGTTTCCTTGGGGAGAACAACCTAATTTTTGGAAAAAAAAAAACAAGTTAAATCTTAATACTTAATAATATTTCCACAATATTTAATGTCATAACTCTGATTTTTTTAAGAGTTGTGCTTTTATTTTTTTCTTACCAATTTCTAAGCGCAATTTAAATTTGAAATTTGTTTCCTCCAGATATTAATTAAAACTACACTTACGGACACAAGTATCGACTCAACCTATAATCGCGTATATTTGTATGAAAATGGTTTGTGGTTAGGTTTTTTCAAAATAAAACAAAAACTGTTGGAAAATAACTTAAGTATTTATTATTTCAGTATGTGTATGACAGGTTCCAGTCGATTCTTCATTGATCCGATCAAGTTGCTGATGGTATATTGAGGAATACCGTTCCACTCCTCTAATAGGGCTCCCTTCAATTCTTCAGTGGACGAAGGGACTGGATTTCTGGCTCGGACTCTTCTCTTGAGCTCGTCCCATAAGTGTTCAATGAGATTGATGTCTGGACTGCGTGCAGGCCAGTTAAGTGTCGACATATTGGCAGCATTCAGGAACTGCCGAATGAACCGCGATTCGTGTCACCAGGCATTGTCGTGCATCAAAGTGAAGATCTCGCCAATAAATGCTGCATAGGGCACAACGTGGGCACGGAGAATATCGGTAACGCATCGATCAGCTGTCAGCCCTCCTCCGGGCACGAATACCAGCCCCCTTTTTCCCTCTAAGGAAATGCCAGCCCACATCATACAGGAACTGCCGCCGTATGCAACCGTTTCAGTGAAACATCACTGCGCAAATCACTCACTGGGACGCCTGTAGACTGTATCTTCTCTTGCACTGCCATGCACACACATTCTCGACTCGTCAGTGAACAATACTGAGTTCCATTACGTAACGCTCCAATTCAGATGATCTCGAGCAAATAAGAGGCGCGCTTGTCGGTGTCGTGCAGTCAATTTGGGGCTCGTGGCAGGCCGTCTTGGAGGGATATTCGCTTCCCTTAATCGTCTCCGGCACTGACGGCTACTCTGCAAACACGCCTCAGGTTCTGCTGCGCCGCATCACCCGTGAGGAACCGATTTCGTAACGTACTTGTAACAATGAAACGGTCGTCTCTCTCTGAAGTGGATCGAGGGCAGCCCGTTCTTCGTCTCGACTTAAAGCTACCAGTCTCTCGAAATCTCCTGCTAACTCTCGAGACAGCAGACTGACTCATTCCAGTGGGGCAACAAGAACAAAATTCGGACATAGGCAAATGAACTAAATTTAAGTATGGCAGATTTGACTACTATGGTTTTACACTTTAAAGTATAAGCTATCGAAAACCATTGATAATTTTTTTTCATTTAACGGTATTGATTGTACAGACATGTTTGTTCAATAAGAAATGCATTTTTAGCGCATACCATCAACATTTCAAATACCCGTATCAACCACCTTACTTAATACAATGGCACATAAATATACTTTTCACGTTAGGCCTTTGGATATGAAGGCCTTGTTATGGTATTTGCGTATCTAACAAGGAACATAACGGTACATTTTAAAGATACTAGCCAAAAACCCTGATATTTTTTTATTTCATAAAAAACAAAAAATGGCCGTAGTTGGCCGGGAAATGAATTAAACCATATTATTCCGCAATTAATGGAGTCAATAAAAACCCAGAGTTTGGCTGCGACCACCTGCGACCCCGGCTACAGTAGCTATTTTTATCGACTAATCTCTGTTTTTCATGTTGGACTTTTTGCATAATAACTTTCACTTTGATGTAGCTTTCCACTTTAAATTGTGTTTACATGTTGGCAATGTTATGAGCTTATCTGATTCTGAAAATAGGGTTAAATCGGAGCAACAGGTCCCGCACCTTCCCTACAAATTTTGTGTAAAAACATATTAAATTAGTAATAACTCTTGGCTAAATTAAGCTAACTCGCTCAAGTTACTTTAATAAGTTTTTAATCTAATACCCTTCGGCAGGACCAATTACATTTTCGATCAAATCAAAGGTTCCACCACCTCCCCTATAAAAGATCTTAATTTCCCAGAAAAACTGTCTTAGCTGCTCATAGTTCGTGAAAGGAAAAGTCGTTTGTTTCGATATTTCCATATTTTTCATAATTTGTTATATAAACTCCTGAAAAGCTTACATAAAAGAGTAACTTTTGTGAATTACTCAGATTTATCCATTCAAAGAACCGTTATGATATTAGCGTGTGCATTTTCTACGTCGCATAAATTTTGTAATTTTTCGATGTTTGAATTACTATATCTTCGAAATAACAGTGAGTTTTTCAACGGGGGAACAGTGAAATTACAACAAATGTATATATTTGTAGAACCTTAACCCAAAAAATAAATTGCACCAAGCAAGACGGAATAACTTTGGGTTTTGTTTGGTAGCTCTAGTTTTCCTAAAGATTTAATAAATAATGGTGCAGTTTTGTAACGGTAAATAAGAAAGCCGTAGCCATAGAATATTTTACTTTAAATAAGTCGTACTATCTATGAGCATCATTTGTAACATCAGTCAGAAGAAACGGTATATTATCTATACTATGGGGTTGGTAAAAGCATCCTTAAAACCGCTATATTTTCTTTCTGACAGGACATATTTAAAAATGGAGTTCACCATTCGATTCAGCACAAACAAATTCAACTTCTAGTCCTTTACATGGTGCATTTTGCAACAGGACATCTTCGCAAATATGCGATGTCCAAAAAATCATCGATTTCGCCCCACTGTGCGACGCGACGGTTCGCTGACTAAGGCCTTCAGATAGGTACCTAATAGGGCTACAATTTGAGCCGCTTGATGAGGCGCCGTATCCATGGATGACAAAACAGTGATTGAAATTACCTTAGATGTAAGTAAGTTACCTTACATAACCACTGATAAATGAGAAACCGATTACGGTCACATTTATAGGGGTAATTTACCTGACCGTTAGCCACCATAAATTTCAATTTTTCTGATTTGTTTGTTACAAGTGGCATTAATTTAAAAAGTGCGCAACAAATATTGATAAAAAGGGTACCAAAAGGTAGCTAAGGTTTCAAACTTTCAAACTACATACGACTTTTATGGATAACTATCGTACTTTTCAAAAAACACGTACACATATACGCATTTATAGGTTGAGTCGATACTTTTGTCCATAAGTGTATAAAGTGTGTTTTCTAGCCAATCTGAAGTCTTTCAGTTGCATAATTTTTATTATGTGTGTGTTTTTTTTTGTGGAGTAAGATGTTAACTTTTGTTCAAAATTAAAATCGCCTATATCTCTGATCTGCCATCGCTTAGCTAAATGTCGCTAAAACAAACGATATTCTACTCGTCACTAGCTTTTATTTGACATACGTTTCATTACTGTTCATCCTTTGGCAACACCTAATTATTTCCTTCACAAACTCAAAACTGGAATCCGAATTTCACTTATATACACACAAATAATAATGATCTTTAGCCTAACGCTTAACAAATAATTAATTTTCAATTTTTCCCAGAGAATGAGTGATGGAATTATTGATGAATGAGATGGATGAAAGTTATGCCAAAGATATGAATGATGCTGAACTGAAATAAGGTAATCTGTCATTTTCGGGGCATTATGGGGCCTTATAAGCGAAATTGCCGAAAGTTCAGTCAGTGGAAAGTCGATAAAGGATACGGTTGTAAAAACCAAGGTGCGAACGCAACGCAAAACTCGAACAGTGAGCTATTATTTGCAATCGGAAAAAACACCAGCTGGATAATGGACTCAGGTGCCACTTACACGTTAGTTGGAATAGACAATTATTCTATTGTTCTAAAGTTTTGGATGACACGCATTCTGAAGTGGTCACGATAGCGAACGGTGATGCAGTTAAGGCATCGGGAATGGGAGTTATTTATATCGAGTTAATGAACAGTGACGGTGACTTGTCAAAAGTCAAAATTGAGAACGTATTATATGTTCCATCCATTGGGATGAATTTTCATGGACGTTTATGTGAGATCCGATCTCAAGATAGTTCGCGCCAAATAGCAGTGGGTTCACGTGTCCATAATTTATACAAGATGCGAATTGAGATCAATGATGTTTATACTACCATAAGGTAAAAGATGTGGCCACATCAATGGCATCGAGTTTTGGGACACCGCGATATCGAGGTGTTCAAGAAGATTCCGTCCCTAGATCTTTTGAAAGGGATGATGATTGGATCCTGTAACTCAGAATATAACCAAACCTGTGAAACATGCATAAAGGGGAAAATAACACCACTTCCTTTCCCAAAGCATTCTTCTCCAAGATTGAAAGCTGTACTTGATCTGATACATACGGGCATTTGTGACCTATCCAGGCAAAAAAGCCTTCGGGAAAACGTTTTTTACTTTTGTGAATGATTTTCCAATATACACAACTGTTTATCTTTTATCTGGAAAGTCTGAGGCTCTCGCCAAATTTAAGGAATTTGACTAACCCAAATTTATTCAATAAAATATACGGATGCTGTCCAGTGACAGTTCATAAATCAGACTTTCGAAAAGAAACTCAACGAAGACGGGAGTCATTATCCAGAGGACAGCACCATTCTCTCCGCAGCAAAACAGGGTCGTTGAAAGGAAGAATAGAACTTTGCACAATCGCTATTGGGGCGCAGCTGTAATGACCGCGAACTTCCTGCAAAATCGACTTCCATGGAAAAACAAGGAAACCAGTTTATTCTTGTTTACGAAGATTTGGTGCTAAATGTTTTGTAAAGGTTCCGGATGAAAAGCGAAGAAAGCTTGACAGTAAAGCGGTAGAAGCGGTTTTTATGGGTCGCGGTATGGAGTCGAAAGCCTTCCGCTGTACCGTCATCTAATAAAGTTGTATTATCCAGAGATGTTAGATTTGTAGCTGATTTGCGTAATAAGGTTACTGAACAATCACCCGACTGTTTTATCTTAGAGCCAGATGAGAGTACAGCGAAGGGCGAATATGATGCACTATCAGGAGATGATGGACGTTTAGCTACAGAGAACCCAGATGAGAAAAACGAGATACTATCTAGCGATGACAACTACATTGAGGCATTTCTGGCTGATTTGCAAGATTCGAAAGTTGATATTAAATCTGAACTATCTTCTGACGAGATGTCTAATGACTCGAGTAAGGAGCTAAGGCGATCTGAAAGAGCTACAAAATCTCAACCCCGGAAACGATTTATTGATGAGATCGCGGTTGGTAATGAATAAGGAACCAACATCTTACAATGGATGCCGAATCGTCGCACCACAAGGACCAATGGTTGAAAGCTATGCAAGAGGAGATGAAATCACTTCAATCCAGCTTACCCCCAGGAAAGAATTTAGTTGGATGCAAGTGGGTATATAAAATCAAAACAGATGCAAATAGAAAACTGCTGAAGTATAAGGCGATACTCGTCGCACAAGGTTTCACTTAGAAGTTTGGAACAGACTACGCGATTCAGTGTTTGCTCCAGTGGCACCTCGGACAACATTTCGAGTGCTACTTTCGATTGCAGCCAACAGAAAAATGAAAGTTTGTAATTTCAATGCCAAGACGGCTTTCTTGAATGGAAATCTCAAGATGTATATGCGTCAGCCTCCCGGCTTCATTATGGAAGGATATGAGGACAAGGTTTGTTTACTCAAGAAAAGTTTGTATGGCCTTAAGCAATCCGTACGAGTATGGAATCAGACATGAAGTTTTGGCAATGTCGAATCTAACGCAAAGTGTTGCTGATAGTTGCTTATACTCAACGAATAGGCGAAATGAAATCATTTACATATTGGTATACGTCGACGATATTTTTGAAATAAACAGTCAAGTCTTCAGCATATGCAAAGTATTGCCGAAAAACATTTTAAGATCGAAACTCTTGGCTAGATAAGTAATTATTATTATAATAATTAGAATTCGTGTCAGTCGCATCGAAGGTTGCTTCATTTTGGATCAAGAGAATTATATCGAGAACGTTGGGGCGAAGTTTGATTGAACAAACGCCAAACCGGGATACCTACATAATCCCGAAAAACAAAATCCAGCCCGTTTATAATCCCGCTTTTTACTAAAAATCCCATTTAGCATTATCCCGACAGTACTAAATCCCGCCATTTTAAAATCCCGCCATTATAAAATCCCGTCATTACAAAATCCCGCCCACTAAAAACCCCGCCGTTATATCCCGTTAATGGATAGTGAAATAATCCCGTCAAAATACCGCCAAAAAATATTTTCATTGCTAACAAAAAAATCAATAGTTATGTGATGGCAGCAGTAAATGTTTTTCTTAGCATAAATCCGTCGGAATATTTGTTTATTTCTTCGATAAATATGACCATTTAGCCCCTACAAAACATGACTGTCATACAGTTGATACTTAAGTCTCGACTACCGAAAGACCAGAGCATATATTTTTCAAGTTAAGGCACCTGGTCCGTGGATCTCCGGTAAATGTAGTGATGCTTTCTAATATCCCGTCATAGAAGGTAAGTATTCTTTCAAAAATCGGGATATTAAAATGCGGTTTTTTGAATTAGCGGGTGATTAAATTGGGGGGATATTAAATTGGCGGGATATTAAATTGGCGGAATTTTGATTAGACGGGATTTCAACTGAGCGGGATGTTAAACTGGCGGGATATTAAAATGGCGGGATAATGAATGTCGGGATTTTGAAAAACGTGAACATGATGAGGGGGATATCGTAGCTAACCCCGCGAAACCATCTAATATCCCAATTAAGACATCGTACTTCAAAGATGCATGTGACGAATTGTACCCGAACGTTGAAAAATATCGAGCAGCGATAGGGTGTCTATTATATAGGTATATACACGTTTCGATATTGCAGCCGCCGTTTTCATTTTATCTCAAAAATTACCGAAGCCGAAAACCAAGGACTGGAACGAAGTAAAGAGGACTATACGTTATCTGAGAGGAACGGCACCGCTACGTTCGAAACTGAGCGGTTCAGGAGGAGATCTATGTTAAATTGGCTATGCTGATGCAGATTGGGCGCAATGCAACGCAACACAAAAATCTAATTCTGGCTACATATTTCTTCTTGGTGGACCTGTCAACTGGTGTTACAGAAGACAGGCTTGCGTTTCTCCTTATCAGGACTCATCATCGACCGACGCGGAATTTATTTCACTGTCGGAAGCATGCGAGGAGTCGATATGGTTGCAACGATTGTTATTAGATTTTAATTGGTCTGCCAACAAATGCACTACACTTTCTGAAGATAACCAAAGTGGCTTGATTGGATCCAAACCGAGAAGCTAACAGGGAGGTCAAAACACATCGACGTTCGAAGCCATTTTGTCAAACACAACATTGATATGGAGAGTTTCAATGTTACTATTGTCCAACTGAAGTTATGCTAGCGGACTTACTCAGCAAAGGTTTGGCAAAGAATCAATATGAAAAATAAGTGGACTTTGTAATTTGAATTATATTTAAATTTTCAACACACATGCATTTATTGTATTGAAAGGACGAATCACATTAAGGAGAAGTGTTGGAATAATTGCAATATGATCATTTTCTAACTTTGCATTCTAAATAACCACTTTTGCTCTATTACATTTTTTGCAATTGTAACTTCCTTCCAAACCTTACTCACTCTGCCTCAAGTCGTAATGTAAATCACTTGTACACATTACATATCTAAAATATACCTGCCAATCAGTCGACCCGCGTGTTTTACCTATAAGTAATTCAATAATAATCCACCGCCCTTTAACAACTTTGACGTGAGATGCCAAGGCATAAGTGCATGTCAATGGGCCTGTCTACACGCGAAACAAGATGAAAAACTGGTTTTTTAGAAGAGATTCGTGAGGAGCAAGGCAAGGAAAAATTCAATTTTCATATAAAAACCGGTTATGTGCTCGCGTTTTTGTTCGCGTGTAGATATGCCCAATAGGGCAATTATATAAGCTTGGTGAGGCTGAGGAGCGACTAATTTCAGCTTGATTTTGCACACACAATCTGAAAGAAATAAGACTCGGTAAATTTTATTAAAGTTTTATTTGTAGGGCTATTTATTGATTTTTCTTTAGCATGCGAGACGTTCCGAATTTTTAATTTTCAATTGTTCTCTTTATGTATGTATTTTTTTGTATAGATACGATTTTACTTATTCTCACTTTCTCTCTATTTTGCAGATATCCATATGTTTTGAAAGGACTTTTAAAAAGTACTTAATTTGAAGGTTTGTACCTAACTCATATTGAAATTCCTGATAAACCAATAGTCTAAGAAAAATACGGTATTTGGTCGGCAAAAATTCGAAATCGCGGGATTTTGGCAGGATGGTTGGTCATGGGAAACCTTTAAAAAGCGGAAAGGGGGGGGGGGATTTGTTCGGTTTTTTGTGATTATGTTAAAAACGACAAAAGATGCAGAAAAAATGGTCTGAGCACGAAAAAAAACTATACATAAAACTTCCTTTGAAATTATAACACATTAGAATTTTATTGTAAAATTCGGCGAGAGACTAAAAAATAAATTAGAATATTTTCATTTTAAACCTTTTTTAAAAGCTCCATAATTCTTGAAAAATGTTAGTTTAGCCGTGAAATTTTGTGTAAGTATTCACAATAAGTTCAGGATCATTTTGGGGGAAACATTGAGTCGCTCTCCCCATTTGAATTTGGCGAAATCGCATGTCCATAACTCCCCCCAAAATTGAAACAGAAAGCTAAATTTTTGTTTATTCCAATTGGAGGGCATAATGATCCCACCTACCAAAAATCAGCTTAATCAGATCAGAACTAAGAGCACCTCCCGTACTCCTTGCTACGTTGACAACTACCGTGTCTAGTCGTGAACATTTCAACGACAAATGAATTCCGATTGTGATACGGTTGTCAGCCATAAACATGGAGGACGCAAAAAAGTTATAAATTATACATATAAGTCCAGAAGTCGTAAAAGGATGAAAGTTGGAAAAAATGGGCTTGTGAGTTTTTTTTTTGATAGCGAAATATTTTCTGGTAATGATCATTAGAGTTTGGTTGGTCAACATGATTACAAATATACTTAGGTTATGATCCTGACAAAAACGAAACCTTAGGGTGTCATTCAGAAAAAAAATTAAATTTTCAAAGTCTTAGCAAAATGTAAAATCCTAGGATCCAATGATGTCATCAATAAGCCTAAACTGTAGGCCTGGATAGACCTCGGGCGGAATGAGAATGGAATTTTTGTCCGCTGCGATTTTCTCAATGAAAATGCATACTTACTTTCGTGGAATATATGGCAAATGCTATGGGGAATTCCATAAGCTACAGTCCAAATACGGTTCCATAATTTCACTCGGTCATTTTATGTATTATTTTTCGATTCCCCGGTCATTAGATACTTTCCACGGTGAAATGACGGGGAATCGAAAAATAATACATAAAATGGCCGAGAAAAATGTTGGAACCATTTTCGGATTGTAGCTTATGGAATTCCCCATCATTCCCGACATGTTCCACGACAGTAAGCATGCATTTTCATTGAGAAAATCGCAGCGGACAAAAATTTCATTTTCATTCCGCCCGAGGTCTATCGTGCGCTATAGCAGCATTGTGTCGATGACATACTTTTTGCTTTACTTTTTCGGAATATCCAATACACCGAGACTGAAATCTTTCTCAACTTGCGGATTGAGCCCAGATGTCAACTGAACACTTCTAACAGTACGGATATCTTCGTGCACTGCTAGGTGTCAAATTAACGAACTCGCTTGGTTGTACTCACTTCACACGAAAGTCTCCACACCGGATTTTGACAATTCGCTAGCGAAAACTATACAGTTGCACTTTATTTCACAGGGAAAATGTGTCATCGATATAATCAATCTGGCCGCGAGTGCACATTTATCTTAAATTTAGTCAAGAAAATGCAAGTATCCACGGCACGTTTTTAACAGGAGACATAAATGCAAGTTTTTCGCTCGGTGAACATAGTACATATCTTCAGGAAAAAATGTACCGTGTCGAGTCTTGCAACTCTCGAAATTAAGTACACGGCCCCTAAAGCATACGGCGAATACTATTCCGAAAAAATGGATTCGAATGCATAATAATTGTAAAACAGCGCAAATATTACGACTCCGAAAAATCAACCTTAAGGGTTTTGGGGACTGTAAAATATCTGTCTTCCTCCAGCGGTATGCAGACTAATGGCAAAGATGATGCCCTGTGGCATGGGTCGCGAATAATGCCACCGCCTTTCCCTGCGTGTCGTAGAAGGCGACTAAAAAGGGACCTAATCCAAGGTGGATCAGCATGCGCCGAGGGATGCATGGTCAAGAGGGTGCTTGGCCGCTAGTATGCGAAGGTCGCAGGCAACCATGACATCTGAAGCCTGAGGCACATTTTAACATCAACAAGACCTCCCATAGGTTAGTGTGTGTGTATGGGTTGCCGTGTCTGGAGATAGCCGGCGGACGTAAAAGGAAAGTCCATAAATTTATTTATTTCCACACACTAGTGCCAAAATACACAACCTTTCTCCAAAAGGTGTAAAAGAATGGAAGGCCTTATGGAAATTGACGCAGATACAAGCACTACCCCGCTGGGCACTACTTCTGCTATGCGGTTGAGTGATCCCGGGGCGAACCTAGTTCGCGCCAGAGCTCGACGGTTTCCGGGGGCGAGCAATATAAGGCAGTTCAATTACATTGTGGAGAAGCTGAGGGTTGCAAGCTGGAATGTCAGTTCCATGACGTCAAAGAGCGAGGAGATTGAGGATATCATGAAGCGGAGGGGGATAGACATTATGTGCGTGCAGGAGACGAAGTGGCGAAATACCCATATCGACAGAGCCCGGTTTCTTACGAATTCCATGAAGTACAAATTGTACTACTATGGAGTTACAAACCAAAGAAACGGAGTTACTTGGCAGCATTATAAGTGTCGCGAAGAGAAGTGATCGCTTGATCAGCATCAAATTGGTTATCTGCGGAAGGGTGTGGAACGTAATAAGTGCCTACGCTCCCCAAGTGGGACTGCCACCAGAAGAAAAAGAGGCATTTTGGAACGACGTTGACACCCTGATTCAGACCATTCCAGATACCGAATTGGTGTTCTTGGGAGGAGATTTAAATTGCCATGTGGGTGAATCAAATTATGATTACGAGGATTGCCATGGTGGAAAGGGTAGCCCTTCAACGGTCAGAAATGACGAAGGTGACTGTTGGCCCCTTGGCCAACAGTTGCGCCGAGTAAAAAAACTCCAATTGTAATCGGGTTAATGATGATGATTTAATTCTGATATAAATGAAAATGTTATAATGAAAAATATAATTAGCAATGACACTATATAATTACCGAGAAGTTTCTCTCGCCGCAACTTCGTCTGGTGCTTTGTCGGAAGTGAAAATCCAAAACTTTGACGTCTCTTGACGTCTTGTCTAGATTGTGTCAAATTAACAATTTGTGAATTTGTAATTCACAATAGATTTTGTCTCGGCAACATCCCCCCGAGCGTCTTCGAAGCTAAACTTCGGAGACTAAAGATGTGGCTTCCTCACTTCGAGCACGGCGACGCGTCCAACGCTTCTCCGTGCCTTTATGCTTCCGTCGCCGAGTAGAATATCTACCGTCCTTACGACCTTATCGGGGCCGTGGTGCAATTTGGTTACTCGTCCTTTACTCCATGATCTGCGCGGGCAATCCGATTCCGCAAGAATCACAATGTCACCCAGCTGAATGGGTTTCTCATCTTTCGTCCATTTAGTACGCCGCATAATCGTTGGCAAGTACTCCTTGATCCATCGTTGCCGGAACTTTTCACCTAAGTGGCGTGCCTGCCGATCCTTCGAATGCGCAAATCGGTCCCTCTGGTGAACTTCACCAACTGCCTGGGCGTCAAAGCCGCTACTTCCGAACAGTGCGTGGTTCGGCGTAAGTGGTTCGCAATCTTCGTGATCTACTGGATTATGAGTTAGTGGCCGCCGGTTCATCTCCAACTCCGCCTGTATGAGAGCCCCTCGTAGTGTGTCTTCAGATGGTCTTTCGCCTTGCAGGGTAAATTCGAGTGACCTCTTGATAGACCGGATTAGACGCTCCCAAGCACCCCCCATCCATGGCGAATAGGCCGGGATAAATTTCCACTCAATGCTCAGCTGGTCTGCAACAGTTTTCCCGTATTTGTCCATGGTCTCTTTCGAGTCCTTCACGAGTTGATTTCGCGCGCCTATGAAGTTAGTTCCGTTGTCGCTAAACAGAACCCTTATTTGGCCTCTCCTTGCTTGAAGGCTTTGAATGGCAAGGATGACCTGGTGCAACGAGAGGTCCGTCAACAGCTCCAAGTATACCGCTCGATAGACCAGACACGTGAAAATGATTCCGTACCTCTTTACTGTAGCACGTCCTTGTTTCACCAGGAGTGGGCCGAAGCAGTCGACTCCTACGAATGAAAAGGCTTTCGTTCCGTACTGCAGTCGCTCGTCTGGGAGTTGTCCCATTCGCGGATGGATTGGCTTGGCTCTTTGATTCTTACATAGTTGGCAATTGGCTGCAACACGTCGGACTGCTGAGCGTATGTTGACAATCCAGGCTCTAGTCCGTATGTCCGCAATGATGGTCTCTTCCCGCATGTGCATATTACGACGATGGTGATAGCCGATAAAGATGTCAGTCAATGGATGCTTGTTTGGTAAGATAGCCGGATTCCGTGTAGCATATGAAGTGGATGCTTTCTGCGCACGTGAACTCATTCGTATTATCCCGTCTGTCCCCATAATTGGACAGAAACCACTTAGTTTACTGTGGTCTGCTACTCGACCTCGCTCTTGAAGATTCTGAATGTCCTCCGGATATGCCTCCAGTTGGATAAGTTTGAACAACATGTCCTCAGCTCGCTGGCGTTCTCTGGGAAGTATGTATGTTGGTTTTTCGTGGGCCGTTTTGCGACATGTGTCGATAAATCGATTGATCCAAGCGATAATCCGGCAGAACACTGGCCAATCCACTTTATACCGAGCTCGGATATCCTTAAGTGGCTGCAATGTATATTCTAAGGGCTTCATTTGGTGACTCATAATCATATCCTCCTTCTCGTGTCTCATACTGGAAATGGGCCAACTTTCAATTGGGGATTTCAAAAAATCGGGTCCTTGAAACCATCGCAAGTTCTTTTTTTCCGTAATGAGACATGGCCTGGTAGCCTCGTCTGCGACGTTATCTTGTGTGCCCACATGATACCACTGGCTACTTGTGGTAGATTCGAGTATTTCTCCAATGCGAACGGCAACAAATGATTTGAATTTCATCATTTTGGAGGATATCCACATTAGGACACATTTTGAATCAGAAAGAAACATTACTCTTTCTATCTTGATGGTGTGCAGCTTTTGAATAGTGCTTGCTACTCTGACACCCAATACGGCTGCCTGCAGTTCAAGTTGTGGTATGGAGAGTGGCTTGACCGGTGCCACACGGGACTTAGCCATCACTAAGGTTGAGCTGATGATGCCGTCGTCTGATTCAAAGCGAAAGTAGGCGGCTGCTGCAAATGCAGCCTCCGATGCATCCACAAAGACAACTAATGTTATCTTTGACTCCACGGGTACGCCGGGCGAGTAATGACGTGGGATGCGAAGTTTCGAAATGTGTTTCACCGTCGTGACAAATTCTGTCCAAGTCTCCTTCAGATCCTCGGGAACGGGGTCATCCCAATCAATGCCGGTTCTCCAAATGTCTTGTAGCACTAACTTTCCATTTAAGGTGTACTTTGCGATCATCCCGAGAGGGTCGAATATCTTCATTATGGTGCTCAAGACTTGACGTTTGGTGAAGCGATAGTCGGCTGCGTTGGCACTCGTCCCGCTGTGCTTCTCATTGAAGACAAACGTGAAGTTATCCGTCACCGGGTCCCAGTACATGCCCAGAACTTTAGCAATGTACGTGTCCGTCTCGGCATCGAAATCGACAAGCTTGCCCTTGACATGATCGGTAGGTATCTCCTTAAGCAGCTCGAAACTGTTCGATTGAACGCCAACTAGGTCAAATGACATGTCTTTGCAAATCTCGATAGCGTTCATTATTACCCTAGACGCTTCCTCAACCGTCGGGTGTGATGTGAAAAGGTCATCCACATAAGTAGCGTTGATCAGAATCTCCGCAGCCTCAGGGTACTTTTCCTGGTACAAGCTCGCGTGATAATTCTTGATGAATTGTGCGCATGATGGCGAACACACGGGACCGAACATCATTCTTTCGAAGATAATCGTAGTTGGCTCTTGGGTTTGGTCACCATTTCGCCACAAGATGCGCTGGCACTGTTGGTCCTCAGGTTTAATCAATACTTGGGAGAACATTTCTTTAACGTCTGCATTCACTGCCACTTGGTGTTGACGCAATCGAAATAATGCAGCGAAGAGTGGTGTCATATTATCCGGACCTTTAAGTAGCATCTTATTCAGTGAAATGCCCTTAACTTCCGCTGCTACGTCAGTCACGTTTCGAGGTTTGGGTGGGTGTTTATTTTCGTTGACGACGACGAAGGTAGGAGCAGTCCAAGTCCGATCCCACTGAGTGTTCAAATCTTCTTTGGTCGCAATCCGCGCGTAACCTTTGGTTATTATGCTTTTCATCTCGTTATTTTTCCACTCAAGAAGGCCTTTTCTTTTCAGGCTCGTTTCCTCGGACTGCAGTCGCTTTAGCGCCATGGGTAAACTGTCAGGCAGCCTCGAGTCCCTATCTTTCCACAACAAGCCGATTTCGTAACGAGCGCCAACTCTTTTGAGCGTAGATTTCATTATGTCAATCGCTTTCTGGTCGGCTTCACTGACTACCGCCTTAGTTGGTGTTACTCCAAAACCTTCGGTTGAAAAGTACTTCTTAACCTCAGCTGCTGCGATGACATCATCATCCTCTATCCGAGTGTGGTGGTAACTGGTCGCCGTGGTGCGATGATATTGCGTCCATGGAACTGTGTGCTTGTGTGCGTCCAACTTTCCGAAAACCACCCAACCAAGCTCCGTCTTCATGGCGACTGGCTCCTCTGGTTCTCCGATGACAGTTTTAGATCCTGTTAATAAGTTCGCATGCTCTAGACCGATCATCACCGTCGGTACTGCATCTTGTAGATTCTCCAGCTGTAGTCCTCGTAGATGTTTATAGCGCTGCTTCATTTCGCTGACGTCAAAACACTGCGGTGTTAGTGATAAAGAGTCGCGTGCATAGACGTTATGTATCTCATGTAACTTTCTTCCCTTAGTGCTTGATATCACAAGTGAAACGCGCTTGCATACTTCTTCCTTGGTAACACCTCCGGTCCACTTTAGGTGTAATACGTCATCGACGCCGTCAAGTTGAAGTTTATCGTAAATGCTGCGCTCCATCATGGATATTGACGACGCAGGGTCGAGCATCGCATAAGTCCTGATCGGTCCCTCGATACCGTATAGTTTTATTGGGACAATTTGAAACAGCATCGAATTACTATTCATGTGGCTTAGCTGTGATCTAGGTTCGCTCTTAGAGGAAAGTCCTTGCGATTTGCTACCCTGTGGTTGGTCATCAGTAGTCGCTTCGTCGGCATGTTCCAGTTTATTCGGACGATGCATGATGGTGTTGTGGTTACCACCGCAGCCGTCGACTCTGCAGCCTCCTTTCAATGAGCATTCATTTGCCTTGTGTGTGGTTGAGCTAAGGCATTTGAAGCAAACGTCATTATTCTTTAGTAAGTCAATCTTCGTAGACCATGACTGTTTCTTGAATTGTAGACATCTCCAGAGTGGGTGAAATGCACGACATTGGGGGCAGCGAAATTTCTCTTTGGACTCCTTGCTCTGAGCTGATGGTTCTTCACGAGCGATATCATGTGACAGAGCTTGTTGCTTTAGCACTTTCGATCCAGGACTCAAAAATTTAGCAAAGTTGCATTTCAGCAGAATTTGTTGGGGCATTTTGCGAACACATTCATCCAAATAGTTTGACAGGTCTTCGATATTGAATAGTTCGTTCTCCTCTCGCAAACTCCGAATGTTGTCATAGTGACTTGCACAAGCCATGAATTTGTTATGCAGTTCGCTGATAATGAATGGCTGACTCAAAGCTGTTATGTTGGCCTGGCCCTTTGCCATAAATACGAAATTTTGCAATTTGATGTTAAAGGCAGGTAGTCGATCATCGTATTTGTGTTGTATAGCTGGTAGCTTCAACAGCTCGCTGGCTTCCTTGTTTATCAGCTCTTCTTCTCGACCATATATTGACTTGAGAATTTTGATGATTGTCTCGGCACCAGTGCCGCGATTTAAATAGGGCTGAACTGCTGCCTTGGCGTTATCCTTTAGCGCTTTCCTCAGTCGATTTACATTTTGAACGTCGGAAAATTTGCCTTGCTTCGAAGTAAGCTGATAGTCGGCAATCCATCCTGGCCATGCTGCTGGATCTCCGCTAAATGTCGTTAAATCTCGCTGTTGCGACTGATGCATCGCTCTGGTGAGACTATTCAATGCCTCTGTCGTGTCGTTTGGGACTAGCGTATCTGCTGTGGAAGCTTTGGTGCTGGTGTCGTTGGAGCCTGTAGTAGCTGTGTCGGATGTTTGCGGACTGGTACTTTCGCGTGACGTAACTAATATTTTGAACAGTTTCTCCATGTAAGCGCGTTGATCCTCCAGCTGCTTTGTCTGTAGGACCGTCTGCTGTTTCTGAATTTCGAGATGTTGTCGTTGAAGTTCACGGTCCGCTTGCACCGCCTCACGTTCAGTCTGCACCATTTCCAGGAACTGCCTTTGCACCTCACGGTCCGCCTTGACTGATTCGCGTTCCGTTTGGACCATGTCGAGAAACTGTTTTTGCAAATCAACCATCTGCACCATACTATTCTCACTCGCCGAAGATGGAGCCCCCTGTTCGTCGTCGACACAGCTAGCACAGCTCCATTCGCTGTTCCTAATCGATTCGTCGACACCAACACAATTGAAATGATGCCACTTTTGGCATATTTGGCATTGCACCCACCAGCCGTGGGTCTTTTTGCCGCAGGTGGCACAGGGCGTTACATCCGACTGCCCGCACTTCACTTGTTGCACATTCGCAACCATATTCGCGCCTTTGGTGATTTCGGTGCGGAGCACTGTATAGCCTCACTTTGCCACGATGTTTCGTAGTCGCCAACAATGCAAATTCGCGAAATTTCAATTATTCGTGATTGCAAATATGATTTTCACTGCCTTGGTTATAGGCGTAAAACGCTGGGTTGTTTCCGATGCAAGATGTTTTCTGATTTCTGTCGATGACACGTGAACGAATTTCTCGAATTAAATGATGTTGGCCCCTTGGCCAACAGTTGCGCCGAGTAAAAAAACTCCAATTGTAATCGGGTTAATGATGATGATTTAATTCTGATATAAATGAAAATGTTATAATGAAAAATATAATTAGCAATGACACTATATAATTACCGAGAAGTTTCTCTCGCCGCAACTTCGTCTGGTGCTTTGTCGGAAGTGAAAATCCAAAACTTTGACGTCTCTTGACGTCTTGTCTAGATTGTGTCAAATTAACAATTTGTGAATTTGTAATTCACAATAGATTTTGTCTCGGCAACAGTGACGCTATTCTGACCATGTACAGATCACATAGTTTGGTCATCCTAAATACATGGTTTGTGAAAAACGAGCGACACCTGATCACCTACATACAGTGGCGTGCACTCCATATATGCAAATAAGCAGTGCATACCCTTTCATTTAAAAACATTTTCTTCATACAAGTTCATGAAAATAATTACGAGTTCACTGTTAATTCTTTCCTCAATAAATGTACCAGCGCCATCTTTATATAAATAGTGTAGGTTCCACTGACCTCGTTTTTTCGCCGTCACTAGAGTATGCTCGATAAGCACCATTTCGCCGTGCTTGTAATCTCCATACGAATAGAAAAATGTTGCAGGTTTATATGGTGAAGAGAAGCACGCCTGCCTTGGCGTTGGCGAACAAAGTTGACGGACGAACGATGACTATAGCACAAGCAGCGAAAAGTGTCGTGATAAGATTTGAGCAAAGGGAACCAAATCGGAAATAAACAGTAGGTCCGAAAATGTGTCGTTCAGTTTTGACAAAATGTTTCCTTTGTTTGTTTTTTAATATTTAAACAATGTTGAAACAGAAATTTATTATTTTTTGAAAGAGAATGTATTTTACTGATCAGAATCAAATTATAATGCCCATTTTCGTACGGGGTTGGTTGCATAGCTATGTATGCATTTTGTTAGTCACACTGTGTTATGTACATATTACAAAAGAAGGTTTGTATGCCTACAGTTTACACATTTGAGAAAATCAATAAATCTTACAATACGAATAGTTGTATTTGTTTGATTGATTTAAATAATTTTCAAGCACTGTTTTGTTAACGTTACAAAGTTTTTTTTTTATTATACTTACTTTAGTGCTTTCTAAAATAAATTAGGCGTTTTTTCCTCATTTTAAGCTATCCTGAGATTACTCAATTACTTAGGAAAACTAAACTTCCTTTTTATTTCGACATATCAAAAAGCGTTTATACTCGTATTTATCATCTTTTCTTCGGTATTAATTTTGCATACCCTTCACAAAATGGCTGTGCACGCCACTGCCTACATACAGTAGTGGACACGGAGATAGGAAACACGAAACGCAGATCGATTACCACCTCTGCTTCGATTTTATGAGAAGGTGGGTGAAAGACTGCAAGGTGATCTTGGGTGAATCTGTCGTCAGCCATCATCGTTTGCTCCTGACAGAATTTATTTTGAAAGCAGGAGGAGCAAGAAATAGATTAACTCCCAAGCCAGTCGAAAAAATCAAGTGGCACAATCTCACAAACGACAACTTTGAACCTGTAGTGACTCCATTCATTGATAAAATGGCGGAGTGGTTTCAAAACAATACCAACTGCACCGAGCACAGTCCAACACAAATGTGGAATAGTTTCGCTGAAATGTCAGTAAGTGAGGCGGAAAAGGCACTTGGAGTTTCGAAAGGTCCACTCCACACGAAGAAAGAAACATGGTGGTGGAACACCGAAACTAAGGAAGCAGTGCAAGCCAAATCGAACGCATTTAAGGCATGGACGAAATGTGAGTCAAGCAGTGAAACCGAACGGGTCCAACTTCGCGAAAATTATATGCAATGCCGGAAAAACGTAAAGCGCTTGGTAGCTCAAGCAAAGGCGAAGGCAGCTGATAAATTCTACCAAGAATTAGAAACTCAGACTGCGACCGAAGGACCGTCTTTGCGCGAGAGACCTAAGCACGACGCCGGGATATTTAGGGTCGCAGCCCAAAGGAGAAGGAACGCTCGGGAAATACAGGCGCCAAAGTACGTGGAGGACGCGCAAGGAATGTTGCTGATTGACGATACGGCAACCAATCACCGAAAAGCTCGAAGACCGACAAATGGATTGGTATTGCCATGTTCAACGGCGTCCGCCTGAGAACCCAGCAAAGAAAGCGATATCAATGGAAGTTCCACTTGATGGACCCAAGGCCAGAGAGAAGAACACCTGGATGTGTCAAATGAAAAAGCAACAACAACGCATTGGTCTCGGCGATGACACGATCCAAGATAAAGCTGCCTGTAGAAATATGCTGAGATATTATCGCCAAAACGGGCGATGTGCCTACACTGCAGGTCGAGCAACGCGAAACCATGGAGCGGTATAAAGAACGAGGCAAGGAAGAAGAAGAAGGCAAAGTGGTCCTACGGAAACTGCCTCTACGGGGCGGACTACACCCGTTTTCTACATGGAAACGGCCAAAAGTTTCCAATATACCTCCCTGGCAAGAGCCCTGAAGGTTCGATGCAGGAAGGTTGTGTTTGTCTGTGTATATGTGTGGATTCGAGTTATGTGTTTTTTCGTCATATTGGGAGCATTACATCTCGGCGCGGCTGCTCTCAATTTTATTAATTCGCGCCGGCATTGAAACAAATCCAGGCCCAGAGGTATGGTTTTGTAGTGTTTGCGGCCAACGAATCGGTACGAATGCCAGGTCAGTGCAGTGTAATTGTTGCTTGGAATGGGTACATCTCAGGTGTTCTGGCCTGAGAAGGGTTGGTCAGCACTCCACAGCATATGTTGCACCGGGATGCATAAATACAGGGCGACCAAGGGCTGCTCCTAGCCCTCCACCTCCTCCTCAGCCCCCAGCACCCCCAAACAATATGATCAGGAATGCTAGGCCTAGTTTAACCCCTGCTCCTCCTCCAGCGGTTTTCACTCCACTGTCCTTATTGCAGTTTAACTGCAACGGCATTCACCAAAAAATCACCGAGATCACTCACTTCATGAGTGTAAACAGAATTCTGATTTCTGCTATCCAGGAGACTTTGCTCCATTCGAACTCGTCTCTTAGCGTCCATGGCAATTACGTTATACTGCGCAAAGATAGACCAGCCGCCAGGAATGATTCTCACCCTGGAGGTGGACTTGCCTTCCTAATACACAAGTCCGTACATTACTGTGTATTAGATGTAGATGTCGACGGTACGGCGGAAATGCAAGCCATCTCAGTTTCATCAGGGAGTACTAATATCGAAATTTTTAATGTATATGTTCCACCACACTCTAGTTGCCCTTCTGGCTATCGTTTCGATATTGGTCCTCTCCTATCTGGAGAGCACAGGATCATTCTTGGTGACTTTAACGCGCACCATGAGCTCTGGCATTCTGACCTCAACAACGATGCCAGGGGTATAGCTATTGCCGAATCTCTAGACGCCTCAGATTTCTGTCCACTCAATGAAGACTCGCCGACTCGAGTCACAGGCACTTGCAGTAGCTCTCCTGACTTAACTATTGTAAGTGCCAGCCTAATCAGTGCTACTCGATGGGAGACGCACACTGCTCTCTCGTCCGATCACCTCCCAATCATAATAAGAGTTGACAAACCAGCAAACCTGACTAAGTCTGAGAAGCGAACGTTTGTCAATCACAAGAAAGCCGATTGGGAGGGTTTCAAAGCATACTCGTCGGCGAAGTTCATCGAGCTACCCACACCAACTAACGTTTATAAGGCCGAAAGAAATATTAGGAACGTCATTGCCAAAGCAGCGGCACGTTTTATTCCTGCTGGACGTATCCCGAAAGTTCGACCTAATTTCCCTACCAGTGCCGCCAGATTAGCCGATGAACGAGACAACATCCGACGCGCTCACCCAGGTGATCCCAGAATTCAGGAGCTTAGCTCCGAAATCAACCGACAAGTAAAAGACTATCGGAAGGCGAAATGGAACGAGCACCTAAATGACTGCAACCTCAATGAAGGTGTCAGTAAACTATGGTCTACTGTCCGCGCCCTATCCAATCCTAGGAAAGGAAAGGGCAATAATGCCATCAAATTTGGCCATAAGAGCACCAGCGAACCCCTTCAGTGCGCAAGCCTGTTCAATAAGCAATTTATTGAACATCCCAAGTCCGATGGCTTAAAGCGTAAAATTAGAAGACGGATTCGCAGCAGAAATGTTGACACTATACCATCGTATACTGCGGACCAGGTTAAAAAAGTCATTGAGAATGCTAAAAATTCAAAGGCCCTCGGACCCGATGGCATTTCGATGGCCATGTTGAAACATCTCGACCTTCCAGCCATTGAGTATCTCACGGCAGCCTTTAACTTGTCGATGTCCACGCTTGCCATCCCTGAAATCTGGAAAACAGGACGGATTGTCCCCTGTCTCAAACCGGGTAAAAGCGCTGGTCTCGGTGAATCCTACCGACCCATAACAATACTTTCACCTGTCGCAAAGACGCTAGAGGCCCTTATTCACCCCACTCTTGTTAAGCATGCTAAGCTAGAACCTCACCAGCACGGCTTCAGGAAAATGCATAGTACCACCACAGCCCTCGATGCGATCACTACACGCATCCGTAATGGGCTAAACCACAGACGTCCTTGCCACAGAACGATTCTTGTGGCAATTGACCTAACGAGTGCTTTTGACAATGTCAATCACTCGATGCTTCTCGCTAACTTACTGAATATGCATATCCCTGCTCAAGAGATCCGTTGGATTGCAAACTATCTAGCTGGTCGGCATTCCTTCACTGAGTTTCGTGGCAAACGTTCTAAGCTTAGGAAAATCAAATTAGGTGTTCCACAGGGAGGGGTACTCTCCCCCACTCTGTTCAACATCTACATGTCCGGCCTTCCTACACCACCGGAAGGAATCGAGGTGATTTCCTACGCAGACGATTGCACCGTACTCGCCACCGGGGAGGATAAGGATGAAATGCGCCTCCAAATTAATCGCTATCTCGGACGATTACAGGCTTTCTTCCAAAGCCGAAACCTCACCATCTCCGCGTCTAAATCTTCTGCGACATTTCTTACCACCTGGTCGGTGGATTGTCGGTGGGAGGTTGATGTACGTATTGGCAACAATCCAATTCCTACTGTTGCAAATCCTAAAATTCTCGGGCTCCATTTAGAGAACATGATGACGTCAGCTCATCACGCAGCATCCGTTTGTGAAAAGATGCGCAGTAGGAATAAAATCCTAAAAGCACTAGCTGGTAGCACCTGGGGCAAGGATAAAGAAACCATGCTAGTCACATACAAAGCGGTGGGTCGAGCAGTTGCTGATTATGCAGCCCCAGTTTGGTCACATAGTTTATGTGAAACAAACTGGACCAAAATTCAGGTCTGCCAAAATGCTGCTCTACGCACAGCCACAGGTTGCCTCTTGATGTCTGCCCAGGATCACTTACATCAAGAGACAAAATTGATGCCAATACGTGACCACAATCTCCTACTGTCCAAACAATATCTTGTTGGTTGCTACCGTGAGAATCATCCCAACAACAGTCTCATGGACCGAATTCCTCCACCACGACATGTCAGGCGTGATTTGCGAGACCTAGAGAGAGAGGTCCAGGGATACAAGAGGGACCCTTACGACGATGATGCATACCGAGCTGCCATCGCTGAGATTCACACTGCAGAAGTGAGTCGGTCTATTGCGAGATTAGGTGCGAACAGAGTCCTCTCAGTGCGCCCTCCACCCATTTCGCCTGAGGAGATTAGGCTCCCGAGAGCCACCAGAGTGACATTAGCTCAACTTCGGTCGGGCTTTTGTTCACGCCTCAATTCGTACCTTTCTCGCATTAACCCGGACATTCAAAACATCTGTCCAAACTGCGCTGGCGCTCCACACGATGTGGGTCACTTGTTTCAATGCCCAGCTGCGCCCACTGACTTAACCCCTATCTCACTGTGGGAAAACCCTATCGCAGCAGCTATGTTTTTGTCCCTTGACATAACGGACGAAAGCATCGACGAACCATAACTCGAATCCACATAGATGCACAGCGGTTGCACACCTTTCTGCACCGCTAAAAGAAGAAGAAGAAGAAGGCAAAGATGATCTTGAAAGGATGAACAGGCTGGCTTTTGTGAGGGTTTTAATGTAGCGACCATATTAACACTCTTCAAAATTATTATTTAGCAATCAAATCAATTGGAGATCCCTATTGCATTTCATGTTCAATGATTTCGAGAAATCTTTTGGAAATATATTTGGAGAGCAGTACGTAGGAAAAAGACACCAGATAAAGGTCAGGTTCTCAGAACTTTTAGAGTGCATCGTCTGGTGAGACATGCTGATGCATAATCTCATAGCAACAAGTTCAGGGCCAAACATCATTTCTAAGCACACCAAACTCTGAGTATTCGATGTGTATATTGTATTGTGGAGTCGGTGCTTCTTCTCTATAGCACATTAAAAGATTACCAACGAAATAACATCCAAGTTTCAAACTTTCGTATCTACAATTGTTTCCAATAAAAAATCTCTTCATACTTACACTCTCCTATAACATCCATCCAAAAGCGGAAAGTTGCTAACTAAACAGGACTCAGCTTGAAAACAACAAGGAACCAATGGATGAATGGAGACGATTGGTTGATAGTGAGGTTTCATCCTTAAAAATGCAGTGGACAGAGAGGGATGGAAAATGGGCGTAGTTATGCCTTATTCCCCACAAGGAGGCCAATATTAACCATGGAATGAGTTTTTGTAATATCTGCATTTATTGAATAATTCATATTAGTTTAATTTTTTTATTTTCCAAACAAAATTGGTCATTTGGAACACATCATTCGATAAACTTAACAAACATTCGAGATTTTAGACCGCCCCATTAAGGTTGGGTGACATAAACCGAATAGTCAATCACCGAAGCAGCACCTTCCGTAGGGGGAGGATAAAGGTTGAAAGGCTCCGGCCGATTCCTATATCCTCTTCAGTTGTGGCATAACTGCGGACCCTTAACTATGCAGGAGGAGCTTCATAGGGTGAACGGCTCCAGCCAATTCCTATGTTTCTCTACGGGGCGTTACTTTCCCGCATTATCCGAGTAACCGCTGCGCCTGAGTGCTGTATTAACAACTTCAGCGTCTCAGGTTACTAAACGTGATAGGGTGACAAAAACCGAATAGTCAATCACCGAAGCAGCACTTCCGAGGCCTCTCCATGATGGACCTCTTTCGTTTTACGAATACTATCATGGTTAAGCGATGGGCCGACAACCCATCCTTGGAAAAAATTCTACGTCAAGAAACCTGGAATGAAAGCCTCGGATTGGACGGATACAACCCAACGACGACATCGCAAACGAACAACTGATTACTCTTTCGGAACCTGGAATGTACGCTCCCTGAATAGGCCAGGGGCCCTCTTGGATCAGGTCGAAAAATATAAGCTGAGCATTGTTGCACTCCAGGAAACTAAATGGCTTAGTAGCGAGATTGATGACCGAAATTCGTACACAATTTTCACAAGTGGAAAACCTTCGGGCCACAGGGAGTTTGGAGTGGCGTTCATTGTCAACAATTAACTTAAGCCGCATGTTATCGACTTCAAACCCATAAACGAGCGGCTGTGTGCGATTCGCATTAAAACCCGGTTCTTCAATCTCTGGCTCATAAACGCGCATGCCCCCACCGAAGTCAGTGAAGACGCGGTTAAAGACGAGTTCTATCACCGCCTAGAAAATCTCTTCGATTCACTTCAATCAAATGATGTCAAATTGCTGCTAGGGGATTTTAACTCCAGAGTCGGAAACGAAAGTTGGCATAGGGGGATTATTGGAGGGTACAGCCTCCATGAAGACTGTAACGACAATGGCCAACGACTAATAGACCTCGCGACCAGCAGAAATATGGTCATTAGCTCTACCTGTTTTCCGCATCGTCGAATTCACAGGCAGACCTGGAGATCTCCAGATCAACATTCCGTCAACCAAATTGACCACGTCCTTGTCTGTAAGATATGGGCATCGAGCATAATGGATGTTCGGTCCTATCGTGGAGCAAATATTGACTCTGACCACTATATGGTGAAGGCGACTTATAGGTGCAGAATTTCTTCGGTGCATCATTCGAGGTTCAACCCGGCAAAAATTTTTGCGGTTGACAAATTGTTGGATGATGCCACGGTGGTCACTTATACGACTGCACTTGAGGAGAAGCTGACGCCCTTGCTAAATAACATCAGCAACAAAGGCGCCCTTGAGATCTGGGATACACTCAAAGACACCATCAAGGGGGTCGCAGAGGAGGTTGTGGGATACAAAGCCCGGCGAGCCCGAAATGATTGGTTTGATGAAGAATGTCAAAATGCGGTAGATGCTAAATACGAGGCATATCGCCAATGGACTGAACGCGCAACTAGAGCCAAAAAAAACAAAATATGACGAGCTTCGACGATTTTCGAATAGGTTAATTAGGCGTAAGAAACGTAAGCATCTTGACGAGCAGTTGATGCAAATAAACCAAAGACTAGTTAGTAGGAACAGTAGACAAGCGTACAAGCTGATTAATTCAATTAAAAGTGGATATCAACCCAGGACCAGCCTCTGTAAGGATAAGGATGGCAATATCATTAGCGACACCGATAGCGTTGATAAACGCTGGGCCTCCCATTTTGAAGAGCTCCTCAATGTTCAACCGAACAACCCCACACAAGAAGCTCCAGAGCTGATGGCTGAACCAGGCCCTCCCGTTCAACCCCCAACAGTAGAAGAAGTTGATCTCGCCATGCAAGCACTAAAACATAATAAAGCCCCGGGCGCTGACGAGATTCCAGCTGAACTGCTGTGGGGAGAGCCTTGTTAAGGCTATACACACACTTATCGTTAAAGTATGGAACGACGAAATAATCCCGGAAGATTGGCGTAAAAGTATCATTTGCCCAATCCACAAAAAAGGGGATAAGTTGAAATGTGAGAACTACAGAGGCATCTCATTAGTTTGTACGACTTATAAGATTTTATCTAAGATTCTGGAAAATAGAATTAATCTGTACGCAGAGGGAGTCATTGGCGAGTACCAGGGCGGCTTTAGACCTGGTCGTTCGACGACAGATCAGCTTTTTACAGTGAAGCTTTTACTCCAGAAGTGCTGGGAATACAACATCGACGTATACCAAATATTTGTTGACTTCAAGCAGGCATACGACAGTATCGATCGAAGCGTACTGTAAAACATTTTGCTGCATTTTGGAATACCGGCTAAGCTAGTGCGACTCATAAGGATGACGATGACTAATACCGTCTCGCAGGTCAGAGTTCAGAACAGACTCACTGACCTATTTGAAACTCGTACTGGACTCAAGCAAGGCGACGGGCTGGCGTCGACGCTCTTCAACCTGGCTCTGGAGTATGTGATTCCATGAATTTGGACAGCAGCGGAACGCTACTCATTAAATCGACTCAACTAGTAGCCTACGCCGATGACATCAACATCATGTCTCGAAGATTGGGTGATGCAGAAAGCCTTCTGCATAATCTCAATAACGCTGCCAAAGAAGTTGGGCTACATATCAACGAGTCTAAAACCAAGGTCATGATGCAATCAAAAACTAGAACGCCAGTAAATTCATGCATCACAGTGGGGACCTCAATATAGAATATGTAGACAACTTCACTTACCTGGGTTGCAATTTGTCAAGGGACGCCAACGAAACAGATGAGATAAAGCGACGGATACAACTAGCTAATAACTGTTACTTTGCGGTCCTCCAAATTATGAATTCGAAGCTGGTGCACAGGAACACGAAGCTCCACGTGTATAAAACCATCATCCGACCTGTGCTATGCTATGGCTGCGAGGCATGGACCCTAACCCAAAACTCTGAACACCTGTTGGACACATTCGAGCGAAAGGTTTTCCAAAGAATCTTCGGGGCCGTTCGTGAACGAGGTGAATGGCGCATCCGGTACAACCTTGAGTTGTATCAGCTGTATGATGAGCTACAGGTGTCGAAGATCGTGAAATTGCAGCGATTGCAATGGGCGGGTAATGTACAAAGGATGAACGACGATCGCATGCCCAAAAAGGTGATGAACGCGCAACGAGTGAACGGAGCCAGATTGCGTGGACGACCGAGAGCCCGATGGGAGCATTCTGTATGTGAGGACGCCCACCAGATGCTAGGCTTTCGGAATTGAAGGACAAGGTCGCGTGACCGCGACAATTGGAGGTTTTCAATCCAGGCGGCCAAGGCCCGACGTCGGGCTATCGTGCCATAAAGAAAGAATTAAGGTTGGAACCAGATTAAGTTTTTTGAAATTTAAGACTTTAAATGTCTACTTCAAATTTCTGGACTACAAGTAAAAACTAATTATGTCAGTTAATTTTGTTTATTACTTTAGCAATGTTGAAACTATCTGCACGAAGGAAATGCACATCTCCGTAACAATTGTAACGAAATTTCCATCAAACTAATAATACAGATCATCACGTTCATCTTGGCCTTATCGAATCAGTTCACGGCTTCAATTGAATCAATGATTTAAAAGTTTTACATACAAAAAATAAACCTTTGCTACTACGTATCTACTGTACACATTGCACCATATTGTATATGCAATGAAATTTAAAATACCACATTACAAAAATTTCCAAACATTCAGGTACATAATTGTGAAAGAAAAATGATCCAATGCAAATACAATTGCATCACAAAATAAATTGATCTCGTATGATTAACACGATCGGACTCTTTTTATTTAGTTAAATCGGTTGCAGAGTACATTTCTATGCGGTTTTTTTTTTTCAATGTACGTTTCATACATGGACGAGAGTACTCGTATCATAATATCTTTTTTCGCGGGCAGTTAAGTAGCCCAAAACCGTGAAGGTATTTTTTTAGTTTAGTATGTATTGTATTTATTTTTTACAACTACGCATGCTTATGTATACATGTTTGGATTTTCTTTTCATAATTTTCCCAACTAATCAATATCAATTTAACAGTGTTCAGTGTTCAATTATCTTATTTCTCTTACATTCTTTCGTGTATGTGCAATATAGCCTGCAAGTTATGAAAATATGTATGCATAAATTTCATTTTAGATAAATGAGAAAAAAAAATAATTGACCTAAAAATTACAGAGAAGTTAATGACTGGTCTTACTTTTTAGGAGCCCTCTAGGTGAAATATCAGCAGTATATTCAAATACTTATCGGAAGAGTATGAGGGAGTAAGATGAAGTCAAACAAAATAAAAACTCACATCTTCTATAAAAGCTAAAATATTCAGATGCACATTGCATAATATCGGCTCTTACATATTTTAGCATGTCGGACTATGGTTATATGCACCAACATACATACCATAATTTGCCTAAGGTGGAACACTGTTTTATTGCATTACATTTTTTGTACTCGTCGTTTACCATTTTGTATGCTAATTTGTAAGTATACCATGCACGCGACTCACGAAACTTATGCACAGTATCTGTGCATATTTAAACAAAAAATTGTAAGGTGTGGAATAAATTTGGTATTAATGCCGTATACTCTAGCATTCAATTTTAAACTAAAAGCCTTTTTTGTGCATTTTAATTGCTTTTCTATATGACTCTGGACCGTGACGTGTCATCGCGCGTAACCCCACATATAATATTTGCCCCAAGTACACATAGATCATAGAAAGTCAGTGTCATTCATTGATTTAGTAATATAGGCATGCTGTCGTATTTCGTAATGACGCCGAATGGGTCGTTATGCTGTAACACATTATTATAAGTCGATGTGTGTACCTACTACATTTATATGAGGAGGTCACTTTTACTTTTCGAACAAGACTCCATATTACCTGCCTACAGGTGTTTCGATGTTTTTTTGTGGTACTCGGTAATTAGATTCAGTGGACGAGTGTATACGTATACCGGTTGATTTAATGGTCAATGAATTGACGATTTATTTTTAGCAGTTTGACGCCTCATAAATAATGACATTTAATGAAATGTATAGTCACGTAATGATCCATATGTGGGGTGAATAATCTTTTAATAATTGTTTTGTTGCCCACACATTGAAGACAAATGTAACTAAGACCGACTGTTATTTCAATGTATGGTTGTAGAGTGAAGAGAAATTCAGAATTATTCAGAAGCTATGACGAAAACATATTTGCTAAATTAAGAAATTATTGTACAGGATTTTCTCAATTTTGTTATAGAGCGAAACATCTCATATTTCTTAATTTATCTAATTTATTATTTATTTATTTTTAAAGAAATTCGTCCGTCAATGAGAAGGTGATAACACTACATAACTATGCATTGCAATAATCCCATAATAGGCTTTTATCATTTCTATGTAAATTTTCTCATAAATCGCACTTCGTAAAAAAAGACGTAAATTTCTCTATAATCTAGCTAGTTGATGGATAATTATCATTATAATAGTTCACTTGCTATACGTACCTCTCAAGGCAATGCTGCCATTCCAAGTTTGTTGGTCAGATTATCATGTAGTTAGCATGGTGTAGTGAAAAAATAGTTATTTAATAATTATTGTTTTAATTGACGAAAAAATGAATAAATTACATATATAAGAAAAGCTTAACAAATGCCAAATTGTCAAATGTTTGCACCAAACCATTCAGGATGGCTTTTCAGTAAAGTTAGATGTAACAGGATCACTTTTGCCTTAACAGTCAATGGATGAAATAAAGTTTTTTTTTTACCAAATACCAAGACAAGGGTGGACACCATAACCAAAAGCGACTAGCCTTATAGGTTGGAGATTTGTCAGTAGGGATTCTCCCCTCGAACCCAGCGGGGCTTCATTTGTGTTCGAAATAAGAATTTACGAGAGCGAACAGGACGCAATATACCACCGAAGGTGCGTGGTTGACTCAGTGTCCTCCAAACATAGGCGACAGTTTAACTCAGTGGAGGACATACAGCTGCGACCACAGTTATTAACCCATTTCACAATCCTTGTAGTACAATATCATTATTAAAAACATGTTTACTTTCCAGAAATAAGATGGTTGTTTTTGGCACTATAACGGTTCTTTTGCTAGTAGACATTGAAAAGTACTTTGAATCGATATAATTTCTCAAAATTAGGCTGTAATAGGTAAAAGTTTCCACTGTTTTAAGTGTTTTCTATACAGGTAATACAACTATTTATATTCAAAGTACAATATGCCAAATCGCTTCACGACGACCCAGTAGCAAAATTTGCCAAGCGATCGTCGCGCCTCGATTATATCGACCGATTTTACTTGATATAATTAGTAAATTGCGTTGTTTAGCAAAGTTTTGCATGAAATCTGGTCTTTAAAAAAGTATTCTGACTAAAAGAAACAACGAGACCGTGTTGTAATCGTGCGAATTGCGAATGTACAGACCTAGAAGGCACGCAAAACCCAACATATTCAATTTCAAGTTTTTTGTAGGGAAGGAATGCGTGGGTGGGTCGGATCTTGCACACCTTTCATTATTTATAAAGGACATCCATCAGCTACCATTTGACACAAATTTGAAGTTTTTCGCAAGATTTTATCAAAAGATAGGCTGCGAATATAGTTTTGCAGGGGAGGTAGAGGTAGTCAGACCAGCTCCACTTTCCATCAAATCCATAGATATGCCACAATTAGGCATGGAAAATTTAAGGTCACTAGTGAGATTTCGTTGAAAGGAGGGGTGTACGATGATGACTGTGTGTTGGGCTGCTGCTAAAACGACAATACACTAAAGATTTCACTAATTCACAATACGACACAAGTGCGAAAAATGAACAAACAAATTAAAAAGAATCGGCTAACACGTTATAATATTATATTAAATTTCAATCCAATTACAGTACAAAATCTGTCTTCTCCGTTTCATAGCTGGTACGAGTCTAATGGTACTCGAGTTTACAGACTTCTGGTTCCGTAATATTCTATCGAAAATCAAATTTTAACCGTTTTCAAATAACTAAATTATCCAAATGAAATGATCAAATTCTAACAAGTTTCAAACAACTAAATATGATCCAAATAAAGTATATACAATGATTTTATAGAATTCACATGAAAAAAAGATATGCTTCGGCTGGGTATTGAACCACCACCCACCGGCATCTATGGTGGCAACCTTGCCACCAGGCTACACTAGTCCTTGCTAAGATGAATATTGTAGTTGCAGTATTGTTGCATATGCCATTGGTACGTATGAATGCCATGTATCTCTCCGTCTGAACAAGGGGTAATTTGTATGGGAGGTAGGGGAACCCTTAATTCGATTTGGCCCATTTTCAATACCGCCAGATTTTATCAAAATAAACATCCAATCAACATTTTAAACCGCTAGCTTCATTATTTCGAGATTTATCGTGCGAACCGACAGACACGCTGGAAAGCAGAAGGACGTGGCTTATACGAATCAAACCCTGATCATTTATGTATATACTTTTCCATACCATGGGTGGTTCCTTTGAGGTGTTACTTAATGTCGACGTAACAAGACAATACAGTATAGGGTATGGTATGGTATAGGGAATGTCAATTTTGCTTCGACTTTCTTTTGATTGCGTATAACTGTAATCAAAGGCTTTTGAAATTATTTAAATATATTTTCGGAGCCAAGCACTATATGGGCTATTATCTGCTTTTAGCTTAACGTTGACTTTTGGGACACCCTGCATCTAGGAGCTCGCCAGGACAATTATAGGTATAATCTATAAGAATTACCATGTTTAGTGTTGTATACTGAAAGCCACATGTTAGCACAGAGGTAATAATTATACCCTTCGCTCGTAGAGTGAAAGGCAATGGCGTGCAGTCCATAGTCTTCTGAACGCTTCAGCAGCTGCTTCGAGCGAAGAAAACCGTTCACCATGTAATTTATTTTTAATAAAATGGGAACAAAAAAAATCATGCGGTGCCAAGTCAGGGTTGTAAGGCGGATGACCCATCAATTCAATGTTTTGACCGGTTAAATAGGCGCTAATTTGAACTGATGTGTTAGAGCTCATGATAAAAAATGATTCTCTTGTTCGTTTTGCGAATTTCCCCGGAGATTTCGGGCAAGCAAATGGTCGTGTACCACTCGGAATTGACCGTACTACGTTCCTCAAGTGGAACAATGGCCACAGGACCCATTCGGCCGAAGAAACAGGACATCATTTGCCTCGCAGTGCTGCGTGCGCAAACAACTTTTCTTGGATTAAGCTCGTCTTGGAACACTCACACGGTCGACTGCTGTTTAGTTTCCGGCTTATAGGCATAGATCCATAATTCGTCGCCGTTGACGATTTTATTCACGTCATTTGATGCACCGTTATGGTATTTTTTTTATAATTTTTCTGCACCAATCAACACGAGCCTTTTTTGAGCTATTGTCAAATTATGCGTCATCCAACGGGAACGAACCTTTTTTTATGGCCAATTGCTCATGCAGTATCGAATGTATGGCCGGGGGAGAAATGCCCAATGATGCCTCTATCTGACGGCATGTGACATGCCGGTCTTGCGTAATCATTTCACGCATTGCATCCACGTTTTCCGGCACAATGGCTGTTTTTGGACAACCTTCACGAAACTCGTTCTTTGAATTACGCCCACGTTTAAACTCGTTAAACCAGTTATAAATTGTGGATATGGTGCTTCATCCCCAAAATCCAAAATGAAGCCGATCGTTGCTGTTGCTGTGATAATCCAACTTTAAAATCGTTGAAAATCATTGTACGAACATTTTCACGTGTTATAAATAAATAAAATAACAGGCGCGACAATCCAACATTGGACTAAGGCCGCAGGATGTGTTAGTGACATCCTATTTCCAAGATCTTATCTGCTTTTTGATGAGGTAATGAGATCAGCATCACGCTCAGCGGTGTTATTTATCCCCATAAATGGGTACTCGTTTAACATCTGAGTGAGTTCGAAAAACACAATGGAACACGGTGAGATTCGAACTCATGAGCCTGTGCCTGTGCACTAACCGCTCGACCAGCCAGACTACACGTGTTATAATTACATTTTTTTTGGCTAAATTGACTTTGTTTTAACTAACTGTAATACACGTCATCAAAGTGTTCTGAGCAGGCATATGCTAAAAAAGGTAAAACTTTCTGATGGAATTGGCAACCACTACCCTCCGGCCAGGCATAGATCGATAACAGTGTGCTCTTGTACACCTATGTAAGTACACTCTCCATCTGCATCGCTAAGTGATGTGCCATTAAAGAGCTTGAAAGCAAAAGAGTCCATGAGACTCAACATTTTTCGCCTGCATGCGTTCGTCTTTCGATTTTCTTATTAATTTCTCCGCCTTATTTGCCATTATTTGTTCGCTTCCAACTCTAGCGTTTATATCACCCATAAAAAAATAAATAACAGGCGCGACAATCCAGCATTGGACTAAGGCCGCAGGATGAGTTAGTGGACATCCTATTTCCAAGATCTTATCTGCTTTTTGTCGAGGTAATGAGATCAGCATCACGCTCAGCAGTGTTATTTATCCCCATAAATGGGTACTCGTTTAACATCTGAGTGAGATCATAGTCCGTCACAAGCTCGTGAGTTCGAAAAACACCATGGAACACGGTGAGATTCGAACTCATGAGCCTGTGCACCGAAGGTGCGCGCACTAACCGCTAGACCAGCCAGACTACTTATATCACCCATAATTAGCAGATTATTGGTATCCAGTTGGTTTGGCATATCCGTGAGCTTGTTGAACACGCTAAGCCATAAATTACAATTAATATTTGTTCGAAATATATATAGTTGCTTGCTTATTATTAATTTTCAAAGCAAAATAATACCAGTCATCGACGCTTTTAAATTCAAAATTAAGTTTTGCCAACTCTTTCTTATTCCCGAATAAGCATCTTAATTCAAATTTCTTCAATTTCATTCCAAATATATCGAATTGTTCAACGATAAAAATTTCCATACTATTATCACGTCAAACGTGTTCAGAAATTCATTAAAGTCGCTAAATATATTTTGCGCACTGTTGGCTGGCCGTTTTGCTATAAGGTTGACCACAGACAGGTCAACCTAACCTCAAAGTTTAAGAAAACAACTACTTATGTATATACTTTCCAACTGGTTCTATTTATAGCAAAAAATCATAGCATGACCGTATACTCTCATTTAACCGGTAACTCTTGTATTATAATAGCTTTGTCCGCACAACTTTACCTACATTTAAAAAAAATAAATAAAAAGACGTAAATATCGCTCGTAATTGTATATAGGTATGAACAATTTTTATTTATTTTTATGAACAATTTGTACAACTGCCGGCTATGTCTCATTCCGTCCACAATGATGCTATACGTAACATTAAAATAGAAATAGAAAAAAAATACTCAAGTAACTTCAATTACAGTCGCCACTGTGAAATTTCGCACACGCTATTGCTATTATGATTAAGAAAGAGCCCAACAAAATTATTAAGTATCCGTAGGAGACAGCTTTACCGGAATTTCGGTATAATTTCGTCAACTTTAGATGATGATGGAAGTCTTTTCAGATTGTCGATGAGATGGTGCTGTATCATGTTATTGCGCCATTTTCACCGGTCTATAGGATGTGACTCATCAAATAAAGAGTGTATGACGTGGCTAATCACTTGCGATGAAAAATGGAAAGAGTTAGCAACAAGTAAATTATTATTATTATTACTCGTATTTGTGCTGGTTTCAAGTAAAATTATATACGTACTACATGCAGCATTTGCTGGGGGGAAAAGAGTAAAAATAATAATAATCCAGGGGACTAAATAAATAAATAAAATTTTACTGTTATGATGGCAAATGTAGAAAAATGCATTTTTGAAATGTTCGTGCGAGAGGTTATCAAAATTTAGACAAGATAAGAGTACATACATAAAAGTGAAATTTGCAGATAAGAAAATGTAGATATGACTGGCGTTTACTCGCATGTACTTGCAGAAGCCTGAAGGTCGTAGTAGAAAATTGGATAAATATTTAAGCAGCACCCTGAGAGCTTCTTAAATCATTACCTAGGCTGCAGAAATTTGCTGAAAATAGGCAGCGTTAAAAATGATATTACTCCTATTTTCTTTTGCAAATTTTTTTTTTATGTACATATTTCTAAAACAGGAAAAATTGTTCTATTTGGTTTCTTGAAGCTTTTAGAAAAATCTACCCGATACGATATTTTCGCGTATAAGCATTTCTTCACCCACCATTTTTAACGACAGTATTCAATATTCGAGTACACCAGCGTTTGCATAGTTCCTTCTTGAACCACTTTTCAACATTTTATGTGCATGATAGTGAACTTTTTTCAAATGACGTAGTGTTCAGTCGAATTAATGCTAAAGCGTGATTTGTTCACGTTTGCTTGGTCTTTGGTGTGATTGGTATAGTAAATCTCGAATATTCGATTCGAGACTAATACAATACAGTAAAACACGGTTAAATGCATCACGCAAGTGCAAAACTCGGATAAGTGCAGACAATTTTCGTGCAACGTTCGTTCAATGCGATTTTCAATACAATTCAAAATGGATATATTCCCAACACGCTTAAGAGCACACCATTTTTCGGCAGCATGAACAACTTTTGCACGCGATTCATGACGGATAAGTGCACATGTGCATTGCAAAAATTCAATAGAGCAGACGAACCATTGGACAATTTTAAGAATTTATGCGACCCGAATATAGATGAGTCGATTGGACGATCTCCGTCTTTTGCAGCGCGTTCTTGGCCACTATAAAAGCTACGGAGCTGAAATTTTGCACACGTGCTTATTATTGTTGCAGGCTGTTTGTATGTTTGAATCACCGAAATTGCATCACTGGGTCGTGGGGCTGCCATACAAACCTAACCCCTCAAATTAGGTTCTCTTAAGAAAAACTTTTTTATTTGTCCACTAATTTCAACCAAATTTCACACAAATGTTTTTCTCTTGATGACACAAAACATATCTAAGAATTGATAAAATCTGACCATGGGGTCATGGGATGGCCGTACAAACCCAACCCACATTTTGGTTCTTCTAAGAAACATTTTTTGCACCAATTTCACAAAACCTTGAATTAATGTGTCTTTACCAAAGCAAGAAAAAAGTTCAAAACGAATGGAATCGTACTATGGGGTCATGCTCCCGCAACCCCAATAAACTTTTCTGAGTAAATATTTTTATTTGCCCACTTATTTCAACCAAGCCCAAAACTTTTGTCAAGACGAAAGAAAAAGAATAAGGAGGGGGAGTAAATACAAGTCATAGGTACGCCCGAAAAAACTTTTAGTCCAAGGAGAGCGAAGGGTATCCAAATTTCGGCCGCGCCCGAAATTAGCCTCGCCCTCGGTGGTTGGCGAGCGTTGCGAGCAAGGTGCGAAGCCCCTTAGTTTCTGTTTGGATCGCTAAAATAGGTGGTTTACCCACCCCACCCCCCCCCCCCCCCCCCCCCCGGCTTAAATGGCGAAACATGTCGCTTTGGATATCAAATAGCAATCTCCATTTAAGTAACACATTCCTAACATCCATGGCCGTCCCCGTGGTTTGAATTTAGGAATGAAGGACATCGACATGAGTTGAAGTGTGGAGTGGGTATGTTCATGAGAGGCTGGCAACAAAATATTGGACATTCCTGGGCCTTTTGATAGGAATTGACTTTTAAATAAATTGAATTCAGTTAATTGATGACATGCAACTTGTGTATGTAAAACGAGTGACCCGAAAGAACCCAACCTACGTCTTTAGCACTTCCGTTACGAATATATTTATATTTTCAGCTATCTCTCTAGTTCCTGTCAACCCCTTGTGGGGCATATGGCATTAACTACGCCTACTCTCCACCTCGTTATGTTCTGCACCAACGGCGCTAGCTGCGACCATCTAAGATTAAGCGTTTTCGATTCGCTAATTACCGATCTTCTCCATGTGTTCCTAGGCCGTCCAATACGGCGTCTTGCTCCGGAATCCTGTGGATTCCAGTTTAGGGCCTTTTTTGCGACGTTATTGGGCCCTATTCGGAAGATGTGACCTATCCATTGCCACTTAAGTCTCTTGATCGAAGAGCCTATCCTTTCCTGGCCAGTTATAGTAAGGAGATCCTCATTCGAAATGATCTCCGGCCAACGAATATGTAGGATGCGCCGTAGAACTGATTTACAAAAGTTTGCAACTAATCAGTAATCTACTTAGTCACCTTCCAGGTTGAACAGCCATATAGCAGAACGGATTTCCCATTGGAATTGAAGACTCGTAGTTTGGTGCGTCTGGAAATATTGTTGTTTAGCCAGAAAGGAGTCAAATTGAAGAAAGCCACCCTACACTGAGAAAAAAAATTAGAATGGTTATCTAAAGAAATAGTAGAATTTATCTAAAGTTAGCGTTGATTTTCAGCTTATGATTCTATGTAGTTGAAACAGCTACGAAGATATGGATAATTTTTCTATTCGTCATTAGTTGAAACATCTAGTATATTTGCAAATTCAATTAATTCATTTGTAAAGACAGCTATACATTATCTATAAATTGTTAAATGTTGGATAGCTAAATTGTGTTGAAGGAAAAAGAACGATTGTTTCTAGTTAAATTTTATATTTGAATAGTACAATCAACGACTTTTGTGGAAGAATTGACTAAACTTTTTCTTCTAATCTTGCGTGGTTAAATGAACGAATTTAATAGTATTTTCAGCTGCGAAGATTAGAGAAATCAGCTATTTCTTTGGTAAAACTATCTAAATTTAAGTCAACTACTTCACTTTAGATAAAAAGTCTAAACCATTTTTTTCGGTGTAGCCTTGTTTACCCGTGATTTTACATCAGCATCCGCTCCGCCATCTGCTGTAACTACGCTTCCGAGGTAGGAAAATTCATCAACTTTTTCGACTGCCTGTCACGAATTCCAAATTCCGCTTTAGCCCCCCCCCTCTCCTGGACATGTGCTCAACAACAATTCTTCAGGTCACCTTTCTTCGGAATCTTAATAATTACGCCCTTTTTCCACTCGCAGGGAAGAGTTTCAGTTTCCCAACGCTCTTGGATTAAGGGAAAAAGAATATCCGCTGCAGCGTTAATATCCGTTTTTAAAAATTCAGTCGGAATTCCATCAATCCCCGGGACTTTACCGTCGTCCATTGATTTGATAGCGTCTGTTAGTTCCTTTTTAGATGGTGGACCGGAACTAATGCCGTCTATTTGAGGGACGTCTTCTGCTTCGAGCAGAACACCTTCCTTATTTTTCACAGGATGTTCCGTTAATAAAGCTAAGCCAGTTAATGGCTTGATAAGTTTAAAGAGTGTTCTACTGTTACCGCGGAGAGCCGCATCCTCTGCCTCCTTCGCAAGCGCGTTGATATTGTTACGCTTATCACGTCTTACACTCCTTTGAACGCCTTTTTGGAGCGAACGGTATTCAGCTCTGTAACGTTCCTTGGCTGAATCGTCAGCAGCTGAATTAATCTGCTCCTTAGCTCTCTTGCGTGTTGAGATAAGAGACCAAGTGGAGTCGCTAATAAATGGTCTCCTACCGCGATTCAATCGTCCTACAATTTCTTCGCCACACGAAATAAATGAATCCTTAAGGACTTTCCATCTATCCTCAATCGTCGGATTCTCATTTGGCGGTGGTCCATTAGCTTTTTCGCGCAAAACGGTGGAGAACGCACGCTTGATTGATGGAAGTTTGAGCTTTTGCATTATGATTTTAATGTCACCTCTAAGCCGTATCGTTAGTAAAAGACGTCTTTATCAGCTTGATCCCGTTCGACTTCAGTGAGCCTCTTTGTTGTTGCACTCGCCCCACATCGTTCGAACATTCCAAAACCCAATCGTGGTCCGTTGTTTATAGCAAAAAATCGTTGACGGTGAATCAGTCCGAGGAATCCGAGGCTCGTTTAATCTTTCGAGTGTAAAGAAAATTTCAAGTACGCGGGTTACAAGCCTACGTACCCTATCCCTCAAGTCGCCTTTTACGACAAGCCGGGAACGCTGTGGCATAATTCTTACCCCAAAAACCACAGGGGTCAATTTTTTGTATCTGAACAACTGCACGCAGATAATCGTCGCGGGCACAACTGTAGAGATAGGTAAGAAGCCCAGGTGAGTTTTATTCTCTCCTGTCCCTTTAGTCGCCTTTTACGAATCGCCGGGAAAAGCGGAAGCACTATTCTAGGCCCATGTCACAAAGCCTACTCGGGTAATGCGGGGGAGTAAAGTCCCGTGGAAAGTCATAGAAATTGGTTTGCACCGTTCAGGCTCACCTCCTGCATAGCTAAGGGTCCGCAGTTTCGCCAAAACTGAAAAAGATATAGGAATCGACCAAGGCCTTTCAACCTATAACTTTCCCCCTACGGGAATATTTTTAGTTATGAACACAATTAAGTCTACTCAGACAAACCGTGACTATGGTTTGTTCTTCCATAAACTGGGAAATTTCCTTGCAAGTTTATTTTTGCTATTATTTAGTAATTTTTTAACGTTTTCCCAATTTATAAACTAAAAAGTCACACCTGATATCGTGTGACTTAATACTACTATGTAGTTTTCATTTATGCTACGTGAATTAAAAAGTTTGTACGGAACATTAATAAGTGCACAACATGCATAAGTGCAGGAAAAAAAGTGCATTATCGATGTGTACTTATCCGTATTTGACTGTAGTTTCATCTGAATCCGTTTAAGCAAAAACCTTGTTATGCAACAACGTGAATGTCCAGAATCAAGACTGCGGTTAAAATCTTTTGCGAATGGTAAATCGCTTAAACTGCTTGAAATTGCGTTTAAGCTTTTTAAGAAGCATTTAATTCTTAAAAGAAATTGCAACCAATTTAAGCAATTTCTCAGAAGATTCTATCCGCGTAATTAAACTTTATTTGCTAGCTTGAATTATACAGTAGCTGTGATATTTGTTATCATCCTTCTTCGATGAATAATTAAATAAAATCTTAAAATTCTCCTTAAATTTAATTTTCACATATTCCGGAACTGTATGCAACTGGTTACGGCCAGCAGCTACCTGTGAAAAAGTATCTTCCAATTTTTAGCTGGGTTACCAATATTGCAGCTCTGACCTCACACTTCTCTCGCAACTGCTTCTTTCAATCCAAATCGACTCCAAAATTCAAACACGATTTTTATGTACATATTGGGAGGAAAAATCTCGTTTACTGACGAATCTTTATCGACTCTACTCTACTCGTTTGCTCATACCAGCACAACTAGCTTTTCACACGTTCTGGTACTACTGGTGTACCTCATTATCTGCAAGCTAAAGCGTTGCAGCAGTCGCTTTGCTATCTTGCCTGGTATTATAGAGTTGATATCAGCACTGACTCTATGACTATAGCTCCACAGTATGCACAATAGTATGACTGTATGGCATTTTCATTTGGCATCAAACCATATCCGACAGTAGTCGCGGTTTTTAGTTAACAAGAGTAGGTCCAACACGATCCGCATACAGCTGGACCCCGCGACGCGAAACGGTTCGTCTATTCAATCGGTCGTGATTTGAGTTTTTCACACTTTCGATTTTTTTATTTAGATTTGATTTGATAATTTAGCTGTTCTTCAGTGAGTTAGTGTTGAGTCTAGGTTCGCTTCGGTGATGATATTGTCGGTTCAAAAATTATTATTCTACGACATTCGACATTTTCGTGGAGTAAAATCTTGTTCGCGAAAATAATAGCGAATTTACGCGAGTACTTATACTTATGTTGGTTACACTAGATTCGCTGAAGTCGAGCGTACATGTGATCTAGAAACAGAATACGGCATGACACGTACATACTCGCGCTTTTAGTGACGAAGGTTAAGAAAAATTATAATTTACTCAACAAGTTTCATCTTTCCGCGAATGAAACGTAGTCGTATTGTCAGTAAAGACAATGCGCGTAATATGCAATTGATGCGTATTTTTGCGAAAATCTTGAGAAATTTTACTTGAATCATCGCCGTCGTAGTCGCGTTATACTCGTATTGTGCGCCGGTGATAACACATATTTTTCACTGTCGTTGATATTGTTCTACTTATAGGTGTTATCGTTCTTTCTGCTGTATGATAGTATTCGCCCGTTTGAATAAATGATTATTATTCGCTGTATATTCTGTCACTCTATTATGTGATGTGTTCCATGTACTCAGAAAATAGACAGTGAACAATTAAGAATTTAATTGAATTCATGTGTATTTGAAGAGCGTGAGCGTGATTTGTGCTGTGAAGGTCATTTTACGTCCCCAGTGTTGTGATTTGGTGCTCCATCCCCTTGAAAAATCATTCCTGGCATATCTCTTTTATTTTTAGCAACCGAAAATTCATATCAGATGAATGTACATATTTTCTATCTGATAAAAAAGTGTAACAAGTGTGTTTCAACTCAAGTGCCGAAGTGCAAAAATGTTTCCGTAAAAAACAATTGACATAATAATATTTGCAAAAAGTCAAGCCTAAATGAGATACGTCAGTGTACTCAAGAATTTGAACCCCGACGCGATAGCCCCGCGACATTTGTTATATTTTTACATGAAATTCCATACAGATAACGCGATACTAGTCTTCTTGATCTTTTGGATTAGTTCCTGCTTCCTTGAAGGCGGCTATAATTTCTAAGGTAAATAATATTAGCACACAATTTATGTACTTATATTACGTGTTGAGTGGAAAATTCTTATTTCAATTTGAATGTTATAAAAAAAATGTTTCATTAGCACATAACTTGAAGCATTTGGATGACTTTGTCGTCTCGTCAGTCAATTCGAAAGATAATAAAAACGAACATTTATGTACAAGGAAGTTTGCTGAAAATTTAAATAAATTTTCCCCCATGGCATGTTTCATATCCGTCAAGTGTTTGTATTTTTGTTTGCATTTTGAATTGTAGCGAAATTCTCTTATTAGTATAGTGACTTTAGCTCTAGACCCAAACATCCAAAAAAAGAGCTGACTTTTGATGCCAAATTGTTCTATGGCCTGACCGCATTACGCAGTAAAAAGTTAGACTTTTTTGCGCGTCACATTTGGGGGGGAGGGGGTGGCAAAGGGGTGAAATTATGATTTTTCGCCAATATCTTGTTAACTGTAATATTTACAGCAAAATGTTCTGAGGACGATTTAAACTACACAAAATTTGCTTTCTAATGATATATTATATCATATACCTTCTCTTGGCAGATTATATACTAGACCTTAAAACATTTGGTGTAATTTAGATTTTTTGATAGTTACATTTGGCGCTCTAGCTCCTGAAGTAATTAAATTGGAGCCATAGTAATTGGGATAACTATTCCTAACAATATATAGCTGTTTCACACGGAGACTCAGGCTGCCCCGACAAAGCATTCCCCTATACTCCCTATTAACATTTAAAAAAAAAGACATGCCTGTAACTTTTCGCCGAATCACGGCAGGCGGGAAAAATTTTGGTAAACGTTAAGGCTAAGTCCCATTAGGCCCTCCACCAAATATTACTTCGATCGGATTAAAACAAAGGGTACCTACCATATAAAATGACCGGAAAATTGCCTACACGGAGAGAAATTTATGTAGTAAATTTTATCAAAACGAGTAATTAAATTCATTAAAAACTTATTAGTTAATATTCATTACATTATTAATAAATTTGTATCGGTTTACTACAAAATGTTGTGAACTAGACATATCTGTTCCTAATACAATTTTCATTACGTTGTAATGAAAATATTTATTACACTCTATTCCAGTAAAATTTAATTACAGATACAATACATTTCACTAATTTTAGTTAAAATCGAAATGTCACTAAAAATGTTTTTATTTGAAGTCTGGTGTCGTGTCGGGAAATTTTAATTGCAGAATTTGCCCTCAATTTAGTCCCGTAATCTGTGGTAAGTAAAAAACATGTACCGTTTTACGTTTATTATTATATTTCTGATTAAAATTATTACTTAAATACAGGAAATCCATTGAATCGACTGGTGAAGTCAGAACAGAAATTTAGGCCGCCTTATATTCAAAACAGACGCAGACTAACCCTACAAATTGTTAATGAAGGCGGAATTCATTATACAGGTGATTTATAAATTCATTTTAATAATTTCAAGTGCTTAGCCCGATTTTTTTATACCGAATTCGATTTTTTTTCTAATTTTTAAAAATTTAATTGGTTGCTTTTTCTATCTAGGAGAGAACACGAATAGAAATAGAAGCTTATAAGTTGATTGGAAGTCTTCGTATGCAGAAAGGTGATTCACTGAAGAAATAAAAAAGGACTCTTTCTTCAAAATAGATAGATCCTTCCTTAATTTAGTTCGGATTATCAATGTATGTATTATATTAAAAAATGTATGATAACTATTTACATATAATTAACTTTTCACAATGTGAATTTTCTTGTATAATGTAGGTATGTAATTAATAAACAAATAAAAAAAAAATTTTGATTTTTTATTTACTGTAAAATGTGATGAAATTTTATCATTTTGAATTGTAATTATTACTACTTTCGTTGTGAAAATTTACAATAAAAATAGTTAACTTTATTAATTTGTAATGAAAATCGAGCTGTCATATGGTCAGCTTTCATTATTATCAACGATTAATTGTTACTACTGTGTAGTGTAATTTTACAACAAAGGAAAGTTAACTTTACTACTTTGTAATAAAGTTTTTCACAACGCGAATAGTTAATTTTACTACAAATGCGATGGGGTCAAAATTAATTAAAATTCAGTAAAATTTACAACGGATTTAATGAAATTTCACTATTTTTTTCTCTCCGTGTACGAGCAGAACTTTAATTTTGGTTGATTTGTTCCCTTATTTCTTAATAAACTATTGGCATTGAATTTGAATAATTTGTATGGGAGGTACCCTTTGTTTTAATCCGATCGAAGTAATATTTGGTGGAGGGCCTAATGGGACTTAGCCTTAACGTTTACCAAAATATTTCCCGCTTGCCGTGATTCGGCGAAAAGTTACAGGCATGTCTTTTTTTTAAATGTTAATAGGGAGTATAGGGGAATGCTTTGTCGGGGCAGCCTGAGTCTCCGTGTGGGACAGCTATATACTGTTAGGAATAGTTATCCCAATTACCATGGCTCCAATTAAATTACTTCAGGAGCTAGAGCGCCAAATGTAACTATCAAAAAATCTAAATTACACCAAATGTTTTAAGGTCTAGTATATAATCTGCCAAGAGAAGGTATATGATACAATATATTAAATATCTAATTTATATAATATTATTTTAATTATTAAGTATTAACTAAGCATTCAAATTGTATATTTTTTAAGGATTATGTCCGTTTATTGAATAAATAATAATAATAATAATAATAAATTAGAAAGGAAATTTTGTGTAGTTTAAATCGTCCTCAGAACATTTTGCTGTAAATATTACAGTTAACAAGATATTGGCGAAAAATCATAATTTCACCCCTTTGCCACCCCCTCCCCCCCAAATGTGACGCGCAAAAAAGTCTAACTTTTTACTGCGTAATGCGGTCAGGCCATAGAACAATTTGGCATCAAAAGTCAGCTCTTTTTTTGGATGTTTGGGTTTCATCATTTTTTCAGCTAAAATCACTATACTATATTCCATAATTTGTTTATATTTATGGCAATAATAGAATTAAGAAAAAAGCTGCATCCAATTTGCATTGATCGTTTATGTAAATTATATGCATAAAGATTCAACGCAATCAGCACTGTAAAAGCTTGTTGTCTGACTGTATAGTAATAATATTTTGATTCACCGTCTGCCGAATCCATGAATCATAAGGTCGCATAAGATTTCAATATCTTATCTACTCAGTCTTGAGATGATTAAAATTTCAGGTTTTTTGCTGCGCGTTTCATGCTTGCTTTTTGTATTGTTTTTAAGGAAAATTTTATAGGTTTTAGTGGAAAGTTTAAAATTATGGAATTTCTTCGGTCTTGGCTCCCTACTAACATGCATAAGTACAACACTTGAATTATGTGCATCTGTGAAGCTACGGCTGTCAAACGTACACGAATGTCTGGTAGCAGCTTCTTTTGTATCCACTCGGCGCTTGGCGAGTGAAAATACTCAAGAGATTTGTGGTGGTCACCTGCATAGTTCTTCTTCTTTTAGCGGTACAGGAAGGTGTGAACCGCTGTGTATCTACATATATCGATTCCATTTATAGTTCGTCGTCGTTTTCGTCCGTAATATCCAGGGACAAAAATGTGGCAGCTCCAATGGGGTTTTCCCATAGTGAGAGGGGGGTCAGATTAGTGGGTGCAGCTGGGCATTGAAACAAATGGGCCACATCGTGTGGCGTGCCAGCGCAATTTGGGCATACGTTTTGTATGTTTGTGTCCGTGCGAGATAGACACGAATTGAGGCGTGAGCAGAAAGCCTGTCCGAAGTTGGGCTAAAGTCATTCTGGTGGCTCTCGGGAGCCTAATCTCCTCAGGCGAAATAGGTGGTGGGAGCGCTGAGAGGACTCTGTTCGTACCTAAACTCACAATAGACCGACTCACTTCCTCAGTGTGAATCATTGCAATGGCAGTCCGGTATGAATTTTCATCAAAAGGATCCCTTTTGTAACCCTGGACCTCTCTCTCAAGGTCACGAAGGCCACGTTTGATGTTGCGTGGAGGGGGAATTTTGTCCATAAGGTCACGGTTAGGATGATCCTCTCGATAACAACTACTAAATATTGCTTTGTAAGTAGTCGATTGTGGTCACGTATTGGCATCAAATATGTCTCCTGATGTAGTTGATCCTGGGCAGACATCAGAAGGCCACCCTGTGCCTGGGCATAGAGCATCATTTTGGCAGACTTGGATTTTATTCCAGTTTGTGTTACAAAGACCTTGCGACCAAACTGGCGCCGCAAAATCAGCCGCTGCTCGACCCACCACTTTATAAGTGGCTAGCATAGTCTCTTTATCTTTGCCCCAGGTGCTGCCAGCCAGTGCTTTAAGAATTTTGTTCCTACTGCGCATCTTTTCACATACCGCTTCCGCGTGATGATCTGAAGTCATCATTTTCTCAAAGTGAAGCCCAAGAATTTTTGGATTTGCAACAATAGGAACAATACGTACCCCAACCGGCCACCGGCAATCACCTGACCAGGTGGTAAGGAAAGTCGCAGACCATTTGGACGCTGAGATGGTTATATTTCTGCTGAGAAAAAAAGCATCTAGTCGCGCTAAATATCTATTGATATCTACGCGCATGACATCCCTATGCGCTCCCGTGGCGGACAGTGCAGTCATCGGCATAGGAGATAACTTCAATGCCTTCCGGAGGTGTTGGGAGACCTGCCATGTAATGTTAAACAGGGTGGGAGAGAGAACCCCAAATTTTTGTGTAAATATTTTTATTTGCCCGCTTCTTCCAACCAAACCCCACACAAATACTGTTTTGTCGACGCAACGGAACTTTTGTAAAGACAGAAGGAAAATAATGGGGGGGGGGATTAAATACAAGTCGTATAGGTACGCCCGAAAAAAACGTACGCCCGAGGGGAGCGAAGGGTATCCAATTTTTTATATGTACATTTCCCGCAGTGTAACTCCTGATATAATATACCTAAAGCAGGGGTTTCTAACTTTTTTCAGTCTGTGCCTCCTTTTCGAGGCCCGAAGAGTCTGACTCGCCACTGAAAAAAAATGCTATTCTCTTTGTTTTCGATTGCCAACTTAGGATCACCTGATCACCTGATTTATACGGAACTCACTTTATTTTTTCAGACATTTTTCGAAGATGACAAACAATGAGCAAGTCAAACATATATTTGCTGTGTTAGAAGATTAGTCACAGCTGAGCTCTATAATAGTCACCAACAACATTAATTGCCAAAAAATATTGGAAACCTATACCTACCTGTCGAGTGAGATCTAAAAGCACGTGCAACAAATATAAACACATGAAAAGAATTCTCCTTGATTTGATTTATACCATACATCATTGGTATTAATTGTTCTAAGTTTTCCCGTTGTGATGTCGCTTTGCTGTGTGTTCCGCTTAGCTGAATCCATCCATAGTTACCTGATTACTCGTGTGATTTCCCGATGCTTCCTTGCTATATAAATAAGAATACAGGGTGATAAAGTTCACGCATTTCCACATTCTGCATGTTTATCTACCCTGAATCTCATTTCCTAAATGCAATTATATGCTTTCCTGATTTATTCGGTTTCTGTATCTCAAGCTCTCCCAATTTCATCCATTGAAACTTTAACTTACATCCAAGATATTTTTGCTCAAAAACGATCTTTTCACTTCCTACAGAATCGAAAAACTTAAACAAAATGCATTTGTCTTCTCTTGCTCTGAGGTTGCAAAGACTACAGAATATAACAACTCTGGCCTCTGGCTCTACAAATATAATAGATATGTTATCCGTTGTAAATTTGTTTTGGTAGTACGTATTCGTTATAAGGTTGTGGCATAATTCTAAGTAGATTTGGCGGTTTTGTGATGCTTTCGCTCATTCTGCAGTGGGTGCATTTCGGTTTGTCGAAAGTCGCTTATTAATTTCCGAAAACTGTATAGCCGCTCCCCGTTGTACCATCCCAATTGACTCGATTGCCAATTTTTTCGCCGCCTCCAATAGGTCCTCATTAAAAATGCGGCCTCGTTTCTGTAGCATGCAGTAACACTTTCTTTGTCAGTCTATCTTCCCTCATATTTGCCACTTCCTTCAAATAATTATCGTGTCTGTTTAGAGCGCCTATGAGCAGCGAATCTAGACCAATTTCTTGCGCGAACATATAGTTGGAAGTTGTAAATGGGAAATATCAAATTCTCGACCACCCCGTACTTGTGACCCATAAAAAATAATCAATTTGGAGACAGCTTGGAAAATATTATACCTATACATGGCTGTATGGAAAATATTAAATCAGTTTTACCGGACTAAATTTATCGCCCATTTTGTCTCCTTTAGTTTCTGGCTAAGGCGTTGGGCCATTCCCAGGTTGCTTGTATTTAATTTGCCAAGATATTTATACGATATAACTACTTCGATATCCTTTCCTTTAAATAGCTACCTTTCATCACTCGCCAACGGCTTCTTGAAGATTATTATTTTTAACCTTTCCAGAATTATAGTCAGCTTCCACTGTATACAATAGTTCTCAATATACTCGTATCATATTCTGCAGGCTTTCTGGTGAGTCAGCAAAGAATACACACCAAAAGCCTCTGCTTCAATCGTCCAGGATATCTTTGACAAGCACCGCAAACGCTTCCGGACTAAGCTTACAGCCTTGTCTGACGAAACGATTCGGACAATTGCGTTCCATTACATACCGCTGCCGTTGTAGAGGCATAAAGCTCTTCGTATATCGTATTTCCAAACTAAGAAGATATTGTCGCTAGTAGAATATCCTTGCCGAAATCCCGCTTGATTCTCAACTATTATTCCTCTCTCGTTTCACCAACTAGCAAATATTGTTTGTAATAAGGTTGTGAATATTTTGCCTAACGCATTCAAAAATGAAATCTCACAATAGCATTCTGGATCATTGATATCTCCTTTTTTTAAACATTGGGTGCATCCTTGAACTCGTCCGGTACACCGCTACTATCGCAAATTTGATGGAATTTCTACTAGATTTCTAAGATGCTACAAATACGGTAGAACTCCACCGGTACCCTATCACTTCCAAGTGCCTTATGATCCTCACTTAAAAGCTGGGCCTGTTGTTGACAATGTGTTGCCTTTTGCTATTTACATATCGCTTTTGATGCGTTTGCGTGTCGTGAACTGACATGCATATTGGTTGGATACTGTCTTCCGATATAGTTGGAGCCACACAAAAGAACGATTACTCTTCTCGCATTCATTGGTAAACCATGCTTTTTTCACATTCTTCCTAGATGGTTCTTTTCTTGGGTCACTTTTAATAATTTTCGTTATACAGTGAATTTCGTTTATAACGACCTCGTTTATAACGACAAGTCGGATATAACGACGTAAACTTTAATCTCCTTGGTTTACGCATTGTTTTTCATACAAATTGCGCCGATTATAACGACTTCGGATATAAAGTCCGTTTCGGTTATAACGACTCATCCGGTTTAGACTTCGGTTATAACAAGCAATTTTTCAAGAATTTGTATTTTTTTGAATTGAATATTAGGTCGTAGGATTAAAATCATGCTATGCTTTGTGTTTGACTAAAAAAGCGCTAACAACAACAATATACATTTAAATCGACCGGTTCAGACAAAAATTCAACAAAGCATTTTTATCCACGCGGACTTGTGTTTCCGAATCACATTTCTTTGATTCGTTGCGTATTTTTGATAGTAAAATTGCACGGGTATGTACCTATGTATGTTTTTTTTTGTAATTTATGTTTCATTGTCGTGCAATTTCCATACGAGTGCCGATTACGAGGATTTTTAAGCCGAAGCCGTTTAAGCAAATTCACAAGTGAAGATTAGCTAAAGGCAAGATTAAGAAACTGCTCTGTTTCTGTGAAACAGGAATATATTGCGGTTATAGATGTATCTGTTGTGTCCTTATAACAATAGTATAAATGACACACGAATTACTAACAATGTAAGTTACTTTATTGTATCTCTTTTAGTTACCCTACTCTGACTGACTGTAGGTTGACAGTTGATGACAATGGTCAAATGTGTTGCCGGAGCAGTATTACATATATAACAATCCTTCCCTCGGATTAATTTTACATAATTCAAATTAATTCAAGTTCAAACATAATTCATTTAATTTAAGTTTTACGATGGTTTATAAAATGAAGTTTGTTTCGTTACTCGTACTGGTCGTGGATTTTGAACTGCAGTTGGTTTCTCGGGTGAATCCTCGACTAAAACGATTTCGTCATTTGCATCATCGTAGATAGATTCGGTATCTGATTCAGCTGTTTCATCAGGTTTTGATGACAGCCTCCTTCGCTGCAAATCAACCAAGTCCGACTCCTCGACTCGTCTTCTTAATTGGAATTCGTGGCGCTTGTATACCTCGCCGTTATCGAACTCCACTGAGTAGACACGAAATCCTGTCTGTTGCACTATCTGAGCTTTAACCCACGATGTTTTGCCTTTAGCGAATACTCGTGCCCAGACCGGATCCATCATGTTGAATTTTCCTTTCTTCAGTGACCGCTCCTTATGTGGTCGCATTTTATCGAAGTAAGTTTCCACTCGACGGCCCATTAACAATTCAGATGGCGATTTCCCTTCAGGCAGAGCTGTCGTTCGTGAAACTAGCAGAAAACAGTTTAGTTCCTCTTTGATGTTGTCATTTGGTCTAAGCTTTTTTAGGAAATTTTTTACTTTTTGTACAGCTCTCTCTGCAACCCCGTTGGATGATGGCATGTACGGCGCGATGCGATATAGTCCAATAATATCGTATTTTCGTCAGGAAAAAAATACAGAAGTTTATTTCTCAATTTTGTTATATGTATTTTGGGGCGCTGATTCCGAATATGAACTTTGCACCCTAAAAAACGTGCCGCAACCTTTAAAAAAGGGGGGAAAGGGGGGCATTTTTTCGGTTTTTTGCGATTATTTCTAAAACGGTAAAAGATACAGAAAAATGGTCTGAGAACGGAAAAAACTACATAAAATTATCTTTGCAATGATATATAACACATTAGAGTTTAATTGGATATTTCGGCGTTAGAATAGCACATAAATTAGAATATTTTCATTTTAGACCTTTTTTAAAAGCTCCATAACTTTTCTAAGAATGTTAGTTCAGCCGTAAAGTTTTGTATAAGTATTCACAACAAGTTTAAGATAATTTTAACGTAAACATTGAGTCGCTCCGGTCAAGGACCCCCAGTATCCCCCCATTTAAATTTTTCAAAACGGCATATCCATAACTCCTCCCAAAATTGGAGCAGAGTGCTAAATTTTGGTTTGTTGAAATTGGAGCTCATAGTGACCCCACCCACCAAAAATCAGCTCATTCGGATAAAAACTAAGGGTACCTCCCATACAAAGTGACCCATCAGGAATTTGTTCTACGTACGAGTAGGTACTACTCATTTTATAAACTGTAGAACAAAGTTGTCTTGGGTCACTTTGTATGGGAGGTACCGTTAGTTTTCATCCGAATGAGCTGATTTTTGGTGGGTGGGGTGAATATGACCTGCAATCGCAGCAAACCAAAATTTAGCACTCTGCTCCAATTTTGGGGGGAGTTATGGACATGCCGTTTTGAAAAATTTTAATGGGGGGATAATGGGGGTCCTTGACCGGAGCGACTCATCGTTTACCTTAAAATGATCTTGAACTTATTATGAGTACTTATAGAAAATTTAACGGCTGAATTAACATTCTTTCAAAAGTTATGGAGCTTTTTAAAAAGGTCTAAAATGAAAATATTCTAATTTATGTGCTATTCTAACGCCGAAATATGCAATTAAACTCTAATGTGTTATATATCATTGCAAAGATAATTTTATGTAGTTTTTTTCGTCCTCAGACCATTTTTCTGTATCTCTTACCGTTTTTGAAATAATCGCAAAAAACCGAAAAAAAATGCCCCCCTTTCCCCCCTTTTTTAAAGGTTGCGGCACTTTTTTCAGGGTGCAAAGTTCATATTCGGAATCAGCGCCCCATAATACATAAAGAAACAGTGAGAAAAAAACTTCTGTATTTTTTTCACGGAATGGTACTAAATCGACACGATATTACTGAACTAATAGTGGTGTATAGCGTTTCGTTTACAGAAATGGCTAAATTCTTTCGAAGTGAATCCTCGCCCGTTGTCCCATACTATGGAATCTGGCAGTCCATGTGTAGCGAATAGTTCTCTCAAGCGAGCAATAGTTGGTCCCGATGCCGTAGAGGATACGATTGATGTGTCAGTCCATCGTGAATATGTATCCGTCACGATTAGGTATAGTTTGCCGTTGAAAGGACCCGCATGGTCAATGTGAATTCTTTACCAGGGTTTCGGAGCTAGTTCCCAAGGATGTGTCCATCTCGGCGGGTTTGGTCTTGTCTCCTGGCAAGCCTGACAGCGTCCCACTAACTCAACCATTTCTCGGTCGATAGCTGGCCAATAAACGTGCTGTCGGGCTAAAGTCTTCATTTTAACGACGCCAGGGTGTGTCATATGTAACGTCTCCAGTATAGACTTTCGGGCCTTCTTTGGAATGATCAAACGTGTTCCCCACAAGAGACAATTTCCTTCGATGGAAATCTCGTTTCTTTTCGTGAAAAACGAAAGTAGTTCTTTTTCAACTTTCCTCGATGTTTCGGGCCATCCATTCCTTGCGAACTCCAACACCTGCTTCAATTGCAGTGTCAATTTAGCTAATTTCTTCGATGTGAATGTCGTTACATCCTTTGATCGATGTATTTTACTGTTTCTCCAGTGATGGGTGCACGAGAAAAATAATCGGCATTCGTCATTTTATTACCAGGCCGATATTGCAACTCATAGTCGTAGGCGCTCAAGAAAATCCCCCGTCTTAACATAGTCGATGAGATGACTTCCGGAGACGCTTTTGTCCTAAAATTCCCAGTAATGGCTCGTGATCTGTCATCACCTTGAAAGAGCGTCCATACAAGAAATTATGAAACTTTTTTACGGCTGAAACCACTGCTACCGCTTCTCGATCTATTTGTGCATACCGCCGCTCTGTGGCTGTTAATGTTCTCGAATAATATGCGATCGGCTTTTCTGATCCATCGTCCATTGTGTGAAAAATTACCGCCCCGACACCGACTGGTGAAGCATCGGCCACTATCCCAACTGGTCGGCTTAGACTGTAATGAGCCAATACTTGTTCGGACGATAATGCATTCTTCAGGCGTTGTATGGCCTCTGAGTGATATGCCGTCCACTTCCATTCAGCCGTCTTATCCAGAAGACGGTGTAAGGGTTCGGCAATGTCCGCTTTACCCTTCATAAATGGTTGGTAGAACCCAATCAATCCGAGGAATGCTTGCAATTTCTTCTTGTTCGTAGGCAGGGGCGCCTTCTTAATAGCATCTACCTTTCCTTCCATAGGTCGAATACCGTCGGGTGAGATTTAGAATCCCAAGAATGGTACACTCATTGATTTGAAAATACATTTTGCTTTCTTCAGTTGCAACCCATTAATTTTGAAGATATTGAAAACGTTTCGTAGCTTACACGCCAGGTCTTTTTCGTTCATAGCTATCACGATAATATCGTCAAAATAAGGAAGATCTCCTTGCAGTCCTCCTAGGATCCTCTCCATCAGTGATTGAAATACTCCCGGTGCAGATGCAATTCCAAATTGAAGGCGATTAACAACATAAGTTCCTTTGTGCGTAGTGATCGCCTGCATTTTAGCCGAATCTTCATCCACTGTCAACTGCTGATATGCTTGCGACATGTCCAGCTTCGCAAATATCTTACCGTCACCAATCTGACCAAGCAGCTCGTTAATCGATGGTACTTTGTGGGTGTGTTTCCTTAACTGTGGGTTTAGTGTTGACTTATAGTCGCCGCAAATTCGCAGTGAACCATTCGGTTTTTTAACAGCAACAATTGGAGTCGCCCATTCGGAATACTCGACGCGACGCAAAATGTCTTGTTCCACAAGCCTTGCCAATTCCTTTTCAATCGATTCACGTAGCGCCATTGCCACGGATCTAGGCTTTAAAGCGATGGGCTTCGAGCCGGCAGTCAGTTCTAATTTTACAGGTGGCCCGGAATACCTTCCCAATTCCGAATTAAATATTTCACCGAACTCTTCGACGACGTCTCTGACAGTGTCTTTATTTTCGGCTATAAAATGAACACCTTCAATACGAATTCCCAATTTTTGGAACCGATTTCTTCCGAGTATTGGAGCGGCATTACAGCTAACAACTAGTAATGGCAGTTTGTTCACGTACTTTCCGTTATATTTAACTGTCACACTCGCTTCTCCAACGACAACAATGCGACCACCTTGAACATCTGTAATGTTCGTGGGTTTTTTCGAAAGCACAACGTTTGAGAAGAATTGATCGTAAGTATTGTTCGAAATTATCGTAAACGGTGAGCCACTATCAACCTCAAAACGAACTTCATCTCCGCCGAACGATATTGTCGCGAACTGGGGGCAGGACGATTCATCCGCATCAGACGTAACACGATTGATAGTTTTTACTTGCCTTGAACGATTGCGAAATTTTTGCTTCTGTTGTGTTGCTTTATTCCGCGCGGAGAAACACACTCTTTGTAAGTGACCTTTTCTACCGCAGGCATTACAGGTAGCATCTTTGATTTTGCACTCTCCAGCATGACTTGCCCCACAACGATGACACGAACGATGTTGATTTGTTGGTGCTTGTAGTTGTTGTTTATCTTGTTCACTGCATCTTCCTTCATGTGTCGTTGCTCCGTCTTCGCACTTTCTGCCGCTACAGCTTTGTCAATCGCTAATTGTTTCGTCAGCTCGGACTCCTTTTCTTGTAGTAGCCGCCGTTGAACAGCCTCGTCTCGTAATCCACAAATAAATTGCGTAATCAGCATCGAGTCCAGGAGACTGATTTCCTCGGGACGAAAAAAATTTATCAGTAACTTTTTTATTTCGTCGTAACTTGATTTAGTTACCTGTACGGGGCGGTCAGGCTGGAAATTGTCTTATACAATTTATGACCGCCCACCGTAATTAGAGTCGCGCGCTTTTGAACGGGTGATGTGATGCCATTAGATTCCAGAAAAAACTCGAACCGTTCCACATAGTCACTCCATTCTTTTGGTGCATCGATGTTGAATGGTTCAACACATCCCAATTGGATTGAACGATTTGTCGTCGTTGCCGCCGTTTTAATGGTCGCTGCGCCAGTTGCTGGGCGCTTGTCTGTCGGAGAATTCGTCGCACCCCGGTCATCTTGAGGTTATGTGCAAATGAAATTTTCCGTCGTCTAACTCGTACCAACTTTTACAGAACGAATGGCTCGATCTGCAACACGACTGCGCTACTTGTTATAACAATAGTATAAATGACACACGAATTACGAACAATATAAGTTACTTTATTGTATCTCTTTTAGTTACGCTACTCTGACCTGACTGACTGTAGATTGACAGTTGTTGACAATGGTCAAATGTGTTGCCAGAGCAGTATTACATATATAACAGTATCAATTCTACATCCAGAAAAATAGCGTCCCTTAAAATTCAATCGATATCACTTTGAAATCGAGTTATATTCCTATTAAATATAATCCTTTCCTTTTAAATATCGCTTTAATTCAAATTCATTCTTTTTAAATTAATGGGAAATCCTTTAAATTCAAATTTTCAATAGGAAATCTTTTTAAAATGATTCGATCAATGTACTTATGTTTCAACGCGAAATCGCTTTGTTTACATAGAAAATTGTCATTTTTTTTGTTTACACTCGCAGTCGGTCGGCAGTGTGGTAGAGCGATATCACAATGTAGGGTATAAATTACAAACATCGTCTCGTATAGTCTGTGCGGTGTAGTAGGTAGGGGCGTTAGTCTTCAAATCATAGAGTCGCGGGATCGAATCCCACTGTAGGTAGGTAATTTATTATGCATTTTAGAGCGTAAAGAGGTAAATGAAATGTCGCCAACACCTATAGCAACGGGTCAGTTATACAAAAATAATTTATGAGTAATATGTTCTTTCCCTGTGAAAATTACTCCTTTTGGTGTAATTTAATGTATTCTTTTGAGCTCATGCATTTGGATAAACAATAAGAAGAATCCTTTAATTTTAGGTGCATATAATAAAATGATATCCCTTTAAAACAAAGAGTACACCATCTTTTCGATTAATGGTTGTGACCTGATTAAATTGACACTGCTTCACTTTAATTTAAAGTGATTATAGATAGACTTTCAAAAGAAATATCTTATTGGTTCAAAATGAAATCCGTTTGAATTAAAAAAGTCTATGAAATGAAGGGATTATACAATGATTCAAAGGGAAACAAATATGAAGCAAAATCATATTTGAATCTCTGTGAATCATATGCTCATTTTTTGAATTTACAGGATTTTTTTTCTCAGTGAAACCTCAATAGACTATTTAAGCTACTACACTACCCCGTTTCTAAGTCAACACAATAATAATTTACAACAGCAAAAACAAGATAGTCAACTTGGATAAGATTTTAGAAACGATCATTTCAGCTCAAACTGCTCGCTTAGTTGGGTGTTTGCCGACAATTTTGAAACTGTATGCTCAATTGACCAGAATCGCTCGATCACTCCTGAAGGCAATGACTTCCTGGACGGCGAATAAAACTATTCATTGGTTAGCGTATTGCTTAAAAAAATTATTAAAATTAAATGTTTTGGGAAACTGATACATTTTCACAGATTCTAGTGGATTTTACTAAGCGTTTTTCTTATTAACAATTTTAAGCAAATGTTCAATGCTTGGTAAGCATACTATCTTTCTCTCCATGATTAACACATAGGACCTGTCTAGATCCAGGCAAGCCTGGATCTCCTTACGAGAATTATCCATACCTAAAAGCTAAACGATTACTGATAAACAAATTATTTGATTTTAAAGTTGATAGACGAACTTTTCAACAAACTGTTCACTGTAATTCACTGTAACGCCTATGTCGGGACAATAGCCACAAACGTTCTGCGCTGTGGCACATTTTGTAAGAATGGAGAATAAATTTTAAGTGTTCAGGTTTGTATGATAGGTGCATTTTTTAAGTGTTCTTAGACAGTGTAATAATAATGGATTGTTTTAATGTAGATGACGTTTTTTGCGCTTGTTAGATTTTACCGATGTGCTTTAACTGATGTAACATCGAATAAAATTCCATCAAAGTCAACAAAAACTTGAACTGAACTCTGGTCCTCTAATAGCAGAATTAAAACATGTTTCCTGTTTGCGTGTTCCTCAAAGATCACCTACATCAGGGATTCCAAAAGAACCCTTCAACTGTGACTACTCTTCCAAACTAGCAAATATATTCCATTTGCTAATTGCAATGTCTGAAAATTCCTAACAAAATGAGTTCAAATTAGGTGGGTTAGTTCTGAGTTGAAAAATGAGAAAACTATAAGTCAAATTTCCAGAAAAGGAAATTTTAACTCTACTCGAATTAATGTTTGCAATAGAGTAAGAGTAGAGTTTGACTCTACCGACTAGAAAACTTTCTGACCTTTTACTAAACTCATGTAATCCGCATTTAAAAAATGCAAAACATTTTATTTGTTAGTAAAAAATACAAACATTTTTTTGTCAGCTAGCTTTTCGTAAATTAGAATGGGTATAGACGCATTATTCACCAAGGCTGAAGATAAAAGCGAAGGATCAAACTTGTTTAAAAATGAATTCATTTAAAAAAAGGAATCCTCTTTATTAGCTTCATGACGTAATAACCTTTCCTTTGAAACTCCTCGAAGCCTTATGAGTCATGTCGAATTGAGCTGAATGAATTTTCTGGAAAACTCAATTGTACCAGAAAAAAATGTCCGGGTAGATAAACTATTTTTCTTAGATACCTTAAAACTTGATCCAGGCTCATTCGGGTTATATTTCGCGTCTGGGCACTTTAATTCATGTTGGATACAATGAAATTAATAATATGCTTTACAAAAACATAAATCGAACTCAAGTGAATTATTCTTTTTTATAATCATTTTACTAGCTATATATTCCAACTAAAAATTATACTGTCCGGATATAACGACCATTATTCCCAGGTCCCTTCGCCGTCGATATAACCGAATTCTAAAGGAGGTGTTCGTGGTTCGTGATAGAAGCCTTGTAAGATTGTCAATATATTGCGGCCTTCTTCTCAAGTTTCGGTACTAAGTTCATTGCCGTCCTAACTAACGGTACCCTCCATACAAAGTGAACCCACAATTTAGCAAATTTCACTTATTTTTTTTTTTGAAAATTCTAATTTAAAAAGAAAAAAATATTTAATCTGTCTCTTTTAGGTAACTGTAGCTTAAAAAATTTAAAATTTAAAATGAAAAGTGGAAGATGGAAAATGGCAAATAGAAAAATAAATAATTGAAATGAAAAATGGAAATATAAAAATGGAAAATTGAAAATTAAAATATATTAGAAATGGAAAAAAGAAAGTTGGAAATTTAAAATTAAATACTGAAAATTGAATTTCTTCTTCTTCTCAGTACCGTATAGCCCCATGTGGGGCCATTGTGCGTTATATGTAGTTGGAAAGGTGTCCGCCAAAGAAAAATTTACTAGCTGCAGAAAGAAATTGAAATCCCTTCAATCCGCCAGCCATATCCAGCTTCGCATATTGGTTGGATACAGTGGATAAGCCTTGGTGTACGCGGACTATCTTTCTGTTTGGTGGGAGCTTTCATTTTAGAAGGAATCTAGTATCTCTGCACCGTAATAAGGTCATAATATCATCGTCGTATTATCTATTATGTATTTGTTGATTTAGAAGCTCCCACCAAAGAACATTAAATGATAGTCCGCGAACATGAATCTGACTGGCCTTAACAATAATTTTAGAAAACTCTCTAGAAGTATGTAATGCTCACTACATTTTTGAGCCAAATTCGTTAACGCAATCAGACAAAAATCGTATATAGCGTCGATGTTTATCAATCCGCAGCTGCATTTAAACTGGTGATTCTCAAAGAATCAGATAACAACAATTCTGTAGATTTAGATATGTAACTTAATTTTCAGCACTGTTCTCCCCTTCAATGTACTTATGTATGTAGTATCTTCAAAATTTTAATCAGACAAATACCAGCACTTATTACATATTATTCAATGAATTATGTGCTATATGTATGTATTTGTTTAAGTATTTAAACAAGTAAATCATACATATTTTAAGTATTTTGTCAAGTAAAGTTCATAAAGTTTACTACATGCTATCAATATTTACTCGAAGTAATGCATAATACGTCTTGGTCATATAAGAGTAAATTATTTTGTATTTGTACTTCCATTAAAACTAGAAATGCAAAGTCTATGCAGATACAAAGATACGAGTACCATATTCAATATTATTTTATGTTAATTCTTCTTATAATGTAACAATTAGAAACAAACATTTTTTTTTTAACGACAACAGAAAAATCTAATTTTAATGATAATTAATAATAATCTTAATCAAATGAATGTTTCAAAATTCCGTATGCCGTATGCTTTCCCAATACATCTGACATATTGAGCTAATACTGTTATTAATTAATTACACTCTTTGGTATCCTACACATATTTTCGGCTTGGAAGGTCATGAGAATATCAATCTTGACCATCAACCTCCACATTTTTTTTTCATTCTCAAATCCGCTCAAATATTGTATTGCCTCTACTCCACATTCCAATATCCAACCTTTTACTTCTCCATCACTCTGAAAAAAAAAACAAACGGCTAAAATCTTGAGCCATACTTCCGTTTCTTTCCGAGTCGACATTCACCATTAACATCAAGAGTGCATATTGTATAGAAACGAACAATCTACCATAAACCGCATTAAATTCCCATCTATACCGTCGCATACGTTTTCATTTCGATGTTGTCCTTGTCCTTATCAACAATAACCATTATTATTGATGAAAAGATTGTCATCAAAAAGCAGTCGACTGCAAAACGTTGTTATAGGTAGTTATTGCAGTTTGTCTTATTATAATGCTAAGATGTTTGATACAACAAAATCAAATTATACCGACTATAATTTCGTATTATGTATTCGTATAAATCGGTATTCTGCCTACATATTCGAATTCGAAATGAATTTTATTAACGGTTTGGCAACTTTGATATAAAACCCACTTGAAAAGATGTTGAGGGAGGAGACATAGACAAAAAATAGTTAAACAAACCTGACGACCTTGAAGCATGTTGTCGAATGCTGCATTATTAACTAGATTTACTTTTGATACTTCTTTGTTTTAGTCCGTTGTACACTGTGCAGGTGTACAACGGAATACATACAGACTCAGTTAAATTTGATTGATTTTTTTATTATCATGATTGCGTATACATTATTGATCATGACCCAATTTGGAAATTTGTAGCGAAAATTATTTGAAAATTATATCATTGCATCAAGATTAAGAAGTGAAAGTAATTTATGCGTGTAGCATAGTCTAGTTAATTTTCTAATAAATAATGATTAAACGGTAGACAAGTTTTGAAGTTTTTAACTCGTATGGGAAAAAAACATAATATGAGATTGAACGGGCTAATATTTTTTGTCGTACGCGACGTCAGGGTCGAACCCAAGGGGAATTAGGGGGATAAAACACCCCCCGAAATTATAAAAATTATTAGTTTAAACAAAATTTACACAACAAAAACTATATTGACGTAACAAATAAGTGATGATTTTCAGACTCAAGATCTATAGATCACTAGGTGATTTCAGATTGCAAAATGTGGTGGAGACATTCTTTTTTTGTTTCTTATGTTTTTTTTGTTTGGGTCCCACCAAAATTTCGTTGCAAAACAGGGCAAAAACCGCAAAAACCGCAAAAAACCCCAAAATTTTCGGAGTTTTTTTGGCTTAAAACTTCGAAACTTACATTTCTCCTTTAAAATGCGTTATGCGGTATCGCTACAATTGATAGTATTTTTTTTGCGATTTTGACCCTGTTTTGAAACGAAATTTTTGGTGGGAAGCGAAGGTTTCGGGCTTAGCACCCCAAAATACAAAAAGAACAAGAAAAATGCAACCTTTGCGACAAAAATTAAAAAACGTACAATCTCAAAATCGAATTCATAATATGGAATTATGTTAAAAATGGCAAACTTAAATTATTAATTGTAGTAATACCGCTCTGTGAGTAAATTTGATACTGAGAGTAAAACTGATACACTATGGGAGTTCATCAATTTGAAAAGAAATTCTATTTTTGAATTTGTCAATTTGTAATGAAAATACGTCAATTTGAAATGAAAATTCAGGAATTTGATATTGAAATACGTCAACGTGTAACGGAAATTTATCAGTATGATTTTGAAAATCCTCAATTTGACATGGAAACTCGTCAATTTGTTTTGGAAATCCATCAACATTATTTGGCGATTCGTTAATTTGGAACGTGAATCTTACAGACGTTAGCGTTGAATCGTTAATTTCAGTAAATAAAGCGTTAATTACGTTGGTTTATTTTGATGTATAGTTGATATGTGTTGATAAATCGTGAACTTAAAAATGGTATATTTGGACCAAATTCACTTTTGTGTATCACTGTTAATTACGATTGAATGAAGCGAATGGATTTCATCCTTCGGAAGCCGCAACAGAACAGAGACTACCCCGACTTGTATTTATAGTAGCGAAAACCTAGAAGTTACTCCAATATTCGCTTTAACAGTAGCAGCTACCGTCGATCGTTCCCTAGTAAGGACATTTCTGTCGCCGAAATACCACTAATATGGGTATTGAAAAGTTTCTAACCGAGGATAATTTTGCCTCCAACAGGTTGCAACGTGTTTGGAACGCACCAAACTAGTGGCATTGTTTGTCAAACCACGCAATTGGCACTTTATTGATCCCATCTCCGCACGCAATTATAGTTGTGAATTTGTGTAGGTAAAAGTCGACCAAATTTAAGTAAACATAATTGAATGGATTTATGCATATATAAGAACTCATAGCCATTTGCTGAAGTTGTGTTTTTTAGTATGTTCACTCAATCAAATATCATGGTTGGTTGGTTGGTAAAAGTGCTAGCTAAAGGCGAGGCAGGCCAAGCGCCGTTTTGAAATTACAGAACTCCTTGAAGCTACTTAAAGGATGGAGGTTACAGGAAATATAATTTTGAGTGTGTAGACGCATCTAGAGCCATTTAGAGAGACTTAGGAAGTGAGCGCACAACCCAACGTTTGGTAGCGGTATCTGACGACACCTGGGCATTCGCATAGAAAGTGAAACAGAGTTTCTCTTTCATTTGCATGCATTATCGCAACTGCGACAGTGCGAGTTGTGGGGAATACGCAGCCTGGCAGCATGGTCCCCTATTGTCCAATGTTCAGTAACTCCCGCTATAAGTCTAGCAATATCTTTACGCGGTCTGGTCAGAATACCAGACGTTCTTTTCCGGTCATAGGATGGCCGTAGCTTCCTTGATATTACACAAGCTCTAAGGTTCAGCCAATTACAATTAGCACTCGCAAGATAATGAGAGGAGATTTTTCTGCTGACAGCTGCCATCGGAATGTCCACGCGCTCCGCATGAGAACTGTCCAGAGTTGCCCCCAGTTTGGCCAGCTCATCTGTGACCTAATTGTGCTTAGTGTTTCTCTACAGGTTTTCACAAGCTTGGAGGATATTCCCACGGATTTCAGTGGATGGCTATGCTTTTGTTGTCTTGTATATGTTCTCGAGTCGTGACATGCTTTCATGATAGCAAAAAACATTAGCCTGGAAAATGCTGGTATGATCCAGGGAGACGGTAAGATTCAGGGATATTGACCACCACAGACCATTTTGGACCCATCTGTGAAAAGGGAGAGATCATACTCCCCTGTCAACTCACTCCCTATCCATTCGCATTTGGTCGGGAATCTGATATCGAAGCTATTCCCGAAACTTAGTATAGTCACGGCATAGTCCGTTGTAGCTTCGATCGTATCTTGTGGCAGTTGGTTGAGAATATCGGAATGGCCTGATGGCACTACATGCCGCTAGTTCTTTAATAAAAAGGTTGATCAGCCAAAGATGTAGGATTACATTCAACGCATCCCTCAGGGATGTTTGCAGATCCCCTGTTATGTCAAGGCATGCCGATTTTTGCACCCTGCCTATCATCGATAAATTGTAAGCTCTACTGAGGGCCACCAGACCAGTAGGTACCCCATGTGTTAAGATCGCGGTGTAGAGCCAGAGTATCACATTTGGCTTAATGCCCCACCTTCTATTCAAGATTGCCAGGCGTAGAAAGCTACGCAGGCTTTCTTTACACTCTCTTGGCTCTTATATGTTAACTACCAGCTAAGCTTTGGTCTAAAACGACTCCCTGGTACTTTGAGCTGGGTGATAGTGTGAGTTGTTGTCCGTTTAGTTCTGTTTTTCTTGGGTTTATGCCAAGGCCACAGGTTGTGGCCCAGTTGCGAACTAGCCCAAGGGCTCTCCCCATGATCTGACTGATCACGGAGAGACACTTTTCTGAACGCTACGTCATCCGCATATGCAACCACCTTTATACCCTCCTCATCAAGTTTAGTTAAGATTTTGTTGATTACTATTAACCACAGTAGAGATGACCCCACCCTGAGGTGTACCTCTTGAAACGAATTTAGTCAGATGGCTGTTTCCCAAGTTCGCATGGATTTTTTTTTTTTTTTGCCTCACAGAAACTTTTGTCCCGGGACTAGGCTTCTCGGCATCACTTTACTTACTATCCGTACGTAAGTGACTAATCAATCAATCGAGTGTAAACTCTAGCAGATCGTAAAAAAAAAACTGAAAACAAAATATATTAATAAGGAAATTTATCACAATAACTTCTTTTAAACATTAGTTTATTAGTACAATTAAAATTAACTAAGTCCTTCAAACTATTATAAAGAATAATTGACCTTGTAATTGGTTCATTAAGCCCATAGTTTACTCTATGATAAGGCTGAACAAGAAGGTTGTTCCGCCGCAAATTGTGAGGAATATTTCTGACTTGAAAGTTATTTAATATATCTTCACAAAGAATATGAGAGCAAAACAGGTCTCTTATAAACATAGCGTTTAAAAATGTTCTTCTATAATCTAAGGCTTGTAAACCCAATAAGGAACAGCGAGTTTTATAATCTGGCTTGAAACGCCAGCCAATTTGATATATGGCAAACCGTGTAAAATTGTGTTGAATTCTTTCTATACGCTCGATATGCACCTTATAGAACGGATTCCACACAATAGAACAATACTCCAGGTGCGAACGAACGAAAGCTGCATACAATATTTTTAAAGTAAAAGCATCATTAAATTCGCGCGCATTACGTTTAACAAATCCTAACATACTATTCGCTTTTGAAATAATGTAATCAATGTGTTGTCGAAATGAGCTTTCATGGTCCAAAATTACACCAAGATCTGATATTTCGGCAACCCTTTCAAGAACACTACCTGTTAAGGAGTACTCAAAGAAGACCGGAGTTTTCAATTTATATATGCTAAGTACTTTACATTTACTAACATTTAAATTTAAATTATTATCGCGGCACCAAAATTGCAGCTTTTCTAAATCGGATTGCAACTTAAGGCAATCATCAATGTTGCGTATTTTCATAGCGATTTTCATATCATCGGCATACTGCCATACACGCACGAATTTAAAATTTTGGATGACATCGTTTATGAAAACTAAAAAGAAAAGTGGTCCTAAATGGCTTCCTTGCGGAACCCCTGATGAACACTTTATAACAGAGCGAGATGTACAGCCATTTAACTTCACCAACTGAGTCCTATCCGTTAAATAGGATCTCACCCAGCTTAGAAAAATTGACTGTATTCCGAAATGTTCTAGTTTTTTAAGTAAAATATTATGATCTACTCTATCAAAAGCCTTCGAAAAATCGGTATATACCACATCAACCTGCATTCCCTGCTCAATACTATCAGCAACAAATTTAGTAAATGATACCAAATTTGTTGAAGTTGATTTTCCTTTCAGGAATCCATGTTGACATGGCGATATCAAACGGCTAATTAAAACATCTATTTTATTTTTAATAAGCATTTCAAACAACTTCGGTATTGCAGATATTTTAGCTATGGGTCTATAGTTATCAATAAGATGCTTCGGACCCTTTTTGTGAACAGGCGTTATGTATGAAACTTTCCATTCATCAAGAAAAACACCTGAAGTCAAGGACAAATTAAAAATAAAGGCTAAAGGACGACATAACGATTGCATGCAATTCTTCAAAAATATATTAGGAATGCCATCAGGTCCGGCCTGAATACTAACATCAATATCACTCATAGCATTCAATAGGTCATCCTCAGAAATCTCAAGAGCACTCGTAAGGTCCTCCTGGGCTATCCGAGGGACCAATGCACTCTGACTTCCATTGATGTTAGCATTCATTTCTGATGAAACGGAGTCTGGCACTTTGTAAACTGAACTGAAAAATCTAGCAAACCCGTCACAAACCGATTGAACATCTTTGTAAAAATTGCCATTGAATTCTAAATTTTTTGGGATTCCCGTATTCTTACGCTTGCTGTTTATAAAATTCCAAAATGTCTTACTGTCATTCTTTATATTATTTTCAGCTCTCGCAATATACTGTTTGTAAAGATTTTTATTCATTAATTCATACTCCCTTCTCAATCTAAAGAAATTTTCTTTATTGGCAAGAGAGGATGACTTCTTGTATAATGGGCCTTATTTTTTGCTCTCTTAAGTTTGAACAATTCTTTGGTAGCCCAAGGATTTTTTGCTTTTATTTTGTTCTTTTTTAAAGGAACGTACTTGCGAATAGATTTATTTAAAATTGAATTAAAAATTGTATAACTTTCAATAAGATTACTATTCGATATAACTGGAGCCCAATCCATATTAAAAAACGTTGAATTTAGTTTTTCAAATTGGGCTTTTTGAAAATTTCTAGTAGGAATAACTTCGGGCTCTTCTTCAATGTAATCATAAAAAACAAACTCAAGAAGGAGAGCACTGTGATGGATTGAATTGGGCAAAATTGGTTTATCTACTTTAATTACAGAAGCATTCAAGCAAGTACTAACAAAAATTAGATCTAAAATTCTACCAATCGAATTTTTAACAAGATTCATTTGCATCAAATCCATTGCAAACAAACAATCTGTTAGAACAGATTCACACTCAAGATGTAAATCACGCGGCAGATTTTTTTTCTCGTCGTCGTTCCAGTACCAACTTATATTACCAAGATTGAAATCCCCAACAACAATCAATTTGTCTTTTTCCTCAAAAGATGCAAATAGCTTGGAGATATTATCTACATCCCAGCCAGCATTTAACACATTTGTAATCATTATTTCATGCAACACGCGTAAGCACATATTGCTTATTAATTCATCACGTTTTCATACAAGCAGTATATGACGATGTCCCCCTATTTCATGTATATACGCATTTGCGCCTTATTACGAATAATCATTATAAAATCGTTATTCGTAAGCATTATGTAATAGTTAAGTATCATATATATTCAATGCATCAAAGAATAATTAAAAAAAAAGAAAACGGGCGACGGAGAGTCTCGAATTCATAACGCTAAGCACCGAAGGTGCGCGCCCTAACCACTGCTCTAGCCAGACCATATGAATGATTATGTTTTATTCGTGAATCTAATCACCCCAGCAACAAAAATCACACTTGAGGAGAAAACCATTATATTTCCTATATGCATGATCCGTCGACATTCCTTCAGCTGACCATCATGTATCTAACTTTCAATGCGTCCTATCGATACATAATGCCGATTCGTGATTCATGAAGTAAAGCTTATTTGTGGCTATGTTCACGGTATATGACGCCGATGCTGGCTGGGATGTTTGTTATAAACATCAACTGAACTCAAAGGTGGTAAATAGCTATTAAAAATATATACTTTTTCGCTGCGAGAAACATTGATAGAAACACATATCTGTTCCACGTCCTTATGAAAAAGCTCAACTTCATGAGATGGGAATGTTGTTTTGATAGCTACCAAAACACCACCTCCTCTCTTAGTCGAAGCCTCATAACGGTCGCGACGATAGACATCATAGTCTCTTATGAAAAGTTCTTCATTTGTAATGTCTGTGTGAAGCCAAGTCTCGGTTAAGCAAATGGCAGCATAATCTTCTTGTGAAGCTGCAAGGTAAAAGCCATTTGTTCTTGAACGAAGACCGCCAACATTTTGATAATAGACCGAGAAAAATGAATTGGAAATTATGTGTTCTGCTGGACACGGTTTTGGCGTTTGTCGTTTTTTGAAAATTTGAAGGGTGATATGTTGACGCCCTTGGGCCAGAAGTTGGCACAAAACACTTGCTTAGAATATTCATGAGGAAGTTTCAAACCAAAACTGATTGAAACTAATTTGGAAATATCACAGTCTTTTTTTATCAGAGGATAAACCGAAAGAAAGCTGTCATCTGTTAAATTAAGCTTTTTCATTACATATTCCTTTAAATCGTCTGCTTTTACCGAAGCATGTAGCTTAGAAACATGGAATACCTTGAAACTGGGGACACTTCGAAGAGAATCATTAGCTTGATCGATACCGAAGATTCTTTTGTGTCGCCTATTATTATTATCACTCTTTTTGGGAATAACATCACCAACAGGAGAAGGTTTTTTAATATGTTTCCCTTTCTTACTAACTGTGACAAATTTATCAATCGGAGATTGATTTTTGTCAACGTTGGAAGGAATTGTAGAAGATGAATCTGAAATAACAGTGGAAGTCCCCGCTTCATGGCTAACGAAAGATTGCTCAGAAGATATTGAAATAATATTTTTAGTTTTTTTCTTAGTGTCTTTCCCTATATTACTCTTCTTATTTTTTAAATTTACATTTTTATCTCGCAATGCTTCGGAATTGTTTTTAATACGAACGAGGTTAAACTAATGGGCCTGAAATCATTCGCGGTTTCATGCCCACGTTGAGAATCGACAAAAAAGTGAATGCTGGGCACCATCTTCCTAAAGTTGACAAAAGATACTATGGAACGGACTTGAAATGCCGATCCTTATGGTCACTTTTGGAGTTATAATTTTTTTATTCCTGAAAATACACATGTTGCTTAGTTTTGCGCGTTTTTATTATCCAAAGTTGTATTTATTTTTAACTAAATTTTTGCGTTATATAACACCTAATAACCAAAATCGCTTTTTTTTCTATTTACAGCGCCGAGACGTTTTTCTTATGATCAACATCAAACACAATAAAATGCCAATGTATGAATCAACGCCAATTTAGTATCGTAGTCCATTAGAAGCGTATAGAAGATCTTACACATTTCAAAATTATTGAAATGTTTATTTTCCAATTTTCGCCAAATTAATATAAACCGGCAGCGCGGGCAGTGTGTTGTATAACAAGACATTTTTCGAGTAGAACTAACCCCGGCCATTACTCAAACCATTAAAATCGATTTATAGTATGAATCAATTTGTCGATTACATAAAAATTGTCCGAAATGCTGGTACATACTAGTTGGATTATAATAACATTCATTAAAATACCAGCAGCCAAGAAATAAAAAAAAAAAACAACAAAAACCCAGAAGCGGATATCCGAAAAAACATATGAGCAAATAGAAAAGAAATTTGAGAAATTTCCAATGACGAGAACTCGACAAAGTATAAACATTTAAGAAAACAATAAACATTTTGTGGTTGAAGCATCGTATATACATGTGCCGAAACAGAAGTTCAAAACAATGTTTGACAAGCATAAAGAATTTTTCGAGTAAATACAAAAAAGAAAAAATTGTCTACATTAACATAGACATAGGAGTATAGAAGAACCTGCTTATGCTACATTTTTTTATATTTAATATATTAAAAAAAATACTCGATTCGACGCTTAAGGCTTCTAACTAAATAATAATAAATAAATTTCGTAATTTATTATTAAAAAATAAATTAATTGAACGAAATTGAAAGAGCGGCGTAAACATGAGCAGAAATAGTCGTCGTAATACATTCATACCGCCCGGATTCTCAATACGTAGGCTACTGATGCAAGGAGCTCGGGCGGCCCGCGGCAGTCCACCGTTAGGTCAGCGATCGTGTGATTTGGAAAAGGGCAATTCAAATAGTGGCAGTAGTAAAAAGACTGGCGAAGGATCGAATAGTTCAAAGGTAAGATTAATGTTTTTCTGTTGTTGTTTCAATTTAAAGCTTGGTATGGTATTGACTCAATTTAATATGCTTTTGGAGGCTTTAGCATTTAAGCACTTAACATTTGCTAAATATCTTAAATAATAGATAGCATAATGTAAGGTGACCAGACTCCCCAAGGCCCAATGTTGTACACATACTTGCTGAATTTGATTTTCAGGCACCATGGTACGGCAATTTCATTATTTACGCTTAGGTTTCCTAGGAAAGGAGCTTAACGTGAAAATCTATACGTATTTATGTACCGCTCATTACAAAAATTTTCATTAACTCGCAACTTGCAAGTAAACTAATTTGGCCGAAAGTTTGACGATTTACTCAAATTTGTTAACCAGTATTTTTACAGAAACCGTAATACAAGCCAGTAATCTCTTTCTGATTCATGTTACTCATTGTGAGTCATATTGCTCGGATTTAGCCGTTTTTTGAAACCTTTTCAGGATATTTCTTAGCATTATTTCGGAAGTTATTTTCTTTCTGCAATATTTTTGTTACTTATTACGGAACATGCCAGATATATCATTTAAATTATTGGTAATAGTGATGACCAAGAAAATTTCGAAGAACCTTCTTATTTTTATACTCACCGAACTTGTTATAATTCCTTTTCTGTTAATATAAGGAATTATAAAAAAGTTTCCTAAGGCTATTTTTCTTATTTCGGAAACCATTGGATGGTAGGATTTGCAAACAAGTTTTCCTTTGAAATAAAGCTGTAGAGGACAAAAAGGCCCTAATTGAACATTAATCGAAGATCAGAGGCATCAGATGAATTACAGTTGCTGCTTTCTCATCGTTTGGTGACAGGAAAAATAAATAAAAATCGCATCTTGCGACGGCTGTATCTTTAGAACCTTGGTAGCGAGATCATTGAAATATTCCCCAAATATGGACAGTGCAATACTCTACAAGTCTACCGAATTTCAAATTTTTCCAAGTTTTGGACAATTTGCAATTAGAAAACACAAAAGTCAGATTGGGGCAGCTGTAACTGAACGCGGATAGGTAGAACCTTCAAACTTGGAGGAAATGTGCTCCAAGTAGGTCTTCAAGTGTGCCAAATTTCAGGAATTTCGACCGGTTTCCGAGTTATCGGAAATGAACGATTGGCAAACATATAATAATAATATCGATCGCCCATGCGTTAAACTTTACAACTTGAATCGTAATTTTCGACGGCTGTAACTTCTGAACCTTGCGATAGCTAGAGCCTGATAGCCTGCCTGCAGTGCTCTACAAGATTTTTAAATTTCAAAATTTTCGCTCACGAATTATTTGCGTGTGATGAACAATTTTCAATACTCAAAATTGCAATTTGGGCAGCCGTAACTTCCAAACGCGGATAGGTTAGGACCATGTAATTTGGAGGTAATGTGAGCGCCAAGTAGCTCTGTAAGTGTGCCAAATTTCAGAATGATCGGGAAGTGTTCCAGAGCTATCGAAATGAACTTATTATGTAATGAATCAGATTTATTTGTGTTGCTTGAAGAACGCTGTACATTTTGCTGTACACTTACCAATTCTGTACGACAGCTCAAAATGCTGTACGGTACAGCAAAATGCTGTACGTCTGGTCAGCTTAGCATAATGTGTAAGCGAAACTTGTTCTACTGCTTCGGAAGCCCAGCAGCTAGGGACGTCTTCGTCTACTAAGTACTCCCAAAGAGCTCTCGGTCGTCCACGCAATCAACCTACGTCAACTCGTCTTCTCTTTTCAGTATCTAAAATTGTTTGAATTTAACTCCCATTCACGCCAATTGGTAAGGCTTCTTGCTGTACTTTGCACCCAAACATTAGTCTATCTAGTGCAGCCCCAACTGCACTTTTTAGTTCATTGTCATATGGGCATTAATCACGAGGCAATTCAATAACAAATTTCTGTTTCTGTTGTTTCACTACTGTCACGGGAGTATCGACCTGATTTCAATTGATGCAGAAATATGTTCGTCTTATTAAAGTTAATTGTTTCGTTTGAAAACAAAATATTTCAACAAATGTCATTGTTTTTCAAACCAAAAGAATTAATTTTCAGTTTGAATCAAAATTTGAGTACATGCAAATAAGAAATTTAGGCTACTCGAACTGTTAAATCTAACACAAATACATATTTCCTTTTGTTAAATATGATAAAATCTGTGCTATTATTTTTTGACCCACTTTTTGGCCTGGCAAGAATTAAGCAGAATTTTCCTGAGAGCTGGCATTCAGACTCTGTGAAATGCAGTGACGGAGATGCGTGTCGAAAAAGGATCAGAATCGAAACCTTTCGATGGATAACAATTTCATTTGGCGTCACGTAAATTTGGGAGCCGAGGATTGGCTAAAAATTCCAATGGCAATATTGCGTTTGGATTTAGTTTCACTCCCGGATGACAGCCTGATGGCTTACACGCCATTTCGCGCGCTTTTTATCGAGCGCTCTATCTGTTTATCTGGCTGGATGCGACCACCGCTTGCTCAGAAGCAGCTATAAATGTTGCAAATGGAAAATATGAAATTGATTTCGTGGGATACGAAAAACTCGTACGGGAAAACCTTACACGGTCATTTGATCATATATAAACAATCCTTTCCGCCCTCTCTCCAGGTACATGTGAATAAATAGGTATGCATTTACTCAAAAAATTAACACTAGAAGGGTCAGGAATTTTGTATACCTAAAAGGGTCACAGCCGTCAATTTGACGGGAAGGAGTTTATAGCTGAATTGGTACTCCCATAAATATAAGTAAACTAAGAAATAAGACAATATCTTATTATTCATTGGAAATTAATGTATTTCTGATTTTTTTTTAGTGAAACATGTAAAAAAAAATATTTTTTTAAGGTGATGACGGAAAATATGCCATTTTCCTCAAAAAGTAATGCTTTTTCATTCATCCTGAAATGCACATTTACATTACGCCGGAGGGTATCAGGCGATCCTTTTTTCTTATTGCCTTAGCTGAAGCCACTTTTTTTAGGTCTAAGAGCGTACCCAAGCCACCTCCTCAAACCGAAAAATATTCTGTTTTTTTAAAAAGTATTATAAAATCTGAGTTAGTGACATATACTTCCCAGACCACTGCCTAAGTTGAAATAAGAAGGGTAAGGCCCCGTGTTGGCTCCGAGAGATTCACGCAATGATCATAAAGCGATCGCAGCTCAAAGACAAGAACGAACCATTTTGCTTGTACGCAACTGTATTCCAACCATGAAGAGGAAAAAAACTCCGGACAGCTAAATAAGGATCGCTTCGCAAGAGTTGCTCGGAAGGATGTCGACCTAAATGCAGTCCACTCGTTTGGTAGGACTGACATATGCACCATTTGTGGTCATATAGCGGATTGTTATTGAAACTCTACCCATACCACGGAAGAATATGATACTTTCCTCAGCTAAAAATTAGAACTAGGAGCATTATACATATGGCAGGACTGATCTTGCGCTAGCTTTGTGTGTATGCTAGTCTTACTGCTTTGCAGGAAACTCTAGTCTTTTAGTTCTATCTCTCTGTCTGGTAGTTCAATGTATTTTAAAAAACGGAACATTACGCTATCAGCTTCGCAAGAAGAGTTTTCTTGTTCTTGTTATCGACACTAGCGACACTTATCTCACCGTCCGCCATATAGCGGACATATAGCGGAAAATATCGGAAACACAAAAGTTCCCCCTATGAGAGCGGATAGCAGAACATGCCTAAAAAACGTAGTATTTTACTTTACTTCATTTACTCACTAGCTCAAAATTTTTTCAGCATAAGTGTCTGAATGTTTTCCTGTGTCCGTATACTTGATGTCTTCAAAGCTTCAAGAAACACTTATTCCGCCTCTTAGTTCCTGACGTGCACTAATTTTGGTGAAAGTATCAGTACTGATGCAGGACATCCAAAACTAATGTTGTTTTTAGGGTTTATTGCATCACAAGAGATAATAACTGGGCAAACAAGCACGACAACAACCGTAAAAATGACGCAAGGCCCTGGTCTAGGCTAGTGCATGCGAGCGCTAAAAAAGCGCACATTATCACAAAAAACTCCAAGTATAAAACCTCTATAAAAGATTGTTTCCTTTTGAATAGGCACTCTAACAAAAAAACGCAAATTTAAACCTACGGCCTAATGGATTTTTGGGATGATAAGCCTTGACCGTCAATTTGACGGTTCTGACCCTAATAGGTATAACAAGAAATATCTCATAAACTAAATTTTTTTATTTTTATTTTTATCCAAATATATGATTAAATACATATTTTAGGAAAAGTCAATAAATATGAAAGCTGCAAACATTGTAGTTTAGAAGATACAGATGATTTAAATCACAAAACCGTCAAATTGACGGCTCTGACCCTTCTAGTGTTAAAGTCCTAAATTCTCGGGATATTATGTGAACAACGCCAATGAAATCGAAAAGACCTTTGAGGCCAAAAATACCGTGCTTGCTGCTTTCTTGGACATTGAAAAGGCATTCAACAATACTGCTTTCGATGCAATCGAAAGAGCACTGAGAAATAAGATGGTAGAAAATACGACTATACGATGGATAAGCAATATGCTTTCATCCACAAAACTCGTCTGCCAAATCAACGAACAAACTCTCCTTGCTGGGGTTACTAAAGGCTGCCCACAAGGGAGTGTACTTTCACCCCTTCTGTGGTGCCTGGCTGCTGACGACCTATTGTTGAAGCTCACATCTAATAGCTTTTCCGTACAGGGATATGCCGACGATGTGGTTATAGTGGTAAAGGGTTTGTTTGATTTACTCGAACCAGCACTGAAAACCCACCCGAATAAACCCATCCAAAGCGATCATCATACCCTTCTCCAGGAACATAAATCGGGCTAAGCTGAGACGTCCGATTATGTACAACACCCATCTACCAATTGGGAATCAAGTCAAATATCTCGGGGTTATCCTCGAAAGTAAACTTTACTGGCAAAAGCATGTCGAAAGCGGCGGCTGAAAAAGTCACCAGAGCCCTTTGGATATGCAAAAACTTCGTGGGGAAAGCCTGGGGTATGAGATCCTCGATTATGCTCTGGATTTCCAGGGCAATAGTTAGACCAACTCTAGACTTCGGTGTGTGGCCTGGAGGACGAGAGCCCTGGCTACGGAGGGTAAGTCCGTGTTAGGTAAGGTACAGAGACTGTCTGATTATCACCGGTGCACTCCGATTTTGCCCTAGCAGTGCTCTAGAGGTGTTACTTCATCTACACCGAGCTGACATGCACTTCAAAGCCGAGGCAAAACTAGGACTGGCACGACTCATCGAGGGTGATGCCAATCTGGAGCGTACTAAGTGCAGCTAAAATCTCTCAACAACATCACTATCGCCAACATGCCCTCAGATCACCTTCCAAAAGAAATCTTATGTGGTCGACGTTTTCAGACTGAAACATGGAGCAGAGAGGAGTGGCATTCTAATTTCGTCAAGTTGCACCCACAGACCATAAAATGGTTTACTGACGGTTCTAAAACAACCGAAAGTTCAGGAGCAGATGTAGTTGGTCCAGCACACAGGATATCTATACCTATGGGGCACCACACAACTGTTTTTTCAGACAGAAGAGCACGCAAAAGCAACATGTGCCGATCTCCGTTTACGTGCTAACTATATGTAAATCAACGAATAGCGATCTTCTCAAACAGCCAAGCGGCTATTAAGTCATTCACTAAGTATACCGTCAAGTCAAGGCTGATTCAATGTAGCCTGAATGAACTGAACAGACTAGGCGTAACTAACAGATTCACACTCTTCTGGGTCCCAGGTCATATAGGCATCACAGGGAACGAAAAGGCGGATGAGTTGGCACGCACAGCCGCAGCAACCCACTTCTGCGGACCAAAACTCTTTAGTAGCATCTCTACATGTATAGTAAAAAGACTAATCAAAGACCAGGAACAACTTAAGGCATCTGAGCACTTGGACAAACTACCTAGGCTCAGGCAATCCAAATCAAAGCAGTATACTCCCTTAAAACAGCGGCTGAGCTGCTTCAGCTAAGCAAAAATAAAGTACGTTCCATATGTGGAGTTCTTACTAGACGCGAGCTGTCGATTCTGTGAAGAAGATGACGAGACCTCAACCCACGTCCTGTGCGAGTGTGATGCTGTGGCCCAACGCCGCTGGATACAATTTGGTGTGGCCTATCCACGACACGAACGACATAGATTCGACGTCAATTAGCAAACTCAGCTCATTTCTTAGCACGATCAACCTTAATCGTTAGGCATAGTCCTGCCCACATGTGACCAGGGCATTTGTATAATAGGCCCATCGGCTTCAGTGATACGAACCCCGATCGGGTTCACGCCCCTCACAATCTAATCTCTAATTTAATCTCTAACATTGTGAATAAATTTTATCAAACTGGGTTCGCACTTGATGTTTCGAAGCCAACCAGTGTGCGAAATGCACGCAGTGCTAAGAATATTGCTGACGTAAGTGAAAGTTTTGTCGAGTCCTTCGTGACATGAACAATAACGTACATTCACGGATGGGGCCTTGTAAATGATTGAAAACGATTCCAGACTTGAAGCGCAATATTAAATCGGGGATTCGAGGTATTCCGGAGGCCTTACTGCAAAATGTCATCGAAAATATGGACGAAAGATTGAGATACCTATGGAATTGTTGCGATGAATATATCGGCGAAGTAATTTTCCACACATAATCCTATCGGGTAGCCTTTCGAACGGAATAATATGTATTTGGGAAATTTCCAAACCGTTTGCGTTTTATTCAAAATCAAAGTTCCACACGCCTTAATGCAACACCCTACATGTTTTTATCATCCTGATATGCCCCTCAGAGTCAAACGTTTCAGGTAAAGAGGCACTCTATCGAATCAATGAATACACAATCCAAGTCCTTACGGGCTGCTCTATATTTTACAGTTAAGCTGTTAAGTTTACAGCTAGTAAGTTTACGTGAGTCTTAGTTGTCTGATGAAATTGCGTATTCGTTCGTTCGTTCGTTTGTGAATCGGATCCTTCTAAAGATTGTTGTATCGTTGGCCAGCATTGTGTATCAATGAACAAGCTACATAGTGTTTGCTCTGCTCACATTAAAGTCCTCTTAGACAATAGTAAATTTGAATAAAAAATAAAAGTGTTTTCCGTTTATTTTTAAGATATATTGATGTTATGTTTAATTATTATTTGGGTCCATAAAGACTGGGACTTTTAAAGGAATTACTTTTTGGGGTGGTATTTCCATTGCAGCCCCTTACTCTCATACTTCGACTTCATCCGTTCATATGGCAAATGAACTCGATAAAGAATACTTATCTGAGTTTTGGTTAAGATGGGTGCATGAAGAAAAAGTTTTTTTTTATAAAGATCCTATTTTTGAAGTAGGGCTTCTATGGCAGCCACACGATTCAATGCTTGATTCTTGTTCGTCCCAAGATATGTTTCTGTATCTTCAATGAGAATATAGTTATGTGAGTTTTGGTTAGGATTGTTTCGCAAATAAAATCTTTTTCTTAGAAAACCTACTTTTAGAAGTTGGGTTTCTATGGCAGCCCTATGACCTACAACACGTGACCTTCCAGATTGGAGGGTGATGCCATTCCGCATTATCACACACGCACAGTTTAATTTTATATATAAAGATGAAACTACGACATGCTCAAAGCTTGATATTGATCAATTAAGCCACATTAATTTTTTTAATTGGCTTAGAAGTTGTTCAGCTTCTTGCTTCTCCTCCTTTCGAAATAAATTGTAAGCGGAACAACTGGTGTTGGTCTCAAACCAACCTTTTCATAAAATTTAGGAAGATTATGATTATCCATCTACGGTTTATGGATTCCACTTTAGTACATCTTTATTTTTTTACAAATGTGTATGTGTATATTACACTCCGTTTACAAAAATAACCGGACACTTATTTTCTGTTATAATTTTCCATACTAGCTAGCCTATTATAACAAAAGGACTTGACTCCACAATAAACATATCTGAACCTCGCTCTCCCGCTACAGCCCCCCCCCCCCCAAATTGCCGCTTTCATGAAGGGGTAGGGATTCCTGTACCAGGAGAAATGGAATGGAAATGAAAAAGGATCAATCCGTTCATCAGAGGTTTATCCTTTTCGCTTTGATTACATATGTACATACAAACCGTGTGATTTGCATATGATAAGAATAGCTTCCTCTCCGTTGTTGTTGTAGCGGCGTAAGTAAGGGGGAAACTACCTAGTGTCGTTATTCATATGTGCAATTGCAATTTAAAAAATAGTCCACGTTGTGCGGGCTAGTTCAGTACGCTCGACAAGTGTCTGCAATGGCGTTATCGATGCGGGACCAAAATGAATTCAGTCTGGAGCACCATCAAGAGCGAAGCTGAGCCAAGGTGGTGCGTGTGGCTCTAGGAAGCTGTTGTTCATCAGTAGAGATAGCAGGTGGTCGAGCGCGAAGGACACGGTTTTCGGATAAATCATTCGTGGCTTTGATTACCTCGCTGGTGTGCAATTGCTTTAGAACCGCCTTGTAAGTGTTGGTGTTACCGAGGGGAACTCTTTTGAATCTTTGGACTTCTGTTTCCTTGTCCTTTAACGAACGTCTTACATGACGTACACATCCAGTAATTGCACGCATAGCTGCATTCTGGCACGTTTGCATCCGGCACATTCCACGTCCATTGGGTGTCGCAGAGATTGTTTGTCCATATGGGTACTGCGTAGTTTACCGGATGTCAAGATGGTACAGTCGTCAGCTAAGGATATTATGTTGATTCCTTCGGGTGTAGTGGGAAGCTCTGACATTTAGAGGTTATACAGGTTGGGGGATAAAACTCCACCTTGTGGTACTCCTTGTTTCATCCTTCTTAGATTTCCCATTTCTAAACTCCGTGCTCGATTGACGTCCGGCAAGGTAGTTTGCGATCCATTTAACTATATGCGACGGTGTGGATGAGTTACGAAGATCTGTCAGTAGGAGCGAATGGTTCACCGTATCAAACGCTTTCGACAGATTTAAAGCCACTTGGTACGCTTAAACGGCTTGGGCTGGTTAATTCCATTAGAGACCTTGGACATGATTTGGTGTAATGCAGTGTTGGTGCTGTGCTATGCATTTTCCGGAAGCCGTGTTGGTGATTGGCGAGTGGTATTTTTGTCGCAAGAGTTTTATGTATCAGCGATTCCAGTATCTTTGCCACAGAAGATCAAAGCGTGATCGGGCGGTATGATTCTCCTAAAGAGTGTTGTTTGCCAGGTTTGGGTAATGGAATGATGCGGCCTCTCTTCGAAATCTCTGGTATGATGAATGTTCGAAGTGAAAGGTTCATCGTGGCAGTGATATACTCTAAGGCTGGTGCTTCCGTCATTTCTGACCATAGAAGAACCCAGCACGAAAATCCTTTTAATCCTACTATGATTCACCCACATGGCCAGTTGGATCTCCCAAGAGCACAGCAGCAGGAAGGTTGGACGCAAAGTGATACTTAGCACACCTCCGCATCACCAAGGACTGTTACCATTCTACACATTGTTACCAAATTTGATGTGAATCGGTTCAGTCGTTCTCGAGATATTTGGTAAATTTACGGTCACAGCCGTATTCTGGCTCGTAAGTTTGTGATCGTTTTTGATCTTCATAAAAACTCCATTCAATTCCAAAACGACTACGTCAAAGTTGAAATAAAAAAAAAACACCTCGTCAAAATGTTTGCAAGGAAACGGTGGATTTTGGCTAGACTGATTTCGTATTGAGGCTGAAACCAAATCCACCAGTCGATCCACTGATCATATCTATAGATCAAAATCAATTGAACCACAGTCACGCACTATTTAAGGAGAATGTGTACGATAGTTTCCGTGCCCATCAACTCCCATGCTGGGATTATAAAATTCTATTCACACTTACTTTACATTGTTTCTCCCTGATTAAGTGTAATTCGATTTATTAGATTATACTAATAATCGGTTGACAATGGTTGACCGACGCCATATTTGCTTTTGCCATTAAACAAAAATATTTATCTCTATACAATACGTCAATTAGCGTCATATTTTCCATTGTACAAAGTACTGAGCTCATCCCAACAATAAATGTCCGCAATTTATTGAACAGACGCCAAGTCGTTTCGACCTTAGAATTCCAATAAATCGTCTGTGACACCTTGATTAATATATCATCAACGATCAATTTGTCGTGTTTTATTGTATTGGACTTTGATTTAAATGCTCTGCGCGGAGATTCTTCCTCGAATCAAATGCAACACATGTCACACATATGCAAATCAAATCGACACCCTCACATGCAAGCGAACAATTAGTTTATAGCCAATGCCACTAAGTAAAATTAAACGAAGAGCTTTTTCTTACTATCATACTTATTGATTTTATGTTTACTCGTTTCAGCACAACTATGGTGACACCGTATCGCAACATTCATCCACTCCGCCTCCGTACAAGAGTGCATCCAATCAGCAACTTCAACAGCAACAGCCCCAAACGTCCCAGCTGCATAGTAAATCAAGTCAAATGCAATTGCAACAATCGCAACAAGAGCTACGCAATTCATCCAATTCACCTACAAATGCCGACAATTTAATCGTTTATTGTCCAATTTGTTATAACAATCCGTCTCCCGAATCCTTTTTCACCCTATCCACATGTAAACATACGGCCTGTCGTACATGTTTAGAGCGTTACCTTAAGAATGAAATCAACGAATCAAGAACTGATATTGGTAAGTTGTTCAACTATATTTTCTTTTAATTTGATTAGTCCTTTCAATGCTATGCAGACGCACGCACCGATGGAGATGCGGATAAATATTGCGTCAAGCAGTGTATTATAGCTGCAAAAAAAAAAGTACAAGATGGATCTTGAGATTTGTGATAACATTTTGCTTTTGATATGCAAATAAAGCTCCACTAATAGGGCTTGAGTTGAAAAAATTCATGTAGATTGGCGTCTGAGATATTTTGACGTAGTTTTTAAAATAAAGAAGGGTATACGTGCATATCCTGCAGATTTAGGTCTTTTAAAGTTATCGTTCACTTTTTATGATGTGACGTAAACTGATATTGAAACGTATCTCATTTTCAGCGAGTCTCATAATACTTATAAACCAAATATTTCTCTTTTAGCATGTCCCCAATGTTCCGAGGCCATGCATCCTAGCAACATAGAGACTTTGCTCCAAGAGCATCCCGAAATTATTTGTAAATATGAAGATTTTATGGTTAGACGATATTTACTCTCGGATCCCGATTCACGTTGGTGTCCTGCGCCAGACTGCAGGTAAGATATTAAAATTTTCTCTCCATTTTTTTTGCATTTTTCCTGGACTATGCAACTCTTTTCTCTCGTTTCAGTTATGCCGTCATAGCAACAGGCTGTGCATCCTGTCCTCGTATTCGTTGCCAACGACCCGGCTGTGGTTTACAATTTTGCTATCATTGCAAGGCCGAATGGCATCCCGATCAAACCTGTGATGCGGCGCGTGCTGCCCGACAAAGTCCTACCCGGGCACCGTCGGGCAGTGTCAGTCAGGATTCGCAGCATCGTGATGATATTAAGCCGTGTCCACGTTGTCAAATGCTTATTGTTAAGATGGACGACGGATCGTGCAATCATATGGTGTGTTCGGTGTGCGGTTCGGAATTTTGTTGGTTGTGTATGAAAGAGATTACCGATTTGCATTATTTAAGGTGAGTAAAGGTTAGGGTTACTAAAACAGTTAAATTGTTAAATTCAGCGTCATACATAATCTCAATTGCGGCTAAAACTTCAGCATTTTTCCAATGTCTTTTAAATACTACGGCAAAATTTACACGCCTTCTCTGTTGTCGTAGCGGATCGAAACTGAAACAAAAGTGGGAATTTTGAGAATCTCCACATTCTCGTAATATTTGTCGACCCCAGAGTCTAATACTGCCATCTTTACGACTGGTACAATTTTTCGTTCCTACAGCATACGAGTCTACGCAACGGAACGACCCATGCATATTGCATGACCAAGAGTAGCTATAACCCCCTTTGTCGCAAGAGGGGAAAAGAAATACAAAATGTCAATTATTACTTCGTACTTTTTTTTATCCACTGGGTGGAGTTCTGGCCGGCCCAACTGCTCCGAAATCTACTTTTACGAGCCGGCATTGAATTAAATCCAGGTCCATGTACCATCCACTCCGGCCAGCAATATTCGGCCAGTTCCATCACAAATAAATCTGACTCCAGCGCCTCCAGCAATTGACTTCAATTATAATTCCACCAAAATCGTGGAGCTAAATTCCAATGGGCATCAAAATAAAGTTGCTGGGCTCAGAAGTTTCATAGACAGACATCACATCCAGATTGCAGTCATACAGGAAACCAAACTAAGCCTCAACTCGTCGCTAAACTCCCACGGGAACTATAACGTTTTATGACGCGACAGAGTAGCCAACGCAGGTGGCTTGTTTTTCTCGCAGGTGGCTTGCTTCTCTCATTCACGATACAGTGCCATATAGCGTTATTGATGTTACGGCCGCCGATAACACCACAGAAATTCAAGCGATATCCATCAAGTCAGGGAATATTGATTTTGAAATCTACAACATGTACATCCCGCCAGCTGTCCTTCAAGATACAATGTCAATATCAGCCCCTACTCATCGGACGCTACCGCCTTCTACTTGCTGAGTTCAACGCACATCATAAGCTATGGCACTCGAAGCTGAATTATGATTGCACGGATAAGACCATTGCGAACCAACTGAATGCATCAGATTTCTATCCTCTGAATGACGACAAACCCACGCGCGTAACTGGGTCATGCATTAGTTTGTCCGATATATCCATCGCCAGCGCTGGACTCATAAATGACATCACCTGGGAACCTGTCATCACTATGGAACCTGTTCATATACCAATTGTCCTGACACTGGGCATGCCGTCTAAATTAATGTTCTTTCTCTGAAAAGAAAACATACGTCAACTTTAGCAAAGCCGACTTCTTCTTCTCAGTACCCTATAGCCCCATGTGGGGCCATGGTGCGTTAACTCAGCCGTTTATAGACAATTTCGAGGCAACGTTACATTGCAAAGCCGACTGGGACGACTTTAAAAGGCTCACTAATGAATCCTTCGCTAGTCTGCTTCCACCCACCAATTTATGTATTGCCGAAAAACATATTAACCGATTACACAGAAAGCTGTTAAAAACGAAATCCCAACAGGCCGGATAACTAGTCAAAATTGGCAAAGACTAGAGATCAGCTCCGCAGTGCAAACCCCAGTGACGCACAAATTGGCGATCATTCAACAAGTTAATGACCATAGACGGAACAAATGGAATTCTCACCTCCAACACATAAGTTCCAACAGAGGCGTGAGTAAACTCTGGAAAACCGTGAGAGGCCTTTTCAACCCCGTGAAAATGAAAGGAAAGGTCGCCATCGAGTTTGGCCCCACTACCGTAAGTGACGACAGGAGATATACACATCCCTCCTGCATCGAACCTTCCTGGTTCTTGCCATGGAGTGGTCTTTTGGCAACTCTTGGCCGTTTCGTTGGTATGAAACGGGTGTGGTCGGCCCCGAAGAGACTTGAAAAACCCGTATGGGAATGGTCGCCGATAGGACCGCTGTCGTCCCAGGATCATGTTCATCAAGAAACCAGCATGTTATCCGTGCGTGGTCAGAATCTCCTCCTGGCTTTACAATATCTGGTCGGTTGCTATCGAGAGGATCACCCAAGCCATCATCTCATGGACAATACTCCCCCTCCACGACATGTCAGGAGTGGACTCAGAGATCTCGAGAGAGACGTCCAGAGATACAAACGGGTACCTCCCGATATATTCGATAACCATGCGGCCATCACAGATATTCACACAACCGTTGTAAATCGGTCAATAGAGAGATTAGGTCCGAATAGAGTCCTCTCAGTGCCCTCACCATCCATATCGCCTGAGGAGACTAGGCTCCCGAGAGCCACAAGAGTGACACTAGCCCAGCTTAGGTCGGTTTCTTGTTCACGCCTCAATTCGTACCTATCTCGAATAGACCCGGACATCCAGAACATTTGTCCGAGCTGCGGTGGTGCGCCACACGATGTGGACCACCTGTTTCGATGCCCCGCTGCACCCACTAACCTCACTCCGAGGGCATTATGGTACAACCCTATTGCATCTGCTACGTTCTTGTCGCTTGAGACAATAGGCGAGAACGACGACGAAACTTAGAGCACATCCGTAGACATGCACAGTGACTCACACCCTTCTGCACCGCTACAACAACAACAACAGGAGATGCGCTAACCGATTCAACAAACAATTCGTCGAACACCCACCTAAGGACCCACTCAAGGGATATCCGAAATACTACCACGGTGTCTTCAAGTCACCTTCCATGATCTCAGCATTGACCTCGTGCCATATAGATAGCTACAAATTCCAAAGCGTTTGGTCCCGACGGTATTGCGATGATAATACTCAAACGCCTTGATACACCGACCATAGAGTATATCACCGCAACGATGAATTTATCCACATCATTCTACTACCCAAACCTGGTAAAGAACACAACATAGAAGAATCACACCGTCCGATGACGCGTTTGTCCCCTGTGGCCAAAATACTTGAGTCGCTGATATTACCAATACTTACGACGCATATAGATCTCGCGAATCATTAGCACGGCTTTAGGAAAATGCACATCACCACTGGACTCGACCAAATCACGTCCAATTTCTAAATCAACCTAAGCCCTGCAAACGAACCTTCCTAGTCGCTCTCGATTTGTCGGAGGCGTTTCAAACGGTGAATCATTCGCTTCTTTTGACAGACCTACGCAACAACATCTATTCCGTCGTACACAGTAAAATGGGTTGCTATGTACATAATTACCTTGCCGGTCGCCTGTCCTGCACTGAGTTTAAAGACGGGAAATCTAAACAACGAAAAATCAAACAAGGCGTACCATATGGAGGAGCTTTTTCGATTTTCTTGTTCAACCTCTACATGTAAGGACTTTCTACTCCACTTGAAGGAATCGACATAATCTCGTACGCGGATGATTGTACCGTCATGACAACCGGCAATGATATTCCTGCTATGTGCGCCCTAATCAACGGTTACTTGAAAGATCTAAATTACTTTTTTGTCAGTAGTAAGAACATCAAGTTATTAACGCCCAGACCCTCAGCCACTCTTTTCATCACGTTCAACTAGGAATTTAACCAACGGCTGGATATTAACGTTGACAACACAGAGGTTCCCACTGTCCGGTACCCCAAAATTCTCGGAGTCACAATCGACAATCATATTTGTGACAAGTTAAAGAGCAGGAATAAATTTGTAAGGCTCTAACTAGCAGCACATAGGGAACCGACAATGAAACTTTGCCTAATACCTACAAAGCTATTGGTCGGTCAACGGTGAACATTAGTAACACGCAATACGGCGTATGTCAGAATGCAGCACTACGTACCATCACCGGCTGCGTTCTTATGAGATCCTAGGATCATCTTCATCAGTAGGCAAAAAAGATGACTCTGAAAAAACACAATGAACTACTAGCGATACAGTACCAAGTTGATTGGATGCTATCGTAGCGACCAACACCTAAATTCCTATCTATCACGATAGATAACAACATTGCAAACACATGCCCTGCTTGCGGAGCCAGCCCGCACAACCTGGACCATATATTTGACTGTCCTGCTGCACCAGCGCAATTTACGACTCTTGCGTTACGGGAGAGTCCCATCGAAGCAGCATTCTGCCTAGGTCTTGACCTGGAAGATAGGATGCCAACAATTTATGAGTAGTGGATCAAATGTATTTCTTCTTCCTCGAGCTTGCGCGGCAACTACAACAACAACAACTGGTACCGATCGTGAAAGATTGCGATGGATTATTTGTAAATCGAATTTCTGCAGCTACACGGCTCACAAAGCCCATTGGTAATTTGGATCGTTTAGATTACGAAAAGGATCGAGGAAATGGTCACTACTTTAAAATGTATCCCCTCAATATACGGCCTCAGTTTTTGAAAAGCCCACAAAATAGCTAGACATTCTTTATAGGTACTTCTGTACTTCTGTTCCGCCTTATCGAGTGATCTACTTAAATAGCAGATTACTGACTTTTTGGCCTCGGGATATGTATGAGCTAATACCGCGACCAATCTTACATTGCATCCGTCTAGACGGCGAATGAGCGATTATAGCCCTCTAGATTTATTCTTACTAATACTAACTATATATTATTAGAATTAACACATCAATATTAATTTGCGTCTCTTCCTTTTATTCTTTATCTTTTTGTAGTCCTTCCGGCTGTACATTTTGGGGCAAAAAGCCATGGTCACGCAAAAAGAAACTGATGTGGCAGCTGGGAACATTGGTTGGAGCACCAGTTGGTATTGCATTAGTTGCTGGCATTGCAGTTCCTGCTATGATTATAGGTATGGTATTGAAATCAAACGATTTCACAACACTTAATTTGTGAATTGTATTTATATTAACTTGTTATTCGTTTCTGATTTTTAGGTATTCCCGTTTGGGTTGGAAAGAAAATACACGCAAGGTATCAAAGAGCCACAAAACATAAACGTAATTGTGCTGTGCTGGGTGGTGTTGCGGCATCGGTGAGTAGATTTTTCTTTTTCTAAAATTTATTTATTTTATGTTTATATTTGCTAAAATAGTGCCCATGAATTTTAGACAACAGTCCCAGATATGTCAAGATTTAAGGTCGATTCAGATTTAACCAACATGTAACAGTTACCGGCTAATTTTAGTGATAAATTGATCCAAACCCAGGCGTTTGAAACTTTGAACCCGACACATGCAATTAAAAGATGTAAAATGCGCCAATATGATAGCTTACATTTTCCTTACAATTTTCGCTCTCTTGATCAAAATGTGGCATTTTTGTTTGTGTTTGTGGAAACAAATTTAGGTGCTAGAAGTTATTTTTAATTTTATGCAACATTCTGATGCCTGACAGTTTCGATGAAATTTTAACGTGGATGCAATCATTCGTCAGCTTTTCTACAAATCATTTATGTTAAATTATTGCTCATGCTATGAATTTAGCTAACATTTTTATATTGCCTTCAGATACATTTTTTTATGCTAGTGTTTTCTTTATGAAAAATGTTCCCACGACTGCCAGTTCTACTATGTAAATCGTACCGGAGCTAACCGTGGTTGCAACGGCCAATAACTACCATTCTCAATTAAAGAGAAAACAAATGTTCGAATGTAACAAAAACTACAAATATTAGATTAAGGGAGGGATTTTGCTTCTCAAATTCACAATGAATATGCGAAGCTTTTTATCGTCAGCCCTACAGAAACAATATCCCGCGTCGGTGACAATACAAATAGTTTTCAAATGACCATTCAAACGGCTGTGTCCTTTGATTAGCCCGCTAATTACCCTGGTCCTGTACCTACTCAAGCCCGTTCGGCTACGCACCCTTAGTCGTGAGTCGTTGGGTGAATAGTAGGGAGTAATAACGAAGAAGTTTGCCTGCTGAAGTTCTGGAAAAGTGTGCCAGTGTGAAATAGCTTTGTCTCGTTCCTACTCACGACTCACTCATATTTGACATGCACGCAGTGGTATGCCACAGTAAAGTTCTTGGCCAAAGAAACGACCGGCAGACGCTCTTCTTGCTAGTTCGTCTTCTTCTTCTTTTAGCGGTACAGAAAGGTGTGAACCGCTGTGTATCTATATGGACTCGTTTTATAGTTCGTCATCGTTTTCGTCCGCAATCTCCAGGGACAAAAGCGTGGCAGCTGCAATGGGGTTTTCCCATAGTGAGAGGGGGGTGAGATTTGTGGGTGCAGCTGGGCATTGAAACAAATGGGCTACATCGTGTGGCGTGCCAGCGCAGTTAGGGCATACGTTTAGTATATTTGGGTCTATCCGAGATAGATACGAATTGAGGCGTGAGCAGAAGCCTGACCGAAGTTGGGCTAAAGTCACTCTAGTGGCTCTCGGGAGCCTAATCTCCTCAGGCGAAATAGGTGGTGGGAGCGCTGAGAGGACTCTGTTCGTACCTAAACTCGCAATAGACCTACTCACTTCCTCAGTGTGAATCATTGCAATGGCAGCCCGGTATGAATCTTCATCGAAAGGATCCCTTTTGTAACCCTGGACTTCTCTCTCAAGGTCACGAGGGCCACGTTTGATGTTGCGTGGAGGGGGAATTTTGTCCATGAGGTTACGATTAGGATGATCCTCTCGATAACAACCTACTAAATATTGTTTTGTAAGTAGTCGATTGTGGTCACGTATTGGCATCAAATGTGTCTCCTGATGTAGGTGGTCCTGGGCAGACATCAGAAGGCATCCTGTAGCTGTGCGTAGAGCAGCATTTTGGCAGACTTGGATTTTGTTCCAGCTTGTGTTACAGAGACCTTGCGACCAAACTGGCGCCGCAAAATCAGCCGCTGCTCGACCCACCGCTTTGTAAGTGGCTAGCATTGTCTCTTTATCTTTGCCCCAGGTGCTACCAGCCAGTGCTTTAAGAATTTTGTTCCTACTGCGCATCTTTTCACATACCGCTTCCGCGTGATGAGCTGAAGTCATCATTTTCTCAAAGTGAAGCCCGAGAATTTTTGGATTTGCAACAGCAGGAACTGGTTTGTTGCCAATACGTACCCCAACCGGCCACTTACAATCACCTGACCAGGTGGTAAGGAAGGTCGCAGACGATTTGGACGCTGAGATGGTTAGGTTTCTACTATGGAAAAAGGCTTCTAGTCGCGCTAAATATCTATTGATATCTTCACGCATGACATCCCTATCCGCTCCCGTGGCGAGTACAGTGCAGTCATCGGCATAAGAAATAACTTCAATGCCTTCCGGAGGTGTTGGGAGACCGGCCATGTAGATGTTAAACAAGGTGGGAGAGAGAACCCCACCTTGAGGAACACCTAATTTGATCTTTCTAAGTTTGGAGCGACTGCCTCGAAACTCGGTGAAGGATTGCCTACCAGCTAGATAGTTGGCAATCCATCTTATCTCTTGAGTCGGAACATGCATATTGAGGAGGTTTGCCAGAAGCATGGAGTGATTAACCTTATCAAACGCATTTGATAGGTCAATCGCCACCATGATGGTTCTATGGCAAGGTGTACTGTGGTTTAGTCCGTCTCTTACACGTGTAGTGATCGCGTCCAGAGCGGTGGTTGTACTATGCATGCGTCTGAAACCGTGCTGATGGGGATCTAGCTTTGCATGTGAAACGAGTGTGGGGTGGATGAGGGCTTCCAGCGTCTTTGCTACAGGTGACAGGATCGTAATCGGTCTGTAGGAAGTTCCTAGTTTGGCACTTTTCCCTGGTTTAAGGCATGGGACTATACGACCTTGTTTCCAGATGTCGGGGATGGCGAGCGTAGACATTGACAAGTTAAAGACTGCCGTGAGATACTCAATGGCAGGAAGACCAAGATGTTTGAGCATGGCCATTGAAATGCCATCAGGTCCAAGGGCCTTAGAATTTTTTGCATTCTCAATGACTGTTTTAACCTGGTCCGGAGTATAAATTGGTACGGAGTCAACAATTCGGCTGCGAATCCGTCTTCTAATTTTGCGCTTGAGGCCATCTGACTTGGGATGTTCAATAAATTGTTTATTGAACTGGCTCGCACACTGAAGAGGATTGCTAGTTTCTTTTTTGCCGAAGGTTATGGCTATATTGCCCTTATCTTTTGTGGGGTTCGAAAGGGCACGGACAGTGGACCATAACTTACTGGCACCTTCATTAAGGTTACAGTCATTGAGGTGCTCGTTCCATTTGGCCTTCTTGTAGTCTTTAACTTGTCGCTGTATTTGGATATTGAGCTCCCGAATTCTGGGGTCACCAGGGTTAGCGCGCCTAATATTGTCACGTTCATCAGCTAACCTTGCGGCACTTGTTGGGAAGTTTGGACGAACCTTTGGAATGCGCCCTGCAGGGATGAACCGTGCCGCGGCTTTGGCAATGACGCTCCTAATGTTCCGTTCGGCCTTATGTATATTGGTGGGAGGGGGAAGCGCGAAGAACTTCGATGACGTGAATGTTTTGAAACCTTCCTAATCAGCTTTTTTTGTGATTGACAAAAGTTCGCTTCTCTGACTTGGTCAGGTCAGCTGGTTTGTCAATTCTGACTATGATTGGGAGGTGATCAGAGGGAAGACCAGTAAGTGTTTCCCAGGAGGTCTCACTAATTAGGCTAGCGCTGACAATTGTAATGTCTGGTGAGCTAATACAATTGTTTGCATCACGGGTTGGAGAGTTTTCATTGAGGGTACAGAAACCTGATGCGTCCAGAGATTCGGCGATAGCTTGACCCCTGGCATCGTTGTGAAGCGCGGAATGCCAGAGTTCATGATGGGCATTGAAGTCACCAAGAATGATCCTGTGCTCTCCATTAAGAAGAGGACTAATATCGAAATGGTAGTTTGTACAACTAGAATGTGGTGGTATGTAAATGTTAAAAATTTCGATATTGGTGCTCCCTGATGAAACTGAGATGGCTTGCAATTCCGCCGTATCGTCTGAAACTACATCTAATACACGGTAATGTACGGACCTGTGTATTAGAAAGGCAAGTCCACCTCCAGGGTGAGAATCATTCGTGGCGCCTTCTCTGTCCTTGCGTATGATGATATATTCACCTTCAGCGTTGAATGGTGAATTCGCGTGGAGTTTCGTCTCTTGGATGGCTGCAATCAGGATTCTGTACTTTCTCAAGAAGCTTGTAATTTCAGGAAATTTCCCTAGGATGCCATTACAGTTGAACTGCAATATGGACACCGGTGTAAAAATTGCTGGCGGAGGGGCGGGAGTTAAGCTGTGTCTTACGTTCAAGGTAACATTATTGGGGGGAGTAGGGGGCGTTGGTGGAGGGGAGGGGCCTGGTATTACCCGAGGCTGCCCAGTATTCCTACAGCCTGGAGCAACAAATGAACCTTCTATGTAATGACCCATCCTTCTCAAACCGGAGCATCTAAAATGCACCCACTCCGAACAGCAACTACACTGAAGTGACCTGGCATTAGAACCGATTCGTCGGTTGCAGACACTACACATCCATACCAAGACAGGGCCTGGATTTGTTTCAATGCCGGCGCGTAAAAGGAGAATTGAGAGCAGCCGCGCTGAGATGTGATGCTCCCAATAAGACGAAAAAACATATATAACGAGTCCATACATATACACAGACATACACAACCTTCCTGCATCGAGACCTTCGAGGCTCTTGCCAGGGAGGCGTTTTGGCAACTCTTGGCCGTTTGTTGTAGCAAACGGGTGTGGTCCGCCCCGGAGAGGCGTATTGCAACTGCAAAATAATGCAATAGCAATGGTTGCCAGTAGGACCACTTGCTAGTTCGTCGTCTTCGATGCCCGAGTGTCTGTAGGTACACAGAAAAGGACTTTGGGGATTCCTCGAGGCTGAGTGTTAATCGAACTGCAAACGTTATTACTAGTATACATACTTTTAGCATCTTTGATCTTTCTGTTGTTGTTATTGTATAGACACAATAATTTTTTTTCTGTTTAATCGAAAGGGGTTTGGGCAGATCGTGGTCGTTGTAGCTCCGGGGCAATTTGCACCAAAGAACCGGCTGCTGTAAAAGCATTTTTTACAGACAACACAAACATCCATGGTCACAATAGGATTTGAACCCAGTTTTGCAGTTTTAGTCGACAAGTGTTATAAGACTAAGCCACCCGATATTATTTGTATTATTCACGACTGCGCAACACCTATAATTTTTCCCCGAAGCTTAAGCTATCCGATGACCTATGTTCTTTCTCCACAGAAAATCAGCTTGATTATACCTACCTGTCAATTTTTTGTAGTTGCTTCTTCAGTGTGTCGGTATAGCCGAGCCAGTTTGTATTCAACTACCAAAAGAATTTTTACCTTGACACCTGCTGATAAGATTTTTCGGTTGTTTGTACCGCTTTTGTTTTTGGCCGGCAGCGGTGTTGCTTGTGGGCAGCATTTGGTTCTTTTGCCCCCAAATTAAATGTCCTGGAACTTGCTTGATTGTCGAGAGTCGTCTCCCTTTTTTTCAAATTTGATCGTTCGCGACTTTCATCTTTTCGTTCAAATCGCCCAACAATACTATCCCAGCAGTTACGCCTCTTCCGGGCAGATTACACACAATGCTGAACCTCTGATCCACCAGTGTTGATTGGATCACCCAAAGTTTGCCTCGTCCTATTCTTCGACCTGCGGGTTGAGGCTGGCCGTTCCGATGCCCATAAGGAAACGGGATATGCTTCACCAAATGCATTGTAATTTCACACACAATCTCATTGCCAGCTTGCAATTATTAATCGATTCAGCAGTTTTATAGTTGGCCTCAATTTACGTGCTTTCCACCACGTCAAGTGGTGAGTATATCAAAGTCCTCGTCAATAGCTACATTTATTCCAAAGGTATTCCGGCTGCAATGTTATACAAAACTCGCAAAACAATATGCATAAGTGCTCTTGTGGTTCGACACAGGCTCCAGGAGCAAGCGGAAAGGCCATACAAAATAGGACCCGAAATTACTTTTTTGATGCACGAGTTGAAGGATAGCGTTCCTGCATCGAACCTTCAGGGCTTCTGCCGGGGCTCTTGCCAGGTTTACGAGACCTTGAGAGAGAGGACCCTTACGACGAAGTTACATACCGAGCCGCCATCGCAGCGATCCACACTGAAGATGTTAATCGGTCTATTGCGAGTTTAGGGGCGAATAGAGTCCTACGGGAGCGCCCACCACCAATTTCGCCTCAGGAGATTAGGCTACCGAGAGCCACTAGAGTAACACTAGCTCAACTTCGGTCGGGCTTTTGTTCGCGTCTTAATTCGTACCTTTCTTGCATAAATCCAAAACATCTGTCCAAACTGCGATGGTACTCCTCATGATGTGGGTCATTTGTTTCAATGCCCCGCTGCGCCCACTGATCTCACCCCTATATCGCTGTGGGAAAACCCTATCGCAGCAGCTATGTTTAGGTCCTTAGACCTCACGGACACAAACATTGACGAACCATAATCGTACCCACATAGATGCACAGAGGTTTCACACCTTTCTGCACCGCTAAATGAAGAAGAAGGATAGCGTTCATGACCCTTGACCCCTTCGGTCCCCTATTGGTAAAGCCTAACGCTAAATTCCGATGTGCATGCCGCAGTTTCGTTTGACCTGATCCTTCTAAATAAAACCCCATAAAGTATCTCGCTATCCTCACCGGTCAACGTTTTTAACGTTCGCTCTGAAGTCATATCAAGGAAGCTTTATCCAATAGACCATGGTAACACTTCCGCAAAATTTCAAATTTTCAAAATTTCGTGGTACAGAATCGGGTCTACTATGAAAAAACATGTTTTGAACAATTTCAATCAGTGCAACTTTCGACAAGAGGGGACTCACACTACTGACAGGATTTACCAGAACCACTAAATTAATCGTGTCATTAAATTCAAAATGAATCGTTGAATGTACTTGCATTATTCAAATTGCAGTATAATATGGTACAACTGTTAACTAAGTCTAGGATTGAGTAAATCTTGTCGATAGTCTGAATCCCATTTAAGACTGGTTAAGAAACAAATTCGGAAAGTTACTAATAATAGTTTGATACTCCGAATTTTCAATTTCTGAGATTTGTGCATGAGCATAGTGCTAATATCACCACAGAATAACAGCCGGCAGATATGGTCTTGCATCTATGGCTTATCTTTTCAGGTTGTATTGCCAATTTATTATACCCTATACCAGCGGTTTCAAACTTAAAACCTGTCCTGGGTCAAATATCCCTGTCTGCAGGATTATGCGGGCCGCGCAAACGCTTATAGAATATTGTTTTCGAAATTTCATTACAGAATATTAAAATATGAGTAAAAATCTGAGTCACTAACGACCTCGGGACAATATCCTTTAGAAATGTCATCTTTTGAAAATATTCTTCAAACAAATTTCGGAAGTTTGGACAAGAAAAACCCCGAAATTCGATCAGCAATCGCTATTTGTGAATTAATTTACGCCAAATTTTGTAGCACCGATCATCTAGCTAGATCTAGAAACATCCAGCTAGTATAAAATAACCTTGAGCGGCAAAACTGTTAGGCTGAGATAAATTAAGTTTGGACAGAGATGTGGCTAAAATAGACAAAAAATTCTGTGTGATGTAGTGGGAGACAAACGCATTCACCAGTAAAGCTTAATAAGCTAAAAGGCAAAAAATTGGGTAATGGGCTAAAACTGTTATGTCAAAAAAAGTTCACAGTAGTCTCCTCGCACCAAATGCAGGATTTCTGTGTTTTTTAAGTCTTGTTTTCAAATGTAAGCTTCTTTTCAAGTAAATCTCAATTCGAAATGTTCTTGTCCCAGCTGAAAAATTTAAACGCGAATTAGAATGCAACTGTGGCAGGTAACTATCAAGCATTAAAAAACGTCGTTCTGAATCGAATTCCGGGACAAATCAATTTAACGAAAGGGGTTTAGATTTTCCGGCACAAAAGGCCGCCTTAAACAAATGTACCTCAAATAAACGCCCGCAAATTCTTTGTAGAACAGAGAGGAACCAAATGCCAAATCGGACCATAAAATGACATCTCGTTAATATTTTAATCCGGCCATAACTTTAGATAGAATATCGCTAACGGCCTGAAATTTTGATCAGTGACATTTGACATAACTTTCATTTAAGTGGGCAAGGTCTGACTACCACTACCCCCATACCTCCCCTACAAAGCTATATACGATACGGTCATATCTTTCGATAGAATATCGCGAAAAACTTAAAATTTCGTTACGTGATAGATATTGAAAGTCCTTATAAAATATTAAAATTGAGGCAGATCCAACCCATCTAAACAACTTGAGAGTTGTTATACCCTTCGCTTATTAAGCGAAAAGGGTATATTAACTTTGTCATGAAGTTTGTAACGCATTGAAGGAAGCATCTTCGACCATATAAAATATGTATACATATATGCATATGATCAGCATGATGAGCTGAGTAGATTGGGCGATGTCCGTGTGTCTGTCTGTCCGTCTGTTGCTACGCGTTTTACTCGGTCAGTTTAAAAGCTATGGAGCTGACATTTTACACACATGCTTCTTTTTGTTGCAGGTAGTTTGTATGTTTGAATCACTTAATTTAAATCAGAGAAGGGGGTCATGGGGCTGCCATACAAACCTAGCCCCCCAAATTAGGTTCTTCTAAGAAAAACTTTTTTATTTGGGCACCAACTCCAACCAACCTTCACAGAAATGTGTTTCTATTGATGATACAAAACATATGCATGGATAGATGGAGTTGGATCATGGGGTCATGGGGCTGCCATACAAACCTAGCCCCCAAATCAAGTTCTTCTAATAAAAACTTTTTAATTTGGCAACCAATTTACAGCAAACCTCACGAAAATGTATTTCTATTGATGTCACAAAACATATGCAAAAGTGAATGAAATTTGATCGTGGGGTCATGGGGCTGCCATACAAACACAACCCCCAAAAATTAGGTTCAAACTTTTTTATTTGTCCACCAATTTCAACCAAACCTCACACAAATATGTTTCAAATGATGCCGCAAAATATACGTTAAACTTGATGGAAAGGAGCCATGCGATCATGGGGCTGCTGAATAACCCCTCCTCCTCCATTTTCCTTCTAAGAAACATTTTTTGCTACACAAATTTCACCAAACCTTTTATTAATGTGTGTATCGAAGCAACAAAAAATGTAAAAACAAGTGGAATTGTACTATGGGACCATGTCCCCTGCTTCCCTAAAATAAAGTTTTCTAATATAGTTTTGTTTATTTGCCCAATAATTCCAAACAAACCTAACTAATCGATTGTTTAATCGGCGTTTAAAAATGGAAGTCATAGGAACGCCCAAAAAAAAACTTTTAGCCCAAGGAGAGCGAAGGGTAAATTTCGGCCTCGCCCGAAATTAGCCTCGGGGTCGTTTTTTTCTTCTCACAGGGTGGGAAATTTAAAATTCAATCGACATTTAATTTTTCGTTATTTTTATTGAATATACGTTTTAAGCGAAAATATATTGGTGTGTGTCTGTGTATTTGCCTCTCTAACACTCTACTTACGTGTGGGTGTGTGTGATTCTCTCTTTATTAATTTATTTGCAATATCGTGTTTCAGAAAACAATAATTTGCTTGTAAAATCTCTACAAATACAATTTTTATTAGAATATTTACTTTTTAGTTTCATCGAATATTTTTTGTTCGAATACGACTTGAATTTCTTTTGTGAACGGGCTAGCATTTAACGTTTTTTACGATTGACGAATATTTATTGAATTAGTTCTTCTTTGGCTTTGTATTTTGATTTTCGGATCACATTTATTTAACGGAATTTTCGTATGATTTTTGTGTAGTGGAATTCGTAATTAAGTTTTGTTTTTCGTGTAGACTATTTTAGATAATATTGATTAATTAAATTACATTTTAATCTTTGGCATTAATAGTTTTCGTCTTTTTCTGATAATTATTATTTTATTCTGTAATAGTTAAAAATAAAATCAGTTTTAATCTGATAACTCAACATGCGAGGATTCTAACTACAATACAAAAGAAAAATATTTTTCTTTTTCGCACAATGTGCATTAGAATTAGAATATTTTGTGCCCTAACATATCGTGTTTCATTATATTTGGTTAACAAACAATGTGATTAGGACTTTTCTTCTGGTTTTTGATTTTCAAGTGTACAAGTTTTTAGTTATCATTTAAAAAATCCGAACTTAGTATACCACCTTTATAAAAATCTTCAAGAACATCCAAAAAGCGTTGTTCGGCATTCTCGTTGCCGAGGGCAATGTCTACAGAACCTATACAAAGTAGTAGTGCGAGTAGTTGAGATTTCCTGAAAGAGATATTGAACAAAAATTTAATAAAATTTGAAATCAAATATTTACTGAATTTTATTGTTAAGTGGAATATTTACTGAAAATTGGTGTTGGTGAGTTTTTACAAAAAAAAAGATAATTCCAAATCCATTCTAATGACAGTTTTTCCATATATGAAATATTTTACCTGTAATCCGCTTGTAATTTATCACGACCGTAGCCCAAATCAACTTCAATATCGATTCCAATTTTCTCCAGATTTTCCCGCAAACAGTTGTAGTAAAAGTCTAAAAGTTTTCCCATATGAGCACGTCGCACGCCTGACGGCAGGGATGATATGAGCAGCAAAGCGATATCGTTCGTGGGACTGAAATTTCAAAACTTAACTTAGTAAGTCCTGATAAAAAAGGCGTCCAATGATGGCCCAACTTACCGACTATACGTCACCATTTGCCAATCCAAAATCACACAATTGTCAACCTGCGAACTCGAACCATTATCCTTCAACAACAGATTATTACACCAAAAGTCCGTATGTGTAATCAGTCCCATCGGTTCGATTGGCTGCAGGAGATTTTCAATAATAGTTCTTGTCTTATTTCGAATATCATTTAGAGCGCCAATTTCATTCTCACGTCCCGGACGTTTTTGCAAAAATCGTGTCAGCTGTGGTAGACCCTGTTCGACTAGCTGTTGATAGCTATCCGATGCTTTTGATATTTGAAACAAAAACTGAACAAAATTAAAATATTTTAAGACATGTTGTCTGAAAGTGTATCTCGAAATTTATATCTTACGGGATACTTTTCATTCAAATTGACCTTGTCCTTGATTTTCATGCCCAACGATAGGGCATGCACGACGGCTATCGATCGTATTGCCGATTTGGCTTCATCAAAATTTAGACCCTCTGTAAAATGAGCCGACTTATAGCCACGCGGTCGCATATCCTCGAGCACGAGTATACTTTCAGGCGGCTCTGGGCTGGCTTGAGGATTATCCAGGTGTGTGGTGATCGTATAGGTGGTGTGATAACATTTTGGCACAGCCATAAACATGGATTGGGCGGACGGGATCAGATTGCGTTGCTCGAAATCGATTAGATCGGGAAGAATCTGAAATGAACACAAGAATTTGAAATTTGGTGGAAATTCAATTGTGCGACAAAGCAAAATTTGGGACGGTATTGAGTTGAATGCACTATGCCCCGCAAGGAGTCAAGGCAACTTAGTATTGAGTTGAAAGCGAATTCAACTTAATTGAATATTGAGTTGCCGGCCGTGGAAAAACTTTTCTTTGGCATCTTTCCAGCGGAGATATGACCGAGGGAGCTGCTAGCATTGCTAGACATGGGTAATGCAAAGCTCTTTCATAATCCAATCCAACCACTGGAACGATTTTAAAGGGGTTAGAGTTGAGTTCCAACCAATATATGTGTGGAAAATTGTTGAATACAAATTGAATGCAAATTGAAATCTGCTAAGAAGCTAACAGCTATAGGTGGTGTGATAACATTTTGGCACAGCCATAAACATGGATTGGGCGGACGGGATCAGATTGCGTTGCTCGAAATCGATTAGATCGGGAAGAATCTGAAATGAACACAAGAATTTGAAATTTGGTGGAAATTCAATTGTGCGACAAAGCAAAATTTGGGACGGTATTGAGTTGAATGCACTATGCCCCGCAAGGAGTCAAGGCAACTTAGTATGAGTTGAAAGCGAATTCAACTTAATTGAATATTGAGTTGCCGGCCGTGGAAAAACTTTTCTTTGGCATCTTTCCAGCGGAGATATGACCGAGGGAGCTGCTAGCATTGCTAGACATGGGTAATGCAAAGCTCTTTCATAAACCAATCCAACCACTGGAACGATTTTAAAGGGGTTAGAGTTAGAGTTCTTATATATATGTGTAGAAAATTGTTGAATACAAATTGAATGCAAATTGAAATCTGCTAAGAAGCTAACAATGAGTTTCTGTAGTCGATGCACAATCATGCTTGCCGACAAATTGGCAGTAGTATAAATCAAACGGTCGTAGTCAATGACCCAGAGTATTTGAAGAGGCGGTCTTAATCTGTAATAATTTAATTTTAATGCAGTTAATCCTAGTAATAGTTCAACTATGTTAAACACAAAAAATTCTCCATTCACTCGGAAATGACCCTTACGATCGGATCTTTTACTGACTTAGGTTGCAAGATTAATTTGTGGGACATATATCGGGATAAACCAAAGTTGAACACGAATTGAAACCGGTTGATCCCAAATAGCAAAAATGTGAGGCGACAGACAAGCGACAGATTAGAGAGCAGCGTTTCACTGATAATTTCAGATAGGAGTTTTCTATGGTCTGATCTATTGAGAAATTCTGGATTAGAAAAGTTGAATGTAAGTCGAAACATTAACAATTCGGCGCATTACAATTTTGGCTTTTTTTTCTGGATACCAATGAGCAAAATCTAAAATGCATTGTTATGTATTTGGGGCCATGCGTTTCTTATGCAACAATTAGGAGAAATTAAGCTGACCAAGTGTCTAGTGAAGAGTAGTGGATCGGTTTTTCTAATGAAAATCACACAAAAACTGACCTAAAACCTTGACCATTCTACATTTTGTCTGTAGAATCGGATGAGGTGGTAAGGTAGTTTTTGAACGAATTTGCTCCGTGATAATTTACATTGTAAATCCCGCTGCTGTAGAGCCACACAAACATCCATGGTAACAGTGGTAAACGAACAGGCCGACGCTACTGCAATTCAGAGATAAGAGTTTCATCTCTACCCACTGTGCTACCGAACGCGGGCATTTAAATCGTAGCCGTAGTCTATACCCACGTAAAGCATTAAATCAGAAATTTGATGAACGTGGCGTTTTTTCCATAGTAAATTTTCATTCATCTAAACGATTGCAATGGGCGAGGCATGTACAACGAACGGACGATAAATCAAATTCCCAAAAAAGTGATGCCCGCATAGCGAGTAACAGAGTCAGATTCCGTGGACGACAGAGAGCTCGCTTGGAATATTCAGCAGGAGAGAACGCTCACCAGTTGTTGGGCTTCTAAAGCTGGAGGACGAGGTCGCGTGACTACGACAATTGAATGTCAACGATTTTGGCGAACAACGTCGGTCTATCGTGCCACATTGATGATGACATTCTCATTTGAAACTGCCTATAGCGGGAATTCAGTTTTGATCACCATAAGCTTAGATGAGTGGCACTTTGTGAAAGACTGCAAAATCGTTAGAAACAATAAACAATTAAAATACGCAAGACTTAAAGTGGACATCCACTTTTATTGAAGACATCCGAAAATCCATACATTTATGAGTCACATGTGACTCATACATATTAACGTGAAGGAACGCTTTATACAAGGTCACATATGTGACTAACTTATCGACAGTGAACGTTTTAATAGACCAAAAATTGCCATACAACATAAAATTGCATCACAAGATTATTTTTATTTCGAACTCTATATCGAATAAGCCAGATTTCGTATATTTGCAGATATGCGACAAACGCTCGACTATAGTTTCTCGGTTCACATCACAAATTGGTTCCCAGCTCCCATTCTGGTAACTAACAATTTGAAATTTTAGCAACCGAAACCGAATTTTTATTACGTCACAATACATCCTTCAATCTACAACCTACCGGAATTCACTCATTTTTTATCTGATTATCAAATGTAACGGTAAATTTGACATTTCTGGACTGCGTGTACAATACACAGGCATCAGTTAATTTAAACACAAAATTTATCGCCTCAACTCAATTCTGAAATCTATTTGGCGTAATCTCCGCTTTAGGCAGAAATAAATTTTGAAGGCGGGACAACAGAAACACATCTTAGATGTCACTGCAAAAAAATAAAAAGTAAGTTATCATGTCACCTAATTTGATACTTTTTGGCTGCATAACTTAAAAATAACGGTAAACCCAAAGCCTAAAATCTTCATGACTCACACAACTAAAACAATACGGCTGGTCTGATTTCTATGCGAAAAACGCTCGCTTGGACTTGCACTGTGTTAAAAAAATATTGGGAGCTTCGACTGAAGATTTCCGCTTTAGGCAAAAACTTTTGAATTTTCATCACGTTGTTGGATTATTTGGTTATTTTTGTTTTCACAACACTCTGAAATAACGGTAAATCCAAGATAAAAAAAAATCCAGTGCGTCTGATTTCATTGCAAAAAAATCGCGTCAACCTGGACTGCGGAAAAATGTCCGCTTTAGGCAGTAAGTAACGATTTTTCCATAGATTCCTTTGTTCAACTAATTTTTCTAATAATTGGGCCGAATGGGGCTCGTGGCTTGGTTTTTCAATTGATATTTGCCGCATCGATTTCCCCCCATTTTAAGGCGCACTGCACATTAAAAGGACACTAAAGTGCGTTTCACAACACAGCGTCAATAAGGTAACCGGCATATGCATAGTCGTGCAATTCAAGCAAGAAAATGAAACGGTTCCGCCTCAGAATAATGAAATACGTCCATGGGTTCAACGTGTGTTTCGCGTGCGACTAATTTGCGATCTATGCTTAATACAAAAAAGAAAGCCCAATTGTCGTACTCACCTGTGTATAAAACTTAATTTCACGTAAATCGAATTGTGCTTCGGTAACAAAATAACGACTAAAAGGATCGTGCGGTAACAATTTTATGAACAAGTCTAAATGATGATTTTCATTCTTGAACTCATAGTCCACTTTCACAGCCAGTACTTCGCTTAAATTGTTCACACCGTTCGAACTGCCATTGGAGACGTGATAGTCCTAAAAGAAAAGAGAAATTAAAATGAAGTGAAACAAAAATGAATTTAAAAAAAGTTTTAAAATTGTAGAAAGAAGAGATAGTTGTTTCCCAATATCCTGAGTCTACGGCGCATCGCACATTGAGTGCACGCGAACGCACGTTTCCCAAAATAGCTCTAACAGTTGCAAATTTGTAAAAATCCCTGACCCTTTTTCGTCGACATTACCACCACGTCTGCTTTTCGGAAATCTTTTGTCCTTCCTTTGTTTCATGAATCACATATGACTCATAGACGTGAACGGGAAAACCCCACAACGTCTGACTTCCGAAAGCTTTTTTTTCTTCCATTATTTTATGAATCACATATGCCTCATAGACTTGAACGGGAAGGAACCCTGTCTGCACATATGACTCATAGACAGTGAACATGATAAAAGTGCATAGCCCCCCCTCCCTATGTATGCGGTTTCGCAATTCGAAGAAGCAGTATACTGCATGACAGGTACAGTAGATAACATGGGCTCTGCGTGCGTGCGTTCATTTTGTGGTGCGCCTAATCGATTTCAAGTGATCGTGAACTTTTATGTCATTTGGTGTTTTGATTCTAAAATGATAGAGCTGCGCTCTGCAGCCGTAATACGTTCGGAAGTCTTTCATTGACTCCAGAAATTCCAGAGAAACGAGTGTTCAAACTCAGCACAAGCTCATTGCTGCGTTTATTATTTATTAGCTAAAAACTATTGAGACTGCGGGAAGAACGTTCTGTGGCCATGGAAGCTAGTAATTTAGTGAACCAGGAAGCGTTGTCGACGAAGGTCGAAGGCGTTAAAGCAATCGGAGAGAGAGAGAGAGAGCGAAGAAAGAGAATGGCTTATTCATTAGGGAAGAAAACAGCGTGTTGAACTAGAAACATGGGACCAAAACAAGTTCGACACATATTTCCATATCCAAAATCCCTTGCACCAATTTTACTGTTATTCAGAGTAAAATCACTCGTCGTTTTCCGACCTGCATTAAATCTGCAAGACTCTATCCACCATAGCTTACGATAAAAATAATCACTAATCCGCTGAGCGAGTACATATATTGAAAAAGTTCACCGTCCTCAATCACCTAAGAATCCACTCATTTTTCTCCCTCGCGCTGGCACATCCTATTCAACCTTGCTCTTTGAGAAAAATAATATAAAACATTTATGCCACGTTTTCGTCCGTATCGACCGACCAAGCAATTTGCGGGCTCCTTTTTTTCTTCTTCTTCTCGTTCAAGGGCATCGCACTCTCATCAGTCCTTCTAGCTTTATGCCACTAGACTAGATCTTCCGGTGCAAGATACAGCTATGGACATAGGCACCGGATATTTTTCCGACAGGAAACTAAGACATTGACGCAACTCTGTGGAGGCTTATTAAAAATTGATATCATTCCATCATCCTTTTTGTAGTGTCGATTCCGTTTTTATCCCCGAAAAACAACAAGATATAATGATAGCTCTCTCCTCTAGCCTCTATTTTAGTACATATTGAAATCTCTGTGAAAACAAATTTATTTGAAATATTTACCTTGACTAAAAACTCGCCATTCTGCTTATGGTAGTCACGTAGGAAGTCTTGAATCCATTCAGAATTAATGAGCCAATTTTCACTACTCGTTGATTCCTCTTCGGTATCCGACATTGTGTGTGTATGTGTGAGTGAGCGCGGGTGTGTTTTGGTCGAGTCTATAGAAAAAATTGCGTCCGCCCGTACTCTTTGATTTCACCGCCCATAAAATAAAATTTACAGAAATCTTTATTGAAATTTTGTGTAATTAAAAATGCTCTTTTTATTTGCAAAAAAAAAATGCCAAAATCATCGTTCGTCTCTCCATTTTTATTTAAAACCATAATGCGATGAGTGTGGTGTCATGGACTCTACATCCATCCAACATCCACCTTTTTAAAGCCGCTTCAATGACTATGGCAATAGGTGTGCCCGCACCCTCAACAATCACTGCTGGTCATGCCGGCTGACTATGAAGTATGAAGCCCACGCCCTACCCTACACTACACCCTCATGTTAATGTTGTATGTTCATATAAACAGAGCGATAGATGTTCAAAACATTTTACGTGTTCGCTCAAAATGCCTATCGAACCGTAAGAATTTCTATTGGCCAGCAAGGACACGGATCGCTGGACATTCCGCAAAGGAATGTGGTCACAGCTCGTCGTCTTTTCTAAATATACAACATGAACGCGACACGCACGTCTGGCCTTCACATGTTATGCACAGGTTGCTAATGAAACCATGGGGGTGAAATTCCTTTAATTTACATCGATGCCTTGTTGAAAGATTGGAAGATGTCCTGCAAAAAAAAACACAACTGCACAAGGACGTAACACATTTTTCAATTCCATTCCCTGGCTGTTAGGTTAAACTAATGATGACAGACAGACAGGCAATAATTAAAACACTTTCCGCTGTAGTCGTATATCCATCATCATTGGTCTAGACACGAAAATTACTAGTTAACCATCACCAACTCAACCCTCTGAAGGTTTCGGCACTAAATTTTCCGCCCGTAAATTTTCACAACCGCACCTAACTATCATCTAGAGGGGAGGATGTCATAGACAACTTTAATAGGATTCAGACAGAGCATGTGGTTTCATTATTGTGTAATAACTTTTATTCGAAAGGGAAGTTGTCACTTTTCATTTCAATTCGAGATATCCATAAAGATTTCTGAAGTATACCTCACTTATCTATATGGCAAGATTTAAGGTAGGTCTCGACCGAACAGCACACTCCTCACAGAACAACCACACTATGTACACCGTAAAGGCTTAAATTTGTGATTCGGACAAATTTCTGTTTGAACCTTTTTATTGAATATCTGGAATGAAACTGCGAGAGTATATGGCATTGAATAAGTTTGCTGGAAGTTAACAATTTCATCATCTGAATCTTTGTATCTTTTGTAGGAGAGAATTAATAAATGTTTAGAGAGTATTCTGAAGTGGAGAAGAGCTGCGTATTCCCCCATGTGCAGTATTTCTATATGGGGAATGCTCATAGTTGACAAAGCATGGTCGACTGACTATGGGGTTGACTGCCGGCTAACTTTCCAATGGGAGTCGGAAGCAGAGGTATTGAAACTTGTTTGGTTTGCGTACTAATATTGCACTTAAACAAAGCGACTGCGGTTCTGTATAAACCAACAGATGGTCCGCGGACCGAAGGCGATCCATAAGTAGTCCGCAAGATACTATGGAGACTACATATTTATGAAAAAGGAGTATTTAATTGGAATTAATTAAAATAATAGGCATGAGCTTCGAAAAATATTATAATACTGTCCACATACTTTCGTTACTAATCTCAGTCTACATTGTACCGGTGATTTTCGTGAAACAGTGTATTTTTTGTGACACTATTGGGTGAATTCACATTGTAAGACGAAACCGGACGGGTAAACTTGCAAGAATCTTGACCATCGTATGATTATTTCACACTATCCGATCAAAACACGGGCCGGCGAACAATAATCACACAGCAAGTATGTATAAATGTTGCCATGCACGCTCCAAAGTTAGTGTACAATGAAGTGACGAGTCGACAAGATTAAAATGCAAGTAAAACACGCGCTAATAATTGTCGTCGCAGAACGCCTGAACTATCGGTAGATGCAATCGTCTTATCGATCGTACGATTCTTACGAAAGAAAAACAATCGTGTCACGATTTTTTTCTTTCGTAAGACGCGTTCTTACAATGTGAAATGGACAATGCTTGTCTGCTGCCCACTACAAAAGCTCTCTTGTCTTGCAAGTTTACCCGTCCGGTTTCGTCTTACAATCTGAAATCAGCCATTGTCTTTACGTAATTGTTTATACTTGTCAAGTTAATTGGCACAGTGACGGCACAGTGTCCAGTGTCTTTTGAGCGTGGTTCGCCTGGCGGGTGCCCGCCCACCTTTTTTGTGCGTGTTTGGGCAAAGCCTATGCCCTGCTTAAAATTATTTCAATACACAGAGAATGAATGTGGTGCTTTTTTCTTCTGATGTTTCCAACCATTTTTGTCATAAGTTCACCACTTTGTTGTCGATAAAAAAAAAATAATAAAAGTCTAAAACCTTATATGTAAAATAAAAATCGCTAAACTACCTTCAATAAAAAATATGGTGGTCTGTACTGATTTCTTCTTCTTCTTCCTTGCCTCGTTCTTTATACTGCTCTATGGTTTCACGTTGCTCGACCTGCGGTGTAGGCACACTGTAGTGATTTATGTTCAATTAAAGCGGTCCGCAGTCATTTGTGAATTGGGAACCACTGGTATAGACACACGCCTGAAAAAGAATATTCAAAGTGTAGTCAAAATTATTTTACCGAATAATGCAATTCAATTTAAGAAAACTCAACGATAGGCGATAGTTACTTTTTATCCAGCAAGACCGCAACCAGTGACGTAGCCAGCAGAGGGGTCTATGGGGTGCGGACCCCTCCCGAACAATTCAGTGATAATAACATGGAAAATGTATTAAATGCACGCATATTCATTTCATTCGACTGGATATTTTTCGAAATTCGAGTAAAGCCAAGTTTTGAAATTGCCCCCCGAAAAATGTTGGTAGAAAAGTTGTTGAAACATGATCATGATCACAAACATAGGTGGTTGGAGGAATCCTTGTGAAATAAAACCTAAGATTGAAATTTTTCGATTTAAGAAAATCCTCAAATTGCATATTGAGACAAGTCGCCACTCATCAACCCCTATAATGCATTTAATTTTTAGTACGGAAATTTCCGTCATTTTACAATGGTTTAACACGTATTGTTACGCTTTCAAACAAGCAGTGCACCCATTTTTTATAGAGTACTGCAGTAAATAAAAGAAAATACCGTTTTCATCGGCTAGGGAGGCAATCGCTTCGCTTGGATTTGCTGGGTAGAAATAAGGGCAGTTTGCGCAAACGGCTCTATAAGTACATCGATGAGAAAATTTAATTTCTGCGATGTAATTTTCGAATTTCGATTATTTTTTTTTAATTTAAGAGTTCCTAAGGCGACGTTAGACCACTGTGGTCATGCTGACGTAGGTGGACTCTAACCACAACTCCATAGCAAACCCAATAAAAAGGGAACAATCTGGCGACGCAGGATCACGAGAAAATGAACGGTGTTCGAGAATGAAACACTGCCCTTGAAAAATTTCATAGATAAATCGGTGTGACGGGATTCACATCGTCATTTGATAAAAAACGAGACCGAGTTCTAATCGTGCGAATAGCACGATGAGTGTATACCCTATACCCATGTACAGACCTAGAAGGCACGCAAAACCCAAAATATTCAATTTCATATTTTTGTGTGTGGGAGGAGGGGTAGATGGGTCGGACCTGGCACATCTTTACTCCTTGTCAAGGCATCTAACGGCTACCATTTGATACTAATTTGAAGTTTTTCGTGGCATTCTATCAAAAGATATGGCTGAATATAACTTTGTAGGGGAAGTAGGGGTAGGGGTTGTCGGACCTACTCCACTTTCCTTCAATTCAAAGTATATGTCAGAATGAGACATTGATCAAAATTTCAAGTCGATAGCGATATTCTACCGAAAGTTATGGCGGAATTAAAATATCAAGGAGGGGTAGTTTGTATATGGGAGGTAGGGGAACCCGTGATCCGATTTGGCCCATTTTCAATACCGTCCAAGATTTTAGCGAAACAAACATTTCACCAAAATTTCAAACCGCTAGCTTCCTTATTTCGGGAGTTATCTTGCTAACAGACAGAGACACGGACAGACAGACATGGCTTATTCGATTCAGGGACCGACCCTGATCATTTATATATATACTTTGCCATACCTCCGGTGGCTCCTTTGAGGTGTTACATAATATCGGCGTAACAAAAACAATATACCCTATACCATCTTATGGGTATAGGGTATAAAAATCAATCATTTGCCTATATATTTTGGAGGTCGCCTTATAACCGCTGCGGAAGAACTCTAACCTTTCTTATACAAAAATTATCGCCGAGATCATTTTCCTTACAATGAAAATGGGCGGTTTGAATAAATCTAACAAAATTATTCCGTATTATAACATGAAGGTCGACAAAAAAGAAAGATCAACAATCTCACGAGCGTTCAAGGGCAAGCTAGTGCTTTAGTGTCTTATAATCAATATATACAATTTCACAGGGTCACAGGAGGTGGTCGAAAATGAAACCTAGATACTAAGTAAATCCAAAGTAACTGCAAATACTACTAAGGATCCCGTGATAACTTGGGCATCGATTTGACTAATATTTTTTTTTTTAACGCTGACCATAGAGAGAAATAATCAATTCAACCTTTTCTTGCAGGTGGGCAACTATTTGTTTCATTCTTTGGTTAATTTAAAAATTACTAAACCTGCCCATCTGCTTATGGGCCCCAAAATCTCTTATATATGTGCGCGCCTGGTATTTCTATTGATGCCACAAAATATATGTAAAAACAGCTACCTAACCCCACAATTTGGTTTTTCTAAGAAATTTAATTAAAAGCTTACATCGAAACCACAAAAACAAATAGAATTCTACTTTGGCCAATTGACCCAACCCTCAAATAAGGTCTTCTGAGAAAAATTGTTTTATCTGTGCACCTCTCCCAACCAAACTTCATACAAATATTTTTCTACCAACGCGTCACGGAAACTATTAAAAAACTAAAAAACGAATGGAAGAAAATGGGAGGGGGGGCATAGACCTCTCATAGAAACCCCACCCACAAAGCAAGTTACCAGAATTAGGTAGGAATTGACGGAATCGGAATACAAGTCATAGGATCGCCCGAGAAACTAAAAGTCCGAAATAAAGTGAATGGTGTCCAAATTTCGGCTGCGCCCTAAATTAACCTCGGTCTCTATTTTGCGTTAATTTCTTGTTAAAACTTTTTGTCATATTTATATGTCAGAACTTTTGCCCTTTATTAGGCGCGTTTTATTGTGCTCGGGTGTAGGTTAGTTTAGGGTAACTACATGGGGTTACAATAATAACATAACCCACATAAACCCAGTAATGTATCGGGGGTACGTACTCCGACCTAAGTTAACCCGGAAGAATTGTTACAGATGTGACAACCAGAGGCGCTCTAGCACGAAAAAGCATGAGCTAATACCAAAACCATTGGTTAAATGTTACGGGTGGGAGGTTGAATGTTGCGATAAACCGACCGCAATGTTCATTGTTGTTTTTGTAAGACATGTTAATTTACTGGTTATTTATTTATGACAACTTTGAAGCTTCAGCCTTTTACAAAGTTCATGGTTGGTGCAATAAATCTAAACAGCTTTTAACCCAAATCGTTTTTTTGTGCTTATATACCTCAACCTGCATCTTTTTTACAAAAAAAATCACGCCTATTATTAGCTAGTTTTCAAGATGTCCTTATACTTCTAATTGGATGGGGAAAGCCTTGATCGTCACTGCATTAATCCACATACAATCACAGAATCTTCACAAGCATGATTGGGTCGTGATTCGTTTAACATCTGATGCATATGCAAGATCATATAGTCCGTTACATGGGTCGTAAGCTCGGAAAACATCATATAAACCATTTGCTCACGGTGAGACTCGAACCCACGACGCTATGCACCGAAGCTGAGCGCACTAACAACTACACCAACCAGGCTCAGACTACTCTAATACCCCTCAAGAAATATTTTCCTATTTACATTTCACTGTTTGTTTTGACCAGTATTCGTGTTGTCGTGTGTTCCTTAAATCTAGGCGTGCACTTGAATATTAATCGGAATAAAAACATCGGTGATCCTTAAATTTTCCATTCAGTATTGTTGTCTTTTGCGTTGGCGCTTCGAACTAAATATACAACACTCAAAAACCCGTCTTACTAAAATTGTATAGAAGCCCTGTCAGGGTATACTCATCTCATTTTCTCTCATTCATGTTAACTTATACAGACCTCCCCTCATTTTATTCCCAATCTCAATGGCACCCTATATGGCATCAAAGAAACTTATTCAACCTATGAACCATGATTCCGGAATAACCAAATTCTGAAAGAATTTCCCTTTCAATAATAATAATTCGCCTCGCCCATTTTTCGAAGAGAGCGCAGTTCAAGTAGCCCCTGTAGAAGTGCATCGTTCACACCATTTGGTTACCCCATTTCCATAGGGCCACGAACAGTCCGCTGCAGCGGAGCAGATGTCATCTCTAACAACATAACAACTATGTATACAGTGCATTGCGGGAGCAGTATGCCTAACGATTCTCGACTACACGTCTGACGTATTCTGTAGTACGCTGGAATTTGGAATGCCCCCAAGCCTGGGAGGGTGCTTCCGTAGTATATTCGTATGAATCGTGCTGTACATTTATATGAAATGTGCTCATCTCATGCATATCCATGTGCACAGTGCAACCCGCCTATATGTTACGCTTCAATAGATTGTGACGCTGATGCTAAAAGTATGATTTAATGTCAAGAACAAGTTGAAGAGTCATGTTTGACAAATATTACGCGACAATAGTGGGTTGGGCGGGCGTTGTTGGGTTTGTTTGTAAGCGAGGGCGCAACAACAAGACGACTATCTAGCGCTTCCTTTGCATACGATACCACGCAGCCATCAAGTTGCCACTGTTTGGAAGTCCCTTGCATATTCATTAAATGGTTATGCACACATTACATAGTCGACATTGCCGATGGCAAACTTTTGGCTGCACACAGTTTTAATATTCATGTATGGTGAATGCAACGGATGTGGATCTATTGAATGAGATAATGCATAAATGCGCATGTAATGAACTTAATTGAAACAGTGAGGCGTGTTGGGATGAGTATCGGGGAGTCTTTGAGTAATGGGTGCGTTCAGGGCCAAATGGTGAACAATTACATGATGATAATCAGGATTGATTGGTGTTCAATCAATCGCATTTAGTGATTAGAGTGGATGATTTGATGGATTAGGCATTTGTCTTTATTGATTAGACAATTGCTGATGAGAAGAGAAATTTGAAATTGATTTCTTTCTTAAAAGTTTTCAATTTCAACTGTTGCGACATACTGAATTATATGAATTACAAGCTGTGAGAGCTCGCACTAACATTCCCTTTCAAATCGAATAAAATTGTAATACTAAATTTAATTTTGTGAAATACGCTATAGAGTTCAGGAGGTATATACAACAATTGGAGAAGATAAGCCACATTAATAATTTTACTCCTGGATACTTTTCCCATAGATGAATCTCCTGTTAGTCAATTTTCCTTTAACTCTTATTGCTTATGGAAGGTGAAAGTGCTTCAGTATGACGGACGGAAAGGAATTTACTGAAATATACTAAGTCCTTCAAAAAATATAGCCAAAAGCTTGGAAAAAAGTACTGCTAATATTTCAAATTTTTCATGAGCTTTATGACAAAGGGTACTGAAGGGGTGAAGTAGTGGAGTGAGATGGCGATGGCGATAATTTAATTAAGTACGACAATTTGATCGACACACATACACAAAAGATGGAGAAAATAAACTGCTTTCACAATTGTTCTCCAGGCCAATTTTGTAGAGGATTCAATGCGTTACATTTTCAAGAGAAGTTACAAGATCAAGAGATAATTGCGATTGAGTGTAAAAAAGAACCGTCTCCATAATTTGGTTAATTGTGAATTTCGTGCTTGCTTTAATTCCGCTATTTGGGGTGGTCTATTTCTACAGACACCTCTATCTTGGATCGTGTCATCACTGAGACCAATGCGTTGTTGTTGCTTTCCCATTTGATACATCCAGATGGAATCCGATCCCGTGGTGCAAATTTACTCGATATTGAATTAGTTCAGGAGATATAGACAAAAGTATTTAAAAAAAAAATGTTTTTATAATTTTGCTTATTGTGAATGTTTTGCATATTTCAATAGAGACATTCTGGTTGCAGACAAATCCGGTGGAAACAATTTACTGAAATACATACTGCAATTCGTTCAAGAAATACAGAACAAAATTATGTGACAACGGACATTCTTCATAATTTTGCTTATTGTGAATTTTTTCCGAAGTTTTCAATACTTATTTGGCAATTCGGGAAAATCATCGAAAATCCGCTAGCATGTTCAAGCAATTCAGACAAAAGTCTGTGAAAAAGAACTCATTATGAACTGCGACGCAGGGTTCAAACAAAAATCAGAAAATGATTAACCCCTTAACGACCACGGTTCCCTATAGTAGCATGACTTAGTTTTTTTTTAATGGGAAAAATCACTTTGATCAACATAAATTTATCCGAACTTGCTAGACTTCTAATCGTATTCGTACAGAATCAAATACGGTGCAGCAAATTTACTAAAACCCCCTAATCCGTTCAAAGTAGCCAAGGGATTTTGTTCATCCGTTCCGTAGATAGACAAAAGTATTTGAAAATGACCTTTTTTTAATAATTATTTTTTGTGATTTTTCTGATATTTCAACAGTTGTTCCAATCCGCTGGAATCTTTTGACTGAAATCTGATAATTCCTTCAAGGAATACAGAAAGAAATGTACGAAAAACAAATATTTATAATTTTGCTCATTGTGATTTTTTTTCATGTTTCAATATTATTTTGATATTCATGGAAAGGACCAATTCGGCAGGAAAATCTTCCGAAAATCCGCTAAGAAGTTCAAGAGATATAAAAAAAAAATATGTGAAAAAAACTCATTGTGAATTTTCTGTTTACTTCAATAGCAGTATAGCTATTCCGGTTGGAGCCTTGTGTAGACCCATAAGGTGGGATCAACTTACTGAAATCCTGTAATTCGTTCAAGAAAGACAGAAAGAAGTATAAGAAAAAGAATTGTCTTCATAATTGTGCCTCATTGTGAATTTTTCATATGCTTCGATGGTTGTTGGGTAGAGACCAATCCTGTGGAAGAAATTTACTGAAATCCGCTTATATGTTAAAGAAATACTCGCAGAAATAGGTGTAAAAGAACCCATTGTAAATTTCAGCTCATTGTGAATTTTTGCTATTCTGGCCAGAGCCTAATCCAACAAACTCAAAATTATGATTGTACCTTTAGATCTATTAACGTAACTAACTGTAGCAGTATTCAGCGAGTCCTGAACAAAGGTCATATATCTGTAGCAATGTAGGTATCTTGTATACCGTCTGGTAAGCTGGACGATAAATCCTATTCAGTCAATAGTATGCTGATGTGTCAACATAATCAAGAGGCCAAGTCGCTCTCGCGTTTCAAGTCTAACTTTTAACGAGTAAGCGAGCCGAACAAAGCCTAAATTGTAAAATTGTGTAATTATCATGAATGGCCTGATAAATAGATAAAATCCAATAAATTTTCGAAGCAAATAAACGCTCATATGCGCTGTGTTAATTCTATCAGCTCTATCAAAACAATCCGAAAGACTTAAGCAAGTAACCCCAACTACATATTTGATAAGGTTTTCATAATAGTTCCAGCGTGATTTGACTACATTTAATACCAATCTTAAGTACAAACGAATAAAAGTATGCTAGTTACGACGGTTGTTGTGTCCCGGGGCTACCTGGTGTTACTGTAACGGTCAACAGCTGCCAGGCCCCTTGATTCAAGAAACCAAAAAAAAAACTCTTGAATTGCTACTACAACAATAATTGTCCTAACCGTCTATTCTTTAAACATAATTTAAATCCTCCATTTATCATTCGATTCTCTTTTCAATCCATATAGAAATCTGACAACACCAATCAATTTCATTCTCCTTCCTCCTGTCGATGTCAACATTTTGACTTATAGCATAGCATCTGCTGAATCGCTGTTGACAAATAAATCAATGCATGTCACAACGAGACCGAGTTCTAATCGTGCGAATAGCACGATGAGTATATACCCTATACCCATGTACAGACCTAGAAGGCGCGCAAAACCCAAAATATTCAATTTCATATTTTTTGTAGGGGAGGGAGGGGTAGATGGGCCGCACCTGGCACATCTTTATTATCTTATCAAGGCATCCAAGGGCTCCCATTTGATACTAGTTTGAAGTTTTTCGCGGCATTCTATCAAAGATATGGCGGAATGTTGCTTTATAGGGGATGTAGGGGTAGGGGTAGTCAGACCTTCCCCACTTTCCACCAACTTCAAGCATATGTCACAATTAGGCATTGATGCAAATTTCAGGCGATATTCTGTCGAAAAATATGACCGAATTAAACTATCACGGAGGGGTCATTTGTATGGGAGGTAGGGGAACCCTAGGTCCGATTTGGCCCATTTTCAATACCATCCAAGCTTTTATCAAAACAATCATCTGAACAAAATTTCAAAACGCTAGCTTCATTATTTCGGGAGTTATCGTGCGAACTGACAGACACACGGACGGACAGACAGACAGACAGACGGACATGGCTTATTCGAATACCATCTTATGGGTATAGGGTATAAATATATTTTCGAACTAGCACAGTATCTTGATGGAAGCGTTATTCGTTCTTTCTATTTTTTTATTTTTAAGAAATCGATAATATGATTGAAATGTGCTACATTATCCTAAAAAGCTTTCAATTCACATAACATAAATTTCTTCAGAGGAATAGTCAATCTGATGTGATGTTTCTCCATCACACAACAACCTTCCCAGAGGAAGTTTCGAAATTGAAAAATGTCGGTTGGCATATATTTTTTTATCTTTATATTCGCAACTGTTCCCATAGCATCACGTTCTGAAAATATTATTTATGTTAGTAGACAAATGAGATTGTGTCTTTATCTCGGCACAAGGGATGCAAACAAATTGACGTTGTGTGTATACAGGAATTTAGGAGAGTATCCTTCCGTTCGAGTTAAGTTTTCTCAATCATGCGCCTTCGGCAGGGGTTTCTCTCTTATACACTAACTGAGTACATATACTTCGCGGTTAATCTCACTTTTTGGAAAACTTCCTCCACATAGCTTCTCTCAATGATGTTTTGTTGGCTACAAAGTATTATATATAAAAATGTGTGTGAATTGAAACAAAGGCAGCATTCAGTATCCTTAACCAGAGGAGAAATAACACCTTGAAATTTGAAAAGCACACAACAACAACAAACATCCTTACAGTACTAGGCACAACAACTTCATTATCCGCACACATAATCGTATCGTCCTTTCATCTTTGTGCGGGTTCACTTTGGGCCCTGGCCTCTCTCGCATCGCATGTACCACTGAGGATAATGTTACAATGGAATGTTGGTTAAGTCAAACGACTTTGTCCGGATTATTGCAAATGACCCCATCTCCCTCTCATTGTAAATTGACAATGAGATTAATCGAAAAGAAAGTGGATTTTATCGGTAACGTGTTGATTCGATTGTTTTATGATGGTGTATTCTGTATTTAATGGAAGATGTTAAGGTGATGATTACGTAACCTTTGGACTTATTTCGTAAACTGGATTAGTTTGTAGGCGATGAACATAATTGTTTAATGGGTTTTGGTTGGAAATCGAAAAAAAAAATATCAGGAACGCATTAAAGATTGGGGAGCTTTAGTTGTAGATGACTATTTCTAAATCCTAAAAATTCCAGAAGCGCATCAAGTTCGTGATATTCATAGATCTTTTGTCTATACATTCCTCTTTTATAATCAATGGAAATTAAACACGAAAGGACCGACGCAGAGAGGAAAAATATACATTTTCCCACATTTCAAGAAGTTGATTGTGCCACTTATGGAATTCGCTTGCTAAATTTGTCTAATGGTGTTAACGTAACACTAGATAGTACAGGTTAACTCTGGCCCGCCAGGAGTTTTCAGCCGACCCGTGAGTTCATTTTGTTGGTCTAAAATATTTACAAAGTTTACGCATAAATTTCGACGCCAACTTTAACTAATTTTTTATCGTATGCGCACTCCAAGTTGTAGAAGTTCGATGGTGCGCATATACACTATGTAAATGAGTTCAAAAATATGTCCCCAATATCCAGAGTAAACTTTTTAAATGTTTTAGTAAAAAAATTATAATTTGATGTAACTAGTATAGGCTCGCATATAGACTAGGCTTTCAATATGTACGTGGTGCCAAATTTGGATGTTTCAATATCACGAATGTTGGTCTTAATTGAACGAATTCGGAAATAAAGCACTTTGACTTGCTGTACATCACTGAGAAATGTACATAGCATTACATTTTTATGTATCAATATTGGGATTGAATGTATTTGGATGATTTCTCCGGGTTCTACTGTCCATGGCTTCTTCATCTCGTGAAATAGATTCAACTCCTTCAAAGGCAGGAAGGTGATAGTTAAGCCTCAACCCGATTTTTGCGTCGTTTCCCTTAATATCCGTCTCGGAAAGACCCGGACATGCCAACTACACTCTCTGCTGCAAGCCTGAAGTCAAAATTAGGGATGTAACGGATGTGGTTTAGCGGATTCGGATGCGGATCAGTGAAAATGAAAATTTGCGGATGCGGATGTCATAAAATTTGCAAATGCGGATGCGGATGCGGATTAGTTAAAAAAAATATGAAATGAATTTTACTAATACCGAAAATCCGATACTATTCAGTTTTCAGGAATATTCGACATGCTAGAAGTAAAAGTACAAGTAAGGGCCAGCTGCCTCTTAGACGTCAGGTCGAAGCGTGGGGCTGATGTTGGCAGCGACCACCACCTTGTTATCGCGAAATTTCGCTTACGAACGGCAGCGATTCAACGATCTCACAACACGCGAATATTGCCACGATTTAATGTGCAAAAGCTAAAAAATTCCTCAACTAGACGTGCATATTCGACCGCCTTGCACGAAAAAGCTTGTGCAGCAACATCTCTTCAGAATCCTACAATTGAAGATAGATGGAATTTTGCAAAGGATTCTTTTATTTCATGTGGCGAAGCGACTGTGGGAAGATTGGATCGAGGTAGGAGACCATTAATCAGTGATGCTACTTGGTCTCTTATCTCAGTACGCAAAAGAGTTAAGGAACAGATTAACTCTGCTGCTGATGATTCAGCTAAAAATCAACTTCGTGCTGAATACCGTTCACTACATAAAGGCGTGCAGAGAAGTGTGAGGCGTGATAAGCGTACTTACATCAACGCTTTAGCGAAGGAGGCAAATGATGCGGCTTACCGTGGTGAAAGCGGTATCCTATTTAAGCTAATTAAACCACTAATTGGCAAGTCGTTCACAACGGACCATCCTGTGAAAGATAAAGAAGGGTTACTGCTTGTTACTGAAGAACAGCAGCTTCAGAGATGGAAAGAGCACTTTTTTGAGGTCCTTAACAACCGTTTCGGGCCTGCAAGTGCATCTTCATCGGCAGAAGAAGACGTCCCTCCAGTAGCCAGTATTAATTCCAGACCACCATCTAAGACGGAATTAAAGCGGGTTATCGAATCTATGGACGCCGGTAAGGCCCCGGGGATAGATGGAATTCCGGTCGAACTATTTAAAGCGGATTCGAATGCTACAGCGGATATTCTGCTTCCCCTCATCAGAGAGTGTTGGGAAACCGAAACTCTTCCAGTAGAATGGAAAAAGGGCGTAATTATTAAAATTCCCAAGAAGGGTAACCTTAAGGATTGTAATAATTGGCGCGGTATTTGCCTACTTCCAGCTGTATCCAAGCTGATGGCTAAAATTATTTTGAACCGGATCAAGGATGAAGTTTATCGCACTTTAAGCAATGAACAGGCTGGCTTTCGTGAGGGTTTTTCATGTAGCGACCATATAAACACCCTCCGAATTATTATTGAGCAATCCGCCGAATGGAGATCCCCATTACACTTCATGTTCATTGATTTCGAGAAGGCGTTCGATAGTGTTGATCGGGAGTATATTTGGAGAGCTCTTCGTAGGAGGGGCATACCAGATAAAATAATTTCCATCATCAAGGAATCTTATCAGGGAGCCCAATGTCACGTTTTGCACAAGGGTAAGCTTTCAGAACCTTTCGAGGTGCACAGTGGAGTGAGACAAGGTTGCATTTTATCACCTATTCTTTTCCTCATAGCCATTAACGATTTACTAGTGAGCGCGCTTCAAAACCAGAGGAAAGGTATCAGATGGAAAATGTTTGATTACCTGCAACACCTGGACTATGCTGACGATATTTGTCTGCTTTCAAATAAAAAGGAGGATGTAGCTCAAATGGCCGATGCTCTGCATTGCGAAAGTCGTAATGCCGGGCTCAAGATAAACGCTGCCAAGACCAAGTACTTGAGCTCCCATCCTGGGGGACAAAGCGGAATTTGTGTTTCCGGCCAGGCAGTCGAAAAAGTTGACGAATTCTGCTACCTCGGAAGCATAGTCACAGCAGATGGCGGCGCGGACGCTGATGTACAATCGCGTATCAATAAGGCTAGGGCAGCCTTCTTCACTTTGTCTCCTTTCTGGCAAAATAACAACATTTCCAGGCGCACCAAAATCCGAATCTTCAATTCTATTGTAATATCTGTGCTTCTTTATGGCTGTTCAACTTGGAAGGTGACCAACGAGATAACAACTAAGCTGCAAACTTTCGTAAACCAGTGCCTACGGCGCATCCTACAAATCCGCTGGCCGGAGATTATTTCCAATGATGATCTCCTGAGTATCACAGGCCTGGATTGGATAGGCACTTCTGTCAAAAGGCGAAAGTGGCAATGGATAGGTCATACTCTCCGAAGAGGGCCAACAAATATTGCAAAGCAGGCCCTAGATTGGAACCCTCAGGGAGCCAATGCTAGACGCCGTGTTGGACGGCCAAGAAACTCGTGGAGAAGATCGGTTAATAGCGAGGCTGCTTCATTAAACAAACAGTGGTCAGACCTAAAGACGATGGCACAGAACAGAACGAGGTGGAAAGTAGGCGTAGTTGATGCCCTATGCCCCACAAGGGGTTAACAGGAACCAGAGAGAGAAGGGCCAGCTTAGCAAAATGGGCAATCATTTTGAGTGCTGGACAAAGTCATTAGCTTCATTAAAAAGCAGTGTCATAGTCGAAAGCCTTTCTTTTCCATTAAATTTTTTCATTTTGGACCTTTTTTAAATAAGCTCAATAACTTTTTAAAGAATGCTATTTCAGCCGTATACTATACGTTTGTATACGTATTCACAATAAGTTCAAGATCATTTTAAGGTAAACATTGAGTTGCTCCGGTCAAGGAATCCCTTTATCCCCTCATTTCAATTTGTCAAAATGGCATGGCCATAACTCCCCCCAAAATTGGAGCAGAGTGCTAAATTTTGGTTTGTTGCGATTGGAGTTCATAGTCACCCCACCCACCAAAAATCAGCTCATTTGGATAAAAACTGAGGGTATCTCCCATACAAAGTGACCCATCAGCAGTTTGTTCTACGTACTACTCATTTTATGTTGGACTGCATTAACCGAAAATGCAATTCTTTTTTTGTGAAATCATAACGTCTTAATGATCGAATCGGTAAAAACCTAGAAAACCGGCTGTTATAAACCTTTATCAAAATGCCTGGAAAAACCGGTACTGAAAAGCCTCAACAAAAGCGGTTATAAGAAAAAACAGGAGATCAGAATTTCAAATTGTTGGTATTGGTATTGATTCAACATCGGTTATATATCGATTTTAAGAACAGAACTTTGTCTACCCATTATCCATTTTGTCACGGTAGCATTTCACTAAGCAGTGTCTCATGAGCTAACTAACGTCAACTTCAGCTCCACACTCTTCAGTAGTAGTAGCAGTGGAAGTAGCAAATTTAACCCGTAGTATGGATATTATGGAGTATCGTCGACTTGTTTGCGTTGACCATTCTAAAATGATCCAGACGCTAATGACTAATTATCTCGAAGAGGTGGGATTGTGCATTACCTAAATCTGTGTTCAGCCTATTAGTAGGATTTTCTTTCTGTATGTAAGAACTTCCATAACTATCCAGTTTGATTGCTTAACTTCCTTTAAGATTTGTACCTGCTCCATTTTATGCCCTTCTTCGATAACGGGCGACTGATGATTTGATATTTTTCCTTTTGTCTCTTTTTGTCAACTCTGCCTCTTTTAGGTACTCCTTAATCCTGGTGTCAATCTAAATCTCATCTTTTCGTTTGACCGATGTATGTACTGTTGCAGTCCTCGCATGTTATTCGATATATTCCGCTCTTCCCCGTTGTTTTTTTTTTTGTCATTTTTATTATTGAGGAGCGCTTTGATCGTATGATATCGACTAGATCCTACTACTTCGATTTCATGCTTCGCCATTAATTTCCCGATGCTATTGAAGAATTCCGGGGAATGGGGTAGGTATACCCATTCGCTTGGTTACCTCGTTGTTTCTGTCTTGATCGAATAATGTTGTTTGATAATTGCACTCTTGCCGTTTCCGTTTTTCGAATCATGTTGTTTATCATGGCTCGTGGATCAAACAATGGTATTTGGCCGTTAGTCTCAACTTCCATAGTGTTTATGTTGCTATGAAGTTAGTTAATTTCCACCAGAGTAGAGCTACTATCGGGTTTCTTCACGATCCTTGACTTCATGCCTTCTTCTTCCATTTTTTCCTCCAACGATGCAACCATTCCTGCAATTTCCACAGAGTCTCCTTCACCGGAATACTTGGGAATAGTGCCTTCACGTCTTATGATACCAGAATTTCATCTTCGTTGATTTGACGATTATTTAATCGCTGTATCTGTATGACCTACGCTGAGTTCCTCACACTTGTGCTGCTGTATAGCCGAGTTTGTTAATTTCCTCTATTAACAATTTAGCCAAATAGAACGTGGATGAGTTGGTATCCGCTATAATTTCCCTCATTTCATTGCCAGGTTTGTGTGTTTTGGGTTGACACCTCATACGTGGTAATGATGGGTTGGACATCCCAAGTTTTGCTATGTTGGGTATTATGCATTTACACGCATTTGCGGCCTTCTTTACTCTCCTATGAATGAATCAGCTAGTGGCTAAGGTCTTAGTTGTCCGTTTTCAGTTTGTCGAAAACGTGTTTGTTGTAATCTTCTTTGTTCATAATAACAAGCGTGTTACTCCTATCAGCTTTCAACAATATAAAACCCATTGCGATTACAGATGCTCTTCGTAATCTACAGGTTGAAGACCCAATCTGCTCCCTCGTGAATATGTTACTCATCTCTACTCTTTGGGTACTTCGTCTGTATGTAGATATGTTTGTAGAAGTACCCCACAAGGAGGGGTTCTCTCTCCTTTACTTTGGAATATAGCCATAAATCTATTGCTCCTGAACTATGAAGTATTTAATCCGTGCCTCTATATCCATAATGGTGGTTTCGACGGGGGGTTTCTGTTTAAGCGCGTATCCTAGCCCTTTGTTCAATAACTTTAGCTGTTCCATAGAAAAGGTGACTTTTGATATATAGAAAGATTGGAGGGATACGATAGTGATATCCTGGGTATAAATTAATACACTCTAAATGGCCTCCTGAGGTCTTGCTCTTCAAGAGCTCTCTAAGTATTACTCTAAGTTTTTCTCGATGAACCGGTTATTTTGTAACGAAATGTACAATTTGTCAGATTACAGGTTAACTTTTTTAAGGGTACCTCCCCCTTAGTTTTGATCCGATCGAAGTGATTTTTTGTGGAGAGAATAAGGGCCGAATAAGGGCACTGACCCAAATTTCATTAAGCTTCTTGAGAAATGTTAACAGGAGCGTGGGAGGCATTCTTGGCCGGAGCAAGCTCATTTTTGGTTTAAATGCGGTGCATTTAATTGGCAGCATCAGCACCAAAACTTTCCTCTTTTTTTATGTTTGGGCCTAGAGCTAATTTCCGTATACTATATTGCGGATTGCTATGTCTGCAATTTTGTTTCCTTGTACATTTGGAAGAGCAAAAGTCTGCCTTATGCGAGATGATTTTTTGGTCAGGATCTACGGTCAACATAATGTGCAACGTCCTGTCTATTTTCATCCAGCTTCAATTCGTTCAATTCGTCATTATAATCTTATATGGATGTGGGCCTTAAATAAATCTGGTTGAATATTTGACTATGCTCAATTCAGCTAATCGATTTTCACGATTCATCGAATTCTCTGGTCACTGGAAGCTGTGATGACGGCGCGCGCGGCGTAGCTCACGACAAAATTCAAGATGGGACGTCATGGAATTTCAATAATACTTTTAAATAATATGGGCTGTTACAGACATACGTGAATGAAATATAAATCATTTGTCGGGTTCGTTTAATGAATCTGGGCTAGGTACTGTTTGAATCTGCGTCTTTATCACTATGCTGCTTCTGCGTATCATGCTGCACCGATTATTCTAAAACGGTCGATCGTAACAAATTCATTCTCTTCACAATGTAATCTACGGAAGACCCCAGCTGACAGAGGGCTTTAGCGAGAAAGATTTTGACTACGCATCGTCTATTCAGTCTTCACTGACGACCCGTTGTACAGCTTGCACCGATTTACAGAAAATCGAAGTATCTAACATTACGAAGAGCTTCCGGTGGGCAATTCATGTATTTTCCTAAATAGCACCTAGAGAGGATCCACACTGTGAAATGCCCACTCCGCATAACCTCAAAATTGTGGCTGACTTGACATTCTAGGTTTAAAAGAAAACAGTTGGTCTATTGCCTGCAAAAGGACTCGTCCGACTCAGAGAATACATTAGAATACAGCTGCACTGGAATTGGAAAAGATGAACCGATAATAAGCAATTTCTTCGGTTAGTCGAGGCTTTCATAGAAGCTCATAGAAGATTTGCTGGAAGAAATACCACATAAGCTACTTTCTCGTTGAGATTATCCTGATAAGAAATAAAAACTAACTAAACAAATTGACAAGATAGTAATGTTAAAATTTTACCATTTAATATTTTCCTTCCAGATTCTCGTCTCACCCGTTCTAGCCGGTCTTGCGGTTGCCATCGGAGTGCCCATACTCCTCTTCTACGTATACGGCGTTGTGCCCGTATCCTTGTGCCGAGGCGGTTGCGGCGTAACAACCAGTCGTGATGGATTCAAATTTGAATTTGACGAAGAAGAAGAGAATCAATTGCGCAATCAAGGTGACGGGGCCAGCGTTGACGCTGTATCACGTATCGGTGCCACTAGTATAGGCGAGGTGAGCTTGAGCGTAGCAAGTGGTAGTCATATCGGTGTACCTGGGCAAAATACCGCATTTGGGGTGGCGCATGCATCCAATCGGGAATCAACAACAGCTCTGGCGGGCAGTATAACGGGACATCGACTTGAAGTGCAGGCGGATGTTAGTTCGTCTGAAACGGCGTCGGCCGTAACGTGTGTAAGTGAGAAATCGGGAAATACATTGAATGACACAGCATCGACTCGAGCATTGGCCGGTTCAATTCTTAGTTATAAGCATGTAAGTAAATTGGTGAAATCCGTCATATAGTTTGGCAGTCCTAATGTATTTTGGATTTAATTTTGCAGCAACTGGACTCATCAAACGTCAGCGAAGACGGAGTCTCGGAACGAGTGCGATTTGATAATACAGTTTGCTATGTGATCGACGGCAAACGGGACTGCTCAGACGTTTGGTATACGGCACCACTAGACCAGGTAAGAAGCTTTAGGTTTGGTTGAACAAAAATGTTACTGATTTCACGTTTATTTAGTTATATGGGGCGGATTTAGGCACAGTGAGTTTTTGTTCAGTGAAAACAGGCGAAAACCAATTATTGAATATGTCGGCGCTCTCGTGCAATTGAAAAACGTCGATAGTTTCAAGCGATTTTTCCTGTTTTTTTTGCCAATCAGGAGCTCACAGTTAACAAATTTGACCCCAATTTTCTCTATATATGTGTCATAATTTTTATGCATCTTTAAAATTATTTCTAATTGCCTGAATATTCTTTATTTTTAGGACTCGGCAGCAGATAAATCAAGCGTTGGCAGCAGTCGTTCATTTCGCAGCTCGGAACGTTCGTTTCGCGACGAAATCGACTCGAGCAGTTCGTCGGGCACTAAACGTTTGGCCTTCGCTCAGCGTATGCCAAAATTAAGCACAACTACACATCGAACATTGTCATTAGATAGTAACACTGGATCCAATTATATACCGGAAAATGTTAGCTTAGAGCAGCAAGCCGAAGAGGAAGACAAAGAAACTGAACATGTCTACCAGCCACCAACAATGGGCTCCATGTCCATTTCAATTGACTCGGGCGATACAACATTCAACAATGTTGGCACCACCACTGGCCATTCAGCCATCACTTGCCCTGCAACTACCACTAGTGGTAGTAGCAGTAGCAGTACCAAAGTTGCCAAAATCAATACACCGGAAAGTCGCAAACCCGAAAAGAATCCATCAAAATCGTCAATTTTACGAAATTTATTCTTTTCACAAGGCGACAATTCAAGTCAGACGTATCAGCAGTCAAATGTAAGTCCGACCAGCTCATCGGGATCGTCCGATACATCGGCTGCAATCGACGATTGTGACGACAATAATAAAGAAACAAAACGCTCCTCAACGCCATGAATGTGAAATTGGGAGACAATTTTTTTGTAAATTTGTGCTCTCTGTGCAAATGTTTTTTATATATATACTTATAAAAGAAAAATAATTACAAATAACATGTTATATCGTTGTCTTTCCTTGTCCTCATCCAGAAAACCAACCGCTAGCCAGCGTTTATTATGCACCATTATCGGTGTTTTATCGTATCGCTGCTTGTGTATAATACAAACATTACAAAATTAATATGAAATACAATAAGTTAAATGTAAACATAAAAAATATTCTATACATGCGTCTATATACATATATTCATGGTTTAGTATTTAAAACGATATGCAACAGAAAATTTAACGTTTACCCCAAAAAAAGTGAAACAAAAACAATGATTTTTTAGAAAATAGTGCTAATAGGTAGAAGAGAAAGAAAAAAAGGAAGCAAGCAAATTGCTTCAATTCGCGTTTTTATTGAGAATATGTATTTGAAAAATATAGTAGAAATGATACACTTGTGCGATCGACATACTATGGCCTATTATTAAAAACATAAATAATTATTATTATGTACGATTAATTTAATATTACGATTATTATTGAAGTGAAAAACAAAATGTTATGATATACAACTTAATGTATTTCTGTTTAAAGTTTTTGTAATAAAACCAAAATTCAATTATTGAATAATTCGTAGTAGTTGAGTGTTTTATTTCGCCATTCTCAAAGTCAGGGCCAAGCGCAAAAGATATCAACTTGTTCAGAAATGTTAAAAGAGCGGACATTTTGAATTATTAAATAAGTCGTAGCTGCCTGCGTTCAGAAGTTACAGCCGTTTGAAGATGCCACTCGAGAGCAAGAAAATCGGTGTAATCGGCTGTCCTACTGGCAGCCATTGCTTCACGGAAATTTCAAGCCTCTACGGCAGGTGTGTCAAACTCAAAACATAACCTGGGCCAAATATCACTCTCGTCAAATTTAAGCGAGCCGCAGGATATTACAAAAAATGTTTTTTTTTTCGAATTTTAATCATAGAATATTCCCAATGGCAATACATCTAAGTCACTAACGAACTCGGCTTTATATGCTTTGCAACTGCCATCTTTTCGAAATGTTCTTCAAACAAATTTAGAAACTTTGGACCAGTGCTTCTCAACTCGCAGATGTCTGCGGATCACATAGCCTGGAATGAATGCGGACCACTGTTACGAAAACTGATTAAAATGTTTCCAAAATATTTTTATACCTATTCAGACAGTAGGTAGTGGCCAGGGTTTTGGATTTTGCTTGTGTCAGCATTATGCCCTTCCAGTTGATGCACTTTTCCCAGTGTTTACGAAATTCCACATCCAGTTGATTTTATCATCAAATACATGTCATTCATGTTGGGCCTTCTTTTCAAATAAATCAATCAATCCCAGTGGCGCGCAGTCCACAGATGCGGTGGATGCGCCGCATCCCTTAAAATTTTCGAATACATAATTGTTTAAGAATTTACATGGATTAAATTGTAAAATTGCATATATAAAATACCGCCATCTATATTGGAGTATTAATTATTAAAATTAACCGGAAATGCATTTATTGAACTGAAATTATGTATTATTGAACTTAAATTATGTATTATTTACTTGTACGCGCTCTTATGTATGTATGTATATGTGAAGAGAAAATAAATCACTTGAAGTCAAACCATCAAGCCGAACACATCGGCTCATCATTTTCAGTCTTGTTGTACAGAGCAATTTCAGACCATCAGTCGGAGTTAGATATTCTTCGATCCTCATAAATCAACGCTGGAACAGGCAACGCAAAGGTCCCGAAACAGACCACTCAGTGGATTGGAAATATCGAAGGTTATTTCATACAATAATAATATTTCTTCACTTAAAGTTAAAGAATATGTATCTAATTACAACTGTCCTAAAATCTACGCCATATGTATGAATTATAGTGTACGTACACGGAACTAAGCAAATTTAACCCGGATAGTATAAAAATACCCAATGATAGTCGACTAAAGGACAGCCCTTAAATTCTACACGCATATGGATATAGTAATATACGACATTGTACTTGCTCCATAGTGCCAGTCGTTCTGTGAGTTGAGTACTTTTCTACTGGATGCGGAAAAAACTTTCACTCAGTCGTGAATACAATCGAACAAAATTTCAGTCGACACGAGACATGCTCATTGGCTATGTCCACACATGTGCGCTTTCGTCTTCCCTATCGTCTTCAAGCTCCGTATCCACTTTCAACATTGAACATGTCATTGATTGCGTCAAGTGAACAGAAGAGATCAATATCTCATTCTATCCAGATTTGTTCATTATTTATCGTTAAATATGTGTCACGGCTTTGGTCAGGACGGGTAAATGATAAATTCTTTCATGAATTGTATGAATAGATGATGTGTTGTTAATATTTAACATTGGCAATTGCGTTCAAGAATGAATGTGTTTCTTCAATAGCGCATACATCTCAAGTTTCAATTGTCAAAATGATGAAGACGAACGAAAATTGAAACTGTCTGGACAGGCACATTGAGTAATTTTTGTACCATTGGGTATGCGCAAACCAGTCCCGTACACGGAATGCATCCAAGTCAAATTCTCCAAGTTGTTCTGTGCAGAGTGCAGTGTATGCTAGTATGAATGGGTGAGGTTATAAAACACAACGTTCGCTCAACGTTACAAATCAACCGGCCGTTACGGATCAGAAACTTCTCCCTACAAACAGATCCCCTAAGCGCCCCTTGCGACGCATAGCTTGATTGATTGACAAAAATGTACAATCTGCCGTCGAACCGTGCATTTCGGTATATTACGCTTTTAACTCACCCGTCATGCGCGCCACCCGTGGCTGATAGTGGAGAAATTTACGTTCCACTTTACTTATTTCCCATTCGAAGACTGTGGATGAAAAGAAAACAGCTGTGTGGAAAACATCTGTTTTCTTGACATATTACATGTCAATTTATTTATTTAGATGTTGTTTCGGCCTCGTAGTCTGTCGCAAATGTTGGCTGCATCATGTCAACGGAACACTTGTTGGTAAGCCCTAATTAAAGTTTTTACTATTCGGCTTCTATCTAACGTTTCGCATTTCAATTTCAGTTTGTTGACGGCAACTTCAAGGCCGAATTGGATGGATTCCTGACCCGGAATTGGCCGAAGATAGCTGCTCCGGTGTGGAAGTCCGTGTCACTTCGGCCACCAAAACACAAAGTGTCCTGGGCGGGAAGGGACGTCGCATTCGCGAGTTGACCGTTTCAACTTCGAACCCGGCAAGGATGAGTTGTACGCCGGAAAGGTTGCGACTCGCGGTCTTTGTGCCATCGCCCAGGCCGAATCGTTGAGGTACAAGTTGACTGGAGGTTTGGCTGTGCGTCGTGTCTGTTACGGTGTGTTGCGCTTCATCATGGAGTCGGGCCCCAAGGGTGGCAAAGTTGTAGTGGCGGATCAATTGCGCGGTCACGTACCAAATAGATCCACTCGGGTGATCCGTGCAACAATTACGTGGAGACAGCCACCCGACACCATCAATGTGAAAATCATGTTGCCGTGGGATCCCAACTACAAGATTGGACCGAAGAAACCTTTGCCGGACAATGTGTCGGTTGTTAAGCCGAAGGAGGAGAAGGTCTACGAAGTCTCGGAGACTGAGTACAAAATGTCCGTGGCGAAGTTTAGGTTAAAATAAAATACGTTTTTTTTTAAACGATGCGAACAATGTGACCTGAAAGCGTAATGTGCCTTTTTTTATTTATAAAATTAATTTTTTATTTATAAAATTCTTTATACATACAACTTCAAATTTATTCATTTGGATTTTTATTTTGAAAGTTTTATGGAAATGGATAAGAGGAGAACTTTATCCGTTTGCGCGTCATCATAGTACATCTGCCAGTGCGAAAGCCATACTGACTGTCGAGCACCTGACCTTCAACCCGATCCTCCATCCTGCTGACAAGAATCCCTTCCAGTACTTTTCCATACACTGGAAGGAGACTAATGCCACGATAAGACTGCAGATCGGACTTTACCTTGTCGGGATTCTTCAGAAGTATGACCAGGCGGGTGGACTGCCAACTCGTCGGGATAAGCCGTCTTCGGAAGCAATCCGTGAGGATATTCTGGGACGGCCTTCCAGAAGCGTTTAAACATCCAGCCTGTCATCCCGACAATGCTTGCCCCTGTCTCCCCAGGCCCAAGAGGAGAAATTCTTCCGACTCAGGAGCCTGGTCAAAGGTTGCATTGGTAGGTGGAGCAGCAGGAAAGTAGCTGTCAAAGAGTTAATAATCCTCCATTGATAAGTTTGCATACTAGAGAGTTATCGCTCTATCGAAACATGTGTCCCTATCCACTACCATTTTCGCCTTCGTATCAATTCGTCGATTGGCCAAAGTCCCGTACACTGGCGGAGTTGTTCATTCAAAATATGTAGGTTCGGGCCAGAAAACACGCATTCACAAAAACTTTCAGTTTCTTGGTAGAATTTGCAGGCATTGTGCAGCAAGTATCCCCGAATCACATGAGAACTCAAGAAATCCTTCTCCTTGTTGCATATTCGAAGGAGGATTCCAGAAGCACTGGTTCAAATCCCACACAAGACAATAGAAAATCGTGGAGGCGTTCGAAAATAAGACCCATGTTTCGGACTCCATATTCTGTTCTAGACCCAAAGTAACGCAGCCTACTTTTTCAAACAAGCTTTGGATCGCAGAAGACATAGAAGTGTGAAACTTTACTGAGGTTGGCTAACGGTTCTTCAGCCCAAGTTTGAGGTTGAAGCGCTGAAATGGGTCAAGAGCAAGAAAATAATCGGAGGCTTCGATCGGAACGCCACTTGTGCCGTATAGTAAAGATAGCACAACCTGAAATGTTTGTGTTGAAAATATTGCTCCCTTTGCGGGGAGGCATTCAACCGGTTTCGACTGACAATTGATAAAGACAAATTCATTTTCTTCGTGAAAAATTTATATTGAAAAGGCAAAAATATTTGTTTCTTATAAATTACAGTACAAAGAAAACTTATTTACAGAGTTGTGTACAAGCTAGCGGTGAATATCACGTTTAATAGTATTCGAGGCCTCTTCCATTTTGCTCTGCACCGCTGGATTACCGATACTGTAACGTCGTGCACACATCCGTGTGCTCTTCCCTCCATGATTACAATTACATTTTACATTTTTCCTCCATGATTACAATCAGAGTGTCTTTATCCTCCGAGATTACAATCAGAGTGGTCCCCTGTCCGTCACAAACAAAGTGTCCGGTCCCCACACGGTGCAACAGATGTTCCAGCAAGTTACGTCTCAGCTGTTTTTACCATTCGCGCCGCGCCACAACTTATAAAGTTCTCGATGATTGGCGTGCGCACTCTTGTCAGACGGATTATACGAGGTAAACCGCAAATTGCACACCTTAACTGCTTGATTTAAATAATGGACGAGATTAATTTTATGCCTTAATCACATTTTGTTTTGATGGATTTCATTAGGTCAGGAGACCTTTCATTTTGTATATTTTGAATACGTATATATCATTTTGTGAGCTACAAACAATAAATGAGGGCTTTCGAAACATAAATAAATAAATAAATAACGATAAATAGCAAGAATGAGCCTGTAAGAGTTCGTATAATATTTAATCACATTTTTTTATTATTATTTAATGATATACTGTTTTTGCTAAGCCCATACATAGTCGAAGTTAAATATGCATACATATATACACATATGGCCAAAAAAATAAGTACACCCCTCATGTACTATTTTATGCCAAATTTGCATACCGTTTTTAAAATTGAATTACTCCAAATAGATAGCCATTACAACAATTAGGATACAACAATGCCAACGGAACCGAAAAACTAAATGGCATCCCCCTATTATCTTAGTCCCTCCCGATATTAGCTTTGAAGTGGGTTTTCAGCTTGGACAAAATGATAAGTACACCATCGGTTTTTTAAATTTTTTGACAAAAACTTACTATTTTCCTTAAGGATTTGTTTTTTTATTCATTGGTGTATGCAACAAGCGTTAAATTAAAAACAAACAAAAATTCTTAAGGGGCGAAAAACGCATGGTAGGTACGAAAAAAGAGGTTTAGAGTCCGAAAATTTGAAATAGCGGAAAAATTATTCTCTCATTAACGAAATAATTCAGCTAAACATTGTATTTACTGTGTAATTCATTAAACTAAATAAAAACAGTCTCAAATGCGTCAAATAGGTCCATGTAAGGGCCTTAAGGTAAGCTGACCAGACGTACAGCATTTCGCTGTACAGTACAGCATTTTGACCTGTTGTACAGCACTGGGAAATGTACAGCAAAATGTACAGCATTTCGAATGCCACACAATGAAACCTACCCACTTCAAAATAAGCTCCTCGATGAGGCCTGTGATCAGTTTTGTATGCTTTTAGGGTGTAAACTTTGACCCCTGTATCCCTTACGATCGATATTTAGCGAGATAATCACACTTTTATGTTTGGAAATCGTTCATTTACGATAGCTCGGGAACCCTTCCTGATCTCTGTAAAATTTTGCACATTTGTAGAGCTCCTTTGCGCTCATAATTCCTTCAAATTTCACGTTACACCTATCCGCGTTCGGAAGTTACAGCTGCTCAAATCGCACTCCTGTGTTTTTCTAACCGACAATTTCCCATAACTTGGAAATGCTTGAGCGGAATTTCGAAATTTGGCAAACATGGTAGGGCATCGCACTGTCTACATTTTTTGAACATTTGAAGACTCTTTCTAGCTTTCAAGGTTCAGAGGTTACAGTCGGCGAAAGATAAGAATTTAATTTATTTTTCCCATCACAAAATGATAGAAAAATCACCCACTTACTTCATCCGATTGTTTTATCTACCTGTATAGGCAAATGCATACTAAAGAAAGGACTCGGCATGGGTTTTAAATAATATTTCCCCCCAACATGTCCTTTGAATCCATTTAAAACAGCGTTAAGAGCCCAGGGAATCATCACTAATGTTAATATGGAGAAAGGCATACTCTCCTCCAGATATATTGCAACCAGGTTTGGATGAGGTTTAGACTTGTGGCTCGTCCTTAGGTTTACTTTAATCCTGTGCTCGTCCTTCGCTCTGCTCAGACCTTGCATTGTCTGTCGCGCATTAGGGAATTCGCCAACATTTTTGAGACGTAGTGTTGCGAAATAGGATAAGGAGAAGTGCAAGCGCAGCGAGCGGTGAGCCAATAGTAGGCAACTCGTTTCGTCCATACGTGTACTCAGATCCTGCGGCTCACCCTTAGCTTCGTTCAGACTTCGCTCTGTCTGTCCCGCTTTTCATAATTCGCCAACATTCTTGCGACCAGCGCTGATGGAAGTTATCAAACAAGGCGACGTGCGAGCGGTGATCTAATAGAAGCCAATTATTAAGATGTAGACCATTAGCTCATCCTTAGGATTACTCAGTTCCTATACCTCGCCCTTCTCTGCTCAGACCTCGCTGTATGTCGTGCTTTTAAGAATATGTATCGCTGTTGGGAAGTAGGATAGGGCGAGCTCAGCGTGTGGTGAGCTAATAGAAGGCAATTCGTAAGATTTACACCTCTGGCTCCTCCATACGTTTACGTAGATCCTGCAACTCGCTGGCGCTTCGCTCGGACGACGCTCTGTCTGTCGCGCTATTCAGAATTCGCCAACATTTTTGCGACGTGCTGTTGTGGAATAGGATAAGTCGAGATGCAAGCAAAGCGAGCGGTGAGCCGATGGAATGCATTTCGTAGGATTTAGAATTAAGGCTGATTCATGCGTTTAGTCAGATCCTGTGGTTCGCTCTTCGCTTCGTTCAGGCGTCGCCCTGTATGTCGCGCTTTGCAGAATTCGCCAACATTTTGGTAAGGCGAGGTGCAGGCGGTGAGCGAATGGATGCCAACACCGTTTGTCTAATTACTTAGAACCTGTTGCTCGCACATTACAGAATTCGCCAACATTTTTGCGACGTAGACCTCGGATATGGAAGTATGGCTGAGGATTTGCCTGAAAACCAAATTTCGCGAGCATGTGTACAGCATTGGTCCTTCGGGAATCTGGTCACCTTACCTTAAGGATAACTGTCGATCTAATTATCACTATGGCGAGAAAAATTCCCTTGGCTTGACTGATGATTTTCGCGGTAAATATTGAAAATAGAGAATCCATTTGAAAAGTTAATCGGAGAATACAAGAAGTAAAGCAGTTTTCGTAAAAAGTTTAGAACTTTCCATGGCGATGTCAAAAAGTGTTGACAGTACAAGAAAATTTTGTATGGATAGTTCTTCTTGTTCCAGGCCGAACAATGAAAACTAACAGAATATTTTGTTTTATTTATGAAATCGTAATAAATTTGATTGGAAACTACTCTTATCGTAATATTCTTCATTCAGGAAAAAAATAATATGATATACGGTACATCAACTGGGTATTTTCCATGGAGTCGGAAAAAACTAAGTCTATGGCTTAATTTTCATGGTTTGGTTTCGTTCAAATGTACCTAATAACCGTTACTATGAGGCAATTTCCATATAAGAAATGTTAGTTGATAGTCCCAGAATATTTTACTGATGAGCCCATACACTTTAAATGGGGTTTTCAGCAGGATATTAGCCCTAACCATACCTCACAAACTGGTCAACGATCCGCTTCAACCAAATCGAGTGGCTTTTCACGGTGCTCTAGTAACAAATTGAATACTGAATGTTTAGGGAGAGTTGGATCAAGGAACTAGAAACAAAGTTTTCACAAAACGGACCAAATACGGAATTTCCTGGAAGTAACTGGATGTATGGATGTATGGGAACTTAAGAGTAATTCTTCACCAGAGGGCCAATTAAAACCTTTTTTTTCAAAAGAATGGATCATTTACTTTTAAATAATAAAATAAATCAAATTCTTGAAAATCAGAACATAATATTTTAATTAAAACCAGTTTGATCAAATTAACTGACATGTACTTATCATTTTGTCCAGCCTATTTTAGTCAGTTCGTACTTTTTCAAGGTAGATGAAAGCTGTTATTTATTAAAATATGCTAATTTACATATTATTTGATTCCTCACCAATTAAGTATTTAAATCTTTCCATATGATTTCATTTACTCAAATAACTACTTCGCTACAGGGTGATAAGAAATATTCGTATGGGTGTACTTATTTTTTTGGCCATATGTGTATATAGACGTCAGTTTTTCTTTGCCTCTTGTTTAAATATTTTTAAATGTCCTCTCACAACTACGCTAGTGTTTGGGCCTGTTGCTTCTATATCGGCAAGAAAGTATTAAGTTACATTCGAAAAATTTACGAAACAATTCGTCTCGAACTTTTCTTGAATATACTCTATTTTTTTTGGATTTTTAAAAATTTTCGAAATTATTAACTTTGCGACGAACGGTTTCCAAAATTTAATTAAACCTTTTTGATGTATATCTTCAACATTTTTTTTACTTTTCCTTTTTTTTTATATTCACTTAATAAATGATGAATTTGACAGAAAAATAAAAGACAATACAAATGGGCACTAGAATGCATAATCACTATGAATAAGTTTAATCACTAAGTTGCAGGCCTCTATTCGGTCTCCTTTTCGATCTCACGGTTATTGTTAAATATCAGTTCCCTCCCCTATCAGGTGCGCACCCTTGGGTTTCAGGAGTAGAAATAGATTACTGTAAATAAAATAGAGAAGAAGAAAAGAAGACATGAGTGTGGACTGAATCTCGTTAATATTTAGATTGATTAGAGGATTTAAGAAAGAATGAACTTGTTGTTGTATAAACTATTCAGGCTAAAAGAATATTACATTATGAATTACCGTTAAAACTTCGTCTTTTGCTTTCCTTCCTCCTCCCGAATGGCCCTTCCCAGTTCGTCAATGAAGCCGTTCCACTAGCGGTCCTTATTCGTTTCAGGAATGTTGGTTGTTCGTCGAAGTCGCTCTCTTTTTTTCAGCCTCCAGTTTAGGATTACAGGCATTGCAGATCACGCGTGCAACACTTTTTCTTTGTAACACTGCCGATCACAAGACCCCATGAGATGTGGACCCAGCCCACAATCCCGGTAGCTGAGCCCGGGCACCGGCACGCGTCAGGGTCACTCGTCTGTCAGTTCTGGCAACGGAAAATAGTAACAAAATTTTAGATCGCAGGCGGGATGTTACAATACATAGCAGTCGTTTTTACATCACGTAACGTTTCATCCACAATGATCCCTTCCTGAACATCTGTCAATTCCATGATTTCAGCAAATGGCTACAAAAAAAAAACAGACACACACAGGCATTAGACTAAGGCTTCTTGCACACGACGCGAAAACGGTTCACAAGCTCGACACATCGAAATGCATTGGCTCTTATGGGAAGCTCATGTCAAAACACGGCTCGCGAGCCGTGAATTTGCGAATTATGGTGCACGATATGTGAAAACACGTCTCGCGAGCCGTGTTTTGACTGTGCACGGCTCTCGCTTGCTGTCGCTCGTCATGAGCTTCCCATAAGAGCCAATGCATTTCGATGTGTCGAGCTTGGGAGCCGTTTTCGCGTCGTGTGCATGAAGCCTAACTCCCAAGTACGACTGTATTTTACCTTATTCCGTTCCCACTCCTAGACAACTTGGTAAGTCCGAAATTGAAACGAATCTCAGCTTCAGTCGGGATGACCATAAATCGTTTCTCTTGCTAGTTAATTTCATTGTCCACTTCGATAATCTTTAGCATGCCCTGAATTGGATTTAAAGGACAAAATAGTGGTCTTACGGCAACTGCCTCTACGGGGCGGACCACATCCGTTTTGTATTGCAAAACGGCCAAAAGCTGCCAATATGCCTTCCTGGCAAGAGCCCCGGCAGGAGCCCTGAAGGTTCGATGCAGGAAGGTTGTGTTTGTCTGTGTATATGTGTGGGTACGATATATGTGTTTTTTCGTCATATTGGGAGCATTACATCTCGGCGCGGCTGCTCTCAATTTTACTAATTCGCGCCGGTGTTGAAACAAATCCAGGCCCAGAAGTATGGATTTGTAGTGTCTGCAACCAACGTATCGGTTCGAATGCCAGATCAGTGCAGTGTAATTGCTGCAGGGAATGGGTTCACTTTAGGTGTTCAGGGTTACGAAGACAAGGTCAACACTCCTTAGCATATGTTGCGCCAGGTTGTATGAATTCTGGGCAACCCAGGGCTGCTCCCAGCCCACCTTCTCCACCACTGCCCCCTACACCGCCAAACAATATGATAAGGAATGCCAGTCTTACGCCTGGCCCTCCTCCTCCAGCAGTGTTCACTGCACTATCTATATTACAGTTTAACTGTAATGGCATTCACCGAAAAATCGCTGAGATCACACACTTCTTGAGTTCCAACAGAATTCTCATCGCCGCCATCCAAGAGACGTTGCTTCACGCAAACTCGTCTCTAAGCGTCCATAGCGAATATGTTATACTGCGGAAAGATCGACCGGCCGCCACGGATGATTCTCACCCTGGAGGTGGACTTGCCTTCCTAATACACAAGTCCGTACATTACTGTGTATTAGATGTAGTTGCTGACGGTACGGCGGAAATTCAAGCCATCTCAGTTCCATCAGGGAGTACTAATATCGAAATTTTTAATATATATGTACCACCTCATTCCAGTTGCCCTTCAGGCTACCGTTTCGATATTGGTCCTCTCCTTTCCGGAGAGCACAGGGTCATCCTTGGCGACTTTAATGCGCACCATGAGCTCTGGCATTCGGACCTCAACAACAATGCCAGGGGTATAACTATCGCCGAATCACTTGACGCCTCAGAATTCTGTTCACTTAATGAAGACTCGCCGACTAGAGTCGTGGGCACTTGCAGTAGTTCTCCTGACATAACTATTGTCAGTGCCAGCCTAATTGCTGCTTCCCGATGGGAAGTACGTACCACCCTTAGATCAGATCACCTCCCAATCATTATAAAAATTGACAAACCAGCGAACATGACTAAGTCTGAGAAGCGAACGTTTGTCAATCACAAGAAAGCCGATTGGGATGGTTTCAAAGCTTACTCGTCGGCGAAGTTCATCGAGCTTACATCACCTACCAACATTCATGAGGCCGAGAAAAATATTAGGAACGTCATTATCACAGCCGCGGCACGTTTTATTCCGGCAGGACGTATCCCGAAAGTTCGGCCTAACTTCCCCACTAGTTCCGCCAGATTAGCCGATGAACGTGATCAGATCAGAAGCGCTCACCCTGATGATCCCAGAATTCAGGAGCTTAACTCCGAAATTGACCGACAAGTTAAAGACTATAGGAGGGCGAAATGGAATCAGCACCTCGATGAATGTAACCTCAATGAAGGTGTCAGCAAATTATGGTCTACCGTCCGCGCCCTTTCCAATCCTCGGAAAGAAAAGGGCAACAACGCCATTGAATTTGGCAACACAAAAACCTGCGATCCTCTTCAGTGTGCTAGCCTGTTCAATAAACAATTTATTGAACATCCCAAGTCTGACGGCCTCAAGCTCAAAATTAGAAGACGGATTCGCAGCCGGAATGTTGACACCATACCATCTTTTACAGCGGACCAGGTTAAAAAAGTCATCGAGAATGCTAAAAACTCCAAGGCCCTCGGACCAGATGGCATTTCGATGACCATGTTGAAACGTCTCGACCTTCCAGCCATTGACTATCTCACGGCCGCCTTTAACTTGTCGATGTCCACGCTTGCCATCCCTGAAATCTGGAAAACAGGTCGAATTGTTCCCTGTCTCAAGCCAGGGAAGAGCGCAAATCTCGGGGAATCCTACCGCCCCATTACGATACTTTCTCCTGTCGCAAAGACGCTGGAGGCCCTTATTCACCCCACTCTTGTTGCACATGCGAAGCTAGAACCTCACCAGCATGGCTTCAGGAAGATGCATAGTACCACCACTGCCCTCGATGCGATCACTACACGCATTCGTGATGGGCTAAATCAACGCAGTCGTTGTCACAGAACTATTCTGGTGGCAATAGACCTATCAAGCGCATTCGATAAGGTCAATCATTCAATGCTTCTAGCAAACCTGTTGAATATGCATCTTCCTGCACAAGAGATCCGTTGGATTGCCAATTATCTAGCTGGTCGGCACTCCTTCACCGAGTTTCGAGGCAAACGTTCTAAGCTTAGGAAAATCAAATTAGGTGTTCCACAGGGAGGGGTACTCTCCCCCACTCTGTTCAACATCTACATGTCCGGCCTTCCCACACCACCTGAAGGAATCGAGGTGATTTCCTATGCTGACGATTGCACCGTACTCGCCACAGGGAATGATAAGGATGAAATGCGCCTCCGAATTAATCGCTATCTAGGACGATTACAGGCATTTTTCCAAATCCGAAACCTCACCATCTCTGCGTCCAAATCCTCTGCGACTTTTCTAACCACTTGGTGGGAGGACATCAGATGGGGCGGCGAAATGAGCAGTTGCTGTAACAGAATTCAAAGGATATTAGGCATATCTCCACGATTGATAATTTATCTCTACCTTACCATGATGGTATCCATTTCCTTCTCCGCGGCAACATCATAAAATGTACACAGAGGCTGCAAGCGAAAATCCAAATCTTTCAGTGTTGACATTCAGTTTCTCAGCTGTTTTAGTGTGGATCGCGCCATGATTGCCAACCCGAGACTCGAACCCCATGTGGATCTCATTAGGGAAATTCAACCGAAGACACAAACCCTGCACCACATATTCAAACCAAAACGACACTAGTCGCCGCTAGGGGCGCTAGTGTCGACCTCAAAAATTACCCTTGGGGACCTAAAAGCGTAATGTACCGCTACGTTTGTTCTTGATTGTTCGCCAATTAATATCGTTTGTTCTTCTCTAATTATTTAATTATAGCAACTTTAAAATTGTGAGTGTGAACTTAGCCAGTCATTTTTAAATATGGCTCGGAAAGGTATAGGTTTGATATCAATCGAAAGCCAGACGTTTGTTCATTTTGTTGGGCGTTTGTTCATCCTGGAAACGGAAGGATACAGGAATTATTAAGGAAAAAGGGATTAGTTGTGACGCTATCTACACTCGACTAGCGAAAACGAGACACAAATGTGTAGGAGTACATAGTACGACCATTGACCACACCTAACCGATTGGCGCTGCTACCATCAAATTCAAAATGTCAAATACACTGTATCAATTTCACAATCGAGTCGCCATTGTTAAATACATCAGACGTAGGCCGGGTTTCTGATAGCTCTTATTCAGTACCTGTCGGCTGATTAGTCTTATCGCGTAGAGAAGACACACACCATATTCAGAAAGCTTTTCCACTTTTTTCCACAGTGTAGATGGCGTCACAACGAATCCCTTTTTCCTTAATAATTCCGGTATCCTTCCGTTTCCAGGATGAACAAACGCCCTACAAAATGAACAAACGTCTGGCTTTCGATTGATACCAAAGCTATACCTTTCCGACCTATATTTAAAAATGACTGGCTAAGTTCACACTCACAATTTTAAAGTTGCTATAATAAAATAATTAGGGCTCCATGACACAGTCATATTTATAGTCATATTTCTAGTCATATAATTAAGCCTACTCGACTTATTCCTTTGATTTTTTACACGTGCACTAAACGAAATCTAGTAGGCTTAAGGATATGATAATATCTATTATAATTACCAATATATGACTGTGTAATAGCGCCCTTAGAGAAGAACAAACGATATTAATTGGCGAACAATCAAGAACAAACGTAGCCGCTGTAGAACAAACGGTTCACCGAGCAAAAGGACCTAATTTAAAAAAAATGACTGGCTAACTTCACACATCCACTAATGTGCTCGTCTCCGTATCGAACATCCATCGACTTTACAAGCTCCACATAAGAATTCTGCAGTGGAGCAGGAATCGATTGCACGATCTCAGCAGCAGAACCTACTCTCAACGACAGAACAAGAGCTCACGTGTACACGTGAAATCCATGCAAATATTGTCAAAATTTTGATGATCGTGAAATCACAAATGTCACCCCATCTGTTTTTGACATTTCGCCAGCGAAAACAATGTAGTTGCACTTTATTTCACATGGAAAAGGTGTCATCGGCAATCAATCAGTCGGCGAGTGCACATTTATCTTAAATTTAGTGAATAAAAGGGAAGTGTCCACCGCACTTTTTTCACGGGAGACATAAATGCAAATTTTTCGATCGGTAAAACCATTAGCAACGCCATCTAGAAATATCATAGCCGCAACTCAGCTGTACAATGACGTTATTGTTTAGCTCTTAAATTTTTTATTTACACGAACAAACAACAAAAACAAGTAGTGACGTAATAAAAAGCAAAAACAAAACAGTGCAACGTTGGCGAACATAACCAAAAACTACGAGCTGATTTTGACGTCTAAGATTCTACATTGCGGCCTTAATATCTAGACGGCGTTGCCATTAGTTAATTTCAAATCAAAACTAGGGAACTCCCCGCTATAATTCAGTTATGCTCTCCACCGGCAGACGTCTCTTTCACCAATAAGAGGAAAATTAAAAATACGCTGTCACTGGCCGTCAGAATTCATTTGTCAGTTTCGGTCGTGTTGTCAACTGTTTTTCTTCGTATCAGCGAGTCAAGTGTGTTCGTTCTGTGTTTTCCCGATTTCAACTGAAGTGACTAATAAACTGCGTAAAAAAGAACACAACCAATTTCCTGCTGCTGCTATTCTTGCGTCCATGATGCATTGCCGCGAATCAGCGTGGTTTTTCGTGGTTGTTGTCTTCACGGCCACTATTGCAGCTCCGACCAACACATCCTCATTACAATGGTGGCAGCTCGCCCAGAGCCCGAAATTTCAACAATACAATGCCACACTGCTCAGCCAAGAAGTGAATCCACTTCTGCCCGCCTGCTATGAGCTCAAGTGCTCAAATTGCGCCGAGGACTACCTGTGCAGTCTCTACTTCGATATCGTCTCCTGGGCCGAAGAAGTGCATTTCAACGAATCCGTGACCAAGGAGGTGGTGGCCAGCATCCCTGGCCAGCATTTGCAAGAGTTTTGTCTGCAATTGGAAAAGGAAGTCGCCACTATTCCCGTGGCATTTGGTCACCAAATGTCGAATATGAGTCGTTCCATCGATAGCCTCAGGTGCCTGATGGTCTGCGGTAACTTATCAAACAAATTGAGCCGCTCAGAGTGTAGCTTGTCGTTATGGCTACTGAAAAAGATCGCCGAACATGAAATCAGCCAATCAAAACCTATCACAAGTCCATCGCCGGCACGTGTTGCTGCTAAAGAAGCAGCTCAAGTTGCGGAAAGCAACCCCGCCGACGATCAATTGTCTGCGAAGAAAACGGCAGAAGAAAAAAATCCCAACACGCCGAAAGAGAGTGAAGTGAAGAGTGAAAATGTCGCAGCCGAAGATCTGAGTGAACGGGGCGAAGCCGTCCCCAAAGAAATGATTGCCCCCACACCGGCCACTTCTGTGAAGGCGCAAATGGACAAGAAGCCGGTAAAACCGTCGTCGACCGTGGAGCAGACAAACGCTGCCCCGAAACTCGTGACCAAACCTGCCGCAAAACAGGAGAATATCGCTCCACTACCACCGGGAGCCGATTCTAATAACAATTCAAAACCGAGTCCACCTGCTCCCGCGAGCAGTAAGCCAACACCAACCGCCGCGGTCAAAGTGTCCACCGAAAATTCACCGGATATCGCTGCCGGTCAAGATTTCAACAACTACGGCGACCAAGCCGACGAGTTCGAGTCCAACGAGGACGAGAGCAGCATGATGAAAGCAGACAACTCCGATCTAAGACAATCGCCAAAAATCGAGAGGATTGAGACCAGTTTGCACGACGATCAGGACACAGTGATTGTCGATCGTTTCAAGGAAGAGCCCAGCTCGAATTTCTTCTTTTATTTCCTGTTTGGAATGTTTGCCTGTATCGCAATCTACGTCATCTACAACAACAAATCGAAAATTCTCGCCCTACTGTTGGAGGGTCGACGTGCACAAAACGGACGAGGCGGCGGCGGCGGCGGTGGCAGCGGGCGGCGAAAGCATACGGCCGCCTATCGGAAGCTCGACTCAAATCTGGAGGAGGCAATCATGTCGTCGGCGCCGAGCGGACGAACCTCGCAAATCATCTACTGAAGCAATCTTCTTTCGTCCTCTACTTCTTCGCGTTATCGACATTTCAGCTCGTACGTAAGCGACCACATTCGATTCCTGCCTTGCATTATATACATAGATTTATGAATTTTGTCATTATGAGTAGCTTTTTTGGAAAATTTATTCGATTGTAGCGACTGGAGCACGACAGATGGAGGTGAACGTGTACTCGTGGCTTGTCACTCGCCTGTAGACGGAGCGCGCTACAGGTTTTGGCTGTGGCGTGGACTAATTTGAACTTATTTGTGTTTCTTTGTTTTTGTTTTCGGACTAATCGATCAAGGGCGAAGTATTATTTTGTAAATTTAGTGTTAATTTATGTATAAAAAATGGGAAGCAATTCCGGAAGGAATAAATTTCAAAAAACAATTGATTGTCTGTTTCATTAATTGTTCTCCTATTTTTGCAGTTGCAACACACATCACCAGCCCTACTTTTCACGAGAACGCTTAGCAACCTACCACCTACTCTGGAATGTTGGATCAGTTGAAATATCTATATGGAGGGGCTATTTCTCGCAGAGTTTCACTTGTTTATCTTGTACGAGGAAGTAGCTCTAGGGAACCTGGCAGAGGAGACCTAGATATGTCTAAACCTTGGCTCAACAATAGCCAAGAATGTTCAAACATTCACAGGTTGCTGTTGTAGCGGTACAAACAGAGGAACGTAAAAAGTTTGCACACATATCACTCAAGAATAGGTAGGCATCCCGTTCTCCAGGTCTAGGTTGAGGAAGAAAGCTGCTTTGATTGGTTGTAGCTATAACGCAAGTGTTGTGTTCGTGGGAGCAGCTGGGCAATCGTAAATAATTAGCATCGTGTGGACTGGCTCCGCAGACAGGACAAGAGTAGACGATTCCATTACCTATTCGTGGCGAATATGAATTAAGTCGCGGGCACCAACCGGATCGGGGTTGAGCCAAGGTTGCGAGGGTGGCTCTTGGAAGCTGTTGTTTAAGGTCGATCCACACTTTTCAGGGGGAGATTTCAGTATCTGCGGCGCCAAATTTTGGTGATGTCATTTCATTAATATTGGCCTGAAACGACCGACTCTGCAATCCTTTTTTGCGAAATCGTAACGGTTCTTCAGATATTCAATGTCAAATTTTGGACAGAAATCCATTATGGCTCCTGAAGGTCATCAATTTTGTCTCCTGGCGAAGATGGTCCTAGGAAGACATTAGAACACAGCCGGTGATAGTCCATAGTCCTGCGTTTTGTCAGGTTTGTCTCTATTTAGTGTTGGAGAGACCATTCCTCTTCTTCTTCTTGTAGCGGTACAGAAACGTGTGAAACCGCTATGCATCCACGTGAACTCGAGGTTAAGGTTCGTCGATGTTTTCGTTCGTGATGTCAAGGGACAAAAACATGGGAACCATTTGAGGTGTGATCTTAGAACGCGCGCGCGTTCTTAGATCACACCTCAAATAGAATAGGGAATTTCGTTTGGGGATTTTGGTTTTGGGTATTTTGATTTCGGGGATTTTGATTATGGGGATTTTGATTTGGGGATTTTGGTTTGGGGATTTTGTGACTGGGGATATCGTATCCAACCCCAAAAACATAGCTGCAGCCATTGGGTTTTCTCACAGTGATAAAAGGGGTAAGATCAGTGGGCGCAGCTGGGCATTGAAACAAATGACCCACATCATGCGGGGAGCCAGCATAGTTCTAGCCAGAAGGGCAGCTAGAATGTGGTCGAACATAGACGATATACATTAAAAATGTCGATATTAGTGCTCCCTGATGAAACTGAGATGGCTTGCAATTCCGCCGTACCATCTGCAACAACATCTAATACACAGTAATGTACGGACTTGTGTATTAGAAAAGCAAGTCCACCTCCAGGGTGATGGTTGAAATACATTTCCCGCGTCGGCATCAGCAGAAAAATTTCAATTTAGAACACATGCATTTGCCTTTGATGACCCACATTGACAGCAGAAGCAGAAAAGATGCTTCTGCCGCTGCTGTCAATGTGGGTCATCAAAGGCAAATGCGTGTGTTCTAAATTGAAATTTTTCTGCTGATGCCGATACCTCTGCCGATGCTGATGCTGACGCGGGAAATGTATTTCAACCATGAGAATCATTCCTGGCGGCTGGTCTATCTATACGCAGTATAATGTAATCGTCATGGACGCTGAAAGACTAGTTCGATTGAAGCAACATCTCCTGTACGGTAGAAATCAGAATTCTGTGATAACTCATGAAGTGAGAAATCTCGGCAATTTTGCAGTTAAACTGCAATATGGACAGCGGAGTGAAAACTGCTGGCGGAGTTGCAGTAGTTTAAGAACTGCTGCCGGCTAGACGTTTAAGAATATTGTTTCTGCTCCTGAGTTTATAGCAGATGTTGTCCGCATGATTGATACATTTTGTCGGAGTTGTTCGATGGTAGGGGTAGCATCAAAAATTCGTGGGGTCACGTATTGTTGAGTTTTTCAATGTCGTCACTTCGGATGGATAATCCTGATTAAAGGCGGTGAAAGGGGTGGCGATGAGATTATTAAATATTTATTAGAGAAGGTGTTGAGCACTTTTTTGAGCTCTCAATTATTAATAAGGTTGCCCATTTCAGGAATTTCAGTGCCAACTGCCATAAGGGTGCAGTCGTCGGCGTATAAGTCGTCGTTCTCGCCTATTGTCTCGAGCGACAAGAACGTAGCAGCTGCAATAGGGTTGTCCCATAACGTCCTCGGAGTGAGGCTAGTGAGTGCAGCGGGGCATCGGAAGAGGTGGTCCACATCATGAGGAGCTCGGACAAATGTTCTGAATGTCCGGGTCTATTCGAGATAAGTATGAATTGAGGCGCGAAAAAACCCGACCTAAGCTGGGCTAGTGTCGCTCGTGTGGCCCTCGGGAGCCTAGTCTCCTCAGGTGATATAGGTGGTGGAGGCGCTGAGAGGACTCTTTTCATGCTTAATCGCCCTATTGACCGATTCACAACGGTTGTGTGAATATCTGCGATGGCCGCGCGCGTTGCTGTGTCATCGGACATATCGGGAGGTTCCCGTTTGTATCTCTTGACGTCTCTCTCGAGATCTCTGATTCCACTCCTAACATGTCATGGGGGGGGGGGGGGGGGGGTATTGTCCATGAGATGATAGTTTGGGTGATCCTCTCGATAGCAACCGACCAGATATTGTAAAGACAGGAGAAGATTGTGATCACGTATTGGTAACATGCTTCTTTCTTGATTAAGATGATCCTGGGATGACATTAGATGACAACCTGTAGAGATACGTAGAGCATCGTTGGTATGCCTGGATCTTGTTCCAATTTGGGACCACACCGGTGCTGCGTAGCTGGGAATTGCTCTGCCTATCGCTTTGTAGGTGACCAACATAGTTTCCTTGTCCTTGCCCCAGGAACTCCCGGCCAGTGACTTTGGGACGTTGTTTCTAATGTGTATTTTGTCGACTACGTCTCCGACCTGGTTTTTTCGACTTCATCATGGTGTCTAGATAGACACCAAGAATTTTGGGGTTGGTAACATCCGTCTTACGTCTACCACGTACTTGTCATTAGGAGTACCTGAGCCTGGTGGCCATAACCTCCCTCCCTCCCCGGAAGGGTGTTCTCCGCCGGGATGCCTCCCTTTGGAACCCCACCTTGGGATGCGACTCTAGCTAGTCAACTTGTCTAACACCACAAACCCCCTCGAGACCAACGCCAAGATGGGTAAGGACCATGGTCCCCTGGGCACGCCCATCCCCGAGGTACACTATTCGCTAAAGATTTCTCAATAGCAGGTGTGATCTTCCCTTGGCCCCCTTTCGGTAGACCTAACGAATTCGGCTCGCACTCCTCACAGGACAGCATAGGATCCTACTTGGCGACTTTAACGCCCATCATGAACTCTGGCACTCTCTTCTCGCAAAAACTGCTGGCGGAGGTATGGATATCGCGTCCAAATTAGACCCATCAGACTGCTGCGCACTCAATGGAACTTCGTCTACACGCGTCGCTGGTGCCTGCCACAGTTCTCCTGACATAACCATGGTGAGCGCCAGTTTGATAAGTGAAACCCGATGGGAGGCAACCAGATCTCTTCAATCCGATCACCTCCCCATACTAATAACTATTGATAAACCAGCCGAATTGACGACGTCAGAACGGCGTACGTTTATCAACCACAAAAGGAAAATTGGGAGGGTTTCACTGCGTTCACTTCGACGAAGTTCGCCGCGCTACCTACTCAAACGAACGCCAGGGAAGCCGAAAAGAATATAAGGAACGTCAGCGGCAGCTCGCTTCATTCCGGCAGGGCGTATCTCCAAAGTTCGGCCATATTTCCCAACTGCTGCCGACGAACGGGACGATTTAAAACGCGCAAATCCGGCAGACCCCAGAATTCAGGAGCTAAACTCTGAAATAAATCGAATAGTTAACACCTATAAAAAATACCGGCGTACAGAGGGCTGCGCCCACAATACGAGGGTTTTTTTTTAGAATTTTAATGCATAGTGAATATTTTTTGTAGGTACATATATTTTATAAGCAATAAATAAGTATTGTGCACAACATTAATGAAATGCTTCCTGTAAATCTATTTTTGGATTGGTCTAAATAAACGCGTTCCAGAATGAAAGGCGCACCTTTAATGAGACCAATCCAAAAATAGATTTACTATTTACCCAGTTTGTATAAAAGTACTCCAAGGCAAATCTACTGCTGGCGGAGGTATGGATATCGCGTCCAAATTAGACCCATCAGACTGCTGCGCACTCAATGGAACTTCGTCTACACGCGTCGCTGGTGCCTGCCACAGTTCTCCTGACATAACCATGGTGAGCGCCAGTTTGATAAGTGAAACCCGATGGGAGGCAACCAGATCTCTTCAATCCGATCACCTCCCCATACTAATAACTATTGATAAACCAGCCGAATTGACGACGTCAGAACGGCGTACGTTTATCAACCACAAAAGGAAAATTGGGAGGGTTTCACTGCGTTCACTTCGACGAAGTTCGCCGCGCTACCTACTCAAACGAACGCCAGGGAAGCCGAAAAGAATATAAGGAACGTCAGCGGCAGCTCGCTTCATTCCGGCAGGGCGTATCTCCAAAGTTCGGCCATATTTCCCAACTGCTGCCGACGAACGGGACGATTTAAAACGCGCAAATCCGGCAGACCCCAGAATTCAGGAGCTAAACTCTGAAATAAATCGAATAGTTAACACCTATAAAAAATACCGGCGTACAGAGGGCTGCGCCCACAATACGAGGGTTTTTTTTTAGAATTTTAATGCATAGTGAATATTTTTTGTAGGTACATATATTTTATAAGCAATAAATAAGTATTGTGCACAACATTAATGAAATGCTTCCTGTAAATCTATTTTTGGATTGGTCTAAATAAACGCGTTCCAGAATGAAAGGCGCACCTTTAATGAGACCAATCCAAAAATAGATTTACTATTTACCCAGTTTGTATAAAAGTACTCCAAGGCAAATCTAAAGGCATTTTTCGATTTAAGATTTCTGATGGCCTTTGACCAAAAAGAAACTCAGGCAAACGTAAGGATGGCTTGGCATTATATATGAACTGAATTATTAGCTGTAAATCTACTGTTACTGTTTTTTAATCAAGGAAAAGCAACCTTATATAAAATGATTCCATTGTGTTCCCTGTCATAAGAGCCAACGCAAGCTTTCCTATGAGTATTGAACAAGTATACTTTTGCAGCTATTCAGGGACACCCTGTTAACTTGGTTCTACTAACATCAACAATTTTGTTCATTGTTTCATCAAGTTAAAAGATATGCATTGAAGAAATGCTTAAGAGGCTTCCCTTGTATTGTGAAAGGCCCTTACTAAATACTTACTTGGCTATATTTCCGGTTTGGATACAGTTATTCGAATGAAAATTCGTAGACATATTCCCTGTGTAATTTTCTAAAAACCCATAGCAGAATTTTCATATTTGGAAACCAAAGAGGGGCTACACACGAACAAATTGAAATTTTACAAATTTATTGTTATTTACTTTTCCTTTGCAAAAGTCAACAGTCTTAATATTTAACGTATATAATCAACGCCGTCTAGATATTAAGGCCGCAATGTAGAATCTTAGACGTCAAAATCAGCTTATAATTTTAGGGCTCCATTACACAGTCATATTTCTATTATAATATCTATTATGAAATAGAAATATTATCATATATATGACCGTGTAATGGCATTTCATAATAGATATTATCATATGTACTATAAATAGAACATATCATCATATCTAAATGTCAAAATAAAAATTCGTAACAATTCCGTGTTCTTCGCGTCTGGCGACCCAGGGACGTACCCAAAGAGGCTTTTTCTACCTGTTCTTCTTTCTTAGAATCAAATAGAGAGTAATAAGCGACCCGAAAAACGCACAATTCACCATTATTTGATGCATTTCCGCGACTAAAGGAATAGGCCAATCAAAGAAGACATTATAGAGAACATCGAAGGGGGTGACGATTTTTTTCTTCGGTATTTTGTTAGGAGTAGTTAGGAGGTACTATTTTTACTCGGAGCTGAGTGGTGCGCTAACGCGGGGAGGGGGGGGGGGCAGTTAAAGGTTCCTTTTTTTTGGGCTATATCTGGAAAACGGTGAGTCGCAGAGAAAAAAGTTGTGAGTAAGCATTAAAGCTTTGTAAATGTCCTATTTATTTGTCCGTACTTGCTAACGGTTCTTCCAATATTGTTTATTAAAAGTCGAAAATTTTAATTTTTTTCAATTTTCTCTATTTACAAGGATAAAGACAAACGCTGTGATAAAGAGGGAGGGGAAAGGGGAGGGGGGGCCGTGTGACTGTTTTTATTTCATGGATCCATAATGGATGGTTCGGAGTAAAACATACATAAACATACATAAACAATATCTGAAGAACCGTTAGGAGTTTTGCATATGTATGGGCAAATAAATAAGACATTTAGAAAGCTTTAATGTTTACTCACAACTTTTTCTCTACGCCTCACCGTTTTCGAGATATAGCCCAAAACACAAAAAAATAGCACTAAATTGCACATTTAAACCCCCCTCCCCGCGTTAGCGCACCCCTCAGCTCCGAGTAAAATTAGTAGCCTTACCTCCTGACAGCTCCTAACAAAACACTGAAGAAAAAAAAATCGTCCTCCTTCGATGTTCTCTACACCCGCTTTTTATGCGTTCATTGCTTGGCCTAGAAAACAAATTTTGTATTTGACACTTGAATAAACAATAGATATTATGATATAAATATGATGTAGTGTAATATGTAAAAATTTGATTTTCCATGATAGATATGATCATATCTATTATAATAGATATTATAATATAAATATGACTGTGTAATGGAGCCCTTAGGTTATGTTCGCCAATGTTGCACTGTTTTGTTTTTGCTTTTTAATACGTCACCACTTGTTTTTGTTGTTTGTTCGTGTAAATAAAAAATTTAAGAGCTAAACTATGACGGCATTGTCCAGCTGAGTTGCGGCTATGATATATCTAGATGGCGTTGATATAAGGCCCTACCGACCAATCTTTGTGCAAAGTTTCATATCGATCCCTATAGCGGTTTAGAAAAGCGGAGCTCGAAAAGGAAGTTTAACTTTGAACGCCAATAAATTTTTGACCGTTACTCGAAACTGGAAAATTTTAACTGATATAAGGTGTACTCCTTTAGATCTTTGATTTAAATACCCATACGTCAATCTCCGATAAAAACTAAAAAAGTCGACTTTTTTCAAACGTTCGGGACACCCTGTTGAGAATCGGTTGAGCCGTTCGCGAGTTATTTAGTGAACAGACGGATAGACGGACAGACGGACGGACGGACGGACGGACAAAATCGATTTCATAAGGGTTTTTTGAAAAAAAAAATTTCTAAAAAACCCTAATAAAAAAGAGAAATGGAACGAGCACCTATATAGATAGCTGCAACCTCTCACAAGGTATCAGCAAACTTTGGGCTACGGTCCGCGCCTTGTCTCACCCAACGAAAGACAAGGGCAGTGTAGCCATCAGATTCGGAAACAAAACCACCGCAAATCCAAAACTCTGAGCGAGCTTGTTCAATAAGCAATTTATTGAACACCCCAAGACCAAGATGCTCAACTGCAAGATAAAAAGAAGGATTAGCAGCCGAACGGCTGACATCATCCCTACCTATACAGCGGACCAAGTTTCAGCAGCAATCAAGAATGCGAAAAAATCAAAGGCCATTGGACCAGATGGCATTTCAATGACCATGCTGAAACACCTAAATCTTCAAGCCATCAAATATCTAACGATGACTTTCAACTTGTCGATATCCACGCTTGTCATCCCTGAATTCTGGAAAAAGGGAAGAATCATCCCCCTTCTCAAACCCGGTAAAAGCGCGAAACTCGCCGAATCCTACCGTCCAATCACAATTTTATCACCCGTTGCAAAGTCGCTCGTAGCACTCATCCACCCCACCTTTGTATCGCATGCTGAGCTAGCTTCTCACCAGCATGGCTTCAGGAAGATGCATAGCACCGCAACAGCCCTGGATATGATCACACATCACATCCAAAATGGCCTCAACCAGAAACAGCCCTGTGACAGAACCGTCCTAGTAGCCCTTGATTTGTCGAAAGCCTTCGACACTGTCATTCACTCCGCGTTGTTGGCCGATCTCCTAAATATGCATATTCCTGCACAAGAGGATAGGTGCATTGCCAACTATCTAGCTGGGAGGCAATCCTTCACAGAGTTTCGAGGCAGTTGTTCAAAGCATAGGAAAATTAAGCAGGGAGTTCCACAGGGTAGCAGCGTACTCTCTCCTACATTGTTTAACATCTACCTGTCGAGCCTTCCAACACCACCGGAAGGTATCGAACTAATTTCCTATGCAGACGATTGCACCGTACTCACCTCGGGGAATGATTTAAACGGCATGTGTGCTCGTCTGAATGACTATATTGAGAAACTTCGCCGTCTAAATGTACTGCAACTCTTCTCACCACCTGGACGCAGGAATTTTCGGAGGTGCTTGGGATCCGTACTGATAAGCATGCTAAAGACGTTGTTCCTACTGTTACCAAACCCAAGATCCTAGGTGTCTATCTAGACACCATGATGAAGCCGAAAGATCACGTCGAGAACGTAGTCGACAGAATGCACAGTAGAAATAACGTCCTAAAGGCACTAGCCGGGAGTTCCTGGGGCAAGGACAAAGAAACTATGCTGGTCACCTACAAAGCGATAGGTAGGGCAATACCTAGCTATGCAGCACCGGTGTGGTCACAAACAGTTTGTGACACAAACTGGAATAAGATCCAGGCATGCCAGAACGCTGCTCTACGTATCGCTACAGGTTGCCATCTCATGTCGTCACAGGATCATCTTCATCAAGAAACCAGCATGTTATCAGTGCGCGATCATAATGACCTCTTGTCTTTACAATATCTAGTCGGTTGCTATCGAGAGGATAACCCAAACCTCCCCCTCCACGACATGTCAGGAGTGGACTCAGAGATCTCGAGAGAGACGTCCAGAGATACAAACGGGTACCTCCCGATATATTCGATAACACAGCATACCATACGGCCATCGCAGATATTCACACAGCCGTTGTGAATCGTTCAATAGGGAGTTTAGGTCCGAATAGAGTACTCTCAGTGCCCCCACCACCCATATCGCCTGAGGAGACTAGGCTCCCGAGAGCCACAAGAGTGACACTAGCCCAGCTTAGGTCCGGTTTTTGTTCACGCCTCAATTCGTACCTATCTCGAATAGACCCGAACATCCAGAACATTTGTCCGAGCTGCGGTGGTGCGCCATACGATGTGGACCACCTGTTTCGATGCCCCGCTGCACCCACCAACCTCACTCCGAGGGCATTATGGGACAACCCTATTGCAGCTGCTACGTTCTTGTCGCTTGAGACAATAGGCGAGAACGACGACGAAACTTAGAGCACATCCACAGACATGCACAGCGACTCACACCCTTCTGCACCGCTACAACAACAACAACAATTCGGCTCGCCAGCCGCAGGATCGTTGTGACTGTGACTACTCGCCTGCTTAAAGCAGACTCGTAGCGCTACCGTTCACATTTGAGTGGCCCCATCAGTTTACTAAGTAGCAATTTGACTCAGGCCGTGTGGTCATCAATCCACAAACCAACTAGGTATAGGCGCATTGGCCATTCTCCCTAACTAGCCCCTTCGTGGCTTGGGTTATGCGAAGCCGCCAACTTCGAGACTGGACACGTACGCTTATAATGTGTTTCTCCCCTACGAGGAAGCACTGCGTCGGTCGTGTAAGCTGGTATGGCTGACTTTTCGAAGGAATAGGGAAAAGTCAGCCATGCTGTGTCACCCATGCATGACTAGGGAGTTCGGGAACGTCATCGCCCGAAGGTCTTTGTACAGATCCACACCATGGCGTATCAACCATACCAGGGGCCTCCCTGTGCTGCTCAGGTACGTGGTGACGCAACTCACCAAAGACCAGTGTCACCAGGACACTGACCCCCTTGCGGATGGGGATGGTAACAGTAGGAACAACGTCGTCAACATGCTTACTTACCAGTAAGGATCCTGAGCTCCTCCGAAAAAATGCCTGCGTCCAAGTGGTGAGAAGTGTTGCAGTTCCGTTCATTTAGACGGCGCGGATTAATAGAATTGAGAGCAACACCGCTGAGATGAAATTCTCCCAATTTGATGAAAAAACACGTAGAACACTTCCACACACATACACAGACATACACAACCCTCCTGCATCGAACCTTCACAGCTCTTGCCATGGAGGGGTTTTGTGGCAACTCTTGGCCGTTTCTCGTCGGAAACGGGTGTGGTCCGCCCCGAAGAGGCTTGAAACTCCCGTATGGCAACTTTCATTTTGGAGACTTTTCTTAAATGTAATTATCAAAAACCGGACTCTGCATATCTGAATTATTACTCGGGCATTCAAGAATTATTCAGTTACACAAGGGGAAAAATACGAATAAAAGTTGCGAAATTGCAGCAAAATTGTCACTTTGAATTCGACAAGCGGTTTTCAAAGCGTCAGCTGGCATATGATTGAGTTGCCATATTGAATATCAAAACTGGACGGACAACCAAATTGCGGTCACTTTGGACGCAATGGCAACTGCCAGTCAGTGGCGTATTTAGAAAATTCTCAAAGGGGGGGGGGGGGACACAGAGTACGGGGCTAATTTGTTACATAAAGTTTTGGTGTGGGGATACCCGAGAGCAGCTACATAGGAAAAACATTGGCAAGGCTGAGGGATCGTTGATTCTTGATCCTTGATTTAAGGCAACGGTTCTTAACCGGTGGTCTGCGGACCACTTGTGGTCCCTGAGGCGACCCTAGGTGGTCCGCGAAGCCTTTGCTGTGGTTCCCTCAGAATCCGATACGACAATTATCGAATTGCCTGAAAAGCCAGTCCTGATAATCTCTGGAAGAAGGTGGACTCGTGGCTTCCTAAAGTTGATGTGTTCTTCCGCCAAACCGGTTCGATATTCAGTGCGATGTCAAGGCCCACTGTCCTCGTTTCTTTATCTGCCGGAAATTATGTCCAGCTGCCATATTAGAATGTTGCTAGAGAATGTGAAATTAATTGACCCTTACAAAAAACTGTCAACATAAATTTCAACCCTTTTCTTTGCTGTCGATTGGCATAAATGTAATACATCAAACTCATCGAGGTTATAAATGGTTTTTTTTTTCAGTGTAGACGTTAATGTTATTAGCCAGTCTCAGATACATATAGGCGCCGAATTGGTAAATAATGTAAATAAAGCTGGCCTTCATATAGAAGGCTGTCTATCTTAGGAGTAGATTCGGCGTTTTGGAGATGCAGCGGATTTTGCTAAGTCAATGACAATTTTTAGACTTAGACCACATATGTATAGTAATATAATTTTACGACTTTTTTGCGCCTTAATCACAAGATTTGTAAAGCATTAATTTCTATATTTCATTTGTTTACTGAAAAAACTGGCTGTCGCGAGATAGAAGGTTTTCACATTTATGAACACTACCTATTTTATATCGCAAATTATTTGATTTTTCAGATTCATAAAATTCTGAATTTTCCGCATTGCAAATTCGATAAACTCACAAACCACAATGGAGTGCAAGTGCGAAAACCATCTTACACTATTTATTTTTGCGACTCTAACTCTAAATGTTGCAAATGTAATAAAAAAAACAAATAGTATAGTGCATTTTGTTCCATTTCAGACCATAGGCAAATATATTTGCCAAACTTAGTCTGGCTGGTCTAGCGGTTAGTGCGCGCACCTTCGGTGCACAGGGTCATGAGTTCAAATCTCACCGTAGATCATGGTGTTTTTCGAACTCACGAGCTTGTGACGGACTATGATCTCACTCAGATGTTAAACGAGTACCCATTTATGGGGATAAATAACACTGCTGAGCGTGATGCTGATCCCATTACCTCAACAAAAAGCAGATAAGATCTTGGAAATAGGATGTCACTAACACATCCTGCGGCCTTAGTCCAATGCTGGATTGTCGCGCCTGTTATTTTTTAGGGCTGTATGAGTTCACTGAACTTCGAAAAACCTGGAACGCTGCAATTTTACAAAGGGAAGGGATAGACCAAATGCACTATTTGAGCCTCATCAATTTTTTCGTTTTTATCGTTACTATAAAGCCCCTTGAACTGCGACTACTTTTTACTTAACTTTAGGGGACCATGGGGGGGGGGGGGCAAAGCGGGTCAGATAGGAAATTATAACCATAATAATTTGCATTTCAGGTTTATTACACCAAAAGTTTAGTTTTCCTGACAGATCTTAGAATAACACTCATTAACTGCTTTTGGCTTTTACTGAACCAAAATACAGGGCCTTAAAAAAGTTTGCGTAGTGTAGTTCGAAGGAGCGTGAAGCCGAAAAGGAATTTTACGAATATGTACTTAATTGGCTATGGAATTAATTCAATGACCAAAGAGACTGTTTTCATATGATAAAACGGATTCCAGACGGAACACTTTTCTTTGGAAGAGAAATTTCAAACATCGTCCGAAATTCTGCCAAATTCCACCAAAAAGTGGCTCTGCTTACTTTTGAAAGAAACACAGATGAAAAGCTGATACAACAAATTTTGGCTGACATTGTGGTCTTGAATTCCATGGCAAATGCGAATTTGAATGCAAAATTAGGATTTACCTATGATATGTACTGGATTGGAAATCATCATGTAGATGAGCGTACGTGTGTGTCTAGAAATTTTTTCTACTCTTCCTCAGCCCCCCCTCTCGCACACCCCTCGGGCAACCCACAAGATGGTCGGCCGATGAACAGACTGTCAACAGTGTGGTTGTCATACAATTCGCGCCAAGTGAACGCAGTGAGTGTGAGTGGACAAAATCGAGTTTTTCCAAGTGAATTGTAAGAAATTGACTTAAACAGTGTAGGCCGTAAGGCTGCGAATTCGTTCTAATTTAAAAAAAAGTTTATTTCAGAACATGAAGTGCATTGTTGTCGGGTTTTCCAGCGACCAACAGAGAAACACTATGAGTGTATCTTTTCACAGGTAATCGCGTGAGAGCCTACATTTTAGTGGTCATATGTGAATTTTTGTGTCAAAATTATAGTTTATCGCATTGTTCATACATGTTTTCTTGAAAACAAGTGCGCGATTGTGTGGTTGACAGCCAATACAATAGACGAGTTTCCGTTCGTTTGAGTTCGTCCCAGGTTCGTACCTTGTTCGTGCATGTTTTGTACGAAGCGGGCACGAAAGGTTACGATGGAAATTCGTCTCGTCGATGTGTTCATGAACGTATCAATTTCATTCTGTTTCGGGGGCTCATCACATTGTTATAGTTTTGCAAATTTTTTTTTGCAATTTTCGTGCAAAGTTTCGAGTCAATTTGATAATTAAACTGCTTTGGTAAAATAATATGTTAATTCTTTCATAATGTAAACCGTTTCTTGCAGATTTCTAATGGATGAGGCGAACGCGCTGTATGGATAGACAAACTACAGTTAAGAGGTGTGTAGATTCCTAAAAGAGCTGTGGTTTGCACGAAACATTTGCATAATGACGGCATATTTTGACTTGAGAAACGAACTGTGCTCAAAGAAAATGCATTTCCGGAACTGAATCCGTCTGGTATTACGGTAAGTAAACAAATAAATTTAACCGACAGTAGTTGAATTGTTAAAATATAAATTGGTATGCATAATGATTTATCGATTGTTTTCAGATGTCTAATGAGTCTATCGGCGAGCCAAATGCAGTTCAAGCAGGTTTAGGATCGTCACATGCAGGACGCGAGCCGTGAATCTGCGGGACAGTGTACTAGGGAAGCAGTTATGCTCCGCCACCACGAGAGGCTTCTGATATTGTCTATCAAGCACCCGAGCCCCATTCAAACATATCACCACGTGCGGCATTTTCAAATCTCATCAATTGACTGGACGAACAGTATGGTGTGAAGCAAACGTTGACTCCTTGCGTGCTGCTTAGTGCATTGATCATTTTCCTCGGCGTGGCGACCTTCATGTATGTAACGATCAGTCTCGATTTGGCCAACACCATCAACGATCGAAATACTTTCTATCAGATATGCGACGATTCACATCGATGAGGAGGGTTTGAAAGGAGCTCTGGAGTTATTGAGGACCACAAATGTAAAGATATTACAGCACAGTTTAGTTTGGGTACCAAGGAAATTGTTCGATTGGTTCAGCCCACTCATCTGCATCTGAACGTTCGTCGAATGGTTCGCGATCTGCACAATGTCGAATATTTGATTCACCAAAATCCGCAGTGGAAAATAAGTGCAGTCGATGAAGACGGCACTGCATTGTCTTTTGATCAAGTATTGGCTTGCGCGATGCTCAAGCCTACAGTTTTGCAATTTTGAATCCCCGCCTTCCGTTCACGTGTTCCGTGTACAATAAGCTACAGAAGTTCTTCTTTTATGTTGGACTCATCGGGCTAGCGGTTATAGTCGCCGGAGGAGTTAATTTTGCATACAAACTGATTGTTCGGTACAAGCAATCTAAACGCGATGCTGTGGCCTATTTGAACGACGAGATCATCAATCATTTAATGCGAAAGGCAGCTAATAGTCCAGACGAGCCGCTGGTTGTTGTGAACCATCTAAGGGACAAGTTGACTCCGCTGCATAAACGCCTAAGCATGGAGTGGGTGTGGAATGGATGCAGTCTTAATCGCCTTAATTCCGCCAAAGCCGGTCCCAAGCCCGGTTATAAAAGGAAGAGGGAGGCGATTAACGAAATATAATTTATTTTCTACCCAATCAAAATGTGACATTCGTAAGTATTATTCCCCTGGAGGAAATTAGTATAATGGTGAAAAACTTCCATACAAATTTGACAAAAGTTGTACTCGACCCAATAAAACACACCTGAAGCCTTATTGATTCGTTACTCATATTCCCATTACACCGATATGAAAATCATAAGAAAACATACACGTAATTTGCGGAAAACAAGAATTTCGATTTATGTATTTAGTCTTTATCTTTTTTGCTTAGGGCTCCATTACACAGTCATATTTATATTATAATATGTATGTCATATGCCTAAGCCTACTCGATTCATTCAGTATAAATTTTTAGACTTGCAATAAGCGAAATCAAGTAGGCTTAAGCATATTATAATATAAATATTACCAAATATGATTGTGTACTAGAGCCCTGAGTACCGAAATTGTTTGCATGCAGTTCATACAAATCTATTTGGCAATTCAAATTTTTGCGCCAAATGTATGCCCCCATCGTATGAAAAATTTACGGCGCCTATGGTGTAGTTGATAGTATGTGTGTTTTTTGTGATTGTGTTATAAAAACCTAGACAAAAATTTTCCTTAAGGGCGTATCCATAGTCTACCTAATCCCAGGGATTTACTGAAAAAGAGGTCTTTGTATGTTTTGTCAAAAATATAGTAACAGATTCCGTAAAATCGTAACAAGTGCCGAATAATATTTTACAAGTACAATGCAGAATGCTACACGGTTGTAAATTTTGCTGTAAACCGGGAGTAAATTTTATAAATAAAATAGTATAACTCCTATCTATTCCAAAACTTGAATCAAATTTGACCCTTTTCAACTTGTAATTTTAGTTTATTCAAAAATTATATTAATTATAACCGCTACAGAATAAAACTATCCAAATACCCTTTTAATATTATACATAAGATATACATATAATATTTACACCGTTCGGGATAGAATAAATTGCATTGAACGTTGTTATAACATAAAAGGGTAGAATTAATCCTACTATGTTATCAAATCTACACTATCAACGCAAGAAACCCATTCAACCTAGAAATCTATTGATTTGTAGTCTGTCTGGTTCAGTGAGCAGCGTGCTTGCCCACAAAACACAGCATTGTGGATTTGAAGCCAACTGCACTCGTATTACAATTTTTTTTTCGAGCGGTTTGTATAAATTTGCTTATCAATTTTGTACTATCAGCGTCCGCTCTAGCACTTACGCCGCCCCGGGCAAGAGGACAAATTGCCGCCCCTTAGGTACTATTCAAGGCAAATTAAACGTAGATTGTATGAGGAATTCAAAGATGGTGCTGTAAAGCTTCTGTAATACTTGCTCTTAATATGAAGCTAAGAAATATACGTACTCCATTAATACTTTTTTATTGTTTTTATTGGATGACTTAACACACAGGGGTAATCCTTTTAGCAAATATGTAATCAATCACTCACAAATTAACACACACATGCAATATTCTCCTATAGCAGATAATCGGTAGTGTTGTTTTATCCTAATAGTATGACATTAAATTGTCATCCGATAAATTGTTTATCGTATTTTTGTAGGAGTAAGGGCTTCGTAATTTTTTGGAAGAGTTGAGAGTGATAGAGTACTTTGAAATTCCAAAATGGAAACCAACTATCTTCAATTGAATGGTTTGAAGTCTTGAATTATTGTCAGTTTCTGAAGCCGCTAAAAAAATCTCTACACATAGACTGAGTACATGCTCAGATTAGTCGAGTGGTTAAGACATAGGACGGGCGATACGGTGGGCATAGGTTCAATGTTAGCTGCGCGCTACTTTTTTCATCAGATATCAGTGTCATTCTATAAGCTTCCTATAGATGCATTAATACTTAATCTCTTCACATTGGTTATCGGAGGTAATGCACGAGGCACGAAAGTAATGATGATATAAGATATAAAATACAAGGTTCTATTGGTTTAGAAAAAACGGCGGCAAATGTCACTTTTCTCTTTTCATATCATGAAATCTGCTTCTAATACTATTGGAAGAGGATATTCTACGAAGTAATATAGAACTATAATTTTTAGTTGGGTAGACTCATTTTTTGAAAGACAACACAAAAATTGATGGTGACAGTAGGACTCGAACCAACGCCCTAATAATTCAGAAAATATAATCTTAATTCACTGAAGAGGCCCAGAAAGTATGCACTAGAAAACTGTTCCGCTTTCGTCCAGACTCCTAAGCGAAATTCGCCACAGTTCAGCAAGGCTTGATATAGAGTTTATTTGGAGTTCCAAAAATTGGGGTTAGTATTGAATTCCCCGAGCGACATTTATTTCACCACAGTCAAAAAATAGGCAGAGGGCACACGGAAACCTGGAGGCTTTCATAGCGACGTAAGAAATTGAAAATTAATGCAAAATTATTTTGTTCACTAAAAGACTCAACACATTTTGTAAAAGACTGCTTGGGAAAATTTTGGAAATTTGCAATGCTGCTCGTTTCCATTACTAATCTTTTGGAGTAGTTTTTGATAACATCTTTATACACTGCGCAGCAGATAAACTTCAATTAGTCGGATCTCTTTGCAAACTGATTTCTTCAGCGTTTTTTCATAAATGCGTCATCTTGATAATTTTTATAGAGAATTGGGTAGCTAGCTAGTTAAATCGGGAGAACCTAGCAATATCTCGATATTAGCATGTCTAGAAAAATATTAGGGAAGATTGGTTGCAGCTCTGACAATGTGTACTGTGGTTCCATCCCTCAACTTGCTGAAATCTAAGCCAGCCTGTTCAAAATTTGTCATCTCAGTGCTAGATGGATCAATGCTATTGGAATCAACTGACCCGCGAAAAGATCAAGCAAATTAAAGTCGAGTTGCTGCAAAAGGTGTTTGGAAATTATCTAAAATGACTGAAAAAGTTATGAAAATGTTGTTTCTCACAGTAGAGGTTGATTTTCACGCTTTTATGTGATGAGTGTTATGCGATGTGGCTTCTTATTTCTTATTTCATATGCTGTCCCACTTTGCTTTTCGGAAGTAAGTCGCGTGCTAGAGTCAAAGACGTACAATTTTGGCAATTTTTCCTGAGCCTTTTATGATTCTGAATGCAGTACTCCGTATCAATTGTGGGTCATTAAAACCTTGCAAAGACTTTTTTCTTTAAAACACAACTTTCCTTTTTATTTATTTTATCTTTAGTTTTTTATGGTTTTAATTCCACTAAATCGAAGTTGATATTAATATTTTATTTTCGGCCTTTTCCACTTTTTTCTTATACGAGTACCTACTAGCCAAAAAGCCGCCCCCAAAATTTGGCGCCCCGGGCGACCGCCCGGAGATAAACGTTCATCGCTAATTTTGATGAAGAATGACCGTTACAGCCACAAAATAAAGAATAGCCACCGATTTATATGAAAAACACACACAACACCAAAAAGATTGTTCAAACGATCGGAAGTATGTATGGCGTGGCGAACCTAACAGATCATATGACACCTGAAGACGTCAAGGTGGATAGTGGATTGATAGTGTGTCTTTGGTGAAGAGCTCTGAACTTTGAGCGAAACATTGTAAGTTCATTATTGGTTATTGCATTGGATATGTCGACAAGTTAGCGAAACAACTTTTGAAACTTGACTCGGCGCACGCCTTTCTAGTAATTTCGGGGATCTGTCGAAATGAAAATGTAAGGGCGTGTATGAAATGAAGATATTTGTTCGATGCGTTAGCGGTATTTCCACAATATCTTTCATATATTATGTAGAAGTAGAACTACACATAAAAACAGTTGCATGTAACCACTTTTTTTATTAATATTGATTGGCTAAGAAAGTGGATTTAAATCAAATCAGTCCAGAGAAATCGGCAAAAAATTATAAATGAACTATTACCCCACAGTTATCCTTTTCCTGCCATGCAGCTTATTTTTTTCCATATGATTTTTAGTTACTTTTAAATATTTTTTTTTTTCAAACGGCGATTGTCTGGAGTTTATAAACTAGTAATTCTAAAATGAAAAAAAAAAATAAAAATAAAAAAAATAAAAATAAAAGTCGACATCGAACAAGCAAGTGACAATTGCCCACACAAAAATATGATATTCCTTCGACAGGGTTGTCGAACCATAGTGTCAAATCTATACAATGCCCAGGCCCTGTCAAGAAAAATCGTAATTTACTAACATTCACTCTAATGTTAATTAAAATTAACCCTCACTAAATATTTCAGTATTCTAGATCCACTATCGCATCTATGTCCTTTAAAAAAATGTACATCCTCACGCCAACGCCAATTTCACGCACCAAAAGATATGTACATATAGCAATCATTATGTATAAATGACTAGCATCCACCATGTATCTATACCCGCAACTAGACATAAAATGTATGTAAGTATGTATATTACATGATCATAGATTATACCCGCAAAACTGAGTCATTTATCCGATGAAGTGCAGCGCTCCTGTCCTTTTTAACTAGTCCATTCCCTCAATTTTGTAGTAAAATAAATCATAAATAATTCCACAAATCCTCCAAAAGCGCCCTTTTGTTTATTCCTTCACACCAACAACTTAAAAAATGTCGAAATTATATGAACTCTCAAGCCATTTCCGTTATTTTTCGAATTTCGTATGAAAGCGACAGTAACAATGCTGTCGCTAGAAAGTGGTCGCTATTGGCGACAGTTATGGGCGATTATCGCCTTATATGATCCCAAAAAAAAGCTCTGTCGCTTTTCGACCTCTGGGTAGTAGTAGCTATCTCTTTCATACACACGTAAAAACCCATTAATAAATTGTCGCCCGACGAGGCCATCACTTTTGATTATCGCCATAGGCGATGGCGATTATCCCCTTACAGAATGTACCCTCTGATAATATTTGCATCGGTTTAAGTTAGATGACTCGCCAAAATGCATGAGACGCAAGGGAGTGGCAGAGGACGTGAAACATGTCTTGTTCGATTGTCCCCGATTTGGAGATATCCGCAGTCAACTCGAAGTGGATCTGGGAGAAAACATAAGCCCCGAGAACTAAGTGGTTCTCTAGTGGTTCTGATGATGTTATCAGCAAATAACTGGCATTTAGTAAGCAGGGCAATTTGTGCCGTCCACATGGAGCTACAAAGGGAAGATTGTAGATGCTAAGGTAGTCTGCTATCCGATTAGCCTAAATTGACTCTGTGAAGTAATACTGAAAGGTGGTCCCGCAAGGTCAAGCGGTGACGAAAGAGGTGTTTAGGTTTAGTCGGTAAGAATCCGACATAACTGCATGCGGTCGGTCTCTGCAGTATCTATGCAAGATTCCCCATCTCTCTACAGAAAAAAAGGAATATTTTAGATGGATAGTTTCGATGCAAGGAAAAACAATATTAGATTGGATTGCATCGTTCTTTTTCATATTGTTCAAGCAAGTCGGCCCTTCGATTTTGTGCCTCGCGAAATCAAAAAGTCTTTCAGTCAGTAAAGCAACATTTGTTTGAAGTACCTATGATCACCTTGTGGTGAATACCGCTTGAGTACCACTTGAGCTTCCATTTATAATATGTTTCATATTTTCTGTACTCCAGATAAGACAAACACTGATAGACACACATTGTAAGACGAAACCGGACGGGTAAACTTGCAAGACAAGAACCATCGTTCCAGCAGACAGACAAGGATTGTGCATTTCAGATTGTAAGAGCGATGGTTCTTGTCTTGCAAGTTTACCCGTCCGGTTTCGTCTTACAATGTGAATTCACCCATAGATAGTCAATATAAAGCATTGCTTTTCCATTTAACTCACAAACTATAAAGTGCAATTACGATTACAAAGACAAACAAAAAACATAAGAAAAAAAATGGTCATACAAGAAACAATCTTATATTACTAATTAAATTATATTGTTTCTCTATAGAAAACACAAGGCCAGATAAGAGCAAACAAAAACAGCATTTCTAAAAAAAGAAATCTAATTTATCACATCAAACAGTAGATACCTTTAATTAAGCACTCTTACTGATTTTATTTGATATTTGATAAATTTCACCATTATCAATCATTCTTTCTCTTAAAAAATTACACAAAAAATGTCATAATGTAATGCGTGGCGTACAATACACTTCGAAGTATCAAATAAAGAAGAAAGAGATTGAAAAGTCATATCTTATCACAATGTCGTTTGAAGTAGGTACCTATCAGAGACAGAATACTGAACTGAGTTCAAGAACATTATCTACATCTGCACCTCTGCCTACGTGTTTGCAGAAAATAAGCTTCCAATATTAGAAAGCCCAGCAAAAGATGTAAAAAGAGACCATGCACAAAAGACACAAAAAAATGTAGTCACATTCGCGACAATGGAACTTAGTCTACCAAAATACACAAACTTCTTGGCATTATAAATTTGAAGAGCTTGGGAGAGTAAGTTATTGTAGGAGTTTTCCGAGTAGCCAAATTTGAAAGCAAGAGTTGTAGGAGGAAAAAAGCAAGCCCAAAGGCCAACCAAAGCAACAAACAGTTCAGGTAAAAATATGAATGAAATTCATATTCAAAAACGAACAAGCGCTAAGTTCAAGACGTACTACATACTACGCAATATTCATCTTAAAAAAGCATTAATCAGAATATCAACAGAATAAACAAAACAAAAGGAAAATAAAAAATTATTTCATGAACATGGTCCTCATGATTCTGGTCGCATGAAATGAATAATATTCTCCTGAGAAAGAATGCCGAAAAGTAGCCGTTGGCAGAGAAATCCAACCAGAATCAGCCAAACCCAAAATTTCTCGAATATTGGAATGTACAAAAAAAAAAAACGAAAAAACGGTCGAGACGGATGCAAGAGACGACAAAAATAATGACACAAGGAGCTCAAATCGAGATGTGAGGAACAAACCCATACAATACACACAAAAGAAGAACGAACCTTAAATAAAAAAAAAAGGAAAATAAATCAGGACGAAATTGCTGGGCTCTTGTATGACTGGCTAGGCCGCAGGCAACCAATTACGCGTGCCCCATGACATTTGTTTTACGAAAGAACAAAGTTTGTTGTACTGGAATGTATACACACAAATCAAGATGATTATCGTTTTTGATATGCATTTTTTATATTTTGAGAAAATGTTCAATGAAGCTTACCTCAAACGTAGGAGCATATTATTCAGATCAAGAAATATAATCACGTTATTAGGTGAATACAGAAGAATTTTTCATGCTAATATGAAATCAATGATTTGTGTGTAAAATTGAAATTGTACAGAGAGTAATTGGCACTAATTTATGGTGGAATCCGGTGGAACCAAACAAATTGACGCTTTGATTTGACGCATCATGACAATCATCAGTGTCAGTGCGTGGCTATCGTGCCACATTGATGATTCGATTCATTGATGCGAAGTAATTCGGGTCGCCTATTTTTAGATCACCCTCTCACTCTTGCCCCCCCTGATGGTAGACGAAATGAGAATCCTTCAACTCTATTGTATCCTATAAATCGTTATCCTCTCTTGATTTGCCATAACTCCCAGTGGAGCATGATCCGTTGACGACTACCGGCTGCGTGATTTCCCCCTGAATGCAATTTGATTTCCCCCTATACGCTAAAAAATACTTGACGCTTATCCTTTTAAATAAAATAAATAAATAACAGGCGGCAATCCAACATTGGACTAAGGCCGCAGGATGTGTTAGTGACATCCCATTTCCAAGATCTTATCTGCTTTTTGTTGAGGTAATGAGATCAGCATCACGCTCAGCAGTGTTATTTATCCCCATAAATGGGTACTCGTTTAACATCTGAGTGAGATCATAGTCCGTCACAAGCTCGTGAGTTCGAAAAACACCATGATCCACGGTGAGATTCGAACTCATGACCCTGTGCACCGAAGGTGCGCGCACTAACCGCTAGACCAGCCAGACTACTATCCTTTTAAGATATGACTTTATAATTTAGTGGCTAGCCAATTTCTAAGATGCGCCAAGAGTTATTCTGTTGTTACCGTTGGAACCCATGTTCTCTCGTTACGTTCGGCGACGAAGTACATGTCCGAGCGTGCTCTAAAAAAGAACGTGCTATTTGCTATAAACGGCTCGAAAAATGTTGCGATTTCTGCACGGGTAGCGAGTGTTGAACAGTATCCACCGATAGCGAAAAAGTGTCGACGAATCGCGTGAAAATCGCCAATTTCGCTTTTTACATTCATCCATTGCGCACTCGTCTTTCTGTAAAAACAAAAAGTATAGTTCGTACGAGTTTCGTGTCATCAGCGCTCGTAGCCAGCAGCTATGCTCAGCAGAACGTTATTGTGTCGTGGGTCGTTGTTTTTGATCGCGGCGCCGCGCGAGTGTGTTGATGCCTTTTTTGGCTTTGCTCGTGGAATTGCTGCATTTTTAGGAGTGTTTCGGTTCTGCCACACGGTATTGCGTAACAGTGCACAGTGGAAACCCAGGACAGTTTGTCGTGTTGCAGTGTACCTCGGAGAAAAGCAATTTTTCGCGCAAAAATTTGTTAGTGTGTCTCGTGTACTTTTCGCAAGAATCGATTTAGTCTGATTTCGAACACCCGGCGGATAGTTTGCTGACTCTTGAGATTCTGTCGTGTCCCGTGGTCTGATGTGTGTACCTCAAGATCAATGCCGCCAAGGATCACTAATCGATACCGCCTCAACCACAGCTAGTCACCGTTGGCATTGGGCTGACAGCAATACGCTGTGTTGATATTCGTCGCGGTCCGCGACGTAAGGTTGCTGAGCCGTAGTGTCTCACATTCAGGATTCAGCCTACGTGCTCAGTCTCACTAAATTTTTATCGTTTACGATTTTTTTTTTCGTCTCTAATGTCACACATTAAAGACCACAAAGTAGCTACCAGTTCCCAGAAGGTCTGGTCAAGAGCCTTGGTATCTGCTAGCAAGGAAGACCCGACAAGGGATTCCTTTTCGTCGGCAGCAGCCCTACGCCATTCACCGGACGACTCGTCAAGAGCTTCCTCGAGTAATGCTTCGTCAATGCCTGGTTCGCTGGTTAAGTCAGGTTCCAGCAAACAGGATGGGTCGAAATACGCTGCTCCATGAAGGGCTCAATTACGAGCCCTAAGTAGTGCTTTTCGGGTCTGTTTCATCTACAAGGTAGATGAATCGCAAAGGTCTCAGAAGCAGAAGGCGTCATTCGCATGGGCGCTAGGTGCTTTCGCCGATAGTCCTGACGCTGACAAACATGTCGTTAAGCGGCAACGGTCAACGGAGTATCAGGCAGACAATCTTAAGCTGCAAAAGTCATACGCCGACGCGACGAAAGGCTGGAGCGAGCTGTTGACCGAAATAACGCAGATGGTGGGTTTTCGGTGGATAAATTAAGAATTACAAAAAAGGTGCAATGATGGCTTTTCTGAGGTGAGTTTCTGAGGATGGAGGCTGGTATCAGGTTCGCGTGAAGCTCATGAGATTTGCGCATCAAAGATCGGCCTCCATGTTCAAATTTGCTATTGGCAAGACAGGCGAACTATGGCCTGGTGCCAGGTTGGAGGTTGTGGCCAAAGAGGATATCTCCACACGCCCGCGTGCTCGTGTGTGGCTGCCACCTTTTATGACCGATAAGGACCAAATAAAGAGCATTATTCAAATGTGCAATCCAGGGATCCCTAGGGACGATTGGCGAATCGTTAAGTTAAAGGACGCTGTCAACAATCGCAGATGTGCGATTTTGCTCATTTAAAAAAATAAGCCATTACAGGCTTCATTCATCAAGTCGGGCGGAGCAGTGAGTTTTGGTTTCATTAAGCTAAAGCTCAGGGTCTACAAGGGTGACATTAAAAAGGCCCGCAATCCGGTGCCCGCCCACGATGAACAGGCTGCTGATGCCGTTCCAGGAGGGTTACCTGTGGCAGTTTCTGAGTCTGTGGATGACGATTGCGTCTCCCTATGCTCAAATCTGGCTGCCCTCGACACTGCGTCTCAACCATCCCCAACAATTGACTCTATTGGATCTGATACGAATAAAGAGGGGAACATGACGATGATTGAGAAGGTGTAATGGTGAGGTTCCTTTAGTTTAACCTTCACCACGCAAAGGCAGCATCAGCTGCTCTTATCTGTCGTCTATCGCAGGGTTTAGAAGATATCGTGCTTATTCAAGAACATTGGTTTGCGCGTGATCTCGTTAGCGGTCTAAAGTGTTCTGCTTTTGCTATTTTTTACGTTATAGGACAGGGTATACCGCAATCCCGTATTCTTATCAGGAAAATCATCAAGGCGTTACTGGGGCCTAAATTTAGCGACAAAGATTTTGTCTTCGTCTGTCTAGAATTGCATGATAAGGTGCTTTGGGTTGCTTCGGTATATATGCCATATGACAGCACTCTGCCTTCCCTAAAATTAAAAGAAGCCGTTGCGTTAGCAATGTCTTCTGGTACTAAAGTAATCCTGGGAATCGATTCGAATGCGCATAATGTAGTCTGGGGCAGCTCGGACACCAACGACCGAGGTGAATTACTTCCTGAATATATTTTGGGAACAAATCTTCTCATTTGCAATGTAGGGCGCGATACTACTTTCGTTACAAAAAAAAAAAAAAAAACAGGCAGGAGGTGTTGGACATCACTCTGGCATCGGAGGATGTACTGTACTGTACTGTAATATCAATATTATATTTATAAACCTGTAAATGTATTAATAAATTGAATTTAATTGAATTTATTAAACGACTGGAGAGTATCGGCCCTGAGGTATCTCCAATCATCCTAGACCGGAGGAGGACTAATTGGCAGAGGTTTCGGGACTCTCTGCTCGCAGGTGTACCTTCCCTTCCAAATATTTCAAACAATGGACAAGATCTGGACAGTATGGTAAACCTCAACACTGATGCTATAAATACTGCGACTACTGCTTCGTGCCCAGCCATAGGCATCTTCGATTAATCGATTAATCGAACTGTAATCGATTATTTTCAATAATCGATTATTTTTGTTTCGATTATACGATTAATCGATTATTAAAATAATCGAGAAATAATCGAAAAATAATCGAAAATACGATTAATCGAAAATACGATTAATCGAAAAATAATCGAAAATACGATTAATTGAAAAATAATCGAAAATACGATTAATCGAAAATACGATTATTCGAAAAATAATCGAAAATACGATTAATCGAAAAATAATCGAAAATATACGATTAATCGAAAAATAATCGAAAATACGATTAATCGAAAATACGATTATTAGAAAAACACGATTTTCGCCGCTTGGCGGAAGAGACCGAAACTAAAACTCACGTCACCCCCGTTCTCCCGCTGCAGCTCCACAAAGTGGTTGTTTCGCTGCTTGGCGGGTGACGTCTGGCAGTAGACGAAAATTCCAATTTGCATATCACCGAACGAAATTGGTGGCAAATGAATGGTCTCGAGTCTCTATCGACGATCCCGAAGTCATTTTTCGCTAGTCACCCCCGTTCTCCCGCTGCAGCTCCACAAAGCGGCTGGCAGTATGACGGAAATGACAATTTTCATGTCGCCGAACGGAATTGGTGGCAAATGATAAGTATCGACTCCCTATTGGCGATTCCGAAGTAATTTCTCCCTAGTCACCCCCGTTCTCCCGCTGCAGCTCCACAAAGTGGTTGTTTCGCTGCTTGGCGGGTGACGTCTGGCAGTAGACGGAAATGACAATTTTCATGTCGCCGAATGAAATTGGTGGCAAATTAATGGTCTCGACTCTCTATTGACGATACCGAAGTCAATTTTCGCTAGTCACCCCCGTTCTCCCGCTGCAGCTCCATAAAGTGGTTGTTTCGCTGCTTGGAGAGTGACGTCTGGCAGTAGACGGAAATGACAATTTTCATGTCGCCGAACGAAATTGGTGGCAAATGAAAGGTCTCGACTCCCTATTAACGATTCCGCAGTCAATTCTCCCTAGTCACTCCCGTTCTCCCGCTGCAGCTCCATAAAGTGGTTGTTTCGCTGCTTGGAGGGTGACGTCTGGCAGTAGACGGAAATGACAATTTTCATGTCGCCGAACGAAATTGGTGGCAAATGAAAGGTCTCGACTCCCTATTAACGATTCCGCAGTCATTTCTCCCTAGTCACTCCCGTTCTCCCGCTGCAGCTCCATAAAGTGGTTGTTTCGCTGCTTGGAGGGTGACGTCTGGCAGTAGACGGATATGACAATTTTCATGTCGCCGAACGAAATTGGCGGCCAACGAAAGGTTTCGAAGCCCTATTAAGGACTCCGCAGTCATTTCTCTCTAGTCACTCCCGTTCTCCCGCTGCAGCTCCATAAAGTGGTTGTTTCGCTGCTTGGAGGGTGACGTCTGGCAGTAGACGGATATGACAATTTTCATGTCGCCGAACGAACTTGGCGGCAAATGAATGGTCTCGACTCTCTATTGACGATCCCGAAGTCATTTTTCGCTAGTCACCCCCGTTCTCCCGCTGCAGCTCCATAAAGTGGTTGTTTCGCTGCTTGTCGGGTGACGTCTGGCAGGAGACGGAAATGACAATTTTCATGTCGCCGTAGGAAATTGGTGGCAAATGAAAGGTCTCGACTCCCTATTAACGATTCCGCAGTCATTTCTCCCTAGTCACTCCCATTCTCCCGCTGCAGCTCCACAAAGTGGCTGTTTCGCTGCTTGCGGGAAATGTCTGGCAGTAGACGGAAATGATAATTTTCATGTCATCGAACGAACTTGGTGGCATATAAAAGATCCGGACTCCCTATTGACGATTCCGAAGTAATTTCTCCCTAGTCACCCCCGTTCTCCCGCTGCAGCTCCACAAATTGGTTGTTTCGCTGCTTGGCGGGTGGCGTCTGGCAGTTGACGGAAATGACAATTTTCATGTCGCCGAACGAACTTGGCGGCAAATGAATGGTCTCGACTCTCTATTGACGATCCCGAAGTCATTTTTCGATAGTCACCCCCGTTCTCCCGCTGCAGCTCCACAAAGTGGTTGTTTCGCTGTTTGCGGGAAATGTCTGGCAGTAGACGGAAATGACAACTTTCGTGTCACCGAACAAAATTTGTGGAAATCGAAAGGTCTCGACTCCCTATTGACGACTCCCCAGTCATTTTTCGCTAGTCAACCCCGTTCTCCCGCTGCAGCTCCACAAAGTGGTTGTTTCGCTGCTTGGCGGCTGACGTCTGGCAGTAGACGGAAATGACAATTTTCATGTCGCCGTAGGAAATTGGTGGCAAATGAAAGGTCTCGACTCCCTATTAACGATTCCGCAGTCATTTCTCCCTAGTCACTCCCGTTCTCCCGCTGTAGCTCCACAAAGTGGTTGTTTCGCTGCTTGGCGGGTGACGTCTGGCAGTAGACGGAAATGACAATTTCCATGTCGCCGTAGGAAATTGGTGGCAAATGAAAGGTCTCGACTCCCTATTAACGATTCCGCAGTCATTTCTCCCTAGTCACTCCCATTCTCCCGCTGCAGCTCCACAAAGTGGTTGTTTCGCTGCTTGCGGGAAATGTCTGGCAGTAGACGGAAATGCTAATTTTCATGTCGCCGAACGAAATTGGTGGCAAATGAAAGGTCTCGACTCCCTATTGATTTTCGTGTCACCGAACGAAATTGGTGGGAACCGAAAGGTCTCGGCTCCCTATTGACGATTCCGAAGGTTTGATTCCCAAGTGAGGCGCGTTCTCCCTCTGATGCAGCTCCGCAAAAACAGGAGGCCGGGTGCACTTTAAATGGGTGACGTCAAGTAGGAGGCAAAAGCGATTTTGATGATTTATCTGCTACCCATTTAAAATTGGGCCGTTTTTGCTGTTACTGCATCCGTTCTGTTTCTACCATTAGATGTTAAGGTCCCTCTAGATTAGGCGCCAAATGGCTGCGCGTCCAAAAACTGGCATCGCGTGCAGCCATTGCAAACAAATAATTTCCTTTTTTTTTTAAATAATACTTCATATGCAACAAGATTTGCGAAAAAATCTACAAGTTAAATTTCTTAATCTATATTTTTTATATAAAATCCTTTTTTTTTTGCTCATCCCGTGTAGTTCTGGGTGACAAAATTTTTTATTAATGAATTAATGCATGTACATGATATTTTTAATGAAAAATTTTACAATCAAGTACAATCATTACAATTTATTTTACATTTGTTCTGCAAATTACAAATTTATAGTCGTGTTTACTGTACAATGTACTGGCGATTTTTTGCAAGAAAAACCAATTGTTCCACATGCTCGTCGGAGAGGCGGCTGCGCATGTCAATTAAAATGTTTCCTGCAGCACTAAATACGCGTTCAGATGGCACACTCGTTGCTGTCATTGACAGGTACCTGCGGGCCAGCTTCGACAATATCGGATAGGCGTTTTCGTTTCTTTTCCACCAAGATAACACGTCGATGGAATACGGACTTTTCTTTTCAGCCGTATATGCCTCCAGCTCATCGTCAATCGTGTGGCTTCTTGAATCATCATCATCCGCGTCTTTGAAAATGAGGCAAAGGTTACTTGGCTTGTAGCTTCCATTTGCCTCACTCTCCGAGATATCTGCAACTGCTGCTCCAGATAGACCTTCGGATTCAGCATCTAGCTTGATGATGGCATGCATGCTTTCATGTTCCTCGTTTTTGCGGCAAAAGCGGGGGTCTAAATATTTCGCTACGTCCAGGTGTGAGAACCTGATATCACAAGATTCCTGAAAGGAGAGTAACAATTTTGTTGTAAGTAACCAAATATTCATATTCGATGTCAAATTTAAATCTTTAATATGTGTACTTACCGCTGGGTCGATATATGTTTCCTTCATTTCTTTAAATAGTTTCTGTAGCTTATTGCTGAGCGAAATAATTCCTGGCACACTGATATTCTCGCGCTTTACGTCGGATACAATTTTTGTCATTTGCTCCAATACTGGAATGATGAGCGATGCAGTTACTTCAGTTTCGCTTCCAAGCGATTTTTGGATCCGCTCTAGTTCGATTGAAAGGCTAACAATTACCTTTAACTTTCTGATATCGACAGAAGTAACACCATGTTCTTGGTGTACACCATGTGCGTACTCGTTACAAAAGTCGAAAAGACTTTTTCCCTGTTCGACGACGAATTGGAATTGAGCCAATTCTGACCACCAACGAGTTGGGCAGCTGGAAGGCATTTTTTTCAAGGGAAGGTTCCACTTGATTTGATGCTTTTTCAACTCCCGCTTAGCTGTTGAACTTGATATAAAAATTCTAGAAATTGATTTAATTTTTGTAACAATTTCCGAAACAAACGGGTCTAGTAAAAGCTTCTGCATGAATGTATTCAATACATGCGCAAAACATGGAATATGCGGCTTCCTTAATTGTGCTTTCACAGCATTTACCATGTTAGCTCCACGATCTGTAGTAATTGCTACTACCTTCCTCAGATCTATTGAATATTCTCCTAAAACGTCTGTAATTATGGCGGCTATGTGCTCCCCCGTGTGGGTTTCATTTAGCTCGCGACACGCGAGCACTACGGTCTTGAATTCCCACTGATTTATGAAGGAGGATGTCACCGAAATAAACTGGCTGCCATTACATCCGGTCCAGCCGTCTGTTGTAATGCTTATATATTCTAATTCAGAGAGCTTTTCCCGGAGACATTCCTTAGTGTCTTCGTACAACTTTGGTATATAATTCTCTGAAAATGTTGTACGAGAAGGCACTTTATAATTTGGGCACAGTTTCCCCATAAACGATTTCCAGCCTTCAGTTTCAACGAAGGAATATGGCGTGCCGGTTGTTGCCAACAAAACAGCAGTAGCCTGTGTAATCTTTAGGCACTCTGTGCATGTATGGAGCTGCAGCGGGAGAACGGGGATGACTAGGGAGAAATTACTCTGTAATCGACAATAGGGAGTCGAGGCCTTTCATTTGCCACCAATTTCGTTCGGCGACATGAAAATTGTCATTTCCGTCTACTGCCCGACGTCAGCCGCCAAGCAGCAAAACAACCACTTTGTGGAGCTGCAGCGGGAGAACGGGGTTGACTAGCGAAAAATGACTGGGGAGTCGTCAATAGGGAGTCGAGATCTTTCGATTGCCACAAATTTTGTTCGGTGACACGAAAATTGTCATTTCCGTCTACTGCCAGACATTTCCCGCAAACAGAGAAACAACCACTTTGTGGAGCTGCAGCGGGAGAACGGGGGTGGCTAGGGAGAAATTACTTCGGAATCGTCAATAGGGAGTCCGGATCTTTTATATGCCACCAATTTCGTTCGATGACATGAAAATTATCATTTCCGTCTACTGCCAGACATTTCCCGCAAGCAGCGAAACAGCCACTTTGTGGAGCTGCAGCGGGAGAATGGGAGTGACTAGGGAGAAATGACTGCGGAATCGTTAATAGGGAGTCGAGACCTTTCATTTGCCACCAATTTCCTACGGCGACATGAAAATTGTCATTTCCGTCTCCTGCCAGACGTCACCCGACAAGCAGCGAAACAACCACTTTATGGAGCTGCAGCGGGAGAATGGGAGTGACTAGGGAGAAATGACTGCGGAGTCGTTAATAGGGAGTCGAACCCTTTCATTTGCCGCCAAGTTCGTTCGGCGACATGAAAATTGTCATTTCCGTCTACTGCCAGACGTCACCCTCCAAGCAGCGAAACAACCACTTTGTGGAGCTGCAGCGGGAGAATGGGAGTGACTAGGGAGAAATGACTGCGGAATCGTTAATAGGGAGTCGAGACCTTTCATTTGCCACCAATTTCCTACGGCGACATGAAAATTGTAATTTCCGTCTCCTGCCAGACGTCACCCGACAAGCAACGAAACAACCACGTTATGGAGCTGCAGCGGGAGAACGGGGATGACTAGGGAGAAATTACTTCGGAATCGAATAGGGAGTCGGAACCTTTCATTTGCCACCAATTTCGATCGGCGACATGAAAATTGTCATTTCCGTCAACTGCCAGACGTCACCCTCCAAGCAGCGAAACAACCACTTTATGGAGCTGCAGCGGAGAACGAGGGTGACTAGCGAAAATTGACTTCGGGATCGTCAATAGAAAGTCGAGACCATTAATTTGCCACCAATTTCGTTCGGCGACATGCAAATTGTCATTTCCGTCAACTGCCAGACATTTCCCGAAAGCAGCGAAACAACCACTTTGTGGAGCTGCAGCGGGAGAACGGGAGTGACTAGGGAGAAATGACTGCGGAATCGTTAATAGGGAGTCGAGACCTTTCATTTGCCACCAATTTCCTACGGCGACATGAAAATTGTCATTTCCGTCTACTGCCAGACGTCATCCTCCAAGCAGCGAAACAACCACTTTATGGAGCTGCAGCGGGAGAACGGGGGTGACTAGCGAAAATTGACTTCGGGATCGTCAATAGAGAGTCGAGACCATTAATTTGCCACCAATTTCATTCGGCGACATGAAAATTGTCATTTCCGTCTACTGCCAGACGTCACCCGCCAAGCAGCGAAACAACCACTTTGTGGAGCTACAGCGGGAGAACGGGAGTGACTAGGGAGAAATGACTGCGGAATCGTTAATAGGGAGTCGAGACCTTTCATTTGCCACCAATTTCGTTCGGCGATATGAAAATTGTCATTTCCGTCTACTGCCAGACGTCACCCTCCAAGCAGCGAAACAACCACTTTATGGAGCTGCAGCGGAGAACAGGGGTGGCTAGCGAAAATTGACTTCGGGATCGTCAATAGAGAGTCGAGACCATTAATTTGCCACCAATTTCGTTCGACGAGATGAAAATTGTCATTTCCGTCTACTGCCAGACATTTCCCGAAAGCAGCGAAACAACCACTTTGTGGAGCTGCAGCGGGAGAAAGGGAGTGACTAGGGAGAAATGACTTCGGGATCGTCAATAGAGAGTCGAGACCATTCATTTGCCGCCAAGTTCGTTCGGCGACATGAAAATTGTCATTTCCGTCTACTGCCAGACGCCACCCGCCAAGCAGCGAAACAACCAATTTGCGGAGCTGCAGCGGGAGAACGGGGGTGACTAGGGAGAAATTACTTCGGAATCGCCAATAGGGAGTCGAGACCTTTCATTTGCGACCAATTTCGTTCGGCGACATGCAAATTGTCATTTCCGTCAACTGCCAGACATTTCCCGAAAGCAGCGAAACAACCACTTTGGGGAGCTGCAGCGGGAGTGACTAGGGAGAAATGACTGCGGAATCGTTAAAAGGGAGTCGAGACCTTTCATTTGCCACCAATTTCGTTCGGCGACATGAAAAATGCCATTTCCGTCTACTGCCAGACGTCATCCTCCAAGCAGCGAAACAACCACTTTATGGAGCTGCAGCGGGAGAACGGGGATGACTAGCGAAAATTGACTTCGGGATCGTCAATAGAGAGTCGAGACCCTTAATTTGCCACCAATTTCGTTGGACGACATGAAAATTGTCATTTCCGTCTACTGCCAGACGTCACCCTCCAAGCAGCGAAACAACCACTTTATGGAGCTGCAGCGGGCGAACGGGAGTGACTAGGGAGAAATGACTGCGGAATCGTTAATAGGGTGTCGAAACCTTTCATTTGCCACCAATTTCGTTCGGCGACATGAAAATTGTCATTTCCGTCTTCTGCCAGACGTCACCCGCCAAGCAGCGAAACAACCACTTTGTGGAGCTGCAGTGGGAGAACGAGGGTGACTAGCGAAAAATGACTTCGGGATCGTCAATAGAGAGTCGAGACCATTCATTTGCCGCCAAGTTCGTTCGGCGACATGAAAATTGTCATTTGCGTCTATGCCAGACGTTTCCCGCCAAGCAGCGACACAGCCACTTTGTGGATTGGAAGTGGAGAACGGGGTTACTAGGGAAAAATGACTCCGGAATCGTTAATAGGGAGTCGACAATTTTCATTTGCCACCAATTTCGTTCGGTGAGACTAAGATTTTCATTTTCGTCTACAGCCGGACATCTCCCGAAAGCAGCGAAACAACCAATTTGCGGATCAGCAGCGGGAGAACGAGGGTGGCTAGGGAAAAATGGCTCAAGAATCGTTAATAGTGCGTCGAGACCTTTCATTTGCCACCAATTTCGTTCGGCGACATGAAAATTGTCATTTCCGTCTACTGCCAGACGTCACCCACGAAGCATCGAAACAGCCGCTTTGTGGAGCTGCAGAGGGAGAACGGGGGTGACTAGGGATAAGTTACTTCGGAATAGTCAATAGGGAGTCGAGACCTTTCATTTGCCACCAATTTCGTTCGGCGACATGAAAATTGTCATTTCCGTTTACTGCCAGACGTCACTCAGCAAGCAGTGAAACCACTTTGTGGAGCTGCAGCGGGAGAACGGGGGTGACTAGGGACAAATGAAACGAAATATTCCGCTAAGCAGCGAATAGCGGGTTTTCCGATTAATCGTACAGTGCGTACTCGATAATCCGAAGCCGCGAAACCTCGAATTTCCAGTAATCCGGATCACCTCAAAGATTACATTGTACACTCTGTAGTCCGAATTTCTAGAGCTTCTGTAATCCGAATCTGACTTTTTTCTCATAATAAGAGTGGTATTATCGTCCGAAATAAAAACAACAGTTTTCTTTGTTCTTGGAAAAAACAAAATCTAGAATAACAGAGTGAAATTCGTCGAAACTAGAAAACAGATTCTTCGAACAATTTGATTAAATTCGTCCATTTCCTCGAAATTTAGAGCAAATTAAAGGCTTCCACTAGTCCGAATCCCTCTGTAGTCCGGATCGACCCTGGTTTTCAATAGTCCGGATTATCGAGTACGCACTGTATTTTCGATTTTTTGTAGTTTCGATTAATCGAATTTTCGATTATTTGTAGTTTCGATTAATCGTATGTTCGATTAGTCGTATTTTCGATTAATCGTATTTTCGATTATTTGTAGTTTCGATTAATTGTATTATCGATTTATCGTATTTTCGATTAATCGTATTTTCGATTAATCGTATTTTCGATTATTTGTAGTTTCGATTAGTCGTATTTTCGATTATTTGTAGTTTCGATTTATCGTATTATCGATTAATCGATAATTTTTTTCGATTAATCGTATCATCGATTAATCGTATAATCGATTATTTCTAATAATCGATTATAATCGATTATTTTCAATAATCGAACATGCCTACCCAGCCATTTCACATGCAGGCAAGGAAAAACCTGCATGGTCTCTAAGACCTCCGAGCTAAGAGAAGTTTCAATAGAGCTATTGTCTCAAGGCTATCTATCCAAGCTTCTTCAAAAATAAGACGGATCTTGGACGTCGTCGAGTATTGAAGCCATCGAATGTCTGTTTGACACTCATTTCTCTGGTAGTCCAACCATCCATACTCAGTCATAAGAAGGTTATGTGGGCCATAAACAGCTTTCAGCCCTTTAAATCGCCTGGGCCTGATGGCATTATTCCTGCTGACCTACAAAAACGCGCTCAGACTCACTTATCCTTGGATAGAGCGCATACAGCGTACCTAAAGTTGGTACACATTCCTCACATCTGGAGAGAGGTGAGAGTTACTTTTATTCCAAAAACGGGTAAAAGTTCGCATGCGAGTTCAAAGTCCAGTTCATTAGCCTTTCATCGACTATGCTAAAATTATTAGAACGGCTAGTTGACGTTCACATACGAACGGTCGTCCCTGCTAATCTACTATCCATGTCACAACATGCATTTTGGAAACGGAGATCGGTTGATACAGCTCTACATTCGGTGGTCGGTTATATTGAAACATCTCTTCATCATAACGAATATACTATGGTGCCGTTATTTGATATTGAGGCACCAATAACAGATGCTCTCATGAGCCTACAGGTTGAAAATTCGATTTGTACCCTTGTTAATAAGCTACTCACTTCTAGGCACATTCATAGCTGGGTTTGTTTTCTGCTAGCAGATATGTTTGCAGGGCACTACGCAGGGAGGTATTCTGTCTTCTCTGCTTTGGAATGTAGCGATTAGTCAATTCCAATTAAATTTGGAAAAAATCGGATCCTCAGTCATCGCTTATGCTGATGATTTTGCTATCGCCGCTAGAGGCAAGTTTCCTGACACACTTAGCGGACTTTTGGAGAACACCCTGGCTATCCTAACATACTGGACAAGCCTCAGCGGGGTAGGGATTAATCCAGTCAAAGCGGAGTTAATCCTGTTAATAAGAAGGCGTGTGATTCTCACTGTTGACCTCCCTAAGCTAGGAGGCATTCCGCTTGGATTCTCTGACACGGCCAAATTTCTTGGTCTTATCTTGGATAAGGAATTAAGATTGAAACCTAACATTGAAGAACGGGTGAACAAAGCTACGGTGGCACTTTAATCGTGCAGGAAAGCGATCGGGAAAACCTGGGGCCTTCAACCAAAGATTGTAAAGTGGATGTATACAGTTATTGTGCGTCCTATTTGAACAACACCTTCATAGATATGGTTTTGGGACTGCTGCCACTGGACATATACGGCCAACGGTCCGCATCTTTCACGGCCTTAGGCCTTCGTGAAACTGGTCTGTGGCGTGTGCTGGATTATGGTCACTCAACGATACTTCGCAACTTGAGCCTGCCACTGACGACTGACTACACTGTTCCCAAATACTTTTTTGGTAGGAACTATTCTACCTTAATCCCGCCTAGGGAAAGCTGGAGCAACGAAAGGACCCAGGCCATCTACACTGATGGTTCCAAGACGGACGCAGGAGTCGGCATTGGTATTTACTCGGAGGAACTGGACATCCGTTTTTCTTTTCGCCTCCCTAATTTCTGTAGCGTTCTCCAAGCAGAGTTTACTGCAATTTCGGAAGCGCTTCTATGGTTACAGGTAGGCACGTTGTCACTGGTGCAATTCAATGACTTAAAACAGCATTTATAGCATCTGGAACTATTTAAGGGTGCCGCTATGCACTCAGAGAAATGGTTCATTTCTTCAACATTGCACTATGCTAGATACCGAGTCACAGTGGCTTTGCAGGAAATTGGTGCGCAGACGACTTGGCCCGGAATGCTTTAGCAAGCATTGTTGAAGGCGACCGCGGAAAGATTAAAACACCTATTGACGTCTGTGCATCGATAATTGAAACCGTTTCTGAACGTAGAACCAACGCGAGATGGGCCTGCGGATGTACTTGTGCTACGACGAGGATGATATGGCCTATACTAGACATATCCCGTTCTGCCATACTAGTGTCGCTAGACAGGAAATATAATGCAATTAAGTAGGGGTTATTACGGGGCACTGCCCTCTTGGGGAGCACGCCAGGAGACTCAGAATTCCTCACAACGCCTTCTGCAGAAGTTGTGATAATGAAGAGAAGGAAGAGAGTGTTCATCATTGGCTTTGTGATTGCCCGGCCTTATCCGCGAAAAGGAAGCGTTCACTGGGTTCGATGTATTTTTACGATACAGATGACCTTCGGGATGTGTGCCCTATATTGCTCAGCAAATACACTGTTGTTAGCACAGGCTGGCTTTAAACGGAACGTAGGAATGACTCCATCGGTGGTATCACAATGGACCAACCTTTGGTCTAAGTGCGTTTGGTGTTAGCCAGGCGGCCCTTTACCCAACCTAACTAACCTACCATTGGAAATCATTCAGGGGGAGAAGTGATGTAATTAACTGAAATCGGTTTTGGTTTAAAATCTGGCGTTCCGTTCAAGTGATTTATGGAAAAAGGAGAAAATCAGAATTTTGTGAAACTGAAGAATATAAGCTTCATAATTTTACCCCTGCCCAATTTCCCAGATGTGTCTGCTACTGGGTAGGCGCCAATGATGTAGGTTAAGATTACTGAAATTCGTTTAAGAAATGGTAGGAGAAATTTCTGAAAGACAACTGTCTGCATAATTTTGCTCATTGTGAATTTTCTCCGAAGTTATATATCATCCATCATTAATTATTCTGCTATTCGGAGTAAAGACCACTTCGATAGAGAAAATCTTCGAAAATTTGCTAACACTTTCAAGAAATGCAGACAAAATAATGCGAAAAACAACTCTTAGTGAATTGCGAGCCAGGGCAATTCAAACAAGAAATCTTAAAATTATTAACCTTTTAACGACGACGATATACATTAGTTTTAGGTATCAGGGATTCCAGTATTTTTGCCACAGGAGATAAAAGCGAGATCGGGCGTTGGTTTTGGTAATGGAATGATGCGGCACCTGTTCCAAAATTCTGTTATGATGATTGTTCGAAGCGAAAGGTTCACTGTAGCAGTGATATACTCTATGGCCGACGTGTCAAGGTGTTTGAGCATTATCATTGCTATATCGTCCGGACCAAGCGCTTTTGAATTTTTGGCTTTCCTTATGGCATTAACGACTTTTATGGTGGTTATTTGAAGGTTTCATCTACCGTGATGTTTCGGATGGCTGGTGTGATTTTGCGCTTGAGCCTATCCTTGGGCGGATACATTTCTTGTTGTCACTCACAATAGAGTTGCCAAACTTGATAGTGACCTTTCCTTGTGTTTTAGTAGGGTTTGATAGGCCTTTTACTGTATTCCATAGTTGGCTCACACCAGTGGTGGTATTAAGATTTTGGAGGTGCGAGTACCATTTACCTCTCCTATGGTCATTGACTAACTTAACGATGGCTGCATGAAGGTCACTAATGCGTGGATCATTTGGGTCTGCACTAGACTAGCAAAAGCCTCGCTAGTGAACCTTCTAAAACTATCCCAGTCAGCTTTGTGTAATTTAGTGTACGTTTTCTTGTCGGGATAGACGAATTTTGACGGCATATCCAGCGTTAGTAGAATTGGTAGGTGATCAGAAGACATAGTAAGGATATGTGCCTATGTGATGTCATTGATAAGTCCAGCGCTAGCGATGGAAATTTCAGGCGAGCTGGTGCATGATCCAGTGATGTTACCTCTGTTGTCGTGGTGGAGGTTGAAGTGCCATAGATCATGATGAGCGTTGAAGTCACTAAGCAGAAGACGCGACATTGGCCGGTTAGTAGGGAGTTAATATTGATTTTGTATATTTAGTGGGACAGCTGGAGACTGGAGACTGGGGGAATGTATATTTTGTAGATTTCAAAGTCAATATTTCCTGACAGTTATCGCCTGTTGTTCCATTATGTTATCGGCGGAAACCACCTCCTGCATTGCTTTCTCGGTGGCGTCTGATGATATTATAGTTCCCATGTGAGCTAAGCGAATTATTGGAGTTGAGTTTAGTCTCCTGAACAGCTGCTACCTGGATGTGGTGTCTGTCCATGAACTCTGTTAGCTCGGCCATTTTATTCTGGAGTTCGTTGCAATTAATTTGGACGATTTTAGTGGTGGAGTAGTTCACGTCGATGGTTCGTGGAACTGGGGTCAAATTTGGTGTTGGTCGGACAGCGTTGGTGTTGGTCGGACAGCGTTGTGATAATCGTTGGGAACCATGGCTGTGGGACTGTTGAGAGGAGTTTGATGATGAGCGTTGCCCTCTATTTCTACATCTGCTCGCAGTATACGTTGAGCCCCATTGACTCAGATGAGTAAGTCCCGAGCAGTTTTTTTGGTGGACCCTAAGGATAAAAACGGTATGAATAAGACACATAGTTTCCTTCCCTTCCTTCTCTATATCACATAGTGGCGACCGAATGATCTCGGCCACAGAGCACGACTATAAATCGTTATCCTATAATATTTAAATACTCAAGGGAACTCAAGGAGTTCCAAATAATGCGAAAGAAGATTCACACAAATTCTTTGATTTGAATCGTAAGGCTTGCGTCTGTCTACAGCTAAATATAATAAGCCGCCAAAATCTAACGAATATGCTATAATACCTAATCACCTATCACAGTAGCATACAAAAGTGAGTTAACACGCCTTTTTCGCCAAATTGCAGGTTTTTTCCCTTTTGCTTCTGGTAATTTTTAGGTAGCTTGGCAACGATTTTCCGCAATTGTTTTTCTCACTTTACTTATTAACCCGCTCTCATTCCCAAATTAAATTCCTTCGCGCAAAAAATAATGTTGCTATTATTTCGTCTTTATTTGAATCTAAAAATACATTTTCAATTAAAAAAAGGCAAACGAATTATGGGTTTGGAAAATAATAGCATGTAAACTTCAATTGCAATTGTTTTTCTCACTGTATACTTATTAACAAAGATGAGAATCTATTTTATCTCAGGAACTTGAAATCACTATTTTTTTGCTGAAATTCATTATTGACAGTGAAGGTTTTTTTTTAGATTTTTACACCGAACAAAAACCTAATATTGCGAAATTGGGCAATTTCTTTCTCCGAAGATTTTTGAAATTTTTAAATACACTCAAACGTCACGCCGGCCGTTGTGGTCCGATTGGAATTTCACAAATATATTTAAGATAACTGTCTGATTCATAGAACCAAAAACTGTACCTATACCTACTTGTACATTATCTCAACATGCAAAAAATGATATCGCTCTTATCGCGCTGCATTTTCGTTCGGAAAAAATAAGAAGAAATCAAAAAGCCACTCAAGACAGGGCTTGTCGATAGCCACCTTCAATCAATTCAATTTCCCTGGGGTGTAATTAGTTTACGCCTGAACGTTCGTCTATTTTGTACGGGAAACGGCTGCGGTACAGGCAAGTGTGAATTATCAGCCGAAGCTCATTTCGCTCCATTGGATTTATCTGGAAATTTGAAGCCTTGTGCCATAAGTGTGTTTACTCGTCAAGTGTAGATGTGAAGTGGATTGCTTTGTTTGTTTTTCTCCGTGCATACTTAACTTGTTGGATTGGCACAGTCTTACGCTTCGGGTATATCGTGTCTCAATTTCGTCCTGTGAAGACGTCGACAACGTCCACTTGCCAATACGTTTTATTAGATATACATAGCACTCTACACTGCACAAACTCCCATTAACGTAACGTACACGAAGTGTATGTCCTTGTCGAGAGAGATTCGTAGAAATTCGTACGTACCTGTTTAAGCTGCTGCTCTCTGTAACAGCGACAATAAGGACATTTTAAGGGTTTCCCACGCAGCTGTACCGTCGTGCATATATTTTCGCACTAATTTATCATGGCAGAGCTGGATGATAGAAAAGACAGTTCGGGAGCAGCTGTAACAGCGCCAACTACCCCAATTATATCATCGGCTCAAGGACCAAATGTGCCACCATCTTATGATGAAGAGGCTGCTATCGGTGGTGTTGCTGTGAATAGTGTGGCGGCTAATAACAACAACAATAACGACGATGGCGTTGAAAGTGCTACGAATGGTGGCGGCAAAGAGGCGGACGAAAATACGGTAGGAATGGATGGTAGAGATGAAGCTGATTTTAATCTGGTGAAAATCGTAAGCATATGCAATTCTTGTAAATATCATTTTACTGCATCCATTTAGGATTTTAAGAGCATTAGAATTAAAACATTGGGAAAGCCATGCATTTACAGCGTAGACTTCTAGTATGTATGGTCGTCGTCGTGGTATATCTTCTTCTTCTTCTATATACAGGGTGTCCCGCATTAGGTGGTCAATACTGTAAGGATTCAAAGCGCAACTTGTTTCAGCAAGAAAATTACCAATACAATCGGAATTTTTTTTACCGTTACTTTTTTACCGCTCTTTTTGTGAAAATCATTGAAAATCGTTACTTGACATGCAAAATTATAATTTGCAGCGCTTCTGAGGACTTAATCCAAGATTTGATTTCAGTTTCAGAAACTACATAAAATTTCACAAAAACTTAAGTTTTTCCTGTTGCCAACATTTTCGTGACTTTCAAGATACAGTTACTCAAACCTAACAGAAATGTTAAAATAGATTTTTCGTCGAAAATTCAAAGAGTAATTTTATAACGGTGCTTTATGCGTACAACTCTGCAAAGTTGATAAAAGTTGCTTCAACATGTTGGCTTTCCAACGGTATCGGGTTATTCAAACTGAAATTTTATTCATTTACTTTTTATATTTTACTATTGCAATTTTGAAAATTTGTTAAATAAAAATGAAAATAAAGTTTTGAATATAAGAAATAACCAATAAACTAAAAATATTAACTAATTATTAAATGGGTCTGTTTGATGAACTGGAATAATGCTGCTGAAATTGGCCTCCTCCATTTTGTATGCAGACTCGACACTTTCGGCGCATGGAAGAAACGTCCCGAAGGATTTCAGGAGGGGTTTCCTTTATGTTGTCACAAGCATCATTAATTCGCTGCAGCAGCTGTTCCCGGGAGGTAATCAGGTCGGAATAGACATTGTTTTTTAAGTTACCCCATAAATAAAAATCTAAGGGAGTAAGGTCGGGACTTCTTGCAGGCCACGCAACTGTCCCAAATCTACCAATCTTTTTTTCCGAGAAATTCGTTTTCCAAATATTCTTTGATCTGGTTTCGCATTATGAGCGGGGCACCCGTCTATCTGCCATAAATAGCAAATATTAAATTTTAACTGTTATAAGTACCGTTGTATTTGCCAAGCAATGTACAAAATTTGAAATATCTAACAGTTCTCGTCAAAATAATGTAGCGAGATTCTCTCCCGAATTATAATAGCCTTTGTTTGTCGTTTTTCGAGTAAAGGGAAAATTGTTAGCAACTCCTTGATTTTTACCATTCAATGCGTGTTTCCCTAAAATTCTGCAAAGTTAATATGAAAAGTGATATACCGTTGGAAAGTCAACATGTTGAAGCAATTTTTATCAACTTCGTAGAGTTGTACGTATAAAGCACCGTTATGAAATTACTGTTTGAATTTTTGATGAAAAATCTATTTTAAAATTTCTATTCAGTTTGAGTAACTGTATCTTGGATGTGGCTATAATGTTCGCAACAGGAAAAACTTCAGTTTTTGTGAAATTTTATGTAGTTTCTGAAACTTAAATCAAATCTTGGATTAAGTCATCAGGAGGGCTGGAAATTAAGATTTTGCATGACAAGTCACGATTTTCGATGAGTTTCACAAAAAGAGCGATAACAAGGTAACGGTAAAAAAAAATTCCGATTGTATTGGCAATTTTCTAGCTGAAATAAATTGCGCTATCAATTCTTACAGTATTGACCACCTAATGCGGGACACCCTGTATATAAAAATGGAACGTGATTTCTTTGTCACGCATAAGCTTGAAAACCGCTGGACAAATTTGCATAATTTTTTTTTGTTTAATCCGTCTTACGCTGAAGAAGGTTTAAAGACCGAGAAAAGTTTGAAAATCTCTTAAGAAGTGGCGGTAAATCGAAACTCCGAATTGTTAAAGCGAGGGGAACGAGCTCTCACAGCTTGTTTATTATATAATAAGTTTACGTCTACTCTTCTCACTTGTCACAAGATTTTTTTTTTGTAAATATTTCTCCAGCCATATACAGAATGTTAAACATTTTCTGCATTCTTTTCAAAACAATTTCTTTTCTTCAATTTCAACTGCCAAACTGCAATCTCTTTACTCGTGCTACGCACATTTCCCAGTTTACATATAGCATATTTGCAGATTCTTTTCATCGCCTCTAAAGTTTGCCTTTTTCACTTCACAAAAGCCAGTAGTCAACAATTCACACAAGTATTTTCATATTGTGTGTTGATATTACTTGGGATTTTATAACCACAGAAGAAAAGAACGAATGTATAAGGGAAAAGAAAAAGTTTTGCAAAAAGTTTTTCCGTAAAAACATTGATGCGGGATCTGAGAGCAACAAACGCCACTGCCCGCACTGCTGCTCTAACTTTTCATTCTTTTTTTAACTTATCCATAAGTTGTAAGCTAATGGATTGTACGTACGCTTTTCATTAAAATTTCGTTACAACTTCTTAAAATATTTATGCATTCGCGAATGAGAAAGTTTTCCTGGCAGCCGCTTAACGTTAGCCGATAAGGCGTTGAAGTGAACAATAGCACGTCTAATATTATAGCCTAGAACAGTAGAGGATGAAACTCATTTGACACAGTCTACTTTATTGGGTTTACTGGTGACCCATACCGCCAGAATGGGCGACGTGCTTACACCGCAGGCCGAGCAACGCGACGCCATGCCACGGAGCGGTATAAAGCAAGAAAGAAGAATGAGAATGAAAGACAGGTGACCATATTTGCATGCCTTCGTCTTCGTCTGCCTTGTACAACGAACATGAATACTTGAAAAGATGAATCTCATGCCCACATTGTACATTCCAGCATGCTTAGACTAGGGAGGTTTCTAATAGGAGAGAGCTGTTTGAGCTAGACTTTCTCCATAGTCTCCTCGTAGGTGCTCCTTTCTAACGTTATAATTTGTTCACAATAACCGAAAACATATAATTTCGGGCTATTTTCATGTTTTCGATTGAAAATAGACCCGAAACATTTTAATTTCCATACAAAATGACACATTGGAAATACGCTATTTTGCGTGTTTTCTAGGAAACTTAAATTTTTTATTAAAAATAAAAACATGTAAGCACCCAGGACTCAAACCTAAACTCCATTATTCAGCACATTTCGGCTCACGCCGATATTTTAACTGACATCCGGCCAAATTGTTCAGTTTCGTGAGTTGGCCAATGTTCTTAATTGCTCAATGATAAGAGAGCGGTTAGTTTGAAGTGACGAAATATGTTGCAAATGACTATCGATGACTACGCCAGCACATTTTTATACTTAGAACGCTTTATAGGAAAAATAATATTGTCGGTTGTCAAATGAAATTACAAATAGTGCACTATGAACACTTTTCGGTGATTTCAAAACGTACGCTGAAATCAATCCGTTTTCGCACACTCTGAACATAATAAGCATTTAATTCTCTGAAAACACTTTCAGCGTTTCAGGCTACACAATTTATATCTAATATAATTGAGATCCTCATGGTAAAAAACACATCCTCCACGAACCAGGAATAAAAACTTCGGATTAGAAACCCAGACCAAAGAAAATATTTTACGCAATATCTCGTGTAATAAATTCCACACAAATCCGAAATCATATTCATAGCTATGAAATTAGGCTAGAATAACCCAAATGCATGTCAGTATGAGACATAAACTTTGCTCCTTTCCATTTCAAATTTCTTAATATCTGTCAAAACAATGCTAAATACTAAATCTAACTACCACAGTTTCCTGTCATTCACTGTTTCCCACACCTCCCAATGACTTAACTTCGTATATTCCCAGCACCTCATATTATATTCCACTTTAGTAGACAGGTGAAAGTCTGGCAAGTGAAACATGTTACAAGAAAGGCAGACGGCTATCTGCTGGGATAATACTTAACTTAGCAAAAGCTAAGGTGTATAGAACGATTATACCTTATTCCTTCATAAAGGTATAAACTCTTGCGAAAACTTCTCTCAACACAGTGCACAGTAGTTGAGCTGAGTAGGAGTAGGTATACAGTTCGCTCTTCATAGTCATGAAATACTTAGTAAAAGCCATTTCGATGATAGCGCAAACACTTTAATGGCTAAATGCGAAACTTTTATGTGTGTAAAAGTTAAATGAAAATACTCTGGAAAAGTTGCGGCTCAGACCATGGCGGAAGTGCTACATAGGTATAACTCCTTGTCCTTAGCTTATGCGTGTAGAGTAGCAATAGTAAAGAATTGGTTGAGTGAAGTTTGGCTGACCTGCTCTATTTATTGGCGAGATGTGCGATGAAAAGTTGTGTGAAAGCATTCAACGGAAAGGGTCTATGGATAATTGGTAAAAGCTGAAATAAGGGTTAAGAACACCGCACCAGTAAATAAGTTTAAATACATAAAAGCAGCATGTTTTTGAATTTTAAAACGAGTAGTATGCAATCGCTTCTGAATTTGGAAATCCCTAGAGTATCGAATCGAATCAATTAGTTTCGGTGTGTCCCAGTGCAGTTGGCCTGTGCCTGAGGTTTTGAACTATTTTTTATGGGTGAAAAATTAAAGCTAAAGGCTAAATTGATTCGGGGTAAGATCCTAGTACTGCGATCCACATATTTCTTCATATTTATACCCTTCGCTCATACACTGAAAGAAAAAGGTGCCCTGAAGCCCTGTGCTATGCTAAGGCATTGTTCATTAAAGTAATGAATATTTACACCGATATCCCACCGAAGACGGCTTTCATCAGTCTAATGAATCTGATGAACAAAAATTTCATTAAAATGATGAACTAATTCATAAAATTAACAACTTGTTCATTGATATAATTACTGAGTTCATCAATTAAAAAAAAAAAAAAACTGGCGCAGGCCGGCATCCAGTTTCATAAGTGTTGACGACATCTATTTTACCTCTGCTCTGAAAAGTCATCAAAAATTACCCACCTACCTACAGTGGGAATCGATCCCGGAACCCTGTGATTTGAAAACAAGCGCCCTGCCTACCTACACCAACCAGACTATATGTTACGAAGGTTTATAAAATACGCTTAAAGCGATAGTGACATCAATATGTACTACTATGAACGATGTCATGTAATTAATGAACAATAACATCAAATTTTGTTTTATTTACTTACTATCGTGGCTAATGTATGGGTTTATAGCCGGAATGTACAATTCATAAGATTCTACTGGAAGTTAATTGTGTTCATGATCGCTTTACATTAAGTTGAAATTTTGTTTTCGTTATACTAGCGACCGGGGTTTCGTAAAATAGATGAACTCTGTATTATTTTAAGGAAGAGAAGGTTTATTTACTATGAACTAATTCATCATGGTGATGAAAAAAAGTCTATACTCCTAGTTCACTAATATTATGACGACTTTTTTTTCAGTGTAGAGTGAAAGAAAAACTAGAACGCCAGTAAATTCAAACATCACAGTGGGGGACCTCAATATATAATATGTAGACAACTTCACTTACCTGGGTTGCAATTTTTCAAAGGACGCCAACGAAACAGATGAGATAAAGCGACGGATACAACTAGCTAATAAGTGTTACTTTGCGGTCCTCCAAATTATGAATTCGAAGCTGGTGCACAGGAACGCGAAGCTCCACGTGTATAAAACCATCATCCGACCTGTGCTATGTTATGGCTGCGAGGCATGGACCCTAACCCAAAACTCTGAACACCTGTTGGACACATTCGAGCGAAAGGTTCTCCGAAGAATCTTCGGGGCCGTTCGTGAACGAGGTGAATGGCGCATCCGGTACAACCTTGAGTTGTATCAGCTGTATGATGAGCTACAGGTGTCGAAGATCGTGAAATTGCAGCGATTGCAATGGGCGGGACATGTACAAAGGATGACTATCGCATGCCCAAAAAGGTGATGAACGCGCAACGAGTGGACGGAGCCAGATTGCGTGGACGCCCACCAGATGCTAGGCTTTCGGAACTGGAGGACAAGGTCGCGTGACCGCGACAATTGGAGGTTTTCAATCCATGCGGTCAAGGCCCGACGTCGGGCTATCGGGCCATAAAGAAAAAGAAGAGTGAAAGGGAATATTAACTTTGTCATGAAGTGTGTAACGCATAGAACGAAGCCTCTCCGACCATAAAAAAGTATACATATATATATGAGCGTGACTTGGGGAGTCGATTGGGCGATGTCCGTCTGTTGCGACGAGTTTTACCAGCCCAATTTAAAAGCTATGAAGCTGAAATTTTGCACAAATGCTTATACTATGGGGTCATGCTCTCGCATCCCCCAATAAAATTTTCTGATTAAATATTTTTATTTGCCCATACTTATTCCAAGCAAACCTCACACAAATAGTTTTTGTCGAAGCAACCGAACTTTTGCGAAAAAGATTGGGGGGCGGGATTAAGTCGTAGGTACGCCCGAAAAAACTTTAAGCCCAAGGGGAGTGAAGGCTATCCAAATTTCGGCCGCGTCCAAAATTAGCCTCGGTCTCGTTTCAATATAATTTTGCGTATTTCTTGAATGAGCTTTCAACTTTTACAGGAATATTTGTCCTTAAATTCCGAGACATCAATAATTTTGTAGGAGATTCAATGTTTCCTTTAGGTGTGTCCCTATATTGAAGAAGTCCTATGTATGAATCTATCCCGGATTCTTGACATTTGCACAAAATTTGCTTAACAGTTTTAATGGATCTTTCCGCCGAGTCATTAGATCTAGGGTAATGCGGGCTGGAAGTGATATATTCAATGACCCAACTTTTTAGAAAGTCGTTATATTGGTGTGAAGTGAGTGAGTTATTATCAGAGGCAGTCGCATTTTTCGCTAATTTAGCTCATTCAGTACTACGCCAGGAAATTTGAACAAAAATTGACCAAATTTCGGAAAAATTAGGGGAAAGCTGGATTTTTGCATGAGCCTTCCTTTCAAAGTTCTAAACAAGACCTTTAAAGTCCCCGTCTCTATGAGTGCCGCTAGCGGTGCTACAGAGGGTTAAAAACCCTAGAAAACAGGTTTTTTTCTGAATAACTCGATAACGTTAGCATATACAAAAAAGTGCAGTATGACAAATTTGAAGCTATTGTGCTTTCTCAATAAACGACGGAAAGACCGAATACGTTCGGGCACGCGTAACGGTGCCACGAGGTCTACCGGTATTTTTAACAATGTCTCACGAAAATACCTATAACGGTAATTCGTGCACCCGCAAGGAAGCTATAAGGGATCAAAGTTAAACAAAAAACCGTTTCACAGAATTTTTTTAATAACGGGAACCTCTTGAGAGAACCCATCTGAGACCAATTTGTATTCCCAAAAAAAATGCATTTTTGGATGTTTGGACCCTCATAACTTCCCTAGGGGGGTTTTCATCGTGTTTTGGCGTCTTACTAACAGTCACATGAGCTACATGTACTGCTTTTATAGTGGCATTGTACATTTCACATTGTGAGCACACGTCGTACGAAAGAAAAACATTCGTACGTACGATTATGCTGTTTACTGAAAATTTTGATCATACGGTCCGTTTCTTTTAGTCTGAAATGGCTCTTTGTCGGCTTCCGATTTTCCTGAGTTACTTCCAATCAATGTTTTTAAATGTTTTTCTATTTTCAAAGATGTCACCTAAATATTTCTTCTTTATTTCTTTGTGTGAATTTAAAAAAAAATTAATGAATGTAAACAACTCACTTACACCTACACTTGAATAAAGTAAATAAAAACTACACAATGAAAAATTATTATTGATAAATATTTATTTGCTTTATCATAACTAGACAACAAGAAGCACCGCTCTTTGTTTGATTAAAAATTCGTGTGTGTGCACAAAAATAAATGGAGGGGCTTATTTTTTTCTTTTACTAATTTATAGCCAATTTGAAGCACTCTTGTCATACAAATACAGGCTACAGAGCGTTTTTCTTTGTCAACGAGTGTATATTACCTATATTAATACTTTTTTTTTCATGTCAATACATATTTCATTTGTAATGCACTCTGTGTTTTTTACCCACATCAGGGTCTAATCCCATTTTCCTTAGTATTGAGAGCTAACAAAAGTTTCAGATAGTTTATTTATTTATTTATTATATTTATTATTATTTCCAAATAAATAATAATCGTCTTTTATGATGAAATCCACCAAATCTAAAAAATAAGCCGACTAGAGCGACCTAAAGATACAAAACAATTGTCAGCTGCCAGCTGTTTGAGCGAACAGCTGGTCTTAAGGTACGTTGTCCTCGACGCGGCCGCACGACAGCGTCTCGCTCATTCCATATAAAAACTCGTTTTTCTCTCATTTTAGAAACGAGTTTTTATATGGAATGAGCGAGTCGCTGTCGTGCAGTCGTGTCGAGGAAAATGTACCTTTAATCGGAAAGTTAACCGCGATCGCTTTGATACCCAAACATACACGAGACTCAATCATGATTTTAAAAAAAAAAACGCACTTATTGCTCATATACCATTATTTTTATATGTTATCAATTTTTCAATTTGAGGTAATTCCCAACCGCTTGTTTCTTTTTCTAAGTGAGTCAACTTATTCGTATGATTTTGTTTTTTGAAGGCTTAACCCTTCTGTCGGCACGAAGGTCTGGCCAGACCTTTGGCACTATATTTTGGTGTAAAAAGCATAGAAGATAAAATCGCAGCGACTTTATATTTCATGATATCCTAGAATAATATGTTTGGAAGCATTTTGCAAAAATTTGAAAAAATCGGTTGAAGTTTTGAGTATGTTTTTGATGATTTTCAATTTATAGTGCTTTTTGATACCCAATAGGTCTGGCCAGACCTATAGTTATTCCCCCCATTTTTCTCTTGAAGTAAGAAGCGCAAATATTAAATTCTGTTATTTATGATGAAATAATGTCATTTAAACTCAATTTGAACTATAAACGATAAAAATTTCTGAGATTTTTCTATAAAAAGCCGTGAAGTTCGGAAAATGGGTATGCCTAATTTCGTCACATTTTATAACACCACCTAATCAACTGAGATTTGATCCTAGGAAATTCAACCCAGTTTTATTTCCTTTATAATAGTAAGGACTAAGTATGAGTGACTTGCAAACGTCTTTCTAAATAGATTTGATCAAACAATTTACGAAAAATTTAGAATTAGATGATTTTTGCCTTGAAAATTCCCTATTTCTTCCCACTTTTTTCCCTAAATCTGCAGACTAATATCGAGGTAAAATCTGCCAACAAAGTGCTTAATATTTCCCCAAAGATATTGGAATTAGAAAATTCGATCGAAATATCTACTAGATAAACACAATGCAAATAGCGAAGCAAAAAAAAGAAGAAAATAAGGAAGAAACACGTTTGTACTAATACCACCTCAAAATATATCTACTTAAAAACGTTTCCAGTATATCTACAAAAATTATTTTGATGCTTTTATTGTTAAAAAATTGCAGTAAAGAATGGATAGAATGATTTGACCGACAAAAATTTTACTTTCTCTAAAAAATAAAAAAAATTTCTCAAGCCCGAAATTTTTTCAACAACAAGATTTCTTAGGAATGGAAATCGCAAAAATATTGTTAGGCAAATTTAGAGTAGTATAAGGTGATCAGACTCCCGAGGGCCCAATGCTGTACACATTTTGGAATTCGGTTTTCAGGGAAACCCTCAATCATACTATTTCCCCCCTTCTTTTCACGCCGATTTGGAAAAAGCGTAATATGTCACGAGCAAAACCTTGTCTGTTACAAGCCAGGAACTATCGACATAAACTGGGGAAATCGGCCCATGTTTGCTTGAACAAGCACGTCGAATTGGTGGGCAAATGTACGGGAAAATTTTCCCATCCGGGTTTCGAACAACCTCTTAGTGCCTAATATTTTGAATATTCGAAACGCGAATCGACCGGAAACCAATATTTTTCGTGTTAGGTTTGTGTCGACACTATCCAATTTCCCTTTAGCGCAATGTAAATTTGCAGTTTACTCAAGCCCAAGATTGGCTGTCTATGTGCATGAGAGTTTTCTGGTTCCTGGCTTTGTATGGAGGAGGCTTTGGTCACGAGGAAACCACTAGGATGCATGCCATAAAACCACCACATATACTCCTTCCTTTTATGATTGATATCTTCGTAAACAAAATTAAAGTAATAGTAGCCGATATTTTCGGAAATATGTGGTGAACCTAGAGAAAGCTAGGCTCTGTTGAGACTAAGCAGGATCCATAAAGGAGCACTTAAGTTCTCAATGTTCTCATTGACAAAACATCATCAGCATGCGAAGTACAAATGTATATTTAAACAACAAATGTATAACAAACAAACAAACAAACAAGGGCGTATCGTAGTCTGGATATTATATAGAAGGGGAACATTTTCTTAGGGGTAGGTATGCAATTCAAATATACGACAAAAATTAAGATTTCTCGTCAGTTTACATTGGGGGACCCATTTTGTTAGACAAACTGTTACAAATTTTAAAACTAAATTTTAAGAAAGGATAATTGAGAATAACCTTTGTTACATCTTACCGATAAATTGGTCAAGCACTCCTCCATGGGCAGATAATTCTTAAGCGGTTGGCGGTTTTCCTTGCACATCTACGTAGTGGATTCCGAGGCGAACCTCCAGAGCGGTGGGTGGCTTATCCTGGTTGCGATGTTTTTGGAGGAGAGTATGCATTCCTCCATAGTTATATTAGTGATGCCATACCGGTCCCCTGGGCTCGTAGCGCCATTTTATTGGATTTGATGGACATATTGTGGAAAAAACTTGATCTGGAAAAATTTCCAATATTATGCATTTTCATATACATAGGTTGATGGGGCAATTCAAATAGAATCTTTCCACGGCTGTAACTTCCGAACTTTGGGAGCTATAGAGGCTTACAATTTTTACCTAATATGGGCCTTGTGGTGGTCTATACAAGTCTGCCAAATTTGCGATTTGAGCAGCTCTGGGACTCTCGAGCGCGGATAGATAGGACCTTGAAATTTGGAGGAAATGGGAACTATGTAGCTCTACAAACTACAAGTGTGCTAATTCAGAAGGATCGTTGGAAGTGTTTCAAAGTTATCGTAAATTAACGATTGCCAAACATAAAACTGCGATAAATATCGACTATACAGATGCAGACTTTACACCTTAAATCGTATCTTTCGACGATTGTAACTTCTGAACCTTGAGCACTAGAGCCTTAAAATTTTCACCAAATTTTTTTTTATTGGATAAATTTTATGGACAATATTTGATTAGAAAAAGCAATTAGAAAGTGCGATTTGGCTATCGAACGCGGATAGGTAGGACCTTAAATATGCAGGAAATATGAGCACCAAGTAGCTCTACAAGTGTATTTAATTTCAGAACGGATGACCAAAGAGTTATCGAAAATGAGCCAAAATAAGGTACGATTCTCGCGCTAAATATCGATCGTACACCTTTCAAACAGATAAGACTGGCCACTCCCAGGTACAACCAAATTGACCACGTCCTTGTCTGCAAGAGATGGGCATCGAGCCTAATGGATGTTCGGTCCTATCGTGGAGCAAATATTGACTCTGACCACTATATGGTGAAGGCGACTTATAGGTGCAGAATTTCTTCGGTGCATCATTCGAGGTTCAACCCGGCAAACATTTTTGCGGTTGACAAATTGTTGGATGATGCCACGGTGGGCACTTATACGACTGCCCTTGAGGAGAAGCTGACGCCCTTGCTAAATAACATCAGCAACAAAGGCGCCCTTGAGATCTGGGATACACTCAAAGACACCATCAAAGGGGTCGCAGAGGAGGTTGTGGGATACAAAGCCCGGCAAGCCCGAAATAATTGGTTTGATGAAGAATGTCAAAATGCGGTAGATGCTAAAAATGAGGTTTATCGCCAATGGACTGAACGCGCAACTAGAGCCAAAAAAACAAAATATGACGAGCTTCGACGATTTTCGAATAGGTTAATTAGGCGTCAGAAACGTGAGCATCTTGACGAGCAGTTGATGCAAATAAACCAAAGACTAGTTAGTAGGAACAGTAGACAAGCGTACAAGCTGATTAGTTCAATTAAAAGTGGATACCAACCCAGGACCAGCCTCTGTAAGGATAAGGATGGCAATATCATTAGCGACACCGATAGCGTTGATAAACGCTGGGCCTCACATTTTGAAGAGCTCCTCAATGTTCAACCGAACAACCCCACACAAGAAGCTCCAGAGCTGATGGCTGAACCAGGCCCTCCCGTTCAACCCCCAACAGTAGAAGAAGTTGATCTCGCCATGCAAGCACTAAAACATAATAAAGCCCCGGGCGCTGACGAGATTCCAGCTGAACTGCTGAAGCATGGTGGGGAGAGCCTTGTCTTGTTAAGGCTAAAGTATGTTAAAGTATGGAACGACGAAATAATCCCGGAAGATTGGCGTAAAAGTATCATTTGCCCAATCCACAGAAAAGGGGATAAGGTGAAATGTGAGTGTTAAATATCTTTAATAATATTAATAATGAAAAAGGCGCGATCTAGTTGATGACTGACAGACGTATATATTTATTGTGAACTACAGAGGCATCTCATTAGTTTGTACGACTTATAAGATTTTATCTAAGATTCTGGAAAATAGAATTAATCCGTACGCAGAAGAAATCATTGGCGAATACCAAGGCGGCTTTAGACCTGGTTGTTCGACGACAGATCAGCTTTTTACAGTGAAGCTTTTACTCCAGAAGTGCTGGGAATACAACATCGACGTATACCAAATATTTGTTGACTTCAAGCAGGCATACGACAGTATCGATCGAAGGGTACTGTACAACATTTTGCTGCATTTTGGAATACCGGCTAAGCTAGTGCGACTCATAAGGATGACGATGACTAATACCGTCTCGCAGGTCAGAGTTCAGAACAGACTCACTGACCTATTTGAAACTCGTACTGGACTCAAGCAAAGCGACGGGCTGGCACCGACGCTCTTCAACCTGGCTCTGGAGTATGTGATTCGAGCCATGAATTTGGGCAGCAGCTGAACGCTACTCATTAAATCGACTCAATTAGTAGCCTACGCCGACGACATCAACATCATGTCTCGAAGATTGGGTGATACAGATAGCCTTCTGCATAATCTCAATAACGCCGCTAAAGAAGTTGGGCTACATATCAACGAATCTAAAACCAAGGTCTTGAGGCAATCAAAAACTAGAACGCCAGTAAATTCAAGCATCACAGTGGGGGACCTCAATATAGACTATGTAGACAACTTCACTTACCTGGGTTGCAATTTGTCAAAAGACGCCAACGAAACAGATGAGATAAAGCGACGGATACAACTAGCTAATAAGTGATACTTTGCGGTCCTCCAAATTATGAATTCGAAGCTGGTGCACAGGAACACGAAGCTCCACGTGTCTAAAACCATCATCCGACCTGTGCTATGCTATGGCTGCGAGGCATGGACCCTAACCCAAAACTCTGAACACCTGTTGGACACATTCGAGCGAAAGGTTCTCCGAAGAATCTTCGGGGCCGTTCGTGAACGAGGTGAATGGCGCATCCGGTACAACCTTGAGTTGTATCAGCTGTATGTTGAGCTACAGGTGTCGAAGATCGTTAAATTGCAGCGATTGCAATGGGCGGGTCATGTACAAAGGATGAACGACGATCGCATGCCCAAAAAGGTGATGAACGCGCAACGAGTGGACGGAGCCAGATTGCGTGGACGACCGAGAGCCCGATGGGAGCATTCTGTATGTGAGGACGCCCACCAGATGCTAGGCTTTCGGAATTGGAGGACAAGGTCGCGTGACCGCGACAATTGGAGGTTTTCAATCCAGGCGGCCAAGGCCCGACGTCGGGTTATCGTGCCATAAAGAAGAAGAAGTAGCCATGATACAAGTAAAATAGATTTACAAGAAGCATCTCATTAATATTGTGCATAATTCTTATTTATTACCTATAAAAGATATGTGCAAAATTATTCACTATGTATGTATCCAATATCTAAAATACCCTCGTATTGCGGGCGCAGCCCTCTGTACGCCGGATTTTTTTTTTAATAGAGCTAAATTTTAAGAAAGGACAAAACGAAAAGTGGCATCTTAACGTATTTAGACTTTTACTGGTGATTATGATTACATTCAACTGACCTCAGTTTCTGCTTTTTAGACCGTAGCTCGTTTATATTCAGTGCTATTTTTGGCTTTTTGACTGCATATTCCACTTGCGAGATCAATGTCCGTTTTAAATTCTGGCTTTGCTTGTTTCTACAGGATCGCATCTCCTGCCAAAACATACCGAAAGCCTTTTATCTCGCATACGCAGCATCCATAGAAAGATACATTATCCGACAGTCCGTCGGTTCGATGAAAACTAGGGTTGTATGTCCGGTTAGGGAGATGCCGGCCCAGACCATTACAGATCCTCCTCCATAAGCAACAGATTCCTTGATACAACACTGAGAATAACGTTCTCCATGGTGACGTTATACTCTCTGATGTCGGTCACTTTGATATAGACTCACCCTGGTCTCATCAGTAAAGAGTAGGTACATTACCCTACACTTCTAACGTAATCCCTATGCCCTCGAGCGAATTCAAGTCGTCCTCGACGGTGGGCTGCCATTAATTTTAGACCTGTTGCAGCTCTCTTTTGAGTCAGGTTCCGCTCTGCAAGTCTCCTTCTAACGGTAGAAGAGCTTATGACCACTTGGCGTTCGCCACGCAGCTTTTTTTTTACTTGAACTGCGTTCAGGCGGCGATTTCGGGAACATCAAGTTGGAAATAACGATCATCTGCTGCTGATGTAGCCCTAGGTCTGCCCTTAACTGGACGCTCCAGTCTCTTAGTATCGCCTGTAAACTCTTTGCACCTATGATCTGCTGATTCGAAGTCTCCGAGCGTCCTCACCTGTGCAAATCCTGCTTGAAGTAGTGCTACAATTTGAGCTGCTTTCTCGGGTGTCGTATTCAATATTGGTTGACAAAATTAGCAAAAATACACGCATCTAAACAAGCAATGAATAGCAACAAAAAAATTATAAAAAATATCCTATACACTCACTGTAGACGAAGAAAAAGGTAAGGGCGAACTCTAGTCAGAGCATAGCAAATCGTTAGCATTGTGTTTGTTGTTTGATTGATTTATGAGTTTACGGTACTTTATACAGGGTGTCCGGAAACTGCCGCATAAACGCACCGGATTATGATTCCTCAATTGATTTCCTCCAAAAAAGTTGTACCGAACATACCCCCTTAGCTTAACCCTTTAGCTGCCACAGGCATTTGAAGATTTTGAAAAAAATCATGTTTTTGCACGACCTAAAGCTCAATATCTCCAAAGCTAGACCAGCTAGAATAAAGAAACAAGATGATTATTACAGCCAACAAATCTACCTAAAAAATAAAACTAACTTCACTAAAATCCGATAAGAGGTTTGGTTTTTTCAGAGCTTCAAAAGTCAAATTTATTTGATTTTACCCGAAAACAATTTATTTTTCCATCTCAATTTTCTCCAACTTCTACCAAGGACAGGTGCTTGTACGATTCTTTTAAAAATTGGCGCATAGTCTAATGATCATATCTTTCCTACATCATTTTATTCTAGCTCCATTATTTCTAACAGTTTTAATACCTTAAGTGCAGAAAACTAGGGTATGTTCGGTACAACTTTTTTCCTGGAAATCAACTGAGGAATCATAATCCGGTGCGTTTTTGCGGCAGTTTCCGGACACCCTGTGGATAAAATTGGTTGCCATTTAAATAGCCCTTATAAAACGCTCTTTCTGTAGATATAGCTTTCATAGTTGTAAGTTTCATACTTTTTGGGAAAATTGGGTTATAGTTCAAAAGTTGCGGGTGGCCCGATACTTTTGACACAATCAAAAGGAAAGTGGATCGTGCAAGAAATTAATGGTTAATGTCTTACTAGCTATACATATTAGATCCAGAATAATAAATAATAATGCCTGTGAAAATTATACGCAAATGTCTCCTTTGAACGATGTATCGCGTAAAATTCAGAATTCAAAAGGAAGCCGCATTACGGAAATCATTGCAAACTTCTGCTATAGCATATAAAATAAACTGCAGCCTCAACTTTCCAATGTCCCACTTATATACGGATCCGTGTCCTAAACAATATATTTTTATATCTAGAAAGAAGCTTTTAATTTGCAGATTTCTATTAGAAGCCAAATTAATATTTATCAAAGAGCAGGCTAACTATGTTTTATGATACTCTAGCCATAGCCTCGATTTTTAAGGGGACCATTTGAGTAATTATACTTGGCGCCATTTGAATGTTAAATTTATATCTTCTGTGGTCTGGTGTAAACTACAAATCAATAAAGTGAAATGAACGTACACGAAATTTCACTTAAAATGTTTGGACACATCACTACTACCTATATAAAGAATGAGGAAGTAATGCATTGTAGCGAATATTTTTTTTTAATTTACAATATCTACAGAAGATAAACTTTTTAATTGTGAAACTCCATAGTGTTGGTTCATCGACAATAGCGTCAAGGTAAAAGCAATTGGGAAATGGCATGTTACTATTGTAAGTGAGTTCGGTGTCAAAACTGAATCATCACATTTATGCCCTACCTTTAATTTAGAAATAATACCCGTATGATACACACTAATTAATTTGTATGAAGATATGCAAAATTTCAGTATATATAGGTATACATATCTGACTCATCAAGCAGGGGCGTACGCAGAAAAATATTTCGGGAGGGGTTTTTAGCAAAAAGTCAAATTGATATTTTAAAGCTGATAAGCGCGATCAAATCACTGTGGAAGTAAAGAAGTTATTTCAATCCGTTTTCGTTTACTCAATATCACTGCAGCTTCAAATCAGTTACAAACTGCCTCCGAGCCTCATAGTAACCACTATTGTTGATCTATGCAGCTTAAATCCACTATAGAGGATGCTAATTATACAAATGCACCGAATGACATAATTTCAAATTAACTGCAGCTTCTAAGGTCCATATCAATAAGTAAGTCGAAATATGGTGCTACATTGATGTTGATTGTACCATTTCAGTTGCCCTACTTCCGAGAGACACTTCATTGTCTTCTCAACTGCAAAGCTAATTTTGCCAGCACGTCATTTTCATGATGCTGAGAGCTGAGTTCCTTGCTCATTGTTAGGTGACTTGAGAAATTTCTTATACGATGGGTGCAAAATCTCTGTCCGTCTGTTGCAGGGACGTAGCCAGAAATTGGTTTCGAAATGGGCTCAGCGTTCAAAAAAATGTCCCTGCTATAATTTTTTTTTAGTTTTACTGAATTTTGTCGATGAAAATAGGCGTAGTTTATATTGTACAGTTGTCGACGAGTGTATCTAATCTCTCTTTTTAATTAGTTAATTTCACTTTACACTAACCAATTTTATCAGATTATACACCAGGAAATACTTCAAAATAAAGTTTCTGGGGAAAATAAAAAAAAAAATCAAATTATTCGAAGTGCGGTTAAGCAATAACCATTTGCTATAGTAATGTTCAAGACCGTGAAGCGGATTGCAACTAACGAATTCTTCATCACATTTCACAAGAATTCATCGAGAACGCCCAGGACCGATGCAGAGGAAAGTTGAAAGCTCAAAGTTCACATGTAACTACTGTCTATTCCCGTGTGAAGGGAGAATTTGCAGAATGCTTCTCTCAAATTCGTTTTGGTTGGCTCTGATTGTCTCTTCTGTTTTTTTGAATATTGATATCAGTATAACGACATTTCGATCATACGCTGAATGGGATCGCAGCCACCTCTAATGAAGCCAATATACACATATTCACTGTTTATTTTGCCTTATTATTATTAAAATTTAAATGATTTTTTGAATCTCTTCGGGGTCCGGATCCATGGACCTCTCCACTGGCTCTGGTCTGTCCGTTGAAATTATTGTCTTGAAAAATTTCCTGTTTTTTTTATTACCCGAATTTATCAACGAAATGATTCAAACACTATTACAAACATTAAAAATTTCGCGACTGAGTTTGAACCCCCAAAACCCCTACGTAGGATCGCCACTGTATCAACTCAACGTACTCGTACTTATACAGTATGCCAAATTCTGTGTCAGATGTAAAATTTCCTTCCATAGCTTAAAGCTTTTTCTTACCTAAATAAATCATAATTTTAGTATATTTTCATAAGTCATATATTTTTAATTATTGATTATAATTACATATTGAAATTTATTGTAATTATATATTAAACATTATATTTCACGTACCTTTACACGCATATTTTATTGTCATTGTTTTTTTTTTTGTCAGCCCGTGAATGCAATTTTTCGTTTCGAATCCTAATTTTAGTTTATTTCTTTTTAAAGATTTTTTAAAAATATTTGAATTAAACTGTTAATTTATGTTTTTCTATCTTTCTAGCTCAGCGAATTAAATCTAAACACGTACACAACAAAAAAGACAATTGCCCAAGCCATTCTAGATTTGGCCCTGCTCGCCGCGAACGCATCCCAACTCAAATTCATTTTGAGTGTTGGTGAAAAGCATGAATTCTATCAAATAATACTTTGGCTAGTCGTTGCATCCATCATATTACAGGTTTGTGTTAAAAATATTCCATTTTCAATTTTCCAGTCCATTAAAATAAGTTAAGGAGAAATTCTCAACTTTAATTTCAAACCATAAATACTAGTATTTGCATTAGTTACAACATTAAAGCATTTTACAGTACAGGTAATAATGAAATATACAATCGTTGCGGTATAGAAAAGCAGGAAAACTTTATTTTCAACACCTCCCTTTTTTTAGGTTGGCTGAAAATTGACACTAATTCGAACATTAACTCAATTTATAAACACGCGAAAACTTCCTCCATCTCATCTCGACCGAAATTTTAGTTCGCAGAGTTCACCAACAATGTCACCGCCAACAACATACCACACAAACTGTAAAGTTTAATTAAACTTTATCAACACAACACTATGAGTATAATAGTACCACAAAGTTGTTATATCTCTGGGTTGTCCATTGCGTTCTACCACGGGATCAGGATCATGACGGTTCGCCATAGAACCACGTTCGTGTCGGTCGTCCTGATGGCGAAAAAGACGTGTGTTAATTTGGTGTTACGTAACTATCGTGATACAAGAAAATTTTGATCCATTTTCTGCTCAGTTCCTCGTTACTGTAGAAAGGATGAAGTTATGAGTTGGACAAAAGGACATAATATTTGTCCATCATCCGTGGACGCAGCTGTTGTATCTATTAAAAATGCAGAACATCATTGGTGGTCCTGCGGTGGATAGTGAAAACTATAGTTGCTGTCAAACAATAGTTTGAGTACAGATGAGAAATATTTTTGTTAAAAATGGAGTTATTTTCCCGATGTGAAATTTTAAATGTAAAAAGAAAAGGAAAATATTGACGAGAAAAGTTTTTAGCGTAGATTAGACTTTGGTCAGAAACCTTATCTAACGTCTTCGTGCGAAACATTGTTTCTTTGTTTACACCCAGAAAAAAAAATGCTTTTATTAAAGAAAAATTACATAGGACATATGAAATTTTCGCTATGATTTGGAGCCGATAAAATAGCCTTTTTGGGGCAATGATAGAAATATCATTGAAATTCTGAAGTGAATATTCGATTTGTACATATAACAATGAGATTGTTCATCGATTCTATGTAAAAATTTCATTGAATTTTATTAGAAAAATAAATAGACAAGCATTTTTTTTATTGCGATTTCATTTTATTTCAAATTTGTATATTTTTATTCATAAAAAAACCTTTTGCCCAAACTTGGATTCGAACCCGGTCCGCCGGAGTGCCAGTCCGTTCACATTGCCATGAGACCAGATGTGGAATGTTGTCAACGTTTCTAAAATCTTAACTACTTGATACGCGGTGCAATACAAAATTAATAGAAATCATGCAAATATTTGCGCAAAACTTGCAACCGCCCAAAAAGACTACTAGAAAACCTTGGTACGACAAACTGTGCGAAAAAATGAGAGAACGATCATTCGCCTGGCTAAAGTTATTTAGGAGAAATAATGACGAATTCGCAAGGAAAATGTATTTGGAATCAAATCGACATTATAAAGCAACATGTCGCGATGGAAAAACAGCCCTTTACCAACAACAAGCCCAATCATTACGCGAGTGCGCGGAATCAAAAGAATTCTGGAAAACAGTCAAAAGGATAAACGGAGCGGATAATTACACCATTGGAAACTCATTGAGCGTTGATTCTGTAAAATCTCATCTTAGTCAAATTCTCCATAGTACAAATATAGTACAAATACCGATAGCCCAATCCAATTTGTGAAACCCAATTGGAACCAACCGATCTTGGATGCAGTGATAACGAGATGTGAAGTAGTGACAGCTATGGAAAAATGTAAGGATCGTAAAGCACCAGGGAGCGACGGGACTCCGGTCGAGTTTTTCAAATATGGTCCAGCGGAGCTTGTGGATATTCTTTCTGATGAGTTCAATAGAATTTTTGATAGCGGCGACGTTCCTGAAGGCTTTCGAGATTCGGTAATTTTCCCAATGTTCAAAAAAGGAAATGTTAACGACGCATCATGTTATCGTGATATCTCGTTTGTAAATACAGCCGGCAAAATTTTTACAACCTTGCTACAAATAAGGTTTGCTAAATGGCTAAAAGCGGAGCAAATATTTATTGGAAACCAAGCTGGCTTCCGACAAGGCTATTCGACGAGTGATAATATTTTCATCTTGTATAACTGGGCACGCCTCTACCTGAGTGAAGAAAGGAGACTATACGCATTTTTCGTCGACTTCAAAGCGGCATTTGATACGATTGATCGGCAAATGTTGTTTTATAAGCTGTACAATATCGGCATGTCATCGAAATTTGGACACATATTCGAAAGACTCTACCAAGATACGACGGCTATGATATGGAATGGGAACGAACTCTCGACACCGTTTAGCTCGAATGTTGGTGTGCGGCAAAGCTGCAAACTCAGTCCAGAAGTGTTCTCAATTTTTATAAACGACATCTTAGATAATAAAATAATAATAATAAAAAGAGAGGTTTTGGTGTGCTGCTGAAAGGTCTATTATACGCGGACGACATAGTGTTCTTAGCGGAGTCACCTGGTAGCTTACAAGAAATGATCGATCGGAAAGTTATTGCACCCAATGGAAGCTCACAGTAAATCTTGAGAAATCGAAGATAATAGTCTTCAAAAAGCGTTTCCGATTAGCACACAACGAAACATGGACGCTGAATCAAAATTCGATTGAAGTAGTGAAGGAATACAAATATCTCGGGATATGGATCTCTAGCAACGTAAAAATGGAACCGCATCTCAGCCAGAAGCTTAAGGAAGCTAAGTGTGGAAAAACTGCTTCAACAATGCGCATATTTCACACACATTTAAATACAAAATATTTCAAGCAGTGTCAAAGTCTATTCTGCTATACGGGGCCCAAGTTTGGGGATCTAAGGAATATGAGGAAGTTGAAAGATTACAAAGATATTATCTAAAGCGCATCTTTCAATTACCAATGGCGACTCCGAATTATATGCTGTTGAGAGAAACTGGTCTTAACCCGCATGCATATCAACTACTTGAAGAAAATCACAGCAATGGATTCCGTCAGGCTGCCGAAGATAATGACGTTACAAGCAATCCAAACGAATTCGCTATTTTACGATGACCTTATTACTATCGCAAGCAGGATGGGACTGGAATTTAATTGGGATGCTACAAGTGCGACCAACAATAATCTGCATAAACTTCTGAGCGACACTGAACTATTCGAACGTGAAAAGGTGGCGGAGCAAGCAAGATCAACTCAAATCCGGGAAATATACGCGGTATTACTCCATGAGCTGAAGGAATCTACTTACTTTTTAAACGAATTCTCTGCTAAGAAGATATCGCTGATATTCAAGGCTAGAGGTGAACTTCTGCCCCTAAACTATATTCCTCATAGACACTATTGGCCAATATCATGTACGCTATGTAATTTACAAACAAGGGAAGACACCCGACACTTCGTAGGCATTTGCCCCGTATTGAGGGAAATAAGGAAATCCTTCCTCGGTAAAAGCACATTAAATAGCAGTGAAACAGACGCTCTACTAAACGGATTGGACTGGGACGCCTTGTATGGATATTGTATAGTTGCATTGGGATACAGACAGCGAATAATAAACGAAAGTTTATAATAAATCATAAAAGTGGCTGAGAGAGCTAGGTAGATGAACATGCAGAATCTGGAGTTGTGTGAACTTCATCACCCAGCTCTCTCACTTAGCCCCAATTATAATTATTATTAACTTATAATTATTATTTATAATTATTATTACACTGCTGAGCGTGATGCTGATCTCATTACCGCAACAAAAAGCAGATAAGATCTTGGAAATAGGATGTCACTAACACATCCTGCGGCCTTAGTCCAATGCTGGATTGTCGCGCCTGTTATTTATTTAATACAAAATAAATAAACATACATTCAGAAATATAAACTACATAATAAACTTATACATAATTATAAAACAAAAACAAACAAAATGTTAATAGATTAAAAAAATAAACAGAAAAAGAAACAAACATGTTAATGAATTTAAACTAAAAACAAATAATATTGGAAATGTCAACCTAATCTGGCAGACGGCAATATGCCATGCCCTTTCTTGTTTTTTGTAATGAATTATTGTTGCATGAAAGAAAATGGTCAAAATAAAACAGTTATCTATCTATCTATCTATCTATCTATCTACAAAATTAAAATGTTTATATGTACATAGAGGCTATGCAAAATAATCATAGTTCCCTTGAATTTAAATTACTTCATTCTAAGTCATTTGTTGCATTAGTTGTATGTGGGCATGTTTTAATTCTATTACACACAAACATATTATGTAGGTGCTACTGAAATTTTAAATTCTATGAAATGTATTTGACTCAATGGCATTTTTAATTAATTATATTCAAACTTCATACGTTTAAAGAAATTTTATGTTTACTAGAAGTAAAGTAAAAACTTCATTGGGTTTAATACACGTTTTTTTCTGGGTGTACTATACATGTTTTACTATTTTTTTTTAATTAAATCTTGATCGGCTGCACTATAATACGAGATAATCTTTCAGCTGATTTAATGATAATAATACCTCTATTGACATCTCACCAGAATCAGACAATGTGCATTATCTTATTGTCTGAATTTTCTCAGAAGCCCATCAATAAATTAATGTAATCCTAAATGTAATCTCTTGTGTTATCAATACAGTTCATAGGAACTCAATTTCAAAAGGATACGAAAGGATACTTTGTAATTTCTGCTCATGATTTGGAGTCATTAAATTTCATCAGAAAGATCTAAATGAAATAACCCGATAATCGGGTGTTAGGAAATAAATTACGGCAATTACTCATATAATTAAGTCTTTAATTTAAAAATAATCTCATTCAAATTGAATAGAAAAAAGACTGCTCCGCTCACTTCGACGCAACAACAACCGCGGGTGTCCCTCTGACTTGTGTCCCGATTTCGGCCGTTCCTAAAATTAATTCGTTGCCCTTTAGCTCCCCAATGAGTGATTCAGCAGCTGTGAACGGAATTTGCATAAGGCCAAAAATTACCCTTTAGCGCGGCATGCCGTTCCCTTGGTTCATGCCAATTCTATTCATTTAAAAAAAAAATATTTCTTTTACGAACCAAAACTAGGGGGCTTCGCTCCCTGCTCGCTACGCTCGCCAACCCCGGGGCAGAGGCTAAGTTCGGGCGCGGCCGAAATTTGGATGCCCTTCGCTCTCCATGGGCTAAAACTTTTTTCGGGCGTACATATGACTTGTATTTAATCCCCCTCCTCATTCTTTTTCTTCCGTCTTGACAAAAGTTTTGGGCAAATAAAAATATTTACTCAGAAAATTTTATTCGGGTTGCGGGAGCATGACCCCACAGTACGATTCCATTCGTTTTGAACTTTTTTGTTGCTTTGGTAAAGACACATTATATTCAAGGTTTTGTGAAATTGGTGCAACCCCTTTAAAAATTGGCGCATATTCTTTCAATCATATCTTTGTTACATTATTTTAATCTAGCTCCATTACTTCTTGCAGCTTTTATGCGTTAAGTCTAGAAAACTAGGGTTAATTTTAGCTCGAATTCAATACAATCCAATTCACACTGCCCCTAAAGATCTGCAATTGGTAAAATCTATTCAAAGTATGTCGAAATCGAGTCAAAATTAACCCTATTTTTTGCACTTAAGGCATTAAAACTGTTAGAAATAACGAAGCTAGAATAAAATGATGTAAGAAAGAAATGATCATTAGACTATACGCAAATTTTTAAAAGAATCGTACAACCACCTCACCGTGGCAGAAGTTGGAGAAAATTGAGATTGAAAAAAATATTGTTTTTGGGTCAAATCACGCAAATTTGACTTTGAAGCTCTGTAAAAACTAAACCTCTTATCCGATTTTAGTGTGGTTAGTTTTATTTTATAGGTAAATTTGTTGGCTCCAGTCAATCATTTTATTTCACTATTCTAGCTGGTCAAGATTTGGAGATATTAGGCTTTAAGTCGTGCAAGAAAATGATTTTTTCAAAAATCTTTAAATGCCTGTGGCAGCTAAAGGGTTAAGCTGAGGGGGTATGTTCCATACAACTTTTTTGCTGGAAATCAACTGAGGAATCATAATCCGGTGCGTTTATGCGGCAGTTTCCGGGCACCCTGTATGATGATGTGAATAAGATCTAATCACGCAAAGCTTTTTCAGCTTACTGAATGCTTACAGTTCAGTAGTAATAGACCAAGCAATGAAAGCCTAAAAAGGGGGTGTAGAGAACATCGAAGGGGGTGACGATTTTTTTCTTCGGTATTTTATCAGTAGTAGTTAGGAGATAAAGGTACTAATTTTACTCGGAGATGAGGGGTGCGCTAACGCGGGGAGAGGGGGTTAAAGGTGCAATTTTGTGCAATTTTTGGTGTTTTGGGATATATCTCGAAAACGGTGAGTCGCACAGAAAAAAGTTCCGAGTAAGCATTAAAGCTTTCTAAATATCCTATTTATTTGCCCATACTTACATATGCAAAACTCCTAACGGTTCTTCCGATATTGTTCAATAAAATTAAAAAAAAATTTTTTTTTGCATTCTATTGACTCTGGTGTCTCTCCGATTTGTTTTTCAAAAAACTTTTGTAGGGTAAAGTTAGTAAGTGGTAAATTTTCCTTAATTTGATATACTTCTTCTTGGCTTGTCTCCTATCATTCGAGAGTTAAGAGAGTCTCAACGAAGTAATATTCTATACTCATCAGAATGAAGACAACCATTGTGAAAAAACGGCAGGGGGGGGGGGGGACGGTTTTTTATTTCATGGATCCATAATGGGCGGTTCGGAGTAAGACATACTACAAGCTCGCGGTCATGAGGTGTGCGCTAACGTGGGGAGGGGGGGCTAAAGGATTCATTTTTGCAGGTTGTCGACTTAATCTTGGAAATATCTCGGAAGCGGTGAGTCGTCCTGAGAGTATTTGTATGGCAGTACTAAAGCCCATTAAATTTCCAAAAACTTATTTGAACACACAAATGCCGAGTTCCTAGCGGTTCCCCCGATACAGGTTATTGAAATCCGAAAATTGTTAAAAAATCGTTATTTTGTTTATTTTTTTGGCTCTGGTGTCTCTCGCGATTGTTTTTCGGAAAACTGTTTCACGACCAATTTGTACGATGTTTAATTGATACGCCCCGTTGTCCGGTCTTCAATCAGTCAAAAGCTTAGGAGTTAAAACCGAGCTTCTAAATTCAATTTTCTCTATTTTCAAGGATAAAGATAACAATTTTCGGATTTCAATAACCTGTATCGGGGGAACCGTTAGGAATTCGGCATTTGAGTGTTCAAATAAGTTTTTGGAAATTTAATGGGCTTTAGTACTGCCATACAAATACTCTCAGGACGACTTACCGCTTCCGAGATATTTCCAAGATTAAGTCGACAACATGCAAAAATGAATCCTTTAGCCCCCCCTCCCCACGTTAGCGCACACCTCATGACCGCGAGCTTGTAGTATGTCTTACTCCGAACCGCCCATTATGGATCCATGAAATAAAAAACCGTCCCCCCTGCCGTTTTTTCACAATGGTTGTCTTCATTCTGATGAGTATAGAATATTACTTCGTTGAGACTCTCTTAACTCTCGAATGATAGGAGACAAGCCAAGAAGAAGTATATCAAATTAAGGAAAATTTACCACTTACTAACTTTACCCTACAAAAGTTTTTTGAAAAACAAATCGGAGAGACACCAGAGTCAATAGAATGCAAAAAAAAAGTTTTTTTTTTTTACTTTTATTGAACAATATCGGAAGAACCGTTAGGAGTTTTGCATATGTAAGTATGGGCAAATAAATAGGATATTTAGAAAGCGGCGTCAATATTAATGTCTGAGCGTTGAGCTTACTCGGGTGATTTGTCGCGAAAAATTGTCCGTATTAGAGGATTAAATTATTTTTTTTTCGACGTTGCACTTGTTTTTTTTTTCTGCATGCAGAGAATGAGAAAGTGTTACTTTTAATTTTTTGTTGGAATCGCCAATCAAAAAGTTCCAAAAATTAAAAAAAAAACAGACCGAGGCTAATTTCGGGCGCGGCCGAAATATGGATACCCTTCGCTATCCTCGGGTTAAACGTTTTTTTTTTCGGGCGCACCTACGACTATTTAACCCCCCCCCCCTCATTCTTTTCCTTCCGTCTTCACAAAAGTTCCCTAGCGTCGACAAAACGATATTTTTGTGGGGTTTGGTTGGAATAAGCGGGCAAATGAAAATATTTACTCAGAAAATTGTAAATAAAAACGTTTTTTTAGAAGAACCAAATTTGGGGGTTAGGTTTGTATGGCAGCCCCATGACCCCATGGTCCGATTTGATCCATTCTTGCATATGTCTTGTGTTATCAATAGAGACGCATTTGTGTGAAATTTGGTTGAAATTGGTACACAAATAAAAAAGTTTTTCTTAGAAGAACCTAATTTGGGGAGTTGGGTTTGTATGGCAGCCCCATGACCCCGTTGTCCGATTTTGCTGATTGAAACATACAAACTGCCTGCAGCGGAAAGCTTTTGTGCAAAGTTTCAGCTTCATAGCTTTTAAATTGGCCGAGTAAAACGCGTCGGAGCAGACGGACAGACAGACAGACGGACAGACTGACATCGCCCAATCGACTCACTCCCCAATTCATGCTGATCATATATGTATACTTTTTATATGGTTGGAGATGCTTCCTTCAATGCGTTACAAACTTCATGACAAAGTTAATATACCCTTACACTCTATGAGCGAAGGGTATATGAAGACTGCCCTCGCTGACTTCGACGCAACAGCAACCGCGGGTTGACTCTGACTTGTGCCCGATTCCTTCCGTTCCTAAAATTAGACATTATTCCTTAGATTTTCGTTCATTGTAACAAAATACCTCAAAGATACTCATAAATTTTTTTTACTAGTATGGTCAAATAAAGTCTATTGGAGAGTACTCTCAGTGTACAACAAAATTCGTTGCCTTTTTGGTCCCCAATGAATGATTCAGCAGCTGTGAACGGAATTCGCGTAAGGCCAAAAATTACCCTTTAGCGCGGCATGGTTCCCACACATGGTTCTTCTCCACTATTTTTTAAAAGATTATTTCATATTTTCACACGCAGTTCAAAAGAAAAATGAAATGCGTTGCCGATATTTTGATAATTTTTCATTTAAGCCCGGTTTATTAAGATGAGGTTTCTTAAACAGGAAACAAACACCGGATATAATAATGTACTTGACGTCCCCTTTCATATGATGCCCCGCATGCCGCAATAGACTTGAAATATTATATTTCAAGGAAGGTGGGTAACTACCTTGACTTCAAGTGAGGTTGACTATAGAAAATTTTAAGGTCACCTTGAGTTTCTCCTTAAATCAAGGATGCATTGACTCGTGAATATAAGTGATTTCTATGAAAAAGTATGGGAAAAGACATTTAATTTATTGAATTTCGGCATTCTTGACTCAAGGTCTCCTTGAGCTAAAGAATGTTCATAAATACGGGCCTAAGACCTTAATCTGCATCTTCTAAAGTATACCAAGAATTTTAACAGTTATATACATTACATTTGTCTTAATTCGATGCAGTAGTTATGCTGTCTCAACTATATTTTTTCATTTCCCACTTATCTTACAGGTCATACAAGCCATAATTTGCGTAATTTTGGGCCTGGTATTGAACATAAATCAGGTGAACGAACAAAAAGCCGCCGATATTGTCAACAATATTTGCCTATGTGTTGTCGTCTTAATTGTCGCAGTGAATGTAATAATATCGGGATTCGATATGCGAGGGACAGATGAAATTAATGATTTTTACAAAATGAAAAATTCATGATCATTTTCATAAATGACGTTCAGGTAAATTTGATTTATTTCTAATAAAAAAATTGTCTACAATTTTTTTTTTATATATTTTTCAGATAAGTGAAATCGATGCGTAAAAATCTGTTGAAGCTCAATTTCTCTAGCATTTATTCAAAGTTTGTTTGATGTTATATTGGTGAAGAATAAATTTTTAATTATTTGTAATTTGGGTGTTGTTTTAATTTATTTTGAGAATTATTACGAAGATATAGTGAGAATGAACACTATTGTGTCATTTAACATAATTTCAATAATTTTAAACTGCTTGTACTCTCGTAATTTATTATTATGTAATGCATTGAGGTAGGTATTATGGATTAGAATATTTAAGTAGGTACTCGTGCATTTATTACGATAATAACCAGAAATACGCCAGATCAGTTTATTATCATTAGAGCCAATTGAATACAATTCATAAATATTTTTACATAAAATATAATCGAAGAAAGAGACGAGAATTATGTACTATTCTGCAACAGCCATAACATTCGCTTTCATTCCCATCATAAATAATGCAGAATATCTCTGACGTTTGTTTCAGATATAAACCAGGACACCCGAGAACAAGTACCTACATTCAAAAATCTTCCCGATGATATGGGATACTTCATAGTTTCCGTTCTCCCGCGTTTTAGCTCGTATATCACTAAAAAAAGCTTTTCGGGATCTTTAATGCATAAACAATAGGTACGTTTTATTGTGTTTATCCCGTGCAGGTTTGGGTAGAACTTCATATAAAAAAAATGACACTTACCCAGGTAAAGTTAACCCGTGCAACTACCCTACACGGGATAGAGCTCAAATGTAGATGGCGGACGCATAGGGGAAATATGAGGGAATTTGTTTTTTCAAACCAAATGTGAGAGTTTTTCTAATCACGAGAAAAGATTTTGCAAAGAAATAATCATCTTTTGTGATAAAATCCACCACATCGAAAAAATAAGTCGACGAAAGCGAGTCAAACATGCACAAAAACTGTCAAATGTCAGCTGTTTGGTCTTAACCGGGATGTTACCCGCGATCGTTTTTTTCGAGTCAGACTTACACGCGATACGAAAAAAAACGTCGCTAATATCCTTGCTGAAATGCTGAGCACTCGATTCAGAGTCCATAATTTTTGCATACTTGACGATTTTTATGATTTGTCGTAAATTTCCGGGGAATATACAGGACGCTCTTTACTCATGAAAATACCAAGGATTTCAAAGAAGTTGTTCGGGATATTATATAGGTATGCTGATACACTCATGTTTGTTGCGGGAAATGTTGTTGAGGGGGAGGTGAAAGGACGATATAAATGCAAAGTTGTGTCTTTTCAGTTTTTACGAGTTGGTACGGCAATAAATTATAATAATGCTAAGTGCAGGTGCTGTTTTGTAAGTGGATAACTCGAAGTTTTCGTTGGATATTTATTCATGCGTTTCGACTAAATTTAAAATATTTAATTGTATGAATTGACCTAGCGAATTGGGTGAGGTGCATCTCTGCAAGCATCACCATTGAAAGAACATAGTAAAATATTGCACTCACCTATCAAAGTAAAACGTCGTCATTTAGTACAAATCAAAAAATATTGTATTGAACAACAAAAAAAAAAAACAAAATGAATGATCCCATTTGTATGGGCAATCATCGCAAATGCGAAACGACAATGCCATAAGCTATCGACTATATACATCGAATATTGTGTAATATTCGGACGTCTATTCAATTCATATAAGCTAAGCCATAAAACAATATTGCCAGATACGGTGAAATCAATAATGATATCATTTAGTTTCATTAGGTTGTCGGTATTGGACTTTCATTTTCGTATGAAGTCCAGGCGAATTATTTTTGGCAGACATTCCTGGGGTGTCGATATACGGAACAGGGGCTGATTTACTCTTTGTGGCGCCCCTGGGCAGTAGCCGAATTGCAGCCTTCCGCCCGTAGTTAAAACTAGAATTAGACGCATATGGAATAAATAAAATTTCCATTGGCTGATTTCAGACTATAAGACGAAACCGGACGGGTAAACTTGCAAGACAAGAGAGCTTTTGTAGTGGCCAGCACACAAGCATTGTTCATTTCAAATTGTAAGAACGAGTCTTACGAAAGAAAAAAATCGTGACACGATTGTTTTTCTTTCGTAGGAATCGTACGATCGATAAGACGATTGCATCCACCAATAGTTCAGGCGTTCTGCAAAGACAATTAGCGCGTGTTTTACCTGCATTTTAATCTTGTCGACTCGTCATTTCATTGTACACTAATTTTTGAGCGTGCATGGCAACATTTATACATAATTGCTGTGTGATTATTGTTCGCCGGTCCGTGTTTTGATCGGATAGTGTGAAATGATCATACGATGGTTCTTATCGTCCAAGTTTACCCGTCCGGTCGTTTTCTTACAATTTGAATGAAGCCATTGAGTTTATGCGAAAAGTGCAATATCGCGATGGATTTTTTTAATTACCCTCCCTTTACTACCGGTAAGCTTCCATAGAAAAACAAAATACATACTTACATAGTTTAAGCTCGCATAAGCGAGCGGCTTCTTGACAAATTTTAGTTTTTTTTTAGACTAGAGTTCAACATCTCACATTTTTATACCCTTCACTCGTAGAGTAAAGGGTATATTAACTTTGTCATGAAGTTTGTAACGCATTGAAGGAAGCATCTCCGACCATATAAAATATGTATATATATGATCAGCATGACGAGCTGAGTCGATTGGGCGATGTCCGTCTGTCTGTCTGTCCGTCTGTCCGTCTGTTGCTACGCGTTTTACTCGGCCATTTTAAAAGCTATCGAGCTGAAATTTTGCACACATGTTTCTTTTTATTGCAGGCAGTTTGTATGTTTGAATCGCTAAAATCGGAACATGGGGTCATGGGGCTGCCATACAAACCTAACCCCCCCAATTTGGTTTTTCTAAGAAAAACTTTTTCATGTGTTTACTAATTTCAACGAAATTTCACACAAATGTGTTTCTATTGATAACACAAAACATATGTAAGAATGGATCAAATCGGACCATGGGGTCATGGGGCTGCCATACAAACCTAACCCCCCAAATTAGGTTCTTCTAAGAAAATTTTTTTGATTTGTGCACCAATTTGAACCAAATTTCACACAAATGTGTTTCTATTGATGCCACAAAATATATGTAAGAATAAATGGAATCAGACTGTGGGGTCATGGGGCTGTCATACAAACCCAGCCCCCAAATTGAGTTTTTCTAAGAAAAACTTTTTAATTTGTCCACCAATTTCAATCAAACCTCATAAAAGTGTATTTCATTTGATGCCACAAAACATGTGTAAAAATGAATGGAATCGGACGATGGGGTCATGGGGCTATCATACAAAGCCAACCCAATAAAATTGAGTTCTTCTACGAACAACTTTTTTATTTGTGCACCACTTTCAACCAAAACTCGTAAAAGTGCACTTCAATTGATGCCATTAATAAATCGGACTATGGAGTCATGGGGCTACCATACAAGCCCAACCTCCCCATTTTGGATCTTCTAAGAAACATTTTTTCTACACCAATTTAAAAAAAAACTCAATGCGTCTTTATCAAAAAAAAAAAAGTAAAACAAATGGAATTGTACTATGGGGCCATGCTCCCGCATCCCCCCAATAAAGTTTTCTGAGATATTTTTTTTATTTTACCACTTATTCCAACCAAACCTTACACAAATATTGTTTTATCGACGCCACAGAATTTGTCAATATCAAATATTATGCGAAAACAGAAGGAAAAGAATCGGGAAGGATTAAATACAAGTCATAGGTTTGCCCCAAAAAACTTTTAGCCCGAGGAGAGTGAAGGGTATTCAAATTTCGGCCGCGCCCGAAATTAGCCTCGGTCTCGTTTTAATTTTCACTTTGTGCTTATCAGTTCCTTCGACCTGGTCGCGGGCCGCACAAAACTGCGAGGTGGGTCGCATGCGGCATGCGGGCCGTAAGTTTGACATGTCTGCTCTAGAGCATAAAGGTATTGTGTCTCACCTGAAATTGCATAATCGTATAATTTCACGAAACGGTGGATGCCAATGCCCACTCCTCCATCTGATTTGGAGCCATTCCGGCCGAGGGGGTGGTACGAAAAGATCCAGTCATGATAAGAGAAGCCATTATTTGTACCTTCGCAAGCAAGTTATAATAGGTTATCTTGCTGAATTTCCACCATATATATACACCGTATATTAGGATATGACGGACAACAGTAGTGTAGATCCAATGTAAAGCTTTTGGTTGCAAGCCCCAGGTTTTCCCTACGGCATTCCTACACATATAGAGTGCTATAGTTGCTTTATTCACTCGTTCCTGAATGTTAGGCCTCCAGCAAGTATCCAGTTCAACAAGATGCCAAGGAATTTAGCTTTTTCAGCGAAAATTAATGGACTATCTTTCTGTCGCTTCTCCCCTACTGCCTGATCTTCCATTAAGCGTTGTCGCTTAACGACACGCCTTTCAACTGGGAGATCCGCAGTAACGCGAGGGAAGAAGAAGCAGAAAAAATTCTTCTGCCGCTGCTGCTGCTGTCAATGTGGGTCATCAAAGGCAAATATGTACGTGTGTTCTAAAATGAAAATTTTCTGCTGATGCCGATGCCTCTGCCTATGCTGATGCTGACGCGGGAAATGTATTTCAACCATTATGCAAAGAGAATAGTGATTCTGTTTAGTTAAAAAAATATAAATCTTTGTTTGCTGGTAAAAATAAGATGCCAAAAACAGGATGAAAACTGCTTTCAGGAATTATTTTTATTTTCGCAAAAACCTAAAGGCGAGCGCATTCGTTAAGTTTCATAGATTAAAACCGGAACAAGGATTTAACTAAGATTCCATCAACGCAGTGGCGCCGGAACGAATTTTTTATTGGGGGGGCAAGATTTTTTTCTCAAATTCACATTAAATTAAGCGGTTACCATATACCGGACCTCTAGCCAGGACCGGCTCTACTATATGTGCAGAATGTGCATTTGCGCCTCATTAAGTGAAGCAAACAAACAATTTCAATTTTGGATTAATCTTAATTATCTCATTTTTTACATCAAAATTTTGTAATTTTTAATGTTCTTTAATCGGAAGTTTTGAAAACTTTGCGCTTTAATATTTTAAATTAACATTTTCAAAAATTTCGAAAATCTCGATTTGAAAAAAATGAGGTAAAAATTTGCACTTTTTGTGGAATTTTTGGGCGATTTTAATTTTTAAATTCTAATAATAATAATAATCTCTACATTAGGTCGCAAACCCAAATTTTCGAAAGTTTTGGTTTAAAAACATAAAAATTCGAAATTATTGAAAAATCGCATTAAAAAATTAAAAAATGCGAAACTACAAAATGTGCAAATTTTGATTTTTATGTTTTCAAGTGGAAAGTTTGGGTTTTGAAACCTTCATCATCAATGTGGCACGATAGCCCGACGTCGGGCCTTGGCCGCCTGAATCGTTGACCTCCAATTGTCGCGGTTACGTGACCTTGTCCTCCAGTTTCGGAAGCCCAGCAGCTGGTGGGCGTCTTCACCTACGGAGTTCTCCCAGCGAGCTCTCGGTCGTCCACGCAACCTCGCTCCGTCAATTCGTTGTGCGTTCATAACTTTCTTTGGCATGCGATTGTCGTCCATCCGTTGTACATGCCCCGCCCATTGCAGACGTTGAAGCTTCACGATTTTCGATACTTCCAGCTCATCGTACAATTGATACAACTCATGGTTGTATCGGATACGCCATTGGTCTCGCTCGCGAACGGCCCCGAAAATTCGCCGAAGGACCTTTCGTTCGAATCGGTCTAGCAAAATTTCGGAGGCTTGGGTAAGGGTCCATGTTTCGCAGCCATAACATAGCACGGGTCGGATGATCGTTTTGTACACGCGGAGCTTCGTGTTCCTGTGCGCAAGTTTCGAATTAATTATAGGGAGGACCGAGAAATATGTCTTATTGGCTAGTTGTATCCGTCGCTTAATTTCGTCGGTTTCGTTGGCGTCCTTTGATAAGTTACAAACAACCCAGATAGTTGAAGTTGTCTACATACTCGATATTAAGGTCCCCCACTGTGATGCTTGAATTTGCTGGCGTCCTTGTTTTCGATTGCATCATGGCCTTTGTTTTGCTTTCGTTGATATGTAGTCCAACTTCCTTTGCGGCGTTATTGAGGTTATGCAGGAGGCTTTCTGCATCACCCAACCTTCGAGACATGATGTTGATATCGTCGGCGTACGCTACTAATTGAGTCGACTTGATGAGTAGCGTTCCGCTGCTGTCCATATTCATGGCTCGAATTACATACTCCAAAGCAAGGTTGAAGAGCGTCGGCGCCAGCCCGTCGCCCTGCTTGAGTCCAGTACGAGTTTCAAATAGGTCAGTGAGTCGGTTCTGCACTTTGACCTGCGAGACGGTATTAGTCATCGTCATCCTTGTGAGTCGCACTAACTTTGCCGGTATACCAAAATTCAGCATAATGTTGTACAGTACACTTCGGTCGATACTGTCGTATGCCTGCTTGAAGTCGACAAAGATTTGGTATACGTCGATGTTGTATTCCCAGCACTTTTGGAGTAGTAGCTTCACTGTGTAAAGCTGATCGGTCGTTGAACGACCAGGTCTGAAGCCGCCTTGATACTCGCCAATGATTTGTTCTGCGTACGGATTGATTCTCTTTTCAAGAATTTTTGATAAAATCTTATAGGCCGTACAAACTAATGATATGCCCCTGTAATTCTCACACTTCAGCTTGTCACCCTTTTTGTGGATTGGGCAAATTATGCTTTTGCGCCAATCTTCGGGGATTACCTCGTCGTTCCATATTTTCAGCAGTAGCACATGTACAGTGTTGGTCAGGCACGTTCCACCATGCTTCAGCAGTTCTGCTGGGATCTCGTCAACGCCGGGCGCTTTATTATTTTGGAGCGACTGTATGGCAAGACTCACCTCCTCTACTGTTGGGGGTAGAACGGGAGGGCCTGGTTCGGCTAACTGCTCAAGAGCTAGCCCCGCGGGGGATGTTGATGATGCATTGAGGAGCTCTTCAAAATGCGAGGCCCATCGTTTGTTGACGCTTTCGATGTCGCTGATGATGTTACCATCCTTGTCCTTACATAGGCTTGTCCTGGGTTGATATCCGTTCTTGATATTATTTATAAGTTTGTACGCCTGTCTAGTGTTCTTACTGGCTAATCTTTGGTTTATTTGCTGTAACTGCTCGTCAAAATGTTTGCGTTTCTTACGTCTAATTAACTTATTAGATACTCGCCGAAGCTCGTTATATCTTTCTTTCTTGGCTCGGGATGCGCGTTGTGTGTATTGGCGATAGGCTTCATTTTTCGCCTCAATCGAGGCCCTGCATTCGTCGTCAAACCAGTCTACTCGTCTGCGCCGGCCTTTATAGCCCACGACCTCTTCTGCGACCTCCTTGCTGCTGTCTTTGAGCTCCTCCCAGAACTCATGGATGCCTAGATTATTGATGTTATCAAGCATGGGCGACAGTTTTTCCTCAAGGGCTGTAGTATACGCAGCCGCCGTGGCATCATCAATCAAATTGTCAACCTCGAAGATCTTGGCAGGGTTGATTCTCGTTAGGTGCGCCGAAGAGATTCTGCATCTGTAGGTCGTCTTCACCAAATAGTGATCGGTGTCGCAGTTGGCTCCTCGATAGGATCGAACATCTAGGACATTAGAAGCCCATCTCTTGCTGATCAGTACGTGGTCGATTTGGTTCACGGTGTATTCATCTGGAGACTTCCAGGTCTGCTTATGGATTCGTCGATGAGGGAAGCATGTAGAGCTTATGACCAAGTTTCTGCCGCTCGCGAAGTCGATAAGTCGCTGACCGTTGTTGTTGTTTTCATCGTGGAGGCTATGACCACCAGTAGTTCCCCTATGCCAGCTTTCGTTTCCGACTTTAGCGTTAAAGTCTCCTAGCAGCAGCTTGACGTCGTTTGATGGAAGTGAGTCGAAGAGTGTTTCTAGGTCGTTGTAGAACTCGTCCTTAATCGCGTCTACTTTTACTTCTGTAGGGGCATGCGCATTAATGAGCCAGAGATTAGCGAAACGGGTCTTAATGCGGATCGCACATAGCCGCTCGTTGATGGGTTTGAAGCCGATAACGTGGTCCTTCAGCTGCTTATTCACGATGAAAGCTACTCCAAACTCCTTGTTGCCCTCCTCTTTACCACTCGTAAAAATAGTGTGCGAATTGAGGTCGTTAATCTCGCTTTTGAGCCATTTAGTTTCCTGGATTGCAACTATGCTCAGCTTGTATTGTTCTACCTGATCCAGGAGGGCCCTTAAGGCCCCCGGTCTATTCAGGGAGCGTACATTCCAGGATCCGAAAGAGTAATCAGTTGTTCGTTTGCGGGGTCGTCGTTGTTTTGTATCCGTCCAATCCGAGGCTTTTGTTTCAGGTTTCTTGACTTGAAGTTTTTCTTAGGATGAGTTGTCGGCACATCGCTAAACCATGATAGGGTTTAATCGTTTAGTAAAGGCCATCATGGGCATGCCTCGAAGATGCTGCTTTAGTGGTTGAGTTAGACGTTTTCAGTCACCTATCACGTTAAGTAACCTGAGACGCTGCAGATGTAAATACAGCACTCAGGCGCAGCGATGCTTCTTCCAAATGTCGCATCAGATGATTTGACTTAGCCGTTCACGTTACCAGGGGGCGCCCGCGCGGAGGACACATGGAGAAGTCTTTTGCCCCCCGTTTTGAAACCTTAATTAGAGAATATTCAATCGCAAATTTCTTTACAAAGCTGAGGGTCGTAGTACTTGCCACAAGCCAACCACCAGTGAAAATGAGCCCCCCCCCCTACCTCACCTCAGTATAAGCTCTTCATTAGATATATTGCGCTGATAGTGTAGTTAGCACATGATGAAGCTAGTAGATTGCAAAATGTTGGGGAAAATTGTTTTTTGTTTCCTATGTTTTTTGGGGGTGCTAAGCACAAAAATTTCGTTGCGAAACAGGGTCAAAATCGTATAAAAACACAAAAAATGACTAACAATTGTACAGATACCGCTTAACGCATTTTAAAGACTAAAGAGTAATGGTGCGTTTGACCCGCAATTATGTTTTTTCTAACATGTTCAAGGGCAGGTTATCGGAGAAATTTACACTTTCGGAGCTTTAAGCAAAAAAAAAACAAACATTTTTGGTTTTTTTTTTGCGGTTTCGATCCTGATTTACAACGAAATTGTGGTGGCAAGCTCCGGATTCAAGCTCAGCACTCCAATAAAACATAAGAAACAACAAAAAGATTCTCCACCACACTTTGCAATCTGAAATCACCAAATGACTACACTATTAATAATTTTGGGAAATACTCATTTCTAGACTAGAACCGCTCAGTAAAGTGGAAAGTCCCCTTTTTCTTAAACGACGACAATCTAAAAATGAATATGTCTCGAATTTAATAGAGGAATTATGTATGTTGCTCACTTTGACTGTAACTACGGATATAACTAAAATTGAAGAAACGGCTTTCAACACACAGGGCACAGGGTGCCATAATACATAGGACCGTCGCTGCCTCTAGCAGCGGTTTCCTCGGGAAACGAATTCTTTCTTTTACGAATTTTTCAGGAATCTAAATTCCCTGTTAGATCCCTGTGAACATGGAGAAGGATTAGATGTGCCACACGTTTTTGTGTCATTGTTGAATGTAGCCGGCATACTCTTCAAAAGAGTTAACTGTGAGCGAAGATCAACAATATCGAAATCAAGCATAGCAGCCCAATCTTACTATGAGATTCTCTACCATCGGCACGGTTTTCTGACAAGCAGAATGAAAACCTTCCTCGTTTTCGTTGATCAACGGTTAATAGTTTCGCTATCTTTGGCCTTGTCGTTAATTCGAGGTACTTTTGTAAAGGAAGAAAGAATGAAAATGGAATGATCATGTACATACTCGTAGTATACATGCACTAGATGCACGTATGCAACTTTCTGCGAACCAGATATTTCATCATAGAAAAAAAATATCCACTACTAGAATAACAAATTGAGTATTGTTATGTATAAAAATATAAAATAAATTATTCTTCATTTTTAATATAGGGCAATATATGTAGTACTAATTGCCCCTTTAGCCAAAATATTGAGGGGGCAGTTGCCCCCGCTGCCCCCCCTGTTCCGGCGCCATTGCATCAACGTCTTAATTTAGGAGGGAGAATTGAATTTGGGATTTGGTTACGAAACAAGATTTAACTGGCTATTGTTCAAAGGTTTTTCTTTTGAGGGCCTGTTAGAAATCCACATAATCAAAAGTTGAATTTTCATCGGGTGATTTTTTTTCTTTTGAGTGAGGATTTGAACTTACTCTCTCCATTTGTTAATGGGTGAATCCTTCTTTCGGTTAATGGGTAAACCCTTTTTTGCATTGTTGCCGATCTTTTCCGAGGCAATAGTTCGGCCATAAGGATCTTCATTTTTAGCATGGTTAGAATTTCAACATCTATACAGAATTTTTGTTTTATACTGTAAATATTTATTTAGGGGCTGTATTTATAACAAAATCTTCGAATCTTCGTTTAGCTGTGCTACGAGGCAACTTTAAACGTTTCGCACAGGGATAATTCCCCCCTATGCGACATTCGTGTTCCACCGAGCACTTGAAACACAATACGTTACGCCACTGCGAAAGGCTAATAAAGCCGAAAACGAAATTTTAAGCTAAACAATTAAGCCCATATATTTACATATTTTTTAAGAATTGGTTGCTGTTGTATGTTTTATGTGAATAGTGAACGCCCGGGTTCGAAGGTCACGAGCCGCCACTGAGTCAAACACTATGAACATACTAAGCCCCACTTCTGAATAAAGGGTGCGCTACCAGAGCGGCCCTCTTAACCCTTCTGTCGGCACAAAGGTCTGGCCAGACCTTTGGCATTATATTTTGTTCATAAAAGTATAGAAGATGAAATCCCAGCGACTTAATATTTCATGATATATTAGAATAATATGTTTAGAAGCATTTTGCAAAAATTTGAAAAAATCGGTTGAAGTTTTGAGTATTTTTTGATGATTTTAAATTTATAGTGCTTTTTGATACCCAATGCCAATAGACCTACAGTTACCCCCCCCCCCCATTCTTCTCTTGAGGTAAAAGATGCAAAAATGAAATTCTCTTAAAATTCTCCTATTTTTGATGTAAGAATTTCATTAAAATTCAATTTGTACTATCAACGATAAAAATTTCTCAGATTTTTCTTTGAAAAGCCGTGAAGCTCAAGAAATAGGTAGGTATGCCTAATTTAATCGCGTTTTATAACATCACCTAATCAACTAAGATTTGATTCAAGGAAGTTCAAACCAGTTTCTTTCCTTTGTAATAGTTAGGACTATGTATGACAGACTTATGAACGTCTTTCTAAAGAAATTTACGAAAAATTTAGAATGAAATGATTTTCGCGCTTGAAAATTCCCTATTTCTTTCCACCTACTTCCCTAAATCTGCAGACTAATACCGAGATAAAATCTACTAACAAAGCGCCAAATATTTGCCCAAAGATATTGGTATTGAAAAATGCGAACAAACTTTCTATTAGATATATGTCATAGAGAAGCAAAAAGAGATGAAAATAAGGAAAAACATGTTTATAATATACCACCTCAAAATATGTCTAAATAGTGTATCTACAAAAATGATTTTAATACTTTTATTGCTTAAAAATGGCATAGTAAGGAATTGATAGAATGATTCTACCGATAAAAATTTCACCTTTTCTAAAAAATAAAAATTTTTTCTCAGTAGGTCCAGCCCTTAGAGAAAACATAGCAGCTCATGCAATGCGTTAGTCCAGAGTGGCTATGTGATCACACAACCCATATGTGTTTGACTCCAAATTTATAACACTACACTCCACGAAATAATTCAAATGTCAAAATATTGTCGATGCAATTATTAACCCTTCTGACGCCGCCTACGAGCTATTATGCCTAAGGTGTAGCTGAATCTTCTGTGAAATCAATCTTATTTTTTGAAGAGGTCTAATTTTGGTTCTAGAAACCGTTTACATACTGTGTCTTACGATGATGCGCCGTTTTTTCGTTTTGACAACCGCTTGTCAAATTCAAAGTGACAATTTTGCAACTTTTGTTCGTTCTTTTGTGTGAAATTGAATAATTCTTGAATGGCCGTGTAATAATTCAAACGCGCAGAGTCCGATTTTGATAATTACATTTAAAAAAATCACCAAAATGAAATTTTGGTTATGTAATTTTCTGTCTCCATTTGGGTGCTACAGTGTGGATGCTAAGTAGCGCAGCCAAATGGCTGTACGCGGTGCCAGTTTTTGGACGCGCAGCCATTTGGCGACTAATCTAGATGGAACTTAAGAATGAGATGAATGAGTGAGATGAAACTTGTAGAGAGTTAGATGTCGATAATTTATTTTTCCTAACTAGATATAACCTGATTCTTGAGATTTAGAAATATATTCCTATTCCACAGAGCCAAATTTGCCGCCCCGGGCGCAGTTACCCAGGATTCCCATATGGGAAATCCGGCCCTGATACGGAAGGAAGATTATTCTTGGAAGCGATAAATGTTTCTTTGGACTACTTGTGCAAAAATGTCCTAAATTATTAGAGTTTATTCCCTTGTATTCATACATTTCAAATATCAAATCAATTTCAACGAAACAATGACTTGCAATGCATTTTTAAATTGTCACTAGAAGAAAAAGAAACAGATTTTCGCTTTGCTGCAGAGAAAATTGTGAAACCACAATGTTCAGTTCTACTAGCGAACAATTTAACGATTTTCTATACCAGCTTTTTCACCATAGCTTCAGCTAGGTACAATGGGTGAGGTTATAAAACACAACGTTCGCGTAACGTGTCGCGTTTTCCGAAACGTTTCCTATTGTGTTCTGTAAACGCATAGATCCGGATCAGACTTGGTGTTACCATCGCCATCTCTCGGAAAGTGACAAATGTGACAATTGACACATCACAGCTGATACGTTTTGCTCGAAAATTAAAATTTCCAGTTTTAAACGAGATGCAGATACATTTAATTTTGATTATAAATAGTTTAATAAATAAATGCACGGTTCGACGGCAGATTGTAAATTTCTGTCAATCAATCAAGCTATGCATCGCAAGGGGGCGCTTAGGGGATCTGTTTGTAGGGAGAAGTTTCTGATCCGTAACGGCCGGTTGATTTGAAACGTTGCGCGAAACGTTGCGCGAACGTTGTGTTTTATAACCTCACCCAATTTTCATCGTCCTGCGTCAACGATTCCGTTCGTGTTTGGTCCATATAGCTAAAGTAACTGCTGGATCTTCTCATCATATCCACATGAAACTAACACTTTATGACCAGGCAGCGAACGAGCTATATAGTATCCACTAGTTGGTGAATATGAATACCAAACACGATGTAGTGTAGAGTCAGAGTCAGTAGAGGTGTGCAGGGTAGGAAGGTGGCATTTTGATGAAATATGGAACCGTACCTTTGCTTATAAAAGGATAACATTTCCAACAAAAGGAAGATTTATTAGCGTGAATGCGAACGGGTCCTGTGAAATATGATTCGCTGATACAAATTATTATTATATACGAACTGGAAGCATGTGCACACTAGCCTGTGCATTTATTTTATTTCAGTGTGCAAGATTGAGAATGTGTAACTGCGGCTATTCATATGAACGTATGTCGCGGACACCATGGGGTAACATTTATTTCTGTTATGGAAAACAATATTTCGGCGGACACCGGGTTATTTATGGACAATTTCATACGCAGTGAGAATGAGAACTCAATTTTGTGCTGTGTTGTATGTAGTTTATGCCGAATTGAATTCAATTGTCCTTAATTTACTTTGCAGAATGTAATTTTATGGGTCAGTATTGAATTTTACATGACGCAGAAGTGGTTGCATAACAAATATGTGACTGTAACGCCGCACGCACACGGTCAATCCATGGATTTCAGTTTCAATTACTTCTTCGGCGTTGTCCAAAAATTTCCGTAGATGTGCGGATAGGAAATATATACCTAGTGCTTGCAAGATTATACAGGGTGTCCGGAAACTGCAGCATAAACGCACCGGATTGTAATTCCAGCAAAAAAGTTGTATGGAACATACCCCCAATTCTTAACCCTTTAGCTGCCACAGGCATTTGAAGATTTTTGAAAAAATTATTTTTTTCTACGACTAAAACTTTAATATCTCAAAAGCTAGCTACAATAGCAAGAGCGGATAAGAGGTTTGGTTTTTACAGAACTTCAAAGTAAAATTTTTGTAATTTGACCAAAAACAATATGTTTTTCCATCTCAATTTTCTCCCACTTCTGCCAAGGTGAGGTGCTTGTACAATTCTTTTAAAAATTGACGCATAGTCTAACGGTCATTTCTGTCTTACATTATTTTATTTTAATGCCTTAAGTGCAGAAAACTAGGGTAAGCTGACCAGACGTCCAGCATTTTGCTGTACAGTACAGCATTTTGGCCTGTCGTACAGCATTGAGAAATGTACAGTAAAATGTACAGCATTCTCCATGTGACACAATGAAAACCCTTCCCGATCTCTCTGAAAAATTTCCACAATTGTAGAGCTACATGGCGCTCCTATTCCTCCAAATTTTATAGTCCACCTATTCGCGTTCGGAAGCTACAGCTGCCTAAATCGCACTTATGTGTTTTCTAATCGAAAATTGTCCATAACTGGGAAATCCTTGAGCGTAATTTTCAAATTTGGCAAACTTGTTGCGGACACGGCAATGTTCGTATTTGGTGAACATTTCAAGGCCGTAGCAGGTTCAGAAGTTACAACCGTCAAATGATGAGATTTTAATTTATTTTCCCTATGACAAGACGATAAAAAAAATCAACCTCTATTGGAAAATGTATACTAAAGAATGGCCTCGGCATGGGTGTTAGATACAGTTTTTTTCCCACATTTCCTTAGAGTAAATTTAAAACGACGCGACATAAAGAGCCCAGGGAATTCTGTGCCTCGCCCTTCGCCCCGTTAAGACCTCGCACTGTCTGTCTGCGCATTAGAGAATTCGCCAACATTTTTGCGACGCAGTGCTGTTGCGAAATAGGATAAGGCGAAGTGCAAGCGCAGTGAGCGGTGATCCTACATACTTGCGACCAGCGCTGGTAGAAAGTGGATAAGGCAAGGTGCGATCGCAGCTAGGGGTGAGCCAATAGATGGCAATTGGTAAGATTTAGACCTTTGGCTCGTTCTTAGGATTACTCAGATCCCATAGCTCACCCTTCGCTCCGATCAGACCTCTCTGAATTCGCCAACATTTTTGATACGTGGCGCTGCTGGTAAATAGGATAAGTCGAGCGCAGTGGCGTAGATCAATTCCCTTGATCCCCCACCCTCTTTTAGTCACAATTTTTTCATCATTACTTTACTTAAAACAAAGCAAATGCTGGCATTATTCAACGTGTGTAATAATTTATAAAACTACGTGAATCCATTTTCACGACTGCAATTGAAAATGTATTCAAATTTCGATAAAAACACTACAGCACAGGGCCTCCATTGCGATTCCGGTTCATTCACTTGCTCACATTGGATCTATATGGCAGCACATACAAGGCTCTCTGAAATTAGGCGTGAACACTAGTTTAAGAGTTGTTTTCTGACTTTATGTTCACTTCAGTTCAGTTCAGTTTTAAAAGGTAGTTTTAGGAAAGCTTTTCCCAAGCAGCGTTTATGCGAATGAATAGAAAATGCTTCTAAACTTCCAATTTTTGAGCATCCCTAGTTGTTTCAGTTTGTTATCATTCTTTTCTTAAAATTAAAAATTAGATAAATGAATATTATTAAATTTATTACGAAGAACTACTACAAAGCTAATGGGGCTAATTTTTTAAACTAGATTTTATATACATATATCAAAAAATTGTAGAAATTTCCAAGTTGAAAGATATGCCGCCATTAACTTGATCGCAAATTAAATTTTTATGCGTATGATCTAACCCCTAACCCAATATGAAGCTCCAATTGTCTCCTCACATCAGCAAAAAAATTAACGAAAACTGGAATGCTGTGGATTTCTCACCGTAATAAAGAGTCAAAAATTATCAATGTAGTTTCACAATTTTTGCAGAGCGTTTTATATTTTCATTAATTTGTTTTCAAAAATTATTTTCTTTTTTGCACCAAAATTTGCACATTTAGTGTTCCTATTTGATACAGAAAATTTCATTCTAAAATTAAAAATGTTATAACCGAAAACGTATTTGCGATCTTGCAAAATTATCCCCTCCTTCTCCGAAAAGCTTTCTACGCCACTGGGTGAGCGAAGCGAGCGGTGAGTCTATGGAAGGCAATTTGTAGGGTGTATACCTCTGGTTTATACGTACACTCAGATCATGTACCTTGCCCTAAGCTGTGCTCACACCTCTCTCTGCCTGTCGCGCATCAAAGAATTTGCAAACATTTTTGCGACGTAGACCTCGGACTTGAAAAACGAATTCCGCAAGAATGTTTACAGCATTGGGCCTTCGGGAGTCTGGTCACCTTAAACTAGGGTTAATTTTAGCTCGATTTCAATTCAATTCAAACCAAAGTGCCCCTAAAGATCTGGAATTTGGTAAAATTTATTCAAATTATATCAAAATTGATTCAAATTGTTAAATCGTAACGGTACTTTGAACTGACAAATGTGCAAAGTTGACAAAAGTTGCCTCATAATGTTAAGGTCTATCTAGATTAGTCACCAAATGGCTGCGCGTGCAAAAACTGGCATCACGAACCAGCGCCCGCTCTAAGGGGGGGCAAGCCGGGCGGTCGCCCGGGGCGCCAAATTTTAGGGGCGACTTTTTGGCTAAAACGAATAAAAAACTCATAAAGCCAAAGGGAAAAATTCGTTATCAACTTCGATTTAGTGTCAAGGAAACCATGGAAACTACAGATGAAATAAAAAGGGGTGAAACAAAATAAGGAATAATGGTTTGTTTAAGTGAAGAAGCACAACAATTGCTTCTTTAGGAAACGCGTTAGTTTTTATATTTATCATCTATAATCATTATTAGTTCTCTTTTGAAAGTTGTGCTTTGAGGATGCAAAGTCTATTCTAGGCTTTGAAGAGCCCACAATTGATACAAAGTACTGCATTTAGAATCTTAAAATGGTTATGCGTATTTGCGTAAACATTACATCTGTGATGCATGCAAAGTTATATGTGCTAATTAAGTTCTTCCTTAAAAAGAAACTTATTGGAGAATGGTCTGATTTCGTCCTCCAATAGAAAATTCCTCTTCTTTTCATCAGAATTAGAGATTTGCTTGCATTTTCCCTAATTCTTGTTAAAGATAAGGGCTTCCTGATTTTGTGTTTCTAATATTTTCCGCTACATGTTCATTATACGGATGATGCAGAAAGTGTCGCTAGTGGCGATAAAAAGAAAGAAAAATTCGTCTTTCGAGAGCTGATAGCGTAATGTTCCAAAGATCGGTCCAAGGTCGGATTGCATTCCTCCAACCAAACGACTAGCAGTTGACCAAACCGAACAAATGACAAAATTTAATTCCCCATCGTCTCTGTCCATCCCAGGCCAGGCGTGTGTTGTCCACAACTGTGATGTTTTGTGCGCGGTTTTGCAAGGCCAGATTGTGGCCTTATATTTTTATTCAATCTGTTGAGTCATAGGAGATCACGTCCACTAAGTAAATATTGAACCTCCGGAGAAACCATAAGAAATTATAAATAATAATAAGTGCATAAACACTCATCAAATAGAAGCGTTAAGCAAATCTTCTATGATAAATTTCTTGCCGAAATGCACCATCAACAAATTTTTTCAGGCATTGTAGAAAACATGTATCCACATTTGGCAGCAATTAGCCCGGTCTCCTCGCGAATGGATTCATTGATTCCTAGCATGGAGTGGGCCAATTTCGGACAAGGTAGTTTCGATTTCAGCAAGTTGAGGAAACACAGTACACATTGCCAGAGCCGCAATAGCAGTCTCCCTAATATGTTTCCGGACATGCTAATGTCGGAATTTGGCTAGGCTCCCCCGATGTAACTAGCTCTTACCTTATTCTCTATAACAACTCGCGAAATGATGCCATTATGAAAATAAGCCACCCAAATTGAAACGACTGGAGAAACTCGTCCTCAAAGAGACCCGGCTAATTTATGCTTATCGGCCCTATCATTTTTGCATACCATTTTGAGAGCGGAGTTTTCTAAACTGTGTTGAATGTTCTTGTGGAAAACAAATGTTCACATTAATTTTCAATCTCTTATACTTTATTCCATACATCGGCAACGATGGCGAAGGCTATTGACTTGTAGGCAGGCTCGAAACGCAATTACCAGCCCACTAGGGAGGAAAGCTAAACAGGCACTCAGTTATACACGGAGTAGCCTAAGTTGGACAACTGCCTAAGTGACAGGGCATAGTAATTTTAAAGTGCATCTAACTAAGATGAAAATCGTGGAGGATGATGTATGCAGACTATGTCTGGCTAAGACGGCAGCACACATTGTGTGTGAGTGATCAGCACTAGGTAGTAGGAGGCTGAGGATCCTAGGCAAATCCACAATAAGTGCACTCAGAAAAATTTCAATGGGAAATCCCATTAAACTAATCATTTTGTCCCATTATTTTTAGTCAATAGGAAAAATCAGATTACTTTAAACATATTGGAACCATTACTTTAAATCGATAAATATCCGTTTGTTTTAATAGTTTACTCTTTTTAAAATAAACACATGGTCTAGTTATCTTCCAATAGGATATATCTTATTGAATTAATAGTATCAATCCTATGTAATAAAAAAAATTGTTTCACCGTAATCTTATCGAACTATTTTATAAGTCCCATATTATTATACCTTCCACGCTACGCCATTGTGGATTTTTTTTAAGAATCACGATATTTGACCAGGCCGAGTATTGAACATCCCATTTGCTAGTACTCTTTAAAACTTACCAAGTCACGGGTAGGCAACCGAACGATGTCGGCTACTGAGTATGATGTTGGTTATCTTGCAAAATACATATGCTTGCAATTCAACTAAAAGGCCTATCCCATTAATGCAATAGGACGTCATATAAAACAAATGGGATCCATCCTATTATTAATTAATCATATCAGATCTTTTAAATTTAATGAGACAAACTGATTGAAATATAATCTGATGTCTCATTGAATTTACGGGAGACATTTCATTCCATACAAAATATCTCAATAGGATTCTTCCAGTTATATTAATTATTGCATCTGTTTACTTTTGTGAAGAAATCTGGTAAATTGCCGTCCAATTAAAATAATGGTACAAAAACTTTTAAATTTACGGGGCCCATTTTTCTGAGTGTGTGGAAGCCATGAGTGAACTTAGCTTCAAAGACATGCTACACATCACACGGGACTCAGTGATGACTTCTGGAAATCACTGTAAGGGGACGAAAATGGACCCAAAAAGTAGTGGTCTGCTTCGTTCGATAAATGCCCAAATCACATATACGAGTATGCGTCATTCTAAACTTCGCCAGGTTTCCGTATGACATCTGTAAATTTTTTGCTGGCGGTGAATAATATGTGGCTGAAGTGAGGTGAATTGCGCTTAAGGGTATGAATTGTGGCGTAACGGACTTCTACTACATACTCTGGGCTTTCTCAGTTGGTAGACATTCTATTTTCTGAATTACTATAGCGTTGGTTCGAATCCCACTGCGACTATGAATTTTTGGGTTGATATGTGATCCTACGGCAGGCATCGTGGAACCGATGAGTTATAACGACCAAGGGCTGCTAAAATCACTCGATTTAAGAATAAAATGTCTCTTAAATTTCTTCTACAACAACAACGACATAACATGTGTGCTATCTACTATCAATCTGCCTGATACTTTACCTAAGGGGCGGTTATTTGTCCACTCGCCCGGGGCGGCGAAAGTGCTAGAGCGGGCGCTGTCACGAACAGCCATTTGGCTGCTACTTAGCATCTACACCAGCATAAGAATAAGAATACATTTTCATTGAAAAAATCGCAGCGGACAAAATTTTCACTCTCGATATCAGTACTAGGCTTAAGAACTAACAAGCAAATTGTGAATGGACCTGAAGATAGGCGAAACGTCGTCCAATAAACGAATTTACAAGTTGGACATTGTGAATATCTTACTCCAACTAATTACATAGCACCAGTGAAAATATTGAAATACTCTACATTTTTTTAGAAGTTATTCCAAAAAAATACTTTAGTCCTGGTCCTACAAAGACAAAGGGAATATTCAAAGCTAAGCGGTGGCTCACTTCAACTACATATGATTCACTGTATATGTCCCGTTATATTACAATCAAACTATTATACATAACTATTAATGAGATAATGAGCGACGAAATTAAACAAATTTCATACTTCAAACTCCTACCTATATAACATCCCTAGGGCATCATATCACATTACAAACAGACACTGAAAAGGGACTACATTCATACACTAGTGTGGAGTCTAATATATCCTTCGTCATAGTCAAATACATAAATTCGGCGAATATCTAATATGCAAAATTAAATTTTACCAACTTTTGATGACATTTGAGATATGAAAATAACATTTAGTGCAAAACTTTTGAAGTTTATTTGATAAATGATATCAACTCATAGAGAAATTCTTTTACATTCGTAATAAAATCACAACCGTATCGTGGATTATGAACACTGTGCCGTTGAAGTTATTTTGATTCCAGTGGAAGTTATTTATTTGGAAATTTTATTTTCGTACTTTAAATAAAAATTAATCTGATTCTGTATAAATAGCAAACATTTTGAATTTTTGTATTTTTAGCGCGAATCTAGATCGCAGACAAAGTCACCTGATATTATCAGGGCCGGATTTAACCTGTATGCCGCCGCTGGGCAGTAGGCAACTGGCCGCCCTTTGCCAGTAGTTTAGCTTGGAACTAATAGAAGTCGCATACATATGGTAACGTTAACGAAGGTATCTGATATGAGCATTTCATTTTTTTTAATAATCCATGTTCCCATAAGGACGTAACCAGAGGTCATTTCAGAAATTTTTTAAAAAAGCATTGTAGTTCGTATGCACATTTAATTCAACTTGTGTTCAGAATGTTTTCAGATTACCTACTCAATTTCTGAAGTTAACTGTTTTCTCATTGTCACATCTCGTAGTACATATTTTTGAGATGTCCTTTGTCTGCTGTAATTAACTTAAGTTCAGATTTTTGATATTTTTGTATTTTTCGGATAAAAAATAAATTTAACAAAAATTTCGAAAATGCAATGTTATTCAGCAAGAGTCATTAGGCACCGGTTTTATACGCTTTGCTATGATTGTATGTCATCTTAAACGATTTGTCGCCAGTGGAATTTTTAATTCTTCTACACTAAAAAATCTGACAATTTAAACCTATAATTTGTGAAAAATTTATTTAAACCGATTCACAGGATGGAAACAAGATACTTAGAAAATATAGACAATGATAGTCAATGCCTCTGCGGGAGAGATTTGATCCCTTCCCGAAAACAAATCCTGCACTCATCATTGTTGCTCTCATCTCAATTTAAAGAGGGGAAAAACTGAATCGATGTGTTATTTTTCTAGACAGCTGACGGGCTTAAAAATGTAAAAAGTGATGGTTTTTTTTTGCCGGATGGAGAAATAAATCTTTTCAAATAGAAACATGACTGTTTCCTATCAAATAGTTCAGTCAAAACAATTTTTTTTTATCACGGGATCAACAGGAATAAAAAAAGTGTGTGGTTCGATCAGTTGCTTCGTTGGAGGTGATTTACACTCTCCGAAGGGAGTATTTTAGCAAGCTTATAGGAAAATCAGGAGCTCACCGCCAATGTAGGTTCATAAGTTCATTGATTCTTACACCCGAAAGCTGCTCTTCTAATAAATTGAACATAGAGAGTCATACGGGATCATACCATCAGGGGAGTGCCTAAGCAATTACGCTCCTATTCCTCGCTCCATATCGGACTGTTTTGACATTCGACATTTTATTGACAGCATCTTATTGTTAAATGGGGGTTTCTTCGTTCGATGCATTCCTCACCTTCGGAAGCTCAACCCCGGGCCGTAACTCCAGCTGGTGACTTGGGTAACAACCTCCATAGCCACCTCGAGTCCAATTGGTAAGCAATTAATATTATTCCTAATTATGTCAACTGCTACTTGAGTAAGAGTCCATCTTTCATAGAATATAAAACCAATAAAGAGCTTAAAAAATGTGCCGCCCCTCAAAATCTGCCGCCCCGGGCAGCTGCCCAGGTTGCCCATATAGGTAATCCGGCCCTGGATATTATCAATAGTACTGCATAGAAAAGAATGATTTCTGAGTAAATGGGATGGGAGGTTGAATCGTTGAATCTCCTGTTTAGAAAAAAATAAATAAATATGTATTACTCAATTTCTACAATTTAGTCGTATTACTTCTATCTGCGTAGATAGAATTATGCGATCCGCCAGACCAGCAAAATTGTAATCATTTGCTGACTTTAAAATCAATCAATCCGATTAGATGACATTTTTTTCCACATGATGGACTAAAATATTGTGTTAAATAACACATTTATCGACATCGTTCCAATCACCCACGGCATATTGACTTTTATCGCGTTCTCGTCATTAATGCGATTAACAATGTGAGCTAGCTGCTGCTGTCTATACTCGAGCTCGTACATTACCGATATTCGGTGACTCACATGCATCGCCAAATGAAATTCCCTTGCAGGCTGCAATCTATCAAATTGCTGCCATCATGTCAGTCAGTGAATTTGAAATTTAATTCAATTCACACGGAGCGTGTTTTACGGTGTACCGAAAATCAATATGTCCTCCAGAGCAGAGGAGTGAGAGATGGATAGTGTGTATTGCAATGTCATTTTCGGATGGGTGGAAGTTTATAATGACGGATTTCGAAGTCGATTTTAGTCATTAAATGAAATTAACATAAATTTCGGCTTGTACCTTTGTAAGTGTATCTCAAAACAAATAGAATTGAACTCAATTTGCATATCTACCAAATTCTATTTGCATGGACAATTAATACGGATGCAGCATACCTATTGAAACGGAATAAAGCCGGAGGGAGTTCTATTTGATCTGCTCGTCTTTCCATATTGAGTGACAAGATTTAGGTATTAGGCCAGTCAATAAACCGAAATATAAGGCGTTATGTCGCAAAAAATAGCTCGGCTCTGGTTTTTGGGTTGCTAGGATAGATACCAGTAGTGTTCCACCAAGCTTGCAACTTCGAAAAACCTGTGCTTACGCTTACCCCGTGACCCTCAAAAAACCTCAAAATTTTCGGACTTTTTTCATATTTTGGTTTGTAATTTTTAAAAGGTACTTCCTACAAGAAAATCTTCCACTGCACTTTTAAAGCTAACAAAATCTTCTATAATTTGAGTGCAACCCCAGCTTTGTAGGTACAAAGGATCCCAAGATACGGCATTTTAAAAGATGTTTTTTTTTTTTTGAAATTGTAATACGACGTACTCTATGACGTGTTCCGATTCCAATCTGTTCTTGGATGCGTTGAGGCTAATCCAGGAACACGGTTGGATGAATTTTGGTTAAGATTCAAAAAGAAAAAAAGTTTTTTCTTGCAAGAACCTAATATTTAGGGGTTGGTTTGTATGACAGCCTTATGACGTAATGTTCCGATTCCATCCATTCCTGGATATGTTTTGAGGCTTAACCAGGAACATACTTAGGTGAAGTTTGGTTAATATTGATACATAAAGAAAAAAAATTTCTTAGAAGAACCTGATTTTCAGGGGCAGCCCTATGACCCCATGGTCCGATTCCATTCGTTCCGAAATATATACAGCCAAGTAACTTCGTGTCACATGACTTTCTCCGTGGAATGCGCATTTAAGCCGATATCTACTTCGGAAGATGACTAAAATTACAATTTCGAACTTGTTTACAAACAAACAATGCCTAACCCTCGGTTGTACTAATGGGTCTGGCGAGTCCTTTTTCATTTTTAAGTTGCTGTCAAATGAAAACCGTTTTAGCTACAACCACAATGTTTCGTGACTTTTCCTAAAAATTTGTCAGCTTTTCATAAACCCAAAAATATTTGGAACAAATATCCTGCGAGAGTAGTTATAAGTTGGTCAGTATATCACAATGTTACCTATTTTCTACCGAAATCTGTCCATTAGATACAAATGTCCATTCTTTTCTTTTGAAACTAGATAGTTAAGTACAGTTTCTTCTTTAATTTTTGCTTGTACTGTTATATGCATTATTCGTCGAAAGTCGTTGCTAAAATTTTCTCTCAAAATTTGGTTTGCTGATATTCGCGTTCGATTGATTCCTAGTATGCCTCCTATGTATGTTATTATAAAGTTATAAATATGATGTTAACATGACATAACAACAAAAACAAACAAAAATAATAAAAGTACACACATATAGATAAATGCCCACAAAAACAGTGGGGTCCGGCCAGACCCTTTAGTACCTTATGTGACTATTCAAACATTAGTTTCTCCGAGGGTTAAAGTGCTCTCTCTTGGGATCCTTTACACTTACAAAGCTGGGAGTGGACTCAAAAAAGGGTTTGTTAGCTTTAAAAATCCAGTAGACGACTTTCTTGTAGGAAGCAACTTTTGGAAATTACAAACTAAAATATGGAAAAAGTCCGAAAATTTTGAGGTTTTTTGAGGGTCACGGGGTTAGCACAGGTTTTTCGAAGTTGCAAGCTTGGCGGTACACTTCTAGTATCAACCCTAACAATATCCAAAAAAACCAGAGCCGAGCTATTTTTTGCGACCTAAAATCATGAAATGACTTGCCTTTATGTATTTCACATTTTCATTGGTTTACTACCGTAACAAGTTTTGTCCTATGGACTAAGCGCACAAATTTTAACAACATTTTTATCATTTTCGAAAGTCTGGACCATGGGCGTAGTTAGGATTTCGGTCAGTGGGAGGGAGGGGGGGTCAAGCCCACAATTTTTTCAACATCATCCTTTTCTTAGAAGTTTAAGCCCCCCAGTATAATCAAACATGTTTAGGGGATGGATGATATGGAAGATATATACTATAAGACGACAGTTTATCAACAATGAAGAGCTTCTGTAAGCGATTAGAGGAATTTGGGACGAAATTCATTTAAATTGCGTTCAAAACCTACACAATTCAATACCGGATAAAGTCTTTGGGCTGATATCACTTAACGGAAGTTGAACTCATAACTAGCCACATTTTTCAAAATAAAATTATCTATTTCTACCGTTATTTCGGGTTTTACTTCCTCTGGGGTTGAGGAGCGTAACGAGTAGAGGCCAAGCCCCCTAGTAATACTATACACATACTATTATCCAGCAATTTTTAAATGACCATATTTTTTGTCCGCTCCGGCTATTATTTCTATTGCAGCGATTTGTATTCTCTTCTTTAATAGGAGCAGTGGCGTAGATAGCTTTTCGGAGAGGTAGGGGATCAGTGACTAGGTTCTTTTTCTTTTTAGCAAGGAAATATAATTTAAAGGAGTGTAGGGGATCTTGAATAACCTGAATTCTGAACAGTTTTTGTACACATTTTGCAAACGAAAATTTTGTACAAAAGTACAAATTCTGACGAGAATTTTGTGCGGGCTGAGTCTACATAGTTAAATTAATCGATCGTCCTGAAATTTTGCACAAAATGTTATGCAAAAATTTATAGCTGAATTGTTGTACGAAATGCAATTGCATTCAAATTTGTGTGGGGTTCCTGAACTCATATTTCATTGCTTCAAAATTCAAATTTTAATTATCGCGTTTACACCCCTCATTAATGATGATAAACTTTCATCATTTTCATTTCATTACGCAGTAGAAATTTTGCTACTCGCATTGCTTTTGCATCATACTAGAAGAGTTACCAACCATTTCACCATCTAAAAATTGAGGAATAATTTTTTGGTTTTACATAATTCAGTACTGAAATTAAATGAATACTTTATGTGTCACGATCACGGGGGCAAGATGTTCGACCTAACGCGGATTCTGTTGATCCTCCCCTTATCTACTCCACTGAATAGGAGAGTAAGGTTTTCCTACCACCAGTAGCTGTAATACTACCCAATAACGGTTTTTACGAAAAATAATTAACTCCTAACCCCCAGCAGCTGTATGTACATATTTTCAAAATTTTGGTCCTCGGCTCATTTACCGATTGGCACGCCACTATGATTTTGTTTAACTTATTGAATGATTGTAGGTTTTGCTAATTCCTTATTGTGAACTGTGTTTCCAAATTTCTAAAAATGTTGGGTTTAGACCGAGTGCATTTTTTACGCTGAGTGTTTTGCTTTCGAGCAATTCCAACATAACAGAAGAACAGATTCATTAATTATAAAAGCTTTAGGAGGGACTACGCCAAGCAATTACCCAGGACCTTGTCCTTGCCGGGGCCTCCCACATCACCCCAGCACTAAAATGGCCCTTGAAACTCTCGCTTAAAGCTGCTTCGCAGCAAAAGAAGGGCACTTGTAACTTGTTCAACAGCTTCTATATTCGACTGATCCAACAAATTTGCAATTCTGCATAACTGCGCTAACTACGCCACTGATCATGCCTCTACTAACTGCTTAACCCTTCTGTCGGCACCTACTACAATATGCATATTCTATACCCAATAGGTCTGGTTGGACCTACTGAGAAAAATTTTTTATTTTTTAGAAAAAGTAAAATCTTTATCAGTAGAATCATTCTACCTATTCTTTACAGCTATTTATAAATGCATTAAAATCGTTTTTGTAGATATACTGGAGGCGTTTTTAAGAAGACATATTTTGAGGTGGTATTAGTACATACATGTTTCTCCCTTATTTTCTTCTTTTTTTGCTTCTCTTCTTTTATTGCTTATCCGTACAGAAAGTTTGATCGAATTTTGCGATTCCAATATCTTTGGGAAAATATTTGTCACTTTGTTGGTAGATTTAACCCCGATATTAGTCTGCAGATTTGGGGAAATAGGACATTTTCAAGCGCAAAAATCATTTCATTCTAAATTTTCCGTAAATATCTCAATTAAATCTATTTATAAACACGTTCGTAAGTCACTAATACTTAGTTCTTACTATTACAAAGGAAATAAAACTCGTTTGAATCTACTAGAATCAAATCTCAGTTGATTAGGTGATGTTATAAGATGTGATAAAATTAGGCGTACCCAATTTCCGAACTTGACGGCTTTTAAAAGCAAAATCTCAGAAAATTTTATCGTACAAATTGAAATTTAATTACATTATAATATGATAATTAGGAGATTTTCAAGAGAATTCAATATTTTTACCTCAAGACACAAATGGGGGGAAAAACTATAGGTCTGGCCAGACCTATTGGGTATCAAAAAGCACTATAAATTAAAAATCATCAAAAACATACTCAAAACTTCAGCCGATTTTTTTAAATTTTTGCAAAATGCTTCTAATCATATTATTCTAGGATATCATGAAATATGAAGTCACTGCGGTTTCATCTTCTATACTTTGTTGACCAATATATAGTGCCAAAGGTCTGACCAGACCTTTGTGCCGACAGAAGGGTTAAGCTAGGAACCAGCCCGTGCCCCGTGCTAACAATAGATTTATTGAGCAGTATTATGCTCAAATCCCGAAGATCATTGGTATCGTAAAAATTCCTTGAACCCATAGAAAACGCCTCCGTTTCTCGGGCAGGGCGGGACAGTGACGACGTCCTAACCCAATCAAGTTAGGGCTTCCAAAATCGCTAAGACCTCCACTTGGAGGACGCTACAGAAATAGTTAGACGGAAAGACAAATTAATGTCAAGAGATGCGAGAGCGTCTCGCCCGCCAAAGGAAAAAGAAAAACGAAAGCGAACAAGTCTATGATTACCGGAGACAACTAGCTTTTTTGTTTGACCAGGCTACAGCCTTCCAGGCAACAGCCCCCAAAAAATTTGTTTACCAAAATATTCCACATATCCTGTTCTAGTGCCTTTCCAAATAAAATCTTCGATCGGCACAATAACGGGTAAGATATATGCAATAAACGGTGAAATTTTCACCCTCACAGACTTAAGCGAGTAACCCAATTTCAGAATGAAGTCTACAGTTACAGAAAGAGTTGCTTCTACTATCTCTCTTCGTGATGGGATTTTTATGAAATTTGGAACGAATGATCCTCTGGTGGTCCTTCTAAAAAAATCAATGTCTTCCATTTAGATAAGTGGATGGAATAACGGTAAATTACTAGGTAAAGTTAACAAAAGATTTCCATCAATTGCGTCTATCGGCTCATCGCATTGGCCATTTTTTAAAACACACTGCGGCATTGGGACATTTGGATATTGGGACACCGGGAGACTAGGATCTTGGGGTAGTGGGATATTAGGAAATTGGGTCATTAGGACATTGGGATATTAGGACATTGGGACATTAGGTACACTGGGGAAACTGGGACGTGGGAACATTGGGGCACTGGGACATCGGGGTATTAGAACATTGGGACATTGTAACATTGGGATATTGGCACATTGGGATATTGGAACATTGGGATACTGGGACATTAGGGCACTGAGATACAGGGGCATTGGGGCACTGGGATATTAGGACATTAGGCTATTGGGACCTTGGGACACTTGGTATACTGCGACATTGGGACACTGACCAGTGGTACATTAGGACATTGGGCCATTGGGATATTATCACATTAGGATACTGGGACATTTGGGACATTGGGGTACTGGAATGTTAGGAAATTGGGGCATTAGGACCTTGGGACATTAGGACAGTTAGACATTGGGATATTAGGACATTAGGTGGGAGACTGGGACATTGGGATATTCCGATACTGGGACATTGGGACACTAGGGTAGTGGGACATTCGGACATTAAACCATTGGGGCACTGTGATATTTGCACATTGGGACAATAGAACCTAAATTGGGACACTGGGACATTAGGATATTGGGACATTGGCACATTAGGATATTAGGACATTGGGACACTGGGATATTAGAACATTGGGACATGAGGATACTGTGACAATGGACCTTAGGGCATTAGGGCATTAGGACATTGGGACACTGTGACATTGGGACAATGTGACATTGGGACAATGTGACATTGGGACAATGTGACATTGGGACAATGTGACATTGGGACACTGGGTCAGGGGGGCATTAAGACAGATCAGTAACAGAACGTTAACAAAGCGTTGGCAAGGCAACAAAAGAGCGTTAGCAGATCGTTAACAAAGTGTTAACAGAAAATTAACAGAGCCTTAACAGAACGTAAATCGAGTAATAAAAGAAAGGTAACAGACCGTTTACAGAGCGTTAGCCGAATGATTAAAGAGAATTAAGAGAACATTAACAGAACGTTAAGAGAGCATTAACGAAAAGATAATAGAGTGTTAAGAGAACGTTAATAGAGCATTAACAGAGTTAACAAAAAATTAACAGATTACTAACAGAATGTTAGCAGAGCAACACAAATCTATTTTGCACAAAATACATATTAATAAACTATACCCATTTCATCCCAAAATTATTTTTAAAAAAGCTCAGCAACAGCCATTTGTGGCGTATTTGCAATTGCGTTTGCAGTATCTATTTATTTTAAAGACCCTGTGAATATAACTTATGATATTAAATTTATGGAATATGCTGAACAAAAACCTATTGAAACTTTTCCCAAAACAAAAATATTAGTTGGCTATTTAAGTATGCAAAAATATGTGATATCTGACCAAAAACAACAAAGTTGTAAAAGTTACCCCGCCAAAGAAAAATTCATCCGCCGCAAAAAGAATACATATCACTCCAATCCGCTGCTCATATCTAATATTGTTTGCTGGATGTACTTTTGTTTTAGGTGTAAATGCTGGAGAAGTTTAAATGTACAGGACTACTTCTTAAAGTAATTTGGAGGGAGCCGTCAAAGTGGCACTGAATAAAATGTTAAAGCTCCCACCAAATTACTTTAAGAAGTAGTCCTGTACATTTAAACTTCTCCAGCATTTACACCTAAAACAAAAGTACATCCAGCAAACAAAATTAGATATGAGCAGCGGATTCGAGTGATATGTATTCTTTTTGCGGCGGATGAATTTTTCTTTGGCGGGGTAACTTTTGCAACTTTGTTGTTTTTGGTCAGATTCAGTTTATCCGAGTGGATTCCTATTCATATACCATCAGTATAGATCAAAGCCACCTTAATTTAGAAAGCCGGGAAGCAGCAATACATGCACACAAAGCGAGCCTACCCTGTAGGAAAAATGGCAACTGGTCTAGAAAATAAGTAGTTTTGAAACTATTTCCAATGTAACTACTTCCGCGACTAGTTCAAAAGTAATGCAGATCGGAACAGTTTGGTATCTTTTTGGACTAGCCATCAACTTTTTTTAGGAATCGTCGTGACTCGTTCATATTCGTTTCATTTTGACATATGTTGTCAGCTTATAGTGAAGGAATGTTTCTTTTTTACAAAATAGTGCGAGTTTTCATTTAATAAATGTGAAAAAAGTGCATTGTGAAGAAAAAGAATGACAACGGAAGAATGCAAGTAATGTTTGTAATTTTGTATGTATGTTATATTAATTGATCTCACTGTCCTATTTTTTGATATTTGTTTTGTTTGACTGCGTTGATTTTTTTTTCCAAAATCCAATAAGTACAATTCCAGCTAGTTTATGTCTATTATTATGCAATTTTGCGACGTGTGCTTCCTAGAGCATCTTAAGGTATGATTTTCTTGTTTCTTCTGTCTATACGATTTCTTTGGAATGAAAACAAAACTGTAATAGAATTACCATATAAATAGTAAGACACAAAACCGAGGATAATTTGAGGCGCGGCCCCTCACTCTCCTCGGGCGTAAAGTTTTTTTTTTCGGGCGTACCTATAACTTGGGGTTAACCCCCTCCCTTCTTATCCTTCCGTTTTCACGTAAGTTCCATGGCGTCGATAACACAACATTTGGTTTGTTGGAATAAGTTAATAAAAACTATTGTCTTAGACAACTTTATTGGGGAAGCAGGGAACATGGTCCAGCAGTACGATTGCGTTTATGTTTTTGTTGTTTTGATACAGACATATAAATACCAAGTTTTGTGAAATTGGTGTAATCACATTTTCTTAGGAGAACCAAAAAGGGGGATTGGGTTTGTAGGGCAGCCCCATGATCCCCTGGCCCCTTTCCATCCATTCTTACATATCTTTTGTGGTATCATGATCCCATGGCCCGATCTTAGCGATTCAAATGTCAGATGATGGTGTAACCAAGCAAAATATGGCATAACTATGCAAATAAATCAAAAATCAATTCAATATAATGTAAAAACTTTCTGAAAATTGTGTGTGTCTTCTCTACAAGATAAGACTAACGTTTAGATAAGATGTACGAGATAGTGGCCCTTTAAGTTTTTAACAAATCAAAATAACGCTAACAATTATGAATAAAGTGTAGCTTTGGTAGCTCAAAAGATAGAGATTACACTCTTGCTTTGAATTGCTGGAGGCTGGGTTATAAAACTGAACAGTTGCAACGCCATCTAGATACATCAAGGCCGCAACTTAGCTGTACAATGACGGCATGGATCCGTATTCAATTTATCGACGGATGCAAAAAAAAACAGAAACAAATATAAGCACGTCATCAACAGCAAGAACAAGGCAGTGAGACTAAACATTACAAAGTGGCACACAGACGAGTGAGTGTACTTTTTTCGCGATTTTTGTTTAGAAAATGTGTTTGAACGGCAAACAATTAATTAAAAAGATAGTGGCAGGTTATGTGGGTTATTGACAGTGTACAGAAGTTATTATACTCAAAATGTAGTGCATGGAAAATGAGTGATAAAGTGAAAGATTTCCCCATTTAGGGTTACCAATCAGTTTATTTGTGATCGCGAAAAGATAGTACGGATATTGTAGGAAAAAACGAGTAAGTACGTAACACTTTTCAACGGCGGTGCTGCCATCTTACAACCGCACAGATAAATAAAAAGTAACAAGCCACTGGCTAAATGCCATATGGTCACCATGACGTCACTACTTGGGATGATGACGACAATGTAATCTGCTAATTTGACGTCTAAAATTCTACATTGCGGCCTTAATATCTAGACGGCGGTGACAGTTGCCATTTTAGATAAAATGTTCCCCTTTCCGTTTCATGTTACATCACAAACAGTCGAAAAAACAAATCGGGCAAATATAGAAGTCGATATGTTGCAGGAAGGTTTTCTGGAACGACTCTTTTATAACGAGGAATTTCTTTTTATAAAGGGGCACCGTTTATAACCAGATAAAATTTGCAACAAATAGCATACGATGAGCATTAATAAAGGGTCCCTAATATTTGGATTTGGGGTACCTGGGAAAGGAAAGTAATTTATTTTTCGGTTTCTCCCCTGTTTCCGTATCGAACCTTGGGAACAAAATATGTATTTCTGGATCGGATTCAGATTTAAAGTGTAAAACAAGACAATCTGTCTGATGAAATTAAGTAGACGTATCCCATAAGCCCTTTCAAAACAAAACAAAAAATCTTAGATCCAGCGAATTGTCGCTTTGACCGATGCGGTATGAGTGCTAGAGTTGTGTTGTAAAGACAGACACAATCTTTCGAATGTAATATCACTTTACAAACGATTATTTTTTTCAGTATTTTGATAACAATAAAATTATTTCAGAATATTTATGTGATAATAAAGCATAATTTGTGTTTTTTAGAAGCGTTAGAGTTTAATTGAAAATTTCGAAAGATTTATCTAAAAAAATATTTTTATCTTAAAAAATGTAAATTTTTACTTTACAGCTTGTAAAATCGAAAACAATCAGTCTCTCCAATGATACCAATGCTACTAGTTCTTTAAAAGTGTTTTTGGAACCATTTCAGTACCAGTTACAATGTAATGCGAAGCGCACGAATCCTCTTACTGATATCAGTCTTACTAGTTCTTGAACTAGTATTTTGGAACTACTTCTCCTACTAGTTGATTAGTAATGCAGGAAGAGTCAACATTGACTGCATCCTATGACAAAGCTTAATTAATGTAGCTAGTTGTTTGCATGTAAATGCAATCGAAGTCAGAACTAGTTGTACATCTTTGGGAAGTGGTTCCGAATTAGTTATACAACTAGTCCATTTCCCGACTGGGTATGAATATGTCGTATATACATACGTTGCACGATGCACTAACACAAGCACAGCGCATGTAAAAAAACCGTGTCTGCTCTGATAAAAATCGCGGAAACACGTGGAAAATTCACTTTTCAGATTTGTTGTTTGTTGTTTCACTGCATTATAGACACTTCAATTCACGACACATTGCACTTTTCGCGACGAAAATCGACCGGGAACCAATACTTTTCGTGTAAAGTTTGCCGCGACCCAACCCGATTTGCCTTTACCGCAATGTAAATTTTCCAACTAATCGAGCCTATGATCTGCCGCAAAAGAATTTGAGCGGGTTCTGGTTCCGGGCTTTGAAATATAGATGGATTTGGTATAGATTGAAATGGATCTACTAACCAAGTGCCTGTTAGTATCCCAAGATTCCCTTGACGCGATTAATAAAATTGGTTTCTACCAAAAAAAAATAATTGAGAGCAATATAGTCAGTCGCTGGGGGCAGGTTAAAATTACGAATTATCGCTGATTGCCCATAGTCCAACGCTTTCTATAGTAAAAGCACCATATCTAATCCGAATGAAGGTGTAGTTCGAAAAGCTCCTGTTATGAGAAGGGAAGCCAACCTTTGAGCTGTGGCGAGCAAGTTATAATAAGTAGTGGTGCTTAGTGTCACCCACCAGACACTAACTCCATACAGCAAAACAGGCCGCTCAATACCGGTATACATCCAATACACAACTTTTGGCTGCAAGCCCCAGGTCAACACGAATAATAGTGTTAGGCTTCATGCACACGACGCGAAAACGGCTCGCAAGCTCGACACATCGAAATGCATTGGCTCTTATGGGAAGCTCACGACAGCGAGAGCCGTGCCGCTGTCAAATCACAACTAGCGAGACGTGTTTTCACATATCGTGCACCACAATCCGCAAATTCACGGCTCGCGAGCCGTGTTTTGACTGTGCATGGCTCTCGCTTGCTGTCGCTCGTCATGAGCTTCCCATAAGAGCCAATGCATTTCGATGTGTCGAGCTTGCGAGCCGTTTTCGCGTCGTGTGCATGTAGCCTTACAGTAACATTATTCCCCCTTTCTTCGATGTTGGGCCTCCATTTTAGTTCCTTAAAAAAGAAAAGACCAAGAAATTTCGTGGTTTTAGAAAACTAATGTTGAAAGCCTTCTTGTCTAGGGAGGTTAATGGTAATGGCCTTCTTGTAAAGAGCACTAATTCTGTTTTAGATGGATTAATGCCGACGTCACTAAGATTTGCCCAATCCGTTAGGATAGCTAGGGTGTTCTCTAATAGTCTGCTAAGAGTGTCAGGAAATTTGCCTCTAACGCTGGAATAGCGTCATCAGCATAAGCAGTGACCTTGCATCCTATTCTTCTCAAGTTCAAATATCGCTGTATTCCAGAGTAGAGGGGATAGAACCACTCCTTGTGGGGTACCTCTAGAAACATATCTACAAACCGACGAGGTACCCAAATTGCTGTGTAAGCGTCTAGAGGTAAGTAACATATCCACGAGGATGCAGACTGGATTATCAACATGTAGATTAAGAAGAGCGTCCGTAATCATTCTGTGTTGAATATTGTTAAAAGCACCCTCAATACTTAGGAACACCAACATTGTGTAGTTTTTATGATGAAGAGATTCCTCAACTGACCAGCGAGTGTAAAGCTGTGTCAACCGTCATCCCTTTCCAATATGCATGTTGTAATATGGTAGTAGGTAAGTAGGTTTGGTGGAATGGTGGAATGATTGTCTGTAGATGAATATCGATTAGTCTCTCTAACAATTTCGTTTGGGTTAAACGCCAAAACTTTCCTGAATCTAGATGTCTCAGAAGACCCGTCCATTTTTTCGCAGCAGGACCCACATTACAGATAAGAAGATTAGCTCCCAGAAGATATTTGAGAAGTAATTCTCCTCGGTAATTTGTGTCCAAGCTGCCCTCGATAACATGATGCGCGTTAGAGCCGCATCCGAGGATTACACTAGTGCTGGCAGACGTTGCCGTTGCAATGGCTTCCTTTAAATTCAGATAAGGTAGTGTGCCGCCATGGGGCAGCTGAAGCTGCCTTTGCATGGTGGAGATTAATCTGAAAAAAAAACCTCACCATTAAGCTCTCCTTACCACCGTTACATTATCTTCCCCGTCCGTATCTGATTGGAGAGAGTCTAAAACTGAACAAAGGGAGATGGAATCGTCCTCCACAACCTCCTCAACAGACAAGGAATCTGCCACTGGTAAACAATCAGTGCCGTGGGCGACATCTACATACAACCCGTTCGGCCTTTGAGCTTTTTTGATAGCGCCCTTGTAGACCTTGAGCTTTAGTTTAATGAAATCAAACTCACTACTTCGCTCGACAGAATGATTGGAGCCAGGGATGGCTTATTGATCAACAGGACCACACATCTGCGGTCGTTGACTGTATCCTCCAATTTTACGATTTGCCAATTGTCTGTTGGAATACTGTCATTGCACAAACGGATGATGTGCAAGATTTGGTCCTTGTCGAACACCAAAGGGGACAGCCATACGCACACGCAGGCCTTCGGACGTGTTAGAACATGGAAACCGATCTCTGATCCGCGAACTTCATCAGCTTCACGTGACCCTGAAACCAGCCTCCATCCTCACAAACCGGATGTGTCCTGGAAAGGCCCTGGACATTTATGGTTTTTCGTCCTTTGCGTTATATCAATGTCTGAGATATAATCGCGGACGCGAAAGGCATTTCTCATCACTCGCGATGGAGCCTTTGATGAGGCAACATAGTTGACACCTTCCGGTTTACAGGGTTCCCAGACCTGGAAGGAATTCGACAAGTGCACTCAGAGAAATATTTACTAATATTGAACGAAATATATTTAATTCAAACGATTTCCGCTTTTGATTTGGCTCCACACGCAAATGCGTTTAATTCTAACGAGTGGCGTTTCTTTCAAAAGCATAATGAGTTGTAAAAAAGCGTTTGAATCAAAAGAATTTACGTTTACCTGGAAAGAAGGAGCCAGTCGATTCAAACGAATTTTTCCTTGAAATAAACACGTATTCTTTTATTGTAAACGGGTAAAACATTTTAAATAAATGAATGGCAATTGTATCAAACGTCTTCGTTTTTATATTGAACATTTTTGTTATTTAAACTAAACGAAGCATTCTTTTTAATGAAACGGTATGTATTTCGAAAGTAACGCATCCCGTTTTCATTTCATAGAAATTGCCCCATTCAAAATAATTGAGTTTTACATGGAATTAAAGGCGAACTCTGCTGAAATAAAATAATACATTCCGTTTGATTGTCCATTCTCCATTCGATTAGATACTTACTGTTACCTGTGTTGACAAATGAATAAAGAATAAAACTTATGAAAACTTCAGAAAAACACTTAATTTTTTATTTAGGTCTGATATTAATACGATTAATACAATACACTTTTATTTTAACACCCGCTAAACTTAAATTGCACGTGTGCAAGCGTCCATTCCTCTAGATCTAGATGAATGCAAAAGTACATTCTCGAAAACACTCTTAACATCGACGAAGATTCTAATACGCGTTTGTTGTTAGACACTATACACATTTGTTTGGAACGAATATGAACACGTGAGACTCATCGGACCGGCCAGAAGTATTAACTACCTGTTGTGCTACGTTGAAACAAATGATATTTTGGCATCGCGTCCTTTAGGTATGCGTATTTGTTACGTAAAGGAATGTATCCACATTACTATGTAATGCGGAATCTTTTGATTTAACACTTTCCCGGACACAACGTCTATAGACGTCCAATTTTGAGCATTTGACCATACAAATCGTGTCAAATTTTGGCGTTGTGTCCGGCAATGAGTTAAAACGACCATTGTTTGCGGTTTAGCTGCTCTTTTGTTTTAAAAGAAATTCTCTTAGCGTAAATGAGAACTCATTCAAATCAAACGATATTTTTCAAACGAATATTGCGTTCAATTTAAATGTGGAGCTTTTAATATGAATGTGCGTTTTTTTCTCTGAGTGTGGAAGCTCATGACGAACTTCCTTCGTGTGGCGTGTTCCCGATGCGCGACTGCTCTTGACAGGGCTACTCGTCTTCGCATCGATGGATCCCGCTTTTGGAGAGGAAGCCCTTAACGGGACTTCTTGAGTACCAGATGCCGATGCTCTTGATGAGACCTTTGGACACGTGATAGCCATGTTGGGATCTCTAACAGTGTCCATTAGAATCCAATATAAAAGGGTGAAACGTTAAAGGTACGTGTTCGTAGAGACGACTCATGTGATGATCGTTCAGCGATCGTAGCCTTGCATCCAATTCCGAGCCATATTTGCATATTTTTTTGAATGGTGCTACTTTCCTTGTGCCGACTATGAGCTAAAGGAACATGTCTGTATAGAAAATATACGCACATAGTGCTAAGAACTGGTGGTTTAACTTCAACGTTGAGCGATCATTACATGTGTCGTGTCTACGAACACAAGCCTTGAGCCCACAGAATTCGGTGAACCGTATGCTAGAGTGCCAACACAATTCGAAGGCAGTGAGTGACCATTGTATGCGAAGTAATATCGAGAGGTGGTCCCGCTGGAAGCAATGCGATAGAAGTGGTCTGGTTTTAGCTGGTATAAATCCGGCATAACTCCATTGGGTAGAACCTTTCAAAGATTTCCCTACCTCGTTATTATTTCCGTGTTTTAATTCTCTGTAATATGGTACCAAAACAAGAACAAAAAAAGGAGAATATGACCGCTATTTAGCTAAAACTCTGCCCAAACCAAATCTTTCTGAATACAAAAAATCTTAAATTTCTCAATCTGCCTTATCATATTTGACGCCACGACACGCGACGCGACCTTGCCCCGACGACGACACTTTTCACCCAACCTTTCGATTGATATCTCGTTGGGGGGTCTATCATTTTCAAATATTTACACACGTATCAACACAAGACTTTCGGCATTTTATCGTCCTTTTTTTGTACCGAACAGTAATGGTAAATGGATGATGCTACATCCATCCATTCCAACTTTTGCATAACCCCGAGCTCTTCGGGAGGTATGTTGCTATCTGTATGTGAAATAGACGCATGAATGTGTACGCTGCTTTCGCTTCAAGTTTAGTCGATATTCGACAACGAGCTGTTTAAATCAACATTTTTCGAATTACATATTTAAGATATTTCAGGCTTGCTCCCTGCTCGATGCATGCTATACGACAACAACGATGTCGACGACGACGAGGTCCTTTTTGAAAAATGATGGGAAAAGGAGGCCTATACAGAAAAAATCCGGAAAAAATATGCTTTCTGGCGACATTGAACCGAAGATGTTGTGTAGTACGGTAATAATGTCGATATATTTTAGGATGTATCAGATAATAATTTTCCCATGGGAATTGTAGACTCTTTAAAAGTTAAGTGAGATACGTTGATACGACTCAATGGTGTAATAAGACGGTGAACCTTGAAGCGAATAAAAAATAAATCACGATAAATTGTGATAACTAGGACCGATTTGGCCTTTCGGGTGAAATCAATATTTCTAAATGACATTTTACAACCGTGATGAATGCGTGTCGTTTTATAAATATTTATGGAATTAGGATGGAGTTATGGAAATTAAAAAAGAAAAATATTTGGTCATATCATTTAGGAAACTACAAAGATTTTCTAGAAAACAAGAAAATTCCTAAATTAAGCAGAATCAATTAACTTCCTCCAGGAATTCAATATAAGATTACATAATGTAGTTATCACACAAATTGAGCAATTGAGCTTTCTCCATTCGCCTTAAATGGATGTAATTTATCAAAATACTTTTTTCTTGTGATATATTCTTGTGTCGTACACGTTTTTGGTTTCTTTCGACTGTACGTCATCGGTTTTGATGAATTGATTACACGTTAGGATTGCATCAAAACGTGTATTTCCCATCCACCATACATATACGATTACACTATGCGAATAGGGTAAGGTGACCAGACTTCCAATAGCCCAATGCTGTACGGAATTCGGTTTTCAGGCATTCATATTATTTCTTCCCAACCGGCTTTCCTGGTGCAACTATATGGAGTGGAGTCCAAGGAGAACCTCCGGAGCGATGGAAGCGTGGCTTATGCTTTTTGCGATGTTTATGGAGGAGATTATGCATTCCTGTATGGTTATATAATTGATGCTATCATCCCGGGGGACCGGCATAGCGCCATTTTATTGTATTTTATGGACATATTGTGGGAAAAAAACTGTATCTGGAAATCTTTGAGAGTTTAGTATGCATTTTCGTATAGATTTTGATAGATGATAGAGTACAGTGATTTCTCTATCGTTTTGTGAAAAATTACCATTTTTTATTATACGGCTGTAAATTCTGAACCTTAGCAGCCATAGAGGCTTAACATTCTTACCTAATAGAGGCAGTGCGTGGCTCTATACAAATCTGCCAAATTTCAAAATTCCGCTCCGAGTTAGGAACAATTTTCGATTAGAAAACACAAAATTGCGGATAGATATGACCTTGAAATTTGGAGGAAATGTGAGCGCCTAGTAGCTATACAAACTACAAAGTGCCAATTCAGAAAGATCGGTCAGTGCCCAACATAAAAGCGATTGCCCAACATAAAAGCGCGATTATCTTGCTAAATATATGTTGATCGTACAGGAGTCTAAGTTTCATCTTAAATTGTATCTTTCTACGTTTGTAACTTCTGAACTTTGACTGGTAGAACATTGACATTTTCACCAAATATGAGCAATGCGGTACTCCACCAGTTTGCCACATTTTTGGACAAATTTTATGGGCAATTTTCGTTTAGAAAACACAGAAGTGTGATTTGGGCAGCAACAGTAACTGTCGAACGCGAGTAGGTATAAAACTTTAAAGTATGGAGGAAATGTGAGCGGCAACTAGCTCTACAAGAGCGTTAAATTTCAGAAAGATCGACCACACAAGCTATCGAAAATGAACGTTTGACAAATGAAAGTGCGATTATTTGGTCAAAAACACCTTGAAAACAGTCAAGACTGATCACGGGTCTTACCGAAGAGCTGATTAGGTTTCTTTGTGTGGCATTGGGAATACTGTACATTTACTAATGCTGTACGATAGGTCGAAATGCTTTACTGCCATAAAGTAAGTAATTGGAATAGAGATGGAACCCCATATAACATAAAATCTACTGAAAAACATTTTACCTTTGAATGTGTGCTGTAAGTAACGTGTATATACACGAAGATATCTTCCTGTATGTACACGTTACTTACAGCACACACTCAAAGGTAGAATGTTTTTCAGTAGATTTGAATGTTATATGGAGTTTCATCTCTATTCCAATTACTTACTTTATGGTCCTGCACCGCAAAATGCTTTACGTCTGGTCAGCTTATCATAGGGATATGTGTGCTTTATGTATCACAAAAACGGGAATATACACGATAAATCAATCTGTCAAAAAGGAAAATGTACGAGTATGTGCGGTTTTCTATCAATCGTCAGTAAAATCGGGCTCATTGAATAGGTTTTTGCCTGGCATCCGTTTTTGTAGGGATAGATTCCAATTTATTGTCTTTTTTTTCGCATGCGAGTGATATGGAGTCTATTTTTGGAAATGTTGCCATGCAAAATCTTAACGATTATGTAATAGGGATTGATTGTTTTTTTGGATGTGTAAACGTGTGCCTTATATTTATTCGTGGATGTTTGGCTCCAGAACAGACAAATTCGAAAGTGAGGCAAGACAAAAGCCTTAATGTTTTGGCTTTAACGTACAAGATTTTAATTTATTACTGCGAATTTAATAAATGTTTAAAATATAAAAAATTTGAAACATTAGTGATTGTCATAAGACCCTGTAGTCCTATAATGCAATTTGTCCCTCAGCATATTTATTAAATCTTACTTAAGAACGACTTAGTCCAACACAATCTGAGTCTATTTTAAATTTTAAAGTGTCTCTGATAACTTACTGAATTGCACTAATGCTGTATGTACCTATAGACCAGACACCTTTCCATCTTTTGTCTATGTCACTGGGTAGACTGTCATAAGTAAGGAATTGCAATATAGAGCAAACATCCATCAAAATGTTACATTGAAGCCTCACATTCTGACATAGCGGAGGAGCAATAATCTTCATGAGTATTTCTAAGGATAACACACTCTAGATGTGAATGTGTCTGCAGTACCTACTATAAAATTGATGGTAGTAGTTTTGATGCTGAAGAGGTATACACGCGCAATGAGCACTGCAGAAAGGTATAAGCACATCATTTCAAGTTAAATCTTTTAAAGTGGATAGTAATAGTATTTTATGATAAACCTTTTATAGAAATACGAGAAATACGCAAGAGAACATACAGGAGAGCCATTTTATTTTAAAATGGTACAAGTCCAGTCAGTCATGTTTTGTGAGATTGAACAGTTTGTGTTTTGATCAAATAAACATCAAGAGGACGGCGGGCTCCCGCAATACGAGGGTTTTGTAGAATAATAATGCGTAGTAATGCTTTTTGTCGATATTTATTGCACACTAAACAAGAGTTATGATGGAAATAGATACGATGTAGCAATTGCGACAGTAGCAGCGGGAAAATGCATTTTAAATGGGCGATGTCATGCCATTTTCTGACGTTATCAATTTAAAATGCTTTCTTCTTCCTTGCCTCGTTCTTTATACCGTTCCATGGTTTCGCGTTGCTCGACCAGCGGTGTAGGCACATCGCCCGTTTTGGCGGTAATATCTCAGCATATTTCTACAGGCAGCTCTATCATGGATCGTGTCATCGCCGAGACCAATGCGTTGTTGTTGCTTGTTGCTTAATTTATTATTTAAATGCATGCTTGCTTAATTTATAATTTAAAATGCATATTGGACTGCATTTTCGTCGCTGTTGCTGCGTCATCTATTTCAAGTTTTATGTACATAATATCAATGAAATTTTGCTTGGAAATCTTTTTTTTTTATTATTCTAATTAAAAGCATTATAGAATGAAAGGCGTTAGACTACATACTGTGATTCCGGTTTGCATAAAGGTCGATCCACACTTTTCAGTCATCAGTCACAATTACAGTCATATTCCATACAAGTTGACAGATAGTGAGTTTATTGATTAGTTGTGGATCGACATTAAAGTACGGCAAATCTACAAACAGTTTTAATTTATCATTTCTGACACTGTTTCTGTATCACAAGCATGCTTGTTCTTAATATTAGAACTTCCACATTCAACACATAACAATTGAGTCCGATTTTAATTTCACTCCTAAAACTGTTATGCTTGAAATATATCAAATGCAACAAAGCAGCGGACGAAAGCAGCACAATGCATTTCAAATAGGTGATGTCATGTTCGCAGCCTGCTGTTGCTGCTCAAGTACTTAAGTACGCTCATCGCTCATGCTTGAAATACATTTGACAGAAAAAATGCTTCTGCTGCTGCTGTCAGTGTGGGTCATCAAAGGCAAATGCGTGTGTTCTAAATTGAAATTTTTCTGCTGATGCCGATGCTGACGCGTCTAATCTACTTCAAGCTTCAGACTCAAAACAGAGTAGATTCCATTCTGTCGATGTTAAATAAATAATTGCGGACAGTATTAAATTAAGAGTAAACGTTTTTATTTCAAATTTGAAAGGCCTTAAATCATAATTTTTCAATATGCACAGTTAAAAGTTGAGAAAATGTGTTTACTTTTTTAAAATTCGTTCAATGTTATTTTATTGTGACATTTATTTAACCCTAAAGTGGGCGCGCTATGAGGATTTTGCCGCCCTCACAAAAAGCCTAGTAATTCGCAAAAAAATTATTTTCTAAGTTTGCACAAAAGCGCAGCTACTAAAAATAGTAGCTGCCCCCATTGACATTCACAACTCGTGCCGAAAGGATGTACGTCGTCAGTGGGCGGAGTGCTGCTAGAGAAGGAGGTTGCTACCATCAAGTGTCGCCAGGCGGCAATTTGCTCATCGCGCGCCTTCTCATGTAAGTAAAAACATCACATTTAAAAAACACATATTTTTTGGAAAGTTGAAGTGCCGGCTATGTTTTATGGTGCATTTATTGTAAAAACTTTTAAAATGCTGTTAATTTCCATTTTTATTAGTATTACAGACGATAATGTAGAATATGTTAAAAGTCTTTTCAAATGCGTTGCGTTTTTCAAAATCTTTTATAAACTAAAGTTCCTAAAACAGATTTCAATAAATATGTTAATTTGTCATTGCACATTTGTGTTTTACTTTAATCCTGAGAAAATAAGTTAATTCAATTGCTATATTCCTATTTAAAATGGAGTCAGTGAAAAGGAGTGGTAAAATACTCCCCACGCGCCCACTGACGTTTCTCGGAAAGACGCCCACTAGGGTTAAGGGCACCCGAGTCACTAATTCTTACTAGTCAAATAATATTATACCAATTTGGGGTTCCAAATTGAAAAATGAACCTGAAGCTATTTTTTGTTATTTTAGAGAAAAAACTCATTTTGCTAAGAATCACATTATCACACACTTTTGGACCTTTGCGCATAATATTTTTTTTTAGAAAAATAGGGTATACCATTTTCTATGTCTATAGATTCTAAAAACATCATCAATGTGGCACGATAACCCGACGTCGGGCCTTGGCCGCCTGAATCGTTGACCTCCAATTGTCGCGGTTACGTGACCTTGTCCTCCAGTTTCGGAAGTCCAGCAGCTGGTGGGCGTCTTCACCTACGGAGTTCTCCCAGCGAGCTCTCGGTCGTCCACGCAACCTCGCTCCGTCAATTCGTTGTGCGTTCATAACTTTCTTTGGCATGCGATTGTCGTCCATCCGTTGTACATGCCCCGCCCATTGCAGACGTTGAAGCTTCACGATTTTCGATACTTCTAGCTCATCCTACAATTGATAAAACTCATGGTTGTATCGGATACGCCATTGGTCTCGCTCCCGAACGGCCCCGAAAATTCGCCGAAGGACCTTTCGTTCGAATCGGTCTAGCAAAATTTCGGAGGCTTGGGTAAGGGTCCATGTTTCGCAGCCATAACATAGCACGGGTCGTCGGATGATCGTTTTGTACACGCGGAGCTTCGTGTTGCTGTGCACAAGTTACGAATTAATTATAGGGAGGACCGAAAAATATGTCTTATTGGCTAGTTGTATCCGTCGCTTAATTTCGTCGGTTTCGTTGGCGTCCTTTGATAAGTTACAACCCACACAGTAAGACTTTTTCAACTAGAATGCAGTAAACCGCAACTAGATTTTAGTTACTAGATTTTCTAGTTGCGAATCTAGTCAAAGTTTTTTTACTAGAACTCCAGACAGAAATCTAGTTAAATAAATTGATAATCTAGGACTCAATAACTAGAATTCTAGTGAACCAGTCAGCTGTATTTAAATGATGATCTAGTGAAGTTTACTAGATTTCGTTGGATTTTAATAGATTATCTAGTTAATTTGATAGTCAAATTCAATTATTATCTAGTGAATTTTACTAGATTTCATTAGACTTAACTAGAGAATCTAGTTAATTTGATAGTTCAGTCCAATTATCCAGGGAATTTTACTAGATTTTGTTAAACTTAACTAGATAATCCAGCTAATTTGATAAAGTATATTTTACTTCATTCGTTTCAAAAACATCATCTGAAAATTTATTGAAATGCAAATCGGCTTCCCACGGAAATAAGAAAAAAACCTAAACAAATATCTTATTTGATTCTCATACCAGAGCATGCAGAGGTAGTTTTCATTGTCGGTTTAGACTACTTACCTACCTCTAGTTCACAGCTAGTAGCTCTATAACTCAACAACAGACTGGCAACTAATGAACTGGCCAAATTGAAAAGAAGAGAGAAAACTATTTAGAACTGTTTTCTACGAAAAATTAATAGTCCATCGGTAAAATTTACTGCTTTTCTAGGAATATATCACCTATTTGCTGAAAAACTAGTAAAATTGTACTGGATTTCTAGGTCTTGTTCGAGACTCGCTCGATATTACATTCAATCCAGTTAAAAATAGTGGATTCCAGTTCAACTTTTTCAGAATCGCTAGAATGATAGTGATTTAATGCACTAGAATCAGCCTAGTAAAATTTTACTGGAAAAAAGACTTACAGAGCAGATAGTTGAAGTTGTCTACATACTCGATATGTGATGCTGTGATGCTTGAATTTGCTGGCTTCCTTGTTTTCGATTGCATCATGGCCTTTGATTTGCTTTCGTTGATATGTAGTCCAACTTCCTTTGCGGCGTTATTGAGGTTATGCAGGAGGCTTTCTGCATCATCCAACCTTCGAGACATGATGTTGATATCGTCAGCGTACGCTACTAATTGAGTCGACTTGATGAGTAGCGTTGCGCTGCTGTCCATATTCATGGCTCGAATTACATACTCCAAAGCAAGGTTGAAGAGCGTCGGCGCAAGCAAGTCGCCCTGCTTGAGTCCATTACGAGTTTCAAATAGGTCAGGGAGTCGGTTCTGCACTTTGACCTGCGAGACGGTATTAGTCATCGTCATCCTTGTGAGTCGCACTAACTTTGCCGGTATACCAAAATTCAGCATAATGTGCACTTCGATCGATACTGTCGTATGCATGCTTGAAGTCGACAAAGATTTGGTATACGTCGATGTTATATTCCCAGCACTTTTGGAGTAGTAGCTTCACTGTGAAAAGCTGATCGGTCGTTGAGCGACCAGGTCTGAAGCCGCCTTGATACTCGCCAATGATTCGTTCTGCGTACGGATTAATTCTCTTTTCAAGAATTTTCGATAATATCTTATAGGCCGTACAAACTAATGATATGCCCCTGTAATTCTCACACTTCAGCTTGTCACCCTTTTTGTGGATTGGGCAGATTATGCTTTTGCGCCAATCTTCGGGGATTACCTCGTCGTTCCATATTTTCAGCAGTAGCACATGTACAGCGTTGGTCAGGCACGTTCCACCATGCTTCAGCAGTTCTGCTGGGATCTCGCCAGCGCCGGGCGCTTTATTATTTTGGAGCGACTGTATGGCAAGACTCACCTCCTCTACTGTTCGGGGTAGAACGGGAGGGCCTGGTTCGGCTAACTGCTCAAGAGCTGGCTCCGCGGGGGATGTTGATGATGCATTGAGGAGCTCTTGAAAATGCGAGGCCCATCGTTTGTTGACGCTTTCGATGTCGCTGATGATGTTACCATCCTTGTCCTTACATAGGCTTGTCCTGGGATGATATCCGTTCTTGATATTATTTATAAGTTTGTACGCCTGTCTAATGTTCTTACTGGCTAACCTTTGGTTTATTTGCTGCAACTGCTCGTCAAAATGTTTGCGTTTCTTACGTCTAATTAACCTATTAGATACTCGCCGAAGTTCATTGTATCTTTCTTTCTTGGCTCGGGATGCGCGTTGTGTGTATTGGCGATAGGCTTCATTTTTCGCCTCAATCGAGGCCCTGCATTCGTCGTCGAACCAGTCTGCTTGTCTGCGCCGGCCTTTATAGCCCACGACCTCTTCTGCGACCCGCTTGATGCTGTCTTTGAGCTCCTCCCAGAAATCATGGATGCCTAGATTATTGATGTTATCAAGCATGGGCGACAGTTTTTCCTCAAGTGCTGTAGTAAACGCAGCCGCCGTGGCATCATCAATCAAATTGTCAACCTCGAAGATCTTGGCATGGTTATTCTCGTTAGGTGCACCGAAGAGATTCTGCACCTGTAGGTCGTCTTCACCAAATAGTGATCGGTGTCGCAGTTGGCTCCTTGATAGGATCGAACATCTAGGACATTAGAAGCCCATCTCTTGCTGATCAGTACGTGGTCGATCTGGTTCACGGTGTATTCATCTGGAGACTTCTAGGTCTGCTTATGGATTCGTCGATGAGGGAAGCATGTAGAGCTTATGAAAAAAGTTTCTTCCGCTCGCGAAGTCGATAAGTCGCTGCCCGTTGTTGTTTTTTTGGTCGTGGGGGCTATGACCTCCGGTAGTTCCCCTATGCTAGCTTTCGTTTCGGACTTTGGCGTTAAAGTCTCCTAGCAGCAGCTTGACGTCGTTTGATGGAAGTGAGTCGAAGAGTGTTTCTAGGTCGTTGTAGAACTCGTCCTTAATCGCGTCTTCTTTTACTTCTGTAGGGGCATGCGCATTAATGAGCCAGAGATTAGCGAAACGGGTCTTAATGCGGATCGCACATAGCCGCTCGTTGATGGGTTTGAAGCCGATAACGTGGTCCTTGAGCTGCTTATTCAAAATGAAAGCTACTCCAAACTCCTTGTTGCCCTCCTCCTTACCACTGGTAAAAATACTGTGCGAATTGAGGTCGTTAATCTCGCTTTTGAGCCATTTAGTTTCCTGGATTGCAACTATGCTCAGCTTGTATTGTTCTACCTGATCCAGGAGGGCCCTTAAGGCCCCTGGTCTATTCAGGGAGCGTACATTCCAGGATCCGAAAGACTAATCAGTTGTTCGTTTGCGGGGTCGTCGTTGTTTTGTATCCGTCCAATCCGAGGCTTTTGTTTCAGATTTCTTGACTTGAAGTTTTTCTTAGGATGAGTTGTCGGCACATCGCTAAACCATGATAGGGTTTAATCGTTGAGTAAAGGCCATCATGGGCATGCCTCGAAGATGCTGCCTATCACGCTAAGTAACCTGAGACGCTGCAGATGTAAATACAGCACTTCTTCCAAATGTCGCATCAGATGAGTCTAAAGGTATAGTGTTATGCTATGTTATGTTATGTTGGGTTCTATACCAAATCCAGAAAGTTAAAATCCACAAGTCAAAATCCAAAAGTCATAATCCATAAAGACAAATTCCATAAAGTCAAAATCCACAAAGTCAAAATCCATAAAGTCAAAATCCACAAAGTCGAAATCCATGAAGACAAAATCCATAAATTTTTGTATGCAGAGAGTCATAATGCTTATTGCGTATGGGCTCCGATTCGGTGATGTCAGTGCCGGTTTTGTTTTTTTTTTACAAAAATAATCATGAAGTTATCCAAAACGTTAATTTCCGTTGGCGGAGCTTGAGATAGTTCAGGTTTTTTTTTAAGTGAAAAACCAGCGAGTGGTGATGGGGAGATTGGAATTTTCGTTTCCCAGAAGGTGATTAAGATTCTTCTACTGTATATTTGAAGCGTTTGATCAATGATCAGTAAAAAATCTGGTCCGGACACTTGGAATATTAGTTTTATACTTAAATACCACCAATTTAGCCATACAAAAAACAAACGATTCAAAATATGTAGTCATTCCATGCAGAACAGGGGGAACTAAATATTGAAACTTTTTTGCCCAAAAATAAAAACACTGAATTTTTCGAAGAACCTCTTAAGAAAAAAACTAAACTTTTAGATTTATTTTCAGAAAAGGCGCTTAGCCCTTCTGTCGGCACCTACTTCAATATGCATATTCTGTACCCAATAGGTCTGGCTGGACCTACTGAGAAAAAAATTGTATTTTTTAGAAAAAGTGAAATTTTAATCGGTAGAATCATTCTACCCATTCTTTACAGCCATTTATAAACAATAAATGCACTAAAATCGTTTTTGAAGATATACTGGAGGCGTTTTTAAGTAGACATATTTTGAGGTGGTATTAGTACATACATGTTTCTCCCTTATTTTCTTCTTTTTTTGCCTCCCTTCTTTTATTGCGTATCCGTACAGAAAGTTCGATAGAATTTTCCGATACTAATAGCTTCGGGAAAATATTTGGCACTTTGTTGGTAGATTTTACTCCGATATTAGTCTGCAGATTTGGGGAAATAGAAAGAAATAGGGAATTTCCAAGCGCAGAAATCATTTCATTCTAAATTTTCCGTAAATATCTCAATTAAATCTATTTAGAAATACGTTCGTAAGTCACGAATACTTAGTTCTTACTATTAGAAAGGAAATAAAACAAGTTTGAATCTCCTAGAATCAAATCTCAGTTGATTAGGTAATATTATAAGATGTGATAAAATTAGGCGTACCCAATTTCCGAACTTCTACTACTGTTTATTTTTGCTAAGAAATAGTTAATAACAGTAAATTTGTGTAGGCTCCTTAGTTTTGCAAATCTGAAAATTTTAACAAAGATTCTTTGGAAATGATATAAGCATAGCTTTATCCAAACCGGAAACATTGCAAATTTTATAATTGGTAAGTACTCAAAGCATCCTCGAGCTAAGGTTGTCTTGAGTTAGGGTAAATGTATTGAATTAAGGTCGCCTTAACCTTCCGGCGGGCGCAATACTAATCCTAACACGATCGGGCGGAATGCATCTGACAGATTAAGTGCAGAAAAAAGGATGAAACTAAGCTTCTGCATATTTTAGACTCTTATTTATTGTTGCATTGCCTTTTTGAAACAGTTCTACGAAATTTTAGAAACAAAAACTGGCTCACAAAGTTTGATACCCTTCACATTTTAAATTTTCTAAGAATATTCCGCATTCATTCGCTTCAATATTTAAAAAACCTCCAACAACTCGACCGCTTAAAAAATATGAACTTATTTGACTAAAAACACACTATTGAACGATTTGGTGAGCCTAAAAGTAAACACAACGTTATTACGCAATGTGAATAGTATAACAAGTAGAAATTTTCATAGAAAAGGAGAAAATAACACAATCGGGCGCAATACATCTGAGAGATTATTTCATCCCCTCCCGCCCCTCAGATATATGGTAGACCGAAACTGAAAACTGCTTTGGGTAGTTAATCGATAAAGATTAAGCTACTGTGAGTTTCATATCGCTGATTGGCGCGACAAAAACTGGTCACTTAATCTGTCAGATGCATTGCGCCCGCCCGAAGGTTAAGTCAAGGCAGCTTTGAGATACATACATATAAAATAACAATAAAATATTTCATATTTGAGTTAAAATATGTACTTTTAAAAATAAATTGCATTGCATTCCTTGCCGTAAGGTTACCTTAAGTATTTCCTTGACGAAGGTACTTTGAGCTAAGGCATTCTTAAGGTACGTTTATAAATACGGACGTTAGTATATGCCTGTCTGTCGTTCTCTGTAAACTTTATTTTTTCAATTAAACTGTAGAAGTTTTTTGTAATGTTACTACGCATTACCGAATTTCTCGATTGCAAATTCACTGAAAAATTGTGAAACATAATATAATAATATAATTTTCATTTGAACAGTTTGTCGTTTTTCCCAGAGAAAATGCTACCAATTTGATCAGATCTGGGTCATAATTAGCTTAAGCTAAGGCATGGGCGTAGCCAGTGGGAAGGGGGGGGTCGCGGTCGCCCCCCCTCCCTGGCCGGTGAAACTTTTTTTATTGAATTGAATATTAATAATACTGAAAGAAAAAAAATATTTCAGGGATAATTTTTTTCAGATTCACTTTTTCGCATTTTCGTTTGCAGTTTCCATGTTCCGAAAACCACACAAACATTTCCATATCAATTTATTACAAGCCGTTCTTCTTCCTTACATAGTCATCTACATAGATACAGCATCCAGATTTACAGCAATCCTGAGCGCTATGGATAGCTCTTTTCATGTCTATACAGTAGACTCGGGTAAACGTGTACTTCGCCAAACGTGAAGGTGAACAATTTTATGTGAGCTACTACTCTGAAACGTGAACAAGTCTTGAAAGCCCTAAAACATGAACATTAAGGGAGGAATTCATAGTCCTCACTTAAGGAATACGGATTCCCTTAAGGAATAATTATAAAGGAATGCTTATTGGGACAAAACGTCACTTTTAAATGCATTACCTCATTCAATAAAATAATTTAATTCGGAAGCCTAATTAAACTAACTGACAAGTAAAATATAAAGAAGTATCTAGTAGCTGCAAAATTTAAATTTATTTTTCAAATACGAGCGACTATGAACTGTAAATTTTATAAGGATTCCCTTATAGGTCAATTTATGATATTAGGTCGCAAAAAATAGCTCGGCTCTGTTTTTTTGGGATACTGTTAGGGTAGATACCAGAGGTGTACCACCAAGTTTGCAACTTCGAAAACCTATCCTAACCCCGTGACCCTCAAAAAACCTAAAAATTTTCGAAGGTTTTTCATATTTTGGTTTGTGATTTCCAAAAGTCGTCTGCTTGATTCTCAAAGCTAATAAAACCTTCTTTAATTTGAGTCCAGCTTTGTAGGTGCAAAGGATCTCAAAATACTCGTACAGCACTTTAAATATTGTTTTTTTTTGTAAAAAAGTTCGAAATGCTGTATCTTGGGATCCTTTGCACCTACAAAGCTGGCGTTGCACTCAAACTAAAGAAAATTTTGATAGCTTTAAAAGTGCAGTGGACGACTTTCTTGTGCCTTACAGGCCTTCTACATCTGCAACTTCGTTGCCAACCTAGGTTGCAGGTACCTAACTACACACATGCAACATTCCGGAAACCACGCCATTCACGTTCTTGCAACCTGGTACTGGAACCTGCACCATGACTTATTTTCCGGTTTTTTTGCGTGTTACCAACTTAGGTTGGCAACCAAGTTGCAGGTGTATAAGGGCTGTAAACCACTTGTGGAAAATAGAGAATCGACTGCATTTACGTCAAATAACGTATACGGTTTCTCGCAATGCCTCATAATTTGACCACAGTTTTTCAGTCGAACTCTATGCATTCAGAGAACTAGCGTGAAATTTTGTCGGCCTGTTTGCATCGACCAGTAATTTAGGTACGCTCTCCAAGTACTGCTCCCTTTCAACAGCTTTGGTTTTTACAATTTGGTGTGCAAAATTTTGGACAAGAACTTGACTGTGGAATGCTCTTGATACCGCCATCCGCGGCAACGATATTGTCTAAATAGATGAATTAATATTTATGGGGGAGTTAAATTCCCTTTCAGACTAAAGGTACGTTGTCCTCGACGCGGCCGCACGACAGCGACTCGCTCATTCCATATGAAAACTCGTTTTTAAAATGAGAGAGAAACGAGTTTTTATGGAATGAGCGAGTCGCTGTCGTGCGGCCGCGTCGAGGACAACGTACGTAAGCTGGACTCAAATTTAGCACTTTGGTCTTGTTTAATTTTTTCTTTAAGTCGACTACATTTGACTCCTTCTCGAGATCCAGAGCTATAACGATCAGATCGTTGATTTTGTGCCAGAGTACTTAATTGTCAAAACTTCATCATGCAAGCTCCACGGCGTCCCGGCAACTTAAGTCGAATGAGCAAAAAACTACCATCAGAATGGAATCCTGCCCAACTTCGGTTTAAACTTTACTGTGGGATTCCGTTCTATTTTAAGGAAGTGGAAAAGCATGTACCCCTAAATGTCTCCAGCCGACTGTCGGATAATGTTTTTTTTCTATGGATGCTGTGGATGTGAGATAAGAGGCTTCTCGGTATGTTTCAGCAGGAGATGCGATCCTGTAGAACCAAGCAAAGCCAGATTTCAAAACGGACATTGATGTCGCAATATATGGAATATGCTGCCCAAAAGCCAAAAATAGCACTGAATATAAACAAGTTACGTTTTAAAAAGCAGAAACGGAGGCCAGTTGAATGTAATCATAATAACCAGTAAAAGTCTAAACACTTTCAGGGGCAATTTTTCTTTAAATGGTCTTGAAAATCATTCTCGACTGTCCTTTCCTAAAATTAAAAAAAAACAATCATGAATGGGTACTCGTTTAACATCTTGAGTGAGTTCATAGTTCGTCACAAGGGGCGTGAGTTCGAAAAACAAATTAACTCAATTCGTTCACGGTGAGTCTCGAACCCGTGTGCAAAGAAGGTGCGGCCACTAACCATTACACCAGCTAAAATACTCTAAATTTTGCCTAACAATATTTTCGCGACCAACGATTTCAAATCCTTAGAAAATCTTGATATTGAAAAAATTTCGGGCTTGACTCCCCCCCCCCCTGACCGAAATCCTGGCTACGCCCATGAGCTAAGGTGACCAGACTCTCGGTGGTCCAATCCTGCACACATTTTGGAATTCGGGTTTCAGGGAAATCCTGAATCATACTTTTTCTCCTACCCTCCTTTTCACGACGATTCGGAGAAAGAGTAATATGCCACGAGCAAACCTTCTCTATTACAAGCTGAGAGCCATCGAGTCAGACTGTGGAAATCGACCCATATTTGCCTGGGTAAATGTCCGGGGAAAATTGTGCCGTCTGTGTTTCAAACACACGAGAAATCCTCGAAAACTTAATATTTCTCGCGGTTTTTTGATTTAACTGTTCTCACAACCTCCTAGTGCCTAACATATGGAATTCTCCCAATGCAAATCGAGCGGGAAACTTTATTTTTCGTGTAAAGTTTGTCGCGACACTATGCGATTTGCCTTTAACTCAATGTAAATTTTCAATTTACTCAAGGCCAAGATTTGGCTATCAAAAAGTATTATAGTTTTCTGGTTGCTGACTCTGATCATGAGGCTACAACTCCTTGCTTTCATAGGTGATATCTTCGTAAAGAGAATTGTCAAAAAGTAGCCGATATTCTGGGAAATATGTATGGTGAACCTTGAGGAAGCTAGGTTCTGTTGACACTAAACAGAATCCATAATGGAGCACAAAAGTTCTCAATGCTCTAGATGACAAAACATTATTACTCGTAGCAGCATGTTAAGTACAAATGTATGTTTCGACACGCACATATATAACAAGCAAGGTCATAGCATAGCCAGGATATCGTTTAGGGGTAAGCCCAACATTTTTTCAACACCACGCGCTCGGAATTTTTTTTAGAGGGTAGAGGTAGGTATGTAATTCTTGGCATATCTACGGAGTGGATTCCAAGGAGAACCTCCAGAACGGTGGTTGCGATGTTTCTGGAGGAAAGTATTCATTCCACCATGGTTATATTCGTGATGCAAAAAGGACGATTTGAGCAGCTGTAACTCTCAAGCGCGGAAAGGTAGGACCTTAAAATTTGGAGGAAATGTGAGCGACATATATCTAAAAATCTACAAGAGTGCCAATTCAGAAAGATCGGTCGAAGTGTCCCGAGTGTCGTAAATGAACGATTCCTAAACATGAAGTGTGATTATCCCGCTAAATATCAATTGCACTGGAGTCAGACTTTACACCTTGGGGCTGGGCCTTCGCACATGACCGCAAAATCTAGGTTGATTATGAAATCTCGGCTTGTTCACACTATGGTCATCTTGTTCCACGACTTGACAGTAGAGTCCGTCTAAACTAAATTGCAACTCTGACAATTTTATGCGCTACTGAAACTGCTATTTATATAAATTTGTTACAACAAAAAGTAGAATCCATCTTATAGAAATCAATGTCAATGATTTTTGTTCCTCAAGAAGTGAAAAAATATCAAACTTATGTGTACAAAACCGTCGACAGTGCGGGAAATTGGCTAGGCGGCCGCATCTACTGTATTGACATTTTTTTTTGTTGAAGGCGAAGCTCACCACACTTCACTACGATATGGTAAAGATTTTGCTTGAGATTGAGATTGTGGTTATAATCTCGGTACAAAATCTATGAAAATGTATGGGAAATCCTGAAGATTTTAGCCTAGATTTTTTTAAATTTTGCAAAGTCTTCTGAAGTCTGTAAATACAGTGCGTACTCGATAATCCGAAGCCTCGAAACCTCGAATTTCCAGTAATCCGCATCACCTCAAAGATTGCATTGTACACTCTGTAGTCCGAATTTCAAGAGCTTCTCTAATCCGAATCTCACTTTTTTCTCATAATAACAGTGATATTATCGTCCGAAATAAAAACGACATTTTTCTTTGTTCTTGGAAACAACAAAATCTAGAATTACAGAGTTAAATTCTTCGGAAATATAAAACAGATTCTTCGAGCAATTTGATTAAATTCGTCCATTTCCTCGAAATTTAGAGCAAATTAAAGGCTTCCACTAGTCCGAATTCCTCTGTAGTCCGGATCGACCCTGGTTTTCATTAGTCCGGATTAACGAGTACGCACTGTAGCTTAAATCGCATCTTTCGACGCTTGAAACTTCTGAACCTTGACAGCTAGCTAGCCTTGAAATTTTCAACAAAAATGAGGGCAGTGCGGTGCTGCGCAAGCATGCCAAATTTAGTATTTATTGGATACATTTGATTCACGATATTCGATCAGAAAAGCCAAAACTGCGATATGAGCTGTCCACAGCGGATAGGTAGGATCTTTAAATATGAAGGAAATTTGAGTGACTCTACGAGCGTATTAAATTTCAGAACGATCGATCAAAGAGTTCCCGAGTTCTCGAAAATAAGCGTTTGCCAAAATAAAGTGCGATTTCTGGCTACATATGGATCATACACCTTAAAAACAGACAATACTGACGACAAGCCTCACCGAGGAGCTTACTGCAGTGATTTAATTCTCTTTGAGCGGCATTGGAAATGCTGTACATTTACCAATGCTGTACGATATAACAAAATGCTGTACGTCTGGTCAGATTAGCATAAGCATAAGATTTTTTTTCTGTTTCACCTTGGAAGTTGTAGAAAACTTATTAACAGCACACTTCCTATGATTCTGAGACTTTTCTTCTTTTTCTTCCTTGTCTCGTTTTTTATACCGCTCCATGATTTCGCGTTGCTCAACCTGCGGTGTAGGCACATCGCCCGTTCTGGCGGTAATGTCTCAGAATATTTCTACAGGCAGCTCTATCTTGGATCGTGTCATCGCCGAGACCAATGCGTTGCTATAGCGTTTTCATTTGGACATATCCAGGTGTTCTTTTGTCTGCCTCTGGCCTTGGGTCCATCAATTGGAACTTCCATTGATATCGTTTTCTTTGCAGGGCTTTCAGGCGGACGCCTTTGAACATGACAATACCAATCCATTTGTCGATATTCGAGCTTTTCGGTGATTGGTTGGTTACACCAACTGACATGCATAACATTTTCATGATTCGGAGTCTTTTGCTCGTTGTGAATTAGATTGTTTCATAGAATGTTTGTATAAGATATGCAAAATGTTACATTGTTTTTGGGAAAATTCGAAACCACTGCGTAGGATAGCCATAGGATAGGAAACAAATATATTATAATAATATTATAATAATAAATAAATAATATTATAATAATAATATTTGTATTACCTCATGTATCTAACGATATTAAAAAATCATGTCCTTTTTCTTTTTAAACCGATATATTTCGAGCAGCACCCATCTTCAGGGTTTATATACTAAAAGAATTAAGACACAATTTATCAATAATAATAAATAACAATATAAATTAAACTACCTAGACTATGTTATAAAATAAATTAACAAAATAGTGAAACAGTCGAGAACAATGGTAACTTGATGGTGTAGTGTTTGGTGTTTTGAGACATATTTTGGCGCACATTTCTCTACAAAGTTATGTGTCCGTGATAGAAGAGATGCCACAAAAGGCGCACATTTTCTAAAATTTCGCATTTATATGCTTTTAAATTGACAGTCTCAACAATTTTTATGGATTCGAATTTAAATTTTCAAAAATTTCCTTTTTTTTGTCATGATATGACAAGCAGAGCCCCCCTTTTCAATGCCAATGCCAACCGATTAAGAGGGAAGATATAGAACGCAACGCTTTGCTCAATCTCCGAAATATGCTAACATTTTCTTTAATATTTATATTCAATATGCGAGATGTGTGACAAGTGTATTAAAATCTCATCAAAAATGATGCTAAGCGATTTTCCAATAGCAATGAATGTCTATATGAAAAAAAATGGCATCCCACTGCGATGAGTTTCGACTATAAGACTAGAGAAGTCTTCATGCTATAAAATTGAACGCGACAATCCTATACGTGACGCGCGACATTTGGTTTCGACATACAAATACGGGAAGGTAGTATGTACATAGTAGCGAGCTGAAAATCCCGACATCACAGGACTTGAGGAAAGAGAAATTTAATAACTGTCGTATGAAATTGAAAATTTTACAAACAGTATTATTATACGCAGTGGCGTGGATAAGGGCGGGATCAAGGGGATCAATCCCTTTCGGTCACAGATTTGTTATTATCACTTTAGGTACGTAAAACAAAGCAAATGTTAACTTTTTGCTGGTATTATTCAACGTGTGTAGTGTTTCATAAAAATGTGAAACCATTTTCAGAACTGCAATAGACAATTTAGCATTTCCTCAAATTTCAGTTAACAGAAGCGTATCGATCAAATAGAAACACTACAGCACTGGGCTTTACGATCATCTACTTATTCACATTGGATCTGGTGTTTCGCACAGGCAAGCCCTACTGAAGTAATCTAGAAATACTGCTAGAAAAATTAAATGAAAGTACTGATTGAAAATTAGTTGCCGGGAAATCTTAATGTTCGGTTCTAAAATTTGAAAATAATGTGGAACACGGAGTGCTTTTCTACAGAAGCGCAATTTCCAATGGGAAAATATATAGTACAGTACATAAGATTATAAAGATTTCTTCAGGAGAGTGGAAAGCTAATGCGATTGAAGAGAAAACGCTGCAAAACTGCTTCGAATTTTTGAGCATCCCTTATTGTTTGAGTTAATCATTCCTTTTTCTTTTTAAAGGTAAAATTTGACGAAAGGTTTTATCGTATACAGCCGGGTAAAGCAAGTCTTGACTTTCTCTATAGTTGTTTGCCATTTTGGTTGAATTTAATACGGAGAACTCTCAAAGCTATAACCAGGTTTTTTTTACTAAATGTTCTGTAAAAAAATTGAAGAAGTTTCCAGAATTGAAAGATATGTAATTGCAGGCAGTAATTCGAAAAAAAATTAACAAACGGAGTTCCGCGGTATCCTAGGGTTCAAGGAAGATCTCTCAGGGGTTTCGCGAAGATATCCGAAAATAGGAAAAATACAGAAAGAGCTTTTGACAACAAAAAGAAAACAATCCATACGAAGAAAATGTTTATAAGTTTTAAAATTTCGAAGCTTAGTCTACCACTTTCTCCTATATGAAATGGAAAAGGAAGTAGTAAGTGCCAGAAAATAAAGCATGTCCACAGTGTTTGTGACGATGTTTTTGGGATTTAAATTAAGGCGGAAATACTTAAATTAGAGGATTAAAATTGTGTTAATGAAAACTTTTCAACGATTTTTTGTAAACTAATGTTTAACAGTCTAAATTTTAATTACTACTATTTTTGGTATCCTTTTCAAACAATTAGCTGTTTGCTAGGGCCTCGAAATTTATAGCAAATATACGAGTATATAGCTGCTACGGTGTCCTATACAAGTTTAAACATTTTAGAAATATGTACCTACTCACCAATTTCTGAGTTATCGGAAAATTTCGATTTAAAAACACATAAGCTGTACTTTATCCACATATATGAGCTCTCGTCTCCACAATTTCCCTTTTCTGGACATACAACTATATGATTTATTTTAATATCTGTTTTGAGGTGTTCCGGCCAGAAAAGCGATGCTAGGAGTTCCGTAACTCCGAAACGTTTGGGAACCACTTATCTAACCCAATATAAAGCTTTGATCACAGTAGCGAAAATTTGTACGAAAATTGGAATACTGTGGATTTACTCACCGTAGTAAAAAAAAAAAACAAAATTATCGATGCTATATTTTCAGGACTCAGTTTTTTCGTATGGCGAAATCTATTTTGCACCGAAATTTGCACAAAATTGCTACTATTGTATGTAAGTGTAATAAATACAGAAATTTTTATTCTGAAATTCAACATTTGATAACTGTAAAAGTATAAATAATCTTGAAAAATGATCCCCCCCTCTCCGAAAAGCTATCTACGCCACTGATTATACGACACGGTTAGACAGTGAGTATGAATAGGTGGTACCTACGCGTTTGTGCTGTGTACAATATTATGAAATTTGGCGAATTTCGTATCTTTTTATCGGGGGCACATATGATATGAATATGTACTGAGTCTGATACAGAAGAGTAGATAATATGAGAATATCATCGAAAAACACCATGTGGACATACTCTGTGATCTGTGTCGTTGCTTGGAAATATGATTTTGCCTTTTTCAACTTTGAAGAGGACTCTATTCAATGTTTGCTGATACCATTCGTGTATGTTTAAGTTCAGCGCAAAGGGAAATATTGACATTAGTATTTTGCCTTAAATTGAATATCAAAATGATGTCGATAGCATGTTTGTTTAATATTTAATAAAATTCAATTTGCAGCTGATGACGGCAATCCGATGAAAAATTAAATATTTATATTATTGCATCTCAATTGACACGATAATACCTTTTCCAGTTTTACGTAATTAATCTGGTAATTTTTACCAAGAGTCAACAAATTAGAAATATTTTATTGCGACACGAATATTAATTGCATAAAAAAAAAAATAATTTGCATTTTCTGTCGTAATTTATAACCAAAACAAAAAAAAATATCAAGAAATGGTAATGATGATCTCTCATTCAGCGGTCGTCCAAATAACTTCCATCATCCTGAGGTCACTATGGATTTACGCAGCGGTCAACGCCACAGAACATAAATAGCAACGATGAAACGTTAATTCCATAACAAATCTCGTACATCGTCTACTACACAGCTACTCTACTATACTGTCCGGACATCTACCGTCAGATCAATTCAAATTGAATTAATTAATTTGGTCCGTCAAGTCGGCATCGAGGATAGGACACTCTTCATCTCCTATATACGCAGAGCCTACAATCAAACTCATAGTACCTATCCCACGAGAGACGAAAAAAAAAACAGGACAAGTCCTTGAAATTAGCCAACGACAACGACATTAATCTAATAAAATGCCATTAGCATAAGTAGTCATCGCCCAGCTTGTTTAAAGTTCCTTCTCTTGTCCTCCCGGGGCTCCTGTGTGTGTTATGAACACATAGCAGTTGAGTACGGGTCTCTTGTGTTTTAATGAAATGATACTTTGTCTTACTCCTGTGAGATGTAGATATTTCGAATTTTTTTTTTCATGCTAACTATACACGCCTCCTGAAATCATCAAAGAAGAAATAACCGTTTAGGATTCGTATAAATATTCTTTTGGGATCCTTTTGATTTGACAGTTTTAATTTTGGTCCCGTTTTTCACTTGTTAGTGGGGTATTAAGGATTTAGAGAGAAGACCTTTTTCGTTTTTGTGTGTGTATATTTGCATATTACAGTATTACGGACAAGACAAATGGAAACAAATGAAAAAGGACAAAAATAAAGAAAGGTGACGACTAAGTTTGTTTCCAGGTAAAAGATTAACGAATTTGACTGGATTTTAAAGAATACTTAGATTTAGCTCCACCACTATCAAACATTTTACATTTCACTCAATGAATTATTATGTGCCTGATCTGGCGACCCTAACTCAACTCAACGAAACATTTTTTTGAGGATTTGGAAACGTTGATTTTTTTCAACTTTTTTTTTCTTCATCGGTAGGCTACGTTTTTGGAAAAATTTAATTTGCTGACACCTTCGGAAAAATTTATTATCATCATTAATTTGGCACGATAGCCTGACGTCGGGCTTTGGCCGCCTGAATCGATGACCTTTAATTCTCGCGGTTATGTGACCTTGTCCTCTAGTTTCGGAAGCACAACAGCTGGTGTTCGTCCTCACCTACTGAGTTATCCCAGCGAGCTCTTAGTCGTCCACGCAACTTCGCTCCGTTAATTCGTTGTGCTGTGCGTTCATCATCTTCTTTGGCATGCGATTATCGTCCATTCGTTGTACATGCCCCGCCTATTGCAAACGTTGAAGCTTCACGATTTTCAATACTTCCAGCTCATCGTACAATTGATACTCGTACAACTCGTGGTTGTACCGGATACGCCATTGAGTTCGCTCGCGAACGGCCCCGAAAATTCGCCGAAGGATATTTCGTTCGAATCTGTCTAGCTAAATTTCGGAGGCTTGGGTGAGGGTCCATGTTTGGCAGCCCTAGCATAGCACGGGTTGGATGATCGTTTTTTACACGCGGAGCTTCGTGTTCCTGCACGCATGCTTCAAATTAATAATTGGGAGAACCGAGAAAAACGTCTTCTTGGCTAGTTGTATCCGTCGCTTAATTTCGTCGGTTTCGTTGACGTCCTTTGATAAGTAACAGCCTAGATAGTTAAGTAGTCTACATACTCGATACTGAGATCCCCGACTCTGATGCTTGAATTTACTGGCGTTCTTGTTTTTGATTGCATCATGGCCTTTGTTTTGGTTTCGTTGATGTGTAGTCCAACTTCTTTTGCAGCGTTATTGAGAAAGAAAAATTATAGGAAACCATAATTTTACTAAGTTGGCTATTTTTTCTAGCGTAGTTTCATTTGCTTACTCACAAAAAATATGGGCAAAAACTTCCAATATTTCGCTCAGTTAATAATGGGCTGGCAACACTGGGTGATTCCGCGATTTGATTTAGCCAACATGATTGCCTATGGGTGCCCGAAATTGTCCAGGAGAAATTGTCATGCCTAATCTGGCCAAGGTCCGTTATCTTACTTAGTCCTATTCTGTCGTGTCCATGAGAGCAGAGGGAAATTCATCTTTTGTTTTGTTAGTCCAAACGTGGACTAACGAAATTCCAGAATTGACAATTATTTCAATAATTCACTTCGTATGTAGGGTTGAGAAAACGACGATTTTTCTTGGCAAATTTAAAGCCAACCTAGTATTGGGGCTCGCGGCTCTTCAGTGACAGGAATATGCCATATTTTGCTAGGGAGGAAAAACTTATAGTCCTGAACGGGGTCGAGGTCGGTGGTAAAAGTGAGAAACTTAGTTTTCACAATTTTTTCGATCCTGTGGAGAAATAAAGAATCATGAAACAATTATTATCATTCAAAAAATTCTAACTAAAGCTTCGTATCTCCTTCAATGAGTTCATTTTCAAAACATCATTTTTGTGGCAGTATTCCCTTGCCTTTTCCATTACGGATATTTTATTTATGATACCTCAAACTTCGTCATGCATTCTGGCTAGGGTGCATGATTCAAGCTGTTGGTTGGATCGTTCAGTGTACCCTTGGAAGGCTGTTTCAGCGCTCTTTAATGGTAACCCTTATCGTTTATCAACCAAGGCCACAAAAGAATTCCGGTTTGTAAAATGGTGAAGGTTAACCTCACCTATTCAGGTCATCTGTTCCTTCCTTTCCTACGACACTCTGGTACGCAATCGACGCAAGTACGCAGTAGTAGAGGTTACTTACCAGTTGCGAAAAACTGGGAAAAATGGGGGATTGACTATATATATTTTCTTCAACTAAATTTTCCTGGCACAGGCCCCATGCAGGCATGCGCTGGGTCACAAGACCATGACGATTTAATCGCCAAGCTTTCGTTTGATGCTACATTTTGGATACGTCGTCCGATCCACGTCGTACTCCCATATTTCGGGCATAGGATACCCATATTCGGAACGGTCAGGGATTCGGAACAATAACTTCCTGCTGAAGCAAAGTATACCGTTTTCATGTAATGCCACTTACTGGAGATTCGCATGCTAAGAATTTGCAACGGAAATTCATGCGATGTGCTTTACGGATTCGTCCATCAGAGTCTAGGAAAGGTCGCGTAAGTATTAATCCTGTTATGCTCATTCATTTGGCAGACATGGCGTTGATTTATGGTCCCCTTGGCAAACCCATCTCCGAGGTGCACTATTCGCTAAAGACTTCTAAAGAGCATGATCATGCTGAATTCAGACTTGCATATCCCAGGTTTGTTTGACCTGTAAATACTAATCTCCTTACAGCACTACCTTACATCTGGAGGGCTCCTTCAGTTTAGTAGTCAGCAATATGACTCGCACCGTGTGAACATCAATCCGCAAACAAGGCAGGTATAGGCGCGTAGGCATATCGCACAGGGACATTCTCTGGAATCAGTCCCTTCGCGACTCATGTTATGCAAAGCCGCCAACTCCAAAGGTTTAGACGTTGGCTTATAACGGATTCCTCCCCACAGCAAGGAAACGCTGCGGCGTGCTCAGCTTAATAGGACTGTGACTGACCATTCGAAAGGAGATGGAGAAAGTCAGTCATACCGTAAACCACTCTGTTTTTGACATAATGGCAAACCCATTTTTTGGACCTGCGTAATCAGCGGCCGCTCGACCCACACCGCTTTGTAAGTTGTATGGTTTCTTTATCTTTGCCCCAGGTGCAACCTTATCATCCTTATCATGCCCTGTGGCGAGTACGGTACAATCGGCAGCGTAGGAAATCACCTCGATTCGTTCAGGTGGTGTGGTAAGGCCGGACATGTAGATGTGAAACAGAGTGGGAGAGAGTACCCCTCCCTGTGGAACACCTAATTTGATTTTTCAAGCTGAGAACGTTTGCCACGAAACTCGGTGAAGGAGTGCCGATAGTTGGCAGCTGATAGTTGGCAATCCAACGAATCTCTTGTGCAGGAGTATGCATTCAACAAGTTAGCGAGAAGCATTGAATTATTATGAAATGCATTTGAAAGGTCAATTGCCACAAGAATGGTTCTGTGACAAGGACGACGTTGATTTAGCCCATCACGAATGCGTGTAGAGATCGCATCAGGCTATAAAGGTATTCATAAAATTTACCAGTCTCGTCACTTTCAAGGAGACGAGGTAAACAAGGTTTTACCAAAGTAAGATGGAAAAACATGCCATTGCAAAGCAATCACACTAAAGGAACTTTTCAAATTAGTTACAAGTACCGTTATAAATTGAATTGAATGATCAGGACCCATGAAGTGGAAAGCACTCACCTATTAATCTACAGAGGGGAACTTAATTTGGTGAGAAACTTTAAAAAAAGCTAAAGGCCTTGATACTGTAGCAGATAAGCTAATTCTGTGAAACTAGCGACCGTGACCGTGATTTCAAACGGTGGATTTTGATCAAGCTGGAATTCACACCAGACCCAGTTTTTCACACCAGTCCCAGTTGATGTCTTTCAAGGGGAGATATCTGCCCACCAAACAATTTGACGAACTTTCACCACAATGAACAAAAGTCTGATTCGAGTTTTCTTCGACTAGACGAACTATCGTCAGATTTTACGTAAATAGAACGCCATGATGAAGAATATTCTAAGTCAGTACGAACTTTCTTCATCATGGCGAACAATTTGCGTATCTTTCGAGCATAATTCACGGCGGCGATGAAAATTCGAATCAGACTTTTCTTCATTATGATGAAAAAAAGCAATTCTATAACTCGAAGTTAAATTATAAAAGACTGGACTCTATATGTCGAATTTTCTTTGATTTGGACTCAATGACTCAACTCGATACCTCAAAATTTCCATCGAAATAAGTCGAAATAAAAGTTCCCTTCAGCTTCGAGTTATCGAGTTATTTACTGTTCACATGTAATAAAATAAACACCAATTCGAATCTGGTCGGGCAAAAGTCATCTTCTACGAATCATCAATGCAAATTGTTAATGGAAAAACTTCTACGAATCCCAAATGTAAAATTTACGTTTCGTAATGACAAAACTTCTACGAGTCGTAAATGCGTATCGTATTTAGTTCGCCGCCACGTATCGCTTTCGAATTATATTGGCGTATTGCTTTCGGTTCACCGGGGCAATTCGCCATAGAAGTACCATATTCTTCTCAGGCAATCTGTTTGCGATCTGAATACGAGTTCGCCGGCGAACAAATTTCTCGTCTTGGCAAATCGTCTTCAGATCGCCGGCGAATCATTTTGTTTGGTGGGTATGCTCGAAAGATACGCAGATTCACTGCGTGACACCAAAAAACCGTCAAAAAAATTGAATGCTATTTTGGTTAGCTATTGGTTCCCATATGACAAAAATGCAAAAATCAGGAAAGGTGACGGATAAGTTTGTTTCAAGGTAAAAGATTAACGAATTTTCGTTTGACTGGATTTTAAAGAATACTTAGGTTTAGCTCCACCATTATCAAACGTTTGCAACGACGCAAGTGTCCTGACTTTTAATCATTCTGTTCTCAAAATGATTTGAGAGTAACAAACATTTTACATTTCACTCAATGAATTATTATGTGCCTGATCTGGCGACCCTAACTCAACTCAACGAAACATTTTTTTGAGGATTTGGAAACGTTGATTTTTTTTTAATTTTTTTTTTCTTCATCGGTAGGCCACGCTTTTGGAAAAATTTCATTTGCTGACACCTTCGGAAAAATTTATTATCATCATCAATTTGGCACGATAGCCTGACGTCGGGCTTTGGCCGCCTGAATCATTGACCTTTAATTCTCGCGGTTATGTGACCTTGTCCTCTAGTTTCGGAAGCACAACAGCTGGTGTTCGTCCTCACCTACTGAGTTATCCCAGCGAGCTCTTAGTTGTCCACGGAACCTCCGTTAATTCGTGGTGCTGTGCGTTCATCATCTTCTTTGGCATGCGATTATCGTCCATTCGTTGTACATGCCCCGCCTATTGCAAACGTTGAAGCTTCACAATTTTCAATACTTCCAGCTCATCGTACAATTGATACTCGTACAACTCGTGGTTGTACCGGATACGCCATTGACCTCGCTCGCGAACGGCCCCGAAAATTCACCGAAGGACATTTCGTTCGAATCTGTCTAGCAAAATTTCGGAGGCTTGGGTGAGGATCCATGTTTGCCAGCCATAGCATAGCACGGATTGGATGATCGTGTTTTACACGCGGAGCTTCGTGTTCCTGCACGCATGCTTCGAATTAATAATTGGGAGAACCGAGAAATACGTCTTATTGGCTAGTTGTATCCGTCGCTTAATTTCGTCGGTTTCGTTGACGTCCTTTGATAAGTAACAGCCTAGATAGTTAAGTACTCTACATACTCGATACTGAGATCCCCGACTCTGATTCTGATGCTTGAATTTACTGGCATTCTTGTTTTTGATTGCATCATTCATAGCCTTTGTTTTGGTTTCGTTGATGTGTAGTCCAACTTCTTTTGCAGCGTTATTGAGAAAGAAAAATTATAGGAAACCAAAATTATACTAAGTTGGCTATTTTTTCTTGCGTAGTTTCATTTTCTTACTCACAAAAAATATGGGCAAAGACTTCCTATATTTCGCTCAGTTAATAATGGGCTTGATCTGGCAGCACTGGGTGATTCGGCGATTTGATTTAGCCAACATGATTGCCTATGGGTGCCCGAAATTGCCCAGGAGAAATTGTCATGTCAATCTGGCCAAGCTCCGTTATCTTACTTTGTCCTATTCTGTCGTGCCCATGAGAGGAGAGGGAAATTTGTCTTGCCCAAACGAAATTCCAGAATTGAAAATGATTTCAATAAATCACTTCATCTGCAGGGTTGAGAAAACGACGATTTTTCTTGGCAAATTTAAAGCCAACCTGGTAGGCAAGTTGGGGCTCGCGAGCCACATGCGGCTCTTCAGTGAGGGATCTTCAAACTATGCCATATTTTATAGGGTTGAAAAATTCATAGTCTTGAACGAGGTCGAGGTCGGTGGTAAAAGTGAGAAATGAATAATCATGAAACAATTATTATCATTCAGAAAATTCTAACTAAAGCTCCGTATCTCCGCCAATGAGTTCGTTTTCAAAACATTGTTTCTGTGGCAGTATTCTGTTGCCATTTCCATTAAGGATATTGAATTTATGATCCCTCAAACTTCGTTATACATTCTGCCGTATGCTAAGGTGCATGATGCAAGCTGTTGGTAGGATCGTTCAGTGTACCCTTAGAAGGCTGTTTCAGCGCAGTTGCTCCTTAATGGTAACCCTTATCATTTTTCTACCAAGGCCACAAAAATATTCCGGTTCGCAAAATGGTGAAGGTTAACCTCACGTATTCAGGTCATCTGTTCCTTCCTTTCCTACGACACTCTGGTAAGCAAATACGCAGTAGTAGAGGTTACTTACCAGTTGCGAAAAACTGGGAAAATGGAGGATTGACTGTATATTTTCTTCAACTAAATTGTCCTGGCACAGGCCCCATGCAGGCATGCGCTGGGTCACAATACCATGACGATTTAATCGCCAAGCTTTCGTTTGATGCTACATTTTGGATACGTCGTCCGATCCACGTCATACTCTCATATTCCGGGCATAGGATACCCATATTCCGAACGGTCAGGGATAAGGAGCAATAACTTCCTGCTGAAGCAAAGTACCGTTTTCATGTAATGTCACCTACTGGAGATTCGCATGCTAAGAATTTGCAACGGAATATTCATGCGATATGTTTTACGGACTCGTCCATTGGAGTCTAGGTAAGGCCGCGTATGTATTAATCCTGTTATGCTCATGCTTTTGGCAGACATGACGTTAGTTCCCCTGGGCAAACCCATCCCCGAGGTGCACTATTCGCTAAAGTTTCTAAAGAGCATGATCATGCTGAATTCAGACTTGTATATCCCAAGTTTGTTTGACCTGTAAATACTAATCTCCTTACAGGACTACCGCTTTTCACATCTGGAGGGCTCCTCCAGTTTAGTAGTCAGCAATATGACTCGCGCCGTGTGAACATCAATCCGCAAACAAGGCAGGTATAGGTGCGTAGGCATTGCACAGGGACATTCTCCGGAACCAGTCACTTCGCGGCTCATGTTATGCAAAGCCGCCAACTCCAACGGATTCCTCCCCACAGCAAGGAAACGCTGCGACGTGATCAGCTTAATAGGACTGTGACTGACCATTCGAAAGAAGATGGAGAAAGTCAGTCATACCGTAAACCACCCAGTTTTTGACATTTTGGCAAACCCATTTTTCGGACCTGCATAATCAGCGGCCGCTCAACCCACACCGCTTTATAAGCATGGCATGGTTTCTTTATCTTGGCCCCAGGTGCAACCTTATCGTCCTTATCATACCCTGTGGCGGGTACGGAGCAATCGGCATCGTAGGAAATCACCTGGATTCCTTCAGGTGGTGTGGGAAGGCCGGACATGTAGATGTTAAATAGAGTGGGAGAGAGTACCCCTCCCTGTGGAACACCTAATTTGATTTTTCAAGCTTAGAACGTTTGCCACGAAACTCGGTGAAGGAGTGCCGATAGTTGGCAGGTGATAGTTGGCAATCCAACGAATCTCTTGTGCAGGAGTATGCATTCAACAAGTTAGCGAGAAGCATTGAATTATTATGAAATGCATTTGAAAGGTCAATTGCCACAAGAATGGTTCTGTGACAAGGACGACGTTGATTTAGCCCATCACGAATGCGTGTAGAGATCGCATCAGGCTATAAAGGTATTCATAAAATTTACCAGTCTCGTCACTTTCAAGGAGACGAGGTAAACAAGGTTTTACCAAAGTAAGATGTAAAAACATGCCATTGCAAAGCAATCACACTAAAGGAACTTTTCAAATTAGTTACAAGTACCGTTATAAATTGAATTGAATGATCAGGACCCATGAAGTGGAAAGCACTCACCTATTAATCTACAGAGGGGAACTTAATTTGGTGAGAAACTTTAAAAAAAGCTAAAGGCCTTGATACTGTAGCAGATAAGCTAATTCTGTGAAACTAGCGACCGTGACCGTGATTTCAAACGGTGGATTTTGATCAAGCTGGAATTCACACCAGACCCAGTTTTTCACACCAGTCCCAGTTGATGTCTTTCAAGGGGAGATATCTGCCCACCAAACAATTTGACGAACTTTCACCACAATGAACAAAAGTCTGATTCGAGTTTTCTTCGACTAGACGAACTATCGTCAGATTTTACGTAAATAGAACGCCATGATGAAGAATATTCTAAGTCAGTACGAACTTTCTTCATCATGGCGAACAATTTGCGTATCTTTCGAGCATAATTCACGGCGGCGATGAAAATTCGAATCAGACTTTTCTTCATTATGATGAAAAAAAGCAATTCTATAACTCGAAGTTAAATTATAAAAGACTGGACTCTATATGTCGAATTTTCTTTGATTTGGACTCAATGACTCAACTCGATACCTCAAAATTTCCATCGAAATAAGTCGAAATAAAAGTTCCCTTCAGCTTCGAGTTATCGAGTTATTTACTGTTCACATGTAATAAAATAAACACCAATTCGAATCTGGTCGGGCAAAAGTCATCTTCTACGAATCATCAATGCAAATTGTTAATGGAAAAACTTCTACGAATCCCAAATGCAAAATTTACGTTTCGTAATGACAAAACTTCTACGAGTCGTAAATGCGTATCGTATTTAGTTCGCCGCCACGTATCGCTTTCGAATTATATTGGCGTATTGCTTTCGGTTCACCGGGGCAATTCGCCATAGAAGTACCATATTCTTCTCAGGCAATCTGTTTGCGATCTGAATACGAGTTCGCCGGCGAACAAATTTCTCGTCTTGGCAAATCGTCTTCAGATCGCCGGCGAATCATTTTGTTTGGTGGGTATGCTCGAAAGATACGCAGATTCACTGCGTGACACCAAAAAACCGTCAAAAAAATTGAATGCTATTTTGGTTAGCTATTGGTTCCCATATGACAAAAATGCAATTAATTGTTTTCCTGACCCTCAGGTTTTCGAGTTACACGCCGAAATCTTTTTTAATGGTCCTCATATAGTATCTGCTACTCAATTACTGAAATTTGCAATAAAATAAGTAAATTTCTTATCAGTATCCTTAAGAGGACTCTTGGCACTAAAAATCGCCGAAAATAAATATAATTTGCTCGGTTATTTTATTTTTATTCCCTTTTATTGTGACTTAAAACCGTGAAAAACCATCTTTTTTATCTTTTCGCGGCTACATATCTTTACGTAACTTTAATATTTATTATATTTTTACCTGATATACTCGTTTTTTATTATCTTTATATTATCCCTTTTGTTTTTACCTGTCATATTCTTTTTTTATTATCCTTATAATACCCCTTAAAGAGCGAAAACCGTCATGTACAAAAATTTAAAAAAACTTAAAAAGATATTGTTATGGTATAAATAGCACGTGTTGTAATAGTTTTACTTTAATTGGTTTACAATATGGAATCTGAAAGAAGTATTCGCAACCTGTGCAAAAATTCACCAAATAAATTTTGCTACGTGTGTGGCAAATATATTTTTAAATCGCTAGAGAGAAAAGTAACACAAAAATTAAGGGATGCTTATTTTGGCCGCGTTGTGTGTCAGGATAAGCCTTGGATACCCGATTTTTTTTTTGCATATCGTGTTATATGTCACTGCACTCTCAAAAAACTGGAAAACAAGAAATGCCTTTCGCGGTTCCAACACTTTGGAGCGAGTCTAGCAATCATCACGACGATTGCTATTTTTGTGTGTTCGATTTTCGGGGTGCTACGAAAAAGCATAAGTATAAAGTGGAGTACCCTATAGTGAGTTCTGTCACGAAACCTGTGCCTCGCAGTGTAAACAGCACTGTTCGCCCTCCTCACAGTGATAAAAGTAACGACCCTCAGGATACACAGTTTTTCCCCTCTCCTTCATCAAGCGATCAACGAAAACCACAGCTAATTCGCCAAGAGGAATTGAATGATTTGGTACATGGTACATGGACTTCATTAAAAGCTGTTCTAAAAGGATTCTTAGGAAATCACAAAGCCGAAAACGCAGAACTTTTAGTAACAAATATGTTTAGATATAAAGAGATGGGGTGCAGAATGTCTTTGAAATGCATTTTCTTCACTCCCATTTCTCTTTCTTTCCTGAGAACCTTGGAGCCGTAAGCGATGAACAAGGTGAGCGGTTTCATCAGGACATAAAAAGGTTTGAGGAACGTTTTCAAGGTCATTGGGATGCAGCGATGTTAGGAGATTATTGTTGGCGCTTACAGCGAGAAGACAGTTCTAAACATAGGAGAAAAAGTAGATTTTTTTTATTTTTCCCTTAAAATAAATGTGTTTAACAATTAAGTTTATAATTTTAAGTATTTAAATGTGTTTATTATATTGTTTTATGTCCGTTTTACCAAAAAAAATTTAATAAATAATAACCGATTTGTTACTGGAACTTTATTTTGTATTATTTTCTGGGAATATCAATATCTTTCCATATCTCTGAAACTGGGGGGTCAAGGGAAAAAGTAAATATGAGGTTTTAGTAAGAATTAAATGACAATTAAAAAAAAATAAAAATTGGAGATGACGGTTATTTTTTTTTTAAATTTGTCACACAGTGATTCGCCATGATGAAAAAAGTTTGTACTGACTTAGAATATTCTTCCTCATGGCGTACTATTTGCGTAAAATCCGAGGATAGTTCGTCAAGTCGAAGCAAACTCGAATCAGACTTTTGTTCATTGTGGTGAAAGTTCGCCAAATTGTTTGGTGGGTAATATCCATCTTCTACGAATGGGGAGTGCAAATCATTTACGCTTCGTAATAGAAAAACTTCTACGAATCGTAAAGGCAAATAATTTAAGCTTCGGAATGACAAAACTTCTACGAGTCTTAAATCCGTATCGTATTCAGTTCGCCGCGGTACATCGTTTTCGGATTATATTGGCGTATCGCTTTCGGTTTGCCAGGGCAATTCGCCATGGAGGTACCATATTCTTCTCAGATACGATCTGAAAACGAGTTCGCCGGCGAACAAATTTCTCGTTTTGGCAAATCGTCTACAGATCGCCGGCGAATCATTTTGTTTGGTGGGTGATTTGACTTATTTTCCGCCAACCGCATCAATGGGTGAGGTTATAAAACACAACGTTCGCGTAACGTTTCACGTTTTCCGAAACGTTTCCTATTGTGTTCTGTAAACGCATAGATCCGGATCAGACTTGGTGTTCCCATCGCCATCTCTCGGAAAGTGACAAATGTAACAACTGACACATCACAGCTGATACGTTTTGCTCGAAAATTAAAATTTCCAGTTTTAAACGAGATGCAGATACATTTTATTTTGATTATATATAGTTTAATAAATAAATGAGGACGGAAATGCACGGTTCGACGGCAGATTGTAAATTTCTGCCAATCAATCAAGCTATGCCTCGCAAGGGGGCGCTTAGAGGATCTGTTTGTAGGGAGAAGTTTCTGATCCGTAACGGCCGGTTGATTTGAAACGTTGCGCGAAACGTTGCGCAACGTTGTGTTTTATAACCTCACCCAATATGTTGAAGACAACCGCTCTCAAGACACAACGTTTGTTATTCGTTCGTGATGGTAATAAATTTCTTTTAGTCTTTTTGTGTCTGCGTTCTTTTTTAGCAACGATCCCGAAAACAAATTTACAAAATAAGTAGAATCATTTGGAAAATTTATTTTGCCATCTCATTCATACAAAAGATGCTGTGAAACGGAAATCACGTATAATTGAAAAATTGACAACAATTCGTTGCAAAAACCATGAGTCCATTTTTCGTTCTGTGTTGATTTTAACTCTAGAGAGATAATCATATTTTTTACACTTGAAAAGATAATCATATACGTATGTCGATTCGACGTGTTGCTAGTTAACATCCTTATAACTTCTTGGTTAAGAGTAACAGTAGTAGCCTTAGTCCAATGCTGGATTTTCGCGAATCAAATCTCAGTTGATTGGGTGATGTTATAAAACCAGATAAAATGAGGCATACCCGTTTTCCAAACTTCACGGGTTTTTACAGAAAAATCTCAGAATATTTTATTGTTTATAGTACAAATTAAATTTCAGTGATATTAAAATAAATAACAGGCGCCACAATCCACCATTGGACTAAGGCCGCAGCATGTGTTAGTGACATCCTATTTCCAAGAACTTATCTGCTTTTTGTTGTTGAAGTAATGAGATCAGCATCACGCTCAGCAGTCTTATTTATCCCCATTAACCCCGATAACCCTGAATTATTTTTTTTTGGGATGATTTGCAATTTTTTGCTATAAACTATGTGCAAATACCTCAAATAGCAGTTATTTTTAGTTTTTTTTTTTTTAATATTCACACCCCTAAGGTCATGGAAAATCAATATCCTTCTGGAAGGATCACAGGGGCATGAGATATCAAATAAATGTTCAAAGAACAATATTATTCAGCATAGAAAATCGATAAATATGAGAAATTTATTGATCAATTGTGAGTAGATTTAGTTTGGTGCGGCACCAGTGGTGCAAAAGTAACCATTTCCATTTTAACTGGAAATTAGACTTTTAAGCTGGAATAGAAATACAAAATCCTTTTTTTTTTTGCCGGAGTTGATTTTTTTTCGGTCGTTTTTCTATGCTATGAAATTTAAAAATCTAGTGTAATTCAAAAATAAATCAAAATGCAAACTGAAATTTTCAATATTTATCACCAAAATAATGCAGCGTCATGAAATTACTTCCATTCACGTATTGTCGTATATTATTGCTCTGAATATTATGGTTGAAACTTAGAAAAAGCATAGTAACCCATGCAATGCGTTAGTCCAGAATGGCCATCAGAAAATAAAAATGGCACCGTTTTCACACTATTGCAGTTCATAGTATGCGTGAAAATTTCATTCAATCGTCAATTTTTTGTTTACAATTGAGAATATAAAATCCACGTAATATTTATTACTCTCTTAAAATGCCAACGTGATATTTAACCCTTCTGTTGGCGTATAGATCCAGACAGACCATTGGTACTATATCTTGATGAAAAATATCGTTCAACAATATTTTCCACCCCTTTCCATATATATTTCAAAGGAACCGACGGCCACAAATGCGATCAAACGTTCGGCGAAATGTAAACTATGTCTAAGGAAATGAAAAACGGCGCATCATCGTAAGACATTGTATGTAAATTGTTTCAAGATCCAAAATTAAACCTCTTCAAAAATTAAGATTGATTTCACAGAAAATTCAGCTACACCTTAGTCATAATAGCTCGTAGGCGAACGACAGAAGGGTTAATAATAGCATCGACAATATTTTGACGTTTGAATTATTTCATGGAGTGTAGTGTAATAAATTTGGAGTCAAACACATATGGGTTGTGTGATCACATAGCCATTCTGGACTAACGCATGGCATGGGTTACTATGCTTTTTCAGAGGGTTGAAAATGAAATAAATAATAATAAAATAATATAAATGTTTAATAATTCGATTAAAAAAAAATATTTTGATTCTCTCTTCTGGCTTATCTGAGTTACATGCTATCTATTTCTTTATTTATTTCTTTTCTGAGTAAGCCCTTTGGCATCGGCGCCTTTTCTTAGAAGCATTTGGCCCCTAAAACCTTGCCAATTTGAATTTGCCCCTTTAAAAATTTCCCCTTTAAAAATTGTTTTTATTCATTTTGAATGCAAGTAAATGTTAGACTAGTCTTATAAATAATTCAGATAGTGCAGTATATCGTTCCAAATCCAACAACTCAAACAATGCAAGGTGGGGGAACAAAACACAAAAATGATGTCCCATAATCCTGCAATCCTTCTGGAAGGATATGAAATTTGCAATCGTCTAATGAAAAGCCTAAACATATTTCTGTTCATTTTCTTGGAAAATATATTTCAGAAATAAGTATATATTTACTGAAAATAAAAATTTTACCGATAAAGTAAACACATTCCAAAAAAAACTAGCTTTTAGGCGATGACATCGGTGAAGTCACCCTTGTTTCTAAACTTTCAAACTAGGGATCGAGTGATTGATATAACTAGAGGAATGTCTTTTCTTTGTTATACGCCACCTTGTTGGAAATTATGAACTATTTTAAAATGATCTAAATCGAAAAGATGTTCTAAATCCTTCCAGAAGGATCACAGGGCTATCTGGGTTAAATGGGTTCTCGTTTAACATCTGAGTGAGATCATAGTCCGTCACAAGCTCGTGAGTTCGAAAAACACCATGATCCACGGTGAGATTCGAACTAATGACCCTGTGCACCGAAGGTGCGCGCACTAACCGCTAGACCAGCCAGACTACTTAATGATATTATTACATCATAAACAGAATAATTTTAAGAGAATTTGATTTTTTCACTTTTTACCCGTAGAGAATCGGCCAGACCTATTGGGGATCAAAAAGCACTATAAATTGAATTTCGTCAAAAACATGCTCAAAACCTCAAACGTTTTTTTCAAATTTCTGCAAAATGCTTCTACACATGTAAAAAAATACTTTACTATGAAGTACATATTTTTTAAGTTGGCTAAATAGTTTTAAGTATAATCTAAGTAAGTTTTTATTTTGACTTAAATGTTCAATTTAATAAATAATTTTATCTAGAGAAATACATAATATTGATCAATAATTGTAAATTAACATTAAATATCGTTTCTGTTATTTAGTTTCAGAAACAATTTCTGTTATTTTGATCAATATTATACAGTATACACATATTATTTTAGGATATCATGAAGTATAAAGTCGCTGCGATGTCATCTTCTATATATACTTTTTTGACCGAAATATAATGCCAAAGGTCTGGCCAGACCTTTGTGCCGACAGAAGGGTTAAAAAAGTGGTTCTAGGAGAAAGTGGGCTGTCCTTTCAATAGATTGTAATAAAGGATTTCTTTATCGAAACAGGCTTTTAGTGATTATATCCAAGTAAATACACATCCACATTATGAAGATTTATAAAAATGTCAATTCGGGGCAATTAAAATATTTTTCAGTACAAATTTGTTCTACAATTTTTACTGACTTTAAAGATAATCATACGTCGATTCGACGTATATTTGACTTATGACCCCCCAATATCTTAGGCTGTGTGGCATCCAAGCCAATAATTTTGCCACATAATTACGCCTACAGACATGAATTGAGTTAAATCTTGTAACCAACAAATTATAAAGCTTCACTTAAGAAATTCGACGTAGATTATCTCTCTAGGGTTAAATAAGATCTTGTGTCTGTGTATAGATGCAATGACAAGGGAACACTCCCTTATCAAGAAGGATGTAAGCTTTCTCCATAGAATTTTCCATGGACCAACATCAAGTATAGTTTAGGGGTCATGGGCAAAGTACGGCCGCGGGCCAAATGCGGCCCTTTGGGCTAGCCAATCCGGCCCGCGACATGGTTTTGAAGAAACCCTAAAAATTACACATAGTGCGAAATATAGTTTCTGTGGAGCTAGCTAAAACAGGATAACAGTTTTCTACTCATTGCGTCTTAAGTATGGCATTTTCGTAGGTAATATTAACTAAGTTTGCGCGCAACATCACAAACATCAGAGCAGTAGTAGTAGTGTACGGTCAAGACTTTTTTACAGATCTTCTCAGTCACATCAACAAATTGAACTTAAAACTCCAGGGAAGAAGTCAATTAATCAATGATATCAGGAGTAATGCCATTGAATTTATTCAAGAAAGACCTTAATCATTTCACAAGACTAAAAACTATTGCAGTTAGGGAAGACAAACTTAGGAGTTACGAAAGTTGTTGAAAGGAACAACATTTATAGAATGCCATTTAATGTGGACTGTGAGTCAAGTAGTTGCAAAGTAAGGCTTCAAATATAATACCGGCAGGAACAGCAGCAGCATTGCATGGCTGATAAATATGCTTAACAGCAAAAATGCTGATCAGCACTTTTGTCAGCAATCCAAAATGCATTGTGCTTGACAAATCGAGCTGCTGCTGTTGCTGCATTCTATTTCCCTAACACTGAATTGAAGCAACCCTTTCTCAATGCTTCTAAAGTTGAGTTCTACAAGGCTGCATTAAACTCAAGCTTCCCGAACCTGAAAGATCACGCTCAAAAGATAATTGCAACGTTTGCTTCTTTCTATATTTGTGAACAGGTGTTCTCTTCCATGAAGCTTCGATAGAACATCTTTAGAAACCGAATGACTGACGATCATTTGGCTTCCCTACTGCGAATAAGCTCATCATCGTTTGAACCAGACTACGAACAACTTTTAGAATCTTAGTCTTATACGCTGTATAAGACGGATAGTGCAGTCAAAATATCCCATTTCAGGCCTCCAAATAGAAAAAAATAGAGTAAGGCTATTTTTTGTGGTTTTTGAATCAACGAGCTCCCAGGAATCTAAAACTCATTTTGCTAAAAAAAAATTTGGATCGGAAAGGTCCCAAAAAGGACAAAAAAGGATACTCTTTAATCCTTGACCGGAGGTCAGCATGTGGGGTATCAAATCAAAGGGGACGTCAAGTAAATTACATATCCGGTGTTTGTTTCCTGTTCCAAGGAAGGACCCTCAACGGAATAAAGCGAGATTAAATGTAAAATTATTGTGTTTTCCGTGTATCTTTCCAAAGCCATAACTACGAGAATAATTCAAGTTGTCACTACGTTCCTCACTTTTCCGAATCTATAATAGGTTAAGACTCTACCACTAAATTTGCTAAGAAAAAAATTATCGGAAAGCTCTGAAAAAAGACATTAAAGCGCACTAATTACAAACCTTGATCGAACATGAGCATGCGGGGTGTCATATCAAAGAGGACGTCGAGTGCATTGCATATGATATTTGTTTCCTATTTCAATGTCACTAAATTGAATAATTCGGCCTTAAACGAAAAATTACGGCTTTGGAAAGATACATATACGAGAAACACGAAAATTTTCCATTGGATACCACTTTTCTCCTGTAAGGGTCCTTGAAACAAGTAATAAATGCCGGATATGAAATGTACTCGACGTCCTCTTTGATATGACACCCCGCATGCCCACGTTCGATCAAGGATCGTAATTAGTGTCCTTTTATGACCTTTTTGAGAGCTTTCCGATAATTTTTTTCTTAGCAAATTTAATGGTAAAATCTTTAGCTATTATAGATTCGGAAAAGTGAGAAACATAGTGACAATTTGAATTACTCTCGTAATTATGGCTTTGGAAAGATACACGGGAAACACAATAATTCTCCATTTTATCTGGATTTATTCCGTTGAAGTTCCTTGAAACATGGAACAAACACCGGATATGTAATGTACTTGACGTCCCCTTTAATTTGATACCCCACATGCCGACCTCCGGTCAAGAATTAAAGAGTATCCTTTTTTGTCCTTATTGGGACCTTTCCGATCAAAATTTTTTTTTAGCAAAATGAGTTTTAGATTCCTGGGAGCACACTGATTAAAAAACCACAAGAATTAGCCTTACTCTATTTTTTTTCTATTTGAAATGTAATATGACTGCACTAGGACTTATGTAAAAATTGGAAACAACGTTGATCATTTTATTTTCACACAAAAATTAGTAGGTAATTGAAAAGAAATTTTTAATATCAAATGGTAAAATAATTAACTCCAGAATTCATGTTTGCTCAACAAGGAAAGAAAATTAAATTGAAAAAAAAAACTACATCAAAGTTTATTTCGGGCGCTACCGAAATTTGAAAACCCGTCGCACCTAAATGAAACTCAAGAAGTTTGTTTGTGTTAATAATTTCTATCGCATACTATATGACGTTTTCCGATTCTAACTGTTCCTAGATAAGTTGAGGCTAAGCCATTTATTTATATGGGGAATGTGAGTTTTGCAGTTAGGGTTATCTCCTCATTTATAGAAATATGTTTTTTTCGTATTTTTTTTCGGCCCGCCTAGATAATTTGTGACTTTATCTGGCCCTCTTCTTAGAAAGTTTGCCCATCTCTGGCTTAGGCAGATAAATGAGCAGGAAGAATCAGGGTGTCGCAGTTTTTTTCGTTGAAGAAAGGTAAAATCACAATGGGTAAAAAAATCTAAATTATTATTGTTTTTAACCCTTCTGTCGGCACATAGGTCTGGCCAGACCTTTGGCACTATATATTGGTCGAAAAAAGTATAGAAGATGAAATCGCAGCGACTTCATATTTCATGCTATCCTAGAACAATATGTTTAGAAGCATTTTGCAAAAATTTAAAAAAATCGGTTGAAGTTTTGAGCATGTTTTTGATGATTTTTAATTTATAGTGCTTTTTGATACCCAATAGGCCAGACCTATAGTTTTTCCCCCCATTTTCGTGTTGAGGTAAAAATATTAAATTCTATTAAAAATCTCCTATTTATAATGTAATAAAGTCATTAAAATTAAATTTGTACGATAAACGATAAAATTTTCTGAGATTTTGCTTTAAAAAGCCGTGAAGTTCGCAAATTGGGTACGCCTAATTTTATCCCGTCTTATAACATCACCTAATCAACTGAGATTTGATTCTAGGAAAATCAAAAGAGTTTTATTTCCTTTGTAATAGTATGAGCTAAGTATTAGTGACTTACGATGGTGTTTCTTAATAGATTTAATTGAGATATTTACGGAAAATTTAGAATGAAATAATTTTTGCGGTTGAAAATTCCCTATTTCTATCTATCGATTTTCCCAAATCTGCAGACTAAAATCGCGATAAAATCTACCAAATATTTCCTTAAAGATATTGGACTTGGAAAATTTGATCAAACTTTCTGTACGGATACGCAATGAAAAAAGAGAAGCAAAAATAGAAGAAAAAAAGGGAGAAACATGTTTGTACAAATACCACCTCAAAATATGTCTTCTTAAAAACGCTTCTAGTATATCTACAAAAAAGATTTTAATGCTTTTATTGTTTATAAATGGCTGTAAAAAATGGGTAGAATAATTATACAGGGTGTCCCGCAACTGGTTAGCCATAGACCAATGGTAGACTCTGCAGGATGTTTTAGGAAAAATGTCGCAAAATTATTTCTCTAGCTTTTACCGTTAAGAAGTAATCGCCTTTTTTGTGATTCTTGTCAAAAAACACGACTTTCTTCGAAAAACTCCAATTTTCGAGCTTCCACTTTAGCCAAATCAATGTTTATCATATTCTTCTGAAAGTACACACAATTTCCAATAAAAGGACATATCGAACGTTTCGAACGGTTTCGTATCTTCCGAGATACGACGTTTTGAATTTTGCAGAAATGTCAATTTCAATTTTTAATGTCAAAATTAAACCCGAGTTTCGTAACGGTACATTGTAGTGGCAAATCTGCAAAGTTGACAAAAGTTGGCGTAGTATCTTAGCTTTCGAACGGCATATAAGAATAAATCACAGAATCATCCAGTTTGTGAATAATATGTGTAAAAGGGAAAAAAACATAGTCCGTAAGTGGAAGAAATCTTGCCATTACTTGGAAATAGTTCAGTCATATAAGCATTTCCAATAGAAAAAAAATACAGTAAGGCTATTTTTTCTTGGTCTTGAATCAGTGGGGTCCGGGAGTCACTCATTTTACTAAAATAAATTTGATCGGAAAGGTCCCAAAAAGGACACTATTTAATCCTTGACTGGAGGTCGGCATGCGGGGTATCATATCAAAGGGGACGCCGAGTACATTACATATCCGGTGTTTGATTCCTATTTCAAGGACCCTAAACGGAATAAATCGAGTTTGAGTGGAAAATTTTCGTGTTTCCCGTAATCATCTGTATCTTTCCAAAGCCATAACTACGCGAATAATTCAAGTTGCCACTTCCTTTTTCATTTTTTAGAATCTAGGATTCTATCATTAAATTTTCTAAGGAAAAATTGGATCGGAAAACTCTGGAAAAGGACATAAAAGGACACTAATTAATACCTGACAAATTAAAATGTTTATCCTTTTTTAGACGATGAAAATGAAAAATACTCTCACAATATTAATGTGTACACAGCGAAACTTCGTACAAATAATTCAACACATAAAACAAATTTGTTTATACTTACCGTTATAATTACCATCTACAACAGTAGCGAAAAGTATTTTTCCATAATGCATAACAACCAAGTCTATGCTTGATGTAAAAATTTTACTTCCTTTTCAAGATTGAAGTCGGTTTGGTACATTTGCAGACTATGTTTTTTTTTTTTTTTCATTTATACATATTATTCAGAAACTGGATGACCCTGTGCTTTATTCTTATATGCCGTTCGAAAGCTAAGATACTACGCCAACTTTTGTCAACTTTGCAGATTTACCACTACAATTTCCCGTTACGAAATTCGGGTTTAATTTTGACATTAAAAATTGAAATTGACATTTCTGCAAAGTTCAAAACGTCGTATTTCGGAAGATACGAAACCGTTCGAAACGTTCGATATGTCCTTTTATTGGAAATTTCATGTACTTTGAGAAGAATATGAAAAACATTGATTTGGCTAAAGTGGAAGCTAGAAAATAGGAGTTTTTCGAAAAAAGTCGTGTTTTTTGACAAGAATCACAAAAATGCAATTACTCCTTAACGGTAAAAGCTAGAGAAATAATTTTGGTGACATTTTTCCTAAAACATCCTGTAGAGTCTACCATTGGTCTATGGCTAACCAGTTGCGGGACACCCTGTATACCGATAAAAATTTAACTTTTTATAAAAAATAAAAATTTTTTCTCAGTAGGTCCAGCCAGACCTATTGGGTATAGAATATGCATATTGTAGTAGGTGCCGACAGAAGGGTTAAAATGGCTGAAAGTCAACAAATTTTTAATTTTTGAATGACACTAATACCACTTGTAACTTCATCCTTTCGTACATATAAGTCTAAGTTACCACTTAGATTCACTGAAGGTTTTTAAGATATTTTTTTATACATTATGTATTACATAAACGTATTTTGTATTTTATGACAGCAAACTCTATATGGAAATGCATTTGCATCTAACTGGAAATAAAAATGTCACTTATTACATTCTTTCTATTTATCAGAGACAAGTCACATCCGTTTCAAAGCAATTCCGGTGGATTATCATCAGTCCAATGCACAAACATATTTTCCTTTCAAATGCATGTACATAAGCTCGTACTCTGCATTTTTCATAAGTTATGAAACGCGAAAGCTGAAAAAAAATTGAAAAGCGAATTTCCGTACGTTTCCTGATGCGAGATACTCGTACTATGCGAAGAATGTGGGGATTGCCGACCAAATTGATATATTATTCATATATGGTTGGAGAATTTATAGAGCTTTTCATAGGATTAGGTAAACTGCACTGCACTGTATATGCATTCCAAAAATACGTTGCCATTTGAAATGCAAGGTACACACATTATGCATATGAAAATATGATATTATCGTTCCAGAATTTGGATAATATTTATGTAGTTACTGATTATTTGAACCGAGAATCTTTCATGTTTCTAAAGTGGCAAACATGATATAAAATTGTCATTGCGATAACCGTTGCCTAACAATTTGGCAACACACAGATTCATAAATCTTTGTGAAGCCATGGTGATAAGGCTCTAGTTTAGGATGGGCTACAAGAGTGGGGTCGACTACGGCCTCCAGCGTCTTTGCGAGAGGTGACAGTTTGGTTATCGCTTTATAGCATGTACCGAGCTTAGCCCTTTCTCTGGTTTGAAACAAGGAACTATACGTCCTATTTTCCAGATATCAGGGATGTTAAGCGTGGAGATCGACAATTTAAAGACGGCCGTGGGGTACTCAATAGCTGCAAGCTGCTGGAGAAGATACAACATTGTTCTCTGATTGAATAAAACGATTCCGGCAACACAACTATTCAAACTCAATAAAAGCTAGAGATGTTTTAGCATGGCCATCGAAACGCCATCAGGTCCGAGGGCCCGCGGGTCTGAGCATGGGCGTAGCCAGGATTTCGGTCAGGGGGGGGGGCAAGCGCAAAATTTTTTCAACATTATGATTTTCTTAGTAGTTGAAATTTCCGGTCGCAGAAATATTGTTAGCAAATTTTAGAGTAGCCTGGCTTGTGGATGGATTGGTGCACAGGGTCATGGATTCCAGACTCACCGTGAACGAATTCATTTTGTGGTGTTTTTCGAACTCACGACCTTCGTGACGGACTATGATGTCGCTCAGATTGTAAACAAGTATCCATTTTTGGGGATAAATAACATTGCTGGGCGTGCTGTTGATCTCAACACCACAACAATATGGCAGTTTAGATCTTGGAAATTGGATGTCACTCACACATATGCGGCCCTAGTTTACTGGTGGACTGCCACGCTGTTATTTCTTTTTTTGCTAATTTTAAAAATGGAGAGGAGAATGATTTTCTACTGCATTCTGATTACATTCAACTGGCCTCCAATATCTACCTTTTAGAGCGTAGTTTGTCTATTTTCAGTGCAATTTTTGTGTCTCGGACTGCATATTCCACTTGCGAAATCAGTTTGTTTCGTCATCTTAGCAAAGTAGCATCGTCAGAATATTTATAAATCTTTATTGATTGAAATATGGTTAACGGTTTTAATAAGATTTCTTCTAAATTTATCAAAATATTAACAGTGGCTAAATTTTATTGCTGGTATGATTCAGCTAAATTTTCATTAACCCTGGAAGGTCATACTTCGTCGAATCGACTACGCATCATCACATTCATCCCGTTTTTCTTGACAATTTTCATTATTTTGAGCTGATTTTTCATACAGCACTTACCGTGCCGATGTACTTGCTGGCTACCTTGCAGCTATTCGAAGTAAGCAGGATAAGTTGAATTTTTGGAAATTGGCCTCGTCGAAACGACGAAGGATTAACTCTGTGTCTCTGTGTAACTTTTAGAACTCCAGTATTTCTTATGGATGGTTCTATTCGACGACAAGTCTGTGTCCATATAACTAACTCATATGTTTCTTTTTGAAATGTGGTACCTATTTTTTCAAAAATTATGGGAAAAATATTTAAAATAAATAAAACAAGGATAAAAAAAGGACAAATCGAGCACATTTTTGTAATTATACCGACGTTAAGTTTTTATTTATCCCATTTTGAAATTTAATATTTTATATGCCCGGTCAAATAACATTGAATTTAGAAAATTTGATTTGAAAATCAATTTCCTTACAAAATTACTCAAAATCGATGTTATTCCATTCTAAATAAACTAAGGCTTGAAAATCTGTCATATTTTATAATTATTTTACGAAAGGGTGATTTATTTATCTAGGGACGCGGGAGCGTCCCGCCCGCCAAAGAAAAACAAAGAAATTTGAACAAATCAAAAGTGAGAAGCGACTTAGGGCGGAATTCATAGTCCCCACTTATACTTAAGGGCACCCTTAAGGGACTCACGCTATTCATAGTCACTCAATAAGCAAATGCTTAAGGGTTTCCTAAAGGGTTCCCTTACTCGTTAAGGTACATATCTAGTAAGCTTATATGAATTCATATATTTGTTGACATATCCTTATTCAAACACTTTGAAATTTTTTAAAAATTTTGAATTTTTAACTACTCGATACCTTATTTATATTTTATTTGTCACTTTCAATAGATACGCCCAATAAGTAAATCGTTTTATTAAATGAGGCAATGCCATAATAAGTGATGTCTATGAATACGAAGCTCCCTTAAGGACTCACTTATATAGAAAAATTCCTTATTCCTTAAGGAGCTCCTTATTACTTAAGTGGGGACTATGAATTCCGCCCTAAGACTATGTACACGACGGAACAAGTACGGGTTTTCGGACCTCTGTAGCTCGGATCCTGGTTGGTCCTGAGTGTTCAAATTCGGTAAAGGTTGTCGTTCGCGCCGTCTTACGAAGTGTAAAAAATTTCAAGAAGATACGATGAAAAACACTGGAGATACAAGAGTTTGAAAATCGCATTTTTTCGAAAATCTTGTTCTCGTTGTTCTTGTTGTTCTTGTCGTTCATTGACAGGGCTACAGCCTTGCAGAGGGCATCTCGGGATTTGGTCTCTTTCCGCATTGATAGAGTCTGTCGTGAAGGTGTGCATAGGCTATCGTTTGCTCCGATCCGTGGAGTAGAAAAAAAGATACAGCGGAAAATGTGAAAAAATACATAGAGTTTCTCCCTTAAATCTTTTTATATGTTTTAAAGGAAGCATTTTGCAAAAGTCGGGGATAGGCCCGAAAATGCCTAGCAAAGAATCGTATAGTTTTGTGATTTGGCAGGACTGTTTCGAACAATCCCTTGTATATGTTCTCTAAATTTTTCAGTTGTAAAGCGTCTGCAAGACCGGCGGCAAGGGCTCAAAGTTGCAGATATGGTTCGTCGCTTATACGAGTACGTACATATTACTATAATATTGAATGAACAAATAACATCCCGATGATCCTAAAGCTTCCAGCAAACGGTAGAGGTTCGCAAAACACACACACCTCACACCTCACACATACAAAGGTTACCAAGAGGGTTATTATTGTTATTGTGTTCTCAAACATGGTCGTGATAAAAGGGCAGTGAATATCGTCTTCATTTCAAGAAAATAAACGCATTCATTTATTGTTATGTTAAGTTGGTTTTGTCAGATGAAAACAGCAAAAAAATATGATATCTCACAAAAACAACTCTGTTGTAAAAAGTTTCCGCCAAAGAAAATCCCGCCAAAATGCTCGCAAGGATATGCATTCAAAAGTGATTGAATTAGTTAATAGTTTCCACCAAAACAGCGTGGTGCGGTATGCGTCAGAATTTGTGAAATAATTTCCGCCGCGATATACCACGCTGAATATGCCAATTCGTGTGGAGTCTGTGTTGTGTGTACCGCGTAACGCACCCGCGCTGGTTTGGTGGAAGCTAATTTCTTGCAATGCTGTTTGGCGGGGAGCTTTCATAGGGGTAATTGTAGGATAAAGCCAATCTTATGAAAATTACGAAAGAACTTTATTGTATAAAAAAGGGAAAAGTCGTTTATACGAAGGAAAGCAAAAACAGTTTGTAAAACACATTTTATTTACAACGCTGGAAGATTCGAGATTAAATCTGATCAAGAAAAGAGCATAGCAGCAAATAGCACCCTCGTCAGCTCCCCGCCAATAAGCGTTGAAAGAAATTAGCTTCCACCCAACCAGCGCGGGTGCGTTACGCGGTACACACACAACACAGACTCCACACGAATTGGCATATTCAGCGTGGTCTATCGCGGCGGAAATTATTTCACAAATTCTGACGCATATCGCACCACGCTGTTTTGGTGGAAACTATTAACCAATTCAATCACTTTTGAATGCATATCCTTGCGAGCATTTTGGCGGGATTGTATTATATCAATCCTTTTTGCGGCTGACAACTTTTTCTTTGGCGGAAACTTTTTACAACAGAGTTGTTTTTGTGAGATAAGCATGACCTTACAGGGTTAAATAACTTGAAAGACCCGCTCTGCGGCTTGGTTGAGTCGCACTCTACGATGCTAGTAGTCTAGAGGTCCGGAGATCGAATCTCGGCGTGGTCCAAAATTTCCGTACATGTGAATGGAAATATTTAGTGCTTGCAACATTATATACACTCCGAAATGAATATGCAATGTAACGTTGACTCGAAATTGCCTATAAACGGCTGAGTTAACGCAACACGGCCCCACATGGGGCTATACGGTACTGAGAAGAGGAAGAAAAACTTGAAAGACACTGAAATATGAGACATTGTTCTTTACATGTTCCCTAACAAAGCACAGCTGTATACCATTTGTCGCCCGTTGAGATGAAAATAAGTTGAATTCCACTAACTTCCCGAAGGGGCCTAACGGTTGAAATTGTGTACTCCAGCTCAGAAGCCATGAAATGAAACAAGAAATATGGGATCCACGCAGCCACAGTAGCACACTCACAAGTAAAATGTGTTTGCTGGTACGCAGCCTCCGTCAGTTACGAGAGGCCACTCGCCGTCATCTATTTGTATGCGCCTCCTGACTGCAAACTGTCCCGATCATGGCTTCTCCGGCAGCACTTGGAGTGGTTAAAAAGGCACCTGCTGAAAGAATTTTTTGAAAATGTTGTATAGTTCAGCGATTTTTTTACTGCATCGATAAGGATTTTTTTTACCATCTTCATCGACCAGGGGGGGGGGGGCGACCGCCCCTACCTGCGCCCCCTGGCTACGCCCATGGGTCTGAGAGTATAATGGGACAGCGTCAACAATTCGGCTACGAATCCGTCTTCTAATTTTGCACTTGAAACCATCAGACTTAGGATGTTCAATAAATTGCTTATTGAACTTGCGGAAGGTTATGGCTATATTGCCCTTGTCTTTTGTGGGGTTGGAAAGGGAACGGATGGTAGACCACAACTTGCTGGCACGTTCATTAAGGTGATCGTTCCGTTTTGCTTTCCGACCGGACTATAGTCTTCAACTTGTCGTCTAATTTCGATGTTAAGCTCCTGAATTATGGGGTCACCAGGGTTAGCACGTCTGATGTTATCACGTTCATCGGCTAACCTTGCGTTGTAGGGAAGTTTGGTCGAACCTTTGGGAAACATCATGCAGGAATGAAATGGGCCGCTGGTCCTACTGGCAACCATTGTTTCACGGCAATTTCAAGCCTCTATGGGGCGGACCACACAAGTTTGTTCTACAAACGGCCAAGAGTTGCCAAAACGCCTCCCTGGCAAGAGCCTCGAAGGGCTCGAAGCAGGAAGGTTGTGTATGACTGTGTATATGTATTCGATTTATGTGTTTTTCCGGGTAACGCAATCTCAGCCTCGGGTAACGCAATCTCAGTTTCATCAGGGAGCACCAATACCGAAATCTATAATATTTACATACTACCTCACCAGTGGCGTAACGTACGGTGTTCCATGTGTTCAGCGGAACAGCCACCCTTAATCGGCCGGGGCCCCAATACCGCAAGGCTGTTTGTTTTCTAGAGTCGGTGAAATAAAAAAATCATGGCAAAGGCAAGTCAAGCTTCTATATTATATAAAGTCATTATGACATTAAGTGTCTTAGGCCCGTATTAATAAACATAGTTTAACTCAAGGAGACCCTTAGTCAAGGATGCCGAATTTCCAAAAATTATATGACATTTCCACTAGTTATACCCTATACCTAATGCTACCAACTAGTATTACCGAATTTAAAGGATGTGACCCTTCCAGATAAAAGGATAAAAAAGTACATACATGTTAGGAATAAAAAAGGGTTAGAAAGTACGTGTATTCGTCCAGTTTTTATTTTGTTTCATTAAACATTTTGTAATAATGATAGATATACAGATATAATAGGCCAGTCAAAATCGACATTAACCTCGGAATAAATGGAATACTACCGTTCTTTCGCTTAACTGTTTTAGAGTATTACTGGCTATATAAATCCAGATTTGTAACCCTGGTGACCCTGTGCAAATTTTTTGGCGAGCGAAAAAGAGCGATTTTTGTGCTCTTTTTTTACATTTCCAACAATATTTAAAAAAAATTACCTTAGAAAAAAACGATGATCTGCATTTTGAAATTAGACAAAATTCCCAATCCTTGATTGATTTTTATATTTCTGGGAGTACCAATTCAGCTATAAACACCTTGCCGTCAAATTGACGGCTGTGACCCTATTAGGTATACAAAATTCCTGACCCTTCTAGTGTTGAAATAGCAACGAGTAGCTTAAAATAGCAAAGAGTAGCATAAAATAGCAATAAGTAGCTTAAAATAGCAATGAATATTAAAAAAATAAATTAAAAAATCAGCGGTCAAATATGAATAGCTTAAAATAGCAATGAATAGCTTAAAATCGCAATGAATAGTTTTAAATAGCAATGAAATTAATTAAATAAATAAAATAAAATATCGGCGAACAGATTTGAATAGCTTAATAGCAATGAGAATAGCTTAAAATAGCTATGAATAGTATTAAATAGCAATGAGTAGCTTAAAATAGCAATGCAAATTAAATAAATAATTTACCATCACCTAAAATAGCAATGAGTAGCTTAAAATAGTTATAAGTAGCTATGAAAAGCTTGAAATAGCAATGAGTAGCTTAAAATAGTTATAAATAGCTATAAATAGTTTGAAATAGCAATGAATAGCTTAAAATAGTTATAAATAGCTATTAATAGCTTGAAATAGCAATGAATAGCCTTATAGTCTTAAATTAACATCACCTAAAATAGCAATGAGTAGCTTGAAATAGTTATAAATAGCTATGAATAGCTTGAAATAGCAATGAGTAGCTTAAAATAGTTATAAATAGCTATGAATAGTTTGAAATAGCAATGAGTAGCTTGAAATAGCAATGATGCGCTTAAAATAGTTATAAATAGCTATGAATAGCTATGAATAGCTTGAAATAGTTATATATAGCTATGAATAGTTTGAAATAGCAATGAGTAGCTTAAAATAGTTATAAATAGCTATGAATAGCTTGAAATAGCAATGAATAGCCTTATAGTCTTAAATTAACATCACCTAAAATAGCAATGAGTAGCTTAAAATAGTTATAAATAGTTATGAATAGCTTGAAATAGCAATGAGTAGCTTAAAATAGTTATAAATAGCTATGAATAGTTTGAAATAGCAATGAGTAGCTTGAAATAGTTATAAATAGCTTGTAATAGCCATGAATAGACGTATAGTCTTAATTAGCAATGAATAGCTTGAAATAGCAACGAATAGCATAAGATAAATTTCGTGAAAGTCGTCCAAAATCAGTTGTTGTTCCGGAAACCACTGATGCTGTGCGCGAACTGTCAAAATCGACATTAACCTCGGAATAAATGGAATACTACCGTTCTTTCGCTTAACTGTTTTAGAGTATTACTGGCTATATAAATCCAGATTTGTAACCCTGGTGACCCTGTGCTAATTTTTTGGCGAGCGAAAAAGAGCGATTTTTGTGCTCTTTTTTTACATTTCCAACAATATTTAAAAAAAAATTACCTTAGAAAAAAACGATCTGCATTTTGAAATTAGACAAAATTCCCAATCCTGGATTGATTTTTATATTTCTGGGAGTACCAATTCAGCTATAAACACCTTGCCGTCAAATTGACGGCTGTGACCCTATTAGGTATACAAAATTCCTGACCCTTCTAGTGTTAAAATAGCAACGAGTAGCTTAAAATAGCAAAGAGTAGCATAAAATAGCAATGAATAGCTTAAAATAGCAATGAATAGTCCAAAATAGCAATGAATATTAAATAAATAAATTAAAATATCAGCGGTCCAATATGAATAGCTTAAAATATAGCAATGAAAATTAAATAAATAAATTAACATCACCTAAAATAGCAATGAGTAGCTTAAAATAGTTATAAATAGCTATGAATAGCTTGAAATAGCAATGAGTAGCTTAAAATAGTTATAAATAGCTATGCATAGTTTGAAATAGCAATGAGTAGCTTAAAATAGTTATAAATAGCTATGAATAGCTTGAAATAGTAATGAATAGCCTTATAGTCTTAAATAGCAATGAATAGCCAGAAATAGCAACGAATAGCTTAAGATGAATTTCGTGAAAGTCGTCCAAAATCAGTTGTTGTTCCGGAAACCACTGATGCTGTGCGCGAACTGTCAAAATCGACATTAACCTCGGAATAAATATCTGTTTCAGAGTATTACTGGCTATATAAATCCAGATTTGCAACCTTGGGGACCCTGTGCTAATTTTTTGGCGAGCGAAAAAGAGCGATTTTTGTGCTCTTTTTTTACATTTCCAACAATATTTAAAAAAAATTATCTTAGAAAAAAACGATGTTCTGCATTTTGGAAGTAGACAATTCCCAATCCAATGATATCCTAACCACTTTTGTAAGTCAAATATTGACGGAGATACAGGTTTTCAAAAATAGGGTATTTTCCACAAAAAAAAGGCGAATTCTAAGCTTATGTTGTTTGCCGAAACGACATTTACTTGAAATTCGCAATTTTTTGGTAAAAAATACCCTATCCTTAAAAACCTGTAATTTCGTCAATATTTGACCTAGAAAATTGGTTGGGATATGATTGGATTGGAAATTCTGTCTACTTTCAAAATGCCAAACACAGTTTTTATCCAAGACAATTATTTAAAAAAAATATTGTTGAAAATGTAAAAAAAGAGCTCGCCAAAAAATTAGCACAGGGTCCCCAGGGTTGCAAATTTGGATTTATATAGTTAATAATACTCTGAAACCCGAGGTTAGGCCTTTTTTTTGTAAAGTTTTACTGGCGTATAATATAATACGATTAATGTAAAAATCAAATCGAAATAAATGAAAATAAGGAAATTTTGTTGAGGTACGTCTCCAATGAACGATAAGGTGGACAATATTGGAAGTCAACTTTTGCAAACACGTAACAATTTTACAAGTTGGCTAACTTAGCTAAATCGGGCCCGTAGCGATGACTTGGACAACATGTGAAATTTGTATCGTTTGTAAAAGTTTCACGACTATGTTCGTCCAACTTATCGTTATCTTAGACGCGCCTTAGTCAGCCTCGTCGTTAGAGAACATATCAATTGACATTGCACCCGGACTCGATTCTGGGTGCTTGAAATCGTGTTCGCCTGACCGGAAATTTTTCGCAATAGTTCTGGCTGTGTTTTAATGAAGTTATAGAAGTCAACACACGAAACGAGTATTGATCTTGACTGTCAACATGGATTTAAGTATCTTTCACGAAAAGCAGCAAAAGTTTAAAAAAGGGCGAATGAAAAAAGTCCTCGATTATTTTTGGACACATCTTGAGATCCAAAAAATATGCCTTTACTAGTTCGAAGATTTTTAAAATCGAGGCTATGGCAGGTCCCAAAGCCAAAAAACGCGTCTTGGCATAACCCAGCAGTTTGAAATATTCTGCATTTTCAGAATCGCAGATTTAATTGATTTTAACCTTTCAACACGAACTGTGTTTATGTAAAAATGCGAGTAAATTTTCACGACCACGCATTTCAAGTCCATTGGCAGTCGGTCACAGGCCGACTTCAGTGCGTAAAACTATGTGTGCAGCGTAGCCAACACCAACAATTTGTGGTTTCCATGGTTTCAAAATAATAAAAACATTGTTGCTTCCACCACGGAACCACGGTCACGTGAGCCGAAAATAATCGGACAGCATGCCGCTACAGAATCCAACAACTTTTTCGGCGATTCCGTTTTACTCGGCAGTACGTTTTATCAATTCGGAAATGATCTGTACTATCTCACCTTTTCATGAACAAAGCTCCAACATCTTCACACGTACTCCGATTGTGGGAATAAAATATCGGACTTAATATTTCCGTGATTGGATGCATCCGTTGTAATGCAAAGAAAATTCCTTTCCGACAATTCGTTTTTTAGAACAGTCATTGCATAAGTAGTTAGAACATTCGCGACAATTGCTAGAGTGCGTTTGATGCAGGTCGGTGTTTCGATTAAAATTATAATCTCAATTCAATAGTAATGAACTTTTTTTTTTTCTTTGTAAAAAAAAGTCGGATAAAGTATCAAAAAAAGGACAGAATTCTGAAAGGATCAGAATAGGAAAAAAAGGAGTCTCCTTTTCAAAACAGTATAGTTGGTAGCATTACCTATACCCATAAGATGGTATAGGGTATATAAGGTGTGTTTTTTTGGTTATCCCGTGCAGGTTTGGGTAACGAAACTTCATATAAAAAAAATGACAGGTGCGTCAGCTGTCATTTTTTTTATATGGAGTTTCGTTACCCAAACCTGCACGAGATAACCAAAAAAACACACCTATTGTTTTTTATAACCTTCGCTCATAGAGTGAAGAAAGGGTATATTAACTTTGTCATGAAGTTTGTAACGCATTGAAGGGGGCATCTCCGACCATATAAAAAGTATACATATATGATCAGCATGACCTGGGGAGTCGATTGGGCGATGTCCGTCTGTCTGTCTGTCTGTCTGTCCGTCTGTCCGTCTGTCCGTCTGTTGCAATGCGTTTTTCTCGGCCGCTATAAAAGCTAGAGAGCTGAAATTTTGTACACATGCTTATTATTGCTGCAGGCTGTTTGTATGTTTGAATCGCTTAAATCGGACAAGGGGGTCATGGGGCTGCCATACAAACTTAACCCCCCCAGGTTAGGTTCTTCTGAGAAAAACTTTTTTATTTGTGTACCAATTCTAATCTAACTTCACTCAAATGTGTTTCTATTAATGACACACAAGATATGTAAAACTGGATCAAATCCGACCATGGGGTCTTGGGGCTGCCATACAAACCTAGCCCCCCAATTTGAGTTCTTCTAAGAAACACTTTTTTATTTGTGGACCAATTTCAACCAAATTTCACACAAATGTGTTTCTAAAGATAACACAAAATATATGCTAGAATGGATCAAATCGGACCATGGGGTCATGGGGCTGCCATACAAACTTAACCCCCCAAATTAGGTTCTTCTAAGAAAAACTTTTTTATTTGTGCACTAATTTCAACCAAATTTGACACAAATGCATTTCTATTGTTGACACAAAACATATGTAAGAATGGATTAAATCGGACCATGGGGTCATGGGGCTGCCATACAAACCAAACCCCCCATATTGGTTCTTCTAAAAAACATTTTTTTACACCAATTTCACAAAACCTTGAATTAATGTGTCTTTATCAAAGCAAATAAAAAGTTCAAAACGAATGGAATCGTACTGTGGGGTCATGCTCCGGCAACCCCAATCAAATTTTCCGAGTAAATATTTTTATTTGCCCACTTATTTCAACCAAGCCCAAAACTTTTGTCAAGACTGAATAAAAAGAATGAGGAGGGGGATTAAATACAAGTCATAGGTACGCCCGAAAAAAAACTTTTAGCCCAAGCGAAGGGTATCCGAATTTCGGCCGCGCCCGAAATTAGCCTCGGCCCCGGGGGTTGGCGAGCGTAGCGAGCAGGGGGCGAAGCCCCCTAGTTTTTCATTGAAATCATTTATATTTCCGAGTCAATGCATCCTCGATTTAAGGCGATTTCAAGAAAGCCTTGAAATTTTCTATATAGTCAAGCCAATGAACAAGAAAAAGAAGAAAACGAAATATCTGAAAATAAAGGGGACAATTTGATTTTTTTATAGCTAGCAGTGGCGTAGGAAATTTAGTATTTGGGGCTGGTATGGTTTTATACTTTTTGGCTTTTTCATTGGTTTGAGTATTCAACCGCAATGCACTGGAACACACACTATTTAAAATTTTGTATATAAACGAACTTATACCACGCAATGCTTTGCAATTCCATTTAAATGTACTTTTCGCAATAGTGTAAATGTTGATGCTGTTGGTTGGTATACAGTTATGCAACAGGAACGTTGCTGATTAATTAATTTTAAGAATCTAATAATTTTGGAATTTCGTATGCATTGCCCCCATTTGTCCGACGCCCCTACTACGAAGTTACAGCATTAAGCTGTGCATGTGCATGATTTTGTTTACAATTAACCTTCGGGCGGGCGCAATGCATCTGACAGATTAAGTGACCAGTTTTTGTTGCGCCAATCAGCGATATGAAACGAGAGAGATCTGAAACTCACAGTAGCTTAATCTTTATCGATCAACTACCCAAAGCAGTTTTCAGTTTCTATCTACCATATGTCTGAGGGGCGGGAGGGGATGAAATAATCTCTCAGATGTATTGCGCCCGATTGTGTTATTTTTTCTTTCGTATGAAAATTTCCACTCGTTATACTCTTCACATTGCGTAATAATGTTGTGTTGAATTTTAGACTCACCAAATCGTTCAATAGTGTGTTTTTAGTAAAATAAGATCACATTTTTTAAGCGGTTGAGTTGTTGGAGGTTTTTTAAATATTGAAGCGATTGAAATCGGATTTTTTTTAGAAAATTGAAAATGTGAAGGGTATCAAACTTTCTGAGTCAGTATTTGTTTCTAAAATTTCGTAGAACTGTTTAAAAAAGACAATGCAACAATAAATAAAAGTGTAAAATATACAGGAACTTAGTTTCATCCTTTTTTCTGCACTTAATCTGCCAGATGCATTGCGCCCGATCGTGTTAGGATTAGTATTGCGCCCGCCGGAAGGTTAATTTTCCGTATAAAATTCGTATGAGAAATGTCATCGAAGCTACAAAATCAACTTACCATAGAAAATATTTTGGTCCCGAAACTTGAAAATAGAAAAAAAAAATTTATCTCTTAGAACGTCCTTATAACAGTTAACTGTAGTCTTCTGAATGTATATCCAAAAGTTTGTACCAGAGCGTGCCTTACAAGTACGAAAAATCGGGTTTGAGGGATGCTAGTACACGTTACTTGAAATATTCGATCAATCGTCGCAGCACTTCAATTTTTGGTACAAATCAAATAAATTTTATTATCAATATTATGGACAAGATCTTAACGGTAGGTCAATTCTATCAAGAGTTACAGTGCGAAATGTAAAACTTAAAAAATGTAAATTCACTATAATACTTTTGGGTCTAAGGTATATTTTTTTGCGAAAATTTCTAGAGTGTTATATATTATTACAGAGGTAATTTTATTTAGTTTGTTTCGTCCTCAGGACATTTCAAGCTCAGACTCATAGTTTTCCAGATATTTGCAACAAACTGAATTTTCACCCCTTTGCCACCCCCTGCCTCCTTAACACATGGCGCAAATTGGTGTAACTTTTTACTGCGTATATTGAGCAGTGTATTCAACAATTTGGCACCAAAAATTCCTTTTTTTATGTTTTGGTTTTGAGCTATATGTACTAGACAAACATGCAAAGTTCAAAGAGTTTGGTAAAATTGATGATCATAAAGTTTTTTCGATTTATAGAGCGGAATGCAAAAATAAGTCGCGAATTGGTTTCAAAATTCACGTAAGTAAAATTGAATCTCAAATTTCTTATAACCTTAAATATTTTTGGAGATATGTGAATTCATTTCGAAATGAGCCCGGTTTGCCAAATTCAATATATTGTGCTAATAATGTGAGTTCTAATGTCGTTGATATTTCGAATATGTTTGCTGAACACTTCTCATCCGTTTACAGTTGTGACATTAATATTTATGATCCTCCATTGTCTTATTTTGCTTTAAATCTTTAAATTTTTTGTATTTATGCTGAATCTTTATTAACCTTCAAGCGGACGCGCGGGCGGTAATTTACCGCCCTGATCATATAAACACGCATAGCTTTTCACCCGTTGGGCGGATCGAGGTGGGAGAAGTATGTATTCTTAAGTCATACTGTTATACATGTGGGAAAAATACTTTGTATGTACAAATAAAATAACGCTCATAGCAAGCCCTAAATTTTCCGACTTGACATTTTGTGAAAAATAAATTAAGTTTGGTATCGAATTCCGGTCTGTTCAAATAGATACATTGTAAAATAGTTAATAAATAGAAGGGGGATTCATGCTCGCTTCGTATATCAGAAATCCTTGTTATTGCGTATTTGAGTATTATAACACAACAAAATTTGAATGAACGCCCCAAAAATCCTAGTCGTATATGAAATACTATGTTATACTATGCAACAACAACAATGAACAGCTGATTTTTTGACAAACAAATCACAAATTTTCGTTTTATGTGTCATAATTCTAATTTTAAATGAGAATTGCGAGAAAGTCTCTCTTTCCGCTCAATTAAAAACAACCTGGTCACTAGGAAAAAAATAAATTTTATACGATTTTCGTATTTTCTGTCCCTATTCTGCCTATATTAGTTCTCGTATTCGATAACAAGCCCGAACCCGTGTTTTTATTAGGTATGTTATTTTTGGTCAAATAACAGGCTTGATGCTTGATTACCGGTTGACACTATGCTTATCTACAGCACAGTTTTTCGTCAATGAAAAAGGTAGATGCTCAAACAGATTTATCCCTCTAATGCTATGGGCTCAAAATGCCTTCAGCATAAATCCAAAGCGGGCAAAGCGGAATAAGATTTCGGGACAGGCAGCCGAAAAATGTAGAAGCTTGGATAGAAATGTAATATTCAACAGTGAAAATGTATATTCAATCCAACATCAAGCCTTTATATCTGGTTTATGGTGTAGTTTCTTTCGTTTAGCTGTGCCGAAAGGAGCAGTCACCGTGTTTCAACTTAATCTTTTTTGTTGTTGGTCGTCGCTCTCGTTCGAGATGTGGGGGAGACACTACCGTTTATGTTGCGGTAGGGCAAACAGTTATAATGGAGGTTAGCCAGTGGGCACAGCCGGGAACTGGAAGGCCTACATCAAGAGGAATATGGACAGATCATTGAGTGTGCGAACGGATCTATTTAAGATAGGTCTACTAATGTAATACAGATGGGTCCTGTTTGCACAATATTCAGAAAGCTTTTCCATTGTATTGAATGGAATTTTTGTTTATTTTGCATTGTTACGCCATATTTTGCTTGGTTACGCCATCATCTTAGATTGAAAAAATCATTGTGCAGTTGCATACAACTGCGTAAATGAGCAGAAGATAACATAATTATGCGAATTAAACAAAAAAATTCATTCAATATAATGGAAAAGCTTTCTGAAAATTGTGTGTGTCTTCTCTATGCGATAAGACTAACCATTCGATACGAATTTTGAGAGAATGGACCCTTATCTAGTGCCTATCGGCTGTTTAGTCTTATCATAGACGCACACCATTGTCCGATAGCTTCAATACAATGCCATTGGGTGAATTCACATTGTAAGACGAAGCCGGACGGGTAAACTTGCAAGACAAGAACCATCGTTCTTACAATGTGTAATGCACAATGCTTGTCTGCTGGCCACTACAAAAGCTCTCGCCGTCCGTTTGTTTGTGCTAATAAACGGACGGCGAGATCTTTTGTAGTGGCCAGCAGACAAGCATTATGCATTTCAGATTGTAAGGACGATGGTTCTTGTCTTGCAAGTTTACCCGTCCGGTTTCGTCTTACAATTTGAATTCAGCCATTCTCTCAAAACTCTTATAGAATGCCATTCAATATAATGGAAAAGCTTTCTGAATATTGTGTGTCTTCTCTACGCGATAAGACTAACCAGCCGACAGGTACTGAATAAGAGCTATCAGAAACCCGGCCAATGGGTATTGTTTTAAATTGAATGTTTGTTTACTATCCATAGTTACGCTATATTTTGCTTGGTTATGCCATCGTGTGAAATTACGTAATGATTCTACTGTATATGCAAACTAGAAAAAATCATTACGCATTTTCATATGATGGCGTAACCAAGCAAAATATGGCGTAACTATGGAAAGTAAACAAACATTCAATTCAATACAACGTATAATTGCCGTGTATTTGACATTAGTTGTGAGTATAAATTAATGAGTGAAAGTATACAAAAAAGGCAAAAATATACTTCTGCTCTCGTGACGACTGCACACGATAGTTTTCTCCGTTGTCACATAAGTTCCATGGCTCCGATAAAACAGTATTTGAGTGAGGTTTACTTGGAATAATTTAATCAAAGGTTTGGTGAAATTTGTGATGCTAAAAATGTTTCTTAGAAGAACCTAATTTGGGGGTTTAGGTTTGTATGGCATCCCCATGACCCCATTGTCCGATTTTGCCGATTCAAACATACAAACTGCCTGCAGCAAAAAGAAGCATTTGTACAAAATTTCAGCATCATAGCTTTTAAATTGACCGAGTAAAACGCGTCGCAACAGACAGACAGACGGACAGACTGACATCGGCCAATCGACTCTCCAAGTCATGCTGATCATTATATGTATACTTTTTATATGGTCGGAGATGCTTCCTTCAATGCGTTACAAACTTCATGACAAAGTTAATATACCCTTCCACTCAATGAGCGAAGGGTATGACAGGAAAGTAATTTGGATTGCTGGCCCAAAAGTAACCCAGTTTTCTCCGGAAATAACCGTCAACCGCGGAATCACTAACGCAATTTTGGGCAGCTGATTCCAAATTTTAAGTAAAAAAATTTGTCTGTTTTGCTCGTCCTACAGCGGTACACCGCTTCATGCATGCATATTCCACAAGCTTTACCTGTTTCCTCCATCCATCGATACATTCTTTCAAATGCCACAACTCATTTTTTCCATGTCTCACAAACGAGTTGAATGGAATGCATGTTTCCACAAATGTTACTTCTTTCACTCCTCCACCGATACCATACGGTAGTTCATTTGAAACTTAAATTCCCAATCCGTCAATACTAAACAACTCAATAATTTATAAAACACCTACACCATAAATAAAACAGGTCGAAAAGGATAAATTTTGTTTCCACAAAAACACAAATAGGCAATTATAGTTTTTACTCATATCATACTATGCCAAATACGATATTCAAATAACACCCCAGCACAAAATGTTATTTCAGGTATCGTATTCGGAGAGAAATAACAGACTTTTGAATTTAATGACAACTGAAATACGATATAACATCGTATTTCAATATACGAACGCGAGCATGAATCCCCCTAGAATAAAATATGTGTTAACAAAGATTGTTCATTAAATTATATAATCGGATAATATAATAACAATGAATAATAATATGTAATTTGATTTATATAACAAAATATTTTCATCCTACATTTGGGGGCTCAACCGAAGCCGATAGACCGGACGGAATAATTTCTCCGATACGAGAAAAAGAATCCAGAATCGGAACGGAACAATTGTTCAAGAACGGGAACGAAGAGATAGATCCAGAATCGGAACAAAAACATTGTTCCAGAACGGGAGAAGAAGAATTGTTCCAGAAGCGGAATGAAAGGATTGTTCTAAAGATTTGTTGCAGAACGGGAGAAGAAAGATTTTTCCAGAAGCGGAATGAAATGATTGCTGAAGAATCAAAAAACAAGGATATCGGAAAAACGCAAAAATTTTGACTTCGATGAAAGCCTCGAAAAATCAAGACTAGCTGAAGAAAAGAATATATTAGGGGGATTCATGCTCGCTTCGTATATCAGAAATCCTTGTTATTGCGTATTTGAGTATTATAACTCAACAAAATTTGAATGAACGCCCCCAAAAATCATAGTCGTATATGAAATACTATGTTATACTATGCAACAACAACAATGAACAGCTGATTTTTTGACAAAAAATATCACAAATTTTCGTTTTATGTGTCATAATTATAATTTTAAATGAGAATTGCGAGAAAGTCTCTCTTTCCGCTCAATTAAAAACAACCTAGTTACTAGGAAAAAAATAAATTTTATACGATTTTCGTATTTTCTGTCCCTATTCTGCCTATATTAGTTCTCGTATTCGATAACAAGCTCGAACCCGTGTTTTTATTAGGTATGTTATTTTTTGTCAAATAACAGGCAATCTGATAACCATGTGCAAAATGCTTGATTACCGGTTTACTTGACACTATGCTTATCTACAGCATAGTTTTTTCATCAATGAAAAAGGTAGATGCCCAAACAGATTTATCCCTCTAGTGCTATGGGCTCAAAATGAACGCTGCCATGACCATGACTTCAGCATAAATCCAAAGCGGGCAAAGCGGAATAAGATTTCGGGGCAGGCAGCCGAAAAAAGTAGTAGCTTGGACAGAAATGTAATATTAAACAGTGAAAATGTATATGCAATCCAACATCAAGTATCTGGTGTATGATGTAGTTTCAACTTAATTTTTTTTGCTGTTGGTCGTCGCTCTCGTTGAAGATGTGCGGTAGGGCTTCCCACAGTAATGAGCTTAGCCAGTGGGCACAGCCGGGAACTGGAAGGCCTACATCAAGAGGAATATGGACAGATCTTTGAGTGTGTGAACGGATCTATTTAAGATAGGTCTACTAATGTAATACAGATGGGTCCTGTTGGCTCGCAATATTGATAAGACTAACCATTCGATAAGAGTTTTGAGAGAATGGACCCTTATCTAGTGCCTATCGGCTGTTTAGTCTTATCATAGACGCGCAACATTGTCCGATAGCTTCAATACAATGGGCCATTCTCTCAAAACTCTTATAAAATGGTTAGTCTTATCGCATAGAGAAGACACACACAATTTTCAGAAAGCTTTTCCATTATATTGAATTGAATTTTTGCTAATTTTGCATAGTTATGTTATCTTTCGCTTATTTACGCTGTTGGATGAAAATGCGCAATGATTTTTTCAATCTAAGATGATGGCGTAACCAAGCAAAATATGGCGTAACTATGCAAAATAAAGAAAAATTCCATTCAATATAATGGAAAAGCTTTCTGAATATTGTGTGTGTCTTCTCTACGCGATAAGACTAACCAGCCGACAGGTACTGAATAAGGGCTATCGGAAGCCCGGCCAATGTGTATTGTATTAAATTGAATGTTTGTTTACTTTCCATAGTTACGCCATATTTTGCTGGGTTACGCCATCGTATGAAATTACGTTATGATTCTACTGTATATTCAAACTAGAATAAATCATTACGCATTTTCATATGATGGCGTAACCAACCAAAATATGGCGTAACTATGGAAAGTAAACAAACATTCAATACAACGTAGAATTTCCCTGTATTTGACATTAATTGTTGTGAGTATAAATTAATGAGTGAAAGTACACAACAAAAGGCAAAAATATACTCCTCCTGCTCTCGTGACGACTGCACACAAGAACAGAAAAAGTATATGTTTGCCTACATTTTTTAGGCAATAGGATGGATGCAGCAACAGTAATAGCAGCAGCAATAATAATGCAGTCCAATGCGATTTAAATGAGTGACGTCATGTTGGCAGCAACAGCTATAAAAAGATTTTGCTGCCAACATGACGTCTCCCATTTAAATTGCATTGAACTGCATTATCCTTTCTGCTGCTGTTGCTGCACCCAGTCTGTTTCCAGCATAATACTCATACTCGGACTTCGCAAAAAGGTTAGTACTAGAGAGAAGTAAAACTTGAAAGTAGCCCGCCCAAGAATGGTTCCCCGATTTTTTTGTAAAGTACTCCAATTCTCCCACTTCATCCAAATGGCGTAGTAGAAGCACTAAAGTAATTTTTGGTCACTGATTCGTGAGACCAATGCTGAAAACATTTTGTGCTTGCCCCATAATTTTCCCTTTTTCTCGGGAAATACACGTCAAATCGGTACGGCAAAAACTTTAAGGTAATATTGGGTCACAGGTTCCAAATTTGAGGTTAAAAAGAAGAAAGACATTTGAATTGCTAGCCCAAGAGTGAAAATCCAATTTTCTCCGTTTTCAGATAAGTTCTGCGGCTCCGATAAAACAGTATTTGAGTGAGGTTTACTTGGAATAATTTAATCAAAGGTTTGGTGAAATTGGTGGTGCTAAAAATGTTCCTTAGAAGAACCTAATTTGGGGGTTTAGGTTTGTATGGCAGGCCCATGACTCCATTGTCCGATTTTATCGATTCAAACATACAAACTGCCTGCAGCAAAAACAAGCATTTATGCAAAATTTCAGCTTCATAGCTTTTAAATTGGACGAGAAAAACGCGACAGACGGACAAACATCGCCCAATCGACTCCTTGACTCCTCCTCCTCATGCTGATCATATATGTATACTTTTTATATGGTCGGAGATGCTTCCTTCAATGCCTTACAAACTTCATGACAAAGTTAATATATCCTTTCACTCTATGAGCGAAGGGTGTAACAAGAAAGAAATTTGGATTGCTAGCCCAAAAATAACCCAGTTTTCTCCGGAAATAACTGTAAAATTAGAATGGGGGAATCACTAACCCAATTTTGTGCAGCTGATTCCAAATTTTAAGTAAAAAAAATGTCTCTTTTGCACGTCCTAGTGCGGTACACCTCTTCATGCATGCCTATTCCACAAGCTTTACCTGTTTCCTCCATCCGCCCATGCATTCTTTCAAATGCCACAACTCCTTTTTTCCATGTCTCACAAACGAGTTGAATGGAATGCATGTTTCCACAAATGTTACTTCTTTTACTCCTCCACTGATACCATACGGTAGTTCATTTGAAACTTAAATTCCCAATCCGTCAATACTAAACAACTCACCAATTTATAAAACACCTACACCATAAATAAAACAGGTCGAAAAGGATAAATTTTGTTTCCATAAGGACACAAATAGGCAATTATAGTTTTTACTCATATCATACTATGCCCAATATGATATTCAAATAACACCCCAGCACAAAATGTTATTTCAGGTATCGTATTCGGAGAGAAATAACAGACTTTTGAATTTAATGACAGCCGAAATACGATATAACATCGTATTTCAATATACGAACGCGAGCATGAATCCCCCTATTATGAATCTAGCTAATGTAAAATTGTATACAGGGTGTCCGAAAACTGCCGCATAAACGCACCGGATTATGATTCCTCAGTTGATTTCCAGGAAAAAAGTTGTACGAACATACCCCCTTAGCTTAACCCTTTAGCTGCCACAGGCATTTAAAGATTTTTGAAAAAATCATTTTCTTGGACTACTTAAAGCCTAAAATCTCTAAAGCTAGACCAGCCAGAATAGTAAAACCAAATGATTATTACAGCCAACAAATTTACCTATAAAATAAAACTAACCACACTAAAATCGGATAAGAGGTTTGGTTTTTACAGAGCTTCAAAGTCAAATTTGCGTGATTCGACCCAAAAACAATATTTTTTTCCATCTCAATTTTCTCCAACTTCTGCCAAGGTGAGGTGCTTGTACGGTTTTTTAAAAATTGGCGCATAGTCTTTCAATCATATCTTTTTTACATCATTTTACTCTAGCTCTATTATTTCGAACAGTTTTAGTACCTTAAGTGCAGAAAACTAGGGTTAATTTTGGCTCGATTTCGACATACTTTGAATAGATTTTACCAATTGCAGATCTTCAGGGGCAGTATGAATTGAATTGTGCTGAATTCGAGCTAAAATTAACCCTAGTTTTCTACACTTAACGTATAAAAACTGTTAGAAGTAATAGAGCTAGATCAAAATGATGTAAGAAAGATATTATCGTAAGACTATGCGCCAATTTTTAAAAGAACCATACAAGCACCTCACCCTGGCAGAAGTAGGAGAAAATTGAGATGGAAAAAAGATTGTTATTGGGTCAAATCACGCAAATTTGACTTTGAAGCTCTGTAAAAACCAAACCCCTTATCTGATTTTAGTGTGGTTAGTTTTATTTTACAGGTAAATTTGTTGGCTGTAATAATCATTTTAATTCACTATTCTAGCTGATCTAGATTTGGATAAATTAGGCTTTAAGTCGTGCAAGAAAAGGATTTTTTTCAAAAATCTTTAAATACCTGTGGCAGCTAAAGGGTTAATCGGGATCTTATGGGCTTTAATGGGTATATCCGCCTGTCGAATTTTGAAACACATATTTAACAAACCCTTGCAGCAATCACAAAACACTGAATTGATTCAAAATGCCTGAAAACATTTGTTACCTTATATACCATTATCATTACAACCCTTTCGCACAATCGTAATAATAATAACGACCTCATTTTCCTAAACCGTAATTACATTGTTGGCTTTTAACAACCATGGTACTTACCTACCTTGTTAGTTTTATATCCATAATGTAAGCGACAATGTCATTTTGGTGTAGTCGCATCGCAGTATACGAGTACCAAAAAGGATTCTCAATAATATTGCAGAGCAGTTCAGTTCGGGGACATGGTGTTCTCTTACTCTTAGTAATGAAAAACATGAACAAGCAAAAATATTATACGAGCACAAGTGGGTCTAGCCTAGCAGCAGATGGCAACTTTAATGCCGGTCAACTCATGAAACTTTTACACAACTTTGAAAACAAATATAAATGATATGAGAAGTTCAGTTTAGAGTTTAAAGCGTAAAGTGCAATAATGGAGCTAGGTTTGTAGGTTTTATTCACACAGGAGAGCAATGTTAACATTCTATGGAATTCAAAAGATACAATTTCAAATTTATTATTTTTTTGTCATAATTCATATACTTTGGCTGAGGGTAAAGTTTCTAAATGTCTCAATTTCTTTTACTTAAATTAATTGTCATATTTTCTGAACATAATAATTCTTTCACGTAATTACCGCAAGGTTCTGATTTCCTCCTGAGAATTTTATGAATTACATCTTTTTTCACGTGCCCACCCGTGTCTACCATAACATTTATAATGACCAAAATAAAATGGATACCTACCAAATTCACAACGTGTTCCGGAGTCGGTTCCTGTTCCTACACCCACGGGATACAACAGAAAAAAAATCATAATGCGAAATTCAACGAAATAACACGATTGCTGGAGCCTTGGCGAATTCTACAAGTAGTATACGCAATGGTAAGCATAGAAAAGAAGAAACCGGGAATAAGGATACCGGAAAAAATGAATTAAAACAGTATTTATGATGTTGGAAAGAGGATCTGAATTTTAAAAGAAGTCATAGCCAGCCAGTTGCTGGGAATATTACGAAAAACGTGGAAATATCAAGAATAAAACTTGATGAGGAAGTTGGGGTTGGTGGAACAATAACATTTCCATCATCAATTATTACGTTTTACGTTCAATTGCATTTTTAAGTGGATTGTTCATGGCTAGCGAGTGAGACGAGGAGAGAGCGAGATAGCAGGGAGCTAACGAGGATATCGTGTTTCTTGATGGAATAGGTATACGAATGTAATATTTAACCTTCGTCCAACGGCAGATTATTACAACGCTTCTAGGGGGCAATGGCACCCTTAGAACATTTTGTAGGAAAATGTTCACTGTTTGCTTAATTTTGGATAAAAAAAAGCATCGGAATTGGAGAAATTCTGCAACTTTGTATCTTGTATCTGTATCTGCTATCATTGTACATCTAGTATACATAAACAAACAGCAGCATAGTGGTTTTTGACACTGAGTAAGTAGCTAGTTTAGTCAGTGGCGCAACCACGGGAGGGGCTAAGGGGATGTCAAAGTACTAGGGGCAAGGATGCAAAATGCAGTATTGCTCGCATTTAACTTAATCTGGTCTGTTCGAGCTTTGCAGGAACCACTGTCACTAATCAGAGCTGAATTAAAGTCCATCCACACTTTTCAGTCACAGTTATTATGATTATACCCTTCGCTCGTATAGTGAAAGGGTATATTAATTTTTATTTGGATTTAATGTATTTTTTTAATCTTCTTCTTTGCCTCGTTCTTTATACCGCTCCATGGTTTCGCGTTGCTCGACCTGCGGTGTAGGCACATCGCCGGTTTTGGCGGTAATATCTCAGCATATTTCTACAGGCAGCTCTGTCTTGGATCGTGTCATCGCCGAGACCAATGCGTTGTTGTTGCTTTTTCATTTGAAACATCCAGGTGTTCTTCGGTCTGCCTCTGGCCTTGGGTCCATGAAGTGGAACTTCCATTGATATCGCTTTCTTTGCGGGGTTCTCAGGCGGACGCCGTTGAACATGGCAATACCAATCCATTTGTCGGTCTTCGAGCTTTTCGGTGATTGGTTGGTCTATGGACAAGCTGCCTCGGATGTAGCTACTCTTGATGTGGTCCCTTTTCGTTACACCAACTGACATGCGTAACATTTTCATTTCAGTCGCTGTCATTTGTTTCGTGTAACCTTCATACATGGTCCAGCATTCTGATCCATACATGAGTGCGGGACGTACAACCGTTTTGTACAACTTGCCCTTTAGCTTCAGTGGCATTTTCTTATCGCAGAAAACTCCAGAGTTTTCTCGCCACGTCATCCACCCAACCTTGTGCGACCGCCCCTCCCTGGCCGGTGAAACTTTTTTTATTGAATTGAATATTAATAATACTGAAAGAAAAAAAATATTTCAGGGATAATTTTTTTCAGATTCACTTTTTCGCATTTTCGTTTGCAGTTTCCATGTTCCGAAAACCACACAAACATTTCCATATCAATTTATTACAAGCCGTTCTTCTTCCTTACATAGTCATCTACATAGATACATATGGGCATACCTAATTCTATTCTATTTCGTCCAGACTTACAGCAATCCTGAGCGCTATGGATAGCTCTTTTTATGTCTATACAGTAGACTCGGGTAAACGTGTACTTCGCCAAACGTGAAGGTGAACTATTTTATGTGAGCTACTACTCTGAAACGTGAACAAGTGTTGAAAGCCCTAAAACGTGAACATTAAGGGAGGAATTCATAGTCCTCACTTAAGGAATACTGATTCCCTTAAGGAATAATTATAAAGGAATGCTTATTGGGACAAAACGTCACTTTTAAATGCATTACCTCATTCAATAAAATAATTTAATTCGGAAGCCTAATTAAAGTAACTGAAAAATAAAATATAAAGAAGTATCTAGTAGCTGCAAAATTTAAATTTAACTGTAAATTTTATAAGGATTCCCTTATAGGTCAGTCAATTTATGATTTTAGGTCGCAAAAAATAGCTCGGCTCTGTTTTTTGGGATACTGTTAGGGTAGATACCAGAAGTGTACCACCAAGTTTGCGACTTCGAAAACCTATCCTAACCCCGTAACCCTCAAAAAATTTTCGAAGGTTTTTCATATTTTGGTTTGTGATTTCCAAAAGTCGTCTGCTTGATTCTCAAAGCTAATAAAACCTTCTTTAATTTGAGTCCAGCTTTGTAGGTGCAAAGGATCTCAAAATACTCGTACAGCACTTTAAACATTGTTTTTTTTTTGTAAAAAAGTTCGAAATGCTGTATCTTGGGATCCTTTGTACCTACAAAGCTGGCGTTGCACTCAAACTAAAGAAAATTTTGATAGCTTTAAAAGTGCAGTGGACGACTTTCTTGTGCCTAACAGGCCTTCTACATCTGCAAATTCGTTGCCAACCTAGGTTGCAGGTACCTAACTACACACTTGCAACATTCCGGAAACCACGCCATTCACGTTCTTGCAACCTGGTACTGGAACCTGCACCATGCCTACAAATGACTTATTTTCCGGTTTTTTTTTGCGTGTTACCAACTTAGGTTGGCAACCAAGTTGCAGGTGTATAAGGGCTGTAAACCACTTGTGGAAAATAGAGAATCGACTGCACTTACGTCCCATAACGTATACGGTTTCTCGCAATGCCTCATAATTTGACCACAGTTTTTCAGTCGAACTCTATGCATTCAGAGAACTAGCGTGAAATTTTGTCGGCCTGTTTGCATCGACCAGTAATTTAGGTACGCTCTCCAAGTACTGCTCCCTTTCAACAGCTTTAGTTTTTACAATTTGGTTTGCAAAATTTTAGACAAGAACTTGACTTTGGAATGCTCTTGATACCGCCACCCGCGGCAACGATATTGTCTAAATAGATGAATTAATATTTATGGGGGAGTTAAATTCCCTTTCAGACTAAAGGTACGTTGTCCTCGACGCGGCCGCACGACAGCGACTCGCTCATTCCATATGAAAACTCGTTTTTAAAATGAGAGAGAAACGAGTTTTTATGGAATGAGCGAGTCGCTGTCGTGCGGCCGCGTCGAGGACAACGTACGTAAGCTTGACTCAAATTTAGCACTTTGGTCTTGTTTAATTTGTTCTTTAAGTCGACTGCATTTGACTCCTTCTCGAGATCCAGAGCTATAACGATCAGATCGTTGATTTTGTGCGAGAGTACTTAATTGTCAAAACTTCATCAAGCTCCACGGCGTCCCGGCAACTTAAGTCGAATGAGCAAAAAACTACCATCAGAATGGAATCCTGCCCAACTTCGGTTTAAACTTTACTGTGGGATTCCGTTCTATTTTAAGGAAGTGGAAAAGCATGTACCCCTAAATGTCTCCAGCCGACTGTCGGATAATGTTTTTTTCTATGGATGCTGTGGATGTGAGATAAGAGGCTTCTCGGTATGTTTCAGCAGGAGATGCGATCCTGTAGAACCAAGCAAAGCCAGATTTCAAAACGGACATTGATGTCGCAAGTGGAATATGCTGCCCAAAAGCCAAAAATAGCACTGAATATAAACAAGTTACGTTTTAAAAAGCAGAAACGGAGGCCAGTTGAATGTAATCATAATAACCAGTAAAAGTCTAAACACTTTCAGGGGCAATTTTTCTTTAAATGGTCTTGAAAATCATTCTCGACTGTCCTTTCCTAAAATAAAAAAAAAAAAAAAACAATCATGAATGGGTACTCGTTTAACATCTTGAGTGAGTTCATAGTTCGTCACAAGGGGCGTGAGTTCGAAAAACAAATTAACTCAATTCGTTCACGGTGAGTCTCGAACCCGTGTGCAAAGAAGGTGCGGCCACTAACCATTACACCAGCTAAAATACTCTTAATTTTGCCTAACAATATTTTCGCGACCAACGATTTCAAATCCTTAGAAAATCTTGATATTGAAAAAATTTCGGGCTTGCCCCCCCCTGACCGAAATCCTGGCTACGCCCATGTGCCTCAGTGACATTAAGTACTCTCATGGCCAACCATATCAGACCACGAGGTACTCTATCGAATGCCTTTTCCAAATCGATGAATACAAAGTGCAAGACCTTTCGTGCTGCTCTATACTTTTCCATCGCAATACGAATGCACTGAATCGCATCGACTGTAGATCGACCTTCAACAAAGCCGCATTGATTCTCATTTAACCGCACAATCTTTCTCAATCGGTTGCAGACAACTCGCTCGTAGATCTTCAATGAATGAGGTGTTAACTTTATAGCCCTATAGTTGTTGAGTTTGCGTGAGTCTCCCTTGTTCTTATAGAAAGGAAGAAGGAAACTTTCCCTGAAAGCATCAGGCATCGGTTGCCCACCTTTGATTTTGTTGAAGAGAACTGTGAGCCAACTAAGCCCGACATTTTCCATTTTCAACCAAAATTCCGCGGGGATTTTGTCCGGGCCGACTGCCTTTCCGCGTTTCATCTGATGCATTGCCTCCATCACCTCTTCCTCTGAGATATCTTCAATATTTGTGGTATTCGGCTCAACATCTTGAAAAGCTGCTCGAGGAAATTCTTCATTTAGAAGTTCGTCAAAATACTCTCGCATCCTGCTACAAAATGCCGTATCGTCAATCAGCAACATTCCTTGCGAGTCCTCCACGTACTTTGGCGCCTGTATTTCCCGAGCGTTCCTTCTCCTTTGGGCTGCGACCCTAAATAACCTGGCGTCGTTCTTAGGTCTCTCGTGCAAAGACAGTCCTTCGGTCGCAGTCTGAGTTTCTAATTCTTGGTAGAATTTCTCAGCTGCCTTCGCCTTTGCTTGAGCTACCAAGCGCTTTAAGTTTTTCAGGGATTGCATATAATTTTCGCGAAGTTGAACCCGTTTGGTTTCACTGCTTGACTCACATTTCGTCCATGCCTTAAATGCGTTCGATTTGGCTTGCACTGCTTCCTTAGTTTCGGTGTTCCACCACCATGTTTCTTTCTTCGTGTGGAGTGGACCTTTCGAAACTCCAAGTGCCTTTTTCGCCTCACCTACTGACATTTCAGCGAAACTATTCCACATTTGTGTTGGACTGTGCTCGGTGCAGTTTGTGTTGTTTTGAAACCACTCCGTCATTTTATCAATGAATGGAGTTACTACAGGTTCAAAGTTGTCGTTTGTGAGATTGTGCCACTTGATTTTTTCGACTGGCTTGGGAGTTCTTCTATTTCTTGCTCATCCTGCTTTCAAAATAAATTCTGACAGGAGCAAACGATGTTGGCTGACGACAGATTTACCCAAGATCACCTTGCAGTCTTTTACCCACCTTGTCATAAAATCGAAGCAGAATTGGTAGTCGATCTTCGTTTCGTGTTTCCTATCTCCGTGTCCACTACTGTAGGTGATGGGGTGTCTCTCGTTTTTCACAAACCGTGTATTTAGGATGACCAAACCATGCGATCTGCACATGGTCAGAATAGCTTCACTTTCGTCATTTCTGACAGTTGAAGGGCTACCCTTTCCACCATGGCAATCCTCGTAATAATAATTTGATTCACCCACATGGCCATTTAAAACTCCTCCCAAGAACACCAATTCGGTATCTGGAATGGTCTGAATCAGGGTGTCACGTCGTTAGAAAATGCCTCTTTTTCTTCTGGTGGCAGCCCCACTTGGGGAGCGTAGGCACTTATTACGTTCCACACTCTTCCGCAGATAACCAATTTGATGCTGATCAAGCGATCACTTCTCTTCGCGACACTTATTACGCTGCCAAGTAAAGACGACGCCCAACTCCATAGTAGTACAACTTGTACGTCATGGAATTCGTAAGAAACCGGGCTCTGTCGATATGGGTATTTCGCCACTTCGTCTGTTGCACGCACATAATGTCTATCCCTCTCCGCTTCATGATATCCTCAATCTCCTCGCTCTTTGACGTCATGGAACCGACATTCCAGCTTGCAACCCTCAGCTTCTCCACAATGTAATTGGACTGCCTTATATTGCTCGCCCCCGGAAACCGTCGAGCTCTGGCGCGAACTAGGTTCGGCCCGGGATCACGCAACCGCATAGCAGAAGTAGTGCCCAGTGGAGTAGTGCTTGTATCTGCGTCAATTTCCATAAGGCCTTCCATTCTTTTACACCTTTTGGAGAAAGGTTGTGTATTTTGGCACTAGTGTGTGGAAAGAAGTAAATTTATGGACATTCCTTTTACGTCCGCCGGCTATCTCCAGACACGGCAACCCATACACACAGACACTAACCTATGGGAGGTCTTGTTGATGTTAAAATGTGCCTCAGGCTTCAGATGTCATGGTTGCCTGCGACCTTAGCATACTAGCGTCCAAGCAGCCTCTTGACCATGCATCCCTCGGCGCATGCTGATCCACTTTGGATTAGGGTCCCTTTTTAGTCGCCTTCTACGACACGCCGGGAAAGGCGGTGGCATTATTCGCGACCCATGCCACAGGGTTTCTGATCGCTGTTGTTCTCTAATATGTTTCATAATCACTTCTTGGTATCGTTTCACAGGATATTAAAGTGGTAGAGGTCCGGTATATTGGCAACCGCCTAATTTAACACGAATTTGGAAAGAAAATCTTGCGCCCCCTCTCCCAAAAAAAAATCGTTCCGGCGCCACTGCGAGAATGTCTATCGAATATACTCTAAATTCAATGTTTATATCAATGTGTATCATCCAGTAAATTCAGCAATGATAATTCGAATTCATATAACCTTTTCCCATATATTCATTGAAACCAATATTGATTGCACCCTCTCCATTCACAATTTCTGTTTCAATCTTGATTATGTCCGACTGACTGAAATGTTATAAATGCACTCAAAAGATACCTGCACCAATTTATGATCAGACTCGCATTGAAAGGATAATACGTACTACAATGCACCGCACACACCTTGCCGGAGTTTTAGCAGTACGGTTCTACCGAACTAAAGTGCTATAGAAATGGGCTATGTGAAGTTAGCCAGTCATGTTTTTGAAATTAGGTCCTTTTGCTCGGTGAACCGTTTGTTCTACAGCGGCTACGTTTGTTCTTGATTGTTCGCCAATTAATATCGTTTGTTCTTCTCTAATTATTTAATTATAGCAACTTTAAAATTGTGAGTGTGAACTTAGCCAGTCATTTTTAAATATGGGTCGGAAAGGTATAGGTTTGGTATCAATCGAAAGCCAGACGTTTGTTCATTTTGTAGGGCGTTTGTTCATCCTGGAAACGGAAGGATACAGGAATTATTAAGGAAAAAGAGATTAGTTGTGACGTCATCTTCACTCAACCAACGCCATCTACTCAGCTCAGCTGTACGATGATGGTGTGGATCTTGCATAAATTGTTCGCGGGACACGGGTTGCCCGTACAGCTGAGCTGAGTAGATGGCGTTGGTTGAGTGAAGATGACGTCACAACTAATCTCTTTTTCCTTGATAATTCCTGTATCCTTCCGTTTCCAGGATGAACAAACGCCCTACAAAATGAACAAACGTCTGGCTTTCGATTGATACCAAACCTATACCTTTCCGACCCATATTTAAAAATGACTGGCTAAGTTCACACTCACAATTTTAAAGTTGCTATAATTAAATAATCAGAGAAGAACAAACGATATTAATTGGCGAACAATCAAGAACAAACGTAGCCGCTGTAGAACAAACGGTTCACCGAGCAAAAGGACCTAATTTCAAAAAAATGACTGGCTAACTTCACACAGCCATAGAAATGAAGGGTTTCATTTTCAATGCTGCGGTGTTGATGGAAATGATATCGACAGACAGTAAGACAATTTTGTAGTAGGTTGAAAACGTTGTTCAAGTTAATTAAGGATCCACAATGTACGTACAGTTTGTACGTACCATCATAGAATTCAGGTCAATGGTTTGTGTATTGTATCGAAATGTTTTCAGGGCAATAAAAGTCGGTAGTGCGGCAATAAATATTCTCTGAGGATGTTGAATGTATTCGTATTAGGGATGTCAAAAACCGGGCCATAACCCGTTTTACAGTTTTTTCCAAAGCCGGTTAGACCGTCCGGTTTTAACCGGCCCAAAGTACCGGTTTTTCGGTTAACCGAGTCTTTTTATTGATTTTCTTACAATTGTAGTAAAAACACACAATGGTGGTGTTCGCTTCGTATGCAAAATCAAATCAAAATGCATGCACAGGGTCCGCCAGAGAAACTTACTTATTTGAAAAAAAAAAACTTCTGAGCGGTGAGTTGGGCGGGTAGATGGGTGAGAGGGGAAGTTCCCAAGCTTGTTTCCTATTCTAGTCAGTCGCCATCTTGTCTGGTGTAGAGAGCAGCGGGCCTTCGCTGTCGAGAGTTTCTTTTCAAACGAACGCATGATCGCGGATTTTTTTAATCGAACGTTAGGTACGTGTGGTTTCAGTCACAGATGAAGCCATAGCAAACACCGCCCGAGGATGAATAAATTTGCTGCCACAACTCCTCCTCGACCACCTCATCTCTCAGAGAGGCGATTTCCCATGGCCGGCACGCTCTCGAGATTTGCTCCATGCGCTTTCTTTTATGTGGTTATTTGAAATCCTTGGCTTATGTCGATCGACCACGGACCATAGCTCACCTAAAAACCTTTTATTCGTGACGCCATTGCTAACATACCGATTGATATGATGCAAAAAGTGGAGACGAACTTCAAAAACTGACTTATCAGTGTATGTACAAAGGGGGTCGCCATTTAACTATGATGTCATTTTTATGATTGTATGAAAAAAAAAAAACTGGGAATATTGTATTCTCAAATAGAAAGAATTAAAACAATAACTATGAAGTTCCTACTTTGGTTTTTATTGACCCTTCAAACGAGTAAGTTTCTCTGACGCCCCCTATAGCCATAAGGAGAGTGTTCGAAAATCTGTTCAAGGGCTGAAATTTGAAAACGCAATTTTTTATAGGGAACAAGTAATAGAATTGCTGACTGAAAAATCAAGAAAATATGAAAAATTGTATGAATTTGAAAGAATTTTTTTTCCGGATGTAACCGGATGAACAAACAACCGTCCGGGTTAAAACCGGAGGAGGAAAAAACCGAAAATAAACCGGTTAACCGATTTGAAAGTACCGGTTTTCGGACTAACCGTCCGGTTTTTGACATCCCTAATTCGTATGGACGAAAGAGATAGGCAATAGTAAAGTACCTATTCGGACTCAATAAATTTTAATTAATAAAGATTGATGGGTTGGATTCATCGAGACATTGATGCAATTTGAATCGAAAGTGTATAGCCCAAAAATGTATACAGTGCACTTATTGTACTGAATGAGTCAGGTTGGTTGTGCATTGTAGGTATATAAATTGTACGAGTGAATCTCCGATTCAGGAATTGAAATGCACGAGGTGAATAATCAGGACATCACTAGCACCCAACCATATTAAAAAAATCTCAGATATCAATCGGAAATAGCCTGAAGAAATTTCCGTTAAAATAGACGCAAAAACCACTCGTTCACATTTAGAAAATGTAGATTGGGTTTCTATCTAGACTAGACCCTTCCGGAATAAATTCAAATGTCTGTTTCTGTCAGAAATAGGTCTAGGATAGTGAAAATCTTCGTTGGTTATTTAGCTTGAAACTATGTATTTATATGTACCATTATGCTGTACGTACGAGAACAGTAACAATGAAAAGAACATCGGTGTCAATTAGTTTGTGTCAATTAGTTTTTTTTTTCCTGATTCCACCCCAAATTAAGTCATTGTGCAAATGGATCCACGTATTTACATTTCTAATGGAAACACTTTCTGCTTTGTTAGCTATTTTCTTGATGGCGCCTTTGATACAATATGCGCCTTTTGAATAGTCATTCGGCGACAATAGTGTAATATGATACACACTAACAGCCGACTTCTTTTGTAGACATTTTCCCAATACGTTGTTCGTTGATTCAATGGAAATAGTAAAAATTATATTAACAGAGTATATAGTCTAGTAGCGTCCTTTAAATTTTTCAAGTTTCGCTTAACCTTTAACCTTCAAGCGGGCGCGCATCATTTTCTGACATAACAGGGCGCGCGGCGGTAGTTTACCGCCCTCGTCTTTTCCCCTACATTTGCACTCAACCGTACAACTTCCATTCTCATAATTATGGTAAATTGAAAAAAGAGCATGTCGCAAATTAGTTATCATCATAAAAACTATTATCTGGTGAACAATAAAACAAGTTCTGCAGTTTTAGCGAAGCACGTCACTTCAGTGATATTACACAGAGCACACACATTTTGAACACAACTATATACCAAAATATACCATCGCCGAACGTTTGATGACCGCTGGAAAGGTATGGTAAAATTTACCCAAAATTTTATTGTATCGTATCTATAACAGTATGACTTAAGAAAACATACTTCTCCCACCTCGATCCGGCCAACGGGAGAAAAGCTATGCGTGTTTATATGATCAGGGCGGTAAATTACCGCCCGTGCGCCCGCTTGAAGGTTAAATACCGACACCCAATTTTTGTTACACAAGTACCAGTGGCGGAACAACTTCACTCGGGGCCAGGGTTACCGTTTTTAGATTTCTAAGTGTAACATTTATCTCATGAAATTGTAACATTTTTAGGTTGAGTGTAACACATCAAATTTGTTTATTGGTGTTAATGAAGAAATTAAGCAATAAATGTACGTAAGTCCGAAATTAATGATTGCTCGCACAAATAGTGGAGAGTTATAAATTAAAACAAACGATTTTGAAAATGGCTGACTTTTTTCAGAAAATGTTATCCATTCTGTTCCATAAATTCTGTATATTATGGCGAGTCCATGGATTTGACGAAAAATTCACGTGATAATTGGACCCAGTATTTGTAAGGTATGAAACGATTTTTTTTTAAATGTGATGTAGATAGCCAGCACCTCAGGGCACTCTGCACAATAAAACTTTGATAATGAAATGGAAATCTCGCAATTAATCTTGGTGTTATAATACTACAGGCACGCACTGCAGTACATATAGGATAAACGATATGTCAAAATTTCCACAATCAGTTTAAATTCCAACCCACGATTTGAGAACAGATTCAATACGAAAACAATTGTTTAGAAATATCGCAATTAATATTGACACTGCTATGCACAGAAGCGTAGTTTCCGAAGTATTGAAGGGGCATCTAAGTCTTTATGTTGTAAAACGAGATGCTCCTTCCAGTACCTCAGACAATGCTTGAGCTTTTAAAGTGAATGTGAAAAAAGGCTCAGGACCCGTAAGTGAAGATGTCGAACGTTGTCTAACATGAGTTAGCTCATCTGCTCTTTTCTGTCCATCAAAATACTATCAAACTACTCGCAAATCAATTTTACGTTATCACGTTCCTTCTCAAATGTTCTTTTGATTTAAAATGAAATTTGGTGCCCATATAAAGCTTGCATTCCAAATTTTACCGAATGACGAGAAAAAATATTGGCAACCGTAAATGTTTCGTTCTGCGGCAAGGCCAAATTCAATTCATTTACTGAACAGACTCGAAGGCTTGGGGCAATTTAGCTGGTATAGTTGAATGAACACTAATCTTGAATCAAGGAAGGACCAGTGAAAACGGGTACTCAATCCAGGGGTCTCTTAATCAAAACCTGACCTGGGCTAACAAATGGCAGCGTCTTCAGGATTGAGCGGGCCGCAGGATAAAAATTATGAAAACACTTATAGACTTAAAAAAAAAACGTCGAAATTTGGTGGATTGATCAACAACCTCTATTTGCTAAGTAATTAACTCAAATTTTGGACAGCTTATCAAAACCAGTCATCCAGAAATAACTTTGGGAGCCAAACTCATTCGGCGGACAATAATAAAGCTCGAACAAAAAGGTCGAGTACCTGAAAAATGTGAACATAAGTTATAACGACACTGTGGCCAAGCCAAATAATGCTTCCTTAAATAAATTTCGAGAGAAAATAATTTCACGATGGGCATCATATTTTCCTGAAAAAAAGTACTTTGAAAAACCGCTAGCTACAGAGAGTAGGATTTTTAAATACAATTTAAGTTTGCATTAGCAATATAATTTTTGACGAGTTTTAATAAATTTCTTAGACTTTAGCTCAACACCTCAATTTTTAATTTTTTACTGACATTTACATTTTTTGTTACACAATGTGATACATACTGTGTTTCTCCGATCTGGCCGTGAGCCACACAAAACTGCGCTGCGGGCCGCATGTGGCCCGCGGGCCACAAGTTTGACATGCCTGACTGAATCGATGGGTGATCATGCACAAATCATAAAAATAGAATACTTGTTCATGTCACTTATAGTAGAAAAATATTAAAATATAGTTGAATTCTCCACTCTCGCCAAATTGTAACAAAATTGGTCGGGGTGTAACATTGTAACAAGAAATTTTAATTTGTAACAAAATGTTACAATTGTAACACGAGTGGCAACGCTGCTCGGGGCCCACAATTGGAAAACAACGCCACGTTATTAATTCAATTCCATTTGTTGTTCAGCTTTAAATTTAAGTGTGCTCTAATTTAAATCCTTCGATTTTAAGAAGGTCTGTTCTTAATTATTAAATTCAACAGAGCAATCTCGGCAAGACTCTATTCAAACCAAATGTGGCCTCAGCACTAGGGATGTCAAAAACCGGACGGTTAGTCCGAAAACCGGTACTTTCAAAACGGTTAACCGGTTTTTTTCGGTTTTTTCATCCTCCCGGTTTTAACCCGGACGGTTGTTTGCCCATCCGGTTAAAACCGAAAATTTTTTTTCCAAATTCATAAAATTTTTATATTTTCTTGATTTGTCAGTCTGTAATTCTATTGCTTGTTTTCTATGAAAAATTTCGTATTTCCGAACACTCTCCTTGGTGCTATTATTCCAAGAACCATCGCTTCGTCAAACTACCGCTCCTTGCATTTTTCCTTTCCAAGGCAGATATTGTTTACGTTGCGTGTCACACGTGTATCTTTTGTGCGTCGTGAATGTATATGAGTATCAGATCAGTGCATTTAGAGTTAATTGTTATAGGAAGACGAATCGGCAGTTGCTACGACGTCCGCGTCCACTTCAACATCCGTCGTGTCCACAAAGACTTCAACATCTACATCATAGTGCAGTCATATTAGCATTTCAAATAGAAAAAAATAGAGTCAGGTTAATTCTTGTGGTTTTTAAATCAGTGGGCTCCCAGGAATCTAAAACTCATTTTGCTAAAAAAAATTTTGATCGGAAAGGTCCCAAAAAGGACAAAAAGGATACTCTTTAATCCTTGACTGGAGGTCGGCATGTGGTATCAAATCAAAGGGGACGTCGAGTAAATTACATATCCGGTGTTTGTTTCCTGTTTCAAGAACCCTCAACGGAATAAATCGAGATTAAATCGAAAATTATTGTGTTTTCCGTGTATCTTTCCGAAGCCCTAATTACGAGAGTAATTCAAATTGTCACTACGTTTCTCACTTTTCCGAATCTATAATAGCTAAAAATTCTACCATTAAATTTGCTAAGAAAAAAATGATCGGAAAACTCTCAAAAACGACACTAATTACAAACCTTGATCGAACGTGGGCATGTGGGGTGTCATATCAAAGAGGGCGTCGAGTACATTCCATATCTGGCGTTTATTACTTGTTTCAAGGACCCTAACAGGAGAAAATTGGGATCCAATGGAAAATTTTCATGTTTCTCGTATTATGTATCTTTCCAAAGCCGTAATTTTTCGTTTTAGACCGAATTTTTCCATTTAGTGTCCTTGAAACAGCAAACAAACACCGGATATGCAATGCACTCGACTTCCTCTTTAACATGACACCCCGCATGCTCACTTTCAATCAAGGTTTGTAATTAGTGTCCTTTAATGTCCTTTTTCAGAGCTTTCCGATAATTTTTTTTTAGCAAATTTAATGGTAGAATCTTAACCTATCATAGATTCGGAAAAGTGAGAAACGTAGTGACAACTTGGATTATTCTCGTAGTTATCGCTTTAGAAAGATACACGGAAAACACAATAATTTCCGATTTAATCTCGATTTATTCCGTTGAGGGTCCTTGAAACAGGAAACAAACACCGTAATGTACTCGACGTCCCCTTTGATTTGATACCCCACATGCTGACCTCCAGCCAAGGATTAAAGAGTATCCTTTTTTGTCCTTTTTGGGATATTTCCGATCAAAACTTTTTTTAGCAAAATGAGTCTTAGATTCCTGGGAGCTCGCTGATTCAAAAACCACAAAAAATAGCCTTACTCTATTTTTTTCTATTTGGAGGCCTGAAATGTGATATTTTGACTGCACTATATAAATTGTCTACCAATAAAACTCAGTTAACTAATTTTGAAACATTATGAATACTTCTGACAATATTATTTGATTATCTTTTTAGTTCAACATGTTTCTCTTTTAGGGCTCCATTACACAGTCATATTTCTATACGAACATCAGCTTAACGAGTGTGTATGCATTATTTTGCTAAAATTCTAAGCAATTCAATGAAAAACCGGTTAAGCGAAAACCGGTACTTTGAGCCCGGTTAAAACCGGACGGTCTAACCGGATTTGCAAAAAAACCGAAAAAACCGAAAACCGGGTTATGGGCCGGTTTTTGACATCCCTACTCAGCACCACAGCTCTAACGACCGTGTACCTACCGCAAGCAATATCAATTTTTTTTGACGTTTGACGTTTATAAAATCGAACACACCAAATTTTCCCGGAATATTAAAATTCTAATTTTTAATTAAATTCGTAATTGTTGATAATCAATTCATCAATTTATAATTCATTTGCTCGTTCGCTTTATTAGTAAATGTGGTTTCGCGTATCAGTACAGTGAAATATTATAAAATTGTTCGGAAAGTTTAGTAAGTATAGTGAAAGGATAGCGGGGGGGGGGGGGGTCGTTGTACAGTCGTTTTTGCATGTTTATATTTTTGTTTCATATTTACATATTTACATATTTACCTATTTATATGTTTACATATATCCTGTTTACATGTTCACTTACACTTATTTAAGATATAAATAAGGTTAGTTCACAAGTTATCTTTAAAAAAAAAAAAAACTACTTAAATGACAGAAAAGAAAATAATCCCAAAATTCACATTTTGGGAGAGAGAGTTTTCTCAAGTGCAAAAACTGTTGAAAAACTAAAAGAATGTTTCAATGACGAAGAACTCCAGTATCAGTATGTAGGCACGTCGTCATATAAGCCAGCAATAAAACAATATTTCCTTCAGCTATCCTTCCTTTCCTTTCTAAAAATTAAAAAAAATTAATGAGTCATTAAATTATAGAGAACTTCAACAATATGTCCTTACCTAATGTTTTTTCCACGAATATTTCTCCTGAGATAATGTTGCTTTTAAAAGGGACACTTGTTCCGGTTCAGACGCAAATTTTTCGAATTCCTCGCAGCTCATATTAAAATTTAACTTTATCAGTAGCTCTGCTTTTACCACATCAACGTCCAATTTATTTCTTATGTGTGTCCATACATTGCCCATTATCGAAAATATTTTTTCGACATATGCGTTGCTAATAGGTATGGATAAAATTTTACCTACAAGTTTTCGTAGCTCTTTGAACTCGTCACTTCTTTTAAATATGTGCACCCACTTTTCGTCGATACACATATAGGCCAATCAAACAAGACATTATAGAGAACATCGAAGGGGGTGACGATTTTTTTCTTCGGTATTTTATCAGGAGTAGTTAGGAGGTAAAGGTACTAATTTTACTCGGAGCTGATAGGTGCGCTAACGCGGGGAGAGGGGGTTAAAAGTGCAATTTTGTGCAATTTTCGGTGTTTTGGGCTATATCTCGAAAACGGTGAGTCGCACAGAAAAAAGTTGTGAGTAAGCATTAAAGCTTTCTAAATATCCTATTTATTAGCCCCTACTTCCATATGCAAAACTCCTAACGGTTCTTCCGATATTGTTCAATAAAAGTAAAAAAAAAAAATTTTTTTGCATTCTATTGACTCTGGTGTCTATCCGATTTGTTTTTCAAAAAACTTTTGTAGGGTAAAGTTAGTAAGTGGTAAATTTTCCTTAATTTGATATACTTCTTCTTGGCTTGTCTCCTATCATTCGAGAGTTAAGAGAGTCTCAACGAAGTAATATTCTATACTCATCAGAATGAAGACAACCATTGTGAAAAAACGGCAGTGGGGGGACGGTTTTTTATTTCATGGATCCATAATGGGCGGTTTGGAGTAAGACATACTACAAGCTCGCGTTCATGAGGTGTGCGCTAACGTGGGGAGGGGGGGCTAAAGGATTCATTTTTGCAGGTTGTCGACTTAATCTTGGAAATATCTCGGAAGCGGTGAGTCGTCCTGAGAGTATTTGTATGGCAGTACTAAAGCCCATTAAATTTCCAAAAACTTATTTGAACACTCAAATGCCGAATTCCTAACGGTTCCCCCGATACAGTTGATTGAAACCCGAAAATTGTTAAAAATTCGTTATTTTGTTTATTTTTTTGGCTCTGGTGTCTCTCGCGATTGTTTTTCGGAAAACTGTTTCACGACCGATTTGTACGATGTTTAATTGGCTTTCATTTGATGTGCTCCCCGTTGTCCTGTCTTCAATCAGTCAAAAGCTTAGGAGTTAAAACCGAGCTTCCGAATTCAATTTTCTCTATTTTCAAGGATAAAGACAAACATTGTGAAAAAACGGCAAGGGGGGGGACGGTTTTTTATTTCATGGATCCATAATGGGCGGTTCGGAGGAAAATATACTAAAAGCACGCGGTCATGGGGAGTGCGCTAACGTTGGGAGAGCGGGTTCAAATATCTCATTCTTGTGCTTATTAGCTCTATTCCCGCTATATCTCCGAAACCGCGAACTCTACGAAAATAATGTCTGAACAAGAATGAAAGCTTACACAATTTCCTATAAAGTTCATCTTACATGCATAGGTCGAATTCCTAACATTTATCCAGATATAGCTAATTTAAAAATCAGAAATTTCACATAGGAAACATCCACACAACATAATTGGTATACATGTATCTATAGATTGGCTATATGCATGTAGGCTGTATTGATGTTTTCTATGTGAAATTTCTGATTTTTAAATTAGCTATATATGGATAACTGTTAGGAATTCGACCTATGCATGTCAGATGAACTTTATAGGAAATTGTGTAAGCTTTCATTCTTGTTCAGACATTATTTTCGTAGAGTTCGCGGTTTCGGAGATATAGCGGGAATAGAGCTAATAAGCACAAGAATGAGATATTTGAACCCGCTCTCCCAACGTTAGCGCACTCCCCATGACCGCGTGCTTTTAGTATGTTTTCCTCCGAACCGCCCATTATGGATCCATGAAATAAAAAACCGTCCCCCCCTTGCCGTTTTTTCACAATGTTTGTCTTTATCCTTGAAAATAGAGAAAATTGAATTCGGAAGCTCGGTTTTAACTCCTAAGCTTTTGACTGATTGAAGACAGGACAACGGGGAGCACATCAAATGAAAGCCAATTAAACATCGTACAAATCGGTCGTGAAACAGTTTTCCGAAAAACAATCGCGAGAGACACCAGAGCCAAAAAAATAAACAAAATAACGAATTTTTAACAATTTTCGGGTTTCAATCACCTGTATCGGGGGAACCGTTAGGAATTCGGCATTTGAGTGTTCAAATAAGTTTTTGGAAATTTAATGGGCTTTAGTACTGCCATACAAATACTCTCAGGACGACTCACCGCTTCCGAGATATTTCCAAGATTAAGTCGACAACCTGCAAAAATGAATCCCTTAGCCCCCCTCCCCACGTTAGCGCACACCTCATGACCGCGAGCTTGTAGTATGTCTTACTCCGAACCGCCCATTATGGATCCATGAAATAAAAAACCGTCCCCCCCTTGCCGGTTTTTCAAAATGTTTGTCTTTATCCTTGAAAATAGAGAAAATTGAATTCGGAAGCTCGGTTTTAACTCCTAAGCTTTTGACTGATTGAAGACAGGACAACGGGGAGCACATCAAATGAAAGCCAATTAAACAGCGTACAAATCGGTTGTGAAACAGTTTTCCGAAAAACAATCGCGAGAGACACCAGAGCCAAAAAAATAAACAAAATAACGATTTTTTAACAATTTTCGGGTTTCAATCACCTGTATCGGGGGAACCGTTAGGAATTCGGCATTTGAGTGTTCAAATAAGTTTTTGGAAATTTAATGGGCTTTAGTACTGCCATACAAATACTCTCAGGACGACTCACCGCTTCCGAGATATTTCCAAGATTAAGTCGACAACCTGCAAATATGAATCCTTTAGCCCCCCCTCCCCACGTTAGCGCACACCTCATGAACGCGAGCTTGTAGTATGTCTTACTCCAAACCGCCCATTATGGATCCATGAAATAAAAAACCGTCCCCCCACTGCCGTTTTTTCACAATGGTTGTCTTCATTCTGATGAGTATAGAATATTACTTCGTTGAGACTCTCTTAACTCTCGAATGATAGGAGACAAGCCAAGAAGAAGTATATCAAATTAAGGAAAATTTACCACTTACTAACTTTACCCTACAAAAGTTTTTTGAAAAACAAATCGGATAGACACCAGAGTCAATAGAATGCAAAAAATTTTCTTTTTTTACTTTTATTGAACAATATCGGAAGAACCGTTAGGAGTTTTGCATATGTAAGTATGGGCAAATAACTAGGATATTTAGAAAGCTTTAATGCTTACTCACAACTTTTTCCTGTGCGACTCACCGTTTTCGAGATATAGTCCAAAACACCAAAAATTGCACCTTTAACCCCCTCTCCCCGCGTTAGCGCACCCCTCAGCTCCGAGTAAAATTAGTACCTTTACCTCCTAACTACTCCTGATAAAATACCGAAGAAAAAAATCGTCACCCCCTTCGATGTTCTCTACACCCCCTTTTTAGGCTTTCATTGCTTGGTCTAATATTACTAATATGTGTATTGATTTGAGGAAATAATGTAGCAAGTGAAACTGTTTCATTATAAAGTTCGTCTTGGTCTAATTGTAACCCAACTGCAGTTGCAGCGTTTATCAAGTCCTTGTGATTGGGCGGGCTGTTCTTCGAACTTACTACCGCAAAATGCTGAAACGGAGTATTTTTGAAATCTAACTGTCTCGGAGGTATTTTAAAGCTCGTTTATAAACATTACATGCCTCAGTTTCAAATTTATATCTTTCGTGGCGAGAAAGGTGCTTTTCCACGGCATTATTATTGAGACTATTGCTTTTTATCCAAGAGAAAATTTAGCTTCACACAAGTACTGAATTTGAATGTCTATACATAGTGAAGTAAAAACGCAAACTTTATAGGAAATTTAGGATTTTCAATTTTTTCAATTAATGTGACTAAAAAAACATTATTCATTCATTACACGCTCTGAAATTAGAACTTTAGGTTCTAATTTTAGACCGTGTAGTTGCGTTGTTAAAATTGTAAGCTCTAAAATTAGAACTCAAGTTCTAATTTCTGAGCGAGTAATAGATGAATTATGTTTTTTTAGTTACATTAATTGAAAAAACTGAAAATCCTAAATTTCCTATAAAGTTTGCGTTTTAACTTCACTATGTATAGACATTCAAATACTTGTTATTATTTTCAATTTCAATTGAATTTAGAATTATAGTTTTGCTATTCGCGATAAAATAAGGAAGAAAAAAGACGTCCAGAAATTAGAACATTTCAGAAATTAGAACCACCTGATTTACCAAGTGGTTCTAATTTGTGAGCGTCTACTCAGGCCTGTAGAGAGGGTGGGGGGAACGGGGTGATTCCCCCCGGGCCCGGGATTCCAAAGGGCCCGGAATTGGACACAAAAGTTGTGTGTTTTTTTACATACAAATTTCTATTTTGAGGTCCTTAACTAAGAAACCTTATTAGAACTGTATCTAGCATTTAGTATTACACATTCTGCACTAGGCTTGTAGCCCCAAGTCTAATATTGAATTGTTAGGACTGGGGCCCGAATCATCATATTCAATCAACATGATCGTTTCTTTACTAAATGTCTAAATTCAATCTGCCCTCGCATTTTGAAAGTGCATGTATAACTTTTTACGTAAATAAATTAGAAAATTCGACTTCTTCATCCATTAACGTAACGTTTTTCAAAAAATGTGTGTTCAAAGTAAAAATAGGAGTGACATTTTTTCTAGAAGGACTTTTCCGGGCGATCATTTTGTGTACGTACTGCGCTGCTGCTAAATTCTTTTCATGGTACCAACACCGAGATTTTGGTCACTTAAATTCAGCGTCCCCTCGGGGGGGGGGGGGGAGCTACCTGATTTTCGTATAGAGGACGAAATTATAGCACGTACAATTTTATTGTTTCATTTAAATGTACTTTGATTTCCGGAAGATCCGATCTAAAGTTTCTGTTTAGTCTGTTGTGCTACAGGAGTAACTCCCGAGGAAATTCGTATGAAATAAGAAATAGGGAGTGCTGACCACATAAAGGCGTTTAAAACACACTCTTCTGATAGAAATGTGTGGAAACAAAGGCGTTCATTTCATCATTAATTTTTTGGAGTCATTTTCCTTTATTTTCATAGACCTTTCGCAGCATAATTTCACTTAAATTTTCCAAACCTTCGCGTGGATGGATTTCTTCAGTTGATTGCATTGATTCATCTAGCATTCTTTTCAGCAAGGTGAGAAATCAAACCACACATCATAACACATTGTCAGAGCTCCTAATTTGTGTTCGGGAATGCTAATATCGGAATTTGGCTACGTCTCCTCGATTTAACTAGGTCTAACCTTATTGCATTTATGAAAATAAGCCATGCACGAAATCCGGCTAATTGAAGTTTTTTTGGCTGTGCAGTGTCCAAGGAATTTATGGAAGGCAAATGCAGGAAATAGGTAATGAATGCGAGCACCATTTTTTGAAACAATATTTTTGAGAGCAGAGTTTTTTAAAAATGTGTTGAGTGTTTCAGTGGAAAACAAAATTTCCCATTTATTTTCGATTACATTAAGCTCTACAAGATTTAACTTTGAAATTCCAAACAAACTCTATAAGGCCTTGCTGAACTGTGGTGAATTGCGCTTCATAGTATAAATGATAGCTAGACGTTGGTTTGAACCCCATTGTGACCATGAATTTGTGTGTTGTCTCTATAAAAAATCCTCCTACGTCAGCTGGTTTCACTATGTAAATCGTTTCGGAGCAACGACCATGATCTGCCACAAGCACTCGACAAGAGGAAACAATCCTTGGAATCGATTCTACAACAACGATGTCCATCCATACTATCTTTACTATCAATTTGCCTGGTACAACACCTAAGGGGCGGCAATTTGTCCTCTTGCCCGGGGCGGCGTAAGTGCTAGAGCGGGCGCTGCTTAAATTATTGAATCTCCATTTCAATCTATCTATCAATCATTCGTTTTTCGTTTCCCAAAAATTAGGATCGAGCCACTTCTTCTCTTGTCAGTACCGTATAGCCCCATGTTGAGCCATGGTGCGTTAACTCAGCCGTTTATAGGCAATTTCGATTCAACGTTACATTGCATATCATTTCGGAGTGTATGTAATTTTGCAAGCACTATATATTTCATATCCGCAAATGTACGGAAAATTTGGACCACGCCAAAATTCCATCTCCGCATCTCTAGATTACTATAGCATCGTAGAGTGCGACTCAACCAAGTGAGCCCCTGAGCGCCACTGATTAAGAATAATAAGATGCCCTACAATTCAATAAAAAAATAGGACGGGAACGAAATCAGCAAATTTCTTCAACGAAATTCCAGAGCTCTGGAGATGATTTAATATGAACACATCATCAATATACGATGTCATACATCAGTTTCCGAAAAATGTGCGGCAATTAGAATTTATGATTGTGCAATTCTTGGAGACAACTGTTTACGTAAACTCAGCTAACTTTCTGGAGCAAGTTAAGGCTGTTTTTCGCAAGATATTATTAATTTGAAAATTTGAACGTCCAGTGATTTGTCTGATAAATTTTCAAAAGTTTTAGGACAGAATTAATTTTCTGAGTGTACTGAACGCTTATGTAGAGGAGATGGTCAAAGAGCGACAATAAAATAAGCATAATGTATACCTACACTTTGGAAAGTGTATCTCTTCTTGTCTACAAAAAAATCTTAATTTTTAGAAAATTGTTTTTCATAGTCGCGATTTATTCATGGTTCAATAAATCTTTCTTACGTCTTATGAACCCCTAAACCTCGAAGACCAACAGTAGGCTCAGGAGAGTTATTTATCTCCATAAATAGGTACTCGTTTAACATCTGTGTGAGATCATAGTCCGTCCACATACGTGATTTATAAGGTAAAAAATATAAATAAACAATTTTTTAAGAACCGAAATGTAAAAAAAATGTACTTCGATTTATAATTTTTCATCATATGGAAGGGGAGGGCCCGGAATCATTGTCCCCCCGGGCCCGGATTTTCTATCCACGGCCCTGCGTCTACTGTATCATAATTTTTCTGTATTTTATGTTTTACATACAGTTCAAAATAGAAGAATGACATACCTTATTTGGGAATAAAAGCAGTAACGAGTTGACACAATGGATTTCGAATATTTAGTATGATCAAGTGAGTTTTGAGGGCCTTTTCTCCATCGTGTTTCACTGTAAACTTTATGTTGCAATCTTTGCACTCGGCAGTCTGATTGTCTTTTTTCTTTAACCAGTCCTTATATTCTTTAGCGTTCAGCCAGTCGTCGACGAATTTCGAATAATATTTTTTTTTCTTTGGTTGCTCTTTTTGCGATGATTTCAAATTTTCGGAGTCAGACATCTCAAAACTCAAAATGACTTTTATACACTCAATAACGCGAATCTAAAATCGTATAAGTTTGTGTAAATAAAAGCAATATAAAAATATATCAGAGTGAAGCTTACTTACAGATTTGCTTTTAAATTTGGAAGATTTTACACAATCAAAACGTATAACGACAGACGTATTTTCTTAACAGAAAAACTTCTTGGAAAGAAAATTAACGGTTCAGCTGAAACATTCCAATATTCGGGCCTAGGAATATACAGGGTTATTGGTTAAGTCGACCTATTCTCTGCAACACGTTATAATAGGGTCAAAATGCAACAAAATGAGGCCATAAATGTTAGGCCGATTTTCAATGGTCACTGAGATATTTGAATTTTTAGGTGTTTTTGAAATAACCTTGAATTTTACCATTTAAACTAAGAATTAAAGAAAACTACTAAGATAATGGGTTAAAACTTATTTTTAGATTTTAGTCAACACTATAGCAGACATTTCTTAATCATTTAAAATTTCAAAAACCCATCACAATTCGAAATTTTTAATTTTTAATAAAAAAAAAAATTCTTACATTTTTTTAAAGTTGATTTTTTATGTAGTATTACTAAAAAAAATTATATGACACGGAGTCTGCAGACCACTGGAAAAACATACTCGTGTTGGCAGCTTTCCAAAAAGGTATCAATGTCAATACAAATATTTGAAATAATTGAAACAGCTAGCTGCAACTTGTTCGGGGACCATCATTTTGTTTCATAAAAAATGAAATAAATGTTATTAAATTCAAAATGCATCGTACGAGTACGTATAATGTACTGCTTTATTTCATTTTTTATCAAACGAAATGATGGTCTCCAAACAAGTTGCAGCTAGCTGATTCAATTATTTCAAATATTTATATTGACATTGACACCTTTTTGGAAAGCTGACACCGCGAGTATGTTTTTCCAGTGATCTGCAGACTCCGTGTCATATAATTTTTTTTAGTAATACTACATAAAAAATCAAATTTAAAAAAATTTAAGAAATTTTTTTTTTATTAAAAATTAAAAATTTCGAATTGTGATTGGTTTTTTGAAATTTTAAATGATCAAGAAATGTCTGCTATAGTGTTGACTAAAATCTAAAAATAAGTTTTAACCCATTATCTTAGTAGTTTTCTTTAATTCTTAGTTTAAATGGTAAAATTCAAGGTTATTTCAAAAACACCTAAAAATTCAAATATCTCAGTGACCATTGAAAATCGGCCTAACATTTATGGCCTCATTTTGTTGCATTTTGACCCTATTATAACGTGTTGCAGGGAATAGGTCGACTTTACCAATAACCCTGTATAGACAAGGAGAAAGGAGCTGACACATCAAAGCACAAGAGCGTACCTGTGTAACTAGAATATGAGAGGGCTAACGTTACATTGCCTCTTAGTATGTCTCTCTCGTTACCTTTATGTTGATTGATGGTGTGAGTTGACAGTGTCTGTTAAAAATCTAGTCAAAAATTTCGCACGTTTCATTTCCTTCTCTATATGATCTCTGAATGATTTCCAAGCTCAAGCGTCGGAAACAATCCCAGAGAAGATAACATGGAAAGTTGGAATGGATGTTGCGAGTAGCAACAATGATGCATGGAAAGTTGTAGCAGCAATGGTGCATGGAAAGTTGTAGCAACTATGATGCATTGAAAGTGAGTGCTATATGCGAAGCTATAATGCATCTTAGAATATAGGCAGTGGTACAGTACTTTTATGTTCATATTCGAAATTCAACTTGTGATCGTTCTTTTTAATTTTATTTTTTTTTTATTTTTAATAATTTGTAGGTACAAATGAAAGGTTTATACGCCAAACCCGGAGATTTTAATTTTGACCCGGAGACCCGGAGACACCCTTCGAAACCCGGAGTCTCCGGGTGAAACCCGGAGGGTTGGCAACCCTAGTTGTTTGTAGTTTCTACCTGCCGTCGGTGGTCTTTGTTTCCTTTGTTTACATTTTGTTCAGAAGTAAATTCAACTCAGCTTAACTGAGTTATCTGGGCATACGTTTTCAGAATAGTATACAGCGCAGTGGAAGCGTGTACGACTCACGCTCGTGAGGTCCTTTGTTCAAATCCCAGTTCTTACATTTTTTTTCTTTTTTTTCTCTGTTTATTAATTTATTAGTTTAGTTCTCGAATTAAAATGAATTGTGAACAATTTTACAAAGTCCAAATTGACGGTCTATCGCAGCTCGTTTCGTCGTTGCAGAGCCAACTTAGCAAGCTGAGATCCCTTATGTAATCTGTAAATTATTGTTAAAACAATTCCAATGCATTGCGAGATAAAAACGTAAATTTAAAAAATAAGAAGAGTAATATTGGGAAAAACACTAAGAAAAAAACTAAAAATATTGTTTCAATATCTTCTGAGCAATCTTTCGTTAGCCATGAAGCGGGAACTTCCACTGTTATTTCAGATTCATCTTCTACAATTCCTTCCAACGTTGACAAAAATCAATCTCCGATTGATAAATTTGTCACAGTTCGTAAGAAAGGGAAAAATATTAAAAAACCTTCTCCTGTTGGTGATGTTATTCCCAAAAAGAGTGATAATAATAATAGGCGACACAAAAGAATCTTCGGTATCGATCAAACTAATGATTCTCTTCGAAGTGTCCCCAGTTTCAAGGTATTCCATGTTTCTAAGCTACATGCTTCGGTAAAAGCAGAAGATTTAAAGGAATATGTAATGAAAAAACTTAATTTAACAGATAACAGTTTTCTTTCGGTTTATCCTCTGATAAAAAAAGATTGTGATATATCCAAATTAGTTTCAATCAGTTTTGGTTTGAAACTTCCTTATGAATATTCGAAGCAAGTGTTTTGTGCCAACTTCTGGCCCAAGGGCGTCAACATATCACCATTTAATTTTTCAAAAAACGACAAACGTCAAAACAGTGTCCAGCAGAACACATAATTTCCAATTCATTTTTCTCGGTCTATTATCAAAATGTTGGTGGTCTTCGTTCAAGAACAAATGACTTTTACCTTGCAGCTTCACAAGAAGATTATGCTGCCATTTTCTTAACCGAGACTTGGCTTCACACAGACATTTCAAATGAAGAACTTTTCATAAGAGACTATGATGTCTATCGTCGCGACCGTTATGAGGCTTCGACTAAGAGAGGAGGTGGTGTTTTGGTGGCTATCAAAACAACATTCCCTTCTCATGAAGTTGAGCTTTTTCATAAGGACGTGGAACAGATATGTGTTTCAATCAATGTTTCTCGCAGCGAAAAAGTATATATTTTTAATAGCTATTTACCACCTTTGAGTTCAGTTGATGTTTATAACAAACATGTAGATAATATCTCCAAGCTATTTGCGTCTTTTGAGGAAAAAGACAAATTGATCGTTGTTGGGGATTTCAGTCTTGGTAATATAAGTTGGTACTAGAACGATGCACGATGAGAAAAAAATTCTGCCGCGTGATTTACATCTTGAGTGTGAATCTGTTCTAACAAATTGTTTGTTTGCAATGGATTTGATGCAAATGAATCATGTTAAAAACTCGATTGGTAGAATTTTAGATCTAATTTTTGTTAGTACTGGCTTGAATGCTTCTGTAATTAAAGTAGATAAACCGTTTTTGCCCAATTCAATGCATCACAGTGCTCTTCTTCTTGAGTTAGTTTTTTATGATTACATTGAAGAAGAGCCCGAAGTTATTCCTACTAGATATTTTCAAAAAGCCCAATTTGAAAAACTAAATTCAACACTTTTTAATATGGATTGGGCTCCAGTTATATCGAATAGTAATCTTATTAAAAGTTACGCAATTTTTAAATCAATTTTATTGAAATCGATTCGCAAGTACGTTCCTTTAAAAAAGAACAAAATAAAAGCAAAAAATCCTTGGGCTACTAAAGAATTGTTCAAACTTAAGAGAGGGCCCATAAATTATACAAGAAGTCATCATCTCTTGCCAATAAAGAAAATTTCTTTAGATTGAGAAGAGAGTATGAACTAATGAATAAAAATCTTTACAAACAGTATATTGCGAGAGCTGAAAATAATATAAAGAATGACAGTAAGACATTTTGGAATTTTATAAACAGCAAGCGTAAGAATACGGGAATCCCAAAAAATTTAGAATTCAATGGCAATTTTTACAAAGATGTTCAATCGGCTTGTGACGGATTTGCTAGATTTTTCAGTTCAGTTTACGAAGTGCCAGACTCCGTTCCATCAGAAATGAATGCTAACATCAATGGAAGCCAGAGTGCATTGGTCCCTCGGATAGCTCAGGAGGACCTTACGAGTGCTCTTGAGATTTCTGAGGATGACCTATTGAATGCTATGAGTGATATTGATGTTAGTATTCAGGCCGACCTGATGGCATTCCTAATATATTTTTGAAGAATTGCATGCAATCGTTATGTCGTCCTTTAGCCTTTATTTTTAATTTGTCCTTGACTTCAGGTGTTTTTCTTGATGAATGGAAAGTTTCATACATAACGCCTGTTCACAAAAAGGGTCCGAAGCATCTTATTGATAACTATAGACCCATAGCTAAATTATCTGCAATACCGAAGTTGTTTGAAATGCTTATTAAAAATAAAATAGATGTTTTAATTAGCCGTTTGATATCGCCATGTCTACATGGATTCCTGAAAGGAAAATCAACTTCAACAAATTTGGTATCATTTACTAAAATTGTTGTTGATAGTATTGAGCAGGGAATGCAGGTTGATGTGGTATATACCGATTTTTCGAAGGTTTTTGATAGAGTAGATCATAATATCTTACTCAAGAAACTAGAAAATTTAGGTATACAATCCGTTTTTCTTAGCTGGGTGAAATCCTATCTAACAGTTGGTTGTTAAATGGCTGTACATCCCGCTCTGTTATAAAGTGTTCTTCAGGGGTTTCGCAAGGAAGCCATTTAGGACCACTTTTCTTTTTAGTTTTCGTAAACGATATCATCCAAAGTTTTAAATTCGTGCGCGTATGGCAGTATGCCGATGATATGAAAATCGCTATGAAAATACGCAACATTGAAGACTGCCTTAACCCATTTCTTCCCAAGGATAGAAATAAGCTAAAACTATGAAGTTTTTTGGTGAATTCCAACCAATTACAACACAATTAAGAAAAAAAAATTTAAACATTTCAGTAAGTGTTATCAGTGGCTCCCAACGTGATGTTGCGTTGACGCAACGTTGGGAGTTTCTTGGTAAAAAAAAACGTAAACGAAAATTTTAATTTTAAACTTCTGTGTTGCAAAAAATTGTTGGTTTATATGTCGAATAATAAATTTAGTGATAAAATCCTGAAACACTCACTACAGCGGTATAGATGACATTTTTTGCAAATTTTTGGCAGGTTTTTTGTACAAATTATCTAGTTCAAGGCCGCAGGATGTGTTTGTGACATCCTATTTCCAGATCTGCTTTTTTGTTGAGGTAATGAGATCAGCATCACGCTCAGCAGTGTTACTTATCCCCATAAATGGGTACTCGTTTAACATCTGAGTGAGATCCTAGTCCGTCACAAGCTCGTGAGGACAGTTCTGCCATATTTTGCTTGGTTACTGAAATTTAAAAAATTATTGCACAATTTCATACAATGACATAACCAAGAAACATATGGCAGACCTATGCAAAATAAACAAAAATTAATTTCAATATATTGTAAAGCTTTCTGAAAATTGTTTGAATCTTCTCTATATGCAAAGACTAACTATTAGATAAGATGTACGAGTAACTGGCCATTTGTATTATAATGGAGGTCGGCTTCGTCCCGGATGTCGCTTGTTTTTGGTATTTTCTATTTCAGATTTGAACAGGTATATTACAATTTAGGTGCTTAAGTCAATAGCCCAAATACATAGAACTGCTCAACATGTACACTGCTAGCCACAAATATCGCCGGGAGGTCTGTCTTACAACCTTTTAGCGATTCTGGATTGTTTCACAATTCCTTGTGACAAAAGCAAAATAGTAACTTGACTAGAAATAAATATGTTCTTGCGTTCAGTGCAAGAGAAAAATTTACTACAGAAAAGTTAAGCAAACATTTACTTAGTAGCTCTGTTCTAACAAAACTGCCCTTAAATGGAAAAGGTTTCTGATCCCATACTTGTTGACTTCAGAGCATACCGTCGAGTGAAGACTGTACCAATAGTTTCATAAACTTTTCAGGGTTCATACATTCACTACAAAGGCTCCCTTTACCCACTGTAGAAATCCTTGAAACATTTTTGGATATCTTGACACCATCATGAAATATGTATTTGGAAAATGGCTTTATACCAACTGACAAGTATCTAGCTGTCATTGTCCCGCAACTTCTTTTATTGTTTTCTTTTCTTCAATGAGACACATGTGACTCACAAAAGAGTACTGGATATACCATGAGTCGCATGTGTCTCGTAGATAGTGAGGTATTTAGAACTTATTTTAAGATATTGCTGATGCGAAACCTGCGTTACATAGCTAGAAAATATTTTGTTCTTTATGCGTTTGCCCCAGTGTTACTGTACCGGGAAACTCCCAACGTTGCGTGAACGCATCACCTATATTTAACACATGCTCCTCCAGCAAGGATCAACCTTTTTCCAAAACTAAGTTAAACTAAATGATTAGCAATTGTTTGCCGTATAGAAAGTGCATTTGGATATTGATTTTAAGATATTTAAATATTTTTAAAATTGTTACAAAAAATGTCCTAAAAAACATGTTATTCCTTTTTCTTATATCCTCAAGGACCCAATCGCTGATTCACCATAGCAAATTGCAGAAATAGAGCCAAGAAATGCCCATTAAAAATTACATGATCCCTTTTCTATTTCAATTTAAATTTGGTGGTGTTTACAGAGGTCAAACTTTGTGTTGCGTATACGCAACGCTGGGAAGAAATGGGTTAAGTTGCAATCCGATTTAGAAAAGCTGCAATTTTGGTGCCGCGCTAATAATTTAAATTTAAATGTTAGTAAATATAAAGTACTTAGCATATATAAATTGAAAACTCCGATCTTCTTTGAGTACTCCTTAACAGGTAGTGTTCTTGCAAGGGTTGCCGAAATATCAGATCTTGGTGTAATTTTCGACCAAGAGCTTTCATTTCGACAACACATTGATTACATTATTTCAAAAGAGAATAGTATGTTAGGATTTGTTAAACGTAACGCGCGCGAATTTAATGGTCCCTTTACCTTAAAAATATTGTATACAGCTTTCGTTCGTTCGCACCTGGAGTATTGTTCTATTGTGTGGAATCCGTTCTATAAGGTACATATCGAGCGCATAGAAAGAATTCAACACAATTTTACACGGTTTGCCATTTATCAAATTGGCTGGCGTTTCAAGCTATAAAACTCGCTGTTCCTTACTGGGTTTACAAGCTTTAGATTATAGAAGAACATTTTTAAACGCTATGTTTATAAGAGACCTGTTTTGCTCTCATATTGTTTGTGAAGGTATATTAAATAACTTTCAAGTCAGAAATATTCCTCACAATTTACGGCGGAACAACCTTCTTGTTCAGCCCTATCATAGAGTAAACTATGGGCTTAATGAGCCAATTACAAGGTCAATTATTCTTTATAATAGTTTGAAGGACTTAGTTAATTTTAATTGTATTAACCTTCGGGCGGGCGCAATGCATCTGACAGATTAAGTCGCCAGTTTTTGTTGCGCCAATCAGCGATATGAAAAGGGAGAGATCTGAAACTCACAGTAGCTTAATCTTTACCGATCAACTACCCAAAGCAGTTTTCAGTTTCTATCTACCATATGCCTGAGTGGCGGGAGGGGATGAAATAATCTCTCAGATGTATTGCGCCCGATTGTGTTATTTTCTCCTTTTCTATGAAAATTTCCACATGTTATACTCTTCAAATTGCGTAATAACGTTGTGTTGACTTTTAGGTTCACCAAATGGTTCATTAGTGTGTTTTTAGTAAAATAAGCTCACATTTTTTAAGCGGTCGAGTTGCTGGAGGTTTTTCAAATAGTTTAGCTATTGAAAGCGGAATATTCTTAGAAAATTGAAAATGTGAAGGGTATCAAACTTTGTGGGCCAGTTTTTGTTTCTAAAATTTCGTAGAACTGTTTCAAAACGACAATGCAACAATAAATAAGAGTCTAAAATATACTGAAACTTAGTTTCATCCCTCTTTCTGCACTTAATCTGTCAGATGCATTGCACCCGATCGTGTTAGGATTAGTATTGCGCCCGCCGGAAGGTTAATAAACTAATGTTTAAAAGAATTTATTTTGATAAATTTCTTTATTAATATATTTTGTTTTCAGTTTTTTTCCGATCTGCTAGAGTTTACACTCGATTGATTGATTAGTCAGTTACGTACGCATAGTAAGTAAAGTGATGCCGAGGACAAAAGTTTCTGTGAGGCAAAAAAAAAATATATTTTAGTCTTCTACGACAAACACCGTACTAACTAGTTTGAACTAAGTTTTGTACCACTCGCGAACTATTTTGATCGTGTTTGAGAATTCATGACAAAGTAGGGTGTAATTTTATCATCGATGTGGCACGATAGCCCGACATTGGGCTTTGGCCCCCCAAAAAGTTGAAAAGGTCCTCCAGTTTCGGAGGCCCAGCAACTGGTAGGCGTCTTCCCCTAGAAAGTTGTCTCAGGGAGCTCTCGGTCGTCCACGCTCCGTCGCTCCGTCAATTCGTTGTGCGTTCATCACCTTCTTTAGCATGCGATTAGCGATGCACATGTCCCGCCCATTGCAAATCTTGAAGCTTTACAATTTTCGATACTTCCAGCTCATTGTACAATTGATATAACTCGTGGTTGTTTCAGATGCGCCATTGATCTGTGATTGGAATTTAGTCTGGTATAAACACCCTATAGAAAAGGCGCTATCCCCAAAAATGTTTTAAGATAGTTTATTTGCAAAAGGACTTAAAGGATCGTTTTCGTCATATGGTATTAGCAAGGAAAAGGGTGGATCGGATTACAAGCCGGGCTACAGTTACAGCAAATAGCACAGCCATACCAGGAGCAAATTTATTCCGTAATGGAGGCTTATAGGGTGTTCAGTTCATAGAGCCGGAAGCGGACTTCTTATTTTACATAAATTAAGAGTAAGTTAAGCTGAAGAATTTTAAAAGTTTAACTTTCCTTTTCACAAAAACCACAACACAAAATGGTGTGTTTTCATTGTTTACATTTATTCATGGAATATGCACTAATAGTATAGTGACTTTAGCTCTAGACCCAAACATCCAAAAAAAGAGCTGACTTTTGATGCCAAATTGTTCTATGGCCTGACCGCATTACGCAGTAAAAAGTTAGACTTTTTTGCGCGTCACATTTGGGGGGGAGGGGGTGGCAAAGGGGTGAAATTATGATTTTTCGCCTATATTTTGTTAACTGTAATATTTACAGCAAAATGTTCTGAGGACGATTTAAACTACACAAAATTTCCTTTCTAATGGTATATTATATCATATACCTTCTGTTGGCAGATTATATACTAGACCTTAAAACATTTGGTATAAATTAGATTTTTTGATAGTTACATTTGGCGCTCTAGCTCCTGAAGTAATTAAATTGGAACCATGGTAATTGGGATAACTATTCCTAACAATATATAGCTTTCCCACACGGAGACTCAGGCTGACCCGACAAAGCATTCCCCTATACTCCCTATTAACATTTAAAAAAAAGACATGCCTGTAACTTTTCGCCGAATCACAGCAGGCGGGAAAAATTTTGGTAAACGTTAAGGCTGGGTCCCATTAGACCCTCCACCAAATATTACTTCGATCGGATTAAAACAAAGGGTACCTCCCATACAAATTATTCAAATTCAATGCCACTAGTTTATTAAGAAATAAGGGAACAAGGCAACCAAAATTAAGGTTTTGCTCGTAGGCAATTTTCCGGTCATTTTGTATGGGAGGTACCCTTTGTTTTAATCCGATCGAAGTAATATTTGGTGGAGGGTCTAATGGGACCCAGCCTTAACGTTTACCAAAATTTTTCCCGCCTGCTGTGATTCGGCGAAAAGTTACAGGCATGTCTTTTTTTTAAATGTTAATAGGGAGTATAGGGGAATGCTTTGTCGGGGCAGCCTGAGTCTCCGTGTGGGAAAGCTATATATTGTTAGGAATAGTTATCCCAATTACCATGGCTCCAATTTAATTACTTCAGGAGCTAGAGCGCCAAATGTAACTATCAAAAAATCTAAATTACACCAAATGTTTTAAGGTCTAGTATATAATCTGCCAAGAGAAGGTATATGATATAATATATCATTAGAAAGGAAATTTTGTGTAGTTTAAATCGTCCTCAGAACATTTTGCTGTAAATATTACAGTTAACAAGATATTGGCGAAAAATCACAATTTCACCCCTTTACCACCCCCTCCCCCCCCAAATGTGACTCGCAAAAAAGTCTAACTTTTTACTGCGTATTGCGGTCAGGCCATAAAACAATTTGGCATCAAAAGTCAGCTCTTTTTTTGGATGTTTGGGTTTCATCATTTTTTCAACTAAAATCACTATACTATAATTTCGAGCTATTTTCATGTGAATTATGAAAGTCCTTGTATGTACAATGAATGATTTATAAAAATATAGAAAAACTTTTTCAACCACAGAAAATTTTTTTTTGCGAAAATTTGATGATCCGGATTGTATGATGAACTTTCAAAAATGTTAGGACAATATGTAATTTTTTGAGCGTAGAGACTTATCTAACCTGGTGAAAGAGGAACAATGATATTAGCATTTCTTTTGACTTCGGAAAGTGTATATCTCTTCTTGCCTATAAAATATTTTCCTTGGCAGTGTCGCAAGAGTTAAACAAATTTCAAATTTGACTGCTATTCATACTATTTTTATATACAGGGTGTCCCGCATTAGGTAACCTTTTTCTGCAAGAAAATTACCAATATAATCGGAATTGTTTTTACCGTTACCTTGTTATCGCTCCTTTTATGAAAGTCATCGAAAATCGTGACTTGTCATGCAAAATCATAATTTCCAGCCCTCCTGGTGACTTAATCCAAGATTTGATTTCAGTTTCAAAAGCTACATAAAATTTCACAAAAACTGAAGTTTTTCCTGTTGCCAGCATTATCGCCATTTTCAAGATACAGTTACTCAAACTTAATAGAAATTTTAAAATAGATTTTTTTATCGAAAATTCAAACAGTAATTTCATAACGGTGCTTTATAAGTTCAACTCTGCAAAGTTGATAAAAGTTGCTTCAACATGTTGGCTTTCCAACGGTATATCACTTTTCATATTTACATTGCGGGATTTCCGAATTACACATATTGGATGTAAAAAAAAAAACAAGGTAATTATTTTCTTATCGGATTATTTAACCTGAAATTTTATTCATTTATTTTTATATTTTACTATTGCAATTTTGAAAATTTATTAAATAAAAATGAAAATAATGTTTTGAACCAATAAACTGAAAATATTAACTAATAATTAAATGAGTCTGTTTGAAGAATCGGAATAATACTGCTGGAATTGGCCTCCTCCATTTTGTATGCACACTCGACACCTTCGGTGCATGGAAGAAACGGTCCGAAGGATTTCAGGAGGGTTTTCCTTTATGTTGTCACAAACATCATTAATTCGCTGCAGCAGCTGTTCCCGGGACGTAATCGGCTCGGAATTGACATTGTTTTTTAAGTTACCCCATAAATAAAAATTTAGGGGAGTAAGGTCGGGATTTCTCGCAGGCCAAGCAACTGTCCCACAAGACCTACCCAAACCATGACACGAAACTCATATTGAAATCGAGGCTCCCGAGTTTCATGGGGATTGCTTTGAGCCCAGATCTGATTATTCCGAGTGTTGAGAAGCCTTCATTTTTACCATTCAATGCGTGTTTCCCTAAAATTTTGCAATGCAAATATAAAAAGTCATATACCGTTGGAAAGCCAACATGTTGAAGCAACTTTTATCAACTTTGCAGAGTTGTACGTGTAAAACACCATTATGAAATTACTGTTTGAATTTTCGACGAAAAATCTTTTTTTTAATTTCTATTAAGTTTGAGTAACTGTATCTTGAAAGTGGCGATAATGTTGGCAACAGGAAAAACTTCAGTTTTTGTGAAATTTTATGTAGTTTCTGAAATTGAAATCAAATCTTGGATTAAGTCATCAGGAAGGCTGCAAATTATGATTTTGCATGACAAGTCCCGATTTTCGATGACTTTCACAAAAAGAGCGATAACAAGATAACGGTAAACAAAAAATTCCGATTGTATTGGTAATTTTCTTGCTGAAACAAGTTGTGCTATCAACCCTGTATTGACCACCTAATGCGGGACACCCTGTATAGGCAAGACCACCGGAAGGGTGTGTGTGGGGGAGTCGGGCGAGACGGATTAGTATCCAGCAAAAGTTTCACTCGTTCTTTTTTCGTTTTTTTTTTAAATAGTACTCCAGGTAACTCAAATCTCAACTTAGAGAGTTAGGCTACTTAGAAAAAAAAATTACCCAGTTTGCACTTGTTTCCCCCGTGTGACCTTGCGCCACACCTTTGAACGGCTGATGACCCCCTTCGCACCCCCTCCCCCCTCTTTTAAGATTTTTTTTTGTCTTGGGCCACAACCCCCTTGTACTTGGTACCTCCTTTCAGTTGCGTGCGACAAGCTAACCATCTACAGGTATACCGTCAGGGGAGCACCTAGCCTTTCGGCCTTTATCTCCCGGTCCCGCTAAAAAGTTTGGACCTTCGGCTTTTTACTGACAAGGTGTTGTTGTCAGACGGAGATTTCTCCATCAGGCGCATGCACACACCATCCGGAATCCAACCCCGGGATTGCATCACTAGCTGGATGACTTGGGTAACAACCTCCAGCCACTACGAGTCCAACACCTTGATGGGCAAGGACCATGGTCCCCTGGGCACACCCATCCCCGTAGTACACTATTCGCTATGGACTTCTCCATAGCAGGTGTGATCCTCCTTCGGCCCCCTATTGGTTAAGCGTTACGTCGAATTCGGGCATGCACACCCCAGGCTCGTTGGACCTGTGACTCCGCGTCTGTGCAGACAACGAAGCGCTGCTTTTCACATCCAGGCCCTTCAGTTTACTAGTCAGCAATGCGACTCAGGCAGTGTGGTCATCAATCCACAAACTAGCTAGATATAGGCGCGTAGGCATTTTCCACCAAGGCCGTTCTCCCTAGCTAGCCCCTTCAGGACTCGGGTTATGCGGAGCCGTCACCTCCGAAGCTCACACGACTTCCGTATGATGCACCCCCCCACCAGAGGACATCAAAATCGTACTAGACCTTTAGTGCTTCCCTCCCGCAAACTATGGGGGGAGGTAGGCACGCCAAGAGCCACCCGTGCATAACTCAGGAGCACGGGACCGTTAACGCCCGAATGGTCTTTGTACAGATCCTCGCCATGGCGTATCAACTGTACCAGGGGCCCCCTTGCGCTACTAGGTCCGTGGTGTCGTAACTCACCAAAGATCTCTGTCCGACTACAAACAGCCTTCCGAGCTGAGTGTCACACGGACACAAACCCCCAACCAACGCCATCTACTCAGCTCAGCTGTACGGGTAACCCGTGTCCCGCGAACAATTTATGCAAGATCCACACCATCATCGTACAGCTGAGCTGAGTAGATGGCGTTGGTTGAGTGAAGATGACGTCACAACTAATCTCTTTTTCCTTAATAATTCCTGTATCCTTCCGTTTCCAGGATGAACAAACGCCCTACAAAATGAACAAACGTCTGGCTTTCGATTGATACCAAACCTATACCTTTCCGACCCATATTTAAAAATGACTGGCTAAGTTCACACTCACAATTTTAAAGTTGTTATAATTAAATAATTAGAGAAGAACAAACGATATTAATTGGCGAACAATCAAGAACAAACGTAGCCGCAGTCGAACAAACGGTTCACCGAGCAAAAGGGCGTAATTTTAAAAAAATGACTGGCTAACTTCACACAGCCGCCCTGGTGTACTCCGGCATTCGCCGGAAATTCTTCAGATTCACCGGCTGTGCATCTAACCTTAGTCGTAGCTCCATCAACCATCATGCATATGTCTCGTATCATCCTTACGTATGCCCCAGGGACATTAAGTGCTCTCAAGACCAACCATATGAGATCACGAGGTACTCTATCGAATGCCTTTTGAAAATCGATGAATACAAAAGCAGGCCATTTCGTGCTGCTCTATATTTTTCTATCGGAAACCAATACACTCGAATCGCATCGGCTGTAGATCGACCTTCGACCAAGCCGCATTGATTGTAATTCAACCGCGCAATCTTTCTCAATCGGTTGCCGACAACTCACTCGTGGTCTATTTTATTTATAACTAGGGGGCTTCGCCTGGTCGCTACGCTCGCCAACCCTCGGGGGGGGGGGGGGGGGGGCGAAGCTAATTTCGGACGCGGCCGAAATTTGGATACCCGTCGCTCTCTTTGGGCTAAAAGTTCTTTTCGGGCGTACCTATCACTTGAATTTAATCACCCGCCTCATTCTTTTTCTTCCGTCTTGACAAAAGTTTTGGGCTTGGTTGAAATAAGTGGGCAAATCAAAATATTTAAAATTTTATTGGGTTCCGGGAGCATGACCCCACTGTACGATTCCATTCGTTTTGTACTTTTTTGTTGCTTTAGTAAAGACACATTAAGACACAAGGTTTTGTGAAATTGGTGTAGAAAATGTTTCTTAGAAGAACCAAAATGGGAGTTGGGTCTGTATGGCAGCCCCGTGACCCCATAGTCCGATTTGATCCATTCTTACATATGTTTTGTGTCATCGAAAGAAATTCATTTGTGTGAAATTTGGTTGAAATTAATGCCCAAATAAAATAGTTTTTCTTAGAAGAACCTAATTTTGGGGGTTAGGTTTGTATGGCAGCCTTATGATTGGATCAAATCGAACGATGGGGTCGTCCGATTTGATCCAATCATACATATGTTTTGTGTCATTCATAGAGATACATTCGTGTGGAATTTGTTTGAAATTAATGCACAAATAAAAAAGTTTTTCTTAGAAGAACCTAGTTTGGGGAGTTACATTTGTATGGCAGCCCCATGACCCCATGGTCCGATTTGATCCAGTCTTACGTATGTTTTGTGTCATCAATAGAAACACATTTGTGTGAAATTTGGTTCAAATTTGTACACAAACAAAAAGTTTTTCTTAGAAGAACCTAATTTGGTGAGTTGGGTTTGTATGGCAGCCCCATGACCCCATTGTCCGATTTTACCGATTCAAACATACAAACTGCCTGCAGCAAAAAGAAGCATTTGTGCAAAATTTCAGCTTCATAGCTTTTAAATTGGCCGAGTAAAACGCGTCGCAACAGACAGACAGACAGACAGACGGACAGACGGACATCGCCCAATCGACTCCCCAAGTCATGCTGATCATATATGTATACTTTTTATATGGTCGGAGATGCTTCCTTCAATGCGTTACAAACTTCATGACAAAGTTAATATACCCTTTCACTCTATGAGCGAAGGGTATAAAAATTACTCCCGGTTTACACCAAAATTTACAACCGTGTAGGATAGGAAAAAGAGGATATCGCGTTTTGGCAACCTTAAATTTTGAGCGTATGTTCTGCGCTCATAATACAACTTTTTGATGAACTATGTATATTTTCGCATCTGTTGTAGTCTTTCCTATGTAGTCCAATAATATCGTATTTTCGTCAGGAAAAAAATACAGAAGTTTATTTCTCAATTTTGTTATATGTATTTTGGGGCGCTGATTCCGAATATCAACTTTGCACCCTAAAAAACGTGCCGCAACCTTTAAAAAAGGAGGGAAAGGGGGGCATTTTTTTCGGTTTTTTGCGATTATTTCCAAAACGGTAAAAGATACAGAAAAATGGTCTGAGAGCGAAAAAAACTACATAAAATTATCTTTGCAATGATATATAACACATTAGAGTTTAATTGCATATTTCGGCGTTAGAATAGCACATAAATTAGAATATTTTCATTTTAGACCTTTTTTAAAAGCTCCATAACTTTTCAAAGAATGTTAGTTCAGCCGTAAAGTTTTGTATAAGTATTCACAACAAGTTTAAGATAATTTTGACGTAAACATTGAGTCGCTCCGGTCAAGGACCCCCAGTATCCCCCCATTTAAATTTTTCAAAACGGCATATCCATAACTCCCCCCAAAATTGGAGCAGAGTGCTAAATTTTGGTTTGTTGAAATTGGAGCTTATAGTGACCCCACCCACCAAAAATCAGCTCATTCGGATAAAAACTAAGGGTACCTCCCATACAAAGTGACCCATCAGGAATTTGTTCTACGTACGAGTAGGTACTACTCATTTTATAAACTGTAGAACAAAGTTGTCTTGGGTCACTTTGTATGGGAGGTACCGTTAGTTTTCATCCGAATGAGCTGATTTTTGGTGGGTGGGGTGACTATGACCTCCAATCGCAGCAAACCAAAATTTACCACTTTGATCCAATTTTTGGGCGAGTTATGGACATGCCGTTTTGAAAAATTTAAATGGGGGGATAATGGGGGTCCTTGACCGGAGCGACTCAATGTTTACCTTAAAATGATCTTGAACTTATTATGAGTACTTATACAAAATTTAACGGCTGAACTAACATTCTTTCAAAAGTTATGGAGCTTTTAAAAAAGGTCTAAAATGAAAATATTCTAATTTATGTTCTATTCTAACGCCGAAATATTCAATTAAACTCTAATGTGTTATATATCATTGCAAAGATAATTTTATGTAGTTTTTTTCGTCCTCAGACCATTTTTCTGTATCTCTTACCGTTTTTGAAATAATCGCAAAAAACCAAAAAAATGCCCCCCTTTCCCCCCTTTTTTAAAGGTTGCGGCACTTTTTTTAGGGTGCAAAGTTCATATTCGGAATCAGCGCCCCATAATACATAAAGAAACAGTGAGAAAAAAACTTCTGTATTTTTTTCACGGAATGGTACTAAATCGACACGATATTACTGAACTAATGTTACTTCCGTAGATTTCAGGAAAATATTTGATCGAAGTATTTGTATACACAAATTAGCATCCATACCTAAAAACATGTAATTTTCACAATTTTCAAACCCTTAAACATCATAGAAAACATCAAAATACATCTTTGAGCAAAAACAGGTCGATTAGATAATTATAAAATGAAACTTTCTTCCTCGGGGATCAAATTTATATTTTTTACCAAAAAAGCGTGAAACATGAAAATGTTAAGCGTTGCGAAAACGCAACCGTAGGACAAAATGGGTTAAAGGCGAATTTGCACAGAAGCCAAGATCGGTAAAAGGAGGATTGAAAATGGCATTTGATCTTGTGTGATGTGATGCATTTCTATAATTAATTCTATCTGCTAAACTAGAATGGAGATATCCGCAGCAAATCTTGTATAAAAAGCATTGTTAAAGAAAAGTTCTTCGGTTTAATATGATTAAGCAAAGCTCAATCTGTTGTTTACATGGGCGTAGCCAGGATTTCGGTCAGGGGGGCCAAGCTCAAAATTTAAAAAAACAGTTAAAATTGTCGGTCACGAAAATATTGTTAGGCAAATTTTAGAGTAGTCGGTGCACAGGCTCACGACCCAAGTGACGGACTATGATCTCTATGATGGGGATAAATAACATTGCTGAGCGTGCTGTTGATCTCAATACCTCAACAAAAAAGCAGTTAAGATCTTGGAAATTGGATGTCAGTTACACATCCTTGGCCATGCCTGTTATTTTTTATAATTTTAAAGCCAAATTTTAAGGAAGGACAGTCGAGATTGACTTTCTACCCGGGAATGTGATAAAAGTGGTTTTAAGTTTAGTCATAATCATCACTCTTCATTCTTAAGAAATTCAAGATCATCAATGACAGAAAATTCACTCGATGAATGAAATGCCCTTTTTAATTTAAATTATTTATTAGGTGTGTTTTATTGAATGGAGTAGAGGACAGCGCAGCTTTCATAACAATTTTACAGATCTCGTTTTATACGGGATGTCCGGAAAGTCTCGCATAAAGGCATCCAAATATGATTCCTCGTGCTATTTCCTGCAAAAAATCGGATAACCAGTTTAAGCCATATGTAAAAAAGCTTGAAAGCCAAAATTTGGTGATATTACTTCATTTAAATATTTTTTTCCGACGGAGGTCTTATTGGCTCCATTTTTGTAAAATCTTTAAATGCTTTTGGTAGCTAAGGAGTTCTGAATTCGAGATTTTCCTGGTACACCTAGTTTGCTGGAAATGACATTAATAGTCATATTTCGGTGCGCTTATAGTGCAGCTACTAGGTGATTTCAGATTGCAAAATGTGGTGGAGAAATTTTTTTTGTTTCTTATGTTTTTTGGTGTGCTGAGCTCGAATCCGGAGCTTCCCACTAAAATTTCGTTGCGGAACAGGGTCAAAACAGCAAAAAAAACCCTAAATTTTCGTAGTTTTCCGTTTTTTTAGTTTATAACTCCGAAAATATACATTTCTCCGAAAACCTGTCCATGAAACTATTAGAGAAAACATAATTGCGGATCCAACCCGCCATTAATCATTAAAATGTGCTAAGCGGTATTGCTGCAATTGATAGTATTTTTTTGTGCGTTTTTTGCAATTTTGACCTTGTTTTGCAACGAAATTTTGGTGGGAAGTTACATATTCAGGTTATGCAAAAATCCAAAATACATAATGTACAAGAAAAATTCAACTTTTGCGAATAAAAATGTTCAGTCTCAACATTTTATTCATAATTTTCAACTATGTTAAAAATGGCAAATTTAAATTATCAATTGTAGTTATACCGCTCAACGGATTTATAATATTTATGTCTCTTTGAGCGCGCAATTATGTGCTCTCTAAAATATTCAGAAAGAGTTTTTCACAGAAATAAATTATTCCAGAGTTAGGGGCCAAATAACGGAAAAACAGCAACAATTTTAGGGTTTTTCGTGATTTTGACCCTGTTCCGCAACGAAATTTTGGTGGGAAGCTCCGGATTCGTGCTCAACACCCCAAAGAACATAAGAAACAAAAAAAAATTTTGTCTCCACCACATTTTGCAATCTGATGTACTCGATTTATCACGTAGTAACTACACTATTATGCGATAGTTTAGTTTCCGGACATCCCATCTAGAACAACTCAATTTTATGTTCAAATTTGTATGAAATTCTGTTGTGTACTTTATCGAATAAAACGCACATATTAAGTCACATTCTCAGGGCCGTGGAGAGAAAATCCGGGCCCGGGGGGACAATGATTTGGGGCCAACCTCTTCCATACGATAAAAAATATGAATCGATGAAAATTTTTATTTGACATATCGGCCCTTAAACAAATTGTACAGTGGAATCTGTATAATTCGGCCTCTAATCCGGAACACCTCATAATCCGGCGTCCTCACTGAATCGGCTCAGTCTCAGTAATCCGGCAGTTTTCTACTAGTTTATAGACATTTGAAGAGTGCTTTAAAGCGGTCTTCTGTGAGATGAGATTTAGCTAAAATTTTGCTAAAATTATCAGTTAAAAAAAATATATATAGAGAAATAATAAAAAAATGATACCGGATAAGCCACTTGCCAAAAAACTGACAGAAACTGAATTCAATCGTGAAGCATTTTCGCATACTAAGCTCACCAAAAAACGGGGTTGAAGGGATAGTTCATGTGTGATTTTTGTTTTCAAGTAGGTATATTTTGAAGACGACGATATTTTGGAACGACGACGAGAAAAAAATTCTGCCGCGTGATTTACATCTTGAGTGTGAATCTGTTCTAACAGATTGTTTGTTTGCAATGGATTTGATGCAAATGAATCTTGTTAAAAATTCGATTGGTAGAATTTTAGATCTAATTTTTGTTAGTACTTGCTTGAATGCTTCTGTAATTAAAGTAGATAAACCAATTTTGCCCAATTCAATCCATCACAGTGCTCTTCTTCTTGAGTTTGTTTTTTATGATTACATTGAAGAAGAGCCCGAAGTTATTCCTACTAGAAATTTTCAAAAAGCCCAATTTGAAAAACTAAATTCAACATTTTTTAATATGGATTGGGCTCCAGTTATATCGAATAGTAATCTTATTGAAAGTTATACAATTTTTAATTCAATTTTAAATAAATCTATTCGAAAGTACGTTCCTTTAAAAAAGAACAAAATAAAAGAAAAAAATCCTTGGGCTACCAAAGAATTGTTCAAACTTAAGAGAGCAAAAAATAAGGCCCATAAATTATACAAGAAGTCATCGTCTCTTGCCAATAAAGAAAATTTCTTTAGATTGAGAAGAGAGTATGAATTAATGAATAAAAATCTTTACAAACAGTATATTGCGAGAGCTGAAAATAATATAAAGAATGACAGTAAGACATTTTGGAATTTTATAAACAGCAAGCGTAAGAATACGGGAATCCCAAAAAATTTAGAACTCAATGGCAATTTTTACAAAGATGTTCAATCGGTTTGTGACGGATTTGCTAGATTTTTCAGTTCAGTTTACAAAGTGCCAGACTCCGTTTCATCAGAAATGAATGCTAACATCAATGAAAGTCAGAGTGCATTGGTCCCTCGGATAGCTCAGGAGGACCTTACGAGTGCTCTTGAGATTTCTGAGGATGACCTATTGAATGCTATGCGTGATCTTGATGTTAGTATTCAGGCCGGACCTGATGGCATTCCTAATATATTTTTGAAGAATTGCATGCAATCGTTATGTCGTCCTTTAGCATTTATTTTTAATTTGTCCTTGACTTCAGGTGTTTTTCTTGATGAATGGAAAGTTTCATACATAACGCCTGTTCACAAAAAGGGTCCGAAGCATCTTATTGATAACTATAGACCCATAGCTAAAATATCTGCAATACCGAAGTTGTTTGAAATGCTTATTAAAAATAAAATAGATGTTTTAATTAGCCGTTTGATATCGCCATGTCAACATGGATTCCTGAAAGGAAAATCAACTTCAACAAATTTGGTATCATTTACTAAATTTTTTGCTGATGGTATTGAGCAGGGAATGCAGGTTGATGTGGTATATACCGATTTTTCGAAGGCTTTTGATAGAGTAGATCATAAGATTTTACTTAAAAAACTAGAACATTTAGGAATACAGTCAATTTTTCTAAGCTGGGTGAGATCCTATTTAACGGATAGGACTCAGTTGGTGAAGTTAAATGGCTGTACATCTCGCTCTGTTATAAAGTGTTCATCAGGCGTTCCGCAAGGAAGCCATTTAGGACCACTTTTCTTTTTAGTTTTCATAAACGATATCATCCAAAATTTTAAATTCGTGCGTGTATGGCAGTATGCCGATGATATGAAAATCGCTATGAAAATACGCAACATTGATGATTGCCTTAAGTTGCAATGCGATTTAGAAAAGCTTCAATTTTGGTGCCGCAATAATAATTTAAATTTAAATGTTAGTAAATGTAAAGTACTTAGCATATATAAATTGAAAACTCCGGTCTTCTTTGAGTACTCCTTAACAGGTAGTGTTCTTGAAAGGGTTGTCGAAATATCAGATCTTGGTGTAATTTTCGACCATGAGCTTTCATTTCGACAACACATTGATTACATTATTTCAAAAGCGAATAGTATGTTAGGATTTGTTAAACGTAATGCGCGCGAATTTAATGATGCTTTTACTTTAAAAATATTGTATGCAGCTTTCGTTCGTTCGCACCTGGAGTATTGTTCTATTGTGTGGAATCCGTTCTATAAGGTGCATATCGAGCGTATAGAAAGAATTCAACACAATTTTACACGGTTTGCCATTTATCAAATTGGCTGGCGTTTCAAGCCAGATTATAAAACTCGCTGTTCCTTATTGGGTTTACAAGCCTTAGATTATAGAAGAACATTTTTAAACGCTATGTTTATAAGAGACCTGTTTTGCTCTCATATTGTTTGTGAAGATATATTAAATAACTTTCAAGTCAGAAATATTCCTCACAATTTACGGCGGAACAACCTTCTTGTTCAGCCTTATCATAGAGTAAACTATGGGCTTAATGAACCAATTACAAGGTCAATTATTCTTTATAATAGTTTGAAGGACTTAGTTAATTTTAATTGTACTAATAAACTAATGTTTAAAAGAAGTTATTGTGATAAATTTCCTTATTAATATACTTTGTTTTCAGTTTTTTTTTTACGATCTGCTAGAGTTTACACTCGATTGATTGATTAGTCACTTACGTACGGATAGTAAGTAAAGTGATGCCGAGAAGCCTAGTCCCGGGACAAAAGTTTCTGTGAGGCAAAAAAAAAAAAAAAAAAAAAAAAAAAAGATGATTCGATAGTTGATTGGCAAATTTTAAGGAACTACAGAAGCCAAAATCATTCTAAAATAAGGTTCGTTTGTTTTACGTGCATTTTTGGGTAACGAAACTTCATAGAAAAGCGACTGCTTAAAGGGTCGACTTTCTAGTATGAAGTTTCGTTACTAAAATCAGCCCGTGATGACAAAAAAAAACTTTATTTTTGAATGGTAGCCGAGTACTCTTCTAGCATTTAGTTCTCCCTAGAAACAAATTATTGATTCCCTTATCCAAAAGAAATTATTTAGAAAATTTATATTCTATTGGTGAAGTAAGATGCCAACCTATATTCGAACTTTGGTATCAAGAAAGCCTTGAAAATTTCACCGTCATTCTCGATATGATATTTAACCGCCAACTCGCTACTACGCTTATTATTTTTTCTGGATGCTATGGTTTAATATGTACCTCAACCCTTACAAAGGTTTTAGGAAAACAAGTCTGATACAGTTCACAGTTTTAACAAATGCTTGGGAAGCTCAATTCTGTAATTTATTAGCACACTCGCAGTGGCCCAGACTGTTGGTCGTTACTCTATTAAATTGTAAAATAATAATAATGTAATAATAATAATTAATATATCGGGGAAAGTCCTTCTAGAAAAAAATGTCGCTGTTCAGTGCTCCTATTTTTACTTCCAACACAATTTTTTTGCAAAATGGTACGCTACTGGATGAAGAAGTCGAAATTTCTTAATTGTTTATGTATAAAATCATGCATGCACTTTCGAAAGGCGAGGACAGATTGAATTTAGAAATTTAGTAACGAAACGATCATGTTGATTTGTTTATTGAATATGATGATTCGGGTCCCTAGTTCTAAAAATTCAATAATAGACTAGGGGCCGCAAGCCCAATGCAGAGTAAGTTATGAATTGTTGTTCAAACGCTAGAAACAATACCTATAAAGTTTCTTAGTTCGGAACCTCAAATTAGCGTGTATATATAAGAACGCTAAAGCACAACTTTTGTGTCAAAATCCGGGCCCCTTATGAAATCCCGGGCCCGGGGGAATCACCCCGTTCCCCCCCACCCTCTCTACAGGCCTGCACATTCTATAATACGCGAGTTGCTATAAGTTGAATTTATGGATTCGCGGAAAATAATAAATATTTACTAAGAACAAGTTTCGTTGCATTTTTGTAATTGAGCGGAGCGAAAAATTTGTAGTCGGAGCGCTGGAGCGCTGTATCTCGGACTGCATATTCTACTTGCGGGATCTAAATTTAATTGCTGGTATGATTAAGCTACAAAATAAATCTTGATTAAATAACTTGAAAGACAAGGAAATTTGAGATTTGTTCTTTACAAGGTTCCTAACTGGGCAAAGCTGTATACCATTTCTCAATAAAATCCCTTTCAGATGGAATGTTGATAAATTCTACTACCTTCCCGGAGCGACTTCATGTGACTAGCGCCCGTTCTAAGGGTGGGCACGCCGGGCGGTCGCCCGGAGCGCCAAATTTTAGGGGCGGTTTTTCAGCTAAACTCGACTAAAAAAATGGAAAAAGCCAAAAGAAAAAACTCAATATAAATTTCGATTTAGTGGAAAGGAAACCATAAAAAGATGAAATAAAAAATGGAATAAAATTTTGCTTAAGTAAAGAACCACATCAATATTGCTTGTTTAAATAACACGTTATTTTTTTAATTTATCAACTGAGTTATTAGTTCTCTTTTGAAAGTTTTGTTAAAGAAGCAAAGTCCTGACTTGGCTTTGAAGAGCCCACAATTGATACGAAAAAGTGAAACTAGAATATTAAAATGTTTAGTGAGATTTGCGTAAATTGTACGTCTGTGATGCTAGGAAAGTGGGAAACTTTACTCATGCTGCTATTTGGCTGGTTTTGCTATCCATTTTCATAAGTATAATTTTTGTGTTTCTGATATTATCCGCTATATTGCGTACAGAAAGAAAGTATCGCTAGTGGCGATAAAAGGAAAGAACAATTTTTCTTTCGAGAGCTAATAGCGTAATGTTTCAAAGATCGGTGTAAGATTTGCACCTTGGATTCCTCTAATCACACTGCCGGCAGTTGACCAAATACCGAACAAATGACAAAATTGAATTCCCCAACACCTCTGTCCCTTCCAGGCGTGTGTTGTCCCCAACTGATTTTCTGGGCGGGGTTTTGCAAACCCCGATCAGTGTGGCTGCTTAATAATAGGAGATCATGTCCACTAAGTTAATATTTAACCCCCGGAGAAATCATATGAAATGGAAACACACAGCGCAAAAAGGCGTTATAACCTAAAAACCTCGTGTTGGAAATTTCTTTCCCGAAGACACTATCCTGACCACATTTTTTCAATCATTTCAGAAGACTTCCATTCACATTTGGCAGCAATTTAACTTCAATCGATCTGCTTGCGGATGGATTCATTGATGTATCTAGCATTGAGTGGGCTCACTTCGAACAAGTTCGTTTGGATTTCAGCAAGGTGAAGAATGGAACCACAGTACACATTCCAGAGCCGCAGTAGCATAGTCCTCTCTAATCTGTTTCCAGACATGATAATGCGTATCGGGATTTGGCTAGGTTGTCCCAATTTGACTAGCTCTGCCCTTATTCTCTATAACAATTCACGAGATGATGCATTTATGAAAATAAGCCACCCAAGTTAAAACCACTGAAGAAACTCGTCCACGAAGAAACCCGGATAATTGAAGTTAATCAGTTCCGCAGCATGTAACGAAGTTATCGGAAACTACTCCAGAAGATTAGTAATGAAAACGAGCACCATTTTTTGGCATTCCATTTTCCAAAAATGGGTTGAGTGTTTTAAATTGAAAACAACTGTTCGCTTTAATTTTCTATCTCTTTCAATGAATAAGAAAATCAAAAGGAAATGCAAATAACCGCAAAATACACTGGATATGCGACTTTTTTTCGGGACCAAAATATTTTCTATGGTAACTTGATCGAAGCTTTCTTCTTCCTTGCCTCGTTCTTTATACCGCTCCATGGTTCCGCGTTGCTCGACCTGCGGTGTAGGCACATCGCCCGTTTTGGCGATAATTTCTCAGCATATTTCTACAGGCAGCTCTATCTTGGATCGTGTCATCGCCGAGACCAATGCGTTGTTGTTGCTTTTTCATTTGACACATCCAGGTGTTCTTCGGTCTGCCTCTGGCCTTGGGTCCATCAAGTGGAACTTCCATTGATATCGCTCTCTTTGCGGGGTTCTCAGGCCTTTGAACATGGCAATACCAATCCATTCGTCGGTCTTCGAGCTTTTCGGTGATTGGTTGATCGAAGCTACAAGATGACATTTCTCATACGAATTTTATATGGAAAATTAATAAATAAACAAAATCATGCGCAGCTTAGTGCTCTAACTTCGTAGTAGGGGCGTTGGAAAAATGGGGGCAATGAGTACGAAATTTCAAAATTAATAAATGCTTGAAATTAATTAATCAACAACGTTCCTGTTGCATAACTTTATACCAACAGCATCACAATTTACACTATTGCAAAAAGTACATTTAAATGGGATTGCAAAGCGTTGCGTGGTACAAATTCGTTTAAATACAAAATTTTAAATACTGTGTATTCCAGTGCATTGCGGTTGAATACTCCAACCAATGAAAAAGCCAAAAAGTATTAAGCCATACCAGCCCCAAACACTAAATTTCCTACGCCACTGCTAGCTATAAAAAAAATCAAATTGTCCCCTTTATTTTCAGATATTTCGTTTCCTTCTTTTTCTTCTTCATTGATTGGGACGCAGCCTCTGCACCTTCGTCAGTTACGAGCCACTTCACTTGCTGCCGTCCATTTGTCCGTGTCACCTGGCAGGAAACTATCACGGGTATGCATTCCGCGGAAGTATATGGAGCGGCAAAGAAGGAATCTAATTAGCTTTTCACACTACAGTCTAATAGCAGAAAATTTGACGAGGTGCCTGGACTCAAATTCGCATTTTTACGCCTTCAAGCATTGTAAAGTGCAGTGATTTTTTTACTACATTTGTAATGGATTTTTTTTAACAAATTCATCGGCCAGGGGGGGCGACGCTCTTTTTGGCATTTATTATTCCCTCAAATCGGCTTATCCCGAAGGACGAGGTCCGCCAAAGGAGGGGGTTCCCATTCCTGCTATGAAAAACGATGAACCTTCGTTTTGGGAATATGCCCTTTGGGGATTTTGATTGAGGATTTTTGTATTTACGGGTAATGATTAGGAGGTTTAACTGTAGAAATCTGGTTTTTGGTAAATTTTTTATATATCTTTGTTAGATTATTGAACGATTTAATACATTTGCTTTCAGAAATTTAATATTAAAAAGGCTTTCCAGAAACATAAGCCCAGAACGGTCAAATTTGAGATTTAAAAAAAGCCCCAATCAGGAATGAAAAAGCAACCGACACACTGCAAATTCATCTAAACGTCCAATGTGCGACAAGACATTTTAATGTTTTTTTTTATCAACTTTCTAATAGAAAATAAATGGATGAAATTTATGATTGCGGGCACAGGCGGGCAGAGATCCAAAGGACACACAATTTTTCTATCTGAAAAATGCTTTCAGCCAAACAAATATTTGTTCATGAATTTTCGCCTTTCATAATTCTGTTCTTTACTTTGCTCTAACTTTTTGTGGCTAAGTTTTCGTTCCAGTTCCCGCCTTTACAGTACAATCCAATTGAGATGTGACATTTTTCTGTAAACTTGAGGGAGACTATGGTTTTGTTTCCTTCGCAAAGGGAATATACATTTTTGTTGATACTCTTTCATGTTTTTTGTGTACTTTTCATCTCATTCCTTTTTTGGCCTGAATCAATCAGATTCAATAACAATTTTCCAGGAATGCTGTCTTGTGTACCTATACACAGTATTCGCAGTGGTTCAACTCATACTTCCTTTTCAATATCAAATTGACAGTGTGACATTCTTTTTTAATCATATTTTATGGAATTGGTGGCATGAAAGCATCACCCCGGAATATTGAAAATGACTGAATATGTATTGAAAACGTTGTTGTTGCATTCTAGATAGAGGTGAATGAATTTCTGACGGAATTTATGTTTTTTTTTATGGTGATGGATTTGAGTGCGGGATTCATTTATTTTGAATTTTAAGGCACAATTGGGAGGTTCCAAGAATGAAATTCGATACTGTCAAATTGAAAAGAACTTTTATGTTTTTTTTTTTCAGAGAACTTCATAGCATTTAATACTTTGAAATTTAAATGTATGTCTGTAAGCCGATTTGTTTTTAAATTTCAACAAAACTCATACTACATGCAGATACTCAAAACTCTTTAACTCTAAAGGGATTATTTATCGAGTTTATACTGTAGAAAATATTATAAAGATACATTACTACAAATGAGAAATTAACACACTTTCATCGTACTCAAATTTCATTGATAAAATCGTACCTATTTCTTGGGATAATATCATTTCCCAAAAATTATACACACATACATACTTCAATATCGGATTTAACATTCCACGCAAGAATTGAAATTTGAAATGAAAGATCCTGATTTTTAAATTCGCAAAAGGTATACCTGCTCTATATCTACATTCAACTCAACTGAGCAGATTACATCGTTTTGATCCTAATCCTTTTACTTTGAGTCTTCAGTGATTTTCACAGTTATACAACATGATAATGTCTTATACCTTAATATTCTAACTTTTACCTCATATCGCCTTAAATCGTTTTGTACCGGCAGCTACCTGGTTGGCAAACTGTGTCAATGGAATAAATTTCAAGGGGTTTAATACTAGTAGAGAAGATGAATGATACTCTCGTACTTTATATTCTGTCGGCAAAAAGATTAATATTATTCAGGGATGAGAGATATTATCCGTACCTTTACTAGCCCATGATGATAAATATCTCGAACGTGATTTTTCTTTGTCGGATTCACTAGAAGGTGCATAGGTAGACGGAGTATAGTTGAGAAAATGATTAAGAAAAATCCAAGGTAGATTTATTGTGTCCGAGAAATTTTTTTTTTATATTTTGAAAAGGAGTATTGTAAGTAAAAGAAGTATTCTTCGGTATAAGATTCGCACCATGAGATATAGGTAATGTAAACATTTTCATTTTCCTATATTCGCTATTTTTTGTGTGAAACAAATTTCAGCACAATTTGAGAAGAATACTGAGAAATACGAGAGTTTTTTTCTTAAAATGTATTGAAGTTTGTTTTAGTCAAAACTAAATCGGGTTTAAGGCGTTTTTCGAGTTAAGTAGTTTCGAGATTTTCACCATGGGCGTAGCCAGGATTTCATTTTGGGAAGGGCGAAACCAATATTTAACCACAACCAACATAATTGTTGTTGTTATAGCCGCAGCAGTTCCTGCTAGAATTGAAAACGTTTAGGAATTATCTTATCATTAAAGTAAAGATTCCTACTGCTACATATGATATTTTCTTCCATTGGTCCAACAGCACATTTATGCTGGAAAGGCTTATGATGATTATCAGGGAAAACTGGCCAGGGGAGGGTCAAATAGTGATTTTTCTATAATACGATCTAACTCATCGCAGTCGCAGGAATTTTTTTCACTTTATATTTCCGGAATATCCTTTCCACTTATTAAATGCATTACTTTCATCTTGTTCATAATTAGTAAATTTTAAAAACAGGGTTTCGCCAGAGCACGATATCGCCATTTGACTTAGGTAGCTTAGAAAATGTAGCTAAGATGAAAATAAGGAAATTGATTTCCATTCCATTTCCATGTGCTCGGGCAGACTACCAGGAGATTCGAGATCGAATGCCCATCCTTTTCAATGATTTTTCAGGGGACTTATGGTGTCAAACCGGTATGCCGCCTGATCCATAACTTTAAGCAACCAACAGATCTCTTGAATTATTTTTTTTTATTCCATGCAATTTAGCACATTTTTCAATATAGTCGACTTTTGATATTTTGAGTCCCCAGAGACAATTAAAAAAGTTTTGAATTAGTCTAATTATTATCAAATGGCTATGACTATGACTACGCCCATGGTTTCCTTTGTACTAGTCTAATTAGTCAATCCCGTAGGGTAAGGTGACCAGACCTACAGCATTTCGCTGTATTGTACAGCATTTTGACCTACCATACAGCGCTGAAAAGTATACAGTGAAATATACAACATTTCTGAATTTTTCAAAGTAGGTTAGGTACGGAAGAATTAAGCAGCTGTCACCCATGTTCTTCCAAAAACAATTAAAAATCGATAACGTTGAGCATGCTTTATAGCAGCTACTCCAAATGCATCGGACAGGCAACCTTTGCTGACTTCACCAACGATCTTATTGATCTTTATTGCAGCAACATACCTCGTTCTATCCATTACTATATACTATCCCAGCAAACAATTTCTATCGTCCGCGATACGAATTCAATTCGCCTGATAGAAAACATTTCTCGAATTTCATATCGTTTTCGGATTAAAGGCGTCACTCCCTTCGTGAAGGAATAGTGACCGATATTAATTCGCCAGGATGATAATTTGGCGATAATAGACTAATACATAGAAAAAGTGAAAAAAATTTATTTTTTTTTATTTTTCCCTTTTTTCTAATTTTTTTCTTCTATTTTATCCTTAACTTTTTTTTACCTTATTTTAACTTTACCTTTTTACACTTTGCTTCTACTGGGAATCGAACCGGGCACCTATCGTTTCGTAGTCCTACGTCCTACACCTGAGCTATCTAAGATTACAAATTATGGGAATAAATTAGTCATTTTACTTTTTGACAATTTCATCATTCTCTCGTTGTGAGGGATTACTATTTTATCATCCTTGCATTAATAAAACGATATTTCGTTAATGGGAGTCGCATTCTTGACATATTGATGACAATAAAATGATTTTTCGTCGGGGAGACAAGTGTACGATAAATTTTTCATTTGAATAATATCGCTTTCGAATCATTTTTGTGATTTTTCGAAAAAATCGATAAAATTGTTTGCTGGGATATATCTATACTATACTATCGCGGAATCGTTATAGATTTACTAACACATAGCTTTATTTTTTGGATAGCCTCAGTTAAATTACTAAGCTCATTCAATCAAATCCCAGTTAAAAAATAAAACAATTCTGTTGCAAACATTTCTGACAATATGGGCCATTCAGGCAAAAAGGACCTCTCTAAGGCCAAGACTCATCTTACACGTACTACTTTTGGCTCTAGTTACAACGGCTGACTTATCCATATGATGTACATACAGGCATGAAGATCCCATTTTTGTAACCCATCGTGTGGAGGGAAAAACGTTTTACCCATTAAATAGGCGGTAATTTTGTGACAATTTCAAGATTTAAACAAAAAATGTTAACTCCAAAATTTTTCTTTTTTTTTTTGGAAAACATTTTTTATACCCTTCGCTCATAGGTATAGGTATATTAACTTTGTCATGAAGTTTGTAACGCATTGAAGGAAGTATCTCCGACCATATAAAAAGTATACATATATGATTAGCAAGACTTGAGGAGTCGATTGGGCGATGTCCGTCTCTCCGTTTGCCTGTCTGTCCGTCTGTTGATCCGCGTTTTACTCGGCCAATTTAAAAGCTATGAAGCTGAAATTTTGCACAAATGCTTCTTTTCGCTGCAGGCAGTTTGTGTCCTTGAATCGGTAAAATCAGACCATGGGGTCATGCACTGAGAAAAAAAAATCCCATTAAACCAATAGGAATTGGCCATTTTATCCCATTAGATTTAGTCAATGGGAAAATCCCATTATTGGGTTAATAGGATACCATTAATTCAATGGGATGGAACATCATTAAAATAATTAGATCGAACTATTAAATCAATGTGATATTATACTATTAATGTTATACGATATCCTATTAATGCAATCATGTTATCCTATTGCCTCAATAAAAGGACATCCCATTGGATTAATATGATTTTCCCATTGAAATTATTGTTTATCCTATATTAATAATGGGGCATCCTATTAAAACAATATTTTTTTCTTATTGAGACAATAGTTATTTCCTATAAATTTTATAGGATGTCCCTTTGAAAATACCGTTACCTCAATAACAGGACATATTTTTTTCCATCACTGTACATATAAAATTGTATATAAATACACGGGAGTATGAATATGAAAATCATAATTAAGCCCCGAATTCGTATCTATTTCAAATTTACGAAATAGTTGTGAATTTCAGCGAAAATTACTGTTTTAAGAAATAAATGCGAAATCCACCCATTTGTACTTTTTCCCACGAGAAAGTTAG